>JAWDJD010000008.1:13250000-15902500 GCA_035047305.1 Bradypodion pumilum
CTTGACTCCACCTACTTCTGGCCTTGACTCCATCCACTTCCTGCCTTGACTCTGCCCACTTCCTGCCTTGACTCCACCCACTTCCTGCCTGTACGGTAAATATGGTAATTTTGACTACATTGGTACGACTATCCATGGTCTCCTGGGTGGCAACCTTCTGGCACGTGTGCCATAGGTTCACCACCACTGTTATATAGTCTGCAAATTAACATTGTCTTGCTTTGTGAGCGGTACCCAGTATATACCTTGAAAGTCTGATCTCTCAGACACAAAAGCATGCCTTGGTCATGCTTCTGAGACACTCAAATGATTTTAGATCCGATTCCAGATTATCTTTAACAAGCAGTTTGCCTAGCTGCTTGATGGCTACTTCCTGATGTTGAACTTTCATATTCTAAACAAAGAAAGGTTACAAATCAATCCATAAGTCTCTAAAAATTGGCTCAGTTATAAGGCAGAAGGCAGTCTCTGAAGGTATGTTTATACCATGAATGGGAAAACTGTGTTGGCAGGCTTATATCAGGTATGAGGAAACTGATTATCATTATTCCTGTACATTATCTGTCAGAGTGTCTCTCCCACAGAAGATCAGCCCACATCACTCGTTCATCACTATCTGTGCAGCTTTAGGTGCTGTCCCCAAGAATTATGAGAAAGGTTGTGATGAGGAGAAGAGCCTTCTCGGTGGTAGCACCAACATTATGGAACTTATTGCCAGTTAAACTGCATCAGGCCCCATCACTGGATGTATTTAAAAAGCAATTGAAAACTCTAGTCTTTAAAGAGGCATTTAGAGACATCCTCCCTATAGCCAAGTAGTAGTTCAGTTAATCTTAGAGGCTCTTATACCTTACATGTCACTAATGTGAAATGTTGAATGTTCAATATTTATCGATATATTATTGTTTATAGGTTGTTGGTTTTGGCTTTTCATTATACTGTATTTGTAAACATTTCAATTGTTGTATATTTCCCAGAGTGGGAAAATGACCCAGATGGGTGGTAAACAAGCAAACAAATATTAGCCATGCATTCAGAGGCTGATAGTCTCTATTCTTGCACATTAATCCAGAGAACTTGCTCAATGTAATGAGTAGCACCATTCTTCATGGAAGAACGTTGCTCAAGGAAATCTCAGAGCTCTCAAACAAAGCATTCCTCTTAACAAAACAATGTTTCCTGCTCCACATTTATCTACACGAGCTTTTGCACTCATGCATAAAGACGCTTTATCCTGCCCACACATCTCACTGGATTTCAATGTTTCCAAATTATTCAGCTTCAAAATTGTAGAACACGCAGTGTGTGTGACATTCCAAAAAGAATAAAAGTAAGGATGCATAAAGCCATCTAGATAGCAATGGAATTTAATCATCATAATGTATTGAGTTAATGTCATATCTGATTTACTAGAACAATTCAGAGATAAAAAGTCCTCATGCTTGCAGATGTTTAGCTAGTCAGATGAATCTTGCCTCCAAATACATATGATGTATATAGCAATCTCATTTTGTACACCACTATTTCCTAACAACTCAATTTTAAAAAAACACACACAACTAAGCATGCCCAAATGGCTTTAAAATGTTTTGACAGCAACTAGTTACTTTTATGAGTTTGTAAACTGTAAAAAACCAAATTAAAATAATCTATATATAGACATAACAAATTAGCAAGTGCACAGCAGAGGGACTGAAGTGGGTTAACACATGATTCAAATCGACACAGATATTTAGGATGTATTCACACATACTCTTTCAAGTGTCTTCCAAATGGTTCATACTCCTATGTGAATGTTTCCTATGTGGTAAAAAAAAGCAGAAGAGAGCTATTTTAAGCATGAACCAACTAACAACAGGCACTTGGGTCTGTAGCCCACACCCATTAAACGGGAGGTGATAACAGAGTGGGAAATTAGTCTGATACAGGATTGTTGTGAGTAGAAGTTGTGTCGTGCATGCTGCTTCAAGGTTACTGGAGAGATGGAATATTTCTTTGTTTATCAAGTTTATATCCCACCTATTGTCCAACAAACTCAAGCACTTGTCCTTTCTATTCTACTCTTACAGCAATACTATGAGGTACATCATCGAGAGAGAATATGATTGACCCTATGTCACCCAGTTAGATGGCCAAGTAGTAATCTGAACCCAGGCCCTAGTCCAGTGATAGTGAACCTTGTAGAGATGGAGTGCCCAAACTCACCTTCGCCACAGACTCAACAGGATGCCGTCCATGTCACATGTGAACCACCCACCTTACTCCAGATAGGGAAGGGAGGAAGCATTCCCACAGGGCTGCTGGACAGAGGGGTGGGGTGAAATCTGTGCTAGGGGGAGGGAGGAAGCATTCCCATTGGGCTGCTGGGCAGAGGGGTGGGGTGAACTTTGTCCTGGGGGAAGGAGGGAGCACTCCCATTGGGCTGCTGGTCAGAGGGGTGGGGTGAAATCTGTACTGGGGCAACAGCACGCATGCCCACAGAGAGGGCTCTGAGTGCCCCCTCTGGCACACATGCCATAGGTTCTCCACCACTGCCATAGTCAGATACTCCAACCACTATGATCGCCTACACTGGTTGGTGAGTAATAAATAAATAACGAGACCCAGTTTCCCATGGTGTTGTCCTAAACCACTCTACATTAAGGCCTACATTTCATAAGCTGAGCAGGCGTTCCACCCACATAATTCTGACCCAAAAGTGTTACTGGAGCAGTGTGGGAAGAAACCACAAGGAAGTGGTTCCCATACTGCTCTGACAGAGGTGTAACTCTCATCTCCCTACTGCTCTGCTTCTTCTCTTAGTCTACAGATAAACTGTTGCACAGAAGGTTTTTAAAATATATATATATATTAAATAACTCATTTCTAAGGTGATGCCTCAATGAACCTAAACAGACATGAACACCTGGTAGTAGTTTCACATACTAAAAATAGCAGCAAAACTTTCCAAATTCCCTACCAAGCATGAAAGCTTGCTGCCACTTAGTTTACCTCAAGAAAGAAAGAAAAAGGAGAAAGAAAGAATCTTAGGAAACAAAATAAGATCAGGAAGGACTGCTTAGGACAGATTTTGAAATACTAGGAAGTTCTGTCTCCATCATACAGTTTATGACGGTACAGTGAAGATAGACCATCATAGGAAAAGTAACTAAACACCACATGGGAAGCTTTTAAGTTTGCCTATTGTGAGGGGACCCACTGTAGATGAACATGCTTTCTAACTAATTCCTTAGTGTTGCAGAAGATTTGGGCTACTCTCTGAGGTTTTCCAGTTTGTGTGGAACGTAACCATAGTCTGTTAGGGCTTACTATCACAAAGAGTTTAGGAAAGTTATTATTATTATTTGAGGGGAGGAAAATGACAAATCTCAGAATCTCCCAGCCAACACAGACAATGATCATACTGACTGGAGACTCTGTGAGCCACAGGCAAAACAGTGACATTTACCAGGTTCTCACAATGTCCTGGAGATTCTATCTCGGCACTTTGTAAGAGAAGGCTGTGGTAGATGAAGGAGAAACCACATTTTGGAAACAGTTGTCCATCATAACTGGATTTGTCGCTGGAAGAATCCCTGACAATTTATAGGAACCTTGAAATGCAGTTTTTTTATAAAAAAAACTGCGTAAGTTTTTAAAAACACATATAAATATATAAACGACCCTACCAGTCCAGTAACAGATTTTACTTTCTTAGGATCAAAGATCACTGCAGATGGTGATTGCAGCCATGAAATAAAAAGGAGACTGATTCTGGGGAGACAAGAAATGAGAAATCTGGGGAACATAGTTAAAAGTAGAGACATCACCTTGCAAACAAAAATTTGCATAGTCAAAGCAATGGTATTCTCAGTGGTAATGTATGGTTGTGAGAGCTGGACCATAAGGAAAGCTGAGCGCAGAAGAATAGATGCCTTTGAAATGAGGTGTTGGAGGAGAGTTTTGAGAATACCCTGGATAGCGAGGAGAACAAATAGGTTAATCTTAGAAGAAATCAACCCTGACTGCTCCTTAGAAGGTCTCCTTAGAAGGTCTGATGCAGTTTAAATGAGAAGAGAGGATTCACTTGAGAAAGCCTTGATGCTGGGAAAGGTGGAGGGCAAAAGAAGAAGGGGGCGGCCAACAATGAGATGGCTAGATGGTATTGTAGATGCATTGGACATAGAGCTGGGCAGGCTGAGGAGGATGGTGGAGGACAGAGGTGCCTGGTGGGAAATGGTCTATGGGGTCACAAAGGGTCAGAATCGACTGTGTGACTGAACAACAGCAACCTGTCCTCTCTGTGGGCACGTGCCCTGCCCTTCTGCCCAGCAGTCCAATGAGAGTGCTTCCTCCCTCCTCCCAGCATGGAGTTCACCCCGCCCCTCTGCCTGGCAGCCCAATGGGAGCACTTCCTCCCTCCCCCAGTAGATCCTTACTCTCATTGTGGCCGGGTAGGGACTTACGGGCCACCCTGTACATATAGCAGACTGGGAATTGCAATTTTAATGGAAGGGTTGGGATTGCTAATACAGATACTTAAGGTGAAGCTCAAATACCTTGAGAAGAGGGGACTCACTGGAGAACTCCCTGATGCTAGGAGAGATCAAACGGAGAAGGGGGTGGCAGAGGATGAGATGGTTAAATACCATTGTTGGTACTGTGGGCATGGATCAGCGCAGATTCTGGAGGATGGCAGATGACAGAGGAGCCTGGTGTGCTTTAGTCCATGGGGTTGCAAACAGTCACAAGTGTGTGACTGAACAACAACTGATCAGGCAAATGCCCTATAATGGTGATGGCGAACCTTGACACTCCAACTGTTCTTGAACTTCAATTCCCAGAAGCTCTGATCAGCAGGAGTGCTGACTTGGGCTTCTGGGAATTGAAGTCTAGGAACAGCTGGAGTGCCAAGGTTCGCCATCATTGCTCTATAACATAATGGTAAAGGATATGCTCTGTGGGATAAGTTCCAGAGCAAATTGTACATTATATTAAACCTGTCTCATTAGAAGAGTAATTTCTCAAATGTTCATTTTTGTGTGTGTGTGTTATAGCAGGACCTCTTTTCATTTCCCATAATTGACAAACGAGTGTGATTTGTTTTATGACAGGTCTTTAGATATAAGTATGTTCTTCCTTTTGTCATTCCAATCTCTTAGAAATAGAAGAATTTCACAAGGGGTTACTGCAATGCATAAGTTGGCTTTCAGTTGCTTACATCTCTATTTATAAAGCACTTATGCGACATATAAAGTTTAGGAAAATTACTTTACAGAACTATAGTTCCAAGAACCTTCTGGTTAGCATAGCCACTAGCCACACTAGCTGGATCATTTTGGCAGCTATATTAAAAACCATTCCCCATGAAGATTGAGAAATACCTTTGCCTAGGTTAGGACTCTGGAGACCATACCTGTCAAGTTTTGGATTTGGAAATAAGGGAAATTTCCCGGCAAATACGGGATACTTGACAGCTATGCTTATCCTGTGCTGCCCTCCAATGATGACAATAGGGCATTGCAGTCTAATTAATAAGGGATGATGGCGGGCAGGAGGGTAAAATTAGGGGTTTTCCCGGCCAATAAGGGATACTTGACAGCTATACTGGAGACCACTCAATGTAAAAAAAGCTAAGTGGACCAATACAAGGAGCTCCTTTTGCTGACTTATTTAATCTCCAAAGTGAATCTTTATTTAAGGTTCAATTTCCACACTGAAAATATATTTCTGTAAACAAAAATTAAGCAAAATTAAACAAATATAGTGTCAGACGTAATATCAAACTGCCTTGAACTACATGCACCATAATGCATTGCTCCCATGATGCATCCTAGCTATGTAAAGGAATGTTTTCCCGCTTCTACCTCATCCCATCTATAACCTCCCTCCGAGACCCCTCGGACCCCCAACATGGATGTATTTTGAAATAAAGACTTTAAACTGAGATTCTGAGCACATGAGTTATTTCGACCAGACCATCAAAGATCTCCACATATAGTAACTCATTGTCTTTGTTCTCTCGCCTTCCTCTTTCTTTCTTGTCTCCACACAGTATTAAAAGTGATCCTGTTAAGGTCCTTATGCAAGGGTTCCCAAACTTTTACCACTATGGGCCAGACCACGCCTCCTGGACAGCTGAGTGGGCTGGTCAGGTGGTTTCTCCCGCTGCAAACACTGCTATAAAACGTGTCTGCGTTTATGACAGCTGCGGTTGCATTTATGGCAGCATTTACAGCAGACATGAGTGCGTTTATGCATGTATGGGCATGTTTTACGGCTGTCGTATATGTGTCCACTTCCGGGAGTGGCGAAGGTGACGGTGGGCCACATGAAATGATGCTATAGGCCCGAGCTGGCTCACAGGCCACAGTTTGACCACCCTTATACTTATGGATACAGAGCTGCTTTATGCAGAGCTTATATTACTTTACAGTGGTACCACATACAGTACTTCATATATTTTGAACAGAAGAATAAAAATAATCAGCCTGCTTCAGTTTCCTTGATTCAGTTCATTAAAAAAAAAAGAACTCCAGGAAGATACAGAGAATATATAACCCTGTTGGTGTGTTTGTTATAAAAAAAACCACAATCAAAGGAAGGCAGTGCCCACACAGCTGGTTCAAATTCCACTGTTGCTGTGTTTTTATCCTTTTTGAAATCTCCTGTTGTGCAAACCTCTGCAGAAAACTACCGGTACTTGCGATATTTGCTAAATAAGCTCCTCTAGCCTCCCCATATTTTCCCACTAGCAGGATAATACAAAAGATGTAATATTCTGATTTTTTTAAAAAACCTACACTCTCTTTATCAGCACAGCCACACATCTTCTAAGATGATGGCATCTGGAATCTCAAGACAACATCTGAGATAGGTTTTTTTTTGGTTAAACTGCTCCAGGCTTTTGCTTGCTTGTTTTTCACTTCCATGAAGCGCCACCACCATGGGCCACACTTATTAACAAACCAGCTTATTAACAAAATTACAAACACATACCTCCATACACAAAATTTAGGAAAGCAACTACCCAAGGAAGATCATCTTCAGTATTGACTTACAGTCAGAGCTGTGCCTGGTTTGATTCAATCGCAGAAAAATGAACAATTGGCCAAATGGTGAAAAATCACAATGCAAAGAAGAGAAAACCGTTTGAGGCTATATATATATAATTTGGAAAAACTTCAATGCTTGTATTATTCAATTTACCAAAAAATACTTCAAATGATGATAATTTTATTTTTCTAAAAGTCCCATTTGAAAAACAAATATCTTGTACCAATACTCCGAATATCTTATATCAATACTCTGAAAAATAATTATCTTGTATCAATACTCCAAATATCTAATATCAATACTCCAAAGCCGATCCGGTAATCCGGCTTTCTGAAAATAAATTTCTTCGTCAGGAAATCTGTCTGTAAGCCTAAAAGAAATGTCTAGTAAAGAGGCTGTTGGACACGTTTAAAACTTTTGATTGATTCATTCGCAAACCATACCTGTCAAGTATCCTGGATTGGCCGGGATTTCCCGTATTTCCGCCATTTCCCTCCCGGAGCTGCCGCTCCCCCGTAATTTGGCAGCGGGGGGAAAGGAGTTACTGCGCATCCCTTCTGCGCACATCCTTTCTATGCATGCATAGAACTCTTCTACACATGCGTAGAACCCTTCTGTGCAGAAGAGGATGCGTAGAAGCCTTCTACGCATGCGTAGAAGTGAGCTGCGCAGAACAGTTCTGCACAGGTCCATTCTACACATGCGTAAAAGCCTTCTACGCATGCGTAGAAGTGAGCTGCACAGAACGGTTCTGTGCAGGTCCGTTCTACGCATGCGTAAAAGCCTTCTACGCATGCGTAGAATGGACCTGCACAGAAACGTTCTGCACAGGTTCCATAATCTCCAGAGCTGCACTTGACAGGTATGTCGCAAACACCCCGACTTTTCTTTCCTCTTCTTTTGGCTTTGCACCTCTCTTCTTCCCATCCCTATCCCATATGCTACCACACCTGTTCATACAACTGGGATCTGTCTGAAACCGATGCTGTTTCAAACACCTCATTTGACTCAAAATCCTGCACAATAGATATCTGAGGGTTCCACTAAGACAAGCTCTGGCAGAACTCCTGAATATACTAAAGTGCTTGGAAAGCAAGCGCTAATCTTATAGGAAGAAAACAAGGGGTTTTGTCATATAAAAGTACCGCTGCTTGTTTCTTCCTTCAAGGACTGGATTTTTTTAAACCATAAAACCTGAAGCTACAATAGTACCACATACAATGATTTTAACCCATTCCATGGGGCTCGTTGTTGTACAAAACAATTACTATATGACGCATGCATTGTATAGCAATTTTCCCTATGGGATGCATTATACAGCGATTTTTTTATTTTTTGCTAAGTGGTTTTTCCCATTGAAAAATTGTTGTACGATTTTTTCCATAAGGAATATTGTTATGTGGGATGCCATTTGCCCCCAAAACCTAATTGTTATGCGATTCCGTTGCTATACGGAGCAATTGTTGTATGAGGTTGTATGAGGTATGTACAAGTACTGTATATCCATTTCCCTTCAAAGAAGGGGATTCGTCCTTTTATCCAAGAGGGTATCTTCCTAGCAAAGCACAGGCAAGGTCTATTTACCTGTATATTATATAAGGTTCTCACACAGCTGTTACGTGAAAAAGAACTTCTGCTTCTTTTGGATTATAGCTTCCAGATGTCCAAATTATGAGGCTTGTCAGCCATGCTGGCTGGGAGAATTCAGAGAAAAATTCTTTCAAAAAAACAAAACAAAACTGGTGAAATTAGATTTGAGGAAGCTTAGTGGTTAAGATGCTGAACTTGACGACTGGAAGGTTGGCAGGTCAGCAGTTTGAGACCCGAGTGCTGCACGATGGAGTGAGCTCCCGGCTCTGTCCCAGCTCCTGCCAACCTAGCAGTTTGAAAGCAAGAAATTGCAAGGAGATAAATAGGTACCACTTTGGTGGGAAGGTAAACAGCATTCCATGCACTCCGGTGTCTAGTCATGTCTGCCACATGTCCATGGAAATGTCTGCAAACACAGACAGCACTTGCTCTTTGGCTATAAACGGAGATGAGCACTGAAACCTAGAGTCCGATATGACTGGCTTCCAAGCAAGGGCGGCCTTTATCTTTACCATGTGATGCTGGGGAGAACTTCCAGGGGGGCAGAACCCCTCACTGATATGTTAGAGTGATGGTGGGGAACCTCTTGAAGTCTCCATTTTCTCAGCAGTATAGTGGTGGTGTTTCAGTCAATGTCAGTAGGAGCCATAGAAGAGACTGCAATGGTCAAAGCCATCAATTTCTCTTCCTCTGTCAAACTAAAACCATCAATTTCACTTCCTCTGTCCACTCCCAGGTCAAACTAAAGGTAAAGATAAAAGTTTCCCTTGCTCGAAACCCAGTCGTAACCAACTCTAGGTTTCAGTGCTCATCTCTGTTTCAAAGCTGAAGAGCCAGCGCTGTCTGCTTCTGTGACAGGCATGACTAGATACCAGAGTGCACAGAACGCTGTTTACCTTCCCACTGAAGTGATCCATATTTATCTACTTTCAATTTCTTGCTTTTGAACTGCTAGGTTGGCAGTAGCTGGGACGAAGACGGTAGCTCCTTCCGTTCTGCAATACTTGGGAATCGAACTGTTGACCTCCCACCTTCCAGTCAGCGACTTAGCCACTTAAGCACTAGGTTGTGTTTAACCCATATTTAGAAACAGTGCTTCCTTAAATAGTGAAAGACATCTATTCTAGTGCTTGTTTTCCAGCATGCTCTGTTTTGTGATTGGCCATTACAAGGTAAATACAGGCTTAATTTGCAGGAATTCTAAACCAGATTGGAAGGGGGATTTCTGCAGCACTTACGAATACAAATCTAAGCATAGGTCCTGTGATATGCAGGCCTGTGCTGGCCATTTGGGACACAGGGACAAGTCCCAGTGCACCCCAATGACTGGTGCCCCCCCATAGGTAGGTAGAAGTATGTCACCAGGCGGTTACAATCCATGATGTCATACAGTACCCCCCATAGGTGCCACCCCCTCCCTCCATGTCCAATGCCCTTTTAGCATAGCCAACATGCCCCTGGTGATATGTACAAGAGATTCAGAGGGGTGTGAGAGCATCTCCTTTATGTGGCTTTAAAAAAAACCCTCTTATTGGAAAAGAAGGAAATTTCTAGTAGTAGTCAGAACACATTTTGCTTAAAAATGAAAACACAAACCAGTATCTACAGAATCTGCCGGTGGAATTGCCGGTGGAATTGCGACTACAGACACAATTGGTGCCCTTCAGGAAAGACCTGAAAACCTGGCTGGCGGGGCAGGTGTGGGGTGTCAATGGAGGGGTGAACCCCGTCTGCTGGTTGGTTTAAAATAACAGTTGAGAAGTTTCTCTCTCTGTTTTATGAGTGCGGGTGGGTTTTTAATTGGGGTTTAATATGTTTTATTGGGGTTTTATGTGTTTTTAGTGTTTGATATCGTCAACTTCTGTAAGCCGCCCAGAGTCGTTGTCGAGTTGGGCAGTGATAGAAATACGAATAAATCAATAAATGATAAAATAAGTAATGATCAAAGTAAACTCAGAAAACTTGTAAGTAGCAGGAGAGGAGCATGTGCAACATAGGTTACACCCATACTCTATGAAACACACAGTTAATATTACATACATGGATTGGTCTTTATTGTTAATAATTTCTTCTGCACATCAAAAAAAACTTTTTTTTTTGCTTTTTAGCTGAAACTCTAAGTTATAGACATTGAAATAGAAGATATAAAGGGGAAGTTCATGGCCTCCCTCACTAGATAGTTACTTATCTTCTCTTGGTATAGACAGTTGCTGTCCTCCTAACTCCAGAGATACAAGAGATAAAAGCAACATTTCCGGACTAAATTCTGTTAATGCAAAAAAAAAAAAAAACAATATAGAACACAGTGACGGCTGGTTTAAGAATGATAGCCAGTGCTGAGAAAGTGACATTTGAGGAAAAGGCCGTGTTTCTCCTGCAAAACCTTTCATGCCCTGCTCTCAGCCACATGAAAAAGAGAACAGCGCTTTTCTGTCAATAATAGTTATGTGAAAGAAAGAAATTCAACAGGTATAGATTATCATACAAGCTCCACTTGCAAGAAGTCCCTTTTCCACATAACTATTAGACTTATCTTCTTTATCATGCTCCCATCTCCCCTGTTTTGCTGTGTTAAGATGAATGGGTAGAAAGGAGAATAGGTTCCCTGCGTTGTTGTCATATTTAGAACAGGGGGGGCTGCGCTGGCTCAGTAGTTAAGAAACTCGCCTTGTTAGCTGGAAGGCCAGCAAGTCAGCAGTTTGAGACCTGGGTACTGCATGACGGAGTGAGCACCCATCTCTGTCCCAGCTCCTGCCAACCAAGCAGTTCAAAAGCAAGAAATTTCAAGTAGTTAAATAGGGACCACTTTGGTGGGGGGAAATCTTGGGGACATGAAAGGAGCCTCATTTGGGCGTCCCCTGAGTGGAGTTTCTCCAGCAAAAATCCTCTCAACCCAGAATAATTATTATTATCTAGAAAAGGGCTCTTTGTAGGTGGAATAAATCTTGTGCAGGGAAAAATAAGAAGCAGAAGAATGCCCATTCTCCTTTTAAAATACACAGCCATTAAAATACAAAACCTGTCAGCTAGTTCTTCTGAACATGTGAAGGAACATTTCTTTACCTTTATAAAACTGAACAACTTTGAAAATGTCAAAGAGGAGGCTAGAACTCTCACCTCCAAAATGCTATTCTTTTATATAGAATATAGAAGACATTGTGGAAAATTAAATCACTCGGGCCAACAAAAAAACACACATAGACTGAAGTGTTAAAGCCCTGACATGATTTCACCATTTCATTGAAAAAGATGACCTAGCCAGGCTAGAGACTATAATAATTTCAAGTCAGAAATTACTCTCAAGGAATGCCCAAATGTGGCTCCATTTATGTCCCCAAGAGCTGGGACAGAGACGGGTGCTCAATCCATCATGCAGTACCTGGGTCTCAAACTGCCAACTTCCTCATCTGGATGCAGCACACTTGAAGATATAAAGAGAGAGAGAGAGGGAGAAGGAGGGCTGTCTATTCTTACAGGAGCTTTCTAAAATCTGCATTTGACAAATTAGCCTGCTTTTGTTGTGGAATTGATAATCCAGGAGAAAGAAAGGCGTTGTTTGGATGTTTGATGTCTTGGGTGACAATGAAAAGTTGTATATATATATATATGTTAAAAAATATTTCTATGCCACCTTTCTCCGGCAGCTCACAACAATTGAAACCATGTAATAATCACAAGTTAAAATGCCATAAGTAAAGGGTAAAGGTCGCCCTTTCTCAAAAGCCAGTCGTATCTGACTCTAGGGTTCAGTGCTCACCTCTGTTTATAGCCAAAGTCAGTACTGTCTGCATTTGCAGACATTTCCATGGACGTATAGCAAGCATGACTACACACTGGAGTGCATGGAATGCTGTTTACCTTCCCATCGAAGTAGTACCTATTTATCTACTTGCAATTTCTTGCTTTCAAGCTGCTAGGTTGGCAGGAGCTGGAATATAGATGGGAGATCACTCTCTCATGTGGTACTTGGGTCTTGAACTGCTGACCTGCTGACTTTCCAATCATCAAGTTCAGCATCTTAACCACTGAGCCACAGCAGTTCAGTTTAAAATGCCATGCAAACTGTATATTTATTATTCAAAGGTAAAAAATTAAAAACAATTTTAAAACATCTTTTTAAACATTTTTAAAAATCTAAATGTCAAAATCGAGCATTTCCTAGACCCATGTTGGCGAACCTTGGCACTCCTGGTGTTCTTGGATTTCAATTCCCAGAAGCCCAAGTCTCTGTGAATCCACATGAATGGGTTTACTGTGTGTACAAATTGAAGTTGAAGAACACCTGAAGTGCCAGGGTTCACCATGCATGACTGTTCTAGACTTTCACTTGTTCACTGGGGTTTGCATAGATGCCATTCTTTCCAACTTGCATCTGCCACATGTCTTCCTTCTGGATTTTTTTCCCCCACTCTAGATTTCTAATGACTTGAGCCCACATGTCAAATCAAAGTTATGGCAATTCTTTCCATGATATTCTAGACCAGGGGCTAGTAAACTTGGCTGTCCAAGTGTTCTTGGACTTCAATTACCAGAAACCCAAGTCATCACTCCTGCTGATCAGGGCTTCTGGGAATTGAAATCCAAGGACATCTGGAAAGTCAAGTTTGCTGATCCCTGTTCCAAATATAAAATATACCGCCTAATTCATTTTGTGTGTGTGTGCCTGGGGATTGTGTAGCTTGTCTAACACTACACAGACTGACTCTTTTCATGATAAACCTAATGGGGAGATAGATGAACTGCCAACCTCTGGCTCTCAAATCAGATACCAAAGTCACTGAGCTATCCAACCACTTTTTCAGTCAAAAAGCCACTCCATGTAAAGCAAATAAAGATGCAGAGGAACTTATACAAGCTGCTGTGGAAAGGCTGCACCATTGTGTAACAGCATGCAAGACACGTTGACAAAAACAGGCTCATTCCTAAACTTCCCAAAGCCTCTTGTGGCTGCTTCTGAAGTTCTTTTATTGTACAAAACTTTGCCAGGACAGAAATTCAAATGTTACAGCTGCATTCTCTCATCTCCAAGTATTTCTTCAATGCCTTCCCTCAACCAGCTACCTTTAGATCCAGGTTCAAATGTAATAGCCCCAAACACTGATTCATTGCATCATATATTGCTGGGGTCCAAATAATTAGAAAATGGAAACCTATTAGTGTTTCAAAGATATGGTTCAGGCTGACTTTCATGATTGGGAAAGTGTATTTTCAAGCAAAGCCTGTGTTTATATCTAAAGACCAATCACTAAACAAAGCATTCTAGTTTACTAAGTACATGAGGAATGGAAAGCTCTTGCTAAATTGTATATATCAGCATTTAAGAAAGTCCCTATTCAGATCATAGGACAGTGATGGCAAACCTTGGCACTCCAGCTGTTCATGAACTTCAATTCCCAGAAGCCCAGCAGGAGTCCAAGAACAACTGGAGTGCCAAGGTTCACCATCACTGTCATAGGACATAGGTTATCTGCAGCATATACAGTAGAACCCCGTATAGCGATTTTAATCCGTTCCACGGAGCTGATCGCTATGCGGTTTTCGTCGTTGTATAATCTTCCCTATGGGAAAATCAGTACAGTACTACAATTTTCCCTATGGGAAAAAAACGTACAACGATGTTTGGTGCTAAGTGGTTTTTCCCATAGGAAAATCATTGTATGGATTTCCCATAGGAAGGATCGCTATGCAAAACTGCATTCCCCGCTCCAAGCCTCATTGCTATGCGATTTCATTGCTGTATGGGGGGATCATTATACGGGGTTCTACTGTAATCTGATTTTTTGTTTCCTGATAACTTGGGTGCTGAAGAAAAGGCTTCATCTCTTTTTTTCTTTTTCTTTTTTTTTGGGGGGGGGGGGGTATAGGCTAAACCAGGTGGGGGGGGAGTCAGAATTTCAACTTATTTTCATCAACTTTTTAATCAACTAATGGATAGTTTGTCTTTTTCCCTTGCTGAAGTAACTCTTTTATGCACACTGGACTGCAATTCTGGACCTCCCAACTTTATATTCTTCTTCTCCAAGTTGTGAGGAATAACAGGAAAGTTTTAGTTCAAAAATGAAAAAGAAGAGGTTCTCAATTAAATTAGGGGCACTTCTTACAATAATATGGGAGGTTGATTGATTGATTTAATTAATCTAGGGCCTTTCTACAGAGGAGAATTTAGCCAGTCTGTTTTCTGCTGGAAGCTTCTTTTCTGTACAGGGATACACCTTATCCCTCCTTTGAGCAACTCTTCCATCCGCACTAGCAATGTTTAGTCTTCCGTGACCACACTGGCCTTTAGATTGCTTCAACATGTCCCCTGTTGGATCATTGACACTGCCTTTCCCGCCCGCTTCCTCACCTTTCTGTGCAGAGCAGGGGTTCCCAACCTTTTCAAGCCAGGGGCCAGATCACACTCTCTCAGTCAGCTTTGAGGGTCAGATGGCCATTTTGCCCTGCCTGCATGATGGGGGTGGCTATTTTGTTCCAACAATTTAAAAGGATCAGCCATTTTGTTTCTCAAATGCTCTTGAAGGGTGGGGGCCCACATGAAATGGCACCTGGGACTGGATCTGGCCCACAGGTCTTAGGTTAGGAACTCCTGGTGTAGAGGATGCATTTGGAGATGCCCTCCATTCTTCCCAAGAAACCTTTTCATGTGCCCGAAGCAAGATTTGTGTCACTTTCTGAAGGGAAGAGTAGGGAGCTTAAGATAAAATTTTGTTTCTTGTGTTTGTTCATTATTCCTTTTGGAATCTTCTCTAGCTACACTATGTGTGCATGTATTTGTACGTGTCTGTGTGTCTGTGTGTGAGAGAAGGTGTGCACATGTCATGGATTATATTATAATGGAGGGACCCAGGTTTAGCGCTACCCAGGCTACCTGTGGAGTAGGAAGTATAGATCCGGTCCGACCCCACCCTTGTTTGTTCGTGGGGCTTATATAGTGTCTCCCCGGCGGTGGCTATTGGATACAAGGTAGCGACCCGCCGGACAAACATAACTAACCAATCAGTGAAGGGGATATATGAAAGTAACCAATGGAGAGCAGGATCCTAAACTGTAACCAATGGTAGGGCTAGGATTAGCATAACTAGTGCACCCTTTTGCAGGGGATTTCGCGCCACTTTAGGCTTCAATTTAGGATGGCGGGAAACCACCATTTTCCATTGCAAGAGCGCTCCCTTGGCTACTTGCAAATATACCTGAATACACAACAACATGTGAAAACACTTTTGTGTAGGATACCATTCCAGTCCACCTGCCACACATATAATGGGAGCCAAGAGGTCATTCATGCTACTTTTCAATTCACTGATATTTTTTTTACCACAAGTAAATTTTACCTGGTTTACTTAAGGAGGCAGCAACTGTAGAGGCTGTCATTCAGTGTGCTGAGACAACTTTCTTTTGTTGAATAAAGTAAGTGGCATATCAAAACAGTGATGCATCTGCCTATCATAGTGCATCTAGAATTGCACTGTTACAGTTAGAGAACTAATAACAAAATCATGCTCAACAAAGGTGTAGGGTTTTTCCTTTGTCCATTTTAATATCACAACCCACCACATAGGTTACACGGTTGTCATAACACTGTCCACATGGACTGCAGAACAGGATAATTAGCAGATTACCAAAATAACTGCAGCCCTAGCATTTTGCCAGAAAATAGTGAAAAAACAGTAAAAAGTGGTGGGATGGGGGTGGGGTGCTTCAAAACATGCACAAATACCATAATTTGAGTCAACCCAAACCACAGCAAAATGATCAAAATAATGTGATGTGTAAGTGTAGACAGGCTTTTAGTTAAAGTAGCAGCCCTCTGTGGCATAGGTTACTTTATTTTATAAATAAATAAAATAAATTATCAAATAATTAGCTTTAAGTAGATAATTCCCATTTTACCTTCTTGCCTTCCTCCATTACTCAAACAATATTCCTTTGCGTCTTCTCTATTATCAATATTTTCATTTTCATGGGAGATATTTGAACTGCCATCAGTTGAAATATCTTGGGCATCTGGAAAAAATTTTTTAAGTTGACAAGATTGAATTATGATAATAATGAACTGTTTAGGCAATTTTATTCAATTTAAAATGTTCTCAATATACTTATTTTAAAGACATGGAAATCTATAGCTGTATAATAATTTAACAAAGGCCATGCCAGCAAGTCCTAATTTCACTGAATTCAGTTTTAAACTCTGATCTTTTGATTTCAAACTCAACTTGCTAGCTTTACAGATTTAATTCAAATGCTTAAGCACTAATAGCTGATCTTTAGAAATCTTCAGGATAGAAGTATTTCCTTCCTGTACTGGAAGGAAATACTGTATGTAAGTATCTACCTTACATATTAGGGATCCTGGAGCAAATTTCTACTTTAATTTCCATAAATGTTTCTTACTGATACTATTACTAGTAAGACTGTTCTCTAAGATACTGGATAAACAAGCATCATTTCACTGTACCTGTAGGTTCTGGCTGTTCACGACCATGGCTTAAATCCATGCAGGTTGGAGAATCTAGAATAGAACACCAAAGAAACAGTTCAGGCTCTAAAATTTGTGTATAGCCAATGGCAGTTCTGTAATGGGACAGATAGAGCTGAAACACATCCGAAAAACAAACAGTCTAACCATACATTCTATTGATCTAAAATTATGAAACTATATTTGAAACACTGAATTAACCATTACACGCTGTTGGCAGAAACTATGGGCAGGAAAATTCAAATTTTTTTAAGTAATATGGTATCATTTCGACAAGAAATTAAACATGCATTAATTACACTTGCATTAACATGACTTAAATCACAATTTAAATAACTAGTTAGTAATAAATCTAAATCATGATTTTCTACATAAAAGTTTTAAATGTTTTGCTTTCATTTTTACTACTTGCCCCTTCCTTCTCACACTTAACTTCTTGTGGAAAACATCCTCCATTCACTCAATTTTTGAAATTTAGCATTTAAGGTAAGGGATTGAGTTTGTGTACATAGATTTGCAAAGGAACAGTGGGATTAAGGTCTTTTTCTCAACTCTCTGTGTTTATTTTATAACATTCTGGGTTAAAAGGATTTTTGCTGGAGAAACTCCGTCAAGGGACGCCCGAATGAGGCTCCTTTCATGTCCCCAAGTTCGAGGCATGTGATCTCTACAGATACAAATTCACAGTTTGAGTACCCTAAAACCAAGCATCTGTGATAATATCTTCTAGATAAAAATACAATATTGCCCAATATTGTAACTGGAACACAATGTTTTGGAAGAAACCACAGATTAATGACCTTTATGTTTACCCAGAATTGTAAAGGTATAAGTGACTGCAAGAGTCATACAGTTCAACTCACTGTCAAATCCCTTGGCCAGCATTTATTGCTATAGGTTAATTGCTTTCTATATAGCACTGAACCCTAGAGCCGGATAAGATTGATATATTGAGAAGAAGAAAAAATTCTTTACTACTGTAAAGTGGTAGTGGGTGCCTGGAGCAACCGCTCCATTCGCCTTATGGTAGGGTCGCCCCTGGCCTCCACCTTGGCCTCTCATTTTTCCGCTGCTCCTTTCTCTGCCACTATTTCCCCTCGTCTCCTGTCTTGCTCCCTCTTGGTTCTTCCTCCTTCCCCCTTATACCTCCATTCCCCTCTTGCTTGCTTCCAGACTCTTCCAACTGCACCATGAGGGTGGCATGGGCCTGATGAATTGGCGTTGGGGGCTGGATCCAGCCCATGGGCCGTAGTTTGGGCACCCCTGCACTAAGTCATAGCTGGAAAGCCTGAAACAATGTCAAAGAATGGATACCAGACTGTCAGAGCTCACCATCAACCTGTGATAATGTGAGGGTCTTACAATCAACACAGGTCTGAGGGTGATAAATCCAGAGCAAAAACTGGACACTTTCCATTGTCAATAACTAAACCAATTAGGCAGGGGAGATGAACAGGATGATGTTGCCCTTTTCTTTTTTGGCCAGCTTTTCACAAAGCAACAGCAGTGGTCACAACAACAATAACAACAACCACCCTTCACCAGACCATTTTTTTTGGGGGGGCAGCTTGGTCACACTCAGAGTACACGTCAGGAGAAGATCAGTAAGGACAAACCTGCTAGCTTACCCTTTGTCTGCCACTACTGACTTTTTCTTCAGCTTCTGATAAATGACAGAGGACTCCAGACTCCAGTTCTTCCTTTCTCCCCTCTTTTGATCTACTTATCAGAGAATCTGATGTCTATTTTAAACAGGGACACATGCACACATGCTGGCCCTAGCTCTTACATAACTGCAAGATTCAGCTTACATGAAACAGCAGGAAAGTGTTAACCGCCTCGCCTCACCGCGCACATATATGGGGCCTCTGCAAAATGTGAGTATAAAAAGCTGTGATAGCTGACAGCAGTTCTAAACCACCACCACCACCACCACCTTATCCCCCACCCCCCTGAACATTTTTCGATCCAGGATCCTGTAATCAGCTAGGTGGGTAGGGAAAGGAAAAGTTTACTCAGAAGGAAGTCTTGTTGTAATGTAGTTTCCTACCAAGTTGCTAATTCTTCTTTAGTGCCCCAATCAAACCCTGGACTGCCAAAATGACGCCACTTTCTTCGCTTTGGCGTTGCCCAAACTTAGGTCCTCATTGGTACATGTTTCTGGCATTAAGTTGCTAATAAAGTAAGGGGCAGAGATAAGTTTGCATTTGCTAGAAATAGCTGACCATTAATCTAATGCCCATTTCTAGATTTGCCCACTCTACCTAGGTCCATAATATCTGTTTGTTTACTGAGAAAGTAGGAAATGCCATAGAGTTCAACCAGTGGTGGGCATCAGCAGGTTGCACCAGTTCGCCAGAACCAATAGCAGAAATTCTGGCTGGCCCCGCCCACCCAAGTTTTGAAATAAAGTAGTCCTAATTCAGGTGCAAAGCAAGGCTTTCCCCCTGGCCATGCCCACCATACCACGGCCACAGTGTGGTAGTAATTTTTTTTGGGGGGAGCCCACCACTGAGTTCAACATTATGGCAAGGGATGGGGGAGAGAATCATACAGTGGAACCTCGGTTAACATAATTAATGCCTCCAGGACATTGCTTACAGCAAAATTTAGTAAAATTAGTAAAGGTAAAGGTTTCCCTTGCTCAAAAGCCAGTTATAGCCGACTCTAGAGTTCAGTGCTCATCTCTGTTTCAAAGCCGAAGAGCCAGCGCTGTCTGCTTCTGCAGACATTTCTGTGGTCATGTGGCAGGCATGACTAGACACTGGGGCGCACGGAACAGTGTTACCTTCCCACCGAAGTGGCCCCTATTTATCTACTTGCGATTTCTTGCTTTCAAACTGCTAGGTTGGCAGGAGCTGGGACAAAGACGGGAGCTCATTCCGTTCTGCAGTGCTCGGGAATCGAACTGCTGACATTCCGCCTCCCGGTCAGAATTTCCCACAGGAATGCATTGAATGCAGTTTCCCATAGGAATGCATACAAAACCAAAATACATTAACTGAAATGCGGTTTCCCATAGGAATGCATTGAAAACCAATTACAGTGATACCTCATACAACGTCCAAACTTGGTTCCACAAGTTTGGACTTTATACGGATTTGGACTTTGTATGAGGCATGCAAAATCCTAGCCACGATGCCTCATACAACGTTCAAATCCTTGCCACGATGCCTCATACAACGTCGTTTTTATAGAGATACATTGTACTGTAACAGCACAGACTTCAGGGCAAAGTCAAGGAAACAGACAGGAAACTGACAGAACTTTAAGAAATCATTGTCTAAAGCAGTGGTTCCCAAAGTGGGCCCCACAGGGGACTTCAATTCCCAGAAGCCTAAGTCAGTATATTGGCTGATCAGTGCTTTGAGGAATTGACTTAGGCTTCTGGGAAATTTTGGTGTATGCAAACCAAGACACGGGACACAGCCTCGGGCTGGGTTAACTCAGGTTTATTGCATCGTGGACAGAGGGAACATGAGGTAATGGCGGATCAATAGCTCTTTATATACAGCAGTAATACATTTGAACGTGGTGCCATGGTAGCCCATTGGCTACTGTCTGCGTGACGTCATTGCAGGTCACGCCCTTCTTGTCCCGGTGTAGGTAGTGGCGGGAAAACTTCCCGCGCTGTTGCCTTTGATGAGTTCGGACCAAGAGAGCTTGGACGCTCGCTGCTGCCAGCTGGTGGTCATTAGCTCGCGTCCTATTACAGGGCTTATATGATACAGCTGAAGGTTACATTGTTGCTATAGGCAAGGTTACATTGACTCAGATACATTGCAATCCATGTGTACAGTAAAACCATCAGAACACAACATCCCTCCCCCCTAGGACGAGACAAAGTCTCGAGCCCACCTTAACACACTCCCCCCCCCTTAGGAGACAAAGTCTCTCAGCCAAGATGGCTTATTTCGAACACGCTGGGGTCTCGGTGCGGGCTGCCTCTCCCCGGGTTTGCTACCTTCTCTTTGTCCCCTGGTCTCCTGTCCTGCAATATGAGAGGGAGACTCGTTAGTGACTTTCCGCGGCTCCGCGGCGCTGTTGGGAGGTGTGCTCTTTCTTAGAGAGGAACCGGGGGCACTGGGGGCTAACGAAAAACCCCTCTTCTCGCTTGGATGGGTGGGGGAACACTCCTGAAAACCCCCCCGGCTCGCTAAATCAAAATCAAAATCACTATCGGGGGCAGCGGTCGCGAACTCCTCTCCCCCTTCCCCGGCCCCTGCTAGAGCTGGCGTATCAAAAGGATATGAGTCGGGGCCGCTGCTTCTGCTTCCTTCCCCCCATGCTTGGGACTGTTGTCCACTGCTGTCTCCCCCTTGGGTTAAGCGGGTGGGGGAGAACCCTAACGCTGAATCCTGTTGCTGAGCTCCACTGACAGGCCCAATCACTCGGTGCCTCAGTTGATCTGCGTGCCTCCTCCAGAGGAGGCCGGCGTTCGTCTCGACCCGGTACGACACTGGTCCCGTCTGTTCTACAACCGTCCCTGGTACCCAGGCTGGCCCTGCGCTGGAATAGTTCCTGCAGTGAACAGGGTCACCGGCAGCGAAACCTTTCGAGACTGCCAACCCCACGTTTTTCCCTTTATCCTCGACTCTCGTTGGGTCTAGCCTGGACAGGAGCGTGGTCAGTTTTCGCCGCATCAAGAGCTCTGCCGGCGAGTAGCCGGACGCCAAAGGGGTCACCCTATACGCTAAGAGGAATTGGCACACTTGGTGATTCAGGTCCCCCGGGCCCATGCGCCGCAGCGCCTCCTTCGTTGTACGCACCAACCGTTCCACTTGGCCATTCGTGGCCGGGTGAAACGGTGCGGACGTGATATGCCGAATGGCGTTTGTCTCCATGAATGCCCCGAACTCAGCGGAGGTGAAACAACTAGCGTTATCGCTGACTAAAGTGTCGGGTAAACCGAACGTGGAAAAGACTCTCCGTAGCCGGCTAATTGTCGTGGCGGAGGACGTGTTTTTTACCGGGATAACCTCCAGCCACTTGGAGAACCCATCCACGACTAGGAGAAACATGGTTCCTCGGAATGGGCCAGCGAAATCTACGTGCACCCTGGACCATGGTCCCCGTGCTGTGTCCCATTCCCTATGTGGAAGACGGGCCGCCTCAGGGCGGGACCCCTGGCAAGCCTCGCAAGTGCCAACCATGTGCTCAATATCCGTGTCCAGCTGCGGCCACCAGAAGTAACTCCGGGCCAGCGCCTTTGAACGAACTATGCCCGGGTGGCTGACGTGCAGCAGTTCGAGCACCCTCGTCCGCAGGGGCGCAGGGACCACCACCCGTTGGCCCCACAGAAGGCACCCCCTCTCTAGGGACAACTCTAGCTTTTTCCTAAAGAATGGGTCGAACTCCGTACTCGGGGACGAACCCGGCCACCCCTTCTGCACCCATGAGCAAACCTTCGCCAGTGTCCTGTCCTTGCCTGTCGCCCTAGCAATGTCGGCTGGTACTATTGGGGGAGCGTCTAAAACCTCAATTAGCAACACCTGGCGGTCCTTTTCTGCTCTCGCCTTTTGGGCGTCCGACAATGGCAAAGGGGATCTCGAAAGCGCATCAGCATGGCTGATCTCCTTTCCGGGCCTGTACTCCAACTCATGTTGGTACGCGTTGAGGAAAATAGCCCATCGCAGCATTCTCGGGGACAGGATCTGCGGCGTGGGCTTGTGCGCCGTGAAAATCCCTAACAGCGGTTTGTGATCGGTCACGATTTTGAACGGGCGGCCATACAAAAAATCGTGAAATTTTTTGGTCCCCGATACGATTGCTAATGCTTCCCTGTCGGTTTGCGCGTAATTCCGCTCCGCTTGGGACAGGGACCTTGAGTAAAATGCTACCGGGGCCTCCCTGCCGTCCTCCAACACGTGGCAAAGCACCGCCCCCACCCCCACCGGGGATGCATCACAAACTAGGACCACAGGCCGTTTGGGGTCGAAATGCGTCAGGATTGCCTCAGATGTTAGGAGTTGCTTTAGC
The DNA here is from genome assembly GCA_035047305.1 of Bradypodion pumilum. NCBI lineage: Eukaryota > Metazoa > Chordata > Lepidosauria > Squamata > Chamaeleonidae > Bradypodion > Bradypodion pumilum. The sequence continues at coordinate 13,273,081 of JAWDJD010000008.1, forward strand.
TCCTTGAACGCCCTCTCGTGCTCATCACCCCACATCCACGGCTCCTCCTTTTTCAGCAACCGATGGAGCGGTTCGGCCACGGACGCCTTCCGCGGGAGGAATGTATGGTAAAAATTTAGGAGCCCCAGGAAAGATTGCAGCTCGGTCTTGGATGTGGGGCGAGGGGCCTTTTTAATGGCTGCTACCTTGGATTTAGACGGCTTAATCCCCTCGGGTGTGATTCGGAACCCTAAAAACTCGACCTCTGTTTCGAAAAAAACACATTTATCCTTCCTCAATCTCAGCCCCGCTTTCTCGAACACGGTCAGTACCTTGTCCAACCTTTTCGCTAGTTCAGCCTCACTCCCCCCTGTTATCAACACGTCATCAAAATAAGGCAACACCCCCTCCAGGCCCTTTAGGAGGCGTTCCACGAGCGATTGAAAAAGACCGGGTGCCGAGTTCACGCCGAACTGTAACCGCGACACCTGGAACGCTCCCTTATGTGTAACTATCGTTTGTGCCGCGGCCGTGGCGGGGGTCACAGGAAGTTGCTGATAGGCTTGTGCCAAATCGAGCTTGGCGAAACACTTTCCCCCATTTAGCCTGGCCAAAAGGTGGCTTATCACTGGCACCGGGTATGCATTAGGGCGGATCGCCTTGTTAATTGTACACTTATAATCTGCGCAAATGCGCACCTCCCCGTTAGCCTTTAGAGCCGTTACAATTGGAGTTTCCCACTCCGCGGAATCAACAGGAATAAGAATCCCCTGGCCCACCAGTTTGTCCAATTCCGCCTCTATCTTGTCCCTTGAGTGCAAACGGCACCCTGCGTGGTTTGAGTCTTATCGGGCGGACCTCCGGGTCTATGTCGAAAGCTACAGGGGGTCCCTTGAACTTTCCGAGTCCTTTCTCAAAAACGGCGGGATGCGCATCGCAAACCGCTTGTATTGGGTCCCCCCCCACGGTATGCACCCCCCCTATGAACAACCCTAAGGGCTGAAACCACTGTGTTCCCAGGAGGCTACAGCTTCCCCCTTTCAGGACAACTAGGGGCAGTTCCGCAGAATGTCTCTTAAAATTGACCCGAAACTTCCCAACCCCCAATACCGGAATGTTGTTTCCCTGTACGTCCCGTAGTGTGGACCTCAACGCTTTAAGCTTTGGCCGCACGTGGGGGTCGATTTTCAGGAACTCTTTCTGGGGAATTATGGAAAAGGAGGACCCCGAGTCAATTTCCATCTTAATAGGGGCCCCTTGTACTAATACCTCAACGAAGTAATGGGACTGTCCCGCGGACACGCTGAACACTGAGGCGTCGTCCTCGCTGCTGTCCGAGACGCGGCCCACGCCGTCCTGCTTCCTCGTGGTCTGGGCGCCATCTTTGGGCCTTGCTGGACGGTCCGGCCTGGCCGCGCGGTCTTGTGATTGCCTCCGGCCCTCTTTCCGCTTTCTGCACGCCTTGGCGATGTGCCCCCGACGGCCGCAGGTGTAACACTCGGCCTTCCTGAACGGGCATCTCGCGCGCTCGTGGGCCGCTCCGCAACCCTCGCAGCGTCGACCGCCCTTCCGGACCTTCTGGACCTCCTCGCCGTCGCTGCCTTCCGTAGACGACTTTGAGGCCCGCCGAGTCGCGTGCACCGACTGTCCGGCCTTCCCGTGCACCGAATTTTCCGCCTTGCCGGCTTTAGGACGCCACTCACGCCACTGATGCATCTCGTCCACTCCGGCATTCGTGGACTCTGCGGCTTCCGCGGCCTCTATGACTTCGGCCAGCGTGGGTGGCGGCTCCTTATTCATCAAGCTGCGCTGCACCTCCTTGTCTTTCAGGCCACATAACACGCCGTCCCTGAGGACCATCTCCAGGATGTCGCCCCATTTACAGGGGGCGGCGGCTATCCTCATGGCGGCCACGAATGCCTCAACCGACTCGTCTGGCGCTTGGACTCGCCTCCAAAACGCGCTCCGAGCGGGAAACATTGCCCTCGAGGGGCAGAACCGCTCTCGCAGCAGCTTCATGATGTCGCTCGCCTTAAAGTCGCTCACCTTCTTCGGAGCGATTATGCCCACCAGCGTCCGCTTGGTTTCCATCCCGAGCATTCTGGTGAGGATGGCCCTCTTCCTCTCCTCGTCGTCTTGTTTGACTCTGAGTTCCACCAGTGCCGCCTGGAAGTCCATCTCAAGCAGCTCCCAGTCTTGCGGTTTGGTGATGTTGAACCCGCTTTGTGCCCTGGCTGTTCCGTGGGGATCCATAATCCCATCCTCGTCGCCAATTTGGTGTATGCAAACCAAGACACGGGACACAGCCTCGGGCTGGGTTAACTCAGGTTTATTGCATCGTGGACAGAGGGAACATGAGGTAATGGCGGATCAATAGCTCTTTATATACAGCAGTAATACATTTGAACGTGGTGCCATGGTAGCCCATTGGCTACTGTCTGCGTGACGTCATTGCAGGTCACGCCCTTCTTGTCCCGGTGTAGGTAGTGGCGGGAAAACTTCCCGCGCTGTTGCCTTTGATGAGTTCGGACCAAGAGAGCTTGGACGCTCGCTGCTGCCAGCTGGTGGTCATTAGCTCGCGTCCTATTACAGGGCTTATATGATACAGCTGAAGGTTACATTGTTGCTATAGGCAAGGTTACATTGACTCAGATACATTGCAATCCATGTGTACAGTAAAACCATCAGAACACAACAGAAATGGAGTCCAAGAACCAAAGTTTGGGAAACATGGTCTAAAGGCTAAAAACATTACAAAAACATGTCAAACAACCCTGATTGTCCAAGAACCTGAAGAATGCTGCAAAAATCCCAGGAATGCTTCTAAAACTTCTGACGAAAAAAATAAAAAAAATCCAAAACTGTGCTTAAAACCACTCCTAAATTCTCTTCGCCTCATGCAAAACCCACAAGAGCAATGCATGCATGTGTCCTGCCTTTTATACTGCCCAGGCACAATGCAACCTGGGAAAACCCCCAATGCCTCATACAAAGTCGCACAACTTTGTATGAGGCAACTTTTTTCAAGGAATTAGGCGATGTTATATGAATCCCAAGTTGTATGAAGTGGACTTTGTATGAGGTATTACTGTAATCAATTCCGAAAAAAATCGCCGAGCCACTATTTTCTATGGATTTCCTTTTGTTATGCTTTTTTTATGTTAACCGAGTCATTTGTTAACTGAGGTACCTGCAAGTGTGTCAGTTTCTGCTAGGGTACAGGGTGACCCCGCTAGCGTCAGGCTACTCCCCTGCGGAGCTTCTAATGCGCAGGAAGTTGACCACCTGTTGTGTTCTGATGGTTTTACCTTTCCACATGGATTACAATGTATCTGAGCCAATGTAACCTTGCCTATAGCAACAATGTAACCTTCAGCTGTATCATATAAACCCTGTAATAGGACGCGAGCTAATGACCACCAGCTGGCAGCAGCGAGCGTCCAAGCTCTCTTGGTCCGAACTCATCAAAGGCAACAGCGCGGGAAGTTTTCCCGCCACCACCTACACCTGGACAAGAAGGGCGTGACCCGCAATGACGTCACGCAGACAGTAGCCAATGGGCTACCATGGCACCACGTTCAAATGTATTACTACTGTATATAAAGAGCTATCGATCCGCCATTACCTCATGTTCCCTCTGTCCACGATGCAATAAACCTGAGTTAACCCAGCCCGAGGCTGTGTCCTGTGTCTTGGTTTGCATACACCAAATTGGCGACGAAGGTGGGATGATGGATCCCCACGGAACAGCCAGGGCACAGAGCGGTTTCAACATCACCAAACCGCAAGACTGGGAGCTGCTAGAGATGGACTTCCAGGCGGCACTGGTGGAACTCAGAGTCAAAGATGACGACGAGGAGAGGAAGAGGGCCATCCTCACCAGAATGCTCGGGATGGAAACCAAGCGGACGCTGGTGGGCATAATCGCTCCGAAGAAGGTGAGCGAATTTAAGGCGGGCGACATCATGAAGCTGCTGCGAGAGCGGTTCTCCCCGTCGAGGGCAATGTTTCCCGCTCGGAGCGCGTTTTGGAGGCGAGTCCAAGCGCCGGATGAGTCGGTTGAGGCATTCGTGGCCGCCATGAGGATAGCCGCCGCCCCCTGTAAATGGGGCGACATCCTGGAGATGGCCCTCAGGGACGGCGTGTTGTGTGGCCTGAAAGACAAGGAGGTACAGCGCAGCTTGATGAATAAGGAACCGCCACCCACGCTGGCAGAGGTCGTGGAGGCCGCGGAAGCCGCAGAGTCCACGAATGCTGGAGTGGACGAGATGCACCAGTGGCGTGAGTGGCGTCCTAGAGCCGGCAAGGCGGAAAATTCGGTGCACGGGAAGCCCGGACAGTCGGTGCACGCAACTCGACGGGCCTCAAAGTCGTCTACGGAAGGCAGCGACGGCGAGGAGGTCCAGAAGGTCCGAAAGGGTGGTCGACGCTGCGAGGGTTGCGGAGCGGCCCATGAGCGCGCGAGGTGCCCGTTCAGGAAGGCCGAGTGTTACACCTGCGGCCGTCGGGGGCACATCGCCAAGGCATGCAGAAAACGGAAGGAGGGCCGGAGGCAGTCACAAGACCGTGCGGCCAGACCGGACCGTCCAGCGAGGCCCAAAGATGGCGCCCAGACCACGAGGAAGCAGGATGGCGTGGGCCGCGTCTCGGACGACAGCGAGGACGACGCCCCAGTTTTCAGCGTGTCCGCGGGACAGTCCCATTACTTCGTTGAGGTATTAGTACAAGGGGCCCCTATTAAGATGGAAATTGACTCGGGGTCCTCCTATTCTATAATTCCCCAGAAAGAGTTTTTGAAAATCGACCCCCACGTGCGGCCCAAACTTAAAGCGTTGAGGTCCACGCTGCGAGACGTGCAGGGGAACAGCATTCCGGTGTTGGGGGTCGGGAAATTTCGGGTCAATTTTAAGAGACATTCTGCGGAACTGCCCCTAGTTGTCCTCAAGGGGGGAAGCTGTAGCCTCCTAGGGACACAGTGGTTTCAGCCCTTAGGTCTGTTCATAGGGGGAGTGCATACCGTGGGGGGGGACCCAATACAAGCGGTTTGCGATGCGCATCCCGCCGTTTTTAAGAAAGGACTCGGAAAGTTCAAGGGACCCCCTGTAGCTTTCGACATAGACCCGGAGGTCCGCCCGATAAGACTCAAACCGCGCAGGGTGCCGTTCGCACTCAAGGACAAGATAGAGGCGGAACTGGACAAACTGGTGGGCCAGGGGATTCTTATTCCTGTTGATTCCGCGGAGTGGGAAACTCCAATTGTAACGGCGCTAAAGGCTAACGGGGAGGTGCGCATTTGCGCTGATTATAAGTGTACAATTAACAAGGCGATCCGCCCTAATGCATACCCGGTGCCGGTGATCAGCCACCTTTTGGCCAGGCTAAATGGGGGAAAGTGTTTCGCCAAACTCGATTTGGCACAAGCCTATCAGCAACTTCCTGTGACCCCCGCCACGGCCGCGGCACAAACGATAGTTACACATAAAGGAGCGTTCCAGGTGTCGCGGTTACAGTTTGGCGTGAACTCGGCACCCGGCCTTTTTCAGTCGCTTGTGGAACGCCTCCTGAAGGGACTGGAGGGGGTGTTGCCTTATTTTGATGACGTGTTGATAACAGGGGGGAGTGAGGCTGAACTGGCTAAGAGGTTGGACAAAGTATTGACCGTGTTCGAGAAAGCGGGGCTGAGGTTGAGGAAGGACAAATGTGTCTTTTTCGAAACCGAGGTCGAGTTTTTAGGGTTCCGGATCACACCCGAGGGGATTAAACCGTCCAAATCCAAAGTAGCAGCCATTAAAAAGGCCCCTCGCCCCACATCCAAAACCGAGCTACAGTCCTTCCTGGGGCTCCTCAATTTTTACCATACATTCCTCCCGCGGAAGGCATCCGTGGCCGAACCGCTCCATCGGTTACTTAAAAAGGAGGAGACATGGATGTGGGGTGACGAGCACGAGAGGGCGTTCAAAGAGCTAAAGCAACTCCTAACATCTGAGGCAATCCTGACGCACTTCGACCCCAAACGGCCAGTGGTCCTAGTTTGTGATGCATCCCCGGTGGGGGTGGGGGCGGTGCTGTGCCACGTGTTGGAGGACGGAAGGGAGGCCCCGGTAGCGTTTTACTCAAGGTCCCTGTCCCAAGCGGAGCGAAATTACGCACAAACCGACAGGGAGGCGTTAGCAATAGTAGCGGGGACCAAAAAATTTCACGATTTTTTGTATGGCCGCCCGTTCAAAATCGTGACCGATCACAAGCCGCTGTTAGGGATTTTCACGGCAAGCAAGCCCACGCCGCAGATCCTGTCCCCGAGAATGCTGCGATGGGCTATTTTCCTCAACGCGTACCAACATGAGTTGGAGTACAGGCCCGGAAAGGAGATCAGCCATGCTGATGCGCTTTCAAGATCCCCTCTGCCCTTGTCGGACGACCAAAAGGCGAGAGCAGAAAGAGACCGCCAGGTGTTGCTAATTGAGGTTTTAGACGCACCCCCAATAGTACCAGCCGACATTGCTAGGGCGACAGGCAAGGACAGGACGCTGGAGAAAGTTAGTTCATGGGTGCAGAAGGGGTGGCCGGCTTCGTCCCCGAGTACAGAGTTCGACCCATTCTTTAGGAAAAAGCTAGAGTTGTCCCTAGAGAGGGGGTGCCTTCTGTGGGGCCAACGGGTGGTGGTCCCTGCGCCCCTGCGGACGAGGGTGCTCGAACTGCTGCACGTCAGCCACCCGGGCATAGTTCGTTCAAAGGCGCTGGCCCGGAGTTACTTCTGGTGGCCACAGCTGGACGCGGACATTGAGCACATGGTCGGCACTTGCGAGGCTTGCCAGGGATCCCGACCTGAGGTGGCCCGTCTCCCGCATAGGGAGTGGGACACAGCAAGGGGGCCGTGGTCCAGAGTGCACGTGGATTTCGCTGGCCCATTCCGAGGAACCATGTTTCTCCTGGTGGTAGATGCGTTCTCCAAGTGGCTGGAGGTTATCCCAGTAAAGAGCACGTCCTCCGCCACGACAATTAGCCAGCTAAGGAGAGTCTTTTCCACATTCGGTTTACCCGACACTTTAGTCAGCGATAACGCTAGTTGTTTCACCTCCGCCGAGTTCGGGGCTTTCATGGAGGCGAACGCCATTCGGCATGTCACATCCGCACCGTTTCACCCGGCCACGAATGGCCAAGTGGAACGGCTGGTGCGGACAACGAAGGAGGCGCTGCGGCGCATGGGCCCGGGGGACCTGAATCACCAAGTATGCCAATTCCTCTTAGCGTATAGGGTAACCCCCTTAGCGTCAGGCTACTCGCCGGCGGAGCTCTTGATGCGGCGAAAACTGACCACGATCCTGTCCAGGCTAGACCCGACGAGAGTCGAGGATAAAGGGAAAAACATAGGGTTGGCAGTCTCGAAAGGTTTCACCGCCGGGGACCCTGTTCACTGCAGGAACTATTCCAGCGCAGGGCCGGCCTGGGTACCAGGGACGGTTGTAGAACAGACGGGGCCAGTGTCGTACCGGGTCGAGACTAACACCGGCCTCCTCTGGAGGAGGCACGCAGACCAACTGAGGCACCGAGTGAGTGGGCCAGTCAGTGGAGCTCAGCAACAGGATTCAGCGTTAGGGTTCTCCCCCACCCGCTTAACCCAAGGGGGAGACAGCAGTGGACAACAGTCCCAAGCAAGGGGGGAAGGAAGCAGAAGCAGCGGCCCCGACTCATATCCTTTTGATACGCCAGTCCTATCAGGGGCCGGGGAAGGGGGAGAGGAGTTCGCGACCGCTGCCCCGGATGGTAATTTTAATTTTGATTTTGCGAGCCGGGGGGGTTTTCAGGAGTGTTCCCCCACCCATCCAAGCGAGAAGAGGGGTTTTTCGTTAGCCCCCAGTGCCCCCGGTTCCTCCCTAAGAAAGAGCACACCTCCCAGCAACGCCGCGGAGCCGCGGCAAGTCACTAACGAGTCTCCCTCTCCAATTACAGGACAGGAAACCAGGGGACAAAGAGAAGGTAGCAAACCCGGGGAGAGGCAGCCCGCATCAAGACCCCAGCGTGTTCGAAATAAGCCATCTTGGCTGAGAGACTTTATCTCCTAAGGGGGGGGGAGTGCGTGTAAGCGTGGGCTCGAGACTTTGTCTCGTCCTAGGGGGGAGGGGTGTTGTGTTCTGATGGTTTTACCTTTCCACATGGATTACAATGTATCTGAGCCAATGTAACCTTGCCTATAGCAACAATGTAACCTTCAGCTGTATCATATAAACCCTGTAATAGGACGCGAGCTAATGACCACCAGCTGGCAGCAGCGAGCGTCCAAGCTCTCTTGGTCCGAACTCATCAAAGGCAACAGCGCGGGAAGTTTTCCCGCCACCACCTACACCTGGACAAGAAGGGCGTGACCCGCAATGACGTCACGCAGACAGTAGCCAATGGGCTACCATGGCACCACGTTCAAATGTATTACTACTGTATATAAAGAGCTATCGATCCGCCATTACCTCATGTTCCCTCTGTCCACGATGCAATAAACCTGAGTTAACCCAGCCCGAGGCTGTGTCCTGTGTCTTGCCACCATACTCACGAGACTAGATCCCACGAGAGTTGAGGACAAGGGGAGGAACATAGGGTTAGAAGCCACCAAGAGTTTCGGCGTGGGTGCCCCGGTACATTGCAGGAACTACGCCAGCGCGGGGCCAGCCTGGGTGCCAGGGGTGGTCGTGGAACAAACCGGTCCCGTTTCGTACCGCGTGGAGACCAACACAGGTCTACTTTGGCGGCGGCACGTGGACCAGCTCCGGAGCCGGGTCCCAGGAAATCAGGCCGCCGAAAAAACAAATTCAGCGTTAGGGTTCTCCCCCACCCGTTTAGCCCAAGGGGGAGGAGAGGGGGGTCCAGAGTCCCCACCAAGGGGGGAGGAGAAGGAATTTGTCCTCGTAGATATCCCGCGGGATCCCCCAACAGAGTTTGATTTTGATTTTCAGAACCGGGGGGGGGGGTTTGAAGTGGTCCCCCACCCATCCAAGCGAGAAGAGGGGTTTTACGTTAGCCCCTGGTGCCCCCGGTTCAACCACAACGGAATCTACCCTTTCCCCTAAAACTGCAAAACTGCAGCAAGCCGCTAACAAGTCTCCCTCTCCCATTACAGGACAAGGGTCCAGGGAACAAGGAAGCGGGAGCGGCCCCCGGGTGGGCCAACCCACATCGCGGCCCAAACGCGAGTGCAATAAACCATCTTGGCTAAGAGACTTCGTCTCATCCTAGGGGGGAGGGGTGTTGTGTTCTAAAGCCTGTGCCTTTAAACAATGTACCTATCCATGTGTATCCAATGTAACCTCTTCTATGTGTAACATTGTAACCTCCAGCTGAATCACTGTAACCTTAATAGGACGCGAGCTAGTGACCACTAGATGGCAATAGCGAGCGTCCAAGCTCATTGGTCCAAGACTCACCTAGAACAACAGCGCGGGAAGATTCCCGCCACTACCTTCACCTGGACAAGAAGGGCGTGACCTGCAATGACGTCACGCAGCCTGTAGCCAATAGGCTATCAAGGAGCCACATTCAAATGTATAGCCACTGTATATATTGAGCTGTTCGTCCGCCATTACCTCATGTTCCCTCTGACCAGCATGTAATAAAGTTGTGTTAAGCCAGGTCTTCGGCTGTCCTGGTGTCTTTGGTCCCATACACTAAATAATTATTATTGTGGGATCGGGGTGATCCTCCATTTTGTCTTCTTCATGGTGCCAAGCTATCGCGGGACTTGCATTCCCGCTCTTTCTAACAAGACGCGCGGAGTCTCCTCAGTCTCCGGTCACCGCACAATCACCCCACTTCTCTCCCAACCAATCCTGTTGTTTTCCGCCCGAATGTATCCATTGTATATTATATATAAGGCGATGCTGTGCCATTGCTGTTCATGTCCAGTTTGCTTACAATAAAGTTGTGTTTGGCCCTGTTATGCTGGCTGCTTCTCTTCAATTGCTGAACATCAAACCCCTATAGAACCAATGCTTTGATCTATTAATTTGTGAGAAAGAAGCCTTTGTGTTTAATCAGAAAATGAGTGAAGCCAACCACAGTTTCAAAGGTAAATGTTAAGAACGCTGTCCTTTCACAGACACTTGAAACTTGCTTGCAGAAATCTGCTTGTTCATTCTCGTGTCAGAGATTACTCTGGGTTGAAAGGATTTTTGCAGGGGATGCTCCTTTCATGTCCCCATAGTGCAGCTCTCGTGTGTGTGTGTAGATAGATAGATAGATAGATAGATAGATAGATAGATAGATAGATAGATAGATAGATAGATAGATAGATAGATAGATAGATAGATAGATAGATAGATAGATAGATAGATAGATAGCAAAGGTAAAGGTCACCCTTGCTTGAAAGCCAATTTTATCCGGCTCTAGGGTTCAGTGCTATATAGAAAGCAATTAACCTATAGCAATAAATGCTGGCCAAGGGATTTGACAGTGAGTTGAACTGTATGACTCTTGCAGTCACTTATACCTTTACAATTCTAGGTAAACATAAAGGTCATTAATCTGTGGTTTCTTCCAAAACATTGTGTTCCAGTTAGGATGTGATCAGACTAAGTTTTATCTTGCATTCTAGATGGTTTCTGGCACAATCAGATTCTATCTGTGTTCCGGCGACGACACGACATATTGGTAATTGTGAAACAGCCTGATCCTTTTCCATGGCTAACCACACTTTTCTGAATCACTTGTAGGACTACTGCTTCTTTTTAGTGTAGGTGGGATTGCTCTGTTTTAGTTTGATTTCTGGCATGTGAGATCACCCAACCAAAGCATAACAGGTGTTTCCTCCAACAATTCTTTCCTATGTCACTTAGCTGGCATACCACTGAGATTGTATGTCGCTTACCAATTTAAAAAATAATTTAAATTCCAGGATTCCACCACTTACTATAGACAGGGACATAGAAGTTGATGTAGAGGCACAGAGATTGTGTGGGAAGAATGGGTTAGATAGGGTCACTTTAAGGTGCAGTATGATTTTCTGTCCTGAAACCACATACCTGTCAAGTATCCTGGATTAGGCAGGATTTCTTGTATTTCCACGCCGCTTTCTCCACTTTCCCGCTGCCATCCCGTAATTTGACCAGCGGGGAAAGTAGTTACTGAGTATGTGCGTATGTGCAGAACCCTACTGTGCATGCGCAGAACCCTTCTGTGCAGAAGGGTTCTGCGCATGTCCCATATTTTCTGGAGCCATGCTTGATGGGTATGCCACCTAATCACATGATAATTTTAAATCTGAGATGCCAGTTTCAAGTGACCCTGTTTAGCCTAATCCAGGGGTTCCCAACCTTTTCAAGAAGTGGGCCGGGCCATGCTCTCTCAGTCAGCTTCAAGGGCCAGATGGCCATTTTGCCCTGACTGCACGATGGGGTGGGCATTTTGTCCCAACAGCTTCAAAGGGGTGGCCATTTTGTTTCTTGAATGCCCTTGGAGCATGAAATAGTGCCGTATGTCGGGTCCGACCCACGGACCTTAGGTTGGGAACCTCGTGCCTAATCCATCCAGCCTGAGATAATTTCACTGTCTTTGTCACATCCTCAATTTCCCTCAGGCTTCTAGTAGCTTACTAAGAGCTCATCTAGGTACTGCCTTGAGGAAGAGTACAGCTGGCAAATTAAAAAAAGTGGGGAGAAGTAAACATTATTAAAGTATTTTTCCTATCACTTTTGTTGTTACTATCAGGCTTATGATTGTTGTGAATCTTCACTTTCTGGAAAGAGTCCTCACAATGAAGAATTAATTTTACATATTTTTGTTTTGGTACGGATATTTGTACTTTTTACTCAGATATTTGGCCCACTAAATGAGATTTGTATCTTACTAAATGTGTATAGGAAATGGATATACAATAATTGTACTCCTGGAAAGCAGAGCTCAGTAACATTACTTTCTTGGACCACTACTCATAGAAGTCTCCCAGCCAACATAGTTCTGACAAAGGGATTCTGGATAACCTAGTCTATTTGTTGAAAATGTATTCAAACTGAGCTGTTATTCTCAATTTCAATATAGCACAGCAGTGAAACTATAGAGGGGGTGACCATTTAGCAAATAAGTGCCAATCCACCATGCCATTTCTGTCAGAGTTGCAGACTGAATATTTTGCTGTAATTAGAAAATATCCCTTCTTAACTTTCTTTGCCATATTTGTGTCTGTGTGTTTCCTCCAATGATTTTTACATTTTGCCTTCAATTTCTCCTGCACGTTTTTCTGCAAAATGTGGTCATAGCATTCCTGCTGTATTCCTATGGATATACAGAAGGGTTGTGGGGTTTTTTAAAAAAGTTCGGTTTCACTTACCAGTGATAACTTTCGTTCTTCGAGTATATAGTTTGTGAATACACACTCATGGGGTTATGCGCCTGCGCAGAACGGCCGATCGGAGGCTTGAAAAGCTATTGGTCAAAAGTTTTGGCGGTAAGACCGCCCACCGTACCGCCCACCCTGAGGCGCCCGCGCGCCATTTTACCTCAGTTCCATACTTAAGCCAAGCACAGGATAAACCAACTGATCTCATCCGTGCAGCTCAAGAGGGGAGGCAGGGTGGGTAGTGTGTATTCACAAACTATATACTCGAAGAACGAAAGTTATCACTGGTAAGTGAAACCGAACTTTCTCCTTCGTATAGTTTGTGAATCCACACTCATGGGAGATTAGCAAGCTCGCACTTACTTGGTCGGTGGGCAGTCGGATGAGATGATCCCACGATGAGCTGAAGAACCCGTAGGTGGACCCGTCAGGGGCGTTGAGTCCGGAGCCCTCTGGTGAGGACGACACGGCCAAGCCTGGCGTCCGCAGTGGCTCTGGTGTCCACCCTGTAGTGCTGGACAAATGTGGAAGGTCTGGACCAGGTGGCAGCCTTACATATGTCCTCAAGCGGTGTGCCCTCCAGAAAGGCAGTGGATGTGGCAACCGCCCTGGTGGAATGCGCCCTGACATGCGGTGGAGGTGGCAGTGAAGCTGACTCGTAGGCCAGGTAGATGGTAGAGGTGATCCATTTGGAGAACCTTTGAGCAGAGATGGGTTCACCCTTGGACTTTCCCCCATAAGCCACAAAGAGGCGTTGCGACTTCCTGAACTCTCTAGTCCTGCTGGTGTAAAACAATAAAGCTCGTTTCACATCCAGCGTGTGCCAAGTCCTTTCTTGGGCGTTAGTGGGGTTCTGGAAGAAGGTTGGCAAGGAGATAGTTTGTGCCATGTGAAACTTGGAGACCACCTTGGGTAGGAAGGTGATGTCCGCTTGGAGAACGACGCGGTCGTTGAAGAACTGGAGAAAGGGTGCGTCTGCTCGCAGGGCAACCAGCTCACCAGCTCGTCGTGCAGACGTGATGGCCACCAGGAATGCTGTCTTCCATGTGAGGAGACGAACATCGGCGGTAGCCATGGGCTCGAAGGGGGTCCTGGTGAGCGCGTTAAGAACGGTGGACAGGGACCATTGAGCCGTCGGTGTCCGGGCCGGCGGAAAAGCGTTCTTTAGTCCCTTGAGGAAGCGCTTTACCGTTTGGTCGCGGAAGGCCCCGGAAGCGGGCGAGCCAGCAGGAGAGTGCGCTACCACTGCTGCGAGATGCACTCGGATGGAGGTGATGCTGAGGCCAGACTCCGCCAGCTGGAGGAGGTAGGTTAAAATGTCCTGCAGTCCCACCTGCGTGGGGGGTGTTTGCCGGGCGGCCAGGAAAGCACAAAAACGCCTGTATTTGGAAGCGTAGGACTTCCTTGTGGAAGGGCGCCGCGCTAGTTCAAGGATCCTGGCCAGTCTGGGGTTATCCTCCACGCGGTGAGGTGGAGGCTGGGCAGGTCCGAATGGTGCAGCTGGCCCTGCTCCATTTGGAGGAGTGTCGGTGATTCCGGCAGTGTGCGATACTGTGACGACATGCGCAACAGTAGCGGAAACCAGGGTTGGCGCGGCCACGCCGGTGCCACCAGAATTGCATTGGCTCTGTGTTGGTGCATCCTGGTGAGTACCTTCTGGACCAGAGGAAACGGAGGAAAGGCATAGAGATAGTCCTGATCCCACCGTTTCATGAAGGCATTGCCCTCGGAGTTCAGTCCGATGCCTGCTCTGGAGCAGTACCTGCTGAGTTTCTTGTTGGACTCCGATGCAAAGAGGTCGATGCTCGGCGTCCCCCAGACCTCGCACAGGGACTGGAACACTCCGTCGTCCAGCTCCCATTCGTGGGTCGTCGAGGTGAGACGGCTCAGGTGGTCTGCCAAGACATTCAGTGTGCCCTGAATGTGCACTCCAATTGGGAAAATGTGCCTCTCCAGGCACCATTCCCACAACTGCACTGCAAGGTACAAGAGGGTGGTGGACCGTGTTCCTCCCTGCTTGTTGAGGTACGCCACCGCCGTGGTATTGTCCGAGGCCACTTGAACCGCCTTGCCGGTGAGCAGAGTCTCGAAGGAACGCAGGGCCTTCCAAATGGCCAGCAGCTCCAAGTAATTTATGTGGTGCACCGTTTCGTGCGGTGTCCAGGTGTCGTTGACCGTGAGAGTCCCGCAAGCAGCGCCCCAGCCGAGGTTGCTCGCGTCGGTCAGTATCTGCAGCAAAGGTTGCGGGGGGTAGAAACTCTTCCCCGTGGCCACGTTGAGTGGTGTAGACCACCACAGCAGTTGGTCCCTCAGTTCTGGAGATGGGGTCAACCGTTTGGATTGGCTCTCCCGAAGTGCGTCGAACTCGTGAAGGAGCCACGATTGCAGGGACCTGAATTTCAACTTGGCATGGGGGATCACTGCCGTCGTTGAGGCCATCAGGCCTAGAAGTCTCTGAGCCTTTTTCGCCCGGATGCACGGTTTCGTGCGCAGTTCGCTCACCCCCTGCGCAATGTCCCGTAAGCGTTTCTGGGGGGCGTAGGCTCTCGTAGTGAGCGAGTCGAGTACCGCTCCAATGTACTCGACGCGCTGGGAGGGAGTCAACTTCGACTTGGTGAAGTTGATCCTGAGGCCGAGACTCTCCATGAGGTGAACCGTGTATTGTGTGTCCCGAACGGCCGACGGTTTGGTGGGGGAGACGATCAACCAATCGTCGATGTACGGGAAGACCCTGATGCCCCGTTGGCGGAGGAATGCAGCCACCGGAGCCATGCATTTGGTGAAGACCCGCGGTGCCGTGGCCAGACCGAACGGTAGGCATCGGTACTGGTACACGGAATGGTCGATACGGAAGCGGAGAAACCGTCTGTGTTCCTCGAGGATGGAAACGTGGAAGTAGGCATCCTTGAGGTCTATGACTGTGAACCAGTCCCCTTTGTTGATGAGGGGGAGGACGGTCTGTAGGGTCACCATCCGGAACTTCCTGGTGTGGATGCATTTGTTCAGGCGGCGTAGGTCCAGGATAGGGCGAAGGCCTCCGTCCTTCTTCTGGACCACGAAGTACCTCGAGTAGAAGCCGTTGTCCCAGTCGGACGGTGCTACCCGCTCGATGGCTCCCTTGGAGAGAAGGGTTGCTATTTCTTCCTCCAAATGGGGGGACGAGGTGGTGAGACGATGTTTTCCTACTCGAGGCACCCGCACGAACTCGATGGCGTAGCCAGAGGACAAGATCTTTAAGACCCACTGGTCGTCCGTGATGCCCGACCATGCCTGGAGGAAGTTCCGGAGGGGGAGGTACGGGATGTGGAGCGAGAGAGACTCGGCCGTCGCAGCTTCAAACGCGGGGCTTGGGCCTCGCGGTCGAACGCTTGTCCTGTCCGTAGGGCCGGTAGCGGGGTTTGTGTTGTCGCCGCTGTTTATAGGAGCTGGATCTAGGCTGCTCCGTCGGTCCCTGCTGCTGTGGGTTGCCCTGGAACCGCCGTGTGAAGGGCTGGAACCTCGGCCTGGTGGAAGTTGCCGGCGTGGTGAGCCCCAGGAACTTCGCCGTGGAACTGGTCTGGCGCATCTCATTCAGGTCCTTATCGGTGTCCTGACCGAAGAGGCCCTGCCCGTCGAAGGGAAACTCCTCGATGAGCTTTTTCATAGCGTCATCGAGGGAGGTGTCCCTGAGCCAAGCATGGCGACGGAGGTAGATTGCGGAGGCCATGTCTTTTGCAGCATAATCGTTGATATGCCGGGCAGTGCGCATCAGCTGCTCGGCGACGAAGTCCCCCTCGGTGGCCAGCGCGTCAATCCTCTTCTGGGCATCGGCGGGCAGTTTAGCCGTCTCAACCTTCACCTGCTCCCAGAGGTGAGATTGGTACAGGCCCATGGCGGCCGAATAGTTGGCGGCCCGAAAGAATAGGGAGCCGGTAGCGTAAAACTTATGCCCCACCGCGTCCAGTTTCTTTCCCTCCGGCGTCGACGGGACCGGGAATCCGCTGGTGGCCGTCCTATGCTGGAAGGCCTTGACCACCAGGGAATTCGGCAGGGGGTGCGCCTGCAAGAACTCGACGTTCTCGTCCAGGACCCGGTACATGCTGTCGAGCCTGGACGAAACGGAGTGTGCCGCCAAAGGTTTCTTCCACGTCGCCCTCGCCGTGGTCATCATGGAGGGGAGCATGGTTATGTGGACCGGCCGCACAGCACGCCTGTCGAGCTTCGCGGTCATCTGGTCCTCACCCTCCAACGGCGGTTGGTCGACCTTCAGGTTGAGGGCGGTGCCGAGCCTCGTGAGCATGGCGGTCTGTTCCGGCGTGCGCTCGGCGTCGACGTCTCCCTCGTCCTCCTCCGACGACGAGCTGGACTCATCGGAGGACGAGGGAGGCAGTCTTTCGTCCACGTCCGGACCGCGCCAGTACGGCCTGGGCGGGCCGGCGGGATGGGCGTCCACCGCATCAACGTCCGGACCACACCATGACGGGTTGGGTGGGCCGGCGGAGCGGGCACTCGACCCACGGGAGGTCGGTGGGGCCGCGGCAGGGCCGGGATGCCCGGGGCTTGCGGTGGTCGGAACCGGAGCCGCAGAGGCCGCAGGCGTGGAGGTCTGGAACCTGGTCGCAAACGACGCCATGACCTGGAACATCTCTCGGACGAGGGCCATCTGAGACGCGTCCGAGTCCGTTGGCGGTGGAGCTCCGGTGGCCGGCGGGATGGTGGCCCACGAAACGGTGGGAGCCGAAACGGTGGCCGGCGTCGGTGTCGGCGAAACGGTCGTCGGAACGGTGACGACCGCCTCGTCCGTCGGAGTCCTGGGCCGTGGAGAGACGGAGGCCTGCCTCGGCGAAGAATTTCTGCCCCGAGGAGGAGAGGAGAGCACCTGAGGTGGGCGAGCTGGAGCCCCAGCCCTGCGTCCTTTCTCAGGTGACCCGGAAGACGACCGTCCTCCCCAGATGGAGGAACCCGGAGAAGGACATCGGGCAGTCGAGAACGGCGGCGAAGGCCCGGGAGAGGCGGGTGTGCGCGGAGTGGGGGGAAGCGACCGTCTCTTCTCCGACCCACGCTTGCGCTTCTTCTCACCGTTCTTGTCCTTCTTCTTCTTCTTCCTCATCGGAAGCACGGAGGAAGAGGCCGGCGGTGGTTGAGCGGCAGCGGCGGCCGTGGAGGCGGACGCGGCGGGAGCCAGAGCGAGCTCCATCAGGTGAGCCTTGAGGCGATTGCTTCGGTTCTGCACCGCGAGGCGCGTAAACTTTTTGCAATGCGGGCAAGACTGGCTCTGATGCGACTCTCCCAAACAAAAAAGGCACAGGCTGTGTCCGTCGGAAGCCGGAAACTTCTTAAGGCAAGCCGTGCACTGTTTAAACGCTGCAGCCATCAACCGCGGAAAAAAAAATTCTTCCAGTGGAAGTTTCTGGAGACAAGTACCCCGAAGGGCCGACCAGCCGCCACCCCCTTGAGGGGGGAGACGGTGATCGATGCGAAAAATTGGCTACTGAATCCACTCAAGAGAAGAGACAGAGCCGGGGTGGCGATCCTGCCCGGAGGACAAGATCACCGAGAAAAATTGTTAAGATTTGCCAAAAAGACTTTCCCTCAGAAGGGCGAAAAAATTGAGGAAGCTCTCAACGATCGTCCTGCTGCTACGGCGGAAAGAAGAGAACTGAGGTAAAATGGCGCGCGGGCGCCTCAGGGTGGGCGGTACGGTGGGCGGTCTTACCGCCAAAACTTTTGACCAATAGCTTTTCAAGCCTCCGATCGGCCGTTCTGCGCAGGCGCATAACCCCATGAGTGTGGATTCACAAACTATACGAAGGAGAACTACCAATACAAAATGATAGCAACTGTCTTATAAGAATGTCATTAGAAAGCAATGTGTTTCACAAAATGTCATTCTTTATTTATAAGCACCAACAGTAGAGACAGCACTTTACATGGCTCCCCATTTTATTCAGAAACTAGCATATTTTGCCTGGCGGTGCCGGGCTTTGTAAAATTGTGTTGGATAGTAAAGGGTTTCATTTTTTTTCTTGACCCAATGGTGCTGGGCTGTTTTAAATGGTGTTGAAAGGTTTTGTGATTTTGTGGCTTCGAGGCACTGCGTCCGCCTGCAGTGTGTGTTTTATTTTTATTTTTTGTGCTCTGGCTTCCTCAGTGCCGGGTTTAAATTGGTTTTGGAAGGTTTTTGTTTTATGTTTATGCAAATTTTATTTTAATTTAATGTAAATTATTTTTTTTAATTTTAAATTTAATTTTGGTTTTTTAAATCTTTATTTTTACGCATTTCTTATTTATTTATTTTGGTTTTTTGGTTTTTTTTTAGTGAAAAGTGCTTTCTGGGGGGTTTTTTGTTTTTTTGTTGTTGTTTTTAGATTAGTGTGAATATTTTTGAATGTTTTGATAACTTTTTGGATTAATTTGGGAATTAATCTTATGTTTCAATATTTTTTAATGTTTTTTCTCTTCTGTCCTCTGGGTGTTGCTTCCAGTAAGTATTTTCTTCATTTTCTCAGTTGAGTTCCGGTCATCGTGGAGTGAAGACGTCTTTTGGTAAGCTCCCTGGTTTGTTTGTTGTTGTTTTTTGGGGGGGTTGTGTTGGGTTGGGGGGGTGTCTTTGTGATACTTTTGTGTTTTTTTGTGTTTCATTTTGACTGTTTTTGTATGTTTTGGTGTGTACTTTTTCTTTTGGGGGGGTCTTTTTTTCCGCGGGCCAGGCTTGAAGCCTGGCCCATGCAAAGGAAAGGGCATGGGGAGGTCTTTTTTTTCACGGGCCAGTCTTGATCCCTGGCCCATTGAAAGTAAGGGCAGCGGCGGCGGGGGGTGGTGGTGTTTATTTTATTTTTCACGCGCCAGCTGCCTCAGCGTTCTGCATGCTAATGGTGCACAGGACGCTGGGGTTTGTAGTTTTGCCTGCGCGTGTTTGGTTACTGCAGCGTTTTTTTTCCTGTGGCTTTTTTTTTTGATTGGCCGCGGCACGTTTCTGAACGTTCCTTTTGCCGCACCGCTCAGCCTCATTGGCTCTGGTGCGGCACGGTGCAAGGAACGTTGGGAATTTAAGTTCCCTTTTTTTGTTTGCATCCGGGGGGCTCCTGCCCCCTGTCCGAAAATTTCAACCCGACAGTTACCTGCAAACCCCGTTCGGGCAAGTGCACGGAGGCTCGGATGGGGCCAGTGGGGCCTGGTGCAACATCCTTTGTCACATTCCAATGGTTAAAACACCATTTTATAGGTATAGATTACCCTGCAAGGTAAGCTAGGTTGGGACGTATCACCTTGACCCAAGGATACCAAGCAAGCTTTGTGACTGAACAGGAATTTCAATGTGAGACTTTCTGTTTCCAGTCCAACACTCTAACCATCACACTATAGTGACTCCTTAAGATCATTGGTCCCTCCCTGAATATTCCAAGACTAAAATATAGTGGTAGAAAAATAATGTAATAATTAATGTGCTTTAAGTATCTGGGTATGGAGTCAGAACCTGGGAGTTTCATTCCCCACTGCAACTCTAGGCACACCTGTCAACTGCAGCTCTGGAAAATACGGGACCTTCACAAACGGTTCTGCGCAGGTCGCCTTCTACATGACCTGTGCAGAACGGTTCTGCGCAGATCGCCTTCTACGCATGCGTAGAAGGCAATCTGCGCAGAAGGGATGCGCAGCACCTCTTTTCCCCCACTGCCAGTTCTGGGGTTTTGGCAGCTGCGGGCGGGAAATGGCGCAAATCGGCGTCAAAAAACAGGAAATCCTGGCCAATCCGGGAAGGTTGACAGGTATGACTCTAGGGAGAAGAGCTACTCTTTGTAGTCTTGTGCAAGTTCACTGTCCCAATAGAGACCCAGAATAAGGGAATGGTAAATTTCTATGTTTTCTTCTGCCTAGAAAAATCTGGAGGAAGTCACTATAAATCAGAATGGATTTGGCAGGACAAAATGATTATGATTTAATGTGCATCGTATTATCATTTAACAAATTGTGTAAACCAGCACTACGAGCAAACTGGACAGTCTAATATGTAAATTAGGCTGCCCACATTTGAAAGAGTGGTTTGTTTGTTTTTGCAAACCTAATTATGTGTCTATGAAAATTGAAAGAGCCACCTTGAAAAAGTATCTATGGCAAATCAAACAAAGTTTAAAACATTGAAACCCTATTTTCTGGTATTGCAAAGTTCGTCTTCAGGCTTTCAAAGGAAAAAAAAGAATGGAAGCATGAATAAAATCAAATACTTGAACATTATAGTCTACAGAGTTAAATAGTAGCAAAGAGATTCAGCTTTTAAAATAAATTACTTTCTATCTACAAATTTTTAAACCAAAGAAACATAGTACTACACTTTGGTTACCTAAAACTAGATTTCAGATGGAAACAACACACCAGAGGCATACAGTCTGAGAAGTGGTAGTAGGGATGTAAATGTCCTTTCCTCTTGATATTAAACAAAGAGAAAACTCCTCCTCCGCTCCTTCTCTCCTCCGCTCAATATGTTGCTGTCCCCCTACCCCCCAAGAAATTTCATGGGAAATTTCATGGGATTTCTCAGATGTTTCCTGGTCATTTATTTTCTAGAAGAAGCAAGAATCTGCACAGAATTATTACAATTTCTCTGCAGAACTACATACGATAAGGGCATTACACTGTTCATCATTTCCCCACCCCCAGGTTTTTGCCACAACAGGACGGGGATGAAAAGTAGTAGAAGAAAAACCAAGACCAAGAGTAAAATTTTTTGTGGGAAGTTGGGAAATCTTGCTAACAGAAGAAAAAGCCTGAGTCTGTGTAAAAAAAATAATGGATTTTTTTTCTTTTTTAAAAAGTTTTTTACACAGAATGAGAAATTTTTCAAGTACAGTAAAACCCCTACTTACGGGGAAAAGTCCATTCCGTAGGCTTTTGCTTAAATCAGTTGTTTATGTAACTCGAAGCAAACCCATAGGAAAAATATTTTTTTCGTAACTCAAAGCAAACCCATAGGAAAAATGATTTTTTAATGTAAATTGAAGCAGACCCATAGGGAAATGAATTTCTACATAATTCGAAGCAAACCCATAGGAAATCGTGTAAATTAGGACATGGTTTTAGCACAAAATCATTATGTAAGTCAAATTTTATGTAACTTGAGGCATGTGTAAGTCGGGTTTTACTGAACTCTCCATATCCCTGGGAGCCTGACCATTCTACTTTTTATGGATATGCAAACAAAACTCTACCGGGATCTCACTGAGTTGCAATATTCTTCTGCCGTATACAAATCCAAATATTGGCGATCATCATGACGATGAGCCAAGAAGACTGTCCTCAGAATAAAATGCAGTGGCCTTTCATCTGCCTTCTGCATCACAGTGTGACACCTGTACCACTGATTCAGTTCCATGAATCACTTTCTGGTCCTGAGCTCTTTTGGCACGCAAAGTCATCATCAGTCCGAGGCCAGTATTGATGAAGCTGCTGCCCTCCGTCAAGATAGATTCAAGTGGGATTTAATCCACTTGGGGACCATCACCCTTCCTTGTGGACTTCGCCATCCAAGGCTGCTGGTCCTCAGGGTGGCCAGGTTAGTTAACCGCCACCTGACACTCAACATTGAGTCGCTGGCAGTATGGTCTACTCTATTACCATAGCAGGATAACCTGGCCATACTTTGAGTTGCAATATTGGTGCTCCAAATAGAGTCACAAGAAATAGATTACATGTCTATCTGGAGGCAGGGGATCTGTCACTTTGATGAAAGAACTTAGCACTATATAATTTGATCCAAATCATGTTGGCAAACAGTCTCCATGGTGGCTCAGTGAGTACAAGCACTGTGCTTGGAGACCAAAAGCACAGGGTTCGATTCCCCGAGAGCTGCACGATAGGGGACATGAAAGGACCCTCATTCGGGCGTCCCCTGCAAAAACCCTTTCAACCCAGAGTGATCTCTGACATGAAAACACACACATTTGAAGAAAGAATTTCTTAACTGCAGGAAGCAACAAAGACGCAGGAGAGTTTCCTCACTCCCGTTATCTTGATTTGTTTTGTGACTTCAGGAACTAGTCCTGTTCTTGTTTGTAGGGCAAAGACTGAATAATGTGTCTGGAACATGATTTGCGCCCTAATTATAGTTGATCTGGAACACACATTTGGACATCAGATGAATACCCTACAGATTTCAAAGGATTCACATTTAAGCAGAGCGCCATACTCGCACTGCTAGGTATGAGGAAATCAGTACATCATTATTCAGTATTCCAAAAAGAAAATTTTCAAGCTCGTCTCTTTAATAAACATGCTTAAGCTTGACCATACCTAGTTCCAAGAAGGAGAAGTACATGCTTCTCAGAGACCATAGTAAAAAAGTGTGTGTGGGGTGAGTATAAATTAAATCTACTTTGTGGGATATCTAATATAAGGGCAATTTTTTTCTAACTGACAATGACAATTTTTGAGGTTTTAATTTGATTGCATTGGATCAAATTAGCTTAGTAAACCAGAGGCTCTATACCTGTTTTACTGCATAACAGTTCTTTGAATCCCAAACTATTAAGGTTAACAAAGGCAAGACTGATGACAACTAAGCACCATACTGATTTCTTTTTATATCTCTTGAAACAGTTGGAAAACTGTTCTGAAGAGCAGCAAGCACCATTTTTAACCTGCGGATGAACATCCCCCCCATGAAATTGCAACATTCTTCCAATTTCATATCTAGAATTCAAGATACTCATTAACTAAAGTAAAGGTAAAGGTTTTCCTTGCTCGAAAGCCAGTCGTATCCGACTCTAGGGTGCAGTGCTCATCTCTGTTTCAAAGCCGGAGAGCCAGCGCTGTCTGCTGCTGCAGACGTTTCCATGGTCATGTGGCAGGCATGACTAGGCACACAGAAGCTGTTACCTTCCCACTGAAGTGGTCCCTATTTATCTACTTGCAATTTCTTGATTTCGAACTGCTAGGTTGGCAGAAGCTGGGACAAAGATGGGAGCTCATTCTGTCCTGCAATACTCAGGAATTGAACTGCTGACCTTCCGCCTCCCAGTCAGCATGTTAGCCACTTGAGCCACTGCAGTCCCTCATTAACTAGCCCAGAGTAATTCAGGAATACAACGATACATGTTAGAAATGTTGTTTTTGTGTCAGAGATTACTCTGAGTTGAAAGGATTTTTGCATGGGATGCCCAAATGAGGCTCCTTTCATGTCCCCTATCATGCAGCTCTCGGGGAATCAAACCCCATTCTTTCGGTCTCCAAACACAGCGCTTTTACCCACTGAGCCACTGGGGAGCTGCATGTTAGAAATAAATAAACAGAAGGGAATGTGACAATTGTTCCTCCATAAGCAGCCTGATCTTATTGATGATTATCTTGCTGAGTTTAATGTCTCACTCTTAAAGGCAAGTGTGTCTAGGGACTGCAATCTTACTTTGTTTTGTAACATAAATCACTTGAAATTTGAAATGTTTGAACAGTGAAAGATGTTTTCCGCTTTGCATACACATCACAATAAATATGTATGTGTTTCTTCATTTACAAAAAGAAACCAAAACACTTGACTACTGGAAATACAAAGTTGAGAGAGAGAAAGAATAATCTTAAATCATAGTCTGTGGTTAACCTGTGCTGCAAATACAAAATACTTATATTTAGTACAGTTATCAGAACCATAAAACATCAAACTTGGTTTCCTAAAATATCTCAAAGGATAAAACTAAACATGTACACACACACACACACACACACACACACACACACACACACATTCAGTAATTCTTTTAGCAGCAAGAGATAAACTGGCTAATGACGCTTGAGTGACAGCATGGAACTTCATAAAACTTTATCATGGGGATACAAATATTTTAAGAAAGTTCAGTTTTTAAGTCATTGCATATTCTTAGCTGAAATGCACATGGCGGCAGCAAAAGAGAAAAACTTACATATATTAGAAAAGCCAGAGAATACAACAGATTTCCTCACACACACCCCAACATGGATTTTAACATTCACTCTTAGCAAATATAAGTTGGTGATGCATATGTGTGCATGAATTAAGAAGTTAAAAAAGGAGAACTATGGAATGGAAGGAAGGGATATCCCTTGCAAGTCAAGTGATGAGTCAACGGTAAAAGGAAAGGAAATATGAAGATGGCTTTAAAAAACAAACTATACGGAAACACAAGAATGGATAAAGCAAAATCCAGTGGAATTACAGAACATCTCTTACCTTCCATTGTATTTTGCTGCAGCTGCTCCAAGTACTTCTCTTTGGAGATCTAGGATTCTTCTGAACTTCAGAAAGGAAAGATGATTTCCAAACAGGCAGGCTTCGAATTTGAAAAAGAAGCTGTCTTGCATTGCAACAATGACAAACCCAAGGACAGGAAATGGGTTTGTCTTGCATAGGAACAGAGCACCCTCTGGTGGGGTGGGTGTGAGTGGGAGGTGGGAGTGTTGGTGACCAAAATACACTCTTCTGGAGGCACGATAGTTGTGAAGGATTTTGTCACATTCCTCCAAAGTTTTGTTGCAGAAAAGCAGCATTTCCCCCAGCACTGGAGCCACATGATTTTTACACACTATTTAATTTGCAGAAAAGTGATGCTGGCTAAAGCTGAATTTAAGCTGGAATTGAACTCAGGTTTTAGGGACTACTGTAGCTTAGTGGTTAAGATCCTGAGCTTGACGACTGGAAGGTCAGCAGGTCAGCAGTTCAAGGCCTGAGTGCTGCACAACAGAATGAGCACCTGTCCCTGTCCCAGCTTCTGCCAACCTAGCAGTTTAAAAGCAAGAAATTGGAAGTAGATAAATAGGTACCACTTTGGCAGGAAAAGTGTTCCGTGCACTCTGGTGTCTAATCATGCCTACCACATGGCCACAGAAACATCTGCAGACATAGATAGAGCTTACTCCTTGGCTGTAAATGGAGATGAGCACTGAATTTAGTGTCGTTGTCCGGACAACAATGCTAAAATAACCGGACAATGACGCTAAAAACATCATTATGTGGGAAACTCCATAGAAACCCGCATAACAACAAAAACCGCTTAGCAACGCTACTTGGGGAACCAAGTAACATCATTATGCGAGGGTCTACTGTATATAAATGCAACACACAAACATGTAATGTTCAAAATCTTGATTTTTCAAGGAAGTCACAGATGTTTATTTGTCTTTTGAGGAACAGAGCCCAAGAAATTGTGTGGCCTGAGGGGAGGGTGTGTGCCTCTCATGGCCCATATATTGAACTTATTCCTGTACTGTGACAGGTAATTGTTCTCTGCTGTATCTGATGACAGTAGCAGTTATGGTGAACCTTGGCACTTGAGCTGCTCTTGAACTTCAATTCCCAGAAGCCTTGATCAGCAGGAGTGCTGACTTGGGCTTCTGGGAATTGAAATCCAAGAACACCTGGAGTGCGAAGGTTCACCATCATGGGCTTAGAGGCACATAAAGCTCTGACAATCAACATATTAGTGCCTACCCCCAGTATCTGCCATCTGAGGCAACTCTCCCATTTTCATCACAGAACCAGTTGTGAAGGGAGGACTGGCTGAGCCTAACTCAGTGATAGTGAACCTTTTAGAGGCCGAGTGCCCAAACTGCAACCCAACACTCACTTATTTATCACAAAGTGTGAACACAGCAACAGGGGAGGAAGGAAACGCTCCCATTGGGTTGCTGACCAGAGGGTCGGGGTGAACTCTCTGCTGGGGGAGGGAGGAAGCGCTCCAATTTGGCTGCTGGGCAGGTGGTGGGGCAAACTCTGTGCTGGGGTGACTGCATGAGTGCCCACAGAGAGGGCTTCGAGTGCCACCTATGGCACCCGTGCCATAGGTTCACCAGCACTGACCTAATCTATTCCTAATGGTGCCCTTTATAAACTGAAAAGGTGGTTGAGACCCTACTATGTCTTCTCCATCAACTAAACATTGCAAAGGAAGACTGGTGATAAGTGGCCAAACTGTCTTTCCATCATGTTTGGGGAAAGTTACTTTTCTGGACTAGAGTTCCCAGAATCGTCTGCTCAACAGGGCCATTGGCTATATTTTATAATTCTAGGGTTTTTCAGAAGTTGCTCAGACAACCTTTGATATAGAATGTAACCATGGTTTCTAAAACAATCCTTGTTGAGAAGACCATTGGAATTGTGACAGTTGGAATATGAACTAGAGGGGGGAGGGGCAAATCCTTTTGTTTTCTTCTTCCTCATGGACAGAAGGCTGAGCAGGCCTGAGTAGGAGGGAAGGATGGGCTCTCTCTTGCACCATGCAAGGTGGCAGCGGTTGGTTTTCCCTTCCCCTGTGCATCACCCCACACTTCCTCATTGCTATGGGAATGATGCTGAATACTCTCAGTGCCTCAGAAAAAGGTAACTGACATCTGTTTTACGACTCTAAATAGCCTGACGTAAGTTAGAATTGTTGGTGCTCCAGTATTTTTCCCTACCTTTAAATGTGTGTGATCAAACTCAGGGTTTGGGCCTACTACAATACAAAGCACATGACTTTCAGATCCCTTTAAAAGTACAGTAAAACCCCTACTTACAAAAAAAAGTCCATTCCGTAGGCTTTTGCTTAAATTGAATTTTTTTGTAACTCGAAACAACCACATAGGAAAATTATATTTTTACGCAACTCGAAGCAAACGCATAGGGAAAATGAAATTTTTATGTAAACCAAAGCAAACCCATAGGGAAATGATTTTTTACGTAACTCGAAGCAAACCCATAGGAAAAAGAATATGTTACTCAAAGCAAATCCATGGGAAATCATGTAAATCGGGACATGGTTTTAGCATAAAATCATTATGTAAGTTGAATTTTATGTAACTCGAGGTATTTGTAAGTCGGGGTTTTACTGTAGTTGACACTTGCAGTCATATGCCGGGCCAGCTTCTGCAGCATAGTCCTTGTAGTAAATATTTAAATCACTAAATATTTCTATTTTAGTGATATTACAATTTTTATTAACACTGATTGTCTTAGCATTTTGCACATTGTACTTTTAGTAGATATTACATTTTACATCACATCCTTTTACATCCTATTTTTAATATAATTGCATATACAGTAGAGCTCCATGCCATGGAGCTCTTCACTATGCGTTGTTGTTTTTTTTGCTATGCGGATCCAATGGGAGATCCCCCGCATAATGAAAAAATGTTCATTATATGGGGTTTCTGTTAACCGGGGTATACCCTGCTTAGCAGAAACCCCGTATAACGGGAAATTTTTTTGTCATGCGGTGTATCGCCTTTGCATAACGAATGCTTCATTGTATGAATTTTTTGTTAAACAGAGTGTTCGTTATGCGGGGTTCCACTGTACTGTAATGTGATTTTAACTGAATCCTACTGGTTGAGTCTGATTAAAGGTAAAGGTAAAGGTTTCCCTTGCTCGAAAGCCAGTCGTATCCGACTCTAGAGTTCAATGCTCATCTCTGTTTCAAAGCCGAAGTGCCAGCATTCAAAAATCTGCTATAGTATGGTCAACCATGTTCTGAATGCTTTGTTTGTTATGCTGGTCTTTGACCATAAAAATAAATTGATTGAAGCATATATTTTATGAAATCAGCACAATGGGGATCAAGTAGTGTTATAAAGTAAAAAACTCACATATGGCCAATGTTTAATTTAAAAAAACACCAAGGAATCCCAAGGTTAGAAGTGATGCTTAACTTGACCTTGAGGTTTTCTAAATCAAGAAGCCCTTTTAACTTAAGAACAGCCATGTGCAGAGTTTGAAATTGTCATTATTGATTTTCCCCCAACAAGCTCCTAGAATCTGCCAGACAACTTAACAATAGGTAGGGAAGTATGTGTGTTTGTAGGGGGAGGGGGGCATAGCGGGCGAGCTGTAGTCCAATAATTAATCTTTCCAAGTTTAAGTGATATGGAAGGATGTGTGCTGGGGGTATTAATCTGAAGCCCTAATGCTCAGATATAATCACACATGCTCAGATATATTTTTAAAAGTACAGTATTTGTCCATATTTCACGGGTCTGATCATAGCATTCACAAAAATTTCTATCTCAAGAATTTCCTCTAGTCCTAATCTTATGGTTCATTATAATTTCAAGGTGAACAGGGAATGTCTCCTCAAGTAAGTTATCTATCATTAGAAGAAACAAGTGGTTAATATACTGTTTTCATGTCTATAGTATCGCTAGTTGTTTAATATTAATTGTTATTTCAGCAACCACTTGCCTTGATCAGTTTTCTCACCTGGACCCAATAAGTGTAGGATAAATAGAGACTTAGGATAGGGTCTTTATATTCTGATGCTGTGAACAGCTAATTCTCTTTATCACTAGGATAAATTACGCTCCAGGGAAACCTGCTGATCCTCTTGGAAGCTTATCAGAATTTCCTCTGCAAGAATAACAATGTGGTGATCAGATAAGCTTCTGTGAAAAACAGCCTGCTTACCACCCCTTCTAACTCTTCCCACAATGTCAGCTATTTCATGTGTGAGTGTGTTCCATATCCAGCTCATGCAATGCAAGCCCATTGTCTCTTATGAACTAAAATTAGACCCTAGAACCAGTGGTGGGATTCAGCAGTTTCACCCCAGTTTGCCAGAACTGGTAGCAGAAATTCTGGCTGGCCCTGCCCATCCAAGTTTTGAAATAATTTGTCCCACATCTCCCCCTGAGCTGAGCACTGAAAGTGCTTCGTAGGAGACCTATGCAAACAAATTGCACCTTTCCTGAGTAAATGAGTAATGTAAATCAATCAATCAATCAATCATATCCACGCCCTCCTCTCCCTCCCTTGCGGGGTAGGATAAAAGGCCATGGACCGCCGGGCCAGGCGGAAGACCGATGCCACCCCAGGACCATCGCTGCAGCTGTGGGGGGGCCCTGCCCATCTCTCCTGTCCCTTGCAGGGTGGGATAAAGGGCTGCGGGCCGCCGGGCCAGGCCGAAGACCGCCACCACCCCAAGGACCATTGCCGCTGCTGCCCCACCCGCTCTTTCTTACTTTTCCTTCCACTCCCGGAGGAGAGTTGCTGGCTAGGAGCGCTAGGACTTGTGCTTGCTTTTGCACCCCACCCCCTGTCTGGAAAAGACTTGGAAGGGACTGTGTTGGGGTATATTTTTATATTGTTATTTTCTGTGATGATTTGTACTTGGACATTTTATATTTTGTATACTTTTGTGCTGCTATTGATGTTTATATATAATTTTATAATTGCCATTTTTATATTGTGGGAATTTAGATTTTGTATATTGCTTTTGTATTCTAGATATTGTATTTTGCATTATGTAAACCGCTTTGAGTTCCCTTAGGGGAAGAAAAGTGATATAGAAATCTAAATAATAATAATAATAATAATAATAATAATAATAATAATAATAATAATAATAATAATAATAATAATAATAATAATAATAATAATAATAATAATAATAATAATAATAATAATAATAATAATAATAATAATAATAATCTAGAAATAGTGGGGAAAGCTTCAAGATGGGCACCCTAGATTATTTCTAGCAATGATAATCTTCTGATGGAGTTGTTTAGTATACTCATGGTGTGAAGTGGACTATGTACTTTATGTTCCTGGACATAACATAGGAGATACAGTAAAACCCCGTACAGTGATGAAATCACATATCGATGAGGTTTGGAGGGGGGAAAGCCATTCTGCATAGCGATCGTTCCTATGGGAAAATCCGTACAATGGTTTTCTAATGGGAAAAACCACTTAGCGCCAAACATCGTTGTACAGTTTTTCCCTAGGGAAAATCATTGTATGAATTTTCCCATAGGGAAGATCATACAACAATGAAAACCGCATAGCAATCAGCTCTGTGGAACGGAATAAAATCGCTATACAGGGTTCTACTGTATGTTCTTTTTGGAATAAATTTATCCATCCTGTTTTATAAACCAAACTTAAGTGCATACAGCTGGGGAATGTAGAGGAACTCTGTCACTGTGCTAGTAGAATAGATGCCAGAATAGTAGGTACTGTATATACTTTGTGATTATGGAGCAGAGAAAATACAAAAGGGGGAACTCTATGAAATTATGTTTAGTATCATACAGTAGAAATGTCTTTCATCTAAAACAGGGATGGCCAACCTTGGTGCTCCAGGTGTCCTTGAATTTCAATTACCCAAAGCCCAAGTCAGCATTCCTGCTGATCAGGATGTCTGGAAATTGAAGAACATCTGCACCACCAAGGTTGGCCATCACTGATTTAAAGTAAATACATTTGCTTCTAGCACAAAAAACAGCAATGTTATTAGCTTGCTCCAGGACTATCCCCATTGCCATATCAAAATTCCTCTAAGAAGTAAAGTGCCTTTTTAAAAAGGACTTGCTCTAAGAACATTCACTTTGAAGAGTTTTGTTGGGGGACAAAATGGCTGCCCTCACTACCCCACAAAGGAAAGAAATGGATTCTTGTAACTCCACATAATGCTTGTTCAACAGCAGCCTTACATTCACTCCTACCACAACTTGGTTTCGGTGGCCCACTGATTTAAGGAGTTTAATATTTTGGAAGAAAACAACACCAATTCACTTTTAAGTAGGAGGATTGAACAAGGTTCCTTTGATTTGTGATTTGTCTTCAGGAGAAGAATAAGCATTTTGTTTGTAAGTCTGATTTCGTACAGATAAAAGTCTGCCAAAATCACATCTCCAAAACACCAGTGGGATTTCAGCTTCTAATGACATTGCTATCTATAATAACTTAAGCCAAGCCGAGAGGATGATAGCTTAAAAAATGAACATTTGTCTGTGTCTCAACCAACCTGCTATTCAATTAGAGATGGGGAAAATCCATCAGTACATACCAGCAAGCTGTAAACTGGTAACTTTTAATCCTACATTCATCAAACTGCTCCTTCAAACAGAGACTAACAAACACCTTAGCCAAAGTTTTCAACTACTGTATATACTGTATGTCTTCCCTATCTTAGGAAGAGTTTGAACAGTTCTAGAGACCATGAAGCACCAGTTTTCTAGCACTTTAATGGTTCTAAGAGAACCCAGTACAGTATTGTGTTTTCATTTATGCACTGCATATCATATCTTCACAATATTTTTTTTATTTTGAACTTCATGCCAACAAACGTCTGCATAGTCAAAGCAATGGTATTCCCAGTACTAATGTATGGCTGTGAGAGCTGGACCATAAGGAAGGCTGAGCATAGAAGAATAGACACCTTTGAACTGTGGTACTGGAGGATGCTTTTGAGAGTACCCTGGACTGCAAGGAGATCAAATCAGTCAATCCTGAAGGAAATCAACCCTGACTTCTCATTGGAAGGACACATATTGAAGTTGAAGATCAAGTACTTTGGCCACCAAATGAGAAGAGAGGACTCACTTGAGAAGGGAAAGATCGAGGGCAAAAGGAAAAGGGGGCACCATAGGATGAGGTGGCTAGATGGCATTGTCAACGCAATGGGTGTCGATCTGTGTGGGATGCAGAGGATGGTGGGGGACAGAGGAGCCTGGTGTATGGTGGTCCATGGGGTCGCAAAGGGTTGGACTCAACTATGTGACTAAACAACAACAAAAATTGCTAGTAACTCTGGGTACACAGAAAGAGCCTCCTTGGTATTTCTGAACCACAATCAGGCATACCCTGGTAACAGCCAACTTGTATTGCCAGCTAATCTTTCTCACACTAAGTTGGGCAAAAGAAACTGAAGAATGAAGTCACCAAAAGGTCCCTTCATTTTGGCAGTTTCACATCTGGCCTAGACATGGAAGAAGAAGAATTGCTAGTTACATTATTCCACCTCAAAAGGGAGGCAGAGCTCAAATTCAGTCCTGGCCTTATGCTTCCTAGCCTGCTTAATAGGACATAGAAAGGGGTGAGACCCAGAAGAAAGGATTTTTTTAAATGTTCCTAGATATGGGTGTTCATTTTCTTTGCTCATTTTGACTCAGATTGGACTCATTGCATTGCATTGTTATATTACATTTCTATACTGGGGATGTATGATTGATTTTACTAATGCCAGTAATCAGTCTGGTCATCACAATTTGGACCTGCTGAACTTTCTGCAATGTTTTCAAGGGCTGCTTTACATGGAGATAATTACAGAGGTTTATTTTGAGATTACTAATGTGTGGACTATTGAACTTCAAATCTGTAGGAAGTCTCTCTGGTTCAGTTCCAATTATTATTATTATTATTTTCTGTAGTACAAAATGCAGTAGAGGAAAAACCATATTCCCTTCAGATGATTAAAAAGAATTACATTTATGGCAACAGCAAGCATGCAGGTAACATTTCATTTTCATTTCCAAATATCGCAATTAAGGGTATGTGTACATACTTACCCTGAAAAAAATGCATAGATATTTTAAGGAAGTTCAGCAAAAGCATTTTATTAGTGTCATTTTATATAAAGAGCTGTAGGGACTCTCCAGAATGCCAACTAAAAGTGTGCCTGAAAAGCATCAGTTCCCATTTTGGGGGAAGACAAATGTTCCATCTGGCATACTCTTCCTATCCAAATGGGAAACAATCCTTTCCCTGATTGTCTATGAAAGGTGAGGGGGACTGAAATCATTTTAAATATCTGTTAGATCATCGCTGATGATCTACACCATATTGATTTAAAAAAAAATAATGTCTGTGCATATCTGTAGGTATTGCCAGTGGAATCCACAGCTGTGGGTGCAGTCTCACATGGCAATATGCATAGACATGCAAATAATTGTTTGTACTTTAAACAAAGTTATGCATCGCATCAGATATTATCTACCGGTACTTTAAGTGTTATTTCCGATTCCAAATATTGGCTGTCCTCATGGTGATCTTCCATGAAGGCTGTTCTGGGAGCAATATAATGCAGTAGTCTTCCATTTGCCTTCTGTATCACAGCATGATACCTGAACCACTGATCCAGTTCTGCAAGTCACTTTCTGGTCCTCTTTTGGCACACAAAGTACTCATTGGCCCCAGGACAGTATTGATGAAGTTGCTGCCCTCCATCAAGATGGATTAAAGTGGGATTTAATCCACTTGGGGACCCTCACCCTTCCCTTTGGACTTTGCCATCCAAGACCATTAGTCCTCAGGGTTTTTAGCTTAGTTAACCATCGCCTGACGATAGAGTTGATTTGCTGGCAGTATGGTCTACTCTATTACCACAACAAGATAACATGGCCAGACTGGAAGAGATGATCTAGAACATGGGTTCCGAACCTTTTCACATGTGGGCCAGACCACATCCCCGGACAGCTGAGCAGGCCAGTCATGTGGTTCCTCCTGCTATAAACACTGCCATAAAACGCATCCACGGCTGTTGTAAATGCATTTATGACAACTGTGGGTGCATTTACAGCAGCATTTATGGTAGGTGTGGGCATGTCCACTTCCATTTCCAGTAGCGGCAAGGGTGGGGCAGGCCACATGAAGTGGTGCCATGGACTGAGTCTGGTCCACGGGCCATAGGTTGGCCACCTCTGATCTAAAAGATGTAAAAAAGTTATTTCCTGTGAGTGTCCATAGATAACCAGGAGAAGTGTTCATTATCCAATATGCAATATCCATTAGCCTCTTCAGCATATCAGATGTTTACACTGGAAGCAGTATGGACAGCTTCAGGGCTCCCGTATTTGCCATTTCCATTGTCCACAGATGCTGGGAATGGCATAAAGGGGAGTGCACAAAAAAAATGGTAGAACCACTGACTGGGCTCAAAAGGCATGGATTGGGGGAACTGTGGCATCCAATATGTGTGGATGTAGTAAAAAAAAGCATACAGTACTTATTTAAGCATTTTTCAAAATCACAGTTTAAGAAAGATGCAAACAAATTAGAGCAGGTACAGTTAAGGGCAACAAGGTTGGTCAGAGGGATGGAAACCAAGCCCTATGAGGAAGACTGAAAGAACTAGGCATGTTTAGCCTTGAGAAAAGTAGACTGCGAGGGGTTATGATAGCCCTTTTCAAAGTACCTGAAAGATTTATTTATTTATTTATTTAATTCAATTTGTATAGCTGCCCCAATTGGCATGCGACTCAGGGTGGCGTACATAAAATCCCCAACATTAAACAACAAAAAACCCTCAAAATTCCTAAAAAATGCAGAAAAAGAACATTGAGTTAAAAACTAAAAACCTGAGTGATCCTGCTCTAAATGAGCCATTGTGGGGTGGTAGTCACCCCCTCTCCACTTCCCCATACCTGCCCTGCCAGCCAGGTTTTCAGCTCTTTCCTGAAGGGCAGCAACTCTGTCTGGAGATGAAGTTCAACTGGCAGGAGGTTCCATAAGGTCGGAGCAAATACTGAAAAGGCTCTTCTTCTAGTGCTAGAGAGGCGTGCCTCTCCAGCAGTTGGCATCTTTAAAGAGCCCCTCCAGTCCGCTCTAGTGGGATGGGCAAATGTCCTCAGGGTGATGCGGTCTCTTAAGTATCCAGGCCCACTACCATATAAGGATTTAAAGGTAATTACCAGCACCTTGAATTGCACCCGGAGACACACTGGCAACCAGTGCAGCTCCCATAGCAGGAGTGGGGCATGGGCATAATGCCCAATCTTAAAGAGGAAGGGAAGGATTTGTTCACCATCATCCCAGAGTGCAGGACCCTTAATAATGGGCTGAAACTACAGGAAGCCAGATAGAAGCTGAATATTAGGGGGGTGGATTCTTAATGATTATTGCAATACAACAATGGAAACAGCTGCCTTGAGAGGTGGTGAGCAGTCCAACACTTGAACAGGCCCATGCTGGGGTGCCAAGTTACCGGGACAGGCGGCTGCATGCCTCTACTGGGAACCCATAACTTAAAAGGGCCACGCCACCTCGGCAGTTTCCACTTCAGCTCCTCTCACAGGGCTCCCCTCAGCCCCATGGGAGAAAGTCCGAAGCGCTTCGGCAGCAGGATGATGCAGCTTCAGGCGGGCGGGAGGATGCGGCGCAGGTCTCAGCTGCTGCTCTGCTTCACCTTCCTCTGGAGCCAATGAGCAAACTGCTGAGGTGGCATGGCCCTTTAAGTAGAGGTACACGTTCACCCATCCTGGTAATTTGCCACCCCAGCATGGGCCTGCAGTTGAAGTATTGAAGACCACCATCTGTCAAATCTGCTTTGATTTGGATTCATACATTGAGCATTGGGTTGGATTTGATGGCCTAAAATGTTCTTTCCAACTCAGTTATTCTGTGATTCTGTACCAGCCCACCCCCTAATCACTGTGAAAGTGGGTTTAATGTCAGTCTGGACAGTCCCACAATATGGTATGTAATTGGGGCAGGATCCCAAAGCTTATTGGTGTTTGGCCAATATAATACAACTTCCTTTTATCCCAAAGAATGAAAATTTTGTGATTTATGGTAGACATTTGATAGTAAATCATAAACAGTAGAACTTCGGATAAAGTCCAAACTCCATTCCACAAGTTTGGACTTTATCCGATTTTGGACTTTATCCAAATCCAATGGGCGATGCATCGGATGATGTCCAAAAATGGACTTAATCCGAGGTTCCTATACCAAATACCCCGGATGTCCATTTTTTTGCAGTTTTGGACTTTATGCAATGCATCACGTGTGCATGAAAAACGCGACTTTATCCTAATCGGACTTTATCCGAATCAGACTTTATCCGAGGTACCACTGTAAATGCTTCAGCCAGGAGTCATGGAGTGTCCATGGACAATCACAGGAAGGATGGGATCGAATAGTTCTCAGGCTTGTGATGAAACTGACAGCAATTCTACTTGACATCAGAAACAGTAGAACAAGAGTTCTCAACCTTTTAAAGCTGGGGGCTGGGTCACGCTCCCTCAGACAGCTTCAGAGCCCGGATGGCCTTTTTGCCCTTCTCCACCACATGGAACTTCCGGGTGTGGTGGAGGCAGGGGGGCACAAGGAATGGTGCTGTGGGCCACAGGTTGAGAATCCCTGCAGTAGGATAAAACCTTCCAAGCAAAGCATTAGTCCTTGTCCACACAATAAACTGGAATGTCAAAGAAATGTCTAGGCTAGGAACCTTTTCTCCTTAGCAGTGATCAGTCACTTGCAGTGGAAATTGATTGTTTCATCCTCTTGTACTACAGTGAACGTCTACGTCAGGGTACACAAAAACAGCCCTTTCCTAGTCTGCATGGATTTGTCACTTTCACAAAGTGAAGTCATAGATCCCACCTACCTATGGATTGGATCAGATGGACGGGCTCTAAATGGTGAGTGGCATTTTGATAGGACAAGAAATAGGAAGGACCAAAAGACACTCTAGTCCAGCTCTTTCTTGAAGACAGACCCATAGGTTGACCCCTTCCTCCCACAATGTTTAACCTTCAAAGTCCATATGAAATCCAAGTCAAAACATTCAGTTACAATTTGGCAGGTGGAGTGGCCTAAAAGATATTTTTGTGGTGGCCCAAAATGGCAAATAATAGTTTTATCTTCATGGGTGTGGCCCAAACAATGGGAAGAACAGGAGAAATTTACCAGTTCGAGAAAAGGTAGCAGAAGCTGCCTGTAAGCAGAAACCCTAGATCAGTGATGATGAACCTTGGCACTCCAAGTGTTCTTGGACTTCAATTCCCAGAAGCCCAGCCAGCACTCCTGCTGATCAGGGCTTCTGGGAATTGAAGTTCGATAACACCTGGAGTGCCAAGGATCGTCACCACTGCCCTAGACTCAGACAGTATGGTTTTACAAAATCTCCCAGGTGATAGAAGGTGATAGAATTGTTGGCAAAGGTGATAGAATTGTTGGCAAATGTAATAAGAGAAGATAAGAAAAGAACAAATAGGAAAGGAAGAAAAGTTTAAGAATAATTTATTTGTAGATGATATTTTGTTGATCATAGAAAAGTCATTAAAGTTTATTTATTTATTTATTCTTTAAACTTCTATGCCACCCACTCAGGCAAGCCTGACTCAGGGTGGCTAACATCATAATTAAAAAACAATTAAAAACAATCAGTGGTATATACAAGTATAAAACAGAATAAAACCAGATTAAAAGCTACCAACATTAAAAAGGGAAGGTTTATTTTATAAGCCAACAGGCAGGGGGCACCTTTCCATCCAGACCCCACACCTGCCCCATCAGCCAGGTTTTTAGACCTTTTCTGAAAGGCAGCAGCTCCATCTACACCCGCAGCACTACTGGCAGGAGGTTCCACAGGGCCGGTGCGGACACAGAAAAGGCCTTCCTTTGTGTGCCAGAGAGGTGAGCCCCTCTGGCTGATGGAACAATTAGAAAGTCCCTCTGGTCTGCTCTGGTTCGACGGGCCAACACTCTTGGGACAATGTGGTCTCTTAGGTATCCTGGCCCACTACTATGTAGGGCTTTAAAGGTCAAAACCAGCACCTTGAATTGCACCCGGAAGCAAACTGGCAACCAGTGCAGCTTCCGGAGCAATGGTGAGGCACAAGCATAGTGCCCGCACCCCATCAACACATTCTGGACCAGCTGCAGCCTCCGAATGGTCGTCAAGGGCAGCCCCATGTAGAGCGCATTACAATAGTCTAGCCTGGAGGTGACCAGAGCATGTGTGACTATGAGCAGGGAGTCCCGGTCCAGGAGCGAACGCAACTGACAGATGACACAAAGCTGTGCAAAAGCCTTCTTGCCCATGACCGCTACCTGCTCTGCAAGCAGCAATCGTGAATTCAGGAGGACCCCTAAGTTGCGTGCCGGGTTTGTCTGGGGCAAAGCAGCCCCATCCAAGACCAATGTTGGTAGCTCCCTGGATAACGCAGGACCCCCTATCCATAGCCACTCAGTCTTGGAGGGATTCAATTGTAGCCCGTTGTTCCCCATCCAGACCCCAACAGCTTCCAGGCATCTGGAAGCTGTTGGGGTATTATTGATATGCCTTGGGTATTATTAATAGGCCTTTGAAAAAGTTAAATAATATGGAAATGGTGCCTATCACTAGTAAAAATGAGTATTTGAAATTCAAAATATCCAACAAATTGTTGGACAAGTAATCAGGAGATTGGTATGTATTTTAATTCATGGTGAAAGGGTTTTGATGAAATGAATAAGATTCTATATATGAATTTGGATATGTGTGTCTGTGAATTGCAGTGCTACCTAGCTTTGGAGATTTACAACTGGAATGACATTTTTTGGTTACAACTTTGGTTACAGTGATAATTCTAATTGTAAATAAAAATTGGAAAATAAAATTAGATAATATTCTCAAGGCTGTGGCAGTCCATTGCAGTCCTGGTGTTAAATCCTGCATGTCTCATTTCATATGTGCCACAGGAGATGACTCTGTGATCAAGTGTGTGGGTCACCTCATGGCAAGCTGGGATCCACTTTAAACAAATTCATGTCAATGGCATTTTTCCTGCTTCAGGAAAAAAATGCATTCTCAGATATGAGTTACAGCTGATAAAAATGTAAGACCTGAGGGAAAACACTGTAAGAGGAGGGAATACAGTAGACCCTCACATAATGACATTGCTTGGTTCCCCAAGTAGCGTCACTATAGGGGAAATGTCGTTGTGCAATTTTCAATGGCAGCTGTGCCATCTAGCAGCAAAAAACTGTCATTATGTGCACAACGATGGTTTTCGTCATTGTGCAGATAGTCACGTGGCGAGTGACGACCCATCATTAAGTGGAACTGATGCTATTCGAACACGTCGTTAATTGAGGGTCCACTGTATGTACTTGTCTTAATGTATGATCTTACCTATAGTCCAAGGAAAGGAATAAGAAAGACCATTTCACCTCTCCCAGAACTCTTTTATCCAGTCCTTTGCACTTCTGCTGTTGCCTTAGAATCCAAAATCTAAAACCTCAAGTTGTGCTTCTATTCATCTGTTTTCATGTTTCTGTTTTAGGGCATAAGCATGTGAATCTCACAGCAACTGGAAAGTTGATGGTGCTTGGTTTTAAAGAACATATGTCTGGAGCTTATACTTGCACCCTTTCGTACAAAATTTTCCAAAATGACATGGAAGAAGAACAAGAAATGTATATGACATATAAATTTATGGTTTATGGTAAGAAAAACGAGTCCTGTTTGAACTCATGCCTCTTTTAGCCCCCACTCTCAAGCATTCATAACTGCTAACCTCATAGGCAAAACTGAACTTCAAACCCAAATCTAAAACACAACCTACAACATTTATTTGACTATTCAGAAGTGAGGAATCTCCTAATGACTTTGCTGCTTTGCACGGTGCGTGGTGTCCTTAGCAAATATATATTTTAAGAGGCAACACTTTTAGGTGCTGTATGCATCTGAAAAATATAGACAATAATTGAAACCATAAACACATGACCAGAGTGGAGAGAAGCCGACTAAACTATGAGGTGAGATTCTGGTCTATTCACCATCCTTAATAAGTCGGATACAGA
Source organism: Bradypodion pumilum (assembly GCA_035047305.1). Classification (NCBI taxonomy): domain Eukaryota; kingdom Metazoa; phylum Chordata; class Lepidosauria; order Squamata; family Chamaeleonidae; genus Bradypodion; species Bradypodion pumilum. The sequence goes on from JAWDJD010000008.1 coordinate 13,312,644, forward strand.
CACTCATTTACTTTTTTTAAAAGTAATTAATTCCCATTACTGATTGACTGAAATCATGTAGTAAGTCACTGTAGAGAGAATCAGTAGGGATTGCTTTACTAAAGTAAATTGTTCCTAGAGATTCCATTTGAATCAATGGAATTTGTAGAGGAGTTGACTCCAAATTCTCACTGATTCAATGGGCCTCCATCCTCTTCCTCCTCATGCTGTATCCGATTCCGAATATTGGCTATCACCATGGCCATCAGCCATGATTATTATCCTGGGAACAATAAAATGCAGTGGCTTTCCATTTGCCTTCCACATTGCAGTGTGACACTTGTACCACAGATCCAGTTCCGTAAGTCACTTTCTGGTCCTAAGCCCTTTTGGCATGCAAAGTCTTCATCAGCCCCTGGCCAGTATTGATGAAGCTGCTGCCTTCCATCAAGGTGAATTCAAGTAAAATTTAATCCACTTGTGCCTGCTCTAGTGCAACTTGCTTTGCTAAGCAACAGGATTTCAGGCACTGAATGTTAAAGAGTGCTCTGTTGCTGTTACTCATTACAATGATTAAAACTCCTGTGCCTTCATCAAGAGACACTGCATGGGTTATATAGCCAGTATTATGAGCATCACACTGACTGGATCCTAAAGACATAGGTGATTTATACATTAATAAATGTGATTAGTTACAAGAACAAATAATAGTGCATGCTATTTAGATTTACACGTTGCACATCCCTTTCTCTTTTCTTTCAAAGCATATCGGGAACCAGACTACTCTTTTCGAATGTCTGTTCACTTTTCAACAAAACATTGCAACCTCGTAGCAAACGAAGAATTCTTTGAAGAACTAAAGAAAATCTTGAACAATGTAATTTCCTTCCTGACGTGCCACATTACTGACCCATCGTACAGGTGCTACTCAGTCAAGCAACCATACCGTGGGATGGTAGATGAACTATTTATTGTTTTTCAAGGTAATAGAATAGAGATAGCTCCCCACTTGATCATTCATCATTAGAAGTGTTGTAGTCCTCAGAGAACTGAATACAATAGTATGGAAAGGTCCCATGCCAATGCCTTTGTGATTTTAGTGACTTGCATGCTGGTAATATAATTTTATCAAAGTCACATCCTCCTTTAGATAAGCTGGTTCGACATGGCTAGCATGCCACAGTAACCACTCAGTGCTTGATATCTAGAACTGAGTTCTATATGCTATTTCAAGAAACTGTGCCTCACTCTCAAATACAGTAAAACCCCGGGTTACAATGGAGGTCCATTCCAACAACCTCTGTTGTAACCCGAAAAAAATTGTAAGCCGAAACATCCATAGGGAAGCACTGAAAAATTAAAAAATGGTCCTTAATTGATCGTTGTCAACCCAAAAAATTACATTAAAATTTGTAAACCGAGACAGCATTTCCACAGGATTTGCCATTGTAAACCACAGCAAACCACTGAGGTGGTTGTAACCCAGGGTTTTACTGTATGTAGATTTTTCTGTGCTTACTGGTGGTGAATTTTATACAGAGGGAGAATTTTTTTTGTAAAAACTGTTCCTTTAAAATGCCTTCTGTCGCTGTCCATGGTACCTAGATATCTGTCTACCAGGAAAAGGACTACTGTATATATTTTCCAATACACCAGTGGTGGCGAACCTATGGCATGTGTGCCAGAGGGGGCTCTCAGAGCCCTGTCTGTGGGCATGTACACCATCACCCCAGCACAGAGTTCACTCAACCCCTCTGCCCAGCAGCCCAATGGGAGTGCTTCCTCCCTTCCCCCAGTAGAGTTCACCCTGCCCCTCTGCCCAGCAGCCCAATGGGAATACTTCCTCCCTCCCCCCAGCACAGAGTTTGCCCCAACCATCTGAGGCATGAATGGCAGCCAGTTGGATTTGGACACTCAGTCTCTAAAAGGTTTGCCATCACTGCAATACACAGTATTTAATTGTGAGCAAAAAAAAAGTTAAGAATTGCATGCAAAAAAAAATTCCAACATTAATTTTTGTTTGTTTTATGGTAATTTTAGCCACAGCAGGGAAGTGAACTTTCATCTGCAAATGTTTGTTTTTCTTCACCTCTTAGTGAATCCATTTTCCCCTGGTTGGGATGTTGGTTGCCACAAATCTCTCCCTGACTGTGAAGATGTGACTAACAGTCATGTTCAGAAGGTCAGAGATCTTTTCAAACATTTCCAAGCCTGGCTCTAAAAAAATTGTACATTTGGGGGGGGGGGGGAATTAAGACTGAAGAAAACATACACACTCAAAGTACTTTAGAAAAAATAAAACATATTTCATGGTTCTAGATTAATAATCACATTTGCTTGCAGTGTAATCATAGTGGAGTTTGAGAAGATGGAGAGGAGAATAGATAAATGATTCCTCTTCCTGGCTGGAAATCCCCAGATCCATGCTCCTTCTACATTTATGATGTTTTCCAGTGTTACTGTGTGTGAATGCATTAGTGGCCAATATTACAAGCAAGTGTGGGTGCCATGAGAATCTACAGATGGGTTGGAGGGTCCCCTGAGATGGGACCAACAGATAGGCTCAATCTAATGGCATAATATGTTCACTTGTAAGAAAGTCAAGATTTTCTGTTCCTTTAATCATTGTTTAAAAGAGTAGAATATGATTTCAGCAGAGCGACTACTTGACGTCTTATAGTCCAAGGGGGGGAATGCCTCTTGCTAGGGAAGGACTGACAAGTACAGAGGGAGGGAAGCAAAGATCAAACTAAAGCCATCAATTTCACTTCCTCTTTCCACCCCCAGGTCAAACTAAAGATAAAGGTAAAGGTTGCCCTTGCTCGAAAGCCAGTTGTATCCAACTCTAGGGTTCAGTGCTCATCTCTGTTTAAAGTCAAAGAGCAGGCACTGACTCCATCTGCAGACGTTTCTGTGGACATGTGGCAGGCATGCCTCAACACTGAAGTGCATGGAACACTGTTTACCTTTCCACCAAAGTGGTCCCTATTTGTCTACTTGCATTTCCTTGCTTTCGAACTGCTAGGTTTTCAGGAGCTGGGACAGAGCCAGGAACTCACTCCGTCATGCAGTACCTGGGAATTGAACTCCAACCTTCCAGACAGCAAGTTCAGCATTTTAACCACTTGAGCCACAGTCCCTAGAGGGAGGGAACAAGCAGCTCAAACCATGTGCAGAGATACAGTTTTAAAGATACCAGAGAGTAAGCAAAACAAAATGATAAAAATGTTGTTGCACTTTAAAGACTAACTGCTGTAGTTGAATGTTAGCTTTTGTGGATCAAGTCCACTTTATCAGACAGAAGCTTGAGAACTCTTGCCATCAATTTATACACATCAGGTACAGAGGTACACAATGGTTGTTTAGCACAACAGACAAGTATACAAATAAATGAGGTCTTTTACAACTGGTAATAGCCAAAGATCTCTGGTTGTTATTCAGATTAGCTGTGAACTTTCACCCAGTAGAATTGCAACTGGTTAGTAGATGAATGTAAGACACACATTTGCCAAAGAGCCCACTCTTCAGCCCTAGCATCCATTAACAATAGTATGAGCGGCCCAGGCCAAGCACCAAACTCTTCCCTTGTTCTGAGAGGCAGCCCGAGGCTGTGGATAAGAACTCTACTGAAGTAGGTTCTGTGAAAGTGGTATAATATAACAACATATAACATACAACATATATAGCAACTTTTCCTTTATGGGATGGGGTGCAATAAAACATACTGTCAATGTGAATGGTAAAACTCATTTGAAGTACAGTGGTACCTCACATAATGAATGCTTTGCATAACGAAAAATTAGCATAACGAAGTGTTCGTTATGCAAGGGTGATACCCCGCATAATGAAAAAAAATTGTTATGTGGGGGTTTTGGTAACCGGGGGTATACTTGGTCAATGGGAACCCTAGATAACGAACATTTTTGGTTTGTTATCCAGGGCATCTCCAATTCGCTTCGCATAACGAAAAAACTACATAGTGGAACAACTCGCAGAACGGAGTTTTTTCTTTATGCGGGGTTCTACTGTACATATATAAATATAATGTGAGAGTGAAATTAAAACTTTGTTGAATCTAATTGAAATGGAAACTATTATCTTTCTGACTTTATTTTTCTCTCTTAGGCTCGAATACTTATTGAAAGGTTTTTCCGCAGGCAGGGAACAATCTTAAAACATGAGTTCAAGAACATCCCAGCAATTCACTACATAGAACATAGTTTCCAAGTCACTCGTCTAGACACTTGTCGACCAGGATTCGGGAAAAATGACAACACCCATAGCGACTGCTCCAATTGCTGTGGTATTTATATATTTCTTTACCATATCCTCCAAGGTGATCAGGGTGGCATGCATTTTTTTAATATTCCCAACAACTTTGTGAGGTAGATGAACATGAGAGTTACACTGATAGTTCACAGCAGCCCTTACAGACTTGGCTTGTTTGTTTAAACCAGAGTGTAAGGACAGGTGCTTTCTTTGTCTAATCTCTCTGATAAGAGAATTTTACACCCAGAATTTTTCTCTGGTATTTCAAGTAGTGCTAAAATTTCCACAACTTCCCAGTAGAAATGTTCTTAAGAATGGACTACATTAACTTGTAGAGGGAAAGAGTAGTTTTTCATATGTTTACTGTTAATGAATGTGGTGGACTTTCTTGTAGGCTTATCAGGTGACAGCTAGTGATAAGAAAGCTTCCCTTAAAGATAGCTTTGTAAGAGAGGTATAAAACTCCTGTAATGGACAGAGCTTGGAAATATTATTATTATTATTATTATTATTATTATTATTATTATTATTATTATTATTATTATTATTATTATTATTATTATTATTATTATTATTTGCACTACAGCTCTTAGAGTGTCTCAGGCCGCATGGCTACTGACCATGCTGGCTGAGGGATTCTGGAAATTACCATTTTTAAACTGGGGGTTGGGGGTCCTTTATCTAGTTTCTAGTCCATACCTGTCAAGCGCAGCTCCGGAGATTACGGGACCTGCGCAGGTCTGTTCTACCCATGCGTAAAAGCCTTCTACGCATGTGTAGAAGCGACTGTGCAGAAACGTTCTGCACAGGTCACTTCTAAGCATGCATAGAAGGCTTTTACGCATGCGTAGAATGGACCTGTGCAGAACCGTTCTGCGCAGGTCACTTCTACACATGCGTAGAAGGCTTCTACGCATCCCCTTCTGCACAGAAGCCTTCACATGCGTAGAAGGGTTCTATGCATGCGTAGAAGGGTTCTATGCAAGCGTAGAAGGGTTCTATGCATGCGTAGAAGGGTTCCATGCATGTGTAGAAAGGACCCACACAGAAGGGATGCGCAGTAACTCCTTTCCCCCGCTGCCAAATTACAGGGTAGTGGCAGCTCCGGGCGGGAAATGGAGAAAATCGGCGCGGAATTACGAGGTAATTCCGGCCAATATGGGGAACTTGACAGGTATGTTCTAGTCATTGGAAGTACTGGATATGCCCTGCATATAAACTCTCAGTTTCTACATGTTGGTTATAAATTACAAAAAGCTTGTTTAATACCCTGAACTAGTCTAGTGTGCTTCAAGCATATTACCTAGAATCCTTTATGCTGGGGATTCTGTCATAGATACACAGAATCCTCAACAAACAAGGCAGTGAAAACAGGGATCCCTGAAGGTGAATCCTGGTCTGAATGATTAAAGAGACAACCTGTGCAGGTGCAGCACTGCTTTACAGCTGATGGGCGATCAGCTTTAAAGTGGATTTTACCCTCCCACACCTGCTGCTGCTGAGTCTGATCAGCAGTGGACTGAGGAATACCAGCCACTTTACAGCTGATGAGGAAAGACCTTCCCCTATCAGCTGCAAAGTGGCTGTTCTGGGACTGCTGAGTCTGCTGCATCCACTTTGGAAAGTCAAAGTAGATCTGGACCCAAGGCTTGTACCAAATAGCATTCTGCTTCTCTCTCAGACTTCAGTGTAGGCAAGCCTCTTCCAAAAAGTTAAGTGCTTGCTTTCTCACTGTAACCATCTATAAAGGTAAAGGTAAAGAGTTCCCTTGCTTGAAAGCCAGATGTATGCAACTCTAGGGTTCAGTGCTCATCTCTGTTTCAAAGCCGAAGAGCCAGTGCGGTCTGCTTCTGCAGACGTTTCTGTGGTCATGTGTCAGGCATGGAATGCTGTTTACCTTCCCACCGAAGTGGTCCCTATTTATCTACTTGCAATGTCTTGCTTTCGAGCTGCTAGGTTGGCAGGAGCTGGGACAAAGACGGGAGCTCAGTCCATCCTGCGGTACATGGGAATCGAACTGCTGGCATTCCGGTCAGCATTTTAGTCACACTTGAGCCACTGTAACCATCTGGGTACTCCTTATTTTGCCTCAGCCAGGCACCTAGGCAAATTCCTCTCCTCTGCCCCACCCTAATGCACTTTCTTTTTGCTTCTGCTTGTTCTCTTTTCTCCCCCACTTTCTCCTTCCTTCTACCTCATTGTTTTAGCAGGCTTCCTCCCTGTTCACGGCAGAACATATAGAATAAATGCAAAATACTGCCATGAGTAGCCATGAAATTTAGATAGCTTTAAAAGGGATTAGACAAATGGTTTATAAATTATTTCCCCTCACATGCAAAGACTATATTGAATGTCTGGCTAGGTTATCTGCTATGGTAATAGGGTAGACCATACTGCCAGTGACTCAATGCCAATCGTCAGGCAGTTGTTAACTAACCTGACAACCCTGAAGACTAACCGACCTTGGGTGGCAAAGTCTACAGGGAAGGGTGATGGTCCCCAAGTGGATTAAATCCCACTTGAATCCATCTTGATGGAGAGCAGTAGCTTCATCAATACCAGCATGGGGCTGAGGAGGACTTTGTGTGCCAAAAGGGCTCAGGACCAGAAAGTGACTTGTGGCACTGGATCAGTAGTATGGGTGTCACACTGCAATGCAGAAAGCAATGAATTATATTGTTCCCAGGACAATCTTCATGGCTGATCCCTGTGAGGATAGCCAATATTTGGAATAGAAGAAGAAAGACTATATTGTCCTATTCCATGATGGTGAACTTTGGCACTCCAGGTGTTCTTGGACTTCAATTCCCAGAAGCCCAAGTCAGCACTTCTGATGATCACGGATTCTGAAAATTGAAGTTCCAGAACACCTGGAGTGCCAATGTTGGCCATTTATGTCTTGCATGCCTCATTAGTTGCAACAGCATTAATGGGTGCCTTAATTTCTTTCTTCATTTCTGATAGCATTTGTTTTTTCTATTTGGTTTGCAGTGGCTTGTGATCCTGGAACCTACAGCCCAAACAATGACCTGGTTTGCCTTAAGTGCACAAACATTCGGATTGTAAGCTATGGAGCAGAATCTTGCTAAATAAAATCAAAATAGAAAAGTGGATGGCAGTTGCAAAAAGCCTCGATATTTCACTCCTTTCATCTACAGCCTTGAAGTCAAGCTAGTGTTTGTGTTAAACACAAGACTAACATTGAAAGGTTTAGCCATTAATTTTACTGTCTATCTTAACACTAGCTGAACTTCTCTGTTCTCTGAATCCAAATTTTTGAAAGCTCTGTGCCCACTCTGTATTACTGGTTGGTGGAAGAATGGGATGTATAAATGCAGAAATCATGAGTCCAAAACATGGAAATATTCGGTTAGCTTCTATGGTAGTAGAACTTGGAATTAAATATACAGTACTTAGAGGTTGGAAAGTCAACCTTAAAAAGAAAAAAATATAGCAATTACATAAGAGAACAATTTTAGAATGATGCTGTGGGTTCCATATCATCTATTTTGTAGCTGATATTTGTGCTGAACCCCAGGATATAGATCTTTTACATGTCACACAGATAGAACATTCTTTTGAGTATCTTTTAACATTTTAAGATGTCTTGTGGCTTGATGATTGTAGAATCTAGTACAGCAAGGAAATGCACTTATGAACAGTGAAGTTGTGTACCTAGGGTGGGGAATTGGAGTTGCCACAAGCATGAAACACTTGACTAGATCCTATATATAACCCTGGCACTTAGAGAAACAGAGGCAGACCACTGGCCTTAAGTATTCCTGCTGTCTTGAACTGGAGAGCAATTTTGGAGGACAGTTCTACAAAGAGCCCTGGTGGCACAGTGGTTAATAATAATAATAATAATAATAATAATAATAATAATAATAATAATAATAATAATAATAATAATAATAATAATAATAATAATAATAATAATAATAATAATAATAATAATAATAATAATAATAATAATAATAATAATAATAATAATTCTTTATTTGTATGCCACCCACTCAGCATACGCCGACTCAGGGCAGCTCACAAAGTATCACATAGCATCAAATACAATAAGTACAATAAAGTCCACAAACCACATAGAAAAGTTGATAAGAAATGGCCAGCAAGAAAGTCCAAAGCCCAAGTTGACCAGGGGGTAATGTCCACCACCACCCGCCCCAATAGCCAAGTCCCAGCTTTTCAACCCCCGGGCATGAGTGAGGCCTGGGGGAGGGGTGGCAGACATCCTCAGCCGAACGGAGGGTCATCATCTGCCGCAGGGAGCCAGCGTGGCTTTTTAACCCCCGGGTATGGGTGGGGCCCAGGGGAGGGGCGGCAGGCGTCCTCAGCTGTACTGCGGCCAAAATGTTGTGAGTTCGATCCTGACCAGGACTGAAGATTGACTCAGCCTTCCATCCTTCCAAGATCGGTAAAATGAGTACTGAGCATGTTGGGGGCAAAATGCTAATTAACTTGTGCTACTTTAGAGGAAACAATTCTCCACGTCTGAAAAATATTATGACTGTTTGAAAGGTAAGCACACTGGGCTCTCTATTTAAGGTCCATGACTCTTCCAAAAAGCCCAAGTCATTAAATCATAGATAATGGAGTTAGAATTTTGTGGCAGATTTTGATGGGTTAGCATCCTAAGAGGAGAAGTGATCATGGTTTCCTTATCCAGAAGAAAATCAGGCGAAGGCCAAAAACAAGTGGCATGAGCTAAGGCACGGATGAAGAACATGTGGCCCTTGGGATATTGTTGAACTGACACTCCCATCTCACATCTCCATTGGCTGTGGTGGCTGAAACTGATGGGAGTTATAGCTCAATGACATCTTAGCGACCATTTTGTACCATTAATCTAAGACAGCCCAAAGTCAGGTCCCTAAGCAGCAGCTAGTAGAGCGGATGTACCAGTGTACCTGGGGCATACAATTGCACCTAAGAAATGGAGCAGCTCATGTGAGGAAGGGTGGGGAGCAGGCATCTGGTCCAACCAGATCTGCTTACAAGGAACCCAATTATTCGGAGTGAAGGACTTGTCTCCAGGAAAGAGATTACAAAACCAGCTAAGTAGGCATTGGCTGATGAGATGATCTGACCTTAGGAGGAATTTGTTGTGGTGCCAAAGGCTAAGTCCACACCATCTTCAGCAGCCCAGCTCTCATGGTGGAACAGAAAAGTTAAGGAATAGGAGTACAATCTGATATTCAAAATCTGTAGCCTTTAGTGATCACCAAATAACCTGTTTTGAGTCTTTGATGTTCTTGGCCAAGGAACTTTTTGTTTATACCAAACTTTAGAGCAGTGGTGGCAAACCTATGGCACATATGCCAGAGAGGGCACTCAGAGCCATCTCTGTGGGCACATGCGCCATCACCCCAGCACAGATTTTGCCCCGCCCCTCTGCCCAGCAGCCCAATGGGAGTGCTTCCTCCCTCCCTGTTTGATTCTCGCAAGAAGTAGACTAGCACGCAGCGTGTGGGTTAAGCATAGTGACTCTTTATTCAGATCGGGAGACAAGAGTGAGGATGTGGGGAAAGATGGTATCTTATATACAGCGGTTTTCCGTTTCAACAACAACAAGGAAACATACCAGCGGACACTCCAGTTTATTACCCCATTTGGTCTCCAGCTCCGCTTTGATATGTACCCCTCCTTTGAAGAGGGCGCCCCTTTGGCGGATCCGGTTCACGCGCTGTGTTCCTTTGAAGTGAGTAACACTTGGACACAACATCCCTCCCCCTTAGTGAGAAACAACCTTTCCCCAACGGATGGGTGGCCCACAAACTCGTCTGGGCCGCCCGTGCGTCTCAGGCACCAGGGTAGGCTCAACGGACACCCCAACAGGTTTGGAAGTGGGGGGAGAGCTCAGAGTGGCCCCCCCTTCCATTCCTGCCTCTGAGCTCGGGGTAGCTTCCCCTCCCGCCTCGGGCTCTGGGGAAGACGTGGGCAGGGGGTCACTAATTAAATCCCACTCCATATCACTCTCCATGTCTCCCCTTGTTTCCCCTTGTGACTCCCTCCCTGGGCCGGAGTTAGAGTTCTGCCCAGGGACCCGGAGCCGCATTTGGTCTGTGTGTCTCCTCCAAATTGCGCCATTCTCCATTTGCACTCTGTAAGACACCGGGCCAGTCTGCTCCAACACTCCCCCCCCCCAACCATGGAGGCCCATTGGCATAATTCCTGCATAAAACCTTTTAAAGTTGGAATGTCTATATTCAGGCCCCGATCCTCTTGGCGCTGTGGATCTAAACGGTCAAAAACAGTCGGCAGCTTCCTTTTCATTAACAGTTCGGCTGGCGACAAACCAGAGGCCAATGGGGTGACTCTGTAGGACAGCAAAAATTGACACAACTGCAGCTCCAAATCCCCAGGTCCCATGCGTGAGAGCGCGTCTTTGACCGTCCGTACCTGCCTCTCAGCTTGACCGTTTGTGGCAGGGTGAAAAGGAGCGGCCGTGATGTGTCTAATCCCATTACGACTTAGGAAACCCTGGAATTCAGCCGACATGAAGCTCAATGCGTTGTCAGTCACCACGATGTCTAGCAGGCCTAGATTAGTAAAGACCCGCCTTAATTTGCGGATCGTGGTGGCAGAGGAAGTTCCGGACACTGGGATGACATCTACCCACTTGGAAAAGGAATCTACAATAATCAGAAGTGTTGTTCCCCTGAAAGGGCCAGCAAAATCTATATGAATCCGAGACCAGGGGCCTCTGGCTGTATCCCATTCCCTGCGGGGAAGACGTGGTTCCTCGGGCCTTGATGCCTGACATTCCCTGCATTTCCCCACCCAAGCCTCAATGTCCAGGTCCAATCGGGGCCACCAGAAGTAGCTTCGCGCTAGCGCTTTTGACCTGACAATACCTGGGTGGCTAACATGGAGTGTGCGGAGCACCTTGTTCCGAAGTACAGATGGGACGATTACTCTGTCCCCCCAAACCAAGAAACCCCGCTCCAGTGACAGTTCGTTTCTCTTGGAGTAGAACACCCTGAACTCCTCAGGGGTCGGTGACAATGGCCACCCCTTCAGAACCCACATGACAACTTTTGACAGGAGGGGGTCTTTTTTTGTTTGGGCCGCTATGTCAGCAGCGGAGATCGGGGGAGAGTCTAACACATCCAACATAAGGACCTGTCCTTCCGCCTCAATTCGACCCACATACTCAACAGGGGATCTGGACAGAGCATCCGCGTGGCTAATGCTGATACCTGGGCGATGTTGGAGCGTGTACTGGTACGCCTGAAGGAACATTGCCCAGCGTAACATCCACGGAGACAGGATTTGGGGGGTGGGCTTGTCTGGCACAAAAATACCTAGGAGCGGTTTGTGGTCTGTGATAATCATGACAGCCCTCCCGTAAATGAAGTCATGAAATTTCTTCGTTCCAGCGATTATGGCCAGCGCCTCTCTATCAATCTGCGCATAGTTTTTTTCAGCCACCGTTAACGACCTGGAGTAATATGCGATAGGCGCTTCTTTCCCTCCCCCCATGTCATGGCACAGAACAGCCCCAACCCCCACCGGCGAGGCATCACATACAAGCAAAAGGGGCTTCTTCGGATCGTAATGTGTAAGGACAGCATCCGAAGTCAACAGCTCCTTGACTTCCCGGAATGCCTTTTCCTGAGGAGGCCCCCACTTCCACACCGCCTGTTTCCTCAGCAACTGATGCAGGGGCTCAGCTACAGTCGCCTTTCGGGGTAGAAAGGAGTGATAGAAGTTTAAGAGACCCAAAAATGCCTGGAGCTCCGTCTTCGAAGTGGGACGTGGGGCTTCCCAGACTGCCTGAACTTTGGATTCAGAGGGCTTGATGCCGGCAGGCGTGATTTTGAACCCCAAGAATTCAACCTCATGAGCAAAAAAACAACACTTCTCCCTTTTTACCCGCAACCCCGCATTTTGGAAACGCTCCAGCACCTTCCCCAGTTTAGTGGCCAGGTCCCCCTTGTCTGTCCCAGATATCAACACGTCGTCAAAAAAAGTCAGCACCCCAGGGAGACCCTTCAATAACCTTTCCACAAGAGCCTGAAACAGCCCCGGAGCCGTACTAACCCCGAACTGAAGACGGTTCACACGGAATGCACCCTTATGAGTAGTAATAGTCTGACACAACACAGATTCCGGACTAACCGGCACTTGCTGATATGCTTGGGCCAAGTCCAGTTTAGCAAAACACTTTCCCCCATGGAGGGTGGCCAGCAAATGGCTAACCACTGGAACAGGATAAGAATTAGCTCGGATAGCCTTATTAATCGTGCATTTATAGTCCGCGCAGATGCGGATGTCCCCGTTCGCCTTGATAGCAGTGACTATAGGTGTCTCCTGCGTGCTAGTCTACTTCTTGCGAGAATCAAACATCGTCGCCAATGTTTGATTCTCGCAAGAAGTAGACTAGCACGCAGCGTGTGGGTTAAGCATAGTGACTCTTTATTCAGATCGGGAGACAAGAGTGAGGATGTGGGGAAAGATGGTATCTTATATACAGCGGTTTTCCGTTTCAACAACAACAAGGAAACATACCAGCGGACACTCCAGTTTATTACCCCATTTGGTCTCCAGCTCCGCTTTGATATGTACCCCTCCTTTGAAGAGGGCGCCCCTTTGGCGGATCTGGTTCACGCGCTGTGTTCCTTTGAAGTGAGTAACACTTGGACACAACACTCCCCCAGCATACGGTTCACCTCACCCCTCTGCAGTGCGGACAGCAGCCTGTCAAGTTTGGGCACTTGGCCTCTAAAAGGTTCACCATCACTGTTTTAGAGCAATGGCAATACTTCTCTCCCCATTTTACACAAATGATTTATGAATTAATAAAATGGTGTGATTAGCAAATTCCCTTGCTCTCCTTACACTCTTTCAAAGAATATGATCACTGTTAATATGCATAATGTTGGCCAATTCATCTTGCTTCCAGCAATGCAACAGTGTATATACTAGGCAAGCTTCTGAAAGTGCACGATGCTCAAGTCAAGGGAAAGGATGAATCCAATCCTTGTCCTTTCTCATCTTCAACCATGACAGTACTTCAATTAGTGTGACTTTTTTTCCACGGGCTTTCTCCAGTGTTTTCCCCAGGACAGACTCAAAATGTTCTCTTCTGAAAATCTTAGGATAATAATATCATAGAATTACTTTCTACCTAGAAGTCTGGCCGAACATCCCACTACGTTAATGGAGTAGACCATACAGCCAGTGACTCAATGCCAAGTGTTGGGCAGCAGTAAATAATCTGACTGCCTAAAGGGGCCAATGGCTACGGGCGGATGAGCCCTTTTAGATGGGTTGATGGTCCCCCTCAGTAGAAGAAATGCCACTGGAAACCATCATATTGGGCTCAACAGCAAAATGACCAGAGAAGGAACTCTGATTCCCATCGGTCATGGAGGCGGAAAAGGTCATGCAAGATGGACTGTCTGTGAAGGTGCACCTTGTCCATATCCTCAAGGCTGCAGGTGGCAGTCCACTGCAGTACCAGTTATAAATCCTGCATGTCTAATTTCATATGTGCCACAGGAGATGTCTCCGTGATTATAGTGTGTGGGTCCTTCATGGCAAGCTGAGATCCACCTTAAACAAATTCATGGCAATGGCATTTTTCCTTCTTCAGGAAAAATGTATTCTCGGATACGAGTTGTAGCCGCCACCGTCACCGACTTTCTACCTGATGAATAGTTGTAGTTTTGTACCTATATAGGCAAACTATGGTAGCAAGATGCAACTGGATTACTGATGACACTCTGGTGCTATGAGATAGCCCTCATTCAATAGGGTAATTCATTTTACCTTGTGCTATAAAGTTACTCTTTTGGTAGGAAATGTGGTACCCTGTTAACAATCACAGAAATACAGGATTTGGGGTACTGTTATGCTTTGGACTATCTTTTCTTTTAAAACAATCCCTTTGTGGAAATGAGTTTAGACGAAAGGAGGTAACTCCATCTCCATGGTTTGTAAATAGCACGTGGTGAATGTTCTTAATTTTTAATTCTTTATGTATTTGTAATGTTCTGTTTTATGTATATGATACTTGTATGTTGTTGTATTCTCAAATAAAATTATTTTAAAAAATTAAAGAAAAAAATAAAACAATCCCTTTGAACACTGCTTAGAGTGGAAAGGGCCAAAGCCTGAACTATTTCTGCACCAGGCTCAGTGGTGGGAATAAAAGCAAAATCTTTCTCACTATAATGAACTGTATCATGATGTTTTAACATCCATTCTTACAAGTCCTCAGCAGCCTGAAGACAAGCACTATTGTCCATCTTCCAGCACAACTGTTAAACGTTAAAAGTCTGAAGTGGCATCTGCATTTGAATGGCGATGATACCTACAACTCTCCTAACAGCTAGTATAGTTTTATCTACAACTATTTCCAAAAATAATCACAGGATTATTCCAGAATTTATCAGGACACCTAGCCATCTTGACTAGGTAGATGCAGCTCCCAGAGGCAAAGCAGAAGATGGAAAGTTTGATCAATTGGGAGGCAACAAGGATGTAAGTTTCTTTGAAGCTTCTCGGTGTCCATTTTGTGCAACAAACCACTTTCTGTTTTTTTCTGATCAAGTTATTCCATTAAGGGGGATAAGAGAAGCAATCCTGAATTGAAAGGGGCCTGTGCGGTGGATACAGTTAAACACCATACTAGATTTTGCAGTTCTATCCACGATTCAGCAGGAAAAAAGCATCGTCTCTGGGGAATCTGTTTTACTTCCTCCTTCATCTGTTTGGGATCTGTAGAGCATACAAGCTGGAATACAGAGCTCCCAACTCTGAACGTGCCTTATTGTTCCACAGGCAGGCAAGAGAGGCTTCCCCAGCTTCTAAATCTAGCCCACATATATGCAGCATCTCAGCAGTTAGATCAGCTTCTTCATCTGTCATGGAATCGAATGAGATAGTGAAAACACTACCTTTCTCACTAGAGAGAATCCACTCCAGAATGCCATCCATCTTGTAATATCAAAAGAGAAAACAAATAAGCAAGATCAGCACAAAAGGAGCAATTTCACATAGTATAGACACATGGGAGGGGGCAGGAAAATATGTCAGTTTTACTCCCTCCGACATGCAGGTATTTTAAACCTCAGGTTCATTCAGCATAGGTAGAAAAATTCCCACCATGGAAAGGACCATGTATGTACCTGCTATATTCTTCTGCTGTATCTGAATCTGAATATTGGTGATCATCATGGAAATCAGCCATGAAGACTGTCCTGAGAATATAATGCAGTGGCCTTCCATTTGCCTTCCGCATCGCAACATGGCACTCGTACCACTGATCCAGTTCCACTAGTCACTTTTTGGTCCTGAGTCCTTTTGACACATAAAGTCTTCCTCAGCTGCAAGCCAGTATTGATGAAGCTGCTGCCCTCCAACAAGAGGGATTCAAGTGGGATTTAATCCACTTGGGGGCCATCACCCTTCCCTGTGGACTTGGGCGCCCAAGGTCACTAGTCCTCAGGTTTGTCAGGTTAGTTAACCGCTGCCTGTCAGTCGGCATTGAGTCACTGGCAGTATGGTTTACTCTACAGTATTACCGTAGCATGATAGCCTGGCCAGACTGATGCCTGCTATATAGCTATTACAAATGAGAAGCCTCTCAGAAGAGGGGGAGGGGGATATAGTGGCAGCCCTAACTCAGAACTATGTACATGTCTGAATATAGTGAAGACCTGGCTGGCAGGGCAGGTGTGGGGCCCGAATGGGACTATGGTGCCCGCCTGCTGGCTTTTATAAGAACTCTCTCTTCTTCCTTTTGTATAGTAGGTGGGATGGGTGGGCGGGATATGGGTTTTTTTTAAAGGGGGTGGGTTGTGGGTTTTTATAATGTTTTTATGTATTTCTAGAATTATTGTAATGCCGCCCTGAGTCGGGTTCCGCCTGAGTGGGCGGCATATACAAATATGACTATAAATAAAAAATACAGAGATTCAAAGCCACACCTTTAGGATATTAAGCATTCAAAGCTCAGGGCCCTAATGGAGAAATCCTTCAGTGTCAGTTGCTCCCCTATTTTTTAAAATAAACTCTTTATGTCAAATATCAAGATATGTGAATATTGCCAAATAATTATAAATAATGAACTGCAACAAAATTCCCATCCTTGTGTAAGAGTTGTGCAAGCCATACATTCATGTGAAACTGGGCAGTCATCAATGCAGAAGGCAGCTGCTCCTTTCCTCTGATGAACCTGAGTGACTGCTGGCTCAAGGTCATTCAGTTAATTTCCTAGTTCAGATACAGGGATAAAACCTAGACTTCTAAATTCCAAGACAGAACTCTAACCATGACACCACACGAGCTATCCAGTAGCAGGGCTCATGAAGCAGGCCTAAAAGTATGGGCCTTCTCCCTATTAATACAAACTCTGATTGGATCACATTCTTGCTCAAATGTGGGTTGCCCAGGTCACTGATTGGACAGCAACGTTTCCCGATAGGTTCGTACAGCGAGAACACCGCCTTGAAGACCAATCGGGCTTTACCGGAAAGGAAATTGGGTATGGGCTAATAGCAATAGGGAGCCATAGTGACTCCATGTTTCCTTGGCTGAGGGCACTGAGAAGAGTAGGACAAATGTCACGAGGAAAGAGACACAAGGTCTCGTAAACAGCATACGGTGTCTGGCTCACGACCGCGTAAAGGGCTGAGCAGACACCAACCACAGCTAGACCAAATAACTATGCATAGGTGCACAAAGTCTTCTAGGACTTAGATAAGGTGAGAACAATAAGTCTCGCCACAATCCGCTGATTAATCTGCTTATGGCCAACCTGGGCACGCAGGTTGGTAAGTGTAACTGTTATGTATGTATGTATGCATGTCCATTATACTGTAAAGGCAAGAATGTAACCACTCCAGATACAAACGATACCAGCTGTAAAGGAACGCGAGCAGACAGCCCATAGAGGGCAGCTGCGAGCGTTCAGCCTCACATGGTTCACATTGCTCAATCACGGACAGCCGCGGGAAATCCTTCCCCGCATTCAGCAGCAGAAGAAAGAGGCGTGCCTGGGCAAGGCCACGCCGGTAGCAGCCAATGAGCTACCGTGCTACAAGATTCAAATGTAGAGAGCTACTGTATATATTGAGATGTATCACCGCCATTACCTCATGCTTCACTGGAACCTCATGCAATAAACCTGTGTTAAACCAACCCTTCGGTTGTCCGGTTGTCTTTGGTCCCATACACTAAATTGGCGACGAAGGTGGGATATGGCTGCCCACGGGACCAAGACATGCGCCGGCTACGAGATCAAGAAGCCGGGAGACTTGGAGCTGTTTGAGATAGACTTCAACGCAGCGCTGGTGGAGCTCGAAGTCTCAGATGAGGCCAAAAAGAGGGCCATTTTCGTCCGCATGCTCGGACACGAGACCAAGAGGACCTTGGTGGACCTGATCGCGCCGAGGAAGGTGAGCGACCTCAAAGCTACAGAGCTCCTGGCAGCGTTGCGCGCCCATCTCCGGCCAGCAATAGCGATGTTCCCCGCTCGGAGCGCGTTCTGGAGGCGAGTCCAGGCACCCGGGGAATCGGTCGATGAGTTCGCTGCGGCCCTGCGGTTGGCCGCCGGCCCATGCAAGTGGGAGCTCCCCGACATCACCCTCCGGGACTGCCTGCTCTGCGGTCTGAGGGACACAGAGACTCAGCGCGCGCTGATGAAAAGGGAGCCGCCTCCCTCGTGGCAACAAGTCCTCGACACGGCACAGGCCGCGGAGGCCACCACTGCCGGGGTGCACGAGCTTCAGGACTGGCGCCCGAAGACCGCCAAGGCAGAGAGCTCGGTGCGCGCGGCCCGGCGAGTTTCGAACTCGTCTGCGGAGAGCGGCGACGACGAGGACGTCCGGAGGGTCCAGAGAGAGGGCTGGCGCTGCGACGGCTGCGGCGCCGCCTGCGCCCGCTCCAAATGCCCATTCCGCAAGGCCGAGTGCCACAACTGCGGCTGGCGCGGGCACATCGCCAAGGTCTGCCGGAAACGGCGCGAGGCCACCAGGAGTTCTCCAGACCGCTCGGCGAGGCAGGACCGCACCACGAGGCCAAAGGACGGCACCCGGACCACGAGGACGCGGGACGGAGTAGGGCGCATCTCCGACGACAGCGAGGACGACGCGCCGGTTTGCAGCGTTTCCACGGAGCACCCCCGTTACTTCGTTGAGGTAGTAATACAAGGGGCCCCTGTTAGAATGGAGGTGGACTCGGGTTCTTCATACTCCATTATTTCCCAGGGGGAGTTCATGAAAATCGCCCCCCGCATGCGGCCCAAGCTCAAGGCGTTGAGGGCCACACTGAAGGACGTGCAAGGGAACCGCATCCCAGTGTTGGGGGTTGGGAAGTTCCGGGTCCAGTTTAAAAAGCACACCGCAACGCTTCCCCTAGTCGTCCTCAAGGGAGGTAAATGCAGCCTCCTCGGGACTCAATGGTTCCAGCCCCTGGGGTTGTTCATTGGGGGGGTACACGCCGTGGAAGCACACGCCGCCGGGACTGATCCAATACAGAGCGTGTGCGACGCGCACCCCGAGGTTTTTAAAAAGGGGCTCGGGAAATTCAAGGGCCCCCCAGTGACTTTCGACCTGGACCCTGGAGTACGTCCAATCAGACTTAAACCGCGCAGAGTGCCTTTCGCACTAAAGGACAAAATAGAGGCGGAGTTGGACAAATTGGTGGGCCAGGGGATTCTTGTTCCTGTTGATTCTGCGGAGTGGGAAACTCCAATTGTAACAGCGCTCAAGGCCAACGGGGAGGTCCGCATATGCGCTGATTACAAGTGCACCATCAATAAGGCGATCCGCCCTAATGCGTATCCGGTGCCGGTAGTCAGCCACTTGTTGGCCAGGTTACACGGGGGGAGGTGTTTCGCTAAACTCGACCTGGCCCAAGCCTACCAGCAACTCCCGGTGACCCCCGCCGCAGCTGCTGCGCAGACCATAGTCACCCACAAAGGGGCATTCCAGGTATCGCGCCTCCAATTCGGCGTGAATTCGGCGCCCGGGATCTTCCAGTCACTTGTGGAACGCCTCCTGAAGGGGTTAGAGGGGGTGTTACCCTACTTTGATGACGTATTGATTACAGGGGGGAGCCGGGCCGAATTAGCAACAAGGTTGGGAAAGGTCCTGACAATATTCGAAAAGGCGGGGTTGCGTTTGCGGAAAGACAAATGCGTCTTCTTCGCTACAGAGGTTGAGTTCCTAGGGTTCCGTGTCACTCCCGAGGGAATAAGGCCAGCCCAATCCAAGGTAGCCGCCATCAAGAAGGCCCCTCGCCCCACCTCCAAGCCCGAGTTGCAGTCGTTCCTCGGACTGCTCAACTTCTACCACTCCTTCCTCCCGCGGAAGGCAGCCGTGGCAGAACCGCTACACAAATTGTTAAAAAAGGACGAGGCATGGAAGTGGGGCGACGACCAGGAGAAGGCTTTCAATGACCTGAAGCGACTCCTGGCATCAGATGCCGTACTGACCCACTTCAATCCCAAACGCCCAGTGGTCCTGATATGCGATGCATCCCCGGTGGGGGTGGGGCCGGTGTTATGCCACGTGCTGGAGAACGGTAGGGAGGCCCCGATAGCGTTCTACTCTAGGTCCTTGTCCCAAGCAGAGAGAAACTATGCTCAGACAGACAGAGAAGCACTAGCAATAA
Organism: Bradypodion pumilum; assembly: GCA_035047305.1. Taxonomy (NCBI): domain Eukaryota; kingdom Metazoa; phylum Chordata; class Lepidosauria; order Squamata; family Chamaeleonidae; genus Bradypodion; species Bradypodion pumilum. The sequence continues at coordinate 13,332,531 of JAWDJD010000008.1, forward strand.
TTGCGGGGACCAAGAAATTTCATGATTTTGTGTACGGCCGCCCCTTCACCATAGTGACGGACCATAAGCCTTTGTTAGGCATTTTCACCGCAGATAAGCCCACACCCCAAATCCTGTCCCCGAGGATGCTCAGGTGGGCCATTTTTCTCAACGCGTATCAGCACGCGTTGGTATACCGGCCCGGGAGGGAGATCAGCCATGCCGACGCCCTGTCGAGGTCCCCCATTCCCCGGGATTGCTGCCACGTGGGCGAAGTAGAGAGGAACCATCAGGTCTTAATGATAGAGGTTCTAGACTCCCCTCCAGTAGTACCGGCCGACATCGCCAAAGCGACAGGCAAGGACAAAACGCTGGCCACAGTCTGCTCCTGGGTACAGAAAGGGTGGCCCGTGTCTTCCCCAGCAGCGGAATTCGACACGTTTTTCAAAAAGAAACTAGAGTTGTCCCTAGAGAGGGGTTGCCTTTTGTGGGGACAGCGGGTAGTGATCCCCACGCCTCTCCGGCCGAGGGTGCTTAAACTGCTGCACGTCAGCCACCCGGGGATCGTCCGCTCAAAGGCGCTGGCCCGCAGTTACTTTTGGTGGCCCCAGCTAGACGCCGACATTGAACACATGGTCGGCACTTGCGAAGCGTGCCAAAGCTCAAGGCCAGAAGAGGCTCGCTCGCCACCTAGGGAGTGGGACACGGCAAGGGGGCCCTGGTCCCGGGTACATGTAGATTTTGCTGGCCCGTTCAGGGGAACGCTTTTCCTCCTCGTGGTGGACGCGTTCTCCAAGTGGTTGGAGGTCATTCCAGTCCCAAGCACCTCCTCGGCCACAACAATTAAACAGTTAAGGAGGGTCTTTTCCACGTTCGGTTTACCTGACACCCTCGTCAGCGATAACGCCAGCTGTTTCACGTCCGCCGAGTTCGGGGCATTCATGGAGCGAAACGCCATTCGGCACGTCACCTCTGCCCCCTTTCACCCGGCCACCAACGGCCAAGTAGAGCGCCTCGTGCACACCACGAAAGACGCGCTGCTGCGCATGGGCCCCGGAGACCTCGACCTGAAATTGTGCCAATTCCTGCTAAGATACAGGGTCACCCCATTAGCGTCAGGGTACTCCCCCGCAGAGCTGTTGATGCGCAGGAAGCTGGCCACGGGAATCTCCAAGCTAGACCCCACGAGAGTAGAGGACAAAGGGCGGAACATAGGGGTGGAACCCACAAAGAGTTTCAGCGTAGGCGCCCCGGTGCATTGCAGGAACTACGCCAGCGCGGGGCCAGCCTGGGTGCCGGGCACCGTAGTAGAACAAACCGGCCCCGTCTCATACCGCGTAGAGACCAGTACAGGCTTCCTGTGGAGGCGACACGTGGACCAACTCAGGCGCAGGGTCCCCGGTGAGCAGGACGGAGACGAGAATAGCATTGAATCAGCGTTAGGGTACTCCCCCACCCGCTTAACCCAAGGGGGAGGAAAAGGGGAGCATGGGTCCCCACCAAGGGGGGAGGAAAGGGAATCGATCCACAGAAATCTTTTGCGGGAGTCCCCGAAAAAATGGAAGAGCCCCGACCACACACATACCCCGCGGGAGTTTCCCCGAAACACAGATGCCCATAGAAGTTTAGACGTTGATTTACAGTACCAGGGGGGGTTAGCGGAGTGGTCCCCCACCCGTCCTAGCGAAAAGAGGGGTTTCAGTTCAGCCCCTGGTACCTCCAGTCCCAGTAGCCCCTGTGAGTCAGAATGCGATATAGCGCCATTTTCCCGGAGACCGACACCCCCAAGACGGGAGGCATCAGCGAGTCCGCCCACCACAGTCTCAAGGTCTCCCGAGCAGGGATCAGAAGGTAGCCGAACCACAAGGGCGACCTCATCGGTTCCGCGGTTCACAATAGGAGGGTCCCCGGGGTCAGAGAGCAACAGGCAGGGGTTCACCTCCCAACTATTCATTCCCTTCCCATCCCCGGGCGCGAGGCAGGCACGGACGCCCCACAAAGCCACTAACGAATCCCCGTTTCCCGTTGCAGGACAAGCACCCGCGGAGTCAGGGATCACAGGCTCTCCAGTACTAGGTCAGACGCAAGCGCGTCCCAAGCGCACGTGCGGCAAGCCACAATGGTTGCGGGACTTCGTCCCATCCTAGGGGGGAGGGATGTTATGTATGTATGTATGCATGTCCATTATACTGTAAAGGCAAGAATGTAACCACTCCAGATACAAACGATACCAGCTGTAAAGGAACGCGAGCAGACAGCCCATAGAGGGCAGCTGCGAGCGTTCAGCCTCACATGGTTCACATTGCTCAATCACGGACAGCCGCGGGAAATCCTTCCCCGCATTCAGCAGCAGAAGAAAGAGGCGTGCCTGGGCAAGGCCACGCCGGTAGCAGCCAATGAGCTACCGTGCTACAAGATTCAAATGTAGAGAGCTACTGTATATATTGAGATGTATCACCGCCATTACCTCATGCTTCACTGGAACCTCATGCAATAAACCTGTGTTAAACCAACCCTTCGGTTGTCCGGTTGTCTTTGGTCCCATACAGTAAAGTAACCCAACCAGCCGAGTGCCACATAGTAAGCCTTCTGTCATGGGGGTTTCATGCAGGCTGTGCGTGATGACCCCCAAAATAGTCAATAAATACAGACCATCCAAGGATTCGGGGCTGGCTTTTTCCATCATACTCTCGTCTCTCGCGCCTTCCTTGAGTTCAGCACCTCAACTTCCACGGACCATTACAACACTCAAATTGAGATTTAAGCACATATTACTCTAGGCCCCTTCTCATTACCATTGGACATCCTCTTGTGGGAAGCAGGTATGGCTATCCTCTCATGTGTTTATCAAGTATGTACTTAACTTAGGGGCTGTCTGAAGAAATCTTCAATTCTGGTCTATGGATACATTAATTCAGGAGGGCAGGCACACATATCTCTCTTCTTTTCAGGAGAGAAATTACATTCCTCAACCTCTGATACCTTCCCCATTTAAGACACTCAAGAAAGGACTCCCACATATTCTTTAAACAAGACTTCCATTGAGAAAACAGCTGCTCAATGCCCTGAGCCTTGAAGCTGACAAACAAAGAGCTAGCCCAGGGGTCAGCAAACTTAGCTCTCCAGATGTTCTTGGACTTTTGATCAGCAGGTTACTGACTTGGGCTTTTGGTAATTGAAGTCCAAGAACACCTGGAGAGCCAGGTTTGCTGACCCCTGGGCTAGACCATAGGTCCCTGGCGACCAGCCTTGGCACTCCAGCTGTTCTTAGACTTCAATTGCCAGAAGCCCAAGTCAATACTCCTGCTGATCAGGGCTTCTGGGAATTAAATCCAAGAACTGCTAGAGTGCTAAGGTTCGCCATCACTGTCATAGGTTCTCAACCTTGGGACCACAGATGATCTTGGACTTCAATTCCCAGAAGCCCTGATCAGAAGGTGTGCTGACTTGAGCTTCTGGTAACTGAAATCCAAGACCACCTGGGAGCCCAAGTCTGAGAAACCCTGGGCTAGAAAATCACTATAATAATACATGAAAAATCTAAAGAGAGAGGTTTTCTATAGTTTTAATTTCCTAGGCATCTCTGTTTAGTAATGATTTAATGGGTACTCACCATTTCTAGTTGTTTGGCCATGCTATTCTTCTCCAGGACAGCCTCCAACAAGGGCAGTATTTCATAGTCCAAGTCTGTGAAAACAAATCCCCAAGAATAAGGAGAAATGTGATTAAGGGAATGATACTGTCAAACCTGGTGGCATTCAGAGACAAGCCATGATTCAGTTCATCTGGTATCTTTTGTTCTCAAAAGCATGGGGATCTGGGATTAGAGTGGCCATGTGTGTTGACAGTCCTCCATCTGAAAGTATCATTTGTTTGAAGGAGCCTCTCCCTGTGCCATGAGTATTATATCCATATTATATTTCTAATTAAAGTATAACAATTATTTCTAAATGTGTATCACCATATGTAGATTTAAGGGACTGCAGTAGCTTAGCGGTTAAGACACTGAACTTGATGACTGGAAGGTTGGCAGGTCAGCAGTTGGAGACCTGAGTCTCTGTCACCACTCCTGCCAACCTAGCAGTTTGAAAGCAAGAAATTGCAAGTAGATAAATAGGTACCACTTCGGTGGGAAGGTAAACAGCATTCCATGCACCCCGGTGTCTAGTCTTGTCTGCCTCATGTCCACAGAAACATGTGCAGTTGCAGACAGTGTTGGCTCTTTGACTATAAATGGAGATGGGCACCAAACCCTAGAGTCAGATACGACTGGCTTTCAAGCAAGGGTGACCTTTACCTTTATGTAGATTTAAGATATTGTTGTGTTCTGATGGTTTTACCTTCCACATGGATTACAATGTATCTGAGCCAATGTAACCTTGCCTATAGCAACAATGTAACCTTCAGCTGTATCATATAAACCCTGTAATAGGACGCGAGCTAATGACCACCAGCTGGCAGCAGCGAGCGTCCAAGCTCTCTTGGTCCGAACTCATCAAAGGCAACAGCGCGGGAAGTTTTCCCGCCACCACCTACACCTGGACAAGAAGGGCGTGACCCGCAATGACGTCACGCAGACAGTAGCCAATGGGCTACCATGGCACCACGTTCAAATGTAATACTACTGTATATAAAGAGCTATCGATCCGCCATTACCTCATGTTCCCTCTGTCCACGATGCAATAAACCTGAGTTAACCCAGCCTGAGGCTGTGTCCTGTGTCTTGGTTTGCATACACCAAAGATATGCAAATCAGTGCTTACTTGTTTGGGAAGGGTGAGCAATATATAAGTAGATTTAACAGTTATCTGGAAAAAGTAGAGTCAATTACCATGGGCTGATCCATCCACACACCCACACCCATGGGTACACACTGCTCCTGTCTTGGGAGAGAAAGGGGACACACTGACATACAGCAGTTAGTGTTCTGCATTTACCGTCTATTGAAGAGCAAAAGAAGTGGATGGGTCTCCACAGATCTTGGCTCTCTCCTATCTTAGCGTCTTGGGAAATCCCCAGGTGTAACAGAAACCTTTCCACTGAAGGTCGGAGTTCTTCGTTCAGTGACTCCAGCATCGAGTGATCAACATTGTCCCCTACCATAGAAAGCTCCAGCTGATGAGAGAGAGAGAAAATCCAACAGGAGTGAAATAGACATTTGTCATACATAACAATAACCCTCCTCCTCCAAATTCTTGTAAATACATTTTTCCTGGTAGATAGGACTAGATTCAGAAGGTGAAAGAATCAATATGGACAAGGCAAGAATAAATGTGGCAACTTTGGGTGCTGTGTGTGTGTGTGTGTGTGTGTGTGTGTGTGTGTGTGTGTGTGTGTGTGTGTGTGTGTGTGTGTGTGCGCGTGCGTGCGTGTGCACGCGCATACAATGCCACAAATTAAATACAAACAGGAATTAAAATACATAACTACAGAAAAAAGACAAAAAATCTTTAACAAAATTACATTTTGCAATAGCAATTACACTTATATACTGCCCCTTAGTGCTTAGTGCACTCTCTGGTCGATTCACAAGGTAATTAGCATTTTGCCCCCAAATGCTGGGTACTCATTTTACTGACCTCGGAAGGATGGAAGACTGAGTCAACCTTGACCCCCATCAGGATCAAACTCACAATGTCCTGGCTGAAGTACAACAGTTTAACCACTGCACCAACCGTGGAACATAGCTACTATGTGTACTCACCACCAGTGGGGTATTAGAAACCTTTTCAATTAACTATTCTCAATATCATTATATATTTTATATATTTGTCCCCTTGTTTTTTAAAAAAGTGTTTTCAAAAAGTTTCGAAAGAAATGTTTATGTGCATCTTTGGATGTGCAATTTTTAATGACAGGTTAAAAAAAGAAATTTCACATTCACATATGTGAAAAGGGGCACAAAGGAGGGGGAGGGATTGAAGATATGGCAGCAGTCAAGGAACAGCAAGATGGCAACACATGGGAGAGGTGGAGAAGGATCCTTATTCTATGGAGGCTCTGCAAGGGGCCTCAGGAAAGTAAAGGAGCCCTTCTGTTTTGCCTTTAATGACACCCTTATTCAATTAAAAACAACCCTGAAAGCAGACATGTGGGAGGGGGATAGTGAATGAGGGAAGAAGGGAAGCAGCCAGATGACTATTGGAGGGGGGGATGGTCCTCCACTAGTGGTTCCCAACATGGGGCCCGCACCTCACAGGGGCATTTCAATTCCCAGAAGTTTAAGTCAGTACATTGGCTGATCAGTGCTTTGGGGAAATGACTTAAGCTTCTGGAAATTGAAGTCCAAAAAACAAAAGTTGGGACACACTGCTACACCATCCAAAAGTATGGTGTATCTGTAAAATCTGGAGCTGAGAAACCAGATTAGGCATCATTTTAAACCTCAGCAAGGCATGAATTGTGTGATTTGAAGGAATTCCCTGCAGATTCAATCTGGTTGTCTTTTCCTGACAGTGTAGATCTAACCAAAGAAACAAAAAAGGATGAAGTATATGGTCACAAGATATCACATACAACCAAAAAGCTTCAAATGGGAAATGTTGAGCCATAGTGTAGGGTGGGAGGCAAGGAGATGAAATACATACCACTGACTGAACAACAGAGGCAACTTCGCTATCCTGTAGGAAAATTCCAAAGGACTCCCAAAGATACCTCTTCAAAGGCTGGCTCAAGTGCATCAGTGGCTCATATGCCTCTTTAATAGCATCTTTCACTTGCTGGACAGCTAAAGGGTATGGGTTATGAGATTATTAGCTTCAACATTTCTATAGCATTTACAGAGCACACGTTGTAGGCATTGCCTACAGATACAATGATGAACAGCTAGGGTTGGGTTATGAGATTATTAGCTTCAACATTTCTATAGCATTTACAGAGCACACGTTGTAGACATTGCCTACAGATACAATGATGAACAGCTATACTCCACAGTCACCTGGCTCTTCTCCTAGTGGAGAATTGAGCTCCAAACCTCTGGCTATGCAAACCTGAACCAATGAATTATCCAACCAACTAGAGTGACAGTTAACTATTAATGTATAACTAGTCTTCACAAAGCCCCCTTTGTGAAATAGGCTTGGTAATGAACTAAATGTAGGGAAAACCCCAGATGTAACATTTTCTGTTTTGAGGAATGGTTTGGGAGCTACAGGTTACCCAGTCTTGCTTTAGAAGACCTCTTGAACGAGGAGGCAGGCAAACATCATGTAAATAATGGAGGTGAAACTGTGACCACCGAAGAGAGCAAACTTAGTGAGAAGGAGGGAATGTTCAGAAACTACAAGAAGGTTGAACCAATCTAGGTATGATGATCTGGAACCTCCTTCATACATTTTTTTTCTGTCTGTTTCTCTCTCTCGTTCCCTGTGATGTAATCCCTCAATATTATGGAGCAGGTATGACTGAAACAAGCAATCATACAGGTGCGGGCTGTTCTCATGTGTGTCTTTTTGCCACCTGACTAGCACTTTTGCCTGAAGCTAAAGGTGCCAATCCAAGGGGAAAGAGCTACATCAGGGGTTCCCAAATTAAGGCCCATGGGCCGGATTTGGCCCATGGCACAATTTCATGTGGCCCCCATTCCTCCAAGGGCATTCGAGAAACAAAATGACCACCCCTTTGAAGCTTTTGGGACAAAATGGCCACTCCCATCATGCAGGCAGTGCAAAATGGCCATCCAGCCCTCAAAGCTGACTGAGAGAGCTTGACCCAACACCCGACTTGAAAAGGTTGGGAACCCCTGAGCTACATGGTTGAGGGGAAAGCCTGTTATAAAAACCAAACTCAACAGAATATCACTTGCCTGATAGTGAAGAGCCCAGTTCTTCCTGGAATGCTAAAAGGAGAAGAAAATAAACACCAGCTTGAAAATGTAAGTAGAAAAAGAAACATTAATCTTCTATTTTTGAAAGAGCGAGGCTGCGTCTTGACTGGCTCAAAATACTGTGCTGAAATTGGTGGGTTTTAACTCCCATTTCTGATCATGTGGCATTTCTACCAACGTGGGTGTCTTTACCAGTCTCTCCTGATCAGCTATAGCAGTCCCACAGTGGCTATGATCTGCCCTGGAAGGGGAGACAGTCTCAAGCTGATCGGGGTGACTGCCCCCAATTGATTTGTCTTTTAATATTTATTTGAAGTGTCATAGTGTTAAGACACTTCAAAACATTTTTTTAACTCCACTAAGGCAGCTGATATGTCTGGACAAGGTTATCCTTCTATGGTAATAGTGTAGATAAACTGAGAAATAGTCAAACGGTGAAGTAATCCAATAAAGTATTAAAAAAACCGTTTGGGTCAAAGCACAAGAATAGTCTAATCCACTTGTCTTCAACCACTGTTTATGTCCATTTTATAAGTATATGGAACTAGAAATTTCAATATTTCAAAAAATCAAAACTAAATTTATTCAAATGCACTGTCTTCAAAATCATGAATGTCATAGAAATCTTCAAAACTTGTAAATATCACTATCTTCAAAATCATCAATAAAATGGAAACTTTCAATAATCAAAATATCACTGTCTTCAAAATCATCAATATAATATTATAGAAATCTTCAATCATCAAAGCCGTTCCGGTAAACTAAGGCTTTTCCAAACTTTCTTCTTCAGGATTTCTTATATTGTCACGGTCATAAGCCTCCTAGTCACAATGTTATCTGCGTTGAGTCACTGACAGTATGGACTATTCTATTACAATAGCAGGATAACTTGGCCAGATTTTAATCTTACACTCAGTCTGGCTATATATATGCTTTGTATATATGCAAATATATGTGCAAATAAACCTTACACTATAAAGTCTCCAGGAGCTATTTCCTAAAGAAAATGGAACCCTCATAAACACTGGAACTCATGAAACTTCTTACAGGTCAGAGGTATGGTGCACATTCATAACACTCTATACTGTTATGTGTAGGTCATAAATCTTCAACATACCATCATAGGTGAGCCAGAGATCTAGCTTGGGCTGGAAAGGACAACCTGAAGAGAATAACAAAAGCAAATAAATTATATGGAAGATAGAATTGTGTTCTCTGTGTCTTCTACTGTAAATAGAGCAGTACTGTAGACCCATAGCTTTCCCAAATGAACAGTTGGTCTCCATAATATACCTAATCGTACAGAGATGTTGCTGGTATTTCTCCCACCCTCCAGACCAAGGGTGCCCAAACTACAGCCCATGGGCTGGATCTGGCCCCCAACACCAATTCGTCCGGCCCACACTGCCCTCGTCACTCCTGGAAGCAAAAGCAAAATGCACCTAGGCACATTTCACTTCAGCTTCCGAGGGCGGTGCAGGCTGGATGAATTGGTGCCAGGAGTCAGATCCGGCCCACATGCCATAGTTTGGGCATCCCTGCTCCAGACTATACAAAAGTTGCCTCAGTTCCATCACTGACAATGAGTGGCAAACCCCAAGACTCTCTAAAACTCTTTTTTTATAATTCTGACTAGATATGGGTTTATGCCTTCTCTGTGTTTTTTTAATGGGAGTGGTGTATAGTACTAGACCAGTTGGCTTGAATTATATTTCAAAGAAACAATATCTCCAGAGTAAAAAAATTCTAGCATGAAATTTTGTGTGTGTGTCTGGGGGGGGGGGGTGTTTCAATTTTTTTAAAAAAAGTTCTTGGGAGAAAAGTGAGTGGAAGTTCATCACATAGTCAAGTCCTGGTTGGAAGCTTTTAATAAGGCACACACAAATACAGACACACACACATATGAGAAACTCCAGGGGGGGACTGCATTTTTTAAAAAATGTTTCAGGTTTTCTATAGGTAATTTTGTTCCAGAGAAGTAATTTCTTAAAATGTAGCTTGGCCCTACATCCTGGTTAAGTCCCTTGCTCATCTGTAAGAAGCAGGGATAAATATGGAGAATGAGGAGTAGAGGGATTTTTTTTTCCTGTTGAGATATTGAGCTATTGAGATGTAGGTGTTTAATATCTGCAAGCGCTTTTTGATGTTCAGTCGCACAATCGATTCCAACCCTTTGCCCGCCAGGCACCTCTGTCCCCAACCATCTTCCTCAACCTGCCCAACTCTGTGCCCATTGTGTTGCGAGAGCTACTACCAACCTGTGATAAGATATCCTGGTGGAAGGAGCCCTGGTGATGCAGTGGTTAAACTGCTGTACTGCAGCCAAAACATTGTGAGTTTGATCCTGATGAGTAACAAGGTTGACTCAGCCTTCCATCCTTCAGCAAAATAAGAGTAGCCAGCATGTTGGGAGCAAAATGCTAATTGCTTTGTGAACCTCCCTGAGAGTGCACTAAGTGTTATGGGGAGGTATATAAGTGTAACTGCTATTGCTACCAATGTGTTGGTATCGAACCATCTTGCCATCTGGCCACTCCAGCTGCACTTTTTTAGATTGATGACTTTTATATTGATGTATGCTAAATCATTTCCTTTGGCACCCTTAGCCACTTTGAAGACCTTGCTATGGAAAGGTGGAAGATTAGCGCCTTGAATAACTCACCCTCCTTCAGACAAGCGGATAAGGAGACTAAAAATCAAATTCAATGTGAAGAAATCCATTACATCCCTGAAATCCCTAATGACATTTGCATACCAAAAAGCTACACAGAGCAATTAGAAACAGCCTCCATTCTGTAATCCAGACTGTTGTTCTCTTGGCTGTGAAAAATTCTCAGCTCTTCCCAGTCCTGTTGTGTCATCTGGCTGAGATTTTCCATTGCCAACAGGATAGGACTTTAGGACAACTATCTAGGGCAGGGTTCCGAACCTAAGGCCCGTAGGCCGGATCTGGTCCATGGTGCCATTTCATGTGGGCTCCACCCCATCTCTCCAAGGGCATTCAAGAAATAAAATGGCCTCGCCTTTGAAGCTGTTGGGACAAAATGGCCACCCCCATTGTGTAGGCAGGGCAAAAATGACCATCTGACCCTCGAAGCTGACTGAGAGAGTGTGACCCGGCCCCTGGCTTGAAAAGGTTGGGAACCCCTGATCTAGGGTCCCGATAAACAAAGCAAAGAGGAAGGATCCATTATGGCAGAACCAGCCTGCCCTACCAAGAAGACCTTTCCATTATTTCAGAGAAGCTTTGGATCACACTTGATCACAAATATCTTGATGTGGAGAACTTCTCTGACTTCCTCTTCATTTCTGCACACTTTCCTAAAACTATAGCTTTCATGCTAAAATCCTCACCTTTTCTTGCTCAATGGGAGTTCATGATACATTCCCTCGATACTGACCAACTGCCTTGTTATGTATGTACAATGTTGCTTTAAGAAATGTATGAATGTAACCTGACCACAATTACAATGTAGCTCAGCTGTTAAGGAACGCGAGTAAGCTGCCTATAGAGGGCAGCTGTGAGCGTTCAGCTCACATGGTTCACATTCCCCAAATCACCGGCAGCCGCGGGAACCTATCCCGCGCGAGGATCACCTGGAGAAGATGGGCGTGACTCAGAATGACGTCACGCCGGTAGCAGCCAATAAGCTACCATGCAACGAGATTCAAATGTATGTACTGCAGTATATAATGAGCTGTACCTCCGCCATTACCACATGTTCCTGTAAAGATAAAGGTCATCCTTGCTCGAAAGCCAGTCGTATCCGACTCTAGGGTTCAGCACTCATCTCTGTTTCATAGCCGAAGAGCCAGTGCTGTCTGCTTCTGCAGACATTTCCATGGTCATGTGGCAGGCATGACTAGACACCGGAGCACACGGAAAGCTGCCCTGAGCACTAACTAATGGTGGAGGCAGGAATAGGAAAAACAGCAAAGAGCAACCATAACATCCTTGGATGTTTTGCTCCTCTAGGTCTGTGATGACTAACCTTGGCACTCCAGGTGTTCTTGGACTTCAGTTCCCAGAAGCCCAAGTCTCTGTGAATCCACATGAATGGGCTTACTGCTGACCAATGCGTACGCACAGTAAACGCATTTGTGTGGATTCACAGAGACTCGGGCTTCTGGGAATTGAAGTCCAAGAACACCTGGAGCTCCTAAGTTCGCCATCACTGCTCTAGGCACTGATGGCACTATGACACTGGCACCAACCATGAAGTTGATTTTGCACAGTGTCAACCTATATATAATGACTGACTCATGGTTGTTGAAGAGGGAAGAAAAGGAAAAGGGACCAGCCAAGAGCCCCAAACAAACCTGTATCGTAAATATTTCTGCCACAGTAACCACTGCTTTACCTCCTCCTTGTACGGTCTCTTCTATCAGAAGTGACTCCATTGTCTCGAAAACCTCGGTCACAACGTAGAAATCCAGCTTAGGGTAGAGTTGCTGGAGCACATTACGAGATATCTCAGTTGTCCTAAAAAAACCAATGTGGACAGATGTTACAGTCGCACATCCTACAGGTGAATCCTTGACTTTCAAAAGCTGCTTCTGAAGCTAAAGCTAGGCACTTTGGTGGCGAGTCAGTCTGTTTTACAAGGAAACATTTCCCACAGGTAGAAATACTGTTAAAGGTTTCATGTCCTCGAAAGCCAGTTGTGTCCAATTCTAGGGGGCAGCGTTCATTTCCATTTACAGTCAAAGCGCCAGTGCTGTTTGTGTCTGCAGATGTTTCCATGGTCATGTGGCAGGCATGACAAGATGCTAGAACGCTGTTACCTTTCCTGTCAATGCGGTACCTATTTATCTACTTGCAATTTCTTGCTTTTGAATTGCTAGGTTGGCAAGAACTGGGACAGATGATGGGAGCTCACTCCGTCGGGCAGTACTTGGGTCTCGGACTGATGGCAGGGGTCCTGTACTTTCCTGGGAGCTACCATCTTTGGTTCTGGATGAAGCTATTCTGCCCCAGACAGACCCGGTGCGCAACTTGGGGGTCCTCGTGGACTCACGGCTGCTGCTAGAAGAACAGGTGGCAGCTGTGGCCAGGAGAGCTTTCGCCCAACTTCAGGTGATTCGCCAGTTGTGCCCGCTCCTGGACCGGGACTCTTTGCTCATGGTCACTCACACTCTGGTGACCTCCAGACTAGATTACTGTAATGCGCTCTACATGGGGCTGCCCTTGACGAGCATTCGGAGGCTGCAGCTGGTCCAGAATGCGGCTGCCCGGGTGGTGATGGGGTGTGGACATTATAGCCATGCCTCACCACTGCTTCAGGAGCTGTACTGGTTATCAGTTTGCCTCCGGGTGCAATTCATGGTGCTGGTTTTGACCTTTAAAGCCCTATCTGGTAGTGGACCAGGATACCTAAGAGACCGCATCACCCTGAGGATGTCCGTCCATCCAACCAGAGTGGACCGGAGGGGCTCTCTAATTGTTCCATCAACCAGAGGGGCTCGCCTCTCTGGCACAAGAAGGAGGGCCTTCTCCATGTCTGCACCGGGCCTCTGGAACCTCCTGCCAACAGAGTTACGTCTCCGGATGGAATTGCTGCCCTTCAGAAAAGAACTCAAAACCTGGTTGGCAGGCCAAGTATGGGGTGCAGGTGGAAGGGCCGAGTGGGTGGTGTAGAAATCTAATAATTAAATTAAGTTAAAATTAAATGGCCTGCCAACCTTCTGGTCATCAAGCTCAGCTTCTTAACCAGTAAGCCGTTGTAGGCCCTATAAGTCCTCCTAGGGAGCCTTAAATCAAATACATTATTCTGCCTGTGCAGCAAGGTCTGATACACCATTAAAAGAACTTGGGAAATATTATCAAGTTAGCTAGTGGATTCTGGGAGTTGTAAACTAACAAGTACTTTTTCCAGCTCTGAGCAAAGTACCTGCAAACAGAACATCCCCCAGAGCATTGAAGGATAGCAGGCTAGTCCAGAGACGGGTAGTGGGAATGCTTGGTAGCACAGGTGGCTCAGTCCTCAAAAATATCCTTCAGCAGCCACTTACTTGTACACTGGAAATGTGCCAACGTATGCATCCTCCTCAATTGACAGGAGAGTGAAAACACAAAGAAAGACATTCCAACATCCCCAGCTAAAAAGGGACTTGCACTGTTTTCTTGTCCTTGGCTATCCTCTAGTGGACATTGTTGGAAATGTGGCACCACAAAGCTCCCCAAAGGGGCTTGTTATGTTTTTAAAAGGTAATAGTCCTCCTCCCTCAGGACTTTGGTGCCTTAGTGGTTAAGATGCTGAACTTGCGACTGGAAGGTTGGCAGGTCAGCAGTTCAAGATCTCTGTTCCAGCTCCTGCCAACCTAGCATTTCGAAAGCAAGAAATTGCAAGTAGATAAATAAGAACCACTTCAGTGGGAAGGTAACAGTGTTCTGTGCTCTCCAGTGTCTAGGTGTGCCTGCCACATGACCACACAAATGCCTGCAATGCAGACAGTGGCTGTAAATGGCAATGAGCGCTAGAGTCAGACACAACTGGCTCTTGAGCAAGGGAGACTTTTACCTATGGTTTGACAGTAGTGCTAACAAACCTCCCCTTTGTCTGTTTCCAACTTGCCAAACTACAGTTTGGACTACAGTTATCCCTGGGTTTGTTGGCTACAATATTCTAAGGGTCATAATCCCAAAAATGTAAGGCCACCAAGCTTTGGGGGGGGGGGGGGGGCGTGACATAGCTGTCAAGTTTTGGATTTGAAATTAAGGGAAATTTCCCAGTCAAAGCGGGAAACTTGACAGCTATGCTTATCCTGTGCAGCCCTCCAGTGGCGGCATTAGGGCATTGCAGCCTGACTGATACAGGATGCCACCGGAAAAAAGGGTAAAATATGGGAGGTTCCTGGCCAATACGGGACACTTGACAACTATGGACTGTGATCCCTTTCAAATGGCCTTTGGTATGTGACTTACTGATCTCCCTTTTCATCTCTTCTGTATCTAATCTAGCAACAGGCAAAGCTATGCTCACCATAGCTCTTTGGGGTCCACATAAGTGTTCCTCACATACACGGGAGAAGCAGATGTGCAAGCTGAGCCCAAACCAGCAATGTCCACATGGGCTGATTGTACCTTAAGGTGCAACCTTGCCCCAGATTTGTGAAAGGTGGTTGCAGAAAACAGGAGTGGTTCAGCATGTTTTAGTTCTAAGAGGGGAAAACAAAGGAACAGTAAGGGCCTGTTTTAAGACGTTGGTTCATACATTACAGCCATGGGGGGGGGGGGGCACTCAAACAGCAGACTGCATGTAGAGCAGGGGTTCCCAACCTGAGGTCCACAGGCTGGATGCAGGCCACAGTGCCATTTCATGTGCCCCCACCCCTCCAAGGACATTCAAGAAATAAAATGGTCACCCCTTTGAAGCTATTGGGACAAAAGGGCCACCCCATCATACAGGCAGGGCAAAATGGCTGTCCAGCCCTCGAAGCTAACTGAGAAGCATGACCCAGCCCCTGGCTTGAAAAAGTTGGGAACCCCTGATATAGAGCCTCACTGTTCAGCTTCAGCCTGTGGTCATGGATGATAGGAACTGTAATCCAGCAACATCCGAAGGACCACAGAAGCCCCACGTTCCCATAAAGCAGCCAAAACATACCCGACCTCAGTGGGTGCTTATGGAATAATATGAAATCACCAGTGGTGGGCTCCAAAAATACCTATTTTCACAGTTGCTCCTTCCTGGAGAATGTCTGCCAGTTTGAAAGTGGTTGGGGAGTATTTCCGGCTATGACCGAATAACCTGAATGGTTCTTTTGTCACCAGAGAAAGAGGCTGGAAGCTATCATTGTGTGCCAGGCTAGTCACAGGGATCAGCTTCCCATCTGGATCCAGCTCTTGTATCAACTGCTTGGCTAGTTTCTTAAACATTTCCACGCCGCCACCAATGGGGCAGAAACTAGATCACTGAATAACCTGGAAGAAGGAAAGTCCATTACTTAACATACAGTACTTGAAGAATGTGGGAAAGTGTGGTCTGTCTACCTGTTTTGGATAAGAACTCTCAGGTTGGGGGTCAGGCGAGCAATTGAAAAACACAAATAAAACCCTATAGGGCTGTGGTGGTGAACCTTGGCACTCCAGGTGCACTTGAACTTCAATTCCCAGAAGCCCTAATCAGCAGAGGTGCTGACATGGGCTTCTGGTAATTGAAGTGCCATGGTTTGCCATCACTGCTATAGGGTGAAGGACAAGGTTGTCCCTAGAATAGCAATAAAAAAAAGAATAATCTTGGCACGAATAAGGAGCTGAAAGCAATGCCCATCAGGTAGGCACAAGGCTTTCCACTGTCCCAAACTGCTGGAGTATGTAAGAACCTCCAGAACTCCTCATCCACATTTCCGCTGGTCTCACCAATAAGTCTTGGACTTATCTTCCCTGTGGTCGCAGGAGGCCAGGTTGACAAACATATGCCCTGCTTTAAGTTTCCCATATTGTCCCAGGGCATTGTGGGATCACCAAGACTGCTCTCAGAAATACAGGCAGCTGGTGTGTATCTGTAGTGATGTAAGTTGCTAGGTCTTACGGCGCTGAGCTTAATTCTTGTAGAAGCAGGTGATTTTCCATGTTTCCAGATGGAGATACAATCTAAGTTACCTGACTGACATGGCCTTGGCTCTTAGTGCTTTCGTGTGCGCATACAAGTACATGCGTCCGTACGTGAATGGGTGCCAGATGTCACTGAGCTATGCTCAGTCTTTATGTTTATGTGTGTCCCATGGGCAACTAGCAATAGCAACTGCAATTATACTTATACAGTATACTGCCCCGAAGCTCTTAGTGCACTCTCTGTGTGGTTCACAAGGTAATTAGCATTTTGCCCCCAACATGCTGGATACTCCTTTACCAGCTTTGGAAGGATGGAAGGCTGAGTCAACCTTGGACCCTGTCAGGATCGAACTCAGTTTCAGCTGCAGTACAGCAGTTTAACCACTGCACCACCAACTCTATTATTAGTAGCAGTAGTAGCAGTAGTAGCAGTAGTAGCAGTAGCATTTGTTTGTTTGTTTGTTTGTTTGTTTGTTTGTTTGTTTGTTTGTTTGTTTGTTTGTTTGTTTGTTTGTTTGTTTGTTTGTTTGTTTGTTTGTTTGTTTGTTTGTTTGTTTGTTTGTTTGTTTGTTTGTTTGTTTGTTTGTTTGTTTGTTTGTTTGTTTGTTTGTTTGTTTGTTTGTTTGTTTGTTTGTTTGTTTGTTTGTTTGTTTGTTTGTTTGTTTGTTTGTTTGTTTGTTTGTTTGTTTGTTTGTTTGTGCTTGTATACAAACAATATCACATCCAATACAATACAAAACAAGATGCAATTAGCATACACTAGAGAACAAGATACAATTAGCAGAATACAATTAGCATACAATAATAAAAGTCACCTAAGTCAAAACATCCAAAAACAAGAATTCAACCGCAAGAGTCCAGGCCTCAGAGTCCAAAGTCTAGGCTGGGCGGGAAGGGGGGGATCTCTGTTTGTTCTTGATTTGTATGAAACAACGAGAAAAGGGTAACTGCTAGCATTCACACAACACAATAAACAAACCATGGACTCTGCAGTTTGTTTAGTTCCTTCTGCTGCAAACAAGATGCATCATGGCTATAGAATAAGGCAGGATTCCTGACTGGTCGTTTCATATGGCGAAAATTCATACAATGAGTCTAACATAGTATTGTTCAAATTGAATCAAGATCTTCTAGTTTCATGTTCAGCTTTATAGAATCAGGTGAAATACATGGCTAATGGCCATTACAAATGGAAGCTGGATGAAAACATCAAATAGTAATACAGCACAGGACATAAATAAAATTCAGATATTGTCTGCAAGTGCATTTAGCCTGACTGCATGAAATATGTTTCATAGCTGTGTCAAACAAGGCTATTTGATATGTAACTGGAGCATCATAATCTGACACTAACCAATAAATCTAAGCACATCTTTTTACATTTCAATGATTATAAGATCTGCCCTAATGCTCTTTTTCTTTGGGAAAATTGATACAGACAACACTATAACAACTAATATGAAATGCCTTCAGCCTCTCCCTCAGCATTTGTGCTTCTACAATATAAGGTGGGGGAAACTGCTATCCATTTCCACATTCAACAAAAATGTTAATATTTCCTCTGGAGCAAAGAGTGTAAAATGTGTCCAGTGATTATGGTTGGTGGCAGGACTTCTGTAATTCACAGCAAACACTAGTCTAGTAGTGGTGAACCTTCAACCCTCTAGATCAGGGTTTGCCAGCCTTGGGCCCCCAGATGGTCTTTGACTTCAATTCCCTGTAGTCCTGATCAGCAGGCATGCTTGACTTGGGATTCTGGTAATTGAAGTCCAAGAACACCTGGGGGCCTAAGGTTGGGAAACCCTAGATGATGTTGAATCACTGCTCCCATCATGCCTCACCATTGGGTAGGTTGGCAAGTGCTCATGGGACCTGGAGTTCAGATCTTAACCTATAAGGAAGGGATGTGGCCGTACGTGTGCGGAATGCATTTCAACACCCCTGGAGCCTATCCCGTAATGCTGTCTACACACCTACCTATCGTAAATGAGATCAACCCAGCAAGGGTCTGAAGGCCAAGAGTGGGGCCTGCGCCCCACAGACGTGAACAAGCATAAAGACTACATGTTCCAGCGTCCTCTGCGCTATGCCACAGACAATCCGGCAGGAGGACACGAATGCGGAGGAGGCAGGATGGCCAGCACGCGAATGCACAAACCAACGGCCAATGCACGTGCTACAGCTGAGGACCCTACCTTACCCACGTGGACTGAACCCGGACTGAGGGGATGATCTGCCCCTTCTCCCCCACCCCGAATCCCAGCCCGAGGCCACCCTACCAGGACAAGGACAGCCGCCATCCTCCATCGCCTCCACCAGCCCTGCTCCTGCTGAGGCCTCCAGGCTCTGGTCCGGCCCGTTGCAAGTTGCACACCCCCCACACACACCCGAGGACAGAGCTGTGACGGTGTTGCAGCAGCTGAGGGATTATCCCCTAACGGAGCATAGGGCCTGTGTCTGTTGAGTGGGACGGAACCCTACCACCTTCAGCCATCTCCAGAGGCCCACTGGCTGACTGCCGCGCCTAGACCTTCCAACCTAAGCGTCTCCTCCTTCTCCGTCCATCTCCGGAACCCCACCTGTAGAGCACACGGCCAGGACTAGCCGGCTGCCCCTCCCCCTCTGGACTTGGATGGAGGCCTGCCAGCCTCCTCCAGTGCACTTGGTCCTGAACGTGTCCAGTTAGCAGGGCCGCCGCCGCCGCCAGAACACCGTCCAGCTCCCGCCGCCCTGGAGACGCCTGGCAAGCCTCCACCTAAGGCCAGGGGCAGGCCCCAATGACCCTGTTAACAGCGAGCCACGGCGCCAACAGCGGCCCTGCTGCGGGGATGCACTTTGGACCAAATGCACTGCAGAAGCCTGGCAGACCTCCAGCCCAGGTCGGAGACAGGGTGCCCAGCCGGTGAGTCCTGCCCCAGCACACCGCCAATGGCCCGCTGAACATGGCCAGAGACAGACGGGCTGCCGGGTCTGGACGCAGAACTCTGCCTGCAGGCCTCTAGACACAGGCCCAGCAATCTGCCGGGAGCAAACCCCTCCACCACCTCCGCACCGTCCCCGTCCAGCTCCCGGGCGGAGGGCCCAACTGACCGTGGCCTGGTCCACAGCCTGGAGGCCACGGCGGGAGCGCGGCCGCCAGAAGCAATGAAAGAGAACTCCACTCCACCACCAGGTATGGGCACCAAGGGCAGGGGACCGAGATAGGGGCAAAGGGCCTGGCCGTTCCCTCAGACAGTGCTAGATCTGCCTGGCCAGGGCTGGGCCCTCAGCTAGTATATCTACAAGATCATAGATTCCAAGTCCCTTTCTAACATGTTTCTCCATCGTTCTCCCTGTTTATAAGGGAAGGGACTAATGTTCTACTTCATATCTGTCTTCCTTCATGCAAAGATTACTCAAACTAAATCCTGTCTAGGAACCTTCTCTAAGATGCTAGCTGGAACATGTGTTTTCTATGAGTCACTTGTTCATCTGGCAGGTCCTTTTCTTATACCATTATGACCCTGGATTTTGTCTTTGTGGGTTCTCTTAAGGCTAGATAATAGTGGAAGAGAAGGAAGCATTCATCAATCAAATATCCAGACTATTAATTATAATAATATGTATAAGTTGTATCAGGTTGGAATGAGATTTAGTCAGAGTAAATCCAAAGTAGAAGCGCTCAGATCAGTAGAACCTAACACTGCCCTAAAAATTATAAATTAAAATTTGATGGGTGCCTGGTTGGCTGGTTAGTTCAGAAGTTTAGGTACCTGGCTGCAGAGCCAGGGAGTTTATTTCCACACTGTTTCCTGAGATCAGAGCCAGCCTGTATAGCCTTTGGCAAGCTGCACAGTCCCAAAGCATACCTGGAAGAAAATAATGCTAAACCAATTCTGTGTATTCTCTAAAAAAAATTTTTTTAAAAAAATGCTCACCATAAATCAGAATTACTATTAAAATATAATGAAATCTGGATCCAAACCATAGCTCCTTAAGGTACTCAAAGTGCTTCATATACATTATAACCCTGTAACATGCATTCTTAACTTTCTTATAGTATACTAGCATAGTTTGCCCGGCCTTACCAAGCAGTTTTTATTTGTTTGTTTTTTGTTTTTGTTTTTTGTTATGGGTGGTTTGGGTGGGTGTGTTTTCCATTTGTGGTTTATGACTTTTTTTGATCTATTTTATTAGATTTATTTGTGATTTGGATTTATTTCTTATTTTTCTGACTTGTTTTTACTCTTCTGGCCTCTAGGTGGGGCTGTTAGTAATAGTGTTGGATTCTCTTTTTGTTTGACATGTTTTTTCTCTCCCGGCCTCTAAGTGGGGCTTCTTCCAGTAAGTAGTCTTTGTTTCTTCATTTCTGTTCTGGAGTCGTGGAGAGAGGACGTGCTGGTGAGTTCTCTGGGTTTTTTAATCTGGGTTTTGTTTTTTGTTTTGTTGTTGTTGTTTTTTTTGGTGTTGGACTGGTAGGTGTTTCTGTTTCTTCTTTTGTGTTTTTTTTGGGTTTTAGATGTGTTTAATTGTTTTGTTTATTTCTGGTTGGTTTTTATGTTTCTGATTGCTTTTGTGATTATTTGTTTAATTTGTGGTATTTTTTTTGTTTGAGTTAGGTATTTTTGTGTTGTAGTTAGGTGGTTTTTCTGTGCTTTCATGGTATTTTGGGTGTTTCTGTTTGTGGATTTTGTTGTTTATTGTTTTGTTGGTTAATGTGTTTGTTTATTTATTTATTTATTTGTGTTTTATTATTTTTGGTGTTTGGCATTTTGGGTAAATGTTTGGTTTTGTTGTTGGTGTGTACTTTTGCGTGAAGAGCAGACTGCCTGTCGGTTCCTCTTCTCCCCATTGCTGCTTCGAATTTTGGTTTCGATGCAACAATGGGGAAAAGAGGAGCCAGCAGTCAGCTTACTCTTCCCCCGGTAAGGTTCGTTAGGTAGGTCAGGGGAGAAGGAGGCAGAGAAGAGCTATCTCTGCCTGACGATGGTGCTCTCCTCTCTGTCTCCTTTCTCTCCTGGCTTACCTAACCGGAGATCGGCAGGCAGCGATCCGTAAGGGGTGGTGCTCTTCCTTGCGGATTGCTGGCTGCTGCTTTTGTATTATCTCCGTCGGAAGTAAAAGGCAGCAGTCAGTCATTCACCAGGGAGAGTGCTTCCCCTGATGAACTGCTGCCTGCTGGTAGTATTTTTTTCCTACCCGGGCTCAACTGACCTTGAGGCCGGTGGTGGTCTCGCCGTGTCTTCGGTGGGGTAACAGGGAGGAGAGGGAGTCCCTCTTCTCCCCATTGCTCCAGGAAAGAAGGCCGGCGGTGGTCTCGGCATGCTTGTTTGTGTGTGTTTGTTTGTGAGGCCGTGCGGTGAACTTGCGCTCCCGTTGCGGGAGGCTGGAGTGTTTTTATTTTATTTTTCAAACGCTGGCTTTCTCAGCGTTCTGCGTGCTCGCGCTCTTCAGCCTGATTGGCTGAAGTGCTCATGGCATGTAGGACGCTGGGACTTGGAGTTTTGTTTGTTTTGTTTGCATTCGTGCGGCGTTTTTTCTGCAGCTCGATTTCAATTGGGCGCACTGCGGTTCCCAACGTTCTTTTTGCTCGCGCCTCTCAGCCTAATTGGCTGAGGCGCGCAGCGGCGCAGAGGACATTAGGAATTGAAGTTGTTTCCCTTTATTCCCAGTCATGGGACTGCTGCCCCACTGGCGACGACCAAAACCGCATGGCGTTGAGAAGGCAGGGGTTACAGTGAGTGTGGAAGGCTAGGTTGGGGATGGATGGGCCTGGTGTGGGAGCCTTTGAACGAACCCAACGGTTAACCTCTCTTTTTATAGGTATAGATAACCTTAAGATCTGAAGGAGAGCAGAACATCTCCCTTCTTCAGACATGACTTCCCAAAAGTCCTTGAAGAGGACCATAAAATCAGCCCTTGATTCGGCTTAGTCCTGAAAGACATTATTACCATTGATGAGTAACTACTAATTGCTAACTACTGCCTCTAGTAAACAGGTGGGGGGGGGATTGTGGCATCCATAAAGCTGTGATATGTTTAATTATATTGCATTTTATATTTTGTTGTCTTTGCTCAGTGCCAAGCAAATTTAATCATATATATACAGGAGAACTGGCAAAATTGTTTGATCAGCCATAATTAAGGGGGGGGGAATGCACACACCAGTTTTCCTCAGTCTGGTGCCCTATGGATGTTTTGGGCTGCCCATCATCCTGACTGTTAACTATGCTGATAAACTCTGATGGAAACTGTAATCAAAAACCCTTCTGAAGGGAGAGGTTTGAGGAAGGGTAATCACTAGAAAACAAGGGTAGCAATACCTTAGTTGTCCAAGCACAACAGCTCTAGGCACTGTAAGGAAGAGGTTTCTTGGACCTCTTTCCAGAAATAATAACCTTTCACTTACCTGGAATCTATCAGTTTCAAGGTTCTTGTAAGAAGAATCAACTTCCTGGGTTGACGAAGAGTAAGTCCCAATCTAGCAGACTCAGTCTACATTCCTTCAGATGAACTTGCTAACCACAAGTTTAAGCCCGTTGTGAAATGAAATGTTGGACTCTTGCTTGCTGCTAATAAAGGGAAGTCAAAGCTTTAGGCGTTGCATTGTTTAGTTTTCTCCCACCCCCTTTTCTTCATGACTCACAAGCAGTCTAATATGTTTTACTCACCAAAAGGTCTAGTGTGGGGTTCAGGTGTGTTAGAGTGTAATTCTCCTCAATAATCCTGAAAAGATAGAAGAGATTATAGATCCTCTTTGGCAAAAGGAAAACACTAAGAACATGGTCAAAGAAATTTATCATTCCTTACTATTGCTAGAATTTAGAATGGGCCATATGCAGTGGTGGGATTCAAATTTCTTTACTACCTACTCTGTGGGCATGGCATGGTGGGTGTGGCCAAGTGACCATGTGCCTGGGTGGGCATGGCCAGGTGGCCATGTGACTTGCTCCGGCAACCAGATGGGGGAAGCCCGGGGAGACTGTGCCCGGGAGGCAGGCGCAGATCTACGACCCGAGGCTCTGGCAACCGGATGGATGGGGCCAGCCAGAATTTCTACTACCGGTACGGGTGTACCAGGGCATACCAGCTGAATCTCACCACTGGCCATGTGTCTTTAAGAAGACAGCCTATCAGGGAGCCATACCAAGAAAATGACAGCAGAAAACACATTGAGTAATAATAATAACTGGGACTGCTGTGGCTTAGTGGTTAAGATGCTGAACTTGATGACTGAAAGGTTGTCAGGTCAACAGTTTGAGACCCAAATGCTGCCTGATGGAGTGAATACCCGCTTCTGTCCCAGCTCCTGCCAACCTAGCAGTTCAAAAGCAAGAACCTGCAAATAGATAAATAGGTACCACATGTAGTCATGCCTGCCACATGACCACAGAAACATCCCAAGGCCAGGTGAGCCCCAAAGATGCTGATGCAGACACCACCGCGAGGCTGTCCCTCCCCACCACCTTCCAACAGGCAACCTTTACCTTTATTATAATACAGTAACTAGAATGTCCTTCAATGTGATGTTGCAGGTGAAGAGCTTCTGTTCAGAATTCTAGCCAACTAGACAAGTGATGTTATTTTCCAGATTCCTCAATTCCATTTCCCATTCCATTCCCATAACAATCAGTATTCTGTCTCCAGTTGCCAGCTCAAGACCATCCCATTAAACCAGGGGTTCCCAACCTAAGGCCTGTGGGCCAGATCTGGCCTACAGTGCCATTTCATGTGGCCCCCCACCCCTCCAAGGGCATTCCATTCCCTCTAAGGTCTTGTCCTCTCTTATTGCACTTGCCAACAATTCAGTTGTGGTAATAAATAATATTGGTGAGAGGGGGCAACCTTGCCTTGTTCCAGCTTTTAAATCTACTTTTTCTGTTAATGTATCATTGACTCTCACTTTAGCGTGTCCTTTCTTATACATTTGATATATTTCATTTCTATTTTTTCTCCAAATCCAGTTTCTCCTATATATGTCTTTATTGTAATCCACTGTAATGAATCAAAAGCTTTAAATATATCTGATAACAACATATTTTTTCTTTATTTTGATTCACTACTTCCAACAAATATACCACTTTTCTTGTTAAATCTACCATGTATCTCCTTTTTAAAAAGCCAACTTGATCCTTATCAATGTAATTTATCATAATGCTGTTGAGCCTATTAGCCAAAATTGCAGTAAAAATCTTAGCATCTTGGTTAATTAAAGAAATTGGTCCATACGATCCAATATTTTCCAAATCTTTTCTGGAAGCGGAAGGGCATGTTTAACAGTGGCAGCGGGTGCGCACTGATCCAACCCGCTGCTGGCCGGGAGCCGGTCACTCCTGGAAGTGGAAGGGCGTGTTTAAAAGCGGCAGCGGGTGTGTGCCGATCCACCCCGCTGCTGGCCAGGAGCCAGTCACTCCTGGAGTGGAAGGGCATGTTTAAAAGCGGCAGCAGGTGTGCACCGATCCACCCCGCAGCCGGTTGGGAGCCAGTCGCTCCTGGAAGCGGAAGGGCATGTTTAACAGCAGCAGTGGGTGTGCGCCGATCCACCCCGCTGCTGGCCAGGAGCCGGTCACTTCTGGAGTGGAAGGGCGTGTTTAAGAGCGGCAGCGGGTGCGTGCCGATCCATCCCATCCCAGCTGCCAGCCGGGAGCCAGTCACTCTGGGAAGTGGAAGGGCACATGTTAAAGCAGTGGCGGGTGACTACCGATCCATGGGGGCAGGTGCATGCAGACCCACCCTGCAGCCCTTGGGGGGGGGAGAGAATCAGCCATGCGCTTGGCCGGTTCTTCCCCGCAGAGGGCCGCAGGGTGAGTGCAGACCCACCTGCTGCCCCTGCCAGCAGGGAACTTAGCCAGTTCCCTGCCAGCATGGGCGGCGGGTGAGAAAAACAACAGCATAGGATAATGACAAAGTATCGCTATCCGGTGCATAGCTTTTCGCCAAATTTGGTGCCGTTATCTGATTTTGTCATTATCCGGTGCTGTCGTAATCTGAGATTCCACTGTATTTCCTTTTTTAACCTCTGCATTTTCCCCCACACCTTTTTTTCCTTTGTGCTAGCATGTTCATTTTGAAGCCTTCTTAAGTGCTTCTCAATTTGAGTCTGTTTATCCTTTAGTTGCTTGTACTTAACACTTGTCAATTTAATACTTTCACCTCTGAAAACCGCTTTCATGGTATCCCACATCACATTAAAATCCATTTCTTCCATGTAATTCCATCACCAGGTTTCCTCCTAATTCTTAACAATTAATTCCTTATCTTTTTTTCTGCAAACAATTTTGGGTCAAATTTCCATCTATTACTTTTTTAAAAAAATCCCTTCCAATTGTAGCTCTCCTACCATTTTTACATGATCAGACTCTTTAATAATTCTCACCTCTATTTCTTCTATATCTTTAACCATTTTCTCTGATACATAGTCTATTCTTGAGTAAGAATTATATACATGTGAATAATAGGTATATATCCTTTCCATTCCTTTCACCTCTCGCCAACTGTCTTTTAGACCCAAGAGCTTTAGCCATTTACAAAGTACTGTATTCGGCTTTTAGTTCCCTTTCTGTAATTAGACATATAAATATTTCTGCATCTGGTTTTGTTCTATTCATTCACTTAGAGAGAATGGTGAGTCAACAAGATCACTCACAGGAAGCAAGTTGTGCAACAAAATGGAGAATAGCCTTTCTGTTCCATGATGCAAAGGCTCTTGCGATGCTCACTGCTTTGCAGCTGACTTCCTGAGGTGACCCTGCCAACCCTGACATGGCCAAGGTTCACATCTGTCACATCTGAGAACCCCAAACCAGGCAAAGCTACCTTCCCCAGCCTGGCATCTTCAGATGGGTAGGAGTACAACTGGTCTTCCAGTAACTGCTCGAAACACGCACCAGTGAGAACTTAGGTTTGGGCAACAACGAACCAAAGAAAGTGGCTTCATTTTGGCAGTCCAGGGTGTGATTGGGACCAGGGGCATGCTGGCTACGCTAAAAGGGCAATGGACAGGTTGGAGGGGGCAGAGCCTATGGAGTTGGGTGCAGAGTGACCGAGGCCATGGCGGGGGCGGGGGGCAGGGCTGGTGCATCGCAGTGCACCATGGTGAGGTCTGGGGCTGGTTGATGCATGGCAATACTCACTCCACGGAAACAGCGCCCTGCTGCTTCAAAGGTTCCAGCTTGGGCAGAAATCGACTTGCGCCATTGTGTAGCCGCCTGGTGTAATACTTCTGCCCACCTCTGGGGGGCGCCAGACCCTGTGGCGCACCAGGACTTGTCCCGGTGTCCAAAATAGCCACAATGGGCCTGATTGGGACATGAAAGAAGAAGACTACCACCGTCTTCAGTTGCTCTCAGCCATGCTTCTTTGGGTGATGGAAATTGTAATCAAATACAGTACTGTATATACAAAAAACACAATAGCAACATTGGGGTTGCTTTTTGTCTCCATGATTCCTCTGTCAGCTAGTATCCTCCATACTAGCATTTTGGCCATTTTACTAGCCAGCAGTGCTCAGGTATCTGTAACATTAACATTTCTTCATTAACCTCTGAACGTTTACTTTTTTGATCTAAATTGACAAGTTAATAATTTTGTTACATTTTGATTTCAGATTTAGCCCTCTAATGTTTCCCTGGGTCAAAAAAGGAGCCCTATAGAATCTTGGACTCTGAAAGGAGAAATAGGACACTTTCAATTAATCTAAATCAAATATTCCCTTCACTGGTGATGATGTCATCTGGCTTCCACAATATAAATTTGCACAAGAGAACTTTGGACAATATTTCATTTCTCTAACAGTGTGCTGAATTCATCTCAGACTTTACGAATTCTTCTAGGTTTCAATTTAACTCATTCTGAACGTTGAAGGTTTTTAGGAAGCATCCACATGAAAATCCATGCACATTTCTGGGTATTTTCTTCCCCTGCATGCATGATTTTTTCAGGGAATTTTTGCAAATATTACAATTTGTTGCAAGCTATTTCCCTAAGATAATACATACATTATATGTAGGATTGACTAACACTACAAGTGCTGTCAAACAGTTTTCTTAATATAATGGAAATTTAATTGTTATTCTCACTAACGTTTGCATTGTTGCATACATTTTTCAATGGAGATTGAAAGCCAAATCCTTTTGCAAAATTGGAAAGTATGTACTGTACTGTAATTTCAATGAGGTTTGTGTTTTGGTGCAAAATTAGGTACAGTAGAACCTCGGATAAAGTCCAAACTCCGTTCCACAAGTTTGGACTTTATCCGATTTTGGACTTTATCCGAATCAAATGGGCGATGCATCGGATAACGTCCAAAAATGGACTTTATCCGAAGTTCCTATACCAAATACCTCAGATAATGTCAATTTTTAGCGGTTTTGGACTTTATGCAATGCATCACGTGTGCATGAAAACTGCGATTTTATCCGAATTGGACTTTATTTGAATCGGACTTTATCCAAGGTACCACTGTATGTTCATATTGAACCTATCTGTGCTTGGTTTGCTTTAGAGCTCATCTATTTCCTTTGTGGTATAGGCTTACATTACTTTCCAGCTCTCTTGTCTGTATGGTTTATGTGTCATTTCATTTGTCTTGTTTATATGTACAAATTATCAGGAGTATAAGCACACAGCTCATGGCTACTGAGGGCTTGTGTCTTATTCCCAATAAATATTAAAATGAGTAACATGTTGACTTCTGATGTATCCCGTAAAAATCTAACAATGGGGTCATCAAACTAATAATTCCTTTTACCTCTTATCATACCTGTCAAGTATCCCGTATTGCCCGGGATTCCCCATATTTCAGCGCTCATTCCTCCCCTTTCCCACCGCCATCCCATATTTTGAATGGCGGGGAAAGTGGTTACTGTACATGCACACCCATCAGAGGCAGCTGTGTGCATGCACAAAGGGGTTCTGTGCATGCACAAAGTTGTTGCTGCGCATGCGCACCCGGGCTGGAACAGCTCCCGTATTTTCTGGATCCACGCTTGACGGGTATGCCTCTTATATCTTTCCAGCCACCCTTTATTTGTTGGAGGGTCACAATTAAAACAGCTATTTCCATTCCAGCTGCCACAAGCATATTTCTAATACGGTATAATCTGTATCTAGAATTTCCTCCTCTGCTCCCTAGGTACTGTATTTTTAAGTCGCCTAATAACAGGAAAATAGGATTCATATGGCTGTAGATATCCTCAAATAACACTTAACCAGTTTAGTAAAGTATACTTGAACTTTGCTCCCACATTTCACAAATCTAACTCAACATGGTCTTATGCAACAGTGTTGTGTGTGTCGCAGCATCCCTGTTCTCTTGCTGCTTAATTTCATTTCTCCTCTCCCTCTGTATCATCTATACCTATAAATCCAAGCATTAACCGTTGGAATTTGACAAACGCTCCTGCACCCATCCACACTATCCCATACCGAGCCTCCTGCAGTCACCCAAACCCGGTACAGAGGTAACTGTCGGGTTGAGAAATGCACCAGTGGGGCACGAGCCCCACGAACGCAAACAAAGAAAAAGGACTTCAATTCCCAACGTTCTTTGCGCCGCGCTGCACCACAACCAACTCCTGCCCTGAGGCTGGTGAAGAGAACTTGAGATGTAAAAACTGTGGCTTGCAATATTCATTTAAAGAAAGAGAGAGAGAGACCTGTAGAACAAAAAGCGGTTTTCTACAATTGATGTAGCAACATTCTGGACTGAAACAGACACACACACACACACCACTCATTTCAACCCAGTCTGTTTCAATATGTTTACCTGATTTCAAGGTTGTAACATGATCTTGGAAGTTCTGATGGTGATCTCATTCTTCTGTTTGCCAAAGCCAAACAGCTGTCACTGTTTTATTCATTGGAGGATGAGGTAGGATTACACACTTCCACCTGAAAGCAGGATTACACTCTCTGGTTTCAAGATAACCTCCATCTTTTCAACCTCAGCAAAACTGAGACAAATCTGGCAGGTAAGTGGATATCTTACGGCCCCAGCCTGTTGGCTCATCTCCAGCTAGAGTCCAGTTAGTGTCCCTCCTTCTGTATTACTGTATTCCTCCTATTCCCTTTCAGTCTTTTTAAATGGGGTGGGTGGGTGGGTGGGTGAGTGACTTAGGGTTTTTAACCTGTTTTTATATGTTTTAATTGCTGTACCTGAGTCGGGTTTGCCTGAGTGGGTGGCATAAAAAATTAAGAATTAAATTAAATTAAATCAAATATCTGTCAAAAGCAGACCTCAGCCTCAGTAGGACATCCTTAAGAGAAGGAACAAGATGTCCTATGTGGCTTTGGGCTTAGATATGGCCTTTTGCCATATACAGGTAAAGGTCACCCTTGCTCGAAAGCCAGGCATATCCAACTCTAGGGTTCAGTGCTGCTCGTCTGTTTATAACCAAAGAGCCAGTGCTGTCTGCTGTTTACTTTCCCACCCAAGTGGTACCTATTTATCTACTTGCAATTTCTTGCTTTCGTACTGCCAGGTTGGCAGGAGCTGAGACCAAGACGGGAGCTCACTCCATCATGCAGTACCCGGGAATCGAACTTGGTCCTTCCAGTCAGTGAGTTTGGTGTCTTAACCACTTGAGCCATCGCAATCCCTTTGCCGAATATAGCTACCCAGTTATTAAGATCTGGTGGGAGAATTCTCTTCCATGTCCCACCAGAAGAGATGTGGGAGAGTTTTCCCAACTGTAGCACCCATTTTGGAGTGACCTCTTTTCCTTGGAAGCCTGAATGCTTTATTTCAGTGCCAACATAAAAACCACTTCTTCACTGGAGCATTTGGTAATTAGAGAGCCCATTACGTGGATGGCAATCATTTCATTTTAGTCTTATATTGATTAATAAATGACTGATTTTTTAAAAAAAGAATGTTTTGTTTCTAAAGAAAATATTAAAATTGTGCTAGTTCTTAATAATATTATTTATTGTAGCTCATCACAAAATTACAACCAGAGGTTTGTGAGGAAACTTTCATTCTTTACTTACTTACTTACTTACTTACTTACTTACTTACTTACTTACTTACTTACTTACTTACTCACTTACTCACTTACTCACTTACTTACTCACCTCCTCTTCTACCTTATGGTATACAGGATTCCAGAGAGGACCTCCATTGGGATCTCTTCTTAGACAACTCCATGGCTTGCCTCAGGTCACTCCTGCAAAGTTGTGATTGTTGTTGCTCGACTGTCCGTCATCGGTGAAATTTGTCTGGTTTTTCTTTGTGTGTTTCTTTTAATCAATTAAATTTGGATGTGCAGGTGATTGGCCCTCAGCACCCAAGCACGGTGAAGGGGCTGCCTTCTTAGTACCTCCATGCAGGTGCTGTCGCTGTTTTAGGTGCACTGATCTTTGTGCTCCTTTCTTTCTTCCGGTCAGAGGCACCACCAGCATATAATAACATATAAAGCTAAAATTAACACATCTAAAATCAAAATAGTTTAAAAGGGCAAGATGACATCTGCCCAATATCGGGCCACTTCAACAGCATTCCCTCTTGCCAACATAAGGTCCTCCTCAGTGTATGTTGAGGGGCATTGCGTGCATTGTATCATATGGGAGATAGTTTGCACTTCTCTGCATTCACACAGGCTGCCGTCTAGAGGGAAACCCCACTTTCTCAGATTAGCCCTTGATCTTCCTACCTCTGTATTCAATCTATTTAAAGCTTTCCACATGGGCCATGGTTTTCCTTGGCCAGGCAGTAAAGAGTCATGTGCTTCTGCCCAGTTATCTGGTAGCTCCTTGGTTGCCTTCCATAGTTCTAAGGTGCTCTGTGGGGGCTGGTTGTTCAGAGGGTGCAGAGGTTGTGAGGAAACTATGCCTTGACTTGTCTCTGCTTTGGTGGTTGGTGATCAAATAGCAGGTGTGTGCTCCTTACTTCCTGAGATTATTGCTTCCTCAGGATCTGCCGCTATTAGGGTTATACTGCCCATGCTCAGTCCCCAGCAGAACTTAGCCACCACCATAGTGATGGTACCCACCCCAGGGACGAGGACCCACCTGCTGAGGTTTTCCTTGGATGCATACAGTTACAGCCAAAGCCCCCTGTTCATCTCAGGCCAAGGGACTTGTGCGGAATCTCTGTTGTAATCACTATTATTTTTTGAAAGCTCGAATATTGTTGCAGCTAAATATAATTTGAGAAATAACTGGCTCGAATGGTTTACAAGAGCTAAGAACTCTAGAAGGGGTCTTACATAAGCCCCTGTCTGCTTGGCTAGGTCTCATTGAGGCATAAATGTGTTACAGGTTTCAGAAATGTTCTTATTAGGGTTCATTACCAGAACTCCCCAGCCACTACAAGCAATGTTGTCCAAAAACAGCAGTTCCCCATTTCTGGCGCTGTTTCCTAATTGTTGTTTTTCATACCATGCAGTCACGAGCCTGAGCAACTCTGTGACATTTGTGTGTATTAAAAATGTACTCACGATTCTGAGCCCATTTTTCACTATGCCGCATATGCAATTTCCTTTTCCAATTCCTTCTGCTGGACTGTTGTGTAAATGAGGTTTATTTTTTTAAATGTCACCACTTAGACCAGGGTTCCTCAAACTTGGCTCTCCAGATGTTCTTGGACTTCAATTCCCAGAAGCCCTGATCAGTAGAAGTGCTGACTTGGGCTTCTGGTAATTGAAGTCTCAAGAACACCTGGAGAGCTAAGTTTGAGGAACCCTGACTTCGACTGTTACTTATGGTCCTATCATCAGAAGCAATGTACCTCAACGCAGCTGGATCAGCTTGGGATAGATCAGATAAACAAGGCTGGAACAGAAGTGGTACTTGCCTACTTCACCCACTGGGACATTCCAGTGAACAGGTGCAATTATGTTGTCTGCCAACTTCCTCAAACTTTCCTTTTTCTTCTAAACTGACCTGCAGTCATCGCTGGACAGACAAATAGATTTTTCCCAGGGATATGTATTGTGAGAGTGCAAAGGCTCAAGTGGTTTAAAAAACTGAACCCGCTGACTGGAAGGTCGGAGTTCGATTCCCAGGTTCTGCATGATGGAGTGAGCTCCCGTCTCTGTACCAGCTCCTGCCAACCTCAGTATGAAAGCAAGAAATTGCATGTAGATAAATAGGGACCACTTCAGTGTGAAGGTAAACAGCATTCCATGCACTCCGGTGTTGAAGTATGCCTGCCACAATATCCACGGAAACATCTGCAGTTGCAGATAGTGCTGGCTCTTTGGCTATAATATAAACAGAGATGATCACTGAACCCTAGAGTTGGATACAATTGGCTTTTCAGCAAAGGCGACCTTTACCTTTAACTATGTATTGTCATAAACTATCTACAGTATCTTGTAATGCAAAGTCTTTTGGTGCCCTTTGTCTTGAGAAAGAGAGAGAAAATGGCGTAGACATGTAGCTTGGCTCCATATTGTTAGTTGCCATTAATGATGAACTTGTCCTTGAAAAGACTGAACATGATATAGTATTTTGTCATTCTGATGTGGCGATTATGCACATTTTAAGTAAGGCAGTATTCCTCCAAGGAAGGAATGTCTGGATGTTCTTCTGATATTTTTGTTGCAAATGTGAAGAAATCATCTTGAATATTGTGTCAACATCTAGAGAGGGCATTTTGTCGCTGGATGCATTGAGTTGCACTGGTCATCTCAGTACTACCTGTCCACACACATCTACGATTGCTCCCTGACATCTCACTGCCAAGACAAACTGCCTTTCCCTTTTGCCTATCTTTTCCCCACCCACCTATATCACTCTTCTCTCTCTTTTCTCCTACTTTTACCTGTCCATGAGGCACAGAGGAGTAGAGATTGGGGGAGGGTGGGGATCAGAAGGAAATGTTGTCCAAAAACACCCACCTACAATTTGCATAGATGCAGCTCCCCTGGAGGCTTAGTGGTTAAGACACTGGGCTTGGAGACTGGAAGGTCGGGTTTAGATACCAAGGGGCTGCACTTGGGGACATGAAAGGAGCCTCGTTTGGGCATCCCCTGAGCAGAGTTTCTCCAGCACAAATACTTTCAACCCAGAGTAATCTCTGACACAAAATTATTAATACAGTATTAGCATAGGCTGCACATAAGATCCTGTCCTGGAGCAAATAAGAGGAAAGTAGTTTTTTTTAAAAATCAACACCTGCAGAAGGGCGAAAATAACCCTTTCTTGCATTCTGTGGACACAAGAAGGAGTACTGAACTCATGACTACAAGGACAAATGAGCAGAAGTTCACTGTGGACAGATTCCAAGATGATGCTCAGCCTATTGCTTTTCTTCTCTGCCAAAATTATGTAGCAGCATGTGAAGCGGTAATTAATAAAGAAAAGAACATAATTCAACATGCCACTTTCCCTCACCCCAAGCCGTCAGAAGCTTGCCTAAAAGCAAGCAGGAAAGCTAGTTAGTTAATCAGCTTCTTTCTTTCTCCAAAGATAAATCCCATAGCAGTATATAATGGGGTTGGTTTTTTTGGACCCAAAGTAGCCAACTGAGGTTGAAGAATAGGTTTATTAACTCACCAAATGGTTCATTCAACCCAGGACATTTTCCTTTTTCTAAGGCAGTGGTTCCCAACATGTGGCCCACACCCCACAGAGTGACTTCAATTCCTAGAAGCCTAAGTCAGTACATTGGCTGATCAGTGCTTTGGCTTCTGGGAAATGAAGTCCAAAAACACTGCTCAAGGGGAGCCAGTATGCATGCAATCTGAACTGGGATTACCAATAAACACCATACACATTAAGAAGTTAAGAAGAGTTCAGACCAAAGGCTATATAGTCCTGTATTATCTTTCCAGAGTTGATCAACCAGCTACAGGTAGTTGTGGCAAGCCAACAAGCAGTACATGAGAGCAACAGCTCATGTTTCCCAATACTAAATAAATAGTTTTACTGCCTCTCAAAGTAACACATGGACAAATGGGGATTTGAACCTTTTGAGTCCTAGTTTACCATTTTATCCAGTACATCATACTAACTTTATTTCTAAAAATATGAACAGAAAAACCAAAGAATACTTCCCTTGCCCTTTAAAACTGACAAAAAAATGGCATAAAACTTTAAAAATTCCCATTAAACATGTCACCAAAAATGGCTGCAAAATGTAGCTCCTGAAAATAACTAGGTGTTATTCCTTGTTAGGTATAATTACTTATTAAATCTAAAAGTAACTTTTAAACTACATTTCTCATCACTCATAAAATAACTGGTTTCAAATATTATTAACTGCTTACTTCCAAGTTCTGAGTCTGGCCAATGCCCTTTCAAAGCCATGCAACTTGCTAGACATCCCTGCATCTTGTGATAGTAAGATGCACAGTTTAACAATAAATTAGCATGTGCTGTCAAGTCAATTCAGACTAATGATGACACTAATCCAGGGACTTGTGTGTATAGAATATTCAGAAGTTTTTTAACTTTCTATTCTTCTGGGTATGCTCTGAACCCTAGAACAGGGGTTCTCAATGTTTTCTGGCCATGGGCTGGACCACACACCCTCAGACAGCTGAGCAGGCCGGATTGGTGCCATAAAATGTGCCCATGGCTGTTGTAAACACGTTTACGATGGCTGCAGACTCATTTACGGCTGTAGTAAATGCATTTACGATAGCTGTGGACTCATTTACGGCTGCGTAAACACATTTACGCATCTGTAAATGAGTCCATGGCTGATTTCAGCAGCGGCAGCGCCTGGAGTATGATCGGGAGCTGGATTATTTGGTGCTGCAGACCGCATCCAGCCCACAGGCTGTAGGTTGCGAACCCATGTTCTAGAACTTGCCCAAGGATGTATTGGATGGCTATTCTTTCACAAGGCACAGTGGAGCATTGAACTCCCAACTTCTAGTTGTGCAGATATCTCCCTTTACTGAGCTATTCACTGTGTGTGTGTGTGTGGGGGGATACACAAACAAACCACATTCTGACAAAGTGCGTTGAAAATTTTATTTGCCTTTTTCATGGGACAAAGTTAAATAAATAACATTTGATAAAAACAGAAAAAAACTGCTCTTTACTAGCAGGGTACTAGTTTTCTTGTGTTTTCCTTTTTTGTGCGTGTATAGGTTTTCGGTGACCATTTGGTTTCTCAAATGTATTCTCTTTGCGCAGCTCTTGTGAGCTGCTAATGGATGGCGATGGAGGAGTCTTACTGCATCCTGGGAATGTAGAGAAGAGGTACTGAGTTGGAAGAGCTCAAGGCATAAGGCTGCTTTTATTGGCCGAGAAAGAGGGCACGTACATTAGGGTCATTCTTCTCATCCTATATCCCCTCCATACATGGTCACAGTGGAAGGTCAGCTGACTTCTGGATACTCTCTCTTTCTTCGAAGGAAGGCGTTTCGGCTTTTATTGATAAGGAGATAGAAGGAACCTCTTGAAGAATGAAAGAAGTTAGCTACAAAGTGGGCGGGACTAGCAAAAAATTTCCGCCCACAGAAAGCCCTGCCCTGAAACACCAGACTTTAAAGCTCTGGCGGAGGAGGTCTCTCAATAAAGGTCACTTGAGAGAATAG
The DNA here is from genome assembly GCA_035047305.1 of Bradypodion pumilum. NCBI lineage: Eukaryota > Metazoa > Chordata > Lepidosauria > Squamata > Chamaeleonidae > Bradypodion > Bradypodion pumilum. Next base: position 13,368,364 of record JAWDJD010000008.1, read on the forward strand.
CAGGCGGATGAAGTCTCTATCTCTTTACCTTTGTGGACTAGAGCAGAGTGTCATATGGTCTAGAAACCTGGCAGGGTGTAGCTCCCCCAAGCAGGAATCAGGTAGGCACGTGAGGAATACATCCAGGACACATCTGTAGTTTTGGGTGGTGTGCCACAGATGTACATCTTGCCCACAGCTTCACCTTCCATTTTAACACCCTCAAGGTTTGGAGTCAGTAGAAATATCTGGCCAAGCCCAACATTTATCCCTAAAGTCCTCTGTACTTGCATCTTCCGGTGGTTAGTCTTGACAAAACAACCATTTGAACATGGCACGTTGGTGTATAAAGGTGGTGCAATGTTGGATAGCAGGAAACATCAAATTGGGTGATGCTTTCCATTGGCCCTATGTATCACCTGGAGCCACTGTAGGCATTACCTCTTGGGGTTTTTTTCTTCACTCACAAGAACAGTCAACTCAAATGAAAAGCACAGTACCAGTGTGCAAGGTGATGGATCTCAGCTATTTTGATTCCTGTAAGGCAGGGGTGTCCAAACTTTTCAGGCTGTGGGCCAGTCACATGGTTCAGTGGGCTGGTCACGTGGTTCCTCCCACTGGAAGCGGAAGTAAAAGATGCCTTGCAATCTGTTTTGCAACAGAATGAGATAGATTTTAAGCTGCCATTTTCTCTCCTTAAACCAGGGGTGTCCAAACTACAGCCTGTGGGCTGGATCCAGCCCCCAAAGCAAAGCCAGATGAAATGGCATCGGGGGCTGGATCCAGCCCACGGGCCATAGTTTGTAAGGGGAGCTTCCCATCTTCAGAGACAATAGAAGGGTGTCCTATAGAGATCTGAGAGCTTCTGGCTCACATTGATGAAACCAGGTGAGAATAAAAGATAGGAGCCAGGTCCCAGCAAAACTGTTTGAACCCGAGTTATTATACAGCTCACTTTCTATCATAGTTATTGCCCCCCCACAAAAACAAACAAACCTCAAACCATTTAACCCTTCCTCCAGTTAGGCTAGATGACAAATCCTACAATCCCCAGCCAACAGGTCATTTAGGAGCATTGCTTGGGGATGACAGGAACTGTAGTACAATCCACTTGGATGTTGCTGGATTGGAAAACACTGATGCTTTACTACTTCTCAGACATGGCCCTGCTGTTCACAAAAGCAGACTGCTTCTGAGAGTTAAGAAATAACAAAAAGCAATGTGTGAACTGCTCCACTCCATCCCAACGTTGTTACACAGAGTCATACTTCTGGTTCTGACAGAATTGATAGAAAGCAATATATTTTTGGAACCAAGCAAGTCCTTTCCAGATTTGGGACTAAAACTAAAATTAGTTTCATTTTTTAAAAAAAAATCCCGAAAGAACATAATCCCCTAATTCTATACCTTACATGTAAATGTGTCTTCTATATCTCATGTCTTACTACTAATCCCAGTATTTATACTATTAATCCATAAACTCATATGCATTTCATCAGATAACTGTCATGAGTAAGAGTGAAGCATTCCAGCAAAATGGATGTCCAGCTATTGCTACAGCACATATAAAAAAGTAGATCCGTTTTGAAAAACACTGACATTATGTGGTCACATTATTTTCTCAGTCGAGAAAAATTAGCAAAAGGAGGTTGCAGTGTCCCCTATGAATTTTTTAAATAGATGCTATACATTTATGTTAAGTGACATTTTGTCTATTAGTGCCCATATAAATATTATTAACTACCGGCTAATGACTTATGGGTAGAAATTTGTGGAGGTTTTTTTTTAATAGTTATTTTTATCAAAATGGTAAAAGCTATGTGAATTATGGTGATTTTTTAGAACCCTAAATTACATGTGTAATGATGTAGCCAGTTGTAATGACAGAAGACAGGTCAACACCGTCACTTCAACTCGGTAAATGCAATTATGGACAAGACAGATTTCCATACACAGGGCAAGGTCTGGTAAGGCACCCTAGCCTAGGTCAAGTTTTTAAAGACCCCACATAATTACCAGAACTTTGAAATCCATTTTCTTAAATTATTTGTTTTGTCTGTATTCAGTGGCCCTTTCTGTAGCTCTAAGTTGTCAATTACTTTTGCCCAAATCCAGCCCTGCCTGTAGGAAGTGATGCACTGCAAAAAAATTACTACCTACTCTGTGAGCTGGCCAAATCTATGGATGGGGCCAAATCTGTGGGCATGGCCAAACATCCTGCATTATGGGCTATGGAGGTAGGTGTGGACAACCAAGTGGGCGTGGCCTTGGGGAATTTCCGCTACCGGTTCTGCACAACCTGACAGAACCTGCTGCAGTGCATCACTGCCTGTAGGGGACTCTGCCTTGACAGGTGTTGAAAAGGCTGCTGGTAGAAGACAACTAGGGCAAGGGGGCAGCATAAAAATTTAAATAATAAATAAATAAATAAATAAATAACCTTGGGTCATCCAGTAATGTGCTAATCCAGTGATGCAGAGCTGTAGCCAGGATTCTAGATTTGAGGGGGCAAAAAAAATTTCAGGAAGGGCAACAGTATATATAACATTGGCATCCTGAGGTGGTTTGGGGGGGGCAGGCTGTTAGCTCAGGAGGGTTTTCGGCCCCCTGCTCCCCCTCTGGCTACAGCCCTGCAATGATGACCAACCTTGGCACTCCAGATGTTCTCGAACGTCAAATCCCAGAAGCCCTGATCCGCAGGTGTGTTGACTTGGGCTTCTGGGAACTGAAGTTCAAGAACAGCTGGAGTGCAAAGGCGGGCCATCACTATCCATGGAGAAAGGCAGAGATGGGAATTGTTGGGTGGAGTCGGTTGGATGAGAACTCCTAGAATCCCCCAACCTGCCATTTGAAGGATTAACGCAGTTGCAGTCCAAAAGCAAACATTTCCCATCTTTACACAAAAGTCATCTGCTACTCTTTATGGTGGGGGTGACAAATCTTTTTTGTTACTGTCAAGTCACCTTGCCTTAAAGATAATAGATCAGTGAAAGGGCCTTTGCTCACACCTAAGGCTAGAAGGTAAATTTCCCCCTTGTCTGCCTCTCTGTGGTACCTCCTCTTTCTGCTTCTCCCCTCTTCTTCCCATTCTCCATATTTCTCTCTTCTTCCCTCTCTAGAGGGCTGCTGGTGAAGAGATCAATCATGCTTGCAGAGGTCAGAATTGATCAGTTAGAGGTGACATTTGAAACTGAGCCAAGAGCTGTAGATGTACCTATGGGCTGCAGATGGCTCAAATGCTACAAGCCGCCCACCCTTCCATTGCTATTCCTGCTGCCTTCTCGCTTGGGAGACCGCCATTATCTGAACACGACTGCATCCTTTCTGTTCCCAGACTTCTGCTTGGTCCTTTGGCCTCTCCCTAGATCAGGGGTGGCCAAACTTTTCAGGCTGTGGGCTGGTCACATGGTTCCTCCCACTGGAAGCAGAAGTAAAATGGGCCCACACATGCACAAAACACTGCCGTGGGTGAATTTATGGCAGCTTTTTGCACATCCTCAGGCACATTTTACTTCTGCTTCTGGTAGTCGCAAGGTCAGGGCGGGCCTGATGATTTAGCACCATGGGCTGGATATGGCCCACGGGTCGTAGTTCGGCCACCCCAACTCTAGATCAAGGGTGTTTCTGTTTTCTCCTTAGTCCTCAAGAGTCAATGTGGGCACCCTGCTATTGTTTTCTAAATCACGTTAGCTAATTAAGTTTGTCTTCCCGGCAGACCCAAGAAACAACTTTCACAGTAGCAGCAGTGAGAACTGTGACAGAATGGCTTATATGTTCAAAACACGGATTCCTCCTCCCTTGCCTCGCCCTACACTTGATTCCTGCAAAGAAAAATATTTTGTGTGTTTGGTGGCGGTATTATTTCTAATATTGAGTACCTGTGAGGAAGACTATTAGTTTGTTCAAATAGAACATTCTGCATTAATGCGATGGTGTAATTTGCTTCATCTTCTCTTCTCTTGTACGTTAATAAGACTCAAAAGCTTCCCAGCACTTCATAATTACTCCAGATCATGATTGTTTTTATACTCCAGGCCTCGAAACAACCTCTATGACTACTCTCCTAAGCATGCTTACTTATAAGTAAGCACTACTGAACACTACAGGTTTGGCTACTGGGGAAGCACGTGGAAGATCCGGCTCTGTATGTCTTGGGATTACCTATAAACCTGAGTTTCTGTAAATCCAAGCAGAATCATTTTTTCCCAATCCTTTTGCTCCCCGGAGCATTGCATGATGGAAATGCATCCCAAAATGAGGAACGCCAGAGTCTGATTGATACTATATACTGAGTGAAAGAGGGTTTTGCAAAGCTTGTATATGTATGTGCAATGGAAAGTGTATAGAACTGGGAAATGCTCAATTCAACCTGGCATGAAGCCTTACTTTTAGTGTGATAAGTGACTTTGACAGGGTTTTTGTGGTTCATTGCTAAGAAACTAATGTTAAGGGAGGCCCTGCCACTCCTATAAGCAAGGCCCTGCCTCCCACAATCTTTTTGTTTGTTTCTCTTCTTAGTAACAGTCTCTTCAGCCATTGTGCATTCCAGCATCTTATGGACATGATCCATCAGAAGTAGCTGCAGAACCTATCTGTCTATTCCAGACAGACCTGCGTGTTTTGCTTTTTCATGTTTGAAGAAGATGGGTGGTGTGAAAAGCTTTTGCATTTTGCTTTTTGGTCACACCACAGTGCTAATTGTAGACGACTCTTCTGATTTCTTCTGTTTGCTGGGCAAAGACTTGAGATATTCTAGGTGGCGTCGGGCATCTTCCTGGTTCTGCCGGACATAGTAGATCAAGTATGAGATCACCATGGCGAACCAGCCAAACATGGTGACCAGCATGGCAATGTCTGTGGTCTTTTTGTAGATGTTGCAGAAGTCTATGTCCCCAACCAGTTGTAGGAAAGGCTTCCCAATGTGTTCCTTCCGTGCAGAGGCGTCACACATAATACCATCAGAAGTGCCAGTGACCAGTTCTACCCTCTCAATGAGCTGCTGGAGTGTGCAGTCACACAGCCAAGGGTTGCTGGAGAGATTGGCTTTGGCCTTGAGTGAACTAAAGATATCCTTGTTGATTGAAACCAATTTATTTGAGGACAAGTCCAACAAATGCAGATTTTCCGACAAGCTCCGGAAGGCTCCGACTTCTACCCGGCTGATGACGTTATGGGACAGGTCTAGTTCCATTAGGAGTGGCAAATTCTGAAATGCGTCATTGGGCAGGAAGGAAATCTGATTGTAATCCAGATACAACTTGTTTGTATCGTTTGGAATATCTTTCGGGATCACTGTCAGTTGAGCTTTGCTGCAACGAAATGTTTTGAAGCCATCTTCAGTGGAGGGGTAGCAGCCCTTGGGGAAGGTGGTAGCTGAATGAAAGCAAAATGTCATCAGAATAACACTTTGGAGGAGCAACCACATGGCAACAGAGTGGTATAGGAACCAGTCCAGAAAAGGCATGTCGGGGCATCTGGATAACCATGCATCCACTCCGTCATCAGCTGCCTCTTGCACTTCCCTTGCTTCTTCAGAAACGTTGAGGACCACAGCTTGAGGAACACTATCTGTGAAAGACACAAGGAGGGAGGGAAACTAGATTTGAAGTTATGAGTTGTTGTCAGAATGAAATTTCCACCGCAGGAATAGCTTTAACCTGGATGTATTTAACCTTTTTGAGCACTGGCCTTACAGAGGACAAATAAGTTGGAGAAAAGTAAAATGGACCCCTTCACAAGACCCCTCCATAGATTGTTGAACTATGAGACAGATTGTTATTCAAGTGCAACTAGACCTGACTTGCATGCGAAAGGGAGAAGGGAGACATTCTAAAGACACAACCTTAAAATTGGACTGAATAACTACTAAGAGGTCATCTCCACCTATGGTAACACTGGCAAGTAGTAAGGACAAGAAATAAATGTCAGTGTGCCTGTTATGAATGTTAATTCACTACTTCACTCGTCTGCTTCTTCATTCCCTGAACACTAAAGTGCCTATGATCTGGACTCCAACAATTCAAAAATATGAGAACACAGAAAGGCCAGATTTGCTCATCCCTATCATGAGTGGAAATTTCAATTTATTTTCAGTTTGTTTCAATTGATCAGAAGTCCAACTGAAATCCAAAAGATATTGAATAATAGAGAAAGCAAAACCTAACAGTTTGCTTGTTCTCCATAAACAGACCAAGGGTTTGATCACATAGGGCAGTGATGGCAAACATTGACACTCCAGGTGTTCTTGGACTTCAATTGCCAGAAGCCAAAGTTAGCACTCCTGCTGATCAGGGCTTATGGGAATTGATGTTTCAGAACACCTGGAGTGCCAAGGTTCACCATCACTTACATAGGATAATACAGTATATTGCACTTTGGGCAGCTTATAGAATGATCTGGTACTATCTCTTTCCCAGTGATCGCATTACAGATGGTGTATTGTGTTCCAGCCTGATTGTGACTCATGCTCAAGATGGAACTATTTGTAGGGCCAGGCTAGAATGATTCCTGACAGGCAGAAGGATCACTTTAAGGTTGTTCTCTGCAAAGCAACCTTTTCCAATGTGTTCAGGCATCTGATCCAATCATTTAATCTTTCTGGATGAATAAACCCCATTCCCCTTTGTGCCCATGCATTTACCTCTTAAATTATCTTAACAGCTACACCAAAGCTACCACACTGCTGTCACCATATCAGGAACACAAGATGGTTTAACAGTCACCCCCTTTTCTTGAGGAACATGGAGCTACAATTCTAGGAAGAGGAAGAAGGCCTGGTCCATTCAACTCTTAACATTGTTGCTAAACTACAACTCCCGTGAGTCTTTAGGAATAATCCATGGCAGTTAAGCATGAATAAAAAAGCAGCATTACACTTTACAGTAACAATTACATTACAGTACTTCATTACTAATTATCCCCAATGTTATTTCCTAAATGGGATGAAATTATTGGAAATGTTTAGTTAAATGTGCAATGTATCTGCAAGGCAGCATTTAAGACAGTACTGTACAGTAATATCAAATCATTGTTTAATGAGGCTTTGTATCAACAGAGAGAACACACATTTATTATTGAATTTGGCTAAATTAGAGATACTCTTGGCTTTCTTTAGGAACTTGATGCTGTATCTTTGGTTGGGGCTGCTGGTTATATGGTTATTCTTTTTACTCACAGATTACTTTTTCTTCTCATATGGATTTTCTTGGATCAATCATCTTCTATATTCACCTGATAGATAGCATGTCTTTCATTCTGTCTTTAGGCTAAACATTACAGCCAGTGACTCAACACCCAGTGTCAGGCGGCAGTAGTTAACTAACCTGATTCGCTAAAGGGGCCAATGGCTGCAGGCAGATGAGCCCCTTTAGGTGGGGTGATGGTCCCCCTCAGTGGAGGAAATGCCACTGGAAACCATCATATTGGGTCCAACGGCAAAATGAGCGGAAGAGAAACCACTTCACTATTCTGATCCCCAACGGTCATGGAGGTGGAAGACCATACCTGTCAACCCGCAGCTCCAGAAAAATGGGACCTGCGCAGATCACTTGTGCGCAGGTCACTTTCCACGCACGCATGGAAGCGCTACGCCGCTTGCGCAGCCCCTACGCAAGCGGTGTAGCGCTTCCACGCATGCGCAGAAGTGCTACGCTGCTTGCATAGGGGCTGCGCAAGCAGCGTAGCACTTCCACGCATGTGTGGAAAGCGTTTTTCCTTGCTGCCAAATTACGGGGTTTTGGCAGCGCGGGGCGGGTTATGACATCAATCGACATCAAATTACGGGGTAATCCCGGTCAAATCGAGATGGTTGACAGGTATGGTGGAAGACGCCATGGCAGATAGACTGTGAAGGTGCACCTTCTCCATATCCTCAAGGCTGCGGCGGTCCATTGCAGTCCCGGTGTTAAATCCTGCATGTCGCACTTCATGTGTGCCGTGGGGGATGGCTCCAAGTTCATAGTGTTTGGGGCACTTCATGGCAAGATGGGATCCACCTTAAACAAATTCACACCAGTGACATTTTTCCTGGTTCAGGAAAAAAAATGCATTCTCAGATATGAGTTGCAGTCGACGTCGACTTTATAGCTAAAACACAATGAGCTTTAATTAATGGGCTGGTAGAAATTTAGACAAACATTTAGTTTTTATAAAGCGCACCCCCTTATTAATTTTGCATTTTATAACTTCCTCTGAGATTTTAATCTAAATTACCATATGCTTATCTTTTCCTTTAATGTGTTTTGCTTGAAACACACTGCTTCTGATTTTATGAACCTGATTGCCAATTTATCTGTTAGGATTTACATCAGGCTTCAAATTTTTCAGCATGCAAAGGGTTAACACATAATCCTTGGGAGAGGGAACTTCTGTTACCAGGATTAACTTGCTTTTATGTTTTGTTTGCTATTATGTTTTTGTTGTGTCCTAATAGTGTAACCTTCTACATGTGATATCAATGTATCTGAACCAATGTAACCTTGCTGATAAGTAACAATGTAACCTTCAGCTGTATCACATAAACCCTGTAATAGGACGCGAGCTAATGACCACCAGCTGGCAGTAGCGAGCGTCCAGGCTCTCTTGGTTCAAACCCATCAAAGACCGCAGCGCGGGAAGTTTCCCGCCGCTACCTACACCTGGACAAGAAGGGCGTGACCAGCATGACGTCACGCGGACCAGTAGCCAACGGGCTACCGTGGAGCCACATTCAAATACGTTACTACCATATATATAGAGCTGTTCGTCCGCCATTACCTCATGTTCCCTCTGTCCACCATGCAATAAACCTGAGTTAACCCAGCCGTTGGCTGTGCTTTGTGTCTTGACTCTCATACACTAAATTGGCGACGAAGGTGGGATCATGGATCCCCACGGAGCCAGGACACAGAGCGGGTTCAACATCACCAAACCGCAAGACTGGGAGCTTTTTGAGATGGACTTCCAGGCGGCACTGGTGGAGCTCAAAGTCAAAGAAGACGACGAGGAAAGGAAGAGGGCCATCCTCACCCGCATGCTTGGGATGGAAACCAAGCGGACGCTGGTGGGCATCCTTGCACCGAAGAAGATGAGCGATTTCAAAGCCGGTGACATCATGAAAATGCTGCGTGAGCGTTTCCGACCCTCGAGGGCAATGTTTCCCGCTCGGAGTGCATTTTGGAGGCGAGTTCAAGCGCCGGACGAGTCGGTAGAAGCCTTCGTAACGGCTATGAGGGTAGCCGCCGCCCCCTGCAAATGGGACCACATCCTAGAGATGGCCCTCAGGGACGGAGTCCTGTGTGGCCTGAAGGACAAGGAAGTACAGCGCAGCTTGATGAACAAGGAGCCACCACCCACACTGGAAGAGGTTGTAGAGGCCGCGGAAGCCGCGGAATCCACGAATGCTGGAGTGGACGAGATGCACAAGTGGCGTGAGTGGCGTCCGAGGGCCGGCAAAGCGGAAAACTCGTCGCACGGGAAGTCCGGTCAGTCGGTGCATGCAACCCGACCGACCTCGAAATCGTCTTCAGAAAGCAGCGATGGCGAGGAGGTCCAGAAGGTCCGGAGAGGCGGGCGCCGCTGCGATGGTTGCGGAGCGGCCCATGAGCGCGTGAATTGCCCATTCAGGAAAGCCGAGTGTTTCAACTGTGGACGTCGGGGGCACATCGCCAAGGCGTGCAGGAAATGGAAAGAGGGCCGGAGACAGTCGCAAGACCGTTCAGCCAGACCGGACCGTCCAGCGAGGTCCAAAGATGGCGCCCGGGCCACGAGGAAGCAGGACGGCGTGGGCCGCATCTCGGACGACAGCGAGGGCGACGCTCCTGTGTTCAACGTGTCTGCGGGACAGCCCCATTACTTTGTTGAGGTACTAGTACAAGGGACCCCTATTAGGATGGAAGTTGACTCGGGGTCCTCCTATTCTATAATCCCCCAGAGAGAGTTCTTGAAAATCGACCCCCACGTGCGGCCCAAACTTAAAGCGTTGAGGGCCACACTACGGGACGTTCAGGGGAACAGCATTCCAGTGTTGGGGGTCGGAACGTTCCGGGTTCGCTTTAAGAGACATTCTGCGGAACTTCCCCTAGTGGTGCTAAAAGGGGGGAGTTGTAGCCTCCTCGGAACACAGTGGTTTCAGCCCTTAGGCCTGTTAATAGGGGGGTGCATGCCGTAGGCGAGGACCCAATACAAGCAGTGTGTGACGCACACCCCGCCGTTTTTAAAAGTGGACTGGGAAAGTTCAAGGGACCCCCTGTAGCCTTCGACTTAGACCCGGAGGTCCGCCCGATAAGACTTAAACCGCGCAGGGTACCGTTCGCGCTTAAGGACAAAATAGAGGCGGAACTGGACAAACTGGTGGGTCAAGGAATTCTCGTTCCTGTGGATTCCGCGGAGTGGGAGACTCCAATTGTAACAGCACTGAAGGCTAACGGGGAGGTGCGCATTTGCGCTGATTATAAGTGTACCATTAATAAGGCAATCCGCCCTAATGCATACCCGGTGCCAGTGGTCAGCCACCTTCTGGCCAGGCTGAATGGGGGAAAGTGTTTCGCTAAACTCGATTTAGCACAGGCCTACCAGCAACTCCCGGTAACCCCCGCCACAGCGGCGGCACAAACAATAGTCACACATAAGGGGGCGTTCCAGGTGTCGAGGTTACAGTTCGGCGTGAACTCGGCACCTGGCATTTTTCAATCGCTAGTGGAACGCCTCCTGAAGGGGTTGGAGGGGGTGTTGCCATATTTTGATGACGTGTTGATAACGGGGGGGAGTAAGGCCGAGCTGGCCCACAGATTGGATAAGGTCCTGGCCGTGTTCGAGAAAGCGGGGCTGCGACTGAGAAAGGACAAATGTGTATTTTTCGAAACAGAGGTTGAGTTTTTAGGGTTCCGTGTCACGCCCGAGGGAATTAGGCCGTCCAAATCTAAGGTAGCCGCCATTAAGAAAGCCCCTCGCCCCACTTCCAAAACCGAGCTTCAGTCATTTCTGGGGCTTCTCAATTTCTACCATACCTTCCTTCCACGGAAGGCGTCTGTTGCCGAGCCGCTCCATCGGCTACTTAAAAAAGAGGAAAAATGGCTGTGGGGTGACGAGCAAGAAAGAGCGTTCACAGAGTTAAAGCAACTCCTCACATCCGAGGCAATCCTGACTCATTTCGACCCCAAACGGCCCATAGTTTTGGTCTGCGATGCATCCCCGGTGGGGGTGGGGGCGGTGCTTTGCCACGTGTTAGACGACGGAAGGGAGGCCCCGATAGCGTTTTATTCAAGGTCCCTGTCCCAAGCAGAGCGGAATTACGCACAGACCGATAGGGAGGCACTAGCGATAGTAGCGGGAACCAAGAAATTTCACGATTTTCTGTATGGTCGGCCGTTCAAGATCGTTACTGATCATAAGCCCCTGTTAGGAATATTCACTGCAAATAAGCCCACGCCACAGATCCTGTCCCCGAGGATGCTGCGGTGGGCTATTTTTCTTAACGCATATCAACATGAGTTAGAATACCGGCCAGGGAAGGAAATCAGCCATGCAGACGCGCTCTCACGGTCGCCGTTACCATTGTCGGACGACCAGAAGGCAGGGGTAAGAAGAGACCGCCAGGTATTGCTAATAGAGGTCTTAGAGTCACCCCCGATAGTACCGGCCGACATTGCCAGGGCGACCGGAAAGGATAGAACACTAGAGAAGGTATGCTCCTGGGTGCAAAAGGGGTGGCCGGCGTCATCCCCAGGCACGGAATTCGACCCATTCTTCCGAAAGCGAGTGGAGTTGTCTTTAGAGAGGGGGTGCCTTTTGTGGGGCCAACGGGTGGTGGTTCCTACGTCCCTGCGGCCGAAGGTGCTAAAGCTGTTGCACGTCAGCCACCCGGGAATCGTCCGTTCCAAGGCGTTGGCCCGGAGTTACTTCTGGTGGCCCCAGCTGGACGCCGACATAGAGCAGATGGTTGGCACTTGTGAGGCATGTCAATGCTCTCGACCGGAGGTGGCCCGCCTACCGCATAGGGAATGGGACGCAGCAAGGGGACCGTGGTCCAGGGTGCACGTAGATTTTGCTGGCCCATTCCGGGGAACCATGTTTCTCCTGGTGGTGGATGCATACTCAAAGTGGCTGGAGGTCATTCCGGTAAAGAGCACATCCTCCGCCACTACCATTCGCCAGCTAAGGAGGGTCTTTTCCACGTTCGGCTTACCCGACACTTTGGTCAGCGATAACGCCAGTTGTTTCACGTCCGCTGAGTTCGCAGTATTCATGGAGGCAAATGCAATTCGGCATGTCACATCCGCGCCGTTTCACCCGGCCACGAATGGCCAAGTGGAACGGTTGGTGCGCACCACAAAAGATGCGCTGCGGCGCATGGGCTCGGGAGATCTAAATCACCAAGTTTGTCAATTTCTATTAGCGTACAGAGTGACCCCCTTAGCGTCTGGTTACTCGCCGGCCGAGCTGCTGATGCGGAGGAAACTGACCACGCTTTTGTCCAGGCTAGACCCGTCGAGGGTCGAGGACAAAGGGAAGAACATAGGGTTAGCGGTCTCGAAAGGTTTCGGCGTAGGCGATCCTGTACACTGCAGGAACTATGCCAACGCAGGCCCAGCCTGGGTGCCAGGGACGATAATAGAACAGACGGGGCCAGTGTCCTATCGGGTGGAAACTAGCACCGGCCTCCTCTGGAGGAGGCACGCTGACCAACTGAGACACCGAGTGAGCGAGGGGCCGGCCAGTGGGGCTCAGCGACAGGATTCAGCGATAGGGTTCTCCCCCACCCGTTTAGCCCAAGGGGGAGACAGGGGGGAAAGCAGCGAGCCCGACTCGTATCCTTTTGATACCCCAGTTCTATCCGAGCCCGGGGGGAGGGAAAAGGAGTGTGCGGCCGCCGCTGCCGCTTCCCCCGAATCCGATTTTGATTTTGATTTTGATTCTGCTAGCCGGGGGGGGGTTTTCGGAGTGTTCCCCCACCCATCCAAGCGAGAAGAGGGGTTTTTCGTTAGTCCCCAGTGCCCCCGGTTCTTCCCAAACAAAGCACACACCTCCCAACAAAGCCGCAGAGCCGCGGCAAAACACTAACAAGTCATCCTCTCCGATTGCAGGGCAGGAAGCCAGGGAGCAAGGAGGAGGGAGCGAAGCCGGGGCAGGGCAGCCCGCGCCGAGACCCCAGCGTGTTCGAAATAAGCCATCTTGGCTGAGAGACTTCGTCTCATCCTAGGGGGGAGGAGTGTTGTGTCCTAATAGTGTAACCTTCTACATGTGATATCAATGTATCTGAACCAATGTAACCTTGCCGATAAGTAACAATGTAACCTTCAGCTGTATCACATAAACCCTGTAATAGGACGCGAGCTAATGACCACCAGCTGGCAGTAGCGAGCGTCCAGGCTCTCTTGGTTCAAACCCATCAAAGACCGCAGCGCGGGAAGTTTCCCGCCGCTACCTACACCTGGACAAGAAGGGCGTGACCAGCATGACGTCACGCGGACCAGTAGCCAACGGGCTACCGTGGAGCCACATTCAAATACGTTACTACCATATATATAGAGCTGTTCGTCCGCCATTACCTCATGTTCCCTCTGTCCACCATGCAATAAACCTGAGTTAACCCAGCCGTTGGCTGTGCTTTGTGTCTTGACTCTCATACACTAAAGTTTTGTTTGCTATTAAACCAGAAAAAACCCTCTGCTTTCCTACCTAAAATATGATTGCCTCACCCTAAATCTTTGTTTTCTGTTTTTGGGAGTTGCTGGCTACTTGTTCATAAGGGAGATGCAGCCATTTTAAACTCTCTCTATTTTTCAGCAACACAGGCTGCAGTGGATCAGTGGTTAAGAAGCTCACCTTGTTAGGTTGGCAAGTTGGCAGTTCGAGACCCGTGTACTGCATGACAGATTGAGCACCCATCTCTGTCCCAACTCTTGGAGACATGAAAGGAGCCTCATTTTGGGCATTCCCTGAGCTGAGTTTCTTCTGCAAAAATCCTTTCATTTCAGAATAATTTCTGATACGAAATTATTATTATACCAACACAGTTGTAATGGAGGAAAACCTTCATTTTTTCCTTGTAACTAAATCTAAGTCTTTATCTTCTAACTAACCTAAAACCAGCCTGTTAACAATTCTGAACATATAGTGAGTAAATATCTTTTTTTCATTTTACTTCAAACTTTTGGTCTAAGTTATTATTTTTGGCTGGGAAACACGCTGAACCTGAGAGGTTCTTGTGAGGGGACTTGCAAACAATTCAAACATTATATATTGTCCCACTTTCATTGTGCAATACTCAACACAAATTTACACCTGCCACACCCTCTTTCTCACAGTGGTATTCAGAAAAGTACATTCTCCTAAACTTGAATGCTCCATCATTCTGCAATTGAATCAGTGAATGTGTCCAGAGCCCCATCTAGTCTCAGTAACAGTAGCCTAAGGACAGAGACAACATGCTTTAAATGCAGCCTATTTCATGTATGCTCAACTCTATATCCTTTGCAGTGAGCAATAATATCCAGCAAATTGGGTTAGACCAGCAGAGGGAAGGAGATAATCAATGCTGCTTTATAAGAAGTGGTGGCTACTTATGCTGATGATCTAGAAACACTAAGCATGGTTACAGTTTAAATTTGACTCTCAAGGTGAAACGTAAGGGATAAATAATTGTAAACGGGGGTCACACCGAGGTGTAATGTATCATTTTGGGACAATCCTTGCATCCGCATACAAAGAGTGACAGCACCACGCCTCAAGTGACCTGATTAAAACATCTTTCCCTCTAAAGGGAAGGTTTCCCATTTCTCATGATTGTTAAACAACTTAGGTATGGCAGGGAGGAGGAAGCCACTTAATGAATTTGAAAAAACAAAATTTCCCTTGTCACACAGCTTTGGAAGTGACATTTTATATTTCTTTTTAATTGCTGCAAAACCAACATAGAACATCAGCAATGCTTTGAGAGGACTTTTTTTTTTAAAAAAAAAGCACAGTCAAAGTAGGCCTGAAACATTAGCAACAATTAAAAAGAAATGCAAAACTTCTTCTCCCTTGCCCTCCAAGGGCAAACTGCTAGGAAGCTTTCTATTTCTGAATATCATTAAGTGACTTCAGCAAAGGGACAGTTTCTATCAGGTGTTTTGGATCAATCTTAGTGATCACACACACACTGGAACCAAACCAAAACAGAGCGACCAGCCCATTCCCAGTCACATAAATCCCATACACGTACTTTTCTTTTTCCACATCCACATAAACAAAACCTGAGAACCTGGCAAGTTTTCAACATCTTTAAAAAACCCAAAGAGAAATAGAAGTATTAAGATCTTAATGGCAAAGGAAGTTCAAGCAAAAATGAATTGTTTTTCAACACAACTGTCTTGCAAGATTTTGCAAGAGTACTTACTTAGCAGAGACTCACATTCCACCACTTCACAGATGACAAACACTGTCTCTGGTAGTGGGACGAAACAGAAGCTCAAATGGCTCAGTCAGGAACCGATAACATGACACCAGGCAGCCGTTAGTGGTTTTTGATGCTCTGAAGTGACAAGCTGGCTAAAGCTATCTAATCATTTCAGTATATTTCAAGAGGAACCGTTCTCAAAGAACACACACAGCTGGCAACTTACAAACTTAACCAAAGGAGAAGTTCCCTAGTTGAACCTCTGTATTGTATACATATGGAAAATATTAATTTCTGGACTACAACTCCCATAATACCCCAGCCCACGGAACGCTGTTAGCTTTCCTGCCAAAGCAGTACCTGTTTATCTACTTGCAATTTCTTGCTTTCGAACTCCTAGGTTGGCAGGAGCTGGGACAGAGACAAGAGCTCACATCATCGTGCAGCACTCGGGTCTTAAACTGCTGACCTGCCAGCCTTCAGGCCTCAAGTTCAGCATCTTAGCCGCTGCAGCCCCGTATCATTTGTATACTAAACATTTGATTTAATATTGAACAAAAATCAATCGGATCAATGTTGGAGATGCAAGACAGAAAGAGGAACGTATTTACATATGTGGTAGGGCTGTCGGCATGCTAAAACTTTTTGGAACTTAATAGAATCAGAATTGGCAAAAATAATGAATATGACAATTGAATTGAATCCAAAAATTGCTTTACTGGGCGAGACAGATGAACTTAGTATGGATAAAAAATAGAAAAGAATTATTGCTTACTTTATTATCGGTGTCTAGACAAATAATAGCTTAAGAATGGAAAAAAGAGTTTATGATAAATAAAACCAGATGGTACAGTGAAGTATGGCAATTAGCGTTGAATGAAAAGTTAACTATGGAAGTGAACTTAAAAGGGGTATTATAAATAAAGGAAGTTTTTGGGATATTTGGAACCCATTCGTAGTATATGCTTTGTCAAATGAAAACAGTGTCAAGCCAGACCCAGAAACGTGCAAATTTTGGGGAAATTAGAGAAAAGGCGAGAAGATTTTATTCTTTTACAGATTCCAATGTATAGCACGGGTGAGTCATTAGTTAATAGTAACATTATGTGTAAATGATATTACGTTTTGTTTTACTGTCTAAAAGAGTTGAAATTGTTTAAATTGTTTAATAAGTGGTTGGCTATAAATATGAATAAATAGGCATCTTTGTATGTTTCATAAGATAAAATTATATGTTATCCTCATAGAATACTAGCAACAAAGGAGTTAAACGCATATCAAGAGGCATAAGTACGAGGATACATATTAATATGTTGAATATATATAAGGAAATAATAGATAAATAAGCCATTAATATGGAGGAGGAATTGTAAAATTTGAGACGAGAAGGTTTCTTTGGTCTGTCTTTTGTGTTGTGTTTAATTTGTACTGTAATCAGTTGTTGTTTTTCTTATTTCTTTGTTTGTATAAATGTACTTATAAATTTTAAAAATTTTAAAAAAGTGTTTTTTTTCCCCCACTAAAGCTCCCTCCCTTTGGACCTAGTCCCACACACACAATTCAAAGGCCCCCGGCAACTTCGGGGGCACTCCAACCACCTGCTTCCTCATCCTATGCTAGCTCACAGCCTTTGACTAGGGTCTTGTGTACCTGCTGATCCATACATAAAAAGGTTAATGAGCCAAATGAACTGCATAAATCTGGCCAAACTAGCTAGTTTGGCTCTGGTCAGCCCCTCATTTTGTTGGGAGCCTGAAGGTGACTCGTTGCCATGGCAACTTGTTTCTTGGTACAGGGCCATGCTGGAATGGGTTGAATAAGAAAAAACAGAGAAGAGGGGGAAAGGCTTCCCTGCCTCCCGGCTATGGATGACGTAATCTGGATGTCTGTGCCTGGAAAGAGACTGCAGTTCAGCCAAGAATTAAAAGAGACTAATGAGAGAACAGAGTTTGGCCATCATCAGCCAGCAGCATTCATTTGAAGGCGCCCTCTCCCTTTCCTACCCAACTGCGTCCCCGAATAATCTGATTTGGGTATTTAAATGGTGCCTTCTGTTAGCAATGGGAAAATCCGTCCATTTTGCTTTCGTCCGTTTTTGAACTTTTAATCCTTTTCTGCACTGAGCATGATGAAGTGTGCAATGTTTGGTAAACTTCACCAAAAAAACAAAAGCTAAATTCTGTAGGCACAATTGAAGAGAAGTGCCTAAGAAAAGTAAAATAGCAATAGCAATTACACTTATATATTGCCCCTCTGGGAGGCTCAGAAGATAATTTGCATTTTGCCCCCAACATGCTGGATACTCATTTCACCAACCTCAGAATGAGGGAAGGCTGAGTCAACCTTTTGCCTGGTCAGGATCGAACTTACAATGTCAGCAGTTATCGCTACAACACAATAGTTTAACCACTGCACTACCAAGGCTCCAGCAACCTGAATTTGGCAAAACCTTGTTTTGTGAGCCGCCCAGAGTCGAGCAATCGAGTGGGGCGGCGGCATATAAATGTGAATATAATAATAATAATAATAATAATAATAATAATAATAATAATAATAATAATAATAATAATAATAATAATAATAATAATAATAATAATAATAATAATAATAATAATAATAATAATAATAATAATAAAGGGAATCAAACCATGAGTTCCAAGAAGTAAGTGCTCAAAACTTTGGACCTAAGCAATTCTTCTTCCTTAACATATTCAGTTTTCTCAAATCTGAAATTCTTTTCATTCTAAATAGGAAAAAAAATGTGGATTTGTTTACATTCTTACCCAAAAAAATTGCCTGAAACAATTTCCACCCATTCCTATGTGAGGTGTCCCAGCTATCTCTAGTCTCCATTACTGCATACCGCAATTTGTATACTGTAGTGTACTGTATTTACAAATAAACTAAAATGTCACTGAAAGCCATTAAACCACAAGTGACTTCTTTCCCCAGGAAAACCATACTTGTGTTTGTGTAAGTGTAAGAACATGGCAGTGTTAAGAGCCAGTGTAAGAACACGGCAGTGTTTCTGTCAAGCAAATTGACTTGCCAACACTATGGCCTGCAGGTTAGGAACCTTAAGTCACCCATGCAAAGTTTATATTCTCAGCCCATTCTTTTACTCCTTTTTTAAAAAAAACAATAAATCCTAACCGGAAAAAGTGACGTCAGCAGGGGGAAACCACTAACAGAGAAAGGAAGACTGATAGAAGGAGGTTCTAAACAAGAGGACGTCAGATAAGCCTTTGTAACATGGACCCAAATGCTAGCAACAGCCTTTGCCCTTCCCAGAAACAGCCTCTAGGCACCAAGTTTCAAAGGGAAACAGTACAAAGCCGAGATAACCGTGCTTTGTTTGTGGTGGTTGTGAAGGACAGTCTTGGATTTGAAGATACAGTAATACCTCATACAAAGTCCACTTCATACAACATCGAATTCATACAACATTGCCTAATTCCTTGAAAAAAGTTGCCTTTGTATGAGGCATTGGGATTTTTCCTAGGTTGCATTGTGCCTGGGCAGTATAAAAGGCAGAACGCATGCATTCATTGCTCTTGTGTGTTTTGCACGAGGCGAAGAGTGTTTAGGAGCGGTTTTGAGCGCAATTATGGATTTTTTTGAATTTTTTCGTCAGAATTTTTAGAAGCATTCCTGGGATTTTTGCAGAATTCTTCAGGTTCTTGGACAATCAGGGGTTTTGACATGTTTTTGTAATGTATTCAGCCTTTATGTTTATGTTTGCGTTTATTCAATTTATACCCCGCCCTACTCAGCACGTGGCCGACTCAGGGCAGCTAACAACATATAAATGACCCCAAGGCAACCCAAGGGGTTTACATATAGGATACAATGTTCAAAATACAATAATAAATACAATATTTTTTAAAAAAAACATAGCCCAAGGCCTAGATATAGTATTACAATATGCTATGCTAGAAAACAGTTGAGTCCTAGGAAACAACAGCAGGTGCTTGTGTGCCGTGTAGGTGTTGGGGAGGCGAAAAGTCTGGAAAAGTTGGCAACAGTAATAAGGGAAATCATCGCTTGTAGACAATGATTTCTTAAAGTTCTGTCAGTTTCCTGTCTGTTTCCTTGACTTTGCCCTGAAGTCTGTGCTGTTACAGTACAATGTAGCTCTATGGAAACGACATTGTACAAGGCATCGCGGCAAGGATTTGGACGTTGTATGAGGCATCGCGGCTAGGATTTTGCATGCCACATACAAAGTCCAAATCCGTATAAAGTCCAAACTTGTGGAACCAAGTTTGGACGTTGTATGAGTGTTATGTATGGACAATGTCGTTTTAAAAAGATGTATGAATGTAACCTGACCACAATTACAGCGCGAGTAAGCTGCCCATAGAGGGCAGCTGCGAGCGTTCAACTCACGCCGGTAGCAGCCAATGAGCTACCGTGCAACAAGATTCAAATGTATTGTACTGCTGCATATAATGTGATGTACCTCCGCCATTACCACATGTTCATCCTGATCATCAACCAATAAACCTGTGTTAGTCCTCACTGCGACTCCTTCTTTGTCTTCCGTGCAAGACACCAAATTGGCGACGAGGATGGGATAATGGCGAATCCCAAGGTCAAGCCTTACCAGTTCGATGTCAGCGAGCCCGAACAATGGGAGCTCTACGAGTGCCAGTTCCGGCACGACGACGCGAAGATGCGCTCCCATTTCCTGGCCCAGGTGGGGCCGGCCACGCTGCGTATCCTGATGAACCTGGTGGCCCCCCGGAAGGTGGACGTGGTGGACGTGGTGCCCATCGACAGCATTCTGGAGTTGTTGGGCGAGCACTTCCAGCCTCCCGTCTCGATCTTCCCAGCCCGGGTCGCGTTCCACAGGCGAGACCAGCGACCGGGCGAATCCGTGTCCGCCTACGCGGCGGCCCTCAGGCTTGCAGCGGTGCACTGCCAGTGGGACGACCTGTACCAGGCCCTCCGAGACCGCATGCTGTGTGGTCTGAGGGACGAGGAGCTCCAGCGGAAGCTGATGACCCGCGACTACCGCCTCACGTTCAACGAGGTACTGCAGGAGGCCCAAGCGGCCGAGGCGGCCAGGAGCGGGGTCAGGGTGTTCAAGTCCCGAGGGGCCACGTCCGAAGGGGCCAAGTCACCAGTACAGGCGGCCCGGCGGACACCAGCGAAGGCGGCCTGGCGGGCCCCCAAACCGCCCGCCGGCACACCAACGGCGTCCGAGGAGTCGTCCACGACGGCAGACCCCTGCTCCAGCAAGGACGACGATGTCCAGAGGATCAAGAAACGAGGAGAGAAGAGGCAGACCCGCGAACGGCAAGACCGCCGCTGCGACGGTTGTGGGGCGTCCCACGACCGCACGAGGTGTCCGTTCCGAAAGGCCGAGTGTCACAATTGCGGCCGAAAGGGACACATCGCCCGAGTGTGCAGGCGCGGGCGAGTCGAGGACAAGGGAAATTCGAGCCATCCCCAGACGCACCAACGGAAGGCGGCCGGCACCAGGAAGGTCTCAGCCAACTACAGCGAGGCAGGCATGAACCGCGTGGGCCTGGAGCACCGGCGTTTTTTCGTTGAGGTACTGTTACAGGGGTTCCCAGTGAGGATGGAGATAGACTCAGGGTCATCTTATTCCATCCTGTCGCAAAGAGAGTTTATGCGTATTCCCCCAGATAAGCGGCCCAAGTTGCGGGCCATGAAGTCACACCTACGGGACGTGCAGGGAAATGGGATCCCAGTGTTGGGGGTGGGGAACTTCAAGGTGAAGTTCAAGAATTACTCCAAAAAACTGCCCCTAGTGGTCCTCAAGGGGGGGAGATGCTGCCTTTTGGGAACGCAGTGGTTCGCTCCCCTGGGAATCGAACTGTCCGGCATTAACGCCATCGAGACTGACCCAATGCGGGACGTGTGCAACGCACACCCGGACGTCTTCAAAAAGGGGCTCGGGACTTACAAGGGGCCCCCAGTTTCCTTTGACTGGGACCCAGAAATCCGACCCATATGCCTCAAGCCAAGAAGAGTGCCTTTCGCCCTCAAGGACAAGATCGAGGCGGAATTGGACAAATTGGTGGGGCAGGGGATTTTGGTTCCAGTCGATTCGGCGGAGTGGGAAACGACGATTGTTACGGCCCTTAAATCAAACGGGGAGGTCAGGATTTGTGCGGACTATAAAGTACGATCAATAAGGCCATTCGGCCAAATGCATATCCGGTGCCCGTGGTCAGCCATCTACTGGCCACGTTACATGGGGGGAAGTGTTTTGCCAAGCTTGATCTGGCGCAGGCATATCAGCAGCTCTCTGTAACCCCGGCTGCTGCCGCTGCGCAAACGATCGTAACGCACAAGGGGGCATTTAAGGTAACGTGCCTTCAGTTCGGCGTGAATTCGGCCCCCGGAATTTTCCAGTCCCTCGTGGAACGCCTTTTAAAGGGGCTTCCAGGCGTCCTCCCATATTTTGACGATGTTTTGATAACAGCGGGGGGCGAATCAGAACTAGCGCAAAGGCTAGACAGGGTCCTTTCAGTGTTCGAGAAAGCGGGCCTCCAACTGAGACGGGACAAATGTGTTTTCTTTGCGAGGGAGGTTGAGTTCCTCGGGTTCAAGATAACCCCGGAAGGCATCAAGCCCTCCGAGTCCAAGGTTGCGGCCGTGCAAAACGCCCCTCGCCCCACCGCGAAACCAGAGCTGCAGTCATTTCTGGGGCTCTTAAATTTTTACCATTCCTTCCTGCCGAGGAAGGCATCCGTTGCAGAGCCACTGCACGCGCTATTGAAGAAAGAGGCGGTTTGGCGGTGGGGAGACAGGCAAGAGAAAGCTTTCAGGGAGCTAAAGGCACTTCTATCCTCGGATGCTGTCCTGACCCACTTTGACCCGAGGAGACCAGTAGTCCTAGTCTGTGATGCGTCCCCAGTGGGGGTGGAGGCGGTTCTATGCCACGTGTTGGAGAGCGGGCGGGAAGCCCCAATAGCGTACTACTCAAGGTCCCTCTCGAAGGCTGAGCGCAATTACGCGCAAACAGATAGGGAGGCCCTGGCCATCATCGCGGGAACGAAGAAGTTCCACGACTTTTTATACAGCCGCAAGTTTACGGTAGTGACGGATCACAAGCCACTTCTGGGAATCTTCACTACCGGCAAACCCACACCGCAAATTCTATCCCCCAGGATGCTGCGTTGGGCCATCTTCCTCAACGCCTACCAGTATGAGCTGGTCTATCGCCCAGGGAAGGAGATCTCCCATGCGGACACGCTGTCCCGATCTCCCCTCCCTAGTGTAGGGGACCCCACATGCGAGGTAGAGCAGGACCACCAGGTCCTGCTGATCGAGTCTCTCGACTCGCCCCCCATTCTCCCGGCCGACCTCGCCAAGGCCACGGCGGCCGACAAGATGCTGGCCCAAGTTAGTTCCTGGGTTAGGAAAGGGTGGCCCACTACTCCCCCCGAGGAACATTTCAAGCCATTTTTCAGGCGAAGAGTAGAGCTTTCTCTGGAAAGGGGCTGCTTACTCTGGGGCCAGCGGGTAGTTATCCCAGAGAAACTGAGGGCCAAGGTACTGAAGCTACTGCATACCAGTCACCCCAGGATCGTGCGCTCCAAGGCTCTGGCCAGGAGTTTCTTTTGGTGGCCCCAGATAGACGCGGATATAGAACGTTTAGTGGGCACGTGTGAGAGCTGCCAGAGCTCTCGGCCCGAGGAGTCCCGGTTACCCCATAGGGAATGGGACACGGCCCGCGGGCCATGGTCCCGGATTCATGTCGACATCGCTGGCCCTTTCCGCGGGTCCATGTTTCTGCTGGTAGTCGACTCCTACTCCAAGTGGTTGGAGGTAATCCCCATGAACAGCACCTCCTCTGCGGCAACCATTAAACAGTTGCGCAAGCTTTTTGCCAGTTTCGGCCTGCCAGACGTCCTTGTTAGCGATAACACTAGTACCTTCACGTCTGCAGAGTTCAAGACATTTATTGAGCGAAACGCAATCAGGCACATTACCGCTGCCCCGTTTCACCCCGCCACAAACGGTCAGGTAGAGCGCCAAGTGCGCACTACGAAAGACGCACTGCGGCGCATGGGTCCCGGCGAGTTGAACCTTCATCTGTGTCAGTTCCTCATCTGCTACAGGACAACCCCCCTAGCTTCAGGGTTTTCCCCAGCCGAACTCCTCATGAGGAGGCGTCCGGTAACACTTTTTGACCGGATGGATCCGTCCAGGGTGGAGGATGAAGGGAGAAATATAAACATAGGGGGAGAGAGCTCCAAAAGTTTTTTGGTAGGGGACCCGGTTCACTGCAGGAACTACGCGGCCTCGGGGCCAGCGTGGGTACCAGGGATGATTATTGAGCAGACGGGGCCAGTATCCTACAGGGTCGAGACTAGCTCAGGTCTACTCTGGAGAAGGCACGCCGACCAACTCAGAAGGCGAGTCACCAGTGAAGGGGAATCAGTGGTAGGATCCTCACCCACCCGCGTTACCCAAGGGGGAGACACGGCGGCATCCGCGGATACAAATGCATATCCTGGGTTCCCAGCCACAGAGGAGGATACTTTGGAAGAGAGGGATGAGTTCGATTATGAGTTGCGGTACCAGGGGGGTGTAGCGGAGTGGTCCCCCACCCGTCCTAGCGAGAAGAGGGGTTTCAATTCAGCCCCTGGTACTCCAGTCCCCCCAGCCCTTTTGTTTTAGAATATACCATAGCTCCAGCTCCCCGGAGACAAACACCCCCAAGACGGGCAACGGGGGGGAGTCCGCCCACCACAGTCTCTAGAACTCCCGGGCAGGTAACGGGGGGTGGCGAGGCCACGAGGGCCTCTTCGTCGGTCCCGAGATTCGTACTGGGGGGGACCCCAAGCTCCTCAAACGGTAGGCAGGGGTTCACCTCCCAACTGTTCATTCCCTTCCCGTCCCCCAATGCAAGGTTACCGCAGAGCCCACACCGAACCGCTAATGAGTCCCCCCTTTCCGTTGCAGGACAGGACTCCGCGGAACCAGGAGCCGTCGGCTCCCCTGTGTTAAGTCAAGCGGCCGCACGCCCCAGGCGCACGTGTGGCAAGCCACAATGGTTGAGGGACTTCGTCCTATCCTAGGGGGGAGCGATGTTATGTATGGACAATGTCGTTTTAAAAAGATGTATGAATGTAACCTGACCACAATTACAATGTAGCCCAGCTGTTAAAGGAACGCGAGTAAGCTGCCCATAGAGGGCAGCTGCGAGCGTTCAACTCACATGGTTCTCATTCCTCAAATCACCGGCAGCCGCGGGAACTCTCCCACACTATCAATAACTACAGAAGAGGGGCGTGACTTGGGACGACGTCACGCCGGTAGCAGCCAATGAGCTACCGTGCAACAAGATTCAAATGTATTGTACTGCTGTATATAATGTGATGTACCTCCGCCATTACCACATGTTCATCCTGATCATCAACCAATAAACCTGTGTTAGTCCTCACTGCGACTCCTTCTTTGTCTTCCGTGCAAGACACCAAAATGAGGTATCACTGTATCTTGCATTTGAAGCCCTGCACAGTCCAAGTTCAGTTGAAAGACAAGTAGCACCCCAGAGTACAGGACACGTAATAACGGGCTGAAACTATAGGAAGCCAGATAGAGGATGAATATGCCGGGAAACTTCTTAATGGTTAGAGCCGTAAGGCAGTGGAACCAACTGCCTCAAGAGGTGATGAGTTCTCTAACACTGGAAGCATTCAAGAGAAAATTAGACCATCATCTGTCAGATCTGGATTTCTGAATTGACTGGGTGGCCTGAAAGGCCTCTTCCAACTCAGCGATTCTGTGATTCTATGGCAAAATAATGGCCTTGAATTTGCTTATAACACTGCACAACAACGATTTTGCTACTGGGAATAACACACGCGATTTACATGATATCGAGTGTGCTGATTCCAAATCTGAACTCAGAATTCGCCTATCACGTACAGATTTTAAGGTTTGCTATAGCTGTTCAAATGGTCGGTAATTGGGTAATGTATTTTTACATGGGAACATTATAACAGTTGCAGCTACCACTATGCCTGCTGCCGCCTCCAATGAATCACGTCCCCTGGTGGCATACATGTTCCAGCAACAGCTGAGCATGTCTGGGCAAGTCAGTGAGCTGACATCAGAAATAGGTATATAAGGTGAGATGGACCAAGGGCTTGTCTGTAGTGCGAAACCATCTTATGGTACAGCTAGGCCATAGTGAGTCTGTTTTGAGCTAAAGATGAGTAGGCGCAGCTGTGTTAATAAACAGGACAATTTTTGCTACAGTTGTGGCAAATATATCCCACGTGATCGACGCAAGGACCTAACCAAGAGGTGAGATTTGCTAAACTAAGATCCTGATGTCCTAGGCAGAATCGGACTTCAGATTTGGATTCAGTGGACTTGATTTAGTATAGGCCACATGGATTAGACCAAGTAGCAGACTTTTTGTGTGTGTGTGTGTGATGCAGTGTAAGTCAAGCAGGTTGGTCAGTCTTCTCCAGCCCTCGTTGATCAAATGTACTGTATTTCCATTTTAATTATAGATATTGTTCCCAAGTACAGTACCTCAATTTGTATGCTTTCCTCTTCTTTTTCTATTCTCCACATGTGTGGTGTATACATATGAGGCCTCATCCGCACATCACTCTGCGGCTGCTCTGGGTCCTTTGTGTGTTTTTCACTGCAGATTTGAACAGATTATCACAGCGCATTTATGGTGTCTATAAACAGGGAAGCTATTTGTTGCTTAGGTGTACTGAAATACACTGGGGTATCCAAGTACTGCCTGTTTACATGCCTCTGGAAGTTTGCTCCCTAGGTTGGCACTCCCATCACCGGCTGCTGCTTCTTTTCCACATCTTCACTCTCTACTTATTCTGTCTTCCCTTTCCTCCTTTTTCCTCCTGCCCTCCATTCTCAAAGCTTCACATTTTTACCATAATGCTTTCTATTATTTTTTAACTTCAGTTTTCACTTTGGTTGCGCCACGCAAAAGTGATGTTTTTTTAAAAAAATTAAATAATAAAACACAACCAATCATAGAATAACCAAGTTGGAAGGGGCCTTTTAAAGGCCATTGAGTCCAACCCCCATGCTCAATGCAGGAGTCTGAATCAAAGCAGATATGACAGATGGTTGTCTCTCTTGAATACTTCCAGTGTTAGAGGGCTCATCACCTCTCGAGGCAGTTGGTTCCACTGTCCTACTGCTCTAACCATTAAGACATTTTTTCTAATATTCAGCCTATACTGTATCTGGCTTCCTGTAGTTTCAGCCCATTATTATGCATCCTACACTCTGGGATGATGTTAATGCAGCCTAAAACTGTGTTGGCCTTTTTTGCAGCCATATCACACTGTTGACTCATATTTTTAGCCTGTGATCTACAACAACTCCAAGATCCTTCTCACTTGTAGTATTACTGAGCCAAGTCTCCCTCATCTTG
The DNA here is from genome assembly GCA_035047305.1 of Bradypodion pumilum. NCBI lineage: Eukaryota > Metazoa > Chordata > Lepidosauria > Squamata > Chamaeleonidae > Bradypodion > Bradypodion pumilum. Next base: position 13,395,111 of record JAWDJD010000008.1, read on the forward strand.
TAATTGTGCGTCTTTTCTTTTTTGCTTCCTAGGTGTAAAACTTTGCACTTCTCCCTATTAAATTTCATTCTGTTGGTTTCAGCCCAGTGTTTAAGATTGTCTCGAACTATCAAGATCTTTTTGAATTCTGCTCCTATCTTCTAATGTATCAGCTATTCCACCTGGTTTTGTGTCATCTGCATTTTTGATGAGTATTCACTCCACTCCCTCATCCAAGTCATTTATGAAAATGTTGAAGACATCGATAAGAAATCAATGCAGACATCTTCTCTGCTTTTTTACCACCTACTTCATTCTCTCTGCCTTCCCTTCCTTATTTTTATCCACTAACCCAGGGGTTTGCAACCTACGGCCCATGGGCTGACCCCAGCCTGTGGCAGCAAACCATCCGGCCCATGGCAACGACCCCAGAAGCGGAAGTGGATGTGTTTATGACAGCTGTAAATGTGCCCGTACCTGTGCAAATGCGCCCGCTGTGGCTTACAGCAGCATTTACACCAGGGGGGACCACGTGTCCAGCCCGTGGCAGGAAAACATTGAGAACTTCTGCACTAACCGTTTCCATTCCCTCACTTTTCTATTTATTTATTTTTATTATTAAAATTTTCCTTTTGCACTATAGTGTATAAGTGATAACATTTTAAAAATTAAAAAGCTGATATCTCAAGAAAACTAAGTAGGAATGGCCATAAGACATGAAGGGGTGCAGACTGGCTGGGAGAAAACATGCGTGTAAGGAAACACCAAGAAATGAGACATAAAACATCCCACAAAGCAAAGTGATCAGCATGTATTGACACAGTACTGGGGCTTGCACAAGCAGAACATGCCTTTGCAAGGATGCAGTAACGGTATCATGGACATACCTGTCAAGTATCTCGGATTGGCCGGGAAATCCTGTTTTTTGAAACGCATTCCTCCCCTTGCCCAGTGCCATCCCGTATTTAGAACAGTGGGGGAAGGGGTTACTGCGCATGCACGCACAACCCATCCACGCATGCGCAAACGTGTTTTGCTCATGTGGAAAGGGGTTCTGCACATGCACAAAGGAGTTTTTGCTGCACATGCGCACCCAGGCTGGTTCCCATATTTTTCCATATTTTCCGGAGTGGCGCTTGACGGGTATGCTCATGGATGCAAAGAAATTTAAGCAAATGCTTAAATTCTGCTGTATGCTGTTGTCAGACCAGCCCTGCCATTGGGTACTGTGAGGCAACTGTCTCAAGTGGCAGAAATCCTGCAGAGTGTCCTGGCTTTTTCCTTCTTCTGGAAGAGAGGACTGTGCATAACATGCCCTGTCCTGCCACTTCTAAACTAGTCTAGTACCACCAGATGTAGCGGACAACACATATCCCTTGGCGAGTGGGGAAGAAGGACTCAAACCAATGATAGCAGCAGGGTTAAGGTAGCTGGCCCTTTGCCACCTCCCGGCAGCTTGCCACAAAAAGTGCTGCTGGCTCTCTCTCTCTCCAATGCTGCAGTGGCATAATTGCAGGCGGAGGGGAGTGTGTGTGCCCATGCTTAAAACAAAAGGGGGAGAAATGAACTCACATGCTATTCAAAAACGTGTTAATGTCTTTTGTACAGCAAGTATTGCTTTGCATAACCAGTACATTGACAAGAGTTCACAGATAGGGCATAGAAGGGGTGAATGAAAAGAAATGGAGATAGAGATGGGAAAGCTCTGTTTAGTTTCAGTGGCGATTATGCTGTCTTGGTGTGGATTTTAAAGTGACCCTTTGTCCTATCGGTGTGAAATTTGATAGAGTTGATGCTTTGAAGGTGGGGGAGAGAGGACGGTTAGTAGAAAGCCTAGAAATGGCATGGCATTCAGATAGAGAATGCATATGTGACAGTGAACAAAAGATTGGCTGGGTCTCCTAGTCTAATCAACAGGAAACAAATGAACCAATGAATAAATAAATGAATGCATTTCATTTCAGTGCAGGCTAACATGAGCAAATAGAAATACAATGGTACCTCCCTTAAAGAGCATATTGCGTTCCACGGGTTTGCTCTTTGAGCGAAACACTATTGTAAGTGACCAATTGCGACTTCTGATGGGGGGGGGATTGCGAACCCCAATTTAGTTAAGCGAGTTTTTGGTTGGTTTTAGTTGTAACAGCAAAGGAAGCATCAACTACACTCCTATACGAGCAGATGTCTGGAAGGTGAGAGTCTAGTGCAGGGGTTTTCAGGTCGAGGGCCTGACCATGCCCCCAGATAGCTGATTGGGCCAGTCACGTGGTTCCTCCCACCGGAAGCGGAAGTAAAACGTGCCCCACGCATGTGCAGAACGCATTTATGGCAGTGTTCTACGCATGTGTGGGCATGTTTTACTTCTGCTTCCGGGAGCAGCAAGGGTGGTGCGGACTGTATGAATTGCCACTGAAGGCCGGATCTGGCCCACGGGCCATAGATTGTGAATGCCTGGTCTAGTGACACCTGATTCTAAAAGGCAAAAGGGATTACCAATTTGCACACAACCTAGGTAAAGGTTTCCCTTGCTCAAAAGCCAGTCGTATCCGACTCTAGGGTTCAGTGCTATTCTCTGTTTCAAAGCCGAAGAGCCAGCGTTGTCTGCTTCTCCATGTGGCAGACATGACTAGACACCGGAGCGCTGTTACCTTCCCACCAAATTTATCTACTTGCAATTTCTTGCTTTCGAACTACTAGGTTGGCAGGAGCTGGGTCAAAGACGGGAGCTTATTCCGCCCTGCAGTACTCAGGAATCGAACTGCTGACCTTCCGCCTCCCAGTCAGCATCTTGAGCCACAACCTACATAGGATAAATTATATTTATAGACACTAATTTGGAGATAAATGGCTGGCTGGACAGCTCCATGGTTAAGGTATCCTCTCTGTGCCTCCCAGGAAAAAAGCCACTGGCCTTGGGCACTTTGCACCATCACAGGGCACCCAGAAGGAGAAGATAAACTACTTCTTTGTATTCTCCACCTAGAAAATCCTAGAAAGGATCGCTATAAGTTTGAATTGACTTTACAGTATGCAATTGTTATTCTTTTATAAGAGGGGTCAGCAACCTATGGCCTGTGGACCAAATCTGGCCCACGACACCAAATAATCTGGCCCCCACCCTCATTCCAACTGTCACTGCCGCCACTGCCACTGAAAGTGGCCGTGGACATGTTTATGGCAGCATTTACAGAAGGGGGACCACCAGTCCAGCCTCAACTGTTTGAGTGAGTGTGACCCGGCCCCTGTCTTGAAAAGGTTGCCGACCCCTGTTTTATAATGTACTAGCATATTTGTGCCCGGCCAGCCAGGCAATTTTTATTTGTGGGGGGTTTTTTGGTTAAGGGTGGTTTGGGTGGGAGTGTTTTGCATTTGTGGTTTGTTACTTTTTTTGATCTATTTTATTAGATTTATTTGTGGTTTGGATTTATTTCTTATTTTTCTGACTAGTTTTTACTCTTGTGGCCTCTAGGTGGGGCTGTTAGTAATAGTGTTGGATTCTCTTTTTGTTTGACATGTTTTTTCTCTCCCGGCCTCTAGGTGGGGCTTCTGTCGGTAAGTAGTCTTTGTTTCTTCATTTCTGTTCTGGACTCATGGAGGGAGGACGTGCTGGTGAGTTCTCTGGGTTTTTTTATCTGTTTTTTTTGGGGGGGTTGTGTTGGACTGGTAGGTGTTTCTGTTTCTTCTTTTGTGGATTTTTTTGTTTTAGATATGTTTAATTGTTTTGTTTATTTCTGGTTGTTTTTTATGTTTCTGATTTCTTTTGTGATTATTTGTGATTATTATATGCCAAATAAAAACCTGTTTGAGGGCTGTGGTGGCTTCATGGTTTAAGATGCTGAGCTTGACAAGTAGAAAGTTGGCAGGTCAGCAGTTTTGAGACTTGAGTGCTGCGTGATGGAGTGAACTCCCTTCATCTGTCCCAACTACTGGCAACCTAACTGTTCAAAAGCAAGAAATTACAAGGAGATAAATAGGTACCACCTCTGTGGGAAAGGTAACAGTGTTCCATGCACTCTGGTATCTAGTAATCCCGGAAACATATGCAGATGCACAGTGCAGGCTCTTTGGCTGTAAATGGGAGATCAGCACTGCCTCCTAGAGTCAGACACGACTGGCTTTCAAGCAAGGAGACCTTTACCTTAATCTTTAAGGTGCCACAGGACTCAGCTAGTTTTGTCATAACTTTTTTTCTTTTTTTATTTATATACCACCTTTCTTCTGATGGGGAACTCAACAGAGGGAAAACACAACTAACTGGTTGGGGTTTCTAGTGCAATCAACCAGAAATGGATGAACCAACAAATGGATGGATGGATGGATGGATTTAATTTAATTGGCTTCCGAGTCTTTACCAGACAATGCCCACATCCCCTCATTGTAGTTGTATTCCTAAAGGTTAAAAAATTGTGTAGTTTTTGTTGTTTTCCTTTCAAAGGAAAAGGAATTACAGTAAAGTTCCACAAGTTTGGACTTTAACCGATTTTGGACTTTATCCGAATCAAATGGGCGATGCATCGGATAACGTCCAAAAATGGACTTTATCCGAGGTTCCTATACCACATACCTCAGATAATGTCCATTTTAAAAGCGGTTTTGGACTTTATGTGATGCATCACGTGTGCATGAAAACCGCGACTTTATCCGAGTCGGACTTTATCCGAGGTACCACTGTATAATATAGCTGCAACCAGCTAGCAATATTCTGCACTAGGTATAGCAATCTATTCTTTCTGTAACAATCACAATGCAACCAGCAGAAGTCTAGACTCCATAAAGTTAACATCGATAGGCCTCTGCCCATATTAGAAAGTCAATGAAATGCTGGGGGTTTCCAAAAACCAAAAAAAAAACCTGCCTGGATAGCTCTGTGTAACTGTAAAAGGTTTTGAGTCTTTGTGTTTTATGAAGGCAATTTGGTCCCGATTTCCATGAATGGAGCCAAGCAAAGTTGTTTGGGTCTTTCCTCCCTTTCAAGCATATGAGTTCTTGCCAGAAAGGCAATCCTATTATATAGAGGAAGGAATTCACTGAGCGTATTTCCAGCCTTTGCAAATGATGAGTAGCTTTATTTAAGAGTGCCAAGAGAGATGGGAAAACCCCTACTTGCAGCAGAAAAGCCAACTGAGGATTCAAATTACTACATGCAATCCCTTGGAAATCAATGAGGAATGATAACAAGGGGCTGTATCCCAAAGGGCACACCACTTGCTGTGCATACATAAAGTGGCAAGTTCAGCTTCCAACACACATCTCCAAGAAGCAACGAGGAGCTACTGCCAGATAGTACTGGGCTACCCAGACCAGTGGTCTGACTCGAGACAAAGGAGCTTCCTATGTTCCTGCAAAATCTGACCAGAGCTTGGGAAAGTTATATTTTTCTACCACAGTTCTTGTGATCTCCAGACAGCACTGAGCATTCTGTGGGAGTAACTTTTCCAAGTTCTGAACTAGGTTCAGGTTCAGTATTCATCTCTGTATATAGCCAAGGAGCCAGTGCTGCCTGCATCTGCAGACGTTTCCATGGGCATGTGGCAGGCATGCCTCAACACCGGAGTGCACGGAGGAACGCTGTTTACCTTCCCACTAAAGTGGTCCCTATTTATCTACTTGCAGTTTCTTGCTTTTGAACTGCTAAGTTGGCAGGAGTTGGGGCAGAGATGGGAACTCACTCCATCATGCAGTCCCCGGTAATCAAACTCTGATCTTCCAGTCAGCGAGTAGAGCATCTTAACCACTTGAGTCACTGCAGTCCCGAACTAGGTTTTCTTGTTGTTCAGTCGCAGTTGGTTCTGACCCCCTGTGACCCCATGGGCCACTGCATGCCAAGTACCCATATCCTCCACCATCCTCCTCAACCCACCCAACTCTGTGCCCATGGCATCAACAATACCATCTAGCTATTTTCTGCCGCCGCCCCTTCTTCTTTTGCCCTCCACCTTTCCCAGCATCAAGGCCTTCTCAAGTGAATTCTCTCTTCTCATTTGATGTCCAAAGTACTTTAGCTTCATCTTTACTATTTGACCTTCTAAGTAGTAATCAGGGTTGATTTCTTCTAAGATCGACCTATTTGTTCTCCTTGCTGTCCAAGACTCTCCTCCAGCACCACATTTCATAGGTGTCTATTCTTCTGCGCTCAGCTTTCCTTATGGTCCAACTCTCACAAACATACATTACCACCAGGAATACCATTGCTTTGACTCTGCAGACTTTTGTTTGCAAGGTGATATCTCTAATTCTAACTATGTTCCCCTGATTTCTCATAGCTTGCCTCCCAAGAATTAGTCGCATTTTTATTTCATGGCTGCCTTCCCGATCTGCAGTGATCTTAGATCCCAAGAAAGTAAAGTCACTGCTTCTACTTCTTCCCCATCTATTTTCTAGGGACTGATAAGACCTGTTGCCATTCTCTTGGTTTTCTTGATGTTGAGTCTCAAGCCATCTTTTGCACTCTCTTCTTTCAACCTAAGTAGGAGTTTCTTTAGGTCTTCCTCGCTTTCTGCCATTAGGGTAGCATCATCTGCATATCTCAAATTCTTGATGTTTCTCCCAGCAATTTTAATTCCAACTTGTGATTCATCCAGCCCTGCATTGTGCATTATGTGCTCTGTATATAAGTTTGCCTTTACCTTTAAATGAATGTCAAAAAGCAGTGCCTCATTCCAAACATTTTGCAGCGTGACACCACCACCAACCCTGTTCCAGTCACAGGGCACCTAAATGCCAACGCAGAGCTAGGCAGTGCCATTTTTTTTAAATGGGAGGAGTGATGGCCTCCTCATGAGAAAAAGACATGGCAGCTGACGTTCTAGTAGGGGCTCCGGGATAAGCTTGGCAACTTAATAAGTGCTTGCATTCCCACTAACTTTAGCCATCAACGTTTGACTTTAAAAAGGGAATGCTGTAAGAAGGGAATGGCAGCAAGAACAAAGAAAAACTGAACATGAGACAGACTGACTCAATAAAAGGAAGTACAGTATGACCTTTCGTTTGCAAGACACGAGCATGGCCATTAATGACAAGGTCTTTAGGACAGGGGTGCCCAAACTTTGCAGGCCACGGGCCAGTCATGTGGTTCAGTGGACTAGTCACTTGGTTCCTCCCACTGGAAGCGGAAGTAAAACATTTATGACAGCAGCGCGTGCATTTACGGCAGCGTTCTGCACATGTGTGGCCGTGTTTTACTTCAGCTTCCTGGAGCGGAGTGGGCAGGATGAATTGGCATCAGGGGCTAGATTTGGCCCATGGGCCATAGTTTGGGCACCCCTGCTTTAGGAGGTCACCAATTCATTGTATGCTATGCTGTGTTCCACCAAGTCATATTCAACTTAGTAAAGGTCTCCCTTGCTTAGAAGCCAGTCATGTCCGACTCTAGTGGGTGGTGCTCATCTACATTTACAACCAAAGAGTCACCGCTGTCTGTGTCTGTAGACATTTCCATAGTCTTGTAGCAGGCATGACTAGACACCAGAGTGCATGGAACGCTGTTACATTTCCTGCCAAAGCAGTACCTATTTATCTACTTGCAATTTCTTGCTTTTGAACTGCTAGATTGGCAGGACAGATGACAGGAACTCACTCTGTCGTGCAGCACTCAGGTCTCGAACTGTTTACCTGCTGATCTCCCTGTTGTCAAGCACAGCATCTTAACCACTAAGCCACCGTGGCCCTCATATTCAACTTACAACAGCCCTAATTGGATTTTTCAAAATATATGAGACATTTAAGGAATGGTTTTATTGGGGCCTCCGGTGACTTTTCACAGCTGTGTGGGGGTTTGAACTCAGGCCTCTTAACCCCTGGTCTATCACTCTATCCAATACATCACACTGGCTGTAGTAATGCATAAGGTTGTTGTGAGTCAGAAGGGACTTGACAGGACATGAAAATAATTAAAACATTAAAATTGCACTTCCCTCAGGATCATGAATTTTGTTTGGCTGTTTAAAATTTATAATAGCAGTTGCTGGGTGTAATTATGTTTTATGTATCAATACAGCAAAACATAGGCCAACATGATACTGTGATAATTCTCCTCATAATATTAATTTTGTGTCAGAAATTATTCTGGGTTGAAAGGATTTTTGCTGGAGAAACTCCGCTGAGGGGACGCCCGAATGAGGCGCCTTTTATGCCCCCTTCTCCCACCAGTGGTCCCTATTTATCTACTTGCAATTTCTTTCTTTCAAACTGCTAAGTTGGCAAAAGCTGGGACAGAGACGGGTGCTCAAATCCGTCATGTGGTACCCAAGCCTCGAACTGCCGACTTACCGGCCTTCCAGCTAACAAGGCGAGCTTCTTAACCACTAAGCCACTGCACTAGCATGAGGCTGCTCAGCTAACAAAGCCACAGGGAAAGGGTTTCCTGAAGGTCAAAAAGTTTGAAAACAACAGACACTTGGGTCATACACATATTAGATACTGTACAGATACAGAAAGCAGACTATTATCAGTTCAGGAAATAATTGCAGTAAACAATAACAGACAACAGGGATTCTGCTGTGTAAAGGATTGTCCTCTCCCCATGAACATGCTTATATGGTAAGGTTATGACCATTGCTACTTCCTCTGAGTTTCTGAAGCCCTCTGAAATGAGGCATAGGCTGGCCAGAAATAGGACGTTTTCAGTTGTGGCACCACATATGCCAAATCCTTTCTTGATATCTTTTCATGCTAGCAAAGAGGTTTGCATTTACTCAGACTGTCCACTTTTCTACCCACAATTATTTTTATGTGATCATTTTGAATACTACTGTTGTAGTATTGTGGGAACTGCAATCCTACAAAAGTCTAGCCGGAAGTAACTCATACGAAATTCAGTGGGACTTACTGCAAGGTAACACTGCATATAATTACAGGATTTATTTCTTTGCTACAGTTTTAGTGGTCTGCTTGAAACGGATTTTTGTTTACATTGCTTTTATAACAACTGTGAATCACCTTTGTCTGGTCAGGTTATCCTACTACAGTATGGTAATAGAGTAGCCCATACTACCAGTGACTCAATGCCAATCTTCAGATGGTGGTTAACTGACCCGACAACCCTGAGTACTAATGGCTTTGGGCGGAAAAATCCACAGGGAAGGGCGATGGTCCCCAAGTGGATTCAATTCACTTGAATCTATCTTGATGGAGGGAAGCAGCTTCATCAATACTGGCCTTGGGCTGAGGATGACTTTGTGTACCAAAAGGGCTCAGGAACAGGAAGTGAATCACAGTACAGGTGTCACACTGCGATGCAGAATGTAAATGGGAGACTACTGCATTATATTCCCAGGACAATCTTCATGGCTGACCACCATGAATATAGCCAATACTGTATTTGGAATCAGATACTGCACATGAAGAGGAAGTGCATCACCTTGAGATTTTTGTTAAACTAAATGGCAGTGTTTGATCAGAACGTCTTAAATCGATAAATTGATGTTGAATTTATTTCACTAAGTTTATTTGCCTAAATGTTGATCGTCTGGGAAAATAATGATTTGACTATTTAACAGCTACAAATAGCATAACAACAACAAATGAGCGGTGGGGTAGTATGGTAGACTTCATTGGACTACAAATGAAATAAGGTAACACGGCACCACTTCATGGACATCAAGCTAGAAAACAGCTAAAATTGAGGAAGAGTTTTTGGCTCACCTCTCAAGCTCTAGATATGAAACCAGAAGTCGCTAGGCTAAGCCTATGGAGATCAAAAATCACAAACCTTGCTGAATGGATAAATGCCAAAGAATATCTCCCATCTGAACAAGATTCTGGCTGAACCATCTGGAAGTCACTTAATAGACTTCAAAACAAAGGGGGGAGATCAGAGAATAATCAAGTGAAATGAGCTACTTGTATATAGGACAAATTTCCTATGAATGTGGAGAAATTCAATCAACACAGCATTTACATGCATGTAATTTAGGCCCCACGACATGTACCAAAAAAAGACTTAGCAAATGTTAGAAATAGTATTGCTTGCTTCTGGTTGGAAATAGTCTAATTATTTCAGCATCTTGATTTGTTTTGAATTTTACCTATATCTCATATACCGTATATATTCGAGTATAAGATGAGTTTTTTAACCCCAAAAATGAGCCCCAAAAATGTGGCACAGCTTACACTCAGGTCAACGACCACAAGGGTCCCAAGACCATGCCGGATTGAGATGTTCCGACAATTTAATTTATTTTACCTTATTTTCATGTATTTTGATTATTGAAACTCACTAGGAGCTGCTGCATTTCTCACCCTCGGCTTATACTCAGGTCAATCTATTTTCTAGGGTTTTCAGGTCAAAATTAGGTACCTCAGCTTACATTCGGGTTGGCTTATATTCAAGTATATATGATACATCCATAATTGTAAATTGTGCAATACTCTAATATGAAAAAAGAAAGTCTGGACAGAAATTCAGGAAATCCTGGGTAGAAATCCCCACTTGGCTATAAAACTCACTGGTTGGTAGCAATGGTAAACCACTTCTTGAACATCGTCTATACCTTAAAGATTCAATTAGGGTTGTCCTAAGTCAGAGTGACTAGACAGCACGTAACAACAATGGCAACAGTAAGGATGCCAGCTTCATCCAATAGGTGAAATAGCAGCAGTAGCCTAAAACTTGCTACCAAAGGCAGGAGACAAGATGGCAACCTCCTTCATTTCCCATGCAGAAGCTGATTAGATTGGTAGCTGGACTTCATTTTAGCACTGGAGATGGAAGGCCATTGTCTCCTATAGCTGAGGCAGCAGGTACGTTTAGGGGGCTCACAACTGATTGTGTGCGTACACATCGCCTTCCAGCAGAAGAGCATGGCCAAGGTATTCAGGCAGAAACTGCTTCAATCCACCTCTTTAGGCTTTTAAAGATTGCAACAGTGCACATGTGCCATTTGATGATGATGATGATAGGAACCAATCCTCAACTGTGAATTGAATGGTAGATTTATATCATACATACATACATACATAATATATACATACACACATACATACATAGACACTACCTTAACAGTGATTAGGTCCCTGGTTAGGTCTTGAACTGTTAATTTTATACCAGTCTTTGACTGTAAATCTAATGGTATATTTTAATAATAATAATAATAATAATAATAATAATAATAATAATAATAATAATAATAATAATAATAATAATAATAATAATAATCTACAACATGCTGTTTTATAGTATTATTTAAAATTGTGTCAGAAGCACACAAAGGTGCTTTCTGGGTTGAAAGGATTTTTGCTGGAGAAACTCAGCTCAGGAGACCCCTGAATGAGGCTCCTTTCATGTCCCCAAGATCTTTTCCCACCGAAGTGGTCCTTATTTATTTACTTGCAATTTCTTGCTTTTGGTCTGCTAGGTTGGCAGGAGCTGGGACAGAGATGGGCGCTCATTACGTCATGCAGTACTCAGGTCTTGAACTGCCGACTTGCTGACCTTCCAGCTAACAAGGCGAGCTTCTTAGCCACTGAGCCACCGCAATGCCTTTTACACTACTAAAACACTACCATTTAACAGATATTTGGGTTTTGGTATCTGCTGTGTAATATGTTTTTATAAAATTGTTTGTTTGTTAGTGTGTTTTGTATTATTATTGTTATTGTTATTGTTGTTGTTGTTGTTGTTGTTGTTGTTGTTGTTGTTATTATTATTATTATTATTATTATTATTATTATTATTATTATTATTATTATTATTATTATTATTATTATTATTATTATTACATGTCAGAAATTATTCTGGGTTGAAAGGATTTTTGTAGAAGAAACTCTGTTCAGGGAATGCCCAAATGAGGCTCCTTGCATGTCCCCAAGCTGGGACAGAAATGGGTACTCAATCCGTCATACAGTACCCAAGTCTCGAACTCTAATAATAATAGAGTCACATGAAGAAGGACATGCTCACTGCAGATTTTGGTTAACCGGAGCAGAATCCTTTTTCTCCATTCACACCCCCTTTTTGTTTCCTTCTCCTGTTCACACATTTCTCCTTCCAGGTACTACCAGCAGGTGTCAATTCCTGCTCTATGAATGTGTCTGGAAAGGAAGAAGGGAAATCTTTTTTCAAGGAAAACAAAAACCACTTCGAAGAAGATTATGTTATATGGCTGCATGAAAACTGGGCTAATCCATCTCCCAAAGCTAAGCAATGCACACACACACGTGCACGCACATACACACATGTACACACCAGGGTGAGGAGAGAGAAAATCCAGCAGAGATGCGTGGGCAAAATTTGAATCAGAGTTATGCCAATGGGATTGTACAAAACATATTAAACTAAGCCATGCTCAGACTCTCTACAGGTGACTTTTCACAGGGAGATCTAGGAATTCTCCTTCAATCATTCTTGCTGTTGAATCAATTCTTGTCGTGTGTGTGTGTGTGTGTGTGTGTGTGTGTGTGTGTGTGTGTGTGTGTGTGTGTGTGTGTGTGTGTGTGTGTGTGTGTGTGTGTGTGTGTGTGTGTGTGTGTGTGTGTGTGTGTGTGTGTGTGTGTGAGATCTTGATGCAGAGCCTGAGAAAATGTCTCCAATTGCCAGATCATGAACAAGTTCCTGAGACAGAAATCAGAGAAGAACCTATTTGCTTGAAGTGGAGAGAAAAACTTCCAGAAACAAGAAAAATTGCATTTAAAAAAATAATAATAATAGTTCTAGCTTGGCTTCCAAATCCCCCCCATTAACAATGAAATAGTTTCAATCCCATTTGCTGCAAAGATGTACATTCAAGAAGCGCATCCTAAATTTCCTCAAAAGCCACACCACCTAAATAATTTTTTTAACTTTCGGTTTTTATAGGTTGCCTTTCTACGATGCTTTGAGCTGGTTTAATAGATGATATATAGTACTGTACTGTATTCATATATATACAGTTTTACAAAATAAAAAGCCACCAGGGGGCAGCAAATAAGAGACCCCCCCCCACCCCCCCACCCCCCAAATACAACACCAGACTGACTTCGCTTTGGGTTTTTTACACGCACCACTTTTAACTGAATGGGGAAACCAAGAGCCAGTGGAGAAAAGCATATTTTTAGTTCTGTGGCCTTTCTAAGAGCCAAAAGAAAGTGAAGAGAAGGGAGTTGCTGGGAAGGGTTGGGAAACGAAGCGGACTTCATGTTTAGATGGGGCAAAGGACCCGATCTGGGGCCGAAGGTCTTACCTGCGAAGCGAAGGAGTGGCGGAACATCCGCACATCCTTTACCCGCCCCTTCTGAAAACCCAGCGGCTGTTTCCTCCATCGAGTAACACCTCCTCCCTTTAAGACAGGGGTGCCCAAACTTTTTGGGCCGCAGGCCGGTCACATGGTTCAGGGGCCCTGTCACTAACGGCCCGGGCCACGCCAATTCATCCGGCCCATGGAGCCCTCGTCGCTCCCAGGAGCGGAAGTAAAAACGCGACCATAAGGGAGCGACGAGGGCTCCGTGGACCGGATGAACTGGCGTCAGGTACCAGATCCGGCCCCTGGGCCATAGTTTGGGCACTTCTGGGATTCTAAGGATCAAGACGGCCGCGATCCTATAGGCGCTACTTACCTGTAAGTAAATGGGGGGGGGTTGTTACCTCCGAGGAGCCTCCGCTCCAGATGGCTGTAGAGCGAAACCCAGATCTCCCATTGATCTGCTTCGCCTCGTGCCCAGCCAAGAGTAGTAGGTAGGTAGGTTTCCCTTGCTCGAAAGCCAGTCGTATCCGACTCTAGGGTTCAGTGCTCATCTGTTTCAAAGGCGAAGAGCCAGCGCTATGGCAGGCATGACTAGACACCGGAGCGCACGGAACGCTGTTTACCTTCCCACCGAAGTGGTCCCTATTTATCTACTTGCAATTTCTTGCTTTCGAACTGCTAGGTTGGCAGGAGCCGGGACAAAGACGGGAGCTCATTCCGTCCTGCAGTACTCGGGAATCGAACTGCTGACCTTTCACCTCCCAGTCAGCGTCTTAGCCACTTGAGCCACTGCAGTCCAAGAGTGCCATTAGTCAAACTCGGGGGCAGAAAGGTGCGATCGCAGATAGGCTTACTCGGGAGTAAGGCATGGTGGGGGAGAGCTTACTACGGGGAATGCATGCACAGAGACGATCGCCTGCCTGCCTTTTCTGCTCGCGGGCTTGGAGGAGGAGGAGGCAGCGAGAGCGAGTAAATCGGCCACAACTTTCTCCAGCGGTGCGGGCAAAGTTGCGCCAGAGATCCGCACTGCACGGAGCTCGTCCTCCTCGACGTTGATCCTGCCACCGGCGATCTCGGTCCCAGATCCTCCATCCCCACCGCCGCCACCAAGCCATGGACGAGCCCTGCTTCCCACTCACCTTTCGCCACCCCGTCCCCCGGCCTCTTCCAGCAGCCTCCTCCGTCTCTCGTGGCCTCCGCCGCCGCCGCCGCCCTCCGAAACCCCGCCGCCCGAGGACGGGAGAAGCAAGCAGGCGAGCTGTCGGAGGCCGGACACAGCAGCAGCAGCAGCAGGGAAGCCTCGACAATCCGCCGCGATCCCCTTCCGAGCAACAGGCATTGCGGCTTCCCCACCAACTCCCACCCCCACCCCCGCCTCTTCTCTCGATTTCTCGCCTTGAATATTTCTTCTAAACCCACCACCACCCCTTTTAATCCGCAGTCGCTCCGAATCCGAAACGGGAGATCCCGAACGCGTCCATCCCGTGAAGTTGCCCAGCCAGGTAAAAAAAAAAAATGCTTGGCCGCGACACGCGTGCAAGAGCCACGTCTGCACCCGCGCTCTAGGGAGGGAGGGAGGGAGGGAGGGAGGGGGAATCCGGGAGCGCGCGGGAGGGGGGCGGCGCAGGATCACCCACCCAAGGCTTGCCTTGGGAAGAAGAAATATGGCAGGAGGGAGAGAAGTGGGGGGCGGGGGGGGCAGTGGACTGTAGGTCGGTGCAATACGTGCTCCGATCCCGCCTCGGTGCGTTTGAGAGAAAGGAAAGATCAAAGCAAGGCGAGGGAGGTTCCCCACCACCCCCTTTTTGCCGTGAATGATCGCCCTCCTTCCTATGGGGATTGGAAACCCACCCCGCCTGTCGAGAGACCCATGAGACGCTCAGTACAAATGGGGGTGGGGTGTCGTGCATTTATTTATTTCCTGCTTGGTGTAGCGGCAAGAGAGAGAGACAGACAGACAGACAGACACACACACACCCTCCTCTCTGCCCTTTGCTTTTTTCCAAAGAGCCATCTTGCACCACCTTTACAACTGTCCTCGGTCGTGTAATCGAAAGCTGCTGGACTACATGTCCCATCATTCCCATCCAGCAGACAGAGGCTATGGTGGGATTTGCAGTTGAGCGTATCTGAAGGGAGGCGGGGATGGAGAAGGCGCTCACAGACCGATGTGGATCCTATTCCTCAAAAGCCACGTCTCCCCCTACACACACACTCACTCTCTATCTCTATTTCTCTCTCCCCTCTGCAGAGGTTCTCAACCTTTTTAAGGGGGGGGAGGTCATGCTCCCTCACACCTTTGGGGGCCAGAATGCCATTTTGCCATTCCTTCACTACATGGCATTTCCTGGTGTGGGGGGCACATGAAATGGCACTGTGAGCTGCATCCAGCACCCGGGCCACAGGTTGAGAATCCCTGATCTACTCTATCTATCCATCTATCTATCTATCTGGGAATACAGTAAAAACCCTACTTAGGGGGGAAAGTCCATTTTTTTTAATGTAACTCAAAGCAAACCCATAGGAAACATTATTTTTTTAACGTAACTCAAAGCAAACTCTTAGGAAAAAATGGGAATATTCTGTTAATCGAAGCAAACCCATAGGGAAATGAATTTTTACGTAACTCGAAGCAAACCCTTAGAAAAAAGAACCTATGTAACTCAAAGCAAACTCATAGGAAACATTATTTTTTTAACGTAACTCGAAGCAAACTCATAGGAAAAAATGGGAATATTCTGTAAATCGAAGCCAACCCATAGGGAAATGAATTTTTACGTAACTCAAAGCAAACCCTTAGGAAAAAGAATCTATGTAACTCAAAGCAAACCCATAGGAAACATTATTTTTTTAACGTAACTCGAAGCAAACTCGTAGGAAAAAATGGGAATATTCTGTAAATCGAAGCAAACCCATAGGGAAATGAATGTTTACGTAACTCGAAGCAAACCCATAGGAAATCGTGTAAACCGGGACATGGTTTTAGCACACAATCATTATGTAAGTCGCATTTTATGTAACTTGAGGCATATGTAAGTCGGGGTTTTACTGTATTCCACAAATACCACAGAGGTAAAATAATTTCGTCCTTGCTCAATAAAAATCACAAGTCAGCAAAGCTTTATAGTTCAGCAGTGCTCTGCTGCTGTCTGGGTATAAATAAAATCTTTTTCGTTTCAAACACAGGACACACAAAAAAAACCCACCAAACAGTAGGGGGTTTTTCCCCTCAGCACCTTTGTGTCATTTTCTCTACTGCTTCAGTATCTAATGGATATGCAAAATGCAGCACTATTTTATTACCCAACCCCAATTTTTAAAAGATTGAGAGTAAGTGTGTATTGCTGGTGTGCAATCTTTTTTAAATTGGGGGGGGGGGTGTAATCAAATAGTGGTGCATTTTACATATCCATTAGATACTGAAGTGGTAGAGAAAATTACAGGTGCTGAGGGGGGAAATTAACTTTTGGGGGGTTGTCCTGTGTTTTAAAAGCGAGAGCATAGGAAAAAGGCTCTGGAGACAGAGAACCAGAGCCATTCAGTGTTCATGGTCCGAAGGGCAGGGACTTGACCTTTCTTCACAGGCTGTCCCATTCTCGTGGGTCACCAAACCTCCTCCACCAAACGTGGTTCTGGTGTAGAATTCAGTTTCCTGAGCATTCCAAAGAGGATCGAAGCTTTTGAAATGTGGCTCTACAGACAGCTGCTAAGGATATGATGGGTTGACCATGTGACTAATGTAGAAGCGTTGCACCAGATGGATGAAGAACAAGAACTGTTTAAGACCATTAAGCAAACAAAGCTCCAATACCATGGCCATATCATGAGGAACAACATAAAGTATAGAATACTGCAACTCCTCTGCAAGGGAAGATACTGGGCTAGGATACCCAAGAGACCGCATCGCCCCAAGAATGTCTGCCCATCCGACTAGAGTGGACTGGAGGGGCTCTCTAATTGTACTATCAGCTAGAGGGGCTCGCCTCTAGCCATACCTGTCAAGCGCAGCTCCAGAGATTACGGGACCTGCGCAGAACGTTTATGCGCAGGTCCGTTTACGCATGCGTAGAAGGCTTTTATGCATGCATAGAATGTTTCTGCGCAGAACGTTTTTGCGCAAGTCTGTTCTACGCATGCGTAAAAGCCTTCTACGCATGCGTACAACGGACTTGCACAGAAACATTCTGCGCAGCTCACTTCTACGCGTGCGTAGAAGGCTTTTACACATGCGTAGAAGGCTTTTACGCATCACCTTCTACACAGAAGCCTTCTACGCATGCGTAGAAGTGAGCTGCACAGAAGGGATGCACAGTAACTCATTTTTCCCCGCTGCCAAATTACGGGGTAGCGGCAGCTCCGGGCGGGAAATGACGAAAATCGGTGCAAAAATAAAGGAAATCCCGGCCAATCCGGGATACTTGACAGGTATGCCTCTAGGGCCTTCTCCGTGTCTGCACCTGCCCCATGAAACCTCCTGCTGGCAGAATTATGGTTACAGACAGAATTTCTGTCCTTCAGGAAAGAATCCAAAACCTGGCTGGCTGGGCAGGTGTGGGGTGCTGCTGAAGAGATGGCACCTGCCAGCTGGCTCATTTGAACTTCCTTCGTTGCAGATGGGGTGGGTGGGCTTTTTAATGGTTTTTAACTGGGTCTTTTAATGGGGTTTTAAATGTTTTTAGTGTGAATGTGTTTATATTGTAAACTAGCAGAGGTTGCCCGGTGTTGCTGGGCTGTTTTAAATGGTGTTGGAAAGTTTTTGTTGTTGTTAATGTTTGTAAAGAAGAGGTTAGTCTATAATTGAAATTTTTATTTATACAAAACAATTTTGGCGGCCTGTTATAAACTGTGATGAGTTTTGTTTGGTGTTTTGGTTTTTTGGATGAAAAAAAGAACAAAGGATGATATACTTTTTCCAAAAAAATTATTTAACCCAATAATTTTTAGTATGTATTTTTTTTAATTGTTGTACCGTAGGTAATAATTTTAAAAATGTGAAAGTACATGTTTTTCACAATAAATGTTTTTAAACTGTGTATTGATGTTTTTGTTTTTTATTTGAGTAAAAATTCAGCACAGGATTTTTGAATAGTTTTTATTTTATTTTATTGACATCTGTTTTTGATTTGTGTAAAATTGTGATTTTGTGTTATTTGTTTTTACTTGTTTTTACTCTTGGGGCCTTTTGTGAGGGGATGTTGTGTCTTTTTGATTTTTTTTTTACTATTGTGGGGAGCAAGTGGTGCTGGTAGGGGTTATCTTGTATTTTGACTGTTTTTTTCTCTCATGGCCTCTGGGTGGAGCTTCTTCCAGTAAGTAGTCTCTTTCTTTATTCATTTCTTTTCCAGTCGTTGTGGAGTGAGGTCATGTGGTGGTGAGTTGGCTGTTTTTCTTTATTTGGGGTGGTGGTGATGGTTGAATTTTGTGGTGTTTGGCTGGGTGCTGGGTGTGTTTGGAAATGTTTGTTTTTTTGGTGTTATTTTTGTTTGTTTTTGTGTATTTTTGGATGTTTTTGATTGTTTGTTTTTGTGTTTTTTGGTGTCCTACGGGGATCCCCTCTCTGCCATCTCCCCTGGCTCTGGAAGGCTTGGGGGGACAGACCCCCTTTTGTCCCCCCAAACCTTCCAGACTCATGGGACCCAGGAGAGGGGATCGAATCCAGGCCGCCCTCTGATATTAAAAGGGAAATCTCAATTGTGGTTTCCCCTTTAATATCAGTGGAGGGGGTTGTGATCCCCCTCTCCGCTGGCTTCCTTGGGTTTGGGAGGGTTGGGTGGACAAAAGGGGTCTGTCTCCCCAACCCTTCCGGACCCAGGAGAGCCATCGGAGAGGGGGATTCCCCCCCCAAAAAAACTCAGTTTTTAAAGAGAAGTAACCGCTTGGTTTCTTCTCTTTAATATGGGGTGTGTGTGTGTGTGTGTGGAGGGGAATCCCCTCTCTGCCAGGTCCCCTGGGGTCAGGAAGGTTGGGGAGACAGACTCCTTTTGTCCCCCCAACCCTCCCAACCACAGGGGAGCCAGTAGAGAGGGGGAGCACAACACCCCCCCACCCACCCAGTCATATTAAAGGGGAAACTCCGATCAGGAGCTTCAGGCACCATTGGGGAGGGGGGCTTTGGTTCCCACGGCTTGGCGGACTTGCTCTCCCAGTGTTTTGTTTTTTTGTTGTTGTTGTTGTTTTAATTTTTGCGTGCGAGCTTCCTCAGCATTCTGCGTGGGCTGGGGCTTGTAGTTATGGGTTTGTGCTTTGTGTTTGTTCTGCGTTTTTTTAAACGGTTTTCTTTTGATTGGCTGTGGCGTGTTTCCGAACGTTCCTTGCGCTGCGCCGTGCGAGAGCCTCTCAGCCTGATTGGCTCTGGTGCGGCATGGCGCAAGGAATGTTGGGAAATGAAGCTGTTTCCCTTTTTTCGCGTTTGTGGGGCTGTTGCCCCACTGCCTGTTTTCTCAATCCTTTGTTGACCTGCGGACCCAGATCGGCCGTGTGCACGAAGGGTGAGTGCAGGCAAGTAGTGCGAGGCATAGCAACCTATAGCAAGTTCAAACGGTTAACCCTTGGTTTTATAGGTTAAGATTTGGTTGTGAGTCGCTCAGAGTTGCTCAGGCGAGGGGGCAGCAATACAAATTGAAATAAATAAATAAGATCCCTGGGGGGAAAAGGCGCTGGACGTAGACAAACTTCATGGCTGAAGAACCTGAGAGACTGGTGTGCCATGCCCTCGGAAGAACTGTTCTGAGGAGAACAGGGAGACTATCGCCATGATGATAGCCAATATCGAGCAGATATGGCAACTGAAGAAGAGCATTCCAACTTCTTTTCTTTTTTTAAATAGGAAGTTTCTAACCTTTGTGGCCACAGGACTGGCCTGGAAGATGCGAAGAGAATGTAAAGTATCGGAAACAAGTGGGAATTCTAAAATAGATACCTGGTATTTGAGGGAGTGCGGTGGCTTAGTGGTTAAGATGCTGAACTCGATGACTGGAAGGTCAGGGTTCGATAACTGAGGACTGCATGACGGAGTGAGTTCCTGTCTGTCCCAGCTCCTACCAACCTAGCAGTTCAAAAGCAAGAAATTGCAAGTAGATAAATAGGGGCCACTTCAGTGGGAAGGTAACAGCGTTCCGTGCACTCCAGTGTCTAGTTATGCCTGCCACATGACCACGGAAATGTCTGCAGAAGCAGACAGTGCTGGCTCTTCAGCTTTGAAACAGAGATGAGCACTGAACCCTAGAGTTGGATACAACTGGCTTTTGAGCAAGGGAAACCTTTAATATTTGGGGGAGAATACTTACACGGTAGCTTTTCCCTTTCTATGACTAACAAAGGTAAGATAAATTATGCAGAATGGAATTTGCATAATTTATAGAACCTGATTTGCCCAGGCAAAGAATTTTATCTTACTTTTAAAGCGTGGAATGTAATAACTCAGAGCACTGCCTTGTAATATCTTACTCCTGATCCATATGAGATAATACAACCTTTGAGCTGCTTCAGGATTTTGTTGCTTTGGACCAGAAGCTAGAATCAGAAACCTGTAGAATGGCTAAAGTACAGCAAATCACACACCAGTTGATTGACAGGTTGGGAACTGAAGAAGTCAGAGTCCCACTGTATTGGCCATCCCCAGCCTCCGTGTTGGACTATGACTGGCCCCCATCCTCAGTGGACAATGGGATCTGTAGTCCAACTTGCCTGGAAGGCACTGCGTTGAGGAAGGTGGGACTCTTATCACCTACACAGCCATCTGAAACAGCACCATAGCATCTGAAATGGGATCCCTTGCAAACAGATCTTCCATGGCAGATAGAGGGACTTTGGGAATAGAGTCCTCAGAAAAATTGATCACTGACAACAGATGGTTACCCTCAAAATCTTATGGATGAATACGTGCCGAGTGGTGGTTGTATCTTGGGTGATGGTGGTAGCAGGACACTTGCATCAAATACACAAATGAACATATACATAGAATGTATGTAGTACTAAAAGAGGGGGTGGGGGCACTGGGTAGTAACAAAGACAACTTCAGCCTTCCCCACCTTAATCTTTTCCTGATGTTCTGAATGACATTCTCTATCAACACCATCCACTGCCACTGATACTTGACACTTAGAGGTGGCATCAGGGTAATAGTATTGCTAGCCACCGGTAGTATAACCAGTGTGGCATGGTGACTATAGAGCTGGACATGGATTTGGGAGTTCCATGTTCTCATTCCCACTGAACCATGAAACTCACAACCTTGGAACTATGACCTAACTCGCAGGGTTGTTGTTGTTGTGAGGATGAACCAGGGAGGCAGATAGTCACATACAGTATGCTACTTCGAACTCTAGATGAGAGAGGATAATAATAAATGAAGGAATATCTAAAGTACCGGTAAAATAAAATAAACATGAAATTCACCAATGAGCATGCTATTGTTCCTAGGATGATAGACTCCCACTGCCGTTGTGTCATCTGGCCATGTACCCTTTAATAAAGGTAAAAGCCTCCCTTGCTCAAAAGCCAGTTGTGTCCGATTCTAGAGGGGCGGTGCTCATCTCTATTTACAGCCAAAGAGCCAACTCTATCTGTGTCTACAGACATTTTCATGGTCATTTGGCTGGCATGTTTAGAGTGCATGGAACACTGTTACCTTTCCCACCGAAGTGACACCTGTTTATCTACTTGCAATTTCTTGCTTTCAAACTGTTATGCTGGCAGGACCTGGGACAGACAACAGGAACTAATTTGGGCATTGAACTGCTTACCTGCCAACCTTTCAGTTGTAATGCTCAGCATCTTAACCACGCAGACCCCACAAAGCATTATAGCCTTCTATTAATTAACTAGCTAATTGACTGTAGAATGAATTGATTTTATCCTTTGAACTTTGGATTCTACTTTTCAAGGCATGGTCTAAGAACACGTTGGATTTTCCAACTTGGAAGAGAACAAATACAACTGATGATCCCTGAGAAACTTCCAAATCAAGCGTTTTGGCCCTAGTCCTACAAAAAGCTAGAGGTCCCTGGTCAGCAAGAATGATCCCCGCTAGAGTTTGGAAACATTGAATAAGCAACTCGCAGAAGCCACACTGGCTGGGGTTTTCTGGGAGCTGTTGTCTGACAAAGATAACTTTCTGAAACTCTGATCCATATGTTCAATTTAGGCAGTTTGCAATAACTGCTGAATTCCCATCTCTGCACAGGAGAGTCTGGGAATCAGGAAGGGTTGCAGGGACAACCCAGTAGAGGGAGCATTTAAAAATAGCCTCCTTCTCCTTGCCATTTTGACAAGTCCTATTTTCTGATCGCATATCCTGTTTCCTTGAAGCTACCTTGAAGCTAAGTGCACCTCTGGGAGCCATCTTGGGCTCATCTTGCAGGCCAGCTTACGAAGAAAGGGGGCCCATCTGAAGCACGATGTTTTGGCAGCAGCCACAGGAACGAGTATGCATCGATCACAGGGGACAAGGTTACAGAACATGAGCGTGAAGGATAGAAAGTCATTTCCCAAATGATGCCTGCAACAGCAGTTTTCCCTCCTGCCATTCACCTTTGCAATATTAGGACTGTCATGAAACTTTTCTTTTTTTAAAAAAAATCACAGGTGGTATTAAAATGAATGGCAGAAAATGAGCTCAGGAAAATAGTTCAAACCTTTTTTGTTTAAGCCAGAGATGGGAGACACTATGCATTATATGAAACAGAGATGAGAATATTGATTTGATATGATTTGATTTGTAAACTGCACATCGAGTGAAATATGCTACTCGATTCACAGTCAAACACAGTTAAAATCAAAACAATCATGAAAATGAAGTAAACTCATTGACCATAAAGGAATAATAAATGATTAATAATGGCTGCATCAACAACGGCAAGAAAGCATAGAATAACCTTTCAACTGGGGAAAACATCAAATGCTTCTCTAAAAAAGAGAACTTTTAATGACTTCATGAAGATGGACAGAGATCGGGTCAAGTGTATTTCCAAAGGCAGGGCATTCCACAAAGAGAGGCACTGCCCAACTCCTAGTCTAGTGATGGTGAACCTTGACACTCCAGCTGTTCTTGAACTTCAAATCCCAGAAGTACTGATCAGCAGGAGTGCTGACTTGGGCTTCTGGGAATTGAAGCTCAAGAAAACCTGAAGTGCCAAGGTTTGCCATCACTTTCCTAGTCAGAGATTTAGAATGAGATTTGGAATGAGGACATAGCTGCAAAATATGGGAGGATAAGGTGTGGTGGGCACTGGCACTTAAGAAGAACCACTCTGATAGGCAGCAAGGTCTCAAACCATTTGGGGCTTTATAGGTTAATACCAGAACTTTCAACGTAACATGGAAGCGGACATGTAGCCAGTGAAGGCAAGCCAGAATTGGGCTAAGTCATTGTGGTTATCCCTTCTGCTAAGGACACAGCATAGGATAGTCATTTGGTACTTCAGGACAACCAGAATTGCACTAGGGTTATGGTAGCTGAAATGCATTCCTAGCTAGGCTGCCATTGCTTCCAGAGGCCACTGCTTCAGGAATAGGGTAGCACATATGCACCACCAAGACAGAATACGCACAACATCAAAGAGAAAACACCCCAATTGGCATAAAATGGCCTGTGGCAGATTATTGTACCAGAGGCAAAAATTAATGATGATTTTTTTTAAAGCAGAATTACAGTATATTTTACCACAGGGAGGATAACAGAAGCCACATGGCCTGTGCCTGCAAGAATATAATGTCTAGATGCTCATTCAGGACAGACACCCTTAAGGTATTTAAGCTGCACTGCCTGAAGACCATGGCTAAAGTTAGTTTGAGGAACAATATCATCAGGAAATTGACAAACTATATATAGGGAGCTCAACCATCGACACTGTGTACATCAGCTTTGGCCCTGAGCATCTCTGTAGCAGAGTTGTTCAGTCGCACAGTCGATTCCGACCCTTTGGGAGAGTACCTTGCTCCAATATGGAATGCATCCACACATGCAAAACAAGCTGGAATTGCTGTTAAAGAAACAATGTGCATAGTGACAGGATACCTTGGAGTAGTTATTCAGCAAGGAGTCCTTATATGTGTAGATGTCTCCACAATGACATTCTGCACAACTTCTGTCCATAACGATCTGTTCCTGGCAGTTCTTCCCCATGTTGGTCCAACATTTCCCTTTAGAAAATCTTCCCATCTGACATGATACCTCAAACTTAATCAGTTGAGAAAATATATCCTCTCGTTGGTATTGCCCAACCTAATATAAGGAGAAAAAGAACAGCAGACTCAGAGAGAGCTAAGCAAGAGAATAACCTTCGACATTCTCTGAACAGATATGTGCCTCAACTCCAGGAAGAGATTTATAGCAAGAACAAACATTCTTGAATGTACAATAAAATTAGAAGATGGATGAAGTTGCTCACTGAGTAAGGAACAACATTAAAGGAGGAATAATGTGGAGGAACTCTACCTTCCCTACGTCACTTGGAGGACCCTGAATAGGCTGAGGGTTTGAGTTCCTAAATGTAAGACCAACGTGGTCATTTGCTGGTATGCAGATTGCTACCTAAATTGATGAGTTAACTTTGGCCAACGATAAAGCCACGAAGATGGTTTCATTTTGGCAGTTCAAAGTTTGTTTTGGACAGGAAAGAGGAAGAAGCGTCAAGGTTCCTGATCTATCTTCTTAAGATTATTTACCTAAATTGGTCATCTTTTCTAGTGGAGGATTGACTCTGGCAGCCCAAAAGCCTATCCTCAAGGTGACATGTTGACACCCTGTTCAGACAGCTGATTTCAAGTGTTATGAGAGGAAGCAAAAAATGTTATTTGTAGATAAGATGCTTAGAATTACTATAGTATGTTTATTCCCTGGGAGTGGAAGTTGTGAGCATTTGTACCTTAGGTATCAAAGTAATGTGCCTAGCCTTGAATAAGATGTGTCTCAACTTGTGTCACTTCAGACAGCAAAATGTCTTGGGCAAGTCTAAGAAGAAATGAATTTTAACCTTGACAATGAGACTTATTCTAGTAAACGTAAAGGTTTCCCTTGCTCGAAAGCCAGTCGTATCCGACTCTATGGTTCAGTGCTCATCTCCGTTTCAAAGCCGAAGAGCCAGCGCTGTCTGCTTCTGCAGACGTTTCTGTGGTCATGTGGCAGGCATGACTAGACACCAGAGCGCACAGAACACTGTTGCCTTCCCACCGAAGTGGTCCCTATTTATGTACTTGCAATTTCTTGCTTTCGAACTGCTAAGTTGGCAGGAGCTGGGACAAAGACGGGCGCTCATTCCGTCCTGCAGTACTCGGGAATCGAACTGCTGACCTTCCGCCTCCCAGTCAGTGTCTTAGCCACTTGAGCCATCTAGCTATCTAATTTGTGGAAACAGCATGTGACGTTTATATTCTAGCGTTGGTCCTTAACTTTAAAGTCTTGAGTAGCAAAGGGTTGTTTACATCCACACATAGTTGCCCATATTCTGCAGTGGAAGACAAGAGGCCTGTTGAGTACCCTTCTACCCAAGGGCTGGTTAAAGACAGCATGTTGCCTGAGAAAGAGCAGCAGGCATGCGTTAGGAAATTCCACAAGCACCTCTCTCTCTCTCTCCTTCCCTGGCGATATAAAAATAACGAGCAGAAAGTAAATAAGGAACCATCTGCTGTGCTGTCTCTTCATACTCCCTGAGGTGGCTGGCTCCCTCCTCTGCCTAATGATAGGGCCAGCCTTTTGCTAAGATTACTGGTTTTTTCTACAGAGCCCAGACTGCTGAATTCATTAATGAGGAGAGATCAGTGATCCAGCTGCAAACTAAGGTTGTGCAAGGAAATATGAAATCAATGATAGATGATTCGCCCACATAAATTTAATATATCAGGCTTCTGGTGCTTTTGATTAAAGCTATGCGGAGGAGAGGCACGACATAAGTGGCAAAAGAACTGCATTTCTGATAGTTCAGTTTCCAGGAACAGGAATACAAGGACCGGAATGGGAAAACATGCTTTAAAGAGCATATAGCTCCAGTAATTTTTCAGCCAGCTCTACCTCTAAGCGGAGTGCGATACAGTGGTGAAAAACATAACTTTTGTGTACTGGTTGGCATGCCTAGGCGGGACTGAGGTGGCTTGGTGGTTAAGATGCTGAATTTAACAACTGGAAGGTCAGCATGTCAGCAGTTTGAGACTAGAGTACTGCACAACAGAGTGAGCTCCCATCTCTGTCCCAGCTCCTGCCAACCTAGCAGTCTGAAAGGAAGAAATTGTAAGTAGATAAATAGGTACCACTTGGGTGGGAAGGTAAACAGCATTCTGTGCACTCTGGTGTCTAGGCATGCCTGCCACATGGCCACAGAAGCAGATGCAGATAGCACTGGATCTTTGGCTATAAACAGAGATGAGCACTGAACCCTGTAGTCATATACTGCTGGCTTTCACACAAGGGCGACCTTTTTTGGATGGACAATAAAAATAATAATGATGGGAATGTGTCTACAATTTTCCTTTGTCCTTCTGCCCGAGGTATGTTGATTCACGTGTCACTTACTGAGAGGCCATGCCTTATTTGATGCTATAGGGATTCACCACTCAATACTCTTAAAAGTGGTGGCTTGTCTGTGTGACTTCAGTTTGCAGCGAGAGCTGTAAATCCATTCTAGGTTTTAGTTTGCACCTCACAGGAGCTATTCAAGATGCTGAACCTATTTGGAGGACAGGGTTCAGCTGAAAAGTATAGAATAAAAGTAATCGTATAGACTGAAACTGGAATGACTACCTATCACTGACTCTTACACCCTTTTAAGTAGTAATATTTAATGCTCGATCGGTTGCTATACTTCATATTGGCTGGCTTCCATACCACTCTTCTAACAGGTATACACACCTGTCTCTCCTAAAAGCCTGGTTACACTGGAAAGAGAAATCAGCATGAATCAACTTTGCTGCAATTTGAATCACAGCCTGAAAAGTATTTGAAATTGAAATCAGTGCTCCTACTAGACTTGTGGATTGAATAAGGCAGGGTTTCTCAACCTTTGGCTCTCAGATGTTCTTGGACATCTCAGAAGCCCTGATCAGCAGATATGCTGACTTGGGCTCCTGGTAATTGAAGTCCAAGAACACCCGGAGGCCATAGCTGTCAAGTATCCCTTATTGGCCGGGAAAACCCCTTATTTTTACCCTATTTCCCGCCGTCATCCCTTATTAATTAGACTGCAATGCCCTATTGCCACAATTGGAGGGCAGCACAGGATAAGCATAGCTGTCAAGTATCCCGTATTTGCCGGGAAATTTCCCTTATTTCCAAATCCAAAACTTTACAGGTATGCCAGAGGCCCAAAGTCGAGTAACCCTGGGACAAGAAGTTCAGAGTTCATGCAACCAACAACCCCCTTTCTTCCCTTTCTCCTGGCCCTGTCTCTGCCCATCCTTCCATCCTTCCTTTGTTCTTATCGCTACATATCTGTTTGTGATTTGCTGTGTTGCCACTTGATTTTTGCTAAATTCTTGTTAACATGTAAAGAAAAACAAACCATGGGGAATGGGTTTCATTTCATCTGGGTTGCTTCATTTCCTTCCTATTTTTTAATTTGTTTTTTGTGCAAAGATGATCTAGTACTAAAAGAAAAGGTCACTGCAATGTCTCAGCATTGATACAGGGAGGGCATAGATATGGAAAATAATTATAAGTTATGAGGATTGATTTATAGGGTGATCTAGTGCTAATCTCATCTATGTGAGGAAGGTAAAGGAGGATAATTAAGGGAAAGAACATGGTGAGGATGCCCGCCCCCCGGTCCTGAACATCACATCTAAACTGCCTACATCACAAAAACACCACCTATAGACATATTATTTCCATCGTCTAGCTAGAACCTATCCATTTAGGGAAAAGTCTGTTTGAATCTTTCCAGCCTGGGTGACGTGGGGAGTATAGAAACCCCGATGGCAGGAAAAAATCTGCTTTGGGATTAAAAAGTACTGGATCCATTCAAACAAGCCTTTGTGTCATATGTGAACAAAAATACTTTGAATTTACCCATTTTATAAGCAGAGCAAATCCCGAAGTAGTCAGGCATTCAGTGAAATATCTCTCCAATACAGCAGGTTCGGCTTGCATAACCAAGACCACACACTCACAATTGCTTTATCACAAGAGACAGAAGCTTTTGTAAGTCCCATCAAAATTGGAAAGAACGAGCAGTTAATACAATATTCCCCCCCCCCCCAACTCCCAAAAAACCTACGGCCAGCTCTGTAGACAAGATAGACATAAGCAGGAGCTTTAAAGAACAAAACAAGGTATACACACTTGGATTATTGAACCCATTAATTTGCTTTTTAAATGGCTTCTGAAAACAAGTAAGTAAATCTACAATGGGCATACAGTACTTGTATTCATTAGCCAGAAGAGTAAAACCAATAGTTTTTGAAACCAACATGCAATTCTAGATGCTGGAAACTAAACCAGAGACTGAAAGAATTATCATTTTATTTTGAATGTTTAGAACCACCATACCTGCCAGCATGTGGAATGCTGGAATAAATGGATACAGCAAAAACTAGAACAGATAAAGAGAAAATTATCCTCTGTGGGTTGCTTATTATCAAATCAATTTTAGCCTTATGCCAAAATTTGATTACAGCATGAATTCTCAACCTGCGGCCCGTGGGATGGATGTGGCCTGTGGCACCATTTCATGTGGCCCTCCACCATCACCACACTAGGAAGTGCCATCTGGTGGACGAAGGACAAAATGGCCATCCGACCCCTGAAGCTGTCTGTGGGAACGTGACCTGGCCCCCGGCTTTAAAAGGCTGAGAACTCCTGTCTTACAGCAAAATACTAGAAATACATGGGAAGAAGGTATGTGAGGAGAAAAGCTAAGCTTTCAAGATGCTGGTTCTCAACGTGTTTCATTTCATTTTCCTTAGCAATGTGCTTATTCATCTAATCACCAATATTTTTATCCACAAGCTGCGTCAAATAGAAAACAACAAACAAACATGTTATCTTTTTTATTATTTTTTAAATTATTTTTTATTATTTTTTAAAAAGAAAAAGTAATACACAAAGAAAAAGTCATCGATACATAATAAAAAATAACATAGAAATCAAATTACAAGTAAAAATTAAAAGTAAAATCACATACTTAAAAATACAGTAATAACAGATAGTGTATATTCATTTTACCTTATTTAAACCTTGTTTAGACATATACTATTTTAATGTGAAAAATACACTATCTTAAAAAGAAAAACAAATCTAAACATAAGATAATACTCCAGTGCTATGTACATTGCCTTGGGAGTTGCAGAGCTGCCCAGCATCACATATTATAACCAAAAACTCATGTGACTTAAACATGTTATCTTTTGGGGGGGGGGAGATGTCAGGTCTAAGGGAGAATAGTAGCCCCTATCTTCAGCAAATTGCCACATTGTCATGAAAATTTTGAGCCTTGACTCTTATTGCTATTATTTTCCAGTGATGGCCAAATGATTGGTTATAAGGAAGTTTGTGCTCTGGGGGATTCAGTTTTTAAAGGAGTAATTTATCATACCATACAGAAATCTTTACAAACTGTAAAAGCACCATGAAATGCTTCATAAGTCAAGGGAGGAAAAGAAGGCTATTTTGAACACAGCAAGAAAACTGCCTTAAACAATTTAACCATGCAACGGTTTGTATTCAGTTTTGCCTCTGCCATTATCAACCATAGTATCTCATTTTAGCATTTCTGAATGTAATATGGATTTTTCTCCCCATGAAAAATCCTACCAGTTCCATAACAGTTCTACAAATTGATCCACATTTAGCTTACAATGGAAAGTGGGTATAGTGCAGGGATCCTCAACCTATGGCCCATAGGCCAGATCCGACCCACAGCTCCAAATACCGTATTTTTCGCCCTATAAAACGCTCCGGCATATAAGACGCACCCAATTTTAAAGGAGGAAAATCTAGAAAAAAAAGATTCTGAACCAAATACTGTACTAAAAGGGAAGGAAAAAAAACCACATCTTTTCAGAAACCCCACATGTCCAGGTACAATAAAGCCACCACAAAAATACTCAAAGTCAAAAACTACGTACCTGCCCTAGTCAACCTCCAAGAGGAACAAAGGTCCGGGAGGGCACGATGCTTCACAGCAGCGGTGTCTTCGGAGCCTCCCGGGCCACGGAAGGCTCCCTTTATCTCCCCGCCGATGGTGGGGGCGTCCCTCCCCGCCCCCTGCCACCGGGCGGGGAAGTTAAAAGGGCTCCCTGGCCGAGGGAGCCGAAGCCACCGCTGCCGCCGCCGCTGCCGCCGCCGCTGCCGCCGCCGCCGCGCGAAGCCGTCCCTCCCCGCCCCCTGCCACCGGGCGGGGAGGTTAAAATGGCTCCCTGGCCGAGGGAGCCGAAGCCGCCGCGCCGCGCAAAGCCGTCCCTCCCCGCCCCCTGCCACCGGGCGAGGAGGTTAAAAGGGCTCCCTGGCCGAGGGAGCCGAAGCCGCCGCACCGCGCCGCGCGAAGCCGTCCCTCCCCGCCCCCTGCCACCGGGCGGGGAGGTTAAAATGGCTCCCTGGCCGAGGGAGCCGAATACGACGACGACGACGCGCGCGCCGCGCGAAGCCGTCCCTCCCCGCCCCCTGCCACCGGGCAGGGAGCCATTTTAACCTCCTCGCCCGGTGGCAGGGGGCGGGGAGGGACGGCTTCGCGCGGCGCGGCGCGGCGGCGGCGGCGGCTTCGGCTCCCTCGGCCAGGGAGCCCTTTTAACCTCCCCGCCCGGTGGCAGGGGGCGGGGAGGGACGGCTTCGCGCGGCGGCGGCGGCGGCGGCGGCTTCGGCTCCCTCGGCCAGGGAGCCATTTTAACCTCCCCGCCCGGTGGCAGGGGGCGGGGAGGGACGGCTTCGCGTGGCGCGGCGTGGCGGCGGCGGCGGCTTCGGCTCCCTCGGCCAGGGAGCCCTTTTAACCTCCCTGCCCGGTGGCAGGGAGCGGGGAGGGACGGCTTCGCGCGGCGTGGCGCGGCGGCGGCGGCGGCGGCGGCGGCGGCGGCTTCGGCTTCGGCTCCCTCGGCCAGGGAGCCCTTTTAACCTCCCCGCCCGGTGGCAGTGGGCGGGGAGGGACGGCTTCGCACGGCGCGGCGCGGCTACCTTTATCTCCCCGCCGATGGTGGGGGCGGGGAGAGCGCGGCTGCCGTATATTTGCCGTATAAGACGCACCAACTTTTCCCCCCCAGTTTTGGGGAAGAAAAAATGCGTCTTATACGGCGAAAAATACGGTAATCCGGCTTCTGCCGCAGCCACCCCACTCCTTGTCTCCTCCACTTGGCTTGGCATGTCCCTGATGGTGCTCCATAGCAAAGCAGATTTTGTAAGGCTTACAACATCTGCCCTGCTATGGAGCACAATTAGGGACACGCCAAGCCAAGTTGTGGGGACAGCAAAAATCATTTCAACCCAGAAAAACACCTTTGTGTGCTTCTGACACAATTTTATTTTTAAAAAAATAATCAGTCCCCACCAACATTAAGAGATTATGAGAATTATAGCCCAAAATAACAAGGAAGGCTAATAGCCATCATCCTGCACTAACAAGTTGTTGATGTTGTTGTTTACACTTACATACCACCCCATAATGCTTAGAGCACTCTTGGGATTTCTTCCTTCATGTCCTGATCAAACCTTGGGCTGCCAAATTGAAACCACTTTATTCGTTTTGTCATTGCCCAAAATTAAGTCCTCATCAGTGTGAGTTTCTGGCAGTAATTGGCAGATCGGTAAATGAGCCGGATTCCGTATCTCTCAAACATTCACACACCGCCCTTGGGATTATTTACAAGATAAATAGCATTTTGCCTTTAAAATGCAGTGTATTCATTTTACCAAGCTTGGAAGGATGGAAGGCTGAGTCAACCTTGAGCCTGTCAGGACTGAACTCAGATCATGAGCGGAAAGTTGATTACCACTTGGCCACAGGGAACCAGAGTTCCATTTTAGAACTCCAATTGGAAGTTCTTTTATTTTTCTTATTTTGTTTTGCTTTGCTTTCCTTTATGTTTCTGCCATTCTGCTCTCTCTTCTTCCTCCTTAGGCTCATTCTCTCTAGTACCAGAGGTAAAGGTAAAGGTTGTCCTTGTTCTAAAGCCAGTTGTATCCAGCTCTAGAGTTTAGTGCTCATATTTATTCATTTATTCATTCAATTTGTATAGCCGTCCCAATCGACATGCAACTCTGGGCGGTGTACATAAAATCCCCAACATTTAAACTATAGAAACAATTAAAATTCCTAAAAACACTGGAAAACTACCTCCCATCCGCACCAATTAAAAATCTAGTAAAAAACTATTAAAAGCATGAGTGATCCTCCTCTAAATGAGTGGGGGGGGGCGGTTGCTCCCTCTCCACCTTCCCACACCTGCCCTGCCAGCCAGGTTTCCAGCTCTTTCCTGAAGGGCAGCAGCTGAAAACCTGGCTGGCAGGGCAGATGTGGGGAGGTGGAGAGGGAGCAAACCACCACCCCCCCCCCCACACACACACACACACTGGCTCATTTAGAGGAGGATCACTCTTTGTTTATAGCCAAAGAACCAGTGCTGTCGTTTCTGTGGACATGTGACAGGCATGACTAAACACGAGAGCACAGAACGCTGTTTACCTTCCCACCCAAGTGGTACCTATTTATCTACTTGCAATTTCTTGCTTTCAAACTACTAGTTTGGCAGGAGCCGGGACAGAGACAGGCACTCACTCCATCATGCAGCACTTGGGTCTCGAACTGCTGACCTGTCGACCTTCCAGTCATTAAGTTCAGCATCTTAACCACTAAGCCACCACAGTCCTTCTAGTACTAGAGCTTTAGCACAAATCCTCTTCCCCTGCATTTTCACTGCATTTTTCTGTTTATATTCCATTTTGGTACTGGTATATGCATTGTATTGTATTTAAAAATTTATTCAGATTTTATTAATAAAGTCTTAAGACTAATCAATTAATAAATATCTATCTAACTATCTTAATGTTTTGAATGACAAGTCCCAGAATCTAGGAACTGCACCCTTAAAAGTAACTTTTACAAGGTGTATACCGGGGAAGAACCAATATCATGCCAAGCCTTTGGCATCTGAATTTTTTAAATCCTATGTTCTCTGTGAGGCTAGATATGAATAGAGGTCTAGATGAGGGGTGCCCAAACTTTTCCGACCATGGGCCGGTCATGTGGTTCAGCAGGCCGGTCACGTGGTTCCTCCCACCAGAGACGGAAGTAAAGCACGCCTTGCAATCTGTTTTGCAACAGGATGAGATAGATTTTAAGCTGCCACTTTCTCTGCTTAAAACAGGGGTGCCCAAACTATGGGCTAGATCCAGCCCCTAACACCAATTCATCCGGCCCATGCCGGCCTCGTGCATGTTTTCCTTTTGCGCAGACTGGATGAATTGGTGTTGGGGGCTGGATCTGGTCCACGGGCCGTAGTTTAAACACCCCTGGTCTAGATCCACCATTCGTTCAAGATTTATGCCTTTTACTTTCCTGCTTCTATTGGTGATCTGGTCTCTAGAGATTGAATGGATTGGTTTAGCATTCACCTGCCCAGAGCATCTGCTCTTTAATTAAGCCTCATGTAGATGCATTGCAGAGACAGATGAGGGCTCTCACTGCAGGCAGCTTCTATTACAGAGCAGAGCATGTCTTCTTAAATTACATAGCCGCGCTTTGTATAGGCAGCGGAGTCAAGGCTCATTGTTCAACTAGTCTCATTATCATAGAGATTATATATGGGCTCAGTGCTCTGTGCCATAGTATCTTTACCAGGAAGTCTGGATGGAAAACCATAGGGAGTGATTCGCAAGTTGCTCTGAGAATTCTGCAAGAAGAGCAGAATATAATTGTAATAAATACATAAATTACGTACATAAATTACAGGTTTGTGTTTTATTAATGCAGAGTCACATTCCTAGGAAAGCCATACTTTAAAGCGGGTGGGCTTAATACAAAACTATTGATAGATGTCCAGAACAGAACTTGGAAAAGTCACTTTTTGGAACTACAGTTTCCAGAATTTTCCACAAAGCATAGGCATGCTGGCTGAAAGGTTCTGGCAACCATGGGGGTGGGTGGGAGTAATTTTTCCCAAGTTCTGCTACAACCCTCAACATAAGAGTCTGGTGGTGCAATGGTTAAACTGCTGTGCTGCAACCAAAATATTGTGCATTCGATCCCGACCAGGAATCAAGGCTAAGTCACCCTTCTATCCTTTCAAGATCGGTAAAATAACTACCAAGCATGTTGGGCAAAATGCTAATTAACCTTTGAACTACCCATTGAGTGCACTAAGCGCAATGGGGTGGTATATAAGTGTAATTGCTATCGCTAACTGTGGCTCATGCTCCCCAGATAATTTGTTTAGGATGTTATTTCTGGTTTTCATTTTATCCATGATTTTTCTTCAGTGTTCCCTATAGGTTAGGGATCAATCAATGGTCACTCCTAAGTACTTAGGGTTACGGTTGAGCTTTAGCAGTTAATTACTAAATTCCACTTTCAGTGTATAGTTGGCTTATCTATTATTCAAATGGAAACAAGCAACCTCGGTTTTATTGGTGTTTTTAAAAGGTTAAAATTGAAGTATGTTGGGGGCAAAATGCTAATTAACCTTTGAACTACCCATAGAGTGCACTAAGCACAATGGGGTGATATATAAGTGTAATTGCTATTGCTAATTGTGGCTCATGCTCCCCAGATAGTGCCAGAAAGTTTGATTAGGATGTTATGTCTGGTTTTCATCTTATCAATGATTTTTCTTCAGTGTTCCTTATAGGTTAGGGATCGATCAATGGTATAGTACTTAGGGTTACGGTTGGGCTTTAGCAGCTGATTACTAAATTCCACTTTCAGTGTATAGTTGGCTTATCTATTATTCAAATGGAAACAAGCAACCTCAGTTTTGTTGGTGTTTTTAAAACATTAAAATTGAAGTATGTTGGGGACAAAATGCTAATTAACCATTGAACCATCCATAGAGTGCATTAAGCGCTATGGGGCGGTATATAAGTATTATTGCTATCGCTATAAGGTGTCCTTTGCTCAAAAGCAAGTTGTGTTCAATTCTAGGGGATGGTGCTTATCTCCGTTTACAGCCAAAGAGCCAGTGCTGTCTACACCTTCAGCCACTTCCATGGCCATGTGGCAGGCATGACTAGATGCTGGAACACATAGAACATTGTTTCTTTTACTGCCAAAGCAGTACCTATGTATCTACTGTACTTGCAATTTCTTGCTTTCAAACTGCTAGGTTGGCAGGAGCTGAGACAGATGATGGGTGCTCACTCCATTACTCAGCACTTGGGTCTCGAACTGCTGACCTTCTGGTCATCAAGCTTATTGTCTTAACCACTAAGCTGCCACAGCCTGACCTCAACATACTGTGCCTTATAAATTCCCTAAATCAGGGGTTCTCAACATGCAGCCTGTGGGTCGGGTACAGCCCACGGCATCATTTCATGTGGCCCACCACCACCTCCATAAGAACAGAAGAACAGCCTTGCTGGAACAGGCCACAGCCCATCCCGTCCAGCATTCTGTCTCACACAGCGGCTCACCATTTCCTTCAGGGTATTCCCAAGCAGATGCCTTCACCTGCTTAGAATTCCCTGGAAATGGCATTCAGAGATATCCTGCCTATCTCTCCAACCCGGAAGTTGTCCTTAGGTATCCATAATTATAGCCATTGATACCCTTGTCCTCCATGAACTTGTCTAATCCTTTCTTAAAGCTGTCAAGACTGACAGCTGTCACCACTTCTTCACCAGGAAGTGACAAGTGGTGGAGGAAGGGCAAAATGGCCATCTGGCCCCTGAAGCTATCTGAGGGAGCGTGACCCGGCCCCCGGCTTTAAAAGGTTGAGAACTCCTGCTCTAAATACTAGTGGAACCTGTAACAAAATGGGGCAGCATTTTCCTCCTTGGTGGGCTGTTTCTGTTCAGACCAATCATTACCTCCAAGTAGGGCGTTCTATTTTCCCTCTATATGCCCTTGATTTATTTTGTTCCATTTTTCTTCCCCACCCTTGGGGTGTAGGTTTATGCTGCTGTACATGATTCTTTACAGGTCAGAATGCCTGAACATTTCTCACCATGGATGTTGTCACTCATGACACCATTGACTAGTCAAAGCCAGCCTTATAATAGTCCTCACATATGCATGTTTTACAGTTCTTTTGTTTTTACCATTTTATAACCTGCTTTTAAAAGCATCCCCAATCACACAGTATAGTATCTTGATTAAGAAAGTCAAACTGAGGTTTGGGAAATCCACGTTCAGCTCCTCAGTGGGCTGTGAAATCAATAGTATCACATTCTGTGTGTGGCCTACTTTATAGTGTTGTTAGGAAGATGCAGTGGTGGGCATCAGCAGGTTCTCACCAGTTTGCTAGAACCGGTAGCAGAAATTCTGACTGGCCCTGCCCATCCAAGTTTTGAAATAAAGTAGTCCTAATTCGGGTGCAACACAGGGCTTTCCCCCTGGCCATGGCCACCATACCACGCCCACAGTGTGGTAGTAAATTTTTTTGGAGCCCACCACTGGGAAGATGCCACTGAAGAACTATAATTTTTGATACTTGGCAATCTTCTTCTTCAAGTGCCATATCTGATTCTGAATATCGGCTATCCTCATGGTGATCAGCCATGAAGATTGTCCTGGGAGCAATATAATGCAATGGTCTTCCATTTGCCATCTGCATCGCAGCGTGACACCTGTACCACTGGTCCATTTCTGCAAGTCACTTTCTGGTCCTGAGTCCTTTTGGCACATAAAGTCCTCATCAGCCCCAGGCCAGGATTGATGAAGCTGCTGCCCTCCATCAAGATGGATTCAAGTGGGATTTAATCCATTTGGGGACCATCACCCTTCCCTGTGGACTTTGCCACCCAAAGCTGTTAGTCCTCAGGGTTGTCAGGTTAGTTAACCACCACCTGACGGGTCAGTGTTGAGTCACTGGCAGTATGGTCTATTCCAGTGATGGCAAACCTTTGCACTCCAGGTATTCTTGAATTTCAATTCCCTGAAGCCCTGGTCAGAAGTGCTGACCTGGGTATCTGGTAATTGAAGTCCAAGAATACCTGAAGTGTCAAGATTCGCCATCACGGGTCTATTCTTTTACCATATTAGGATAACCTGGCCAGACTCCAACTTGGCAATCTATCTTTTGCTAACAGTGTTCCATCAAAACAAATTCTCGGATATGATCTGAAGTTTTAGGCAAGTACATAAAACATTGTTATCTACCATTTATAGTATTTGACATTTTAAAATTGCATCTCACTGTTCTGCTGAAGAATCCAGCCACAGCAGTAAAAGGATTAGTTTTAATTGAATCATTAGTGTGGGGCAGAAAGCAGCAGGGAGCCATTTTAAAAGCAAAGATACGTTATATCCAATACAGTCTTTTCAAATTACAGGTGGAGTAAATGTTGCTTGAGAATCTCACCAGATCCCCAAACAATTTAAATGTTATTATTGGAATAGGATTGAACATTCTTAAAACTAAGGCAGGTTTGCCTGCCAAAATGAAAACAAAGGCAGAGATCTCAACTTCATGCTTCCATGTTCACTTTAGAGCATTGTGCCTAGTTCAAAGCAAAAAAACTTGAGAGAGAAAATTGTGGGGAGAAGGAATCCAACTTGTTTCACAACTTGATGTAGGGTGGTCACACATTCTCTTTTACAGAATACAGTACTTCATCTGAAGGACTACCAGGAAGGACAGTGCTCTATTTGAAGGGTTGTCCGGTCCAAATCTGATCAAGAACCAGAAAGACAAAGATCCGCAATTACCACCTAGCCAACAGTCTTAAGCAAGTACCCATTTCACCAGTCAGATGATACTCCAAGATGTCTTGCTTACAGGTCAGTATCATTTCTAATTTTGCAACTGTCCATCCACATTAGCATATGCCAGTGATGGCGAACCTTTTAGAGACTGAGTGCCCAAACTGCAACCCAAAAAACACTTATTTATCGCAAAGTGCCAACACAGTAACGGGAGGAAGTAAACACTCTCATTGGGTTGCTGGGCAGAGGAGCAGGGCAAACTCTGTGCTGGGGGAGGGAGTGAGCTCTCCCATTGTGCTGCTTTGCAGAGGGGCAAGGTGAACTCTGTGCTGGGAGAGGAAGGAAGCAGTCCCATTGGGCTGCTGGGCAGAGGGGCAAGGCAAACTCTGTGCTGGGGTGACTGCACGGGTGCCCACAGAGAGGGCTCTGAGTGCCACCTTGGCACGCATGCCATAGGATTGCCACCACTGGCATATGCAATTTTATTCAAACCAATATCTTTTTGTTGGGAGATGCTCAAGTTATCATCTTATGCCAGGACTTAAGCAGAACTGATGTCTATCTGGGTCTCCTGAATGTGGCTCTGACCTCATCAGGCAGCCATTTTTAACTTCCCACTCCAAAAGGTCCAATGACCAAGGGTAATGCATTATTAGGCCTCTGCTGAATTATGGCAAATCCACCATCTGGTAAGCCTATAGCCAAGTAACAAAGTCCCTTTGCCAAGAGATTCATCAAATCTGAAGCGGGCCCAAAACCGATCCCCTGAGGCTATCCTGAAAATGAAGATGACTGCAAAAGCTTCCAATGGCAAATTCCACCTGCATGAAAAGTTCACTCACTCCATATCCAAGTATCAGTTTACCCATTTTGGGTTTCCCATTCTTTGCTCTACAATACCATTCTTTCATACAATAAGCCTTGACAGCTAGTACTGTAGATTCAGGATTGTTACTACCATTTCTATGGGCAGGTGTTACTATGGCGGGCAAGCAATGGGTGATAGCTTTGTTGTTTGTCTCCGTCTGTGATGGCTTGAGATAAAAGGGCCCATGCAACTCACAGCAATGTAATTCAGCAACTCTTTTGTTGAGCAAAGTGAGAACAGGTTCTTTGTGGGGTTTGACTGAACATGAGCCAACTGCTGATTGTATTTAGGGTTTCAAAGGATTTTCTCCCCTTGATGAAACCTACAAATTCATGAAGAACATGTTACAAATGAAGTAAGAAACATCACTACCTGGATAGCTCAGTGGTTTAGATAGCTTGGAAGTTTGATTCTTGACAGGAGGTGGCCTCAATGATCCATAAGATCCCTTCCAGCTCTGCAGTTCTAAGATTATTATTTTTGTTGTTGTTCAGTCGCACAGTCGATTCCAACCCTTTGCGACCCCATGGACCATTTTCCTCCAGGCACCTCTGTCCTCCACCATTCTCCTCAGCCCGCCAAGCTCTGTGCCCATTGTGTCCACAATAACATCTATCCATCTTATCTTTGGACGCCCCCTTCTTCTCTTGCCCTCCACCTTTCCCAGCATCAAGTGAGTCCTCCCTTCTCATTTGATGTCCAAAGTACTTTAGCTTCATCTTCACTATTTGTCCCTCCAATGAACAGTCAGGGTTGATTTCTTCTAATATTGACCTATTTGTTCTCTTTGCTGTCCAAGGGACTCTCAGGACTCTCCTCCCACACCACATCTCAAAGGCATCTATTCTTCTGCGCTCAGCCTTCCTAATGGTCCAGCTCTCATACCCATACATTACCACTGGGAATACCATTGCTTTGACTATGCAAATTTTTGTTTTCAAGGTTATGTCTCTACTTTTCACTATATTCCCCAGGTTTCTCATAGCTTGTCTCCCCATAATCAGTCGTCTTTTTATTTCACGGCTACAGTCGCCATTTTCAGTGATCTTAGATCCTAGAAAAGTAAAATCTGTCACTGCTTCTACCAAGAATCTATTTTTTCAGTTGTTTTCTAGAACCATTAGCATGAGAGGGCAAGCATGTAGGATTTGTGCCAGAACTCCAGGGGTCAGCATGCCTCAAGCTGTAACTGTGAGAAATTCCAGCAGAGTGGTTACCTCCTATGTTGCCTTGCCCCAAGAGCCATCTGGTCCTTTCTGTCTCACATCCTGTCATGAGAGGAATGAAGAAACAAAATAAGTTGAGACACCTGACTGGTTCAAGAAATCCTGATACATTGGAGCTCCTGTTGGTTAGCGCTCCTCCTGACTAATTGGGTGGTTGCCTCCCAAAGATAGATACTGTAATGCCTCTCTTCCTCTTAGGGATAAGGTTCAAAATTGGTGCCATCCAGCACCTGGCTCTTATTATGGACCAACAGGTATCTGCTGGGGCAGCATTTTATCAGCCAATGGGTCCAAAATGTGATAACCAGACTCATTCCTAGAATTTACAGGTATGATGGTATATCTCCTGTTCTGACCTGCCTGCATTGCTTATCTATTGCATTCTGTGCCAGATTCAAGGTCTTGATACTTATGTATAGAGCCCTACATGGTTTAGGAGCTCCCGGTTAATGATGGCTAGGCTGAAGGAAGAAAAAATATATATCTTTTTTCTGTTTTATTTACTCTCAGATAAGGAGGAAAAAAGCTTTCTTGGTGATGGTTCCTTTATTCTGGAATGACCTCACTATCAAGATCTGATAATCCCACTCTCAGTAGGTTTTTTGAAAATATGTTAAAATTCTTCTTTATATTAAAAAAAAAGGTCATTGCAGACATCCTGTCCAGTTGGGAAGCTCTACCTTAGATACTTTTTCCTTCTCGGTTTCGTTGCATTATTTTCGGAATTTTTTCAACTTTTTTTTGTTAGATGTATCAGTGACACTGAGCTTGACGACTGAAAGGTCGGCAGGTGAGCAGTTCGAGACCCAAATCTTGCGCGACTGAGTGAGCTTCTGCCGTCTGTCAGAGCTCCTGCCAACTTAGCAGTTTGAAAACAAGAAATTGCAAGTAGATAAATAGGTACCACTTCAACAAGAAAGATAACAACTTTTCTTGTGCTCCAGCATCTAGTAATGCCTGCCACATGATTATGGGAATGTCAAACAGCGCTGGCTGTTTGGCTGTAAACGGAGATGTGCTCCCCCCCCCTAGAGTCAGACACAACTGGCTTTTGAGCAAGGGAGACCTTTACTATCGGTGACCAATCGTTTCTGCAATTAGTCAGGTTTGTACAACCCTGAGTAGTGCTTGTACCAAGTAAGGTGGCATATAAACAAACAAATATGAATCCAAAATGGCCAAGTAAGACAGAAGTGAGGAAGAGAGAAAACAAGAGCAAATGAAACAAAGCCATTTTACCAACTCAGTGGATGATAGAATATTTTAGCCTTGGTAACCTAAGTGTTGTGTATAACTAAAGTAGTAGTTTATTTTTTCTGCCCTGTCCCTATCACTGTTCAGCCTTTATGGATGTCTCCATATTCTAGATTTTTGAAAGTTGAGGTCCTACAGTAGTAGATTCTTCCTTGTGCCCAGCTTTTACATTGTGCGCTAATGCTGTACAGAGGAAAGATGGTAATTAAATTTTGTTTGTGGTTTTCTTGAAGTGCAGTACAAAGCTGGGCATATCTGTATCCCTTTTGAATACACTTGTCTCAATTAAGAAGAACAATATGTGACACTTTAATAGTTTGAAAACAAAACTAACAGAATATTAGTTCTGGAGATGAGCAACATGGTTGGTGTCTTCCTTTGACAATCTCCAATCTCTATAGTTTGTGATCATCTTTTGCACTTACTTTCAAAACTCTTAGCGCAAGGGTCCTCAACCTTTTTAAGCTGAGGGCTGGGTCACGGTCCCTCAGACTGTTGAGAGGCTGTACTGGTGGTCCCCCCCCTGCTGCCCTGAGCCCACCACACACCCCAAAAGCCCCCCCCCCACTCCCCTGCTTACCTGACTAGAGGATCTGCAGCACGTGGGTGGATGTGTGCCCGTGGCCGCTTCTGCCGCCTCTTCCTCCTCAATCCTTGTTTCCACTGCTTGGCTTGGCATGTCCCTAATGGCTTCCGTAGCAGGGCAGATGTTGTAAGCCTTACAATATCTGCCCTGCTATAGAGCACCATTAGGGACACGCCAAGCTAAGCGGAGGAGACAAGGATTGAGGAGGAGGCGGAAGTGGTGGGTGGAATGAGGGTGTGACCCGGATCTGCCCCCTCAGACTGTTGGCGGGCCAGGCTGGTTTCTCCCCCCCCCCCATGCTGACACCATTCCCTCCACACTGCCAGCACTCTCCCCATGCCACCAATCCAGCCCGCCAACGCTCCCCCCCATGCTGCTGCTGCCAATACTCCCCAACCCCATGCCACCAGTCCGGCCTGAAAACATTCCCCCCATACCGACACCATTGCCAACACTCTCCCCCATGTCACCAGTCTGGTCATCAAACATTCCCACATCCACACACCAACATTTCCCTGCTTACCAGCCTGCCATGGGTGAAGGAGGGGTCCTGCTTGTCCTTACCTGCGCTCAGCCAGAGAGGCACCCGGGAAAGACGCAGGCAGTCACATGCATCTGCCGCTTCTGCTACCATTGCCACTGTCCTTGTCCCCTCCGCCTGTATTGGCGTGCCACTTCATAGCAGGGCAGATGTTGTAAGCCTTCTTACAACATCCGCCCTACTATGGAGCACAGTTAGGGACATGCCAAGCCAGGTGGAGGGGGAAAGGACAGCGGCCGTGTCAGCGTGGGCCAGATGGAATGGATCCCTGTTAATGTTAAGTCCTAAACCCCTGTTCTAAGCCTTCCATTATATGTGCAGCATTATAAATAGTATGAGACAGCAGACTTTGGAAAAATCTTTTTCCTTACTTACAACTCTCGGGGGCCGAGATGGATGGAAAAGTTGCAGCACACAAACAGACATTTCTAAGCTCACATAATTTAAGTCTTGTAAATGAAAGCAGTCATACACTGAGATGCTGAAGGCAAGATGAAGGTTTGAAAGGCTAGTGGTTTTTTGGGTGGAATTGAGGAAATACATCCGATCCCTTGGGCAGGTGTACCATGGTGGATTTGCTCATGACATGACTGTCAAAGTTGCTGAAAGAAATGGAAAGCTGTTATATCCCGCACTTTCTCGACCGAAGCTGACTCAAGGAAGCCATTACAATATGTAAATA
Organism: Bradypodion pumilum; assembly: GCA_035047305.1. Lineage (NCBI taxonomy): Eukaryota > Metazoa > Chordata > Lepidosauria > Squamata > Chamaeleonidae > Bradypodion > Bradypodion pumilum. Next base: position 13,438,177 of record JAWDJD010000008.1, read on the forward strand.
CCATACAATATAATTAGACAATAATAAAGAAACATGAAAAGTAAATTCAATACAATAATCAATATGCAGTAATAAACATAAATTAATCACAATATAAAGTATAAATTAAAGATACAATGGCAATAACTATTAATCAATAGCAATAACAATTAATCCTCCAAAGCTTGCCATGCCACTACCTCCCACGGACGACCGGTCCACACGGAGAGGCGATTTCTCCAGCCCAATACCTTCCTGAATTAGAGGGTTACAACCCCCTTTATCCTCTGTAGGTGTGAAGTTGATGTTTAGTTGAGTATGTATGAGGCACCACTAAAAGAGTTTTTATTTCACATAAATAAAAAAAATCAGGACAGCTGGAAGTTTGTTTTATTATTTGCTTGCTTGTGGTTTTTTTTAATGATGAATAAATTTATATCTAAGCAACTGGTCCCCTGAAAATCTGGTCCCAGTGAATGAATGGCTTTATAGATGAAAACCAGAGTTTAGGAACATCCATTTTCTTGGACAACAGTTCCCAGAATCCTCAACCATTGGTTATGCTCAAAATATATATTGCCTATGGTATTGGTAAGAATTTTTGGGATTGAGAGTCAGACCAAAAAAAAAAAAACAACAGTGTTTGGATCAAAAGGGTGACCAGTGAAGAGGTATTAAAATGATTGAATCACAAAAGAAAGCTAGAGTATTTCTGTCATTTATAGACCAGAATCCTATTGCATAACTCCTGCCTATATCAGCGAAATAGCATCACCTGTAGTGGTATAACTTGGAATTCAAGTATTGATTTGTATAATTAGCAGCTGCTAACTAAGCTCTACCAGTCTGGCCAGGTTATCTTGCTATGGTAATAGAGTAGACCATACATCCAGCGACTCAATGCCAATCGTCAGGTGGCAGTTAACTAACCTGACAACCCTGAGGACTAACAGTCTTGGGTGAGAAAGTCCACAGGTAAGGGTGATGGTCCCCAAGTGGATTTAATCCCACTTGAATCCATCTTGAGGGAGGGCAGCAGCTTCATCAATACTGGCCTGCAGCTAATGAGGACTTTGTGTGCCAAAAGGGCTCAGGACCAGAAAGTGACTCGCAGAACTGGATCAGTGGCATGGGTGTCACGCTGCAATGCTATCATCATGGCAAGTGGAAGACCACTGCATTACAGTATATGCTAATCGCCATGATGATAGCCAATATTCCAAATTGGATACGGCACTTGAAGAAGAAAAAGTCCGTCTTTGGATTGTGCAGGGAGCACACGGCTTTTTTAATTTGACTACTGTAAATATCTTCCTCTTAAGGAAACTTGAAGAAGAACAAGAACTAAGATCTCCTATGTGATCTCTCATTGTTTGTCAACTAGTTGGCTTGACAGATGGTAGCGGGGACTCAATCAGCAGCTGCTAATTAAAGAGTGCCCTCTTGGATTTCAAGGCACACTGCTGCCAGTGACATCATTTCCCCAACACTAGCATACTTAATGCTATAGGATTTTGGACAATTAGAAAGAAAAGGTACAGATTGTTAAAATAAAATCAACAGGAAAAGAAATAAATAGTTGGAGAACCTAGCAGATTGTTTGGATGCAACTGTACATGACATTTTAGAACTGCCACATCTTTATCCAAGATGGCTGTAATGGTGCCCAAGACCCAGTTGGAGACAGGCTAGAAGGATTTATATAGAAGAAAACAATGACAATGAAAATTTTTTTTCTAAAACTGTAGTGCCTAATCCTGTATACACTTGTAGGGCTGTAATTGCCTCTGTGTCAAGCTGCGCATATCTTACATGGCAAGCTTAATTTTAGTATAAACTAAACTCAAAGCAATAGAAGGCCCCAGGTGTTTCCTTTCCGGAATCTCATTAGGATTTCCCTCTATTCAGGCACTCAGCACTTTCCCACCATGAGCTATTTTTAGAACATGCTACCTTTTTCTGGTGTGTGCATATGTGTTTGCGCATGCGCATTCAGAAGGGAGTTCTCTGGCTTATGGAAGGAGAAGAGGGGGGAAGCACTGGGGAGAAACATGAAACGATGATTTGATCTTCTCTTGAAAAATCCCTGGTATCCAGGCAACAGGGAAACGCATGGGTTTCTGAGATGCTCAAAGGTTTCTGTAGGAAGCCCAGGCTTGGCAGAGAGGGAGGGAGGGAGTGAAGAAAGGAAAATCCATCAGCTCCGAAAGGGAAACCTTGCTTGAGGAAAGGTTAGCATATGGCAACCCAGATCAAGGTCATACAAAACAACAACAAAAATTCTCATTGCCAAGGCCAGCATCCAGTAATTCAGTGCCTGGGGGTAGAAAATCTGACTGATTCTTTCAAATCAACATTAACATTGGGCACAATTCATCAGGAAATCCCATGACACAATGTGTTCCCAGTGATACATTCATAATATACAGCCTACATATGGTCCATCCCTTCCCCTCACTACGCACCCCGTGCAATACACATACACACACAGCTCCCTAAGATTTCAGGGACAAGAAAGAAATGGTTATTATATTCTTACCAGCATTGAGATTGGTTATTGCTTTTTTTTTTAAGGAAAGCAGATTTTGAATTGGAACTGGATAATTGGTATTGAGATACAGATTATGGCAATAAAACATTTTTTAAAGTAAAAAAACGATTTCAGAGAAATATGGGGAGAATTTATAGAATATGTCTAAGGGAAAGGAATAAAGCCAGAGCAAGATTGTGTATCTTTTTGGAATGAGGGGACAAAAATATAAATAAAAGATTATCTAGAATAGCTAATAAAGGTCATCCTTCCATGAAAGTCAGTCATATCTGACTCTAAGATTCAGTGTTCATCTCTGTTTATAGCCTAAATGAAGGTATATAATGTCCCACAGGTGGTGGATGCACATAGTAGTTTATATTTTTAGATTTTGTGTATTTTTCCCTATTTATACTGTATTTGTATGTGTTGTCATTTTGTTTATGAAACCTATGTTTACCTCCTGTGGCCCATCCAAAAACATTTTCAATATGAAGAATGAGACAAGCATGTGTTTGGGTAATCTGATGTTTATATCCAAGCTTGAGCCTGCCTTGTTTTGCTTGTTGCATTTTTTTTCCTGATTCATCTTCCTTATTCAGCCTGTTTGCTTATTGGTGATGCAACATCTGAGCTCGTTCATGTAGATCTCCAAATTGAGCACTTCATAGAGCCATCCAGAGTACTGCTTTTAACATAAAAGCTCTTTCACAGGCTCTTCTTCTTGTGCCGTATCTAATTCTGAATATTGGCGATCATCATGGCGATTAGCCATGACGACTGTCCTGCCTTCCACATCGCAGCATGACACATGTACCCTGATCCAGTTCTGGAAGTCATTTTCTGGTCCTGAGCCCTTTTGTCACACAAAGTCAAGCCCCAGGCCAGTATTGATGAAGCTGCTGCCCACCATCAAGATAGATTTAAGTGAGATTTAATCCATTTGGGGACCATCACCCTTCCCTGTGGACTTCGCCAAGGCTGCTAGTCCTCAGGGTTGTCAGGATAGTTAGCCGCCACCTAATGCTCAATGTTGAGTCACTGGCAGTATGGTCTACTCTATTACCATAGCAGGATAATCTGGCAAGACTGGTCTATTTCATCCAGTTCAAGACTGGTCTTTCCTCTCCGGCCAGTATTGATGAAGCTGCTTCCTTCCATCAAGATGGATTCCAACGGGATTTAATCCACTTGGGGACTATCACCCTTCTCTGTGTACTTTGGAACCCAAGGCTGTTAGTCCTCAGGGTTGTCAGGTTAGTTGACCACCCCCTGACAGTCAGGGCTGAATCACTGGCAGTATGGTCTATTCCAGGGGTATCCAAACCTTTTGGGCCGCAGGTCAGTCATATGGTTGAGCGTGCTGGAAAACTGGAAGTGGAAGTAAAACACGCACGCATGGGCGCATAACGCACTCATGCATGTGCAGAAAGCTGCAGTAAATTACCTGTGGCTGTTGTAAACATGTTTACGACAGCTGTGGGTCATTTACAGCAGTGCTCTATGCATGCATTTTGGGATGTTTTGACTTAGGTGACTTTTATTATTGTACGCTAATTGCATTCTGGTAATTGTATCTTGTTCTCTAGTGTATGCTAATTGTATCTTGTTTTATATTGTATTGGATGTGATATTGTTAGCTGCACTGATTCACGTTGCGAGTGGGTGGCATACAAGCCGAAATTAAGAATAATAATACAGTAATACCTCGCATAACGAAAATACTCCGTTCTGCGAGTTGCTTTGCTATGCGAAGCTAATGGGAGATACCCCGGATAACAAACAAAACAAAAAGTGTTCGTTATCCGGGGTTCCCATACCAAAACCCCCAGATAATGAATGTTTTTCCCGTTATCCGGGGTATTGCCCTTGCATAACGAACAGTTCGCTATGCAAAATTTTTCGCTATGCAATGCGTTTGTTATGCGAGGTATTACTGTAGTAGTAGCAGCAGCAACAGCAGTAGCAGTAATACATGGGTGTGCTATGCATGTGTATTTTACCTCCACTTCCAGGAGCGGCAAGGGTGGCATCGAGGGCTGGATGAATTGGCACCGAGGGCCGGATCTAGCCTGTGGGCCGTAGTTTGGACCTGGCCAGACACATGACTGGGATATAAATGTAATAAATAAAATAAGTCTAATGTAATGTAGTTTAATAAATGTAATTGCTACTTCCGTTTCTGGTTCCCAGTGCGCACCCCACCACCATCACCACCACCCTGCTTGTTTCTGACAAGCTTGAATTTTCCCTCCCCTGCAAAGGCCCTCCCGCCTTTTCTGTCCAAGGATTTCTGAGGCACATTGGCCCTCCTCGTCCTCTCGCCTTCCCTTCTTCATCCCAGGGCTGGCCCTCCTCGTCCTCTCGCCTTTTCTTCATCCCAGGGCGTTAGACCCTCTTTCCTCGAGGGCTCCCCGCGTTACCGAGCCTGGGTGACCCATTCTCCCCTCACACACCCTCACCCCTCCCGGGTCTCACCTCCTCCCGCCCCAAGCAAGGCTGCAGTGCAGTGGGCTAGCTAGGCTTGCTTGCACATCTGACTGCACACCTTTCTCCCCTCAACAGCTGAGGCGGGAAAGCGGGACATTTTACCCACCCGCCCCACCACCCGTTTCCATTCCATTCTGCATTCAGCCGGGACGGGAGGGCGGGAGAGGTTTATAAATAGTCCAGGGCGCTGAAAGCAGCTCCTGCTAAATATAGACGGCGGGGCTTGACCCAGACTTCCAAAGCAGCAATGGCGGAAGCGGGTGACCTCTGGATTTGGAAGGGGATCATTACATGGGGGGGACGGGACAGAGAGGTGGGGCGGGGGGGCAGTCGGAGCAGGTAGGCCCTCCCTCCCTGAGTGTTGAGGGAGGGCTGCAGTCAAGGGAGGAGAGGAGAGAGAGGCGACTCATCAGAAATCTGCAATGTCACTGCAAGGACTGGAGTTAGGCAGTTGTCGAGACGAAACGGGGTGGGAGTCGAGGTCTTCCTTTTGGCTGCCACTAGAGTTTATGTAAAGTAAAGGTAAAGGTTTCCCTTGCTCGAAAGCCAGTCGTATCCGACTCTAGGGTTCAGTGCTCATCTCTGTTTCAAAGCCGAAGAGCCAGCGCTGTCTGCTTCTTCTGTAGCAGACGTTTCCGTGGCAGGCATGACTACTAGACACCGGAACGGACGGGACGCTGTTACCTTCCCACCAAAGTGGTCCCTATTTATCTACTTGCAATTTCTTGCTTTACGCCCCATAGGTATGCGGGTGGCTTGTTTAGGGGTTAAGACGCTGAACTTGACTACTGGTAGATCAGCGGGTCTGCAGTTGGAGACCTGAGTGCTTCAGGACAGAGTGAGCTCCCGTCCTCTGTCCCAGCTCTTGCCAACCTGGCAGTTAGAAAGCAAGAAATTCCAAGTAGATAAATAGGTACCGCTTGGGAGGGAAAGGTAACAGCGTCCCGTGCACTCGGGTGTCTAGTCATGCCTGCCATATGACCATGGAAACGTCTGCAGACGCAGACAGCGCTGACTCTTTGGCGATAAACGGAGATGAGCACCGCCCCCTAGAGTCGGATACAACTGGCTTTCGAGCAACGAAGACGGGCGGTTTACAAGTTAATTTGCATTTGCTCCCAACCCTCTGGGGTACTCATTTTACCGACCCCGGAAGGATGGAAGATTGACTCAACTTTGTACCCTGTCAGGATCGGACTCACAACGTTTTGGCTGCAGTATAGCAGTTTAACCACGCCATTAGGGCCCACACACATGCACACCGACTTCCACTTTTCAAATGGTCTTGAAATCTGATTCCGGTTTACTGGCGTTGTTTTTATTTTGGGGGTGATCGTCGCCTTCAGCCCACCCCCAAAAAAACAGGCATTCGTGACCCCCTGGCCTTAGAAGAGTACCCTCTAGATGTTGTTGCCCTCCAGTTCCCCATCGTTACCCGCCTATGGCTTTTCAGAGTGAGGCTGGTGCGAGCTGGACTCTCAAGGAGCAAGAAGCATCTATTATTCCTGCGACTAGTACGGATTATGAGCGCTAAAACCCAAGACGTCTGAAGATCACTGGGATGGGTTTGGCGGCGGGGTGGGGGGTGGAGGATGCTGATTTAGCTGACGAAACTACTTTGAGTGCAATCACGGCGCGATGCACATTTCCTCAGAGGGATGATGCCTCATTGGGTTCTGCGGAACTTCTTGCTAAGTATGCATAATCTTACATCCTGAATTGAAATGCAATGCACGCTGCTTGTGGACTAAGTGGAAGGAACGCTCGCTCGCTCTCTCTCTCTCACACACACACACGCACGCACGCACGCACAAATCCTTCTTTCTCAGAATAGGCTGCTGAATTCAGAGCGAGAGGTATTCCAGAGACAGTTGTAGCTGAAGCAATGTTGGCACTCCTCCACCCACCCACCCCAGTTAAGCGTGGGTGGCATTTCATTTATTTATGTATTATTTTATTTATTAATAATGCAGAAACGAAAAAGAAAGAAAAGAACAGGAAAAGACAAAAAACCATAAACACACAATCTTAATAAAATACAATCTTAACACATTACGGTATATTCGAATATGTGCACCCATCACCCTGCGGGACAATATATAAGTTTATATACATTTTTCAATCTATTATCTATTTTAAACTTCTTTAACTTGATATTTACCCTCTCTTTTCAGAATGATGTATTTACTCCTTTCTCCCCTTTACTAACACATCATCATCATCATCATCTAATAATAATAATAATAATAATAATAATAATAATAATAATAATAATAATAATAATAATAATAATAATAATAATAATAATTTCGTGACCGAAATCATTCTGGGTTGAAAGGATTTTTGCTGGAGACTCTCCGCTCAGAGGACGCCAGAATGAGGCTCCCTTTCATGTCCCCAACATCTTTTCCCACCGCAGTGGCCCCTATTTATCTACTTGCAACTTCTTGCTTTTGAACTGCTCGGTTGGCAGGAGCTGGGGCAGAGACGGGCGCTCAAACCGTTGTGCAGTACCCGGGTCTCGCACTGCCGACTTGCGGCCTAGCAAGTTAACCACTGAGCCACCGCAGCCTCTACTAAAACATAATGAAGACATTCTCCCCATATTTCTCTAAAATCTGATTTTTTTTTTTAAAAAAAAATCCCTTTTCATTTCATTTTAAAAAAAAAATTCTTTCTGTGTGTGTTGTGTAAATCTATGGGTCATACATGTGGTTCCTTTAGAGACAGAGCGATGTATTTTCTTTATATATATATATATATATATATATATATATATATATATATATATATATATATATATATATATATATATATATATATATATATATATATATATATATATATATATATATATATATATATATATATATATATATATATATATATATATATATATATATATGTATATATGTATATATATGTATATATATGTATATATATATATATATATTTGGGTTCTAGGCACCTGGGGGGGGCAGAGGAGATCGTGATCTTTTATATATATAAAAAGATCACGATCTCCTCTGCCCCCCCCCCCCCAGGTGCCTAGAACCCAAATGCTGCAAGCCTGCACCAGACCGACAGGCACGAGGAGGCAAACCCTCGAAGCAAAGAGCTGGCGATGCCTGAACGAACGAGACTCATCTCATGGCTTAGGGGGTGGGTGTCTTCCTCGAAAGAGCTGGAGAGCGCGGAGGAGCATGAACTGTCTGCCTCTTGGAGATGTAAGGAGAATAGAGCTAAAAGAAATCATCCCGGCATCCTTCCTGAGTAATCATCCTCCCCGTCTCTCCTCCCTCCCTCCCTCCCTCCCTCGTCACCGCCGCCTGCTTTTCTAGACAGAAGAAGAAGTCCTCCTGGCTGCCCAAAGGAGATGAATATTTATTGCCTTTGAAAATAGCCTCGGCTTCCCTTTCACGTGCTGAGCCAGCAGGGAGAGATCCTGCTTAAATTGCATGTCAGCGCCGAGAAGAAGGGATTCTGCTCATTCAGGCAGCAGAGCAGATAAAAATAGACTGTGTGACTCTGTGTGTGTGTGTGTGTGTGTGTTGTGGGTTTATCATCGAACGAGCGAAAAACTCGTCGAGAAACCCTGCCTTCTCCTTCCCCTCCTCCTGGGCATAGCAAAGAGCATCCGCGGTGTCAGACCTCTCGGAGAGGAAGCCTGCGGGGTCTTTTGCTCTTCTCCGCGGCTGCGGGTTTTGCGCGCTCCCTTCTTCTTACCGCAACATTTCCTCTCCAGCCACCACCATTCCCTCATTTGCGCACCGCAGTCGGGCAGGTTTTGCCCTCTGCTCCTCTCTGTCAAAAAGAACAAAAAGATTAGAGAGCCAAAGGGAGGGAGGGAGGAGAAGAAAGAAGGAAGGAAGGAAAAGAAAGAAGAATAGAAGAAGGAAGGGAGAGAAGGAAAAGAAGGAAGAGGAAGGAAGATCCACCATAGACGGTGGTTAGGAGGAGGATGGGGCTACACAAAAATAGCCTCCTCGAAGATTGTGGTATTTTTGAACCACAATTCGGCATACCTTGGTAAAGGCAACCTTGTGTTGCCGGCTAATCTTTCTCACACAGGTCAGGCGAAGGGAAATACAGAATGAACCCACCCAAAGGGTGGGTTAATTTTGGCAGTTTCACATCTGGCCTAGACATGAAAGGGAGGATGATATTAAGGTTCATTTCCACAGATATGAATCGTTTCCAGAAAATTGAAGATAGTAATACAGTACAGTAAAACCCCTACTTATGAGGGAGAAAAAGTCCGTTCCGTAGGCTTTTGCTTAAATCGGTTTTTTATGTAACTCGAAGCAAACCCATAGGAAAAATTATTTTTTTATGTAACTCAAAAGCAAACCCATAGGAAAAATGAAAATTTTATGTAAATCGAAGCAAACCCATAGGGAAATGAATTTTTACGTAACTTGAAGCAAACCCATAGGGAAATGAATTTTTACGTAACTCAAAGCAAACCCATAGGAAAAAGAATCTTTATGTAACTCGAAGCAAACCCATAGGAAATCGTGTAAATCGGGACATGGTTTTAACACAAATTATTATGGTAGTCGAATTTTATGTAACTCGAGGCATATTAAGTCAGGGTTTTACTGTAATTCCAAAGGGTAGCAGAGAAAGCATATTATGAATACTTTGCAAAGAGTACCTAAGGGTAGTAAAACTGAATCCCAAAGCATCTTAAATATGATTTTTTTTTAAATTTTGATAGGAATGGGTTTACAGTACTATAGATTTGCATGTCCTATATTCCAGATCCACCCTGGCCATTTTCTTTCCTCTCTTCTCCAATCCTCTGCTTCCAGATCCAGACTTTCTTCTTTCAATACTGTATTAGAAATACTGTATTCACCCTTTGAAATCCTGCATAAAAGATGACGAGCCCCCATTGGAGACTTCTCATTCTCAATCCAATAGGGTTTCGCTTTTCCCCTCTATTACAGTGTAACTAATTATTCTCAACCCAAGTGTCAGGAAACAATTATGATGAACAGTGATCTGAGTAATTGCGTGACAATAACAAGAGAAGCTGACTGCCAAGAGTCCAAATATGGCAACATGAGCCTCAGTCTGCTCATCTTCCACTAAGCTGAGCTCACCCAGTTGCTTTCCAGTCATATTGCAATACAGTGATAGGAATTGTGGTGTTTGAGTGCAACACATCTGGAAAACATCCAATTGGGGAAGGCTTAAAACAATTCTCATATTGTCATCCTTAGCTACTATATTTAGGAGCAGGGCCAGGAAACTCCCATCATTTCTTAGCATTGCCTTTGTCAGCTAGGGCTGGTGATAATTGTAGTCAAACATAAACTGGCCAGATTGTGATTTAAAGGTTGGAATGTGTGATTCCCCACCTCATAGCCCACAATCAAAACATGGTGTCTTGTAAGATGACAAGAAAAGATCTGAGATGTCTAAGAAATGGTTCTAATTTATTCTGCCAATCAAATGTGTACTTGTAATAGCACATAGTGTTGCTGGCTCTGCTTTGTACTATCAAGTCGATCCTGACTTATGGAGACCTTACAACTGAAATATCTATGAAATGTCCAGTCCTCAATAGCCCTGCTCAGTTCATGAAAATTCAAGCTTATTGTTTCCTTGAGTCATTTTACATTTGGTCTTCATTGTTTCCTTCTCAATTTGACATTTTCCCAGCATTATTGATTTTCCAGAGAATTTTGCCTTTTCATAATGTGCACAAAGTAGAACAAAGCTCCACTTCCTCATATTTGTCTCCAGAGAAAGTTCAGACTTGATTTGCTGAACTGACTTGATCATCTTTCTGGCAGGGTATGCACAAAGCATTATTCCAGTACTATATTTCAAACAGGTCATTCCTCCCCCACCTCCACAGCTTTCTTTACTATTCATTTGTCACACCCATGCATGGTAATCGGGGATACAAGAGTGTGGATTATCTTGGTCTCAGTGTAACACAACCTTACACTTGATGGCTCTACCTTGTTGGCTCTACCTTTAGACATAACAAGGTGGCTGTTTTAACAGGTAGAGACAAAGTAAGGTAATAGAGAAGGGAGAAATTAGTGCTATACAGCCTCTCCAACACCAAGGACCAGATAAAAGCTTTCTTTCTTTATTTGTGTCAGAGGCACCACCAGCATATACAGTGTTACCTCGGATAATGATGCATTCGGATAACGTCAAAACCGCATAACGACACGACCGTCATGCCCCACATGGTGCCCTGCATAACAAACAAAAAACATTGTTATCCAGATAACATGTTCCCCCCGTTATGCGAGACATCTCCCGTAGGGATCGCATAACAACAAAAATCGGTTAACGACAGGGAACCAAGTTTTGTCGTTATCCGAGGTACCACTGTATTAACATACAAAACTAAAATTAATATATCTAAAACAAAAGTTAATTAAAAGGACTAGATGACATCCGCCCAATATCGGTCCACCTCAATAGCATTTCCTCTTGCCATCATAAGGTCCTCCTCAGTGCAAGTTGAGGGGCATTGTGTGCATTGTACCATATTGTCAATTGTTTGCTCTTCTCCGCATTCACACAGGGAAACCCCACTTTCTCAGATTAGCCCTTAATCTTCCTACCCTGTCACACAGTCTGTTTAAAAAGCTTTCCACACGGGCCATGGTTGTTCGTGGACAGGCGGTAGATAATCATGTGGTTCTGCCTAGTTATCTGGTAGCTCCTTGCTTGCCTTCCAAAGTTCAAGGGCGGTCTGTGGAGGCTGGTTGTTTACGGGTGCAGATGAAGCTGAGTCAAGTGTATATAGCATTCTCAACAAATATTAAGAGATAATTTGTATTTGTAATTTTTTTTTGTAAATGTTTTAGTATTCTGGAAGCTCCACATAAACTGAAACTCAATGTGGTGGTTAGTCTAGAAGCATGAGGTGCTTCTCATAATAGTCCTCATGGCTATCCTTTTATAAGGGCAATCCAAAAATGCAGGCAGGTAGGCTGATCCATAGGGACTGCAGTGGCTTAGTGGTTAAGATGCTGAACGTGACAACTGGAAGGTCAATAGGTCAGCAGGTTGAGACCCGAGTGCTGGACGATGGAGTGAACTCCCAGCTCCTACCAACCTAGTAGTTCAAAAAGCAAGAAATTGCAAGTAGATAAATAGGTACCACTTTGGTGGGAAAGGTAACAGTATTCTGTACACTTCGACATCTAGTCATGACCACAGAAACGTCTGCAGACAGAGACAGCACTGGCTCTTTGGCTGTAAACGGAGAGGAGTCGGACATGACTGGGAGACCTTTACTTTTAGTAGGCTGATCCATAGCCATAGCTAATGGCTCTTAATCTCTCATTCAAGACCAAAACATCCTGAAATGCGTTGAATTACATCAGGCCTAATTTGCAACAATATTTCTCTCTCAGCAACTTGTAGAGTTTCAGCTGAGCTTGAAGGGAACAGGGGGAACCCAAGCAGGGTGGCAGTCTGGCAGATAATCCATAATTCCTGTTTTGGCCCTCCAAGCCTAAATTCACCTATGCCACCAAGCCCTAAACTGCGGCTCACTGGGCATGTATATTACTGGCGCTGCCCGTAGCCCTAAGCTTGGTTGCTGCATCCAGCAGTGCTGAAGCAAATTCAGCTGTCACTCTAGTGAATTTTATTCTGGGGAATATAATGTACCCTCTTCTCAACTTCTGTTTCTGCTGTACTATGCTAGTCTTGGGACTGCAGTGGCTCAAGTTGCTAAGACGCTGACTGGGAAGCGGAAGGTCAGCAGTTCGATTCCCGAGTACTGCAGGACGGAAATGAGCTCCCGTCTTCATTCCAGCTCCTGCCAACCTAGCAGCTCGAAAGCAAGAAAGTGCAAGTAGATAAATAGGGACCACTTTGGTGGGAAGGTAACAGCATTCCGTGCGCTCCGGTGTCTAGTCATGCCTGCCACATGACCACGGAAATGTCTGCAGAAGCAGACAAGGCTGGCTCTTTGGCTTAGAAACAGAGATGAGCACTGCACCCTAGAGTCGGATACGACTGGCTTTCGAGCAAGGGAAACCTTTACCTTTACCTATGCTAGTCTTAGACCGCCATAGAGATATGATTGATTGATCATTCTAGCGAATACGTAGACCGTCATTTTGTTCTTTGCTTTCAGCAACAAAATACAAATCTTAAGCTGTCTTAAAAAGACATGAGACCATTGGTCCACCTTGACCAGGACAGTCAACACCGACTGGCATTCATTCCACGGGCTGTAACTGAAATTATGTCTTTTCTGTACTAGAGATCATTGGCATTTTGGGGGAGGGTCTCCTTTTCAAATCCTGACCAAGCCTGACCCTCCTATTCTTTCATAGTCTGATCATATTGCTGCTGTTACAGGTACTATAGTGGTACAATATCAATAAGTGACAAATAGATACAATTAAAGATGGATACTTAAAATTAAACATAGCGCCATAGAAAAGGCAACGTGGCAGCTAAAGATCCGGGTGTGTGCATTTCTTCTTCTTCTTGGCTCTCTAGTGGGCTCCCAGCTGGAGATCTTCAGAATTTCAGAGAAAAGACATATGGCAGCCTGGCAGTTCCTTGCTTCTAATGCTGCCAATGCAGCTGCAAGAAAATCTCTACATGAGGGACCCTTTCTGCACTGGGATAAAATGACGTAACCCCAGTGCTTGGTAATCAAGCAGCATTTCATAGCAGATTCCACAACTCTGCTATAAAAACAGGTAGGATATAATGCCATCTATTGGCAAAAAATAGGAACAATATTGTGGATTACTTTCCTGGGCAACTAGAGGCCCCTTAATCCTGGGCCAGGAAGGTTTGCTGCGTTTCCCCACCAGTATTGCCAGCTGGGAAGATGTACTAGCAAACATGGATATATGTGGCTCCAAGTTTAGGGTAGACATGCAGGAACAGCAGCTGCACGTGTCATGTTCCCATCAACACATACATACTAGCCTAAACACATTGCATAGCTATGTCAAGCCAGAAGTTGGGAGTTCAATTCCCCACTGTGCCTCCTTGTCAGGGGTTGGACTATATAGGGTCCCTTCCAGCTTTGCAGTTCAAAGAGTAAAAAATGTGTTTGGCTATAGGTTAAGGTACTGCAGTGGCTCAAGTGGCTCAAATGCTGACTGGGAGGCGGAAGGTCAGCAGTTCGATTCCCAAGTACTGCAGGACGGAATGAGCTCCCGTCTTTGCCCCAGCTCGTGCCAGCCTAGCAGTTCGAAAGCAAGACACTGCAAGTAGATAAATAGGGACCACTTTGGTGGGAAGGTAACAGCGTTCCGTGTGCTCCGGTGTCTAGTTATGCCTGCCACATGACCACAGAAACGTCTGCAGAAGCAGACAGCGCTGGCTCTTCCGCTTTGAAACAGAGATGAGTACTGAACCATTGAGTCGGATACGACTGACTTTCAAGAAAGGGCGACCTTTATCTTTACCTTTATAGGTTAAGGTAAAGGTTTCCCTTGCTTGAAAGCAAGTTGTAGCCGACTCTAGGGTTCATCTACTTGCAATTTCTTGCTTTCGAACTGCTAGGTTGCCAGGAGCTGGGACAAAGATGGACACTCATTCCCTCATGCAGTACTTGGAAGTTGAACTGCTGCCTTCCAGTCAGTGTCTTAGCTACTTGAGCCACTGCAGTCCTTCTTCTTCTTTTTGTGCAGTATCTGATTCTGAATATTGGCGATCCTCATGACAATCAGCCATGAAGACTGTCCTGCCTTCTACATCACAATGTGACATTTGTACCACCCAAAATATAAGTGGGTGACTGAAGTCCCTACTCATTCCATAAGCTGACTGTTCCTACCAACAAGTTACAAGTACAAGATCTCTCTTACTACCTTTTATAGCAAAAAAAGGAGGGAATGAGTCCCTCTGATGGTAATACATGAGAGAACTAGTAATTTTGAGAAGCCATGCCTTTCCATAAGTTCTGTTCCTTGTCCTGTTGCTAAAATATTGAATATTACTGAACAAGCAGGGGGTGGTATCCACTCAAAAGCATCTGGCTATGCACAACAACTACTGGTTTTGGACACTGGGCACAGGTAAATAAAACAACCCAGTGTTTTCAACATCTTCAAAAGTCAGCATGATTGTGGGCAACATAAGTCAGCTTTACAGAGCATCTGATTGGGCACAGCAGTTGATGGTACAGTATTTCATTCTGCAGGTATTAAAGGATATTAGTTGTTTAAGTCTCGCATGATAGGAAGGATCAATTGTTGCTTAGGCGTCAACCAGCGTCAAAGAACTACAAGATGTTCTGTAATTAAAAGCTTCTGCATGGTACAAAAGCATGCAATCACAAACACACCTACTTCCCACGTTACCCAAACATATTTTTTCATTATGTTAATTTGTGCATTATGTTTACTAACTCACTGTACAACATACCTGTATATATTTATCCCAATTGAGCTCATGCATTTCCCACGACTATATATCTTTTTAGCTCTTCATGTATAAAAGCCGTGCTTGTTGTTTTGTATATACTTTTTTGTGTGCTTTTCATCTGCATTAATTCTAGAATGCAGGTTCATTACTTCTCAACCTAATTCTCGGAGCAGTTTTTCCTTGAAATATTCAAAACCAACAAAATATTTTCTCCTATTTGCTCCTGGGATTCTAGCCTAGATGAACCATTTTGTATCCTCAGTTACCTGCGCTGAAGTCCAACATCTCACAATATGAGTTCTATATTAATATTAATAATATTAATAATAATAATAACAACAACAACAACAATAATAATAATAATAATAATAATAATAATAATAATAATAATAATAATAATAATAATAATAATAATAGTAGTAGTAGTAGTAGTAGTAGTAGTAGTAGTAGTAGTAGTAGTAGTAGTAGTAATTTTGTGTCAGAAATTATTCTGGTTTGAAAGGATTTTTGTGGAAGAAACTCAGCTCAGGGAATGCCCCAATGAGGCTCCTTTCATGTCCCCAAGAGCTGGAACAGAGATTCATCATGCCGTACCCAGGTTTCGAACTGCCTATTTGACAGCCTTCCAACTAACAAGGCAATCTTCTTAACCACTGAGCCACTGCAGCCCCTTAGTTGTGTTGATATAGAAGAGAAGTAGGCTTAGAAGTGCAAACATCCACACCACCACTCCACTGCTGGTTATATTATTTATTTCAATCCAGTTAACATCTGGAGGATCTTATATTAACCATTCTTGCTTTCGCTGATGGCCTATAGCAATGAAGGCGAACCTTGGCACTCCAGGTGTTCTTGGACTTCAATTCCCAGAAGCCCAAGTCTCTGTGAATCCACACGAATGGGTTTACTGCACATACAGGTTCACCATCACGGGCCTGATCTGAAAAAAACCCTGTCTCTTTCTTATGCCTTTCACAGTTGTTTGGCCTTCTTGGGAGGGGGGGGGGAATCGGCAAGATTTTTCAAGGTGTGGAAATATAGTAGTAATTGGCAGAGGAGCAAATGAGCTGGATTCTATATCACTCCACATTCACACTGTGTGTTATTGTTCGTCAGCAGCCCCCACTTGAGCATGTTGGTCTTGCATTTAGGGACTCTGACCCTCAGCCTATTTGAAGTACTCCAAGTGAAATAGGGGAGGTCAAGTTCCTCAGCTATCTCCTCCTTTAAAGTTATTCCTTGTCCAGTGAGCTCCACCTTCTAATTTGATTTTGCTCCTGCGTATCCTCAAGAATGTTTGTTCTTGCCATAAAGCTCTTCCTGGATCTGTTCCAGGGGTCTTGAGGCACATATCCATTCAGAGGATGTTGAGGGTCATTCTCTTGCTTAGTTCTCATGTCTTGCACTGCTTTTGTTGTTGTTTGTTGTCAGTTGCACAGTTGATTCTGACCCTTTGTGACCCCATGGACCATTGCCCGCCAGGCACCTCTGTTCTCTACCATCCTCCTCAACCCACCCAGCTTTGTGCCCAATGCATCTACAAAACCATCTAGCCATCTCATCTTGTGCCACCCCATCTTCTTTTGTCCCCTCACCTTTCCCAGCATCAAGGCTTTCTCAAGTGAATCCTCTCTTCTCATTTGATGTCCAAAGTACTTTATCTTTACTGTTTGACCTTCTAAGGAGCAATCAGGGTTGATTTCTTCTAAGATCGACCTATTTGTTCTCCTCGCTGTCCAGGGTACTTTCAGAACTCTCCTCCAACACCACATTTCAAAGGTGTCTATTCTTCTGCACTCAGCTTTCCTTATGGTCCAGCTCTCACAACCATACATTATCACCGGGAATACCATTGCCTTGACTATGCAAATTTTTGTTTGCAAGGTGATGTCTCTACTTTTAACTATGTTCCCCAGGTTTCTCATGGCTTGTATTCCAAGAATCACCATCTGCAGTGATCTTTGATCCTAAGAAAGTAAAATCTGTCACTGCTTCTACTTCTTCCCCATCTATTTTCCAGGGACTGATAAGGCCTGCTGCCATTTTCTTGATGTTGAGTCTCAAGCCAGCTTTTGCACTCTCTTCTTTCAACCTTATCAGAAGCTTCTTTAGGTCTTCCTCACTTTTTGCCATTAGGGTGGTATCATCTGCGTATCTCAAATTGTTGATGTTTCTCCCAACAATTTTGATCTCAACTTGTGATTCCTCCATCCCTGCATTGTGCATTATGTGCTCTGTGTATGTTGAATAAGCAGGGTGATAAAATTCAGCCTTGTCTTACTCCTTTTCCTTATTTTATTTTATGCACTGCTACTTCTTTCCTTAGAGGTGGAGCCGGTGGTGGGCTCCAAAATTTTTTACTACCACACTGTGGGTGTGGTATGGTGGGGAAAACCCTGTTACACCTGAATTAGGACCATAGTAAAACCCCTACTTACGTAAAAAGTCCGTTCTGTAGGCTTTTGCTTAAATCGGTTTTTTATGTAACTCAAAGCAAACCCATAGGAAAAATGAAATTTTTGTGTAAATCGAAGCACACCCATAGGGAAATGAATTTTTATGCAACTCGAAGCAAAACCATAGGGAAAATGATTTTTTAAATGTAACTCGGACCAATCCCATAGGAAATCATGTAACATAAATTTATGTAAATTGGGACATTTATGTAAATTGGGACATGGTTTTAGCACAAAATAATTATGTAATTCGGATTTTATGTAGCTCGGGGCCATACCCGTCAAGCACCGCTCCGGAAAATACGGGAACTGCTCCGGCCCGGGTGCGCATGCGCAGGAAAAACTTGATTGCACATGCGCAGAACACATTTGCCTATGTGCAAAACACATTTGCGCATGCGCAGATGGGTTGTGCGCACGTGCAGTAACCCCTTTCCCCGCTGTTCTAAATATGGGACGGCGCCGGGAAAGGGGAGGAACACGCGCCAAAATATGGGGTTTCCCGGATGTTGTGTTCTGTAAAGCTGTGCCTTTAACAATGTACCTTTGCCATGTGTTATCAATGTAACCTTTCTGTGTGCAACATTATAACCATCAGCTGTATCAATATAAACCTA
The DNA here is from genome assembly GCA_035047305.1 of Bradypodion pumilum. Lineage (NCBI taxonomy): Eukaryota > Metazoa > Chordata > Lepidosauria > Squamata > Chamaeleonidae > Bradypodion > Bradypodion pumilum. The sequence continues at coordinate 13,456,632 of JAWDJD010000008.1, forward strand.
ATAAGGGGACGCGAGCTAGTGACCACCAGAGGGCAGTAGCGAGCGTCCAGCTCTCATGGATCATAGTCACCTGGTTCAGCAGCGCGGGAAGATTCCCCGCGACCTCCTCACCTGGTCAAGAAGGGCGTGACCTCCTACGACGTCACGCAGGCAGCAACCAATAGTCTGTCGACGAGCCACATTCAAATGTATAGCCAGCTGTATATATTGAGCTACTCATCCGCCATTACCACATGTTCCTCCGGATCATCATGCAATAAACCTGTGTTAAGCCAACCCTTCGGCTGTTTCATTGTCTTTGGTCCCTTACACTAAATTGGCGACGAAGGTGGGATATGGCAGCCCACGGGACCAAGACATGCGCCGGTTTCGAAATCAGGAAACCGGGCGACTGGGAGATCTTCGAGATGGACTTCCAGGCCGCACTGATCGAGTCCGAAGTCACGGAAGAGGCGAAGAAAAGAGCCATCTTCACCAGAATGCTCGGACAAGAAACAAAAAGGACCTTGGTGGACCTGATTGCACCGAGGAGGGTGAGCGAATTCAAGGCCAAGGAACTCATGGAGATGCTGCGTGAGCACGTCCGGCCCGCCACGGCGATGTTTCCCGCTCGGAGTGCGTTTTGGAGGCGAGTCCAAGCGCCCGGGGAGACGGTCGCCGCGTTCGTGGCGGCCCTGCGGCTGGCGGCCGGCCCGTGCAAATGGGAGAACGCCGAAATCACCCTCCGAGACTGTGTGCTGTGCGGCCTGAACGACGCCGAGACCCAGCGCACATTAATGAACCAAGAGCCGCCTCCCACGTTGCAGGAGGTCGTCAGAGCGGCCCAGGCCGCAGAAGCTACGAAGGCCGGGGTCCAAGAACTTCAGGACTGGCGGCCAAAGTCGAGCAAGGCAGAGGCTCCGGTACAGGCGGCCCGGCGAACTTCGAGGTCGTCCACAGAGCAGCGACGATGAGGACGTCCAGAGGGTCCGGAAGGAGAGCCGGCGATGCGACGGCTGTGGAGCGGCCCACGACCGCGTAAAATGCCCTTTCCGGAAGGCCGAGTGCCACAACTGCGGCCGCCGCGGGCACATCGCCAAGGTGTGCAGGAAGAAGCGCGAGACCCGGAGGAGCTCCGCAGACCGTTCCGCGGGACGAGACCGCCCAACGAGACCCAAGGACGGCGCCCAGGCCACGTGGAAGCAGGACGGCGTGGGCCGCATCTCCGACGGCAGCGAGGACGACGCCCCACTGTTCAGCGTGTCTACCGGACACCCCCGCTACTTTGTTGAGGTACTAGTCCAAGGGGTTCCCATTAGGATGGAAATTGACTCGGGGTCCTCATATTCAATCATTTCCCAGAGGGAGTTTTTGGGAATTGCCCCCCACAAGCGGCCCAAGCTCAAAGCATTGAGGTCCACACTACGGGACGTGCAAGGGAACAGTATTCCAGTGTTGGGGGTTGGAGAATTTCAGGTCAAATTCAAGGAGCACGCCGCGTCCCTTCCCCTAGTCGTGCTCAAGGGAGGAGATTGCAGCCTCCTCGGAACTCAATGGTTCCAGCCCCTGGGGTTGTTCATTGGGGGGGTGCACGCCGTTGGGATGCACGCCGTTGGGACTGATCCAATTCAGGAGGTGTGCGAGGCGCACCCCGAAGTCTTCAAAAAAGGACTGGGGAAATTCAAGGGGCCCCCAGTGACTTTCGACCTGGACCCGGAGGTCCGCCCTATTCGCCTAAAACCACGCAGGGTGCCGTTCGCACTCAAGGACAAGATAGAGGCGGAACTGGACAAATTGGTGGGTCAGGGGATCCTTGTGCCTGTAGATTCTGCAGAGTGGGAAACTCCAATTGTAACCGCACTAAAAGCCAATGGGGAGGTCCGCATATGCGCCGACTACAAGTGCACCATCAACAAGGCGATCCGCCCGAATGCATATCCGGTGCCGGTAGTCAGCCATCTGCTGGCCAGGTTACACGGGGGGAAATGTTTCGCTAAGCTCGACTTAGCACAGGCCTACCAGCAGCTTACGGTGTCCCCTGCCGCAGCTGCTGCGCAGACCATAGTCACCCATAAGGGGGCGTTCCAGGTGACGCGCCTCCAATTCGGCGTGAATTCGGCGCCAGGAATTTTCCAGTCACTCGTGGAACGCCTCCTGAAGGGACTGGAGGGGGTGTTGCCTTATTTTGATGACGTGTTAATAACAGGGGGGAGTCGGGCTGAATTGGCCAAGAGGTTGGGGAAGGTCCTGACAATATTCGAAAAGGCGGGGCTGAGGTTGCGAAAGGACAAATGCGTCTTCTTCGCAACCGAGGTTGAGTTCCTAGGGTTTTGTGTGACTCCTGAGGGAATAAAACCATCCAAGTCCAAGGTGGCAGCCATCAAGAAAGCCCCCCGCCCCACCTCCAAGCCCGAGTTGCAGTCGTTCCTAGGGCTGCTCAACTTTTACCACTCCTTCCTCCCCCGGAAGGCAGCGGTGGCTGAACCGCTACACAAACTGCTAAAGAAAGAGCAGGCATGGAAGTGGGGCGATGACCAAGAAAGGGCATTTAGTGAGCTAAAAAGCCTCCTGGCGTCCGACGCCATACTGACCCACTTCGACCCCAAACGCCCAGTAGTTCTGACCTGTGATGCATCTCCAGTGGGGGTGGGGGCGGTGCTGTGCCACGTGCTGGAGAACGGAAGGGAGGCCCCGATAGCATTTTACTCCAGGTCCCTGTCCCAAGCAGAGAGAAACTACGCACAGACGGACAGGGAGGCACTAGCGATAGTCGCGGGGACGAAAAAATTTCACGATTTTCTGTATGGCCGCCCCTTCACCATCGTGACGGACCACAAGCCCCTGCTAGGCATCTTTACCACAGATAAGCCCACCCCTCAGATCCTGTCCCCGAGGATGCTCAGGTGGGCCATTTTTCTCAACGCGTATCAGCACGCGTTGGTCTACCGGCCCGGGAAAGAGATCAGCCATGCGGACGCTCTATCTAGGTCTCCCCTTCCCCTAACGCCCAGCCAGGTGAGCAAGGGGGAGCGGGACCATCAGGTTCTCATGATAGAGGTGCTGGATTCGCCCCCCGTAGTGCCCGCCGACATTGCCAAAGCGACAGAGAAGGACAAAACGTTAGCGGCAGTAAGCTCCTGGCTGCAGAAAGGGTGGCCCGCGTCCTCCCCAGCGGAGGAGTTCGCTCCATTTTTCAGAAAAAAGCTAGAACTGTCCCTAGAGAGGGGGTGTCTCTTGTGGGGGCAGCGGGTGGTGATTCCCACTTCCCTTCGGCCGCGGGTGCTCAAACTACTTCACATCAGCCACCCCGGCATCGTGCGATCCAAGGCGCTGGCCCGGAGTTACTTCTGGTGGCCCCAGCTAGACGCCGACATCGAGCACATGGTCGGCACTTGTGAAAGTTGCCAATGCTCCAGACCAGAGGAGGCCCGCCTTCCCCACAGGGAATGGGACGCGGCTAAGGGGCCGTGGTCCCGGGTGCACGTTGATTTCGCGGGCCCGTTCAGAGGCACCCTGTTCCTCCTTGTAGTGGACGCTTTCTCCAAATGGTTGGAGGTTATCCCAGTCACGAGCACTTCCTCGGCCCAGACCATTAGGCATTTGCGGAGGCTCTTTTCCACGTTCGGCATACCCGACACGTTAATTAGCGACAACGCTAGTTGTTTTACGTCCTCCGAGTTTAGGGCATTCATGGAGATTAACGCCGTTCGGCACATCACCTCCGCCCCTTTTCACCCGGCCACCAACGGCCAAGTAGAGCGCCTCGTCCGCACCACGAAGGACGCGTTGCGGCGCATGGGCCCAGGGGATCTGAACCTACAAGTGTGTCAGTTTCTGCTAGGGTACAGGGTGACCCCATTGGCGTCAGGATACTCCCCCGCAGAGCTCTTAATGCGCAGGAAGCTGACCACCATCCTTACTAGGCTAGACCCCACGAGGGTAGAGGACAAAGGAAGGAACATCGGGCTAGAGGCTACAAAGAGTTTCAGTATAGGCGCCCCCGTGCATTGCAGGAATTACGCCAGCACGGGCCCAGCCTGGGTACCGGGCGTAGTTGTGGAGCAAACCGGCCCCGTATCGTACCGCGTGGAAACCAGCACAGGGCTCCTGTGGAGGCGGCACGCGGACCAGCTCCGACGCAGGGTCTCCGACGTGCAGGGCACAGATCAAGCAGGGAATAAGTCAGCGTTAGGGTTCTCCCCCACCCGTTCAGCCCAAGGGGGAGGAAAAGGGGACCGCGGGCCCCCACCAAGGGGGGAGGAGGATGTTCTCGTAGATATCCTAGGGGATCTTTCCGAGGAGGAGGAACCCGACCCCATACATATCTCGCGGAAAGTCCCCACAAATGCGGGTACCCCTACCAAGTTAGATTTTGATTTTCAGAACCGGGGGGGTTTTCGGAGTGGTCCCCCACCCGTCCAAGCGAGAAGAGGGGTTTTTCGTTAGCCCCGACGGCCCCCGGTCTGTCCACAATGGAGTTTTTCCCTTCCCCTAAGGCCGCCAGACAGCGGCAAGCCACTAACAAGTCTCCCTCTCCCATTTCAGGACAAGGGACCAGGGAACAAAGAAGCAATAACGCCCCCGGGGGGGCAGCCCTCTTCACGGCCCAAACGCACATGCAACAAGCCATCTTGGCTGAGAGACTTCGTCTCATCCTAGGGGGGAGGGATGTTGTGTTCTGTAAAGCTGTGCCTTTAACAATGTACCTTTGCCATGTGTTATCAATGTAACCTTTCTGTGTGCAACATTATAACCATCAGCTGTATCAATGTAAACCTAATAAGGGGACGCGAGCTAGTGACCACCAGAGGGCAGTAGCGAGCGTCCAGCTCTCATGGATCATAGTCACCTGGTTCAGCAGCGCGGGAAGATTCCCCGCGACCTCCTCACCTGGTCAAGAAGGGCGTGACCTCCTACGACGTCACGCAGGCAGCAACCAATAGTCTGTCGACGAGCCACATTCAAATGTATAGCCAGCTGTATATATTGAGCTACTCATCCGCCATTACCACATGTTCCTCCGGATCATCATGCAATAAACCTGTGTTAAGCCAACCCTTCGGCTGTTTCATTGTCTTTGGTCCCTTACACTAAACCGGCCATTCTGGGATCATACCCGTCAAGCGTGGCTACCAAAAAATGGGAAATTTCTGCACATGCGTGTGTGCGTAGAACCCATTTGTGTATGCACAGAACCCATTTGCACATGCACAGAACATGTTTGTGCATGTGCAAATGGGTTCTGCACATGCACGCATGCAAAGTAACCCCTTTCCCTGCCGTTCAAAATACAGGACGGCGGCAGGAAAGGGGAGGAATGAGCGCCAAAATACGGGATTTCCTAGCCAATCCAGGATACTTGATAGGTATGTCCGGGATACTTGACAGGTATGCTCAGAGCATATGTAAGTGGGGGTTTTACAGTACTTATTTCAAAACATGGATGGGCGGGGCCAGCCAGAATTTCCGCTACCGGTTCTGGCGACCTGGTGCGAACCTGCTGATGCCCACCACTGGGAGGAGCGGTACCAACAAGAGGATATATTTTCTCAACTGGTGTAGGTTTGAGGCATCCTGCCACTATGCGCATGGCTTCATTCACAGCGACGCGTCAACTTGTTTCGCTGCTGAGTTGCTCTCCTTGAAGAAACCAGGGCAGCCAGGGAGTGAGCCCCATCCCATCCCTGCATCCCCTCCTGGGAAACTACATTACCCAACATGCCCCAGCGTCTGCCAATGATGATGCGCTTCGAGAGGGCGGGGCTGCGAAAGCTCCTTGCTGTGTTGTCAGCTCTCTCTGGAGCAGAGTAGTCTCAGCCAGCCAGGAGCCGAGGTGGGGTCTTTCCCCCAGCCTTGCCTTTCTAGGCACTCCGGTTCGCCAAGGCTTGTACCATTTCCCCTCTGCCTTGAAAGGTAAGTGAGGTGCTGGTGGGAACCGGAGTGGGTTGGTTGGAGTTTAAAAAAGGGATCAGGCTGCTCTAGGGTGCGAGCTAGCCACAAACACAAGGGGGCGGCGGGGGGGGGGGGAGGTTGTGTCTGTGTTAGGTGGTAAACACAACCTGGTACAGGAGAGCCGGGCAAGGAGGCGAGATTTAGAAACATGGACCCCCCGGTGTTGCCCTTCAAGCACTGGGCATCTTTGGGAGGAAATGCAAAGACGTGGTGAAGAGGAGCATGTTTCTCTTGAGGAGAGGGTGCATGGATGATGGATGAAGACCAGCTGTTGAGGGAGATGGGGGTCTATAAGAGGGACACAACTTGGGGTGATGATAGCTCGGGGTTATCGCAGAAGGGGGTGTCTGTTTTGTGAAAACAGGGCATCATCACATGTTGAGAGAAGCATCTGAGAAGTTGCCTGCCTCGGACCTAGTTGAGAAAGAGTAGGAAAGTATGCGGTGTAGTCAGCCGAGGAGGAGCAAAGACACACACAAATAGAAAACACATACTCCCTACGTTTCATCTATGTGTCACGACCCATAACTAAATTCAGAGCCTGAAAAATCTGCATCATTTTGTTTGAAACTCCAACATTGTATCTTGTCTCTGGAGTTTGGTACTGTATGTGCATCTATCCTACTTAAGCCTGGAGAACTGTCAAGGATGGCCAGAAGGAGGTATTGAGAAACATCAATTTAAAAAGCATCAGGATTGGGGTGAGAAGGGAAGGAGAGAGAGATACCTCTGGTGGTGGTGGTGGTAGTGGTGGTGGTGGTGGTACCACCTTCTCATGCTGCATGGTGCCTGTCTCCGCCGCTACAGCATACCAGGCAATGTGGCTGACCTCTGGTACCTAGAATAAAAGTAAAAATGTCACTGCATTGCTGTGGTAGTTGCATCTTAAGTTCTGAGAGAGTAGTTTGAGAGTGTGGAGACCCAAAATTGCAGTGTCTCTGTAGTATATGGGGTATAGTGTGTATGTGATCTCTTTGGTGGATCCAACTTCTGCCTACATAGGATGGAAACTAGATGGAAGACTGGGTACAATTACCAGTGTTCCCATCAGGAAAGGACTCTGGAGAAGATGTCCATGGTCCCACCCAACAGAATGAAAACAAGGAATTAAGCAGGGATGGTTTGCTATATTTTGAAGGAAGTGATTCATACTGTACATGGAACTAACCAAAGAGCAACGCCCTCAGACTGTAAAATCTAGAGTCCGATATTGTCTAAATTCAGCCCTGAGAATGGGAGTACTCCTGCCTGTATTCACATTTCTTTAATGTATCTGCTTGGATGACTGGTTCCACCAATCTGTTGGCCTTCTGTATTTTTGACCCTTTGGCTTTAAACATGGTGACCCTGAATGATTGATCTGAACATGAGTTCTCAAAGCAGAAGTCTTGCTGTCCTTAGCCAAATAATCGTGTGCCAATACCTTTTATCAAAACTCCAGTGTCTTTTGTTAGATAAACTAAAATATTTTTCCTACCCAGTTGCCAGTATTCCCTTTTCATAAATATGGAAGAGGGGGGAATACGTCCCTCCAGATGTTGTTGGGATTCAGCTGCCATTAGCCTTAGCCACTACAGCCTATGATGAAGGATGTTATGACTTCAAATATGACATTTAAAGACCTATATGTTGCTTTTTTTTAATGCTTTCATGGAACAGAACATAGTGGAGCACTTTGTAGGTGGGTGGTATGTTTATGTCACCCAGGAATGATGGGATTACTGGACACTATAGCAGGGATGGGGGAAATCTGTGGCCCATCAGATGTTGTGAGGTTCCAGTATTCATCAGCCTCAATCAGCTTGGCTGGTAGTTCTAGATTATAGGAGTTCTAGTTTAAGAATATTTGGATGGTCACAGTTTCCTCATGACTGAATATACCACTGAAGCGTTTATGAAAATCAGGCTTGGGAGGAAGCATAGGGAGGTGTCCGGTTTGGAAATCTACCCACAAGAGTCCGTGGGGTGAGAAACTGGAGGCATAGCTTACAATTTGAATTCAAGACCTCTAACCCAAAGACCTACAATATTAAAAGAAGTGGGAGCAGCTTTAAAGAGACTGCTGTAATCTTACTTCAAATCTGTGGTTGTTTAGTTGGGCTTTCTTTTCAAAAAAAAGCAGGACAAAAGTTGACTATATATAGCAGAAACATTTATTTTGGGAATCGTTTGCTAGAATGTCTTAAGAAAGAGTATTGGTCACAATCTTGGCTTCTCCAGCCACTGTGCTGAGAATGATAGAAAATGAATTCCTTGACCTTGTGAATGGCTTCTCCTGCTGGATCTAATTATATGCTAGGATGAGATGATAAAGAACAGAATATATCAAACTTCAGGCAGGTGATTGCATTTTTAAATGTTCCCTTTTGTAAAATAAAAACTAACAATTTCAGTACAAATAAAAAATGGGCATCTGGGACTGTGAAAGCAAGAATGGTTCCCTTGACATGCTTGTTGTTTACTTGCAAGGAGTGGCTTTGTCTTTCCCGTATCAAAGAGCTAGAACTTGGAAAAGTATCTCTTATAGACTTCAATTCCCAGAATCCCCAAGCCATCATGACTGCCACTGGGCAAAGATAAGTAACTTTCCCAAGTTCTAAAAGTAGCATTCCAAAATGTCACCTTTTCTGTAGTACAGAGTGGTACAATTCACTACATTGCATCAATATTCCACACCTCCTTCTGTTGCATGGGCAGGTCAAGTTGTATCGATATGGTATAAAAATAGACTTTGAACAATGTTGAAAATATAAAATTAAATGCCATCCATCGACTAATTGCCAGTTAATGGGGCGTACTAGTTAGAATGTCAGACTAGGAGAACTTGACAGACTTGCATTCAAATCTCTACTTATCAAGGCAACTTAATGGAGAGCTGGTAATCACGAAACTCCTACTAAAATATTTCACATACTGTACCATGAAAGCTTAAGTCATATAACAGTTGTGACTTGATGGTACACAATAACTGCAACTTGAGTGAGCTTGTGTTTTTGTTTTGTTTGGTAGCTTATCAAACAAGGGGAGCCAGAAGATTGCATTGAGAAAGTCAGTGCATGTTGGGAACGCATAGCTAGTTTTGTTGGAATGTAAATATAGACAAATCTAGAAGCTTTTGGGACAAGAGGACAGAAAAGAATTTTGAAATCACGATAAGCATCTGAAAAGAAACAACTGTTTTTGGATACTGATAAGTTGTCCCAGTTTCCTTTTTTTGCATGTGGGCATCCCTGTTACAAATGTACACATCCTTTCCCCAAACTTGTCACTATATAATGTTTCTGTTTATCCACATTTTGGAAACTGTCTCTCAACCCAGTTGGGTAACTAGAGTTATGCTGTAAAAGGTCAGTTAGAAAGAGCCATGCCAAAGTCCAAAGCAAACCACTAGGGTCACCAAGTGATCCTGTGGTTATGTAAACATAAAACAGCAGAGTGGGCAGAATCAAAAGAGTCCACTCCTGCGCAAGGAGGGTTGGGTCAGTGATTGCATGATACTTTGTAGTGGCATTTTGCCATGCTTTCTGTAGAAAATTTGGAGGACATCACTGTGCTATGCATGATTTTGAGAGTGGGCAGAAGTAATAACAGGCTAAGGGAATTAAGGGCACAGGAACATATGATTGGGTGGATTCTCAGATGATGTTAGATTGCAGCTATGACCATCCCCAGCCAACATGGGTGCCTTGGAGGTGCTGAAAATTGATAGCCCATCATTGTTTAAGAGGCTCTTCAGTATTTCTCTCATTCCTGCTGCCTTGATCTGAAAATTAGACTTGTGACTTTTTGCATGAAGAGCATACATTCTGTTGCAGAGCCAAGTCAAATGTTGTTCAGCTTGCAATTTGTAGCCACACTCTAGTTAACGTGAGCTAATAGGTTTGAGAGACTGCAATGACTTAGTGATTAAGACACTGAACTTGACAACTGGAAGGTCAGCAGGTCAGCAATTCGAGACCCTAGTACTGCACAAAGGAGTGAGTTCCTGTCTCTGTCCCATCTGCTGCCAACCTAGCAGTTCGAAAGCAAGAAATTGCAAGTAGATAAATAGGTACCACTTCGGAGGGAAGGTAAACAGTGTTCTGTGCACTCCGGTGTCTAGTCATGCCTGTCACATGTCCACAGAAATGTCTCTAAATGCAAACAGCACTGGCTCTTTGGCTATAAACAGATGAGCACTGAACTCTAGAGTTGGATACAACTGGCTTTAGAGCAAGAGCGACCTTTACCTAATAGGTTTAAGAGAGTGGTACCTCTATACAGTTTTAAAGTTGATCATGAAGAAACTGAGGTAGTGAAAGAATTTGTATACCTAGTTTCAGTCATCAGTTCTATATCATGCAGCTAAGAAATCAGAAGAAGACTGAGACTAAGAAGGAGAGCAATGGAGGAATTAGAAATAATCATCAAGTCTAAGAACTTATCACAGGAGACCAAGATCATCCACACTATTGTATTCCCAATCACCTTGTATAGGTACAATACAATAAAGAAAGCTACTGGGAGGTGGGGGGGGATAATTTGAAATATGGTCCTGGCAGAAAACTTTGTGGATACCTTGGACTGCCAGAAAGACAGACAAGTGGATCCTGGAGCAACTCAAGCATGAACTGTCTCTGGAGGCAAAAATGATTGAAATTATTGTCCTATTTTGGGCACATCATGACTGCAGTGGCTCAAGTGGCTAAGACTGCAGAAGGTCAGCAGTTCGATTCCCGAGTACTGCAGGACGGAATGAGCTCCCATCTTTGTCCCAGCTCCTGCCAACTCAGCAATTCGAAAGCAAGAAATTGCAAGTACGTAGATAAATAGGTACCACTTCGGCGGAAAGGTAACATTGTTCCATGTGCTCCGGTGTCTAGTCATGCCTGCCACATGACCACAGAAATGTCTGCAGAAGCAGACAGCGCTGGCTCTTTGGCTTTGAAACAGATGAGCACTGAACCCTAGAGTCGGATACGACTGGCTTTCAAGCATGGGAAACCTTTACCTTATGAGAAAGCAAGTTCTCTGGAAAAGTCAATAAAGCTGGGGGAAATGGAAGGCAGCAGCAAAAAAAGAAGACCAAATTAGAGATGGATTCACCTCCTAAAGAAAGCCTTTTGTAGGCTTGTGTTTACAAAACCTGAGGAAGGCTATTGAGGACTGGACTGTACATGACAGAGGTTACTATTTCATACAGTAAACATAAGTCAGAGATAATTTGATGGTACTTAAGGACAACTTCCAGATCAGTGCTTCCCAACCTTGAGGCTTCACATATTCTTTGACCACAGCTCCCAACAACAAAGGCTTCTGGAAGCTGTAGTCCAAGAACCTTTGGGGCCCCAAGGTTGGGAACCACAGCTCTAGATAACTTTGAACTTCAAGCTTAATGGTCATATGATAGTCTTTTGCTGGCTATGCGTGGTTCACTTGTGAAGCACACAGCATTTCTCTTTTCCCTGCTATCATTCTATATTTTACAACTGCTTCTACAGCGAATGTGCATATTTCAAAGCAAAATGCCGACCGAGAAGCCTGATGTTAAAAAGAGAAAATAGAGCATGTGCAGTTTTGTATTTGGAACTCAACATTATGCTACCGTCAAAGGAAGAGGACAAAGGAGGCGGGAGAAACAAAGAGATTTCTAACTTTGTGAAGCGGAATTCTTGGGCTATTGAGGAAACCAAGTAGATTTATATAAAAAGGGAGAACTTTTTTTTTTTTTTAGTGGAAATAAAATGCATATCTATAGACATGCACATATCTAGCTAACCATCATTACCCACCTTTTTTGAAATTAAGGAACAAATGAAGAATGATTGTAAATATTGCCATAGTTCTGGAGTTCCCAACCTTTTCAAGTTGGGGGCCAGGTCGCACTCTTTCAGTCTGCTTCAAGAGCCAGATGGCCATTTTGTCCTGCCTGCATGATGGGGGTGGCCATGTTGTCCCAACAGCTTCAAATGGGTGGCCATTTAGATTCTCAAATGCCCTTGGAGGGGTGGGGGAGTCATATGAAATTGTGCTGCAGGCCGGATCCGGCCCATGGGCCTTGGGTTGGGAATCCCTGCCATAGGTGTTAACACTGAGTTTGGTTGACTCTTTCCCATCACAAGCTGTTTGGGGTGGGGCTATTTAGGGAGCCCTGTGATATTGACGGGGGGGGGGTGGTATCTTCTATCAAGCCCATCTGTCATTTACACAGAGATTCATAGCAAAGTCAGAGACAACCTGTAGTTTTATCCATAATCTTGTTTGGTATGCACAGCTGCAAACACGATACAGTCCTAGCAGGCCTGACAAGTCATCCCAACGCAGACAAATTAAAATGCAATTGTAGTAGTAATAATGAAATGCGTCTGTTCAATTGGGAGGCATATTTAACACTGCACAACAACAATTTTGCTACTGGGAATAACACATGTGATTTACATGATGTTGAGTGTGCTGATTCCAAATCTGAACTCTGAATTTGCCTATCACGTACAGATTTTAAGGTGTGCTATAGCTGTTCAAAGGGTTGGTAATTAGGTGATGTATTTTTATATTGGAACATTATAACAGTTGCAGCTACCACTATGCCTGCTGCCGCTTCAGCTGAATCACGTCCCCTGGTGGCATGCATGTTCCAGCAGCAGCTGGGCATGTCTGGACTGGTCAGTGAGCTGATGTTAAAAATAGGTAAATAAGGCAAGATTGACCGAGGGGTCGTCTCTAGTGCAAAACCATTTTATTGGATAGTACAGCTAGGCCATAGTGAGTCTGTTTGGAGCTAAAGATGAGTAGGCACAGCTGTGTTAATAAACCAGACAATTTTTGCTACATTTGTGGCAAATTCTTCCAACTCTCCAGTGTCATTTACATTAGATCAGTGTTTCCCAACCTTTTATTAGGGAAATTAGGGGCTGTGGCCGCTCAGTTGTTAAGAAGCTCACCTTGTTAGCTGGAAGGCTGGCAAGTCAGCAGTTTGAGACTCAGTTACTGGATGATGGAGTGAGCGCCCATCTCTGTCCCAGCTCCTGCCAACCTAGGAGATTAAAAGCAAGAAATTGCAAGTAGATAAATAGGGACCACTTTGATGGGAAAATATCTTGGGGACATGAAAGGATCCTCATTTGGTCATCCCCTGAGCAAAGTTTCTCCAGCAAAAATCCTTTCAACCCAGAATAATTTCTGACACGAAATTATTATTATCTAGGGCCACAAAGTTAGGATCCACTTCTTAAATTCTCTTCCCCACCCTCTCTTCTGTTTAAACAACAGCTACTGTTGCATCTAGTTAAGCCGTTGTCTTTCTCTTCTTTGTAGGAGAGAAAAGCCACAATTTAATCTTGAGAGTTTATGAAAAAGCCTTATGTAACTTGTGTAAAGTCCTATATTGGTTTGTTATTAGTGGTAGAAATAAGCTTGCTTCAGGAATCTGTTCCAAATATATCCATCACCCACACCCAGACAGAGCCAGTCAGTCTGAACTTTGTTCTTCGATACAAAGAGGAACTCTCCAGCATTGCATGCAACCCCAGCTTGGAAATCTCAGCCCAAACTTTGGGGAGGCCATCAAAGTTTTCTTTTCTCTTGAACATAGTCACAGAACTGGAAAGGCTACGGAATGGCATATACTTTTTCTGTATGCCGTTGTCTGCGAACATGCATGTATATGTTAGCATTTTATGTCAGAAATCAGCAAAATGAATTTTAACATGTAAATTGTTATTATCCTTGTAAACAACTTTGTTGGATGAAGTCATTTATTTTGGTCATATTTGTTTTCGTCTTTTCCTGTTGTGTTGCTTAGACTTTTAAACTGTGCTCTGTTTGCCTTTAAAGTCCCTAAATAGCACCTGGACTCTGTCCAAATCAAATGTTTACGAATTGGACAGAATTGAAAGAACTTCAGGATAAAATGTGCTGACTGAGAATGTCATTTATTTGTTTGATCCACATGCCAGCAAAGTGAATGAAGAAAATTTCTTCTTGGCTGTTGTATAGTTTGGAAACTCTTGTCTCTTTGAAACCACATATGGTCTAGGTACCATATTTCTCTTTGTTTGGATTCTGGTGAACAATAGGCACACACATACACCCTTTTGTATAAGGAAATGGCAGGATCAACAGGAATCCATAGGTCCATGCCAAAAATCCATGAAGATTTTACCAGCTGCTGACTGTACAAGAATAAGAAAAACTCACTGGCTAAGAAACAAAGAAGAAATAGAATATGTGTAGCACAATGAAAAGTGCCAAGACTACGGCATAAACATAAATTTACTCGTATGTGCATGCACACAGACATGCACATAAACAATTAGTGTCTTAGTGAATCCTCATGTACACAGAGGAAATGTCCAGTTGTTAAGAGGGCTGATGGAATCTAGCTTAATCACTTAGTTTATTTAGAATAAGATACTGCCTAATCTACACCCCAGCTGTGCAGAAAGCAGTCCTTAGATAGGGCAGATGTCTGGAATCTGATATCACATGATGCTTGAAGGACAGTCAGCTGGAGAAGCATTCCCCCCCTCTCCCTCTTAAACATCTGGGGCAATGCAAACTGCAGAACTATGGATGTAAAAATATTTCAGTCCTGAGTCTGGATTTAACTAAGAACATCTGGCGGCCCCATTGCCAAATGGCTATGCAAGAGACCTGGCTACAACTGGCATTTGTGTTGAGACATGCTAGCTGTGATAAAATACTGTAGGTCACAAGTTATTCAACATGGAGTTTCTTTGGTTTTTAAACTATCTTAGAATATAGCTTTGCTTCTTTTCAAAGGCCTCACAATTCTTTCTGCTATGCTTATCAAGCAGATGTGCTTGTAGAAACTTCTCAAAAGCTTCAGGCCTATGTTTTGTCTTTTCCCCCAGGTCTGGAATGTCCTTTTTTGCGTTAACATCCAGAGCCTGGCAACACCAGACCTTTGTTATGAGAACTGGTGGTTGTTTATTCAAACCCTGGGCTCTAATTGGCTGTATGCTAATTAGGAAGGCCAAGCACATGTCTTTCCTATAGGCACATAGGTTTGGAAGTTAGTTTGAGTTCGAGTTTGTTCACATGGCTGACCGTAACACAAAAGTAGCTGACCATAGCTTACACAACACAGTATTAAGAATTACAGATAAGCTCTTCTTGTATCTACATTTCTTTTTTCTTTTCTTTCCTACTGAATGATCAGCTAAAACAGTGATGGTCCTATGGCACGTGTGCCAGAGGTGGCACTCGGAGCCCTCTCTGTGGGCACCCATACAGTCACTCCAGCACAGAGTTTGCTCCGTCCCTCTGCCCAGCAGCCCAATGGGAGCACTTCTTTCCTCTGCCCAGCAGCCCAATGGGAGCATTTCCTTCCTCCCCTGTTGCTGTGTTGGCACTTTGCAATAAATAAGTGAGTTTTGGGTTGCAGTTTGGGCGCTCAGTCTCTAAAAGGTTTGCCATAACTGAGCTATAACAACATGTACTTTTTGTTTCTCATAATGTAAACAAAGTGTTCTAGTTTTTCATCTTTTATATGTTGAACACTCCTTGATCTAAAGCAAATGCCTTAGTATCTGTTTGCCTGTCACTCTCCTGATCCAATAAATGCTTAACATCCTGCAGTAAGTCTCTATTTCAGATGCTTCTTTTTTTTAAAACAATGGCCTGATTCATAGCCCATGGTTTCCTACCATACCTTAGAAATGAAAGCAATGTGCACCTAAAGGAGCTGCTCTGAGTCTCTCTTTCTCTGTCAGCCAACTTTTTTTTTAATTTTTATTTTTTCAAAAATAAACCCTCAATGCAAAAATACAACATAGAGACATCAACAACAAATTAAAGGGGTAAAAACCTACATTAAACAAGACCCACCCAAATAATAATAATTCTCTACCCCACAACCTAATAACGTGGTTAGACTCTATTATTTCTACAAGTATGTTTTCTTCTATTTCATATTTTGCTTGGCTTGATATTGAGACTCATAATGGTATATCATGAAGCACTAAGAGCCAATGGTCATTTCCCCTCTACAGATTTATTTGTGTAATAAGAAAATTCATCTTATGATTATGAGCACTGTAGTGCAGTAATACAGCTGGCTGGATAGCTCAATGTTTTAGGCATCTGGTTGTAGAGCTGGAGTCTGAGTGTTCAATTCCCTACTGTGCCTCTTGGAAGAAGAACCAGCCTGAGTGTCTATGGATAAGCTGTACCATCTTAGAGTGCCCCCAGAAGAAGGGAATAGTAAAACCACATCTGTGTATTCTCTCCCTAGAAAACCTATGGAGGGATCTCCATACGTCGGAATTGACATGTTGGTCTTGCATTTAGGGACTCTGACCCTCAGCCTATTCAGGGTCCTCCAAGTGATGTAGGGGAGGTTGAGTTCCTCAGCCACATCCTCCTTTAATGTTCTGTGTCCAGTGAGCTCCTTCCTCCATCTTCTAATTTGGTTTTACTCTTGCGTACCCTCAATAATGTTTGTTCTTGCCATAAAACTCTTCCTGGATCTGAGTCGATGGACTAGTCTGAATATAAGTGCCAAGGATTAGCATTAAAGTTTTGTGCATTAAAAAAAATGTCTTGCAAATTGATGAATTTCCCAAGAACAACCAATCTAAATTCCCCAAGAAAGTTGGATTCTCAAGAATGTATTGAGAATGTTGGATTCTCAGATAATGTATTGATAAAACTCTGGCCATCTGTGAAACTGTGGACAAATAGGAGACCTAGTGGATATCGCTGGTTAGACCCAGAAGTTATGGCCTACCAAGTGAACCATGACTCCAAAAGCTCTTTGCTTATTTCAAGCTACTTCTATTTCTTCTTTAGGAAAGATGGGATGTAGTTCAGCCAATGTGCAGTAAGAGAATAGAGTTGTTAAGTGTTTGAGGGCATCTCCTGCTAGCCTAGTTTTATGACCATGTGTTCTTTTTTTGTTTCAGGGCTGTTGAGCCGGAGAGATGAATGTGGGGACAGCTCACAGTGAAGTGAACCCCAACACACGGGTCATGAACAGTCGTGGCATCTGGCTCTCCTATGTCTTGGGAATTGGCCTCCTACACATCATCCTTCTCAGTATCCCCTTCTTCAGTGTCCCTCTGGTTTGGACTCTAACCAACATCATTCACAATATGGTACCTCTTGAAAAATGTTGAGTTACATAGGAATGTTGGAAGTGGCTGTGTTGTTGAATCAATTGATCACCTAACCCAGTATCAACTCTATAACTGGCTTGCCTGAATTTCAGGCATAATTTTCTCATAGCCTCCCTGGCAGTCCCTGGTATCCCTTGATGTTCACCCATCCAACTACTAGCCATGCCAGTCCTACTTAGTTTAGAAAATAAAATGAAATGGTCTGTGTGAGATTGCAACCAGGATCTCCCAGTTCTCTATCCAACCATATCATCTGGGTGGGCAACGTGCAGGCATATTTCTGAAGATCCCTCCAATACTCTGGAGACTGTCCTTCTAGGGAAAAGATGCAAAGATATGCTGGCTTGTTTTAGGCTTGTAGATAGATGGATAGATAGACAAACAAACCATGGTTCTTGAAGTCAAGCTTGTTGTATCTGAAGTGGCCTACCTAAATATGTACAGTAAAACCCTGACTTACATATGCCTCAAGTTACATAAAATTTGACTTACATAATGCTTTTGTGCTAAAAACCATGTCCTGATTTACATGATTTCCTATGGGATTGCTTCGAGTTACATAAAGATTCTTTTTCCTATGGGTTTGCTTCGAGTTACATAAAAATTCATTTCCCTAGGGGTTTGCTTCAATTTACATGAAAATATCATTTTTCCTATCGGTTTGCTTCGAGTTAAGTAAAAATAATAGTTTTCCCTATGGGTTTGGTTCGAGTTACATACATAAAAAACCAATTTAAGCAAAAGCCTACAGAATGACTTTTTTTTTTGTAAATAGGGTTTTTACTGTACACATAATGTTTTATTTTTGGGTGATATGCCCGCAAAGTTAGCATCTAGTTTTGTGAAATTTGAGATGGTATGTTAGTTGTGGTGATTGGGAAGTGCCCCTAAACTCATGTCAAAATGAAGGAAATATCTCGGTTATTATAAGGAAGAGGCAATAGTGCCTATATCAGGGGTTCCCAACCTAAGGCCCATGGACCGGATCTGGCCCATGGCACTATTTCATGTGGCCCCCACCCCTCCAAGGGCATTCAAGAAACAAAATTGAAGTTGTTGAGACAAAATGGCCACCCCCATCGTGCAGGCAGGGCAAAATGGCCACCCAACCCTCAAAGCTGACTGAGAGAGCTTGACCTAGCCCCTGGATTGGAAAGGTTGGGAACCCCTGGCATATATGAACTCAGGAAGCTGCCTTGACATAGAGTCTAACCAAGTTGTCAATGTAGGCTCTATAGCAAGGGTGGCCACCCTTAGTGCCATAGGTGTTCTTGGACTTCAGTTCCCAGAAGCCCAAGTCAGTACACCTGCTGATTGAGGCTTCTGAGAATTGAAGTCTAAGAACACCTGGGGCACCAAGGTTGGCAACCCCTGTTCTAGGACTTTAGGCAAGTTACCACCACCACCACCACCACCACCACCACCACATTTGATGATACTGTCTTGAACTATGGATCTTGAGTGTTTAAAGCAGGAACTTTACCGCTGAGCTCCCCAAACATCACATTAAATTTTTTGAAGAGTAGGCTGCACAATGAAAAATCCATTTACAGGAGCATTGTGTTGAATCTTGTGGCTGCTGTGCTACCCCAGTCACAGGCACAGCTCTACATATAGCGTTTATCTTCTGGTTTTATAACTCAAAAGCATCAGCCAATCCTTTGAGCTAGTCCAGTTTCCCTGGGCTCCTGCCTCCCTCCAATTTCCTTGATTTGGAAGATCAAATATCCGCCTGCTGCCTCAGGTCAATTGATGTATGGGTCTACATGTAATTGGAAGCAACTTTCTGACTGTCACCCCAGCTGCTCAGCTTGCAATTATTATTTCATTCTGGCAGTAAAACAGCTCAGTGTGACCAATGGCTGCCTTTTTCTCTGATATTTCTCATTTGTCATTGTACAGTGTCTTCTTTAGGATTGTTTAGAAATTTTCTTTTTAATTGCATCAGCAGAGAAAAGACATAACTTGCCCATAATGAAAATCAATGAGGGATTGCTCAAGAATCAATGAAGGCTGGCTCGTAATGAAAACCAGTGAAGGATTTAACAGTTAAAAGTGGTGTTACTTAATAAAACATACCACTTAAACGATCCCAGTTCATGAGTTTTTCAGTGCACAGGTACACTCGTCCCCAGCCTTCCAGAATCTCTGACCATCAGCCATGTCGTTTTGGGCTTCTGAGACTTTAAGCTAAACGATTCAGAGGTCCAGTGGTCAAGAACTGCTGTACTAGCATACTTCAGTAGTACTTTAGAGACAGTGCCAACTCTCTGGAAATTCAGGAATGGAAAGGGGCTGTGTTTGGGATGCCTCAGGGTAGCATGGCCTTAGGGAATATCACATGAGGCAGGGCCTTTTTGGTAGCAGCACCCTATGAAATTCCCTTACAATATAGAGTCAGACATCTACATCCTCTACTACAGCAGCACCCTATGAAATTCCCTTACAATATAGAGTCCGACATCTGCATCCTCTACTACAAGGGTGCCCAAACTACACCCCATGGGCCAGATACGGCCCACAGCGCCAAATCGTCTGGCCTGCACTGCCCTCATCACTTCTAGAAGCAGAAGTAAAACACACCCTGCATGCGCAAAACGCTTCTGTAAATGCACCCGCAGCTGTCATAAACATGTTTATGATAGCCACAGCTGCATTTATGACAGCATTTTGCACATGCGTGGGCGCATTTTACTTCCACCTCTGGTGGGAGGAACCATGTGATTGGCCCACTGAACCACGTGACCAGCCCACTGAACCACATGACCAGACAGTGGCCCAAAATGTTTGGGCATCCCTGCTCTACTACTTCCTTTCATGTGTCAACTCAACAACATGCATATAGGGAAGGCTTTGTGAGTGCAAATGTTTTATTTCTTTTGATTCTTGCTTTTGATTATTATTAAACCTTTGTTGGCATAAGAGGCGGGAAAGAAAAGAATTAACAAAAAGTACACAGTCATTCCAACTATTCCAGTTAGAGTTGACCATACCTTACACAAGGGAGCCCAAAGCCTGATAGAAACTAAGGCTTGGGAATATTAACAACTAGCAAGGGTTGCCCGGCGTTGCCGGGCTTTTTTGGGGGTTTTGTTTTTTTAAAAATATGAGAAATGGTATTGGATGTTTTTTGTTGTATGTGTATTTAAATTAGTTTTTTTTAATGTTTTGTTTTTTAATACGTAGGTAGTGTTTTAAACTGTTATTAAAACATTTGGATTTTAAAAAGAGATAAGGTTGATATATTTTCCCCCCAATAATTACATTTTTAAAAATAATGTGTTCCTATGTGGTTTTTGGTGATTGGTGTACTTTGGATAAGATTTTTTTAAAAATGTGTAAGTGTATGTTTTTGGTAGATGGTTGTAGATCAATTTGAATTCATTGAGTGTAATATTTCCTGTGGCCACTTGGTGGTGCTGTTGCGTAATGTTTTAATGTTGATTTTGTCATGGCCTGTGTATTCTTCCTGTTCTTTTCTCATTTCAATTCTGATTCTCGGAGAGGCTGCATGTCTTGGTAAGTTGTGATCTCTGTTTTGTTAGGGGTGGCTTTGTTGTGATTTGTGGGGGGTGGGGGGTTGTGTTTGTCCTTGTTTTTTTTTTGATTGTTTGTGGAAGATTTTCCTTGTAATTTTTATGTTTAGTATTGTTTTTGCTTTTTTTTTAATGTTGTTTGTGTTTTTGGAGTGGGTATTTCTGTGGGCCGGCCTCGGTGGCTGGGTGGGCCATTGAAATACCATGTGTTGTTAGGCTGGGGGTTTTTTCGCTTGCCGGACTCGTTGTATTATTTACTCCGCCGGCCCGTGGTGGGGATGGGGGCATGGTCATTGGGGGTTAGGAAGGGTGGGCTAGGTGGTGGGGAGGGGAGCTGTAGTGTGTTATGGTGCTTTGTTTTTGTGGAGTCGTGCTTTGTTTTTGAGGAATCGTGAAAGTAGATCGTTTTTCCCCTTTAATATCAGTGGGTGGGGGCTGCGATCCCCCTCCCCGCTGGCTTCCCTAGTGTTGGGTGGTTTTTTGGGATAAAAGGTGTATATTGGCCCTCCCCTTCTGGACACAGAGGAACAGGCAGAGAGGAACGATCCCCCACCCCCCCTCCTTAAAACAACTCCGGTTTTAAAGAGAAGAAAAGACGGAGTTTTTTTAAGGAGGGGTGGTGGGGGATCGATCCTCTCTGCCTCATCTTTTGTTTCCAGATGGGTTGGGGCAATATAGTTCTTTTATCCCCACAAACCTCCCAACAGTAGGGTAGGCAGCGGAGAGGGGGATCGCCACCCCCTCCCACTGATGTTAAAGGGGAAACTCCATTCGGGAGCTTCAGGCGCCGCGGGAGAGTAAAAGAAAGCCGGCTCCTGTTTGCTTGCCTGTAAGCTGTTTTTCTTTTTAACTTTCCGGGCGCCGTTTTCCTCAGCGTTCTGCATGGGCGCGCAGGACGCTGGGGCTTGTAGTTATGGGTTGGTGCTTTGTGTTTTTGCTGGGTTTTTTAAAAATGTGTTTCTTTCGATTGGCTGCGGCGCGTGTCGGAACGCTGCGCCGTGCGAGAGCCTCTCAGCGTGATTGGCTCTGGCGCGGCGCAGCGCAAGGAATGTTGGGAAGTGAAGTTCTTTCCCTTTCTTGCCGTTTGTGGGGCTGAGGCCCCCGTGCCGGATTTTTAAATCCTTCATTGACCTGCGTAGGCAATTCGGCCGTGCGCACGAAGGGTGGGTGCGGATCAGTAGGGCGACGCATAGCAACCTATAGCCAGTTCCAACGGTGAACCCTTGGATTTATAGGTTAAGATTAAATATTGGCTTAGAACAGTGTTTCCCAACATTCGGTTTTGGACTTCAGTTCCCAGAAGCCTAAGTCAATTCCCCAAAGCATTGGTCAGCCAATGTATAGATGTAGGCTTCTAGAAATTGAAGTTCCCCTGTGGGGTGTGAGCCCCACGTTGGGAACCACTGGCTTAGAATCTTATATGGAGCAGCCCTTTGAAGCCTGTCAGCACATCTTAAAATGATTATCCTTCATCTTGGTTTTCCTGTATAATGAATAAGTTCAAACAAATTGGGATTGTCATTGATGATTTCAACACCCAATGGGGTAAAAGAGGAAAGAAAGAAAGAGCAGCTCTTATAACTATTAAGCAGAGATTTTTAGATCAAAAATACCAGAAATTTAGGTGTGCTCAACATTTTAAGAATCCTGGTTTGGGTAAAATGCCACATTATTTTTATGACCTAACAATCCCTACTCATAGAAGAGCTTGCTTTCTGGCCAGAGTAAACTCCTTTCGCTCAGAGTTACTTTTTGGGAGGTACATTCTTAAACACGAGAAGTTTTGCTCTTGTGGATCTCTTTATTCAATCCATCACATTATATCTGAGTGTCACTTATATGAGTCTCTACACCAAGAATTTCTTTTAAACCTTTTAAGGCAGGGGTCCACAACCACCAGGTTGCGGACTGGTACTGGGCCATGAGTTGTCCCGAACATGGCCGTGGGGGTGGGGGGCACTGGGAACCCCAATGGCAGCCTTCTTCCCTCAACATGTTTTGCCAGGTCTGCCTGGCAAACAGAGCGAAAGCACGGGCTTCAGACACAGCAGATAGGCAGGTGGCCGGGCCCCTCCTCTATGTAGCTTAACTACAGCAGGGCTCTGCCTCTTGCCTGTGTGCAGTGTGATACCTCACTGCCCAAGTCGAACAGTGTGGCCCCTCCTTGTTTTTGAGCTACAGTGGAGCTCCTCCTCCTGCCTGTGCACAGTGAGGTATCGCACTGCCCATAATCAAGCTGTGGCTGGCAGACGGGAGAGATTTTTAAAAAGAGATATTAGCAAAAATGATATACAGTAAAACCCCGTACAACGATTGCTTTATACAATGATTAAATCATACAACGATGGATTTTTTTAAAAAAATTGCATCGTACAACGACTATTGTCATTGTACAATTCATTGCATTTTCCCCAGGTTGCAATTGCCGATCCAGGCGGCTGGCTTGTGAGGAGACCGGGGCTCTTTCCCAGACTTCCGCAAGCCAACCAGCTGGGTCAACAAACACTTGCCGACCCAGGAGGCCAGCCTGTGGAGGTCTGGGAAACAGCCTTGGTCTCCTTGTAAGGCAGCCACCTGGATCGGCGACAGAAAACTCACAATACGAAAGGAAATCTGTAGAAAATGACATCTCAACTTATGTTTTTCCCCCTGCCATACGAACAGATTTTTTTTAGGTTTTTCAGACAGTGGACTTTAGTGGCCAGCTCTGGTAATGTGCCCACTCCATTTTGGGGATTTTCCATTGCATTTTTGGTCTGTTTCGGCTACTTAAAAGTGGTGATTGGGCACTTCCAGGTGCAGGGGAATGCTTACAGCAGAATGTTGGACATATTACCAGAGCTGGCTACTAGAGGTTGCTGTCGGAAGTGCTGAAAATGCATTATGTTTATTGTTTATGTTTATTCAATTTATATCCCGCCCTACTCAGCACATGGCCGACTCAGGGAATCCGGAAACCAATGTAATCCCTTCCGGAGATCAGGAAGAAAAAAAAAAGGGGGGGACGTCTTTTATCTGTTCAAATCTCTTTATAATGTGGCAGAAGTGCAGTGAAAAATTCCATAGTGCACTTTATGAATACGTTTTGGCTTTTTTTCCGGACATCTGGAACAGTTTGTTTGGTTTTCTATGCATTCCTATGGGAAACCATGCTTTGAGATACAGTACGAAATTTTCTCCATATGACAAACCCCGAGCAACAGATTAATTTCATATCTCAATGTACCACTTTCTCTGCAGGCTGTAATTAGCTCATTTACTAAAATATATTTATATACTGTCCAATCCCACCATCCATCACTTACCAGTCCGTGGAAAAATTGTTTAGCATGAAACTGGTCCGTGGTACAGAAAAGGTTGGGGACCGCTGCTTTAAGGGATAAATTTCCAACAAAGGCGATGCCTTCTTCCCAATACTTATTAAATAACCCTCTGCCCGAAATTTCACAAATAGTTGCCCAAATCCTAGATGAAGTACTTAATAGATAGGGCCTTTTGCTTTTATTGCTATATTTATTGCATTTTATTGGCTGTGGGTTGTCATTTTATAGCTGCTTTTCATTTTTATGGACAGCAGGCTGTTGTGAGGAAGAGCAGAATCCAAGCGACATGAGATGAATAAATGGTTGGGTGGTTCAATATAGTTTTGTAGATTGTTTCCATTCAGCTGCTAGCTGGATTCTTTAGGTCTTAGGTATTTTCTTTCAGTATGGCACAAGCACAGCACAAACATGAAAGCCTGGGAGATTTGCATATTCCTATGCCCTCATGGAAGCCATGTCTGTTTCCACTTAGTGGTCATGTTATATTCCAGACTGCATGTATGTACATATGTTGGCAGAGAAGGTTGTGGTTGGAAAGGGAGCAAACAAAAATAAAAATTCTGTTAATAGAAAAGAGAGTGATTCCATTTGTCCTCTTGAGAAAGACGCACAGATTAAAGGAGAAACGTTCTTTTGGGAAATGTTATGAGAATCTTCTATAGCAAATAGAAGGGGAAGAAATGGAACCAGTGACAAACTTTACCTTCTTGGGATCTAAGATCACTGCAGATGGTGACTGCAGCCATGAAATAAAAAGTCACTTACTCCTTGGGAGGCAAGCTATGACAAACCAAGGCAGCATAATAAAAAGTAGAGACATCACCCCGCCAAGAATAGTCAAAGCAATGGTCTTCATAGTCAAAGCAATGGTCTTCCCAGTGGTAACGTGTGGCTGTGAGAGCTGGATGATAAAGAAGGTTGAGCACAGAAGAATAGATGCCTTTGAACTGTGGTGCTGGAGAAGACTCTTGAGAGTCCCCTGGACTACAAAGATATCAAATCAGTCCATCTTGAAGGATTTTGTTTATTTAGCATATGCTGCCCCCTTCTCCTTTTGCCTTTGATCTTTCCCAGCATCAGGGACTTCTCCAATGAGTCCTCTCCTCATTTGGTGGCTAAAGTACTTGAGCTTCATCTTCAGTATTTGTCCTTCCAAGGAGCAGTCACTGGAGAAGTCACTGATGCTGGGTAAGATTGAAGGCAAAAGGAGAAGGGGGCGGCAGAGGATGAGATGGCTAGATGGCATCATTGATGCAGTGGGCATAGAGCTGGGTGGGCTACAGAGGATGGCACATAACACAGGAGCCTGGCGTGCAGTGGTCCATGGGGTCGCAAAGGGTCGGATTCAACTGTGTAACTGAACAACAACATTGGAACCTTGTATCAAGACTATTTTTCCATCCCACTGGTGATACCCATCCAGAACAGCTAGTTTAGGAAACAGTGTCTAGCTTTGGCATTATGTGGGATTCCCTGTGTCTGAAGTCTGAATTTCCTAAGTGCTACAGACTAGTCTGAAAAAAATGACAACAGCTCCCCCTGTAGCAACATTCTGTTGGAAGGCTCTCAGGCTCTCATTTCATACTAGAATAGGTGCCCGTCTTCGAAGGAGGGTTTTTTGTGTTGTTTTTGTGTTGTTGTTGTTGTTTTGGGGGGGCCTCAACCTGTGGGGTGGGGGTAGCTTAGGGAGGGTTTTTTCCCTTTTTGGCTCCCACCACACCATTTGTGATGCCCCCTGGCTCTCAGTAAAGGAACCTGGGCAGACTCACCCCGGCGTGATGATGAGGGAGGGATGGTAGGTATTGAGGAGGAAATTTAGGAGGAAAGGAAGATGGGAGCGTAAGAGTGAAGGGAGGGAGGGAAGGGGAGAAGAATGGCTGGAGGTAGGGAAGGAAGGATGAGAGCTAATTACCTGGCCTTGGCCCGGGGGGGTGTTTGTTGTATGTTTTGGTTTTTCGGACCCTGATACACCCCAACACAGAGACTCTCTCTCTCTCTCTCTCTCTCTCTCTCTCTCTCTCTCTCACACACACACACACACACACACACACACACACACACACACACACACACACACACACACACACACACACACACACACACACACACACTCATTCAGGCACACCCCCACGCCCACAAGTAACTGATATCATATGGAACCCACTGTCTTGTGCATTGTCTTGCACACACAGAGAGACACACACTCCCTGTTTCTCTCTGTCTCTCACTCACACAGCATTGATGCACATTGAAAGTGTCTTGTTCCAGAGCTGTAGAGGCTTAAATGGAATGGGTTTGTTCCATCCGCATCAGGACCATTCTCCATCAGTCATTCACTCTCAGCCAATCACAGTCCAATATGCAAATCTTTCCAACATTCTGTTTCCAGGCCTGGCTGTTAAACTGCCGTTTTTCTCCCATGGCACCATGGGAGTTGTAGTTTCTGTTCTTTTCCCCATTTTGTGGGGCTTAGGCCCCACTCTCGGCCCCCGGACCCTCACAGCGCTGATCTCGGGGACAAAAGGTAGGTGTGTTGGAGCATTGCAGGATAGGCTCCAGGGGTGTAGGTATGCATTCCACACACATACGGCCACACCCCTTCCTTATAGGTATAGATGAGTCCACAACTCAATGCATCATTCTTTTCTTCTCAGACCCAAGATGCTAATGCATTTCTGGGAAACCTCTGGCCTTCCAAATGATGTTGGACTCCAGTTCCTGTTACCTTTGCCCATTCACCTTGCTGCCTGGGGATGATGGGAGTTGGAGTACAAAAGTTGGAGGGCTCTTTACTGTATTCCCTACATGGATCTGTAAAATCCTGTGTGGCTGCTTCCCTTTGTACCCCTCTCTTTGCCATGTTTTAAAAGATTTTGGAACAGATGCCAGTCTTATTTCATGCAACATTCATTGTATCATACAATGTAGGATTTTATTCCTTAGATGTACATTCCATGGTAAATTAAGAAAAAGGAAGTATTTATTGTGGTTTTTTGTGTGCTCAGATCATATTGCTTGTATTTTTTGTATTATTTTTTTGCCGTATTCTGTTCAAACCATTTATATTCTGCCTTTGATTGAAACACCCGTGACAGCTGGCATAACACATAAAAAAACAACTCAGTATACAATAAGTTACAGACGAGCCAAAAGATTACAAAAACAAAAAACATGGAATGTATAAACATACCAAAAGAGAGTTACACACCTTCATACAAGATGTTTTACTGAACCTCAGAGCTCAGAAAAGTGACTGCTTTGGGACTGTAATCGAAGAGGATTGGCATGCTAGTTGAGGGATTCTCAAAACCAGAGTTAAAACAATGTTTCTAAACTCTCTCAGTTGACACCAGGGTGCCACCAAGGAGTTGGCATAGTGAATCTTAGACATTTCTGGGAAATGGCCTTGATGATTAGAGTTTCTGGAAGTTGTAGTCCACAGAAAGTAATTTTCCAAGCTCTTGCTGTGTAAATCTGACAAGGCTGTCTTGCCTGTCTCTGCCAACAATACTGTCTTTGTAATCCATCTTTAAGGTAGACCAGAGGTGGCCAGCATGTGGGCCGTGGCACCATTTCATGTGGGCCGCCCCCCCCTCACCGCTAGTGGAAGCGGGATGCATTTATGACAGCCATAAAACACACCCACGCATGCATAAACGCACCCATGCCTGCAGTAAACGCTGCCGTAAATGCACCTGTAGCTGTCATAAATGCGTTTACAACAGCCATGGATGCATTTTATGGCAGCGTTTACAGCGGGAGGAACCACATGACTGGTTTGTTCAGCTGTCCGGGGGGCATGGTCCGATCCATAGCACGAAAAGGTTGGGAACCCCTGAGGTAGACCAATGAATTACTGCTTGGACATATCATATGGATCAGGTCAAGAAAAAGCAGAGAAATAGTAAACCAGTTTCTGTATACAGTGGTACCTCGCTTAAAGAGCACAATGCGTTCCACGGGATTGCTCTTTAAGCGAGTTTACTCTTTAAGCGAAACACCGTTGTAAGTGACCAATTGTGATTTCTGGCAGGGGGAAATGTGAATTTAGTTAAGTGAGCTTTTGCTTAGTTTTAGTTGTTAAGCAACGCGACCATTCAGAGAAAATTCTGCTTTTTAAGCGAATTAGTCTCTAAGCGAGGCACTTTTATGCGAGGTTTTACTGTACTAAAGTTTTTCTACACAAGACAATCCTAGAATTGGTGTTGTATGGAATAAATCAGTTCTGAATTGACAGGGTCACATCAGTGACTTGTGTGCTTGTGGGAAAAGGAAACCTGAAGAGGAATGGTCTTGCCAGGTCACGTCTTCCTCCTTCTGGTTGACCTTTCAGTGTCCTGGAGTTGTTATGGGGCTTCCTCATTTTTGTCTTCTTCACCACATGTGATTTAGCATGAGACTTTCTTAAAGCCATCTGAAAGGAGGCTTGATTTGATGGTGTACATCTCAACCTCTTTTTCTTATATACTTCAGAAACAAAACGACATACACACCCCAAAAAACCTCATGTGATTTTAACACAGGAACATGTCCTTGAGGGCTTAATCCTGGCACTTCAAAGACAAAATCCTAAGAGAGCTCTATGTTAATTTACAGATGTTTCACATTAGCTAACTATGTTCAACACTCTGCAAATTAATTACGATTGCTAAGCTATCTCATTTCACTTTGGTTACAACTCCACAACCATGTGAAATGCGTTTACCAGGGGTGCCCAAACCTTTTGGGCCATGGGCCAGTCACGTAGTTCCTCCCACCAAAAGCGGAAGTAAAACATGCCTTGCAATTTGTTTTGCAACAGAATGATAAAGATTTTAAGCTGCCATTTTCTCGGCTTAAACTTGGGGTGCCCAACTATGGGCCGGATCCAGCCCCTGACACCAATTCATCCGGCCCATGCCGCCCTCATCGCTCCCAGGAGCAGAAGTAAAACGTGCCCATACAGGAGTAACGAGGGCGGTGTTGGCCGAATGAATTGGCATTGGGGGCCCGATCTGGCCCATGGGCCGTAGTTTGGCCACCTCTGGTATATACTGTATATACCTGTGCCATGAACATTGTACTTTATGCATCTAAAGAAGTTGAATATTACCTACAAAAAGGTATACTAAAATAAAAGCTGTTAACCTTGAAACTGCCACCAGGCTTTGCTTTCCTGTTTTGTGGGGTGGGCCTTCTTATATCTACAAGCTGAAGCAAACGAATACAGTTACCTCTTCAAAAGTCATGGAAAACATTTATATTGGGATATCCAGACACTTTTTTAAAGGTAATCTAGCTCAGCAACAAAAAAATTAAAATTTCTCTGCCGCTCCCAGGTAACCCTCGTTTGTTTTTGTTTTTTTCAGAGCATGTACATTTTCTTGCACACTGTGAAAGGAACGCCATTCGAGACCCCAGATCAAGGGAAAGCCCGGCTACTCACTCATTGGGAACAGATGGATTACGGTGTGCAGTTCACTGCCTCCCGCAAATTCCTGACTATCACACCAATTGTACTGTGAGTGCGAAAGGGGGGGGGGAGAGATGGGACTTGTACAGTTGTACTTTGTGGCACTGCTTGGAAAAGTTGCCTTGCGTACTACGGCTCCCAGAATCCCCCTTCTCTGTTGGGTGGGGCTGCTGGAAATTCTGGTATAAAATTTTGCAGCTTTTCCAAGTTCTATTCTGCTAACTTCACTGCACCCCGGATACTACTGTTCACAGTGATCTAAGAAGAGGAATACCAGTGTAGACTTTAGGGAAAGTTATATAAGAAGTTAAAGGGAAAGATGGAAAGGGTGGTTAGTACCAATGCAATTTTTATGGGTTTTATTCCCATAAACCAATTTGAGGAAATGAAAAAAACTGTGTTAGGTTTCGACAAATGTCAATTGAGCCCCACATCCTGTTTCACTTAGTAGCCAACCGGGTGCCTAGAAGGAAGTTTGTTGCTAAGATAGGAGTGTAAAAAATCTCTTTCACTGGGCTTTGAGAGTCACAAAGAACCACTATGGCTTTTAGCGGTGGCTTAGTGGTTAAGATGCTGAACTTGACGACTGGAAAGTCGGCAGGTCAGCAGTTCGAGACCCAGGTGCTGCACGATGGAGTGAGCTCCTATCTCTGTCCTGGCTCCTGCCAACCTAGCAGTTCGAAAACAAGAAATTGCAAGTAGATAAATAGGTACCATTTCAGTGGGAAGGTAAACAGTGTTCCATGCACTCTGGTGTCATGCCTGTCACATGCCCATGGAAATATCTGCAGACACAGACAGCATTGGCTCTTTGGCTGTAAACAGATGAGCACTGAACCTTAAAGTCAGATACAACTGGCTTTTGAGCAAGGGTGACCTTTACCTAGGCTTATCCCTCATGAATATATCTTAGTTTCCTAAGAAAGCTGTCTAAGGTTAAGAAATATTAACACCACCACATGATGGCTTAGGAACTGGATATTTGAGGGAGCATTGCTCCCCCCATATACTTGCTTAGTTGTTAAAATCTTTTTGGGGAAGCCTTCCACTTCATCCCCACCCGGAGAATAATATAAAAGGAGGTAGCTGTCTCAGCTGTAGCACCTTGACTGTGGGATGTTGTTTCTTTGGAGGCTCAGTTGGATTGACTGCATTTTTGCACTAACTTCAAACATGGCAACGCACCATGTGTAAAGGGTTTATGAATCTTGACTTGAATGGGTTATGCAGTTTTTTTCTATCATGTATAGCAGGGGTGGCCAAACTTTTCCCATCAGGAGCCTGACCACGCCTCCTCAGTCAGCTGAGCAGGCCGGTCATGTGTGTGCATTTGTGCTGCATTTCCGGGCATTTTTGCCTCCTCTGCCACTTCCCATGGCTGCGGGAGTGAGGGCAGCACATTTTCACCATGTTTTTTGTGGTGTTTCAGTGCAAAACACAGCGATTTCGGCACTTCTGGCGGCAGCAATCCAGCCCGCAGGCTGGATGATTTTGTACCATGGGCTGGATCTGGCCCACAGGCCATAGTTGGGACACCTTTGATGTATAGTCTTAAAGGATTTTAAATCACTTTAATTGTTTACATGTTTCAAATGCTTTTCAGTTCTTTTAAATAGTTGTATATGTTTTAAATATAAACGGTTTCTAAGGGTTCATTTTGTACTTTGTCCTGAGATTTTTGTGATATCTGATGGGATATAAATATTTGAACAAATACTTTGGTAACAGCTAATTGCGTACATTAACTATAGGCAAAGAGAAGAAATACAGTAACACCTTGGATAATGCTAAAACTTGGTTCCACAAGTCTTCGCGTTATCCGATTTTTAGCGTTATCCGATGCATGCAAAGGAACGGGCCACGCGCTTGGCCTCTTCCCTTCCCGGAGGGCTGGAGGGTGTCTCTGCACTCACCCGCCAGCCTGCCAGGAAGGAAAGCGGCCAGACGCCTGGCCAGTTCCCTTCCCGGAGGGCCAGCAGGTATCTCTGCACTCACCTGCCGGCCTGCCGGGAAGTGAAGCGACTATGTACCTGGCCGGTTCCCTTCCTGGAGGGCCAGAGAGTGAAACATGATGCATCGTATAACGCTAAAATAACGTTTTCTGATGCAATTTTTTTTCATAATTTCACATCGTTATCTGATGCATTCGTTATCCGAGGTATTACTCCAAACTTATAAAACCTCTTCCTTCCTTTTTGACACCCATGTTATTTTTGTCAGAGAGGAACAAAGGACAAACAAGTCTGCAAGCCACTACTTCCGGAAGCCTCAGAGAGTGGAAACAGATCATTTCACCTCCCAAAATATGTCTGTTGCTTTGGAGATATGTCCTTGGTGGCCACTGCTATTGCTGTTGCTATGGGAACTGCAGAACTGTCCCAGGACATCATAAGGCCCACAGACCCCAATTTATGCACCCCGGTATATCTTTACATGAGGAGTGGCCCAACATTTTATGCCACAGGCCTGACCACCCCCTACAGACAGTTGGGCAGGTCAGACCACAACCCCTGGAAGTGGGAGCGGGCTCATTTATGGCTGTCATAAATGCACCCACTTCCACATTTACAACAGCCACAAGCGCATTTATGTATGCGTGGGCAAGTTTTATGGCTGACATAAATGTGTCAGCTTCAACGTCCGGGTGCAGTGGATACAGTGCCGGGGCACATGAAATGGTGCTGCAGGTTGAGTCTGACCCACAGGACGTAGGTTGGGAACCCCTGCTTTACATGGTTGTAGCCACCAATATTATTTCGGAATCTCTTTCTTCATTTCTGTTTAGGGTAGTTGGGGAAAAGGAGAACATGCAATACAACTGTTTCTTCTTTTTGCTTCCCTTCTCAGTTATTTCCTTACCAGTTTCTACACGAAATACGACCGGATACACTTCATCATCAACACCATCTCCCTAATGAGCGTCTTGATCCCCAAACTACCCCAGTTACATGGAGTCCGTATCTTTGGGATCAACAAGTACTGAGCTCAGATGCCTTTGGTTGTCCTTCTGGTGAACTGTGAGAGGCCAGCTTCCTTTCCTTAGTTCTGGGCTGCATCTTCGGGATACAGTTCAATGACAGCTCTTTTGAAATGGGCACATATTCCACAGGACGGCGGGTTCCACTGAAACTCAACCAGCTCAAGAGGTCCTTGAATTCTAGGTCGAGTTCAACTTGCATAAAGACATGGGGGAAGGGGAGTGAAAACTTAGTAGTAGTCGTAGTATTATCATTTTCCTGCTCAGAACCTGAAAATAGATGCAGCCAACATCGGCGTTTGGAAAGGTACTCGTAGCTTATTCTCTGGGTATGAGAGATGTCCAGCCCAGCTGAATATTGAAAGCTGAACACATGTAGAAAGTAGGAGTCTGTTATAAAGTGATGTTTAGGATGATAGCACATGCACTTTAACACAAAGCTGTCCCATCTGGGGAATTCTGACTTGTTAAAAGGGCTGTTTCATAATTTTAAGACATGCACTAGGAATAACTTAGGCAGATGTCCATGTAGTCTGGAAACCTTAGTTGATCAATTATTTATTTTAATTGTTTGGTAAGGAGGGGGATGAATCTCATCCCTTCCATGAGGACTGGATCTGTTTTCCAGTTACAGAGCCATTCTCTTCCAAAATTATCTTTGCTGTTGCTCTATGGGAAGTGATTTTCTATGGAAACACAAATGGAATGAGAAGGATGGGATAATGGAGGAGAGCATTTCTTTCTGTCCAGGCTAGATAGCCAACAGCTGAATGCCCTGCCTCTCAAAACACTGGTGATCTGTTATGATCCTGCAGAGTGACAGTGGTAGAGAAAAATCAGGGATCAAATCAAGAACTGCAAGTTTCCTTACCAGGCTTTCTGCTATCTAATATAGATCAGTGTGCTTGGTTGGTACAACTGTGTGGATGCCACTGAGACATGCCAGCAGTGAAGTTCTGTTAGTGCCCTTTGTGATCTGACAATAAGATGGTACATTTGTTTTCTTGATTTCCACTACCGAGGTGTAAAATGAGCTCTATGTTAAGAGTGCCACCATTTCAGAATAAAGTTCATCCTCCATCACTTAGAACAGGGTTGGCCAACTTTTTCACGTTGCAGGCCTGACCACACACCCGGACAGTGTTGCGGGCTGGACCACACCCCTGGAAGCTGAAGCAGGTGCATTTATGGCTGACGTAAATGCACCACTTCCGCATTTACGCCACCTGCAGGTGCATTTGCACATGCATGGGCATGTTTCACAGGTGACATAAACATGCTCGCTTCCACTTCCGGGTGCGGTGGAGGCAGCAACGGACCAGATGGGATGGTGTCGGAGTCCAGGTCCGGCCCACAGGCTGGGAACCCCTGACTTAGAAGATAGATTGCATACTGTATTCCTGACCTGAAAAGATCATGGCCTGTCAGACCTCTTTCTAAACCAGGAGTTCTCAACCTTTTTAAGCCAGGGGCCAGGTCACGCTCCCTCAGACAGCTTTGAGTGGCGGACTGCCATTTTGCCCTCCCTCCACTACCTGGCACTTCCGGGTGTGGTGGGGCCACATGAAATGACGCCGGGGGCCGCATGTAGGCCGCAGGTTGAGAATCTATTCTAAACAGCTGTAGGGTGTGGTCAATTTACTAAAGCAAAGAAAGATTGTTTTCTACCAATGCAATAAAAGGGTGATCATTTCCAACATCATCTTTATTAGAATGGGGGCAGAAAAAAGCAAAAGAACATATCTGTATGCTATAATGTGGCATGGCATGTATTGGTGACAATATTAAAATCACAGGCTGGAACCCAGATATATGGACATGTTAAAAATTCTGTTAAGTTTGGGCGATTAGTCTCTTGAATATATGAGTTTGCTTCCTAGTAGGATGCAACCTAGTAGGAAAAGTTTAGAAATAATCCCCAACCAACCCCTGCCATAGAAGTGCACGTAACTCACTACGGTAGTTAGGAGAGAGGCTGTGTAACTAGGGTGGAATATTTCTTGGCATTTCATTGACAGAGTGCCTAAAACTCAAACAGTACTATAACTTGACATCTGTACTAGAAAACAGTTGTTTCTTCCTGTTAACAAATCTGGCACAGTCTCCTTAATTTTTTTTAAAATGAATTTATTCCAAAGAGCGGAAAAGTCGAGTAAGCAATTATGTGAGGGGGAACTATGTACTCTCATACACACAGCCACAAAGACATGGGGACAGAAGAGGGAAGTTGGGAATTATATGTTACATTGCACTGGTACTGTACAGATAAAGCTTAGCAAAGTTACTCTTGTGAAACATAACTCTAAAAGTCCCCCAACTAGCATGACCAATGGCTGTGCTGGCCAGGGAGTTTGTAATCCCAAACTCCCTCAGCAGTCACTAGACACTAACCAGCAGGTACTTTTCAACTTAATTCCCTCTATAGTTTGGAAGTGTTTGTATCAAAGTCAAACGACTAGCACAGTGGTTCTCAATGTGGGGCCCATGCCCCGCAGGGAGACTTCAATTCCCAGAAGCCTAAGTCAGTACATTGGCTGATCATTGCTTTGAGGAATTGACTTAGGCTTTTGGGAATTGAAGTCCAAAGACCAAAGTTTGGGAAACACTGCGAGTCTAGCATTTCTATAATTATACACAGTTAATATATTCTTAGTAGTAAGAGGTGTTTGGGAATATTTACAGAACAGGTAAAACGTTTAGTGTTTCAGTAATAATATAGTTTATTATTATAGCAGATCTCTTCCTACTTTCTAGACTTGAGTACAAAAAAGGTCAGCTTTTCCTCTCTGGACTCCATTACCCAGGATTCCACAACCAATAATGACTGTAGCCATGAACATATTGGCTGTGGGATTCTTTGAAATGGCATCCAAAAAGGAAATGTGTCCTATTTCTGCGCCTGAGCATGACTATGATTCTAATGACTTCGTCCTGGCTACTGCTTACTTTTCAGATCTGGCCCAAGAGAAGAGCACTTGGAGCTATCGTTTTGGAGCTACCAATCACTTGTTATGTTGGTATATTATTGTGATTATTATGGATACTGACAATTATAGTTGAGTGCCGGCACCTGAGTTTTCAAACTAGGAAGGCAATAGTAACTTTAAAATTAAGGGAAGATGCTATACTGGTGGTGACAGGTTTCATTCAGAGCTTGTCATTCAGCTACAAAGAAGGAGGCTGGCTCCTCCCTCCGTAGTTCTTCTCTGAGAGAAGCAAGTGGCCTTCCCAGCACAGCGCATTCTACCTTGTCTGCAAAGTGGCATAAAGGGTTAACTTCGTAAGCTAGTCACCAAAATCCCAGTGTAGTTAAGATTCTGTGTTTTCAAGTTGTCAAATATATCCAGTGGTGGGATTCAATTTTTTTTAAACTACCTACTCTGTGGGAGTAGTATGGTGGGCATGGCCAGGGGGAAGCCCTGCGTTGCATCCGAATTAGGACAACTTTATTTCAAAACTTGGATGGGCGGGGCCAGCCAGAATTTCTGCTACCGGTTCTAACTTCTGGCGAACTGGTGTGAACCTGCCAAATCCCTCCACTGAATATACCTTAAAGACAAGATACTTTTAAATATTTACAAGATGGAATAACAAGAGAACAGTACTAAGGAAGAGAGGCAAACGTGCCATCCATTGGCATTTTTAAAGCAAATAAATTTGGAAAGTATTAATGAATTTGACGTGGGAATGTTGATTCTTTGCTCTTTTGCAATTATGCAAGCAGTTGCTTTAGCTTGGTTTCATTTTTACCCCCCCCCCCCCCCCCATTTACTCTTTCTTCATCTGCTGGAGACAAATATTTACTGAGATGTTGAAATGTACGTTGGAAGGCAGGGGAAGCAGTAGCATGATTTGGGGGAATCAGCAGCATGATTTGTACAGTTCAACCAGTAGGTACCAGCCAGAAGTTGAATTTCAGTCGTGGTATTAAGAAGTGAGCAAACGCACAATTCGAACACCAGCTCTTACTTTGACAATAAAGCAAAATCAGCAGAAGAAATGATCTCTTGATCAGTGTTATGCATGGCTGTAGATTAACTTTAAAGGGCTTGTATATGTATTTATTAGCACCATTGCAGTGCAGATGGTTATAGTCTTGAACAAAGTTGAACAAAGACTGCACTCTTCGGAAACACAATCAGCAAACGTTATTTTTCACGAGTGTGAATTGTTGCATGTCGGAAAGAAAAGGGCTCATGAACATTTTGTTTGTCAATTTTAATGGGACGTTTCTCTAATCTTTTCTAATTGTTATGTTTTTATTCTTCTAGGTTGGGGTAAGCAACTATGGCTTTTATGTCTTACTAGAGTCCATCATGATCAGCTCACAAGAACTCAATAGATTATTGGTGACAAACAGCATTCTGGTATATACTGCTCAATCACTCCTTCTTGAAGCAGAGGCAGCTAAACAAACCACAGACCTTCTATCTGTAGTTTGTTTGTTGTAACTTCCATATCTGGCAGAGGCTCTTTCCTGTCTCTTTCCTGGAGAAAAATGCTTTGTTGCTTTGAGCAGGAGTTTTCAACCTTTTAAAGCCGGGGCCAGGTCACACTCCCTCAGACACATGGCACTTCCGGGTGTGGCAGAGGCGGTGGAGGGCCACATGAAATGGCGCCACAGGTTGAGAATCCCTGCTTTGGAGGATTGACTGATTTGTTAGAGAGAGACAAAGCATTGACTTTTACCAAACCCAGACATTAAAATAAACCACAGGGGTGAGGTCTGTTTTGAGTGAGAGTGACTGCCAGGGAACACCAGCATGCTGGTTTTTCACAAAAAAACCCCACAAACAACATCCCTTAGAAACCCTCCTTGTTATAACAATCAAGTGTGCCTAGTATCTTTCCGTGTGTATAAGAATTCTTGAAAAGACTACTTCTGCTGTTACAAAATAAAAGGATGGTGGTGGGTGGAATTTTCTTTATGAAAAATGAAATATTGCTTACAGTACAAGAGCTACTCAGACTTCTGACAAAAGTTATAGCTACTGGGAGGAAGTGAACTGGAGAAAAGTCTACCCCAGAGATCTTGGCAAAAGTCAAAATTTAAAACGGGTTCTCAAACTTTTCGCACCATGGGCCGGACAACGCCCCCTCTTATAGCTGAGTGGGCCAGACATGTGGGTTCCCTCTGCCGTAAACGCTGTCGTAAACCACGGTGGGCACATTTGCAAAGGTGTGAGTGCATTTACAGCTGTTGTAAACATGTCTGACCATCACTGTGGGCCGGATGATTTGCTGCCATGGGCCAGGTCTGGCCCATGGGCCATAGGTTACGAACCTCTGATCTAAAAGCTGACCTTAGAATAGACAACATTTTAATGAGTCAGATTTGAGAGCTAGTCTTACATGCTCATTGGCTGAGGTTTTGTTCAGTTCTAGCTTGTAAAAATCAAGGGAGTGGATCCACATGGCTTTTGGCTCACCTCACCAGCTGGGCAGACTTCAATCTGTTTATCTCCACTTCCCACTTTTGAAAAGAAAAGAAAAAAAAAACTCTAGAGATCTACCTTTTTTACACTTTGAATTAAAGGATCCTGAGCCCAGGGATTTGGTTTGCGAACAAGAATGGTGTATGATATGCAGTCCTTGCATGCACAACATTGATTTCTGGTCATCTGAAACTTTTATAGTTTCAGCAGTTTTAGTGGACAATGTGGCCTTAATTGTGGCCATATATCTTAATCAAACAGGCATGGAGGTGACTTGGCCCTCCGAAGATGCAAGTGAGATGTTTTGCCCAGATTCAGGGATATGAAAGATTTTGCGGCCGCATTTGTTTGGCTCTGTGTGGATCATCTATTTCTTGAGAGAAAGAGGATTGTGAATTATGCCAATATCTTGATTGCTTCCTACTTTCTTGCCTCCAACCAGCAAGGGTGACCCAGTGAGCAAGGAATTATTGCTTGTCCTGCAATGTTTCTGCTTTGAGTCCTACAATACTAGCTTTTTAGACTACAGCTCCTAGAATTCTCCTAGCCAGCGTGACTACAAGTTATGCTAGGGACTATGGGAATTGTGGTCCCAAAATTCCTTTTTTCAAGCACTGGAAGTTGAAAGTTGCCAAAAACGTCTTTCATGGTGATGGTGGGGATCTGGAAATTAGCGTCACAATGGTCTGCTTGAACCTATTTATGGTGAGTCATTCCAGTGAAAACGTGGCACCCCAGGTGTTCTTGGACTTCAATTACCAGAAGCCCAATTCAGCACTCCTGCTGATCAGGGCTTCTGGGAATTTAGGTTCAAGAACAGCTGGAATGCCAAGGTTCGCCATCACTGTTCAGGTTATGGAATGGCAAATAGTATGCCTTCTATCATGCTGAAGAGAATTATCCTCTAGGGCAGTGATGTTGAACCTTAGCACTCAAGGTGTTCTTGGACTTCAGTTCCCAGAAGCCCAAGTTCCTGTGAATCCACACAAATGGGTTTACTTCACAGGGACTTGGGCTTCTGGGAATTGAAGTCCAAGAACACCTGGAGTGCCAAGGTTCAAAATCACTGCCCTAGGTGAAGCATGGCAGACTAATTGGGTCATCCAGCTGAGTATTGATGGCAGAGGAAATAACCTCAAGAGCCATAGTGCTTAATGGGTCCTTATCAGAACTTGGGGGAAAAATAATTTTTTGGTTCACTTCATCAGTTGTGCAGACTTCAACCTTCCCAGAATCCGACCACCAGCCTGGCTACTATATGTAGGACAGCTTGAAGTCTACAAACAGAAGGAGACATACCACCACATCCAAGTTTCTTCCCAGGCCACCCATTGGAAGCAATTTTTCTAGGAATAAAAAGCTAATACTTATGGGCTTAGCTGGCTGTTTAATAGCCCCTGATTGAAGTCAGTTTTAATTCAGCTTTAGGTTGTATTCTTCACAAGAATTTCACTTTTTAAAAATCAAGCTACTTAAAAGAACAGTAGTAGGCTCTTCAGGAGGGCAAGGTAGTAATGTTGGTATCAGACACTGCATTTTATGACATAAGTTGTTCCTTAATTTGTAAGGAATTAACCTATTGGATTGATTTGCCATCGTCTGTCAAATGCAATTTTGAGAATATGTATCCAAGTATTATTTTCAATTTGTTTAATTATATCAGTTTTTCATGGAACAAACTTTTGTCAGACTCAGAATCACAGTTGTATTGGTTTCTTCCCTCTACTGCCTTCCATTTCTAGATCTCTTCTTTGTGTGTGTGTGTGTGTGTGTGTGTGTGTGTGTGTGTGTGTGTGTGTGTGTGTGTGTGTAAATAAGAAAGTAAAGAAATATTGCATCTGGAAAACTTTCTAAGATAAAGTGTGAATATTATTTTTATGAGTCCTTTCTACAGTACAGTATTCCAAAACAAACTAATAAAAAAATCAATGTTCGTGTAATATTTTGTGTATGTTTTCCTTGAAATTGTGCTTGTGTTAATTGCATTGAGCCAATAGTGTTGCAAAGCTCCTAGGAGTAGGGGTTGGGAGTAATTCCATATACAAGTGTAATTCCACAAAAGGAATAAAAGCTACTGCTACAGTGGCTCAAGTGGCTAAGACGCTGACTGGGAGGCGGAAGGTCAGCAGTTTGATTCCCTAGTACTGCAGGACGGAATGAGCTCCCGTCTTT
This sequence comes from Bradypodion pumilum, assembly GCA_035047305.1. Taxonomy (NCBI): domain Eukaryota; kingdom Metazoa; phylum Chordata; class Lepidosauria; order Squamata; family Chamaeleonidae; genus Bradypodion; species Bradypodion pumilum. Next base: position 13,496,575 of record JAWDJD010000008.1, read on the forward strand.
GTCCCAGTTCCTGCCAACATAGCAGTTGGAAAGCAAGACATTGCAAATAGATAAATAGGGACCACTTCGGTGGGAAGGTAACAGCCACATGACCACGGAAACATCTACAGCAGCAGACAGTGCTGGTTCTTCGGCTTTGAAACAGAGATGAGCACTGCACCCTGGAGTCAGATACGACTGGCTTTCGAGCAAGGGGAACTTTACTTTTACCTACTTTACAAATGGAAACTGAAATCGCAAGCCATATCAAGTCCAAATCTTTGCTTCTTAGTTCAAAACATCATCACAGCAACTCTAAAATATGTTTTGCTCAGCTTATCAAGGTGGCCAAGATGTAGGAAGAAACCCTATGCGCCACAAATGCATTCACTAAAAAGAAGCCACACACTACAATGGAAAAGTTTTGTGTCTATTTCTATTGGAGCCTGGTGACTACAGTGTCACAAGTGAAAAATCAACTGATCTTTGGAGCACTATCCTTCCAAATAGGTCCAATATGTTGGGCATTCAATATTTTCCCTACACATAATATCAAATCAAATTCGATTTTATTTACAGTCCATGACCAGCATAACAAGAAAACAAATGCATAAACACCACATCCTACACTAGACTGGACAGAGGTAATAAAAGGAAACTATACTACAGTACTAAAAACCTACTGAGAATTCCTATCTAAAAGAACAATATTGGTACAATCCCTCAATAATTACTAAAACCTAAGGTTATGAAGATAAAACGCTAATATTTGCAAGGAAAGATGAGGGATAGCCTCGTTACAAGGATATAATATGCTCTGCTGGAGTTGTAATTTACTTTGTTGTTGTTCAGTCGCACAGTCGATTCTGACCCTTTGTGACCCTATGGACCATTGTCCTCCAGGCACCTCTGTCCTCCACCATCCTCCTCAGCCCGCCCAGCTCTGTGCCCAATGCATCTACAAAACCATCTAGCTATTTCATCTTTGGCCCTCTCCTCCTTCTTTTGCCCTCCACCTTTCCCAGCATCAAGGCTTTCTCAAGTGAATCCTCCCTTCTCATTTGGTGTCCAAAGTACTTCAGCTTCATTTTTACTATTAGACCTTCCAATGAGTAGTCAGTGCTGATTTCTTCTAATATTGACCTATATGTTTTCCTTGCTGTCCAGGGGACTCTCAGAACTCTCCTCCAACTACCACATCTCAAAGGCATCTATTCTTCTGCGCTCAGCTTTCCTAATGGTTCAGCTCTCACACCCATACATTATCACTGGAATACCATTTTACTAAAACTCAGTAAATTATAGCCAAACCAATAATGACAAGGGTGAAAAGAGAACTTAATAAAATAGTATAGATCAGCTGCTCAGTGCAGGAGCAATCTCAATAAACTATAAAGCCATGCTAGACCTCCTAGTCAGCAGCCGACGTATCCTGCGAGCCTTCATACAAAAACCCGCCACTTTGTGCGTGATGGCAATACTACCGTCCTGGAGTAGGAAGGAAACTTGTTGGGCAGGCAATTTTCCTGTGCATTGGTGCAGCAGAGGGATTATTAATTCTGCACGGGTGTCCCTATAGAATAAGCAATAAAGGAGAACATGCTCAATCGATTCAACATTCCCACCACCACATGGACATAGTCGTTCAAGGCATGCATCCACAGCAGGCCTGGGTGAGTGCCAGACTATAATTTGGAAGATCTAATTGCTGCGGGAACAATCTGGTACCTAATGGAATCGTTGCAATAAAAACCAGGAGACGTGGCCACATCTTCTTGTCATTCCATGTCCCTTATTCTCTGTTTCACCAACTCCCTGGTTTGTGCTTCAGTTGCAAGCAAGGTAGGTGGACACAAGCCCAGTGTAGCCAATTTATTTAGTGCCCAAGGAATTATGTATTTTAAGTAAAGGTAAAGGTTTCCCTTGCTCAAAAGCCAGTCGTATCCGACTCTAGGGTTCAGTGCTCATCTCTGTTTCAAAGCCGAAGAGCCAGCGCTGTCTGCTTCTGCAGATGTTTCCGTAGTCATGTGGCAGGCATGACTAGACACTGGAGCACACGGAACGCTGTTTTTTATGTATTTTAAGCCAATATGAAATTATCAGCATCCAGCACCTAACCTCCACCAAGCCCGTCTCCAGGACCATGATGGCAAAGCTTGGCTCTCCATCTGGAGTGCTAAGGTTCGCCATCGCTGAACTAGGATCTTCTTGACCTTAGTATGACAGTCCATTTACATACAGCACTTGTTATGTATGTATGCATGTTCATTATACTGTAAGGCAAGATTGTAACCACTCCAGATACAAACGATATCAGCTATAAAGGAACGCGAGCAGACAGCCTATAGAGGGCAGCTGCGAGCGTTCACTCTCACATGGTTCACATTGCTCAATCACGGACAGCCGCGGGAAAACCTTCCCCGCATTCAGCAGCTGAAGAAAGACCTGCATTCAGCAGCTGAAGCAAGACCTGCATTCAGCAGCTGAAGAAAGACCTGCATTCAGCAGCTGAAGCAAGACCTGCATTCAGCAGCTGAAGAAAGAGGCGTGCCTGGGCGAGGCCACGCCGGTAGCAACCAATCAGCTACCGTGCTACAAGATTCAAATGTAGAGAGCTACTGTATATATTGAGATGTATCACCGCCATTACCTCATGCTTCACTGGAACCTCATGCAATGCAATAAACCTGTGTTAAACCAACCCTTCGGTTGTCCGGTCGTCTTTGGTCCCATACACTAAACTGGCGACGAAGGTGGGATATGGCTGCCCACGGGACCAAGACATGCGCCGGCTACGAGATCAGGAAGCCGGGAGACTTGGAGCTGTTTGAGATAGACTTCAACGCTGCGCTGGTGGAGCTCGAAGTCTCCGACGAGGCCAAAAAGAGGGCCATCTTCGTCCGCATGCTCGGACAAGAAACCAAGAGGACCTTGGTGGACCTGATCGCGCCGAGGAAGGTGGGCGACCTCAAGGCCACAGAGCTCCTGGCGGCGCTGCGCGCCCATCTCCGGCCGGCAATAGCGATGTTCCCCGCTCGGAGCGCGTTCTGGAGGCGAGTCCAGGCACCCGGAGAATCGGTCGATGAGTTCGCCGCGGCCCTGCGGTTGGCCGCCGGCCCATGCAAGTGGGAACTCCCCGACGTCACCCTCCGGGACTGCCTGCTCTGCGGTCTGAGGGACACAGAGACTCAGCGCGCGCTGATGAAAAGGGAGCCGCCTCCCACGTGGCAACAAGTCCTCGACGCGGCACAGGCCGCAGAGGCCACGTCGGCCGGGGTGCACGAACTTCAGGACTGGCGCCCGAAGACCGCCAAGGCAGAGAGTTCGGTGCGCGCGGCCCGGCGGACTTCGAACTCGTCCTCTGCAGAGAGCAGCGACGACGAGGACGTCCGGAGGGTCCAGAGAGAGGGCCGGCGCTGCGATGGCTGCGGCGCCGCCCACGCCCGCACCAAATGCCCATTCCGCAAGGCCGAGTGCCACAACTGCGGCCGGCGCGGGCACATCGCCAAGGTCTGCCGGAAACGACGCGAGGCCACCCGGAGTTCTCCAGACCGCTCGGCGAGGCAGGACCGCACCACGAGGCAGGACCGCACCACGAGGCCGAAGGACGGCACACGGACCACGAGGACGCGGGACGGAGTAGGGCGAGTCTCCGACGACAGCGAGGACGACGCGCCGGTTTGCAGCGTTTCCACGGAGCACCCCCGTTACTTCGTTGAGGTAGTAATACAAGGGGCCCCTGTTAGGATGGAGGTGGACTCGGGTTCCTCATACTCCATTATTTCCCAGGGGGAGTTCATGAAAATTGCCCCCCGCGTGCGGCCCAAGCTCAAGGCGTTGAGGGCCACACTGAAGGACGTGCAGGGGAACCGCATCCCAGTGTTGGGGGTTGGGAAGTTCCAGGTCCAGTTCAAAAAGTACACCGCAACGCTTCCCTTAGTCGTCCTCAAGGGGGGTAAATGCAGCCTCCTCGGGACTCAATGGTTCCAGCCCCTGGGGTTGTTCATTGGGGGGGTGCACGCCGTGGGAGCACACGCCGCCGGGACTGATCCAATACAGAGCGTGTGCGACGCGCACCCCGAGGTTTTTAAAAAGGGGCTAGGGAAATTCAAGGGCCCCCCAGTGACTTTCGACCTGGACCCTGGAGTGCGTCCAATCAGACTTAAACCGCGCAGAGTGCCTTTCGCACTAAAGGACAAAATTGAGGCGGAATTGGACAAATTAGTGGGCCAGGGGATTCTTGTTCCTGTTGATTCTGCGGAGTGGGAAACTCCAATTGTAACAGCGCTCAAGGCCAACGGGGAAGTCCGAATATGCGCTGATTACAAGTGCACCATCAATAAGGCGATCCGCCCTAATGCGTATCCGGTGCCGGTAGTCAGCCACTTGTTGGCCAGGTTACACGGGGGGAGGTGTTTCGCCAAACTCGACCTGGCCCAAGCCTACCAGCAACTCCCGGTGACCCCCGCCGCAGCTGCTGCACAAACCATAGTCACCCACAAAGGGGCGTTCCAGGTTTCGCGCCTCCAATTCGGCGTGAATTCGGCGCCCGGGATTTTCCAGTCATTGGTGGAACGCCTCCTGAAGGGGTTGGAGGGGGTGTTACCCTATTTTGATGACGTATTAATTACAGGGGGGAGCCGGGCCGAATTAGCAACAAGGTTGGGAAAGGTCCTGACAATATTCGAAAAGGCGGGGTTGAGGTTGCGGAAAGACAAATGCGTCTTCTTCGCTACAGAGGTTGAGTTCCTAGGGTTCCGTGTTACTCCCGAGGGAATTAGGCCAGCCCAATCCAAGGTAGCCGCCATCAAGAAGGCCCCTCGCCCCACCTCCAAGCCCGAGTTGCAGTCGTTCCTCGGACTGCTCAACTTCTACCACTCCTTCCTCCCGCGGAAGGCAGCCGTGGCAGAACCGCTACACAAATTGTTAAAAAAGGACGAGGCATGGAAGTGGGGCGACGACCAGGAAAAGGCTTTCAATGACCTGAAGCGACTCCTGGCATCAGATGCTGTACTGACCCACTTCAATCCCAAACGCCCGGTGGTCCTGATATGCGATGCATCCCCGGTGGGGGTGGGGGCGGTGCTTTGCCACGTGCTGGAGAACGGTAGGGAGGCCCCGATAGCTTTCTACTCTAGATCCCTGTCCCAAGCGGAGAGGAATTATGCTCAGACAGACAGAGAGGCGCTAGCAATAATTGCGGGGACCAAGAAATTTCATGATTTCGTGTACGGCCGCCCCTTCACCATAGTGACTGACCACAAGCCTTTGCTGGGCATCTTCACCGCAGACAAGCCCACACCCAAGATCCTGTCCCCGAGAATGCTCAGATGGGCCATTTTTCTCAACGCGTATCAGCACGCGTTGGTATACCGGCCCGGGAGGGAGATAAGCCATGCCGACGCTCTGTCGAGGTCCCCCATTCCCCGGGATTGCTGCCACGTGGGCGGAGTAGAGAGGGACCACCAGGTCTTAATGATAGAGGTCCTAGACTCCCCTCCAGTAGTACCGGCCGAAATCGCCAAAGCGACAGGCAAGGACAAAGCGCTGGCCACAGTTTGCTCCTGGGTGCAGAAAGGGTGGCCCGTGTCTTCCCCAGCAGCGGAATTCGACACATTCTTCAAAAAGAGATTAGAGTTGTCCCTGGAGAGGGGTTGCCTCTTGTGGGGACAGCGGGTAGTGATCCCCACGTCTCTCCGGCCGAGGGTGCTTAAACTGCTGCACGTCAGCCACCCGGGGATCGTACGCTCTAAGGCACTAGCCCGCAGTTACTTTTGGTGGCCCCAGTTAGACGCCGACATCGAACACATGGTCGGCACTTGTGAGGCGTGCCAAAGCTCAAGGCCAGAAGAGGCTCGCTCGCCACCTAGGGAATGGGACGCTGCGAGGGGACCCTGGTCCCGAGTTCACGTAGACTTTGCTGGCCCATTCAGGGGAACGCTTTTCCTCCTCGTGGTGGACGCGTTCTCTAAGTGGTTGGAGGTCATTCCAGTCTCGAGCACCTCCTCGACCACAACCATTAAACAGTTAAGGAGGGTCTTTTCCACGTTCGGTTTACCCGACACCCTCGTCAGCGATAACGCTAGCTGTTTCACGTCCGCCGAGTTCAGGGCATTCATGGAACGCAACGCCATTCGGCACGTCACCTCCGCCCCCTTTCACCCGGCCACCAATGGCCAAGTAGAGCGCCTCGTGCGCACCACGAAAGACGCGCTACTGCGCATGGGTCCCAGAGACCTCGACCTGAAATTGTGCCAATTCCTGCTGAGATACAGGGTCACCCCCTTAGCGTCAGGGTACTCCCCCGCAGAGCTGTTGATGCGCAGGAAGCTGGCCACGGGGATATCCAAGCTAGACCCCACGAGAGTAGAGGACAAGGGGCGGAACATAGGGGTGGAACCCACAAAGAGTTTCAGCATAGGCGCCCCAGTACACTGCAGGAATTACGCCAGCGCGGGGCCAGCCTGGGTGCCGGGCACCGTAGTAGATCAAACCGGCCCCGTCTCATACCGCGTAGAGACCAGTACAGGCTTCCTGTGGAGGCGACACGTGGACCAACTCAGGCGTAGGGTCCCCGGAGAGCAAGACGAGGATGAGGCCAGCATTGATTCAGCGTTAGGGTACTCCCCCACCCGTTTAGCCCAAGGGGGAGGAAAAGGGGAGCATGGGTCCCCACCAAGGGGGGAGGAAAGGGAATCGATCCACGGAAATCTTTTGCGGGAGTCCCCGCCAGAGAGGAGGAGCCCCGGGTTGCGGGAGTCCCCGTCAGAAAGGAGGAGCCCCAACCACACTCATACCCCGCGGAAGCCGCGGAAGTCCCCCCGAGGCTCAGAGGCCCATAGAGGTTTAGACGTTGATTTACAGTACCAGGGGGAGTTAGCGGAGTGGTCCCCCACCCGTCCTAGCGAAAAGAGGGGTTTCAGTTCAGCCCCTGGTACCTCCAGTCCCAGTAGCCCCTGTGAGTTAGAATGCAATATAGCGCCCATGTTCCGGAGACCGACACCTCCAAGACCAGAGGCATCAGCGAGTCCGCCCACCACCACAGTCTTAAGGTCCCCCGAGCAGGGATCAGAAGGTAGCCATTCCCCAAGGGCGACCTCATCGGTGCCGCGGTTCACACTAGGAGGGTCCCCGGGGTCCGAGGGCAATAGGCAGGGATTTACCTCCCAACTGTTCATCCCATTCCCTTCCCCAAGCGCAAGGCAGGCACGGACGCCCCACAGAGCCACTAACGAATCCCCGTTTCCCGTTGCAGGACAAGCGCCCGCGGAGTCAGGGATCACAGGCTCTCCAGAATTAGGGCAGGCGCAAGCACGCCCCAAGCGAACGTGCGGCAAGCCACAATGGTTGCGGGACTTCGTCCCATCCTAGGGGGGAGGGATGTTATGTATGTATGCATGTTCATTATACTGTAAGGCAAGATTGTAACCACTCCAGATACAAACGATATCAGCTATAAAGGAACGCGAGCAGACAGCCTATAGAGGGCAGCTGCGAGCGTTCACTCTCACATGGTTCACATTGCTCAATCACGGACAGCCGCGGGAAAACCTTCCCCGCATTCAGCAGCTGAAGCAAGACCTGCATTCAGCAGCTGAAGCAAGACCTGCATTCAGCAGCTGAAGAAAGACCTGCATTCAGCAGCTGAAGCAAGACCTGCATTCAGCAGCTGAAGAAAGAGGCGTGCCTGGGCGAGGCCACGCCGGTAGCAACCAATCAGCTACCGTGCTACAAGATTCAAATGTAGAGAGCTACTGTATATATTGAGATGTATCACCGCCATTACCTCATGCTTCACTGGAACCTCATGCAATGCAATAAACCTGTGTTAAACCAACCCTTCGGTTGTCCGGTCGTCTTTGGTCCCATACACTAAAGCACTGCCTTTCACACAGGCCTGGTTACAAGCCTGGGTTTAATACGATAGCTGAGAGCCTAACCTCTGAGTAGTTTCGGGAAGCTACTAAGACTCAAACCCAAAACCTCCAGCTGTCTGATCAACCACTCTGTGTGGTAAAGAAGCAGACTATGGCTTCCTCCTTTGCCTCTGTTTTGAAATGTCACCAAAGGATTCTCCCCTGTGCTTTTTCTTGTGTATATTAAATTGCTGGGTGAAATAATCCTGAGATTGAGTCTGAAATAGCATCAACAGGCAGAAGATGACATGCATCTCTCTTTTTCATCTGTTACTTGTATATATTTTTTATTGGGAAATTTTGTTTATTTTTTAAAAAAATCTGTACAATGATTCTAAAAATAACACGGGTATTCATTCATTCATTCATTCATTCACATTTATACCCTAACCTTTTAATGAGAGCACTACTCAAGGAGGCTTACTCACTGTCTGTGTTTGCAGACGTTTCCGTGGACATGTGGCAGGAATGCCTAAACACCTATATATAAACATATAAAATTTATATAAAATATCAATAAAAGGTCAGATTAAAATAATACAGTAATAACCAATAAAAACACACAAGAAAGATACTTGTGTTATAGACAAAGGTGAAGGAGAGGTTGGCAGAAGCTGTGGCAGAGGCAGGAGCTCACTCCATCATGCAGGACTCGGGTCTCAAACTGCTGGCCTGCTGACCTTCTAGTCATCAAGTTCAGCGTCTTATGAAATCTAACATTAAAATACAGAAGTTAGTCTTTAAGGTGTCGCAACGTTTTTGTCTTTTTGTTTTATTTACTTACTGATATGCTTGCACAGACTAACACAGCTACTACTTCAAAAAGGTAACAACATTCCGTGCGCTCCGGTGTCTAGTCATGCCTGCCACATGACCACGGAAACGTCTGCAGAAGCAGACAGCGCTGGCTCTTCGGCTTTGAAACAGAGATGAGCATTGAACCCTCTTGATTTCTAATCAGATTTCAACCAAGAAAAAGAAAAGCCTCTTCCATTACAGTATTTTATTTCAGCAACTGCAAAGGCTACAGAAAATCAGAAATGCACCAAATGAAACCTTCCTTTACGTTTTCTCCCTGCCTGGTTTGCCATTTGTGTTCGTTCTTTCCTCTAAGTCAGGGGTGCCCAAACTACTGCCCGTGGGCCTGCTCTGCCTCCCCCCCAATGCCAATTCATCCAGCCCGCAAAGCCCTCATTGCTCCCGGAAGCGGAAGTAAAATGCGCCTATACAGTATGTACAGCTGGTCACCATGACCCATGTGCAGGATCCAGCCCCTGATGCCAATTCATCCGGCCGGCGAAGCCCTCGTTGCTCCCGGAAGCGAAAGTAAAACGTACAGGCGCGTTTTACTTTCGCTTCCGGGAGCAACGAGGGCTTCGCCTGCCGGATGAATTGGCATCAGGGGCTGGATCCTGCACATGGGTCCTAGTGACCAGCTCGATCCGGCACATGGGCGAAGGGACTCTGATTTTCATCTGCTCACTCGTTTTCGTGTCAGAGATTACTCTGGGTTGAAAGGGATTTTTTTGCAGGGGACGCTCCTTTCATGACCCCCATCGTGCTGCTCTCGGGAATCGAACCCGTCGTTCCAGTCTCCAAGCCTAGCGCCTTAACCACTAAGCCACGGGAGAGGGGGGGGGATGAAAATGAAAGTGACCACCACCAATTCCCGTTCTGGTGCAACCGGAAAGCAGAAACGTATCTTGGGGGCGGGGTGTGTGTGTGTGTTTTTTAAAATGTCCTTATCTGGAGCCAAAGTCTCGACAGCTCAGAAAGGAATCGAGGCGCAAGAATATTCTTGATTTAAGCCCAAGGAGCGGGGATTTTAGAAGACCGGTAAGTAGGAAAGGGGCCAGAGTGGGAAAATATCCCAGATTGGCGGGATATAAAAGCAATCAATCAATCAATCAATCAATCAATCAATCAATGTTTGCGGGGAGAGGCTGTCAAGCGCTTTCAATGAGTCTCCCTTCCCTTTCAGTGTGTGACACACTGCAGTGGCTCAAGTGACTTAAGACGCTGACTGGGAGGCGGAAGGTCAGCAGTTCGATTCCCGAGTACTGCAGGACGGAATGAGCTCCCGTCTTTGTCCCAGCTCCTGCCACTCCTAGCAGTTCGAAAGCAAGAAATTGCAAGGAGATAAATAGGGACCACTTCGGTGGGAAGGTAACAGCGTTCCGTGCGCTCCAGTGTCTAGTCATGCCTGCCACATGACCACGGAAACGTCTGCAGAAGCAGACAGCGCTGGCTCTTCGGCTTTTTGAAACAGAGATGAGCACTGATACGGATACGACTGGCTTTCGAGCAAGGGAAACCTTCACCTTTACCCCTTTCGGTCGTGCGATTGATAGTGTGTGTTGTTGTTTTTTTACGGACCTCTCAGCTGAGCAGCAAAAAGTGAAGAGGAAAGAAGGGTTCTAGGCTTTTCTCCTCTGTCTCAGAACGTATAGTTGCCTGGTGGCTAACCTTGGCACTCCAGCTGTTCTTGGACTTCAGTTCCCAGAAGCCCGAGTCAGCATACCTGGTGATCAGGGCTTCTGGGAATTGAAGTCCAAGAACATCTGGAGTGCTGAGGTTAGCCATCACTAATAGTTGAACTTTTGGAAGTGGTAGCCTTGTTAGTCTGTGCAAGCATATCAGTGAGTAAACAAACAAACAAACAAAAAAGACAGAAAAAAACAGAAAGAAAACATTGTGGCACCGTGAAGACTAACTCCTGTATTTTAATGTTAGATTTTGTGGATCCATTCCACTTTGTCGATTCGATTCGATTTTAAATTTGTACCCCGCCCTACTCAGCTTGTAGCCCGACTCAGGCATAAGAGTCTCTTGTGTCTGATGAAGTGGACTTGATCCACGAAAGCTAACATTAAAATAAAGGACTTAGTCTTTAAGGTGCCACAACGTGGGTTTTTTTTGTGCGGTTTTTTTTTATTATCATTCTCAGAATTTACAGTCAATGCATGTACAGTAAAAACCCCTACTTACGCAAAAAGTCAGTTCCGTAGGCTTTTGCTTAAATTGTTTTTTTATGTAACTCATTAGCAAACCCATAGGAAAAATTTTTTTTGTATGTAACTCGAAGCAAACCCATAGGAAAAATGAATTTTTTAATGTACATTGAAGCAAACCCATAGGGAAATGAATTTTTACATAATTCGAAGCAAACCCATAGGAAAAATGAATTTGTTTATGTAACACAAAGCAAACCCATAAGAAATCATGTTACGTAAATTTATGTAAATCGGGACATTTATGTAAATTGGGACATGGTTTTAGCACAAAATCATTATGTAAGTTGAATTTTATGTAACTTGGGGCGTTTGTAAGTCGGGGTTTTACTGTATGGTTCAAGGACTGGGAAATAATTTAAAAATAAAAGAAGGAAGTCAAAAGTATATGTGAATTGTGACATTAAGCAAGCAGGTTTCCTGTTAAGATTTGCTTTTCTTTCTTAAAAATATTAGCTGTATTTTAGCACACAGTATACAGTTTTGAAGAGACTGTGGTGGCTTAGTGGTTAAGACGCTGAACGAGCAGTTCCAGATCCATGTACTGCACAATGGAGTGAGCTCCCATCTTTGTCCCAGCTCTTGCCAACCTAAAAGTCTGAAAGCAAGAAATTGCAAGTAGATAAATGGCTTTCGAGAAAGGGTGACCTTTAACGTTACATAATGTTTTGAAGGCATTGGACATCTCTTGAGACATGCCCAAGAAGGATGGAGTTGTTAAGCACTTAGAACATGTGTTGATCAGAATGACTAAGAATTTGGAAATATTTAAACTTCATAGCATCACAATTCTGCTGTTGTAGCTAGAAGAGTCAAAGTAGATAGCTTTGATGAATTCAATGGAGAGATTCTTCTGTTAAAATTTTAATTGCAATCTTTGAAGAGGTAAATTGTTAAGAAGCTCGCCTTATTAGCTGGAAGGCTGGCAAATCAGCAGTTCGAGACCCAGATACTGCATGATGGATTGAGCGGCCGTCTCTGTCTCAGCTCTTGGGAACATGAAAGAAGCCTCATTTGGGTGTTCCCTGAGCAGAGTTTCTTCCACAAAAATCTTTTCAACCCAGAATAATTTCTGACACAAAAAAATTATTATTATTATTATTATTATTATTATTATTATTATTATTATTATTATTATTATTATTATTATTATTATTATTATTATTATTATTATTATTATTATTATTATTATTATTATTATTATTATTATTATTATTATTATTATTATTATTATTATTATTATTGAGATATTTCAGGACCGAGTTTGAATATATGGCCTTGGACTTTCCATAAAATTTCTTTCTATAGCAATGCAGGGGGGCAATTTGATTTTTAAGGGGGGCAATTTGAGAATGAGTCATTAACAGTTAATTGCTTTTTAGGCTTCCTCCACCTGAATAGGAGTTCACTTTTTGAATAATTAGTATTATATGTGGGGGCATCAGGATTTTAGATGTTAGGGAATAGCCAAAAAAAGGTTGGGAACCACTGATAAAGAGTAATCTTCTTCACTTGTATTTTCCTCATTCGAGAAAAGAACAAGAATATATATTTAAATGACCTTTATTATATCCCTAAAATCTCAGGATGAACAGCCTTTTTTATCCTGCTAAACTCTTCACCTGGCAGGGCATTTAAAAGCAAAAGGAAAGAGAAAAGCTTTAAATTATCTAGATTTGGCGCTAAGTGCTCTTGCTTTCTGGTTTGTTTGTTTTCAATTACTTTGGATAATGGAGAAAAACTATAATTTGGAAAAGAGGGAGGTATTCCCTAACAGAGTGCACACTACATCATTAATTCACGAGGGTTTTTTCTTTCTCACTTTTTCTCTCTTTTAGGTTAAGCCTATGCCCACAAAATGACATTCTGTAAAGCAACCAAATCGTTGGCAAAACAACTGGACCCAAGAGGAGAACTGATCCCTCTTCACAGCATTATTGATCAAAACAGTTTTAGGCCTTGCTTCCTGATTCAAAGGAAGCCAAAGACTTCATATTGGCAGACCTGCCCTTACCATAAAACTGATTACAAGCTCTGGGATGTTCTGCTTCCAGGCCACTGCCCTGAACAAACAGGTAATCTATAAGAAACAGATGTTACAGACAGCCAGTGGTTTGAAGAAAGAAATTCTTAACTAAAGTGAGTGAGACCAGAAACAGACATTAGAGGCAGCCCGTGACTAGAGCTAAAGGCAGTAGGGAGACCAAGGCTCTTTGTGTGATTGTAAAAGGAGATTTTAAAGGAATAGAGTGCTTAAGCCCTGTATGTAGATAGTCCCATTTTTCAACCTCCGTATGTGAAACATCTGATCCAGAACACTTGGTTTTTAGTCAGCTTAGACCAGGGGTTCTCAACATTTTCAAGTCAGGGGCCTGGTCACACTTGTCGGGAAAGTCTTTATAGTGCCAAGGCTGGCATAGATGGAGGCCTATCTTAGCCTGGAAATTTTTACCTCTGGCCTTAACCAAGGCTAGCGTGGCTAGGAAAGGTTTTGCTGCTTTGGCAGACCGCGTTTTGAGCTGCGCAGACCACTCTTCTCCCAGAATTAAACTGGTTAATAAAATGGTGACCTTGGAGGTGTCCAGTTTCCTAGATAGCCCGTCTAATGCCACCCCTCCCTTTGACGACACTTGACAAAGATCACAGCTAGCCTTCGGGGTGGAGGGGAGTTACCGCACCAAAATGAAAGTCCTACAATTCAGATAACACTCCTTGCAGAGAAACGAAACACTCAAGGCTGTTCCATCTTCTTCCAACCCCTCTGTTAGAGACCTTTGAATAATAGCCCTTTGATGGCCTATAAGCTGACCCCTGGAAATTCCCCACTCTTCTCTTTGAGGAGAATAAAAAGGACGCTACTAGAATTCTTCAAATTTAGCAGTGTTTATTGTTACAAAAATAAGTTGAAATAGTGCGCAGAGAAAGGCATTTAGAAGGAAACGAAATAAAACACTTAACATAAAAGAAATAGAAATTTCTAAGCTTAGCTAAATAAGTAAAAAGCAGGCATCTTCATGCCCCCATGAATGTTCGACTTGAGGTCTCCCATTCAGGGCATAGTGAAAGGAAAAATGGGCAGGGGTTCCCCTGAAATTGGGGAGTCTGCTAACGAGGTGCAAAAACCCTTGGTTTTTATATGTTTTTACCCACTCACACCTCCCATTGAATTCTTAGAAAATTTCCCAAATGTGACGTGTGGGGACATCTGGCCTGGACATCTGGCCATGCAGCTGGACATGCACCTGTAAGTTATGTGAGGTGCTTATCTTAGATTCCATCTCGATGGCATCTTCATGAGATAGATCATAATGTCAGATTCTCAAACTAAGTGTCCTTGACTGATGACAGTGAGTGTGTAAGCGACAGTAAGTGTGTAAGCTGGTATGCTAACTAGCACACATGGGGTTTACAACAATCTATTTGATTGACAAGGCATCTTAACTCTAATTGGCTACACATCCTACTATAACACATAGTAAATGAAAAGAATAAATGGCATCCTTTGAATGACCATTACAACACTCCCTCAAATAGTTAATGGGCCGGACTGGTGGGCCGGCCACTACCGCCGCCAGCAGAATCAGCCATGGACTCATTTACAGCTGTTGTAAATGCATCCGGGGCCAATTCTGGTGGTGGTGGCAGTGGCTGGAGCAGGGACCAGATTATTTGGCACCACAGACTGAATCCGGCCCATGGCCCATAGGTTGAGAACCCCTGGCATAGACCATACTTACATAGATTTACAGTCTGGCTAGGTTATCCTGCTATGGTGATAGAGTAGACCATACTGCCAGCGACTCAATGCTAAGTTTTAGGCGGCAGTTAACTAGCCTGACAACCCTGAGAACTAACAGACTTGTGTGGCGAAGTCCACAGGGAAGGGTGATGGTTTCCAAGTGGATTAAATCCCACTTGAATCCATCTTGATGGAGGGCAGCAGCTTCATCAACACTGGCCTGGGGTTGATGAGGACTTTGTGTGCCAAAAGGGCTCAGGACCCAAAAACTGACTCATAGAACTGGATCAGTAGTACAGGGGTCATGCTGCAATGCAGAAGGCAAAGGGAAGGCCACTGCAATGTGTTGCTTCCAGGACGATCTTCATGGTTGAGCGCCATGAGGATAGCCAATACTGTATTTGGAATTGGATACAGCACTAAAAGAGGAAGAAGAAGAGGAGGAGACAATACTGAACAAAATAAAACAATAACATAGGTTAGTACTGTATATAGATCAGGGGTTCCCAACCTTTTAATGCTATGGGCTTGACCACGTCCCCTGGATAGCTGAGCAGGCCAGTCACATGGTTCCCCCTCCCCGCCATAATGCTGCCATAAAATGTATCTGCGGCTGTTGTAAATGCATTTGTGACAGCCATGGGAGTGTTTTACAGCTGTCGTGGATGCATCCGCTTCTAGTGTGGCGTCGGTGTGATGGGCCACATGAGATGGTGCCATGGGCCAGGTTCGGCTCATGGGTCGTAGGTTGGCTACCCCTAATATAGATAGATTCCCTTAGCATTTTGGCCTTTTCTTGTAAAATATATGTTCTGCCTCTCCTTCTGTTTTTATAGTTTCCTTTCACTATCACTTTCCCACTGTCACAGATGTTCTCCATTTTTGCCCCCCAGATGTCCAAGATTCATTCTCATACACAATTGTGGACCAAGTAGATGGAAAGTTGGAAGGGATGGTGCGTGAAAAAATGAATATAACAAATGTGGAAGTTAAGGGATCTACAAACAGTAAACACACAAGATCTGTGAAAGTAAAAAAAATACAAGTTCACCCTAATTTTCTGGATTCTGTGACAAGAAAAGAGTAAGTCTGGAAAGAAGCAACTTTACAATTATTCCCTCCGGAAACCTTACAGAGAAAAACCTTAGTGTCTTATAACGCTATCCAAAATCAATGCTGCTTTTCTTCATATGCCCTCTAGCTCTAGCATCAACTTGAGTTAATGTCCTATTTTAAGAGCAGAAGGCCTATTGTCTACTTCTTCCTAATATTAATTTAAGCATGCATGGTACAGAATGTAATTTAATTAACATTAACACGTCAGAAACTGAAAAATGAAGGGGTAGTCAAATACAACAAGGTCATACTTTTAAAACATTGAAAATAGTTTTTAGCTTTAAATATAGAGAGCCATGGTTCCCAATGTGGTGCACATGCCCCACAGGGGGGCAATTTGATTTTTAAGGGGGGTGGCAATTTGAGAATTAGTTATTAACAGTTAATGGCCTTTAAGGATTCCTCCACGTGAATATGAGTTCACTTTTTGAATAATAAGAATTATATGTCATGGGGTGGGGGGCATCAGGATTTTAGATATGCTTATGTTGAGAATGGCCAAAAAAAGGTTGGGAACCACTGATACAGAGTAATCTTCTTCATTTCCTATTTTCCCCCTTTGGGTATCAAAAGAAAAACAAGGTTCTTGCTCTGGCACTTCTAGCAGCCTCCATTAGCATTATTTGGTGTTCTTGTAATATTTCTTTGATGCTAGTATTGTAGGGTTGGACTTTGAGAGACATAGAGTTATAGACTGCTAAAAACACTTGCATTTAGCTTTTCCATACATCTCTGGTTTATGCTGTTGGCTATGCACTGGCGAATAGATGTGTATTTTCTGCTTTAGGAAAATCAACATGGATCATGAATTCATTAAACAAACCAAAAAGTTTCAGAGGGACCTGTATGTGATCACCGAGGCAGTAGAAACTGTGGAAGAGGCTCAATTTGAAGAAACCAATAATCTGGAAGGCAGCATCTTTCATGAAACCTATATCAAAATGCATCTAATGGTCAGATATGAATTTTGCAAACTTTCATGAAATGAAAGAAATGGGCTAGACTAGACACTTTAGAAGTACTGTAAATGGGACCTAGTAACGTGGCTAGCATCCATTTCAGCGAATATATCTGGACCTAAAATTGGATTCAGCTCATTATTTTCTTCTCCTGTAGGTGATCCAAGTTTTCCTCTCTTCTTCTAGGGCACCAGAAAGAAGCAGACAGTATTAACCATCCCAAAGTCCTGTATCCTGGCATTCCGAGTCAAGAAATTAGAAGTACAGAATGATGGGTCCATTGGTAGTAGACTTGTGTATTTGGTATCACAAAACATCTGTCAGGGAAATACTTCAGCCTGACTCCCAAAAGTTATAGCCCTGCAGCTGGACTGAAAGGGTGAAGTTTGAGCATGGATGGAGGTCAGGCTGAAACGCAGGTCTCCACATGTCATGTGACCATTGGGAAGTAAATCGTACTGGACTGATCCACAAGTGATCCAAAATGTGATCTATTTCCCCCATGCGATCACACCCTCAGGAATGGAATGAAGTCTAATCTAATTTGAATGGGGCTCTGGTTTGCTATTCTTTTCAAATTTAAGAATTAGCAACATTCCTTCACACCATTAAAAACAAAAAATAAAACACCATTATTATTATTTTATTGTTGTTGTTATTGTTATTGTTATTATTCCCCAATTAGAAAACAACTTTTTTCCCCTCCTCAGGTATTTTATACTATTCCAATGAGAAACCAGGACTCTTTAGTAAGTATACTCTGAAAGCTTAATTTTATGTATATTTGGGTATACACCGGGATAGAGGTGGCATCTTAGAGCCATTATTTGCTGATTTGAACTGATATTTGAAGGGATAGAAAGGGATTCTTCAGCTTGAACCAAAGAACTCAGCTGACTCCAATGGGCTTTGGCAGCCTCTTCTTTTGAGGTTACTGTTGTACCACATTCTCATCTGGTGCTGGTTCTTGCAGGTAAAATTTAGAGAATCTGAATTTTGGCAGGGGATATGGATTTTTTTAACTAAATGACTGACATACAGTAAAACCCTGGTTTACAAACACCTTGGTTAAAGTTTGCCACGGTTTACAACGGCAAATCCTATGGAAATGCCGTCCCAGTTTACAAAATTTTAATGTGTTTTTTTGGTTTACAACGATCATTTTGGGACTTTTTTAAATTTTTCGATGAATCCCTATGGATGCTTTGGTTACATTTTTTTTTTTTGGTTTACAACGAAGGCTGTCGGAATGGACCTTGATCATAAACCGGGGTTTTTACTGTTGGAAAACATTATATCTCCCAGAACTTCCCAGACCAAGGGTCATGCAAGTGGTGGAATTTTGAGAGTTCTAACAAGTTCATTATGCAGGTACCCAACATCAACCGACAGGAGTGAAAAGGTGCTTTTGACAAATGGAAGCCACTTTGGCCTCTGAAACATATTACAGTAAAACATTGTCATTTAAGCTATTACATTATAGACAGAAGTATATGTCTTGCTGCTTTCCATCCTCTTTCAATTTCCCAGGATTGTTAAATGGCTTAAGCAAACAACTTAGCTGCTTAACAATCCAGCGATCTGTGGAAAGGGAGATGAAAAAAAACAAAGACTTGTTTCTGCTTAAGCAAACAGCTTAGCTGCTTAATGATCCCGGGAAATTTAAAACATGTTATCATTCTCTGTAGGGTACTGCAGTGGCTCAAGTGGCTAAGACGCTGACTGGGAAGTAGAAGGTCAGCAGTTTGATTCCCGAGTACTGCAGGACAGAATGAGCTCCCGTCTTTGTCCCAGCTCCTGCCAACCTAGCAGTTAGAAAGCAAGAAATGGCAAGTAGATAAATAGGGACCACTTCAGTGGGAAGGTAACAGCGCTCTGTGCGCTCCGGTGTCTAGTCATGCCTGCCACATGACCACGGAAACGTCTGCAGAAGCAGACAGCGCTGGCTCTTCGGCTTTAAAACAGAAATGAGCACTGAACCCTAGAGTCGGATATGACTGGGTTTCGAGCAAGGGAAACCTTTACCTTTATCATCCTCTGTGGAAAGGGAGAAGAAAGAAACAAATGGAAAGCTGGAGATGGAAAGAAGCAAGGAGTGGATTTGTTAATTTTCTTTTTTTCTTTCCCTTTAAAGGGTGGCAAGTCAAACAGAGTTGGTTTACCGGTAAGTGTGCTTGCCGTGTGGGTGGAAGGAGCACACCAAATGGCGTACCATGATTCTCCATGACCTTAAATGACCCCATTTTGCCTAATCAATTTTGCCATCTAGCCAAGCCCTATTTTCCTCTTTTGAAACCTTTGATGCCAGTTTGAGACCAAGAAATTAGTTTTTACACCATAATAATAATTTTGTGTCAGAAATTATTCTGGATTGAAAGGATTTTTGCGGGAGAAACTCCGCTCAGGGAACGCCTGAATGAAGCTGCTTTCAAGAGCTGGGACAGAGACAGGCGCCCAATCCATCATGCAGTACCCGGGTCTCAAACTGCCAACTTGCCAGCCTTCCAGCTAACAAGGTGAGCTTCTTAACCACTGAGCCATCACAGCCCCTTTTACACCATGATTAGCTATGGTTTCAATTTACAAGTTTGAATGTCTGACATGCAGCTTTTAAGTTGGGTTCACCCTAATTTTTGCTTACTGTCTTTGACTGGTCACACAAACTTAAAATTAGGTTTTACCCTGTTCTAATGAAGGTCACAGCCACCATTATCATTTGTTCTAATTTTATTGTTCTTGTTTAAGGTTTCAAAAGCAAGAAACGTGCAGTTGATACAGCATATCAAGCAGACTCAGTAGGTAAGCAGTGGGCCTTAAATCGATTGCTACTTAAGTTGAGTAACTGGTTGGATAGCTCATTTTTGGAGCTAGAGGTTGGGAGTTCTGTCCCCCACTGTGCCTCCTGATAGAAGAACCATCACAACAGCACTTCAATTGTTGTTCTAGAATTTCCCAGGTGTTTTAGGGGATCCTCAAGGAAGGCAACATTTTGCAATATGGGGGAACAAAGTGATCAGGGAAACAACATGCCAACAGTACCCAGCTACTTTGTCACAGAAGGTGCCCATTAAGAATATGCCTGGCAAAAACATTATTTTGTTTGTCTGACTCCTTGCTTCACTATTACTGAAATAGCTAAAGTCATGGGATTAGTTACTGTTGTACTCTAGTTGTGAGTATACAACAACCATGCTTAAATAGTGAGGCTGTGATAATTGTTGTTCAGTCACACAATCGAGTCCGACCCTTTGTGACCCCATGGACCATAATATGCCAGGCTCTTCTGTCATATGCCATCCTCCGTGGCCTGCCCAAATCTACACCCACTACGTCAAGGGTGCCATCTAGTCATCTCATCCTCTGTCACCCCCTTCTTCTTTTGCTTTTGATCTTTCCCAGCATCAGGGCCTTCTCCAGTGAGTCCTCATTTGGTGGCCAAAGTACTTGAGCTTCAGTTTCTGTATTTGTCCTTCCAAGGAGCAGTCAGGATTTATTTCCTTTAGGATTGACTGATTTGATCTCTTTGCAGTCCAGGGGACTCTCAAGAGTCTTCTCCAGCACCACAGTTCAAAGGCATCTATCTCCATAATTACCAAAATGTTGTTATCCTTAATTATGTGTTCTCGTAGGGTATGACTACATTGAAAAGCTGGTTTGATTCTGCTGTGGTTTGTTTTGCAGCCTTAATAGCGATTGAAGTCAATTGGGACTGTAATTATTGCTCACATGGGGCTTGCACGTTTAATTGGCATTTCACTGTCCATATTGGTGATGTGATGTGATGCAATTGACATCTCAATCCTGCCCAACTCAAACCCCACTTCCTTCCTGTGGTTCTGCATCTGCCATCTTTGCTTTTCTTTTGGTGATCCACCTTTGCAAATCCTCTTATCGTTCCACTATGATTTCTCTTGTTTTTGAAGAATTGCAAGTGTTCTGAAAAGGTTGACAGTATTCCAAACATATTGGAGGAACACTTTTCATTTCAGTTCATCTTGATTTCTTCTTCCCATTATCATTTCCCCCATTTTTTCAATTCCTTTCTTCCTGTAGAGCTATTTTAGTGCTAAAATGGTGTAACACAGGACTAACCATCCCTATTATGGACAAGGTTAACCCTCATATCTTAACCTATAAAACCAAGTGTTAACCGTTGGAACTGGCTATAGGTTGCTATGCCTCGCCCTACTTGCCTGCACTCACCCTTCGTGCAAACGGCCAATCTGGGTCCGCAGGTCAACAAAGGATTGAGAAAACAGGCAGTGGGGCAACAGCCCCACAAACGCGAAAAAAGGGAAACAACTTCCTTTCCCAACATTCCTTGCGCTGTGCTGTGCCAGAGCCAATCAGGCTGAGAGGCTCTCGCACGGCGCGGCGTGAGGAACTTCGGAAACGCGCCGCAGCCAATCAAAAGAAAACCATTTTAAAAAAACGCAGCACAAACACAAAACACAAACCCATAACTACAAGCCCCAGCGTCCTGCGCGCCATGAGCGCACAGAACGCTGAGGAAGCTGGTGCCCAAAAAATAAAACAAAAACACTGGGAGAGCAAGTCCGACAAGCCGCGGGAACCAAAGCCCCCCTTACACACACACACACACACACACACACACATGCCCAATTTTAAAGAGAAGAAACCAAGCGGTTACTTCTCTTTAAAAACGGAGTTGGGGGGGGAATCCCCCTCTCGGATGGCTCTCCTGGGTCCGGAAGGGTGGGGGAGACAGACCCCTTTTGTCCACCTAACCCTCCCAAACCCAAGGAAGCCAGCGGAGAGGGGGATCACAACCCCCCCCACACACTGATATTAAAGGGGAAACCACAATTGAGATTTCCCTTTTAATATCAGAGGGTAGCCTGGATTCGATCCCCTCTCCTGGGTCCCATGAGTCTGGAAGGTTTGGGGGGACCAAAGGAGCCTGTCTCCCCAACCCTCCTGACCTCAGGGGACCTGGCAGAGAGGGGATTCCCCTCCCCACACACACACACGCCCCATATTAAAGAGAAGAAACCAAGCGGTTACTTCTCTTTAAAAACGGGGGTTGGGGGGAGGGAAATCCCCCTCTCCGATGGCTCTCCTGGGTCTGGAAGGGTGGGGGAGACAGACCCCTTTTCTCAACCCAACCCTCCCAAACCCAAGGAAGCCAGCGGAGAGGGGGATCACAACCCCCCCCTGATATTAAAGGGGAATCCCCAATTGAGATTTTCCTTTTAATATCAGAGGGTAGCCTGGATTCGATCCCCTCTCCTGGGTCCCATGAGTCTGGAAGGTTTGGGGAGACAAAAGGGGTCTGTCCCCCAAAGCCTTCCAGAGCCAGGGGAGGCGGCAGAGAGGGGATCCCCCCCCCCCAGGACACCAAAAAACACAAAAACAAACAATCAAAAACATTCAAAAATACACAAAAACAAACAAAAATAACACCAAAAAAGTAAACAACAACAAACTTTTCCAAACACACCTAGAACCCAGCCAAACACCACAAAATCCAAACACAACCACCACCCCAAATAAAGAAAAACAGCCAACTCACCACCAGATGACCTCACACAACAACTACTGGAAAAGAAATGAATAAAGAAAGAGACTACTTACTGGAAGAAGCTCCACCCAGAGGCCATGAGAGAAAAACAGTCAAAATACAAGATAACCCCTACCAGCAGCACTTGCTGCCCACAATAATAAAAAAAATTCAAAAAGACACAATAGCCCCACACAAAAGGCCCCAAGAGTTTTTCGAAAAAGTATATCATCCTTTATTCTTTTTTTCATCCACAAAACCAAAACACCAAACAAAACTCATCACAGTTTATAACAGGCCATCAAAAAAAAATTGTATAAATAACAATTTTAAAAATTTCAATGATAGACTAACCTCTTCTTTACAAACATTAACAACAACAAAAACTTTCCAACACCATTTAAAACAGCCCGGCAACGTCGGGCAACCTTTGCTAGTAATTTCTAATTTCCCCCTTTATTTCTCATTCTACTATAGTTGTTCCTTTTATGAATTTCTCCAATACTCTTTGTCACTCTCTTTTACAAATATTATTTGGTGCAGAGACAGGAGATAAATGCAATGAATAAACATTAGAATGAAATCCTAGTGATAATATGATAGGATGATATACCCCCCTAATCTCATCATTAATTTTAAAAAATTAAAGGAGGTTGATCGGGCTAGAGCAGGGTTCCTCAAATCTGGCTCTCCAGAATTCTGCTGACTTTTGGGAATTCTGCTGACTTAGACTTCTGGTAATAGGAGTTCATGAACACCTGGAGAGCTACATTTGAGGAACCCTGGGATAAAGGAAACAACACAGAATCATATTATCACAATCATGAACCTTACACCCAACAGCGAATGTTACTGAAACACCACCTACAGACATTGCCATTTCTTCCATAATTGCATCACCAAGAGAGAGAAAACCGTACAAATTATGCCAACTTGAAAAAGTAGAAGACCTTTGGTGGCATAGAAAAACACTGCTTTGGGGGGTGGGGGGGATCACAGATAAATTCAAATCAGCCTTTATGTCATGTGGGCAGCAAAACAAAATCAAATTCATCTACTGTATTTTATAAATCGGGTATATCCTGGCACATTTGATGGTGGTGTAGTGATCCCCATAATGTGGTTAAGTTATACCTTAGTTATTGCAGTTACAAATTAATCACAAATCAATAGTTATTTCAATAGTAAGTAATTCCAAAACCTGAGCCCTGTTATTGCTCTCTTTATGCCTACTAATTTCATTTGAAGATGAGAAGGAAGACCTAGAAGCAGAGGTTATACGAGAATGCAAGCCCTTCTCTTTATTAGCTATGGATCTGAGAGGACCATTTCTAACTGGTTTTGTGGCTATAATGAAGGAGGATGAAAAAGACCTTTCGCACGCACTGGAATCTCAGGTAAAGACTTTTCTTTTCCTTTGGACATCATAGTTTCCAGCACCATTTGCTTCCAGCAATGTATGCAGACTTAAGGGGGGCTTCATAAGTCAATGCTCAGTCATCATACGACCTTTCTGGGCCTTCCCCATTATATTCTCTCACATTCCATAATATGTTTCAATAGTCGAAGAGCAGGATTTCTTTTCTACAGTTTTCTGTCACCAAACTGAAGTTTTGCATGCTTTTTGCACAGGCCGCGTGTCAGCCAGCTCTCAGCCTGAACACTGTAATGCTCTGTGAACCACTGTAGAGACTTTTCCAAAAAGGCAGGTTGGGCCCTGCCTCACCTCAACCTCAGACCACTGCCTGACAGCTCACATCTGCCTGGCTTTATCTGTAGTGAAGAGGGTCCCACTTGCAGTGGTGGGCTTCAGCAGGTTCACCCCAGTTTGCCAGAACCGGTAGCAGAAATTCCGGCTGGCCCCGCCCATCCAAGTTTTGAAATAAATAATTCGGGTGCAACACAGGGCTTTCCCACTGGCCACATCCACCATACCATGCCCACAGAGTAGGTAGTAAAACAAAATTGAATCCCACCACTGCCCACTCATATTCTGTGTGCATGTGTGAATGCTTGTTTGCTTGTCTTCCTATATATGTGCATGTTTGTGTGAATACCCACCTTTAGCCCAAGGTCTACCTGTCACTCCTAACTAAGCATCTTTGAGTTGTGCTTTCCATCCCACTAACCACAATGGGTGCTGGCTGCCAACTCCACCATGCAGTGCTTCTTCACTCAAGGAGAGCTCATGACACACTGTTTATGTTTCTGGCAGGGAGAAAAAACCTAGGCCTTTTCTGCTTTTTTGTGCCTTGCATATTCTCTTCCACAAACTAGAGCTTTATCCTGTACTTTAGCAAAGATTTTGGAGACTGGGCAGGCAGAAGCACCTTCCTGGTGTTCCCTGTTCTTTCAGACATCCATGTGTCATGCTTCCATTATGTAGGAAAGAGGTTTTCTCTTAAATATTCTAGGGCCTATGCCCGTGATGGCAAACCTTGGCACTTCAGCTGTTCTTGGACTTCAATTCCCAGAAGCCCAAGTCCCTGTGAATCCACAGGAATGGGTTTACTGGCACGCCAGCTGTTCTTGGACACAGTAAACCCATTTGTGTGGATTCACAGGGACTTGGGCTTCTGGGAATTGAAGTCCAAGAACAGCTGGAGTGCCAAAGTTTGCCATCACTGGCTTAGGCTGTGCCACATCTGAATTAAAATGAAGAACTGATCAAAATCCTTGAGGCTCACCAATATTTAGAAATGAAACAATACACATCAGTCTGTCTGTCTGTCTGTCATCCGTCCTTTCTTTCATTGGTTGGTTGGTTGACAGATACCCCAATTGGTGCGAGCACCACTCTGGGTGGCTTACAATAATGAAAGAACACCCCACAAAACAGTAATATAAAACAGAACAATCCCAACCAAATAGAAATAAATGATAAACATTAACAGAATACCTATCTATATAGCATTGATACAATTTAGAGTCTTACACTAATTCATAACCTATGTTTTCTATTTGTAGCCCAAATATAACTCAATTAACAGAACAAAAAGAAAACAGAGAAAAATAGAGTTCATTCATTGAGGAACCACACATTTTTAAAATCAGTTTACTTAGGAGGCAAATGCAAATTGGAAAAGGAACGTTTTAGCTGTGTTAGCTGACAACGAAATGCCATAATTTTGGAAGCAGATCTAATTTCCACAGGCAACTCATTCCATAAACTTGTGCCAAAGCTCGTCACTGAGCAAGTCTTGCTGTAATACATGCACCATCAAATCCCTGGCCATAAGAAGCCCTCTATAACAATATTTCTTCCTAAACTCTTAGCTGGAACAAGCTCTTGAAGACCCTAAGCAATTCAAGCTGGAGGCTTCCGAGCCAGAACTACAAATTCTGGTGGGCAATTTACATGATTCCAGTGGAGCCATTATTGTTGAGTTGGTTGAAGCCATCCTCTACTTCCTTGAGGCTCTAAATGGTAAGACGCATCTCTTTTAAAGTTCTGGACTGTAAAATGGTTCTCAGGATGAATATTGTTCCATCTGTACAGTGAGTTAGTGAAATACTTCTATCTCACTTAAGGACTTTACAGGTCACACCCTGCAGCAGAGATGCTGGACTAATGCTCTCCCTTAAGAGCCCAGGACTAAAGTTGCTTGATTTTGCAGACTTGCCTTTTGTAGGGAGAGCAAGACACCATTTATACCACAAAAGGTTTGAAAGAGTATTCATTTTATTATGTCTACTAGAAGTGCTTAATTTAATTTTTGAAAGAGTAACAGCGCTCCGGTGTCTAGTCATGCCTGCCACATGACCACGGAAACGTCTGCAGAAGCAGACAGCTCTGGCTCGTCGGCTTTGAAACAGAGATGAGCACTGAACCCTAGAGTTGGATACGACTGGCTTTCGAGCAAGGGAAACCTTTACCTTTGCCTTTGCTTATTATGCCTACCAGAGATGTTTACGGCTCCCAATTTTGTTTCTGCTGAAGGGGGAAGTTGCACTATGCTAAAGACCCAGTGACTCAATTCTTGGTGACGTCTGAAGCCAATCTTCAACCCAACATGAAAAGACTGGAGATTTCACAGTGTCCAGTAACCTTGGCTGTTGCAAGATACTGACCCAGGAAATCTAAGCCCTGTTTTTTTTAAAGTACACAGCATTCACTTCTAGAGCTAAAGTCCAAGTTCAAGAAAACTCATCATCTTTAAAAACATTTGCTTTCAAAATATGCACTTTATACTAATGTTGTCTTCAGGGGAAAATGGAGCATTTTTAAAATAAATTCCCATTCTTATGCATGTCTCTGTGGTTAAGACATGCAAAGGAATCCAGTGTTTGCATTCCAGAGATAATCCTGAGGACATTCCAATTCCTTAACTCTCTCCATTACTTTTTTTAACTACTTGAGGTAGTGATCCTTCTATATACAGTATTGTTATGTTACCAAATTACATCTACTGTGAACCTATATAAGCCTGTTGACTCAGTCCTTTCCAAGCTTTGTTACTTCAAGCAAGAGACATTTAAAGAAGCCACCGTTTGTAAATTCAGATGACAACTGGTTTGATCCACACCTACCCTAGTGTGTAGAAAACAAATTAACTCTCCATCATCATTTGTATTTTTCAATGTTCTACTGCTTTTTGCCCAAGTGGTTAAGACACTGACTACTGGAAGGTTGGGAGGCCATCAGATTAAGACCCGAGTACTGCATGACAGAGTGAGCTTCCGTCTCTGTCCCAACTCCTGCCAATCTAGTAGTTTGAAAGCAAGAAATTGCAAGTAGATAAATAGGTACCACTTTGGTGGGAAGGTAAACACCATCCTGTGCACTCCAGTGTCTAGTCATGCCTGCCACAGATCCACAGAAACATCTGCGGATGCAGAGGATGCTGGCTCTTTGGCTATAAAAAGATAAGAGCACTGAACCCCAGAGTCGGACTGGCTTTCGAGCAAGTGTGACCTTTACCTTTACCTAACATCAGTTTTAAAATGCATATTTTGAAAGAAAATGATTTTTTAAAGATGTTGAAAAAATGAACTTCCACTTCTTGTGTAATTTGCAGTCGATTGCAGGCATAGAATGGAATAGACCAGGGGTTCTCAACCTACAGCCCATGGGCCAAAATCGGCCCATGGCACCAAATTGTCTGGCCCCTGCCCTTTCTCCAGCTGCCGCCACTGCTGAAATCAGCCGCAGACTCGTTTACGGCTATCGTAAATGCGTTTACAACAGCCACAGTCTCTTTTACGGCTGTTGTAAACGCATTTACAACAGCCGTAAATGAGCCCATGGTTGATCCCAGCAACAGCAGTGGCAGCAGCAGTGGCTGGACCACCAGTCTGGCCCACAAACGGTTTAAGGGTGCATGACCCGGCCCCTGACTTGAAAAGGTTGAGAACCCCTGGAATAGACTATGTGACATGAACTATTTTGTCTTTGTTTTACTTTCTAATATAACTTTAATCACTTGAGATATTTTTGAGACTTTAAGTACTGTACCTGTAAGAACTCACAAATGATGCCTGGTTTAGGGAGCCCACCTGATTAATAATTTGAAACGAAGTATACAATCCCAGGTAGAATAACTGCTTGTTTTCTTACAGTTCTCACACTGAATGTGATTAGATTACTAATTTAATTATTTTTGAGTCCCTGCCTATGTCTTTCTTCCTGAAGCTGCAAGAAAGCTGCCCTTGAATTTAAAGTACTTGGACTGGGCAAACACAGACAATAAATAAACTACAGAATTAACTAATACAAGTCACCTCTAGCTGGTGGGTTTAGGAAGGTACTGTATCAGGACAGGACAATTCCAGGGACACCATTTTTGAACAAGTTTGAGGTGGAAACAGAGGTGGGGTCAAATTTCTTATTTGGGCTTGCATGAAACCCCAGGATTGTTTATGTGGCCCTCAGCCTTTTCCTGGCCGCCACTTTTTCTGAGAGAAAAAAATGAAATGTCATTTGCAGAAACTTTCAGAAGTAGTATCATTCAGTAGACCAACATTTCCCAAACTATGTTCTGCGGAACAGTGGCGTTCCATAGAGAACTGTGTCGTGGGACTAGACCCTAGTCGGGGTTCGAGAGGCTGGTTGCAATCAATAGGCTGTTCAATTTTCCATTTCTCTGCACACTCCTTCTACAGCCATTTGTCACATCTCCTTCCAGAACCCAGGTCGCCGCACTCCACCAATGCCCATACAGGGAGTCTGCGGTTATTTGGTAGTTTTGGTAGCGTGTTTAAGCAGAGAGCAATAGTACCTGGATATGCCTGATAAATAGACTCGTACTCAGTAGATATTAAAACTCACAAAGAGCTTTATTTTCTAAGATGCAATTTCATAAAAGCAAAGCATAGCATTATACCTGTGAAAAGAAAAGAGTTCATAGAGATCGTTGGGCAGGGCACAATTCCTCTCTGGTCACCCTTTAAGATAGCCCTGCTGGGCTCATCCTGCCATGGGTGTTTTATTCCCCCCAGGGAATCTGAGTTCAGCTAACGGAGCTAGGTAGCCCCAGTAGGTTAGAGAACCGATTTGGGGTCTGAGAAGGCACTCCTTATATAGGGGAAAGCGTGACTCCTGCCACCCTTAGGAATGCATTACCTAATGGAAAATCCCCTAACTTGGGCAATATTCTAGAAACTTCTAGAAGCTTCCATGACCGGAGTGTTCTTCCCTCTACCCTAAGGAATTTGAGATATGAATCTGAGATATTAGAAAGAATGCAGTTGCTTAGTGACAAGCTGACAACCTAAGATCATGACAGACTACAGCTCCCAGAAGCCTTAGCCAGCAAAGCCAATAATGAATTTTTGGAAATTGTAGTCCAAGAATACATAGGGACCCAAGTTTGGGAACCACTGCAGTACACTATGCCAACTTGCCTTTAATTTGCTTTATTTAGCAAGTGCTATAGCACTATAGCAGTACATCAACCTAGCATGGATACTGCTTTATATCTGAAATAGTGTTGCAACACGTAGAACATTCTTTAAAATATTGTAAGAAGAAAATGAAGAGGGGGCCATTCTTTCCTCCATCAAACCACTGCATAAATTACAGCAGGGGTTCCAACCTAAGGCCCATGGGCTGGATGCAGCTTGCGGCACCATTCCATATGGCCCCCACCCATCCATGGGCATTCAATTAATAAAATGGCCACCCTTTTGAAGCTGTTGGGACAAAATGGCCACCCCCTTTGTGCAGGCAGGGCAAAATGGCCGCCCGGCTCTGGAAGCTGACAGAGAGCGTGACCCGGCCCACGGCTTGAAAAGGTTGGGCAACCCTGCATTACAGCGTTGCCACTGAACAAAACACTGCCCAGAACTCTGTTTGGGAGTGCATTAAGCAACCATAGAGAATGGAGAATGGGATAATTAGGTGCTCTTCCAAATAGCACCGCATAAACTACAGCCCAAGCACTATGACCAAAAGGAGTAGAACAGTGCAAAAACATGGGATGGGTCACTCTTACTTAAAACACGTGTGGTCACCAGAAGGTAGGGCAAAACAAACTACAAAAAAAAACACGCCAAAGAGTTGAATTATGGGCTCATCTGATCACCTCCTACCTATTTACTTTCCCAGAACTGACAGAGTTCCAGATATCATTGCTAGTGGACTCTGTGGAGAAGAAGATTGTGTCCAAGCAGTTGGTACTGGTAAGGAAAAATTCCAGTTAAATAATGTCTCTGTTTTTAAGGGGTAGCACTTTTTAAAAAGAAAAGGTGACCAAGGAATATTAGATACCTTACCTTGGATACCTTGGGGTCTATATTTACACCTCCTGAAAATGTGTGATGTTCAAACAGAACATATCTGTATCATAACTGCACAGTTTAAAAATGCAAAATACTACAGTTCATGTGCATTATCCTACTATGCAGTATGTGTGAATTTTTTATGTGTCTTTTAATTAGGGCTGAAGTCCTACTGCAAAAGGATGATGACATCACTGACAGGGAAAATTATAATAAAGACTTCCTCTTCTTTTCCTGTTGCTCTTCTGATTCACAAGTAATCCATTTCATCACACTGGAACCCTAGGAGTCCTGGTATTGAAAGAGGAAATCTTTAATGTTCAGAAATCTCTACTGCTGTGAGAAGGTACTGGCAGGGAGGGATTATCAATAATTAAAATCTTCCTCCTTCTGCTCCACGATTTCCATAACATGAAATGGTTTATTCACAAGTCTGACAACTTTTTGGAAAGACAGAAATCTTTAATTAACTAAAATTGCTCTCTACCAGTGATGTCATCACCCTTCTACAGGCAGAGGTTATGCAACAGGATTTCAGCCTACGACTACTAGCCAAGCTAAAGTTTTGTTAGATATTTGAGGCTGCAGTCCTTCACATGCTTAATAAGAAATTGATTCTATTCATGTACAGAGATTGTATGCTTGTGGAAATCTATCTGGTTGAGCTGAATAGCACATAAATGTAGTAACATGACCAGGTTTTCACAACCCCTGCTGTATTTCATGGTAATTTGGTGTCAGTTGGCCTCCAAGATTGTCAGTTATTCATAATATTGTGACATTCTGATTTTTTTCCTTATTTGAAAAGGTTACAAAAATTCTAGATCACGATTTCAACAAAAAAGGGAGCTCTACTGTAGATGTTCAGTTCCTTACTGAAGAGGACCTGAACATAACTGGAGTAATGATGGAAACGAGTGAAGTGACTGTTCGGAAAAGTGGATCCAATCTTGCTGGAACTGGCAGACCTGTTGATCTCTCAAACTTAAGTGCCCTGTACGTGGCTCTCTACGTACTCAATCTCCTATCCAGATAAGAGGATGGCTTGAAACATCTGGCAAAACATGGTTGTTGCAAGTTGTAGAACAAATGAACTGATGTACAAAAGTCCAGATTTTGTGAAGGAAGAACAGGAGCAGATGGCGGTTAAATCTACAGTTCTATACACAAATACCTGGGAGTAAGCTCCATTAGAACTTAGTTTTGAGTAGATATATATAGGCTAGTTAGGTACTGTATACAATATTTCTCCCAACCCACCTTTCATTATATAATCCTCTTATAGATCACATTCCTCTAGAACTCTGCAATATGTATTACCGTACATGGTTTTAAGCTATTTTTAAGAAATCATAGTACAGTATGTTCTGTGGTTGATATACATAAAAACTCCAGAATAATGTCTTGTAGATAATATTCTACAGAGTAAGTCAAAGTACAAATGTAATGTTAATATTCCAGTTAACGTTATCAGACGATGCCATTTATTGGCTACAGTTTTTTAAGTCTCAAAATTATGCTGATCTTATCTTATGGAAGTTCATTATCTTATATAATTCCTGTAGTAAATACATATCTCATGGTTTCAGTGCATCTGGTCTCCCAGGATTTTTCCCGAATATAATATCTCATAAATTTAGTATTCTGTATCATGCATTACTTGCCCAAATATCTGAAAGATAGGTCTTGTATTTTTCAGATTTTAGCCAAAAAAAAATATAAATAGAGACTAACCATTTTTACAATGATTGTTTATATTTAAAGCATTTAATTCTGCCAAAATTACAAATGCAGTGTGGTTGACAAAAAAAGAAGAGCAAAACTCCTGAAGTCAAAGATGGTTTTGCAGAAGTGTTAAAGTTGCCGAAGATGACAACCTATGCATCTTTTCAATCTGATCTGAAAAAAATGCTTCAAATGTTTTAATAAATATGTAAGAAATCCTTTCTCCACTGGAAGTTATCTTCTTCTTTTATTTTATTTCATTATTTTTGGTACATATTGATTGAAAATTGGAAGCTTCAAAGAGGGGGGGGGGACTTAAAAGGAAAGTCCAATACCCTGAACAAACCAAAACATATATCAGGTCTTTCAAAGAAGACAAAAGCTTCTGAAAGTCACAATCTTTCCCCTTTTTTAATCCCTGTTTGCTTCGCTGGATAGCTCAGTGAATATGAAACTGGGGAAATACACTGTACTTGGATCTGCTCTGATCCAGTTTTTCAAACTTGGTTTTCATGTCTGTAATAGCTATGGCCATTCAGACAACAGGAATAAGTAGGGGCAGAGGGTAAAGAGCTAGAGAGTTCTTTGGAAAAGGGCTAATTGGCAATTTCCACTTTTTCCACTTTTTAAAGTGACCTCGTGGCATTCTGTTCAAACAATGCCCTGAAAGTCTTTAAAAACAACTCTTTGCAGAGAAGAGGTACTTGGCTGAGGAGAACGGACAACTCCACAAGCAATCTTGTGATCACATTGAACAGAAAGTGAGCAAACACAATATTAGTCTGGTTGGAGCAAGGTTAACCCTCTTCAGCCAACTGAACAACGAAAGTCATAAGAACATAAGAACAGCCTTGCTGGAACAGGCCACAGCCCATCCAGTCCAGCATTCTGTGGCTCACCATTTCCTTCAGGGTATTCCCAAGCAGATGCCTTCACCTGTTTAGGATTCCCTAGAAATGGCATGGAGAGATATCCTGCCTATCTCTCCAACCCGGAGGTTGTCCTTAGGTATCCATAATTATAGCCATTGATACCCTTGTCCTCCATGAACTTGTCTAATCCTTTCTTAAAGCTGTCAAGACTGACAGCTGTCACCACTTCTTCTGGCAGGGAGTTCCATAGACCAGTGATCCTCTGGGTGAAAAAGTACTTTTTCTTATTTGTTTGAGAACTAGCACCCAAAAGCTTCATCAAGTGCCCCCTAGTTCTAGTGTTGTGCGATAGGGAAAACAGTTTTTCCTTATCTACTTTTTCCACACCGTGCATGATTTTATAAACTTCAGTCAGGTCACCTCTTAGACGCCGTCGTCATTCAAGAGTGAAGAGGGCCAACCATTGCAGCCTCAGATGGTAAGGAAGTTGTTCCAGTCCCCTAATCATTTTGATTGCCCTCCTCTGCACTTTTTCCAGCTCCATAATATCCTTCTGGAGGTATGGCGACCAGAACTGTACACAGTATTCCAGATGGG
Organism: Bradypodion pumilum; assembly: GCA_035047305.1. NCBI lineage: Eukaryota > Metazoa > Chordata > Lepidosauria > Squamata > Chamaeleonidae > Bradypodion > Bradypodion pumilum. Next base: position 13,529,729 of record JAWDJD010000008.1, read on the forward strand.
GCCTCACAATAGATTTATAAAGAGGCAAAATGACACTTGCTGACTTATTTTCTATACCCTTCCTAATGATCCCTAGCATTGAGTTTGCTTTTTTCACTGCTGAGGCACACTGGGTTGACACCTTCATTGAGTTGTCCACCAGGACACCAAGGTCCCTTTCCTGGTTTGTTGCAGAGAGTTCAGAATCCATCAGTTTATAAATGTAATTGGGGCTTTTTGTTATATACTGTACAGTACTCACATTTTGCTTACTTTCTCACTTAAAAAGAAGTCAATTCCTCTCTTTCAAAAAAGCCAATTCCCCTCTTTAAAAAGGCAATTCCAGAATTAGTTCCCCATGTTAATCTTTATATTGTGTAGCCACCTGATATTAATTCAAATTCATCTGTCCTTAATCTGTTGCAAACTATGGGGTATATATGGCCAGTGTGGTCACTCTCTGAAACAGGTAGCTGCAGTCAGACGGTAGCAGTTTGATTTCCCATGGGGTCTCCAAGGAGAAGATCCAGGGTGTGTAGCCTTGGCCAAGCAGTGTAGTCCCAGGGATCCTTTAGAATAGTGTTCCCCAACCTTTAGTTTTTGGATTTCAGTTCCCAGAAGCCTACATCAATCCTCCAAACCACTATATATAATTGAATAATGTGTGCACTTGATACCGAATGGATATGGTTCTGTCCAATATGAATCTTCATAATTCAATACAGTAAAACCCCTACTTATGAAAAAGTCAGTTCTATAGGCTTTTGCTTAAATCGTTTTTTATGTAACTCAAAGCAAACCCATAGAAATTTTTTATGTAACTTGAAGCAAACCCATAGGAAAAATGAAATTTTTATGTAAAGCGAGGCAAACCCATAGGGAAATAATTTTTTCCGTAACTAAAAGCAAGCCCATAGGAAAAAGAATCTTTATGTAACTGGAAGCAAACCCATAGGAAATCGTGTAAATTGGAACATGGTTTTAGCACAAAATCATTATGCAAGTCGAATTTTATGTAACTCGAGGCATTTGTAAGTTGGGGTTTTACTGTACGTCGTGTGTTGTAATGGACATACTAGAGTACTACTCTCCCTGGAGCCTGACTGAAAGTAGTAAGCCATCAGAGACACCAATGGCAGTATTGCCCACAGATATATTTATAAATCATTCCTCACACAGGATGTTGTTAGAAGTGATAGTAAAAACAGATTACAAACAGAAGAGATACAAAAATTCAGCCTTACTCCTGAGTAACACAAGTGAAAGTTAAAGGTATTTTATTGTTTTCAAATAAGAAACATATAGAACAGAAAGAGGTGGGCAATAAACGTTAAAATGTGTTCCTGGGGCATTTCCTCCCTTTTATTATTAAAAACCAAACAAGAGCTTTTTGTTATATACAGTACTCACATCTTGCTTACTTTCTCACTTACAAAGAAATTGAAACTACATGCTTGTTACATTTTATTCACAAAAGAGCACTATAATTTTGTAACAAGTTTTCAGAATTACACTGGGCATTGTTACCTTGTCTCAGATTAATTCAGAAAACATAGTTCAGTAGTTACAACGGTTTATCAAACAATATCAGCCTTGTTCTCCCTTCATATCTTTGAAATCTCAAATTTCACTCAACCATTCTAATTAATCTGAAGATTTTAACCTCTCGCTTTTTGGGCACCTGCATTTTAATTACTGTGACAAGATCCTATAAAATATAACAATATTCTTTAGTCTCAACTACAGTAAAATTCAGTGGAATGAATGAATGACTTCAATGAGTCTGCTCCAGTTGTATTTTAAAAATAAACTTAGCCTATAGTCACTTAACAAGTGGATACTTATATTTAAAAAGTTTAAAGCAGAAAAAAGACTTAACACTGAAAAGTGTACTTAGAATGTAATGTGATGCTCTTGAAAAATGAAAGCATATTACTAATAAAGCTTCTTTGATATCTCACTTCACAACATCTTGTGATTGCACACTACACTACTCAGTATATTTAGGAGCAATGCTTGAGTGTAGAAGGGCATCCTTTCCAAACAAAAGTGATACCTGCAGACCACAAATTTAGTCTGTATAACATGTTGATGCATGCTGTCTTGCCTAGGTTATGCTCTCCCCCAAAGCAAAAAGGCATACCAATGTTTACAAGTGTTCTGTGGTCTGAGCTGGGGAGCTGAGGTACACAGAAAGAGCTTCCTCAAGGATTGTGGTATTTTTAAACCACAATCAGGCGTACCCTGGTAACAGCAACCTTGTGTTGTCGCCTAATCTTTCTCACTCTAGGTCTGGCGAATGGAACTGCCGAATGAACTCACCAAAAGGTGCCTTCATTTTGGCAGTTTCACATCTGGCCTAGACGTAGTAGCAGCAGCAGAAGAAGAAGGGGAACTCTTCCTGATACATTTAGTCTGATGAGCTCACATTTACTTTGCTGGATTATTGGCTGCCATTGGTGCAGTAAATAACATTACAGCATTGTCTTATATCACTGTGTCTCAGCCCATCTGTCTATATATCTGCTTGTTGGGAATATATCTGGTCTACTTATCAGGGCAGTTATAATGAATCACCAAAGCCAACTCAGTGTGGTGAAAGGAATGTGATAGTTTGCTTTCAGCTTATTAAGCTATCATGGTTAGGGAAATGACTGATCGTGCATGCACACGCACGCATGCACACACACACATATGCACACACACACACATGCGTGCACACACACACTAACTAATTTGAGTTCACTGAAGTTTGTGTAATAACCTAGCAGGTTAATGTACAAGAGCATAACAGATAAGCATCACAGCAAATTTGAATACCAATCAGGGGTCTTCTGTTATTAGCAGTTGTAAAAAGCCACACTAATTTGTAACTTTATCTGTTATGCTAGCCAACCATTGTGTGCCTTTGTACCTGATTTGTATAAATTGATACCATGAAGTCTCACTCTTAGGGACTCCAATCCTCAGCCTATTCAGGGTCCTCCAAGTGACCTAGAGGGGAGAATGGAAGATTGGTTCCTCAGCCATCTCCTCCTTTAATGTTGTTCCTTGCCCAGTGAGCTCTTTCCTCCATTTTCTAATTTACTTTTGCTGTTATTAGATAATAATAATTTCGTGCCAGAAATTATTCTGGGTTGAAAGGATTTTTGATGGAGAAACTCCGCTCTGGGGACGCCTGAATGAGGCTCCTTTCATGTCCCCAAGATCTTTTCCCACCTATTTATCTACTTGCAATTTCTTGCTTTCGAACTACTAGGTTGGCAGGAGCTGGGACAGAGACAGGCGCTCAGTCCGTCATGCAGTTACCCGGGTCTCGATCTGCCGACTCGCCAGCCTTCCCAACTAACAAGGCGAGCTTCTTCACTGCAGGCCCTTCTTATTTGATAGTGTCCCAAAAATCCTTGTGGCCATCTAGCCGTTGCCATCTCTATGGTTCCCCATTCCTTGAAAGGGAAAGCCGTTTACATGGAGTGGGGAACCTGCCGCCTTGAAGGGGCGCCTGGGCTTCTGGGAATTGAAGTTCCAGAACATCCGGAGGACGAGCCTGTTTTGAAACGTCAATTCCCAGAAGCCCAAGTCAGCACTCCTGATGGTCAGGGCTTCTGGGAATTGAAGGTCCAGAACACCTGGAGGATCAGCCTGTTTTGGAACTTCAATTCCCAGAAGCCCAAGTCAGCACTCATTTTTTTTAAAAAAAAATATTTTTATTAAATTTTCGAAAATACATCTAAACAGCAGACAGGGGGAAAAAAGGAATGCAAATACAGTCATAATGAATAAATAAATACAAACAAACTATATGCTTTAATAATCTAATACATCACTAAATTTCATCATAACTCAGTAAAAACATTTAATGCATTACATCAGTATTCAATATAGTGCATATTTCTCATTATTTTAATGTATTCTTATCAAAAATCCAATTCTATACTTCGTTGTCTATATGTGTGTGTGTAAGGGAAACCTTTACTCGCTGTATCTATATCTATCTATCTATATAGGGAGGGAGGGAGAGAGTGAGTGAGTGAGTAAAGGTTTCCCTTGCTCGAAAGCCAGTCGTATCCGACTCCAAGGTTCAGTCCTCATCTGTTTCAAAGCCGAAGAGCCAGCGGTCTGCTTCTGCAGACGTTTCCGTGGCCATGTGGCAGGCACGACTAGACACCGGAGCGCACGGAACGCTGTTACCTTCCCACCGAAGTGGTCCCTATTAATCTACTTGCAATTTCTTGCTTTCGAACGGCTAGGTTGGCAGGAGTTTAGAGTTTATAATAATAACTATATTTAATATAATCACTCCTGCCGGTGCTGGTGCTCAGGGCTTCTGGGAATTGAAGTTCAAGAAGAGCTGGCCTTGGCGGGCGGGGGGGCGACTTCAATTCCCAGAAGCCCAGGGTTTCCCCCCTCAAGGCCGCAGGGTCCTCTCCCCCCCCCCCCCCCCCACAGCCCTGGATCCATTCTTTCGGCGATCGGCTGGTCGAGCCGGGCCCGGTTTTCCCGTCGTGCCCCGCGATAGTTGCTCTGTCACGGTGGTAGCCGGTGCGGTGTGACTGTGAGACTTGTGTGTGAGGGGAAGGGAAAAGGGCAGGCCGGAAAAGGCAAGCAGGCAAGGCAAGGCGAAGCCATGAAGCAGGAAGGCGGCTCTCGGCGCCGCGCCGGGTCGGAGAAGGCCAAGGCGCCGCCCGCGGAGCAGCCTCAGCCTCCGCCCGCCGACGTCGAGATGCCCGAGGAGGCGGCCTCAGGCGAGCCGGTCTCGGCGGAGAAGTCGCAGCGGGAGCTGGACGCCGTCACCCTCGAAGGTGAGAGGGAAGAGAGGCGGAGGCCTAGCGGAGAGGGAAGGGGACTCGGGTGGAACACCCCACCCCCCCCCCCCCACCCCACACACACATACACACACACGGGGTCCTTGGTGGGCCTAGGCCAGGCGCGCTTCCGGAGGTCCAGGCGACTCTTCTCGGTGCCGGGGGTGGGTGGGAGGCGAACCCCTTACTTATATCCCCGCCCCATAGCCATAGCGCTTAAGTGGGCAGTTCTGGTTCATGAGGTAATTAGCCTTTGGCCACCACCGCGCTCCGGTGCCTAGTCATGCCTGCCACATGACCATGAGCAAGAAAAACCGTTCGAGGCACAAAACAACATAACACAAGGCTTAATGAATATAGTTGATGTCGAATTCTCATCTTGGAAAAACAAAATGATTTGGTCTCTTGTTAAATTCACAAGTAATGTCAACAATTAATTCACTTCAGTTGTCCATGACAAACCGGTGTCGGCAACTTCTTAACAAATGTATTCAAAACTTTACTCCCATGTATTGTGTAAACTCAAAATCTGTTCCGGCAAACAATTTTTCGACAATTTCTTCCTCAGGAGCAGTTTTATATATCTATGACAAAAAGTATATTTATAAAAAAAATTAGTATAGAAACTTTCAGAACTACTTTTTCCAACAGACATAGATCAACCTATATTGATTTTTTCATGGACAATTGAAGCGAATTAATTTTTGACATTACTTGTGAATTTAACAAGAGACCAAATCATTTTGTTTTTCCTAGCTGAGAATCCAACATCAACTATATTCATTAAACCTTGTATTATATTGTTTTGTGCCTCAAACAGTTTTTCTTGCTCTTGGATTTCTCCACCGTTCCCCCCCCCCCCCCCCCGGTCTTGCTGCCACATGACCACAGAAACGTCTGCAGAAGCAGACAGCGCTGGCTCTTCGGCTTTGAAACAGAGATGAGCACTGAACCCTAGAGTCTGATACGACTGGCTTTCAAGCAAGGGAAACCTTTACCTTTTACTACCACCCCCTCCTGTCCTGGGTACTCATTTAGCCGGCCTCAGGATGGAAGGCTGAGTCAACCTGGAGCCCCCCCTCCCCCCCCGGTTGGGGGGGTGTCCTAAACTCATGGGAAGCTCAAGGGGAGAGATGTCCAACATCTACAGGTGAAACTCAGAAAATTAGAATATCGTGCAAATGTCCATTCATTTCACTTAAAAGGTGAAACAAATATATATGAGATAGACTCACTACATGCAAAGCGAGAGATGTCATGCCTTAATTTGTTATAATTTTTATGATCATGGCATACAGCGTACATGAGATTATGGGGTACATGAGATTGGGGAGTTGGGATTTTCATAAACTGTAAACCACAAGCATCAGTATTATAACACAGTAAGGCTTGAACTATCTCGCTTTGCATGTAATGAGTATCTCATATATTTGTTTCTCCTTTTAGGTTGCATTACTGAACTGAATGAACATTTGCACGATATTCTAATTTTCCGAGTTTCACATGTATACAGAAGTATTGTTCCTTGGCACAGAAAGAAAAACAACGGATGTATTTAGGAAAGCCCTATTTACACTGTGCGCTGTTGTAATTTTTCATGTTTTTGTTCCCTCTCACATCCTGTATCCCACTCATATCCTAGACGCCGTAATGAGGAACCTTGGCACTCCAGATGTTCTTGGACTTCAATTCTCATGTCAACCATCTGTCGTATCTTTGATTTTGCATTCCTGTATTGAGCATGGGGCTGGACTCAAGGGCCTGAAAGGCCCCTTCCAGCTCAGTTTATTCCATGTTCCCCAAAACTAGGCATGGGTGTGTTGTTTTCTTCTGGGCATAATTGCAGAAAGGGGCCCAATGAGTGGTGTTTGTTTTGTTCTGAGGTAGTGGAGGACCGTGGGTCAGAAACCAGAGATGCTGCTCCTGCACAATCCTCCCCAGGCAGAGAAGTGTTGCTTCATATTCCCTTTGGCATTTGTAGAGTTAAAATATATTTAGCAATTTTAATTGTGTAAAGGGGAAATCAAAAGTAATATAGTGGACTTTGGCACCAAAAGAAGGAGAATGGCTGCTACAGCCCAACATCTGTCCAAGACGCTCCAAGCACTAAGAGTGGTATCAGACTGAGGTCATTGAATGAAGGTGGTGTGTGTATCCATCTATCCCTCCTGCAGCCATTCTACAGAGCTGTGGGACAAAGAAAAACTTCTGCTCATTTCGATAGACTTTTTTGCATTTTACAATATTTTTGTTTTTCATTGTTCTCTCACTCAACTTAGTTTAACAAAATTTAATGAAATACAGTAAAACCCTGGTTCACAAATGCCTCGGTTAACGTTTGCTGCAGTTTACAATGGAAAATTCTGTAAAAATGGTGTCCCAGTTTATGATTTTTTCCACAGTTTACAACTGGAAATTAGACCTCTCAACACCATTTTAGACTCTAAAATGGCAACCCTGTATCATTTTAGAGTCTAAAACTGCCTGCTCCCCACCGCCGGAAGTCACAATTTTTCATTTATTGTGGCGGTGGCATTTTTGTCACTGTTTCCACACTGTCCACCACTTCTACGAGCAGCGGGAGAGTGTGGGGACCATATCCGCTCAGTTCCGGTCTTCATCCAAGCTCTCTACACGGCGCTACAGCTGGGAACGTGCACCTCCCCAGGACTGTGTTCCCAGCTGTAGCGCCACACAGGGAGCTTAGAAGAAGACCAGAACCGAGTGGATAAGGTCCCCACACTCTTCTGCTGACAGAAGCAGCGGAGACTGGGCTCCCCCGGGGGCCAGACAAAGCGCTTAGGAAGAACCAGCAGCAGTGTGGGAAAGGTAGGGAGATTCGTCCCTTTTGTGGGGGGTGGGGAACGATTGTGTCTGGTATTTTTGGTGTTTTTTTAAATAATTATTATTATTATTATTATTATTATTATTATTATTATTATTATTATTATTATTATTATTATTATTATTATTATTATTGGTCCGGTTGGGACCATTTTTTAATTTATTTTTCAATGCATCCCTATGGGGAAACGTGCTTTGGTTTATGATTTTTTCAGTTTACAACAAAGGCTGTCGGAACAGACCAAAATCGTAAACCAGGGTTTTACTATTATGCTATTAGAATTGAGTGTATGAGCTTTTAATGGTAGATCTTACAGCTGTTTGCATTTTCTCCCATTAATGGGTTAGCCTTTTAAAACCAAACATTGAAAAGTGACAGATAATATCATAGAGTTAGGGATGGAGTAGAATGGCTCTGAAAGGGTAGAGTGTATCCCCCTTTATGTGAGTACAGAGTGATCAGGGGCTTATGTACATGCCTATCAAATACAGTTTTTCCTAAAGAATGCGGCACTGTCTGTTCAGTGTTTAAACGTTTAGAGCTCCAATTACAGATGGTGCCACAGAAATTTCATGAGGCTATCAAATGCTTGATTGCATAACAGCCGATTTTATGAGATTATCACAATACTTGGAGATCCACAAATGTAACTGTTGAACAGGATGCTGCCCAGAAGACTAACTTTTATTTCCACCAAAGATAATGCCAGGTCAAATCTTGTAGTTTTTAAAATACTCCTGCAAGACTCTTGTTGTTTTTGCTGAGAAAGAGTCTGTCCTTATATTATCAAAATAACAACTCAGGATCTTGTCCTGTGACACTTTGGTTTTAACATTTCTTCCCTAAGGAGACCTGCCTGAACCCAGTCTCATAGTTCGTGGAGAGACAAAATGCTTTTGAAAGTGTATGTTTACTGTTCATCCAGTCTGTGAATAAAAGTCAACAGCTGATTATAAGCATTGAAAAATAACTAAATTGACAGAGGGTCACAAATGACCAATCTGAAGACGTCTTGGCATGGTAAACTGGTTGGTCTCTAAAGTGCCACTCCATGCTCTGTTACCGTTTCTACTGAACAGCATTTACTTTTCAATAACCTTTGGGTTGCTCATCTATGCTTTGACAGTGTCTCCAAATCTCATCTTGCATATATAACTGTATTTATCTGCAATGCTACTTCTGTCCCTACCTGATTTTTTTTTTTTGAGAGATTTGCAGTTCATTATGTCTGTCACTTTAACTCTTTCTTTTGACCATTACAGATATCAAGGAACACGTGAAGCAGCTAGAGAAAGCTATATCTGGGAAGGAACCCCGTTATGTCCTTCGTGCCCTGAGAGCCTTGCCATCAACATCCCGTCGCCTCAACCCTAATGTGCTCCAGAAAGCCTTCAATGGCTTTTTCACCGCTAACAGTGCTGTACGGGACTTTCTCATCAGCTTCTTGGAGGAGGCAAGTCTGAAACCAATAGATGGAAAGGCTACCTACTCTCATTGAGACATGGTGTACGTCAGGAGTTCTCCACATTTTCCAGCCACGGGCCAGACCACACACCCTCAGACAGCTGAGTGGGCCGTACTGGTGCCGTAAAATGCATCCGTGGCTGATGTAAATGTGTTTACAATGGCTGCGGACTCACAGCCATGTAAACACATTTACGCAGCTGTAAATGTGTCTGCAGCCGATTCCAGTGGGGGCTGGGGCTGGCTGGAATGAGGTTGGGTGCCAGATTATTTGGCACAATGGGCCAGATTTGGCCTACAAGATGTAGGCTGTAAACTCCTGGTATACATTGTGGAAAATGCTTTATTCTATAATTGTATTCCTTTGGGAGCCAATTAAATATAAGTTTGGGGAGCATTGCTATGTTTTAACTTGCTCTTCAATAATAGATTGAGATCAAAATTATCTGTTTAATTATAATAGGTGAGCAACTTATGGCTATATAGTCTTTTGTGTGAATCTGGAGAAGAAGGCAGAATTATAGTTTATCACTGGCCTGATTATGTCTGTTATTCCTCTTTGTAGCCTATGGACACAGAAGCTGATCTGCAGTTTCGGCCCCGCACAGGAAAGGCAGCTTCCACTCCTCTTCTGCCAGAGGTAGAAGCATATCTCCAGCTGCTCTTGATCATACATCTGATGAATAGCAAACGCTATGAAGAGGTAATGTATCACCCTGTCCCCATGGATCTTGACCCAAGTGAAAGCAGAGAACTGCCGAGACAGACATGTACCTCGAAGGAGGAAGGGCAGAAAAATAAGTCATTAAACTTAGGCACTACACTTCATTACTTCCTACTCATCCCAGATTGGTCTGAATGCTAAAAGATATGCATACAAGCACAACAGATGAATTTAGAAAATTGCACTGACCTGGAGTATTGGAGCTCAGAACATCAATCTGAGTTTAGAGGGGTGTATGTGTATTGTGGCTTAGTGGTTAAAACGCTAGATTTGACGACTGGAAGTTTGGCAAGTTGGCAATTTAAGACCTGAGTGCTACATGATGGAATGAGCTCCCATCACCTGTCCCAGCTCCTGCCAACCTAGCAGTTCGAAAGCAAGAAATTACAAGTAGATAAATAGGTATCACTTCAGTGGGAAGGTAAATGGAGTTCCGTGAACTCCAGTATCTAGTCGTGCTTGCCACATGTCCACGGAAATGTCTGCAGACACAAATAGCACTGGCTCTTTGGCTATAAACAGAGATGAGCACAACCCTAGAGTCGGACACGACTGGCTTTTGAGCAAAGGCAACTTTTTACATCTTTATATGCAATGTTACATATATTGCAGATGATAATAAACATTAAAGAACTGCAGTCAGTCTTAAGACTGTAGAAGGTAGCAGTGCTCCCTATTTGCTTCTGGCTTTTTTAATTGTCTCAATGCACCTGGTGTTTCGAGTATTCTGTAATCCCCCTCCCCCCAATGTGCAGCTATTTGCCAATATGTTCTCACAATTTATGTGTAATCACAACTGAAGGGTGCTGGATGACCTAACCAGATACAGAAACCTGGATTTGGCTGCAGTGGAAATTAAAAATGAGTATGACTGCACTGTTAGAGACTGCAGTGGCTCAAGTGGTTAAGACACTGGGAGGTGGAAGGTCAGCAGTTCAAAACCCAAGTACTGCATGACAGAATGAATGCCCGTCTCTGTCTCAGCTCCTGCCAACCTAGCAGTTCGAAAGCAAGAAATTGCAAGTAGATAAATAGGGACCACTTCAGTGGGAAGGTAAACAGTGTTCCATGCACTTCAGCGTCTAGGCATGCCTGCCACATGTCCACGGAAATGTCTGCAAATGCAGACAGCACTGGCTCTTCAGCTATAAACAGATGAACACTGAACCCTAGAGTTGGATACGACTGGCTTTCGAGCAAGGGTTACCTTTACTATGAATGATGTTTGCTTTGACAAGGCCAAAGACTTCCTGAGTCATGGTATGAATGACAAATTGTGTCCTGCTTCCACCAAACCCATCTGTGGAAGGCAGAAATGGTGAATTGTGCTTTTTTGCATGCCAGGGAGAAAATCTTAAGAACTGAGCACCATATGTAAGACCAATAGAATTAAATGATGCTTATGATCCAAAGGTGGTACTACCCGAAACTCAACTGATAAGATAGATAAGATAAATCTTTATTGTCATTGTCCCCTTGTGGAAAGAAATTTCTTGGTTGCTATATATCAATTCAAAAAGGCATACCTCATAATTTAAAACAGCTACAGAAACACTAAGACAGTACCATACAGTACAATATAAAAATTTAAAATAAGATAAGATATGCAGCTCTTCTGTTTCTCCACATGAAATCTCTCTCCTCTCTACAGGCCCAGAAAGTCTCAGATGATCTGATGCAAAAGACAAGTCCTCAGAACCGTCGAGCCCTTGATCTAGTAGTAGCCAAGTGTTACTACTACCATGCTCGCATCTATGAGTTCTTGAACAAGCTGGATGTAGTTAGGAGGTATGTCTGGCAGAATCAAGAAATTCTCATAATATTTATTATTACTCACCTCTAGCATTTTTCCAAACCTGCTACTGACGCAGATTCTTCCCTTTCTCCAACTTTCAAAGTTTCCTTCATGCTCGCTTAAGGACGGCAACGCTGCGCCATGATGCCGATGGCCAGGCTACCCTCCTGAATCTTCTGCTGAGGAACTATCTTCATTATGACCTCTATGATCAGGCAGAAAAGCTGGTCTCCAAATCAGTGTTCCCTGAGCAGGCAAACAACAACGAATGGGCCAGGTACCTCTACTACACAGGTGAGATGCAGACCTTGTCTCTTTCTTCTTGGAGCCATTGCCATGTTAGTTTGTGCAGGCATATCAGACAAGAAACACAAATGTGATGGCTCTTTAAAAACTAATTGGTATATTTTAATGTGAGCTTTCTTGGATCAAGTTCATGAAAGGTCTGAGGAAGTGAAATTGATCCTTAAAAGCTCACATTAAAATATAGAAGTTAGTCTTTAAGATGCCACAATGTTTCCATCTTCTTTATTCTTTTTTGTTTCTTTTTTCTTGCATGATATGTCTCTTTCTCGAGATCTTTGATTATGTGAGCCATACATGAGATTTGGAGCGTGTGTGTAAACACTGTACAGTATATTCATCAGTTTTTGCTCAAAGAAAGCAAAATATTATTGCAGTCAAACCTCCACATATGAATTTAATTCGTTCCTTGAGGTTGGTTGTACAGTATCTCAAAAAATTCTTATCTTGAATTTCCATAGGAATACATTGAATGCAATTCCCCATAGGAATGCATTGAATTTTATATCTCGAAAAAACCCTATTAAAAATTTGTATCTTGAACCTGATTTTTTCTGAGATTTCCTGATGTACTGTATCTCGAGTTTTTCTTAAATTGAGCCGTTCTTATCTCCAAGTTTGACGGTACCTGAATAATAGAGACATATTATCTTCTAAACTCGCATATTTTTGTTTGCTAGTCAAGAGGAAGGGAATGGGTATTCTATACAAAGCACCAAAGCCTCACTCCCTAAACCAGCGATGGCAAATCTTTTAAAGGCCGAGTGCCCAAACCGCAACCGAAACCCACTCTGTGATCAGGGGAGGGAGGAAGCACTCCCATTGGGCTGCTGGGCAGAGCATACATGTGAAGTAACCCGTATTGGCCGGGATTTCCCCGTAATTCAGTCCTCTTCCCAGCTGCACGTATTTTAAAATATTTTCCCTTATTTTTTTGAAGAATTGGGGGGTGGGGGTGGGATGTTCCAAGATGGCGATTTTGCTGGCACGTATTCAATACAGGCTTCCCCTGGCCAGGAAAGTGCAGCGGAGCATCCTGGGAGCTGTTGTTCTTTGGGTGCGTAGCCCCCATTGAGGAGAATGGAGAGTGGGACTACAGCTCCCAGTACCCTTTGTGCTTGGGGGGGAAAGCGGGCCCCGGTGCATCCTGGGAGTCACAGTTCTTTGGGTGGGTAGCCCCAATGAGATGCATAAGGAGCAGGACAACACCTCCCAGTCGCCTTTGGGTTTCCATTGGGCAGTGTGGAGGAGAGAGAGAGAGATCAATGGACTGCAGTGCTGGGGGAAAGAGAGAGAGAGAGAGAGAGTGTGTGTGTGTGTGTTGAGCTCCCATCTCAGTCCCAGCTCTTGCCAACCTAGAAGTTCAAAAGCAAGAAATTGCAAGTACATAAATAGGAACCACTTTGGAGGGAAGGTAAACAGTGTTCCGTGCACTCCGGTGTCTAGTCATGCCTGCCACATGACTACAGAAAACAGCACTGGCTCTTTGGCTAGAAACAGTTGGCTATGACTGGCTTTTGAGCAAGGACAACCTTTACCTATTAACAGAAAATCCCTGAATGGTATCCAAATTTGCTGTGAAGTTTGGTCCTGTTTATGCAAGTGCTCACAGTGTTTCCCTTATTTTCAAATCCAAAACTTGACAGGTATGGGGTAGAGGGGCGGGGTGAACTCTGTGCTGGGGGAGGGAGGAAGCACTCCCATTGGGCTGCTGGGCAAAAGGGTGGGGCTAACTCTGTGCTGGGGCAATGGCATGTGAGCCCACAGAGAGGGCTCTGAGTGCCCCCTGTGGCACATGTGCCATAGATTTGCCACCACTGCCCTAAACATACATTTTCCATTCTTTCACCCAAATCTTTGATAGGCTGGCCACCACGGCGAGTGGATAGTGCAGATAAACAATATAAACGGTCTTAAAATCATGGCAGATGTCCAAGCCAGGTCTCATTCTTAAAACTGAGCTCCCAAACATAGGCTGTAAATTCTAGTCAGACGTAAACGTTTCTAATTCCACCCCTGGTGGCCATTGGTTGGTGAGTTGGGAGAGAGAATCCAACCGTTAGCCAACAGGGGTTAAATTTGAAACGTTCGCTCCTGACTTGAGTTTGCAGCCTGCGTTTAGGAGCTCACTTTCACAAAAGAGACTTGCTGTAGAATCTGCCATGACTTTTGGACCTTTCATATGTAGTGATGGTTGTTGTTGTTGTTGTTTTGGGGGGAGTGGGGGGTTTGACAACATAGAACACACATGTGCCCAGTCTGTCAAAGACTTGTATGGATTAAAAACTAGATTTTTATTTATTTTTTGTAGTCTAATAAAGTATCACCTGCCCCTACATAGTCTGGCCATGTTATCCTGCTATAGTAATAGAATAGACTATTCTGCCAGCAACTCAACACTGATTGCTGGGCGGCAGCTAATTGGCCTGACAACCCTGAGGACTAATGGCCTTGGGTGGGAAAGTCCACAGGGAAGAATGATGGTCCCCAAGTGTATTAAAACCCACTTGAATCCATCTTGATGGAGGGCAGCAGCTTCATCAATACTAGCCTGGGGCCAAAGAGAACTTTGTGTGCCAAAAAGGCTCAAGACCAAAAGTGACTCGCAGAACTGGATCAGCAATATGGGTGTCATGTTGCGGTACGGTTGTCATGGAAGGCCACTGCATTATATTGCTCCCAGGACAATCTTCATGACTGATCGCCATGAGGATCGCCAATATTTGGAATTAGATACTGCACTTAAGAAGCAGAAGCCCCTTGCCTTTAAATTGTGCAAGGAGCACATGGCTTTTTTTAAATTTGACCAAATATCTTCCTTTTAAGGAAACTTCCATGACCCATTCCTCACCACCCTCCAGATTCTGATTTAGCACTGTAGGATAGAGATGGTCAAACTACGGCCATGGTTGGATCTGGCCAACGGCACCATTTCATGTGGCCACCCTCACCACTCCCAGAAGTGGAAACTGTCCTGTGGTTGAACGGGCTGGTCCGGTTACGTGGTTCCTCCTGCCCTAAAATGCACCTGCGCATGCTGTAAACATGTTTTACAACAGCCACAGACATGTTTTATAGCAGGAGGAACCATGTGACTGGCCCCACGGCACGAAAAGTTTGGGATCCCTTGCTGTAGGGGGGAATTACCCCCACCCTTGCCTTGCAATCTTCAGAAGACAACTTTATCATTTGCTGCTGCAATTGCAACCTTTCCTAGTGTTGATCAGCTCTTTCTTTCCCAGGCCGCATCAAGGCCATACAGCTGGAGTATTCTGAAGCCCGAAGGACCATGACCAATGCTCTGCGGAAAGCGCCACAGCACACAGCGGTGGGCTTCAAACAGACGGTGAGTGGGCACAGGGTCCTCCAGGTGGCGCTGTGGGGCAGCTGATGAGAAGAGAGTTGCATTTGTCATGTAGATGAAATTCTGCAATAGTCCATAATGTTACACTGCGGTTAGTAGCTGAGTAAATGGGTCTGTGACTTACATCTTTGTTTTAGGTCCACAAGCTACTGATTGTGGTAGAGCTGTTACTAGGTGAGATTCCAGATAGACTGCAGTTTCGGCAGCCCTCTCTGAAGAGATCCCTTATGCCCTACTTTCTCTTAACACAAGGTAAGTAGTAAATAAAGTAGTAAAAAATAAAGTTAAAATAAAATAAATAAATAAAAGTAAAGTAAAATAAAAAATAAAGTAGTAAATAAAATAGTAAAAAGTCTTAAGTAAATAGTGTTTAGTAATGTGATTGTTCATATACATTTCAGAGTACAGTAGAACCTCGGATAACGTCCAAACTCCATTCCACAAGTTTGGACTTTATCCGATTTTGAACTTTATCTGAATCAAATGGGCGATGGTTCCTATACCAAATACCTCGGATGACATCCATTTTTTTAGCGGTTTTGGACTTTATGCAATGCATGAAAACTGCAACTTTATCTGAATCGGACTTTATCCGAAGTACCACTGTACTCTTCCAGTGTAGCCAACTTGAAATACTATTTCTCTGTATTCTTACTACAATCGGTAATTTTTTTATTTGAAATAGTCATATTTTAATTCTTGCTTTTTATTTTGTATAAGAAACTAAAGTATATTTTGACTTCTAGACAACTTACTTGTTTGTATCAAAATATGCTTAAATGAGGAAAGAACAGGAAATATGATACAGTTTTATGTTGAGTATCTCTCAAGCATTACTTAAAACATATAATATAAGCACTGATGGTGCAGTGCCCAAGCTACTGTACTGCAGCCAATATATTGTGAGTTTGATCCTGACAAGGATCAAGGTTGCCTTAGTCTTCCATCTTTCCAAAGTCAGTAAAAAGAGTGCCCAGTGTTTTGGGGCCAAAATGCTAATTACCTTGTTGAACCACCCAAAGAGTGCACTAAGCACTATACCCATTCCAGATTATAAAGTTTGGCTAAAACATTGGGGGGGGAGGGGGGGATTGTGCTGCTGTTCTTTTTAGATATTTTAAAAATTACAGTTGGAAAACTTCAATAAAATTGTCAAGTCATGATAGTTACCGTATATACTCGACTATAAATTATCCCGAATAAAAGTCGAGGTACCTAATTTGGACCTCTAAAACTAGGAAAATAGATTGACCCGAGTATAAGTTGGGGGTGGAAAATGCAGAAGATGGTAGTGAGTTTCAATAATTAAAATACATAAAAATGCAGTAAAATTAATTAATTTAGACATTTGTGTGGGTATATTTTTGAATGTTTACATTGACCCGAGTATAAGTTGAGTCCCATTTTGGACCCCATTTTGGGAGCTAAAAAACCCAACTTATACTCAAGTATATACAGTAGGTATTTCCAATAAAAAATTCCCAAAACTAGAAAGAAACATTGTCTTACAAGAATTCTGATCAGCATCACAAAACAGGTTTACCCATCTTTTGATTATTTGTATCCAAAATGTAGAGCATCTCAGAACTCTTTATAAGAGCCCCACTCTCATGAATGTGTTTCTATCAAAAGTTAGAGGTTTCATTCCACTTAACTCACAACATCTGCTACATAATTCACTCGGGTTTGAAGTATAAGATTTACCACATAACACTTCATGAACATTCTGCAATGAAACGGACAAAATCTATGAGGGATGTTGTCTTTACAATAACTTTTGAAGTCTTAAACATTTTTTCATGGCTGTAGTAATTCAGTAAACACCATCACTGATATGTAGGATACATGCATTATGGGTCCAACAATGGGTGGATGGATATCGCAATTTGTATCATAAGTGAAGAAAAATCAAGTTGAGCTATTATGCTCAAATCATTGCATGTTTTCAGTAGGGTTGTGTGTCTGGCCAGTGACCAGGCTGTATGATAATAATAGCAATTATGCTTACATACCAACCCATAGCATTTAATGGACTCTCGGCAGTTCACGAGGTAATTAGCATTTTGCCCCCAACATGCTGGGTACTCAATCTACCAACCTCTGAAGGATGGAAGGCTGAGTCAACTTTGATCCCTATCAGGATTGAAGTCACAACATGAGCAGAGTCTCGGCTGCAGTACAGCAGTTTTAACCACTGTGTTACATCTTTTGTGTAGTAAACCACCTAGCTGTGGTGTATATATTAACATATTAATTTAAAGGAGTAGTAAGTTGAATGTATTGTAGCATGTAAGATGCTGTGGACATTCCCAAGTGGGAGTTACATTGTTGTGTCAGCCCAAATCACATTGCATCTCTCTGTCTTTTTTATCCCCCCCCCCCCAATCATAGCTGTTCGGACAGGGAACCTGGCCAAGTTCAATCAGGTCCTTGACCAGTTTGCTGATAAATTCCAGGCAGATGGAACCTACACCCTCATCATCCGCTTGAGACACAATGTGATTAAGACAGGTGAGGGACTCTCCTTTGCCTCAGAACTGTGATGTTTCATCCTTTGGCAAGCATAGAGATCTGGCTTTAAAATGAAAATGTAGCCATGTTTCTGTCTCTTAATTTCACAACTCTCTCGCTACTTTAGTGTGAGGGGGTGGAGGTAGCAGGCAAAGCAGTAAAATAAAATGGGAAGCCTTTAGTTGATGCCCTTTGTGTATCTACCCATTTGTGCCTTCTTTGGGCTATGATTTTATCTGTTACGCAGGTGTTCGCATGATCAGCCTTTCATATTCACGGATCTCCTTGGCTGACATAGCCCAGAAGTTGCAGCTGGACAGTCCGGAGGATGCTGAATTTATTGTTGCCAAGGTGAGTCTCTGCAGAATGTCATTTCAGATTTGCTCTGTGTGGTGGCTTAGTAGTTAAGATGCTAATCTTGACGACTGGAAGGTTGGCAGGTCAGCAGTTTGAGATCCGCGTGCTGCACAACACAACGGAGTGAGCGCCCGTCTCTGTCCCAGCTCCTGCCAACCTAGCAGTTCGAAAGCAAGAAATTGCAACTAGATAAATCGGTATCACTTTGTGAAGGTAAACAGCGTTCCATGCATTCCAGCATCTAGTCATGCCTGCCACATGTCCACGGAAATGTCTGCAGATATAGACAGCACTGGCTCTTTGGTTGTAAACAGAGATGAGCACTAAACCCTAGAGTCGGATACAACTGGCTTTCGAGCAAGGGCAACCTTTTGTATGCCAAGCTAGTAAAGTTTTGGATTCATCTGGTTCTTAAACAAATGTTCTTTTTGTCTCAAGCCATTAGAGAGTTTTCCCTCTCATATGTCATGAGAGTTTGCAATCAAGATTTAGACCGCTATAATCCAGATCTCATCCTTCTCGAGCATTGATATTTCTATACACTATATTCAGATTACAGACATATAGGCAGGAAATTGAAGGACTCTTCGGAGTTACTTTTGGCAATTCAGGCTATGTCAGGTAATGTTTCAGCCTTGTTACATCACATGTGTCACACATTCTGCCATTTTTGTTGAGAGCCTTCATTGTCTATCTTTAGACCCGTGATGGTGAATCTTGGCACTCCAGATGTTCTTGGACTTCAATTCCCAGAAGCCCCCGTGAATCCACACAAATGGGTTTACTGCGATTCATCCAGCCCACGCCGTCCTCGTCGCTCCTAGAAGCGGAAGTAAAACACACCCGTATGACAGCGTGGGCCAGATGAATCGCAGTAAACCCATTTGTGTGGATTCACAGGGGGCTTCTGGGAATTGAAGTCCAAGAACATCTGGAGTGCCAAGGTTCATCATCACATCTCTAGACTGTTTCCAGATATGCCAGGCAGCTAAATGGGTGAAGCCACTTGTGAATATACCCCTTTTTAAATTTATTTTGAATTTATTTAAACAATGAACATTAAAAACACATTAATATAAAAATATCATGATATAAAAAAGAAGAAAAAAACCTGTAGAATGACTATTGACCTGCCACTTTAATTATTCTATATATAACATTTCATTTATATGTTTATATTTGCTCCCTCTTTCCAAAACGTTACATATTCTTGTCCAGGCCTTTCCTCTTCATTAAAACATAATCAATAAATTCACTCCATATCTCTAAAATCAGACTTTTTTTTTAAAAAAATCCCTTTTTAAATTTTAATTCACAAGTCAATTTATCATTTTCCTACGTCAATCTTGGGGAAATGGAGTTCCCTCACTGTTCAATGTACAGTGGTACCTCAAGTTACAAATCTAATGCGTTCACCGGGACATTTCGTATTACACAAAATTCATAACTCAAAACGTGATTTCCCATAGGAACGCATTGTAAACCTTTTTTCTGACCTCTGAAATGGATTAATTGGTTTTTGATGCATTCCTATGGGAAACCGTGTTTCGAGTTACAAATTTAAATTTGTAACTCAAGGCATTATTTTCAATGGATTTTCATTTGTATCATAAAAATTTTGTAACACGAGATGTTCGTAACTTGAGGTACCACTGTATAGAATTCAATGTATAGGAGTTGCATTTTGGTCTGTTCTTTAATGATCAGGACGAGCCCTGATCGATAACATAGAGAATGTTTCAAAATGTTGGCGTAGTGGTTAAGGCACTAGGTGTGGAGACCGGAAACACGGGTTTGATTCCCGAGAGCTGCATGATGGGGGACATGAAAGGAGCCTCATTAGGGCATCCCCTGAAAAAACCCTTTCAACCCAGAGTAATCTCTGACACGAAAATGAACGAATGAACATGATAGTAGCCCAGACCTGCCACTGTGCCTGGACAACAGTACATGGCTTTCAGAACAATAACTTTCTGTTAAAATAAACTGGCTATAAATACTTGATTTATGCACTGTCTGGGTTTCTTTCTGTGGATATCGTGAATCAAAGACAGCTGACTTTGAACTTACTTCTGGTTCCCAGGCCATCCGGGATGGTGTGATTGAAGCCAGCATTAACCATGAGAAGGGCTACATCCAGTCTAAGGAGATGACCGACATCTACTCCACACGGGAACCCCAATTGGCCTTCCACCAACGTATCTCCTTCTGCCTCGACATTCACAACATGTCTGTCAAGGTAAAGGAGCAAGTGTGTGCATCAGGATTCACAGGCCAATTCTGGGCACATCTGGCGTTTGTAGAAACAAGAGGAACCTCTAGTTCTGTAGTTTGAAGTATTTGTAACTTCCAGTCTTCCACCTCAACACACTTGTGCATTTCAAATATGATCAAACCAGAATGACCAGTACCACAGTTTTCATATTTCTTTGCCATTGTCCACACTGATAGTTCAGTACCTAGTAACATCCAACAATTAAACTGGGGTCAGTGGGAATTAGATTCCTGTAGACTTACTGGAGTTTGTAGGGAGGCAAGTTTCAAGGGGATTTATTTGTGTGGTATAGTAACAAAAATACAAAGCCAATAGTCATTGGTTTGAACCTCAGTGTACTTGTGAATTTCATGACACTGTCTTTGCTAGTCTTAGCACTGTCTGCAGTGTGGGAATAACAAATTAACAGGATCAGAAGGATTACTGAGATAAGCAAAGTGGTTTTGTGTAAAATGAAGCATTATAAAGAGACTAGCTAGCCTGAGCCTTACCAGTGTTAGGAAGGGAGTATTTATATCTAGGCACATAAAGAAAAAAAGCCTGGGACTTTAAATTTAAAGAGTTGATCCTTGACTCCAAAGATAAATCTTTGTATGTTTAAGGCAATGTTTCCCAACCTTTGGTTTTTGGACTTCAATTCCCAGGAGCCTAAGTCAATTCCCTAAAGCACTGATCAGCCAATGTGCTGACTTAGGCTTCTGGGAATTGAAGACCCCCTGTGGGGCATGGGAACCACTGGTTTAAGGCTACAATTTTTTAAAATCCCCTGCAGTGAACATATCAAGTAACCATGTTAGCTAGGGAATTATGGGAGTTGTAATTTTAAAAATTCCTATTTCAGATCTCTGCCAAAGACATACTAAATCAGGGAATGAGGCACGAATGTTGTGTAGAAATGCCAAGTCAAGGAACAGAGACTGTGGCTAGGTTCTTGCTCCATGCCTTGCCTCCCGTCATAACTTTGTGCCTCCTGTAATTTCTTCTCCATTTTCAGGCTATGAGGTTCCCTCCAAAGTCATATAATAAGGACCTGGAGTCTGCAGAGGTAAGTGTCCCCTGCCCGAGTGTTCAGAAGGCATTTGGGTTCTGGTGTACAATTACACTAGGCTGTATTTCTAGGACTCCAATCCTCAGTATGTGATCTATAAAAACATCCCAGGGTGGCATTCTTGTCCATCTCCTTATTGTTAGCCAGAATCCTATTAGCTACTTGTGTTTGCATAAGGAAAATCCAGTAATTATTGGTAGCAAATTGCTTCTCATTATTGCGAACTGCTGGTTGGGTTCCTGACCACTTGAGTGTCTTTAGATCAGGGGTGACCAAATGTTTTGGGCCGCAGGCCGGTCACATGGTTCAGCAGGCCGGTCACGTGGGTCCACCCACCGGAAGTGGGAGTAAAACGTGCATGTGCAAATCGCTGCTGTAAGTGCACCCAAGGCTGTTGTAAACATGTTTATGACGTTCTGGGTGCATTTATGGCAGCATTTCGCACATGACGTTTAACTTCCGCTTCCAGGAGCGGTGTGGGCCGGATGATTTGGCATCACAGGCTGGATCCAGCCCATGGGTCGTATTTTGACCACCCCTGCTTTAGATCCTAACCTTTTTTTCCCTCTAAGAAAACACAGATTTCCATCATGCAGTTAAGATTACATAGCACAAGAGCCGTACCTGTAGGTATTAGTCAGTTGGAAATAACCATCTCTTATCATACATTGTATCAGCCATATAAGCAATTGCAGAAAGAGACATAAATTTATTTTGTAACATACAGTGTATTCTTGAACGGTTTTTACACTGATGGGTAAAGTTTCCACTGGTGCTGGCTGAGATATTCTGGGAGTTGTAGTTCAAAAGTGTTAACTTTCCTCTTTTCTGATGCTTGCTGGAAAATATCTCATCCTTGCTAACCTGGTGTATTATTCTTCCGTGTCTAGGTCAGACGTTAAACTGCCAAAATAAAGCCACCTTTTGGTGAATTCATTCGGCAGCTCCTTTTGCCTGACCTACTGTGAAAAAGATTAGCTGGCACAACAAGGTTGCCATTGCTCAGGGTACACCCAATTCACTGCATCACAAAAAAAATTGTCTGCTACTTGGTCTAATCCAGGGATTCTCACCCTGCGGCCTGTGGGCTGAATGCGGCCCATGGCACAATTTCATGTGGCTCCCCACTACCTCCACTACACCAGGAAGTGCCATGTGGTGGAGGAAGGTCAAAATGGCCATCTGGCCCTCAAAGCTGTCTGAGGGAGTGTGACCTGGCCCCCGGCTTTAAAAGGTTGAGAACTCCTGGTCTAATCCATGTGCGCTGAAGTCCAATTCTGCCTAGGACATCAGAATCTTAAGTAATCAAATTTTACCCTCTTGGATAGGTTTTTGCATTGATCATGCGGGGTACATTTGCCACAAATGTAGCAAAAATTGTCCGGTTTATTAACACAGCTGTGCCTACTCATCTTTAGCTCAAAACAGACTCACTATGGCCTAGCTGTACTCTCCAATAAGATGGTTTTGCACTAGACACAAGCCCTTGGTCCATCTCACCTTATATACCTATTTCTGACGTCAGCTCGCTGACTTGCCCAAACATGCCTAACCGCTGCTGTAACATGCATGCCACAAGGGGACGTGCTTCAGCTGAAGCAGCAGGCATAGTGGTAGCTACAACTGTTACAATGTTCCCATGTGAAAATACATTACCCAATACCATTTGAATAGCTATAGCACACCTATAAGTTAAAATCTGTACGTGATAGGCAAATTCTGAGTTCAGATTTAGAATCAGCACACACAATTTAATGTAAATCGCATGGGTTATTCCCAGTAGCAAAATCGAGGAGGCTCTTTCTATGAGAACTCATTACTAGCCTTAGGGAACCACCTTTGATCCCAAGCTAAAGGAACTAATAATGTTCATACAGCTGAAGTGTTCACACCCACAAACCAATTACACTGTGCCAATAAATTGTTGTGTTTGCTTTTGCAGGAACGCCGGGAACGTGAACAGCAGGACCTAGAATTTGCCAAGGAAATGGCTGAGGATGATGATGATGGTTTCCCTTGATGCTTTGGGGATGACTACATTAATTTCCATTTTGTTTTCTTGTTTCTTGCCCAATACAGACCATTGTCTACTGGTTGAAACCCAGAACTTGCCTTTATTTCTGTATCCTGCATGTTGAGGTGGTACAGAAAAAGAAATCTACACACTAGTATCTGGGGAGGGGACAGGACCCCGATATTAAAGGGGTGACCTTATTGCTGAACTAAAGGCCATTTTGTGGTTTTTAGTCAAAGCCCCCTGGCCCCAAATGGTCTAAATGGATCCACTGTTGTCCTTTCTGGTTTTAAGTGAACAGAGGGACGATTTGTGGGGAGGTGGGGAATGGCCGATCTGGTGGGCACACCTTTGGTTTCAGCTCATGGAATAATTTCAGTCAGAAACTTTTGCCAGTCTTTGTTTAGGGCTTTTAAATAAAAGATTGTGGAAAAAACGGAGTGCCTTTTGTCCAAAATGTTACATGGAACAATGCCAAGAAATCTAACGGCGAGGTCCTTAGACTGGTGGAATCTGCTTCTTTTGCCGAATCTGAATATTGGCTATCCTCATGGTGATCAGCCATGAAGACTGTCCTGAGAATATAATGCACTGGCCTTTCATCTGCCTTCTGAATCGCAGCATGGCACCCGTACCACTGATCCAGTTCCACAAGTCACTTTCTGGTCCTGAGCCCTTTTGGCACACAAAGTCGTCCTCAGCCCCAGGCCGGTATTGATGAAGCTGCTGCCTTCCATCAAGATGGATTCAAGTGGGATTTAATCCACTTGGGGACCATCACCCTTCCTTGTGGACTTTCCCACCCAAGGCCGTTAGTCCTCAGGAATGTCAGGTTAGTTAACCACTGCCTGACACTCTGCGTTGAGTCACAGGCAGCATGGTCTACTCTATTACCATAACAGGATAACCTGGCCGGGCTGGGAATCTTAACCTTCATATTTCCTTACGCTTTGTAGTAGTAAAATGACTGTAAACATTCTTACAGAGAATCTCCAAGCAGTGGCACCAACCTGCTATCCAGGTCTTCAATTAAAATCAATTCAAAACAAAAGGAGCCGCTAAAAAGGGAAAATGAAACTTTTAAAAATAGATGCAAATGGAGAAATGAAACTTTTTTTCCTTTTAAAAGCCTTAATTTTCACCATCCTGTGTTAGTGTCATCTGCAGATTCAGCCACGACATTGCACAAGCCACCTTTGTGATCATTTGTGAAATTTAGCACTTGCCGTAAGATCAAGTCTTTGCAGGTCATCACTTCTACCTTTTGTTACGAGGTACAGGTGAAACTCTGAAAATTAGAATATCGTGCAAATGTCCATTCATTTCACTTAAAAGGTGAAACAAATATATGAGAGAGACTCACTACATGCAAAGCGAGAGATGTCATGCCTTAATTCGTTATAATTGTGATGATACAGTGTACATAAGATTATGTGATATTATGGGATACATGAAATTGGGGGGTTGGGTTTTCATAAACTAAGCCATATACATCAATATTATAGCAAAGTAAGGCTTGAACTATCTCGCTTTGCATGTAATAAGTATCTCATATATTTGTTTCACCTTTTAAGTTGCATTCCTGAATGAATGAACATTTGCACGTAATTTTCCGAGTTTCACCTGTATGCCTATTTACTCCTGATTTTTCTCAGGGTGCTCAATTCATCATGCAGCACTCAGGTCTTGAACTGCTGACCTGCCAGTCGTCATGTTCAGCATCTTAACCACTAAGCACAGTCCCTCCCACATGTTTACCTTGCATCCATCTCTAAGTGTTATTGTTTGTTCTGGTGCTCCATAGTGGCATTGCATGCTCCTGGCCATTCCCCACTTGAAGAGTGATGTTTTGGTTCTAGCATATCCTGTCCTAATTCTGTTCAATCAGCTCCATATTTTTCAGGGCAACTGCATTCCTGGAATTGGTTTTGTTGGATCTAATTGCATTCCTCATCAAAGTCATAAGACTGGTATCATCCATATTGGTTTCCTGTTGCAATGAGATGCGGGAGGCGGCCGTGTGGCGAAGTCCAGCCCCGACCAGAGTCTGGAGCAAGTATTTATTCCCTGCCTAGGGGTGAAGATGCATATCTAAGATAATCATGCCATCCCCTGTACAGAAGGCTTGCATGCATGGTACTCTCATGAACCCCATGATCAGAAGGCTACTGTTGAGGTTAATGGAAAACCCGCACTTAATTGCCTTGGGCTGGCAAAAGCCATTGTTCTTGCCCTAATCTCGGGGTCTATGTGGATTGACCCCAGGCACCTAGTCTTGTCCCTTGTTTGCCCCTGCCTGCTTGCCTACCTCTATTTGCCCCCAGCCTGAGCCATTGTTTATTCCTAGCCTGCCCGCTTATCTCCCAATTTCCTCTCCAGCCGAGCACGGCCCCAACTAATTTGGGGACAGGCATGCAGGTCTGTGGACACCGGGCGCACCCCTCAGGAGAGGTTTAATATCCAATTAATACGGGCAACCCACAGTTTCCTAGACTCGAGCCTGGAGAATCTAATAATTTTGGTATTGGTAAATCTCTCGAAGTCAACATCTTGTTTATCTTATTCCACTCTTGGAGTGTCTGTTGTCGTCTAAGATCAGGAGGAGCAATGTTAGAAACATTGATAGGGTACGAAGTGTAGACAAACCTCTACAAAGTGTACCACAGGCAATGCTCTGTTCTAATAGAGTGGCTAAAAGTCTACATACACGGTATCCAAGCTGTTACTTTGAAACCAGGAACCCAATTATTTTTTGCTAATAAACCTATCCAGTCCTTGGACAGATATCAAAAGAAACACAGCAGTTGAACCAAAATTCATTTTTAAAGAAAGAAATCGATACATGAAGCCTGTGACGACATTCCCTAAAAGTGGGGAAAGGTGATGTCTTACAAGCAAGGCAGATATTTATACACACATGAGCATACCTGTCAACCTTCCCGGATTGGCCGGGATTTCCCATTTTTCAGCGCCAATTTGCGCCATTTCCCGCCCGGAGCTGCCAAAAACCTGGAATTTGGCAGCGGGGGGAAAGAGGTACTGCACATCCCTTCTGCGCAAGTCGCCTTCTATGCATGCGCAGAAGTCTTTTACGCTTGCGTAGAACCCTGCGTAGAATGCTACGCATGTGTAGAATGGTTCTACGCAAGCATAAAAGGGTTCTACGCAAGCGTTCTGCGCAGGTCCCATATTGTCCGGAGCCACGGTTGACAGGTATGCACATGAGATGTTGAATGGACTCTTGCTGTACTTATCACATATGGATTAAGGCTACAATGCAGTATAGAAACGAATGGGGGAAATATTTTTGGAGGAATTTTTAGCAGGACAATAGAATACGGCGAACATTCGGGCGGAGCACAATAGGTGTGACACTGCCTGGAGGAACAGTGATTATTATGACCAGACAGGCATGTTTCGGGTTTCGTTCTTCAGGACAGGTCAGGAGGACAATGCCTGAACTCCGAACCAATAAAACTGCTCAAAAACAGCAAGGGAATTGACATCTACTGCACGGAAAAGCTGGAAATGAAGCCCAGCCTAGCTGTGCTGACTCATAGCTGATTGAAAGAGGAAACTCTTGCTTCAGGTCAATTGGCCACTTATGTAAACTGAACCGCTAGTGGGGAAAGCATAGGATACAGAGCATCAAGCTGAAACCACAGGAATGTGCTTAATGACAGGCTTTGTGTTTGTTTCAGCTGGGAACCCAGAAACCCAATTATCGCCTTCAGTGCCACTAGTAGTGGCTCAGGTTAATAGGTTACTACAAGGCATGGAAAGTGGAGGAATGAGTTTCTCTCATTTCTGTATTGCCTTAAACCATAAATCATGTGGATTTTTCTTTAATCCATTTCCTGATTTTGGGGTTATAATTTATTTGAGTAACAATTAACTTATTTGAGTTACAGAACTAAATATTTATCTCTCAGGGTCAAAAACCACAGAGGCAGTATTACATCAATGGTTGCCTCCATTATTTCATGCATTGTCATGGATCAGGAAAAAAAATTCCCTGAAGAAGGAAGTCACAAGTTCCTAAAAATCAGAAGTCATTCTTTGAAAAAATTGAGTTTTCTTTTGAAATGTAAATAGTTGCCGCTGTCTCCCATACCCCATCCATGAAGGCTATATTTTTACTACCTACTCTGTGAGCATGGTATGGTGGGCATGGCCAGGGGGGAAGCCCTGGGTTATTTCAAAATTCGGATAGGTGGGACCAGCCAGAATTTCTGCTACCACCACTGGCTATATTCCATGACCTACGGCGAATAGTTGAATAGCAAACCCAATATTTTACATTATAGGCAGTGGCCTGCTCTGGAAATGCGCCATGGAAATACATACAAGTAAATGTCTCCCTTGCTCTAAAGCCAGTTGTATCTGACTCTAGGTTGGTGGTACTCATCTCCATTTATAGCCAAGGAGCTAGGCACTGTCTGTATCTGAAGACATTTTTGTGGTCATGTGGCAGGCATGACTAGAACCAGAACACAGAGAATGCTGTTACCTTTCCTGCCAAAGCAGCACCTATTTATCTAGTTGAATTTTTTCGCTTTAAAACTGCTAGGTTGGAAGGAGCTGGGGCAGACGATAGGAGCTCACTCCAATGTGCAGCACTCGAGTCTCAAACTGATGAACTGCCAACATTCCGGTCATCAATCTCAGTGTCATAGCCATTAAACCAGTGTGGCCCATAGAAATGCATACATCTTATTTATTTCAGGATTTTTATTGAATGACTGAAACTGTGGATACTGAACCCGCGGCTATGGCAGAGTGACTTGTACTCTGTTCAGGAAAAGGCCACTGATTTCTTCAAAATTTCTCTCATTTCACTCTTAAACACCAAAGTGGGAGCAGAGCTGGCGTCTAAGTTTGTTAGTCTCCATTACTGTATTAGTGTTGTGTAAGCTGTCATATATCAATAGCTGCTTGTGGTTGGGGTGGTTGTCTATAAACAAATATAGGCCTGCCTCAAAGGGCTTCGGAGGGTGATGTATTTTTTTGCCAAGGATGGGTTGAAGTTATTTATGACAAGTGAGTGATGCAGTTGTGGACTGAAAGTGTTATTTTTCTCAACCCAGATTCCTTCTCAACTAATCAGTTTCTCTTTTTCTGAGCAAGCTTCCAATCCAAGTCTCATTGGAAAGGAACTGGACGCCATATTAGGGTCTTGCGATACCACTAGGTGGGAATTGCCATATTGACTCATATATTTGTATTGTTATCTATAGCCTTGAGATTTCTGCGCCCACCCACCTACCTTTGTTACTGAACCGAATATCCATTGCAAAAGGACTGAATACTATACAGAGGTCTTATGTCATCACAAGGCGGGTAATTCCCCATTGACTCAACCAATCACTCTCTCATCATCTTGAGGCCATGTAAAAGTGATCGCCACGCAGCCCCATTCTTATGTCTAAGGAAGTGGACTTTCATGAATATTCAAAATGATTTATTGTACTAATTTTATAGTTATTTATAGCTACAAAAATGTAACTAGGAAACACTGAATTAGATATCTTTCAAAAAAACAGAAATTCATCTCCATTGGAAGCCCCATCACACAGTTCCAGCCACCACTGATCGCCAGGAGCCTTTGGAAGGCTCCTTTGGAAGCCTTCACCCGGATCCAGCTGCCACTGATAACATGATAATTTTGATTATCAGAACACAAGACGCACTTAATTTTTCAAGTGCATTTTTTTTTTGGGGGGGAAAGTGCATCTTATATGCCGGCAAATATGGTAAGCTGTGTCTGAGACAATGATACATACAGGTAGACTGAACCAATTAAATCAGGGGTTCTCAACCTTTTTGCGCCGTGGGCCAGGCCACACCTTTTAAGACAGTTCAGCAGGCCGAACACGTGGTTTCCCCCACACACACACCATAAGTGCTGCCGTAAATCGCGGCGGGTGTGTTTGCGCATGTGGGTACATTTACAGCTGTTGTAAACAGGTGCGCTTCCACTTCTGGGGTTGCCGCCGCAGGCGGGATTAGTTGCTGTCATGGGCCGGGACCGGCCCATGGGCCATAGGTTGTGAACCCTTGAATTAAAACAATCATCACTTTGCATCAAAAAATTGCCAAGTAAGCCCAGCTTAATCACATTTGCTTTCAAAATCGGAAACTTCTCAGAGGGAACTAGTTAAATGGAAGAAGAAAGGAAGGGGGTTAAAATCCTCCAGCTGCTTGGAGGTTGTTTGAAACCACAATAGCAAAAGCTCCTCTAAAACTTACACCACAGGAAAAGTACTACTGAGTGTAAAAGGATGCTCTTGCGGTTTAACCAGCGGAACTACGGAAGTGTAAAGAGTGCTTCATTCAGAATATGGAAGTGAAAATGGAAGCCTGGGAGAACAAAAAGGAACAAAATTCAGAGAAATGGAAACTTGTAATAATGAATGGTGAAAGACGCATTTGAAGGAGACCTTGCTATACATATTTCAAAAATTATTAAGCAATAAAGCCAGAAGAAGTAAAAAAAAGACAAAATGACAAAAATGTATTTAAATTAATTGAAGCAGAAATCTGAGTAGGGAAGCTCTCAAGTTTTTTGATCCCAAGCAAGAGAAAGCCCTGTCAGAAGAGGAGAGTGACATTGCAGAGTGGCCAAATAAGTCGTTTCCATCCATGTTTGTTGGGATTTGATTCATGTAAAGATATCTTCTCAATCAGCCAGCCTCATTAGCAGCAGTTTTATCCTCAGATCTTTAAGATAGCAATCAGTCCCATGAAGTCCTGCTTCATTAGGCTTTGAGTAGGGAGAAACAGAGACAGACAAAAACAGACACGACTGCTCTCTTTGGCTGGTCAAACGCTACCGAAGCCTTCTCTTTATTCAGGCAGAGACTCTCAGAAACGAAACTTGAGCAAGCATTGTATACCAGAAACGAAACTTAACCTACATAATAAATCAGAATGTCAGAACCCAAATAAGGAGAAAGAATTTCTCTCACTTTTCTACGCATGCCTAAAGTACAGCGTTGTCTCTCAGGCAAAGAGGCCTTGTTTACAATATGTGTCAGAAGACAGGCAAGACAGAATCCAGATGCATTCCTACATGTCCTCCTTTTTCATTTAAATTTGAGAGAGGGACGGCTAATCATACCCCTGCATGTCATCATACTCCATAATTACTCCTCCATATACATCATCACTGTCCTCCTGGACATCGTACCCCTCCTGACTCATGGTACTTTGTTCCGAAGGATGATACCTCATTGAGTACAATTGCCGTCGTGCAAAACTCGATGTCTCCCTTCTACGCAGTGGACATGTGTTACACATAGAAATAAGATTAGGAATACAATTAATGCAAAAACACAAAGATATAAGGCAGATAATAATAATGAACCCATAAAAGAAAACTAGTCTAAGGACAGATAATTCAGGCAACCAAGAAGTCACCCAATCAAAGAGATTAACATCAGTGCGTACATTGTTAGTAATACTCTCCTGTAAATTCTGAAGTTCTTTCTCAATAGTATTATTCAAATCCTGGAATTTTATCCGACATCCCTGGTTCCCGACCAGTTTACAAAATCCTCCGGATTTTGCTAACAGGTAATCTATGGCTAGTCTGTCCTGCATTTGGTCTTGATGAAGCTCAGTGATTTCCATTTGAAGGTCCCGTATGACCCTCCCTGTGGCATTGATTGATTTCTCCAGCCTACAGGTGAGTCCCAAAATGGACCTTCTATTCTCCTGGGAAATGACACCTGGGTATGATCCCAATGTGAGTGCGCCAGTGATAGCACTCCCTATAGCTCTCCCCCAGGAGCTACCATCAGACAGCTGAACATCGATTATCACTTCATCATTGCAACCAGAACCCATCGGGCCGGCAGCAGCTCTCCGGCGCCGTGCATGTGCCTGAGGCGGCATTTGCACTTGTACGGGTAAGGTAAAATAACCCAATGCTGCACATTGATATTGTCCTGGATGGAAATTCGTGGCAACTCCATTAAAAAAGAACCACATGTTGGGATCCTTAATTTGCCATCCATTGCAAATTGAACCACTATCTATAGCAGAATAATCAGGAGTAAACATAGGAAATACATCATATATATCTTCAATAGTAGTGTTAAACAAGGTATAATTAAGCTTATAAGAACTGTTATAACTACCCCATAACCAAAAATAATCATCACAACCCGTATAATTGCCTACATTCCACAAAACCCTTTGTGCTTGAGTCCAGTACTTCCATTTACTATTCCAGACTCCAGAACTATGACAGCAGAAACAAAGTCCTTTAGTGTATTTCTTGAATGTCATGCTTCGCCAACGGGTGTTGTTAAATTGTTCTGGAGGATTAGAGAAGAGTGTAGACCTATCAAGATGTTGCAAATGTCCAATAACCAACTCTGGTGTGTTGAACAATGCCGGAAGAAAAGCCATTTGAGACACTGCCAGTGGATGCTCATAGTATAACGTTGCATTCTTACCATGAACCTCAAACATATAGTTAGCATGACGAATCCAAAAGTTGGGGTTGCCCCCATGAGGTATTGTTCTTACAGCTGGAAGCACAGTAAGAAAGAAAACAAATGTCAGCAAATTTAGTCTACTGGTGAACCACCATCCTGGAGCTGAGTAACCTTCTTCTCTCTCCATGGGCGGATCACTCGAGCAGGAATCCTTCCACTCAGGATCCCCTTGTTGCCAATAAATGACCAATGGCTTAAGAAGACACTCCCCTAAGAAACAGGAGCATGCCCTGTTATTACTAGTACCATATAACTAAACATGAAACATGAGTGACATATAACACAAATGCAATATCACAAACCCATTTACATGTGTAGAGTACTGGAAACTCTGCCATGTGCTTCTGAAGGTATGCAGTTTCATAAGACAATACATAACATAAGCAAAGACAGATCTTTCTCCTGCAAAAGAATAAGCAAAACATTTAAGCATAAACAAGACATGAACATTTTTTTCTCTTCCTTACATGAAGGAGGCCTCTATAGCATTCTAGAAAGCAATTCTTACTACCCAATTACATGAGTAAGGCATTAAACTTCTTCTTCTCCCACTGGATGTAAAGTGAAAGAGGCATTCAATAACTTATAATCAACATAGCATGGTAACTCAAATACAGTACAAATCTCATTAGCATGAGCAGGTAGACAATTTCTTAAAAAGGCTGTCAGGTTTTATAATTCTTCTTTAAAGTCCACACAAACTTTTTAGTCCAATTAAAATGTCCAAATTAAAAAGTCCCAATCTTGATTGAAGCTCTCTGAAACACCATCTCTGCTCCAGCACAGTCCTTGGCATGGCAAGTTGAAATTAAGCCATAAATTAAGTCTCACTGACTTCACAAGACAATCCCACACAACCCCCCTTTTCAGCTTTTCAGGCAGACACACATTCCTTCATGCTCCAGCCACACCCATTTGCAAAGTAGGCCGAAGAGGTATGAACAAACTTGGAACAGCTCACTCTGGGTCTCTTTGTTTGAGGGTTGGGCAATTCAAAATCAGCCAAAAACTCCTTGTATTTTTGCAGTAGTCTGTTGTCGTTCGAGGCGGGATTCATCCCCCTCTTTCTCTGTATTTCTTTCATCTCCAGCATATGATTCTCAACCTTATGACAACCTGCATCTGTTAGTTTGTACTTGCACCCCTTTTTTGTCTTGGGTTTTGTGCGTTCCTCCTTTGGGCCATCCTTCCATTTCTGTAGGATCTTCCTGCCCAAACGTGAGGTATCAAATTTACTACTCAGCTTCTCCTGCTTTTGTGATGAGGGTTGATTCACGGGGGGGCTGAGATCCCCTAAGCTGCTCTTTGAAACACAGTCCTTGCTTTCTGCCACTCTGCATGCATCAACAACTTCAATCTGTGATGAGTTTCCCACCATTTGTTCCCCATCAGCTGGCACTAGTATTGCAACAGTCTCATTTGCAAGCGGCTCTCTGTTCACTGGATATACATCAACAGGTTCCATATCCAGCACCGCTGTAGTTAACGCAGCAGAGAACAGGTCTTTTGTAGGGCTAAAAGGACTTGATTGTTGCAAGTCAGGACATAATTGCCCATCTCCTTTTCTACCTCCATCCCCATCAGGAGTCTGTTGTTTCTCATATGATGGAGGAGCAGTTGCAATGGCCCCCCTTTTCTCTGAAGGCAAAGGCTGTGGGAGGGGATGGCCATCAAGTCTTTGAGACAATAAAATATTTTTTGGAGTAAGTCTCTGAAGGCAGCCTTCAATTTCCTCCCATGTAAATAATATTGACACAGAAATTCCATTATGCTTCTGCATTTCTCTCCCAATCTGTTTCCACTGTTTTAAGTCCAGACCTTCATATTTAAACCAAGGACAGATTTTTGCTATAACTTTAACCAGCTGCTGTATCTTCTTCTCATCTACCTTTCGCCCATTCTCATGCAAAAGATCTGAGATATCTTTACAAAGTTCCTGCATTTCTGAAGAAAGCAAACACCCCATGATAAAAAAAATATATTTTTCTCTTTCCACTTACCCTATATATGGGACCCAAAGTTGACTTTGGATGAATTTTCGAGCTCGATTTATGACCTTCCCGGTCGGGGGTAAATGAGACCTTGTCCCCGGTCGCCAATTATGGGGTGTTAATTAGATGCTAAATGCTGAAGCAGCTTTCACAGAGAGTCCTTTGAAGTTCATTCAATCGCCTCATCACGGAGCACCGCTTGTTGGGATTTGATTCATGTAAAGATATCTTCTCAATCAGCCAGCCTCATTAGCAGCAGTTTTATCCTCAGATCTTTAAGATAGCAATCAGTCCCATGAAGTCCTGCTTCATTAGGCTTTGAGTAGGGAGAAACAGAGACAGACAAAAACAGACACGACTGCTCTCTTTGGCTGGTCAAACGCTACCGAAGCCTTCTCTTTATTCAGGCAGAGACTCTCAGAAACGAAACTTGAGCAAGCATTGTATACCAGAAACGAAACTTAACCTACATAATAAATCAGAATGTCAGAACCCAAATAAGGAGAAAGAATTTCTCTCACTTTTCTACGCATGCCTAAAGTACAGCGTTGTCTCTCAGGCAAAGAGGCCTTGTTTACAATATGTGTCAGAAGACAGGCAAGACAGAATCCAGATGCATTCCTACACATGTTCACTACGGAAAATGAAAGATAGGCTCAAATATTGTTGCTTAGTAGTAGGTGTTGTGTGTGGGGGTACTGCAGTGGCTCAAGTCGCTAAGACGCTGACTGGGAAGCGGAAGGTCAGCAGTTCGATTCCCGAGTACTGCAGGACGGAAATGAGCTCCCGTCTTCATCCCAGCTCCTGCCAACCTAGCAGTTCAAAAGCAAGAAATTGCAAGTAGATAAATAGGGACCACTTCGGTGGGAAGGTAACAGCGTTCCGTGCACTCCGGTGTCTAGTCATGCCTGCCACATGACCACGGAAACGTCTGCAGAAGCAGACAGCGCTGGCTCTTCGGCTTAGAAACAGAGATGAGCACTGCACCCTAGAGTCGGATATGACTGGCTTTCGAGCAAGGGAAACCTTTACCTTTACCTAGTAGGTGTTGTAGTAACTCTCTGCGACTAACCAGGAAAGGGACCTTGGTGTCCTGGTGGACAGCTCAATGAAGGTGTCAACCCAGTGTGCCTCAGCAGTGAAAAAAGCAAATTCAATGCTAGGGATCATTAGGAAGGGTATAGAAAATAAGTCAGCAAGTGTCATTTTGCCTCTTTATATATCTATGGTGAGGCCCCATCTGGAATACTGTGTGGTCGCCATACCTCCAGAAGGATATTATGGAGTTGGAAAAAGTGCAGAGGAGGGCAACGAGAACGATTAGGGGACTGGAACACCTTTCTTACCATCTGAGGGTGCAACGGTTGGGCCTCTTCACTCTTGAACGACGGCGTCTAAGAGGTGACCTGATTGAAGTTTATAAAATCATGCACGGTATGAACAAAGTAGATAAGGAAAAACTGTTTTCCCTGTCGCACAACACTAGAACTAGGGGCCACTCCATGAAACTTTTCGGTACTAGTTTTCAAACAAATAAGAGAAAGTACGTTTTCACCCAGAGGATCACTGGTCAATGGAACTCCCTGCCAGAAGAAGTGGTGACAGCTGTCAGTCTTAACAGCTCACTCCGTCATGCAGTGCTCAGGTATCAAACTCCGACCTTCCAGTCATTAAGTTCAGCATCTTAACCCTTTGTGTAATGACATGGGCTTCTGGGAATTCAAGTCCACAGAACTGCTTCTACACAACTACTAAAGGTAAAACAGCTATATCCTGTTTTTTACATGGGTATGCTGTATTTAAACATTAGCAGTACAAAGATACCTTTTGGCATCATGCTGATAATTAGAAATTATGAAGAGGACTTCATGAACATTGAAACAATGCAAAAATATTTGTCATGAACAGGCCTTTAGTAGGAATAACACAAAGGCCCATACTCCTTAGTCCCGAATGAATTTAACAATTTACTTAAAATTAAGTTGTACTGCTTTCAGTGGAATTAACCTCATAATTTAACTAAACATCTGTCGGCGTATTTAACTGTTAGATCTGGCCCTTATAAGCATCAGTCCAGGACAACGATGAACAAACAGCAAAAGGCTTTGTTTAACAGTCAATTAGAGATGAGCTTACAAGGTGTTCCGGATTCCGAGATAGCTATACAATCCTAGTAGAGTCAGTCCTTCTGGACTCTTATCTGGTGATGGGCAATAAACTAGCTACTATAGAAGCTACCCACCATTACCCGCCGCCACCTCCACTCGCACCCTGGGCAGCAGAGGTGAGGGAGGCAGAGGAGGGAGGACCCGGCAGGCTGCCCACCGCCAGCCATAATCAAAAAAGCATGCAAGTAACTTAACTAAAACAATGTAGTCTGCAACTATAGCAATGTAGAGACTTGATAGAGTGGACTTTTCCTTCATACTAAGTTTTTACTTTTACTTTCATAACAAATGAAGTAGAACTGTGTTTTTTAAACTGATAATATGCATGATAATACTTTGTTTTGAACTGTAACAACATGTATGATGTGAGGATACTGGTGTAGAAACCGGCAAACTACGCCAGAAATTTTTGCCAAGAGAACCCTATGGACCAGAACAAAAGGCAAAACAAAAGAGGCAAGTTAGATGAAACAGGATGCTTAACACAGATCAAAAGAAGGGGAGAGATGGGAGAGGGGGAGGAGAAATACAGTGTTGCAAAGAACAATACTGCATAGGAACATGGAATGTGAGGTCGATGAACCAAGGAAAACTGGAAGTGGTGAAAAATGAGATGGAAAGAATAAACATTGACATCTTGGGAATCAGCGAGCTAAGATGGACAGGGATGGGAGAATTCAACTCGGGAAACCATCACATCTACTACTGTGGTCAAGAAAACTTCAGAAAAAATGGAGTAGCCATAATTGTCAACAAAAGAGTGAGAAAAGCAGTAATCGGATACAATCACAAAAATGATAGAATGATGTCAGTCAGAATACAAGGCAAACCTTTTAATATCACTGTAATCCAAATATACGCACCAACCACGGGCGCAGATGAATCCACAGTGGACCAGTTCTATGAGGACCTTCAAGACCTCATAGAACAGACACCAAGAAATGATGTCCACATTATCTTGGGAGATTGGAATGCCAAAGTAGGAAATCAAAAAGTAGATGGAATATCAGGCAAGTTTGGTCTTGGAACACAGAATGAAGCAGGGCTAAGATTGATAGAGTTCTGTCAAGATAACACACTGGTCATAGCAAACACCCTCTTCCAGCAACACAAGAGGCGACTTTACACATGGACATCACCAGATGGCCAACATCGAAACCAGATTGATTACATACTCTGCAGCCAAAGATGGAGAACCTCCATACAGTCAGCAAAAACAAGACCTGGAGCAGACTGTGGCTCAGATCACAACCTACTAATAGCAAAATTCAGACTTAGACTAAAGAAAATAGGGAAAACAATAAGGCCAGACAGATATAACCTAGACAACATCCCTAAGGAATACATGGTGGAGGTGAGGAACAGATTTAATGGTTTGGAATTGATAGACAGAGTGCCAGAAGAATTATGGACAGATGTGTGGGACATCATGCAGGAGGCAGCAAGGAAAACCATACCAAAAGAAAAGAAGCATAAGAAAGCAAAGTGGTTGTCTGATGAGACTCTTAAAATAGCAGAGGAAAGAAGGAATGCAAAAGGCAAAGGAGAAGAGAAAAAATACAGTCACTTGAACACAGAATTTCAAAGAAAAGCAAGGAGAGACAAGGAAATCTATTTAAATGAACAGTGCAAAGAAATAGAGGAAAGCAACACAAGAGGCCAGACTAAGATCTTTTCAAAAAAATTGGGGAAATCAAGGGAACATTCAAAGCAAAAATGACCATGGTAAGGGACAAAGACGGCAAGGAGTTAGCTGATGCAGAAGAGATTAAGAAAAGATGGAAAGAATACACAGAGGAACTTTACAAAAAGGACCTCAACACCACTGATAATCACAATGAGGAGAACATTGAACTTGAGCCAGACATCCTAGAGAGTGAAGTCAGAAAGGCCCTAAAAAGCACTGCAAACAACAAAGCTAGTGGAGATAACGGTATCCCAGTTGAATTTTTCAAAGCTCTAAAAGATGACGGAATCAAATTACTGCATTCAATGTGCCAGCAGATCTGGAAATCAAAACAGTGGCCAAAGGATTGGAAAAGATCAGTATACGTTCCAATCCCAAAGAAGGGTAGTGCCAAAGAGTGTTCAAATTATCGAACAATTACGCTCATCCCACACGCTAGCAAAGTGATGCTCAAGATAATACAGGATAGACTTCAGCAGCACGTGGAGAGAGAATTGCCAGAGGTGCAGGCGGGTTTCAGAAGAGGCAGGGGGACTCGAGACCACATTGCTAATATACGGTGGATCATGGAGAAAACAAAAGAATATCAGAAACAAGTACACCTCTGCTTTATTGACTACACCAAGGCCTTTGACTGCGTGGACCACAATAAAATGTGGCAAGTACTTAAAGAAATGGGAATACCAGAACACCTCATATGCCTCATGAGAAATCTGTACAAGAGTCAAGAAGCAACAGTTAGGACAGAACACGGAATGACAGATGGTTTGGAATAGGAAAAGGAATAAGACAAGGCTGCATTTTATCACCCTACCTTTTCAACCTATACACAGAGCACATCATGCGCAATGCAAGGATGGAGGAATCACAATATGGGATAAAAATTGCTGGGAGAAACATCAACAATTTGAGATATGCAGACGATACCACCCTAATGGCAGAAAGTGAGGAAGATTTAAAGAAGCTACTGATTGGGTTGAAAGAAGAGAGTGCAAAAGCTGGCCTGAGACTTAACATCAAGAAAACCAAGATAATGGCAACAGGCCCTATCAGCACCTGGAAAGTAGATGGGGAAGCAGTAGAAGCAGTGACGGATTTTACTTTCTTGGGATCTAGGATCACTGCAGATGGTGACTGCAGCAATGAAATAAATAGGCGACTGATTCTAGGGAGACAAGCCATGAGAAACCTGGGGAACATAGTGAAAAGTAGAGACATCACCTTGCAAACAAAAATCCGTATAGTCAAAGCAATGGTATTCCCGGTGGTAATGTATGGATGCGAGAGCTGGACCATTAGGAAGGCTGAGCGCAGAAGAATAGACGCCTTTGAGATGTGGTGTTGGAGGAGAGTTTTGAGAGTACCCTGGACAGCGAGGAGAACAAATAAGTCAATCTTGAAAGAAATCAGTCCTGACTGCTCCTTAGAAGGTCAAATAGTAAAGATGAAGATGAAGTACTTTGGACACCAAATGAGAAGAGAGGATTCACTTGAGAAAGCCTTGATGCTGGGAAAGGTGGAGGGCAAAAGAAAAAGGGGACAGCCAAGGATGAGATGGCTGGATGGCATTGTGGACGCAGCGGGCACTGAGCTGAGCGGGCTGAGGAGGATGGTGGAGGACAGGGATACCTGGAGATCAATGGTCCATAGGGCCAAAGGGCCGGAATCGACTGTGCGACTGAACAACAACAACAAAATAGAAGTGTAGCATAATGGAGGGACCCAGGCTTAGCACTACCTGGCTACCTGTATGGTCTAGGAATTATAGATCCGGTCCGGACCTACCCTTGTTTACCCGTGGGGCATATATAGTGTCTCCCCGGCGGTAGCTCCTGGATACAAGGTAGTGACCTGCCGGACAAATTTAACTAACCAATCATAACAGGGAATATATGTAGTTAACCAATGGAGAACAGGATCCAAAACTGTAACCAATCACAGGGCTTGGTTTAGCCTAACAAGTGTGCCCTTTTGCAGGGGTTTTGCGCCACTTTGGGCTTCTAGTTAGAATGGCGGGAAACCTCCATTTTCCTCTGGCAAGAGTGCTCCCCACTCTACTTGCAAATGTGCCTCAATACACAACATTAACCTAAACCTGCTTTGGGTACTCAAGAGAAATGGCCTTTGAGAAGCATGAGTGATATATGAGTGACTCATATAGGGAGAGATAAAACAGGTGGGCCCCAAGCCACCAACTTGGTTAAAAGACCAGCAATTATTTGCACCTCTTCTCTTAGGATTGTCTCCGTTCCATCTGATCATTTAAAAACAATTTGAAAGCATAGGTTTTGTTTTTTTCCTTTCCAAAGAGGAACAAAGGAACTTAAGAACTATTGTCCACTTTGAAATGTTACCTTCTGGGGCATAATTTTATCTTGTGGTGTACCCTCCCAATTCTAATAGTATTGGATGATAGTGAATATTTAGATCCAGTCTGGCATCAAGACGGAAAGTGTTTTAATTACCCTAGTAACAGGTAGCTGGACTACCTCAGTACTGTCTATATTGGACAGCCCTTTAAGACATTTCAAAACTTGAAATGGATTTAAAAAAATGAACAGTGGGGTATTTGTTGAAGCAAGGTAGTCATATCATATCACACCTACATACATAAACATCTAGCCTAAAAAGGTTGAGCTTTCTGGAACTAAGTAAACTAAAGTTGAAATAAACTCTAAACAAAACTAACTAATGGGCTACTGGTAGATCATCTTTAAATGCCTCCCTGAACAGGGATGTTTTAAAGCAGGGGTTCACAACCTATGTCCTGTGGGCCAGATCTGGCCCACAGTGCCAAATAATCTGGCCATGACCCTGCTTCAGCTGCCCCTGCAGCTGCCGGAATCAGCCACCGACTCATTTACAGCCACATAAACAGGTTTA
This sequence comes from Bradypodion pumilum, assembly GCA_035047305.1. Lineage (NCBI taxonomy): Eukaryota > Metazoa > Chordata > Lepidosauria > Squamata > Chamaeleonidae > Bradypodion > Bradypodion pumilum. The sequence continues at coordinate 13,570,446 of JAWDJD010000008.1, forward strand.
CGACAACCATAAATGTGTCTGAGGCTGTTGTAAATGCATTCATGACAGCTGTGGACATGTTTTATGGCACCAGTCCGGCCCGCTCAGCTGTCTGACAGGGCGTAGTCCAGCCCATGGCTGAAAAACAATGAGAGCCCCTGTTTTAAAGCATTTAACTCATCCAGGGATAGTACTTGGTGCAGCCCCACCAGTAAAGATTTCCATAGAATGGGTGTACTCAGTGAGGTGTTGTGTATGAAACTGTATCGCTTTAAGAATGAATGTAGCCACTGCAATGTCCGAATGTAACCTAACAATGATCACAATGTATCTCAGCTGTTTAATGGAATGCAAGCTAGCTACCCATAGAGGGCAGCTGCGAGTGTTCAGCTCACATGGTACAAATTCCCCAATTACCGTCAGCCACGGGAACCTTCCTGCACAAGGAACATCTGGAGAAGAAGGGCGTGACTCAGAATGACATCACACAGGTAGCAGCCAATATGCTACCATGTAACCAGGTTCAAATGTATTGTTGCATTATAAAAGGAGGAGTATCTCCGCCATTACCACATGTTCAGTCTACCGGTGTGCCAATAAAGATGTGTTAAGCCAGACTTCGGCTGCTTCTATTGTCTTGGTTCCAGTACACTAAAGAAGGGCTCTTTTCCTTGTGAAAGTATTCTTTGCCAATTTCGGTGTTGGCATCAGGAGTTGTACCATTTGTAATGATCAGGTGGTACAGGCAGACATTTTTTGGCAGAAATGTTCCATCAGATAACAAGGTACCAAACTGCAAAGCGCTATATATGTTAGTGTTAATACCTTCTGTCTGATACAGAAGGGAACACGGAGCCAGTGTAGGATGGGCTAGGATGAGGTGATTGTAATTCTTCAGCCCGGAGATTAATCTGGCCGTAACATTCTGAACATAATGTAATTTCCGTATCTATCAGAGTCAAGGACAGCCCCGCACAGTGAGCATTATAGCAATCAATCCTTGTGACTACCAATGCATGCACTAGTGTTGTCAGGGACCAGCTGTTTAAGTAGGGTTGAAGTTGGGAGATCCAGTTAAGACAGGAGAAGGCTGTTTTAACTACTACCAATATCTGTTGATCTAAGCCAGTGATGGCCAACCTTGGCACTCCAGATATTCTTGAACTTCAGTTCCCAGAAGCCCTGATCAGCAGGTATGCTGACTTGGGTTTCTGGGAACTGAAGTCCAAGAACACCTGGGGAACCAAGTGACAAGGTTGGCCATCACTGATCTAAGCATTGGATCTAAGATAATACCCAAATTATGGACTTAGTTCCTCAAAGGGACAACAACTCCACCCAAGGACAGGGTCATCCCCCACAACAGTTCCTCAAAGGGAGAACAACTCCACCCAAGGACAGGGCCATCCCTCACAACAGTTGTAAAAAGACCACCACCACCCCAACAGTAGGACCTCCGTCTTGTTGGAATTTAGCTTCAACCTGTTTGCCCCCATCCTTTCCATTATTGAGTCCTGGCAGTCATCAAGGTATCTGATGGCATCCACTGCAGAGGATGTAAAGAAGAGAGAGATAGAGTTGTGGATCATCAGCATATTGATATTAATGACCTCCCCTCAATGGCTTTTGTTGTTGTTCAGTCGCATAATTGAGTCCTACCCTTTGCGACTCCATGGACGATGTTAAATAATATAGGGGGCTATGGTGGCTTAGTGGTAAAGATGCTGAACTTTATGACTAGACTAAAAGGTCAGCATGTCAGTTCGAGACCCGAGTGCTGCATGAAGGAGTGAGCTCCCATCTCTGTCCCAGCCCCTGCCAAACTAGCAGTTCGAAAGTAAAAAATTACAAGTAGATAAATAGGTACCATTTTGGTAAGAAAGTAAACAGTGTTCTGTGGACTACGGTGTTGAGGTATGCCTGCCACATGTCCATGGAAACATCTGCAGACGCAGACAGCACTATGGAGATGAGCACCGAATCCTAGAGTTGAATACAACTAACGTTCGAGCAAGAGCGACTTTTACCTTTACCTAAATAACATCATGGAGATAATCAAATCCCTGGGACAGCCCACAATGAAGTATCCATTGGGGGGGGGGGTCAACACTTTCTCCCCCATTTGGATTCTCTGAATGTAGCCATCAAGAAAGGACTGAAGCCACCAGAATGCAACACCTCCAATCCCTGATCCAGACAGTATCTTTCTAAAGATATACTATGGCCAACAGTATCAAAGGCCACTGTGAGATCCGGGAACACTAAGAAGGCTGAAGCCCCTCCATCTGCTTCCCTGAGAAGGTCATCGGGCAATGTGACCAGTGCAGTTTTGGCGCATTCTGAATCAAATTCAGAAGAGAACTAAAAGCATTTCATTAGAATACTGTCACTCTTCCAAAAATCAGAGTTAAGTAACACACAGCTGCCTTCCATGCGTCCCTCTGCCATTTGGGGCCTCCCAGATCCTTGCTGCTGCCAACAAACCAAATGATTATGCTGGGGAAAAGGTGGAGGGGAATTATTTTTGAATACCTTGCTCCTCAGTAGGGGTGCAAGAAGGACTGTTCTGCTGGGAAAACAAGACTAGTACGGTCCACACCTCCAATTTCCCGGCATAAACAGATGAAATGTTTCACTGGCAGTGTCCCTTATTCCTTAGTGGGAGAGCATAGGAGAAAAGAAAGTGAAAGTCCTTCACACACACACACACACACACACACACACACACACACACACACACACACACACACACACACACACACACACACACACACACACACACTTTGTTAATCTGCACATCTCAGTGACCTCTGCACTCCATCCCTATTTTCATTAAGTCACCTTTTCAGAATGAAGAATGATGTTACATGTAGCGACTAGCTCCCTTCCCCCTTGCCTCCTAGAATGGAAATATTGGGATGTCCTGGATTTCCCAAGATGTCCTGGTTACACAACACAGAGGGGATGAATCTCTAGTTCCAGCAATGCTTTACATGCTGCTCTCCATCCATAGCACAGAAACAATGCAAACACATTTGTGGATTTGTTAGAACAAGGGCCTGACCATTTCTCTCAAGATATGCTTCCGCTTCAGGGGAAGCATTTCATCATTTATTTATTTATTTTTCTGATTTATATTGCCACCCAACTCCAAAGACTCTGGGCGGCTCACAGAAAATAAAACCAATCACATTTTAAAAACCAATTTTAAAAAACCCATTAAAACTGCCACCAAAAATTACTCCTAGCAAACAGAGTGCAATAAGCCTTCATGGTGAACAGGGCGAGAGTTCTACACCTTCTAGAAGCACATAAAGTATTGCGCTTAAAGTGGCTTCATAGATAAAGGAACATGTAGCATTATGAATGATGATCGTGAAAAAGACAAAATTGCAAACAAATACATCCACCAGGGAGACTTAAACAGAGGAAACTCTTTATGACAAACCAGTGTGAGAGGCTTGAAGAATCACTCTTAACAACAACAACAACAACTATTGGTTGTGCTTGCTGAAAGGATACGGACTGAAGTTACAAAAAAAATGTAACTTCAAGCCTGTTAGTCCATCTGTCTGAGTGCTATCTATATCAAGGGTTTCCAACCTTTTCAAGCTTGGGGCCAGGTCACGCCCTCTCAGTCAGCTTCGATGGCCGGATGGCCATTTTGCCCTGCCTGCACGATGGGTACATCGTGACAACTGCTGACCTTCCAGTTGTCAAGATCAGTGTCTTAACCTGTGCTTAGTTTTATGTCACATAATCACTGTTTTTTACTTGGGCCCTTAGAGTAAAATTAAAGAATGCTCAATTCCATTTTAAAATACAAGATCTTACAGTCTGAAGAGGCACGTTGGAAAAGAATATATCTCTTCAAATATTTAAGCATTAAACTACTTTAAAAAGGGAAAATATATAAAAGCATTTTTAAAAGTAAAAAACATTAGTTCTTAAATCTTTAAGCATGTTTAAAAATATTACACAGAGAAAAATTATTTCAATGATTCAATAGCCATGGCCATTAAAGCCTATGAAGAACATAGTCCACAATGTTGATATTTGTGACTTCTGGAGAAGCCTGTGGCTTTCATTGCTACTTGGTGCTAGCACTGTTGATATCAGCTTAACTTCACATAGAACTGTGATGTAATGTGTTCCTCCCAAGATCCACCTATATGTATCTCCATATGTCTGGCTATCTTTCTAGCCATTATTTATACTCTTTAATTGTCCTTATCTAAACATATATATTTTCTCAGTTGGTCCTTATATAGATGTGAGGAGAGGGATTGCCTAATGCTCATATATGCCACCCAGAACTCCTTAGAGAAGAACGGCATAGTACAAATAAACAATAATGATGGTTTAGAGATATTCACACTCCAGAGAGAAATTTTCTCTCCAACATTTTAGCATAGGAATAGGGCTTGGGCAAGAGCTCATCTCAATAAATATAACTACAATTCCTTCAATAATGGCATTCTTCCAACTTATACATGTTTCTAGTGCATCTGCCACCTGCAATTGCCTTGCAAGTTGGCAGCTTCAAAGCACAAACATCTTCAATGTTGATGTTTGCAATGTCATGCATGATGAACGGCTGCAAGCTGCACAGGGTGGAGCACGGGGTGCAGATAATAATGCAAAGGAGTGTTGCAAAGATGATGCAATTTTTGTTTAAACCAGGGCTCCAAATTGTATCAGAGACCCACCACTTGTGTTGGGGTACACAGAAAGAGCCTCCTCGAAGTTTGTGGTAATTGTGAGCCACAATCAGGCATACCACAGACAATGTGATAGCTAATCTTTCTCACACTAGATCAGGCAAAAGGAACTATGGAATGACTTCACCAAAAGGTGACTTCATTTTGTCAGGTTCACGTCTGGCCTAGACATGGAAGACAACCACTTGAGTTCTCTCTGGGGCTAGCACTGAATCCTTGAGGCTTTGGAAACAGAAGATGGTGGCTTCTGTCTTGATACATTCTCTATACAACCTCTCCATAGGCACTAGGCCTCTATCCACCAAAACTGCCCTGAAATATCTGTGATATGAATTTTTTTTCTTTTACAGGAATTGATTTGCTAAAGTCAGGCTTCCATATCTAATGTAAGTTCCTTTCCAGGAAAATTTTCCACTTTCATCTGCATTCTGATTCATCTTAACTGCTGATCTACAGTATATCCGTTCTTCAGAAGTGTTCATTTATGGAGATGACTCACTTGTTTAATTGCTCATTTTGCTAAATAGTAGCAAGAAAGACAGATAGACAGACAGACAGTCAGGGAAGCCCAGAATTTCTTTGTCAGTCCTTTTTTCCCTCCACAAATTTCACAACTGTAACAATTCCTTCCATCCCCATTTTCTTTCTTCTTTTTTTAATTGTTTCATCATGCTAGAAACTGTCTTAGGATAAATCTGAAAAATGAGGATAAGATTCACACATCAAAAGAATGGTGCTGAATGAAAAAGCACAGGGGTTGAAAATAAATATATAATTGCCTCTCACTTAAATTTTATCATGTGTCATTATATAGTAACCCTAACAGGGATTTTAACGTAGGTAAGACATTTAAGGATGGTTTCACCTGTTCCATCCTCTCCTATCCAACTCTAGGGTTCAGTGCTCATCTCTGTTCCATAGCCGACGAGCCACGCTATCTGAATCTGCAGAGGTTTCCATGGACATGTGGCAGGCATGATGACTAGACACCAGAGTGCACGAAATGCTGTGTACCTTCCCACCGAAGTGATACCTATTTAACTACTTGCAATTTCTTGTTTTCGGACTGCTAGGTTTGCAGGAGTTGGGACAGAGACTGGCGCTCACTCCGTCCTGTAGCACTTGGGTCATGAACTGCTGACCTTCCAGTCATCAAGTTCAGCATCTTAACCACTAAGCCACCACAGTCCCTTTTATTCCTCACATTTTTCTTCATCAGCCCAGTGGACAACTTACAACCTCCAGGTATCTCCACAATTTTCTGAATTGGGGCAAGTTTTAGAGTTTTTAGAGTCTTAGAGTTTTAGAGCTTTTTAGGGGTTAAATGTGTATATGTGGGGTGGGAGTATGTTGATAATTTTGTACAGTATTTTGTTTGGGTGTTGTTGGGTTGATAAGTGTTTTTTTCCTCCCCAATCTTGTTGTTCTGTGCAGGACAATGACAATAAAGATTTATCTATCTATCTATAACCTCTCCCCATCCCAGCAAACATTTGACCCATTCTGAGGCCAAAATCTCCTTTTACTGTTTTTCTCTTTTTTAAAAAAAACATAAATAATGTGCAATGGTAGTATTGTCGCCAATGAGGTTAATCAGGGGTGTGCTGGGCACCTCAGGAGGGCGGTGGACAGGAAGTGATGGAGCGTCTATTGGGAGGGTTGGGGGGAGAAATCCTGTACATTCCTATTTGCCTCTGGGAGTGCGCCAGTCGCTGGCGCGCACCCGGATGAGTCCCTGTATCCCTGTGGGCCTGCACACCACAGAGGTTAATCCACTTTCACTGTTTACATAAGACACTCATAGATTGGTACTCACTGATTTACATTTTATCTTTTTGTTACCGTCATGTCCTCTCAGAATTGTTAAAAAGTAGAACAGGTTGAGACAGGAGTGGATGAAATCACTTGAAAAGAAAATGGTTTAAGTTACAGTAAAGCATACAGCAGGTAGATTCCAGGAGCAACAGAAGTCAGGAAACATACAAAAGAAATGTCTTCTTATGGTTAAAAAAAATTAAGCTCAAAATTTTTTGCTAACCAAAACAGAGCAGGAAGTGTGTGAACTATCAACACCCTGAAGGCTGAATTTGTATTTTTTTAAAAAAAAAATACTAAAATACTGTACTAAAATTTTATTTTAGTACATGGGACAGAAAAGTTACAAGCATCTCCCTTTGACCTGGCAGTAAAACATACAACACCAATAAATTAAATAATTACTTGTTGTGAATTCTCAGAACCAGCTGTTTCATGCAGATGGCATAATTCTGTGCTGTCAGGTCAATTCTTACTTATGGTGTTCCTTTCCAAAGTTTTCTAAAACAGGGTAATTAGAATGGGTTTACCATTCCCTTCTTCTACACCAGGCTTCCTTAAACTTGGCTCTCCAGATGTTCTTGGACTTAAATTCCCAGAAGCCCAAGTCAGCACTTTTGTTGATCAGGACTACTGGGAACTGAAGGCCAAGAACATCTGGAGCACCAAGGTTGGCCATCCCTAGAGGCATCCTGGAACTGTGCACCTTGCCCATGGCCTCAAATACTGGCTCTTCTCCCTAGAGCAGTGGTAATTAACCTTGGCACTCCAGGTGTTCTTGGACTTCAATTCCCAGAAGCCCAAATCAGCACTCCTGCTGATCAGGGCTTCTGGGAATTGACGTTCAAGAACACCTGGAGTGCCAAGGTTCTCCAGCACTGCCCTAGAGCAGTGATGGCAAATCCTGGCACTCCAGCTGTTCTTGAACTTCAATTCCCACAAGCCCTGATCAACAGGAGTGCTGACTTGGGCTTCTGGGAATTGAAGTCCAAGAACAGCTGGAGTGCCAAGGTTTACCATCAAGGCCCTAGAGGCTCAATGGGGAATTGAACTACCAATCTCTGATTCCACAGCCAGATACCTAAACCAGGGGTGTGCTGGGCACCTTGAGAGGGTGGTGGACAGGAAGTGATGGGTTGCCTATTAGGGGGGTGGGGGGGGGAGAAATCCCATACATTCCCATTACCTCTGCCTGCCTCTGGGGGTCACCAGTTGCTGGGGCGCACCAGGATGAGTCCCTGTACCCTGTGGGCCAGCACACCACTGACCTAAACTATTGAGCTATCCAGCCAGCTTACCCCGTTACCAGCCAGTTTAGCCACCACACACCCTGCCTTATTGTAATTCTGGCCCTGTGTGAAGATATTTCAAAATACTGTACAGTACACGGGAAGTATTACCCAGAAACAGAGCCCTATAGGGATTATATATGTTTATATAACATATATATATGTTATATACATGTTCCTTTATATACATGTTCCTTTAACAGAAATTAAAATTGGAGAAGGCTCCCACCTCTCCACCACCCACCATAAATAACTAATATTGTTACATGCACCTTATTTGTTCTACAACAGCCATTTTCATACTGTGTCCTTGAAAATCTTTAGTTTCTTGAATTTAGGAAAGCCACATTTTGGAATTTAGCTTCCTCATTTCGGGTGCTGTTTTCTAGCACCATTAGTTTCTAAGCCTGGTAATCCAAAAAGTAATTATTTCATGTTTTGGGGATTTTTCCAAAGCTTATGACATCGTATTTCTCAATAGGAAATGCATTCACAGCAAACAGATCTCTTTCTTTCACACACACTTCTATAGCATGCAGTAACTATGATGACTGATCTGGCTTGCTGACTAAACACACACCCTAGAGAAAGATGGGCCTGAGTCGATTGTTTTGTGGAGTGCTTCTTGGGAGACATTGGGAGTTGCTTACCTAATACATCAAGCATTTCTTGACAACAGGAAGCTTGGGAAATATCGCCGTCAACAGAATAAACAGTTTTAAGGGGAGTCTTTTTGAATGATTAGCATTCAAAATGGTTATGGGAAGCATATTGCTCAAAGGAAGACAATTTTATTTATTTATTTATTTATTAAACTTATATCCCGCCCTTCTAGGAAAAACTTTCCTACTCAGGGCGGCTTACAGCATAAAATTCAAAACTACAAACTCACACAAATATTAAAATTTTCATATAAACCTCTCAAAACCCAAGTTTTTTAGGATTGTTATCTGCGTGACACTATATATGTTGACCAGAGAGGAGAAGGCAGACATGTTGTGTAGTTCTTCTAGTCTTAAAACTAACATGAGTTTATTATTTATTTATTTATTTATTTATTTATTTATGTAGTGGGAACACCACTCAGGGCGGCTAACAACACATAAGAACAATAAGAACGATACTACAAACAATTTAAAATGACAATCAGCTAAAAAAAAACAAAGCTAAAACAATAATCAACCTCCTCCCCCCAATTAAAAGATTAAAACACATAAAACCAATTGAATTATCATTTTTTAAAAATGCCCTCAACCTAAAAATAAAAACATGCAGAAGCTAACAGGAACCCTCAGACAGTCGAAATGAGCCAGCAGGCTTGCGTGGTCGAATCAAGCATGCCCCACACCCACTGGCATAGCCAGGTCTTCAGCATTTTTCTGAATGGAAGAAGGTCCGAGTAGAGTTGAAGTTAAGGTGGTAAGAGGTAATAACAGGGATGGGGCAGACACGGTGAAGGATCTCTTCCTGGCCCCACTCAGATGGAGTTACAGAGGTTACACTCCGTATTTGTACCGCTGCAGTGGTGGGCTCAATTTTTTTTTACTACCACACTGTGGGTGTGGTGTGGTGGGCATGGCCAGGGGAAAGCCCTGCAATGCACCCGAATTAGGACTATTTTATTTCAAAACTTTGATGGGCCCCCAGCCAGAATTTGTGCTATCGGTTCTGGCGAACTGGTGCGAACCTGCTGATGCCCACCACTGTGCTGTCCTGTGACTGCTTATAGTCTGTCATCTGCAAAGCTTAGGTTTCTCTCTCCATTTTGAATATTGCAGCTGTCCAAAGGCAGGCAATAATATAAATTCTGATGTTTGGGAGTAGGGCACCTGCCATTGAAAGCAATTAGGCAAACAACCACATCACCCTGAATTCTCTCCATTTTGCCTGATATTAGTAGCTAAGCCAGCTGGCTATAGTTAGTACAGTACTTAGATGCAAGATCACCTTCTGGAGTATTGCCAGAGTCAATAATATTGGACTGGACAGATGAAAGTTGACTCAGCTTTATATATCCCTGAGCCCATTTCATGAACAAGTTATCAAGTACAGAGAGAAGATAGCACCATATAAACACTGCATTCCTAATTTTAGGGTTTCTGCCGTTAACATGCAAATAGATGTTCAGAGATATTCCTGGCAATAAGAATCCTGGACAGCACCGGGAACTCACAAGTTCCATGTGCAATTACACCCCCTAGCAGTAGTTGCTTAACACCCCCTGCAAAGTTCTTGCTACGCCTAAATGAACCTTCTGTTTCGGGGTATAAATCCGGATTAATCCCTGCACCAGGAATTAATAAGATTTTGCTTATCCAGTTTACTTTCGGTTTCCTCTTCTCTTCTCTCTCTTTCTTCTCTCTTTATTTCTTCTCTCTCTCTCTCTCTCTCTCTCACACACACACACACTCACACACACACCACACACACACAATTTCACATCACACTTCCCAAATGTAGGTTATCGAAACAGTCTTAAGGGAATTGTTTCTTTTAAACCTGTATTTGTGTCATGCTAAAATTGTACTGATTTTATGTGTGTGCCCAGGTGAATCGGTGTATATTTCCTCTCAGTATATTTTAGAAATTCATTTAGCATAGGACACACCAGGTTTCAAACAAGATAATAAGAATGTGTAAATTCCTCTAGAATGCTTTCTATATTGACAAAAGCCACTCGGAGAATCCTTACCTCCTATCACTCAATGACAAAGCAGCTAGTTAACTTATCAAAGTGCATAATAAAACGTTTGCGGTAACAAGATCACGAATTGAGATCAGCACGCCTCAAGAACCACCGAATCTTGTACGATCAGCCCATCCTTCCACTGTGGCCAGCAAAGGAAACCGACTTCAGGCTTATTTTGCATTTTCCTTAGTTTGTATACCAGAAGTCCAAATTAAACCAGCACCACCACCTACAAAAGGCATATACAGAAAATTAGACAAGCCGACTCTTCTGAGTCTAAAAAATATTTCCAATACAGAGGTGGTGTGTGAGAGAGAGGGAGAGTCTACTGCTAGCCATTACCCTGGCCAAGTCTATGTGGAAGGTAACTGTTATTTATTCAAAAAAATGGGAATCAGAAATGTTTGATGTTCTCCTACAGCAGGTCCTGTTTTGTTTCCAGCTCGTCTTTGTGCAAAGCTTGAGAGAGGTTGCTTTGAGGAATTATTCTTCATGCTCTTTTAGGATTTGTTGTTCAGTCGCACAGTCGATTCCGACTCCTTGCGACTCTATGGACCATTTCATTTCAAGTTTAATTTCTATACCGCTTACTCACCCAGCGGGCAACTCAAAGCGGTGTACATAGTAACAATAAGATAGTACAATAACACAAGTAAATATAACACAATAATACAATAATACAATAATAAAGCAATAATGTCATCAAATTACAAGATGACAAGTCAGGGGAAAAACCACAATATTAAATACAAAATCAAACCCCATTAAGAAACCCTTCAAGAGGAGCCACCCAAGTACTCCCACTTCCTTGTGGCCAATGCCAGGTTGGGGAAGGAGCTCAGGTGATAACCGCTTTCTTCCCTGCGCCGGTGGTAAGGTAAGGGCGTCCTCCAGGCACCTCTGTCCTCCACCATCCTCCTCAACCCACCCAGCTCTGTGCCCATTGTATCCATAATACCATCTAGCCATCTCAGCTTTGGCTGCCCTCTTCTTCTTTTGCCCTCCACCTTTCCCAGCATCAAGGCTTTCTCAAGTGAATCCTCCCTTCTCATTTGATGTCCAAAGTACTTCATCTTCATCTTTACTATTTGACCTTCCAATGAGCAGTCAGGGTTGATTTCTTCTAATATTGACCTATTTGTTCTCCTCGCTGTCCATGGTACTCTCAAAGCTCTCCTCCAACACCACATCACAAAGACATCTATTCTTCTACGCTCCGCTTTCCTAATGGTCCAAATCTCACAGCCATACATTACCACCGGGGATACCATTGCCTTAGTTTGTTTGCAAAGTGATGTCTCTACTTTTCACGATGTTCCCCAGGTTTCTCATAGCTCGTCTCCCCAGAATCAGCCATCTTTTTATTTCATGGCTGCAGTCTCCATCTGCAGTGATCTTAGATCCTAAGAAAGTAAAATCTGTCACTGCTTTTCCAGGTACAGTACTGATAGAAACGCAGATGGGGTCTTTTGGCATATAGAGCTTGTCACACAAGCTGCAATAACTAGCATTCCTTCTTTCACACAACTATTAAGAGGCAGAAGCTCTGTCCTCTTGAGAAAGTGCTCAACTCATGTTCTTCTACTTTGTCCCATCAGACAAGCAGATCCTGTGGAATGGAGGGCAGTAGGGATGTTTTGGGGAACAGAATTTTGGGATACACATATGTCCTTTAATTCATTTCCTGTTCTTAAGTATGGAGGACCTATCTTCATCATCAAAACAAAATCTGACCACAGGAAATGGGAGTCGGGTTCCACCTTAGGCAGCAAAATGTTTTGGAAAGACCCTGATTCTATGTCAGTGATGGCGAACCTTGGCACTCCAGCTGTTATTGGACTTCAATTCCCAGAAGCCCAAGTCAGCACTCCTGTTGATCAGGGCTTCTGGGAATTGAAGTTCAAGAACAGCTGGAGTGCCAAGGTTCGCCATCACTGTTCTATGTTAATGAGTAACCTAAGGGAAAAGTCTCCCTTGTTTGAAAGTCAGTTGTGTCCAACTCTAGGATGCTGTGTTCATCTCCGTTTACAGCAGTGGTTCCCAACATGGGGCACATGCCCCATAGGGGGATTTCAATTCTCAGAAGCGTAAATCAGTAGATTGGCTAATCAGTGCTTTAGGCTTCTGGGAATTGAAGTCCAAAAACCAGAGGTTGAGAAACACTGGTTTACAGCCAAAGATTCATTTGGAGATGTTTCCATGGTCATGTGGCAGGCATGACTATACCATAGCTGTCAAGTATCCCTTATTGGCTGGGAAAACCCCTTATTTTACCCTCTTATTTTCCCGCCGTCACTCCTTATAAATTAGGCTGCAATACCCTATTGCCGTCATTGGAGGGCAGCACAGGATAAGCATAGCTGTCAAGTATCCTTTATTTGCTGGGCAATTTCCCTTATTTCCAAATCCAAAACTTGACAGGTATGGGCTAGACGCCGGAGAGCACGGAATGCTGTTACCTTTTCCACTGAAGCGGTACCTATTTATCTACTTGCAATTTCTTGCTTTCCAACAGCTAGGTTGGCAGGACCTCACTCCACCACGCAGCACTCATGTCTTGAACTGCTAACCTGCCGGACTTCCAGGTGTCAAGCTCAGCATCTTAACCACTACTCAAATCCCCTTCTCCCCACAGAACTATAATATTAAAGGTACAGGATTCTGGAGACCTTTCTTCTCTTTTTCAAGTGGTCACTCTACTTGGAATTACATTCATTATACACTTGTGGTGGAACCTGCTTCTATGGGAGGTTTAGCCTTTATCCCAAGAGTAACATGCTTCTTTTTTTTTTAATTGAAAAGTTCAGGGAACACATGCCAGATAGCTTAATATAGTGAAGAAACTGGGGGGAACCAGAAAACACCACACCCACCATGCAGCAAAATATTTTGACTTTGTCTAGTAACTTCTAAGCTGGCCAATGTAGTAGGGCTTCAAAGATATCTTTCTATCCCTTCATTTCCCTGCATTCTAAGTCCAAAGATCCTCAGTGTTTCATGGAGATAAAACAGAAATAATCAGGAAAGTGTGCCTTGAGCTTATAGACTTGCCCTGCAGTGTTGTACTTACTTAAGCACCCACAAGACAAGGTTTTAGTACTGCAGATAAACCTTCAAAATAACAATAAGCCAAGCAGGTATTAATTTTTTTATAGATTTTTATTTAATGACGAAGTATTTTAAAAAATAAAAGAACTTTCAAAATATAAAGTTGCAATTTAAAATTTAAAATCCCTAAAAGTATTGCTAAAAGGTGAAGCCATTGCATCTTGTCTAGCAAAAAGCTAAGACGGCACATGTTTAACAGTTCTCCCTTTTAAAAAAGCTAGCTAACATACTCTACTTACATTTTCGCAGACCATAAGCAGAGTTCCAAAAGCAGAAAATACAGCGTTACGTAGGTCTAGCATCAGCCCATAAGCCAGTGTAACATGGAAGTTGTCTTGACCACTTTTTTACCCCACACCTTTCCCCCCAACAATTATATCTCTTAGCTACCAGAGCAGCTCCCCCGGTGACTTAGTGGTTAAGATGCTGAGTTTAGAAGGTCGGGTTTTGATACCCAAGGGCTGCACAGGGACATGAAAGGAGCCTCATTCAGGAGTCCCCTGAGCAGAGTTTCTCCAGCAAAAATCCTTTCAACCCAGAGTAAGCTCTGACATGAAATTATTATTATTAGCTACCAAAACCTTCTAGACCAGGGGTCCTCAAACTTGGCTCTCCAAGTGTTCTTGGATTTAAAATACCAGAAGCCCAAGTCAGAACATCTGCTGATCAGGGCTTCTGGGAAATGAAGGCCAAGATTATCTGAAGAGCCAAATTTGAGGACCCCTGTTGTAGACCCAAGTAACGTCTTCTCAACCTAAACCAGCTGGTAGTGGCCTTCTGTTAACTAAAATCAAAGTCCGGTGCTGTATGTTCCTTATGCAAACCCACACCCCTGCACCAATTGCGCTGAAACTTGGCACATACGTACCTTGGGCTGAAGAAACAGTCACTGTGGGGGTGTCAAGCCCCATGGGGAGGGGTACACCCCCTAAATCAATCCACAAAGGGGACGCACCCACTGACAGGAGAAAAAGCAAGGGGGGAAAGCCAACCATGGGGATTATGATGTCATCGCCACAGCTCAACCAATTCCCAGTTGACCAGATCTGGGGCTCCGTGACATCACAGGGCGCCTCAGACAAAGCGACACCCCTACATTGATTGCGCTGGAGACTGCATGCATGCCTACCTTCAACATCTGGAGTGACTGCCTCCTCCTCCTTTCCCCCATTGCTGCATCGAAACCAAAATTCTAAGCAGCAATGGGGAAAAGAGGAACCAACAGGCAGCCTGTTCTTCATGCTAAAGTAAACACCAAAATCAAACACCAAAATTAATAAAAAAAATAAAGCAAATATAAATCAATAATTAAAAAAACATTAATAAACAAAAAACCCCACAAAATACACAAACAAAAACATCCACAATACCACAAAAGCACATGCAAAACACGTAACTACAACACGAAAATAACCACAAATTACACAAACAAACAAAAACAAATTACACAATTACACAATTACACAAATAAACAACAACAAAATAAGAAAAATTAAACAAAACCAGAAATAACCAAACCAATTAAACAAACCTAAAACCCAACCAAAACAAAAAAGAACAAACAGAAACACCTCCCAGCCCACAAAAATAAAACAAAGAAAAACCCCAGAAGAAAGAAAACCAGACAACTCATCAGCACGTCCTCCCTCCACGATGACCGGAACAGAAATGAAGAAACAAAGACTTGGGCGGCATATATAAATATGACTATAAATAAATAAATAAAAATAAATACTTACTGGAAGAAGCCCCACCTAGAGGCCAGGAGAGAAAAAACACGTGAAATGAAACCAAAACCATTAACAGCCCCACCTGCAGGGCAGAATAGTAAAACCACTCAAAAACACAACAGCCCCACCTAGAGGCCACAAGAGTAAAAACAAGTCAAAAACATAACAATAAATCAAAAGTTTACAGAAATGACAAATATATGTTAAATAAATAAAATAAAAAGATTTCTAACATCCTGTGTTGAGTTTTAACTCAAATAAAAACCCAAAACATCTAAACACAATTTAAAAACATTGAATGTAAAAAACATGTACTTTCACATTTTAAAAAATATTACCTATGGTACAACTATTAACAAACAAAAAAAACACAAACTAAAACATTATTTGGTTAAATAAAACAATTTGAAATAATTATATCATCCTTTGTTCTTTTTTTAATCCAGTTTATAACAGCCCAGCAATGCCGGGCAAAATAAAATCACCAACAAAAGTGGAGAGGTATTCAAAAGATCAGTATGAAAGATATTATAATCATGAAGGAAGACAAGACCACTTGAGGCTTTATGAGTAATAGACTGGCTAGTTACTTCACACTCAACGAATAGCACATCGAAGCAGGCCATCACAATCTAATAAACAGTTCAGAATGACCTAAGGCTATTTTGCTATTACATGCATGCTCAATGTACACCACCTGGTTTCAACCAAATTATTTTGGCATGTAAGCTGAAAATCCTACAAGTGCCTTTCTTCATATCTTTTTTCTTATTCTGCCATATCCAAATCCAAATATTAGTGATCCTCATGGTGATCAGCCATAAAGACTGTCCTGAGAATATAATGCAGTGGCCTTTCATCTGCCTTCCGCATCACAACATGACCCCTGTACCATGAGTCACTTTCTGGTCATGAGCCCTTTTGGCACCCAAAGTCCTCATCAGCCCCAGGCCAGTATTGATGAATCTGCTGCCCTCCATCAAGATGGATTCAAGTGTGATTTAATCCACTTGGGGACTATCATCCTTCCCTGTGGACTTCACCACCCAAGCCATTAGTCCTCAGGGTTGTCAGGTTAGTTAACCACCACCTGACACTGGACATTGAGTCACTGGCAGTATGGTCTACTCTATTACCATAGCAGAATAACCTGGCCAGACTCGCTCTCTCTCTCTTCATATTTAGTAGTAAAAAATCAGTAGGAACAAACTTACAGTGTGAACTGCTTGCATTTGCAAGCACTTGCTGTACAGGTCAATGGGAGCTATTTTTGGCAATCATATGACACACAGACAATTGTTAATCAACTAAACACTGGTGAGCTGTTCAATATTAAAAACAATTAAAAATATAAAAATAAATCTTCATTAAAATCTCCCATTTTCATTGAATTAAAAGGGCTTTGCAAGTCTAACAATGAGTAATAGTTTAAACTAGACTGAAACACAGCAGAGCCATCAGAAGCAAATCAAGTGACATTCATTTCTTTGAAATTGCCAGTCCTAGCACAGGCGAATTAAAACGTTGATGACTAACTGGTGGTGCCTAGAAGACTCTGAGCAATTTTCTAACTAGTGGTTAAGATTGCTGAGAGGCCAACAATATCTGGAGGATATTGCCACATTTCACTGTAATATTCTACAATTCCATCCTCACTACAGTTGCATATTCTACCAGCATGCCTAGCATATCCTCTAAATTCTGGAGACCAGGAGAGGTAGGAGTATCAGTCTCCCCATTCTTGTGTCTTTGAGGTGCACCACGCATCTGGAACATCCACAGGTCTCAGACTTCCCTTCTCAGACCTGGAATAGGAAAGTCAGTGAAGGGTCATCTTCGAAGTTATGTTCTGGAAAGGCTAACATTGTATCTCCTCATCGTCCTTCATCTCTTGTCTCTTTTCCAAACCCAGGCTGATAGTCCACATAATTTATCCATGAATAGATAGTAAAAATAATCTTCTGGCTGATTTATAGATCAGTCTAATGATATGTTCTGTAAATATGTCCAGTGGATTTGAAGCAGAACTTAACTCAGGTTTCGATACTGGAGGGTTGCACTTGGGAACATGAAAGGAGACTCATTCGGGCGTCCCCTGAGCAGAGTTTCTCCAGCAAAAATCCTTTCAACCTGGAGTAATCTCTGACATGAAATTATTTTTATTACTTTCAAGTGCATATACTATGGGTTGTTTTCTTAGTCCAACGATGCCCTCATCCTAAAAGCAGGACAAGAAGGACACAGGTTTTACACCATTTTGGAAGCCCAAGGGCAAATTCAAGGAGCAGGCAATTGTAACCTCACATTATTACAAAGGCACAATTCAATTTCAAATTGAAAAACCTCCATTTGGAATAAAAGAAGCATGTTATAGTATACAACAGATATGACATGCCAAACATAAATTAGATAATAAAAAGTTTAATATAATAATTGAAATGGTCATAAAAGCATTAAAAGGAATCAGATCTTCACCTTATTCTGCCACAACTATTTAGCACGTAGCAGGAAAGTAGCTTCTTTCTGGCAAGGCCCTCCACCCCTTTTAGGATGGCTACCACAGTCAGAAGAAATATATTAAAAGTATTTTTTCATCAGCACAGGTATCAAATCTGTCTATTATTAAACTTTATTGCTCTAATAAAGCTAACAAATGACAAAAGACTTGACTATTACTTGATAAATTTAATCATATTCTATATGAAATTTGGAGGGGCATTTCAAAATTAAATCCAAAAATAATTAGGGTGGGGATAATAGAGGATATGGTTGTGGACATCTGGAAGGCACCAAATTAGGAAAATCACTTTACCTACTATACTTTTTACTGACTGATAGGCAAAATAATAATAATAATTTCTCCTAAAGACAGATTAAATTACATCATGTATGACCACAGTAGCCAGGACATTGAAAGAAAACTGCTGGATAAAAATGGGACATTTTGCGCCTATATCGATCAGCTGTATCTATTAGTGAGGTAAAGGATCAGAAATTTGTGGGATATGTTGTGTTGTTTGTTAACTTGTGCTTCACTATTTATTTGCTTCCAAAGGTTGAAACCTCCTTTACTTTTTTCTGAATAGGTCTATTAAAAAGAATCTCTAATTATTGTTCTATGAAGACAAGAATCATGATTATAGAAGGACTACACAAACAATGAAGAAATTGAAACAGTGAAAGGTTTTGTATAACTTGGTTCAACCATAAATCCAAAATGGAGATTTCAACCAAGAAATCAGAGGAAGGCTGAGACTCCAAAAAAGGGCAGCCATGAAGGAATTTGAATTTGCCTGAAAGATGAACAAGTGGGTCCCAGAGTAAAACAATCCTGAACGGTCTCTGGAGGCCAAAATGATGAAATGGATTACTCCCTAAAAGAACCTGCAAGTTTGAGCTTACAAAATCTGTGCAGGACTGTTCAGGACAGGAAATGTTGGAAATTAATGGCTCATAAGGTTACCAGAAGTCGCGAGCTACTTGACAACTCATAATATCAAGGGAGTTTTGTGAAAGAGAGGAAAAGGAAGGCAACCTGTTTCAAAGTCAGGCTGACATTTGAAACAGTGTAGGCACAATGTTTTAATTACTAAATAAAACAATGCAAGTCACTCATTAAATCCAGAGATATGTGGATGAAATTTTTGAAATGGTAGCTGTGTTAGTCTGTGTTTTAAGCATATCAGAGAGTAGGCAAAACAAAAAGACCCGTGCGCACGTGTGTGTGTGTGTGTGTGTGTGTGTGTGCGTGCATGCGTGCGTGCTTGCGTGTTGTGGCACCTTAAAGTCTAACTGCTGTATTTTAATGTTAGTTTTTTGTGGATCAAGTGTGACAACGTGGACTTGATCCACAAAAGCTAACATTAAAATACAGCAGTTAATCTTTAAGGTGCCACAAGGTTTTTTATCTTTTTGTTTCATTTACTCTCTGATAAAGTTATATGGGGTTAGGGTTACCATACGTCCCGGAAAACCGGGATTGTCCCGGATTCAAGGTCAGAAAAATTGTCCCGGCCAGTTCAATAAAAATCATGTTAAAGGCCCGGATTTTTAAAACTTACTGATTGTGTATTATATAACACACCATTGAAATAAATTTGAACTCTCTCCATCAAACGAACCGCTTCCTGCCACACTGGAGTTGGAGTATACCTGGAGAGAAATCATAACGTCACCGCGTGATAAGTGTGACCAGTGTGTTTCCTGGAACTGAGGACGTTAAGAGTTGACCGCAAACGCAACTTCTCAGAAGTACAACATATCGTCTTATAGTAAGAACCAACTGTTGTAAATAAATTGATTTATATATTGATATTATTATGTGAATATGTTTTATAGCTGTCATTATATTAAGTTTTGTTTTTTAAAAAGGCGATTTTGTAGATAGCCCGCCCATTTTTGTCAAGTACAGTGATACCTCATACAACATCAAACTTGGTCCCATAAGTTTGGACTTTATATGGATTTGGACTTTGTATGAGGCATGCAAAATCCTAGCTGTGATGCCTCATACAACGTCCAAATCCTTGCCGCGATGCCTCGTACAACGTCGTTTCCAAAGAGATACATTGTACTGTAACAGCACAGACTTCAGGGCAAAGTCAAGGAAACAGACAGGAAACTGACAGAACTTTAAGAAATCATTATCTAAGGGCTAAATACATTACAAAAACATGTCAAATAACCCTGAAGAATGCTACAAAAATCCCAGGAATGCTTCTAAAAATTCTGACAAAAAAATTCAAAATCGCGCTCAAAACCACTCCTAAATTCTCTTCACCTCGTGCAAAACCCACAAGAGCAATGCATGCATGTGTCCTGCCTTTTATACTGCCCAGGCATAATGCAACCTGGGAAAAACCCCAATGCCTCATACAAAGTCGCAGCAACTTTGTATGAGGCAACTTTTTTCAAGGAATTAGGCGATGTTGTATGAATTCGATGTTGTACGAAGCGGACTTTGTATGAGGTATTACTGTATACTTCTGTCCCAGGTTTTGTGGGAGAGAATTATGGCAACTGTGTATGGGGTAGCGTGATAATGAGGGATATGATTGAGGACATCTGGAAGGCACCAAGTTAGGGAAAACATCACTTTACTTATTACACACCATATCACTTTAGGTATACATGGTGCCTTTGGTTCCTGCACCCTTTGTTTTAGGGGGTGGGTAGTTTTAACTGTTTTAAACATGTTTTTAAATTGTCATTGAGAACCGCCTTGAGTCGGCTTTGGCCGAGTGGGCGGTACAGTATATAAATTTGACAATTAAATTAAATTAAAATTGGGGGGGGGGAGAGATCTAGTTCATTATAACCACAATTTAATAATAGATTAAAAAGCCAAGCTTTTGTTTCAAAAAGTGTAGGAAAGTGTGATGGGGCAACCCTACAGGTTTTAAAGTACCCCACCTGGGCTTTGATTTCAGCGGGGACCCCTTGAAGCAAAAAGGTAACACGGCTGCCACTCACAGCATATTAAACTCTCCTGCCGTAATTAAAAAAGTTCCCGCCACCCCTTCTCACTTCGTCGTGACAGCCACACCTTTCGCCATCGGTGGAATTTCCTGAAGCTCCCTATAAATTCGCCTTTAGGGCCAGGGAGATCCTCAGAGCCGCCTTTGGACACAGAAGCAGCCAAGAAGCCTTTCCTCTTCCCGGCTCCTAGTCTCACCACAGGCCGGAGCGTCATCGAGCATTTAAACCAAGAAGGGTGGGAAAAAGCGAAGTGGGAGGAGATCCGGAGTCGAGAGCGGAGCGCTCCCAAACGCCTTTAGAAGAATGAACTCGGCACAAAGTAAGTATCGCTTGGGCTCCTTCCCTTCTAGTCAAGCTACGCACGGCGCGAGGGCGAGCAGGTAAGTTCTGCCCATGCACTTCTTTTTAGTAAAGGTAAAAGTTTCCCTTGCTCGAAAGCCAGTCGTATCCGACTCTAGGGTGCAGTGCTCATCTCGGTTTCAAAGCCGCTGTCCGCTTCTGCAGACGTTTCCGTGGTCATGTGGCAGGCATGACTAGACACCGGAGCGCACGGGGCGCTGTTTTACCTTCCCACCGAAGTGGTCCCTATTTGCAATTTCTTGCTTTCGAACTGCTAGGTTGGCAGGAGCTGGGACAAAGACGGGAGCTCATTCCGTCCTGCAGTACTCGGGAATCGAACTGCTGGCCTCCCGCTTTCCACTTGAGCCACTGCGCTTCTTTTTAGAAGGCCGCTTTGCCCAGCCTGGCCAGGGACAAGAATGCACCTGTTACTCTTATAAATTATAGCTCGGAAGGAGACAAGTGCGCTTTACCTTGCTGTAGTAGTGGAAAGTCTATTTCAGAAATTTTGGGGAGGCGAGGGTCTGAAAGGAGAAAAGTTTTATTAAATTATTAAGTAAAATTATTTCCCTCTTCTGTGGAACCAAGACCAAGAGGCGGCTTTTCTTAGGGAAAAGGGAGGCAAAGTACAGATATTTGCCCAAACTGGTTTTAAAGATAAATTTTAGCCTTCTTTGTTTGTTTAGGTATTTCCCACTGCCCAGTATTGTGTCTATCCCTGGTCTAAGTTGTGTGGGAAGGGGAAACTTTTATTTTGTTACCATTTCTTGGTTATTTCATGTGGACTCAGATAGAGGGAAGAGCAACATTGTTGTTGTTTTTTGGGGGGGACTTTGTAATGTGTTTGTTTGCCCAGGTGAGTTGAGAGGGGATGGGCACTTCTAGTTTCACAACAACCCAGAATACTATTTGAAAGACCTTGCTCAAAGCAGAATTTTTTTTGTTTAAACCCCAGAACATCTTGCCAAATAATACAGGTGCACAATCCTATGTTTTTCTGCTCGGGGAAGAAATTGCACTTAAGTCAATGGGGATATAATGGGATAGTAAAGCTTTCCCTTGCTCGAAAGCCAGTCATATCCGACTCTAGGGTTCAGTGCTCATCTCTGTTCCAAAGCCGAAGAGCCAGCGCTTTCTGCTGTTTCCGTGGTCATGTGGCAGGCATGACTAGACACCGGAGCACACAGAACACTGTTACCTTCCCACCGAAGTGGTCCCTATTTATCTACTTGTAATTTCTTGCTTTCGAACTGCTAGGTTGGCAGGAGATATAATGGGATGTACTCCCAGAAAAGCTTAAACAAGGTTGCATCTTGGTTCTCTCTTCAGTTAACATTTCTCTCTTGTTCTTTTCTGTGTCTTGGATAAATCTTATAATTTTCCTATTTGTCCTGTCCTTTACTTCTAAGAATAGCATGTGCTTCCAAGGATAACATAGACAATGTGGCTCTACATCAGTGTTTCAAAAAAGTTGTAATCCCTCACCCCAAAACAGGAAATTCATTGAAGGGTCTCCATAAAGGGGACATTATAGCAAGCAGCTATCTTCATCCTCAACCACCTGAAAGTGGGTGGTAGTTGTAATCTAAGCCCCCCTGGGGGCCACTGATTTGGGAAATGTTGGTTTAATTAAATTAAAGAAAGTTGTTCTTAAAGTATATAAGACAGAGGTAGATCATGCACCATATTTCATGTATATTCTCTCTCCCCAAAATGAATTTTATGTTGTCTTCTAAGGGTTGACCTTAAGAGATGAATTGGAAATGAACATTCAACAAATAACATAGGACAGTGATGGTGAACCTTTTAGAGACTGGGTGCCCAAACTGCAACCCAAAACCCACTTATTTATCAAAAAGTGCCAGCACAGCAACAGGGGAGGAAGGAAACATTTCCATTAGACTGCTGGGCAGAGGGGCAGGGCAAACTCTGTGCTGTGGGGAGGAAGGAAGTGCTCCCATTGGGCAGAGGGGCGGGGCCAACTCTGTGCTCGGGTGACTGCATGGGTGCTCACAGAGAGGGCTCCAAGTGCCACCTCTGGCATGCGTGCCATAGGTTCGCCACCACTGACATAGGAGAACTTCTCCATGGTTGCATCTTCTGTTAATTAGAGTCAGTAGGACATTTCACCATCAGCTGCTGTTGATAGGAAGGATTATTCTTTTTCAATTCGACTCTTTAACTGATTAAACATTTCTCTTCTTCTTCCAGATGGGATTTTTTCTGTAATAAGTATTGCACTGTGGCTGTTACTGTGCTCAGCTGTGCCACTGCCTGAATTTTCTGGTGACCCAGGATTCCAGCAGTTTATCCGGAAAAACCAGGAGTTTGTCACCAAGATAAAGAATGAAGTCTCTGAAATGAAGGAACTTGTGGTAAGTTGCAATGACAATGGTAGCTGTTGGGCATGGGATATCTCAAAGGATAGAATGCAAAGTGTTGGCTGAATATCTCAGTGGTGTCAGTATCAGACTGTGGAGCCAGATGTTGGGAGTTGTATTCCCCCGCTGTGTTTCCTGGGGAGAAGAGCTAGCCCCGTGATGGCAAATGTTGGCACTCCAGCTGTTTTTGGACTTTAGTTCCCGGAAGCCCAAGTCCCTGTGAATCCACATGAATGGGTTTACTGCATGTACATTGTAACATGCTGATCAGGACCCATAAATGCTGTAATATGTTTTTAAGGATGCTACAAGAATGATGGGTTAGCAGCAGTGGTGGGCATCAGCAGGTTCGCACCAGTTCGCCAGAACCGGTAGCAGAAATTCTGGCTGGCCCCGCGCACCCAAGTTTTGAAACAAAGTAGTCCTAATTTAGGTGCAACACAGGGCTTTCCCCCTGGCCACATCCGCCATACCACGCCCACGGTGTGCTAGTAAAATTTTTTGAGCCCACCACTAGTTAGCAGTGCAGAACTACTAAATTAATTAAAACTGTTTCTGAACTGAGAGTATCCCAGAGGGATAGACCCAATAAAATTCAATGTACATCACAGAATTAGTTACCATATAGTACAAGAGGAAAAATCAGTGAGATTTTAAGCCACAGATTGAGCAATGCACAGATCAGCTTCAAGAACTCCATGTATGGAGGGAAATTCAAATTGAGTGTGGTGCCACTGATCTCCAAAGATGCAGCATCCTTGCAAAAGTTACTTTTTTTACTGTTAACCTCTAGAATCTTGTAGCCTCAACCAGCATGGCCAAATTCTAGAAGTTGTAATCCACTTTATTGTCATAAACTATTGTCAGGATATTATCATGGCATTTGGACTCTGCTGATTAGTACAGGTGAAACTCGGAAAATTAGAATATCGTGCAAATGTTCATTCATTTCACTTTAAAGGTGAAACAAATATATGAGATAGACTCACTACATGCGAAGCGAGAGATGTCATGTCTTAATTCGTTATAATTGTGATGATAATAATGTACAGCGTAAATGAGATAATGTGATGATTATGGGGTACATGAGATTGGGGAGTTGTGATTTTCATAAACTGTAAAACATAAGCATCAATATTATAACAAAATAAGGCTTGAACTATCTCGCTTTGCATGTAATGAGTCTATCTCATATATTCGTTTCACCTTTTAAGTTGCATTACTGAACTGAATGAACATTTGCACGATATTCTAATTTTCCGAGTTTCACCTGTATAGCCATCTCAGTATTCTCCATTCCTTGAAGGATACCAAATTTAACCCCTGAGCAGTGGGGCTATTTATTTATCGTATGATGAACTTCAGTTGTCTACATTAAAATGGGGCTATAAAGGAGAATTGTTCTCTGCAGGGACCTGAGACTTGTTGCAACAGTGCACTGATTGCTTAATTTGTCCTGTTGATTTTTGTTCTATCCAGTGCAACATTTTAAACTCTGTATTAATTAATATCGAGTTCGCCCAGTAAATCTCTGTGTAATAAGGAGTCCTGAACTTCAAATAGGACAGGCAGTCCAAAAAGTTAGCTTAATATTTTTGTAGCAATAGGGGAATCTCAATTCCCCTCACAACTTTCTTATCCAGAAGAGTGGCTTCTGGCTGCAATAGTTCAGCAATATGTCACTGGAGAAATCTGTTTGACTATGTTGTCCCTTTCCTTTCAACATCTCACTTCTGCATTCGTCTTTTTTAATGCTACAAAGAAGTAGCAACGGTGAAAGCCTAGATATAATGTTGAACCTCTTAAACAAGTTTCTACAATAAACACTCTCTAGTGGGCTTTTTAAAAAATTGGTCAGCACAGCTGCCTCTGCTTTCTAAACTCCAGAAAAGTAACTTTCCAAACTTGGAGAGCTGATTCTCTGCTATTAAACTATTTTGCCTTGAAACACCTCAAAGGAAAAAGATCAAAAGACGGTTGGCCCTATGTTAGAATGAGAGAGCAAGACTGGGTGTTGGGCCTAGAAAAACTTCATCCATTTGTGTCATTCTGAATTACCATCTCCTTATAACTGGACATGCTATTACATCCTGGAAAATCCTGCCATATCATTCAGGATCACAAACCTTGGCAGCAAGTGTTGTAATAAAATACTGTATTCCCGTCAGGCGGAGCTGTTGAATAAACAAAATAGTTGGCAAGTCACTATGCCATGGGAATTTTCCTCTGTCCATTTCCTATAAATTACATTTGACCACTCCAAGGAGTCTTAAACCCATGTGAAATTGAGCTCTCTTGTGATTTTAGGTGCATATGTGTGTTTGGGGGTGGATGCACGACTTAATCTATATAAATGCATTGATTTCACACTTCCCAGCTTTGATTGAGTTTCTGCCAACCTAGAAAGGTCATCACTTAGTGAGAAAAGGAGCCAAATTATTCACAAATGAATTGGCAAAGGATTTGCCTTTTTTAAATGTCTGCTCTTGAGGTCAAGTTTGTCCAGATCTGTCAAATTGAAATGAAGGGCATCTCTTGTACAATACGGAAAAAATACACCTCAGTAATACTTGCTACTGTTTTGCCACCCTTTAACAAGAATAAAATTATTTTGTCTAGAGCCAGTGATGGGCAGTCTTGGCCCTCCAGCTGTTCTTGAACTTCAATTCCCAGAAACCCTGACCAGCTGGTGTGTTGACTTGGGCTTCTGGGAATTGAAGTCCAAGCAGAGCTGGAGGGCCAAGGCTGACCATCTCTGGTAGACTCTACAGTTTGATGTGGAAAGAAACAGATCTTGGAGTTTGAAGAAAAGGAGGAAGGTGTGTAAACAAAGATGCTAAAGTTTTGGATTTCAGCTCTCAAAATCCCACTGGATTGGGTATCTGAGAAACTGTAGCCAACATTTTGCCCAAGTTCTACAAGGATCAACCCACATACAGTAGTTCTAAATAGCATAGAAAATAGTCTCCACATGATGTACCCCAAAAGCTGAATTTTCAGAACTCTGCCAACTGAACAATTTTCAAAAAATTCTTTTAATGTAGAACATTTCTGGTTTTGCTTATTATAAAGAATCCAAAGAGCTGAGCTGTGTTGATTTATTTTGGCCATTGGAAAATTAATTGTCAGTCCTTTCTGATTAGGGAAAATTCTGCAAGCTGTTTTAAATGAAACTTCCTATTCCAAAGTGTAGAAGATAATTGTTCGGGTTTGTTGTCTACTTGTTTAGAAAGAGCTGTGACTCTCAAATTCTGTACCCGTAATTATCCTGCATTTCTCAGTGTTCGTGCAGAACACAACTGTTGTTGTTGTTATTTTCCATTTATATCCCACCCTTCTGGGGTTACCTCCACTCTGGGTGGCTAACAACACATTAAAAACACATAATTAAATCACCTAATAAAATACAAATATCAAACCTAATTATGTTCACTTATCCCCTATCTTTGTATTAAATCATTTTCCCTGTGACAGTTTCCACAGAGATTGGCTACTGGGAATATGCTCTTTTAGCATGAACTTATTGGTCCATGGTGGGTGCTAAACAAAAGGACAATATATTATTGGGAAAGGAGCAGGCTATCTATGAGGAGAAGGTGCAAAACTTGGCCTTCTTGCTTATATTTGGCCAGTTTTCTTTAGAGTAACAGAATGCCATCTTGGAGAACTATCACAATGGCTGTCATAGAAGAGTTCATGGTAGTATATCTGCTCTGCCAACCATATGTCTACCTAGCAATGGTCTTTTCTCACCATGTTCTCCTTTTCTATCTCTTTCCCCCAGCGTAATGAATTTAAGCTTGGCAGTGACCATGAGATGCTTCTGGTACAAGGGCAACTGGGTATTGAGCAAGTGGATCATTCCCATTGCTGGAAGCAAACCTGTGACATGGTGAGTAACAGCCACAGTTCTGTCTCCACCCATTCTTGTGGCTGCCCACAAACATCCAGTTTACCCATTCTCAGAGTACCATTCTTTTGTATGGAGAAATATTTGTGGTTTTGTTATAATGACTATATGCAAATATCTACAGGTAGAATAGTGGAAATCACCAGGAAGGAACAAAACAGTCCTAGCCTCAGCTGACCTGGCATGTATGGCTAATATTTTTCTTATGAAGTTAGTTAACTATGGGGGAAACAGCCCACTAGCTTAAGAAGGTCTGTTTGCTTCTTCTGGCAGCTCTTATTATAAATATTTGGGGTTTTTATGTCCTTATTAGTCAATCTATCACAGCCAAAAGGGGGAAGAGGTTCATGGATTCTGTGGTGTGTTTTTAAAAACTTAATTGTTTGCATTAAAGTAGGGATTCTCAACATGCGGCCTGCAGGCTGGATGTGGCCCACGGCACCATTTCATGTGGGTCTCCCCACTGGCTCCACCACACCAGGAGGTGCAGTGTGGTGGAGGAAGGGCAAAATGGCCGTCCAGCCCCACGAAGCTGTCTGAGGCAGCATGACCTGGCCCCCGGCTTTAAAAGGTTGAGAACTCCTGCATTAAAGAAACACCAGTTACCCAAGCCAGGCAGTTTCCATAGCCTGGTTATTAAAATAGCAAGTTCTGCTTGGTAACTAGCAACAAACCACTGGGAGTCCCTGATTTTGAAATCCTGGCTCAGCAGTTTTGAAAGTTAAGCAACAGGTTAGCAAGATATAGCATTAAAAGAAGTTTCAGTGAAGATTCGATTCAATACATAGTAAACAAGAGAGCTTGGTCCAGAGATTGCAAAAATCTGGAACTACCTTTTTCTAGCTTTTACCTGGTTAACTTCAGTTAAAGTGGGAATTCCTTTGGAACCTTGGTATCTCAGGGTCATCAAGATACATACCTGTCAACCTTCCTGGATTGGCCGGGATTTCACAGTTTTCGGCGCCGATTTGCGCCATTTCCCGCCCTGCACTTCCGAAACCCCGGAATTTGGCAGCTGGTGAAAGGAGGTACTGCGCAGCCCTTCTGCGCAAGTCGCCTTCTACGCATGCGTAGAAGGCTTTTACACTTGTGTAGAACTCTTTTACGCTTGCATAGAACCCTTCTACACTTGTGTAGAAGGCTACGCAAGCGTAAAAGGGTTCTACGCAAGCGTAAAAGCCTTCTACGCATGCGTAGAAGGCGACTTGCACAGAACCGTTGTGCGCAGGTCCCGGATTGTCCGGAGCCGCGGTTGACAGGCATGTCAAGATATAGGGATGTGTAAAACCAAGTAGATTATCTTGTATTTCTAGAAACGTGGCAGCAGCAATTGCCCTTAAAAATAATATAGATTCAGTTCGAAAGCAAGAAATTGCAAGTAGATAAATAGGGACCATTTTGGTGGGGGAAAGATCTTGGGGACACAAAAGGAGCCTCATTCGGGCATCCCCTCATCGGAGTTCCCCCAGCAAAAATCCTTTTAAGCCAGAATAATTTCCAATGTGAAATTATTATTGGTAATATTAGATTTCTGGATTTAGGGTCAAGTTCTCTCTCTTCAACTTGTATAATGAACTGGTGGCTGGTGCCAGACCAAATAAAATCCTATTTTAAGGCTAGCTTTTCAAGACTCTGGGGGGCAAATGTGTGTAACCCAGGAATGGGCAACAATGACTTTTCGTATACTTCTGCCTTGGAATTCATGTAATACCTAATACTTGGCCATGCTAGACAGAGCTGCTCTGAGCTGTAGTCTGAAAACATCCGTAATAGTCTTACTTGTTCAGCGGTTGGACAAATTTCATTAGTGACATTAGTGCATTCTTAAAAGCTACCAGAAACCTTATTATTTTTTGCTCAGATTCTCTCTGACCATCAAGAGGCATAACTATCCTGAGGAAGGATTCTGGCAATTATATTACTCTTTCTGTGCTCTCTGAACCATGTCCTCGTGCTCAGAAATGTGTTTTGAGGCTGAGCTTTGATTCAAAATCACTTTGGTGGCTTTTTTCCAGGGAGTGTTGGGCCATGAGGATCTTGTAGTGTCCAGTCGTTCGAGAGTAAAGAAAGTTTGCCAAATAGCAAAATAAATATCCCTGTTAAGAGCCTGCAGGGGAAAATCCCTCTGTATGTTGTCCCAGCAAATATTTCTTAATAGTGTAGCTGCTGATGGCCTCCAAAGTGGGTGCAGGGAGAACTGAGAAGAAAAGCTGGAACAGCATTATAGTGGACCGTTTCCATCTCTTCCTTTGTACTTTATTATTATGTTGCTTGTTTCATGGGAGAAACCAACTCGTATGACCTTAATTTTGTTGAGTCTTAACCATATCAACCTAACCTCTTCCTGGCTTGTTCTTTGGAAGGGAAATGCCATCATTTTTATAACTCTGTGCTTGTTATTGTTGCCTGCTTTTCTGTCCATGTACAGAAAAGTTCTGCTTCAAATATTTCATCATAGGTAGGAGTTGTGAATTAGGTAAAAGTTGCCCTTGCTTAAAATGCAGTCTTGGTGCCCATCTCTGTTTACAACCAGTGGGGCAGCGCTATCATGTTGCAGGCATGACTAGGTGCTGAAGCGCACAGATCGGTGTTGCCTTTCTGTTGGATCCGGCCCTTATAAGCACTAGTCCAGGACAACGATGTAACTGACTGGTGTGTGGGAAGTATAGATCCGGTCCAACCCTGCCCTGGTGTACCCATGGGGCTTATATTGTCTCTCTAGTGGTAGCTCCTGGGTACAAGGTAGCGACCCGCCGGACAGACGTAACTAACCAATTATAACCGGGGATATATGTAATTTACCAATGGAGAACAGGATCCAAAAGTGTAACCAATCACAGGGCTTTGGTTTAGTCTAACAAGCACACCCTTTTGTAAGGGTTTCGCACAACTTTGGGCTTCTTGCTAGAATGGCGGGAAACCGTCTTTTGCAGGAGCGCTCCTGTGCTACTTTGCAATTGTGCTTCAATACACAACACTTTCCCACTGAGGTTTCCCTTGCTCGAAAGCCAGTCATATCCGACTCTAGGATTCAGTGCTCATCTCTGTTTCAAAGCCGAAGAGCCAGCGCTGTCTGCTTCTGCAGACGTTTCTGTGGTCATGTAGCAGGCATGACTAGACACCGGAGCGCTGTTACCTTCCCACCGAAGTGGTCCCTATTTATCTACTTGCAATTTCTTGCTTTCGAACTGCTAGGTTGGCAGGAGCTGGGACAAAGATGGGAGCTCATTCTGTCCTGCAGTACTTGGGAATAGAACTGCTGACCTTCTGCCTCCCAGTCAGCGTCTTAGCCACTTGAGCCACTACAGTCCCTTTTCCCACTGAAGCAGTCCACAATTTCTTACTTTTGAACTGCTAGGCTGGCAAGAGGTTGTACAGAGATGGGAGCTCACGCTGTCGTGCAGCACTCAGGTCTCAACATGCCAACCTTCCGGTCAAGTTCCGTATCTAATTTGGTGGCTGACTATCTGCCTGTTTCATTTAAAAGGTGGAATGGATGTGGATGCCATTGCGTTCCATGTTGTATTGTATATGTGCACATTTTTTTGTCCCTTTGTCATGTCTCTTCAACATTAAGTTGCTTTGAAAAAGCATAAACCTGTCCAAGAGAGGCAACGGTAGAATGCATATTTATAAGTTGCCCTAAGAGTTATACTGAGGTGTGAAATATGACCTAAAGAGTTATTTACAACTTATCTGCAATGTTAAAGAGTGATGTGGGTAATTGTGATTCTTAAGCTGAACAGTTCCTGAATGGATGAGAATGAAAAGCTGAATGAAATCTAGACAGGTAAAACAAAAGTCTTAACTTTTTTTCCCTTTAAAAATCTTCCAGGAAGGATGCTTCAACCAGATTCGAGCAGGCCTCCACACTTACTATGGCTACCTCACGTATATTAGCCAGATCCTACCAAATCATGCTAACAGAGTGGCCAGTCTCCAGCTAGACAGCTCAAACCTCTCCACCAATATCCAACAGCAGGTAAGGTTTTAGTTTTTGCAGCTTGTTCAGATTCAGTTATGGATATTAGTGTATTAAATGCTTATTATGAAAGTCTCTGTAGACTGTCTCCTTCCTCCTTCCATAATGAAAGCTAAAAGTATAGATTTGTATTAATATCAATGACTGAGGAACAGGACTTTAGTAAAGTTAATGGCTCTTAGTCACCCATTCAAGACTTAAGCAGCCTTGGTACTTTGGATTACAATGGGAATAACTTGCATTAATATCACTACTGGGAATGCAGTGGTGGGCTTCTAAAATTGTTACTACCACACTTTGGGTGTGGTATGGTGGGCGTGGCCAGGAGGAAAGCCCTGTGTTGCACCCAAATTAAGACTGCTTTATTTCAAAACTTGGATGGGTGGGGCCAGTCGGAATTTCTGCTACCAATTCTGGCGAACTGGGGTGAACCTGCTGAAGCCCACCACTGGAATTCCAGCTACCGTACATTCTGTGGGAATGAAGCAGGCTAATGGCAGAGGTGGTGGTAAATGAGGCCATAGTCCCTGTTAGTCAGAAAGGATTGGACCTCCGCCTCAAAGTGCAGCTTCTACTACACCAGCACAAATATAATAAATTAGAGAGGCTTTGATTCTACAAAGGTAATGGGAATGTTGGGACAAGAAGACTTCCTTTCCTATCCAGGAGCTTTGTAAGAGTAGCCATGTTGTAGAACAGGGGTTCCCAACCTTTTCAAGCCGGCAACCGAGTCACTTTCTCTCAGTCAGTTTGAAGGGCCAAATGGCCATTTTTGCCCTGCCTGCATGTTAGGGTGGCCATTTTGTCCCAACAGCTTCAAGGGGGGTGGCCATTTTGTTTCTTGAATGCCCTTGAAGGGGTGGGGGCCACATGAAATGATGCTGTGGGCTGGGTCTGGCCTGTGGGCCTTCGGTTGTAGAACTTATGCTGAACTTAAAATCTGCTGCTACTTTATGCCGAATAGTGGTGGTGGTGGTGGTGGTGGTGGTGGGGAACAGTGAAATTCCAACAAGACTAGCTCCTAGAATCTTCAGTATCATATATAGGGAGAAAAGACACACACACCCAAGTCCTCTTAGCTGTTCTTTGCTGCAGCTGTGTAACAGAACAAGCTTTCCTAGGGCTGGGTGTTCATGCAAAGAACTGAAGAGGCTGATTTGGTGGCATTTGGAAGCCTCTCTTCTTGCATAATGAGTTACATCAAGGTGAAATGGAGATGGTGTTCCTCCTTGTCCTTGAAACAGGAATCCATTCAGTGACTAGTGAGGCCAGGGATCACAGGATTGAAACCCTGGGATTTTATGAGTAGCAGGGACTATGATGTCATCTGTCCTTGTATTCAGGCTTCCTGGTTTCCTTTGAGGTCAGCTGTAATTCTCAGAGTAGCTAGGTAAGGAATGGGTTTTCCCAGGGATAGTGTATTATTGTAAGCTATACTTGGTAAGTATTTGAGGTTGGCTTAGTCTTCAGTGAGCAATCCGGGGTGATTAACTTTACAAAAGACATGTTTCTCGTTTGCTGAGAGGGATCAATTCCTCCTGCCTGCATTTTGGTTCTTTCCAGGTTGAGGTGGGCCCTGTGTGTGTGTAATTTTATGAAGAACATCTACACTTCCAAGATTGCCACTGCTTTCTATGCTTCTGTTTGTGGTTGATTACTAATTGTGCATAGAGATAGAGGTTGCATCCCTCTTGTGACTGGAAGGGACATTTTCAAACTGCATTTGTAGTTTACTGATACTGTATAAAGCTTTTTATGTGCCTGTGTACCTGATGTGTGTGTGTATAAATTGATGCCAAGAGGCCTCGCTCTTATGTCTGATCTGATGAAGTGGACTTGGTCCACAAAAGCTCACATTTAAATAGAGGAGTTAGTCTTTAAGGTGCCACAACCTTTGTTTTTTTTTTTTTTTTGTTTGTTTTTGCTGTTTTGTTTAATCTCAGATATGCTTGCACAGACTAACATGGCTACCACTTCAAAGCTTTTTGAGGCTGTGGTTGTTTGCTAATGTGAATTATTCTTGCTCTTCTTTAGATGGAAGAAAGTGGCCAGAGCACCGTCACCTACCCACCGAATGAACACCAGCCTACTTTTGTGCAAGCTCAAAGAGAAATTGGAAGCTATCTCGTTTTCCGTAATTTCTTGAAATTCATGGATATAACTTACCGAGCACTGAGGCACTGCAGTGCATAGTGGGCAGGAGAATGTGGCAGGACCTCCCAGAAGACACTGGGTGGAAGAGCAGCCTTGGGAATGGGGTTTTGGCCAATCCCATTGTCTATGAAACAGCGGAAGGAGTGTGCCCGTTTCCTCAGTGGACTACTCTGATAGTATTTTAGCTTCTTGGTTTTATTATTTATTTATTTTAAAGGCTAACAGGCAAGTTTTGATTGAACGTGATTCACAATAAAAAAAACTATTTTTAAAGAAATAAAATCTAGTAGCAGACAACACACACATCCCAGTAATTGCAGAAAGGAGCTAGTTTAGTAGCTGGTATGTCAGTCTTTTCCTCTTTAATTTTCAATCAACAGAAAATAATTTAGATGAGTCCCTTGGTACTGAACTAATCTCTTGTTTTTGTTTTTCTTATTTTTTTATTTTTATTTTTGCAATTTCAGCTAATCTTGGCAGTAAAACTTGTGTAAGGTAAAGGTTTCCCTTGCTCAAAAGCCAGTTGTATCAGACTCTAGGGTGCAGTGCTCATCTCAGTTTCAAAGCCGAAGAGCCAGTGCTGTCTGCTGCTGCAGACATTTCCGGTTCTTCTAAATAAACTCAAACTTCCTTAGATTTGAGGGGGGCACCTTGAAGGGCCCCAGTAAACGTCCTGCCCCTAGGGTTTTAAAACACTGACTGACATCTTGAGCGGCTGAAACAGGGAGTTTCTTAGCAATATGTGTACAATGCTAGCTGGGGACTCTTTCTGCGTAAACTGTAGTAAGACTTTCCAGTTACCAAATAGTATGCTACTACAACTTTTGCAGAAACATGCTACTGATAAAGTGGTTAATGACATGTCAAGCACTGGGCATTAGCATGGCTCTGAGTCCTCTTTTAATTTTTTTTAAAAAAAACAACAACAAATTCTTGCTCTTTTCTTCAACTATTTTATAACATGACAATGTTGGAGGAG
Organism: Bradypodion pumilum; assembly: GCA_035047305.1. Taxonomy (NCBI): domain Eukaryota; kingdom Metazoa; phylum Chordata; class Lepidosauria; order Squamata; family Chamaeleonidae; genus Bradypodion; species Bradypodion pumilum. The sequence continues at coordinate 13,605,000 of JAWDJD010000008.1, forward strand.
TTTCAGAATGTGCTCTGCCTCTAATGGCAGCCAAATATTTGCATGGAAAAACCCTTTAAGTTGTTTTTTTAGGAAAAATCTCTGGTGAAAAACCTTTTAATTTTCTAATAGATTTCATTTCCTTTTTTAACATTTTATTTATTGGTTTTATTTATATATATTTTTATTTATTGTGTCTAAGTAACCCCAATGAATGTTAGAGTTGGCCTGTAAATCTTTAATTTCTGTGGTACTGTAGTATTTATCATTTATTTAATATTTATGTTAAGGCTTTCAGTGATGGGATCTTTCTTTATACTGTTTTAAATGATTATTTCAGACTGTGGGGTCACAGCAAGGCTTGAATGTATAATATTGTAATGCCTTGCTGGGACACACACATTGAGGTATGCCAATGTTAAACTACTGTTTAATATTTAAACATAAAAGTACTGGCTCCTGGTAGCTGGACCAAATATTGTGGCGGCGAACAAGGACAGTTCCTCATTGCCACCTTTGTCAATCTCCGAGGCACACTATGTAGTGCAATGTCTTCTTTTACAGATGGGTAATGCTTAACCATTGGCTTGGACCCAGGTTTTGTTCTGTTTAGATGAAAGTAATTATATCAAGTGCACTTAAGAGAAATATGACTAATGTATGCCCTATTGTTTTCAGTGGGTTTACACTTGCTCATGTGAAAGCTGGATCCAATCCATTGGTGGCAAGTAGGCCTAGGCTTCTGAGGTAAATGTGATGAAGTTGGTACAGAGATTGGAAATATTATCTTTCTGGACTGCAGCTCACACTGCATGTGTATTGTGCAAGTGTGTGATTCAAAAAAGTAACCTTTTTATTTTTGGGCTGGTAGATAAGAATTCTGAATTGGATGCAGCAGTAAGATCCTCTTTGCAGTATTGTGGCTTCAGACATTTGTCTCAACATGCATGACTTTCCTGAATATTGCTGAATTACAGCTCTTTGTTAGTTATGCTATGTAAGACAGGGTTTCTCAACTTTTCCCCCTCCAAGATGTTCTTGGACTTCAATTCCCAGTAGCCCTGATCAGCAGGTGTGCTGACTTGGGCTTCTGGTATTTGGAGTCCAAGGACACCTGGAGACCCAAGGTTGAGAAACCCTGATCTAAAGGATCTGTTTCCAATCCCTGTATTGCACCACTGAAATCTATTCTTACTGAAGCCAAAAGTGGGAGTCAAGATATTTTGATTCTCATCTCCTGTTAGACTACATCCTTCCCACCCACATAATGGATGGGAAGTGCAGTAACATGAAGGGCCCAAGTTTCAATGCCACTGTTCTAGGCCCTTGTCTTATGCCCCCCCCAAGAGCTTGATCAAGGTTTAATGGGGAGATGACCCACTCGTTTTGTAGCAGTAGCACTCCAATGCCAGTTTACTTCTCTTTTGTGAATGGGAAGACTGGCCCTGTCTTTGCCAATAGCTGCCCCTGACATCCCCACCCCCCATTTAAGATAGGGGTTCTCAACCTTTCTAAGCCAGGGGCCAGGTCACCCTCCAGCAGACAACTTCGGGGGCCGGATGGCCATTTTGCCCTTCCTCCACCACACACATAGCATGGTGGAGGTGGTTCAGGGCCACATGAAATGGTGCTGTGGGCCGCAGGTTGAGAATCCCAGATTTAAGAGATGTATGATCACACCTTAAAGGAATAGAGGACTGTTTAATCATGTTGCTATAGCCAGAGAAAGGATTTTTATTTATTGACAAATCTAATTTCTACGATTCTCTTAATGTATCCTGACAGAGGGTTTTACTGAATGTTGCATACATAGCTTTAACCAATGATTTTTAAAACTTTTAAAAATTAAATGCAAGAATTGTCTCTTGAGTCGTTTTGCACAGATTTTTCAGGGTATAAATCACTTTAACATTGCAATGCATTGTGATGAATTGATGTGCCATTTAAAGAATGTTTGCTTCAGATTCTCCTGTCACAAATGGCTGCAACAGAAGGCTGCTCAAATTGTATGACTTACAAATACAGTGGTATATCGGTTTATGAATTTAATGCATTCTCTGGGACATTTCATATTGCGAAAAATTCATAAACCAGTTTCCCATAGGAATGCATTGAAAACCAATTAATCTGTTTTGGGGGGAAATCGTAAACCAATACATTGTTTTCAATGTATTTTCATTTGTAAACCAAAAATTACGTTACCCGAGGTGTTCATAAACTGCTGTACCACTGTACTGTAACTGAGGCAAATGAGAAATAGCTGCTATCTTGTTAAGAACCTCAGTGGAAGCATTTCACAACTGTTTACTAGATAAAGTTAGTTTTTTACTTAAATTGTAATTTTATATGGTCTGATTTCAATGCTTCCATTATATCTGTAAACTGTTCAAGGAATGTAAACAGTGAACATATGGGGGGAAGACAAATTTCATCAATAAAATCTACAACTATTTATTTAAACATGTTCTGTGTCCAACTATTTATTTAAATATGTTTTGTGTGACATGAAGACAAGATGTACTGCAAAAAAAAAAAAAATGGCAGGAAAAGAGGGAGCTCAAACATGAGATGGATTGACTCGAAGGAAGCAGTTCTATTTAAGCGGTCATTAACTCAAGCTGTAGTTCAGTGCTGCCTAGTCGGAACCAACTAGTAGCAATACTAATAGGGCTTTCAAGATAAGTAGAGAGTGTCTAGTTTTTAGATAATGTTAAATGTTTCTGTATTTTCTTTGAAAATAGGTTTTATATGGAGTACATGTATATATTTGCAATTGTGTAGTAGTGGGGGTAGAAATAAAACGTGTCCTCTCTAGGCAGTGAATCATGGTTTAAACACATGAACTTTATCAGTAAGTCAGGATCAATCAGATGAAGTAAGAATGAAGAGAAACCAAATCTAGGAGTGTTACAGGATATTAAGAAAAGTCATGTGTTAACTTGGTGGCTGTAAGTATAAGCTGAAAAATCCCAAAGTGGTCACAAACCTACTGAGGCTTCTATTCCTCCTCCTCAAGACCCTAGATCAGTGGTGGTAAACCTTGGCACTCCAGGTGTTCTTGGACTTCAATTACCAGAAACCCAAGTCAGCACTCTTGCTGGTCAGGGCTTCTGGGAATTGAAGTCCAAGAACATCTGGAGTGTCAAGGTTGGCCATCTCTGTAAGTGGTGGGCATCAGCAGGTTCGCACCAGTTCACTAGAACCGGTAGCAGAAATTCTGGCTGACCCCACCCATCCAAGTTTTGAAATAAAGTAGTCCTAATTCAGGTGCAACGCAAGACTTTCCCCCTGGCCACACCCACCATACCACACCCACAGTGTGGTGGTAAATTTTTTTTTGAGCCCACCACTAATTGCTGCCCTAGGTGACTGTGGAGGAGATCCCAAAGGAAGCAGCCTGTTGTCCCCTGCAGATGAGGGTCCAGACTTTGAGACCTCTAACTGTCTGGTAGAGTGAGGCCAGGACAACTCGGAAGGAGTCAGTGGTTTTGTTGAAGAGGGATGGGAAGAGGAAAGTGGGAGTAATGATAGTAGTCATTGAGGGGAAAAAGGAAATAATTAAAGAATCAGAGGAAGTAACATCTGGGATTGGAGGGAGAGAGACTAAAAAGGGAAACAGGCAGGGAAAGAGGGAGGATGTTGAGAGATGTGAACAGAAGGAAAACTTGAGGCCACCTGTGGGTTGGTCCTTGATATTAAAGGAGAACCCATGGACTGGTGAGCTGGTATGGATGAAGGTTCCTCTGGAGGAGGCTGAGCATCAACCCAGAGCAAAGGTACTGTATTATATAAACATTTGGTTAAAGTAGCCCCTGCAACAAAGGCACTCTCGCCATGAGATTATCCCAACTAGTTTTGGATTGCTAAATCACTGGGCTAAGATTTGTTTTTTCATATCTATTTCCTCACTTCTCAAGCAGTTTGTGATGATGCCTTTAAGGACAAGGCTTTCCAAAATTGCCACATTATTTAGTACTTCCTGTCTGCTGTCTTCCTGGGTAACAGAAAAAATAAACATAAAAAGTATAGGTTTAAAAGAAAAACTAGTGTAGCAAGAATTTCAGGAGGACAAAGTCCTCAGAAAATCCAGGTGACATCCCTGCTGGTTCTGCGGGAGAATCAGTGTAGTATTTAAGTCAGTAATGGAGACTGTGTGATCCTCCAGATGTTGTTGGACTGCGACGTCCGTCACTTTTCAGCACTGGCTAAATTTGCTAGGGCTCATGAGATTTGCAGAACCACATCTGGATAACCACATAATCTTCACATTTTACAGTATATATATTGTAAATACTTTCTTTCTATAAAATGCACAGGAAAGATTGTTGAATATATGGGGCACTATCCAATAGAAAGATGTCACATCTGTAATGTATGGAACATAGAAAGATGCAAATATTAAAGAAATGCTAGCCATCTAGAAGTGTGAATTGCTAGTTGAAGTACCAGTTGTAGGACGCAGCAGGAGTAGGCAGGTACCTTGTATGTGTCTTGGAATGCAACTGTCATCAGCTTCAGCCAACATAGTCAATGGAAAAGTAGTACAAAACATCTGCAGGCTACTAGTTAATTAACTCTTCTGTGAGTACTTTCAGCTTTAGTTCATGTGGAAGAAATCTGTCTCTCACTCCAGCCAGGGTGTGGGTCACCAGCTTCATAGTAACCATTTCTTCTACTGTAATATATGGAACTGTCCGTGCTTTTTCCAACACTGACGGGAGTGTTGTGTTATCACAGAATGGTCAGGGAGGTTCTGTCTTTGGAAGGATTCATTATGGGATGCTGAAAATGTTGAGATATGAAAGAAATAGTGCTGCTTTGATTGAGATGGTAAAGAAGTGTTCGTTTCCAATATATGATAGCCATGGAGTTCTCAGAATCTGTGGACTACACTACTCAGGAGACTGCAGGAACCCTTCCAACCAGACTTCATAGTGCTTTAATAAAGAAAGTGAGGGAAAGGCTTGTTGAAACAGCAATATCTTCAGTTGTTTTCAAAAGGTCCATAAACTGGAAGCAGTCTACTGTATTTTCCATTGGCAATTCATTCCACAATAAATGAGCCACAACAACAACAAAAAATCTTGATTTGGTCAAAGCCTTTATTCCTTTAGGGATGACTATGCATAGTTTGAAGGCCTGGGTGTTCCAAGTACAATTTCTTAGGAAGAGGCTTTTTAAATTTTCTTTCTGATTGATCTTGTGGCCATATCTGTGGCCACATCTGACACAAAAGATTGCCTCAGTCAGGTCCTTTGAACACCAATGGGATTTTAACTCTGATGATGGGTTATCCCTAACATATGGTTGTACCTGCAGTGTAAGGCACCTGGAACCATTCATATGATACTTCCTACAGAAGAGCCAGCTCTTTCCCTGAAGTTGAACTGGTTCCCTCAGCAATATGAGCATGACATCTCATCCTTCCTCAACCCTGCACAGAGTCCTCTTAATTATTTCCTCTTTCTTGCCAACTGATGTATTCCGTCAGATCATATTCTTAGAAAGCAAGAAGACTTCCTTCCGTTTCTCTAGGTTCAGATGACGCTTGCAAAAAGCATGGGTTCTAATTTGTGCAGCCTGCTTTTCATGGTGCAGATTGGATGTATGAGCCATCCTTCGTCCGTTACCGCAGCTTGGGCAAATGGCATCGTCTTCCATCTACTCCACCATAAGGCATGGACATATTTCCCACCCCAAACAAGAAAGAGAAGAACAGAGTTCCCCCCAAAAGGAAACATCTAGGCTTTCACAAAAAGGAAAGTGATATAGCCTGGATGTGTTGCCATTCATTTTCCTAGCACTCACAAATAGTCGTGCTATTTAGTCTAGATTTCATGGTTCTTTAAATTTCAATGCTCCACCCTGGTCGCTCACCTGTTTGGGGCACACAGAAAGAGCCTTCTCGAAGATTGTGGTATTTTTTAACCACAATCGGGCGTACCCTGGTAACGGTAATCTTGTGTTGCCAGCTAATCTTTCTCACACTACTAGGTCAGGTGAAAAGAACTGCAGAATGAACTCACCAAAAGGTGCCTTCATTTTGGCAGTTTCACGTCTGACCTAGACACATAAGAACTGACTTGCTTGACAAAGTCAGATTCAAACTTGGTGGCAGAGACCACAGGAAAGTCTTTAAAACAGAGGAACATCTCCAATGTCACTGTGGCTAACAAGAGGGACAGAAAGGAGGAGAGTTTGCCACTAAACACAATTGCTTTCAATCTGGGTGACAGCGTTTCCATCTCTCTTGACCATGTTTCTGGAAAAAGAGGAATGAGAGGCTGCCAGTGACAAGAGCAGTAGTAGTTCCATCTTTTCTGATAAGGCTCACAGCAGTTTCTGGTGTGCCAAAGCTGCCAATTTCCGTCCACATTAGTCATTCGTGATATAATTTAAGGGAAAGCCAGCATAACAAAGCAATCTTGGTTCACTCTTGACCCTTTCTCATTCTGTCCGGAACAGGAAGGAAAGTGAATTTGTACAAAGAATAAGCCATGTTCTCTTAAAGAGCTCTTTCGGCATTTACAGTCTCATCTAGTCACAGTCTCTCAGCCATCATTATATCACAGAGTAGCTGTGAAAACAAAATCTGTGCATTCCAGATACACAACACCAAGCTCCACCAAGAAAGGATGAGATATACCTGTGATGACATAAGTCCTCAGATGTGACTAATTCACAGATATTTTACTGCCTACATAGACATATGTTAAACACATCAATAAGTTGTATCACAAACCACCTTGGAAGACTTCAGTCTTGAAAGGCAAAGGAATACTTTAGTTAGTTCTCTGCTGTCACTGGAACTGACTTATAGAGACCTTAATACAGGGGTTCTCAATGTTTTTCAGCTGCAGGCCGGACCACACCCCCTCAGACAGCTAAGCAGGTTGGACTGGTGCTGTAAAACACATCCACGGCTGTTGTAAATGTGTTTACAACGGCCGCAGACTCATTTACAGATGTTGTAAATGCATTTACACAGCCGTAAATGGTTCCGCGGCTGATTCCGACAGAGGCAGCTGGAGCAAGGCCAGGGGCTGGGTTATTTGGCACCTTAGGCCAGAACCAGCCTGCAGGCCATAGGTTGTGAACCCCTGCCCTAAAAGGGCTTTTTAGATAAGTGAGATATTTAAAGAGTGGTTTTACCAGTTCCACTCCTCTAGTGAGTTTCCATGGCTAAGCAGAGATTTGAACTATGTTCTCCAGAGTCCTAGCCAGTCATTGTATCCATACTAAGCATATAAGAAATACTAAAAGGAATAAACATAAGAGAAGGGGAATGAATCCACTCAACATTTATTCACATTATAGAAATAGAGGATATGAAAAAATTCCCGATAAATTTAAATAGCAGGATCAAGGAAATTTTGTTTAAAAAATGATATTTTCTTGCTGAGGAATTGGATACGGGCCTGTAGGGATAGAGAAAAAAAATAGAGATATATACACCGATGAGGCTGAACTGGTTTCAGATTGCATTGTTAAATAAATGGAATAGTAAATATTTGGGGGAAGCCAGTTTGGAAAGAGATAAGATGGAATTTGAGGAATTGATATTGAAGATAAGAAAGGGGGAAACAGCAATAAAGGGCTTAGTGAGTAAGTTTTATAAGATATTAAATAAAGAAGGCAGCCCACAAGAAATATTGAGGAAAATTTGGGAACAAGACCTGAATGTCAGAATCACGGAAGTCGATTGGAAAAATAAATGGAAGAAAAGGATTATGAGAAATATGTCTGTTAGAGTAAAAGAACATAATTTCAAAATGCTGTGGAAATAGTACCTGATCCCAGTTCGATTACACCAAATGGATAATAATAAAAACAAAATGTGTTAGAGATGTAAAAACAGGTTGGGAACCTATGAGCACATGTGGTGGAGTTGCAAGGTGGTAAAAGAAACCTCCAGAATATTGGGGGGTGGGACTTAGGTTGGGGCCAGGTGCCGTTTTGTTGACAGATACAGAAAATATGAGTTTGGACAAAGATAAAACAGAGTTATTATCCGTGATTTTGACAACTGGTAGACAATGTATTGCGAGAAATTGGAAAAATGGTGTGATTTTAAAAATTGAAGATTGGTATAAGGAAATGTGGGAACTTGCCTTGAATGATACATTAACATGGGAGCTAAATTTAAAAAAGGTATAATTAAAGAAAATAGATTTTGGCAAATTTAGCAACCATTTGTGGGTTATGTATTGACCAGAGGAGAAGGGGGCAGGCCAGTACCAGAAGAAATGAGTTTCTGGAAACAGTGAATGAATATCGTGAACCACCGCATCCTCTAGGGCAATGTACAGTACACAGCGTGATATAATGTTTTTTTTTCTTTGTGTTTCTCTGGCTAAGTAATTGATAAATTTAGAAATTATGATTATAAATATATATACACACACACACAAAGTAGTCTAGAACTGGATTATAGATGAAATCAATCAAAAGGATAAGAAACATATATTATTGATGAATTTTAAAAGTTATAAAGTTGAAACATGTTTCAAATGAATTACGGTGAAATGTAATGAGATATATGAAAACCAAGCATCTTTATAATTTTTTCTTTATATGATTGCCTTTTATTGTCTTTTTTCTTTTATATTTCATTGTCTTTGTGATATTTAATCTTATTTGTAATCTTTTAATTAAAATTTCCAATTAAAAATATATTTAAAAACAACATTTATTCACAAATGCTGCAACATTTGATCATCTGAATATCTTTAACAACTATAGGAATAAATGAGGGGAAGGAATAATATCGTAGTAAAGGTAAAGATCTCCCTTGCTCGAAAGCCAGTCAAGTCCAACTCTAGGGAGCGGTGGTCATCTCCATTTACAAAGAGCCAGCGTTGTCCGAGTCTGCAGGCATTTCCATGGTCGTGATCCACATAAGCCAACATTAAAATACAGCAGTTAGTCTTTAAAGTGCTACAACATTTTTGTTTTGATTACTCTCTGATATGCTTAACACAGGCAGGTTCAGCATGGAGCTAACACAGCCTTCATGCATTCAGAGTAGGGTTGCCATATGTCATGGAAAACCGGGAATTTCCCGGGTTGTAACTGTCCCACCCGGTTCCATAAAAAACATTGAAAATTCCCGGTTTTCAATCCAAGGGACATGCTTGGTATGAAGGAAAAAATCACACCTTTTTCTTGCCGCCTTAGAGCGGCGCCTGTATTGAAGCACCAACAGGTTCGCGTCTGTAGCAGCAGCCGCACAGTTGCAGGACGGAATAAGCTCCTGTCTTTGTCCCAGCTCCTGCAAACCTAGCAGTTCGGAAGCAAGAAATTCCAAGTAGATATATAGGGACCACTTCAGGGGGAAGGCAAACTGCGTTCCGTGCGCTCCGGTGTCTAGTCATGCCTGCCACATGACCACAGAAACGTCTGCAGAAGCAGACAGCACTGGCTCTTTGGCTTTGTAACAGAGATGAGCACTGAACCCTAGAGTCGGATATGACTAACTTTTGAGCAAGGGCAACCTTTACTTCTGTCCCGGTTTTGTGGGAGGGAATTATGGCAACTCTAATTCAGAGCCAGTCATCCTCCCCATCCCCTTTATTGCTCCAGCCTCTTTTCATGTATGCTAGTTTCATGTGAACACTTAAATGACTTGTGCAGTATAGTCCAAATTGCAAGATGCAGCTCTGGGATCTTTTAAAATGGATCCAGTGAGGTAAGGGCTGAGATTCAAGTGCAGAAGTGAACAGCAGAACATGGTTTGTTTCCCAGCCTTCATTCTCAGAATGTCACACAATTGTACCATGGCTTGCATTTCCAATGTGAGGCTTCTGAAGAAATTATTCTGCCTTGTTTGGTTCGTGTGTGATATGCTTCAAACGCTTACTAGCTTTATATAAAGACAGCTGGATTATGCTTCCCACCCACCTGTCTGACTTGCCGCTCCCTTTCTGAAGCACATCTGACATCCAGGGTCTAAGTCAGTGGTGGCGAACCTTGGCACTCCAGCTGTTCTTGGACTTCAATTCCCAGAAGCCCAAGTCAGCACTCCTGCTGATCAGGGCTTCCGGAATTGAAGTTCCAGAACACCTGGAGTGCCAAGGTTCACCATCCCTGTCCTAAGTCAATGGTTCCCAACGTTGGGCCCATGCCCCGCAGTGGGACTTAATTCCCAGAAGCCTAAGTCAGTACAATGGCTGACCAGTGCTTTGGGGAATTGACTTAGGCTTCTGGGAATCGAAGTCCAAAAACCAAAGGTTGGGAAAGACTGGTCTAAGTCTTTGAGCAGAGACTGAGCTTGTGACAACTGACATATTCGTAGAAATTTATTGAAACGTTTAATTGAAAATAACCCAACACTTTCCCCCAGTGAATATGTTAATTCCACTTCTCAGTATCTGGCAAGATACACTTAACCTAGTTTACAATGTATTGGCATCAGGGATGTTTACTTGTTCCTTACCTTTATTCCGAGGTTCCCAAGACTGCGTACATGTTGTCCTCCTATATTTGTCCTCACAATACAATCATATGAAATAGGTTTGGGCTGTGATATAATGAGTCCTAAAAGGTCATCCACTGAATTTCATGGTCAAATGAGGATTAGACCCAAAGTCTCCCTAGTCTCTCATCACTCTGCCTTCAAGGGTAGGAAACTAACTGCTACTAGGATTCCAACTGGCATTATCCTTGGATATGCTGACTGGGGCTGATGGGAATTAGATAAAGGTCACTCGCTTGAAAGCCGGTCATATCTGACTCTAGGGTTCATTGCTCATCTCCGTTTGTAGCCTAAGAGCCAGTGCTGTCTGTTTCTGCAGATGTTTCCGTGGTCATGACTAGACACAGGCATGACTAGACACTGGAGTGCATAGAACACTGTTTACCTTCCCACTGAAGTAGTACCTCTTTATCTACTTGCAATTTCTGAGAGGTTGGCAGGATCTGGGACAGAGATGGGAGCTCACTCTGTCATGCAGTACTCGGGTCTCAAGCTGCTGACCTGCCAAACTTCCAGTCATCAAGTTCAGCATCTTAACCACTAAGCCACCACAGTCCCTTGATGGGAATTGGAGTCCAACAAAATCCAGAGAGCCAACAGAAACAGGAAATAGAATTTGGAAGGTTTCAAGCACATTGTGTTCCCTTTGTATTCTTACCACTTCCTATCACACTGGACATGTACATGTCTCATGCCAGAGACCTCTATCATATCCCATTCCCCAGATTTACAACCCTGGCAGCTACCCATTCTTGCTCTAATGATTCAGTCACCTGTCATCTCAGACAACAATCCTTGACCATCCCCTATTTGCAAAGTTTCCGTTGCTGATTTTTCAAAAGACGCACCAACTCCAGGAGACAAAGTTATGTCAGAATTAAATGGCCAGTCATCTGGCTATTTTTGTCTCTTTTTTCAGGAAACCAATGCAAGAATTAGCCAAAGAAAGATGTAAGTAAACTGTTTCCAAAACAGAATGTGTAAGTACGAGATCTTGATGATGCTGGATGTGTTGTTCCAGTTTGCAAATTCTGACAAATGATGTTCTGCTCGGTAATTTGGCTCAGACGGCTAGTTGCTTATGCAGCCAAATGGGAAGGAAATGCTATTCAAGCAGCAAAGGCAACAATGCTTTCCAGATCCACTACTGAAGCCAACCAGGCAAAAGGATGTCCATCATTTCTAGTTCAGGCCACAATTCCTGTCAAACTTCTCCATCTGGACTGTACATCAGCAGTATTCCCAGATGCAGAAAGCATGGATCCTCTCAGACTAGCAATCTGCTGGCTGCCTGCCTGCCAGTTACAGACAATATTGCTGTCAAGCAAGCAAGCAAACAAAGAAAGAAACAAGAATCTCATTGGAAACACGGAGTTCTTAATCTCTTGCTATCCTCTTTTCATCATGGGCAACTCCCAGACAAGTTAAGGGTTTAGTCAAATGTACAAGAGACGCTATGACACTTGCGGTGTCTTGAACAGAACAACTTTAGGGGTGTATCTGCAAATTACACTCAGCATTAACAGCAACCATGTTCCACTGGGGATTTACATGCGCTAACTAAAATTCCAGGAATTTCCTATCCCTTTCCCTCTTTGGACATCAGGAAATATTTCCATGCCACAGATAGCATACTGAAGGGGAAAGGGCCAGAAGCATAACTGCTGTATTGCAGCCAAAATGCTGACGTTGTGAGTTCGATCCCAACAGGATGGAAGGTTGATTCAGCCTTCCATCCTTCCAAGGTTGGTAAAATGAGTGTCCCAGCATGTTAGAGGCAAAATGATAATTACCTACTGAACCCCCCTGAGTACACTAAGCACTATGGGGTAGCATATAAGTGTAATTGCTATTACTATTTCCTTTCGGTAGACTTTGGATAACACACAAAGTAGCTGGGTAGGATTGATAGAGAATGCATTAAATGACTCTCATAGTTTATTTCCACACTTCTGGCATATCCAGAAAACTCGGCATTTCAGCTATAACAGACATGCACATGTTCTAGATGCATATCCAGTTCAAGCTTGGTCTACACGAGGTGACAGAATGGAGTTGAACAATGCGGGGAACTTCCCCAAACTAGCAGAATAGGGAGTAGGTGACACCCAAAGTTTTCTTCCTGCTGCATTTACAATTTTGTGCTTTTTTTCAGTGTGAGAGAAGCACATGACATCCAATGATTGCAGTGGGAAGTGACTGGTGTCCATTTGGTCATCTCATTCTGTTTGAATGTCTTCATTTCTCTGCAGGTTATACGGGCAGATTTCAGTCATCTCCCCACAGGGAAAATAGCAGGCACTGACTCTTCAGGCATACCTAGAAATACTAGAAAGCAATTAGCTAATCCCTGGGTGGTACAGTAAAACCCCAACTTACATATGCCTCGAGTTACATAAAATTCGACCTACATAATGATTTTTGCACTAAAACCATGTCCCAATTTACATAAATGTCCCAATTTACATAACACAATTTCCTATGGGTTTGCTTTGAGTTACGGAAAAAAAAATTTTTCCTCTGAGTTTGCTTTAATTTATATAAATATCATTTTCCTATGGGTTTGCTTCGAGTTAAGTAAAAAATCCATTTTTCCTATGGATTTGCTTTGTTATTCATTTTTCCTATGGGTTTGCTTCGAGTTATGTAAAAAACCAATTTACATAAAAGTCTACAGAACAGACATTTTATGTAACAGGTTTTACTGTACTTTCTATTCAGCACTTTTCATTTCATTTCATTTATTAGATTTGTATTTTCATATGATGGCTAGAGCTGTCCTCGACAAATGAATTTGGGATGGGGAGTGACTGATAGTGTCTTTTACTTGCCTTCTCCAAACCATATTATGTAGATCAGGGGCCCCCAAACTACGGCCGGGGGTCTGGATCTGGCCCCCAATGCCAATTCATCCGGCCCACAAAGCTCTCGTGCTCCTGGAAGAGGAAGTAAATTGTGCCCATATGGACTTGTTTTACTTCCATTTCCAGGAGTGACGAAGGCTTCGTGGGCCAGATGAAATGACATTGTGGGCTGGATCTGGCCCCTGGGCCATAGTGAACCCTGAACCACATGACTGGCCCATGGCCTGAAAAGTCAGGCCACCTCTGGTATAGATTTTCTGAGCTGCTTGCATATGTAAGTTTTGTAGGCAGTTTATTTGATATAGTCAGTTTGACTTGGGGAGTGCATGAACCCTTCAAAATATGGTGGTTAGATTCCACCCTCCTTTGCAATATAAGGAATTTGCATCAACAGCCACCTCCCTGTGGGGGGCAACAAACCTCACCACACAAATGAAGGCAGGTTGTTTACAGGCTAGGCAGGACTCCAGTCATCACGGCGGTACTTCTGCCAGGATAATGCCGTTACGCCACACGTAAGGAAGCAGCCAAGTGGGACAAAATGTATATGCAAGTGGTGGCAAATTATGGTACGCGTGCCAGAGGTGATACCTGGAGCCCTCTCTATGGACACCCATGCAGTCACCCCGGCACAGAGTTCACCCCAGCCCTCTGCCCAGCAGCCCAACGGGAGCACTTCCTCCCTCCGCTAGTAAGCACAGGGCCGCCATCAGGGCAGTACTACCAGTACTGCCGTACAGGGCCCGGAGCTGACAGGGGCCCTGCCCCCACTGGCCATAACTATATGTGTGTGTGTGTGTGGGTGGGGCGCAATAGGACTGCACAGTGTGGGGCCCCGAAATTTCTGATGGCGGCCCTGAGCAAGCACATGGTGATATATCAGGCAATCGGGCTTTGTCCCTCCCCGACCTCACCTCCAGAGCCCTGGGACACTATTATTATTATTATTATTATTATTATTATTATTATTATTATTATTATTATTATTATTATTATTATTATTATTATTATTATTATTATTATTAAACAATTCCTGGGGCAGCATTCTCCCCCGTTGTTGCCCATCGCTTGCTCTGCCAACACTGAACTTTAGATTAAAACATTGCTCCAAGCTGAAGGAGGGAGCTTGGAACAATGGTTTATTCTAAAGTACCGGACGCTGGGAAGAGCTAGCAAGGGGCGGTGACCAAGCGGTTCCTGGGGCAGCCTTCTCCCCCATCCCCTTGGCTGCCACCCCTCACTTGGTCCTCCCGGCGCAGCACACATGCAATGTATAGGATTCCCCCCAACTCCCAAATAGACGCCCCCACCACTCCCTGTCCAGCACCTTCTCATGGTGCCCTGCACACCCGTCCCCCAGCACAGAGTTTGCTCTGACCAGGAACCCAGTGGGAGCGTTTCCTTCCTCCCCTGTTGCCTTGTTGGCACTCTGTGATAAATAAGTGGGTTTTTGGGTTACAGTTTGGGCACTCAGTCTCTTAAAAGGTTTGCCATCATTAGTACAGTATAATGCTTTCTTCCCCATGTAGACTCTGTGTTCCGAATTTTGCCAAACGTGCTGTATATGAAAACAAATGGGGCTTGGGTTAAGCAAGCTGAGCACTGCTCTGTTTCGGCATCATTGTGCAGGTACACTTTTGGCACTTATTGTTCAGACTCTTCTCCCTCGAGCCCCACCTATAAACAACCTGGCTGATTGGCACCCGGGTCCAATTTTCAAGGGCTTATGTACAGTATTTCCTATTGTTCATGTTTGGACAGTTACTGATAACCTTATGGACATTGAAGCTACTTCATGCTGATTTCCATCAGGAGTTGCACAATGTATTTCAGCCAAATAATCTAACTCTCCTCCCATACCTTACCAAAGGGATCAGAAAAGATATAGAAGAAGCTGCCTCTTACTCATGCATCCAATGCAAGACAGATGGCTCATGAAAAGCTGTTGTATTCACAAATTCTGGACTTTCCAGTTTGGAAGGTCTTGACTTACTTCCTGATCTACAACAATTCTAGTCCAGAAATGCAGTGCTAACAATCTTAAAACAATGATGCAATATTCTTCAAAAGCTATGCTTCTTTCTTCAGAAAAATGTTTGCTTCATCGTTGAAGCTTCTAACTAAACCAAACATCACAGAAATAGAAGGTCGTTACAAACAAGAGTTAGGCTGCTGTTTAGGATTAGTGAAGTGCGTTTGCTGATGCTTGTCTAAATTGGACACCAAGAAAAATAAATTCTGAATCTATGTTGTTGAGTCTGCACAAATCATTCTGGTTTGGCAAATCATATGGTGGTTAAGAACTCAGCATGAGATTCCCAAGCCTTGATCTCTTGAAATCAATCTCAGGATTGCAAATCTTACCCTACTCTAGCATCTAGATTTCATCTGTCGCAGCTGGAAATTTGTTCAGTGACAGAAGATGCTGTCTTTTTTGCTCACTATCAAACTCTAGTGACCTATATTCATAGAATTAAGAAGCAGCACTGTGGTGGCTTAGAGGTTAAGATGCTGAGCTTGGAGACTGGAAGGTCAGGTTTCAATTCCCGAGTGCTGTATGACAGATCTTGGGGACATGAAAGGAACCTCATTTGGGCGTCCCCTGGGTGGAGTTTCTCCAGCAAAAATCCTTTCAACTCACAGTAATTTGACACGAAATGTATTTATTTGAGGGGGCTGTGGTGGCTCAGTGGTTAAGAAGCGTGCCTTCTTAGCTGGAAGGCCAGCAAGTTGGTAGTTCGAGACCCAGGTACTGAATGATGAATTGAGTGCCCATCTCTGTCCCAGCTCCTGGGGACATGAAAGGAGCCTCATTCAGGCATTCCCTGAGCAGAGTTTCTTCCACAAAAATCCTTTCAACCCAGAATAATTTCTGACACAAAATTATTATTAGAGAATACATTTCACCCAAAGTAATCCACCACATTTAATTTATGAGAGGACAATGACATTTTATTTTTCACTACTTATAAAACATTATTCACAAAAAAGGACTGTAGAAACCTATATACACATAATTAAATTACCATGTTCGCGGTGTGAAACTCGCTTTCCCCATGAAAATAGTCTGTACGAAATAAGATATTTTGAACGTCACTTTTCAAAAATGGTTTGTACAACTTTGTTTTTTTTTTAAACTAATGCTAACTTATCAATTAAACCATGATACTTTGGAGACTTGGGATAAGACACGTAACATGTTTTATCCAGTTAACTAGAAAAAAATAAAGCCGAAAAAGAATGAACAATCACATTCAAACACTGTCCTTGGTGCAATGCTGAGAAGTTGTGATGCTGTTTGAAGAGTTTGGGCTGACAAATATTTTGGGTCCAAGTCTACTATTATGGCACTATCACAGTGGCCTGGATGCCAACTCACACTCCCTTCGTCCTCTTTCTTCTTCTAGATGCCATACTATTCAGAAACAAGGCAGGTCCAGAGTACCTTTAAACACCCCCATTCTTCTACCTACCACTGTGGTTTCATACTCAGGGCTCAGCAGCCTCGAAGCAAAATCCATGGGGTGTTCACAAAGCAGCAATGGCTTTGGCAGCCACGCGACGGCCCAGAGGCAAGCTGAGGTCGGTGATGGCCAGCACAATTTTGGGGCTAGACATGGTCGATGCTTTCACCAACTCTGAAACCTGCTCAAGGTAAAGAATGAGAACGAAGTCAAGGAAAAATCAGGTGCTGACAAGTAAATACTAGCAGAAAGAGCTCATGTGCAGGAGGAACAGCGTCAAGTAGCCCATTTCGCACTATATCAGAAGAGAGAAAAATCTGTCCATTGGTAGCATTTCTCCAGAAGTCCTGGTTTAGCCTATGACTCATGTGTGTATAATATATTTAAAATACCACTCTATTTGTCTTTCAAAGCAAGTCACTAAAAGGCAGAACATAAATATTAATTTATTAAAATATTAATTTATTTAAATATTAATTTATTTAATGTGGGGCTGTGGTGGCTCAGTGGTTAAGAAGTTCACTTTGTTAGCTGGAAGGCTGGCAAGTCAGCAGTTCGAGACTCGGGTACTGCATGATGGATTGAGTGCCCATCTCTGTCCCAGCATTTGGGGACATGAAAGGAACCTCATTTGGGCATTCCCTGAGCGGAGTTTCGTCTGCAAAAATCATCATCGTCATTTATTTATTTATTTAATGTATTCATATATAGGTAAAGGTTGGCCTTATTCAAAAGCCAGTCATGTCCAACTCTAGGGTGCAGTGCTCATCTCTGTTTACAGCCAAAGAGTCAGCGCTATCAACATCTGCAGACATTTCTGTGGTCATGTGGCAGGCACACGGAACGCTGTTACCTTCCCATTGAAGCGGTACCTATTTATCTACTTGCAATTTCTTTCTTTTGAACTGCTAGGCTGGCAAGAGTTGGCACAGAAACGGGAGTCCACTCCATTGTGCAGCACTCAGGTCTCGAGCCACTGACCTGTTGTATGTATGTAGATAAATATGGACCACTTCAATGGGAAGGTAAACAGTGTTCCGTGCACTCCGGTGTCAAGTCATGCCTGTCACATGTCCACGAAAATGTCTGCAGACACAGACAGCGCTGGCTCTTTGGCTTTGAAACAGAGATGAGCACTGAACCCTAGCATCAGATACGACTGGCTTCCGAGCAAGCGCAACCTTTACCTTTACCGACCTAGTTTATTCTGGAGGGATGGCACAAACTTTTAGGCCTGGCCTAATTTGCTGCTCTTCTTTCTGAGTGCACCAGTCTTTAAGGAGCCTTTAACTGATCCATATTTCACCAAATTCCACAGCTTTGGTAAAGACCAAACTGGAAAATACTGATGGCATTCCCTGGTACAAGCGTTTCTAGTAATGAAGAGGATGGTCATGAGAGTATATGCCCAGCAAAAATCTCTGGCCTAAACAGCCCCACTATGGGATTATCAGTCATTGAGGATGTACTGAGATCTGCCTTTCAAAGTCTCATAACTAATTTGCCTAGACCAGAAATTCTAACTGGATTTATACTGCCACAGATTATTATCGTCCTGTATCTAAGAAGTTTAAAAACAAAACATTAGTCAATTGCATGAAACATACCATCTCACAGCAGATCTGATTATATCATTTTCCCAACATGATTGCTATTTCTGTTTTACCTGCAGAATAGGATCTGTCCTTATATACTATTCCTGAGCCAAAAGGAAGTTAAGTTAGTTGGAAGGATTCAAAAATTTAACAGCTTTCCTTATTTCCCCTCTTGGTATATATGCAACCAAATAGACAGCTCTAATTTATACAGTTGCTGGTTTATTACATCAAACTGGAAGTAATATGTAAGGCAGTGATGGCCAACCTTGGCACTCCAGATCTCCTTGGACTTCAATCCCCAGATGCCCTGATCAACAGGAGTGCTAACTTGGGCTTCTGGTAACTGAAGTCCAAGAACACCTAGAGCAGTGATGACAGACCTATGGCATGCGTGCCAGAAGTGGCACTCGGAACCCTCTTTGTGGGCACCCATGCAGTCACCCAAGCACAGAGTTTTCCCTGCCCCTCTGCCCAGCAGCCCAATGGGAACACTTCCTCCCTACCCCCAGCACAGAGTTCACCCCGCCCCTCTGCCCAGCAGCCCAATGGGAGCACTTCCTTCCTACCCCCAGCACAGAGTTCACCCCGCCCCTCTGCCCAGCAGCCCAATGGAAGTGTTTCCTTCCTCCCCTGCTGCTATGTTGGCAGTGTGTGCTAAATAAGTGGGTTTGGGGTTGTAAGTTGGCCATCATTGATGTAGCGTATAGTTTAGATCAGGGGTTTCCAAACTTTTCAAGCCAGCTTTGAGGGCCGGGCGGCCATTTTGCTGTGCCTGCACAATGGGGGTGTATGTGCTTGAATGATCTGGCCCCTGATTCTGGACCTATGTTCGGCCAATCAAATCTTCAATGGCCTCGAAGTCTTACCTATATACTTGAGTCCACAAGGACATAACCAGAGATACACACATGAGCTTATCACCGGGCTGGCTTCGAAACTATTGAGGATCTACTGAGCTCTTTTAGAAAACGTTATTCATGATCTTGGTTAATCAGTTACCTCAGCATATCAAGAGGACTATACTGGATTTTATGCTGTGAATCTATAAGACTTTATGATACAGAGTTACAATATATAAATCCATATCACTATGACTGTTTAATAGTGTACATCATTTTTGAAGTTGAAGAGGAATATTAAATAATTTTGAGTATTAGCAAACTGGACTAAAAATTCTGCCTCAAACGGTTTTCACATATTCTCTTCTTTTATTCACCGTTTGGCCTCCTCTATTTCTGTGTGCACAATGGGGGTGGCCATTTTGTCCCAACAGCTTCAGAGGGGTGGCCATTTTGGAGGGGTGGGGGGCCCACATGAAATGGCACTGTGGATTGTATCCAGACTGTGGGCCTTAGGTTGGGAACCCCTGGTTTAGGCTGAAGATGTAATATTATTTTCAGAAATACACTTTTGAATGGAATATAACACCCAGAGCAAAAGGTAAAAAAGCTTGGGATTTCCAAATTTCTATATTCTAAAATTTCTCCAGAAAAGGATTCCCTGTGTGAGTGAGCAATGACAGCCCACCATTACATCTTCTGACACCGTAATATGTATACATTTAAAAGTGCAGGTAAATTGTATGCGGCTTCTTTGGAGCTGCTTTTTTCTTCTTGCCGCAAGATTCCCTCTAGTGGCAGGAGATTAAAATGATCAACCAGGAAGACAATCGCTCAAGAAATTTGGATTGTCTTGATTTGGTGGTTCTCAAATTTGTATTTTACATTCTACCAACCCTTTTGTCAAAGAAGCCGGGTCTACCATCACAGGGCCAAAGAGCCGATTTACCCCACCCCAAAAACATTTGTAGGTTCATTCTCTTATTAAATTCATTTTTTATGGCAAATTGGTAGGGAAGGGAAAGAGAAATATGGAATAGGTATTGTCGCATTTGCAGGATGTGGTGACAGCATTCAATGCATCAAGATGTCTAGTCATGCCTGGCACATGACCACAGAAATATTTGCAGACGCAGACAGTGTTTGGCCGTAAATAGAGATGAGCACCAAACCCTAGAGTCGGATACGACTGGCTTTCGAGCAAGGGTGACCTGATGGTTGCCCTTGCTCAAAAGCCAGTCGTATCTGACTCTAGGGTTCAGTGCTCATCTATGTTTATAGTCAAAGAGCCAGTGCTGTCTATGTCTGCAGACATTTCTGTGGTCCTGTGCCAGGCATGACTAAGACAATGGAGCACACAGAACGCTGTTACTTTCCCACCAAAGCAATACCTATTTATGTATTTGCAATTTCTTGTTTTCTTTGTTAAATATGTTTTGAATAACACTTTCTAACAAGATGTTAGAAACAGCTTCATGTGGATCTCACTGATGGATCCATTAAAGAATGAAATCTGAGATGCAAAGGCCCTGTGATTGGTAAATTTTCATGTGACAAGGTGCTTTAGACATGGTATTTTAAAAAAGGGATTCACAACTGCAAGAGACTACGGAAATCTTCAGTGATGGAAAAATGGAGTTGCTTACCATTGTGAAGGGCATGAACTGGAGAATGGTGCCCCGGCTTCCTTGCTCCAAACAGTCCACACACTCCTCCATAAACCATTGAACAAACTGAGTGTGTGGTCCAGCTGTCTTGGCTCCCAAGATGGAAGAGATCAATAGAAAGAGGTTGGCTGGGGAGCAGAAAGGGGACAAAGTAAACATTGCTTCCTAACTTGGGGAAAATACAAGCAAACAACTAGAAATGTATATCATAACCTCCTTGGTTTAAAAAGTAATAATAATTATACAGAGGGTAAGAAAGAAAGGAAGGAAGGAAGGAGAGAGAGAAAATCTGGTTCCTTATATATATTTTAACTGTAGCCTTTGCAAGAACTCTGTAGCATATTATCATCATTGTTAGTCTGGCCGCTATGGACATCCCGCTATGGTAACGGAATAGACTGTACAGCCAGCAACTCAACACCGAGTGTCAGGTTGCGGTTAACTAACCTGACTCCCTAAAGGGGCCAATGGGTACGGGTGGATGAGCTCCTCTAGTTGGGGTGATGGTCCCCCTCAGTGGAGGAAATGCCACTGGAAACTATCACATTGGGCCCATCCGCAAAATGAGTGGAAGAGGAACCACTATTCTGATTCTCAACCATCATGGAGGTGGAAGAGGCCATACTAGATGGACTGCCTGTGAAGGCGCACCTTACTAATATTCTCAAGGCTGCGGCAGTCCATTGCAGTCCCAGTGTTGAATCCGGCATGTCTCATTTCATATGTGCCGCAGGAGATGGCTCCAAGATCATAGTGTGTTGGTCACTCCATTGTAAGCTGGGATCCATCTTAAACAAATTCATGCCAATGGCATTTTTCCTACTTCAGAGGGGAAAATGCATTCTCGGATACGAGTTGCAGTTGACGATTATCATCCTTGTACAGCTTGCTGGATCAAACTGGAACACTAAAAAACAGGTATTGTCTCTCTCAGCCAGTCATCAAATAAAACCCTGCATGCACCAGGTGTTGTGAGGGGAGAATCTGGCAAGGTGGACCTGTCACCTGCTTCTAGAACTTTCTCTAAAATTTGGCTAGAACCGAATGAAGAAGCTTACCTAAGACTCTGTTGAGGGGGTCTCTCATGCTGACCGTGTGGAGCTGTGAGGCAGACAGGGAACTGCTCATAGTGCGGTCTGCTATGGGAAGAGAAAATAGCCCAGTTTAGTGAGCAGCAACTTAGCCTATGTCTGTGATGGTGAACCTTGGCACTCCAGATGTTCTTGGACTTCAATTCCCAGAAGCCCAAGTCCACATGAATCCACACGAATGGGTTTACTGCAATTCATCTGACCCGCACCGACCTCATTGCTCCTGGAAGCAGAAGTAAAACGCGCCTGTACAAGGTTCGCCATGATGTCATGTCTGACATGACATTTTTCCTGCTTCAGGGGGGAAAATGCATTCTTGGATACGAGTTGCAGTTGAGTAGTAGTAGCTTAGCCTAGAAGGCACCTGTCCTGGATCACGAACAAGAAATGTGTTTTAATCACATTTAAGTAATGTGTTCTATTTTGTTGAAATTTTTGAAATGGTAGCCGTGTTATCCTGTGTTTCAATCATATCAGAGGGTAAACAAAACAAAAAGGCAAAAAACATTGTGGCACTTAAAGACTAACTGCTGTGTTTTAATGTTAGCTTTTGTGGATCAAGTCCACTTCATCAGACGTAAGAGACATAAAAAGCCATATTGATTGTTATACTTATCTGTTAAGCTAACCAACCATTCTGTACCTCTGTACCTGATATGTATAAATAGGTGCCATGAAGTCTCACTCTTATCTGATGAAGTGGACTTGATCCATGAAAGCTCACATTAAAATACAGCAGTTACTGTTTAAGGTGACACGCTACGTTTTATTGTATTTTTGTTTACTCACTGATATGCTTTTATTTGAGAGGATCAAGTGTGGAATGTGAGATGTTCAGAAGATGGAGGCAACAAGCTTTTAGTTTCTCCAACATTACAAATATCCATTTGATTACCTGGATTGCCCTTAAGTGTTTAGTGGCATTATTCCACCACAGCATTCCCAATTTAATGCCCACCAGTCCCAAGCATCTTTAAAATAAAATAAAAAACTAAGCTAACGCCTCCAATGGACTGATTCCCCCCCCCCAAGAGTGAACAAATTCCTTCTTTTACCTGTAAGAGGAAGCCAATCACTCACCAAAGACTTCGAGGATAAAGGTTTATTGTATCCCTGTATTGTACAGAGCAATTTTATTTCACTGTGATTTAGCAGTTGTAAATATACCATATTTGCTGGCATATAAGCCGCATCGGAGCATAAGACACACCCCATTATTACCAAAATAGCCCACTACAGCCCACTATATACAATACAAGATGCACTCCATTTTTCCGGTGTATTTTAAGGGCTGGGAGTGGGTCTTATATACCAGCAAATACAGTATTTTGTTGGTTATTCTAGTTTATTCACAATAAAGTAAAAAATAAATGAGGATATCAGGTGAAGATCACAGGTAAAAGATGTAGCAATAGAATACCTGCTGAACAAATTAAGGTTGGCTGGCCATGTTGCACGCATAAGTGACAATAGATGGAGCGGCAGAATAACGAACTGGTATCCGAGAGATCGCAAAAGAAGCAGGGGAAGATTTTTTCAAGAAAAATGTTGGACCAACATGAAGAAGACCTGCCAGGGATAGATCATTGTGGACGGGGGTTGTGCGGAATGTCATCGCGGAGATGTCTACTCATACAGGGACTCCTCACTGAATAACGACTCCAAGGTATCTAAGGTTGTTGTTTATTGCTTGTACTCTGACCAGAGTGGGAAATATGCCAGGTGGGGCAGTATAGAAATGTAATAAATAAATAATAAATATTCATACTGTTTGTTGGGGAGCAAAAGCGGTTTTTAAATAAAGAGAAAGAAGAAAAAGTGGAAATGAATGTTGAGATTCTTTAAATGCAATTACCCTGAGAGTAGCACTGGATACAATATGGGAAAATAAGTTAAATTCTCAAATTCCCTTGCTCTGATTCACAGCTGGAATCAGAGACATTTCCCCCCCCCCAGCTGTCTTTTGTCTTCCTTGTTGTACATCACCTTGTGCATAAATCAAAGCAGAGAGGAAACATGAGTGCCAACTCATTCCTATGACAGTGAGGGTTAAAAGGAGTTTGAAAACTCCCAAATTGCATAGATCTGGAGAAACAAGTGAAATCACAAGAAAGTGTAATGAAATAAGAGGAAACCACAAGCTCATGCGGCTTAAGAACAAAGGAAAGATACCAAAAAGTACATCTGAATCACTAGGCAAAAATCCAAGCAGTGATCTTCCCTATCTCAAGACATTATTAGCCAGAAATGTGTCCTAAAAGCAGTGACTTCTCATTGATCAGCCCTACCTCACCTCTAGCAAATCAGAAGAAAGCAGTTTTTCTGCTTGCATTTTGCCCAGAGTCTACTACAATACAGATCTACACTTTTCCTTGATCTGCCAGGCCCCCAATCAGAGGCAGAAGGTCAAGGGACTTCATCTAGCAGTACAAGACTAGTCTCTGAGGTTAAAAAGAAAACCACTTTATCATGGTTTCATTCTACTTTACAAAGCTCCTCAGCTTTAGTTGCTAATGAAATTTTCTGGTGGGATGACTCATCCCATTCATTTTCTCTCTCTTTTTTTAAACTGAATGTTTTATATAAAACGCCCTGGAATTGACCTTTCTTCCCCTTTTAATGGAAGACAGTGCCTAAATTCCCCACAACAACCAAACCAAAATGAATATTAAGCCGTATAAGGTTTGAGATGAAGCCATCGGAAGAACTGCCTATTTACCAAGATCTAAACCAGAGGTTCCTGTTTTGTGTGCTACAATCTACAGAAACAAACTAGGCATCAATTGAAAACAAGGCTTTTTTTTTTTTACCATTGTGCCCCAGTACTGGAACATGTTTTCCTGAAGAATGTTCAACTGGTGCTGCTTAATTCTTTCAGCACCAAGATATTACTGCTTGACTTTTTATCTTAAATCACTACAAGTCTAGTCAAATAAACTGGCACATCTGAAAGTTGAACATCCACCTTGAATGTGGAAAAAAAATACAGACTGCCGACTAAACCTGTTTGTTTTATTGGTACATAACATATGTACCAGTCTGGCCGGACATCCCACTACGGTAATGCAGTAGACCAGTGATGGCGAACCTTGGTATTTCAGATGTTCTTGGACTTCACTTCCCAGAAGCCCAAGCACCCTGTGAATCCATACGAATATGTTTACTGCGATTCATCCAGCTCACGCTACCCTTGTTGCTCCCGGAAGCGGAAGTAAAACGTGCCCGTACCCGTTTTACTTCCACTTCTGGGAGCAATGAGGGCAGCGTGAGCCGGATAAATCGCAGTAAACCCATTTTTGCGGATTCACAGAGTGCTTGGGCTTCTGGGAATTGAAATCCAAGAACATCTTGAGTGCCGAGGATCATCATCATGGGAATAGACTATACAGTCAGCAACTCAACACCAAGTGTTGGGGAGAGGTGAATAACCTGACTCCCTAAAGGGGCCAACAGCTAAAGGCGGATGAGCCCCTTTAGATGGGGTGATGACCCCCTCAGTGGAGGAAATGCCACTGAAAACCATCATATTAGGCCTAACAGCAAAATGAGCGGAGGAAGAACTCTGATTTCCAATGGTCATGGAAGAGGCCATGCCAGATGGACTGGCTGTGAAGGCGCACCTTGATAATATCTTCAAGGCTGCGGCAGTCCTTTGCAGTCCCGGTGTTAAATCCTGCATTTCATACGTGCTGCAGGAAATGGCTCTGTGATCACAGTGTGTGGGTCACTTCATGGCAATCTGGGATCCACCTTAAACAAATTCACGCCAATGGCATTTTTCCTGCTTCAGGAAAAAATGCATTCTTGGATATGAGTTGTAGCCAATGACAATGATATTACATATATCATTCAGATTGCAAAATTAGGCTCCAATGGATGAAGAACCCTCTCAAGGACCGTATCTGTTGTCAACCTGAGGCAAACAAAATGGTCCTCTTTTCCACCTTCATTCCTCATTTTTAAACTACATGTCTGTTTATTTTTCTGGAGGATCTACCAATTACAAAAAAATAAACTTATCTTTCTTAGACCAGTGCATAAGTATATATCTGATCTGAAATGAAAAGATGAAGTGGACTTGATCCATGAAAGCTAACATTAAACTATAACAGTTAGTCTTCAAAGTGCTACAATGTCTTTGTTTTTGTATTGTTTATTCTCTGATATGCTTGAAACACAGACTAACATGGCTACTATTCTAGTAAAGAACAGTTATTGTTTCAGCATAATTTTTAACAAAGAAAAGGGTAAATGAACAGGTTGCAGTAGATTTCTAGCCACCAGGATTAGTAATCCCCCTTAATTCAAGGAAAGTTTCCTCACCGTGATTCCACTTACTGGGGCTGGACAAGATACTGGTGTCTTCCTCATTAGAACTAAGAAGGCGCATGAGTTTGGATGGCTGGGTATCATCTAGTGGAAAGAGACTGATGTAATCCTATAAGGAGGAATCAGAAGGACAGCAAAAACTGAATGTGTTTACTAGAAAAAAAACATTTTTTTATTCATTACATTTTTATACCACCCATCTGGACAAATAAACAACATCAACCTTAGAAAACAAACAAAACAAAATAAACAATAAAATTAATGCCTAATGGCATCTGAGGCTAAGCAAGCTCAAAACTGACCAGCTAATTTATAACTAAGTGTACTGGGCCCATCTTCTTCTTCATGTATGGACTTGTCTTCCAAACCCACAAATCATTTCTTTGCCTCTGTCTCAACCAGCCAGATGAAGAGTGACTCATTTACTCCATCCTCATGCATCCGTTTTTAGAAAGCAGCCAGGACAACATTATTATATTGTTTATTTTAGACAGCACCCTATCCAGAAAACTTTATTAGTGGTTGACTTAAAAGTACAACTTAATCTGTCAATCAAAATAAAACAGCCAGTATAGCATACTGGCCCAAGATGGAGTTTAGACCCTGAACTTAGATTTCTAACCCCACTGCTGCAATAAGCTTTGCCAATTCCTTCTGCACCTCTATGGAGAGAAGGATGCTGGTGTCTCCTAATTTGATTTACACAGGATTACGGTAAGATCAGAAGAAGGCATATGGGTCAAAGTTATCTGCAGTGGCAAATCACTGTGAGAGAGATGGGCAACTTTTAAAGTTTGTGCTCTTAGGACCACTCCTGGGACAACTGAAGCATGTTAAAAATGTTCACTCCAAAAGACACAACATCCTTAGGGGAACAAGGAGGCAATTTTATGAAGTCTGTATATCCCTGCACCCCAAGCTATTATTTCAATCACTTTGGGGTTTACAAGAACTCCTCTTCTGCTGCCCTTCCCAAAATATGGTGCGAGTGCCTCATGAACTCCCTAGAGCAGAGGTCCCCAACCACTGGGTTGTGGACTGGTACCAGGCCATGGGCTGTTCCAAACTGGACTGCGGGGTGGGTGGCACTTGGAGCCTCGATGGCAGCCTTCTGGGTCTGCCCAGCGAATGGAATGAAGCACTGGCTTCAGACACAGCAGATATGCAGTTGGTTGCACCCCTCCTCCACGTTGCTTAACTATGGCAGGGCTCCCTCCCACCCCCGCCTGTGTGCAGTGTGATACCTCACTGCCCAAGTCAAACGGTGTGGCTGGCAGGTGGCTGGGTCCCTCCTCCTTGTTTTTGAGCTAGAACGGGGCTCCTCCCCTGGCCTATGCGTAGTGAGGTATCACACTGCCCATATGTGGCTGGCAGATGAGAGAGATCACCCCCATTTACCAGTCCCTGGGGAAACTGTTTAGTACGAAACCGGTCCGTGGTGCAAAAAAGGCTAGGGACCCCTGTCCTAGAGGGCTTGAGGGACCTTTCTCAAAAAATATAGTTCCTAAAACTGTTTGAGGTGTCAAGATGAGAACATGTTTGATTCCTCAGTGGGCCATTTGCCATGTACAGACTATTTATCCACCCCTTCTCTGTAGCTAAGTAGCACCTCCAGGATCAAAGACATTATGTCCCTAAACACCAGATGCTGAGAAACATGAGAGGGAGGATAGTAATATGCTCACAACCTGCCTGCGTGCACAGTGATTGACCTCTGTAGGTAACAAGGACCTAAGAAAGCAGGTCTCTTAAGCTTTTAACACGTAAAGTACTACTGCTACATTACGTTCTTTGAACACTCATAAACGCAGTATAAAACTGACGTATTTCTTTGTATGGCTGTTCTGGAGTAAATCCAACTGGCAAAATGACCAAACTTGTACTGTGATTGTTCCATGTGCAAATAAGCAGAATGACAAAAGGACTCTTATCCCTATAGACCAGGGGTTCCCAACCCGCGGCCTGCGGGCTAGATCCAGCCCGTGGCACCATTTCATGTGGCCCACGCTGACACCACTGGAAGCGGATGCATTTACAACAGCCATAAATGCACCCGTGGCTGTCATAGACGTATTTACAACAGTCACGGATGCATTTTACGGCAGCATTTACAGCGGAGGCAACCACAAGCCCCACCCGCTCAGCTGTCTGAGGAAGCATGGTCCGGTCCACGGTGTAAAAAGTTTGGGAACCCCTGCTATAGACTGAAGGCTGTATAAAAATCTTACTTTAAAGCCCTGGCACTTCCACACTCCAGAACTGGCAAGCCCACTGCTTTTGTGCCAGCAGCTGATAGTGAAAGCAAATATAAAGAGTGTATTTCACAATCCAGTGGTCCCTACCAGGAAATCTCTGTCTCTCATGCCTCTAAGCCTAACTGATCTTGGCTGTTGACAGTCAAACATTCAGGCCTCAGCCCAAAGAATCATAACAAGCAGGAAAGGGCAAGGAGAAAATCTTAATATAATTATTACCTCAGACAATTTAGCATATTTAAGAAGCTCGCCTTGTTAGCTGGAAGGCTAGCAAGTCAGCAGTTCAAGACCCAAGCACTACATGATGGAATGAGTGCCCATATCTGTCCCAGCTCTTGGGGACATGAAAGGAGCCTCATTTGGGTGTTCCCTGAGTGGAGTTTCTTCCACAAAAATCCTTTCAACCCAGAATAATTTCTGACATGAAATTATTATTAATCTATTTAGCCTATAGCTGCATGGGTGTGTGTGTGTGTGTGTGTGTGTGTGTGTGTGTGTGTGTGTGTGTGTGTGTGTGTGTGTGTGTGTGTGTGTGTGTGTGTATATATAAAATTTGTTAAGAAGTGTGTGTGTGGGCAGGGGGGGAGGCATTTCATAAATATTACTGTTCCTTGGGTTGGGCAACAACAGGGAGAACAAAAAGTGCAGTTCCTTCTATAAGATCTGACAAATTCATGAAGGACAGCAATATAAAAAATATTTATCATAAACAAAATGTCCATGCAGAGCTATACCTCTCTAGCAAATGATAGCAACATGGAAAGTTGCCACTCTATACCTTGGTGCTAAGTTTCTCAGTGCCATCTGACTGGCTGTTGAGAAATCTGAACACTAGTCTTTAGCCCAGTCTGGAAGGTTATCCTGCTATGGTAATAAAGTAGACCATACTGCCAGCAACTCAATGCCAATGCCAACCTGACAACCCAGAGGACCAATGAATTTCACAGGGAAGGGTGATGGCCCTCCAAATGGATTTAATCCCAATTGAATCCAACTTAATGGAGGGCAGCAGCTGCCTCCATACTGGCTTGGGGCTGATGAGGGTTTTTTATGCCAAAGGGGCTCAGGATCAAAAAGTGACTCACAGAACTGGATCAGTGGTATGGGTGTCATGCTGCAATGCAGAAGGCAAATGGAAGGCCACTGCATTATATTCTCAGGACAATCCTCATGGCTGATCGCCATGATGATAGCCAATATTCGGAATCAGATATGGCATAACAAGAATAAGAGTCTTTAGATCCCTGATCTCATCTCACAAGTGCTTCTTGTGTTCTTCAGAAGGAAACAAGAGACAACCCTTTTGGTACAATTTCCCTCTAATCATAATTAGTTTCACTGGGACATCTTCACAAGGACTGCATACTCCTGACATCTGAGCTATCTGTTATTATAAATCATCTGAAGCATCAACTATTTCTCCAAGCCTTTTTAAAACACAGATCAGAAAACTCTTCAAATCCATGTTGCCAACTGCAAACACAAAATGCTCCCTGGAAAATATTTGCACTGTTTATCATCAGCGAACTCCTTTCTACCCACTATAATAATAATTTTGTGTCAGAAATTATTTTGGGTCGAAAGGATTTTTGCGGAAGAAACTCCTTCCAGGGAATGCCTAAATGAGGTTCCTTTCATGACCCCAAGAGCTGGAACAGAGACGGGCACTCAATCCGTCATGCAGTGCCCGGGTCTTGAACTCCTGACTTGCCAGCCTTCCAGATAATAAGGTGAGTATCTTAACAACTGAGCCACTGATTCCTATTGAATCTTCAGATTCGCCCAATGAAATCACGCTCATCAATTTCCTGCAGTCTTTTCTTCTTTCCCAACATCCTTGTTGGATTCTTACGTAGGACGTGCGTACCTCAATATCTTCTCGGTGTCTCTTGCGCTGCCAAGCAGATATTTGTCCCTTGTTATGGGATGAATAGGAACTAGAGGCACACCAAACAGACAACCTGGGCAGGGAGGGGGCAGAAGGAACATAATGCACAAGGATTCACAAATAAATCAGTCAGATCCTCCTTGCTTTTTTACCCTCTAATGCCAACATTCTCAGTGTGTGTTGGAAGAATATATCAGATTTAGGAGGGAACAGTAAAATACTGCTAAATCAATGTATTCTCTATTCGCACCTGGCCTCAATCTAAGAAAACAAAGATGTCATACTGAGCATGAAAGGAGATCAATGGGGAAAAACAGCATCACTTCAGTTTCTGCCAAATGCTAGCAATGAGCCTAAACTAACAGTTTAGGGCAGGGGTTCCCAATTTTTTTGCGCCACAGGCCGGTCATGTGGGTGAGCGGGCCAGTCACGTGGTTCCTCCCACCGGAAGTGGAAGTAAAATGTGCCTGTACAAGTGCAAAATGCTGCCTCAAATGCACCGAGGGATGTCATAAATGTGTTTACAACATTGCAAGTGCATTTATTGTAGCATTTTGCACATGCACGTTTTACTCCCGTTTCTGGGAGCAGCATGGGCCAGATGATTTGGTGCTCTGGGCTGAATAGAAGGCACAAAAGTGGCATTGTAGGGTGCATGGATGCATCCCCTAAAGTTTGACAACCAACTGCTGTAGGGGTGCCCAAAGTACGGCCTGATCCGGCCCCCGATGCTATTCTATCTGGCCTGTGCAGCTCCTGGAAGCAGAAGTAAAACACACATGCACATGTGCATAACGTGCCCACGCATGTACATATCGCTATCATAAATGACCCATGGCTGTCATAAATGCATTTACAACAGCCACAGGTCATTTACAGCAGTGTTATGCACATGCATGGGAGTGTTATGCGCTACACATTTTACTTCCTTCCGGTGGGAGGAACCACGTTACCAGCACATTGAACCACGGGACTGGCCCGCAGCCTAAAAAGTTAGGGCACCCCTGCTGTAGAGTATACATTTCAGCACAGCTCACTGGTTTTGTTCCACTTCTCTCTCTCTTACTTGGCAAGGGCTTTGCCAGGTGGATCCATTAGCATATGCCATTTGGAGGCGTCTGTGAGCAGATTGGGCAGGATGTGTCCCAGCAGGGTGAGTGTCAGCTGTTGCATGTCCAAACAGAAAATGGAGTAGAGCAACTCCACAGCTCGAATGGCATGCTCCTTCCTTGTTTCTTTCAAGAGCTCCTAAGAGAGAAGAGAAAACAAGAGACACAATAGGTCAGAGAGGTCACCTGGGGGCCTTATTTAGTATTGCAAGAACTAAAATGCTATGGAAATCTATGGCACCACAGCACCATGGTCCAAATTAGACAAGCATACAATTTCCGTGAAAAGCGCTATGGTGTGAAATGCACCACAAGAAACACCAGTACTGCAGCATCCCCGACACAGAGGTGTTGAATTCTGACCTCCAGATCTTGCTTAAGATGCGGCTCTCACTTTTCATGCCACTGCTTTCGGAGCTCTACCTCAGTCCGTTGCAACAAGCATTTATAGTGTGTGCTTGTGTGTATTTTACTCATTTATAGATTGCGGTGACTTAGCGGTTAAGACGCTGAACTTGATGCTAGGAAGGTCGGCAAGTCAGCAGTTTGAGACTCAAGTGCTGCCCGATGGAGTGAGCTCCTGTCTCAGCACCTGCCAATCTAGCAGTTTGAAAGCAAGAAATTGCAAGTAATTTCTTACTCTATTCCCGTGGCCCGGGAGGCTCTGAAGATACCGATGCCGCGTTGCCGCGCCCTCCCCGCCCCCTCCACTCAGCCGGGGGGGGGGGAGAAATAAAGGGAACCTTCCCATGGCCCGGGAGGGTCCGAAGACACCGCCTCCAGGTTGCCACGCCCTCCCCTCCATTTGGCAGGGGGAATAAAGGGAGCCTTCCCATGGCCTGGGAGGCTTTGAAGACACCACCGCCGCATTATTGCACCCTTCCCAGGAGGCTCTGAAGATGATGACGTGCCCCTCCCACCCCCCTCCACTGGGGGGGAATAAAGGGAGTCTTCCTGTGGCCCAGGAGGCTTCGAAGATGCCACCGACGCCACATTACAGCTCCCCTCCCGGGAGGCTCCGAAAACGACGACAACGCATTGCCACGCCCCTCCTGCCCCTCCACTTGGCGGGGGGGGGATAAAACACGCCACTGCCGCATTTACTGCGCCCTCCCACCCCCTCCAGGATGAAGGGTCGTGCGGTGTGTGTCTTGGACTGATTACAGATGGGCGTTTGTTGTGATGTAGGGATTTTGGATTCTTATGCGATATGGTTTTTTATTTTTATATATGTATTGATTATTTGATTCTGGATTCATTATTGTATTATTGATTGTATTGATTTATATATTTACTTATATTACTGTATTGCTTTATTGTGACTGTTTAAACTGCTTTGTGTCACCCGCGGGTTGAGTAAAGCGGTATAGAAATTAAACATGAAATGAAATGAAATAAATGGGTACCCCTTCGGTGGACAGCGTTCCATGCACTCCGGTGTCTAGTAATGCCTGCCACGTGTCCATGGAAATGTCTTCAGACACAGGCAGTGCTGGCTCTTTGGCAAGGGCGATCTTTAGCTTTACCTAGAGCAATGATGGTGAAACTTGGCACTCCAGGTGTTCTTGGACTTCAATTCCCAGAAGCCCTGATCAGCAGGAGTGATGACTTGAAGTCCAAGAACACGTTGAGTGCCAAGGTTCGCCATCACTGAACTAGAGCTACACACAAAGACAGATGCCACACTAAAGGTCTAGCAAGTGTGGCATTAGTCAACTAATTCTTTGGAAAGTCCACTGACTTTATTATTAGAGATAGTACATAACGACAGGTGGTCACGGCCAGTTTTCTCTTGAAATAATTTGCCTAATCCATCCAATTAAACATAACCATGAGTAGCCTCTGCCCGCACTTACCTTAACAAGGTTGTTGCAGAACCAATAGACTCCACCCATATGCAGAAGGGTGTCGAAGATGTGGATGGACCGGCTGTCCACCCAGCCCTTCTCCAGCACTTTAGAGAAGACACCCATCAGCACGTCTTTGATGGGCTTCTTGGGAGGAAGGAGGTTCCAGTAGGGCATGGGATCAACTCCGGTGGCTGGGAATTTGATCTGTGCCGCCGTCTGTTGCACAACATCAGCACACATATGCTCAAGAATGGAACTCATGATCAACACTCTGGACAACAGAAGAAGAAAGATGAAATTATTGAAACTGTTACTTATGAAGGGCTAGGACTTGGGAACCTGGGACTCAAATCTTTACTTGGCTATGAAACTCTTTGAGTGAACCTGGAATAACCATGCTCTCTCCCACTAAGCAGGTCGACTGAGGATAAATTGGGTACAAGGAAGATATCCATGTATACTGCCTGGAGCTCACTGAAGGGAAAATACCAGTGGGCCTCCTAAAACCCAAGCAAATCTTGAAAAGGGAAGCAAAAGAAAGCTCTTAGAAACTATAGCTGATGTCAGTGATGACGAACCTTGGCGCTCCAGCTGTTCTTGGACTTTAATTCCCAGAATCCCAAGTCCCTGTGAATCCACATGACTAGGGCTTCTGGGAATTGAAGTCCAAGAACAGCTACAGGTAGAGTGCCAGTAAACCCATTTGTGTGGATTCACGAAACATTCACGTAAAAGTCAGCTCCAATTGTGCATCAATTCTAGAAGTACAGTAATTGATGGAGAAGGAGAATACAAAAATACTTTGACCTTACAAGGTTTTTTTGTGGAGGCTAAACGCTTCCTTCAAGCCTTGTGCATCAAGTCAACATCATAACAATTTATTTATTATTATTTATTTAGTATATTTTTATACTGCTTTCCTCACCTATTGGTGACCCAAAGCGGTTTACAGACAAATAAAGATGGTAAATTACATAAAACCTGAAATACAATTAAACATTGTGGCTGAACATCCGATGGAGCCTAAGAGACGATAAAGGTAAAGTTCACACTTGCTCGAAAGCCAGTCATATCCGACTCTAGGGTATGGTGCACATCTCCGTTAACAGTCAAAAAGCCAGCGCTGCCTGCATCTGCAGACTTTTCTGTGGTTATGTAGCAGGCATGACTAGATGCCAGAGGAAGGAACACTGATTATCTTCCCACCGAGGTCGTATCTGTAAGTATTTATATATTTGCAATTTTTTTATTTTCTAACTGCTAGGTTGGCAGGAGACTGGAGCTCACTCTGTCATGCAGCACTCAGGTCTCGAATTGCTGACCCGTCGACCTTCCAGTTGTCAAGTTCAGCATCTTAACCACTAAGCCATTGCAGCCCCAGGTAAGAAAAACATCACAGAAATTTGCTGCAGACCTGAATTCTGTTTTCTCCCAGGATAGGGAAAGGCCTATCACCCCCCCCCCCACACACACACACACACTCTATCCACCTAGCCGGGCAATACATCACCGCCTACCCGAACTTCCGATATTCTTCTTATCTTTGTATATCAATTTTGTAAGTCGCCCTGAGTCGCCACAACGTGGTGAGTGGGTGGCCATATAAATTTGAAATAATAAATAATAATGTATCTCACCTTTCACTGTAGAACTGCAAAGTATTTTCACCATATAAGGGGGTTCCCAATTGCCGGATCATCTGCAGTGACTTCTCCCGTTCGTCCAGCCCCAGCATGCGGACGTGGGCCACTAGCCAGGCCACTGCACACACAGCCATGCTGCACACTTTCCCCTTAATGTTATCTGTGATTTTCTGGGAAGAAAGGGGAAACAGGGCCACTGAGAACTCAAAGAAAGGTCTCCCTTGCTCGAAAAGCCAGTCCTGTCCAAATCAAGGGTGTGGCGCTGAACTCTATTTACAGCCAAAGAGCCAGCGCTGTCGGCGTCTGCAGACATTTCCATGGTCCTATGGCGGTCATAAGGCGCTGGAGTGCACGGAACGCTGTTATTTTTCTCTCCAAGGCGGTACCAATTTATCTAATTGCAATTTCTTGCTTTTGAACTGCTAGGTTGGCAGGAGCTGGGGCAGATGACTCTTACTCTGTTGCGCAGCACTTGGGTCTCAAACTGCTGACCAGCTGAACTTCCGGTCGTCAAGTCCAGCATATTAATTGCTAAGCCACTGCTGCCCTAGCTAGAACTTAGCATGGAGTAAAAGAGAGGTGAGAAAGCAAAATCAAGGCGGATTTCCTGTAGCCTACAAGCACGAAAAATAATTTGGCTAGAAAATGACTATCTTGACAAAACTCGCAGTTTCACCCCTCCTGAAACTTGCGAGAAGAAATGCACTTTGAGAATCTGCATACTTTTGAGACACATGGGCCAGTCAAGAGAAATGAAGTATGTATAATGATAGATTCACACTTCAGAATGACAATCACAAAAAAGGGTACTATTGAAAAATATGTACAGTGGTACCTTGGATAAAGTCCGATTTGGATAAAGTTGCGGTTTTCATGCACACGTGATGCATCGCATAAAGTCCAAAACCGCTAAAAAAAATGGACATTATCCAAGGTCTTTACATAAACATTAAAGTGCTGATGTGGTGAAATGTTGGCTACAGGCTGCAGGTGACAAAGTGCCATGTTTGAATCCTTTGCTCCATGTAAAAACAAAAACAACTTATTATATATGCAGGAAACAGACACATAGAGAAGAATGCTACGTTAGATAACTTCCTATGCAAGCAACTTTTTAGAGAGGAAGAAACTGAAACCTGCTACTTTCCACCTGTACAGCTCAGTAATGGCCACATCACTTGGTTCTTCCAATTAAGCATTTCTGTTCTCTGTTCCCAGATTTTGAAACAGTGGCCTAGTTTTCAGCACACATAGGGTTTCCAGTACATTCTGGAAAAGGCAGCTTCATGACATTACCTGAACTGAATCAAAGGTGAGAACACCATTCTCCCAGGCATTCAGGATCTCCAAGATAGCAGCAGAGATGCTCATACACGCTTCATGCCATTTCATCTGCCTACTCAGATGCAGGGATGTAGGTGAATGTAAAGAATAAAAAAGGATACTTTTTCAGGTATACAGATGGTTAGTTAGACACCCCCAGCTAAGTATTACTTTTGATGTCTTGATGTGAGCAACAAGTCATGCATTTATTTAGTTAATTCATTCATTAGTTCCTTCCTTCCTCTGTTGGTTTTTATACCACACCATTAGTGATCATCTACTACAGAGCAAAACCCTGGATCCACACCAACCCCTGAGAACCAACCTTAAAAAAATAATGGTGTATTTCTAGGACCCAAACTGTTACAAACAGTTTATGTTGTATACAAACATACTTGAAGCCAATTGGCTCATTGTCTCTTCTCTCTCCTGGGAAAGAGGGTGTTAAAGGGAAGAGACAATGAGCCAATCGGCTTCAAGTATATTTGCATACAATATAAAGAGGATATTTTGATGGTCCTGCCTTAAACACAGAGTTTTTTAAAAAGAAATTGAGGTACACAAGGCTAAGATAGTAGACAATTAAGTGATTAAAGTGTAAAAAAACAGTTCCATGAAAAACCACCGTAATATGAAATGCTGTCGCAGTAGAGAATGTGGAAAGAGATTTAAAATAGAATTATTAAAGTAAGGCAACACTCCTTCTTGGCTCTGGTGACTCCTCCTCTTCTAGGCTCTTGGATGTGCCTGGATTTGGGGGGGGGAGCGTGGCCTGGTGGGGAGAGGGGCATGGCCAAACATTTCCCTTATTTTCATGTCCAAAGCTTGGCACTTATGGTCCAACCCTTTGTGACCCCATGGATCACAGCACACCAGGCTCCTCTGTCATCCTCCATAGTATTTAGCATAAATTGCCGTATTGGTACTTTACAATAAATAAGTGGGTTTTGGGTTGCAGTTTGGGCACCCGGGTCTCCAAAAGGTTTGCCATCATTGCCCTAAAACATGTCTACTGGAATGCTGTACTGTATTGGGTGCCAGGGTTAGCATCGTTTGGTTTGTATTTTTGATTTGTAATTTTCTTTTTTGAACTGGAATGTATAGCTTTTTCTGTAGACTGTATTAGCACTGCCTCATGAAAACGAATGGGTGAGTAAGATATCCAAGAAATAGAGATGGTTTTCAGTCCTCCCCATGAACCAGCATAAACAAAATTATGTAATAGGACAAAATAGATACCATGTTATCCTTTCATATACAGGGGAAACTCACTTAACAAATTTAATGCATTCTCCAGGACCTTTTGTACTCTGGAAAATGTGTAAAGCAAATTTCCCATAGGAATGCACTGAATGCAATTTCCCATAGGAACGCATTGAAAACCAAAATTTGTTAGCAGAAACACAGTTTTCCATAGGAATGCGCTGAAAACAAATTAATCCGTTCCGGGGAAAAATTGTTAACCAAGCCACTATTTTCTATGGATTTCCTTTTGTTATGTGAGTTTTGCATTAACCAAGCCATTTGTTAAGCAATGTTCCCCTGTATAATATTGCAAATAATCACAAAAAGCTCCAGTCTTACTGGCGCAGCCTTATGTATTTTCTCTCTGAGAACGATCAAACTGCCTGAACGTGTTGCAATCCAGGAGATTCCAGAATCTAAAAACAGCTCTACGATATGCAGGAGAAAGAGCTCTACTCTCTCCTGCAATACTAGTCTGCCTCCAGCCTACTTTTTTAAAAGCACAAGGTTAAACCCACCAAAATGGTACAGCTACTTACACCAACTTCATTTCAGACGAATTGTTGAGCAAAGCAACCAGCGACTCCACCTTGGTGGAATCAGGCCGGAAGCATGGGTGGTCAGGATTGAGAATCTTTCCTTCTTCTGGCATGCAGTTTTGCATCCAAATCTCAAAGAAGGGCACTTCACCAGGTGGGCCAGCTTCTGAAAGGATCACCTGAAAGATAGAACACCACAAGAAACTCACCAGGAGAGCACTGACTTATTTATTTGCTCGATTTATAGGCCGCCTTTCTCGCCTCGGCAACCCAAGGCAGCTTACATCAGATAAAACATCTTATACGATAAAACCCACTGCTAAAATGGTAAAAGGTTAAAATCTATAAAAACCCATAACCCCGTAATTAAAAACCCCAACAGGGCTTAAATGAGCCAGTGAGGCTGAGATGTGCTGCCAGACTCAGGGTTCCCAACCAAAGGCCCACAGGCCGCATCTGGCCCACAGTGCCATTTCATGTGATCCCCGACCCCTCCAAGGGCATTCAAGAAACAAAATGGTCACCCCTTTAAAACTGTTGGAACAAAATGGTCACCCCATCGTGCAGGTAGGGAAAAATGGCCATCCGGCCTTCGAAGTTGACTGAGAGAGCATGACCTGGCCTCCGGCTTGAAAAGGTTGGGAACCCCTGCTCTAACTGGTTAATCAAAGAGTAATCCCTGATGCCTGCTCTTAGGTCATAATACTGACTTCTGCAAATAAAATGCATGAGAAAGGGTAATTCATCTAGCATCAGAACTGAGGAAAAATGCCTTGAGAATCACTAGCATACTTGGGCTCTCCCAATTAGCACAATTTGCTGCCATAATTCTGAGGGGAAAAGGAAAGCCCATTTTGTTGCAATTTACAAATGCATCCCCAGTTTGTTCGGAAGCAATTCTCAGTCATTACAATCAACAGCTTTTTTAAAGGCCAGTGTTTAATCGCTTACTGTCTGATTATGCTAGCCATCATCTCAGGAGAAAACTCGTGTAATTTTCAAACTAGAGACAGGTGCCTAATAAAAAAAGTATCTTGCCCATGGCCAGAGAGCTAAGACCATGGCAGAGGAAAGATCCAAAAGTAGTCCTTGAACACTTCCTTGCATTTCTAGTCTCCAAGATTCCAATACAGTGAAACCTCTAGATACGAAATTAATTCGTTCCTCGAGGTTTTTTGTATCTCAAAAATTTGTATCTCAAATTGCAATTTCCCATAGGAATGCATTGAAAATCAAATAATGCATTCCCAGAGCTCAGAAAAAAAGCCAAAAAAAGTATTTTAGCTGTTCAAAAATCTTTCTAAAGTGGCAAAAACATGGTGAAAAATTCCAAAGTGTACTTTAGAAAAAGTTCTGAACAGATAAAAGAAGTACCCCCCCCCCCCCGCACTTTTTTCTGACCTCAGGAAGGTTTTCAATGCATTTCAATACATTTTCGGCACATTTCTGACAACACCTTCTCGTGGTCAGCTCTGGTAATTGCAGGACTATTTCCAGACTATTAGATGTTTCGGGGAAGGGGGTATTTTCGGCACTTCCTGGTTGCATTGAGACCTTCTGCCAGTGCCAAAACACACGTAGAATATATACATCTGGGCTAGTTTCCAGTGCTTGGAGCTTGGTTTCAAAGTCAGGACACAGCTGTACTATTATGGGTGAATGAAAAACACATCCACTTAGCCAAGATGGAAGGAACAGAGAGAGGAGTCAAGGAAATACAATCTGCACATTCTCATAGATGTGCTCTGTCTATTTACATGTCCAAGCGCCCTTCATTTATTATGTACTAGCATATTTTGCCCGGCGGTGCCGGGCTGTTTAAAATTTTGTTGGATAGTAAAGGGTTTCATTTTTTTTTTCTTGAACCAATGGTGCTGGGCTGTTTTAAATGGTGTTGAAAGGTTTTATGATTTTGTGGCTTCGAGACACTGCGTCCGCCTGCGGCGGACTTGCGCTCCCAGTGTGTGTTTCATTTTTATTTTTTGTGCGCCGGCTTCCTCAGTGCCTGGCTCTTTAAATTGGTTTTTGAAGGTTTTTGTTTTTTGTTTATGCAAATTTTATTTTAATTTTTTTTATTTTAAATTATTTTTTAATTTAAAATTTAATTTTGTTTTTTTAAATCTTTATTTTTACGCATTTTTTATTTTTTGTTTTGGTGTTTTGGTTTTTTTGAGTGAAAAGTGATTTCTGTTTTGTTTTGTTTTTTGGTATTTTTTGAGATTAGTGAGAATATTTTTGAATTTTTTGCTAACTTATTTGATTTGTTTGGGAATTAATCTTTTAATTTTAAATATTTTTGAATGTTTTTTCTCTTGTGGCCTCTGGGTAGGGGTGGTGAGCTTTGCTTCCTCTCTACAATTCTTCTCTTCTGTCCTCTGGGTGCTTCCGGTAAGTGTTTCCTTTCTTTGCTCATTTGAGTTCCGGTCGTCATGAAGTCAAGACGTCTCGTGGTAGGCTCTCTGTTTTGTTTTTGTTTTTTTGGGGGGGGGTCTGTGTGTTTTTTATTGTTTGTTTTTGGCTGTTTTTGTGTTTGCTTTTTCTATTTTTGATTTGGGTTTTTGAGTGTTTTTGTGCTTACTATTTTAGGGGGGGGGGGAGCCTTTCGTTTTCACGGGCCATGCTGGGTGGCCCGTGGGAACGAAGCGCTGCGGCGGCAGAGGTGCCTTTCGTTTCCACGGGCCATGCTGGGTGGCCCATGGGAACAAAGCGCAGTGGTGGCAGGGGTGCCTTTCGTTTTCACGGGCCAAGCTGGGTGGCCCATGGGAACGAAGCGCAGCGGCGGCGGGGGTGCCTTTCGTTTCCATGGGCCATGCTGGGTGGCCCGTGGGAACGAAGCGCAGCAGCAGCGAGAGTGCCTTTCTTTTCCACGGGCCATGCTGGGTGGCCCGTGGAAACGAAGCACAGCGGTGGCGGGTTTTTTTATTCTTTTACTTTTCGCGCGCCGGCTGCCTCAGCATTCTGCGCGCTCATGGCGCGCAGGACGCTGGGGCTTGTAGTTTTGGCTGCGCGTGTTTGGTTACTGCAGTGGTTTTTTCCTGCGGCTTTTTTTTGATTGGCCGCGGCGCGTTTCCGAATGTTCCTTTTGCTGCGCCGCTCAGCCTGATTGGCTCTGGTGCGGCGCGGCGCAAGGAACGTTGGGAATTGAAGTTTCCTTTTTTTGTTTGCGTCCGGGGGGCTCCTGCCCCCGGGCCGAAAATTTCAACCCGACAGTTACCTGCGAACCCCGTTCGGGCGAGTGCACGAAGGCTCGGACGGGGCTAGTGGGGCCTGGTGCAACATCCTTTGTCACATTCCAACGGTTAACACACTATTTTATAGGTATAGATTTCCCCCTTCACCCTGCAGTACAGAGGCTAGAAAGTCCTTACCTCTGAGCCATAGGTCTGGGCAACGTGACACAGCATGAGGAAGGAGATATCGAAGAGAAGCGCTCTCACCGATGCTGCTTTGGCTGGGAGTGGGTGGGAGGGTGGAACCCAGAAAAATTAGCTCACATAACAAAAGAGGAGAAATATCTTTTATATTATGACCATTCTATAATGCCTGGGGTAGAAGGATTTTACAGCCGTCATCTCATTGATCAGACCAACACCACCAAGGAGTGTGATGACCATAACTTGTGGGCGCTCAATGCTTCTTCCATCACACCTGCTTTTTTCACAATTGATATTTTGCACAGATAACCCCATTTCTACCATGATAAAAGCCCAGTTTCACACTTAATTTTCCAGTAAAGCTTGGGGGACATCTACTTGGATCACAAGACTGCACATGTTTATTATATCTCCCTTTCTGCCCTCCCATCTTGTCTGCATGGCCTTTGGTTTTTGGACTTCAATTCCCAGAACCCTTAGTCAATTCCCCAAAGTACTGATCAGCCAATGTACAGTGGAGTGTGCTCCACTTTGGTAACCATGGGTATACATCAATCCAAACCACTCACCCATCAGCATCACTTATTTGGCTTTCTAACATTATACATCAGAGTAAAGTACATGTAACAGATTGATGTACATGGGTTTAAGGCAGTGATGGCAACCCTTGGCTTTCAAGGTGTTCTTGGACTTCAATTACCAGAAGCCAAAGTCAGCACTCCTTCTCATCAAGGCTTCTGGGAATTGAACCTGGAGTGCCAAGGTTAACCATCACTGGTTTAAGGTGTTCCCCTGCAACATGATTGCTATGAAGTTTTAAATCCCTCCATATATCTAAAAAAATAATGAAAGAGCAATATACTCTCAACAACAAGAGCCCAGGTGGCTCAGTGATTAAATTGCTGTACTGCAGCCAAAATATTTTGAGTTTGATCCTGATGGGAAAAGGTTAACTCAGCCTTCCATCCTTCTGAGGTCAGTAAAAGTGAGTACCCAGTGTGTTGGGGGCAAAATGTTAATTCTCTTGTGAACTGCCCATAGAGTGCACTAAGTGCTATGACGCAGTATATAAGTGTAGTTGCTATTGTTAATTTTAATTGCCTTAACAACTGGAAGCCCCTTTTCCTATCAGTCCAGTGGAAGGTCAGAGAGCCTTGGCACATTTAATCACATGCAAACATACTCAGAATCCTTATCTTGGGGTAAGTGGGATTCACACATCACTCCCTCCAAAGGACTGGAACTAAACTGGCATTGAGAACTCTGTTGTGAAAGAAGGGAGCAAGAAAACTGAAGAAGGAGAGCAAGATCACAGCTGCGGGTTAACCCTTCTCTTTCCAGGGCTGAGATCCCCACCCAATAGCACAAAGTCACTATTCTCAGGGGCATCACAGGGGGAAAGGGGGGGGGAGGATTCACGTGGTAGCCAAAAAGACAAAGAGACCCCAGTAATAACATGAATGCCCCCCTTGTTGCATTAGGAATGTTGTGCTGTTGCAGCCTACGCTGCCAGGCACCGTGGCTCACTTGCAATTCGTCCCCACAACATGTTCCCCACCCCCAACAGATTCTTCCAATTAACCCACGAAAGCCTAGAACAGTAATGGTGAAACTTGGCACTCGAGCTGTTCTTGAACTTCAATTCCCAGAAGCACAAGACTATGTGAATCCACATGATTGGGTTTACTGTGCGTACGCAGTACATGGATTCAGAGACTTGGACTTCTGGGAATTGAAGTCCAAGAATGCCTGGAGTGTTAAGGTTCACCATCACTGGCCTAGAGTCTCAGGGAAAGTTATTTGAATCCTTGACTTCTACCCCACACCCTTGCAACAAGCTACAAGACAAGACAAGAACTTACAGCCTTCGCCAGTGATGTGCTTGGTAAATTCATTGAGCCTAAAATGAAAAGACAATGAAATCAGGTGGGGTGGGGGTGGGGGGTGGATTAGAGAGAAACACCAATGTTCATATCCTTGCACCTGAATTTCAAACTATAGCTACATGATTTTAAGGTCCAAAATATGCAAGGTAACCTAAAAACATCAGTTAGGTTTTTTTGTTGTTCAGTTGCAGTTGATTCCGACCCTTTGCGACCACATGGACCACTACATTCCAGGCACCCCTATCCTCCACCACCCTCCTTAACCCGCCCAGCTTTATGCCACTGCATCAACAATGCCATCTATCCATCTCATTTTTGGCTGCCCCCTTCTTCTTTTGCCCTCAACCTTTCCCAGCATCAAGGCTTTCTCAAGTGAATACTCTCTTCTCATTTGATGTCCAAAGTACTTTAACTTCATCTTCAATATTTGACCTTTCAAGGAGCAGCCAGAGTTGATTTCTTTTAACATCGACCTATTTGTTCTCCTCACTGTCCAGGGGACTCTCAAA
Organism: Bradypodion pumilum; assembly: GCA_035047305.1. Taxonomy (NCBI): domain Eukaryota; kingdom Metazoa; phylum Chordata; class Lepidosauria; order Squamata; family Chamaeleonidae; genus Bradypodion; species Bradypodion pumilum. The sequence goes on from JAWDJD010000008.1 coordinate 13,648,926, forward strand.
ACTCTCCTCCAGCCCCACATCTCAAAGGCGTCTATTCTTCTGCACTCAGCCTTCCTTATGGTCCCGCTCTCACAACCATACATTACTACCGGAAATTTACCAAGAAAGAAAAAACACAGCTCAAAGGCTGTGATTTGCCCAGGCTTGAAAGCAAAATCCAGACAGGAGCTGAGTTTGGGCACCAATCCAGCGTAAGTGATCCTCAGCTCTTTGAACTAATCTGATCAAGACAAAAACTTCCTAGCTAATCCCTGCCTCCATTCCTCCTCTCTCAGCCCAGCTATCCCCCCACTTTTCTTTCGATAGCCAGACTTTCCTACATAACCCCTTGCCACGCAGGCATGAATCACCCTCTCCTTTTATGGCTGTTCCCACAAAAGCAGATGTATTAGGGTTGAAGGCAAAGGCATCCAAAACACAGGGCTACAATATTCCTCAAGTATTAACGGTCAGAATTCAACTCATTCCCACAACCCAATCCAATCCCTCATAGTTACATTTGTTAATGGAATTACATTAATAAAAGAGCACACTGGGAAGTCTCTGGTGGAAATCACATTGCTGAGCATTGTACATTGCACCTAGGTTGCTCTTGCCTGAAAGCCAGTCGTATCCGACTCTAGGGTGCACTGCTCATTCTGTATATAGCCAAAGAGCCAGTGCCGTCTGCATTTGCAGATGTTTCCATGGACATATGGGCAGGAATGACTAGATGCTGGAGTGCACAGAACACGGTTTACCTTCCCACCAAAGTGGTACCTATTTATCTACTTGCAATTTCTTGCTTTCAAACTGCTAGGTTGGCAGGAGCTGGGACAGAGACAGGGGCTCACTCCATTGTGCAGCTCTCAGGTCTCGAACTGCTGACCTGCTGGCCTTCCAGTCGTCAAGTTCAGTGTTTCAACCATTAAGCCACCGCAGTCCCATGTTGCAACTACAATAAGGTAAATAAAATAGTGGGAACTTTGTGAGTCAATTCCTCCATAAATCCCACTGATTCAATGGGCCGATCCTAGCTGTGCCTGACTATGTTCAACCAAAGGATTTCGGTCTGTTTTAAATTGTTGCTTTTGGTGTCACTGTCTAACCTGACTGCATGATGGAGTATCACACAGATCACCAAGCACTGTTTACAAACTTTCAAATTCATACAAGATATCAAATTTTATAGGTAAAGGTCTTCCTTGCTCGAAAGCCAGTCGTATTCGACTATAGAGTTCAGCGCTCATCTCCGTAGGTTGGAACCCCTGCTTTGGAGAATACATGCTGCACAGCTATATTACCACACCACTACTCGCATGTTTGCAGCTGGTATGGGGGACTGGATGCATTTAGAGTCTTATTGACAGAGCTATAGCATGACATGACCTCAAAAATACATTGTTGACACCTCTGCCATTTCCAGCTGCCACACCAAAATATGGCAGAGGAGATACAGAAGATCTATGATTGGGTTACTAGAGATATGTTGTCTGGCCAGGTTATCCTGCTATGGTAATAGAGTAGATAGACCACACTGCAGCGGTTAACTGACCTGACAACCCTGATGACTAATAGCTTGGGTGGCGAAGTCCACAGGGAAGAGTGATAGTCCCCGAGTGGATTAAATCCCACTTGAATCCATCTTGATGGAGGGCAGCAGCTTCATCAATACTGGTCTGAGGTTGAGGAGGATTTTGCATGCCAAAAGGACTCAGGACCAGAAAGTGACTCACAGAACAAGATCACTGGTATGAGTGTCACACTGCGATGCAGAAGGCAGATGAAAGGCCACTGCATTATATTCTCAGGACAGTTTTCATGGCTGATCGCCATGAGGATCGCCAATATTTGGATCCGGATATGGCAGAAAAGCAAGAGAGTTGGGAGAATAGACTTCCTGCCTTGCTTCACTTGCTCAAAAACAACAGGGCCCAAGCATGCTTGTCAATAGCCACTTTTGGGAGGTTTAATAGTTCCAGAGTGGCTACCTAAGAGCCTCTTCAATGAAGCAACAGCACAAATGCGTTTTTTAAAAGATGCCGCCCGAACTGGTGGGAGGAGGGAAAATAATAAAGGCAAGAGACTTGTTTTTAACTCTTGGACAGGAATAAGGTAAGCAAGTAAATCTATGGCTAAGATCTATTTAGTGTCTGTGTTGTATCAGCAATGGGGATCATGCAATCTTCAAGACTTGGATTTAAGACTACAGAACTAAATGTAAGGGAAACGGCTTAGCCACTGCTGAAAGCGTGTATTCTTCCTTCCCCATAATATGGAAGACAAGAAAATAATAATGTTGTCATCTTGTAAAATTCCAATCTCTCCCCTCACCCACCACCCACTCCTCTGACTGTCATGGTAGGCAGGCAGAAACTCCCTATATGGCATTGCCACCAACATCTTCTTTTCAGCGGCAACCACATGCTCCCCTTCTGACTAGGTCTAGCCTAAAACACCTCCTTGATTTGATAGAAAAACCCCACTCATATACGTGAGCAATCTTCGGTTGTGCTTCTCTCATCATGAACGAGCAAAGTGGATGGAAAATTAATTAACCACACTTCCAGTTACATATAAACTGGGAACTACAGTTAATTGCTTTCAAACAAGCCATTATATGAAAACCAGCGTTACTATACATCCTGCCTTTCTGGAAGCTGTTAATTACAGCTTTCCAGTTTGGTAATAGCAGAAAACGCTGGTTAATGGAACATTTCAAACTTGTTTGCTCGCTAAAGCAAAGGGAACAGTAAGGTGGGAACAAACAGCATAAGTGGAAATCCACGATGCTCTTACATTATCTTAGCTTCCTAAGCGAATGGGAATTCTACTAACCTGTTCCAGAGATCTGAGAGAGAAGAGGAGGGGAAATATAAATACAAGAATAAAGATATAGTTCAGTGATGGCGAACCTTGGCACTCCAACTGCTCTTGAACTTCAATTCCCAGAAGCCTTGATCAGCAGGAGTGCTGACTTAGGCTTCTGGGAACTGAAGTCCAAGAACAACTGGAGTGCCAAGGTTCGACATCACTGATATAGTTAATGAGTAACCAGGGGACTGCAGTGGCTTAGTGGTTAAGACACCGAAGCTGATGAATGGAAGGTCGGTAGGCCAGCAGTTTGAGACCCAAGTGCTGTGTGGAGTGAGCTCTGGTTGTCTGTCTCCCGTCTCAGCACCTGCCAACCTAGCAGTTTGAAAGCAAGAAACTGCAAGGTAGATAAATAGGTACCGCTTCGGTGGGAAGGTAACAGCGTTCCATACACTTCAGCCTCTAGTCACGCCTGACACATGACCACGGAAACGTCTGCAGACGCAGACAGCTCTTTGGCTACAAATGGAGATGCCCATAGCTCCCAAGGGTCGGACATAACTGGCTTTTGATCAAAGGAAACCTTTACCTTTACTAATAGGTAACTGGCCATGGAAATTAATTTATTATCGATTGGGAATGCTTTGCTTTACTCCAAAACCTCCAGTCTCCTTCACAGTTTCTCCACTAAATGCTCTCTGAAAAAGAAGGTACTGTATAGGTTTCCATGCCCTACAAAGACAGGTAGACAGGCCTTTCAATGCCCTTGGACAATGCAGCCTCGGTTATATTTCACTCTATTGTGAAATGGCAGTGGCAACCACACAATGCCCCTTTCCAAAGTTCTGGACAGGCAATGGGTAGAGACAGGATCACAAAAAGGGACTGTTTTGTGCTCGGGCACTGAGGTGGAAGAGAACATATGCTCAGCCATGTTGCTGTTTCAAATCGTATTGAGATCTCCAGTTACCTCTCAAAGGAAGTGGGGCTCTCGCCCTCCACGTACAAACACTCACTTGATAAATTTCCGCGCAAAGGACTTCAGCTTTCCCGTAGCTGCCGCTGCCGCCAACAACAAATCCAGACTCTTTCCAGACAGCATATGTCCCAAAACACCCAGCAGTCCTTCTGGAGATTTAGAGTGGTCTGAATCCATTGTCTGGGAATGGTGAAGAAATGAAAGAAGAAGGAAACGTAGCAGAGTGAGGCTCTTGATCAAAAGCCAGCAGAGTACAAACCATGGCAATATAACAGGAAGAAAGACCACTTCACTGCTCCTTAGCAAGACGGTCATTTGTAGTTGCAAGCATTCAGCAAGCACAGAACTCGGCTTCCAACACAGAATGCTCTTCTTTTTCCAGTGAAATTCCACACTGATATCAGAAACATAGAGGATCAACTTTCTCTTGCTTTAATACTCTGTAACAAATCATTACTTAACATCTGTTTCTGCTTTTTCCTTAACTTTGTTCTTAGCTCCAGAGGTCGCATTTCGTAGCACACTCGGGTCAGGGATTTATGTGGGTTAATCGATGGGAGAGTTAATGCATGAAGGGACCCTGCCTAAAGGCAGAAGGATGACCTTCTGAGCCCTTCAGAGGTACACTACATCGTTTTGGATATGTACCAGAGGATAACGCTGTTCAACTCCACACAACCTTCACACATTTATTGTGGTATCCAAGATGCCCAACAACACTATGTCTAGCCAATTTTGAGGAAAGGATTGGTCTCAGTTGATTCTGCCTCTGGAAAGGCTGCCTGGTGCCCTGCCACGATTCTCTGTGCTCCTAGCCAGGGGCCGGGTCATGCTCTCTCAGTCAGCTTCGAGGGCCGGACAGCCATTTTGCCCTGCCTGCACAAAGGGGGTGGCCATTTTGTCCCAACAGCTTCAAAGGGGCAGCCATTTTCTTTCTCAAATGTCCTCAGAGGGGTGGGGACACACATGAAATGACACCGGGGGCCAGATCCGCCCTGTGGGCCTTGGGGTGGGAACCCCTGTCCTAGTTGCTGACTAAAGGTATCAATCTTTATTACGATCCAAGACCAGCATACTTGGTTATTTGGTTGATCTGAGTTTCACATGTCAGGTTAACGTGGCGGATCAAAGCATCGTCTTCAAGATTTCAGCAGCTTCTAGCCATCAGGAGGTCCTACTGCTACTGTAGCAGGGTCCGATGGAACGCGGGGAACTGAGACCCGTGTTTTTGATGCTCCTTTAGCCATTTAAATACAATAACACGGCTGGCTGGGCTCATGTCTAAGTTGGCCACGTTAGAGTAATGCACTGGCTAGGTGCATTGCCCGAGTACCCAACCCCACTTAGCTGACCTGCAGTTTCAGAACGGAGGACCATTCCGGACTGCTAGCTGACATCTTTGTGGCATGGTTGAACTTGCCAGGGAAATACATCCCCGCCACCATAGCTGTCGGATGGCTAGGGTCACCATTGCGCCACGTTGAGGCATGAGATGGGATTTGCAGCGGCAAGACCAGCATAGTACAGCAAAAAGAACAGAAGTTAAAATTAGGGTACTTAAAATATTTTTTAAAAGGAGTGTTTCTGCCCAGAGTTAAGAAGCACTAAAGCAAGGGTTCTCAACGTTTTTCAGCCATGGGCCAGACCACGCCCCCTCAGACAGCTGAGCGGGCTGGACTGGTGCTGTAAAATGCGTCCACAGCCATCGTAAATGTGTTTACAATGGCCGTGGACTCATTTATGGCTGTAGTAAATGCTTGTCTTTTGACTCAGGCTACCTAACAGTAGCATATAATACTGCTGAAGAACTAAGATTAAGGTTTTGTAATTAGTGCATAAATCTACAGTACTCAATTTACTCGTATTCCTCCCCCAATATTAGGCATGTTCCAACAATTCGTGCCCCCCCCCCCTTTCAGGCACATCAGTTTTGGCTGGTTTTCCTCATTCAGCCTTCCCTATTTTTTTAGAGTGATAGACAATGCAGACATCCTACATAGATTTTACGTATTACTGTATTTCATAATGTAGTGGGCAATTTCAGCAGGCCAATTTTGCCCCTGACACACTAATTTGGAAGGATATTTCTCTACTTTTTATAGAGAATAAATTTCAGGGGTGGGTGAATGAGTCCTCATACGTCTATAAAAAGACATCAGCCTCTCACAGTGGAGCTACCTGGATAAAGTATATATTTTCTGCGAATGTAGAGCAATTCAATCAATGTAGCATTTATGTGCATGCAATTTATGTCCCATTATGTATACAAAAGGGACTGCAGTGGCTCAAGTGGTTAAGATGCTGAACTTGAAGACTGGTAGGTCAGAGTTCAAGACCCGAGGACTGCACAAGACCCGAGGACTACTCCTGTCTCTGTCCCAGATCCTGCCAACCTAGCAGTTTGAAAGCAAGAAATTGCAAGTAGATAAATAGGTACCACTTCCGTGGGAAGGTAAACAGTGTTCCGTGCACTCCTGTGTCTAGGCATGCCTGCCACATGTCCACAGAAATGTCTGCAAATGCAGACAGTGCTGGCTCTTTGGCTATAAACAGAAATGAGCACTGAACCTTAGAGTTGGATACGACTGGCTTTCGAGCAAGGGTGACCTTTACTTTACCTATGTATACAAAATAAGATCTAATAAATGGTCCAGACATCACTATTCAAAGACAGTCTAGCTAATTTAACATTTTCTATGGATTTTGATCCAGTTTGACACATTACGTTTTTCTTGCAGCTATTAAAAATCTGATGGAATTTCTTAATTATCCTCATCCTCAGCACTGAGTAATTGGGAAACCAAACCTATGTTGACACTTTCAGGAAGAGACAGAGTTCTTGCATCATCAGACACCGTGGGTACAGGAAAAAGAAGGTAAGGTAAAGTAAAGGTTGCCCTTGCTCGAAAGTCAGTCTTATCCGACTCTAAGGTTCAGTGCTCACCTCTGTTTATAGCCAAAGAGCCAGCTCTGTCTGCATCTGCGGACGTTTCCATGGACACGTGACAGACATGACTAGACACCAGAGTGCATGAAACGCTGTTTACCTTCCCACCGAAGTGCTACCTATTTATCTACTTGCAATTTCTTGCTTTCGAACTGCTAGGTTGGCAGGAGCTGGGACTGAGCTGGGAGCTCACTCCGTCGTGCAGCACTTGGGTCTCGAATTGCTGACCTACCGACCTTCCAGTCATCGAGTTCAGCGTCTTAACCACTTGAGCCACTGCAGCCCCTTCAGGAATAAGAAGCAAATGTTTAAATTGCCACTGAGCCATGAAGCTCAGTTGCCAGCCACAGAATTAGATCTCACAATAATGCTGTGAAGAGAGAAGGTGGCTCTGAGCTGCCTGGAAGAAGAGTGAAGCCAAACACAGTGCTTTTATAGCACAAACCTAGGCATGTCTATTCACAAAGCCACACTGAGTTCAAGGGAACCTACACCCGATAAGTAGATATAGTATTACAACGTTCGTAGCAGTAAAATATAAAATTTTATGCCAAAGTAAACATTTCTCTGAAATTAGGATGATCTCAGCAGAACAGGACTTACTTTTAGGATATTGGTGACAGTGGGCTCTGCTCGTAGAATAAGGCCTGGGTTAGGTTGAATGTTGGCATTCTCAGCTGATTTTAAACGTGGTGCATGTTCCCGATCAGCAGTCCTGAGTAAGGAGAAGAAAAATACATTTGCAATCAGAAAAAAATACCCTGCTGTAATAACCATTCACCTCCATGCATGCATGAAAACATGCACGCACATACACATAAACATAATACAATTCTAGTGAAATTTTCCTGTCTTGCCAGGTTATCCTGTTAAGGTAATAGACCATACTGCCAACAACTCAACACTGATAATCAGGTGGCGGTTAATTAACCTGACAACCCCGAGGACTAATGGCTTTGGGTGGCGAAGTCCACAGGGAAGAGTGATGGTCCCCAAGTGGATTAAATCCCACTTGAATCCATCCTGATGGTGGGCAGCAGTTTCATCAGTACTGGCCTGGGACCAATGAGGAATTTGTGTGCCAAAAGGGCTCAGGACCAGAAAGTGACTCACGTGACTGGATCAGTGGTACGGTTGGCATGCTGCGATGTGGAAGACAAATGGAAGGCCACTACATTATATTGTCCCCAGGACAATCTTCATGGCTGATCACCATGAGGATAGCCAATACAGTACAGTATTCAGAATTGGATACGACACTTGGAAGAAAATGAACATTTTTTTTAACAAAAACCAGACAGGAAACTTTACATTGTCTGAGAACACAGCTCTGAACTTCAGAGCCCGATTACTCTGCATATCTCTGTCAAATCATTTTAAACTATTTCAGAATACAGTAGACCCTCGGATAAAGTCCAAACTCCATTCCACAAGTTTGGACTTTATCCCATTTTGGACTTTATCCAAATTAAATGGGCGATGCATTAGATAACGTCCAAAAATGGACTTTATCCAAGGTTCCTATACCAAATACCTTGGATAACGTCCATTTTTAGCGGTTTTGGACTTTATGTGATGTATCACGTGAAAACTGAGACTTTATCCGAATCGGACTTTATCCGAATCGGACTTTATCTGAGGAACCACTGTACTAAATTTCAATTTAAAACAAATATGGAATTCCATGAATTCCATAGTGGCTAAAGTTGAATTTAGTCTGCCAGGGATGATTGTGCATATTAATTAACTACACAGTGGCCAAGTTTAATGCAGTGAGTCTGAGGGCTTGTCTGTTAAGTGAAAAATTGTAATTTTATATTTGAAACTCTAATTCTGTGCATGTTGTGTGACAAAGGGTTGAGAGAAATATATGCTTTGTTTGGACTGTAAAATGTGAAATTACACATAATTAGCAGCTTCACAGGTTTAAAATCAAAACGACAGATGCTTTCATAAGTTTAATGCAATGCAATCTTCTTCCTTAAAATGAGTGAACATTAGTGTGGCCGAGTGAAGGAAGGACGGGTAGGTGGTGTTAATTCACAGATGATCACTTGAAAAACTACAGTTAGAGGTAAGCATCCTTTTTGTTGTTGTTGCAATATCTATGAATTACACATGTGGGTAACTAACACACGTTTCGAGGGGAATAGGCTAAATGGCATCCCTCTTTAGAAGTGCAGCTTTTTCCTCTTCTAGAACTAGAGATGGTATTGCCAAGGTGTGAAATTTTCTATGCATAAAATACTAAAATATTTAAGGGGGTGTAACAAAAGTAGCCCTAAAAATAAAATTGCTTTAAAAGTGAGGCTTGAATAACAGTTTACTAGAGTTACAGTTAACCAGGTCTCCAGCTGAGCAAGGCCAGTGTACTACGATATTTCTGACACTGTTAGAAATATTTCTGACACTGTGTTTATGTTGCAATGTGCAAATATGAAGTGGAGTTCCCAAGTCGTAATAGCTACAATACTGTATTCTGGCATTCCAAGACTTTGGTGTTGCCACCCCTTGGGGCATCAAAAGCTTTATTCTACAGAGCCTTTTTTCTTCTAGGCTTTGCAACATTTTAGACAAAACAATTATGGCAGGAGCTTAGTCAGATGACAGGAGCTCATTCCGTCACACAGTACTCATGTCTCAAACTACTGAGCTGTCGACCTTCTGGCCATCAAGCTTAGAGTCTTAACCACTAAGCCGTGGCGGCCCTATTTCTATTAGAATAGCCTCCATGATAAGTTATTTAAATTGGAGTCTTGCACACCAATACAGTCAGGAACAAGGAGTTTTGTTGAGATAGAGAACCAACAGCATGTAGAGACATTTCCCAGAAGTATAATCTGAGCCAGGATTCAACCCTTGCAAATTTTTCGCAATGCTGAAAGGCCTAAACTTAGTGCCCCTCACTGAGGAAACACCAGCATTTAGAATGTCTGTTGGAGAGGGGATAATCTGTTGGTGAACACAACACTTTTAAGTGGACCTGCCAGGGTCCTTGAAGAAGTAATGATGAAGAGGACAGCAACAGATAAAGATGTATGAAACCATGCTTAGACTTGTTTCCTCAGAGGCAGCTAAAGGAACTGAGAGATAACCACTAGGACACAGACATTCACAAGACCGGGGGTTGACCTAATGAACTTTTGGCATTGAGGTCTAGAATGTTCTGGCCGGTTATGTGGAGGCACAGACACACACACATGTGTAATTCCCAGAGACCACAACCAAGACATTTTATCAAGACATTGAGAGCTATGTATGTCCCTAAATAAATAATCTTGGAAGTAGCAATGAAACACTGTAACTAATTAAACAGTTCTATGTCTCCATTTTATAGTAATGTGACAAAGCTAAAGTTAAAATGGAATTCAGACAACATGGCTTGAATAAAGCTTTCCTATCCATCTGTTTCTTACAAATTCACCTGCAGTTGCAGAGCTATGGAAAACCAAGTACAGTAATACCTCGGGTAACATTTGCATCGCTAAAACCACATAATGTTAAGCAATCTGGGGAAAAATGCATCGCATAACGTTAAAATCCTATGGGTTGCATCGAATAACGTTCGCCAAAGCCTGTGCCGGTTACAATGTATCTCTATTGAATTTTAACGTTATCCAATGTATCCCATAGGATTTTAACGTTATCCGGTGCATGCATCGGATAACGTTAAAAATCAGATAACACTAAGACTTGTGGAACCAGGTTTTAGCATTATCCGAGGTTTTACTGTACAATAAAACCCTACTTTATGGAATTCATTCATTCCAAGGGGTTTTCTTTATCACAAAAATTCCTTGTTCTGAAGCACCCATAGGAATGCATTGTGTGGTTTCCCATAGGAATGCAGTGAAAACAAAAATTCTGTAAAAGCACGGTTTTCCATAGGAATGCATTGAAAACCAGTTAATCCATTTTGAAAAAAAATCCATGAGCCCGGAGCATCATTTTCAATGGATTTCTTTCTGTGTGGCAAGTTTTCCGTTTGGCAAGGCATCCATAAAGCGGGGTTTCACTGTACATTTCATTTCCTGAGATCAGACACCTCCCAGATCTCTGAATAAGATCTGAAAGATAGCAACCCATACAACACTTACAGAAATGACTATTAATATTTCATCTGCACCCTGTAGCTGTAACACACAGCCAGACAAACGTACCGTTTGGCTACAAGGTTGTTCATATTGGATTCAGACAGCAGACCCTGCTTGCTACATTCCTGGAGGAGGAGGCTTGTACAGTCACAGCTGGAATAAGAGGAAAAAATGTAAAAATTCAAAAGGATGTGAGCTAAACAGTGAGCGTGCACATTATCTTATCAGACATTTAGGGGGGAAATACTAGATGGTCCATAGGAGTTAAAAAGATGATGAAAGCCTTAACTGAAACTAAAGCAAAAGGGGTACAATGTACAGTGGAACCTCATACAACAATTGCTCTGTATAGCAACAAAATCACATAACAATTGGGTTTGGGGGGAAAGGTGTCCCGCATAACAATTTTCCCTATGGAAAAAAATCATACAATTTTTCAATGGGAAAAACCACTTAACAAAAAAATCGTTGTACAATGAATTCCATAGGGAAAATCGCTATACGATGCAATTGTTTCGTACAACATCGAGTCCCATGGAATGGATTAAAATCGTTGTATGAGGTACCACTGTACAGTGGACCCTCGATTAACGACACGTTCAAATAGCGTCATTTTTGATTAATGACGCTACGACGCTCCCAATGTGATTATTCAAATAATGACAAAAAACATCGTTATTCGAATATCGACAGTATTTTTACCGTCATTATTCGAATAACTATGTTTTTGTCTTTATTCGAATAACGACGTTATTCGAATAGCGACGCTACTTGGGGAACCAAGTAACGTCATTATTCAAGGGTCCACTGTATCAAGAAATCTGAAGTTGCAGAAGGCATCCATTTCCTTTGAGTTTCTAGGCGTCTACTATTGTAAACTGCTTTTATTTACAGTTGCTTTGTCATACTGCCATTTTAACCTGATTACTATTATTTTCACAAAATGTCACTCTAAGCCTTGGAAAGAAAGATACAAAGAACTTTTAGCTCTCATGGTTGCGGGAAAAACCGAGTTAAAGTATATATAATTGATTTTAAAGGTTCAGAAACAGGAAAAGGAGACGATTCAAGAGCGACATGCTCCTAATTTCTTGACCTCTCTATGGGCATCATTCAAGCCGTTCTTAAAGGGCTATTCCCTACCCCCACACGCACACACCCCAGTTTACAGCAAGCACAATCCCAACCTATATTCTTCATCCAACCAGGAAGTGTATTTTATCTTTATTTCTGATCAGATTGGAGAAAACATTTGCCCGGAAGGTTTTCCGTTGAAGTGAATCAAGGTTTTAGCTCTGAAAAGTTTTTGCATGGAACAGAGGTTCTGATTTGCAAACAAAGAGAGTTGTGCATGTCTGAAAGCTGTTGCACTGGAGCAAATTGTCCCCAATATGTTAGTTTACACTTGGCCTTATTCGCTTTACTTTGCATTAAGAGTATGTTTCTCATTAAATATACCTGAAAACATATGAACACTATCAGCTATGTTGTTGTTATCTGCCACCAAGCCACTTATGATCTATGACACCTCTATAAATTAGTGACTTCCAACAGATCACTAGCAGCCCTGCTTAGGTCTTGAAAACTTAGAGTAATGGCTTCCTTTATTGAATCAATCCATTCTTATTTGTTCCTTCTCTGGATTGAAGTAAGCCTAGCCAAAATATGCAGACTCTTGAGACCATATATTTTCATGGAGTTCTACAATAATTTTCAATGAATGTTCAGAGTCTAGAAAAAATTGTCAATCACATTTATCACATTTATTTGTGATGTGCTTTCTCTTTTGGCTACCAAGTTGTTAACATGTTACTCCTCTTTTTTGAAGAATTGTCCATAAACTTTCAAGGTTAAATAAAACCAGATGAGGGTATTATAATGTACTGAATAATATTTGTCTTCATTCACAAACAGAAACAAATAGGTCAACTCTTGAAAAAGTTGTTTTTGGACTACAACTCCCAGAACCCTCTCCCCATTCTGGAGGAGAGACCCGTTAGCACCACAAGTAATTTTTCAAGCTTTGAAATGACAAGCTGGCAAAACAAAAAAAAATCTTTTCTTGATGAAAGCTGACAATATACAAAACTCTGTGATGCTCATCTCTCACTCACACTCACTCACACACACACACACACACACCTTACCACATCATTATTTAGAAATTGATTCAATAACATCTAGCAACTGGCAGGTAAAATGGTGCATAGTCCAAATTGCCTGCATCCCTGCTGTTCCTCTGAGGGTCAGTCACAAATGATTTACATCACTTCAACAGCCTAACAAGGAACTCTTGTGATGTTCAGATTGTTGTTGTTATTCTGTCGCACAGTCAAGTCCGACCCTCTGCGACCCCATGGACCACCACACGCCAGGCTCCTGTCATCTTCCGCAGCCCAGCCAGATCTACAGCCACTGCTTAAACGATGACATCCAGTCACCTCATCCTCTGCTACCCCCTTCTCCTTTTACCCTTGATCTTTCCCAGCATCAAGGCCTCCTCAAGTGAGTCCTCTCTTCTCATTTAGTGGCCGAAATATTTCTCTCTCCAATGAGCAGTCAGGGTTGATTTCCTTCAGGATGGACTGATTTGATCTCCTCACAGTCCAGGGGACTCTCAAGATTATAGACATACTAAAATGCTGTGGGTACATTAGAGGCGATACAGTGATTTGCCAAAAAGCATCCGGCCAGCTTTTAGCTTAAGAAACAGATATACTGTATTCCACCCTCCAAATGCAATGCTTTGTCCACTGCACCATAACTTTTCAAAATTTCTGCCACTTATCTCTTTTATGTAAACAAATTAATTCTGCACATGCTTCCTTTATTTATCATGTTAGATCCTTTTGCACTTCCAGTTCCACCCCACATATTTCCAAGGTTACTAGGAGCCTTAAGGTAGGAGCCTGGCATGCTGTGGTTCCTGAGGTAGCGAAGGGTCAGACTCAACCGTGATACTAGACAACAATAAGGAACCTTAAGGGCCGAAGTCTCTTTAAAAGAAAAGGAGAAGCCAGTTTGATTCTTAGGATGCAAAATGCTTAGCAACTACATTATTGCATATTTTGCACAGAACACATCCAGACAGAATGATGCATAAGGAAGAATCACCTAGACCTGTGTTTGTACAGAAGAACACAGTGTTCAGAACTGGGCACAAAAATCAAACCTAATTGATCTAAAAATGCTATTTTATGCAACTCCCATGGCTCCACACATTGGAAGTTTTGGTATTTGTCACAGAAAACAAACAGTTCCAGTTGTAATGTTGGCAACAAACCTGTACCATAATGAATTCTCTTTTACAAGACTGTCCAATTTTTTTGGCCTTTCCTTAGTTTTGACCTTTTGTTTGATCTGGTGTTAGAAAGATTAGCCAGCAAGGTTGCCACCCAGGGTACACCCAGTTGTGTTGACAATCTTTGAGGAAGCTCTTTCTGTGTTAGAAGAGAACTAAGCAAGAGAACGACCCTTGGCACCCTCTGAATGAATATGAGCCTCAAGTCCACTGGCTCAGATCCAGGAAGAGCTTTATGGCGCGAACAAACATTTTTGAGGGTACACAAGAACAAAACCAAATTAGAAGATGGAGGAAGGAGCTCATCGGGCAAGGAACATTAAAGAAGGACATACCTGTAGCAGAGGAAATCAACCTCCCCTAAATCACTTGGAGGATCCTGAAAAGGATGAGGTTTGGAGTCTCTAAATGCAAGACCAACATACTCAAGTAGAAATTGCTAGCAGACAGCAGCATGCTGCTTTGTGACTATGGAGAGATACAGAATCCAGCTGATTTACTGATCCTCCAATTACTGCCAGAAACAAGCACCGCTGAGGACTTAAGTTTGGCCAACGACAAAGCCAAGAAAGTGGCTTCATTTTGGCAGTCAAGGGTTTGAACAGGAGACGAAAGAAGAAGTTTTAACCTTCTCTGATACCCTATAGAACTGCTGAAGAATGATTTGCCCTGAAAAATGGTCATTTCATAACAAATGGTGCCAAGTTTAATTTTCAATTGTTTGTGGAGGCTAGAGTACAAAGGGTTTCACTTTAAGACTTCAAAAGTCAAACTTATGCTCAGCTACAAAAATTAGCAGGGGGCTGCGAGCAAGTGCCCCTCTCTCCAAAAATCCAAGGTAACATATAACTGCATTTAAACCTTGACTTCAGAGGTTTTATTTAGGGTCTTTATCCTCAGATGGCACACACCTTTTTAACAGAAATGTTAGCACTAGTGATCTTGGCATGCTGATATTAATGAAAACCTGGGCAAATGTCTCTGTTCAGGCAGACATCCTAAATTTCAGTTCAAGTATTCAAGTAGGACAGTGATGGCGAGCCTTGGCACTCCAGCTATTTTCGAACTTCAATTCCCAGAAGCCCTGATCAGCAAGAGTGCTGACTTGTGCTTCTGGTAATTGCAATTCAGGAACACCTGGAGTGCCAAGGTTCACCATCACTGAAGTAGGAAATTCAGCTCAAATATTCAGATCATGCAAAGTTATAATTAATATTTTGTCCTGCAGGTAAGCTTTTTCACTAAATGAGAATGTAGTGCATAAATACAGTAAAACCTCACATAAAGAGTGCCTTGCTTAGAGACTAACTCGCTTAAAGAGCAGAATTTTATCTGAGTGGTCGCCTCGCTTAACAACTAAAACCAACCAAAAACTCGCTTAACAACTAAATCGGGGTTCGCAATCCCCCCCGCCAGAAGTCACAATTTGTCATTTACAATGGTGTTTAAATTTAAAGAGCAAACTCACTTAAACAGCAATCCCGTTGAACGCATTATGCTCTTTAAGTGAGGTACCACTGTACATATTAAAAATCCAATCTGCTTCAGAAGTTTGTTATGAGAATCATAATGTAGAAAACATTCCTAATTAAGCACATTATTATGCTTTGGAAAAAGTAAAAAAAAATCATTACATTCTGTATATGATACATCATTTTTATGTGAACTTTAGATGTTTATTCCATTTTTCTCTCCCTCTATGAAGTATATTCCTTAATGGCAGAAGTAGTGCAGAAGTGTCCTGATTTGTGATGCTGGGCCATATTTTCTATTGCTCTAATACATTTTTCTTCCACAGCCCATGCCATTTGGTCGTTGCCTTCCTTTCAGTGGATGAAAATATTACATCACAGAAAACAAACAAGGAATAGGAGAAGCCAGGCACAGCAGGGGACAAAAAAAATGTAGGTAGGGAGAAAGGAGAAAATTATTAAAATAGTTTTTTAATAGTAGAGGAAGCAATCTATTCCTCCCATAAACGTCTTTTGGAAAATTAAGCCACCTCCCTCATATGCCTCAAGGGTATGTTTAGTCACTAGGCCAGACCCCCGAATGACCAAGCACTTTCATATCAGTGTGCTGGCTTGATACATGAATTCTCCCCTCAACTCATTTCTTAGGTTCCTGTTGTATTCAACCAGCTTTGCTATTTCTCCTGTTACATACCCCTGCTGATGGACATTCTCAAGTCATCCTCATCTCTCGCTTTGCAGCTTCAGTCCCAGTCAAAAACTGGTCCTTGGTTGCTCTCAAAATCCCAAAATAATGTACTCCTCAAAGCCAGAGCCTCCTCGCAGATTTCTGAACCACAAGCGAGTGTACACTGGACAGCGACCATCTTGTGCTGGCTAATCTTTCTCATACTAGACCAGGCGAAAGGAACTGCAGAATGAACTCACCAAAAGGTGGCTTCATATTAGGAGTTTCACATCTGGCCTAGACACAGAAGAATAACTATATGGCCAAACGGTGAGAGTCCACAGTATAGAAAAACAACCGTTTGAGGCAAAAAAAAAACTTTCCTTTTTTAGAAGTGTTTCAAAAACTTGTACTGAATTGAAAAAAACTTGTATTGAAAAATTCTTCGTAACGTTGACAATAACATTCATCTGAGGAACAATTTCGAAAAAACAAACTATCATATATCCAAGCTGATCTGGTAATGCGGCTTTTTAAAAATGAATTTCTTCGTCAGGACCTTTCATATAATATCTGATTTATAATTATTCATAATTTAATCAAACGTTTGCAAGAAGTAACACATAATGAAGCTTCTATACACGATTAAATGACTGATTAAATTATGAATATCTATATATCAGATATTATATGAAATCCTGGGGTCTTTTTGCCTCAAACGGTTGTTTTTCTATACTCTAGACACAGAAGAAGCCAGCTTTGATACTGGGCTTTCTGGCTTCCCTGAATGTCAGGACCCGATCCTCAGGGAGTAGAATCTGAGAAGTAAAGGATGGTGCCTGATAGGAATGAGGTGGGCTGGTGTACAGTGAACTGGGTCTGAGGGACATTGCGGTTAAAATAACAAGAACAAGCCTTCAATCTAGGTATGAAAAGGATGGTCTCCTGCTACATCAACCTGAAGGCCTGGAGGGAAGGAAAACCTACTTGCAACGTTGATCAGCTTTGTCCAGCAGTGGTGTCAGCTTCAGGAGGAACTCAAAGGCACAATTCACATCTTCTGTAAAATCCTACAATTGTACAAGAGTATATTTACAGGGACCGTGGTGGCTTAGTGGTTAAGACACTGAACTTGACAACTGGAAGGTCTGCAGGTCAGCAGTTCGAGACCTGAGTGCTGCATGACAGAGTGAGCTCCCAGCTCCTGCCAACCTAGCAGTTTGAAAGCAAGAAATTTAAAGTATATAAATAGGTACAACTTTGGTGGGAAGGTAAACAGCATTCTGTGCACTCTGGTGTCTAGTCATGCATGCCACATGTCCACACAGAAACATCTACAAACACAGACAGCGCTGGCTCTTTGGCTATAAACAGAGATGAGCACTGAACCCTAGAGTCAGATACGCCTGGCTTTTGAGCAAGGGTGACCTTTACCTATAATATTTTCTCTCTCAGACCTTAAAGATTTGTGAAGTACACACTTTTAGTTTCCTATAAAACAGACCGAGGCGCTGCATCCAGGGAGGTGCTGTGATCAGCTCACATATCTGCCCAGTGGCAGTTATAACTTTTAAACTGTTTTATGTGCTGTTTTATTCTTTTTAAACTAGATACCTGTCCCAAACGTAGCATAAATTTAAAAACTGATTTTATTCTATTTTGTTTTAATTCAAACGAATGTGTTTGTGGGGGGTGCATTTTGACAGTATTTCATGCACTTTAAACCCTTTTTACTGCACTGGTCATCAACTGCAATAAATTTTGATTGATTGAACTGGCTGGTGGGTTGTTGTTTTTTAATCCTCAATTGGGCAGGAAAATTATCACTCCAACTATGACAAACCGTAATGCCCCCATTGCCACTTTCTTTGGGATACAATCTGACCAACCACTTGAGTGAACTAAACATTTCTGAAGGATTATATTTTTATGTCTTACTCTTTGCAAGTGGCATATTAGTCTGGATGTTATAGAACTGCCTTTGCAGATAAGGAGAAGACGATGATCAGTTGCATTTGAAAGTGGGACTTTCTGGCATCCTCCATATTTTATATAAAACTTAAGATTTTGTTTGTGAAAAAAAAAATTAAAGGGGGGGGGAGAGAGATAGATAATGCTTTTCCGAACAGTAGTTCATAAATTAAAACACAAAGGAGAACTCCCTCAAAGTTCCACTCTAAGCATGGTTTGTTGTCATCTAAAATGTTAAGGGGCTGCGGTGGTTCAGTGGTTAAGAAGCTCGCCTTGTTAGCTGGAAGGCCAGCAAGTCGGCAGTTTAAAACCTGGGTAGTGCATGATGGATTGAGCGCCTGTCTCAGTCCCAGCTCTTTGGGGACATGAAAGGAGCCTCATTTGATTGTTCCCGGAGCGGAGTGTCTCCCGCAAAAATCCTTTTAACCCAGAATAATTTCTGACACGAAATTATTATTATTATTATTATTATTATTATTATTATTATTATTATTATTATTATTATTATTATTATTATTATTATTATTATTATTATTATTATTATTATTATTATTATTATTATTATTATCATCATCATCATCATCATCATCATCATCATTCAATAAACTATTATGAAGTCTTAGGATGCATTGGAGATCATGAGTTCAAATCCCTTATTAGCCATACATTCGGTGGCTGAAACTGTGTTGCTTACGAAAATAAACTGCAACTAGATTGGGCTGCTGATCAGTGGGACTTATGGAGCAGCATGATTAACCAAATCCCCATTGATTCAATGACTTTACCCTAGTTCAGTGGTGGTGAACCTATGGCACGTGTGCCAGAGATGGCATTTGAAGCCCTCTCTGTGGGCACCCGCGCGGTCACCCCAGCACAGTTTGCCCTGCTCCTCTGCCCAGCAGCCCAATGGGAGTGCTTCCTCCCCCCCCCTGTTGCCATGTTGACACTTTGCGATAAATAAGTGGGTTTGGGGCTGCAGTTCGAGCACTCGGTCTCTAAAAGGTTCTCCATCACTGCTCTAGTTGTTACTTACTATGCTAAGCAACAGGATTTCAGAGCCAAAAGTTTACCTTTCTGAATCATCTAAAAAGATCCCTATAGGCCAGCATTTTGTTTCTAACAATAAGCAGTGTCTCAATAGCCCCTGGCTCCCAAATAATGCAAGAGGAAAACAGTGTCTTTTCTTCTAAATAAGGCAAACATACAACCAGAGGCTCTGAGTAGAGGTGTCATTCTTAAACATTACAGCTAGTAACCACTGACGGACCTCTTCTTTAAATTTACCTGATCCCAAAAATCAACTTTATTTATTTATTTATTTATTCATTCATGTATCTTTATTGCATTTTTATACGGCCCATCTGGGATATTTCCCACTTTGGACAGTGCACATACAAAACAAATGACAAAAATAAAATAAAATAAAAAGCAAAAAAAGCAATCACACTTATATACCACCCCATAGCACTTAGTGTATTCTTTGGGCAGTTCACAGGTTAATCAGCATTTTGCGCCCAACATGCTGGGTATACATTTTATTTTATTTTATTTTCTAATTTGTATTGCCGCCCAACTCTGAAGACTCTGGGCAGCTCACAGAAAATAAACCAATCACAGTTTAAAAAGCAATAAAACCCATTAAAAACTAGAGACACAAGTTAAAAAAGATTAAAAGAGAGAGTGTCCTACTAAATTAGTCAGCAGGCCGGTGTCTCAGAAGGATTGAAGGCTGAGTCAACCTTGATCCCAGGTCAGGATTGAACTCACAACCTTTTGGTTGCAGTACAGCAGTTTAACCACTGCGCCACCAGGGCTAAGTACATCAAACAAATTAAGATAAAGTAAAATACCTGGCGTCTGTGGGCACACATGGTCTTTAATTCTGACATTTTAAATGAAAATTCAGCACTCTAAAATAGTAATATTTTCCCCATTTAAAAAATTTAAGCAGTTTCTGACAGATAACATAACATAATTTTTACCTTTTCTCCTTGAGGATATTTTTTTAGTTTCACCAGTACTTGTGGAATCTAAAGAGAGCAAAACAAAAAATTAACCATCACCCACCCATGCAGTTACTACTTCTCCTGATTCTTCCACCTCTCATCCAAGCCTAAAAATATGCCTCAAAAACGGTAGGCCATGCACCTAAAAGATTTTGAGAAAAAGCAATTGCCACTTTTGCATAATCCCTTCCTAGAACTGGTTTAGGACAGAAAAGGCCAGTCACTTCCTGTTTAAAAACAATTAGATACTGTACTCCAATTCTGACTTACTATTGAACACGCGGCATAATCCCGTAACATCGGAAACCAATTTTCTGCAGGTTGAGCAAACAAGTGCAGCTGACACATTCATAAATTGAAAGCTGCTGGTTGTCTCAACCATAGGACACACCATAATAAATGGGCCATAATTTCCTATTGACAAATTTGCGCAAATACTAATATGGTGGAAAGCTTTGGATTTGAAACTGGTTGAGCCAGATTTTAATGCTCTATTGATTGGGTACAACCGGTGTGCTTCTCTCAACCTAATTTGCTACTGAAAATTAGGAGCTCAGACATCCTTTTTGTTCACCAAATGATGACAAATATACAGTGATACCTCATACAACGTCCAAATGGACTTTATACGGATTTGGACTTTGTATGAGGCATGCAAAATCCTAGCCGCGATGCCTCATACAACATCCAAATCCTTGCCGCGATGCCTCGTACAATGTCATTTCCGTAGAGATACATTGTACTGTAACAGCACAGACTTCAGGGCAAAGTCAAGGAAGCTGACAGGAAACTGACAGAACTTTAAGAAATCATTGTCTAAAGGCTAAAACCATTACAAAAACATGTCAAACAACCCTGATTGTCCAAGAACCTGAAGAATGCTGCAAAAATCCCAGGAATGCTTCTAAAAATTCTGATGAAAAAATTCAAAAAAAAAATCCAAAACAACGCTCAATACCACTCCTAAACACTCTTCGGCTCGTGCAAAACCCACAAGAGTAATGCACACGTGTCCTGCCATTTATACTGCCCAGGCACAATGCAACCTGGAAAAAATGCAATGCCTCATACAAAGTCAAGCATAATAAGCAATAATCAAGCGACTTTGTATGAGGTAACTTTTTTCAAGAAATTAGGCGATGTTGTATGAATCCAATGTGTACGAAGCGGACTTTGTATGAGGTATTACTGTAACAGAAATAGACACCTCTGACAGCATCTTCACGCTACCATGTGCCAAAATGTTCCAGAGGTTAACTGCTTATTATGCCTTTTTGTTTTGTTCTAGAACATTCCGAGTAGTTCCAGAGTGCATACGCAGGTGTACGTGTCTGTGCTTCTTTCATGCTTCTTAGTTTATTCCTCTCTGTATGGACGACGGCTTACACGATGTATCTGAAGTGCAGTGGAGATTCACTGAGCAGGCAGGGAATACTAAATAGCAATTTATTGAGTCTCTTTTGGGGAATCTAGGAACGTCAGTGAATGTTTACCAAGAAAGCTAGGGAGAAGAAAGACAGGGCCATCTGGCTTATGTTTACAAGGAGAGGGGGTGGGAATGCTGAAGCTAAATGCAAAAACTCCTTCAGGCACTACTAAGAACAAATGGCCAGAAAGAAAGGTGTTTTTTTTGGGGGGGGGGGTATTGGGATGATTCCTATACACTTTGGGTCACTAAATAGTGGTATCAGACCCAGGTTAGGGTAATAGATTTAGTTACTTAAACAGATTCCAGGGAAGAAGCCACAAAAATCATCAACATCTTGATAACGACAGCAATGCTTGCGTCACAGCATATGGGGGAAAGCCCATTGCATATACCCGTGATGGCAAACCTTGGCACTCTAGATGTCCTTGGACTTCAATTCCCAGAAGCCCAAGCACCGTGTGAATCCACATGAATGGGTTTACTGCAGTTCATCCGGCCCACGCTGTCCTCGTCACTCCTGGAAGCGGAAGCAAAACGCGCCCGTACCGTTAAGACTCTTCTGGGTTAACCCTTCCTCCTTACGGGCGCATTTTACTTCCACTTCTGGAAGTTATGTTATGTTTTTTAAGTTTTTTTATTGTTTTAACTGTATATTAGTTTTAACTTGTGTACACCGCCCAGAGTCCTTTGGATAGGGTGGTATATAAATCTATTAAATTAAATTAATTAATATGAAGGAAAGCCCATTACATCTAGCCTGAAGTACAGTGGTACCTCATACAACGATTTTAATCCGTTCCATGGGGCTCATTGTTGTACGAAACAATTGCTATACAATACATGCATCGTATTGCAATTTTCCCTATGGGATGCATCGTTCAATGGTTTGTTTGTTTTTTTGCTAAGTGGTTTTTCCCATTGAAAATTTGTTGTACGATTTTTCACATAGGGAAAATTGTTATGCGGTGTGCCATTTCCCCCAAAACCTAATTGTTATGCGATTTCGTTGCCATACGGGGCGATTGTTGTATGAGGTTACACTGTTCTTCAATTTTTCTCCCTTTTTAAAAAAAATACGTTTCCAGCCCCTGAAATGTTGCCACTACACTGTGCAAGCAGTGCTTCAGATTGATCCAGATTAGCAATATTTTTCCCCAGGCCAGCTCCATACATTGCTGGAGCTACAAACTGAAGCGTAGCAGGAAGAGGGGGACAAGGTAAGGGTGGAAAAACGAGGCTTCTTAGTACTATATAGCAAGACTGGCCAATCCAGAAATTTCACACTTCCTGCTAATGGCAAGGGTTGACAACACACCCCATTCAATACAGTGTTTGCCTGCATACCCATAGTATAAGGTAGCTCCTTATGCTACACCCACACTTTCAGGTTTCTGGCTCAAGCCACAAAGCCCCTCAACATACTGGCAGCTCATGGCTCTGGAGACATTCTCCATCCAAATATATTACTTAAAGTTATGTTTGTTGTCCTTGCAACTGTGAGGCAGGGCTGGAGGGAACCCTGGAAATATAGTGAGTGTTTCAGCTAAACAGTTAGCAAACAGTAACCTCAATGTTCTCCAAATAATGGCATCAAGTTTCCAGAGCTGTTCCCTACTGCAGGGAGGCTAGAAATCCATCCAAACTCAAAACAGCAATAGGGATAAAGTTCAGACAGTGCTTCAGCCTTGCCCAAACATGAGGGAAAGTATAAGATGGAGCAACAGAAATATTTACCAAATATCCACCAGGCCTTGGTAATGTCAGGGGATAGACAAGGACGTTTGACACAGGACAGACGAAAGCAAATAGCCATGAAACCAGAGTTGCCATGGCAAAATGACTCTGAAATAGCATGGCATGACATGAAAACTGCAAACAAACACTTCAGGCCAGATGCTTGATGCAAGTGGAAATAGGACGGCGAAAGAAACTCTCCGTTTATGCCTCCCACTGTCTACAAGGACAGGCAGTGATTATCTAGAGCAGGGGTTCCCAACCTAAGGCCAGATCCGGTCCGCGGTGCCATTTCATGTGCATTTCATGTGCATCCAAGGGCATTTGATAAACAAAATGGCTGCCCCTTGTGAAGCTGTTGGGACAAAATGGCCACCCCCATCATGTAGGCAGGGCAAAATCCAGCCCTCAAAGCTAACTGAGAAAGCTTGACCTGGATCCGGCTTGAAAAGGTTGGGGACCCCTGCTCTAGAGAAGCGTTTCCCAAACTATGTTCCGCGGAACACTGGTGGACTTCAATTCCCAGAAGCCTAAATCAGTACATTGGCTGATCAGCGCTTCTGGAAATTGAAGTCCAAAAACCAAAGATTGGGAAACACCGCTTTAGGGTTTCAGACAAGCATCTTTCTCAGCCCCATTTTATAGCAATAGTAATTGCATTTATATGCCACCCCATAGCGCTTAGTGCATTCTCTGGGCGGTTCACAGAGTAATCAGCATTTTGCCCCCAACGTGCTGGGTACTCATTTTACTGACCTAGGAAGGATGGAAGGCTGAGTCAACCTTGACCCCATCAGGATCGAACTCACAATGTTCTGGCTGCAGTACAGTAGTTTTAACCAGTTTTAACCAGGGCAATTTAAGATGCCAAGGACTGGTCATGGATGTTCCAGAAATTAGAAGCACTACAAAGGCCGCAATTCTCTCCGGTCACTTTTTCTTTAACAAGGTCGGAAACTCAAAAGGCACGAAGGAAAGCTTATGGAAAGGCTGAGTGCGGCTGTCTCCCTCTGACAAAGGTGGGACGACACAGAGCATCTTACCTTCAGGAAAGTGAAGGCTGTCCATTTCAGCTCCTCCGTCCCTTCAGGAGACTCAATCAGCCCCACAAAACAGGCTTTCCATATTTCCAAAATGAAAAGCGGGGATGGGATATGCTAGTAGGGAGACACAGATGAAAAGAGACAGTGACATCAAGTCTTAAAGACCTACTACAGGGCCAATTATTTAAAGACAGGCTAGTCTAGTCTTCGCTACAAGCCTAAGTAAGAGATCCAAGGGCAACACCTACAGTCTCTTATACGAAGCCCATCTACACTCCCACTCGCTCAAGATCAACAAACTGCAGCTGGCCATGGTTGCAGATGGACATTTCCAACAGCAGCAAGGGAAAATTTAAAAGGCTTCCAAGGACAGGCAATGCTGCTCTGCTGCACAAAACAGACTCATCTTCCACTAACACAGGGGTGCCCAAACTACAGTCCGTGGGCAAGATCCGCCCCCGATGCCAAGTCATCTGGCCCACGAAGCCCTCATCGCTCCCGGAATCGGAAGTAAAACGCGCCCATACGGGAGCGACGAGGGCTTCGTGGGCCGGATGAATTGGTGTCAGGATCCAGATCTGGCCCAAGGGCCACAGTGGCTGACCCCCTGAACCACAGGACTGGCCCACGGTCCAAAAGGTTTGGGCACCTCTGCACTAATACATGACTTTCCTCTTTCAAGATCAGGTACTGCCCAATAATTCTTTGCAAGCACCATGGACACAACTGGAGAAAAGCCTATAGTCTTCTTTTTCCCCAAAAATTCTAGTCCCAATGTCTTTACAAAATATCCCTGAGCCTCTCAATTTTCCAGTTCCATAGTCAAGGTTAAGCTCTCTGTGTTTTGTGCCCACCTCTAAAGAGGCTTTCTTAACAGTGACATTCTGCCTATAAAATTCACTCCCATAGAGGACTGCCTGGTATTCATTTTAGTGCCTTTTCGTTGCCAGGCAAAACCATTCTTATTCTGATTCAAAATGTCATTCTTAGCTGTATTTCATTTAATGGTGGAAGATTTTTCTCTTTGATTATATAGCACTCTAGAAATGGTTTATCAAAGAGTAGAATTTTATTTTTATCTACAACAGACACTTTAAAAAGAGAGAGAGAGAGACTAATTTTCCCCAAACCATGACTTTAGATGAGGCTGCCAAAAAGTATTTTGCCTCTTTAACAGACAAATAGTACCCTTCTCCCAAGTCATAATAAATTGTTTAAAAGTCCAATTCAAGTTATTGTGACACATAAGGCAGAAAACTCTACAAGCACTTCTCTATATCTCCCTGATAGTAAAATATATTAAAATAATAAACTAGTAACAAATATATTTCTGGTGGGGGGTTTTTTCATGATATCCCAGATTTGTTTCTTGAGTTGGCTGCTTTGCTCTTTCCAACCGTCCTTGTCTGAAATCAGAAGGTACAGCTCTGGTCAAGCTTTCCTACTGGTTTCCCTTGATTCTCTGCCATTCACCAAAGCTGGGAGACTGCAGTCAGTTTAAAATCCACCTCATATTTCAGGTTTGGGACTAAGTGTACATTCAGATCTTTTTATTGTTCAGTCGCACAATTGAGTCTGACCCTTTGCAACCCCATGGACCACCATACGCCAGGCTCCTCTGTCCTCTGCCATCCTCCACAGCCCACACAGATCTACGGCCATTGCGCTAACAATGCCATCTAGCCACCTCATCCTCTGGCACCCCCTTCTCCTTTTGCCCTTGATCTTTCCCAGCATCTTCTCAAGTGAGTCCTCTCTTCTTATTTGGTGGCCAAAAGTACTTGAGCTTCGACTTCAGTATGTGTCCTTCCAATGAGCAGTTAAAAGTTGATTTCCTTCAGGATCGACTGATTTGATCTCCTTGCAGTCCACGGTACTCTCAAAAGCCTCCTCCAGCACCACAGTTCAAAGGCTCTTCTGCGCTCAGCCTTCCTTATGGTCCAGCTCTCACAACCAGACATTACTACTGGGAATACCATTGCTTTGACTATGCAGACTTTTGTTGGCAGGGTGATGTCTCTGCTTTTTATTATTATTCAGATCTTACTGTCATATAGATATGTCATATAGATATGTTCCATCTTAAAAAGATGAGACCGGTCTACATTGACTTTACCTGTCAACAGAAACTGCCACAAGCCAACATTGGGAAATAGAAAAATGTCATGGAAAACCCCAAGCTTTGGTTATCAACCTGCCTGCTGTGAGTTTAGGATGAAACAGAATAACAGACACAGTAGTTACTTTCCAGAAAGGAACATCTCAGAAGCATCACATTCATTGCAGACATTCTTCTATTCAGTCCATCCCAAACTATCAGTTAGAGCCACTGACGCAAGGCCTGTGCAGGTCTCCATCCACTGTAATTTAGAGACTTAATCAAACCCTCATCAATGTTCCCCTAGTTCTAATTCTCACTTTGAAAGTGAGGCTTGGTCTAGAGCAGGGATCCTCAAATTTGGCTCTCCAGATGTTCTTGGACTTCATTCCCAGATGTCCTGATCTGCAGGTGTGCCAATGACTTGGGCTTTGGTAACTGAAGTCCAAGAACTCCTAGAAAACCAAGTTTGAGAAACCCAGGTCTAGATAAACAGCGGACTGCAAATCTTAGAATTGTATGACTTCCAAATGTATATGGGAAATCATACAGTGGAACCTCATAAAACAATTGCCTCGTATAGCAACGAAATCGCATAACAATTAGGTTTTTGGGGGAAATGGTGTCCTGCATAATAATTTTCCCTATGGAAAAATCATACAACAATTTTTCAATGAGAAAAATCACTTAGCAAAAAACAAAACATTGTACGATGCATCCCATAGGGAAAATCGCTAGATGCATTTATCGTATAGCAATTGTTTCGTACAACAACAAGCCCCATGGAACCGATTAAAATCGTTGTATGAGGCACCACTGTAACTGAATAATACTGCACTATACTAACATATTCTGTACATAAGAAATCCACATGTCGAGAAGGATTTTTAGATAGCTTTTCCTTCATATGTTATGCATTAGGTGTTTTTATCTAAATGAAAACACCAAGATCAGTAAGACAGAACATACCTGCATCCTTTTAACCATCATCAGCTGCTCCACCAGAGGTTGTGGCTCTCCCGTCAAATTCATCGTCCCTTCCAGCAGCACAACAGCATGGACTGTAGGGAAGCCAGTTTTGTTTAGCTGTTCTGAGTGCACTGAAAGCATGGTGGGAATGCTGTGCAGATTATTGGGAAAGAAGCAAGAAAGATTCAGATCCAGCACCCAAGGAGAAACTGATCGTTCCTCATCCTACAGATGCCATCTGCCCACCTTTTGACAAGGCTGATACTCTCCTCTGCTTGGCTTCGCAACGGGTTGCTGCTGATGTGTCCCAAATTGTCTACCAGCTTGGCAAGGGACTGTTCAACTGCACTCCAGGAAGCTAGAGAATACAGGCAGAGATTTTAAATTTCACTCATATTCCTCAAATCTGCTAAAATCAACTTGAAACAAGTACTGTACTGTATACAGGTGAAACTCGGAAAATTAGAATATCATGCAAATGTTCATTCAGTTCAGTAATGCAACTTAAAAGGTGAAACAAATATATGATAGACTCATGACATGCTAAGCGAGATAGTTCGAGCCTTACTTTGTTATAATATTGATGCTTATGGCTTACAGCTTCTGAAAACCCCAATCTCATGTACCCCATAATCATCACATAATCTCATTTATGATGTATGCCATGATCATCACAATTATAATGAATTAAGGCATGACATCTCTTGCTTTGCATGTAGTGAGTCTATCTCATATAATTGTTTCACCTTTTAAGTGAAATGAATGATCATTTGCACGATATTCTAATTTTCCGAGTTTTACCTGTAACAATCCCAAAACCAACAAAATACCAAAATATACATTCATTTCCATCAAACATTGCCCCTTATAAACACTTCTTAGTTGTTACACTTATGAACGCACATACCTAATTAACAAGTTTTGAGACTCGGCAGACTGAAACAAGGAAAGGAAACATAATAACACACAATAGGTATGCTTTTTTGTTTACACTCCTGAACAGCACTGGAAAGAATCAAAACCAAGAATGGATCAAGATCTTCACCTGTTCAGAGAAGCAAGAATCAGTTTGTAGGTTTCAAGAACAGCATTATATTGATGCCTTTAAAAAAAAAATAGTGGCCGTGTTAGTCTGTGTTTCAAGCATATCAAAGGATAAGCAAAACAAAAACAAAAATGCTGTAGCACTTTGAAGACTAACTGTTATATTTTAATGTTAGCTTTCGTGGGTCAAGTCCACTTTGTCAGACATGGGATTGAGGCTTCGTGGCATCAATTTATACACATCAGGTACAGAGGTACAGAGGGATTAGTTAGCATAACAGATAAGTATACAAATCAATATGGCTTTATACAATTGGTAATGGCAGATGATCTCTGGTTGTGGGGGCTGTGGGGGCTCAGTGGTTAAGGAGCTCACCTTGTTAGCTAGAAGGCTGGCAAGTCGGCAGTTCGAGACCTGAGTACTGCATGACGGATTGAGCGCCAGCTCTTGGGCACATGAAAGGAGCCTCATTTGGGCACTCCCTGAGTGGAGTGTCTTCCACAAAAATCCTTTCAACCCAGAATAATTTCTGACACGAAATTATAATTATTATTATCTCTGGTTGTTATTCATATTAGTTGCTAACCAATCACACTGTCCCGGATGTGTATAAATTGATGCCACGAAGCCTCACTCCCATGTCTGACAAAGTGGACTTGATCCACAAAAGCTCACAGTAAAATATAACAGTCTTCAAAGTGCTACAGAGTTTTTTGTTTTTGTTTCTCTGATATATTGATGCCTGTAACTGATCTATCATGCCCAGGGATGCACATTCTGCTTTAACGTGTTGTGGCCCTCAGATTTCAGTCAAGATATTTCCCAGTCATCTAAGACCTCTTAAAGGGAGATGCTAGAGCAGTGTTTCCCAACCTTTGGTTTTTGGACTTCAATTCCCAGAAGCCCAAATCAATCCCCCAAAGCACTGATCAGCCAATGTACTGACTTAGGCTTCTACGAATTGATTGATTGATTGATTGATTTACTTACTTACTTACTTACACACACACACACTTATATCCTGCCCCTCGGGGGGGGGGAATCATCCCCACTCAGGGCAGCTAACATCATAAAACCAGTCATATAACAATCAAAAGTTAAAAATTACACACAATAAAACTCCCAATAAATTCATCACCACACATTACAATAGCCAAAAAGTACCGCATCAGGACCCTTAAGACGCAACCTATTTAGGATGAAAAGGAGCTGGGCTGCATGTATAATGACCAGAAATAGGCAGCACATTCCCAAAGGCCTCCTCAAAGAAGCAGCGTTTTTAGTTGTTGTTGTTTTAAAAAATAAGTCCTCCTGTGGGGAATTCCACATTGGGGAATTCCACATTGGGAACCACTGTGCTAGAGCTTGCACTGAAGGCCTTCTGCACATGAACACATGCTCCATTTCTATGATAGGTTCTTTCCGCAAATTTAGGAACTTATCAAGATTTAATAAGGTTGTAGGTATTGATGTGAGGTATCATACCTCAAAACTCAAAGTATGCTACTGTATTTCCATCATAAAGTTTACAAAGCATAAGAATTACTGCAGAGCTCAAGCAAGAAAACACTAAACCTGCCTGACAATACTATTCCCATATACAGGGGTGCCCAAACTACAGCCCATGCCGCCAAATTATCTGGCCCGCGCCACTCCTTGAAGCAGAAGTAAAATGTGTCCATGCATGTGCAAACCGCTGCCATAAATGGCATGCAGCTGTCGTAAACACACTTACGACAACCGCAGGTGCATTTATGGCATTTATTTGCACATGTGTAAGTGCGTTTTACAGTAAAACCCCTACCTACGTAAAAAGTCTGTTCCGTAGGTTTTTATATAAATCAGTTCTTTACTTAAATCAAAGCAAACACATTGGAAAAATACCTTTTTACATAACTCAAAGCAAACCCATAGGAAAAATGATTTTTTTACTTAACTCAAACCAAATCCATAGGAAAATGATATTCATGTAAATCGAAGCAACCCCATAGGAAAAATGAATTTTTTACGTAACTCAAAGCAAACCCATAGGAAATTGTGTTATGTAAATCGGGACATTTATGTAAACTGGGACATGGTTTTAGTGAAAAAATCATTATGCAAGTCGAATTTTATGTAACTCAAGGCATATATAAGTTGGGGTTTTACTGTACTTCCACTTCTGGTGGGGGGGATCACGTGACCGGCCCATGCCCCCTAAAAAAATTGGACACCCTTGCCATATAAGCAAAAGGAAGGAATTAAGGATATTGGAAGTTTTGATGAAACCCTTGCTTCAAACCCTGTGAAGTTCCTTTGGTAACCATATCTCTGGAATAACTTCATCAAGGGATGTAGGTGAGTTCTAAGCCCCGGCACCGAAATCTTGGTTTAAAAAATAAATAAATAAATCCCTATACACTAATACCTCATATAACATCCAAACTTGGTTCCACAAGTTAGGACGTTGTATGAATTCCGACTTTGTATGAGGCATGCAAAATCCTATCCGCGATGCCTCATACAACGTCCAAATTATTGCCACTGATGCTTTGTATAACGTCGTTCCCCTGGTAAGAGCGGGGAGGCGGGGGCTAAAGGCTGGCCCCAGCTGTGAGGCGGCCAGAGAAGCAACCGTGGGGGAATCCCCCAAAATATCCAAGCGGCCCCGAGCACCCTCACCCGAGGACAGGAGGAATGGGGCGAGGAGGAGGAATGGCGCTTCTGGGCTGGCGGCGGGAGACCCGACGAGTCTCCTCCTCTTCGGGCACTGGTCGCTTCTCTTGCTCCTGCCGGCGAGTCTTGCTCCCACCTACCCGCTCTCAACCAAGGGTCGCTTCCCTGACGAGAGCGGGGAAGGGAAGCGAGACTGGCTTCAGCTGTAAGGCAGGCAACATGGCGCATAAGAAGACCAGCCACGCCACAGTCTCGATCGCTTCCCCGCTCTCGCCAGGGAAGCGTCCCTTGGTTGTGAGTGGGGAAGGGGAGCGAGACTCCGGCGTGGCTGGTCTTCTTATGCGCCACGCTACCCGCCTCACAGCTGAAGCCAGTCTCGTTTCCCTTCCCTGCTCTCGCCAGGGAAGCGTCCCTTGGAGACTGGCTTCAGCTGTGAGGCGGGCAGTGTGGTGCATAAGAAGACCAGGCACGCCGGAGTCTCGATCGCTTCCCCGCTCTCGCTAGGGAAGCGTCCCTTGGTTGTGAGCGGGGAAGGGGAGCGAGACTCCGGCGTGGCTGGTCTTCTTATGCGCCATGCTGCCTGCCTCACAGCTGAAGCCAGTCTCGCTTTCCTTCCCGCTCTCGCCAGGGAAGCGACCATTGGTTGAGAGCGGGTAGGTGGAAGCGAGACTCGCCGGCAGGAGCAAGAGAAGCGACCAGTGCCCGAAGAAGAGGAGACTCATCGGGTCTCCCGCCGCCGCCCCAGAAGCGCCATTCCTCCTGTCCTCGGGTGAGGGTGCTCGGGGCCGCTTGGATATTTTAGGGAATTCCCCCACGGTTGCTTCTTTGACCGCCTCACAGCTGGGGCCAGTTTCCCTCCCACCCGGCTCACAACCAAGGGAAGCGTCCGGTGGGTGTTGCGGCTTTTTTCTCATGTGAAAACCCTAATGCCTCATACAACGTCCGGCGACGGTGTATGAGGCATCTTTTTCCCAAGAATTGGGCGACGTTGTATGGATCCGGCGTTCTATGAAGTGGACGTTGCATGAGGTATTACTGTACTTCTCTTTCATTATAAGAATGTCAACTCTCCCATCCAAGCACCAGCCACATACCTGTCTCTTCCAGCTTGGCAATATGAATCAAGGCCCGGTTCTTCGTGCTCCCCATGATTTTCACTAGTCGGTCCAGGCACATCTTCAGCTGGTTCTCACCAGCTCCCTGCTCCTGTGGCTCCTTCATTTTCTCCACATAGAAAGCAGCACAGCGCAGCATCCAGTTGAGAACATTCATCAGGGCACGGCAAAGGCCTATGCATTCCTCTGCCTTGCCATGACAGCTACAGGGAGAACAAAGCAGAGGTCAATATGGGTCAAGTATCAAGAATTCAAGTATCTACTTCAACCAGATTGCTGCGGATCTTCCAGAAAATTTACTATGGAATTATACACATAAAATTTTCCAAATGTCATGTGTCACTCCAGGTTCTATCTATCATTGGCAGAGTCTGGCATGGACTAACAAAAGCACCCAATTAGTCTGAGATTCATGTACCACTGTGGATGGTGAAGGAGAAGAAATATAGTAAAGGTAAAGGTCACCCTAGCTTGAAAGCCAGTCGTATCCAACTCTAGGGTTCACTGCTCATGTTTCATAGCCGAAGAGCCAGCACTGTCTGCTTCTGCAGACGTTTCTGTGGTCATGTGGCAGGCATGACTAGATAATTTGATTGATTGATTTGTACAACCCGCCACAAGTAGAGATAGAGATACAAAGTTCCTACAAGTCTAGAAGACAGGAATGAACTGCCTGTTCTGCAGAGAAATGCTGAGCCCGTCAACAAGCAAAGCAAAGGGAAATGTATATATACAGAGGGTGCCTTAGGAAAGAAAAAATAGTATTAAAATAGTCATGCGCAATATATTCCTTGCATATATTGGAGTCGTTATTCAGCAGAGTCCGCACATTGGTAGACATCTCCAAGACAACATTCTGCACATCTTGAGAAATCAAGTCCATTTGTATGCGTTTTTTTTTTTTTAGCCATTAGGCTATCACGTCACCTGCTGGCTAGGCGGACCATGATGTGTGCCCTCCGCTTTCACCTTGCCCAAAGGATCGGACAGAGGACCCTTTGATGAGCTTTAGTCCTGGCATAACATCATTGACAAGAGATGGGCAACACTGCCTAGTTAGACTGCTCAAGCTCCCATGCCCCGACAAGACTCTCATCTAGTGGGGAAATACGCAATACATACTGATAACAAAAGATGAATACAAGTCATGTTTGATTTCTCCACGTATAAGAGATGCTCAAAGTGGTTACCATCAGCGTTTAGGCACTTCTGATTATGGCACTTGTAACACTGTGCATGCCATTTCAATTCCTTCCTGAAGTACCACCAGTGTAGCTGAGGGACTAAGCAGACTGCTAGGTTTGGATATCATAAAGCACTCCATAGACCAGGGGTTCCCAACCTACAACCCGTGGACCTAATCCAGCCCATGCTGCCAATTAATCCGGCCTGTGGTGAAGTCCTAGCCACTGCCGGAAGATCCCCACCACCGCTGGAAGTGCCGAAAACATGGCGAAAAATTACAAAAATGCAGCAGACATGTGCTGCCATCCCTGCCGCCACCACGGGAAGCAGCAGAAGCTGCAAAAGCAGTACAAAAAAGCCACGATTGCATCTGCCGCCGATACCAGAAGCAGCAGGAGAAACTACGCCTTTGGCCCACTCACTTGTGTGTGTGTAGGGGGGGAGACCGGCCTGCAGCGGAAAAAGGTTGGCCACCCCTGCCATAGACAGAAGATTTTTGCTTGCAGAAGAAATAATTGGACAATATATGTCAATTCACTACACTATTCATGGAAAGAATTTTGATTTACTGTATAATCTGAACTTGCCCAATGTATATAATGCGTCTCCAGACAGAGTTGTTGCCCTTTAGGAAGGAACTAAAGACCTGGCTGGCGGGCCAAGTTTGGGGTGCGGGTGGGGATGGGGGTACCCCCAAGGTCCCTTCGGTTCTTGCGCATTTCATTTTCATTTCAAGTTTAATTTCTATACCGCTTACTTACACAGCGGGCAACTCAAAGTGGTGTACATAATAACAATAGGATAGTACAATAATACAGGTAAACATAACACAATAAATCAACAATACAATAATAAAGCAATAATGTCATCAAATTACAAAATTACAAGTCAGGAAAAACATAATATAAGTAAAGGGGAAAAAGCAAATAAATTACACTAGAACTCTCCACAATATGGCAATTTCTACAATGTTAAAGATACAAAATTACAAAGACTAATACTGATCCTGACACAATACAATCTATCATTTAATACCAACTAGTACCCTCGGCTACTACAAGTCTAAGACGAAGCCCCTAAAAATGTCTCATCTGAAAAGAAAGGGGGTGTCCCACCACATGGCAGCTGTACTCAGGGAACAGCTGTGCTCCCACCCACCCCTGACCAAGGCAAGTCAGGGTGGGGAGCCGGCGGTGTTGTGGCGGCTCGGCGGCAGTGGCGGCTCTTCTAGCCCCGCGGCGGGAACTCGGGGCAGCTGCGGCATGCTCCCACCCACCCCTGACCAAGGCAAGTCAGAAATTGTTTATCCCAGAAACTTGCGCACCTTTTAGGGGTGGTTTTTTTAACTTTTAACTTTTTTTATCATGTGTCTTTTATGTATTTACTGTCCGCTATGTAAACCGCCCTGAGTTGGGTTGTACCTGAGTGGGCGGTATATAAGCGTGAAAAATAAAACAAACAAACAAATAAATAAATAAATAAATAAAGCGATTAAGAAACCTAAAACATAAGGTAATGTAAAGCATTATTTGCTGCTCCAGGTTCTGTGGGTATCCCACAGCAACATCTGAAGCAAGAAAGGGGGCAGAAAACAGACTGAATCTCATTAGGCTGGACTATTTTCTTACAGTAGTTTGCAAAACAGAAAAAGAGACAAGATAATGAGGGATTTTTCTTATCAGCAAAGGGGACCAAAATCTACAACTGGAAGAAATCAAGCATCTGGGCTTTTCAAAATGTGGCACTGCTGCAAAGACTGCCATAGTCAAAATCTCCACAGTACTTCCCTTTGTTTAAACAAATTAAAACAGGGAAAAGGGAAATTATCCAAGCTTATGATTAAAATGGTCTGTCCCACAAAACAAACGGCAAGTGGTACAAATAATCCCAGACCTGAAGGGTTTCGATCAAATGAAAAACTAGAAGACTGAATAAACCAGGGAGAGGATTAAGTAAATGGCTTTGTATGTGGCTGAGAACAGCTGTTTATCAGCATCCTGGTGACAGGTTAATATTCATTGTTTCTATTTTCTTGTTGGAAAGAAGAGATCACATTTCAAGCCACATCAGTGTACTCACCTGTTAGCTTTTTTTAACTGATGACATTAAAACTATAGATTTTGTCAGATTTGAGAAAGAGAGGATCTTTTGAAGGGGTTTATTCTTTGGGGGGAAAGATAAAACCACGGATAAATGAGATACATGTAAGATTATGGATCAACTATGGGGGATGGGGAGCAGAATTGGGATTGTAGATAAATCTCATGTTCTTTGGCTGTTGTTGTTTTTAAGGCATTTTGAAAAGCATGCTTAGAGTTATTATGGTTGTGAAGATAACATTTGTAATAATAACTCAATACCATTGTTCACTGCTCTTTTTTATTCCAGAGGTCATCTGTTAACCTAACTGTCCCCAAAAATGCATTTATACTTCTTTTGTGTCTGTGTATGTACTGGCCTATGATCTGGCAAACAATTATAGCTTTATCACAGATAGGTGAGCAGGCTTTTCTGTTGCTTTAGAGCGGGGGTGCCAAAACTCTGGCCCACGTGCCGGACTTGGCCCCCAACACCAATTCATCCGGCACACACCACCCTTGCTGCTCCTGGAAGCAGAAGTAAAATGCGCCCGTATGTTTTACTTTCGCTTCCAGAAGCGGCAAGGGTGGTGTGGACCAGATGCGGCTTGCAGGCCATAGTTTGGGCACCCCTGGTTTAAGCAGAGAAAAAGGTAAAGGTTTCCCTTGCTCGAAAGCCAGTCGTATCCGACTCTAGGGTGCAGTGCTCATCTCTGTTTCTAAGTCGAAGAGCCAGCGCTGTCTGCTTCTGCAGACGTTTCCGTGGTCATGTGGCAGGCATGACTAGACACTGGAGCGCACGGAACGCTGTTTACCTTCCCACTGAAGTGGTCCCTATTTATCTACTTGCAATTTCTTGCTTTAGAACTGCTAGGTTGGCAGGAGCTGGGATGAAGACAGGAGCTCATTTCCATCCTGCAGTACTCGGGAATCGAACTGCTGACCTTCCGCTTCCCAGTCAGCGTCTTAGCGACTTGAGCCACTGCAGTACCCTAAGCAGAGAAAACAGCAGCCTAAAAATCTATCTCATCTTGTTGCAAAACAGACTGTAAGGCGAGTTTTACTTCTGCTTCCAGTGGGAGGAACCATTTGACCGACCCGCTGAACCACGACTGGCCTGCGGCCCAAAATGTTTGGGCACCCCTGCTTTAGAGCACATTGCTTAGTTATTGATTTTGAATTATAAGGTCTACCTTCTAATGGCGTGGGCTTGCATATGCAAGAAAAAGCCTCTACATCATTATCCGATCATGACTTCCAAATTAGAAGTCCTGTTATATGACAACACGGTGCACAAATTGATATGGCCAAAAGGAAGCTCTGCAAGGGATCCTCCACACCATGCAGAGTAGCTCAGGAACAGCACCAAAGAGTATAGTGTATGTAAAGTTATGCATTTACTCTCTTAGCTATCTTCACCTGAACAGTAAAGGTCGCCCATGCTCAAAAGCCAGTCATATCCGATTCTTTGGTTCAGTCCTCATCTGTTTGCAGCCAAAGAGCCAGCACTGTCTGTATCTACAGACATTTCCGTGGGCATGTGGCATGCATGAATAGACAATGGAGTGCACGGAATAGTGTTACCTTCACACTGAAATGGTACCTATTTATCTACTTGCAATTTCTTGCTTTCGAACTGCTAAATAAATAACAAATTGCATGTCAGGAATTACTCTGGGTTGAAAGGATATTTGCTGGAGACTCCATTTAGGGGACGCCCATATGAGGCTCCTTTCATGTCCCAAAGATCCATCGTGCAGCACTCGGGTATCGAGCCCCGACCTTCCAGTCTCCAAGCTCAGCGTCTTAACCACTAAGCCACCTGGGATAAACAGTTTCTGGGATAAACAATTTCTGACACCAAATTTCGAACTGCTAGATTGGCAGGAGCTGGGACAGAAATGAGCTCTCACTCTATCGTGCAGCACTTGGGTCTCGAACTACTGACCTGCCAACCTTCCAGTTGTCAAGTTAGGAGCTGCGGTGGCTCAGTGGTTAAGAAGATCACCTTGTTAGTTGGAAGGCTGGCAGGTTGGCAGTTCAAAACCTGGGTATTGCATGACGGATTGAGCCCCGGGCTCTGTCCCAGCTCGTAGGGACACAAAAGGAGCCTAATTTGGGCATTCCCTGAGCAGAGTTTCTCTTGCAAAAATCCTTTCAACCTAGAATAATTTCTAACACAAAAATATTATTAGTTGTCAAGTTCTGCGTCTTAATCAAGAAGCCACCACAGTCCCTGAGTTCTTAGTACACAAATGTTAATAAGTGGAAGAATGGCTGCAAATGCAAGGACAATACACTTCTATGCACCACTCTTCCTACTATTTTGATTTTTGTTTGTTCCTTCACATGATAGCCAAGAATCCCAACAACTAGCAGGTAGTCAGTTGTGGACTGGATGACCAAGGCTCACCTTCTGGTTACCTTGGCTTGTATCATGCCATCCACTCACCCTCAGGAGATACAATTTGCTCCTTACCTGAGCCGGTCACAGAACATATCCATGATTTCCAGCAACATCTGGACACAGAGGTTTCGGGAAAAATCATCAAACTGAAAGAGAGAAAATGAAAACAAAAATGCTTATCTGAAGAAAAATATGTGAAAAGACAAGACCATGTGGCTCTTTAATTCTTGCAAGATCATACTCCCTATATGGCCACGACTACTATGTGGAAAACAACATACATACTGTGATGTAATACAGACTATACTCTGTGCCCACTTCAGCATTTCAATCATTTTCAGAAGATAATGTCTCATCAAACATCACCAACAGCCAAATCTGTTCATCTTATGTTCTACTGGCATTGCTGTGTCTTAAGCTCTAGACGCAAGTACAGATGTACATTTTTCAATAACTAAACTTTAGCTATAATAATTTTGTGTCACAAATTATTTTGGGTTGAAAGGATTTTGCTGGAGAAACTCCACTCAGGGGACACCCGAATGAGGCTCATGTCCCCAAGTTCTTTTCCCTCAGAAGTGGTCCCTATTTATCTACTTGCAATTTCTTGCTTTCAATCTGCTAGGTTGGCAGGAGCTGGGACAGAGACGGGTGCTCAATCCATCGTGCAGTACCCAGGTCTCGAACTGCTGGCTTGCCAGCCTTCCAGCTAACAAGGCAAGCTTCTGAACCACTGAGCCACCGCAGTCCCCCAACCTTAGCTTAGAGACTGGGAGCAACCCACAGGTCCAAACCTTTCCGTTCCCACTGAAATGTCTTTCTCCTTTGAACAGTAATGTCAACACCAAAGTTAATGGCAGCATTTACATTTTTTATCAGCATTTCTATACTGGCTTGAAGCCCTAATTTCAAATCATGATACAAAGCCAAACATGGTTGTGGCAAGTTGGACACAGTCATACATCTAACCAGAGATATTATTGAAAGAAGGGAGATCCTATTAGGAGAAAGGGGAACAAACCCGACCCCACAAGCAGAGAATATTACACTGCACTGCGACTATGTAAACATCACTTCAGGATAGTTGAACACATCTTTGTTTCTAATGTGAAATGAAGTGGGGAAACTTTTCTCATGGCCGAACTGGCAGAAAGCTGGCAAGTAAAGTAACACTTCTGAGTTTATAAAAAGCAGTTGCTGCACAGACTATGACACAGTAGTGATTTTAGCTGTTGCTGGTCTAAGCTGAACACTTACAAATGTGTTTGTGCATAGGACAACCTCTCACTTCACACAGAAAACCAGCACACTGAGGAGATGGCAAGAATAGGATTTCTCTTACTGATGTGTTAAATTTGCTGTGAATAATTTTTCTGCTGTGATATCTATGGCAACTGAATGTGAATGTCAGGTTTCAGTCCAGTTATGCTGAAATTTAAATTATATCCATGAAATGTACTGTTTACATTTTAAAGTGTGTACAAGGATTGGTTAAGATAGATTTCTACTCTCTTCTAGTCACCATTTCTTAAATGTTGATGGCTTGATTTAATCCAAGCGTTCCTTCCATTTTACTTCCGCTTCCGGGAGTGATGAGAGTAGCGTGGGCCGGATGAATCACAGTAAACCCATTCGTGTGGATTCACAGGGGGCTTGGGCTTCTGGAAATTGAAGTCCAAGAACATCTAAAGTGCCAAGGTTCACCATCACGGCTCTAGGACCCTGGCGGCCAACTTTAACACTCCAGCTGTTCTTGAACTTCAATTATCAGAAGCCCTGCTGATCAGGGCTTCTGGGAATGGAAGTCCAAGAACAACTGAAGTGCCAAGGTTCATCATCACTGTTCTAGGCCAAGGTTTCTCAACCTTGAGCCTCCAGGTGTACTTAGATTTCAATTCCCAGAAGCCCAGGCTCCCCTCAAGGCAGCAGGTTTCCCTCCCTTGTTCTAGTCCCTCTATCCTACCCATACCAATTCTTCTTCTTGTGCCGTATACAATTCCGAATATTGGCTATCATCATGGTAATCAGCCATGAAGACTGTCCTGAGAATATAATGCTGTGGCCTTTCATCTGCCTTCCACAATGCAGCGTGACACCCGTAAAACTGATCCAGCTCCACAAGTCACTTTCTGGTCCTGAGCCCTTTTGGCACACGAAGTCCTCCTCAGCCCTAGGCCGGTATTGATGAAGCTGCTGCCCTCCAACAAGATGGATTCAAGTGGGATTTAATCCACTTGGGGACCATCACCCTTCCCTGTGGACTTCACCAAGGCCGCTAGTCCTCAGGGTTGTCAGGTTAGTTAACCGCCACCTGACGCTCAACGTTGAGTCGCTGGCAGTACGGTCTACTCTATTACCATAGCAGGATAACCTGACCAGACAAGGACACATACCAATGGGAAATAAAATATTTATGCTAGTTCCAGGCAAGTATAATTCCAGGCCTAATCGATAAGGCTGTTTGGGAAAACATCCTTTGGATATCAGGCAGCTCCAACACAAACGATCCGATATGGTAATGGGCAGATTATCGGAAGTATTTCTATTTCATGGAACTGTCTGTGGACATATTGATGGAACTCTGGTACAAAACACTGTCTCATTTATGGAGTTCCTTTCTGCCAGCAACACATGACTCCCACCATATTGAAAAACCACCCCACAGTGGAGTAGCGATTACAGTGCTGGCTACAAAGATCAATGGGTGGTTTGGGGCCAAATGCTGTCTCTCAGCCTGACCTAGCTCAAAGGCTAGTTGTGAGGATAAGGCTGGCCATGTGAACCACTTTGGCTTCACTGGAGAAAAGGTAAAAAAATTGTGAAAATCAGTCTGCTAATATGCCAGTGCAGCCTTTTTTGTAGAACAGACCATTTGTTCAGAACAATGGTCTTAGCTGAACACTCTACCTATTATAGTCTCAAACAACTGACATTTCCGCACTGTCTTCAAGTGCAGTCCTTCATGTTATGCCTTGTGTGTCTAGCATAGTCTTAAAAACAAAGAACTTCAGTACAGTAATGCTCTCTCTGTCTAAGAGTCATAAAACAGCCTTGGCTGGTGAAAGGCACTTTATATCGCAGACATGTTATATCAAGAATTTTAAAAATGGCATAATGTTAAGAGCAACTACACAGTACAAGCCTAATCCTTGAATGAAACCCAAGCCATAGCAAGAGGAACATTGCCTGTTAAATTCATTTAATCACTTACACCATTTCCATCATGTTTGAACTGAACCCTTGACGCTCTCAATTAATGATATGCAGAAATGACTAGCTTTTGATGCAAAATATGAGGGCAAGGGGGGAGGTAGACTAGACCACTATGAAGAGTCATCTATACAGCCCTTTAGACTCTATATTTTGAACTAGGCCCAACTTGCCATTCTTTAGCAGCTGATAAATAAATCTGAGGGTGAATTCTGCTCTTTACTCTATATACCATTTAGATTTCGGCTGATTTGCAATTATTGACTAACACCCAGCCTACATCGAGGCAGGAGAATTGGAAACATAACATTCAAGATGATGCTTCCACACAGACCAGCCTGGAGGCATCTCAAGTACAGATGAGCAAGACTGCTTTGACTGTGGCTCTAGGGGGTGGGATACAGATCTGTTATTTGTCAAGGTTCAAGAGTAACAAGGATCTTTGTTCCCCTATTCAGCATAAGAAAGTGCTTTAGGACTACAGTATGCACTTCCAAACCCCCAGTTTCACAAAGAACTCCAGACTATGAATTAAGAACAAAAAATGGAAACTTGGCATTTTTTTTATCTTACTCTTAGTTCATTTCCTTCTGAATTATGAAGTACTGTATATATGAACTTTCAAAGGACAACAACACAACTAATACAGTCAATGCAGTAAGGTGTTGATTACGTAAACATTCTGTCAAGAGATAACAGCTAATGTAAACTGTCTGTCAATAAAGTCACCCTTGTTCGAAAGCCAGTCGTATCCGACTCTAGGGTTCAGTGCTCATCTCTGCTTATAGCCAAATAGCCAACACTGTCTGCATGTGCAGAGATTTCCATGGACATGTGACAGGCATGCCTAGGCACCAGAATTTACGGAACACTGTTTACCTTCCCACCGAAATGGTACCTATTT
The DNA here is from genome assembly GCA_035047305.1 of Bradypodion pumilum. Taxonomy (NCBI): domain Eukaryota; kingdom Metazoa; phylum Chordata; class Lepidosauria; order Squamata; family Chamaeleonidae; genus Bradypodion; species Bradypodion pumilum. The sequence continues at coordinate 13,691,028 of JAWDJD010000008.1, forward strand.
ATCTACTTGCAATTTCTTGCTTTTGAACTGCTAGGTTGGCAGGAGCTGGGACAGAGACAGGTGCTCACTCCGTCATGCAGTACTAAGGAATCGAACTCCAACTTTCCAGTCTTCAAGTTCAGTGTCTTAACCACTTCTGCCACCAGTCCCTTTATCTTTCAGTAGCCAGTGGCTAGTCTGTTGTGTTTGAAATAAAGAGTGTATTATTCATGTCTGTAGCCCATTTTGTTTGGTCCCGGTTCCATCAAAGTCTAGCCTGCATACGTATTTAGCTCAAAAATTGCATTATATTGAGAAAGCAAACAATGATCAAGGTTTAAGCGAGGAGGAGAGATAAAAATTTAATTGTTACCTTGCTGATGGCCATCAAAACAGTAGAATAGGACACCATCTGTAAACAAAACCAGACAGAGGGAAATGGTTACCAGCCAAAACTAACATTTAAACAAAGCCACAAACAAGCCATGCCATTTCGACTGCCATGAGGGGCGACAAGGTCACTTACAGCAATGTAGCTTGTTGCTCAAGCAGTGGTCTGGCACAAATTTAAACAGACATTTTTAGGTGATGGCATATTTGCTTCACTTTAACTTCATACTGAGCAACTAGAATATGAAAAAGTGCAGCTAAATAGCAACCAAAAAGCTTCTCTCAGTGGGAAGGTCCTGAAGAATCCCGCACATCATCCTTGGTGCAAAAGAAAATGGGAGACACACCACATGTCTCTTACATTGTAAAAACAATGCAAAGCAATCCATCATCATTACAGAAGGTGAACATTTTTTACAGCTGAAAGCTCTATAGAAACTGCTGTTAAATGTACTATATTTTGCTGTTAAATGTACTATATTTACTATAGTGTGTTTCGATTTACTGCAAATAAAAACATGATTTTGATTTCTATCTGGTCCAATAGTCTGAGCAACCCTTAATTACCCAAACATATAATAAGGTTAATGTATGTGCTGCAATTTTGTAGATTACATAATTCTGCCTTCTCCGAATTAGAATCCACTTTTTTCAGAAAAGCATGTTTTGAGCCCTTATGCTCGTAAAGATACTGTATGTCGAAAACTGATGAGCAACATTTTTTTAGTATTTTTGAACCCAAAGGGTTTAGGAGTGATGCCTCTGGGTTGACAGTAGCATATTCCCCACAATTTGATAAACAAAATAAATCATGCAAAAGAGAAAGAGCAAGTAAGTAGAGTTATGTGCATTAAGAAAGACAAACCTAGTTGGCTAAGCATTTCAGAGATGAAAACCAGAAAACATTTTTATGACTTAGTCAGAGGGGTTGGAATTTTTTTAAAAGGAGTATATAAATCCTTTAACTCAAGAGTTCTCAACCTTTTTAAGCCGGAGGGCCGAGTCATGCTCCCTCAGACAGCTTTGGGGGTCAGACAGCCATTTTGCCCTTCCTCCACCACATGGCACTTCCTGGTGTGGTGGAGGCAGTGGGGGAGGCACATAAAATGGTGCCATGGGACACATCCGGCCCACGGGCTGCAGGTTGAGAATCTCTGCTTTAACTGAATGCAGCAATTTATCCCATTAACATTTGTTTATGCCCTGTGAAGATGAAAGGCCCTTCTGTGAGATTATTACCTGAGAACTGATGGCATATTTCAAGTAGGACAGAAACAGTGGGTTTGGTGATGGGCCCATCATGGCTTGTTCAAGCAGTGCTTCTATAGTGAAGGAAAAGGGGATGAAATAAAACTTAGAAAATATGTGCACACACACTCTAAAAAAAAATGAACGTTGACCTACAAAGATCTCACAGAAAATTGGGGACCAACTCAGCAATTGCAGCCTTCTTATGAAAAGGAACTGCCGTGTCTCAAGTGGTTAAGACGCTGAACTTGACGACTGGGAGGTCGACAGGTCAGCAGTTCAAGACTGCACGACGGAATGAGCTCCCGTCTCTGTCGCATCTCCTGCCAACCTAGCAGTTCGAAAGCAAGAAATTGCAAGTGGATAAATACGTGCCACTTCGGTGGTTAAGATAAACAGCGTTCCATGCACTCCGGTGTCAAGGCATGCCTGCCACATATCCACAGAAATGTCTGCAGACTCATATAGCACTGGCTCTTTGGCTATAGGCAGAGATGAGCACTGAACCCTAGCGTTGGATACGACCGGCTTTCAAGCAACAGCAACCTTTACCTTTACCCTGACTTACATATGCCTCGAGTTACATGAAATTCGACTTACATAATGATTTTGTGCTAAAACCATGTCCCGATTTACAAGAATTCCTATGAGTTTGCTTCGAGTTACATAAAGATTCATTTCCCTATGGGTTTGCTTCAATTTACATAACAATTTCATTTTTCCTATGGGTTTGCTTCGCGTTACATAAAAAAAAATATTTTTTTCCTATGGGATTGCTTCGAGTTACATAAAATAATGATTTAAGCAAAAGCCTACGGAACTGACTTTTTTTCGTAAGTAGGGCTTTTACTGTATTCGGGAAGCAAACAACTAAATCAGAAGTTCTCAACCTTTTTAAACTGGGGGCCGGGTCACATTGCCTCAGACAGTTTGGGGGGACGGATGGCCATTTTGCCATTCCTCCCACACATGGCACTTCCTGGTGTGGTGGAGGTGGTGCAGAGGCCACATGAAATAGTGCCATGGGCCGCATCTGGCCCACGGGCCGCATGTTGAGAATCCCTGAACTGAATGCTTCTGGAAAGAAACACTGCACTACACAAAATCCTGGGTCTGAAATGGATACTGCTGTTGCTCACATACCCCTTCCACAGGCTCAAGATTCGTTGTAATCAATGCAAATGACCTTCCCATGACTTTTGTCGCCTCTAACTGTCCAGCTACTTACTACCTCTGCTAACTAGCAGTGTGTTTCAACACTTCGAAGATAAAAGACTTAGAGGAACAGCAAACAGAATTGATCAGTACAATGCCGAGCAACCACTGGCAAGCCTTTCATGGTGGCAGCCTGCCAGCCTACAGGATTTAGCAAGCCAAGAAGGGGCAATATACGGCCTATCTGCTCGATCAAACTATCTATCTATCTATCTAGATAAATAGATAGATAGATATAGAGATAGATAGATAGAGATAGATATATACACTATTTTCCAACAAAACAGAAGAAAAATGCAGATATTAAAAGATAAACACTGTCAATTCCCACACACAGAACCACCCCCTCCCTCCCCCATGTTGACTTCCAGCAGCCCAGTCACCACCCCCTTAAAATATAATTCCCCTATAATTGTTTAATTGTTGATTATATTGTTATACTGTATTTCTGAATTTTGTATCTTATTATTTAATCTTTAAATGTCTTGTAAGCCGCTTCGAGTCGTCCATTGGATTGAAGGAAGCGGGATATAAATAAAACATTATTATTATTATTATTATTATTATTATTATTATTATTATTATTATTATTATTATTATTATTATTATTATTATTATTATTATTATTATTATTATTATTATTATTATTATTATTATTATTATTATTATTATTATTATTATTATTATTATTATTAACCAAATATCTAAACACTTCTAATACATCAAAAACCGATATTAGATTCAATAAATATTATATCCAATTATTAGGCCTTTCAGATCAAGATCTTTCTCGAAGTGTTCAATTAATTTTCTCCAGTCCGTCCAAAAACCATACGGGTCTTCATCTCTTAAATTCTTAGTAAGTTTATCCATGTCCATATAGTGTAACATTTTCCATTTCCAGTCTTCAACACTAGGAAGTTTTTCTTGTTTCCAATACTGAGCAAATAACGTTCTTGCAGCAATCAACATATAGCATGATATAGTTTGTTTGAATAAAACTTTTTAATTAACTATTTGGATGACTACATATTAGCGCTGAAGCAGGCGGGAGTTTCTTGAAGGCAAGCTTATTTCGCAGTTTCCCTTTCAACGTGTTTCTCTTGTGCACACAAAACATCTCCTCCCTCCCTGCCCTTCTTTACAATAAAGAGCTCCAAAAGGTCATAGTCCCCTTTTGTGGGAAAGGACCACTTGCCAATTTTATCTACTGTCAACTTCCATCATTTCTCCAAAGGTTATCTGTGTGATCTGTTGTTAAGCATGTAAGAATTGCACAGTTTTCAAAACTTAACAAGCAGATAAAACCCGAGAAATGCAGCAAAACAGACCTCCGTTCAAAGCACCTGGACATCTAAACAATTAAACACTGTGACAGTTAGCCATGCTTCCTAATAAATATTTAAGGAACAATCTTAAACAGCATCTGCTATTATTCTACTCCCAGCTTATAAAACAGCATGCAGCTCCTAGTGGATTTTTTAGACATCTCAGGGGTTCTCAACATTTTTCAGCCGTGGGCCAGACCGCACCCCCTCAAGATGGCTGAGCAGGCCAGACTGGTGCTGGAAAATGCATCCGCCACTGTAGTAAACGTGTTTACAACGGCCACGGACTCATTTACGTCGGTCGTAAATATGTTTATGATGGCCGCGGATACATTTACGGCTGTCATAAATGCATTTATGCAACCATAAATGAGTCCAGGGATTATTCCAGTGACGGTGGGGATGTCTAGAACGGGGGCTGGATTATTTGGCATCATGGGCCGGATCCGAACCACAGGCCGTAGGTTGCAAACCCCTGTCTTAAACCCCAGGTAATTTTCTGTGGGGTTTCCTCCCCCTAACATAAAAAGTATAGGGGAATTGTGCATTTTCTGCTCACTGAAGCCTCCAGGAGCAACAATTTTGCATTCAAACTATCTCGAACATGCTCACCCCAAAACTCAACCTCACTCAAGCTTCAAACCTGAAAGGGACACTTGTTCACTTCCTGCTTTATGCTCACCACTCTATCCTGAAAGGGGGGGGGGATTATTTTCAGAAATGTTGGATATGCTCTTGTGGGGCAGAAAAATGGATTACCCAAAGATGCCTATCTCTGCATTAAATATTCCTACTGTTAGCAATTGTTAGGGCCAACCAGTGATACTGCCCTTAGCAACCATTCAGGCAACCTGTAATCCCCACTGCCTACATCTCTTCAATCACCTGCATCTTGAGATTGCACCTGGTCATGCCAACTATAATCATGAATGTACACATCTAAGGTTGAACAAGCAAGCATCTGAGTTTCTCATCAAATCCAATTTACAATTCTTCCTAAAGTGTGGGGGTGGGGGTGGGGGTTACCCTAGTAACCAGGAGGCCTGCTCAACATTCCATACCCTACCACTATCCACAACTATCTATATAAATAAAACAGAAGTGTGCATCCGTGTGTCCCGAATGTGTTTCCACGCCCCTCGACTGAGCCCCCTGAAAGTTGGCACATGCCTACCTTTGGTATCACAGATTGCATAGCCGGAGTCTGGGGGCAGCAGGGAGCTCTGTGCCCAAAAAACCAAGAAAACTACATGCCCCAGGAACCACTGCAGCACACCTCAGCCACAGCACGCCTCAGCCAATCGGCGAGGCCGGCAAAGGTGTGGGCGTGTATAAACAATGGCCGTGCGCAGAAGGGAGGGGGAAGCGGTTGCCGGCCATGCGTGCGCCCGGCTGCCCCAAACCCCAGGAACGAAAGGGCCTCGCGGGCGGAGCAAGGGGGACAGACGAGCTGGCAGCGGGCACGCAACCGGGGCAGCATGGTCGGCAGCTGGTGGGGGGCGTGGCCAACAAAAGGCCGCAGGAAGCAGCGGACAAGACCACGGACCGGGCCCAGGAGGCCTCGACGGGGCACCGTTGCTGCATGGAGGACAGGGGAGACACCCAGGCCGGGTAAGATGGCCGTCGGCCACGAATCCCACGGGTGCTGGGATGCCATCGCCCAGGTGGAGCCAGGCACCCATGCTAGTTCATAATATTAATAAAAGCAAGTCATAATTCCAGTAACCAACAGGCACATCCTTCACACCCCTTTGTCTATGTTTTGTAAGTTATTCTTGTCAGCTCCATGACCAACCAGTTGCCGCATCTACCCAGAAGGTGACCCACCTATTGCTTTTGAAGGGTTGATCGTTCCCATAACTTACGTGGCTACTAAACTGTTATGTCTAAACATGGCTCAGCTGGCAAGATCACAGCCGTCACGCAGGAGTATTAATAATGATTACTGTTGTTTATACTTCATCATTAATCCCCATGGTATGTTACAAAATTAAACAGAACAGATTCCAGCCTTGAAAGCTTTACAATCTTTTTTTTTTAATGCTGACTAAAGTTAAAATTCTGCAGCTTCTAACATACAAAAAAAGATACTGAAATGACCATTAAAACGTCAGCTTGCTTTTCAAACCAAGATTGTTTTTTAAGAAGAAGAATGTGAATGCTAAGGCAATTAACAGAAGAGTGAAAAACAAAATTTTGTAATATACAGAGAAAGCCCAGAAAGCACTGGGGGAAAGATTCCTTTTCCATCAGGAAAGTAGGCCTAAACTGTAAAATACAAAAACCTATAGTGTTATCTGTTTCCCAGCAAATAATCTCCATGCATCTTCAAACTTGAGTTAATATTGTGTATTATTATTGCTGTTTCTTGCACTTTCCTTGATGTAAACCGCTTAGAGTCACCTCTGGTTGAATTAAGTGGCATACAAAAATAAAGTGAAATGATATGAAATAACCGCAGGAACAGTATTTTTAAGACAGAGTCAGAGAGTGTTCAATGTGAAACACTAATTCACAAATTTCTGGCCCACTTTTTCTGACAAAACACCAAATACTTCACAACCTAAATCGCCAAAGCAATGAATCCAGAACTTTCAAGTGTAGTGTAGTTCACCGTAGCCGATTATCTTTTGTAATTACAGAATACATACAGTAAAACCCCTACTTGAGAAAAAAAGTCTATTCCGTAGGCTTTTGCTTAAATTGGTTTTTTATGTAACTCGAAGCAAACCCCATAGGAAAATTTATTTTTTTACCTAACTCGAAGCAAACCCATAGGAAAAATAAATTTTTTATTTAAATCGAAGCAAACCCATAGGGAAATGAATTTTTACATAACTCAAAGCAAACCCATAGGAAAATTAATATTTATGTAACTTGAAACAAACTCATAGGAAATTGTGTAAATCGGGACATGGTTGTAGCACAAAATCATTATGTAAGTCGGATTTTATGTAACTCGAGGCATTTGTAAGTTGGGGTTTTACTGTACTTCCCTTGTGAATGCAAGCAAGCACTCCTACTATCTTATATTCTAACACAGGGATTCTCAATCTATGGCTTGCAGGCCAGACCCAGCCCATGGCACCATTTCATGTGGCCCGTATCACCACTACCACCGGAGGTGGAAGTGGACGCATTTATGACAGCCATAAATGTGCCTGTGGCTGTCCTAAATGCGTTTACGACAGCCACGGACACGTTTTACAGCAGCGTTTACAGCAGGTGAATCACCAGTCTGGCCAGCTGTGCCGTAAACGCCAATAACACTACCGTAAAACGTTTCCGCAGCTATTGTAAATGCATTTGTGGTGGGGGAACCACCAGTCTGACCAGCTCACATGTCTGAGGGGAATGGTCAAGCTCACGGCTTAAAAAGGTTGATCATCCCTGTTCTAACCAGATACACAGCATAAAGAGACAGTAACTTTCCTTTCCTTTGGGAAATAGCTTTGCAATTGGGGAGTAGACACGAGCCATTCCAAAAAGTTGAAATACCGATTTTAGAAGTTGCAGTACCCTATTATTTTAATTATGTTTCATAATTTGCAGCTATCCACTTTCCAGAATTCTGCAGGCAGCATGTATATAATTGAAATACAGCGCAACTATTACTTATTTTTCAGGAAGAAAATGATACATAATCCAATCGCCAGCACCACCTGCATCATCTCTAATATGGCACCACTGACAGATTTTCTTGTAACAACTAAACTAGATTTAACACAGCGCTTACAAAGAACTGAAAACCTCAACAACAGCCAGGGAATTGTCGTCAGCAGTCAAGAACGTATATACATTGCAATTTGTTGCTTGTAGATCAGGGGTGCCCAAACATTTCAGGCTACGGGCCGGTCACATGGTTCAGGGGGCCGGTCATTATGGCCTGGAGGCTGGATCTGGCCCCCGGCCTGTAGTTTGGGCACCCCTGTTGTAGATCTTCCAGTTTAGTAACAGATAGACATCTGCACAAACTATGAATCAAACCTGCTAGATTCAGGATGTCCCATGTGGTCCCCTTTGGGAAGAACTTCTTCATATTTATAGCCCACTGGTAATCAGTCCATCTTTCCTTCCAGGCCTGGAGAAGGGCCTGTTTGAGGTTGACCACTTTCATCATCTCCCTTTCCTGAAAGACAAACAGAAATCTTAGCACATTGCCACAGCTATTTGCAGATAATTGACAAGGTTCAACATGCTTTCTCATCACACAATTGAACACGTGAACAGGTGCGTGAATGATATGCACTCCTACACCTCATGAATGTAAGTTATTCAGACCTTAAGGAAGCAGTGATAAAATTCTTGTCTTCTTGCTAAGGGAACACTTTCTCGCTACCATCCACTTATTTCATGGCTATGTAAGGATTTGGCCCTGGTTCTCCTATGCTGCCTCTAGTTCAGGGGTTCCCAACCTAAGGCCCTTGGGCTGGATCCAGCCTCCGGCACCATTTCATGTGCTCACCACCCCTCCAAGGGCATTCAAGAAACAAAATGGCTGCCCCTTTGACGCTCTTGAGACAAAATGGCCACCCCCATCATGCAGGCAGGGCAAAATGGCCATCCAGCCCTTGAAGCTGACTGAGAGAGTGTGACCTGGCCCCTGGCTTGAAAAGGTTGGGAACCCCTGCTCTAGATAATTTAAGCCATGTGTTCTCACAACTCTTACTTAATTATCTAATTATTAATGTTAAAGCTACGTAATCAACAAATTCTTTTAATCATAACTAAATTTATAGTATTTAAATCATTACTTAATTATTTAACAGTTAAATATTATATAAATAGATACACCGGATGGCAACATCAAGACTCTATTCATCATCCCAATGCTGGTGAAGAAGAAAAGTTAGTTACCATTTTCATTTTTTGGAATGACAATTGAAATGTATGCACTGAAGGCAGAGCCATTCTATTGTTTGAGGAAAAGGAATTCAGTCTCTCACTCTCTTTCCTTCACACACAACATGCATTTCAAGTGACCGCCATTATGCTTCAAAAACCATCTTTTTTTCTGATCTTTTTTTTCTTTTATAAAATTCAATTTTACACATGCTTAATCAGAGATAAAATTGCAACCTGCGTCACCAGAATAAAAAATAAATAGCATGTACACTAACAGCATACATTTCTTTATCTTCAGAATGCTGCTTTGCAGTTTAATTTGGAGGGGGGAGGACACAATTATTTAATCCCACACATATACATAAACAGAGCATATGTGGCAGACACCTGGTAAATTAGATCTTGCATTTTTCTTCAGTGCTGGAGCACACATTTTCTTGAACATTAGGAGGGACAGTAGAGAACCTGAGGAACCTGAACTATTTATTTCCCAAGTCTAGAAGGAAATGTAGTTAGGCTGGCTATCAACTCTAATGCTTCTACTAGTAAACAGCAGGGTTAAGCCACAGACAGCAAAAGACATTTGGTAAATGCTATCAATTTTATCTAGTCTATTGGTCAATTTTGCTTGACTGAAAAATTGAACTGAAACAAAGAAATTGACTGGATATGTTGGCCATGCTGTATGTCACACGAACCCTGGTAAGTTTGACATGAATGAACCTAGCCATCTTTTCAGTTACGAGCTCCCCACTAATCTTGCAGTCAGCAGGACAACTCTGGAAGTTTTTGTTTTCATTTCCCCTTAAACTGTATGTTGCTATATTCGGATTTAGAATTAGGGATCTCTTGACACTGGGGGAGTGGGCAAAGCAGTGGCAAATGAGCTTCAACATTAGTAAGTGCAGAGTGATGCATGTTGGGGCAAAAAGCACCAATTACATTTATAAACTGATGGGGTCTGAACTCTCTGCGACAAACCAGGAAAGGGACCTTGGTGTCCTGGTGGACAACTCAATAAAGGTGTCAACCCAGTGTGCCTCTGCAGTGAAAAAAGCAAACTCAATGCTAGGGATCATTAGGAAGGGTATAGAAAATAAGTCAGCAAGTGTCATTTTGCCTCTTTAGAAATCTATTGTGAGGCCCCATCTGGAATACTGTGTACAGTTCTGGTTGCCATACCTCCAGAAGGATATTATGGAGTTGGAGAAAGTGCAGAGGAGGGCAACCAGAATGATTAGGGGACTGGAACACCTTCCTTACCATCTGAGGCTGCAACGGTTGGGCCTCTTCATTCTTGAACGACGACGGCGTCTAAGAGGTGACCTGATTGAAGTTTATAAAATCATACACGGTGTGGACAAAGTAGTTAAGGAAAAACTGTTTTCCCTATCGCACAACACTAGAACTAGGGGGCACTCCATGAAACATTTGGGTACTAGTTCTCAAACAAATAAGAGAAAGTACTTTTTCACCCAGAGGATCACTGGTCTATGGAACTCCCTGCCAGAAGAAGTGGTGACAGCTGTCAGTCTTGACAGCTTTAAGAAAGGATTAGACAGGTTCATAGAGGACAAGGGTATCAATGGCTATAATTATGGTTACTTAAGGACAACCTCCGGGTTGGAGAGATAGGCAGGATATCTCTCAATGCCATTTCCAGGGAATCCTAAACAGATGAAGGCATCTCCTTGGGAATAATACCCTGAAGAAAATGGTGAGCCACTGTGAGACAGAATGCTGGACTGGATTGGCTGTGGCCCGTTCCAGCAAGGCTGTTCTTATGTTCTTATGTACTAACAATTCTTCTTCTTTCGTGACCGGATCAAACCCTGGACTGCCAAAATAAAACCACTTTCTTCGCTTTGTTGTTGCCCAAACCCATCCTCATTGGTGCATGTCTCTGGCAGCAATTGGCAGACCATTAAATGAGCTGGATTCTGTACCTCTCCACCTTCACACAGCGTGTTGTTGTCTGGCAGCAGCCCCCACTTGAGCATGTTAGTCTTGCATTTGGGGACTCCAACCCTCAGGCTATTCAGGGTCCTCCAAGTGATGTAGGGGAGACTGAGATGCTTATCCTCCTTTAATATTGTTCCTTGTCCATCTTCTAATTTGGTTTTGCTCTTGTGTAACCTCAAGAATGTTTCTTCTTGCCATAAAGCTCTTCCTGTATCTGAGCCAGCGGACTTGAGGCTCATATCCGTTTCAGAGGGTGCCAAGGGTCGTTCTCTTGCTTAGTTCTCTCAGCATCCACTGCTACTTCTCTCCTGATCTTAGGCTGAGCGATACCAATAAGAGGGTATATTTTCTCAACTGGTGTAGGTTTGAGGCATCCTGCCACTATATGCATGGCTTCATTAACAGCAATGTCAGCTTGCTTTGAGTGTGTGGATGCACTCCATACTTAAGCAACATACTCTGCTGAAGAGAAGCTCAGGGCCAAAGCTGATGCGCATAGCATGGATGATTGAGTTCCCCATTTATAGTTTGTGAGTTTCCTGATGATGTTGTTCCTTGTACTAACTTTGGCTTTGGTATTCAGGCAGTGCTGCTTAAAAGAGAGTGTCTGGTCAAGCATCACATCAAGGTATTTTGGGTGTACCTGGGTGGCAACCTTTCAGCTAATCTTTCTAACACCGGATCAACTAAAGGAACTGAAGAATACTAACAATGAATTGTTTCAATAAGCTAGCTTCCATAGTTTGAAGCTGATTTATCTTGAGCCTGACCACAGTAACGGATTTCATAATCCTCATCTCAAAATCAGTGACAATCCAAGTTTAGTGGAACCAAGTCAAAAGCTTCTAAAATCCTCTTCCTCGTCTTTGAGGAGCAGTGAATGTGCAAACAAAGCCATCTTCTATCCACGTTACCAAAGTCTTTTAAATGTAGAAGTCATGAAATATACTCACAGAGCTCTTGTAGATTACTAAGCAATTAAGCAACAGGAAGCTAACAGCAGGAGTAAACAAATTATTCTCACTATGGAGGGAAGTGGGGAGGGGGAGCTTCTATCAAGGATTTAGATTAGAATCTAGGTTATTATTATTCATAAATGATTTGAAGGCAGGGCTAAGGTGACTATATTTGCAGGAAATGCTATTTTCCCCCAATATCAGAACCAGAAGCAACATGCCACTTTTGATCTAAAATATATATTGGTTTTTTTAAAAAAAAATAACATAGTTACACTATTATTTTATTAACTTTAAAAGTAACAATTCTTCTTTGAGAGGGGGTTTGTGCTCCATCACAAAAGAAAATAAATGCAGGTTCTACTAATTTAACAGGGTGCCTACCAAATACACCCTCTTTGTGTGTCATGCATGTGATAAAATAATTGCTTTTGATTATTTTCAAAATTAAACTACCAAGCAAGATTCTTAAGGTAAAAGAGTGTATGCGGTGCATGCTATCTAATTACTTTTGATACTAGTCATGTAGGTTGCTATTTTATCTTTGATTAAGTGCATATAAGATTGCTTTTTATAAACTAAACAATTCATTGGTAGGGATTTGGGACTTTTTTGCATTTTAAAGTGCATTTAACAATAATTTTAAAATAAATAAAATGACAAATAATACACAACTTTTTTTTTGCAGAGAAATTTAGTTTTTGTCAGAATGGAAATTGAAAAACTCCCAAAAAATTCACAAGCTGACTGAGCAAAACCTAAAAATTTTAAACATCACATTGTATTGGTAGAGCCAGAATCATGACTGAGTCAAGATAAACTATCAACCTGATATATACAGCAAAATAATACAAATGGTAAATTCCATGAAAGGGATTTATACTTGACAGTGAAAATAAACTGATAGTATAGAATCACCTTTATTTTGATGTCATGGTCACATCTGGGAAACTGTGTAAGTTTCTGATCATCTCTAACATAAAACTCAGGGAAAAGTTGATCCAGTGGTTGAAATACCTCTTAATTTAGAAGGTTAGTTATGGAAGAATTAAAAAACATTTGTGCAAGTATTCCTTGTGTAGAAAAACCAAACAGAAATATGTTTTCTCCCACTTTTGTCTCTTTAGAATTTAAGATCTCAGAAGGAAATGTATGTGAAGTGTGTCTGGAATCAGGATGAATCCAGAATTAGAAGATGTGATTGCCCTAGTTTAGGTGGCTTTAAAAGGTGATCAGACACAGCACAGCAGGTGACATCTAAGTAGTCAAAAGCAAGGGCTTTGCTTTGATGGCAAATCACCACTGTCTGAGTAATGGACACTTAATTGGTCACTGCTAATAATTTCGTGTCAGAAATTATTCTGGGTTGAAATGATTTCTGCAGAAGAAACTCCACTCAAGGGACACCCAAATGAGGCTCCATTCGTGTCCCCAAGAGCTGGGACAGACATGGGTGCTCAATCCATCATGCAGTACCCGGGTCTCGAAATGCAGACTTGCCAACCTTCCAGCTAACAAGGCGAGCTTCTTAACCACTGAGCCACCCCAGCTTCTGTTCACTGCTGATCTTGAGTCTTCTTCTTCTGTCATATCTGAATCCAAATATTGGTGATCAACATGGTGATCAGCTATAAAGACTGTCCTGAGAATATAAATCAGTGACCTTTCATCTGCCTTCTGCATCGCAGCATGACACCCATACCACTGATCCAGTTCTGCAAGTCACTTTCTGGTCCTGAGCCCTTTTGACACACCAAGTCCTCCTCAGCCTCAGGCCAGTATTGATGAAACTGCTGCCCTCCATCAAGATGGATTCAAGTGGAATTTAATCCACTTGAGGACCATCACCCTTCCCTGTGGACTTCCACATTCATGGCAGTAGTCCTTGGGGTTGTCAGGTTAGTTAACTGCTGCCTGACACTCAGCGTTGAGTCACTGGCAGTGTGGTTTACTCTATTACCATATCAGGATAACCTGGTCACACTGCTGATCTTGATGCCTGCATGAATTTGTTTATAACACATATTTCAGAAAAAAGGTAGCTATAATGGTCCAATACAACACAAAAATGAATCCAAATTCACAGGGAAAAGATACCTTTAACAAAACTGCCACATTTTCTACACCAAAGCGCAAAAAGTTCAAAAAGGAAGGCCACAGAGTTGTTTCACTGTCAAGCTTCCTCCCCAAAGCCACCCTGCTTATTTTTTGGAACCACCCAGCCTGATAAGAGTGTTCTGGAAAATTTTAAAACTTGCACACTCCTATGGAATTTGTCTTCATCCAAATAAAAGTTCTGCTTACATGGAGACAGTTTAGAATACAAGATCCCTGCAGAAAACATGCCCTCTTGTCTTCTATATAACACATGAACACTGATACAGATATCTCTGGTCTGAAAACATATCTCAACCCCATGTATTTTCATAATTGCCTATTCATATGTACAGTACTGTATGCTTAAAACAATTTCAGAACCTCAGACTGTGCATCATTCTCTTTCCTATACCATGAAGCACAAATAAACAGAGCTTAGTGTGTGCCAGCGTTAATGTCCAATTAACTGAATCCAAAGAGAAGTGATTTAAAATTCCTACTCCACATTCCTGAACTTCTTTTATGCCTTCTGTGGAGTTGACTTATGAAGTCAAAGACTTTTTGATACTTTATAAAGATTCGACCCAAGTAAGATCTGATCTAAACTAAGACATGAGTTGAATGTTTTCTAGTCCACTGCTGGTGTTGGATGATTCCGCAGAGCCATGCTATCATTGCTGATATTCCTGCAATAAATGCTAGACTTTGGACCAATCAGAAAAACACTTTTCTCTAAAGAAAAATCAAACATCAAGAATCACAACACACGTTAGTTTTTGTCTGACACAAAAGACATCCTGAGTGTGCATTCCTTATACACACTTACGTCAGAATGTAGACAGGTACAGAAATGTACAACAATTTGAAATGCATCAGCAGGCCACGTGAATAAGAGGTTAATAACAGCTTTTCCCTAAACAAAGCAAAATTGAGAAACAAAGGTTCCTAGATTCGGTAGCTTTGGTTTCTCAGTAGATACAGCCATTAACTCTCTGGGTTCCTATTTTGGACTGTTAAAGGGGGAAAATACACGACCAACAAACACACTTACCAACTCCTGTCCCTATACAAAGAAATAAACACTTCTCTTACTTCCTGGGCTCCGCCATCTTTGTACCCTGTAAAGAACCTCGGCCGGATTGGTTGGGACTAAGAACTAAACCGAAAGGGCTTCTGGGAGTTGTAGTTCTATTGGAAGATGTCACTTTTAACACCTTCTGCTGCTGCTGCTGCTTCCGTATCTAGACCAGATGTGAAACTGCCAAAAGGAAGCAAACCTTTGGTGAATTCATTTCCTAGCTCCTTTCGCCTGACCTAGTGTGAGAAAGAATAGCCGGCACAAGGTTGCCATTAGATAGATAGATAGATAGATAGATAGATAGATAGATAGATAGATAGATAGATAGATAGATAGATAGATAGATAGATAGATAGATAGATAGATAGATCTTTATTGTCATTGACCTGCACAGAACGAGATTGGGGGGGAAACACTTATCAACCCAACAAAACCTAAACAAAATACAACTATACAAAATTATCAACATACTCCCACCCCACATATACACATTGCCCGGAATACACCCGATTATGGTTCAAAAATACCACATTCTTCGAAGAGGCTCTTTCTGTGTATCCCACATCACCTGCTATGAAGTGAGGACCACTGAGTGAATAGTGTTTTTCTTTTTTTCTTTTTTTAAAGTTATGTTTAGCTTTATTTGTTTACATCAGTATTATTTATAATTTAAATTCAAAATCAATGTAAAGTGAAGTCATTTCTGTAGATCTTCTCCCAGACATTTTAACTGTTTCAAAAGTTGGAACCCTTAGTCTGGAACAGATATCTACTTCTCATCATCAGGAGGGATTCCTAGTTCTTCATCTGTCCACTCAGGAGCATCTGGATAAGGAAAATGGCCCACAAGAGTTTCAAAATTATGCCAACATTGCCACAGGATCCAGAACCACATCACGCTAGCCAGTCCCTCAGATACTACCAACTGCTACTGTGTCACCTTTGGCAGCTGGCGGTAGAAAACTTCATGCTCACCGTCACTGGCACTGACTCCCAACATGAAGCCTTTCCCGCTTCGGGAACGAAGGAAACCCGCAACACAACCTGGGTGGTCTCTGGCCGCTCGAAGGAGAGGTCCCAACATCCTGGCGGGGGCCGCCTGAACAGAACCCCTGGCTTCACTTGCCCATACCTCCCCTGTCCCCTGGAGTCCGTGTTTTTCTGCCCAGTACCAGTATAAGATCTCCCTCCCCATAATTATCAGGGATTTCTCTCTCTCTCTCTCTCTCTCTCACACACACACACACCTTTTAACTTGCCTTATTTCTTATCTCATTATTTATCATTCATTAAGTCACCATAAATACACCTCTCCGCCCAGAAGCCCAATGGCAGTGCTTGCTCCCACCCCCAGCACATATTTATCCCCGCCCTCTGCCCAACAGCTCTTTTCCTCCCTCCCCCAGCACAGAGTTCACCCCACCCCTCTGCCCAGCAGCCCAATGGGAGCGCTGGCTTGCGCCCTCCCCTGTTGCCATGTTGGCACTTTGCAATAAATACATGGTTGGGGGGGGGGTTTGGAGTTTGGGCACTCGGTCTCCAAAAGGTTCGCCATCACTGTCATAGATTGCAAACTAATACTAACTACACACACTGGTCATACGGTCATCGCCTGCCTATATTGCATTTCTGTTTTTCTCTAATGTCGCAACTGTGCACAGCCAAGGTGTTTTTTATGCTTGTTGTGTTCTAATAGTGTAACCTTCTACATGTGATATCAATGTATCTGAACCAATGTAACCTTGCCTATGAGTAACAATGTAACCTTCAGCTGTATCACATAAACCCTGTAATAGGACGCGAGCTAATGACCACCAGCTGGCAGCAGCGAGCGTCCAAGCTCTCTTGGTTCAAACCCATCAAAGACCGCAGCGCGGGAAGTTTCCCGCCGCTACCTACACCTGGACAAGAAGGGCGTGACCAGCCATGACGTCACGCGGACCAGTAGCCAACGGGCTACCGTGGAGCCACATTCAAATACGTTACTACCATATATATAGAGCTGTTCGTCCGCCATTACCTCATGTTCCCTCTGTCCACCATGCAATAAACCCAAGTTAACCCAGCCCTTGGCTGTTTCCTGTGTCTTGACTCTCATATACTAAATTGGCGACGAAGGTGGTTTGATGGATCCCCATGGAGCCAGGACACAGAGCGGGTTCAACATCACCAAACCGCAAGACTGGGAGCTTTTTGAGATGGACTTCCAGGCGGCACTGGTGGAGCTCAAAGTCAAAGAAGACGACGAGGAAAGGAAGAGGGCCATCCTCACCCGCATGCTTGGGATGGAAACCAAGCGGACGCTGGTGGGCATTCTTGCACCGAAGAAGATGAGCGATTTCAAAGCCGGTGACATCATGAAAATGCTGCGTGAGCGTTTCCGACCCTCGAGGGCAATGTTTCCCGCTCGGAGTGCGTTTTGGAGGCGAGTTCAAGCGCCGGATGAGTCGGTAGAAGCCTTCGTAACGGCTATGAGGGTAGCCGCCGCCCCCTGCAAATGGGACTACGTCCTAGAGATGGCCCTCAGGGACGGAGTGCTGTGTGGCCTGAAGGACAAGGAAGTACAGCGCAGCCTGATGAACAAGGAGCCACCACCCACACTGGAAGAGGTTGTAGAGGCCGCGGAAGCCGCGGAATCCACGAATGCTGGAGTAGATGAGATGCACAAGTGGCGTGAGTGGCGTCCGAGGGCCGGCAAAGCGGAAAACTCGTCGCACGGGAAGTCTGGTCAGTCGGTGCATGCAACCCGGCCGACCTCGAAATCGTCTTCAGAAAGCAGCGATGGCGAGGAGGTCCAGAAGGTCCGGAGAGGCGGGCGCCGCTGCGATGGTTGCGGAGCGGCCCATGAGCGCGTGAAGTGCCCATTCAGGAAAGCCGAGTGTTTCAACTGTGGACGTCGGGGGCACATCGCCAAGGCGTGCAGGAAATGGAAAGAGGGCCGGAGACAGTCGCAAGACCGTTCAGCCAGACCGGACCGTCCAGCGAGGTCCAAAGATGGCGCCCGGGCCACGAGGAAGCAGGACGGCGTGGGCCGCATCTCGGACGACAGCGAGGGTGACGCTCCTGTGTTCAACGTGTCTGCGGGACAGCCCCATTACTTTGTTGAGGTACTAGTACAAGGGACCCCTATTAGGATGGAAGTTGACTCGGGGTCCTCCTATTCTATAATTCCCCAGAGAGAGTTCTTGAAAATCGACCCCCACGTGCGGCCCAAACTTAAAGCATTGAGGGCCACACTACGGGACGTTCAGGGGAACAGCATTCCAGTGTTGGGGGTCGGAACATTCCGGGTTCGCTTTAAGAGACATTCTGCGGAACTTCCCCTAGTGGTGCTAAAAGGGGGGAGTTGTAGCCTCCTCGGAACACAGTGGTTTCAGCCCTTAGGCCTGTTCATAGGGGGGGTGCATGCCGTAGGCGAGGACCCAATACAAGCGGTGTGTGACGCTCACCCCGCCGTTTTTAAAAGTGGACTGGGAAAGTTCAAGGGACCCCCTGTAGCCTTCGACTTAGACCCGGAGGTCCGCCCGATAAGACTTAAACCGCGCAGGGTACCGTTCGCGCTAAAGGACAAAATAGAGGCGGAACTGGACAAACTGGTGGGTCAAGGAATTCTCGTTCCTGTGGATTCCGCGGAGTGGGAGACTCCAATTGTAACAGCACTGAAGGCTAACGGGGAGGTGCGCATTTGCGCTGATTATAAGTGTACCATTAATAAGGCAATCCGCCCTAATGCATACCCGGTGCCAGTGGTCAGCCACCTTCTGGCCAGGCTGAATGGGGGAAAGTGTTTCGCTAAACTCGATTTAGCACAGGCCTACCAGCAACTCCCGGTAACCCCCGCCACAGCGGCGGCACAAACAATAGTCACACATAAGGGGGCGTTCCAGGTGTCGAGGTTACAGTTCGGCGTGAACTCGGCACCTGGCATTTTTCAGTCGCTAGTGGAACGCCTCCTGAAGGGGCTGGAGGGGGTGTTGCCATATTTTGATGACGTGTTGATAACGGGGGGGAGTAAGGCCGAGCTGGCTCACAGATTGGATAAGGTCCTGACCGTGTTCGAGAAAGCGGGGCTGCGACTGAGAAAAGACAAATGTGTATTTTTCGAAACAGAGGTTGAGTTTTTAGGGTTCCGTGTCACGCCCGAGGGAATTAGGCCATCCAAATCTAAGGTAGCCGCCATTAAGAAAGCCCCTCGCCCCACTTCCAAAACCGAGCTACAGTCGTTTCTGGGGCTTCTCAATTTCTACCATACCTTCCTTCCACGGAAGGCGTCTGTTGCCGAGCCGCTCCATCGGTTACTTAAAAAAGAGGAAAAATGGCTGTGGGGTGACGAACAAGAAAGAGCGTTCACAGAGTTAAAGCAACTCCTCACATCCGAGGCAATCCTGACTCATTTCGACCCCAAACAACCCATAGTTTTAGTCTGCGATGCATCCCCGGTGGGGGTGGGGGCGGTGCTTTGCCACGTGTTAAACGACGGAAGGGAGGCCCCGATAGCGTTTTATTCAAGGTCCCTGTCCCAAGCAGAGCGGAATTACGCACAGACCGATAGGGAGGCACTAGCGATAGTAGCGGGAACCAAGAAATTTCACGATTTTCTGTATGGTCGGCCGTTCAAGATCGTTACTGATCATAAGCCCCTGTTAGGAATATTCACTGCAAATAAGCCCACGCCACAGATCCTGTCCCCGAGGATGCTGCGGTGGGCTATTTTTCTTAACGCATATCAACATGAGTTAGAATACCGGCCAGGGAAGGAAATCAGCCATGCAGACGCGCTCTCACGGTCGCCGTTACCCTTGTCGGACGACCAGAAGGCAGGGGTAAGAAGAGACCGCCAGGTATTGCTAATAGAGGTCTTGGAATCACCCCCGATAGTACCGGCCGACATTGCCAGGGCGACCGGAAAGGATAGAACATTAGAGAAGGTATGCTCGTGGGTGCAGAAGGGGTGGCCGGCGTCATCCCCAGGCACGGAATTCGACCCATTTTTCCGAAAGCGAGTGGAGTTGTCTTTAGAGAGGGGGTGCCTTTTGTGGGGCCAACGGGTGGTGGTTCCTACGCCCCTGCGGCCGAAGGTGCTAAAGCTGTTGCACGTCAGCCACCCGGGAATCGTCCGTTCCAAGGCGTTGGCCCGGAGTTACTTCTGGTGGCCCCAGCTGGACGCCGACATAGAGCAGATGGTTGGCACTTGTGAGGCATGTCAGTGCTCCCGACCGGAGGTGGCCCGCCTCCCGCATAGGGAATGGGACGCAGCAAGGGGACCGTGGTCCAGGGTGCACGTAGATTTTGCTGGCCCATTCCGAGGAACCATGTTTCTCCTGGTGGTGGATGCATACTCAAAGTGGCTGGAGGTCATTCCGGTAAAGAGCACATCCTCCGCCACTACCATTCGCCAGCTAAGGAGGGTCTTTTCCACGTTCGGTTTACCCGACACTTTGGTCAGCGACAACGCCAGTTGTTTCACGTCCGCTGAGTTCGCAGCATTCATGGAGGCAAATGCAATTCGGCATGTCACATCCGCGCCGTTTCACCCGGCCACGAATGGCCAAGTGGAACGGTTGGTGCGCACCACAAAAGATGCGCTGCGGCGCATGGGCTCGGGAGATCTAAATCACCAAGTTTGTCAATTTCTATTAGCGTACAGAGTGACCCCCTTAGCGTCGGGATACTCGCCGGCTGAGCTGCTGATGCGGAGGAAACTGACCACGCTTTTGTCCAGGTTAGACCCGTCGAGGGTCGAGGACAAAGGGAAGAACATAGGGTTAGCGGTCTCGAAAGGTTTCGGCGTAGGCGATCCTGTACACTGCAGGAACTATGCCAACGCAGGCCCAGCCTGGGTGCCAGGGACGATAATGGAACAGACGGGGCCAGTGTCCTATCGGGTGGAAACTAGCACCGGCCTCCTCTGGAGGAGGCACGCTGACCAACTGAGGCACCGAGTGAGCGAGGGGCCGACCAGTGGGGCTCAGCGACAGGATTCAGCGATAGGGTTCTCCCCCACCCGTTTAGCCCAAGGGGGAGACAGAGAGGGACACCAGTCCGAAGCCAGGAGGGAAAGCAGCGAGCCCGACTCATATCCTTTTGATACTCCAGTTCTATCCGAGCCCGGGGGGAGGGAAAAGGAGTGTGCGGCCGCCGCTGCCGCTTCCCCCGAATCCGATTTTGATTTTGATTTTGCTAGCCGGGGGGGTTTTTTGGAGTGTTCCCCCACCCATCCAAGCGAGAAGAGGGGTTTTTCGTTAGCCCCCAGTGCCCCCGGTTCTTCCCAAACAAAGCACACACCTCCCAACAAAGCCGCAGAGCCGCGGCAAACCACTAACAAGTCATCCTCTCCGATTGCAGGGCAGGAAGCCAGGGAGCAAGGAGGAGGGAGCGAAGCCGGGGCAGGGCAGCCCGCGCCGAGACCCCAGCGTGTTCGAAATAAGCCATCTTGGCTGAGAGACTTCGTCTCATCCTAGGGGGGAGGAGTGTTGTGTTCTAATAGTGTAACCTTCTACATGTGATATCAATGTATCTGAACCAATGTAACCTTGCCTATGAGTAACAATGTAACCTTCAGCTGTATCACATAAACCCTGTAATAGGACGCGAGCTAATGACCACCAGCTGGCAGCAGCGAGCGTCCAAGCTCTCTTGGTTCAAACCCATCAAAGACCGCAGCGCGGGAAGTTTCCCGCCGCTACCTACACCTGGACAAGAAGGGCGTGACCAGCCATGACGTCACGCGGACCAGTAGCCAACGGGCTACCGTGGAGCCACATTCAAATACGTTACTACCATATATATAGAGCTGTTCGTCCGCCATTACCTCATGTTCCCTCTGTCCACCATGCAATAAACCCGAGTTAACCCAGCCCTTGGCTGTTTCCTGTGTCTTGACTCTCATATACTAAAATGCTTACTGTTTCTTACACATGTACTTTATTCCTTTCACTTTTCCCTGCCTTATGAAAATGGTCAGCTGCCATAGCCATGACTAGCAATATTGCTCGAAAGCCAGTTGTGTCTGACTTGAGTCTAAGGGGCAGTCCTCATCTTCGTTTACAGCCATAGAGCCAGCGCAGGTTGCATCTGCAGTCGTTTCTGTGGTCTAGGGGGCAGTGCTCATCTTTTATAAGACACAGTTTTACAGGCAGGCATACTAGACTCCACAGTGCATGGAACACTGTTACCTTTCCTGCTGAAGTGGTACCTATTTATCTACTTGCAATTTATTTTATTTATTTATTCAATTTATAGGATGCCTTTTTCGCCTCGGCGACACAAGGCGGCTCACATCAAGTAAAACATCTTGTACGATAAAAACCCACTGCTAAAACAGTAAAAATAATTAAAACCTATAGAATTTTTTGCTTTCAAACTGCTAGGTTGGCAGGAGCTTGGACAGAGCCGGGCACTCACTCCGTCACACAGCACACAGGTCTCAAACTGCCAATCTGCCTAATTTAATAAATAGGAATGGTGATCCACAAGAAGATTTGAAACAAAGGTGGGAACAGGATTTGAATATAAGGATAGAAAGAGATGCATGGAAAAATAAATGGAAAAAGAGGATAATGAGAACTATGTCGGTTAGAATTAAAGAACATAATTATAAAATGTTATGGAGGTGGTATCTGACACCGGTGAGGTTACATCAGATTGACAATAAAAAGGACAAATTATGTTGGAGATGTAAACATACAATGGGAACTTATGAACATATGTGGTGGAGTTGTAGGGTGATAAAGGATTTTTGGACAAGAATTGAAAAAGAGATCAGTGATATATTGGGGAGGGGGTTAAACTGGAGTCAGATACCATCATGTTGACAAATGTAGAATTTTTTAATTTAAACAGAGATGAAAAAGAATTATTGGAAATAATGCTCACAACGGGTAGACAATGTATTGCAAGAAATTGGAAAAATGATATAATTATACAGATGGAAGAGTGGTATAAAGAAATGTGGAATTTAGCATTGAATGATAAATTGGCATGGGAAATAAAGATAAAAAAGGGCATTATGAGAGAGAATAGATTTTGGAACATTTGGAAATCTTTTGTGGATCACTCACTTATTGAGGTTGAAACTTGCAGACCTGTACCCGAACAAAGAAGTTTCTGGTCTTGAAATATGAGATATTCCGAACTCTCCAGGGCATTGTAAATAAGCACTGGGTGTGAAATATGTTGTTTTTGTTTTTATGGAGTTACAACATAAAGAATATTGAAGTATATAAATGTTTTCAGTAATGTTAGTAGATATGTTAGTGAAACTTAATGATACTTTTAAAATGTATTAGGATACGCTGTATTTTTTTCCTTTTTTTCCTTTTTTTGTAGTTTTTCTTTTGTGCTTATTCATATGTATTGTTGTTATATTTGTATTGTTTTAAAAGTCAATAAAAACTATAAAAAATGAATAAAAAACCCTGCCAATCTGCTGACCTTCCGGTCATCCAGCTCAGCATCTTAACCATTAAGCCATCGTAGTCCCAAGGAACCACAGCAATCAAGAAACGAATAAGCGAGGAGATCTGGAATCCTCTTGTTCTTGCTTGCAACCTCACAACCTCCAAATATTTTGGACTATACTGTACTTCCCATCTGCCCCAGTTCACATAACTGTTTGGAGGATGCCAAATCATGGAGAAGGCTGTTTGGACCCTTGCAGATAGGATTCTCGCTATTTTTTCCCCTTTGTCTGTCCTTGCACCTCTTTTTTTGGCACAGTTGCCTGCCAACAGAAACTGAGCAGGTACTACATCTGCCATCGCAACTTGCCAGACGGTTTGCTTCCAATATTGCTGTCTTCAGGCTGCATTTAAAGCTATAAAAGCAAAGGCAAAGAAGTAATTAATTGTATTTGGATTTGTAGAAGATGGAACAGATAGTTGACAGGGATTGTGGAGGATCAACTTTAGGAACAGACACTCAGTGTGGTATACTGGATTAAGTAACAATCTAAGACTCAGGGGGGCTGGGTTCAAATCCCCATTTAGTCAAGGAAATTCGATGGACCTGATAAAAACCATTCTTTAAATATCTTACTTATCTTAAAAGCCCTATTAGGCTGGCTTTAATTGGTTCCAACTTGACAGCATATAACAAGATTAGGGACAATTACTTGTGACAGGTCACACTCGTTCTATAGGTAGGCGTAGGTCTTGAAAACAACTCATGAAAAGTAATGACATCAATTGTAAGCTATGGAGGGAATTTGAGGTCAATGTGGTTATTTTTTAAAGTCACATAACAATAGGTAATACAGTATGCTCAGCTGCATAACAATACAATTTTAGTCACTTGTCAGTCCTAAAATATAGTTTTTCAGGATAATTAACAGATGTTTGGCTGTTGCATTTATAAAAATTAGTAAAAATTTGTGTTAAATTAAAGTAAAAAGAAATGAGAAACATAAGTCATTTTATAATTACTTTTTACAAAGTAATGTTCCACAATTTAATTGGGTGTATAATTAGCTGCAAAGTTAAGAAGGCAGACTGAACTCAGGGCGCCATTCCATTAATAATAATTTTGTATCAGAAATTATTCTGGGTTTTTGCTAGAGAAACTCTGCTCAGGGAATGCCCGAATGAGGCTCCTTTCATGTTCCCAAGATCTGGGACAGAGATGAGCACTCAATCCGTCATGCAGTACCTGGGTCTCAAACTGCCAACATGCCAGCCTTCCAGCTAACAAGGCTAGGTTCTTAACCACTGGGCCACCACAGTGCTTTGAAGCAATGCAAGGTGACGTATATAAATAGGAAGTCAGAAAATGCCTGCTCCTTAGTTTGGGATCATTAGAGGCCACAGTACTGTAAATGCGTATGGCAACTATCCTCAATAGTTCCTCCTTTTTCCTTCACAGGTCTGCCAAGAAGTAATAGCATCATGGTGCCCAACTTTCCTTCAACAGCAGTGATCGACGGTGGCCATGTGCTAGAGAACACAAGAATGTTGTGGTGTGAAGATATTAATCTTTTTTTAATAATTTTTAATTAAATTTTTAACAATAATACAACATAAAAAGAACAACAACTATAAATGAAAATACAAACATCATACCTACACATACAATATATATAACAAAAAATATAAAAGAAAAAAGCATAAGAATACAATTAAACTACAACATAATAATGTACTACCTTCCTCTTTCTTCCGTACATCTTTAGTTATATTTCCAAAAAAATTTAATACATTATAATACTCTTATAACTATCCTAATATACATATTCAAACTCTAATCTTAAACTCATCAATTTGATACAACTATTAAGCCAAAGTAAAAATACAATAATTAAAATACAATTTTCACATAATACACCCAGTGTTATTTACAATGCCCTGGAGAAAACGGAGTGTCACAGTTGTTTTCTAACCCCAGAAACTCATTTGATCCGGTACTAGTCTAATCCCTTCATCCCCCTTCAATGAGTAATCCACAAATAGTTGCCATATTTTCCAAAATCTGTTTTCTTTAACTATACCCTTTTTCTTATTCATTTCCCATGTTAGCTTGTCGTTCAATGCAAGATGCAACATCTCCTTATACCATTCTTCTATTTTCAGAGTTGCTTCATTTTTCCAATTCCTGGCTATACACTGTCTGCCCGTTGTCAACATTATCGACAATAGCTCTTTTTTATCCTTATTTAAATCCATATTTTCCACATCTGTCAACAAACCAGTACTTGGCCCCAATTTAAGTCTCATACCCATAACAGCACAAATCTCTTTCTCAATTTTTCCCCAAAACTCCTTTACCACATTACAACCCCACCACATGTGTTCATATGTTCCCAGTGTATCCATACATCTCCAACACATTTTATCTTTATTTTTATCTATTTGATGTAACCTCACTGGGGTCAAGTACCATTTCCACAACATTTTATAATTATGTTCTTTCACTCTAACAGACATTGTCCTCATGATCCTTTTCTTCCATTTATTTCTCCAAACCTCGTCTACTATCTTTATTTTCAATTCTTGTTCCCAATTTATTTTCAACGCTACGGGTTCCGCGCACGCAATTGGCATACTGTCCCTGACAGAACCATTACTTGGGAGATTGCTCCTTCGAGACTTGGTTCCGAGGGGACAGAAATTGGGGAGCGGATTAATAGCCATAGTTTAATTCACCCACAGCTGACCTGGCAAACAGTTCGAGCAAGAGGAAATTGGATGGCTAACTCATAAGTCAGATAATAGGTAAGATCGCACCCGCGGACTACCACAAGCCCTAAAACCAACAGTGGCCATGTTTACCCCAGGATAAGCATGGAACAATGGAGTTCCCCTGTCAGTGTTTAATTTAGTTAATTAACTTCCCCGGGAGATATTCCCAATTAACCCGTGAAAACATGAGATGTGATTCTTGTCAGATGTCAATTCCATCACACGCAGCCTCGCTTTCTATATATGCTGATGATTTTCCCTCGATAAATCACTGGTTTTCGCTCCATCTTGCCTCGTGTCTCATTGCTTGACCAGTCTCCTTCGGGACCCAACAGCCACTTCGCGGCCCCAATCCAACATCTGGTGACCCTGAGACGTGATTCTACTCGTGAGTAAGCAATCTTCGCGGTCCGGAGGACAGTGCAGCAGCTCTGGTCGGAAAGCCATCCGATCAGGAAGACAGCTACGCGGCGAGGCACTTCAGAGAGGCATACTACAGCTTGCTCCAAGCTCCAAGGCGGTTGCACGGAAAAACACGTTCCGCTCAGGGTCGGCTGTGAACCCCTGATTCAGCGCAGAGCTCACCGAGGGCCCGTGGCAGCAGTCCACGCTCCGAGCTCCTTCCCAGAGATTCGTCATGCAAAACCTATTACCTGGGCTCCAGACACATCGACTCATCCCGAGAAGGAAACTTCAAAGGACCGGCAGGTAATATGGGGACTTGTCCTCAGAGGCAACGTCCGTCCGCTAGTCAGAGAATTCACTTAATAGAATTCAAGGCCCTGGCCAGGGTATACCAGACAAGCATTCACAGCGGGGAACTAGCGAGACTTTTGGGATCATTGTCTGCTTTACCCAGAAGTAGGCATGCTACCCCTTCAGCTTTGGGATAAGATAGGAGTCTGCATTCAGCAACCCCCGAGAACTCCAGATGACGTATTCGCACATGGAGCAAATGTAGGAAGCTCTTAGCAGAGGTAGACCCAGTCCGGATAGAGACCCAGGAACCCCCAGCGCAGTCAGAGCCATCAGCCCCAACGGCTCTCTATCCGTCATTTCAGCTTAATTAGGGCAGTGTAGGGAGCTTTCCTTCAGTGACAGCTGCAGACGTCACTGAAGAAATTCATGGCATGAGAAGCACTGGCGCTTCTCTGACAGTTAAAAGTTCCCAGACAACTCAGAATTCCATCCAGCGCATGGGTGAGGAAGATCCATTCACGGGGAAATTGCCAGGAGTACAGTTAGGTAGCACCCAGCTGCTGTGTTCAGCCTGTCTGAAGGCAGACACACGTTCAGGCAGACAGATCATTGTCCACCTGCCTGCTCAGCGCCCACTGCTCACGGAAATCTGCACGGCCCCTGGCCACGCAGAGCTTCAGAGCAGACCCATTACCACACTCAAGCGCCAAGCAGTGCCAAAACCCAAAGGCACCTGTTTCCAGTGTGGAAAAATGAGACACCTTAGAAGAGAATGCCAATCTAGACCAGGCAGATCTTCAAAAGGTTGTCCAA
Organism: Bradypodion pumilum; assembly: GCA_035047305.1. Lineage (NCBI taxonomy): Eukaryota > Metazoa > Chordata > Lepidosauria > Squamata > Chamaeleonidae > Bradypodion > Bradypodion pumilum. Next base: position 13,718,809 of record JAWDJD010000008.1, read on the forward strand.
ATAAGCCTAAAACCAAATGGCCACGCTGGCACTGGAGGGTGAGACAGCACCGAGATCCGGGAATCCGGCCCTCCAGCATGCATCTGGCCCAGGCTAGAAAGGAGGCAGCCATCGCCCTGGCTATGCCAGAGGAACCATCCCAGCAATAATACCCCGAGCTCTCCCAAGGCACAGGCAGAACCTACTTGTCTTGCCTTGGAGTAGCCCAGAGAAACTCACCCCTAAGTAGAAGCACGCAGATGGTTGTAAAGGGCCAGCTGTGTATAAGTCATCTCCTCATGTGCAGGATAGAACACTGCAGATCAGGGGAGGAATGTGCGAATGCGTAAATAAATGTGTGTATGCGTGGTGCACCACTGAATGTATGACTGCAAGAACTGTGTATGATTGCAAAAGCCTTGTCTCTATGACCACAGTATGATTGCAAAGTGTTTCTTGTGTGTAACTGCGTGGTAATGTCACTGTGAAGTATGTGTTAAACAGTTTGCACTCTGTTCATGGGCAGGAACCATTTAAGGTTTGAGAAAGCATGGTGAGCAAAACCTCTTTGCCTTGCCTGCTTAGCAGCTTAAGGCCCCCAGGGCAACGAAAGCAGGAGGGTGGGTGGGGGGGATCCCAACCTACAATAGGGCAAAGTGACCCCCCTTCTTTCCTTGAGACTTTTTTCTTTGTCAAAGGATTAAGCCACTCCTGAAAACCGGTTTTGCAATCCGTGCCACTCAGGAAAACAGATTTTTCTTTTCAGAAGCACGATCTGAAAACAAAAATCACTTCCTCACTAAATCATAAATTATGGGGCCCCTCCCTACGTCTGTGTTTCTCAAACCCCTATTTCTGTGTTTGAATGTCCCTTAGTGTCTTTAAGTCACATATCTCACTAGGAATGAGAGAATTGCATTGTCTTCATGTGTGTACTGTAACCTAGGTTCTCAACCTTTTAAAGTAAGGGGCCAAGTTCCGCGGCGTCAGGCAGCTCTGGAGGGCCGGACAGTCATCCTGCCCTTCCTTCGCCACACAGCCCTTCTTAGCTTGGTGGAGGCAGTGGCAGAGCAATGTGGGCCGCAGTGGCAGAGCAATGTGGGCCACATCTGGCCGCAGATTGAGAATCGTTCTAACTCTCCTTCATTCTCTTAAGAAAGCTATTGTTCTGGTATTTTGACTTTAATCTGTGTAAAGTAACTCACTCATTGTACCCCTTTCACAGGAAAAAGCATGCAAACATTCTTGCGCTCTGTATATTCAGAAAATGCTTAATCTTTACCTTTTTACAGGAACAAAATTTTAAATTTAATTTAATAGTCATATTTATATATGCCGCCCAGTCAGGCAGAACCTGACTCAGGGCGGCATTACAACAAGTTCTAAAAACACATAAAAACACTTTAAAAGACCCATATCCCACCCACTTTAAAAGACCCATATCCCACCCACCCATCCCACCCACTATAAAAGAAGAAGAAAAGAGAGTTCTAAATGGTTTACATAAGCCAGAAGGCGGGGACCATGTTCCCACTTGGGCCCCACACCTGCCCTGCCTGTCAGGTCTTCGATCCTTTCCTGAAGGGCAGCAATTCTCTTTGAAGTCTTAGATCTGTTGGCAGGAGGTTCCAGAGAGTTGGTGCGGCCACGGAGAAGGCCCTCCTTCGGGTGCTGGACAGATGTGCACCCCTAACTGATGGCACCATTAGAGAGCCCCTCCGGTTCGCTCTGGTTGGACGGGCAGACACTCTTGGGACGATGCGGTCTCTAAGGTATCCTGGCCCACTGCCATATAGGGCTTTAAAGGTCAAAACCAGCACCTTGAATTGCACCCGGAGACAAACTGGTAACCAGTGCAGCTCCCGAAGTAGCGGTGAGGCATGGGCCCACATCCCATCATCACCCGGGCTGTCGCATTCTGGACCAGCTGCAGCCTCCGAATGGTCGTCAAGGGCAGCCCCATGTAGAGCGCATTACAATAATCTAGTCGGGAAGTGACCAGAGCATGGGTGACCATAAGCAAGGAGCCCCGGTCCAGGAGCGTGCACAACTGGCGAATCACCCGAAGTTGGGCAAAAGCCCTCCTGGCCACAGCCGCTACCTGTTCTTCTAGCAGCAGCAGCGAGTCCAGAAGGACCCCCAAGTTGCGCACTGGGTCTGTCTGGGGCAAAACAGCCCCATCCAGTACCAAAGATGGTAACTCCCTGGATAACACGGGGCCCCTTATCCACAGCCACTCTGTGTTGCTGGGATTCAGCCGAAGCCCATTGTCCCCCATCCAGACCCCAATGGCCTCCAGGCATCCGGATAGGATTTCAACAGCATCACTGGGGTCCCAACGGACCGAGATGTACAACTGAGTGTCATCCGCGTACTGATGGTACCGCACCCCGTGGGAACGAATGATCTCACCCAGTGGCTTCATGTAGATGTTAAATAGGAGAGGAGAGAGCACCGAACCCTGAGGCACCCCATACTTGAGAAGCCTAGGGCTGGACCTCTCACTCTCCAACCACACCGACTGGGTACGGCCCTCCAGAAAAGAGGAAAACCAGGACAACATGGTGCCCTGGATCCCCAGTCCTTTGAGCCGTTCCAGAAGGATACCGTGGTCGACGGTATCGAAAGCTGCTGAGAGGTGAAGAAGAGCAAGGACGGATGGATAACCCCCGTCCCGCTCCCGCCAGAGATCATCCATCAGTGCGACCAATGCCGTCTCCGTACCATACCCGGGCCTGAATCCTGATTGAAAGGGGTCTAGATAATCCGCTTCCTCCAGGACACTCTGCAGCTGGCGCTCCACCGCCTTCTCCAAAACCTTACCCAGAAAGGGCAGGTTGGAAACCGGCCTGTAGTTGTTAAGGACAGCTGGGTCAAGGGATATTTTCTTCAGGAGGGGGCGCACCAAAGCATGTTTTAGCGGTGCAGGAAATACCCCCTCCCGTAATGATGCATTTATTATCGCCCCGACCCAGCCACCTGTCACCACCTTGGAGGCTTTCACCAACCAGGTGGGACAGGGGTCCAAAGGACATGTAGTGGCACGCACAGTTGCAAGGAGCCTGTCCACTTCATCAGGGACAACAGGATCAAACCGATCCCAGATCGTACAGCAAGACTGTGCTCCGGTGCCCCCCCCCGACCCTCCCCATCCATGCCAGGATTCAGCCCTGAACGAATCCGATCGATTTTCTCCACCAGATGGTCAGCAAAGTCCTCAGCCGAACCCTGCCAACCGGGCACCGATCTCCCCCTACCAAGGAGGGACCTGGTTACCCGGAACAGGGCGGCTGGGCGGTTATCAGCGGAGGCAATAAGGGTGGTGAAGTATTGCCGCCTCACCACCCCCATCACCACTACGTAGGCCCTAATAGCAGCTCTAGCTAGTGTCCAATCGGAGTCATCCTGGGTCTTCACCCAGCGGCGCTCTAGGCGTCTCTTTGCCCGTTTGAGTTCCCGCAGTTCATCCGTGAACCACGGGGATGACCTAACCCCATGGGTGCGGAGAGGCCGCAGTGGCGCGATTTCATCCAAGGCTGTTGTTGCCGTCCTGTTCCACAGGTCGACAAGTGCCTCGGGTGAATCGTGTAGCCGATCCAGAGGAACATCCCCCAGTTCCCTCGGGAATCCATCTGGATCCATTAGTCGCCGAGGGCGGGCCATTTTAATAGGCCCTGCCTCCCTATGAGGAAGCGTCGCCCCCAGAAAGTCAAGAGTCACCAGATAGTGATCTGACCATGGCACAGGTGAGATGACTAAATCCTGTAATCTCAGATCACTCTGCCACTGCTCCGACAAGAAAACTAAGTCTGGCATGTGACCACTGCTCCTGGTCGGACCCCGAACTACCTGAGTCAGGCCCATGGCTGCCATGGAAGCCATGAACTCCCTTGCCACCTCAGAAGCCATCCCCAATGATGGTAACAGGAGGATCCCAGCCAGCTGTCTTAATTATCTGACCTAATCTGATTTCATTATGATAAGAGTTATTGCATTCTCATTGTGCTAACTTCTCCTCTCCAGGCCTTAAAAGTAACCAATTTATTTATTTCTATAGTCTTAAATTGCATTCCTTCACAGGCTCCTGAGGGAATTACTGGTAGGGATTCCTCAACAGGAGGATCCCAGCCAGCTGTCTTAATTATCTGACCTAATCTGATTTCATTATGATAAGAGTTATTGCATTCTCATTGTGCTAACTTCTGACTTGCCTTTCTTCCTTTCGCCATTGGAACTCCCTGCTGGAAATGTTTAACTTGTGTGTCTTTTCATTTTTGTGTATTGTTTCCTTACAGCTGGCACGTCATAGTTGGCTTGTTTTCAATAAGTCTTAGTCTGTCATTTTAAGTATGGCACCTGGCCCACAGCACCCTCTCTAAATGAGCAGACACATTTCACAAACTCCAGAGCACAAAGGGAGGATTAGTCCCTGAGCTCCTGAGAATGTACAGAGTGCCACTCATTAGCCAGGACTGCCTAGGACCATTTTAAGAATGCAGTCAGGTCACATTTTCAATCAGACACAGGCATTTCAGGCCACCCCTTTCCCTTTTTTTGCTGATAGTCTAAGCACAGGCAAAAGACTAAGCCAGCATCTGGTACCCTTCTCACAGGAGCACAAAAAAGCTCCAGGAAATGTGCGCACGCACGCCATGGGCGGATGTGCGCAGGGAGGCCTTCATGAGAAATTTACCCAAGGGAAGCCTGGCACGTCATGCGCCAAGGTCTGCCATAAGACCCCAGACTCGTCTCGCTTCAAACGCAGACAGTCACCTTGTGTGAATTGATGTCACTGGTTCCACTTCAGGGGGCTAGGACAGTTTTCACTTATGGGAGTCACACTGATGGTGTTCTTACTTGGCAAGAGGGCCAAGCTTGGCGCACGCTTCTAACTCTTCCACAGAAGTCCGCGCAGCGGGCAGAGTTGGCAGCGGTGAACCTCGCTTTGCGGCCTTTGCCAAAGAACGCTTAAACATAATAACTGACAGCCAGTATGTTAGGAATTTGCTTCACAGTCTACCAGGAGCATACATCACTCCCGCAATAGACAAGAATTTGTTGAGTCTGTTTCTCGCAACTCAATTTCACTTGCGGAACCACACCGAAGCGCTCTATATAGCCCACATCAGAAGTCACCAGGATTTGGCTGGTCCGATTTCCGCGGGCAATAGCAGAGCAGATGCGGCCGCAAAGGAAATTCAGCAACGGTCAGTTTTGGGAGTCTTCACAACTCCAATTCAAAGTCATGCATTCTTTCATCAGAATGCCAAAGCGCTCACAAGGCAGTTCAACCTGCCACTTTCTCAAGCCCAAGGCATAGTCTGTTCCTGTCAGCATTGTGCAGGGGCGGTAGGGGGGCCCTCGTGGGGGGTCAACCCATGAGGGACAGAGGCCAACCAGGTGTGGCAAATGGACGTCACACATGCCCCACATTTTGGCAGATGGCAGTACGTGCACGTTTGCATTGACACTTTTTCACAGGTTGTTTGGGCTACAGCACGGAAGGGAGAGATGGCTTCCCATGTGGAGCAGCATCTCCTTTCCTGCTTCGTGGCCATGGGCGAACCTCGACACATAAAGTCCGATGACGCCCCGGCTTATAGCTCCAGGCAGCTGGCCACATTCATGGCCACCTGGGACATTAAGCACACCTTTGGCGTTCCATACAATCCGCAGGGGCAAGCGATTGTGGAAAGGGTAAATCGGACGCTTAAGTCCTACATTGACAAACAAACAGAAAGGGGGGAACAACATCCCATAGTTGCACAGCAATTGCTATCCTATAAGTGCAAAAACTAACTAACTCTTTCAGAATTTTTATCTCCCAAACAAGTCTCTTCCCCATGCAGGTCCCAGAGGCCAGAATCAGGCCCGGATGCTAAGTTCAGCTATTGCAAAGGATGGCACCAGTCACTGCCTTGGATGTCATCAGCTGTCCGTCTTCCTTTATGACTTACATTTCCAAAGACATTTCTATGAACATTTTGCATAACCATGCTTTCCCACAAAACAAGACTTTTCCAAACTCAAGTTACACATGAAACCTCACCAAAAAGGGAAGCCTCATCTTCGAAGAGCAGCTGAATGTCTTTTATTGCTATTATTATCTGTAGTTGCTCTTTATCCATTCATGCCTTGTACAATGCTCCAGTCGGGATTTGCAAGGGACACTTGAATTTCTGTATACATAGGGTCGCATATTGCAAATAACGGCCAGCTTCCATCTAAGGAAGCCAAACTGGCCCATGTTTGCACCGGCCAATTGCTTGGAAAGATTGAGCAGCCGGCAGCCGGTAATCTCCAGCCATTGTAAGTTATATCCATGATTTTCACACCTCCCCATAGGTGCTAGAAAGACATTTGCACAACACCAGAAGTTGCAGAAATAGTTTAGAATTACCTTAGGAAAAACCAGTTCTGTCACAGCGAGAGATCAATGACACATCTCGTTATCTCGCCTTGCTACAGAAAGCAGTCTGGATTCAGACGCACAGTTCTGAAAAACCAGGCAGCAGTCAGTGTATTCAGCGTGCCAGGCTTAGCTGTCGGCAACACTCGGAGAATTGGTCAATTGGCTTGCGCTCTGCCAAAAGCCATTAACCACACCTCCTCGGCGATAGCGCTGCTTAATCAGGAGCAGACAGAGCTTCGCCATGCCATCTTGGATAATTGAGCAGCCATCGATTACCTCCTGTTGTTACATCATTTGAGTTGCGAGTCTGTCCATGGCATGTGTTGTTTTAACCCCACAGACAACTCGTATAAAGTACAGAATCAGCTCACAGACCTCCATACCTTGGTTAAGAATATCAAGAAAGACGCTACGTGGGGGTGGTGGGATTCGTTATGGTCCTGGTTCCCATGGGGATGGTTACAAATGACACTCAAGGTGATTGTGGGGGTGGTAATACTGGGCACAGCAGTGTGTTGTTTCGTGCAATGTATTCCCTCACTGATGTCGAGATGTCCCCCATGGAGAGAACCCCGGAATGTCATCACTCCACGTCAGCTGATGCCACTCCTACGCCGAGCCATCTGTCAGGTCCAATCAAACAAATAAAGGGGGAGTGCGGGTTCCGCGCACGCAATTGGCATACTGTCCCTGACAGAACCATTACTTGGGAGATTGCTCCTTCGAGACTTGGTTCCGAGGGGACAGAAATTGGGGAGCAGATTAATAGCCATAGTTTAATTCACCCAAAGCTGACCTGGCAAACAGTTCGAGCAAGAGGAAATTGGATGGCTGACTCATAAGTCATATAATAGGTAATATCGCACCCGCGGATTACCACAAGCCCTAAAACCAACAGTGGCCATGTTTACCCCAGGATAAGCATGGAACAATGGAGTTCCCCTGTCAGTGTTTAATTTAGTTAATTAACTTCCCCGGGAGAGATTCCCAATTAACCCGTGTAAACATGAGATGTGATTCTTGTCAGATGTCAATTCCATCACACGCAGCCTCGCTTTCTATATATGCTGATGATTTTCCCTCAATAAATCACTGGTCTTTGCTCCATCTTGCCTCATGTCTCATTGCTTGACCAGTCTCCTCTGGGGCCCAACAGCCGCTTCGTGGCCCCAATCCAACACAATGCTTCTTGTGGATTACCATCTTTATTTAACATTATATATATTTTACTTACTAAGCACTTAATACAACTTTCTCCCTTTCTTATCTTTGATATCAATTCTTCAAACTCAATCATACCTCTTTCCAAGCTGACTTCCGTCAAATATTTACTATTCCATTTATTTACCAACGCAATCTAAAGCCAGTTCAACCTCAATTGTGCAAACATATCTGCTTTTCTCTCTCCATCTTTACAAACCCGTATCCAGTATATCAACAGGAAAACATCATTTCTAAATAAAACTTCTTTCACCCTTTGGTCAATTTGTATTAATATCCTCTATTTCTATTATAGGAGATGTATCTGGAGCCAATTCCATCGTCAACTTTTTCCATACTCCTAATATTGTCTTCATCATTTTATTTTTTGTAACTATTTTCCCCATATTACTATCTAAAAATACCATTTCCCCATTTGATTTAGATCCCTCATCTCGATTTCTTCCCATATTGCCTTTTCCCTCGCTAAAATGTTCACAATATTTTTAATTTGAAAAGCTCTATAGTAATTCCTCAAATTTGGCAATCCTAGTCTTCTTTCTTTCTGAGATAAGTACCATATTTTTGTTTTGTTTTTTACAATTCTAGGTTTCCTTCCACCATTACAAAAATTATTTTAAAATTTTTGAAATTCCTTAATTTCCTTATCACTTAATTGGCTCGGCAGGGCATCAAACAAAAAATTAATTCTCGGTAGCAACATCATTTTACATAACGCAATCCTGCCGAACCAAGACAACTTCAACTTTTTATATTGCTGTATTTTTTCTTTAATTTCCACTTTCTGTTTTCCATAATTCAATTTCTTGAGGTCCTCAAATTTATTTGAAATATTTATTCCCAAATACTTCAAATTATCTTTAACCTGTAATTTAAATCTACCGTTTATTTTCTGCTGTTCCTCCTCATCAATATTACACAATATCATTTCCGATTTATCCCAATTTATTCTCAAACCTGTCATCTCTTCAAAATCTTTTAACTGCTCTTGTATTCTTTCTAACGCCTTCCTAGGATGCTTCATTGTTATCAAAGTATCATCAGCATACAAACTTATCTTATTTCCTAGTATTCCTTCAATATCCTTATCTTCTCTTATAGCCTTTGCCAACAACTCCATTGCCATAATAAACAAAAATGGTGATAATGGACAAGCCTGCCTTAAGAACATAAGAACATAAGAACATAAGAACAGCCTTGCTGGAACAGGCCACAGCCCATCCAGTCCAGCATTCTGTCTCACACAGTGGCTCACCATTTCCTTCAGGGTATTCCCAAGCAGATGCCTTCACCTGCTTAGGATTCCCTGGAAATGGCATTGAGAGATATCCTGCCTATCTCTCCAACCCGGAGGTTGTCCTTAGGTAGCCATAATTATAGCCTTGTTCCAGCTTCTAATTTTACTTCTTCTGTAACATCATCATTTACCCTAACAATGGCAGTACCGTATTGATATAATTGTTCAATCGTCCTTCTAAATTTATCTCCAAATCCATAACATTTAATTATCTTGTTAATTGATGTCCACTGTAATGTATCAAATGCCTTAAAAATCTAATGATAATAATCCACTTTCTCATTTGTTTGTCCTACAATATCTATTAAATCTAAAACTCTCCTTGTCAAATCCGCCATATGTCTTCCTTTCAAAAAACCCGTTTGATCTTCATTTATATAATTACCCATAAAACTGTTCAGTCTGTTTGCCAATATTGCTGTAAAAATCTTAGCATCTTGATTTATCAGAGAAATAGGCCTATATGATTCCACTTTTTCTAATTATTTTCCAGGTTTTGGCAATATAACAATTATAGTTCTATACCATGAAGTCGGAATTTGCCCTCCTTCCAAGATATAATTATATAATTTTATCAATTTTGGAACCACAATATCTTTAAATTCCTTATAAAATTCAGCTGGTAACCCATCTTCCCCCGGGGCTTTATCTGACTTCAAGTTGGCTATTACATCTTTTATTTATTTCTCCGTTATTCACTCTTCCATTCTATTTCTATGTTCCTGTTTTATCTTATCTTCTATTTGTTTCTCCAAATGATCCTTTAACTTCTCCAAATCTATATTCTTTTTAGCATATAAATCCTGATAAAATCTTTAACAATCTTACATTTATCTCTAATCCTATTACATCTTATTCCCTCTATTAATCAAAATTCCAATTTCCCTTTTATTTCTCTTTTCCTTAGCAGCTCTTGCTAATAATTTTGAATTCTTATTACTGTATTCAAAATATTCCCTTTTTAAATACACCAAATCTCTTTTTACCTTTTCAATGTCCTTTCTTACCAATTCCGTCTTTAATCTTTGCATCTTGTCGAAAATCTTCTTATAATTTGTCTTAACATGCTCTTCTTGTAACCGCTTTATCTCTTTTTCAACTTTGTCTTGTGTTTCCTTAAACTGTTTATTTCTAATACTAGCCAACTTAATACTCTCCCCTCTAAAAACTGACTTCATGGCAACCCATACCATATTATAACTCGTATCTTTCCAATACCAACTTTCCTTCCATTTTTCAATTATTTGCTCTTTACATTTATTGGCTTTAAAAACTTTAGCATCGTATCTCAAATTCCTTCTAATGTTCTTTACTCCCTCTATCCTTAATTCCATCAACAGTTTTGCATGATCTGATTCTTTAAAGATTCCCACTTCCACCTCATCTATATTCCTAATCATACTCTCTGTTACAAATATGTAATCTATTCTGGAGTATGTATTATGCACCTGTGAAAAAAATGTATAAACCCTTTCCGACCCTTTAAACTCCCTCCATGTATCTTTCAAGCCTAGAGATTTCATCCATTTATCAAGAATCTGCATTTTAGATCCTCTTCCACTCCTTGCTATATTTGTACAATATAAATTCGACCTTATTAAATTGAAATCTCCAACTACAATCATTTTTGTTGCTTTTTCTTTCTTCAATATACCATATATTTTGTCTAGAAACTCCCCTTGATGATCATTTGGTGCATATATGTTCACTAAGATTATTTCCTCATCGTCAATCTTCCCTTTTATTATTAAGTATCTACCTTCCGTGTCGGAAACACTATTTATCATCTAGAAACTTAATCTACTCAAGATCAGAAACGCAACCCCTCTTGCTTTTGATGTACCATAGGACTTTTCATAAATTTGCATCCATCCTAAAAAAAACTTATTTGTATCCCCCGATTTTTGATGAGTTTCCTGCAAAAAGACTACATCTGGTTTATCTTTCCTCGGGGCTGATTCTATTCTTCTCCTCTTCACTTGAGAACCAGTACCTTTCACATTGCAAGATAACACTTTAATATTATTTTAACTGTAATCCAATAAAGAGAAGAAAAAACCATCCAGGTTCTGTAGTCACGATTTAGTCCAAAATCATCCGAATAAAATGAATGGAGACAGAAGAGAAAGAAAAAAAAAATCCTTTGCAATTTTTGTATTCCAATCTTAAAAAATATTCAAAAAAGAAAAAAAAGGAATTGCCTCTTTTTATATATATATATAAAAAATTAAGCGAGAAGAAGGGGGGAGGAGGGAATCTTCATCATCTGTCCTCTGTATATATCAGGAGAGAGAGGAGGGATCAGAGCAAAAAAAAACACGTTGAAGAAAGAGAGGGAAAAACCCCAATCTCAAAACTTCATCCAATTTGTATCAGTACGTCAGTCTGTCTTATTATTAAAAAAGCCCAACTAACTCCGACATATAACAAAAACAAAAAAAGAAAAAATCTCACTGCAGCCTCCGAGACCAGTCTTCTTTCTTCCTCCTCCTCCTCCTCCTGCCCAAACTTGCCAAAACCGTCCATCTTAAACCCGCCTCCAATATTTACTTCTTTCTTTAATTCCTTCTTCCTTCTTCCTTCTCCGTCCTTTTCCTCCTCTGTCTCCCACCTCTCTCCGCACTTCTTCCCAAAATCCACCACCTCCGCAACTACTTCTCTGCCATTGCTTCCCCTTCGCTCTTTAACTTTCGTTTTCTTCTTCCACCACCATTAACCACCATCCACTCACTCACTCTCACTTTCTTTTGACTTCCCCTCCTCTTTCCTCCTCACCGTTTCCTTCACCGGGCACCCCCAATCAGCTCACCAGTCTCGTCCTCCACCAACACAAAGTTCTTGCTTCCACTTAGGATTTCTCTTCGCCTTTCTCTCCCTTCGGTCTCCTCTCAGAAGTTTTGCCCGCCCGTGGCCCACGATCAGCCTGCTCAGCCCCCAGCTTTCGCCGCAAGCCTCACTTGCTGCCGCCGCCGCTCCACGAACTCCGACTCCTGGCGACCAAAGGTAACTTTTCCCGGACACTTAAAATCCTTGCTGCTGGGTTTTTTTCGTGTTTTTCCCCAGTAAGAAATCTCATTTGAAAACACATTGCAGAGCGCACAACGTTAAAGCAGATGTTAAATCTTCACCATCTTAGCCACGCCCCTAAGATATGAATCTTTTAATGGACTGGTTTGATCATCTGGCTAAAGAGATAGAGCAGTTTTGAAGTTTTAAACCAGTGGTGGCCAAAAGATGGCCCACGGGCGGGCCCCAGCCCATGGCACCAAATTATCCGGCCCATGCCACCCACGCCACAACCAGAAGCGAAAGTAAAACACACCCTTGCATGCACAAACGCTGACATAAATTCACCCATGGCTGTAGTAATCCCATTTACAAAAGCCGCAGACACGTTTTACAGCAGTGTTTACACCGGGAGGAACCACATGACCAGCCCACTCAACCATGTGACCGGCCTGCAGCACGAAAAGTTTGGGAACCCATGGTTTAAACCTTCGAGGATAAACCTTATTTTTTATTTCAGACTAACTGATAGAAGGATTAGTCATAAGGGCTCATTTGACTAGTTACACCAGGCATTCTCAAACCCGACCCCCAACACCAATTCATCCGGGCCCTGATGCCCTTGCCAATCCTGGAAGCTGAATTTAAACATGTTCTGCTCATGCGCAGCCCACATTTTACTTCTGCTTCCAGGTGGGAGGAACCACATGACTGGCCCGATCAGCAGTCCAGGAAGCGTGTTCATGTCCATGCCCGGAAAACCTTGAGAAAGCCTGAGTTACACCATATAGAGAGCTCACAGAGTTTTGTAGTACCTCTGTTCAGCCACTTGATGTAGTGCTGCTGCTGGTGTCCAGGAACAGCAAATACAGTAATGGTTTGATCCCCAGTAGTACCATCTTCTGCCTTGTAACAGTTTCAAACCAGCAGTCCATATTATTTTCACAGTAAAGTATTTCAGCTAGGAAAGCAATACATTTCAACCACATTTAAGCTACAAAACTCATTTATAATTTTGCACCAGGCTATGCATTTCATACAAATCAGTGTCCTACTTACTTACTTACTTACTTACTTACTTACTTACTTACTTACTTACTTACTTACTTACTTACTTACTTACTTACTTACTTACTTACTTACTTATGCATTAATTCTTTTTTCTTTTCTTTTCTTTCTTTTTTTGGGTGGTGGTGGTGTGTGAATAGCTATTCTAAGTCTTGCTGTACTGTATCTTGGAGTGATGAACTAAGTGTAGATAGGAGTAATGTAAATGCCTTCTACTGAAATGATGTAAGGCTGATTCCAAGAGGGGAAAGAGGGGAAGAGGAGTAAAGATCAGATGGTGGGGGGGGGGTGAGGGAGGGTGCTTTGCTTGCAGCTTATTGCTACTTTGGCTTGTCACTCAACTGACACAGTGTGGGATTCTAAGAAAAAGTGGGGAGGAAATCCTCCTCCGCCTTCTGGACTATATTCCTCCAAATCTTCTCTCATTTCCCCATTCCAACAATACAGTATATTAAAAATGTATTGGGAAGCAACATACAGTTCTGCTAAATTTGCTTGCTGCCAAGGGGCCATTCAACAATTACGTGATCCGTTTTTTGGGAAGAATTGACACCCTCCCCCCCATGTAATCCGACTGTAATTTTTGCTTTGAACCCCCCCCCCTTTAAAAGTACGTAATCCAGAGCTTTTTATCAAAACTCTATTTTTTAGAGCTTTTCATTTGGTGCCTAATGCAGAACATATCGGTATGTATCAGATGTCAGGTATGTTCCGATACCCTGTTTCTCCGAATATAGGACCTCCTCCCATAATAGGACACCCTCCTTTTTCCCCCCCCCCTGCCTTTGAAATATAAGGCCCCATCCAAAAATAAGACCTCCTTACCTCCTGGCTGTAAAGCAGCTGGCGTGGCCCATAAGAAAGCCTGCCGCATCGGAGTCTCGATTGCCTCCCCGCTCACAACCAAGAGAAGTTTCCCCTGGTGAGAGCGGGATCGAGACTCCGACGCGGCAGGCCTTCTTATGGGCCACGCCGGCCGCCTCACAGCTGAGGCCAGTCTCGATCGCGCTTCCCCACTCACAACCAAGGGAAGCTTCCCTTGGTTGTGAGTGGGAAAGCGCGATCGAGACTGGTATTCTTCTTCATGGAAAAATAAGACCCCCTGAAAATAAGACCTTGTGCTAATTTTGGAGTTTTAAAAAATATAAGACAGTGGCTTATATTCGGGGAAACACGGTAGTGTTCTTCTACTATCTTCTTTATAAGGATTATAAATTTCTGTCGGTTAGAAATAGACTGCACAAGCAATTCATTAATCTCAAATCGGATCAAAATTCCCAGAGATCATTTTTAAATCTAAAAAATGCCATGTTTTGAAACCACAACAGCTCCAAATGGATTATGTAATCTTTGACCTGCCCCCCCCCCCCCCCGTAATTTTCCATAATTCAGATGGCAGACCCCCTCTCCCCCTCAAGGAGCATGTAATTGTTGAATGGCTCCCAAATGACATGAAATACCAATCAGTCTGCTTTGATACAGAAAATGCCAAAAACTGAACTCAAACAGAGAAATCTTATCCATGCTAAAACAGTAGCCCCTCTCAGTGATCCAAAAAGGTGTGAATAGCCATGAAAAAGAGTCAGGCCAGTTTGCAATTGCCTGTATGTCATCTAATTACTAGAAAATAGATTGATCCTGACCATGTCAGGTAAAGGTCACCCTTGATCGAAAGCCAATCGTATCTGACTCAAGGAATCAGTACTCTTCTCTGTTTGTAGCCAAAAAGCCAGCACTATCAGTATCTGCAAACATTTCTCTGGGCATCTGGCCGGCATGACTAAACCCCAGAGCGCATGGAACGCTGTTTACCTTCCCACCAAAGTGGTACCTTTTTATCTACTTGCAATTTGTTGCTTTCAAACTGCTAGGTTGGCAGAAGCTGGGACAGCTCACTCCATTATTCAGCACTTGGGTCTTGAACTGCTGAATTGCCGACCTTTCAGTCATCAAGTTCAGCATCTTATACCACTAAACCACTGCAGTCCTGGTGACCATGTCAAAAAGGTTTCCCTTGCTCGAAAGCCAGCCGTATCCGACTCTAGGATTCAGTGCTTATCTCTGTTTCAAAGCCGAAGAGGCTGTCTGCTTCTGCAGACGTTTCCGTGGTCATGTGGCAGGCATGACTCGACATCGGAGCTCACGGAACGCTGTTTAACTTCCCACCGAAGTGGCCATATTTACCTACTTGCAACTTCTTGCTTTCAAACTGCTAGGTCAAAGGCAGCCCAAAACACAAAATAAAATCACTGTCTGATCGCACTCTTACATATAGTACCTGCCACTACAACACATCTACTATTTTTTCTAGTTCACTTGCTACTCTTTTCTCCTACCAGCACTTTTAATGAACCCATTAGGGTTATTATTTCCCCTATTTATTTATTTCCAGAAGCCCCTCATAGCTATTTCCACGATTAGTTGCCATCAAGTTTGTTGTTGTTCAGTCGCACAGTCGATTCTGACCCATTGCGGCCCCATGGACCACCACCCTCCAGGCACCTCTGTCCTCCACCAACTTCCTCAACCTGCCCAGCTCTGTGCCCATTGCATTTACAATACCATCTAACCATCTCGTTTTTAGCCGCCCCCTTCTTCTTTTGCCCTCCACCTTCTTTTGCCCTCAAGTAGCTCTGCTCAATCCTAATCTTTTCTTGTCTCACCCCTGTGATATCTTAAGGGTCTTCCCACTGTGTGAGAAAACAGGCTGCTGCTGACCTGGACTTTCTGCTGTTAAAAAAACCAGGGGCCCTGTCCCCCCCCCCCAAAAAAAAAACCCTGGTGAAAATAACTTCCTTTGTGCTAGCTGGACAAGAACTTGGGATCATCAGCTGGTGTGGTATTTCTATCGCACCATGTATCGGGTTGGGGGTGGGGGTGGGGGTGCGGGTCTGAACAACAGTTAAGAGACCGATAGTTAAAAGACTTTTTAAGAGACCAATTCTGTCAAACCCAAGATTTCTGTGCCTTTAGCACTGCACAATCAGACAGAAATCCACCAGGCAAAGATTTTGTTTTCCGTGCCACAAATAGTTCTGCTGAGGAATTTCCAGCTGCCATGTAGTTGTCAAAGGCAAAGCAAACTTTGCCAGGAGCAAAACCGGAAATGATATTCCACACCCATTCACAGATATGTTGGGGGGGGGGACCACAAACTTAGCTTCAGGTGAACAAACTGAATACAGGCCAGGAATTCCAGAGACCTTACCTGAGCAGGTATGCTGGGGAAGAGAACCCCTCCAGCAGGAATATAAATTAAGTAGACCCCAACCAATTGTTTGATATCCTTAATTTTATTATTGGAAATAATCCAAAAAATTCTTATACTTGACAGGGTAAGAGGTGGAGATAAAAAACTCTATAGGGGGAAGGAAAAAAGAAGGAAATTAAAGGGTTGCTTTTCCCCCTGCAGTTATATAGGGAAATATATTGTAACCTTGTACTCTTCTGAACAAATCCCAGGCACAAACAGGTTGAGGAAAGGATCCGTGTCCTTTCACAGATTCACAGATCTCACACAGACTCTTCTGATCTGTCTTCTATGTTTGTCAAATGATTAATACCTAACAAAATTAAATGCCCAGCAAACAGGGTGTATCAAAGTCATATTGGTGGGACCAGTAGCAGGGTGGGGATAGTATTACCTGCCAGATGTAATACCACACTTCTCATCAAGATTCGCCAATATTGTTATTAGAAAGGGATGATGGGACTTGCAACCTAAGAGCATCTACAGGGCCAAGTGTTCTACCTCTCTGATCTGCCTGTGAGGACAGTGGTGGCAAACCTATGGCATGTGTGCCAGATGGGGCACTCAGAGCAGGGATGTAGCCAGGGGGTGGCCAGGGTGAGCCTTACCCACCCTGACTTAGCAGAATCGACTGTGCGACTGAACAACAACACCCTGGCCCACCCTCAAACTCCTGGCTACTTATATATTATGACATACTGTATATACTCGAATATAAGCCAACCCAAATATAAGACAAGGTTCCTAATTTTGACCTGGAAACCCAGGAAAATAGATTGACCCAAGTATAAGCCGAGAGTGGGAAATGCAGCAGCTGCTAGTGAGCTTCAGGAATTAAAATACATGAAAATGCAGTAAAATTAATTATTTTGGTGATTTTTTAAGACTGTATTTGCACCACCCACCAGTGCTGGCACTCCAGGTAAAGTGGGTGGACAGATCAATGTGCAAGTGACGACCGTTCTGAAATTGTTTGTGAAGTACAAATTTATTCACGTATGTTCAACCATAAGTCATAAAATCTTGTGAAAATGTATGTAACAAAAAGTCATTCATTCATGTAGAAAAGTTTCAATCAAAAAAGCATTATTCCATGTCCTATTATAATCCAAAAAGTAAATGTAGCTCCAACCGGGCAGAAATGAAAATAGCTCCAACTGGGCAAAAATTAAAGTAGTTCTATACCATTAATTCTGAGATCCATGAATAAAATAAAATACCTGGCATCTGTGGGCACACAGGGTCAACTGACTAATTTATTGTTAATGATGTAATATTCTTAAAGGTTTCCTTGAATAAGAAAGTTTAAAGTTTTTTTAAAAAAAAGATATCCAGGAATGGGGCATGCCGCAGCTCCGCCGGTAGTGCGTTCCAAAGTGTTGGTGCCACCTCCAAGAAGGCTCTATTTCTAGTTATAGACTTTCTAGCCATTCTCGGGGTTGGCACCTGGAGCTGCATAGATTGTGATGAATGAGTGATGCAGGGAGTTGTTTTGAGGGAGAGAAGATCCGACAGATAACAAGGTCCCAACCCGTATATGGCCTTATATGGTAACACTAACACCTTGTATCTGACACAATAGGGAACAGGTAACCAGTGCAAGCCTGCCAAGGCTGGGGAAATATGATCCAATTTTTATTTATAGCCAAAGAGTCAGCGCTATCTGAGTCTGCAGATGTTTCTGTGGACGTGTGGCAGGCATGACTGGACACCTGAGTGCATGGAAAACTGTTTACCTTCCCACCAAAGTGGTCCCTATTTATCTACTTGCAATTTCTTGCTTTCGAACTGCTAGGTTAGCAGGAGCTGGGAAAGAGGCGGAAGCTCACTCCACCATACAGTACTTAGGAATCGAACTCTGACCTTCCAGTCATCGAGTTCAGCATCTTAACCACTTGAGCCAACCCAGTCCTTAATCTCCTACACAGTCCTTAATCTATTATGACCCTTAGAGTCTGTCTATATTGCTCGTTTTTTAGAGTAGTGCGATATGGAACAAAGGGATGTTGGAAAGGAGCAAAATACCATTTGGTATAATCCCTGTGTCCCACTAGTATTTTACTCCTCCAAATTAATGGCGCAGAGTTGTCCCAATGGCATTTTGGTGGGGGCATCAACAGCATTCCCAGTAGGGGTGGAAGGTGTGTGTGTGTGGATTGCAAGGTTGAATCATAGGGGAGCTGATCCACCCAACAGCTCATTGACACTAAATCAAACATTTCCTCTGGTTGATGGGGAAGATCTGAGAAGTTTAATTTATTTTCCTTAAATCTAGTAGATCAGGGATTCTCAACCTGCGGCCTGTGGGCTGGATGAGACCCGCAGCACCATTTCATGTGCCCCACCACCACCTCCTCCATCACACCAGGAAGTGCCATGTGGTGAAGGAAGGGGGAAATAGCCATCCGCCCCCGAAGCTGTTTGAGAGAGTGTGACCCGGCCCCCTGCTTAAAGAGGCTGAAATGATTGCTTTAGGGGTACAGTGATCGTCCAGCTAAGTTAAGAAAATAAACTATGCTTCCTCTGATCATTCCCAGTAATCAGAGGAAGTCTTTTGCTGTGATCGTAGATGATAGCTGCAAAGTAAACAAGGCACAGTTGCTTCCCTCTCTTTTATCCCATCCCCAGCATCTACATATGCTGGGAAGTGGGAATGGGGTAAAAGAGAATGCCAGAAAATAGTAGAGCCCCCCCCCCCCCTAATTGTGGCTCAAAAAAGCAGTGCTTTGTAGCAAGTTGATTCAAAAGATGTAGATGCTGGTAGTAAAAAGAGGGCCAACCCATTTAAAAATGCCTAAACAGGATAAAGGGAAGTATAGATGGGATTTTAGTCTCCCAAACAGCAGAAAAGGAGGGAGGAATTCCCCAAACCCACTTTCATGCCTTCTTTGCTCTCTATATCAAGACATTACCCTCTGCTTTCAATGAGATTGGGGTAGCCCTGGGCCACAAACAGATTAGGTTAGAATTTTAATTATATTCTATCTATAACATCTGTTTTTGGCCCTTGATAATAGGGAATGAATATGTCACTATCATGATAGTTATTTTGTCCCAAGAGCCTTCTATTAGAAAGAAAAGCAAGTAGTGCTAAGAAATAGCCTTGTGCCTGGAGCTAGCTAGCTATCAAAATATATTACACTATGTTTTATACAGTTGCTAATCATTGGCATAATTATTCCTCATTCTTTTAAAAGTAGTTATGATGGATGGATGGATGGATGGATGGAATGAATGAATGAATGAATGAATGAAAAAAGTGATGAGCAAGGCAGGAAGGGCAGAAAGGCACCATGGAGTTCTTAAAGGCTTCTGTATACCTAGCAAGATTTTCTTCGTCTTCTTTACGTGCTATATCCAATTCTGAATATTGGCTATCCTCATGGGGAACAAATTGTCCTGGGAGTGTTATAATGCAATGGCCTTCCATGTGCCTGCTGCATTGCAGCATGACACCCGTACCACTGATCCAGTTCCGTTAGTCACTTTCTGGTCCTGAGCCCTTTTGGCACACAAAGTCCTCCTCAGCTCCAGCCAGTATTGATGAAGCTGCTGCTCTTCCTCCATCAAGATGGATTCAAGTGGGATTTACTGCACTTGGGGACCATCACCCTTCCTTGTGGACTTTGCAACTGTTGTGTATGGACAATGCTGCTTCATATGAATGTACAATGCTGCTTTAAGAAATGTATGAATGTAACCCAGCCACAATCACAATGTAACCCAGCTGTAAAGGAACGCGAGCAAGCTGCCTATAGAGGGCAGCTGCGAGTGTTCAACTCACATGGTCATCATTCCTCAAATCGCCTGCAGCCGCGGGAATTTCCCGCAGCAAACAACTAACACTGATCCACCACCGAAGACGGGCGTGACCAGGATGACGTCACGCCGGTAGCGGCCAATGAGCTACCATGCAGCCAAGTTCAAATGTGTTGTACCACTGTATATAATGTGAGATACCTCCGCCATTACCACATGTTCGTTCTGATCATCAACCAATAAACCTGTGTTAGTCCATACTGCGACTCTTTCTATGTCTCCTGGAACAGACACCAAATTGGCGACGAGGATGGGATCGATGGCGAATCCCAAGGTCAAGGCGTACCAGTTCGATGTGAGCGAGCCCGAACAATGGGAGCTCTACGAGTGCCAGTTTCGGCACGCGATGGAAGCCGCGGGCGTCACCCCCGCCGCGAAGATGCGCTCCCACTTCCTGGCCCAAGTGGGGCCGGCCACGCTGCGGATCCTGATGACCCTGGTGGCCCCCCGGAAGGTAGACGAGGTCCCCATCGACCGTATCCTGGAGAGACTGGGTGAGCATTTCCAGCCGCCTGTCTCGATCTTCCCAGCACGGGTCGCGTTCCACAGGTGAGACCAGCGACCGGGCGAATCCGTGTCCGCCTACGCGGCGGCCCTCAGGCTGGCAGCGGTCCACTGCCAGTGGGATGACCTGGACCAGGCCCTCCGTGACCGCATGTTGTGTGGTCTGAGGGACGAGGAGCTGCAGAGGAGGCTGATGACCCGCGACCAACGCCTCACGTTCAACGAGGTGCTGCGGGAGGCCCAAGCAGCCGAGGAGGCCAGGAGCGGGGTGAGGCTGTTCAAGTCCCGAGGGGCCGCGTCCGAGCGGGCCAAGTCACCAGTACAGGCGGCCCGGCGGACACCAGCGAAGACGGCCTGGCGGGCCCCAAGCCGCCCACCGGCACACCAACGTCGTCCGAGGAGTCGTCCACAACAGCGGACCCCTACTCCAGCGAGGACGACGACGTCCAGAGGATCAAGAAGCGTGGTGAGAAGCGGCAGTCCCGAGAACGGCAGGACCGCCGTTGCAACGGTTGTGGGGCGTCCCACGACCGCACGAGGTGCCCGTTTCAAAAGGCCGAGTGTCACAACTGCGGCCGAAAGGGGCACATCGCCCGAGTATGCAGGCGCGGGCGAGTCGAGGACCAGAAGAGTTCCAGCCATCCCCAGACGCACCAGCGGAAGGCGACCGGCACCAGGAAGGTCGCAGCCGGCTACGATGAGGAAGGCGTGAACTGCGTGGGCCTGGAGCACCAGCGGTTTTTCGTAGAGGTACTGTTGCAAGGGGTCCCAGTGAGGATGGAGATAGACTCGGGGTCATCTTATTCCATCCTGTCCCAAAAAGAGTTCATGCGTATTCCCCCAGACAAGCGGCCCAAATTGCGGGCCATGAGGTCACACCTTCGGGACGTGCAGGGAAACGGGATCCCAGTGTTGGGGGTGGGGAATTTCAAGGTGAAGTTCAAGGGCTACTCTGAAAAACTGCCCTTAGTGGTCCTCAAAGGGGGGAGGTGCTGCCTTTTGGGAACGCAGTGGTTTGCTCCCCTGGGAATCGAACTGTCCAGCATTAACGCCATCGAGACTGACCCAATGCGGGACGTGTGCAACGTGCACCCGGACGTTTTCAAGAAGGGGCTCGGGAAATACAAGGGGCCCCCGGTTTCCTTCGAGCTGGACCCAGAAATCCAGCCTATCCGCCTCAAACCAAGGAGGGTGCCTTTCGCCCTAAAGGACAAGATCGAGGCGGAACTGGACAAATTGGTGGGGATTTTGGTTCCAGTTGACTCGGCGGAGTGGGAAACGCCGATTGTTACAGCCCTTAAGTCGAACGGGGAAGTCAGGATTTGTGCAGACTATAAATGTACCATTAACAAGGCCATTCGGCCAAACGCATATCCAGTGCCCGTGGTCAGCCACTTGCTGGCCACGTTACATGGGGGGAAGTGTTTCGCCAAGTTAGATCTGGCTCAGGCGTATCAGAAGCTCTCTGTAACCCCGGCTGCTGCCGCCGCGCAAACAATAGTGACGCACAAGGGGGCGTTTAACGTAACGCGCCTTCAGTTTGGCGTGAATTCGGCCCCCGGAATTTTCCAATCCCTCGTGGAACACCTTTTAAAGGGGCTTCCAGGTGTGCTCCCATACTTCGATGACATGTTGATAACGGCGGGGAGCGAATTAGAGTTGGCAAAGAGGCTAGATGGGGTCCTTTCAGTGTTCGAGAGGGCAGGCCTTCGACTGAGGAGGGACAAATGCGTATTCTTTGCGAGGGAGGTTGAGTTTCTAGGCTTTAAGGTAACCCCGGACGGGATCAAACCCTCTGAGTCAAAGGTTGCCGCCGTGAAGAACGCCCCTCGCCCCACCGCAAAACTGGAGCTACAGTCATTTCTAGGGCTCCTAAATTTTTATCATACCTTCCTGCCTCGGAAGGCATTGGTCGCGGAGCCACTGCTCAAAAAGGACGCGACTTGGCGGTGGGGGGACAGGCAGGAGAGAGCATTCAAGGAGCTTAAGTCACTCCTGTCTTCGGACGCTGTCCTGACCCATTTCGACCCGAAAAAAACAGTGGTTTTAGTCTGTGATGCGTCCCCAGTGGGGGTGGGGGAGGTCCTGTGCCACGTGTTGGAAAGCGGGAGGGAAGCCCCGGTAGCGTACTACTCTAGGTCCCTCTCAAAGGCCGAGCGCAATTACGCGCAAACTGATAGGGAGGCCCTAGCCATCATCGCAGGAACGAAAAAGTTCCATGACTTTTTATACGGCCGCGAGTTTACGGTAGTGACCATTCACAAACCACTTTTGGGGATCTTCACTACCGGCAAACCCACACCGCAAATACTATCCCCCAGAATGCTGCGTTGGGCCATTTTCCTCAACGCCTACCAGTATGAGCTGGTCTATCGCCCAGGGAAGGAGATCTCCCATGCGGACGCACTGTCCCGATCCCCCCTCCCAAGTGTAGGGGACCCCACATGCAAGGTAGAGCAGGACCACCAAGTCCTACTGATCGAGTCTCTCGACTCACCCCCCATTGTCCCGGCCGACCTCGCCAAAGCCACAGCGGCCGACAAGATGCTGGCCCAAGTTAGTTCCTGGGTTAGGAAGGGCTGGCCCATGACTCCCCCCGACGAAGAGTTCAGGCCATTTTTTAGGCGCAGAGTAGAGCTGTCGCTGGAAAGGGGCTGCTTACTCTGGGGCCAGCGAGTAGTTATCCCAGAGAAGCTGAGGGCCAAGGTACTGAGACTATTGCACACCAGTCACCCCGGGATCGTGCGCTCCAAGGCTCTGGCCAGGAGTTTCTTTTGGTGGCCCCAGATAGACAAGGACATAGAGCATTTAGTGGGCACGTGCGAGAGCTGCCAGGGCTCTCGGCCCGAGGAGTCCCGGTTGCCCCATAGGGAATGGGATACGGCCCGCGGGCCATGGTCCCGGATCCATGTCGACTTCGCTGGCCCTTTTCGCGGATCCATGTTTCTATTGGTAGTCGACTCCTATTCCAAGTGGTTGGAGGTAATCCCTATGAACAGCACCTCCTCCGCCGCAACCATCAAGCAGTTGCGCAAGCTTTTTGCCTGTTTCGGACTGCCAGACGTCCTTGTTAGCGATAACGCTAGTACCTTCACGTCTGCAGAGTTCAAGACGTTTATTGAGCGGAACGCCATCAGGCACATCACCGCTGCCCCGTTTCACCCCGCCACAAACGGCCAGGTAGAGCGCCAAGTGCGCACTACGAAAGATGCACTGCGGCGCATGGGTCCCGGTGAGTTGAACCTGTATTTGTGCCAGTTCCTCATCTGCTACAGGACAACCCCCTTAGCTTCAGGATTTTCCCCAGCCGAACTCCTCATGAGGAGGCGTCCGGTAACACTTTTTGACCGGATGGATCCGTCCAGGGTGGAGGATGAAGGGAGAAACATAAATATAGGGGGAGGGAGCTCCAAAAGTTTTTCGGCAGGGGACCCGGTTCACTGCAGGAACTACGCAGCGTCAGGGCCGGCGTGGGTCCCAGGGACAGTCATCGAGCAGACGGGACCAGTGTCCTACAGGGTTGAGACTAGCTCGGGTCTACTCTGGAGGAGGCACGCCGACCAACTCAGAAGGCGGGTCACTAATGAAGGGGATTCAGCATTAGGGTCCTCCCCCACCCGCATTACCCAAGGGGGAGACACGGCGGAAACCGGGGATACAAAGGCATATCCTCGGTTCTCAGCCACAGAGGAGGATACTTTGAAAGAGAGGGATCAGTTTGACGATTATGAGTTACGGTACCAGGGGGGAATAGCGGAGTGGTCCCCCACCCGTCCTAGCGAGAAGAGGGGTTTCAGTTCAGCCCCTGGTACCTCCAGTCCCCCCAGTCCTTTTGTGTTAGAATACACCATAGCTCCAGCTCCCTGGAGGCCAACACCCCCAAGACAGGCATCGGGGGGAAGTCCAACCACCACAGTCCCCGGCACTCCCAGGCAGGGTACGGGGGGTGGCGAGACCACGAGGGTCTCTTTGTCAGTCCCGAGATTCGTGCTGGGGGGGACCCCTAGCTCCTCAAGCGGTAGGCAGGAGTTCACTTCCCAACTGTTTATCCCATTCCCTTCCCCTAATGCAAGGTTACCACAGAGCCCACACCGAGCCACTAACGAGTCCCCCCTTTCCATTGCAGGACAGGACTCTGCAGAGCCAGGCTCCCCTGTATTAAGCCAAGCGGCCGCTCGCCCCAGGCGCACATGCGGCAAGCCACAATGGTTGAGGGACTTCATCCCATCCTAGGGGGGAGGGATGTTGTGTATGGACAATGCTGCTTCATATGAATGTACAATGTTGCTTTAAGAAATGTATGAATGTAACCCAGCCACAATCACAATGTAACCCAGCTGTAAAGGAACGCGAGCAAGCTGCCTATAGAGGGCAGCTGCGAGTGTTCAACTCACATGGTCATCATTCCTCAAATCGCCTGCAGCCGCGGGAATTTCCCGCAGCAAACAACTAACACTGATCCACCACCGAAGACGGGCGTGACCAGGATGACGTCACGCCGGTAGCGGCCAATGAGCTACCATGCAGCCAAGTTCAAATGTGTTGTACCACTGTATATAATGTGAGATACCTCCGCCATTACCACATGTTCGTTCTGATCATCAACCAATAAACCTGTGTTAGTCCATACTGCGACTCTTTCTATGTTTAGTGTATGGGACCAAAGACAACCGGACAACCGAAGGGTTGGTTTAACACATGTTTATTGCATGGGGTTCCAGTGAAGCATGAGGTAATGGCGGTGATACATCTCAATATATACAGTAGCTCTCTACATTTGAATCTTGTAGCACGGTAGCTGATTGGCTGCTACCGGCGTGGCCTCGCCCAGGCACGCCTCCTTTCCTGATGCTGAATGCGGGGAAGGTTTTCCCGCGGCTGTCCGTGATTGCGCAATGTGAACCATGTGAGACTGAACGCTCGCAGCTGCCCTCTATGGGCTGTCTGCTCGCGTTCCTTTACAGCTGATATCGTTTGTATCTGGAGTGGTTACATTCTTGCCTTTACAGTATAATGAGCATACATACATACATAACATCCCTCCCCCCTAGGATGGGACGAAGTCCCGCAACCATTGTGGCTTGCCGCACGTTCGCTTGGGGCGTGCTTGCGTCTGCCCTAGTACTGGAGAGCCTGTGATCCCTGACTCCGCGGGTGCTTGTCCTGCAACAGGAAACGGGGATTCGTTAGTGGCTCTGTGGGGCGTCCGTGCTTGCCTTGCGCTCGGGGATGGGAATGGAATGAACAGTTGGGAGGTGAACCCCTGCCTGTTGCTCTCGGACCCCGGGGACCCTCCTATTGTGAACCGCGGGACCGACGAGGTCGCCCTTGTGGATCGGCTACCCTCCGATCCCTGCTCGGGGGACCTTGAGACTGTGGTGGGTGGACTCGCTGATGCCTCCCGTCTTGGAGGTGTCGGTCTCCGGGAAATTGGCGCTATATTGCATTCTAACTCGCAGGGGCTACTGGGCCTGGAAGTACCAGGGGCTGAACTGAAACCCCTCTTTTCGCTAGGACGGGTGGGGGACCACTCCGCTAACTCCCCCTGGTACTGCAAATCAACGTCTAAACTTCTATGGGCATCTGTATTTCGGGGAAACTTCCGCGGGGTGTGTGTGTGATCGGGGCTCCTCCTCTCTGTCGGGGACTCCCGCAAAAGATCTCTGTGGATCGATTCCCTTTCCTCCCCCCTTGGTGGGGACCCATGCTCCCCTTTTCCTCCCCCTTGGGCTAAACGGGTGGGGGAGTACCCTAACGCTGATTCGATGCTGTTCTCGTCTCCGTCCTGCTCTCCGGGGACCCTACGCCTGAGTTGGTCCACGTGTCGCCTCCACAGGAAGCCTGTACTGGTCTCTACGCGGTATGAGACGGGGCCGGTTTGTTCTACTACGGTGCCCGGCACCCAGGCTGGCCCCGCGCTGGCGTAGTTCCTGCAGTGCACCGGGGCGCCTATGCTGAAACTCTTTGCGGGTTCCACCCCTATGTTCCGCCCTTTGTCCTCTACTCTCGTGGGGTCTAGCTTGGAGATTCCCGTGGCCAGCTTCCTGCGCATCAACAGCTCTGCGGGGGAGTACCCTGACGCTAGTGGGGTGACCCTGTATCTAAGCAGGAATTGGCACAATTTCAAGTCGAGGTCTCCGGGACCCATGCGCAGTAGCGCGTCTTTCGTGATGCGCACGAGGCGCTCTACTTGGCCGTTGGTGGCCGGGTGAAAGGGGGCGGAGGTGACGTGCCGAATGGCGTTGCGCTCCATGAATGCCCCGAACTCGGCGGACGTGAAACAGCTAGCGTTATCGCTGACGAGGGTGTCGGGTAAACCGAACGTGGAAAAGACCCTCCTTAACTGTTTAATTGTTGTGGCCGAGGAAGTGCTCGAGACTGGAATGACCTCCAACCACTTGGAGAACGCGTCCACCACGAGGAGGAAAAACGTTCCCCTGAACGGGCCAGCAAAGTCTACGTGTACTCGGGACCAGGGCCCCCTTGCAGCGTCCCACTCCCTAGGTGGCGAGCGAGCCTCTTCTGGCCTTGAGCTTTGGCACGCCTCGCAAGTGCCGACCATGTGTTCGATGTCGGCGTCTAGCTGGGGCCACCAAAAGTAACTGCGGGCTAGTGCCTTAGAGCGTACGATCCCCGGGTGGCTGACGTGCAGCAGTTTAAGCACCCTCGGCCGGAGAGACGTGGGGATCACTACCCGCTGTCCCCACAAAAGGCAACCCCTCTCTAGGGACAACTCTAGTCTCTTTTTGAAAAATGTGTCGAATTCCGCTGCTGGGGAAGACACGGGCCACCCTTTCTGCACCCAGGAGCAAACTGTGGCCAGCGTTTTGTCCTTGCCTGTCGCTTTGGCGATGTCGGCCGGTACTACTGGAGGGGAGTCTAGGACCTCTATCATTAAGACCTGGTGGTCCCTCTCTACTCCGCCCACGTGGCAGCAATCCCGGGGAATGGGGGACCTCGACAGGGCGTCGGCATGGCTGATCTCCTTCCCGGGCCGGTATACCAACGCGTGCTGATACGCGTTGAGAAAAATGGCCCACCTGAGCATTCTCGGGGACAGGATCTGGGGTGTGGGCTTATCTGCGGTGAAAATGCCTAGCAAAGGCTTATGGTCAGTCACTATGGTGAAGGGGCGGCCGTACACAAAATCATGAAATTTCTTGGTCCCCGCAATTATTGCTAGTGCTTCCCTGTCTGTCTGAGCATAGTTCCTCTCCGCTTGGGACAGGGACCTAGAGTAGAAAGCTATCGGGGCCTCCCTACCGTTCTCCAGCACGTGGCATAACACCGCCCCCACCCCCACCGGGGATGCATCGCATATCAGGACCACTGGGCGTTTGGGATTGAAGTGGGTCAGTACAGCATCTGATGCCAGGAGTCGCTTCAGGTCATTGAAAGCCTTCTCCTGGTCGTCGCCCCACTTCCATGCCTCATCCTTTTTTAACAATTTGTGAAGCGGTTCTGCCACGGCTGCCTTCCGCGGGAGGAAGGAGTGGTAGAAGTTGAGCAGTCCGAGGAACGACTGCAACTCGGGCTTGGAGGTGGGGCGAGGGGCCTTCTTGATGGCGGCTACCTTGGATTGGGCTGGCCTTATTCCCTCGGGAGTGACACGGAACCCTAGGAACTCAACCTCTGTAGCGAAGAAGACGCATTTGTCTTTCCGCAACCGCAACCCCGCCTTTTCGAATATTGTCAGGACCTTTCCCAACCTTGTTGCTAATTCGGCCCGGCTCCCCCCTGTAATCAATACGTCATCAAAGTAGGGTAACACCCCCTCTAACCCCTTCAGGAGGCGTTCCACAAGTGACTGGAAAATCCCGGGCGCCGAATTCACGCCGAATTGGAGGCGCGATACCTGGAACGCCCCTTTGTGGGTGACTATGGTCTGCGCAGCAGCTGCGGCGGGGGTCACCGGGAGTTGCTGGTAGGCTTGGGCCAGGTCGAGTTTAGCGAAACACCTCCCCCCGTGTAACCTGGCCAACAAGTGGCTGACTACCGGCACCGGATACGCATTAGGGCGGATCGCCTTATTGATGGTGCACTTGTAATCAGCGCAAATGCGGACCTCCCCATTGGCCTTGAGCGCTGTTACAATTGGAGTTTCCCACTCCGCAGAATCAACAGGAACAAGAATCCCCTGGCCCACCAATTTGTCCAACTCCGCCTCTATTTTGTCCTTTAGTGCGAAAGGCACTCTGCGCGGTTTAAGTCTGATTGGACGCACTCCAGGGTCCAGGTCGAAAGTCACTGGGGGGCCCTTGAATTTTCCGAGCCCCTTTTTAAAAACCTCGGGGTGCGCGTCGCACACACTCTGTATTGGATCAGTCCCGGCGGCGTGCGTTCCCACGGCGTGCACCCCCCCAATGAACAAACCTAGGGGCTGGAACCATTGAGTCCCGAGGAGGCTGCATTTACCTCCCTTGAGGACGACTAGGGGAAGCGTTGCGGTGTACTTTTTGAACTGGACCTGGAACTTCCCAACCCCCAACACTGGGATGCGGTTCCCTTGCACGTCCTTCAGTGTGGCCCTCAACGCTTTGAGCTTGGGCCGCACGCGGGGGGCGATTTTCATGAACTCCCCCTGGGAAATAATAGAGTATGAAGAACCCGAGTCCACCTCCATTCTAACAGGGGCCCCTTGTATTACTACCTCAACGAAGTAACGGGGGTGCTCCGTGGAAACGCTGCAAACCGGCGCGTCGTCCTCGCTGTCGTCGGAGATGCGCCCTACTCCGTCCCGCGTCCTCGTGGTCCGGGTGCCGTCCTTTGGCCTCGTGGTGCGGTCCTGCCTCGTGGTGCGGTCCTGCCTCGCCGAGCGGTCTGGAGAACTCCTGGTGGCCTCGCGCCGTTTCCGGCAGACCTTGGCGATGTGCCCGCGCCGGCCGCAGTTGTGGCACTCGGCCTTGCGGAATGGGCATTTGGCGCGGGCGTGGGCGGCGCCGCAGCCGTCGCAGCGCCGGCCCTCTCTCTGGACCCTCCGGACGTCCTCGTCGTCGCTGCTCTCCGCAGACGAGTTCGAAACCCGCCGGGCCGCGCGCACCGAGCTCTCTGCCTTGGTGGGCTTCGGGCGCCAGTCCTGAAGCTCGTGCACCCCGGCAGTTGTGGCCTCCGCGGCCTGCGCCGTGTCGAGGACTTGTTGCCACGTGGGAGGCGGCTCCCTTTTCATCAGCGCGCGCTGAGTCTCTGTGTCCCTCAGACCGCAGAGCAGGCAGTCCCGGAGGGTGATGTCGGGGAGCTCCCACTTGCATGGGCCGGCGGCCAACCGCAGGGCCGCGGCGAATTCATCGACCGATTCCCCGGGTGCCTGGACTCGCCTCCAGAACGCGCTCCGAGCGGGGAACATGGCTATTGCTGGCCGGAGATGGGCGCGCAACGCCGCCAGGAGCTCTGTAGCTTTGAGGTCGCTCACCTTCCTCGGCGCAATCAGGTCTACCAAGGTCCTCTTGGTCTCGTGTCCGAGCATGCGGACGAAAATGGCCCTCTTTTTGGCCTCATCTGAGACTTCGAGCTCCACCAGCGCTGCGTTGAAGTCTATCTCAAACAGCTCCAAATCTCCCGGCTTCTTGATCTCGTAGCCGGCGCATGTCTTGGTCCCGTGGGCAGCCATATCCCACCTTCGTCGCCAATTTAGTGTATGGGACCAAAGACAACCGGACAACCGAAGGGTTGGTTTAACACATGTTTATTGCATGGGGTTCCAGTGAAGCATGAGGTAATGGCGGTGATACATCTCAATATATACAGTAGCTCTCTACATTTGAATCTTGTAGCACGGTAGCTGATTGGCTGCTACCGGCGTGGCCTCGCCCAGGCACGCCTCCTTTCCTGATGCTGAATGCGGGGAAGGTTTTCCCGCGGCTGTCCGTGATTGCGCAATGTGAACCATGTGAGACTGAACGCTCGCAGCTGCCCTCTATGGGCTGTCTGCTCGCGTTCCTTTACAGCTGATATCGTTTGTATCTGGAGTGGTTACATTCTTGCCTTTACAGTATAATGAGCATACATACATACATAACACTATGTCTCCTGGAACAGACACCAAAGCAACCCAAGGCCGCTAGTCCTCAGGGTTGTCAGGTTAGTTGACTGTCACCTGACACTTGGCGTTGAGTGGCAGTATAGTCTACTCCAGGAGTTCTCAACCTTTTAAAGCCGGGGGCCGGGTCACGCTTCCTCACACAGCTTTGGGAGCCAGATGGCCACTTTGCCCTTCCTCCACCACATGGCATTTCCTGATGTGGTGGAGGCGGGGGACGGGGGCCCACATGAAATAGTGTCACGGCCTGCATCCAGCCCATGGCCTGTATCCAGCCCATGGACTGCAGGGTGATAATTCCTGGTCTGCTCTATTACCATAGCAGGAAAACCTGGCCAGACTACCAAGATCAGAAACTCTAATATAAAGAAACAACATTACCACTCTTGAAATGTAAAGTTTCACAGCAAAAAGTCTCAGCAATATGCTAGATTCACAAACTGTCCCTAAAACAATTTTTATCCAGTTTGCTCTGCGCTATCTTGGAATCACTATCAAACACTTATATTGCCTGCTGGGCTTGCTAGACTTGGTGACTATCTGTATCCAGTTTTTTTTAAAAAGCGCCACAAAAACCTGTCATTTTTTCCCCTTTGGCTAGCACATCAGCCAGAGTTGCCGCAATTGTTCCTGTTGTTCTCGCCTCTCCTTTCTCAGAAGGAAAGAAGGACACGGTGTCTTTCAGAACCAGCTGTGCATCAAGAGCCAGAGGCAGGCAATCCCAGCTCCCAGTCTAAATAATCAGTGAGGGACTGGAAGACAGAAACTGTGATTAGGTTAGTTGCTTTCTGAAGAAATATAAAGGGGTGGGTGGTTTAACATGGTCTACATTACAGAGGGGACAACCAGCAACTGATCTATGGAGGCTCCATATTGCTACAGAACAGTAGTTCTTAACCAGCGGCAGGGGTACACAAAAAGAGCCTCCTCAAAGACTGTGGTAACGATAATCTTGTGTTGTTGTCTCATCTTTCTCACACTAGGTCAAGCGAAAGGAACTGCCGAATGAACTCATAAATTTGTTTTCCCCTCTGCTAGTTAAGCATTCTTCTGGTATAGTTATTTAGCAAGGAAGGCCATCAGTAAACAAAAATATAATAACACTGGATTATGCCCAGATTCAAAGCACATTTAATCTGTTCTTTACCAGGTCTAATCAAAATAAGCGACTGCAGTGGCTTAGTGGTTAAGATGCTGAACTTGACAAATGGAAGGTCGGCAGCTCCTATCAACCTAGCAATTTGAAAGCAAGAAATTGCAAGTAGATAAATAGGGACCATTTCGGTGGGAAGGTAAACAGCGTTCCGTGTACTCTGGTATCCAGTCATGCCTACCACATGTCCACAGAAACATCTGCAGACTCAGATAGCGCTGACTCTTTGGGTAAAATAAAAATTGGATCATATTTCCCCAGCCTTGGTAGGCCTGCACTGGTTACCTGTTCCCTATCGTGTCAGATACAAGGTGTTAGTGTTACCATATAAGGCCATATACGGGTTGGGACCTTGTTATCTGTCGGATCTTCTCTCCCTCAAAACAACTCCCTGCATCACTCATTCATCACAATCTATGCAGCTCCAGGTGCCGACCCCGAGGATGGCTAGAAAATCTATAACTAGAAATAGAGCCTTCTTGGAGGTGTCACCAACACTTTGGAACGCATTACCGGTGGAGCTGCGGTAGGCCCCATTCCTGGATATCTTTAAAAAAACAACTTTAAACTTTCCTATTCTAGGAAGCCTTTAAGAATATTACACCATTAACAATAAATTAGTCAGTTGACCCTGTGTGCCCACAAATGCCAGGTATTTTATTTTATTTTTACTTTTTGATATGCTTTTTTGTTGCTGTTGTTTTTGTAGGAGTTATTTTGTTATTTGTAGAAGTGGGAAATATCCCAGATGCCTGTCACATGTCCACGGAAACGTCTGCAGGTGCAGACAGCACTGGTTCTTTGGCTATAAATATAGATGAGTACTGAACCCTAGAGTCGGATACAACTGGCTTTCAAGCAAGGGTGACCGAGGAGATTAAACTACTTGACTGGTAGACAAGCCAGTTGTCTACCAGTCAAGCAAATCTCTTATTTTGTAAGTGCACTCCATTCTAGTTACTCTTTCAACTCTGCCAGGAGCACTGCCCTTACCTACTGCTCAGAGAACAAGATTGTTTAATTTATTTATTTTTTTAAGACAACAAGGACTGGAGAACTTAACTACTCTGTAAGAGGGACTGGTCTTTTGCCCTGAGAACCACAGAAATAGTCCAAAGGCGCCTGGCATTGCCCTACTTTTGGAAAGCTAACCAAGTAATAATCATAATCATATTTTCTCTCTCACACACACAGAGAGAGGTAAAGTGTTATTCCTTGACATACTGTATTCACGAACAATGTACTAGGTCTCAGGTTTTGAGGTAAGAAAGACAGACACCCATTTGAAATAAGAAATATCTTCCCAAATCACTCTCTTTGGGCCCACTTAAACTCAATAATTTGATGTAAACACACCAATTCCCCCTCCTCTCATAGCCACAGTTGTTTTATCATAGACCGGCCTCTTACATATAGCAGGGGTCTTCAACCTTTTTTGCACCACAAACTGGTTTTATGCTAAACAATTTTTCCACAGTGGGGATGATCTCTTTCATCCTGCCAGCCACAGTTTGAATATGGGCAGTGGGAAACCTCACTGTGCACAGGCGGGTGGGAGGTGGGGGCAGAGCCCCACCGTAGTTAAGCAACATGGAGGAGGGGCCCGGCCACCTGCCTATCTACTGTGTCTGAAGCCCGTGCTCTTGCTCCGTTAGCCGGACAGATCTGGTGGAGCACATTGAGGGCAGAAGACTGCCACTGGAGCTCCTAGCACCACTCACCTCTGCAGCCAGGGTCAGGACAGCCCGTGGCCCAGTACCAGTCCATGGCCCAGTAGTTGGGGACCCCTGACATATAGAAATGCACGGAAGTAGGTGTGTGATCTTAGCGTCAAAAGTAATGTATGGGTGAAGGATACCAACCCATCACAAGTCTCCAACACAGACAGCACTGGCTCTTTGGCTATAAACAGGGATGAGCACTGAATCCTAGAGTTGGATACGACTGGCTTTCGTGCTGCCATAAAACGCATCTGTGGCTGTTGTAAACGCATTTACAACAGCCGGATCTGCATTTACGGCTGTTTATGCTGCTTCTACCACCAGAACTGGGGTGGTGGGCCAGGTGATATGGTGCCACAGGCCAGATCCGGTCTGCAGACCATAGGCTGCCGGCCCCTGGTGTACAATAACTTTAAAAACATAAATGTTAAAATTGAAATAAACACAATATAGAAATGAAATGTTAAACAGTGTTAAAAAATAATTCTGGTGGAAGGTTGTAACATAGGTGGCAACATAACGCTATTTTACACTAGGAAGAACCTCAAAAAAAAAAAGCAGCTTCAAATAGGTATGTTTTAAGATGTTTCCAGTTCCACAAGACACTTTCTGGTCCTGATCCTATTTGGCACACAAAGTCCTCATTGGCCCCAGGTGTTGATGAAGCTGCTGCCCTCCATTAAAATGGATTCAAGTGGGATTTATTCAGTGGTGGGCTCCAAAAATTTACTATCGCACTGTGGCCGTAGTATGGTGGGCGTGGCAGGGGGTAAGCCCTGCATTGCACTCAAATTAGGACTACAGTACTTTATTTCAAAACTTGGATGGGCTCCTGCCAAACTAACAGTTCGAAAGCAAGAAATTGCAAGTAGATAAATAGGAACCACTTCGGTGGGAAGGTAACAGCGTTCCATGTGCTCCGGTGTCTAGTCATGCCTGCCACATGACCACGGAAACATCTGCAGAAGCAGACAACGCTGGCTCTTCGTCTTTGAGACAGAGATGAGCACTGAACCCTAGAGTTGGATACAACTGGCTTTCGCGCAAAGGAAACCTAGCAAAATGTCTTTGATCAGCTGTGGCACCATGGTTACATCTAATTTGATGCTGCCTTAGGAAAGAGTGCTACTGAAGCTTCAAAACCCTTAGAGTGGAACTACTGTGAAAAGCCAGTCTTCCCAAGCTCTGAAACAAAGCTTGGAAATACTATATTTTTGCATATCTACTAGCTAAGCTATTCTGGGAACTGTAGTCCAAACGAACATTTCCATGTTCTCCTGTGGGACTAATGTTGGGGGAAAATCTAGATTCTTTATATGCTTTCTTGTAAGGAGAACACAAGAGTTATCCCCTCTTTTACTAAGAACGATTAATAGTAGAAACCTGCACATTTTTCTTCTTTTGTGTATAGGCCAGATTTTAATCTGCCAAAATAAAGTTGCCTTTGGGTGAATTCATTCTGCAGGTCCCTTTGCCTGACCTACTGTGAGAAAGATTAGCCAACACAACAAGTTTGCTGTTGCCTGGGGTTTGCCCGATTGCAGTTCAAAAATACCACAATCTTTGAGGAGGCTCTTTCTGTGTACACATGATATTTTACCATATATTTCTGGCACATTAGGGATGGAGTCTTAACTAATTAATATGGCTGAACTCCAGCTGAGGGGGACACTAAGCCAGCAAGGGCTGGGCTGAATTCAAATCCCTCTCAAACCCGGTGTGTTGAAAATTCCTTAGGGTTACCCAGATCCTGTTGTAACTTTGTGCTAATATAGTGGCTGTGAATCTGAAATGAGAGAGGTTACAGCATAAATCAGCTCTCTCCCTTTCATTTTATTTTTGGCTCTTCTGTTCGTTGAGATCAGCCAGGAAAGCAGTTGTGCTAGCAGATCCATCTGATCTGTAATTAATCAAAATGCAGAAGTTGTGGCAACACGTTGTGGTGAGCTGGCCCATCGGGCTACCGGGACTTAGCCCAGGGCACCCCCAGCCAGGCCCAGTACCATACCATGGCACCCCCCTTGGGTGCCAATCCAAAGAGCTGAGCCGAGCTGCGATGCCTGGAACGATCGAATAAACGAGTGGGGCTCTGTGTTCCTCTGCCTGCCTTCCTCCTTCTGTGCCGCCAAAGATAAGACTAAAAAAGCAGCTCCATTGACAGTAGAGTTGCTGTGGCTTAGAGGTTGCAACTTTGCCTTGTAAGCAGGAGGTTGTTGGTTAGAATCCCCAGAAGGGAGTTGAAATTAGAAGGCTAGTGGGGGGACATATATATTTTGTTAGGGTTAGACCATCATGCCCTGTCCAGCGCCCTTCTAGCATAGCCAGCATGCCCCAGCCAACACAAGAGGCCTCTGTCTAACCCAGTGGTTCCCATACCCCACATGGGGTCTTCAATTCCCTGAAGCCTAAGTCAGTACATTGGCTGATCAGTGCTTTGGGGAATTGATGATAGCCAATATTTGGAGGATACAGCACTTGAAGAAGAAGAACATATTGGAATGGTTTTATTCTTTTAAACTGATTTTTAAAATCATATATTTGTTCACATAGGGTATGTTAATAATACTTTGATAAAAAATAATAATCCAACATTGTAGAGCAGGGGTTCTCAACCTACGGCCAGTAGGCCAGACTCAACCCACGGCACCATTTCATGTGGCTGGCATCATTGCTGCCGCCACCACCGGGATCAGAAGCGGACACATTTACAACAGCTGTAAATGCACGTGCGGCTGTTGTAAATGTGTTTATTACATCCGTGGATGTGTTTTATGGCAGCATTTATGGTGGGGGCCCACCAGTCTAGCCTGCTCAGCTATCTGAGGGGGTGTGCTCCCGCCCACGGCTTTAAAAGGATGAGAGCCCCTGTCGTAGAGTTTTGTAGGCATGAGAGATGGAGGAATGTCAATGAGGAAAATACGGTGATGGTTCACGAATTCAGAGCTTCAGCTCGTCTCTGTCCTGGTGGCGTGGAACTAGGTTGTGATCCCCCTCAAGAGTGAGAGTGACTCAGTTCCACATCAAGAACAATGAGATGCCCCCCGCAGTGAGGTCATTCAGCAGCCGCCTCACCAATTTTGTCTTCCGGGGAGTCTCTGACCCCGTGGAGACCTCTAAGCTGCTCCAGTTTTTTATTGCTCCAGTGACTGAGCTGGATGGGGGATGGGAAAGCTCGGTGAACTTCACCGAACTGAAGAGAAAGAAGGGAGGAAACATAATCTCTTGTCAGGTCTAATCCACAGAATGGAATGGGAAAACACTCAGATTCATCATCATCGGATATTCAGGAACCAAGCCTACACAGAAGTAGAGCAAAACATTAATTTATTTAGTCAGATATAGGAAATATTTAGGTGTTTTTGTCTCTGCCAAGTCATCTCACATACACTCACACATATCAGATACTGAGCGGCTATTTTTATCCACTTGCTTTCATTTTATATCTTCCTTCAAGTTAATGGACAATAATGTATTGTTCAGTTATTGGCGTGTGTGTGTTCGTTAAGTTTAAACTTGTAAACTGCCCAGAGTAGTGTTTGTATAAAAATAACCAATCACAGAAAAATTAACAACATGTTGTATATTGAGGTACATTTGAAAGTAGCGTGGGCAGCGTCTTGCATGAGGAAAATGGCGGTTTCCCGCCATCCAAATTAGGAGCTTAAAGTGGCGTGAAAAACCCCTGCACAGGGTTCGCTCATTATGCTAATCCAAGCCCTGTGATTGGATACAGTTTTGGATCCTGTTCTCCATTGGTTAAGAACATATATTCCCTGTTATGATTGGTCAGTTACGGTTATCCGGCAGGCCACTACTTTGTATCAAGAAGCCACCGCCAAGGAGACATTATATAAGTCCCATGAGTAAACAAGGGTTGGGCCGAACTGGATTACACTTCCCACTCCATACAGGTAGTCAGATACGTGCTAAACCTGGGTCTCCTCCATTATGCTACGCTTCTATGGTAGCTAGTATTTCCCCCGCTACGGCAAGAGTCCGGAGGGACCTTTGGGATTGTATAGCCATCTCTGTGTCCGGAAACATCTTGTAAGCTCATCTCTAAAAGACTGTAGAATAAAGACTTGTGGCTGTTTTGTTCATCGTTGTCTGGACTGGTGCTCATAAGGGCCGGACATAACACAACAGTTATCTGACTGTCTTTCAGAATTAGCTAACCTTTTATATTCTGAGGAAGCCAATCTCCAGATTGTGCCATGCAAGTCTGGAAATAATATTTTACCCATAAATCTGTTCACTTTGTAAGCATCAGTTTCTTATATTAAAGGTGGCAGCACCTAGATCAGGGGTCCCCAACCTATGGCCCATGGGCCAAACCTGGCCCACAACCACTGCACCCGGAAGTGGAAGTAGATGCATTTACAACAGCCATGAAACATTCCTGCACATGCATGAACATGGTTACATCAGATGTAAATGTGCTTGCAGCTGTCGTAAACATGGAAGCGGGTGCATTTACATCAATTTCTGGGGGGCATGGTCCGGCCCGCTCAACTGTCGGGGGGGGGGGACATGGTCAGGCCTGCAGTGTAAAAAGGTTGGGAATCCCTGACCTAGATGAAAGGGTGTATTTATGCTGTAGTTCGACAGTAGCATTTTAGCTGAACAATGTACCATCTGTAGAAGATGCAAAAGGGGGGAAAGTGTGTTGTGCTGGCATAATTACCTTTGTGCCAGAAAATCCTCTTGTGCTGGCTGATATTGGAGATCTACTGGTAGAGAGAGCTACTGGTAGAGGGATCAATTCGTACAATTGCTACAACTTCAGCGATTCCACTGGCATGAGGCCATTTCTCCCAACAGAACATCCCCCCCCCCCAGCAAAAAGGAAAGTCCTCGAGGTATCCACATCTTTATAAGGAAATCCAGATGTAATTATGTCACTTTCCTCCACTTGCCTGTCAATCTTATCAGATTTCTTTCAGCTATCCAAATGGCACTCAGCTTGTCCTGGTTTATTTTCTACCATTTCCATTACTCTTAGAGTTTTTAAATTTGTTTAGAAATATGGCGTAACATCTGTTTTGGAACTGCAGTGGCTTAGTGGTTAAGACACTGAGCTTGATAACTAGAAGATTAGCAGGTCAGCAGTTTGAGACCTGAATGCTGCACGACTAGAGATGTGAAGACCTGGGGGGAAATTGGAAAAAATTGGGGGGAAACCGGGTTTTTTTCTGTTTTTTTTTTCCTGAAGCCTTTTTTGTTTGTTTTTTCAAAAAAATTAAAAAAATTAAAAATATATTATGGAATGTTTTATTTTAACATGATGATTAAAATGCTTTAAGATAAGGCCGGGTTCAAATATTTTATACATTATTTCTAAAAAAAATATGTATGGTATCAGATTATTCTAATTTCTGTGAGGAGCAAATCCTAGGTTACAAACTGAACTCTCCAATGCAGAATGACTTTCAATCTGGAAAAGAAAAAAGAAGTGCTAATGTAGCATTTTTTCCCAATTTTTCCAAAAATTTCCATTTCCCCCCTGGGAAAAAACGGGTTTTTTCCCGAGCTTCAAAATTTCCAGAAATTTTATATCTCTATGCACGATGGAGTGAGCTCCCCTCCCATCTCTGTCCCAGCTCCTGCCAACCTAGCAGTTCAAAAGCAAGAAATTGCAAGTACGTAAATGGGAACCAACCTTGGCACAAAAGTTAACAGCATTTCACATGCTCTGGAATCTAGTCATGTCTGCCACATGACCATGTAAATATCTAGTGCTGGCTCTTTGGCTATAAACAGAAATGAGCACTGAACCCTAGAGTCGGATATAACAGGCTTTCAAGTAAGGGTGACCTTACCTAACTTCTATTATAACATTTTAGGCATTATTTATTCATGTGTATGCACAAGTTATGTTGTTGCAGTACTAAAGTTCCACATCTCTGTGCAACATAGCTCTAAACAAGTTTATCCCACTGTGTTCAATAGACGTTACACTTGAGATAGAGTGCCCAGAGTTATTGCCTTTGAAATAGACCATCACCCTTTTGACCCATTACAATATCAGATCCACTGGAGGGCACCATCCTAATATTATCTATAAATAATAGAAAAGGGGGGATTCTTGATAGTTTCCCCTCCTTTAAGGCCCCTGTTCCCACTGCAAAGCTACAAGACTGTTCAGAGCAGTCTTTGAAACTGTTGCACAAGAATGGACAACTTCAATGAATTCTATGTTGATAAATTGTTTCTCTTATTCTGATTTGATATTTTGTTGCATTTTTGTTTTTGTTTAAGTGATTAATCATATGGGGAACATTAATGAAAACTGAGGTTTCTCACAAAGCTGAATTCTGCACCTGTCACCCTGACTGCGTTTATGCCATGCAATAGTGGAGTGTGTCTTGTCTTAGCAGGGCCGATTTTAGAAACACGGGAAGCTATTTTATACTGAGTGAGACCACAGGTCTATCTCAGGGGTGGCCGACCTTGGTGTTCTTGGACTTCAATTCCCAGAAGCCCAAGTAAACACACTTGCTTATCAAGGTTTCTGGGAATTGAAGTCCAAGAACACCTGGAGCACCAAGGTTAGCCACACCTGGTCTATCTGAACCAGTCCAGTCAATTTCAGTTGCATTCTGGCATGATTCCTGAGGTTTTTTGAACCCTTCTAAAAGAAACAGAGACCTAAACCCAACCTGGGACCATATTCTACTATTGATCCATGTCAACTCTGCTTAGCATTCAAAACCGGTAGAAATTAGCAATTTCTGGATGGTATAATGGCATTTTGCTAGTTGACTTGCAAGTTAAATTCATATTTCAGCCATGAATCCAGGTGATAACCTATGACAAATTACTGCAAAGTTTTTGCCTGACCTTTCTTAATGCAAATAATATGAATTATAGGATATTGGCTCACCTCTTGTAGATGTCCTTTTAGAGAGAAATTGTCCCAAAGGACACTGCATGTTAAATAACACACATCT
The DNA here is from genome assembly GCA_035047305.1 of Bradypodion pumilum. Taxonomy (NCBI): domain Eukaryota; kingdom Metazoa; phylum Chordata; class Lepidosauria; order Squamata; family Chamaeleonidae; genus Bradypodion; species Bradypodion pumilum. The sequence continues at coordinate 13,759,225 of JAWDJD010000008.1, forward strand.
GGATTCTAAAATAAACTGAAAACATAGTGACAAAAGGAAAGGTTTGTTTCCTCAAACCTACACCAGTTGAGAAAATATACCCTCTTGTTGGTATCACTCCACCTAAGATCAGGAGAGAAGTAATAGCGGATGCCAAGAGAACTAAGTAAGATAATGGCCATTATCATCCTCTTAACGGATATGAGCCTCAAGTTTGATGGCTCAGATCCAAAAAGAGCTTTAAAGTAAAGGTAAAGGTTTCCCTTGATCGAAAGCCAGTCGTATCCGACTCTAGGGTGCAGTGCTCATCTCTGTTTCAAAGCTGAAGAGCCAGCGCTGTCTGCTTCTGCAGATGTTTCCGTGGTCATGTGGCAGGCATGACTAGACACCGGAGCACACAGAACGCTGTTACCTTCCCACTGAAGTGGTCCCTATTTATCTACTTGCAATTCCTTGCTTTCGAACTGCTAGGTTGGCAGGAGCTGGGACAAAGACGGGCGCTCATTCCGTCCTGCAGTACTTGGGAATCGAACTGCTGACCTGCCGCCTCCCAGTCAGTGTCTTAGCCACTTGAGCCACTTTATGGCAAGAATAAACATTCTTGAGGGTACACAAGAGCAAAAACAAATTAAAAGATGGAGGAAGAAGCTAACTGGGCAAGGAACATCATTAAAGGAGGATATAGTTGAGGAGCTCAATCTCTCCTGTGTCACTTGGAGGACCCTGAATAGGCTGAGGGTCAGAGTCCCTAAATGTAAGACCAATATACTCAAGTGGGGGCAGCTGCTGGACAACAACACTTAATATGAATGTGGAGAAATTCAAAATCCAGTTCATTTACTGGTCTGCCAATTACTGCTAGAAACACGCACTGATGAGGACTTAAGTTTGGCCAACGGCAAAGCCAAGGAAATGGCTTAATTTTGGCAGTCCAGGATTTGATCGGGACGCGAAAGAAGAAGTTCTCTGAAAAGCCCTTTCAGAAGGTAGAAGTAAGGGGAACTGCCTGCCAATCACTGATATGTTTGAGAAGATTAAGAAGCGTGGGAAGTAGGGAAATTAGAAACTTTTGCCATCTTAAATCACCATTGGATCCAAGCTCAACTTGGGACACTTTTCCTCACCGGATTGCAGCACTCAGTTACCTCAGTCAACAACACTTACCTTTTTGAATGACAACTCTGAATACCTTAACCATGCTAGTCTGTAACAACCACAACACTTTCCCCCTCTATGGTTAGAAAACAAAAATAATTATAAAAGCCTGAAATACATACATTTAACAGGTGAAGCTTTACTGGCTGAATTCCATGTCAGGAGATAGGATTTCCACTGTTTGTTTCCACACATATTTTCAACTCAGTGCTGAGATCTTCTGCGTATATGCAGAGTTCCTTTTTCCTTTCCATATGGAGGGGACAGAAAGGTATCTCTGACCATGTGCCAAGTGCTTTTAAAAATAATAATGATGAGTATGATCAAGAGTGTTCAGGTGTGATGCATACTAGAATTGCTAAAATAAAAGGAAAACATAAAAAAGAAGGAGTGTATAGAAATCTATGCTGAGTTTCAATGAGCAGTCTTAAAGGAGCATGTTTGGCCCACACCTGTCTCCATGGTGACTACACTGCCGACAATTGGCATTAGGTAAGGTGGCAAAAGTTATTCAGCCAAGATGGAAAATCTGGCATAGTAGCACCCGTGTATCAATTCCTTCCAACCACAACTTGCAAAACAGTGCGAGAACCTTTAGAAACCTCATCTGAAGAGGGTTGGTAGGACAACATCCAAGTAATCAGAAGAGGCCCGAGACTTGGAAAGGCAGCAAAGAAGGAATTAGGAAAGACCATCAAGTGTAACAACGATGTGTCACGGGAGACCAAAATCAAGATCATCTCTTGTATTCCCAATCACTCTGTACCAGTGTGAAAGCTAGGCAGTAAAGAAAGCTGATTGTGTGTGTGTGTGTGTGTGTGTGTGTGTGTGTGTGTGTGTGTGTGTGTGTGTGTGTGTGTGTGTGTGTGTGTGTGTGTGTGTGTGTGTGGGCAGGGGGGAATTCATTTGAAATAAGGTGATGGAAAAGTGCTTTGTGGATATTCTGGACTGCCAGAAAGATAAACAAATGAGTCCTACAGCAAATCGAACTTGAACTAACTTTGGAAGGGGAAATGACGAAATTTAGGTTGTTTCACTTAGTGAATGTCATAAGAAGGCTAGATTTTGTGGAATAGACAATAATACTGGGAAAGGTTGAAGGTACCAGGAAAAGAAGAAGACCAAATGCAAGATGGATTGACTCCCTAAAGCAGGGGTTCACAACCTATGGCCTGTGGGCTAGACCCGGCCTGCGGCACAATTTCATGTGGCCCGCATCGCCGCCACCACCAGAAGCGGACACATTTACGATAGCCGTAAATGCATCCACGGCTGTCATAAATGCATTTACAACAGCTGCAGACGCGTTTTATGGCAGCATTTATGGTGGTGGGAACCACCAGTCCGTCCCGCTCAGCTGCCTGAGGGGCCATGGTTCGGCCAACGGCTTAGAAATGTTGAGAACCCCTGCCCTAAAGGAAGCAACAGCTTTGAGTTGTTCAGGGCTGTTGAGAACAGAATATTTTGGAGATTGCTCATTCATAAATCAGGAACAACTTGATGGCACGTAATAAAAAAATGCCTTCCTGAACTCTTACAAATGACGAAGCAGAAGAAAAGTTGTGCCTCACTTTATTGAACTAATCATGCTAGGCCCTTTTCTTTTTTCACTGCTGCTTACTTTTTCTAGGATTATCATCTTTTCCAGTGGGTCTTAACTTCTCACAGTATGTCCAAAGGACATGAGCCTCAGTTTAGTCATTTTAGCTTTGGGTGGGAATTCAAACTTGATTTGATCTAGGACCCATTTACTGCCTTTCTCCATACCTGTCAAGTGCGGCTCCAGAAAATACGGGAAATTACTGTGCATGCTCAGTAACCCATTTGTGCATGCACATAACCCATTTGCACATGCACAGAACCCATTTGCGCATGTGCAGAACCCATTTGCGCATGTGCAGAACCCTTTTCCCTGCCTGTCAAAATCCAGGACGGTAATGCTGCAAAACCATTTGTGAAGGCAAAAAATTGTAATAAACTCCGTCTAGTATTCTTCTGTGTATTCGTCTTAATGAAAACTAATCCGGAATAATGAATCCAAATATCCAAGGATGATTATAACGGTAAATCTTTATATTAATGATACTCAAAAACGCTTATTTTCAGCAGAATATGTACAAAACTCAAAGTAGATACATTCTCTATGTCCTCATATCATATTGTAAAAATAAATCACTATTGCGGTCCTCCAACGAGGCTACTCAATTTGAATCTTGCGGAGTCAAGCTCCCAAATTGCAAATAGCTATTTCGGTCCTCCAAGGAGGCTCTTAGATGTTGTTCTTGCGACATTATTATTCCGGATTAGTTTTCATTAAGATGATACACAGACGAATACTAGACGGAGTTTATTACAATTTTTTGCCTTCACAAACGGTTTTGCAGCATTACCATTGGGTCACCGTTTGGCCATTCGAGTTACAAAATCCGGGACGGTGGCAGGAAAGGGGAGGAAAGAGCACTAAAATACAGGAAATCCCGGCCAATATGGGATACTTGACAGGTATTCCTTTCTCTCCTCCCCGGAGAGTGCATAACTGAGTACAATTTCTGAGTACTCTGTACCTAGAAAGAGTCACTGTAAGTCAGAACTGACTCGAAGTCATAATTTCTGACATGAAATTATTATTATTAATTAACTTGTGAACCGTCTAAAGAGCGCACTAAGCACTACGGGGCGGTATGGAAGTGTGATTGCTTTGGTTGGCTTTTGCTGTTTGCAAGAGGCAATTGCTCAACAGAACAAACCATGGCCACAAAATGCTTTGTTTCCAACTCAGTTTGGAGGCCTTCATATAAGGCATGCCCCCTTAAAAAAGCAGGAGTTCTTACTGTTGCCATTTATTCTCAGCCACCAGATTCTGTACTTCTAGCAAACAGTGGGTCTCACCCTTTTAGCCCTTCAGAAAGGCATCTTCATCCAGCTAATTCCAGGCTATTTGGCTCTCCAAGATTCCTTCAGCTTGGCCTGAAATTGCCCTAGCTAAACACTAGACTGGAAAAGAAAAGAAAAATTCCTTCTCAGGAATAGATTTGTGGTTTACTGAGCAAAAGATTGCCTAGGCAAGGCTTTACTGTAATGGGTGTGCCAGTGCCTATTCCAAATACAGTTTGGCAGACAGCACTTGGGATAGCTTCAATATTTATTAATTTCAGCCTTAAGCTTAACAGTTCCTAAAGGCACAAGGCAGGCTAACTGCACTGTAAAAACTCAAGCCAACTGTTTTTAAAATTAGATCAAAATACGTAACTGTGAAAGCAGATGGTAATTCTTTTTTAAAGCATGTTGGACGAGGAGATGGGCTTTCTCAGAACTCTTCTGTTTTGGCTTTTCCTAAGAAAGGAGATCAAATCAGTCAATCCTAAAGGAAATCAACCCTGACTGCTCCTTGGAAGGACAAGTACTTTGGCCACCAAATGAGAAGAAAGGACTCACTGGGGAAGGCCCTGATACTGGTAACAATCGAAGGTTGGCAGAGGATGTAATGGCTAGATGGCATTGTTGACACAGTGGGTGTAGATCTGGGTGGGCTATGGAGGATAGAAGATGACAGAGGAGCCTGGCGTGCGGTGGTCCATGAGGTCACAAAGGGTCGGACTCGACTGCTACTGAACAACAATAAGCATCTGGGCTTAGTACTAGCTGTTCCCTTCTCAGATGCACACCTTAACATGGTGAAGGGGCTTGAGTATGTCAATGAAGCAGAGAGCAATGCCATCAGAAGACCAGACTCCATGATGAGCTTGGAATCCTATCAGGGTCACTCAAGGCGAATGGCCAAAGCAGAGACATCAAAATAAGATGTAGTTACTGAGTAGCAGTGGTAGCGGAAGATGACGCTGGCAGAAGAAGCAGTCACACTGGAGCTAATTTTTGCTACCCTTATGCAGAAGGTGGCAGTGATTCATTTCTGCTGAATTTTCCTTACCATGAAAACGTTATGATGACAGTCCTAAAAGAAACAAGATGAGATTTGCAGGTTGAAAAGCACTTCAGTCAGCTATGGGGAAGAGCAAAGGACAAGTACAAATGCAAAAGTAGGAAACAAAGCAGAATCAAATGTTGTTAGAAAATTTGGCTAAGAGGACAGAAATGAAGCAAGAGAATGACTCATAGAGTTGTGCAAAGCCAAAATATTCTATGGCACATTACGAGAGCTAGCCACTAGAGGTCACTGTCTGCAATATAAAAATAGGGGTCACTGTTATCCATGGTTTCAGGTATCTGCAGTAGGTTCTCAGAACGTATATCCTGTGGCTATTTGGTGGGCACTTTTACATATATTACAAACAACAATAATGATACAATAAAATGAGATTCCACAGCTTGTACATTCTGAATTCTTTTCACCAGTGGGAATTGCTTGAAGAATTAAGAAAGAATTCAATTGTCTGAACCCAAATGAGAACAAAGTCCATGATATAATTATCAATCAAAGTAGGATGTCCACAACATAAAGGAATTGTCTCCACATATACAGTCTCTAAAACTTTAAATTAAAATACAAATACAAATAAATTACATAAGATCATTAGGTGGATTCACCTTTCCAGTGCTCCTGCAGCAAGAAAATACTCAAATTCTACTACCTAAATCAAGGTGGTAAGGACCTTATCCTTCTCTGTGAGAAAAGCAGATACTGTCTTTCCTATTCTTTCTAATTTAAATTCTGAATTATAACCCCTTCCAAGGTTCACTCACCCATTGGGATGAACCAAATTTTCCATTGGGTTACATTTAGATACAGTGGTGCCTCGCTTAAAGAGCATAATGCATTCCACAGGATTGCTCTTTAAGCGAGTTTGCTCTTTAAGCGAAACACCATTGTAAGTGACCAATTGTGACTTCTGGCGGAGGGGGGGGGATTGCGAACCCCGATTTAGATGTTAAGCGAGTTTTTGGTTGATTTTTGTTGTTAAGTGAGGCGACCATTCAGAGAAAATTCTGCTCTTTAAGCGAGTTAATCTCTAAGCGAGGTGCTCTTTATGCGAGGTTTTACTGTACAGTACTTTAAAAGTTAAAGTGAAACAAGCAAATAAAACAACTAACTACAGTACATCATGCCCAGAGTTTTGAAGTATTGTTGGTATTTTAAATGGTGGCTGCTTAGAACTACTGGAAATCTATGGGGCACTGGGAAATAAACCCTTATTGGAGGGAAACATGGGCCTTAGAGGAGGTCATTGAGGGTCACTTTGCTAAAGACCTTTTCCAACATGACACCAGCCCAGCCTGTGAACCACTTTCTATAAGGACCCCTTCCTTTATTATTATTATTATTATTATTATTATTATTATTATTATTATTATTATTATTATTATTATTATTATTATTATTATTATTATTATTATTATTATTATTATTATTATTATTATTATTATTATTATTATTCTGCTTGTGGTTATCTACAAAAATGTCCCAATCAATCAATGTATTTTATCAGTCTTTTTTAGGATGACAGCTGTTTCCATTTGTGCAAACTGAAACCTGAGGAAGTGATGAGAACTAATGTTTTGTAAACTGACTCTAAGCGTCGTTTTTTTGTGGTTGTTTGACATCTTTTACCCAAGTGTGCTCCTGTGCCTTGAACAAAAAGCTTTCCCCTAGCTCAGTGGTTCCCAACATGGGGTCCACGCCCCATAGTGGGACTTCTATTCCCAGACGCTTAAGTCAGTACATTGGCTGATCAGTGCTTTGAGATATTGGCTTCTGGGAATTGAAGTCGAGGGGCACACAGGAAGATCCTCCTCAAAGGTTGTGGCATTTTGGAACCACAATTGGGCGTACCCTGGTAACGACAACCTTGTATTGCCGACTAATCTTCCTCACACTAGGTCAGGCGAAAGGAACTGCAGAATGAACTCACAAAAGGTGCCTTCATTTTGGTAGTTTCATATCTGGCCTAGACATGGAAGAAGAAGAAGAAAAACTGAAGTGCAAAAACCAAAGATTGGGAAATGCTGCTCTAGCTTTTCCTGGAAAGAGCATTGCATAGTTAATGTCTGGCATAGTAAGGCAGGACGGGGTAGGTGGTGGTGGTGGTGGGGAGAGAGATGGCAGTTTTCTTTGGTTCTCTTGTTACAAAATAAAAAAGAGATCAGAAAATGATTTGTGCTTCCAAAAAAAAAAAAAGCTGGCATTTTGGGTAAACTACTTAGGGCAAAAGGCCAAGCAGGCCTGCACCTATGCCTTTATGAGCAGCTTTGTCTGCAGAATTCAAAGATAATGCTGCTAGTAAAGATGCTGAACAAGGAGTGGTGGTATACTCTGATAAACTTCATGGAAGTTCCCTGACAAGATCCGTCTCTGATAAATTCTGGGCCATCAGGTTACTGTAAAAACAAAACAAAAAGATCCCACCCACCTCCTGGCAGCTTATTGGAAATGTCTCCATGGTCCAAAATGACACAGCTCTCTCCCTTCTCCCCTCCCAAGCCCGGTCCCATAGTTGCTGATGCCAGGCAGACGTGAAATTAAATAGTAGTAGTAGTAGTAGTAGTAGTAGTAGTAGTAGTAGTAGTAGTAGTAGTAGTAGTAGTAGTGTGTGTGTGTGTGTGTGTGTGTGTGTGTGTGTGTGTGTGTGTGTGTGTGTGTGTGTGTGTGTGTGTGTGTGTGTGTGTGTGTGTGTGTGTGTGTGTGTGTGTGCCACATGACCACAGAAAACAGCACTGGCTCTTTGGCTTTGAAATAGAGATGAGCACTGAACGCTAGAGTTGGATATGACTGGCTTTCAAGCAAGGGCAACCTTTACCTAATAACAGCAAATCTTTGATTGGTATTCAAATTTGCTGTGAAGTATGGCCCTGTTTATGTAAAGATCTCCCTTGCTCAAAAGCCAGTCGTATCTGACTCTAGGGCATACTTGTCAACCTTCCCGATTTGGCCGGGATTACCCCGTAAATTGACATTGATTGACGTCATAACCCGGCCCCCGCTGCCAAAACCCCGTAATTTGGCAGCGGAGGAAACGCTTTCCGCGCATGCGCGGAAGGGTTTTACCCCTTCCACGCATGCACGGAAGCGCTACGTCGCTTGCGTAAGGGCTGCACAAGCGGCGTAGTGCTTCCGCGCATGCGTGGAAGGGGTAAAACCTTTCCACACATGCGTGGAACGCGACCTGCGCACAAGCAATGTGCGCAGGTCCCGTTTTTCCAGAGCCGCGGGTTGACAGGTATGCTCTAGGGTGCAGTGCTCATCTCCACTGACAGCCAAAGAGCCAGTGCTGTCTGTCTGTATTAGCAGACGTTTTCATGTGGCCATGTGGCAGGCATGATGACTAGTGCCCAGCAAGTCACATGGACAGATTTGGCCATGCCCACAGATTTGGCCACACCCACAGATTTGGCTACGCCCACAGTGTTTCCCTTATTTTCAAATCCAAAACTTGACAGGTATGATTTACAGAAGAAATTGTAAATACTAGGTGGGCGTTTGTTTGGTGGGGGAACCTTGGGGAGGGCAATTGCATGGGAATTAGTTTTAACAAAAGCCTGTTAATTCTCATCATTAGCCATCCACTACTAGGCTATTAATCTCCTGGATCTAGGAGTTGTGGAAAGAAGCTGACTAAGATGCATACCTGTCAACCATCCCGATTTGGCCGGGATTACCACGGAATTTGACGCCGATTGACGTCATAACCCGCCCCGCACTGCCAAAACCCCATAATTTGGCAGCGGGGGGAAACGCTTTCCATGCATGCATGGAAGCGCTCCACCGCTTGCGCAGCCCCTACACAAACGGCGGAGCGCTTCCACGCATGTGTGGAAAGCGACCTGCGCACAAGCGATCTGCGCAGGTCCCATTTTTTCCGGAGCCGCGGGTTGACAGGTATGCTAAGATGGGGTATAGTATACACCAAGAGTGCCCAAACTTTTCAGGCCACGGACCAGTCATGTGGTTCAGCAGGTCAGTCATGTGATTCCTCCCACCAGAAGCGGAAGTAAAACACACTTTGCAATCTGTTTTGCAACATGATGAGATAGATTTTGAGCTGCCATTTTCTCTGCTTAAACCTGGGGTGCCCAAACTACGGCACATGGGCCAGATCTCCCCCAACGCCAATTCATCTAGCCCACGCCACTCTCGTTGCTCTCGGATGTGGAAGAAAACGTGCCTGTATGAGTGCATTTTACTTCAACTTCTGGGAATGACGAGGGTGATGTGGGCCGGATGAATTGGTGTCAGGGGCTGGATCCAGCCCACGGGCTGTAGTTTGGGCACTCTGGTATAAACTGTTGATTTTAAAGAAGGAGCATTTTTATTAATGACAGCTGAAACAAGATACCCAAGGCAGCTCTGCCTTTTCCAGAAGCAACAGTGGTGGGGCTCCATTTTCTTCTGTTTGCTTTTTTGGCCTCTTTTAATAGTGACATGCCAATGTTCACAAGAGCAGTTAAAAACTGAGCGATTCACCTTTTAAAAAGTCATTAATTCCCTTTTTTTTGTTCATATAGTCTCCCGTAGAGACGTCCACTCCTACAGACATCAAGTGAACAAGTGGCGTGTTACCCTTTTTTAAAAAATGAAGCATATATAATGTTAAATAAATATTCTGTTTTTTGTTAGGGTTCTGTACACAACCACAACCACAACCACCAGAATTGAGGGGACTATTCCGATGGGTTTATCATGCCACTGTAGTATATGCTTTCATGCTATGTAACCAAGTGTACTTTCTTTATTCCTCCTGCAGTGAGATCATTGAGGGGTCTCTCCATTCTCTGATATGTTTTTGAGAAAGAGAGGGCGTCATATTTTGTAAGGCAGACATGGACTAAAGTCTGGCCAGATTTTCCTGCTATGGTAATAGATTAGACCAAGTGTCAACAAACTTGGCTCTTCAGGTGATCTTGGACTTCAGTTCCCAGAAGCCCTGATCAGCAGGTGTACTGATTTGGGCTTCTGGTAATTAAGTCCAAGAACACCTGGAGAGCCGGGTTTGCTGACCCCTGGAGTACACCATACTGCAAGTGACACAACACCAATCCGTCATGCTGCGATGCGTAAGGCAAATAGAAGACTACTGCTTTATATTGTTCCCAGGACAACCTTCATGGCTGATCACCAGTACTTGAAAAAGAAGACGTGGGCACATTCAGACCTTAAAACTATTTTTGTTTTTCCTATACCTTCTAGAGTTATTTAGCCAGCATGTAAAGTTTCCAACTTCTAGCCCAACTCTTTAAATATAACTAGCATTGATGCCCATCTTTGATGAGGTTTTTTTGGGGGTGCGCAACCCGTGGGGTGGGGGTAGCTTGTGGAGGTTTTTTTCCCTTTTTGCCTCCCCCCACACCGTTTGTGATGCCCCCTGGCTCTCAGTAAAGGAACCTGGGCAGACTCACCCCAGCTTGATGATGAGGGACGCTAGGTATTGAGGGGGAAATTTAGGAGGAAAGGAAGATGGGAGGGTAAGAATGAGGGAGGGAAGGAAAGAAGGAAGGAAGGGGAGAAGAATGGCTGGAGACAGGGAAGGAAGGGTGAGAGCTAATTACCTGGCCTTCCCCGGGGGGTGTTTGGTGTATGTTTAGGTTTTTCAGACCCTGATACACCCCAACACACAGAGTCTCTCTCTCTCTCTCTCTCTCTCTCTCTCTCTCTCTCATATTCAGGCACACCCACACCCACAAGTGATTGATCTGGAACCCACTGTCTTATGCATTGTCTTGCACACACACACAGACTCACACTCCCTGTCTCTCTCTGTCTCTCACTCACACAGCGTTGATGTACATTGAAAGTGTCTCGTTCCAGGGCTGTAGAGGCTTAAATGGAATGGGTTTGTTCCATCCACATCAGGACCTTTCCCCATCAGTCATTCACTCTCAAGTTCTACCAATTGCAGTTCAACATGCAAATTAGCTCTCTCCAACGTTCTGTTTCCAGGCCTGGCTAGATTCTCTCCAGAATTCCAGGACCTTTGCCTGTCAGTCATTCACTCTCAACCAATCACAATCCAACATGCAAATCAGCTCTCTTTAACATTCTGTTTCCAGGCCTGGCTGTTAAACTGCCATTTTTCTCCCATGGCACCATGGGAGGTGTAGTTTCTGTTATTTTCCCCATTTTGTAGGGCTTAGGCTCCACTCTCGGCCCCCGGACCCTCGTGGCGATGGTCTCAGTTGGGCAAGGTAAGTGTGGCTGGCTTATTACGGGATAGGCTGAGTGGGTGCAAACACGCATTCCGGATACGCACGACCACATCCCTTTCTTATAGGTTAAGATTATTAATATTATTATTGCATGCTATCAAGTCAATTTCAACTTATCATGGTCCTTCCAGGGTTTCCTGGATAGAAGATATACAGAATTGGTTTCTTCTTCTTGTGTCGTATCCAATTCCAAATATTGGCTATCATCATGGTAATCACCTATGAGGATTGTCCATGGAACAATATAATGCAGTGGCCTTCCATTTACCTTCTGCATCGCAGTGTGACCCCCATACCACTGATCCAGTTCCATGAGTCACTTTCTGGTCCTATGCCCTTTTGGCACACAAATTCCTCATCAGCCCCAGACCAGTATTGCTGAAGCTGCTGCCCTCCATCAAGATGGATTCAAGTGGGATTTAATCCACTTGGGGACCCTCACCCTTCCCTGTGGACTTTAGCACTCAAGGCTGTTAGTCCTCAGGACTGTCGGGTTGCTGCCTGACACTCAGTGTTGAGTCGCTGGCGGTATGGTCTACTCTATTACCATAGCAGGATAACCTGATCAGACTGGTAGAACTAGTTTACCATGTCCTTATTTTGGGGGCATCCTGGGACTATTCAGCTTGTCGATGACTAAATAGGCTATCTCTTCTCACAGAAGGCACAGTGTGGAATTACACTCCCAACTTCTGGCTCTGTTTAATCATACTTGCAGAAGTAAAACAAGTGAAAAGAAAACATAAGACAAAAAAAGTTCTAAATACACAAAACCATGAAAACAATCTAAAGCAGCAGGCGTCCTCCAATTGCATCAAAAAAGTGAACAAAAATAAAATCCAGCCCTGTCTTGATCATTTTGGAGCTAGTGCAGGTGCCATAGCACAAGTATTATAAGATCTTGATGCTCCGTCTTATTAATTTCACAGGTAAGTACTGCACCAAATGCAGTTTCTGAACAGTCTTCAAAGGAAACCCTACTTTTATCACATTACAATACTCTGGTGTGGAGGCTGCGACAATATGAAGAACCAAATAAGAGTTAGTCATGGGTTTCCAACTCTCAAACATTTTACCTGCATCCTGGGCATTTTTACATCAGGTTTTGCATCTCCAATACAGAGAGTGCCAAAATTTGTAAACACATTTAAAGAGATGTTATCTATGTCTTACTTTTTGAAGTTGAATTGAATTATGGTTGCAATGTATAGTATGGTGTTCACTGACAATAAATGATGCTAGTGTCACCATGCAACAGGCAGGACAGTCAAAGAAAATGGTGGAAGCATAGTTGTTGTTTGAGGAGAGCAAGACCATTTTGAAGAAGTGTGTATGAGTTTTCCCCCACATTCTCCTGACTTGACACCACTGATTTCTTCCTATGGGTGACCTTAAAGGATGTGGTATACCGTACGGCAGGGGTTCCCAAACTTTTCACGCTGCAGGCCAGTTCCGTGGTTGAGCGTGCTGGTAACGTGGTTCCTCACACCGGAAGCGGAAATAAAACACGCATGCACAAAACGCTGTTTTAAATGCACCTGCGGCTGTCGTAAATGCATTTATGTGCATGTGGGGGGTGCATTAAACTTCTGCTTCTGGGAGGGGTGAGAGCAGCATGGGCCGGATTATTTGGTGCCGTGGGTTGGATCCGGCCTGTGGGCTGCAGTTTGACCACCCCTGCCTTAGGTGGAAAAACAGCTACACAAGGAACTGAAATGGCAACACAAGTGGACATTTTGGTCACCATTACTCAAGCAGTAATTCGCTATAATCAGAAGTGTCTGGGCGCCAATGGCAACTACTTTGAGCACCTCTTGTAATTGCAAAAGTCAAACATGACTTGTGTTCATCTTTTGTTATAAGTATATATTGAATGTTACCATTTTAATATTTTAACATTTTTGCACCCTCTGTATATATTTTCACCTGAGTAGTTGCGGAGGGATGGAATTCACATTTTCCGTATTGCCACCACATTCTGGGCCACAATATACTGCACCTCAATTTAGCCAAATCTACTAGGTCCCACCTCTGACTCTGCTCTACATAAATACTGTAATCTCAAACATTTCCCTGGTGACAGTCACAAGGGAACGCAGCTAGTGAGTCCATCAGGTGACAGACTTTGGATACCATAAAAGATAGGAGAACGAGGTGGATAGATTGGAGCCAATGACAAGGCCGAGACACTTTTCTGCCTCAGGTGAGGGACAAGATAGTGTCCCCTTCTATTGGGTTTACAAATGAGTGCTGAAGTGGCAGTTGAACCTTATCTAACCAAACAATAGCAACAGAACAGCAAAGGAACAGGCTGTATGAGTGGCCACAGACCAGTTAGGAAACAACCACAGGCATTACCTTTTAACAGAGGGGAATGAGAATTTGCCGCTTGAGGTGGTTGTCGTACTGCCTACTGCTAGGTCCAGCCCTGACTATAGAGTACAATCTACTGGGACGTTTTCCCTGTGCAGGCTGCAATGAAATTAGTAAGAACTGTGCAACAGCACATTAGGGATACCTACAGGGCCCCCTTAAAGAAGACTGCCTGGTATAGCTTGGGCAGAATGAGCCTTGTTGGTTTTATGTGTTATGAAAATCACTAGTTATTTCAGACACTTTTATTTGTACTGTGGTTGTGAGATTTTCTGCCTCAACCACCAAGATAACATGGATGCCTTCTAAAAGACTTGGGAAAGTTATTGTTTAAGACCTATGGCTCCTAGTATCTTCCAGCCATTTTTGAGAGCCGGGGTTCCCAACCTAAGGCTTGCGGGCCATATCTGTCCCATAGCACCATTTCAAGGGCATTTGAGAAACAAAATGACCACCCCTTTGAAGCTGTGACAAAATGGCCACCCCCATTGTGCAGGCAGGGCAAAATGTCTGTCCGGCCCACAAAGCTGACTGAAAGAGTGTGACCCGGCCCCCTGGCTTGAAAAAGTTGGGAACCCTTGTTTGAGAGTGATTGTGCTGGCTCAGTAGTCTGGGAGTTGTATTCCCCACAAATTGTGTTTTCAGCGTCTGTGCCTGGGAACCTTGAGCTATGCAAGGCTTGTATGCCCTTTTCCTAGTAATCACAAAATGCATTGGACTCTAGATTCTGATACAGTATGTGGATTAGATGGTCTGTCCACATCTCATTCAGCTGTCCTTTACAAGATGAAGGCATAATCTGAATTAGCCATTTCCTATTGCTTCATATCTGGGGTTCGTGTAGCAGCTAGATTGTCTTTGGCTGCAGGCAAATACTCAAGAAATGGAAATGTTTAATTGAAGGCAATCTTCAAGAAAGAAAGAAAACAGATCAAATCAGGCATGTCTGTGACAGTCCAAAAAAACATGTGGCTTCCAAGCTAACATTGAACCTCTTTGCTCCCTTTCTCTACTGAGGAGCTGCAGAGAAGTTCAAGCATAAACAATGCCCCCCCCCATGCCCCCTCCCTTCCTCAAACTGTGTTTTCAGCTTACATCCCCACTGGCGTTTTCTTAACAAATTGTGCAACATCCTGGATTCCATAGACCAGTGACTCTACAAGGCTAAGGAAATAGTAGAGAAAATGTAATGGGGTTGGAGCAGACAAAAGACGCAAGGGAGGAAGGGACAAATGTCAGCTATTAGGACAGGAAGGTGGCCCAGAAAAAAGAAAAAGGAAACATTTGCGGAGGTGTGATCCAGAAAGTCCTGGGTTATCTCTAATAAGTGCATGTCCTTCCTTTTTTCTTCCTATGGCAGGGGTTCCCAACCTTTTCAAGCTGGGGGCCGGGTCACGCTCTCTCAGTCAGCTTCGAGGGCCAGATGGTCATTTTGCCCTGTCTGCATGATAGGATGGCCATTTTGTTCCAACAGCTTCAAAGGGGCAGCTGTTTTGTTTCTCAAATGCTCTTGGAGGGGTGGAGGGCCACATGAAATGGCGCTGTGGGCCAGATCTGGCCCATAGGCCTTAGGTTGGGAACCCCTGTCCTATGGCTTTCTCTACTGCTCTGCAGACCGAGGTTCAATGGATAAGGTATTGGCTCTTTTATTGTGTGGACACAGTCATACCAAGATTGTGTCTTTATCCCAGTTAGAGTAGGCCTATTTGAATCAACAGAATAAATGATGTCTCCTCTCCAGTCTGCATTCAGAATCTGACTGGGTTGGCAGACCTGGCAAGAGGATAATGTCCTTCATTAAGCGTGGAGTTGCAAGTTATTGGGGAGTGAGGGCAGTTAAAGAACATTTTGTGGCAAAGAAATTTCTGATCTCCAACAGGAGGAAATAAGGGGGGGGGGGGAGGTTGAGTTCATGAAGAACGACTGGGATGATGCTTCTCTGGCTCTTATTCAGCATCTGTGGCTAGAGCA
Organism: Bradypodion pumilum; assembly: GCA_035047305.1. Taxonomy (NCBI): domain Eukaryota; kingdom Metazoa; phylum Chordata; class Lepidosauria; order Squamata; family Chamaeleonidae; genus Bradypodion; species Bradypodion pumilum. Next base: position 13,774,858 of record JAWDJD010000008.1, read on the forward strand.
GGGATTCTCAACCTACGGCCCATGGGTGGAGCCCATGGCACCATTTCATGCCCCCCCTTAACCACACCAGGAAGTGCCATGTGGTGGACGAAGGGCAAAATGGCTGTCTGGCCCCCAAAGCTGTCTGAGGGAACATGACCCAGCCCCCAGTTTTAAAAGGTTGAGAACCTCCTGGGCTACTAGAGGCTGTGTTACCTCAATCTGACTAATGACAGGGCCCTCCTTATGTGAGATGGGTCTGCAAATTTTCATGTCCAGAGTCACTCTGAGTACCTGCTGGATCAAAGTTAGAAAATTTAGAAGTTGGGATGGCTGGATTCTCCTTAGAAACAGTCTCATTAGAGTGCAGGTGTTGACAGGAAGCCAGAATTCTCTATTTCCTTTGGGGTAGGGGTGGGGAGGAGATGAGCTTCTCTAAGTTATGTGTGAAGCTTTGCAAGCCGTGGTTATAGGATTCCATATCCAGCTGCAGATAGCAAATGATGGATAGGGGCGGACAAAGAAATAGGTTGTTTTCTTCTTCACATGCTGTATCCAATTCCGAATATTGGCGATCCTCATGACAATCAGCCATGAAGATTGTCCTGAGAACAATATACTGTAATGCAGTGGCCTTCCATTTGCCTTCTGCATCACAGCATGGCATCCGTACCACTGATCCAGTTCCGCTAGTCACTTTCTGTTCCTGAGCCTTTTTGGCATACAAAGTCCTCATCAGCATTGATGAAGCTGCTGCCCTCCATCAAGGTGGATTCAAGTGGGATTTAATCAATTTGGGGACCATCACCCATCTCTGTGGATTTCACCTCCCAAGGCCATTAGTCCTCAAGGTTGTCAGGTTAGTTATCCGCCGCCGGATGATCAGTGTTGAGTCGTTGGCAGTATGATCAGCTACTCTATTACCATAGCAGGATAACCTGGCCAGATTTCAAGATAGTTTTCTAGGGGTCAGAATGGAAAGTTTCTCATCTTTATTCCTGGAGAAGCCAAGCCAGATAGGTTTGAGGTAAGAACCTTAATGGGTTTTGTAGTTTCGGCTGATGTCTTGAGCTCACGTAACAATATCTGCCCATCCAACTAGAGCGGACCGGAGGGGCTCTTTAAAAATACCAACTGCTAGAGAGGCGAGCCTCTCTAGTACTAGAAGAAGAGCCTTTTCGGTATCCGCTCCGGCCCTATGGAACCTCCTGCCAGTTGAACTGTGTCTCCATACAGAGCTGCTGCCCTTCAGGAAAGAGCTGAAAACCTGGCTGGCAGGGTAGGTGTGGGCAGATGGAGAGGGAGCAACCACCACCACCCACTGGTTCATTTAGAGCAGGATCACTCATGTTTTAAAAAGTTTTTAACTAGATTTTTAATTGGTGCGGGTGGGAGGTAGTTTTTTCAGTGTTTTTAGGGATTTTAAGGGTTTCTATAGTTTGAGCGTTGGGGATTTTATGTACACCGCCCAGAGTCGAATGTCGATTGGGGCGGCTATACAAATTGAATGAATGAATGAATGAATTCTGCAATGTATAGGTGCCAATCCCTCCACATACCAATGTCTATAATGGACCCCAGACCTCCCTCTCAAGAGTAGCTGCTTTGCTTTCCTGTCCATTTGCAGGTTACACTTTGCTTACTTACCCTGAGCTCTCCCAGGGAGACGGGTGATGGTGTGTGTGTAAATTGTGATATGTGTGTGTGTGATGATCTCACCCTGACTTGGGGCTTATCAGGGCTAGACGGAGCTTGCACTTGAGGAAGGGGCCGCCCAGACACTGCTTATTTGCAGAGGATAAAGTGTACTGTACAGGGGCAACGTCAGAGAGACATGAAGAACCTTTCCCTTCCACCCTTCTTTTCTACCCCCACCCCGCTCTGTCAGCACCCAGCCTGCTGCATCCACACCACGCTGGCTTGCAGCTCATCCCCTCCCCATCCCCAGACAGCAGGGATGTTTTGAGCTTACTTGAACTCCCAGCCCACAAGGGACATCCAACCCTCCCCTTCTCTCAGTCATGCTGTGGGTGGAAAGAATCATGGCTGCAGAAATTCTCTCTCTGGAGCTCGTGTGTGTGTGTGCATATATATAGGAGAAGTCACCCTTTATGTGACAGACTTTTAGGTGGGCTCCATGTCTTCCCCAGCTTTTTAGGAAGAACAGAATATCAACGTTCTATTTTTACATCCCTCTCTTAAATCAAGAATCATCATATTTGTGTGCCATCAAGTCAATTCTGACTTGTGGTCATTCTTTTCAATGTTTTCCTTCCTAAAGGGCAATATTGCCCTTTAGGAAGGAACTAAAGACCTGGCTGGCGGGCCAAGTTTGGGGTGCGGGTAGGGATGGGGGTACCATTGGGTGGTTGGTATAGAGAAGTGTGCCTTCCCCCAGGGTCCCTTTGGTTCTTGCGCACCTTTTAGGGGTGGGTTTTGTTTTTTAAAAAACTTTTAACTTTTTTATCATGTGTCTTTTATGTATTTACTGTCCGCTATGTAAACTGCCCTGAGTTGGGTTGTACCTGAGTGGGCGGTATATAAGCGTGAAAAATAATAAATAAATAAATAAATAAATAAATAAATAAATGTTTTCCAGGTAGCAAATACTCAGGCGTGTCTGCTACAGTAATACTCCGGATAACGTTAAAACTTGGTTCCACAAGTCTTAACATTATGCAGTTGTGCGATGCATGCACCGCACAACGTTAAAACCCTATGGGATGTATCGCACAATGTCAAACTCCATAGAGATACATTGTAACCAGCACAGATTTCAGTGGATATTGTGCGATACATCCCATAGGATTTTAACGTTGCGCGGTGCATATTTGTTCTTCAGATTCCTTAACGTTATGCGGTTTTAACGTTGTGTGGTACAAACGTTATCTGGGGTATTTCTGTATTCCTTTCTTCTGGGAATGCCCTGGGACTGTGCAGCTTGCCCATGATTACACAGGCTCGCTCTTCTTAAATTGAGTGCTTCTGAACACATGCAAGATATATCTTCTTTTTGTGAGAACAAAGTGTTCCTTTTTAAAGTGACCTCCTGGGCAGAAAACTGCCAATGAGCCCATGCCATTGGTGGGGAATATCTGTTCTATTTTAAGAGAAAGGATGTAAGGACATAGTGACTCTGAGCACATGGTACGCATCATTGGCTATTTCCCGAAACCAAAAGAAAACAGAACAAATGACAAATAAACCCCAGGATCTTCAGTGATCTTGGAGTGGAATGTGAACATGTTCCTTTCTTGTACATTGTTTTACCCTGATAGTTGTTGAGAAAGGCAACATCTTCCCTAGGTGTGCTCTGATCCAACGTTTGCCTTGTGTTTGGTTTAAGGGACCCAGCCATATAAGAGGGGAGGAGGCAAGTAAGAGGGAGTATTTTCAACACAGCTTAGCTCTGGTTTGAATCCCTTATAGGAAACAAGGAGGAGGAAGCGTAGGGCTCTCGTGATGAGTAGACTGAATAATAAGCATAGTCAGCTCATGCACCATCAGGGATTAGAGACCTAGATTTCCAATATAGAGGGGGTGTGGCTTCCTGACATTCTGCTTCTTCTTGTAGGCAGCTTCTAGAATCCAACATGGATGATACAGATTCAGTTTCTACATTGAGCCCACTCTCTTTCTCTTTTGCACATTCCATGTACAGTACTGCTTACCCCATGTAGCTGGAACAGTGAATAACAACCTCTGCTTCTCCAGTTGCTTTGGATTTCAATTCCCCAAATCTCTGATCATTGGCCATGTTGGCTGGAAATTCTGAGATATGAAGTCCAAAGCATCAGCAATTGTTTAACATTTAATGTACTTGAAAGCTCCACTCAGTTTCTATAACTTGATTCCAACACACACACACACCAACCTGTATGTCTGATGCAAGATTCTGTGGAGGCCAAGGCAGAGAAGCAAATAGTGCACATGCTTCCCAAATTCAAAGTGCACATTACCCTACACCAGTAGGTCCCAACCTTTTTTTTTTTTTGGGGGGGGGGGAGGATCAGCTATTCTTTGACTAAAATTTCCAGAAGCCTTCACTATTGGCTTTGCTGGCCAGGATTTCTGGGAGCTGTAGTTCAGGAACATCAGGGACTTCAAGTTTGGGAACCATTGTCCTACGTCAACCAGTGACAATTGATTACCTGAGGCAAAACATCTCACAAGCACCTTTAACATCAAATAACAGACAATATGCACACTAGGTCAGGTGAAAGGAACTGCAAAAAGTGGCTTCATTTTGACAGTTTCACATCTGACTTAGACATGGAAAAAGAAGAAGACAGTCTGCATCTATTACTTGAGGCAGCTGCCTCACTTTCCTTAAGTGTAGGCCTGGCCTCATAAAAATTGATAAGACGCTGCAGTAAAAGACATGCAGGGTACCAGATGCTGGACAGAGGTTCCATAGGTTCTGTAACGATTCAAATGGAGGACACCTTCAAAAAGAAGATAGTTGTCCAAACATTATTAAGATAGAATATATGGCCACCCTAGTAGAAATAGAGGATTGGCAAACTACAGATCTGACTTAGCATAAAGCAGCTTCACAGATGTTTGGTATCAGTTTGGTTCTGCGTAAAATCTTAGAAAGAGACATTTTAAAGATCAGTTTGACCTAGAGATGTTGGTGAATTTTGGGACCTGTTCAGAACCTAACTGAAGAAGGCTGAAATTGTTGGTGCATTTGCATCTTTTGTACAAGAGCTGTAAAAGAAGCATGTGTTATTTTGCTTATATATTTGTTAATCTACAACCAACTAGCAGTGTCCTGCGGAGCTATTTATAAATGTAAATATAAAAGTAAGAACATTATACAACAAAGGCAAACTAGCTGAAAGGTGGTAAAATATTAGAATGTTTAAAAAATGTAATGACGCTTAACCAATAAAATCAAATATAAGAATGAATATAACGGATGGAATGTCTGCTAGAGAGTATGACTTGGTTAATTCAACAGGAATACATGGAAGCAGGCAATATGGCTACAAACATTCTTTGTTTCATTTGCATAATTTATGTAGACAAACAGAACTCAGCTTTACTACAGATCAGAAAACCAAGGAGAGGAGAATTTGATGCAGAGTCTCAATTGTGACTGTTGTCTCCATTTTATAATGTGCAAAGATGCTCTGGGAACTGGATCAGTGGTACAGGGGTCATGCTGTGAGGCAGAAGGCAGATGAAAGGCCACTGCATTATACTCTCAAGACAGTCTTCTTGGCTGATCACCATGATAATCACCAGTATTCGGATTCAAATATGGCAGAACAAGAAGAAGAAAAATGGCACAATTCAGTTTTCCCTGGCACAGAATTTTGTTTCTTGAAACAGTTGATTTTGACTTTTGCTTTTCTTCAAAAGTCAACACCTATGTTGATTTCAATGTTCTTCTTTCATCTGTAATTTGCAAAGAAGCTGTATTGTTTTTATTTCATTTTGCCAAGAGTGTATATATCTCCAGTACCTGTAAATCAGAGCAAAAACCCGGGGTACACAAAAGAGCTGCCTCAGAGATTGTGGTATCTTTTGGGTGAACCCTGGTATCGACAACCTTATATTGATGACTAATCTTTCTCATACTAGGTCAGGTGAAAGGAACTGCAGAACAAACTCATCAAAAGGTGCCTTCATTTTGACAGTTTCACGTCTGGCCTAGAAACGGAAGAAGAGCTAGAAACTGAACTAAGATCCAATTATAGATCTTTGTCTGGATATCAAATCCTAAATAAAAAACATACACAATAAATCAGTGATTCTCAACCTGCGGTCCATGGGCCAGATGCAGCCCATGGCACCATTTCATGTGCCCCCCACCCCGCCGCCGCCACCACACCAGGAAGTGCCATATGGTGGAGGTAGGGCAAAATGGCCATCTGGCACCCGAAGCTGTCTGAGGGAGCGTGACCCGGCCCCTGGCTTAAAAAGGTTGAGAACTCCTGCAATAAATATATAAATAGTCAGTCCTTGGGCATACAGTGAATGCATTGCATTCATCAGTAGGTGATTGTAGCCACCTCAACACCTGAGACTGATAACAATGGGAGATGGAGTCTGAATGCAAAGGCTAGAGCCACAACTCCATGGAAAATCTGGAACGTGTGCTCTGAGTTTCAATAAGACGCTCTTAGTTTCCCTGCTTTAAATGGATGAGGAAGGGGGGGACCCACAATCTTGGCAACGGAAGCACCCGCTCTGTACATCCTTGGAGCACTAAGAGACAAGGAAGCATTTGCAACATCTCTCTTTCGACTAAACGAGGAGACTATGACAGCTCCATTCTGAAATCATCATCCTTGCCAACGCAGCCTCAAAGAACTTGGCTAGTCCCTAATCCCAGCCTTGCTGCTGGCGCATGTTTTTTTATGTGCTGCTGATTTATGCACAGCCATCCACTCGACTGTGTGGTCAGAGACATCTCAGGGAGCTCCGGCATGTTTGCGTGCATGGATCAGCGAATCTCGCTGTTGCACCAGCTTGTGCAATTCAAGGGCATACATGAGCTCCCTCTTTTTCTATATCACGTCTTCTGCTATGTGAAACGTTCTCCAACTACACATCATTGCACTGCTGCGTGGGCAGATGACATTATATACTCAGTATGAAATGCAATATATCTCTCTCCATCAATTTTAAATGTGCATTAGCACACAGATCTGCATGCTCTGTACACTTGCCTATTCACAATTAACAAGCCCAAATGATTTTTCCACAGTGGCACAGGTGGGTTCATAAATGTCCACTTTAAAACGTTTGTGTTTGGAATCACAACATTCAGCAGTACAGTATATATATATTTTTTGCCATTTTAAAAAATATCAGTTATTTTGCTTGGTTGAAGTACCTATCTATGTATTGTAATCTGTTTTGAGCTCTTTGGATCTGAGAGATTTCATACTAATTGCTATATGCAAAGTGTGATCCCATGGCTGTATATTACCCCCAGGAGCCCAAATACAGCCTGCAATATCCCTTATGATCCCAGCTACACCACCCTAACATCTCCTACAACAGTGGTGGTGAACTTATGGCAGTGTGTCAGAGGGGACATTCACAGCCCTGTGGGCATGCGCACCATCATCCCAGGGAAAAGTTTGCCTCGCCCCTCTGCCCAGTAGACCAATGGGAGTGTTTCTTCCCTCCCCCAGCACAGACTTTGCCCCGCCCCTCTGCCCAGCAGCTCAATGGGAGCACTTCCTCCCTCCCCCAGGTCAGAGTTCATCCCACCCCTCTGCCCAGAAGCTCAATGGGAGTCATACCTGTCAACCTTCCCGGATTAGCCGGGATTTCCCATTTTTCGGCGCCGATTTGCACCATTTCCTGCCCGGAGCTGCCAAAACCCCAGAATTTGGCAGCGGGGGGAAAGAGGTACTGCACATCCCTTCTGCACAAGTCGCCTTCTACTCATGCGTAGAAGGCTTTTACACTTGCGTAGAACCCTTCTACGCATGCGTAGAAGGCTACACATGCGTAGATGGGTTCTAGGCAAGCGTAAAAGGGTTCTACGCAAGCGTAAAAGCCTTCTACGCATGCGTAGAAGGTGACTTGCGCAGAACGGTTCTGCGCAGGTCCCGGATTGTCCGGAGCCGCGGTTGACAGGTATGATGGGAGTGCTTCCTCCCTCTCCTGTCTGGGGTAAGGCAGGCAACTCACATGCGGCGTGAGGGTGCAGCATGGACGGCAGCCTGTTGCGTCTGTGGCGAAGGTGAGTTTGGGCACTCAGTCTCTAAAATGTTCACCATCACTGCCCTGCAAAGTCTCTTTGTGCCCTTTATGGTACAAATAAATACTCTAGCAGTAGCTCCATTCCTCCCAAGCCCCTCAAATGGCTATTGGGCTACCACCCAATCCCTGAGAATGCCAGATTTTCTTTATTTTTATTTCCTTTAGCAGTAACAGAGATGCACATATAGAAAAAGAGGGAGCTCACACATACCCTTGAATTGCACAAGCTGGTACAACTATAACATTCTAGTTCTCATGCTCTTAGTAGAATGATGCTAATCAAAGAATGGACATTTTGCAAAAGAACGTAGCAGAGACAGTTACTTCAAAATCTTCCTCATGGCTGCTCTTTCTAGAGGTTTGCAGACAAACAGGAGAGGCTTCTTTACTCTTCCTATCTGAGCAGCGCTTAACACAGTTACTTTTAGGAAGAGATGTGCTAAAATTACTCATTACTTTCCTAGGTCATAATTACTGTTGAAATGGTTGTGCTTGCAAAAATAGTTGGGTCTCCTACACATTAATGCATTGCATTGTTATTACTGCATCCAATTAATGTAGTCATCCCCAAAACATCAAGAGAAACCACCACCACCACCACCATCCTCTGACATTTCCTTGTCAAATTCTAGGTCCTGCTGTTCACGATCCCCACGCTCCTGCAAAGCAAACGCAACATAATACAACAATTCCATGGTACTGTACAATGTAATAGTTTGTGGGTAAACACTTCAGCTATGTGAACATTAGTTCTTTCAGCCTGGGATCAAAGATGGCTCCCCGAGGATAGCTATAAGATGAGTTCCCATATAAAGAGCCTCCTTGGAGATTGTGATATTTCTGAACCACAGTCGGGCATACCCCAGGCAACAGCAACTTTATGCTGGTTTATCTTTCTTATAAACTAGGTCTGGTTAAAGGAACTATGGAATGAATTCTCCAAAAGGTGGCTTCATTTTGGCAGTTTCACGTCTAGCCTAGACATGGAAGAAGACTACATTCAACCTTTTGTTTAGTGCAATATGTTACATTAGAGTAGGCCCATTGAAACAGCTGTGGAACGGGTCTGTGAAATCTCCAGCCCCTGGAATACTAAACCACACCTGCTTGAGCAAAGGTTCTGCCTGCATCTCCAGGTGCTCACCTTGCCCAGAAGAGTCGCCATGAAAGCTGAATTTATTTGAACAAGGAAATGGAGAAACCAATAAGTTGTTTATTGACTCCAAACCATGAGTTAATTATTACAGAATTCGCTGCATGTTTTTCACTTGCAGCATCTGCTCATAACGACAGCAAGGATTTCATATCTGAATAAGTTCACTGAGTTTGCAGCAGATGTGGGATTCTAGCAATGAAAGAGGGAAATTATGATACAGTAATTAGATTTCTTCCTCTCTATCATCGTTGTCGTCATCAGCTGCTACTCGTATCCAAGCATACATTTTTCTTGGAAGTCATTTTCTCCGTTGATGGATGTGTCTCTGGTGACTTAATAAACTGATCCTGGCATGAAAACATGTGACCACACACATTACACTGAATAGATAGTGGAGGGCGTAGTTGAATTTGATGAAGCTTTTCAAGTTCATATGCTGCTAGGAAAGTGGATAGTCTTTCATTTGATTCTAGAGCTTGTGGAGAACATTGTTCCTACCCCACCATGGAGTGAACACTTAGCAGATTTGTACACATCAGGGGGTTTAGAGGGCAAGGTTTTTTAGGTCAAAAGGTATCAGTTCCTGCTAAGTTTGAAGTCCAGAACTTCTTGTTTCACAAATTAAGCACTGGGAGCGTTTTGACTGTAAAGTCAGTTCAATTGTGGAGCAAATAATCCAGGAATGCAAAGAGCAAGTCTGGGTTCGCCCTAGAAGTGTTGCTTACAAGCCCTTGTTTGGGCTATATCACTTCAAAATGCAAATGGGGTGGGGACATACAACTAAATGTTTCTTGCTATAAATAGATATTTTTTATTATTATATTATATTATATTATATTATATTATATTATATTATATTATATTATATTATATTATATTATATTATATTATATTATATTATATTATATTATATTATATTATATTATATTATATTATAAAATAGATATATTTTATTTTTATTTTATTATCTGTTTTATTGACTACACTAAGGCATTTGACTGTGTGGACCACAACAAGATGTGGCAAGTAATTAAAGAGATGGGAATACCAGAGCACCTCATATGCCTCCTGAGAAATCTGTACATGAACCAAGAAGCAACAGTTAGGACAGAACATGGAATGACAGAGTGGTTTGGAATAGGAAAAGGAGTAAGACAAGGCTGCATTTTGTCACCATGCTTATTCAACCTATACACAGAGCACATAATGCGCAGTGCAGGGATGGAGGAATCACAATATGGGATTAAAATCGCTGGGAGAAACATCAACAATCTGAGATATGCAGACGATACCACCCTAATGGCAGAAAGTGAGGAAGTCCTAAAGAATCTCTTGATTGGGCTGAAGGAGGAGAGTGCAAAAGCTGGCTTGAGACTCAATATCAAGAAAACCAAGATAATGGCAACAGGCCCAATCAGTTCCTGGAAGATAGATGGGGAAGAAGTAGAAGCAGTGACAGATTTCACTTTTCTAGGATCAAAGATCACTGCAGATGGGGATTGTAGCCATGAAATAAAAAGGCAACTGATTCTTGGGAGACAAGCAATGAGAAACCTGGGGAACATAGTGAAAAGCAGAGACATCACATTGAAAACAAAAATTAGAATAGTCAAAGCAATGGTTTTCCCAGTAGTAATGTACGGATGTGAGAGCTGGACAATTAGGAAGGCTGAACGCAGAAGAATAGATGCCTTTGAAATGTGGTGTTGGAGGAGGGTTTTGAGAGTCCCCTGGACAGCGAGGAGAACAAATAGGTCAATCTTAGAAGAAATTAACCCTGAATGCTCACTGGAAGGTCAAATAGTAAAGATGAAGCTAAAATACTTTGGACATCAAATGAGAAGGGGGGATTCACTTGAGAAGGCATTGATGTTGGGAAAGGTGGAGGGCAAAAGAAGAAGGGGGAGGCCAAGGATGAGATGGCTAGATGGCATTGTAGACACAATGGGCACAGAGCTGGGAGGGCTGAGTGGGATGGTGGAGGACAGAGGTGCCTGGAGAGCAATGGTCCATAGGGTCGCAAAGGGTCGGAACCGACTGTGCGACTGAACAACAACAAAAAATAAATAGATATAAACAAATATATAGCCATATTTAGCTGTTAGGGGAATCATTTGGCTAGAGATACCTTCCTAGCAGAACAATTTTTATGTATTGTAGGATTTTGTTTCTTCATGTGCTGTAGCCAATTCTGAATATTGGCTATCACCATGGCAATCAGCCATGAAGATCGTCCTGGGAACAATATAATGCAGTGGTCTTCCATTTGCCTTCTGCATGGCAATGTGACACCTGTACCACTGATCCAGTTCCTCAAGTCACTTTCTGGTCCTGAGCCCTTTTGGGCACACAATGTCCTCCTCAGCCCAGGCCAGTATTGATGAAGCTGCTGCCCTCCATCAAGATGGAGTCAAGTGGGGTTTAATCTACTTGGGGACCTTCACCCTTCCTTGTGGACTTTGCCACCCAAGGCTACTAGTCTTTAGGGTTGTCAGGTTAGTTAACCACCGTCTGACAATCAGCGTTGAGACACCTGAGGTATGGTCTACTCAATTGCCATAGCAGGATAACCTGGCAAGAGAGGCAGGATTTTGTTTAAATATGGAAAAATAATTAATTCATTCATGCTCCCATCTATAACAGAGAGCACTAAACAGTTATTTTTGGAGGGTAATTCCTCTAACTCTCAGTGGTCATGTTGGCTGGGGAATAATGGAATTGTAGTCTCAAAAAAGGAACTTTTTCAGGTGTTAGTATAGCTGGAGAGGAATTTATAATCACAGTGACTATAGAGAAAATTGGTTGGAGTCAATGGGAGCTGTAGTTCAGCATATTTATGGGATACCTGTAAGGGGTGGCTGAAATACAAATGCTGCTTAGCTATCTGAAGCCATGACACTAGTCCCCCAAAAAACATTTGCCAAATAACAGTTCTTCTAATCTTCCAGGTACCACAAAATTCTTTCTTGGTTTAGTTGCAACAAACTAATATGACTACCCACTGGAAGGAAATTGTTTTTAAGATGACACCATGGGCCTTAATGTGTCAGTATACATTTGAAGTCTCTTACCTTCCATGATGTTCCTCAGCAGACAAATCAGCATTTGAAAATGGTTCTCCAGGAGTTTGATATCTACTGATGTAAGGTTGCCTGATGCCCATTTTGTTAGAATTTTGATGCTTGGCCTTTCAGTTTTTCCAAGCATTTCGGAAGTACACATTTTATCTTTGATGCTGTCTTTTGGAGAGAAAAAAGCTGCTCTACCATATGGTGCTTAAGATTTATTTATTTTTAATTTTAATCGCCACATATTGTACTTCTGTTTTGTTATTTTATCTTACAGTGCTATCCCGGCAAAGTAATGTTGAGGGATGCAATATAAATAGTTTCTAATAAATAGGCTGGACTACAACTAGGTCCACTGGGCTCCAATTACAGTACATTTTATTATCTGGAGTGTTTCTGGGGATTCCCCCAAATTGGGGGGGGGGGAGGGAGAATTGTGCATACAGTTAAAAAGATGTGTATATTTAATAAAAATGTTAAGTTAAAGAGGCATCTATAAATAAAGACCAGCCTGCAGCAGAAAGGCTCCATATCGGACCTAAACAAAGAGTTGAATTGGGATGACAAAAAGCTCATCTTAACATTACTCATGCTAGTAAGATGGCATGGCTGTCAAAGTGAGCAAAGAAATGGGTGTCACAATTGTGGAATTTCACTTACACCATGTAGCCTCATGCTGTTTTTTCTGGGAAAGCCAGCTATCCCCCTAAGAGTTAACATGATTAGGATGTTGAAGCTTGTAGCTGCTGCTATTATGGTTGATATAAACATGCAACCAGCACTTAAAGGAATAGCACAGGTGTTTCTGTACTTAGGTATGGCATTGGGAATTTGAAGGCAAAATAATTCCAGTCCATCTGGAACTATAATAGGGTGTACGTTCTCATAGATAAAAGTATTATCAGAAACTTGGTGCTTGAACTAGCAATAAAATATTGGGAGGAGGGCAAAACATAACTGAATACACTATAAGGCAGGGGTGCCCAAACTTTTCAGGCCACAGGCCTGATCATGCCCCCCTGGACAGCTGATCAGGCTGGTCATGTGGTAATTCCCACCGGAAGCAGAAATAAAATGCACATGTGCATGAGCATTACGCAATCGTGAATGCACAGAATGCTGTTGTAAAATGATCCATGGCTGACGTAAACGCATTTACGACAACCGTGGGTCATTTATGGCAGCATTCTGTGCATGCAAAATTGTGTAACGTTCCCCGCATGCACGTTTTACTTCCACTTCCGGGCATGACGAGACCTGAGTGCTGCATGACAGGGTGAGCTCCCATCATAGCTGTCAAGTTTCCCGTTTTGGCCAGGAAATTTCCCTTATATTCAAATCCAAAACTTAACAGGTATGGCTCCCATCTTGGTCTCGTGCCAACCTAGCAGTTCAAAAGCAAGAAATTGCAAGTAGATAAATAGGTATTGCTTCTGTGGGAAAGGTAACATTGTTCTGTGCATCTAGTCATGCCTGCCACTTGACCATGGAAATATCTGCAGATGCAGACAGTGCTGGCTCTTTGGCTGTAAACAGAGGTGAGCACCGTACCCTAGAGTCATACATGACTGGCTTTCAAGCAAAGGCAACATTTGCCTTTGCTTTTCATAAGAGTAAAAGGAAGAGCCAACCTATGTGATTCAGTGGGTGTTACTGTGTGAATGGGAAAAATAAAAATACTGTAGAGCTGTCAACCAAGTAAATAAAGTTATAGAATCCAGTGTTATATTTACTCAGAAGGATGTCCCATTCTTTTTCAGGGGCTTACTCACAGGAGAACACGTTTCATTGTATCCATTTTAATAGAGTGAGAATAATATCTTACACATTTTTAATCAGAAATAAGTCCCACTGTGGTCTGTGGCCCTTCTTGCTTTGTAGCTATGTATAGTCTGATTAATATGCAAAAAATTATGTCTGGGGGAAGGGAATCTCAAGCAGATCGTTCCCTCTTGAGTATGTCTATGAGAAAAAGAGGGGGGGGGGTCTTTTGTGCGCACAGGGACATGTGTATTTTGCAAGGCAGAAAAAGACACACTTTTCTAAAAGGGTCTAATCTGACATGTTTCCCCTTGTGTGTGCAAGATAGGCCTCTCTATTTAACACAGGGGTGCCCAAACTACAGCCCATGGGCTGGATCCGGCCCCCAACGCCAATTCACCCAGCCCACACTGCCCTCATCACTCCCAGAAGCGGAAGTAAAATGCCCCTGTACAGGCCATAGTTTGGGCATCCCTGGTTTAAATAGAGAAAATGGCACCTTAAAATCTATCTCATCCTGTTGCAAAACAGATTGCAAGGCACATTTTACTTCCGCTTCCAGTGGGAGGAGCCACGTGATCAGCCCACAGCCCAAAAAGTTTGCGCACCCCTGATTTAACAAAGCAACGTGAATATTTTTACTCCACTCCCATATACATCAAGCCCATCTGCAGCCACCCGCAATTTCAGAAAATTATTCCTTTCATTGGTTAAAAGGATACATTGGGAAAGCCTACATGAAGATATGAAGATGGTACTTCTTCTCTGTTGTTGTTGTGTCTCCTCCCCCTCCCAGAAACTGGTATTTAGGTAATAGCACTGTGGTGGCTTAGTGGCTAAGACACTGAACTTGATGACTGGAAGGTCAGCAGGTCAGCAGTTCCAGACCCGAATGCTGCATGACGTCTGTTCCTGCACTTGCCAACCTAGCAGTTTGAAAGTAAGGAAAGGTAACAGCATTCCATAAGAACAGCCTTGCTGGAACAGGCCACAGTCCATCCAGTCCAGCATTCTGTCTCACACAGTGACTCACCATTTGCTTCAGGGTATTCCATGCGCTCTGGTTTCTAGTCATGCCTGCCACATGACCACGAAAATGTCTGTAGATGCAGACAGTGCTGGCTCTTTGGCTGTGAATGGAGATGAGCACCAAACCCTAGAGTTGAATACAACTGGCTTTCGAGCAAAGACAACCTTTGCCTTTACCATGTATCTGAATCTAATGGCAACATATGTAACCCTTACTCATGACAGGTAGCCACTGATAGATTTATTCAATTTTTTTTAAAAAAGATATTGCTGCCGTATCGATAGACGATAGCATGTTAGAGGCTGTCTAAACAAGTTCTCAACCTTTTAAAGCCGGGGACCGGGTCATGCTCCCTCAGACAGCTTCAGGGGCCAGACTGCCATTTTACCCTTCCTCCACCACATGGCACTTCCTGGTGTGGTGCCACATGAAATGGCGCCACATCCGGCCCATGGGCCGCAGGTTGAGAATCCCAGGTCTAAACGATCATCCGGAGGCTGCCCTTGACGACCATGCAGTGGCTGCAGCTGGTCCAGAATGCGGCCGCCCAGGTGGTGAATGGGCATGGGCATTATGCTCATGCCTCTCCACTGCTTCGGGAGCTGCACTGGTTGCCAGTGTGCCTCCGGGTGCAATTCAAGGTGCTGGTTTTGACCTTTAAAGCCCTACATGGCAGTGGACTAGGATACTTAAGGGACAGCGTCACCCCAAGGTATTCTACCCGTCCTATGAGGGCAGACTGGAGAAGCTCAATGCTGGTCCCTGCTACAAGAGAAGCACACCTGACCGGGACCAGAAGAAGAGCCCTTTCGGTGTCTGCCCCAGCCCTGTAGAACCTCTTACCATCTGAATTACGCCTCCAGACAGAGCTGCTCCCCTTTAGGAGGGCACTTAAGACCTGGTTATGCCAGCGGGTGTAGGGGCGTCAAGTGTGATGGCCCAGTCCCGCTGGCTTATATAATTAGTGCCCTACAACTGACTTGTCTGGTTTTATTCCCCCCTCCTCCCCCTCTTAAGAGGTTAGGGAGGGTATTGGAGGGTGTATGTGTTTTAAGATTGTATTTTAGTTAGGGGTTTTAGTAATTTTTTTTATATCTCAATGCTTTTATAGTTTTTGTATTTTATTGTATTTCTTTTCATGCTGGTAGCCGCCCTGAGTGGTGTTTGCACCAATAGGGTGGGATATACTCGAAATAAATAATAATAAACATACCAATAGCCCATGTTTTAGGTGGCTATGACACAACTAAAATTTCAGCATCCCCAAATAGGAGTCATTGAATCGGGCCATTTTTGCCCAAACTGCACTTTTCTGAACCTTTGTGTAGGAGGTTCTACTATTTTGCCAGCTCTACTTTAACCCAAATCCCATGTGAGTATGTTCACTTGGGACTGGCTAAAGTAGAGATTTCTGCACTTTAAGCATTCTTCCTGCCATTTCCAGTATAAACATCTGGCTGACAGCTGATCAGAAAATGATAAATTCCCCAGAAAATCTGCAGATGGTCAGGGGAAATATTTTTTTCCTATACAATCATTGTTGCGCTGCGTCACTTTGGCAAAAGGATTTTTAAAAATCCATTTCAGTGTATTGCTGGTCTAACTGGATCAGCAGTACACAGAAATGGGATTTTCCCCTTTTCACTGAAGTGATGCAAAGATGATTGTGTAGAAAAAATATTTTATTTCTCCTGATCATCTGTAGGATATGGGAAACTGAGTTGGCAGAGGATTAAAATAACAATGGGAAGCAGGGATCGCACCCAATGGCATTTTGTTCCTCCCCCAACCTCAAGCTACTTTATAAAAGCCGTGCTACACTAGTCAAGGGCCAGTGTAGAAAAGCCCTTAGCTGATCAAACAGATTTCAGTCAGTTAATCTGATTCACCGACAAAACACTACAGACCTAAAATTAATTCTTCAGAGAAGCACGCTAGCTGCGTTTCTGCTTGAATCTTGGAGTGTGCCTTCCTAACTGGAATAAGAACAGCTTGAACAGTGATTCATACAGAGACAAAAAAAGAGAGCTACCTCTGGCTAAATACTATGCTAGGTCTCTGTCTCAGCAGAAATTAAATGTGCCATCGTATGTGCAGACGAGGCTAAATTATCCATAGTTATAGTAACCCATATTAATCACTACTAGTTCCCAACTGAGGAATGATAAAAACAACACATTAAGATGAGAATCCTAGAACTGTTGGTTGTTACGTTGCATCTCGCCACATTGAATGTTATTACACACTACTGTTTCTAAGAAATGACCAATGTTGTTTTCTAGATTTGTTGATTTAGCTTCCTACAGTTTTGCATAATGAAGTATATTCAAAGGCATTCACCCTTCTTCTTTTGCGTCTAGGCCAGACGTGAAACTGCCAAAACGAAGGCGCCTTCTGATGTGTTCATTCTGCAGTTCCTTTCACCTGATCTAGTATGAGAAAGATTAGCTGGCAACACAAGGTTGCCGTTACCTGGGCACACCAGATTGTGGTTCAAAAATACCACCTTCTTCGAGGAGGCTCTTTCTGTGTACCCCAGCATTCAACCTAAGAAGTGATGAGGCAGGATTCCTCTCCACTTTAATTCTGAGTGTTTGTCTCAGGAAAACAGAAATAGCACAACTCCTTATGCATATGTACTCAGATAGTGGCAACACTGTTGGTTATTTTAATTTTTGCTTTATTTGTTGCAGAGGTTTTGTACTACAATTGACAATAAAAATATACACAACAATAAGGAATAAAGTATAATTTGAGCTCTCCAGGACTTCCTGTACCCAGTGCAAATACTCTGCATTAAGAGCAAAAATAAATAAATAAATCAATGCTTTTTTGGAACATGCAAAAGACCTATTTGCAGCCATGTGTGGAACCCTTTCAGCTAACATTAAAACCATTTTAAAGTACATAATAATATTACTGATCATGTTTGGTGAGCACAATGTGCTTGTTTCCTAAACTTTTCTGCCAACCTAATTTAACACATTTATTCTTACAACAAAGTTATTCGCTATGCCATAATCTGAACTCTGTTCTGCACTGTGTGTTATGGAAACATATATAGAACAAGACAACAAGCATTTCAAACACAAAGAAGCCATTGCTTTTACTCACACAGAAGTCCTGCTATGCCCGTTCGACTTGCTTCCAAATAATGTTGATTTATGATTTGCCAATGTACTGTCAAACGGGGGAGGAGACATCAAAAACATCCCCTAAGTTTCCACCTGAACACGGCTTAATTTGGAGCACACTGGGGAATGCATGAAGGAATAATAAAGGTGGCAGTACCAACATTGTGTCAGCTACCAGTTATAGCATGTGACGCATTTGAAATGTTTTTCTCTCATTATTGTTTATTCCACTACTGTCTTGCATTCATGCCAATGAAATCAAGAATTGCACACACGGTAGAGACAGATGAATTCCTACCACCTGTCTAACTTTGGCAATATGATTATATCATATACAAGTACTTTCAGGTCATACTGTGAGACAAAATGATGATGGTTTCCCAAATACCTGAAGAAAAGCCTGGCCTTGAGATTTTTTTCCCTCCTGTTACGGCTTTCGTGCTTTTTAGCAAAAGCATGCACAGGCAAACATTCAGCATGCAACTTGTCATCGACTAGTGGGGATGACGTAACTGTTGGACGCCTATCTGCTACACAAGTGCTCAAGGCTCAAAAGATTTTACTAAGGGAGAAAATTAGCAACATTAATGTGAACCCCAGAACCTTTAAATAAAAAAAAAGGGGGGGAGGCAAGATGTAATTCTCTTTAACACTTAGTTCTAATTTTCTTATTTATTTATTTATAGTTAGACTTATATGCCGCCCCACTCGCACAGTGCGACTCTGGGCGGCTCACTATATGTCAACACTATGTATCAACACAATGATATACTATCAACACTAAAATAACCAATAACAAATAATCCTCTACCACTCAACGTCCTTATGGAGCCCAGGGCTCAGCGTCCTTATGGAGCCTAGGGCTCAACATCCCTACGGAGCCGAGGGCTCAGCGTACTTACAGAGTCGGGAGCCTGGGCTCAATGTCCCTACGGAGCCCAAGGCTCAAAGTCCTCGACGGATCTCAGGGCTCAACGTCCTCAACGGACCCCGGGGCTCATGGGGGCCCGCGGTACAGGTGATCCCACTCTCCCCAGCCAGCCGGACTGGGGGAAGGAGCTTGGCGCGTCGTCGGCAGCAGCAGCAGCGGCAGTCTTATTAAAACCCATTCAATGTAATGGGAATTAGTTCTGAGTAAACTCTCCCTGTATGTGACAAATCCTAAACATCCTTATCTGAGAATAAGTCCTTTGAGTAAACCGGACTATAGGTAAAAGCCTCTCTTGCTCAAAAGCCAGTTGTGTGAAAAATAGTATCCTCACTCTATTAAAAATGAATACTGTACAATGAAACATGCTCTCCTGTGAGTAAGTCCCAAGAAAAGAATGTGACATCCTTCTGAATAAACATATCACTGGATTCTATTATAACTTTAGACAAATGCAGAACGGAGGCGATACCTTTTATAGGGTCACTTAAAAATTAAAACGTTGCAAGCTTTCGTAACTCAAAGGTCACTTCTTCAGGCAAATGCTCTGGCATGATGTGAAAGCCAGGTTTGGTTTGCTTGGATGTTCATACCTGTCAAGTATCCCGGATTTTTCGCGCCGATTTTCACCATTTCCCGCCCGGAGCTGCTGCTACCCCGTAATTTGGCAGCGGGGGGGGGGGGGGGGAGGAGTTGCTGTGCATCCCTTCTGAGCAGGTCCTTTCTACGCATGCGTAGAACCCATCTACGCATGTGTAGAAGGCTTATGTGCAGAAGGGGATGCGTAGAAGCCTTCTATGCATGCGTAGAAGTGAGCTGCGCAGAACAGTTCTGCACATGCGTAAAAGCCTTCTACGCATGCGTAAAAGCGAGCTGCGCAGAACGTTTCTGCGCAGGTCCGTTCTACGCATGCCTAAAAGCCTTCTACGCATGTGTAGAACGGATCTGCGCAGAAACGTTCTGCGCAGGTCCTGTAATCTTCGGAGCTGCGCTTGACAGGTATGTCGATGTTACATGGGGAAAAGGCAGCAGGCTCTATTTTTTTTTTGCAATCCAAAGGCAGGAAGCCAGGGACCTGCACATTACTCCTCCCCAAAATGTCCCTCTTTGAAGCTGAGAGCTTTCCTGGTGGCCTGGGGGAAGGGGGGCAGTGCAATTCAAACCCAGTCCTCCAGAACTGGGTAATAAATTTACTAGACATGCCAGATTAATCCAGATCAGTCCAAATCAGAGTCATTTAGGAATATTACCTAGTGGAAGTTCTTCAAAGCCATGGTGTTGCTGTACTGTTCTTCGAAGTCAGCAAAATTAAACTGTGTGACCCATCCATAAAATCAGACAAATGCAGAACAGAGGCGATACTTTTTATAGGCTCACTTTAAAAAATAAAATAAAACATGCAAGCTTTTGTAACTCAAAAGTCACTTCTTATAACTTTGTCTACTTGGTTGATAGCTCTGTTTTTATTCTTCCCATTCACACAGTAACGCTCACAAAATCATATAGATAGGCTCTTCCTTTTACTCTTATAAAAAGTAAACGTAAAGGTCGCCAAAGGTCGCCTTTGCTCTAAAGCCAATCGTGTAGCGGTGCTCATTTTTGTTTACAACCAATAGGTCAGCGCTATCATGTGATAGGCATGACTAGGAGCTGAAGGGCATGGAACGCTGTTACCTTCCCTGCCAAAGTGCTACCTATTTATCTACTTGCAATTTCTTGCTTTCAAACTGCTAGGTTGGTAGGAGCTGGGACAGATGATGGGCATCCTGTACCACTTGGGTCTCGAACTGCTGATCTGCCAACCTTCCATTCGTCAAGTTCAGCATATTAACCACTAAGCCACAGCAGTCTCTTTCTTACATCATGTAGCTGTTGGCAAATAACTTCCCTTTTAACCCTGCCAACTCTGATACAAACCATGGAGTAAAGTTCCATTTTGCTGAACCCTAACGTATAGAAAAGGGACTGCAGTGGCTCAAGTGGCTAAGATGCTGACTGGGAGGAGGAAGGTCAGCAGTTCGATTCCTGAGTACTGCAGGATAGAATGAGCTCCCGTCTTTGTCCCAGCTCCTGCCAACCTAGCAGTTCGAAAGCAAGACATTGCAAGTAGATAAATAGGGACAGCTTCGGTTGGAAGGTAAACAGCGTTCCGTGCGCTCCAGTGTCTAGCCATGCCTGCCACACGACCACGGAAACATCTGCAGAAGCAGACAGCACTGGCTCTTCGGCTTTGAAGAAACAGAGATGAGCACTGAAACCTAGAGTCGGATACGACTGGCTTTTCGAGCAAAGGGAAAGCTTTAACATATATAATGGGCTGGTAGAGATGTTTGTCAGTCTTGGGGGGAGAGGGGGGAAGGCATAGAAGAGATGTCCCACTGTATTAATAATTATCCTTGAGTGGAGTTTCTTATGCAAAATCCTTTCAACCCAGAATAATTTCTGACATGAAATTATTATTATTATTACTACTACTACTAATGTTTGCTCGCACGCCACAGTCCGGTTTAGGTGGCTTGGTAGTTAAGATGCTGAGCTTGATGACCAGAAGGTTGTTAAGTTGTATGCGTTTTACATAATAATAATAATAATAATAATAATAATAATAATAATAATAATAATAATAATAATAATAATAATAATAATAATAATAATAATAATAATAATAATAATAGTAAAATCCATACAACTTAACGACCTTCTGGTCGTCTTAACCATCGAGCCACCTAAACTGGACTGTGGCGTGCAAGCAAACATTATTATTATTATTATTATTATTATTATTATTATTATTATTATTATTATTATTATTATTATTAAATAATAATAATAATAATAATAATAATAATAATAATAATAATAATAATAATAATAATAATAATAATAGTAAAACCCATACAACTTAACGACCTTCTGGTCGTCAAGCTCAGCGTCTTAACCACCGAGCCACCTAAACCGGACCGTGGCGTGCGAGCAAATATACACCCGACGAAGCCTCGCCAAACTAGCGGCTGCATGCCCAGGCGCTCGGTGAGAGTCGGCTCGCCGTTTGCGCATCGCACTGCAGCAACAGATTTTATTTTTATTTTTTAAAGACGCCCAGGCAGAGACGGCGTCTCCAGGCAGAGGGACCAGGGGGGCACTCTAAGAAGAATTTCATGTGGGCCTGGGCTCATCTCCCTCTGCTGCGCAACGGGCCA
Organism: Bradypodion pumilum; assembly: GCA_035047305.1. Classification (NCBI taxonomy): domain Eukaryota; kingdom Metazoa; phylum Chordata; class Lepidosauria; order Squamata; family Chamaeleonidae; genus Bradypodion; species Bradypodion pumilum. The sequence goes on from JAWDJD010000008.1 coordinate 13,796,845, forward strand.
GGCAGGGAGGCTGCAGCGGGCCATGCGCGTAGCTCCGTGCGCCGCCTCGGCCTGCAGGGTGCAGGCGTTAGCCAAGGCGGCGGCGGCGGCGGCGGCGGCGGCGAGAGAGAGCCACCGCGGCGGCAGGCGCGGGGAGGAGGAGGCGGAGGAGAGGGAGGAGGAGGAGGAGCCATCCGGACCGGCCTCCTTCCCTTCTCGGCTCTCTCCCCAGTCCTCGAGTCCATTTCCCCAGGTCTAGTGGCACAAACGCACCACCAGGCGAGAGAGCGCCGCGGCTGCCCAAGCCAGGATCTTTACCACGCCAAGCGCGCGCGTCGTCCGTCCTGCCCCCCCCCCTGCCCTGCACCCCATTTCCCGCGTCGCTTCGCCTCCTTCGCTGTCCGACCGACTCCCCCCCCCCTTTTCCGACTCCCCGGAGGCTGCACCGAAGAAGAAGAAGCGCGCGGGGAAACTCCAGCTTGCTTGCAAGGCGAGGCGGGGAGGGGAGGGGAGGGGAGGGGGGCACGACGACGCCAGCTTCCTGCTTGCAGAGAAGAGGGAGGGAGGGAGGGAGGGAGGGAGGGAAGGGCGACCGACGGAGAGGAGGAGAAGCGGCAGCCAGCCCGAAGAAGCCGACGCCGACGCCACCCAAAGGTAGGGGATCCCAGGCGGCGGCGGGGGTGGGTGGGTGGGGGGAAGAGGAGTGGATCCTTCTTCCGCCTCTCCGGTGGGAAGGGGGAGGCGTCCTGAACCCCAAGATGTCTTTCCACCCCCACCCCCACCCCCACCCCCACCCTCTTCCAGCTGTCTCCCCGTCCCATCGCAGCTGTTCCTGTCACTGCCAACGTTGCAATTCGGAAGGCGATCGGGGAGGGGGGGGGTTGGAGGAGATCGAGCGCCCCCCCCCAAACACCCACCCCCACCCCTTCCTCTTTTTCCATACAGGGATTTTTTTAGCCTGGGAATCTTATAGAGCGCAACCTCTTCTCTCTCTCTCCCCCTCCCCCGTTTTAATCTCGTCACTTACTCTTCTCCCCCTCCCCCATTTGGCATTAACCTATATATCTATATGTGTGTGTGTGTGTGTCTGTGTGTTCCCCTCCTCTGTGTCTAGCAGTGGAGAGGGGGGGGGAGAGCTTTAATGGGGGGTGGGGTGGGGGGAGGGAGGGAGAGGCAGCTCTGTAGTTTGGAGCTACTTTGCTTTAAAACATTTTATTTGCTGGGTTTGTTTACTATATACGCATCATGAAATTGTTGCCAACTTGGGGCGTAGAGTCGTTTTCTTGCTGGCAAACACAGATGGGTGGAAGTGATTCCCTCAAAAGCTCTTTTCTCTCTCATGCATCTGGGCCAAGAATTAAGATTATAGTTCTTGCAATTCTAAGAAGATGGAAAAAGGGGTGTGTGGGGTGTCTTCGAGTTGAATTAATACCCCTTCCACCCCCCACCCCCCATTACTTGAATCCAATACTTGTCACTCACTTGTTGTGCAATTCAGATTCCAATGCTTGAGTGGATAGCTTTATATATATATATATATATATATACACACACACACTCTCTCTCTCTCTCTCTCTCTCTCGCTCTCTCTTAAATAATATATATATTATATACATATATTATGTATTACTTATTTAATTGTACTTGGCCCTTCCGCACTCTTGGAGCGGGTTGGGAAAGGCCACTGGTAGGAAACTTAGTTTTGACATTCGCTCTAGGGTGGAGAAGTTTGGAAAGGGGAGGGCATTTTTTCTGTTGGCATTTAAAGGGGGGGGGGATATGGGTAAATATTTTCTTAAAAAATAAGGACGTTTGGCATGTGGCTGGCGGATCATAAGCGGGGGGGGCAGTAGGGGGGACTGCGTAGTATTCATTTTACGTTGGCTGCAGGGCCCATTTTCCGGTGGAGAGCTGGATTTAACTTTGTATGTTCTGTTCCTCTCTGCCCTGGGGTGAATGAGTGGTTCCCCCGCTTGGCTTGATCAGAAGGGATAAGAAAGGGATACTTTGGATTGAGAAGGGACCTAAACAGCAGAGATCCTGTCCTTGGATGAGGGGGGGGGGGGTGTCCTGAGGGGCGACGTTGAGACTCCTTTGCCTGTCACCCTGACAGCTAACCATGGTGGGACCCAAGCTAGGCTGTCAAGGGTTTAATCCTCACAGCTAATGCACTTTGGTGTTTAAAAAATCAAAAGCCTTGAGATGTCTGCCAATGGTTCCAGCCAACTGCCCTCTCTCCTCGTTAGTTGTGTTTTTTTGTTTTTTTAAAAGGATGGACGTGGAATGGCGGCAGGGAGGGTGGGTGGGTGGTGGGTGGGGAGAGAGGCTTGGAGAGCTTTGCTGCAAGTCTGAATCGTGCCCCTGTTTGTGTCCACGGCAGCCGAGCCAGCGTGCAAGTTTTTGCACGCATCTGGCCTGAGGGGAGAAGAACTGGAACGGTGCAGAAGCTGCCATCACTGCTGCACCACCGTGCAGTAGGTAACTGTGTCCCGCTACCCCCTGCATTTGTTTTGCAGGGAAAGCTCCCTCCTTCCAGATATATTTTTTTTCTTGTGGAGGGCCAAGAGTCCCTGTTGTCCATTGTAGGGGATGGAGGGAGGAAGGAAGGGGGAGGAGAGTTCTAGTCTTTGACATCAGGATGTCCCCAGAGTCTGCTCCTTGTGTGGGTCAGCAAAAGGTGATGGGGTCAAACAAGGAGTCTTTCAGCCCACCACCCCTGAAAATGGGTGGCACAGATGTGTGTGTGTCAGAGATTCTGAAACAGGAGGGTTGGAGGTTGGAGTAGGCATGCTTGAAGGAGAATCTGTCTTGGATAGCTGAAGAAGTAAACATACCTCTGGACAAGGGTAGAGTTCTCAGATCATCTGCCTCCGCCATGAATCTGATCCAGATAGCTCGCACACTTGTTGTGAGCCATACATGACAACCCCTCCTCGTGCCTTTCATCAGCCAGGGGGCTCTGCCAGTCTCTTACTGCTCTGATCCATGCAATATTAATTATCACTCTTCTTGGAAAAGGAGCTGACTTTTGCTCCGTAGGTGAAGGTACAGTACAAGCATGGGAGGGAGGTGACAGCGAGGTTACTTTTCAGTGCTAATAGGAGTGGGAAGTGTGACTGTGGTCCCTTTTTATATATATTAAAAAAATCTACAACTAGGAGGCTTTGAAGGAAGTCACAAGTATTTGGTGAATGATGGTCTTGTGCTTAAACAGGGGCAAAGGTTGCGACTTAGAGGGCAGTCTCAGGCTTGGCCCATCCTAAAGCAACTTGCGGTGAGTGTCTGTGAGCAAGTGGAGGGCTTAGTACTGGCCAAACATCAATTTAAAATTGGAAGTCAAAGCTAGGAATCAGACCCAAAACTTTTTTTTTCGTGTTGTGAGGGCAGGGTTTTGTCAACACTGTTGAGAAGGAAGACAACTTGGCCTTTTCATCCATCAGGTACCCAGAAATGCTCATCTTTTTATTGTCCTTTATAATGCAAATATAAAATCTTGCAAGAGTGCATTTTTTCATGTCTAAAATGCCATGTTTCCCATTTTTGACTGGTTTTAACATTTATATGTCTATTTTCAGAGGTACAAGAGATAGTTGAAATCTAACCAAGTTTTCTTCCTTTAAAGTTCTGTTTTCTCGATCTTGTCTCCTCTGCCACCTGGCCACCATGTCTACTAGTAGTTTTCTGGAGGTCTGAACCCCACTTATTATAGCAGTGGTGGGAAATCTTTGGTCCATGTAATGTTTTTGCTTGCAGCGCCTATAATTCCTTATGTTGCCTAGGGCTACTGGAAATTGAAGTCCAAAACATCTGGAGCAAGGCTTCAGGCTTTCCAGATGTTGCTGGACTGAAACTCCCAGCCTTCTTCAACATTGGGTAGAGCAACTGAAGGTTGCAGTCCATATCTGAAAGGTGGCATTTTGCTTGATCTAGAAGAGGTACAAAGTTTCTCCTCTGTATGCTATAGTCAGATTGCTCCATGGAACAGGTGGGGCTTGCTATTGGGGTGGGGATGTGTTGTCTTTGTGATTAGTTAGAAAAAGGAGAGAGGGCCCCTAGACTTTGAGTTGCTTTAACATTTCCAAAGAGAGACATGCCTGTCCTGTTGCAGAGCCACAAGAATGAATTGTGGCTAGTGAAAGGCATTTTATGTGGGCTCTAGGAAATAGTGTCCCCGGTGTGAACAACAGATTTCTCATTGTGGTGAGCTATATTTGTTGGTGAGGCCTGCTGTGTTGATTGTGGAGCATGATCAAGGCACGCTTGCCTTTCCGTGCCTTTGCAAGTGAAAATCTAACAGCTTTGAGAGCCGAATGAGCACTTTTGGTGCCTGGGCAGTGCATTTCCAGATCCCATTTAAGGCTCCTGAAGTGCCAGCGTGGGGATTAACCTGCCATAGGCAGGATCAGGAAGCACGTGGACTGCACACAGGCAGCTGAGCTATGCCTAGTAGATTCACAACAACCAAACAAGTTTCCCTGCTTGCATATGTGTTTCCCTGCTTGCTTATGCTCCCTACACAAATAACTTCATTTGGCCTGGCTGTGCTTCTGAGCCTTTGTATCTTTGTGCTTGGAAGCAGCGCTGCGATGCTCTGTGCCATGGCTTTTGCACGCTGAATGCCACAGTGCCCTCTGCATTCTCACCGTGGTTGACCTTTGACTCGGATGACCCTAGGAAATGCCTCCCCCCCCCAGACCTTTGAAGAGACATTTGAAGACTGTTGTTAACTCTGTGCTCCGTTTTGACAGTGACCGCAGCTCCAGGTGCCATGGACATTGTTGCAGAGAATAGAGCTGGTTGTAGGATTTGCCTATCACAGGACCCTCTCCTGACCCCAGTTTTTCTGTTCAAATGTATAGATCTTGTTTCCCAACCTTTGGTTTTTGACTTCAGTTCCCAGAAGCCTAAGTCAATTCCTCAAAGCACTGATCAGCCAATGTACTGACTTAGGCTTCTGAGAATTGAATTGCCCCGTGGGGCGTGGGTCCCACACCTGGGAACCACTGGTCTAGAGTTATTTTTTTATGGCTCATTTCCTCCCTCCTGCGCTTTGATGTCCCAGGCCATTCCCTGATTACTGCAATAAATAGTTGCCATTTCCTAGAAAACAACTTTACATTTGCATGGGAGCATGCATTCCTTAAGCCAAGGTTTGTATAAATACCTGTATGTTGTGTCACTGTCTTTATAAGATACTTGTATTTTTAAGTGAGTCTGCTCAAGTCCAATAGTGCATTGTTAGTGTTTGCTTAGGCTCATGTTGATGTGTAAGGTATAAGCACATATGTATATGTATGGTTACACTTTATTGACCACAGAGAGTTGCACAGCGTGAACTCAAGCTTTCTGTGTGCTTCGAAAAGTATAACATTTGCACGTGCTCTGTGGGAAACTTCTGCTCAAGTCCAATAGTGCATTGTTAGTGTTTGCTTAGGCTCATGTTGATGTGTAAGGTATAAGCACATATGTATATGTATGGTTACACTTTATTGACCACAGAGAGTTGTACAGCGTGAACTCAAGCTTTCTGTGTGCTTCGAAAAGTATAACATTTGCACGTGTCCTGTGGGAAACTATTTTATTATTTCGTCATATATGACTTTGAGTGCACTGCAAGATTGAAGGATAGCAAACAAATCCTTTCAGTGCTTTAAATATGGCAGGTGAATACTTTGTGCACTCTGGCTATTCCCAAGCTAGTGTGCTTCAAATGTTTTGGACTACAGTTCCCATCATTTTAGCAGCCATCATGGCTGTCTGATTGTCATTGTGGTGGGGAAAGCTGCCATTCCTTCATAAGCAAGAAGGAGATAGCCTTCTGTGGAGACTAAACAGGGAGACTGTGATTTGTCTACAGCCGCCTTGAGAGCTTCATCCTTCTTGTGTCATATCTAATTCTGAATACGTACTGTATTGGCTGTCATCATGGCAATCAGCCATGAAGATTGTCTTGGGAACAATATAATGCAGTGGCCTTCCATTTGCATCACAGTGTGACACTTGTACCACTGATCCAGTTCTGTGAGTCACTTTCTGGTCCTGAGCCCTTTTGGCACACAGAGTCCTCCTCAGCTCTACTCCCTCCATCAAAATGGATTCAAGTGGGATTTAATCCACTTGGGGACCATCACCCTTCCCTGTGGACTTCCCCACCCAAGGCTGTTAGTCCTCAGGGTTGTCATGTTAGTTAACCACTGCCTGACCGTCGGCATGGAATCGATGGCAGTATGGTCTACACCTGCGTTTCCCAAACTATGTTCCGCGGAACACTGGTGGACTTCAATTCCCAGGAGCCTAAGTCAGTACATTGGTTGATCAGTTCTTTGGGGAATTGACTTAGGCTTCTGGGAATTGAAGTCCAAAAAACAAAGATTGGGAAACACTGGTCTACTTTATTACCATAGCAGGATAACCTAGCTAGGTTGGCTGAGAGCTTCACAGTTAAGCAAAATTTGGAATTTAGCTCCAGCTGTTAATCCCTTGAGCTTCCTCACTGCCCTGCAGCAACAACAGTGACCTGTTTCAGAGTACTGTATAACTGTTTGGATTTTATCACTGTAGTAGAGGGGTCCCCTTGGAGATGCAGCAGAGGCAACTAACGTATATACGCAAATATAAGCCGACCCAAATATAAGCCGGAGCCGAGGTACCTAATTTTGACCTTGAAACCTAGGAAAATAGATTGGCCTGAGTATAAGCCGCGAGTGGGAAATGCAGCAGCTGCTAGTGAGTTTCAGTAATTAAAATACATTAAAATACAATAATATTAATTATTTTAGTGATTTTTAAAAACTACTTGCATCACCCACCAGTGGTGGCGCTACAGGTAAAGTGGGTGGACAGGTCAATTGCTCTGAGGCAGGAAGTGTTGCTCTAGCCTAGCCTCTTGCTCCCCCTGCAAGAAAGGAGAATGACTTCCTCCATCTTGGACATATGGAGCAAGGACAAAGGCACGAATGTATGGTAAGTAAAATCCTTTTTTTCCTCACACCAGTTTGGAAGGGGGACACGATTGCATTGTAGAGCTTTCTTCATTTGCGGTTTTCCATAGGAATTAATTGAAAACAAACCAGAATAGGAGAATTTGATTTTTCAATGTATTCTAATGGAAAATCGCGATTTGTGCCCTCTTGTGGCCAGTTATGTAATTGTGCCTCAGATTCTTTTGCTGCGTAAGTCCCGAACCTTACTTTTAAAGTGCTAAATAACTTTTTAAAAACCCATATTTTTAGACCTCGTGGTTGTTGACCCATGTATAGACCAAGTCCCCTTTTTGGACCTCATTTTTGGGGTTAAAAACCCGGTTTATATTCGAGTATACAGTGGTACCTCGAGTTACACAATTAATGCGTTCCTCGGGACATTTTGTATTATGAAAAATTCATAACTCGAAACGTGGTTTCCCATAGGAATGCATTAAAATCCTTTTTTCTGACCACTGGAACGGATTGATTTGTTTTCAAAGCATTCCTATGGGAAACTACGGTTCGAGTTATGAATTTTTCATGATTTAAATCTGTAACTTGAGGCACTATTTTCAATGGATTTTCTTTTGTAACTCAAAAATTATGTTACTTGAGGCATTCGTAACTTGAGGTTCCAACTGTATATGGTAATTCATAGGCAGTGGCATCACTCCCCAGTGTACCAATTGAGACCGTGTTTTATTAGGTTAACAAACAGCTCGGTTAATGTAAAAATCACGTAACAAAAGGAAATCCATAAAAAATAGTGACTCGGTTTAAGGAATCCCCCCCCCCAATGGATTAATTGGTTTTCAAAACATTCTATGGGAAAACACGTTTTGGTTAACATGTTTTGGTTTTCAATGCATTCCTATGGGGAAATTGGTTTAAGTAATTTTTGCTTTAAGAAACGGCCCTGGGGAAAGCATTAATTATGCTAACCGAGGTTTTACTGTACAAAGAATCTTAGGTGCCAGAAGTGAGAAGACTTCAAATCAAAGAAAGTAGCCACCTGATCAGTTCTAAACTAGAGTAAAAGTCCACTATTAAACAATTCCCTATGGTATCTTGTTAAACAAAGCCTTGTTTATTTGGCTATTCGTTGATCTTTACAATCTCAAAAAGATGACATCTTCCCACGGGGTGCGGTACCATCAGTACGCGGATGATACACAGTTGTACATCTCGGCCCGTGGGGACCCCAGTGATGCAGTCAAAGTCCTTTCCAGTTGTCTGGAGGCAGTTGGGGTCTGGATGGGGGCAAATGGGTTACAGCTGAATCCTAGTAAGACTGAGTGGCTGTGGATGGGGGGTCCTGTGCTATCCCAGGAGCTACCATCTTTGGTTTTGGATGGAACTATTTTGCCCCAGACCGACACGGTGCACAACTTGGGGGTCCTCCTGGATTCACGGCTGCTGCTAGAAGAACAGGTGGCAGCTGTGGCCAGGAGGGTCTTTGCCCAACTTCGGGTGATTCGCCAGTTGCGCACACTCCTGGCCCGGGACTCTTTGCTCATGGTCACTCACGCTCTGGTGACCTCCAGACTAGATTATTATAATGCGCTCTACATGGGGCTGCCCTTGATGACCATTCGGAGGCTGCAGCTGGTCCAGAATGCAGCGGCCCGGGTGGTGATGGGGTGTGGACGTTATGCCCATGCCTCACCACTGCTGCGGGAGCTGCACTGGTTACCCATTTGCCTCCGGGTGCAATTCAAGGTGCTGGTTTTGACCTTTAAAGCCCTATATGGTAGTGGGCCAGGTTACCTTAGAGACCGCATCGCCCTAAGGACGTCTGTCCGTCCAACCAGAGCGGACCGGAAGGGCTCTCTAATAGTGCCATCGGCCAGGGGGGCTCACCTCTGGCACAAGGAGGAGAGCCTTCTCGGTGTCCGCACCGGCCCTTTGGAACCTCCTGCCTGTGGAACTGCGTCTCCAGACGGAGTTGTTGCCCTTTAGAAAAGAACTAAAAACCTGGCTGGCGGGCCAAGTTTGGGGTGCAGGTGGAGGGGTGGCTTCCGTTGGCTGGTTAATATAGGGGAGGATGCCTGCCCCACGGTTTCTTCAGTTCCTGCACCCCTCTCTTTTTAGGGGTGGGTTCTTATTGCTGGTTTTTATCTGTTTTTACCCACTGTTGTGAACCACCCGGAGTCGGCTTTGGCTGAGTGGGCGGTATAAAAATTTAACAATAAATAAATAAAAATTAAAAAAAATCTTCAAGGACATTATGGGAAATATGAGTTGTATGTGTTCATTAGCAATAGCAATTAGACTTATATACTGCCCCATAACACTTAGTGTACTCTTTAGGTGGTTCACAAGTTAATTAGCATTTTGCCCCAAACATGCTGGGTACTCATTTTACTGTCCTTGGAAGGATAGAAGGCTGGGTCAACCTTGAGCTCTCGTCAGGATTGAACTCACAACCTTCTGGCTGCAGTACAGCAATTTAACCACTGCACCACCAGGGCTCATATATTTTGCTAAAAATGTATGATGCCTATGACATAGAAGCATGGTGAAATAAAATGTGCAGGGTCAGACCTGCAAGAGTGCCCTTTCTCCAATTCCAGAGATTTGTGGTGTTTCGGTAATGATGAGAAGATACCTTACACAAGGCACATTCTTCTGTTGTTTTTTTAGGTTACAGAATGAGTGCTGATGTTAAAATTTTGAAGCACTTATGTTTTAAGGCAGGGTGTGGATAATCATGGCTCTTATCCCTGTAGTCTACCTTGCTGTCATCTTGGCTACTACCCATGGGAAGTTGTAGGAGGAAAAACATGTTGGAGGGTCACAGTTGCTGTGGGAAGCCAGAGAGACACCTAAAATAATCAAAAGTATTCATGATATAAATGTGTTCTGTTTTGCGTGATCAGCTTGATTTTAATGAAAGCTGGGAATGTTAAATCCAAGGTTTTGGTTTTGGTTTGGCCAGGTGTTGTGGTTTCTCCTCTAAACTCGGATTGACGAACTGCTTCCGAGTTTGTTACCTTGCTTGTCCAGCTCTCTGCTTTCATTTCCTGTCTGCTCCTAGCCTCAAAACATTTAAAGTCCATTAAGTCCTAGCTTTGGGGAAAGCCCTTTAGATTCCTTCTAAGACTTCAGGAAAGGGCAAACGCAGCCGGAAAGGAGCCATCGAGGAGCTAGTCTGAGGGGAATTCACTGATTAGATGCAAGCAAATAATCTGCTTGTCGTTTCTGGCTGTGGCCTAGCTTGTATTTAGGCAGTTCCACAGTGTTTTATGGCACTAGCAGTCACAACTGTGTCTTCACGGCCGCCTGTTTCCTTTGGATCTTGTGCTGTTCCTAAAGTGAGATTTCTCTCTTTCTCTGGAAAATAGGGCAGAGTTCACCACGGCTGGCATGAGTGGTTTGGAGTCTGTGTGTATGTGTTGTGCGCTCTCGCGCAAGCCAAGCATACTGTGTGAGTGGTGTGTGGGCGGAGAGATGTCAGCTCAAATGCACGTGGAGAGCTTCTCACACTGCTGTTTTGATAGAAATGGTTGCTTCAAGTCAGGCATGGAGGAGGAAGCCTACTTTACGTGGAAGGCAGTGTGGGTAGAGAAAGGAAATCTTGATTTTGCTGTGTTTAGGCATCCTCAGATTTGGGGCTTAAAGAGCCACTCAGATGCCTGTGCAGGAGAAAAAAAAGATAACAAGTGATCCTTCTAATAAGACAGCCCCCCTGGAGAAGGTCACTGAATATTGTCATGATTACTCATGGTCCATTGTTCAACTGGGAGGACATATCACCTAAAAGAATGTTTTCTCTATAGCAGGAGTAAGTCTTTCTTTTTTCATGTCAGAGCATTGCACAATTTAAAATTAAGGCTGTATATTAAGGCTGCAGTGGCTCAAGTGGCTAAGACGCTGACTGGGAGGCGGAAGGTCAGCTTTTCGATTCCTGAGTACTGCAGGACGGAATGAGCTCCCGTCTTTGTCCCAGCTCCTGCCAACCTAGAAGTTTGAAAGCAAGAAATTACAAGTAGATAAATAGGGACCACTTTGGTGGGAAGGTAACAGCACTCCGTGCGCTCCGGTGTCTAGTCAAGCCTGCCGCATGACCACGGAAACGTTTGCAGAAATAGACGGCGCTGGCTCTTTGGCTTTGAATCAGAGATGAGCACTGAACCCTAGAGTTGGATACGTCTGGCTTTCGAACAAGGGAAACCTTTACCTTTACTCTGTGAGATATAAGTGACATTAAAAACAAATGAAATGTTAAAATAATTACAGTAAAACCTCGACTTACGTACCCCTTGAGTAATGTAAAATTCAACTTACGTAATGATTTTGTGCTAAAACCATGTCCCAATTTACGTAAATGTCCTGATTTATGTAACACATTTTCCTATGTGTTTGTTTCTTGTTACGTAAAAAAAAAAATTTCCTATGGGTTTGCTTCGATTTATGTAACAATTCATTTCTCTTTAGGTTTGCTTCAATTTACATTTTAAAAAATTACGTAAAAGCCTATGGAATGGATTTTTTACGTAAGTCGGGGTTTTACTGTATACTGCTTTTGGCCAGGTGCAGGCTATGAGAGTTTAGTCTAGAAATATCAGGAAGGTCACAAGTTGCCCATCCACTTTATGCTTCTTGTGTCTCCATTTTTTGTTGTACAATGATAGTTAGTGGAAGGCCTTACTGATGTGTGAGAAATTTATTTTGTTTGGCTTTAGCATGCAGGGTATAGAAAATAAGTCAGCAAGTGTCATTTTGCCTCTTTATAAATCTATGGTGAGGCCCCATCTGGAATACTGTGTACAGTTCTGGTCGCCATACCTCCAGAAGGTTATTATGGAGCTGGATAAAGTGCAGAGGAGGGTAACCAGAATGATTAGGGGACTGGAACACCTTCCTTACCATCTGAGGCTGCAATGGTTGGGCCTCTTCACTCTTGAATGATGGCGTCTAAGAGGTAACCTGATTGAAGTTTATAAAATCATGGACGGTGTAGACAAAGTAGATAAGGAAAAAGTGTTTTCCCTATCGCACAACACTAGAACTAGGGGGCACTCCATGAAACCTTTGGGTGCTAGTTCTCAAACAAATAAGAGAAAGTACTTTTTTACCCAGAGGATCACTGGTCTATGGAACTCCCTGCCAGAAGAAGTGGTGACAGCTGTCAGTCTTGACAGCTTCAAGAAAGGATTAGACAAGTTCATGGAGGACAAGGGTATCAATGGCTATAATTATGGATACTTAAGGACAACCTCTGGGTTGGAGAGATAGGCAGGATATCTCTCAATGCCATTTCCAGGAAATCCTAAACAGGTGAAGGCATCTGCTTGGGAATGCCCTGAAGCAAATGGTGAGCCACTGTGTGTGACAGAATGCTGGACTGGATGGGCTGTGGCCTGTTCCAGCAAGGCTGTTCTTATGTTCTTATGTTTGCCATGATAGCCATTCCAAAATCTGATGGGAAAGTCAGATTGGGAGTGTGGGGGAGCCGACTTCTAATAGATTAGGCTCACATTCTGGGTTCTGGTTGTTGCCATCTAGCCTTGAGGAGATACATTCACCCAAGTCAAATTGCCTACAGCAGAAGGTATGTGTGTATGCGGTACAAGTGTATATATTCGTGTGTGTGTTTTGCTTTCTCTTTTCTGAAATTTTGTTTACTTGCATGAATCCTTTCTTCTCATGTGGGTTTTGGATCCTTTTACACCAGCGAACAGGATAACTGGCCTGATAGATAGATATGTCTGTCTGAGGCAAGTAATGATGGTCACAGTCATGTTGGTGAATTATACATGCAAAAGGTGGAGGGTGTAACTCAGGAATTCTCAACCTCTGGCCCATGGGCCAGATGTGGCCTGTTGTACCATTTCATGTGCCCCCTCCCACCACTTCCACCATACCAGGAAGTGCCATGTGGTAGAGGAAGGGCAAAATGGCTGTCCAGCCAACAAAACTCTCTGAGGGAGCATGACCCAGCCCACGACCTTAAAAAGGTTGAGAACTCCTTGTGTAATTCATCAGGGCTGCTTGTTGCTCACTGTCAAGGACCAGGACCACATTAAAGAGAAAGGTCTCCCTTACTCAAAAGCCAGTTGTGTCCGATTCTAGGGGGACATTTTCTCCCTATGGCCAATTAATTTTGAGTATTACTGTATTGGTGCGAGTTGCTTTAACCATTAATTTGCTGAATATCACAATTGCGCTGGGCTGGACCATACCTGTCAACCTTCCCGGATTGGCCGGGATTTCCTGTTTTTCGGCGCCGATTTTCGCCATTTCCCGCCCGGATCTGCCAAAACCCCGGGATTTGGCAGTGGGGGGAAAGGCGTTACTGTGCATTCCTTCTGCGCAGCTCGCTTCTACGCATGCATAGAAGGCTTTTACGCATGTGTAGAACCCTTCTACGCCTGCGTAGGAGGCTTCTGTGCAGAAGGGGATCGTAGAAGTCGGAGATATAAGACTGTTGCGGGGACTTAAGAACATATGTGGTGGAGTTGTGATGTGGTTAAAGCTTTTTGGCTTAAAATAGAAAATCAAATATCACAAATAATGGGTAGTAATTTTAAGCTGGAGTCAGGTACCGCCTTTATTGATCGAGTTTGACAATATGAATATGGAACACAATATAGAACTATTAACAATAATATTAACAACTGCAAGACAATGTATTGCTAGAAATTGGAAGAATGATTCTACAGTGGATATAGAGGAACGGTATAGAGAAATGTGGCATCTTGCACTTAATGATAAGTTAACATGGGAATTGAAAATAAAAAGAGGTATGACAGATAAAAACAAATTTGGAATCATCTGTAAACCATTTCTGGTTTATACACTGTCTGAAGGTAAAGGTAGCAGACCAGCCCCAAGTCACATGAGTTTTGGGTTATAATATATGATGCTGGGCAGCTCTGCAACTCCCAAGGCAATGTACATAGCACTGGGGTATTATCTTATGTTTAGATTTGTTTTTCTTACATTAAAATTGTATATGTCTAAACAAGAGGGTTTAAATTAGGTAAAATGAATATACACTATCTGTTATTACTGTATTTTTAAGTATGAGATTTTACTTTTAATTTTTACTTGTAATTTGTATTTCTATATTATTTTTTATTATGTATCGATGTTTTTTCTTTGTGTATTACTTTCCCCTTTTAAATAAATAAATAAATAAATAAGGAACGTTATAAATAAGGATAAAAAAAATAAAAAAATAAAATAAAGACAAACACATTTATTTTAGTGTGAACTTTTATAGATTGCAGTCCAGTTCCTGGTGTCAGAGGAAGTGGGCTATAATCTACTAAAACTTTAACTCATGGGTGGCCAAATTTTTCAGGTTGCGGGCCGATTACATGACTCCTGCAACCAGAAGCAGAGGTAAAACAGGCCCATGCATGCGCAAAACGTGCTGTAAATGCACCTGTAGCTGTTGTAAACATGTTTACAACAGCCGTGGGTGCATTTATGGCAGCATTTTGGGCATGCACATTTTACTTCTGCTTCCAGGAGCGGCATAGGTGGTGCAGGCTGGATGGTTTGGCATTGGGAGCTGGATCCGGGATCCTGCTCACAGGCCATAGTTTGGTCACCCCTGCTTTAACTGAAATAAATTGTTTAGTCCTTAAGTTGCTGTAACTATTTGTTTTTGTTTCTATTATCCATGTTGAAACAGACTAACAAAGTGACCTTGTTGAAAAAGGATGTATGACAATAAAGTACAGTACTGTATATTGAAAAGTTTTTGCAGATGTAGTTTGTCATCCACTAGGGCAGGGATTCTCAACCTGTGGCTGATGGGTCGGATGCAGCCCATGGCACTATTTCATGTGGCCCACCACCACCTCCACCACACCAGGAAGAGCCATGTGGTGGAGGAAGGGCAAAATGGCTGTCGGGCCCCTGAAGCTTTCTGAGGGAGCGTGACCCAGACCCTGGCTTTAAAAGTTTGAGAACTCCTGCAACTAGGGTAATTGGGAACTGGGAGGTATATTTCTTGTTATTTTGATATATAGGTAAAGGTAAAGGTTTCCCTTGATCGAAAGCCAGTCGTATCCGACTCTAGGGTTCAGTGCTCATCTCTGTCTCACAGCCGAAGAGCCAGCACTGTCTGCTTCTGCATACATTTCCGTGGTCATGTGGCAGGCATGACTAGACATGGAGCTCACAGAGCGCTGTTACCTTCCCACCGAAGTGGTCCCTATTTATCTACTTGCAATTCCTTGCTTTCAAACTGCTAGGTTGGCAGGAGCTGGGACAAAGAGGGGAGCTCATTCTGTCCTGTAGTTCTAGGGAATCGAACTGCTGACCTTCCGCCTCCCAGTCAGCGTCTTAGCCACTTGAGCCACTGCAGTTCTATTTTACTATTTGTTTATTGTTGTCGTTACATGCCATTAACTGCAGTAAGTCACTTTTGACTTAAGGCAAACAGTATGAATGAGTTATCCAAATTTCCTCAACAGCTTAACTCAGCTCTTGTAAACTCAAGGCTGTGGCTTCCGTTTGGAGTCAGTCTATCTCATATTTAGTTTTCTTCTTTTCCCTTCAACTCCCCCCCCCCCCAAAAAAGGTAACGCTTGCCTTTTCATGATGTTTCGACAATATGATTGCCTCAGTTCTGTCATGTATACAGTATTTTGGAGAACTGAAAAAAAATGAGAGAAAAGAAAGATTCAAAGACGTTTTAATATCCTGTACTTTGTTACATGAGGAATATAAAAGCCCCATCTCCAGTAGTTACTGGAAGCCCACTGAATTTCCTACACAGTTTACAGTGGTAGTCCCAACAATTTGGGTCAAGGTACAAAGAGGAATGGAAATTATTGTTAAGGTTAATGGGCATTTTGGTAAGCCTAGAAATCTTTAAAACAAATTCAACGATTCAAGGACTGTATTTGATGGCTGAAAATAGGAAGTACCCAGGGGGCAGGCCTGCTTTGGGCAATCTGCCAGCTTTTTCAGACGGGAGACAGTATCCTTAACACTCTTATTTAAAATATTTATAGTCCGCCCTACATTGTGAGATCTCAGGGTGGGTTTCAGAGCTGTACAGAACAACTTATAAACATAACGTCTTTAAGACAAACTGGAGTCAAGCTGTTTAAAGCACAACAATTTAAAACAGTGGTTCCCAACCTTTTCAAGCCAGGGGCAGGGTCACTTTCTCTCAGTCAGCTTTGCGGGCCGGATGGACATTTTGCCCTGCCTGCACAATGGGGGTAGTCATTTTGT
The DNA here is from genome assembly GCA_035047305.1 of Bradypodion pumilum. Lineage (NCBI taxonomy): Eukaryota > Metazoa > Chordata > Lepidosauria > Squamata > Chamaeleonidae > Bradypodion > Bradypodion pumilum. Next base: position 13,812,990 of record JAWDJD010000008.1, read on the forward strand.
CCCAACAACTTCAAAGGGGTAGTAATTTTGTTTCTCAAATGCCCTTTGAGGGGATAGAGGGCCACATGAATTGGCGCTGAGGGCCGGATCCAGCCCACAGGCCTTAGGTTGGGTACCCCTGATTTAAAACCTTTGAAGACCATTGCATTAAAATCTGTTTCGGCCAAGATCTTTAAAACCCCAAGATTTTAATAAATAAGTGTGCTTTAACTTGGTGCTTCTTCTTCCGTGTCTAGGCCAGACGTGAAACTGCCGAAATGAAGCCCCCTTTTGTGAATTCATTCTGTAGTTCCTTTTGCCTGATCTAGTGAGAGAAAGTTTAGCCGGCGCAAGACTGCTGTTGCCTGGGGTACGCCTGATTGTGGTTCATAAATACCACAATCTTTGAGGAAGCTCTTTTTGTGTACCCCAACTTGTGGCTGAAATGATGCCAGTGTCAACACCAGTCAAGCCTCCAAGGGACATGCATTCCACAGTCAGGTGCTTCAGCCAGGAAGGGCTTCCCTCATATGTCTGTTTGAAATGCCTATAAGAGAGGCTTGCAGCCTTCAAAAGCTGCTCCCTGAGTAAACATCCAGTATGCTGAAGAGGCTAACAAGGCCTTTCAGTATATCAGATGTTTTAATTTAACACTTTCCCTGCTCCTCTGTATAGTGGCAGGGAAAGTGTAATTGTTTCCCCCACCCTTGCCGATTGTTATAGGGAAATAATTCTTTTCCATTTCCCCTTTTATCTCCAATCAAAACTGTAGCTGATTAGCAGTAAAAGAAGAAAACAGAAAAATTATTATTCCCCTCCTCATCAGTCCGGTGTGTTTGTGTGTGTGTTTACACTTTCCCTGCTCTTCTAGAGAAACGGAAAGTGTCTCATTTGCCCATATGATAAAGTGGCTCGTCAGTGGATTCAGTGAATTTCTGATGTCTCGTGGATGTAGTACTTATTATTTTTTCACCACACGAGCACCTCCTGACATTTTTCATGTATGTTATTAGGTGTAATATAAACTTGTAGATGGTTATTAGACCATTTACTTTGGAGAGAAAAGCAACCAATTCCGAGTGTTTAAAAACATCTGCACCAGGCTGCTTAAACATAAATAATTGTTTCTACTCGTTTATTTCAATCATGTTTTAAAACATAGAGAAGTTTACTTCCTCAAGTCTCATGATAAAATTTTCTTTGCATGATCAACAAGTACATGTTTTTAAAAGTTAGTGATGAACAGATACTAGGAGGAAAGAAAGTATTTGTATTTTACTAATTTGTATTTTACTAATACGTCCTTGTTATATAGGTACTATTGTGCAAATATTTTACTAATATAAAAGTATGTATATCCCTTTTTAATTAGCACCTTTCTGTGTAAGTTAAAAGGTGCAAATTAAAACAGAGAGTGAAAAACAGGGCTACTAACTGGAAAAGTACTATAGATGGAGTGCCATGGGGTAAAATGTATTGATTTACTCCCTTTTTCTGTATATTGCTGTCCAAATCATAACTGTGACTCTTCAAAAAGGCAGAGGAAAGTGTGAAGATGATACACTCCCATGGAGATTGTACTATGGTGTGTAGAGAGCAGAGCTTTGAAAATTACTTGTTTGGTTTACAGTGGCCATGTTGGCTGAGAATTTCTGGGAATTGTTATGTCAAGAAGTAACTTTCCCAGGCTTCTTTGGAAAGAATAGATCATCTGAGGTCTCAGAGGAATTAGGAGGACCATGAGGAAAACAAAAAATTGATAATGTTATCCCTTCTTCTTCTTCCTCCTCCTCCTCCTCCTCTGTGTCTAGGCCAGACGTGAAACTGCCATCCCTTGAAAGTGAATAAACAGAGTGTAGCTATTTCATAGTGAATGTTTAGGGTGGATTCTTTTACAGTATTTCTATTTTAGAGAGAAGAGGCTAGATACAGAGATGGGCAGTCTTGGCCCTCCAGCTGTTCTTGGACTTCAATTCCCAGAAGCCCAAGTCAACACACCAGTTGGTCAGGGTTTCTGGGAATTGAAGTTCAAGAACAGCTGGAGGGCAAGACTGCCCATCACTGGGCTAGAAGATTTTGTGTTTCCTGAGGATGTACCACTATGTTAGAATTGTAAATGACTTTTTGGCTAAAATGGGACACAGTCTTTCAGGCAAATCTGTCTGTTGGATCATAAGTGGTTCTGTGGATTTTAAAGCTGGTTCATGCATGCCAGCATTTTATGATTATACCAGAACTGTGCTGTGCACAAGCTCTTCAGGACACTGTTCTGCATGGAGGCTGTATACACAGCTGCCATGATATTTAGGCATTTGACATAACTTGCTATAGTGTTTCCTTTAATTGCAGCAGCCATGGGTATGTTGGCCCTTGTGGGGTCTTCCATTCAGAATGACCATATTACTGTTCTTGAAGCAGCCCAAGTGTGTTCTTTTATGTCCTCTTTAGCTAGTTCAGTCAGTTCAAGGAAAGAGCTCTGACTTTTAAAAACCTGTTGTAATCAAATCTTAACAAAGAAGAACTCCAGCTTGAAGAAACCTATTGAGTTGATGGGTGACTATAAGGAATGAAAGGTTTTTCCTTTGCTATACAGTACTGTATAAATATTCCTAGGAATTGTACTTTGCGTTGGTCAACAAAAGGTGACAGGATTAGTTCTGGCGTGCTTTAGCTCAATGCTCCTCAGCCTTTGGCTCTCTAGATCAGTGGTGGCAAACATTGGTAGTCCAGGTGTTCCTGAACTTAAATTCCCAGAAGCCCAAGTCAGCACTCCTGCTGATCAGGGCTTCTGGGAATTGAAGTTCAAGAACACATGGAGTGCCAAGGTTCACCACCACTGCTCTAGATGTTTGAGACCTCATTTTTTCGGAATGCTTTGCCATTGGCCATGCTGACCGGGATTTCTGGGAGTTAAAGTCTAGAACATCTGAAGTGTGCAGGTTGAGAATAGAGCTGTTCAGATTTCTGGTTTTGCAGTAGAACTCTCAATTTTTTTTTAGAAAGCATTGCCATCCAGAAACACAAACCTACACAAACTTCTCATTGAGTACTGTTGCTTTAGTAACGGTAAAGGTTTCCCTTGCTCGAAAGCCAGTCGTATCCGACTCTAGGGTTCAGTGCTCATCTCTGTTTCAAAGTCAAAATGCCAGCACTGTCTGCTTCTGCAGACATTTCCGTGGTCATGTGGCAGGCATGACTAGACCCCGGAGCGCATGGAACGCTGTTTACTTTCCCACCGAAGTGGTCCCTATTTATCTACTTGCAATTTCTTGCTTTCGAACTGCTAGGTTGGCAGGAGCTGGGACAAAGAGGGGAGCTCATTCCGTCCTGCAGTACTTGGGGATCGAACTGCTGATCTCATGCCTTCCAGTCAGCATCTTAGCCACTGCTTTAGCCCAAATAAAAATGAATAATTTGATATTTGGGAACAAGAGCTTCCGTGTTTCTCTGTATAGCCAACGGGGTGGTGGTGCAGTTAAGCAATCCTTTACCCAAGAGCAAGCAAACTATTGCTCTCCAGATGTTTTTGAACAGCAGATGCAATTTGCCATAGGCAGCATAGACAGGAAGAAAGAATGCTGGGAGCTGCAGTCTAGTGACATCTGGAGGGCTTCAGTTTGCTTACCCCTGACTTAATATTTTCCAAATTCTAGTGTGTGGGTGCCTTGTAGCTTCAATACCTGAATTTCAGGTCACTCCAATTCTAATTTTCCACGAGGTGGGTAGAACACAAACATACTGGCTCCTACTTCCCATTCCAAATTTATAATTAATTGCACTTAAATTAGGAAGGTTAGGAAGGGAACAGCAACAGAAATCCAGGTGTTTGGATTCCAGGAACCAACAAATGTCTGGCTGTGGCTTTTGACATATTCATTCTGCTGCCCAAAACTTTGGTTATTTGGGCTTCTTAACATGAAAACTAAGTATGGAAGGTGATAGAGGTGAGATTGGAAGCCAGCATAAAGACAACGGATGCCCGATGATTATGATATATGAAGCATGCTGGTAATAAATACATAACATAAGACCAAGAACAACCTTGACAAATTTCAATTTTGATTCAGGGAGCAGCAGCAGTTCTTAAAAAACCCTTTCCGTAACTGCTTTTCCCCTTGCATGGACATTGTTCAAGGTTTATTATTACAAAGAGAGGGGGAATAATGTTCAATGTTGATTTTGAATAGAAAAATAATGTGTAGAGAATGAGTCAAATGCCACCACTGCAACTCTATTCTCAAGTATCTCAAGTAAGAGAGCTTCAAAAGGAGAAAGGGAATCTGCCTATAAGAGACAGTGCAAGCATGAAGAACTTGCTTGACTTCATTCTATTGTGCATATAGAATGTGTAGGTGTGGAATTCACTGACTTCTCCTGAATATAGATTGTATGCTCCTAACAGTAGCGACTTAATTTGCTTTGTAGTGTGTACATGGTTTTATCCTGTCATTTTGTATGCTGTCACATATGCAGGCGGTCTTGTATATAAATGTGTTTTTTTTTAATTAAAATTCTAGCCCAGTTAAAAAATGGAACTATGCCTGCAGTTTGCACTGAAAATACAGACCAGGGATTCTCAACCTGCAGCCCGTGGGCCAGATGTGGCCCACAGCACCATTTCATGTCGCCCCCACTGCTTCCACCACACCAGGAAGTGCCATGTGGTGGAGGAAGGGCAAAATGGCCATTCAGCCCCCAAAGCTGTCTGAGGGAGCATGACCCAGCCCCTGGCTTAAAAAGGTTGAGAACTCCTGATATAGACAGTAAATGTGACCTTACTGGGAAATGACAAGTACAGTACAGTATATGATTTTTCAAGTTAGCACTAGCTGTGGTGACCCTTATACTTGTGTTGCTCTTGCCCAACCAGTGAATCATTTTCTTATTCCTCTACATCCTGTTATTCTTCATTTATTTTGCCATCTAAGTACAGCTGCCCTGGAAGTTGAAAGCAGCCATTAGAATTTGAAGTTGCATATGAAGAGTGTGTAGTCTCTGAGCTTCCATGAGCTTTTATATGGTCATCAGTTAGTGAAAGCCAAAGGGTTTCAGCATAGAACCACAGTCCTGTGGCTGCTTTCCTCATCTGCTGATTCATGTTCTGGGCTTTAAGGCTTGAGGTCTAGCTTTGTCAGAAGTTACAGTGAGGTGTAAGTCTAATGCTCCTTGTAGGTCAAAGAGGACAGCACTGCTGTCCTGGGTGACCTGGAGGCCAAATACCATATTAAGCGAAAGGCACAGGTACTTGAAGTGAGCAGAGAACAAGGTACTTGAGGTGAGCAAGTTGGTGAGACTGTGGAACTGGTTTGACTGGAAAGATTTTATGAGGCCTGATGTGTTACCAGTGACTTGTAATGCATCCTCAGCTGAACAGTACTCAGGTTGAGTACAGCCTACAGCAGTCCCTTTCAACAGTGGGTTCCCAGCTGACACGATAAGCGATTAGGGCTTATGGAAGCTGATGTCCCACACACTTGAAGAGCCGAAAAATGCAGACCACTGGCTTTAAGGCAGGGGTGTTCAAACTACAGCCTGTGGGCCAGATCCATGGGCTGTAGTTTGGGTACCCCTGACTTAAGCAGAGAAAACGACAGCCTAAAATATATGTCATCCTGTTGCAAAACATATCTGTTGCAAAACAAATGGCAAGGAATGTTTTACTTCCGCTTCCAGCGGGAGGAACCATGTGACCGGCCCACTGAACCACATGACCAGCCCATGGCCCAAAAGGTTTAGGCATCCCAGCTTTAAGGGGTGTTTTTGCCACAGCATCCTTGACCCACTGTGCTTAGTCTGGTTGGTTGAGGAAATAAGAATGTTGCTGATGTTCCTTTTTCTTCTTCAAGTGCCATATTTGTTCCGAATATTGGCTATCATTATGGTGATAGTCTTCCTGTCCTTAACTCCTCAGAACAGTTCTTCCAGGTTCTTTAGTCACGAAGTCCATCTACATCCAGGGCTTCTGTTCCCAAGGATCTTCCCTTGCATAACGAGTTGGAGTACAGTATTATATATTGTACTTCATGTCATTCTTCATTATATGCCCAAGGTATTTGAGCTTTCTTTGTTTAATGGCCTTAAACAGTTCTTGTTCTTTATCCATATGGCGCAATACTTCTACATTAGTCACATGTTGCTGACGAGTAATATAAATGCTAAAGGCTCTCCTTTGAGATGTTAATGCTCTGTTTCATACAATGGGTTCTAAGTGAGAACCTACTCTCTGCCTAATTTAACCAGATCATAACTGTATGCATCTAGAAGAGGATCTTTCATTTGAGATTTGACCACCAAGACTGGAAAAACAGATGCTTGTGCGATGGTGTGAGTTGGAGTGGGCACAGTATACAGGTGAAAATCGGAAAATTACAATATCGTGCAAATGTTCATTCAGTTCAATAATGCAACTTAAAAGGTGAAACAGATATATGAGATAGACTCATTACATGCAAAGCGAGATAGTTCAAGCCTTACTTTGTTATAATATTGATGTTTATGGCTTACATTTTATGAAAACCCCAACCCCCCAATCTCATGTCCCCCATAATCATCACATAATCTCATGTACGTTGTACGCCATGATCATCATAATTATAACGAATTAAGGCATGACATATCTCCCTTTGCATGTAGTGTGTCTATCATATATTTGTTTCACCTTTTAAGTGAAATGAATGAACATTTGCACGATATTCTAATTTTCCGAGTTTTACCTGTATTCCAGTAATTCTCATTAGCTGCAGAGTAAGAACCTGAAATCCATTCTTGTTGACTGTATAGATTATTGTGTGGCTGCTTTTTTTTTGTGCCCAGCTGAGAGAACTATCTTGCTGAGAAGGTGGATGATTGATAAGGAAACCTCAGAATCTGATTGGTCATGCTGAGCATTGGCCAGTCCTTGAAGGAAAAGTCTAGACTAGAGTCACATTAACCAACAGTAAGGGGGAAGGGAAAATTCTGGTACCACATTGGCTCAAACAACATTCTGTGCTGTTTATCAGTGGTGGGCTCCAAAAAAATTTACTACCACACTGTGGCCGTGTTATGGTGGATGTGGCCAGGAGGAAAGCCCTATGTTGCACCCGAATTAGGACTACTTTATTTAAAAACTTGGACAGGCGGGTCCAGCCAGAATTTCTGCTATGGGTTCTGGTGAACTGGTGTGAACATGCTGATGCCCACCACTGCTGTTTATCCAATGTAAAGGATGACTCAGCCCTCTTCTGATGGCAGGTACAATCTCTCAGTGCTTTGTGGACTGTTTCCGTGGGTCAGAGTCTCAGCTCTCTGGCCTGGAGGATATAGCAGAGAACTCTGATCCTCAGATTTTGCAAGAAAAGTTTCCAACTTTTTTTTAAAAACCCACTTAGTAGAACAATAGTGTTCATCTCTGTGCCATTTGAAATGGGAAGATCCACTTGCTTTGCTTAAGTAGACCAAGCTCCTGTTCAAGGTCCTGCATGTATGCCAGGCTGGATTTTCCCCTCTCTTAACTCAAGTTGATGATCTTGGGAAGCAGAATCATAAGGGAATCTCCATTTGCAGAATCCGAGACCCAAGCAACAACTTTTGGAATGTAGAGATAGTTTTTTTTAAAAGTAGATATAAACATGGTTCTGGTATTCCCAACAGGGGCTAATTAATAAGTGTTTTGCCTGTGGGATCCTTGTGTTCATATATTCTCTCTTTCTCTGATGTAGAATCCAATTCCCTCTCCTTGTCTCTCCCCCCCCACCCTTCGTTTGATTCTCCCCTGCCAGTTGTCGGAAAGCATTAAGCGATGGGGCTGCCACCGCCTCTGTGCCAAATGAAAACTGAATCCTGCTTCCCTTGCTGCCTGCTGGCCGTGGTAGGAAGAGAGGGAGGAGGAGGTGGGTGGAGAAGAGAAGAGCTGACCCTTTTTTCTTTAGATGCCTTTCCACTCTCTCCCCATCTCTTTGGAAGCTCTGTGTGTGTGTCTGTCAAGAGACAGTAGCTGGTTGTGTCACTGGGGCTTCAGTGCTAGCTGAATGACCTTCTCTCTGTGACACAAGGGGCAATAGTTGTCTTTCTTTACTGGCCAAAGGTTTGAGATGCGGAAACATTGCTTAATATTAGCAATGTGGAGAGGGGAAGCATCTCTAGAAGTCAAACATGTTTCAGTTTTTCTGCCCTGAAAATCTTGAGTTCCTTACATCTACCTCTGGCATTGCTTAAAATTATTTAAGGTTATTTACAGATCATGGTTTATTTTTTTATTTATTAAAAAAACCCTCTCAAAAGGACTTTAAAACCCACTGAAAAACACAGGAGCCACAATAAAAATAAGTACTAATTAAAATCTTGACCCTGTAAAGAAGGAATAACAAATAAAATCCCCACAGGGAAGTGTTTTATAAATAAGTCAGATAAATTTACACCTTATTAAAAAAAAACCAGGTTGTTGTTTGTCGAGTTCTGGTTTGCTATTTCATTCGAACCCATTCACACTTCATGATTTTATTGTTGTTACCTGCCATCAAGTCACTTCTGATTTATGGTGACCCAATGAATGAGCGATCTGCAAAATGTCCTGTCCTCGCCAGCCCTGCTCTGCAATTCTAAACTGAAGTCTGTGGGTTCCTTTAGGTCAGTGGTTCCCAACGTGGGGCCCACGCTCCACAGGGAGACTTCAATTCCAAGAAGCCTAAGTAAGTTCATTGGCTGATCGGTGCTTTGTGGAATTGACTTAGGCTTCTGTGAATTGAAGTCCAAAAACCAAAGGTTGGAAAACACTGCTTTAGAGAGTCAATTCATCTTGCATTTGGCCTTCGTCTTCTCTAGTTGCCTTCAACATTTCCCAGGATTATTGTCTTTTCAAGAGAATCTGCTGCTTTGTGATGTGCCCAAAGTAGGACAGCCTTGGTTTCATCATTTTTGCTTCCAGACATACAGGGTGGCCTGTAAGTCCCTACCCGACCACAAAGAGAGTAGGACTCTGCTGGGAGGAGGGAGGAAATGCTCCCATTGGACTGCTGGGCAGAGGGGCGGGGTGAACTCTGTGCTGGGAGGAGGGAGGAAATGCTCCCATTGGACTGCTGGGCAGAGGGGCGGGGTGAACTCTGTGCTGGGAGGAGGGAGGAAATGCTCCCATTGGACTGCTTGGCAGAGGGGCGGGGTGAACTCTGTGCTGGGAGGAGGGAGGAAGTACTCCCATTGGACTGCTGGGCAGAGGGGCAGGGCGTGTGCCCACGGAGAGGATGGATAGGGACTTACAGGCTGGGTAGGGACTTACGGGCCACCGTCTAGTTCAGGCTTGAGTTGTTCTAGGACCCATTATTTGTTAGCAAATCACAAAAAACATAGTTTACTGTTGTTTTATGAACTGTAGATTGTGGAGAGCTGTGAATATGAGTGTGATTTACCAATTTGAGTGCTCTGCCTCAGTCACGAATCATAGTAAGACCTTCTGTTTTTGGTGGTCAACCTTTGCCCCATGCTGGAGGAGCAATTCAAAATACTTTTAGTTGAAAAGGATCACACAGAAGAAGACCTTTGCCTGGGCCTCTGGAGATTTTCTGCCAGTCAGAGTGGATGAGAGAGGGGACAATGTTTAGGAAAAATAATTTTTGGACTACATCTCTGGTCCAAAAATATCTATTTCCCTGCTTCCAAAATAAAGTGCTCAAGGTTTGGTTTGTGTGTTTATAACAGGGGTTCCCAACCTAAGGACTGTGGGCTGAATCCGGCCCCCAGCGCCATTTCATGTGCCGCCGCAAGGGCATTTGAGAAACAAAATGGCCATCCCTTTGAAACTGTTTGGGGGAAATGGCCACCCCCAGTGTGCAGGTAGGTCAAAATAGCCGTCTGGCCCTCAAAGCTGACTGAGAGAGTGTGACCCAGACTCCAGCTTGAAAAGGTTGGGAACCCCTGGTTTATAACATAAATAATTTGTGCTGTGAATTTTATTTTGCTCAGTTTGTGATTTCCCCCCTGTTTAGTTGCAACAATTTGATTAGCAATTGTACTGGCAGTTTTGTTTCTGAAGGTGTCAGCAAGTCAAAACTGACTTGCGGTGACTGTAATAGGGCTTTCAATGTTTCAAGAATGGCTTTACCCGCTTGATACATATACCCCATTGAGTTCCCATTGGGATTTGAATTCAGGTTTCATGAGAAGTAGTTCATCACTCTATCTACTACATCACACTGTGCATTATGTTTTTGAAAGACTGTCCTCTAAACTCTGTCCATTAATGCTGAGAAAATGTTGAGTAACCATGTGATAGTATTCCCCCCAAAAATGCCCTCCTACATCTTTCCTGTTGCTTTGATATATGTATACTTGAAATTGTGTGGACAATTACAGACCGCCCACACATTTTTGATTGGGTATCTTTAACAAAGTATTTTCTCATATCACCTTAATTTTCCCTTCTTTTACATGTTATTTTTTATCATTTTCTATAGGCAGAAAGTACATTACAAGAAAACGACAACAACAAACTTAAAACCAAGAGGCCAAGAGGGCAGGTAGGCACATGTATATCGGTTTCTATCTGCTAAATATTACCTGAGACCTAAATTTTTATTCTAAAATGGTCAAAGTCTGAGATGTGAGCAGAAAGACTAGTTCAAATGCTGTCTTAACCACTGTATTATAACCCTCTGTGTCTCAATGTGATATATATGAGGGGTGTGTATGTAGGTACACACATGCGCGCGCGCACACACACACACACACACACACACACACACACCATCATCATAGTAGCTTTATTTCTGGAATTGTAAGGCTTGCTGAGATAATGTATGAAAATTGCTTTCAAAACGGAAAAAGCGATATGAGCTCTGTGTATTACTAATAATATAACTAATTATAGTCCAGATATGGGGAGATTGCATTAAGGTATTTGCATTAGGGCGTTTGCATGAAGAGAAAGGCATATAAAAGAAACAGACTCATGAGATTTCAGCTGCGAAAAGTCCGGACTGGGGCCTAATTCTCAAAAACAGCTGGTACTAAATACTTCTCTTGATGTGCTTGGTGGCGGGGGCAGGGGGGGTGTCACTTAAACAAAAACCTATGACATACCCCCACCACTTGAAAAGAATGTGGATGGGAGGGAACTTATCAGAAACTCACCGTTGTGTAATGCCAAGACGTTTCATACCATACAAACAAGCTTTGTACACCTCGCACTTTGTGCTTCTCGGAAGACAGAGAGGGGGGCCCCATGTCACTAGGTGTAAGTTCCCTATCTACTCTCATCCTCAACTTTGCTCCCTGTCTGGGGCTGTTGGACGGGGCTCTAAACTGCAACTTTGCAGTAGGGCGGAGAAATGGATGCTCCTCTTACCTTTCAGCAAACACAACGAAGCGTATTTCCGACCCCCACTGCTTATCTTTACCTATCCCTCTACTTTCTGACATTGTCTATTAGGATTGCTCTTATTGTATGTCACTTTTGATTACATTTTACTGAGAAAAGCAAGCAACTGAACAAACCAACAAACCACAGCAATGGGACAGGGCCTGGTTTGCATTGCAATATTCCATGCTCTTCCCTTGTTTATTCAGCTTTTGCTTCTTTTTACAGGCACATGTTTAGCTCATTTAACATTTGAACATATAAAAGGAAATATTGGTAGTGTTTTCCCCCTAGCCTCCCAGGATCTAGTATTTTGGCCAATTACTGCAGAAGTATTGAAGATTGATGCACACTTTTCCTTAAACATAAAACTGAAAATGACACAAATAACCTCTTAAATTAAAAATGCATTATTTTATTATGCCTGACCCTACCCATGATTCCAATCCACTAACGTGGAAATTCTGGCTATTACTGTACTTTTAAATAATATATTAAATCCAAGTCTATGTCTGTGATTAGGTAAAGAATCTGAGTATTCCCTCACCCAGGCTCAACCCAGATGAACTCAAGATTTGCTTCAATGCAAATGTCCTGGCCCATAACTATTTTACAGGGTGCAGAATAATATATGACCACTCCTTAATTATCATCATCATCATCTCGAAAGGAACTTTCTAAGTTCTGGGTTCAGGAAGGCACATGGTAGCCACTTCAAAGTTTCCTGTTTTTTCATCATGCATGGAGGAAGTTGCTTGGAGTCTCCACTAGTAGTATAATCATCCTCATTCTCTGTGCTAATAGTAAACCTATCCTTCAAGTGTGACTTCAGGGTAGCTGAAAAAGCATTTCTTATGCCAAAAGACAGAGACAATAGCACATCTGAGGTGTCGTGAGGTTTGTTGAAGTATACAACATATATAAACAAGAAAAAATTGTAGCTGAGGGGAATATTCCGAATAACTCAATAGGAGTTCCCAAACTTTTTGCACCGCAGGTTGGACCATGCCTCCTGACTGCTGAGCGTGGTCACATGGTTTTTCCGGCCATAAATGCTGCCATAAAACACATCCACGGATGTTGTTAACGCGTTTATGACAGGCACAGGTGCATTTACGCATGCGTGGGCACATTTTACGGCTGTCATAAATGCTTCCACTTCCAGTAGTGGCAAGGCTGGTGGCGGACTACATGAAATGGTATCCTCAGCTGAACAGCACTCAGGTTGAGTACAGCCTACAGCAGTCCCTTTCAACAGTGGGTTCCCAGCTGACATGATAAGTGGTTAGGGCTTATGGAAGCTGATGTCTCACACACCTGAAGGGCCAAAAAAATGCAGACCACTGGCTTTAAGGCGGGGGTGCCCAAACTATGGCCTGTGGGCCGGATGCATGGGCCATAATTTGGGCACCCCTGACTTAAGCAGAGAAAATGGCAACTTAAAATCTATCTCATCCTGTTGCAAAACAGATTGCAAGGCGCATTTTACTCCCGTTTCCAGTGGGAGGAACCATATGACCGGCTTGTGGCCCAAAAAGTTTGGGCACCCCTGCTCTACTCAAACTGGGAGAATGGAAAGCAGAGAATTAATCAATTTAAGGCCCTGGTAGCGTATGGTAAATCCTAAAGCAGCGGCAGGGATTATACATGAGGATAGATATATTCCCAGAAGCCACACCCTAACATGTTTACATAGATGTTTTGGAAAGAGAAGAAGTTGTAGTTTCCCCTTTCTGCCCTCCCTAGATGCTCACATCCTAGGTCTAGGCTGAGCGTTTTTAGTCACAACTACTGTGCATCAGGGTTGAGATGGCCCCTTCTCTTGGCGGACCTTGGCAAGTTTACTTGGCAGTGGTGGCAGATGGTGCCTGCACCACTTGGTGCCAGCTGGCAGTTTCATTTAGATATTCCACAGTTCCCAGCATAATGGCATTTTTGGAAATTAAATGGCAAACCAATCCAGCTGTTTGGTAATCCTTGGAGCAAGAGGTGAGAAAAAATGTTAAGCTGTTTCTAGTGGTTAAATTGAGCCACCACTGTTGTGGTCTGTCTAGTCCAGCATTTTGTTTCAGCACTAACCAGCCAGGCTGTGATTCTGAGGCACACTTTTCCTTCACATGAAGGATTCACTTTTCAGTTCCTGTTTATTGATCATAGTTCTCCTGAACCGTTGACTTAAGTTTGGATAACGACAAAGCCAAGAATGGCTTCATTTTGGCAATCCAAGATTTGATCGGCACACAAAAGAAGAAGACAGTCATAGTTCTTACGTTTTTGTGTCAGCCATAGGATAGATTTCTTTTCTATTAAATGGGTCTGCATAACCCTTTTTATTTTTATTTTCCTTTTAAATGTCTGTGGTTTGTTCTGTCTCTCTCTTTGTTATCCCAGAATCATTTAAGTCTTGGCGAATTATGTTGAGTCTGATTTCAGAGGACCTTTGATCCCTCCCCCAGGATGGTTGCTATAGGTTCTGTTTTTATGTTTTTAGCTTTTGCTGTGCTGGTAACTGCAGTTGCCCAACTATCTGATTGTTTGCTTCAAAATCCAAGCCTTTCCCATGGCATTTTTTTAAACAAGAAAATCAACCTTGAAGTTGCTCAAGGCAGCTTTCTTCTGCCTCTGCTTCCCACTCAACAACAGAGAGCTGTAGCAAAATCACAGAAGTGTGGTGGGGGGAAGAAGGGTGTGTCAAGTAGGGGGATGGTGGGGAAATGTCATGCTACAACTTCGGAGAAAAGCGATTTTTCCTGTTTTTCTGGGTGTGCAGAGGGTTGGGGCTTTACATGCAGAGACAGACCAAAAATAGTGAAAACCTTCATTTTTCTACTGCCAGACGTACAGCGAGACTGCATGGTTACTGTGAGAATTGACGTTTCTGCACAAGTGTTGCCTACAGCAAACCTGTCAGGTATTATAGTACCTGTGTCTGAGAATTCTGTCCCAATCAAGCAAATAGGTGTTTTAAAATGTGGGGTGCATACATGTTACATTTGCCATCGGATGATGGAGGTTCACTGCCAATTTTTGTCACTCTAGGGGTTTCTGTGGCTCAGTGGTTAAGAAGCTTGCCTTGTTAGCTGGAAGGCTGGCAAGTCGGCAGTTCGAGACCCGGGTACTGCATGATGGATGGAGCGCCCATCTCTGTCCCAACTCTTGGGGACATGAAAGGAGTTTCATTTGGGTGTTCCCTGAGCGGAGTTTCTTCCACAAAAATCCTTTCAACCCAGAATAATTTCTGACACAAAATTATTATTATACTGTCACTCTGGGCATTGCAGGAAACATACATGGCATGCATCGGGCATTGTTCAGAATTCTCCTACTGCTTTCCACCCCTCTAGTACAGTGGTGGTGACCCTTTTAAGAGACCGAGTGCCCAAACTGCAACCCAAAACCCACTTATTTATCTCAAAGTGCCAACACAGCAACAGGGGAGGAAGGAAACATTCCCATTGGGCTGCTGGGCAGAGGGGCGGGGTGAACTCTATGCTGGGGAAAGGGAGGAAGTGTCCCATTGGGCTGGTGAGCAGAGGGATGGGGTGAATTCTTTGCTGAGGGAGGAAGCACTCCCATTGGGCTGCTGGACAGATGGGCGGGGCATACTCTGTGCTGGGGTGACTGCACGGGTGCCCACAGAGAGGGCTCCAAGTGCCACCTCTGACACGTGTGCCATAGGTTCACCATTACTGCTCTAGTATATTTGCCAGAACTCATCAGCAAAGGTTAACATTAAAGGAGGATGCGGTTGAGGAACTTGACCTTCCCTATGTCTCTTGGAGGACCCTGAACAGGCTGAGGTTCAGAGTCCCTAAATGCAAGACCAACATGATCAAGTAGAGGCTGCTGGCAAACAACACGCTGTATGAATGTGGAGAGATATAGAATCCAGATCATCTGCTGGTCTGCCGGTTATTACTGGAAACTTGTACCAGTGAGGATTTAAGTTTGGCCAATGACAAAGCCAAGAAGCATACCTGTCAAGATGTGGTTGAGAAAATACGGGAAGCACCGCTGCCTTTGATGGGCGCACATACGCAGAAACCCCTCATGCATGTGCAGAAACCCCTCATGCATGTGCACTTCTACCTCTGACGGGTGTGCAGTAACCCCTTCATGCATGCGCACCTCCGCGTCTGATCGGTGCACATGCGCAGTAACCCCCCCCCGGCCGCTCCAAATTCGGGATGACGGCGGGAAAATGGGGGAAAGAGGGGTAAAATATGGGATTTCCCGGCCAGTACGGGACACTTGACAGGTATGCCAAGGAGGTGGCTTCATTTTGGCAGTTTAAAGTCTGACCTGGACATGACAGAAGAAGAATCAGCAAAGGAAAGAAGCTAGTAGTGGGTATGTTGTTCATAGCTACCCTCTGACCTGAAGGCAAGCATTTACCATAGCTGCCGGCCACATTGGTTTCGTAGAAGTATTGCCTGTAGCAGTTTAAGAGCTCTCTGAAATTTATGTTAAAAACAAAAGCTCTATTCATTTCTTCTACAATCTGGAATCATCCACACTATTAGAAGGGAAAAACCAATCCCACCCTGTTTCTTTTTGCTCTGCTCACGGGAGCAGCAACCCATCTGAAGAGGTGAAAGGTCCAGTTCACACATAGGATCAATATGCAAGCAAGGACCCAGGGTTTCCCAGGTGTTTGCTCCTGTGTATTCCTTACTTGCTAGGAGGAAACCTGACCTGTTACTACTCCAGTGAGCAAAGCAAAACAGTGGTAACTTTTCCCCTCTAACCATGCTAATTTTTTTTCTTTCTTCTTTTCAATCCTTGGGGAAAACGAAAACAATAAAAGTGATTTTATTACAAAAACATGTAAGTCAATTACCCATACAATCACATGCACAACAATAGTCTTATCTGTGTTAATAACACAACCCGTTCTTACAGTGTGATGACCTATGCATTCTGCCAAACTTAAAAGGTAGCCTACCTGTGCTCCAGCTGACCTTTCAAAATCTCATCCTACCCATTTAGCTCCAAACTCAACAAAGGGCACCAAAATCTTCATGAAATTATCTTCTTTAATTTCCCCTTTAATTTCCCTTGCTCGAAAGCCAGTTGTATCTGACTAGGGTTCAGTGCTCATCTCCGTTTCAAAGCCGAATAACCAGCGTTGTCTGCCTCTGCAGATGTTTCCATGGTCATGTGGTGGGCTTGATTAGACACCGGAGCGCACAGAACGCTGTTACTTTCCCACCGAAGTGGTCCCTATTTATCTACTTGCAATTTCTTGCTTTCGAACTGCTAGGTTGACAGGAGCTGGGACAAAGACGGGAGCTCATGCAGTCCTGCAGTACTCAGGAATTGAACTGCTGACCTTCTGCTTCCCAGTCAGTGTCTTAGCCACTTGAGCCACTACAGTCCTTTTAATAAGTCTAAATAATGCTAATAATTCCAGATTCTGAATAGAGTTAAAGAAAGTGAGAGAGTGTAAGAGCATCTGTGGTTAAGAGAGATGAGAGTTTTGTATCTGTCTAGGTAGGGCAGGGGTGTGCAGGGCACCATGGGAGGGCGCTGGACAGGGAGTGGTGGGGGCGCCTATTTGGGGTGGGTGGGGTGTTTGGGAATCCCATACATTGCTATTGGCACCACACGCCCGGGGTAGGGTAAAACTCTGTTGATTAGTTTTTAGGATGTTTTTTTAAAAGAAATGAGTTACTTGTTACTCCCAAATTACATGGTGTGTTAAGTATGTGATCTTGACATTTTAGGATTTTTGCAGAGGGACACTAAAGACTTCCGCCACTCAAGCCCTCCCTAAAGAACATTTCTACAGAGATGAGTCAGCGTCACACGTTGTACAAAAACACTAACATTTCCTTCATATTTTGTTGAGATGTTTAAAAGTAGCAGTGGTACATCCTATTATTAAGAAACAAGAGGCACCATTGTGTTTAAAATGTGCATGTCAGCTTTTGAGTTTCATACAAAATACTCATCGGCTTCATTTGAAAAGAGGCAGGTTTGTAGAAAAAGTAAATGATTGAAACAGTGATTATTCTCTCCCCCCCCCTTCCAGTGTTGGCAAAAGCATTCTGTTTTTTGGGCCACCCACAAAATAAGCATGACACTCTTAGGCAAATCCCACATTTCTGTAATCCCGCGCATGCTTTGGAGATCTCCCTGCTTGTACTGGTGGTGTTTGTATTTAGAGAACTGCTTTCTCCATTAGTTTCTGTGAAGCTCAGCCTCTGAATTTGAAAAATTGATTCCTTCCTCCGCCCAGCCTTGACTCATGCCGACCCAGAGAGCCCCGAGCCCCATCCCCGTCAGTTCATGACCTCCAGATATAGGTCAGCTGTTTTCCGGATCAGTTGTTGGGTCCGCCTGCCACAGGCCTGAGAGGAGGGAGTTCCTCTTTAGCTTGATGTTCTTGGAAACAGAAGAACACACAGGCAAGGTGAAACTGCCTGTTCTTTTAAAAACAATTGTGGTCACTCTCTTTTGTCTTTACCTCTTGTGAAGCCTCATGTAAGTTTCACAATTGTTTGTCCTGTTGCCATGCTGGAAGGGTATGTGGATAATTGTATGTGCTGCACGGAGAAAGGTGTTCTTGGACACGCATTCTTGCACGACCGTCTCTGGCGCCTCAGTGGTCTCTGTTTCTTGAGACTCGGTGTGACATTGTTGGGTAACCCAAGGCTGTGGATTTGTTGTGGGGACAAGCCCTTTGAGTGACTCAGTGTCTCTTCTCCCCCAGGGACCACAGTGTTTCCTTTTGCTTATGTCATCCTCGTGGCATCCTCCTTCCAAACCAGAACTGCTGGCAGTCTCAACAGCTGCTGTCCCTAAATACTTTGGATTCCAGTTGGGTTCGGTAACAGAAAGGCTCAAGATAGATCCTCTTTGCAGGGAATGTACGCCCAAGGGACAAGCGTGCACAGATTTGCACATTCATTTGCACATGTATTTCCACATATGTATTTCTACATATTTCTTTGCACGGTCACACAAAACCTTGCCTTGGATCCCCTATACTTTTCTCCCTGCAAGATTTCCTCTCGTCAAATTGCTCAATTAAAGAGGGACAAGAGTACTCCTAACTTTTAAAAA
Organism: Bradypodion pumilum; assembly: GCA_035047305.1. Taxonomy (NCBI): domain Eukaryota; kingdom Metazoa; phylum Chordata; class Lepidosauria; order Squamata; family Chamaeleonidae; genus Bradypodion; species Bradypodion pumilum. The sequence continues at coordinate 13,831,366 of JAWDJD010000008.1, forward strand.
AATAGTATATTTTTATTTGCTCACATTATGGAATCTTAACTTTTTTAAAAATTAGTATATTTTTATTTGCTCTCATTATGGAATCTAGGTCTTTTTTTGGGGGGGAGATTAATTTTTTAGTATGTATTTTTTTTTTTTTGGAAGAGATGTGGAAGTACCATAGTGAAAAGACTGGAGGAAAGGACACAAAATGGCCTAGTTTGCTTTTCTGCCTTCTTCCCTCTCCTGAAAGCTACATATCACAATTGTTAGAATTCTGGTATATTATTATATGCTGTTTTGGTAGATTGAATTTTGTATATTGTATTACTGTGTATATTGTGTATTGTATATTGTGTATATTGTTTATTTACCATGTGAGCCGCCCTGAGTCGGGTTCCCTGATTGGGCATCATACAAGTGCGAAAATTAAATTAAATTAAATTACCCATCCAGAGATTTAATCATGGATTAAAATTCCCATTGTTCAACTGCACCATGGTAGAGTCTCTCTATCCTCAGAAGCATCATGAGGGTTTTGGCCATCAGAATTTTGACCCAAATCCATCTGCTAATATATATGTTCACTGGAGCATGGGTTCTGAATGAGACAGACAGCTGCTTTTTTTTGCAGCTAGAGGTACACATAGGTGGGCAGAAATTGATGACGGTCTTTCCTGGAAAGGGAGATTGAATTTATTTTTCCCTTGTCACTGTGCACACCTATATCCAGAAGAGGGAAGGGGAGAAGCCAGCACAGAACAGGTGTCTATTTGACTCTCTTATGTGTGTTGTCATCCATGCAAACCTGATGGGGCATATGCCCAGGTGTGTTTCCCACCTGACATGTACATCTGTTCCTATACATAAATGTGTGTGATACATAGAGTATGGAGGAAGTGGGAGATATCTTTCTGATTACCAGATTTTCTTTCTTTCTTTCCTTTGTAGCATAATAGCAGTTCAGTCATGATACACCAGGGGTTCCCAACATTTTCCTGCCACTGGCTAGACCTGCCCCCGACACTTCCTGCCAGGGGACGCAGGCATGGCTGCGTCCACTACTTATGTTATCGGCAGTGGTGGCAAGAATCATGCATTTTTTTCTGGGTTTTTGCACAACCTCAACCGCTTCCCAGGGCGGCAGGAGGCTTTACAGAGCAATTTTGCTCCAGTTTGGTAATTTTTCGCCCTTTACCCGCTACACTTTGGTAGCTAGAAAGCGACCATGGCTGACTTCTTGGTTCCGCACTGGGATCGCAGGCGCTGACATAAGCTCCGCCAAGCACTGGACACCGCCCACAGTCGCGCTCCAGCTGCCGAAGCACAGTGGGGAAGGGGCAGAAAATTACCAAAGCGGAGTGAAATTGCTCCAAAAAGCCTCCCCACCGCCCTGGGAAGCAATGGAGGCTGTACACGAAGCGGCAAAAACCACATGATTCCTGTGAGTTGTAATTAAAAAAAATCACAGACCTAAACAGTTAGGGACGTGGTTACTTTGTGGAATGTCTCTTCTGAAGATCTACTGTGTGCATCACCCGGTCCTCCCAGAGTTCACAACTCCAAATGCTGACACTGAGGATGGTAAGAAAGGTTGTAACTAGGAGGAGAACAGCCTTAGTGGTGGCACCTTCCTATAAATCTGCGCCGTGCCCCTTCTCTGAATATATTCAAGAAAATTCTCAAGACAGAATTGTATAGAGAGGCATTCAACATTTCCTCCCTATGGTCAATTAATTTTGAATATTGTTTGTTTTTGAGCCCTGTATCCTGCTGGTGGAGGCTTTTAGAGTTAGTTTTATTATACGTTGCCACCGTCATATGGGATAATATGTATTTTTAAGGTTACTTTGTTTTAATGTAGTAAACCACTCAGAGTGGGAATTTCCTTCCCAGATGGCGGTACTGTATATAAATATAAGGTAAAGGTCTCCCTTGCTCGGACTCTAGGTGCTGATCTCCATTTATAGCAAAAAAACCAGCGCTGTTTGCATCTGCAGACATTTCCGTGGTCATGTGCCAGGCATGACTAGATGCCAGAGCACATGGAATGCTGTTGCCTTTCCTGCTGAAGTGGTACTTATTTATCTACTTGCAATTTCTTGCTTTCGGACTGCTAGGTTGGCAGGAGCTGGAGCAGAGACGGGAGCTCACTCCGTCGTGCAACTCTCAGGTCTCGAACTGCTGGCCTGCCGACTTTCCAGGCGTCAAACTCAGGGTCTTAACTACTAAGCCACTGTAGCAGTCCCTATATACTAAGTAATAAATAAATAGATAGATACTTTTAGGGGCTAAGCTGCTTCCCTGTGCTTTTTTTTTTTTAAATGAGTCTTACTGAGTCCAAGCCGTTTTACATGTGCTGTTGGGGTTTTGCCTTTGCCTAGCCTTGATGTAGCTTCTATTTCCTGGCAGTAGACTTCCTTCCTGCTGTCAAGCGCTTCCACATGCAGACTCGGGCGTACTTTCTCATCCTGTCCCTGCATTTAGCACAACTATGCAATATTTCCTTTACTTAAAAAGTGTTTCTGGCCCTGCCACACATCCTCTCTTTAAACAAGATTTACTGGTACCTTTAGTTCTGCTTTCTTAAATTCAAGCTTCATTCAGTCTCTCTGACCAATGATTTTCTCTTGCCTTTGTTTGGATGCATTTTGCCCAGCGGTCGCTCAGTGGTTAAGAAGCTCGCCTTGTTAGCTGAAAGGCCGGCAAGTTCGGCAGTTCGAGACCTGGGTACTGCATGACAGATTGAGCGCCCGTCTCTGTCCTAGCTCTTGGGGACATGGAAGAAGCCTCATTCAGGTGTTCCCTGAGTGGAGTTTCTCCAGCAAAAATCCTTTCAAACCAGAATAATTTCTGACACGAAATTATTATTATTATCTAAAGAAAATCTGGTGAGGTTATCCTGCTGTGGTAATAGAGTAGATCATACTGCCAGTGACTCAACGCTGATTGCCAGGAGGTGGCCAACTAACTTGACAACCCTGTCCAGTGGTGGTATTCAAAAAAAATTACTACCTACTCTGTGGGCGTGGTATGGTGGATGTGGCCAGGGGGAAAGTTCTGTGTTGCACCTGAATTAGGACAACTTTATTTCAAAACTTGGATGGGTGGGGCCAGCTGGAATTTTTGCTACTGGTTCTGGTGAACTAGGGCGAACCTGCTAAATCCCACCACTGCTGGGACTAATGGTCTTGGGTCCACAGGGCAGGGTGAGGGTCCCCAAGTGGATTTAATACCATTTGGATCCATCTTGATGGAAGGCAGCAGCTTCATCAATACTGGCCTGGGGCAGAGGAGGATTTTGCATGCCAAAAGGGCTCAGGACCAGAAAGTGACATGCAGAACTGGATCAGTGGTACAGGTGTCATGCTGTGATGCGGAGGTAAAATGGAAGGTCACTGCATTATATTCTCAGGACAATCTTCATGGCTGATTGCCATGTGGATAGCCAAAATTCAGAATTGGATACTGCGGCGGCGGCGGCGGCAGCAGCAGCAGATGATGATGTACAGAAAGCAGAAAGCTGTGTCTGAAAGATGCTGTCTTGCTTATACAACCACTATAGAGTGCATTTATTGCAGTCTTAAATTTTGAGCTATTCTGAGGTGCATGTAAATGCCTTCATTAGGTTTCTCTTGAAGATCTTGGGGGAATTCAGGTTTCTCTGTGCAGAGATGAAAGGTATCCTCATGCAGATAGCTATCGTTTTGTCACATTTCTGGTTGAAAATCCCAACGTATCGAATCTAGTATTAAACCATATTGTAGGATGGAAAGGAAACTAGAAACATAAACCGGTTTTGAGAATTGTCTTGGTTGGTGTGGCCTAAGCAATCCTGGGGATCATAATTTGACAAAGGTGTGTTGAATATTCTGTGCTGGAGGCCCTGGGAGTGTTTTGGGAAACAGCTAGCATGCTTTTCATTTTTAATTATAAATAATTTTAAAACAGGTTTTCCGGTCTTTGTTGTTGGAGAGCAGAGATCCCCAAATATAATAGAGAGAACTGCTAGAGGTGGGGCGGGGGGCGGGGCAGGGGAGGAAATGGAATTAATTGATTTCTTTGATGAGCTAAAAAAAAAAACACCTACTTGATCACAGAGAAGTACCTATTGTCTGACTGGTTGTTCCAGTCTTGAGATCCTTCAATCCGTATCCAGGGGGGGGGGTGCATAATTCTGTATTGCATGGGCCACCAACTTTTTTAAGTCGGGGGCCAGGTCATGCTCCCTCAGACAGTTGAAGTGGTCTTCCCGGCTGTCATAAATGAGTCTGCGGTCAATTCCAGCGGTGGCGGTTGGGGGGCGGATTATTTTGCACAGTGGGCCGGATCCAGTCTGCAGGCTACCTACTCCTGCTGTATTGCTTCTGCATTGTATGGGCTGGGATCATTCGACTAGATCTTCCGTGTCTAGGCCAAACGTGAAATTGACAAAATGAAGCCACCTTTTGGTGAGTTCATTCTGCAGTTCCTTTTGCCCAACCTAGAGTGAGAAAGATTTGCTGGCACAAGGTGGCCATTGCCTGGGGTATGCCCGATAGTGGTTCAAAAATAACACAATCTTTGAAAAGGTTCTTTCTATGTACCCCATTCGACTAGTTGCAGTACAGAGACACAATAATGATACTATCTAGGACAGTGGTGGTGAACCTATGGCACACGTGCCAGAGGTGGCACTCACAGCTCTCTCTGTGGGCACCCATGCAGTCACCCCAGCATAGAGTTTACCCCGCCCCTCTGCCCAATGGGAGCGTTTTCTACCTCCCCCAACACAGAGTTTGCCCTGCCCCTCTGCTCAGCAGCTCAATGGGAGCGCTTCCTTCCTCTCCTGTCGCTGTGTTGGCACTTTGAGATAAATAAGTGGGTTTTGGGTTGCAGTTTGGGTACTTGGTCTCTAAAAGGTTCACCATCACTGAGATCAGAGGCTGCTTATTATGTTTCTGCATTAGGCAAAGCTTTAAATTTGCTTCCTGTTCACCAGAAGCAATGCCTATCTCTATAACCTGTGCAGGAGTGCAAAATTGCATGGAGGGCACTTCCAACTTGAAGGCTGCTGTTATTGCCAAACAAAAAACATCACCCAGCTATTCCTCCTCCTTCCCAGAACATATTTTTTATATTAAAAAAGAAAGTTAGAATAAACTGATAAGAAAGTAAGAGTGTTACAAATGGAATATGATGATCTTTGTCTAGTGTACTGAGATGCAGTCATTGCATAATAAAAAATAAATCTCGGGATTGCACAATAAAAAACACCTGGAATCAACCCTTTTTGTCAGACTGACCCTCTAGTTATGTGATCTTGCAGGAGCGTTACTATAAACCCAACATGCAGACATGACTTACCTGGAGCAGAGTTTGGAAAGTTTACTAATTTGACAGTACAATAGTTCTCAGAATCTCCCAGCCAACATGGTCATTAGTCATGACAGCTGCAAGATGAAGCCAGATGTAATCTAAGGTCCAAATCTGTGGTTGGTAGTTGAGCTGCAGTAGATCATTGGATTTGTCACTTTATGGTGAATCAAAGTTTAAGTAAATCCAGTTACTTTAATGCAGGGATTCTCGATCTGCGGCCTGTGGGCCAGATGTAGCCCTTGGCACCATTCCATGTGGCCCCCACCGCCTCCACCACACCAGGAAGTACCATGTGGTGGAGGAAGGGCAAAATAGACATCCAGTCCCCAAAGCTGTCTGAGGGAGCGTAATCCGGCCCCGGGCTTTAAAAGGTTGAGAACTCCTGCTTTAATGGGTCTGCTCTAGCTGGAATTACAGTACCGGTTGGATTCAGGCACAAAAAGAAAACTTACCAAACTCTGACCTGGGGAGGATAGTGGTTGAATTGCGGATCTCTGATTGCAAAGTACATTCTCTACTGTCTAGCCACATCCTCACAGAATGTAGGTTCCCCTGAGAGTATGTCACTAAGAATGACACACTCTCAAACAGGTGATACAGGTTTTATAGAAATCCTTGAATTTCCAGGAAAATTTTGTGATGCTCTTGAGTGGTGGTCTGGTTTAGTATGTGATTTGATTTATAGTATGGGTCTATGCAGAAGTCATTCCGACTCCTTTTCTAAAGTAAGGCTTACACTCCAGTAAGTATTTATAGCCCTATATTTAGTAAATAAAACATTTTAAAAGAAAGGAAGAAAATAAGAATAGAGAAAACCCACTTTCATTTGGTGTGTTGAGTAAATATCTTAACATTGCCCAAAGTAGTTATAGACATTTTGGGTTATATGTTAGTGTTACCACATTCAAAGCTTTATGTTTGAAAGGTATCTTTACAGGTATCCTTGTAAACGTTTTAAGGCAAATGTATTTATGGAGTTTTGGGTTGATTTTTTTAAAAATGTAGAAATAGTTAACAAATTTTAGGATTTATGCGTGTTCAAATATATGTGCTTTCTACAGTGACTCACCTGGAAGGAGTTAATTTCAGCATTGAACTTAGAGCTGGTTAGCATTTTGCCCATTCTCTTTGCATAATTTGACTTCTGTTCATTCATTGTGAAACACTGCAACATACCAAAATCAAAACAAAGATCTAACAAAGGTGCCCTTCAGTCTCCACACAGGAGTAGCTCCGGCAGGAGTAGAAACACAACTACAGTCACACTCTTCCCTGCACACAAAATCATATAATGTTGCCTTCAGCATACAACTGCCTATGCTTTAGCCAACGTGTTGTTACTACGCACTTTCTGCACATACAAAGACTTGACTGCTGTGTTTCATTTTTGGACACTTCTGGGTCGGACTATCATATCCTTTTTGTAAATTGCTTTTTGAAGTGCTTTTGGTTTTGAGTCTTTTTTTTAAAAAGGGTGGTGGTAGACTTCAGACCATCCTGATGACCATGTTTCTCACTGTTATTGGCTTGCACAGAGCAGGGATCTGGCATGCACTTAAATCATGTGTGTTTATGGTCAGTTTACAAAGCACAAACATTGGTGTGCTGGTTTTGACCTTTAAAGCATTTAGTTGAAATCTGGCAAGGGGACCTTCAAGAATGTTTCTTTGGGATGTTCCTGGGATCCTCAGGCAGTTGTCTTCAGCACTGGTGTTGGAAATCCCTGGGATTCTTCCAAAATTTAAGTTGAAAAGAGCATGGTATGGAGGTTGGTCATCCAATCCTTCTTTCTGTGTTCTTGCCCCAGAGCATTGCATAATTAGATTATTATTTTTTTACTAGAAGCGGCTACTTCATTTATCAGCTCTTACTTTGTACACAAGTGGGGCATAAATTACATGCACATAAAGGCTGTATTGATTTAATTTTTTCACATTTACAGAAAATTTGCCCTGTATCAAAATAGCCCTATTTTACATGAATTATTCTCTGAACTTTTCCTACTGTACTTTGAGGTTTATTAAGTGATTTACAGATAGTCCAGCCAGAACCTTGTACAGGTGGGAGACACTCTTCGGCAATCATCCATTTGTCAAGGTGTGTTGATTTTGCTCTCCATAGGTTTAGCCTCACCACTTTTGATTTAATATTTAGAGCCTGAGAGGTCTTCCTTAATTTTAGCCATCAGCTAGGACTATGATGGTGAATCTTGGCACTCCAGATGTTCTTGGACTTCAATTCCCAGAAGCCCAAGTGGGTGTGCACCTAGCCTGAACCAGCCATTTTCCTAAGTAAGGTAAAGGTAAAGGTTTCCCTTGCTCGAAAGCCAGTCGTATCCGACTCTAGGGTGCGGTGCTCATCTCTGTTTCTAAGCCGAAGAGCCAGCGTTGTCTGCTTCTGCAGACGTTTCCGTGGTCATGTGGCAGGCATGACTAGACACCGGAGCGCACGGAAGGCTGTTACCTTCCCAAGTGGTCCCTATTTATCTACTTGCAATTTCTTGCTTTCGAACTGCTAGGTTGGCAGGAGCTGGGACGAAGACGGGAGCTCATTTCCGTCCTGCAGTACCGGTATGTTATTTCTGGGGGCAACTTTCTGTTGGTGTTTGTACCTTCACTTGCAGTGTACAGATGTAAGAGACTATTGAGAACAGAGCAAAGCTTGGAAATACAGTACAGTACAGTAATACCTTGGATAACGCTAAAACTTGGTTCCACAAGTCTTAGGGTTATCCGATTTTTAGTGTTATCCGATGCATGCTTCAGATAACACTAAAATTCTATGTGATGTATCAGATAAAGTCAAAACTCCATAGAGATGCATTGTAACCGGCACAAGCTTTAGCGAACATTATCCGATACATCCCATAGAATTTTAGCACTACCCAATGCAAATCCCCCCCCCCCCCCCAATATCAGGTCATTATCCAATTTTAGTGTTACGCATTGTGGTCGTTATCCGAGGTTTTACTGTACTTTAATTTGAACTAACACTTCCAGTGGGGCTGGTGGGAGTTGGGAATTGTAGTCCAAAGCTGTAATGTTTCATAGAAATTGTGGATAATATTCTAGAGAAGCTTTCTCCAACCTGGCAGCCCCAAGATAAATTGGAATGTGAGTCTCATCATCCCCTGCAAGCATGGCCAGTGCCGGCTAGGATGCTGTACAATGGCGATCAGCCTTGTGCCATATAAGATTCCGAATAATGGCAATCAGCCTTGAAGTTTGTCCTGGGAATATAATGCACTGGCCTTCTTTGCCTCCTACACCTGTACCACTGATCCAGTTCCATGAGTCACTTTCTTGTCCTGGGCCCTTTTGGCACACAAAGTTCTCATCAGCCAAAGGCCAATATTGAAGAAGCTGCTGCCCTCCATCAAGATGAATTCAAGTGGGATTTAATCCACATGGGGACCAATACCCATCCCTGTGGTCTTCGCAACCCATGGCTGTTAGTCCTCAGGGTTGTTGGGAATGATTGGCATTGGGTCGCTGGCCGTATGGTCTACTCCAGGTCCAGGAGTTCTCAAACTTTTTAAGCCGGGGGCCAGGTCACGCTTCCTCAGACAGCTTCGGGGGCTGGATGGCTATTTTGCGCTTCCTCTACCACATGGCACTTCCTGGTGTGTTGGAGGTGGTGGTGGGCCACATGAAATAGTGCCATGGGCCACAGGGTCTACCCTATTACCATAGCAGGATAACATAAATCTAGAGGCACCAAATTAGGGTAGGCTAGAATTAAGATGTCTTGATGACCTTCTTTTGAGCTGTGTGGTAGGATTTCAATGTCTAGAGAAGGATAAATTTAGCAAATGAAGACCTCTGACTACACCCATATTTGCCGCCCAGCAACATATTTGTATCACCATGCAGCCTGATGCATAGCTTCTGTGCTGTCCCCTTGATCTTGTCACTTACCTCTCATCCACCCCCTGATGCTTGCCAGATGTTTCTGATTTTTGTTTTGGGTAATCAGCTTGTGTCTGTCGCTACCCACTGCAAAGTGTTCCAGGGATTAAATCCTAAGCAGGGTTGAATACTCACACAGGTCACTTAGCATAGTTCTCTGAAGCTTTGACCTCCTCCCCTGTCTGCCAGATGGGTGCTACTTTACAGTTTGCCTTATGCTGAAGTCTGCAAGTATCCTGTTAGAAGGGGGTGGCGTGCAAAAGGGTAGGATTGGGAAAGGGAAGGGCAGAGCAATGATGAGTCCTTAGTTGAATAAGAGGCTTATAGAACAATATCACTGGAAAGGATCTTATATGGGTCCTTTGCCTGCAGACCTTGCGTGCTGAAGTATCTCTAACAAATAGCCATCAGACCATGGAAGGATGTGTTCTCATCTCCCTTAGGATCTTTGTCCCAAGACTGACTTTTTCAGATACCTAGACAGTGCTGGCTCTTCGGTTTTGAAACAGAGATGAGCACTGAACCCTAGAATCAGATATGACTGGCTTTCGAGCAAGGGATACCTTTACCTTTAGCATAGATAGAGTTTTCTTTCCCCCTGTTTTTTAATAATCATTGTGATAACATGTGATGTTTATTTTATTTATTATTCTAATATTTCAAAGTATTTCAAAGTATTTATAATATTATAAATATTTATAATATTATTAAAAACTAGCTGGGTACCCGGCTTCGCCTGTGTTGTTTTTGGCGGACAGGCGGAGGTGGTTGTGGATGATGGTCGCGGCCGCATGGCCTCTCACGTCACCCCCGGTGTTGGCCCACCACCGCCCAGGATGACCTCTGGCTGCCCTCGGTGCACCGGAGGCGAGTTCCTCCCTGCGCTTACCCGGCCTGGCGTGTTCTGGCTCCCGCGCCACCCCGGCCATCTGGGATCCCACTGTGGGGGCACGGGGCATACTACGCTGCTGGCGCAGACAGTGCATGGGTGGGCAGTGGAGGCAGGCCATCCCCTGGCTGCCGTGGCTGCTCTTGGGGGCCGCGGTTTGGTTTGTGAGCGGGCCCAGGGCACGGCTGCCGTCCCCGTCTCCGCCGCTGCCATTTTGGGCATGTCCGCATCATGTGTGTGGCCGCATTGTGCGTTTGCTTCTTGGCCTGGCCCACACACATGCCATCACACATGCAGCCCCGCCCAGATTGCCGTTAAGAACTTCTTGCGGGCGCGGATGGTCACGCATGCGCACTGCTGTTTTGGATGCGTACGCACACACTTTTCTTCCAGGAGGCACAGTGAGGGAATCAAACTCTCAACCACTGAATTATCCAACCAGCGTTATACTCTCTCTATATGTTTAGAAACCCATGGGAAGAGTCGCCATAAGTCAGAACTGACTTGACAACATGCCACTATTATTAGTAATATTATAAATACTTTAAAATATTAGAATAATAAATAAAATAGATATTACATGTTGTCACAATAATTATTCCTATAAAAACCAGCAGAAACAACACCGTGTGTTCTATAACAGATATTATATTCTAAAATAATAATTAGAAGCATATATTATCTGAATAATAATATATATAATATTCTTTTATATAGTATTCATTCCAGATAATATATGCTTTTAATTATTATTTTGTTATTAGCACACCAGGTGCTTTACAGAGTATAAGAGAAAGCCCGTGGAGAGCAGAGTGAGAAATAGAGGAATATATGTGAGAATTTTTTTAAAATGTACTGAAGCTCTGTTTAGTTGCTACCTACTAAAATATGTACCCAGTTGCTAGCAGTACACTTAGAGGGGTCTAGCCCTTCTGCTTTTCTTAGATTAAAGCAAAGCAATTACACTTACCGTATTTGCTGGCATATAGAACGCACCGGAGTATAAGACGCACCCCGTTATTACCAAAATAGGCCACTGTATACAGTACAAGACACACTCCATTTTCTCAGTGTATTTTAGGGGTGGGTGGGTCTTATACGCCAGCAAATATGGTATATATTGTACTACCCCATAGCCCTTAGTGCACACTCTGGGCGGTTCAGAAGTTAATTAGCATTTTGCCCCCAACATGTTGGGTACTCATTTTACCGACCTCTGAAGGATGGTAGGCTGAGTCAACTTTGATCCCTGATCAGGATCAAACTCTCAACCATTTAGTTGCTGTACAGCAGTTTAACCACTGCGCCACCAGGGTGCCTGAACTTGGCTGTAGACCATCCAAGTTCAGATGAAGTAGCTTTTGAGCAGAGATAGGAAGGAAATGAAAGCTGACAATATACAGAGGTTCTGAGATGCAGTTCCACCAGTGGTAGCACAAGTCCAAAACTGATGCAAAAGATGGTGTTCTTCTCTTACTGATAACAAGAAAATATATTCCATTGAACATAAGAGCAACAATCTGTCTCAATAGGTAAAGGCTTGGTAAGCTTAAGGAGCCCAGAAAAGGTTAGCATAAGGAAGTGGTGGGCAACCTTGGCACTCCAGGTGTTCTTGGACTTCATTTCCCAGAAGCCCTGATCAGTGGGTGTGCTGACTTGGGCTTCTGGGAATTGAAGTCCAAGAATACCTGGAGTGCCAAGGTTGCTCACCACTGGCATAAAGAATGGAGGAGAAGTGGAGAGCTGCTATCATTGTCGTATCTTCAGCATCTGCTGCCTCAGGGAGCCACTCCTCTGAATCTAATGATACAACCTTGGGTTTCAGGTGTAATGTTAGCATAGGGAAGAAGTGGGGGGGGGGGTCATTTCAGAGAAAAGAAGGTAGCTGAAGAAAATAGAGCTGGAAAACTGAAGTTCACAAATTGGGTGATGTCTGGATATAAGAATAGTGGGACAAATTGTAGTAGTCACAGAAGGCTTTAAAAGTGAAGATGCTTGAAGGACCTTGTGCTACATCTGAGTCGAAGCACATGGCTGAGCATTAGAGCACAGGCTTTAATGCAAAAGGTTAAAGCACAGACTTTTCAGAAGGTTTGAATTGTAGTCCCTGACATGATTAGTCAAAGAAAGGAGCAGCTAGCAGGTAACTTGAACAACTCTACTGCTTGAAAACCTAGAAAATTGCTGCTAACCAGAACAGGCAACACTGGACTGGAAGGAGAAATAGTTGGATCTTGTACAAGACAAGAGCACTGGAGAAACCAGTGTAAGCATCTAAGGAAGTATATTGTTTGAGCTGAACAATGAGAGGGTGAACAATTTTGACATTGAAGTAATGAATAGAAATGAGGTGGCCAAGGTGTGGTAATAGAAGACAAGAAAGAAGAGAAATCGCTGTAATTCCTCTAAATGAGAACTATCCAGGTCATGTATGGAAGTTGTTGTAGCCAAATTTAATTTGAAATATGTTATTTTATATGTAGAAACACCAAGCAATCATACCTTTTTTTTCTGATTTGCTCTTTTAAATCCTTGCAAAAACATAAGCAATATCTCCCCAACACCACATGCTTTAATATACTGTACAGTACCTGGTCCCCCCCCTCCTGTCCTCATGGGATTGACATTTGAGATCTTATTTCCATTTTAATTTACTGTGCCAAAGGTTCTTCCTTAGGAAAATCCACACTGCAATCAGTGAGGGTGTTTCTGGCACGTGAGTCTTTAATTGGTTTGTGCTTAAATCTGTGCCTGATGACAGCATGCAATTTGATTCTTTTTCCATCATCTGTCACTTTTTGTGTGCATTAGTGCCATGTGTGCAAAATCCAAGATGCCACTGGTCTAGCAGCTGCTCTTCTAGCTTGTCATCTCTCTTCTGAATCTTCCTTCTCAGACTGTTAGCATTGTTTTTAAACTCTGAACAGAGCGGTATGTGGTCATGATTTAGAATAAAATAAATCCTGCACCTTCATAATCTGCATTTTACACTCCACACCCTGTCTGTTTTCCACTTGTATGAATCATACATATTGGCACGACTTCACTTCTTTTTTCATAACTCATTCAGGATTTTGTGAGTCTTGGGGCAAGGTGAAGAAAAACTATGCTAAGCATTGAGATTTTAACTTGGAAATCTTTCTCTGTTACCTCTTCTCAGTAGGCTTTGCTTTTTGATTTTTCATGCAAATCACTGTAACTATGAGAGCTAGGACTAGAAAGTTGAGATTTCAAGGAGTTGAAATCTGCATTTGGTATCTCCTATTCTCTCCTGCAGAACTGCCGTGCACAGTTCTACAGTTGTAGTGATACATAACATTAGTTTCTTGGAAGCTCTCTGTCCCTTCAGTCGCAGCATTATAATAATTATGTGTTCAGTTTCTTGTTTGTTGGGAAATCCTCCAGAAATCTTTCTCAAGATGGGTGCTGGGTATCTACTCAACCCTCCCTACTTGTTTTTGTCCAGATCATTTGATCTCCTTATTGCTTCTCTACTAATTGCTCAAATGAGTTACCTTCTTGCAAAGCGTCTTTTCTGCCTGATCCACTTTAGGCCTTTAAGCTGACAAGTTGCAGAAATGGTTGATGCAGGGAGTGCCTATTGCTATATGTCAGGGGTTCTCAACCTTTGAAAGCTGTGTGCTGGACCATGCCCCCTCAGACAGCTGAGCGGGCCAGATTGGTGGTCCCCCTGCCATAAACACTGCAGTAAAGTGCATCCACAGCTGCCATAAACATGCTTATAACAGCTGTGGGTGCACTTACGGCTGTCGTAAACACATCCACTTCCGGTGGCGGCAGCAGTGACATGGGCCACATGAAATGGTGCCGTGGGCAGGCCATGGACCATAGGTTGAGAACCCCTGCTATATGTTTTTGGTAGGATTGTTGATGTGAAGGTTTGTGGTGATCTACCTCCTTGGCTATAGGGCAGGGGTGGGGAACGTTTTCCTGTTGGAAGGCCACATTAGATTAGCTGTAATCAAATAAATCCAAGTTCAAGAAACTTTAATTAGATATACTAAAATATATATGTTATTTTGTAAAAAATCTAACTACGATGTGCTTAATAATAATAATTTTTTAAAAAACCACAGCCACACTTAAGAACCTAAGAAGGCCACAGGCTCCTCACCCCAGTCTAGAGAATAAAAAGCTTAAACATTTTTTTTTTTTGGGCATCCCACTTTTTAAGTTTACAAGCTTCATATTATAATAATAATTTTGTGTCAGAAATTATTCTGGGTTGAAAGGATTTTTGCTGGAGAAACTCCGCTCAGGGGACGCTTTTCATGTCCTCAAGATCATTTCCCACCAAGGTGGTCCTTATTGATTTGCTTGCAACTTCTTGCTTTCCAACTGCTAAATTGGCAGGAGCTGGGACAGAGATGGGCACTCAAACCGTCATGCACTACCCAGGTCTCAAACTGCCGACTTGCCGGCCTTCCAGCTAACAAGGCGAGCTTCTTAACCACTGAACCCCCGCAGCCCCAGCTTCATGTTTGCAGACAAAGATTACAGTTCCTGGATTCTTTTATGAATTGGGATTGGACAAAATACAGATTTAAGATTTTCTGGAAGAGAAATGGAAACTTAATTATTGCAGATGTGTTTACGATGGACGTGGACTCATTTATGGCTGTTGTAAACGTGTTTACGATGGCCGTAAATGAGTCCGCGGTCGATTCCAGTGGTGGCGGGGGGGGGGCTGGAGCGAGGTCAGGGGCCGGATTATTTGGCACCACGAGCCATAGGTTGTAAACCCCTAGTGTAGGAGGTCATGCTAAGGATGATTTCACAATGTCTTACATGGTATGAAATGTAAAATAGGAGCCTTAATTTAAGAACTTCAGTTCCTGCATGAATGATTTTGTCATTTTCATTCACCAAAGGGGGGAGAGTCCATTTTTCTAGATCTGGGGTCAGCAAACTTGGCTCTCCAGATGTTCTTGGGCTTCAATTCTCAGAAGCCCTGATCAGCAGAAGTGATGACTTGGGCTTCTGGTAATTGAGGTCCAAGAACACCTGGAGAGCCAAGTTTGCTGGCCCCAGAACTAGATGTAAGGAGTGCCTCCACACTTTGTTGAATCTTAGCTATTCTTTTCAGTTCTCTGATGATTTCAGAGATTAACCATAGCATGGCAAATTTTCTCCAGAGCCTTAAGTGCTAGAAGCTTGACATAGAAACAATAAATACTGGCTATGTTTTCCCCCAAAGACACTAATATTCTCTGTAGCTAGAAGAAGACACTAATTGAACTTTGTTGGACATTCTTTCACATTTGCTTATGGTTCTCTTAAATATTACCCCCCTCCCAATCTGTCTCACCCCTGTCAGTAAATCTCAGCTGCAACTCCATAATCAACCTCTGCCTCCTCCCTTGCAATGCTGTTTATAACCTCCAAGATTTATAGGCACATGGATTCTTTCAGTTGTTGGTCTCCTCCTCCTGCTGCAGTGTACAAACAGCCTTATCTACTACTGAGATGTTATTTGGCTCCCTTGAGCTTGGGTCTGTGTTAATGTGCCACGCCATGGTATCGCATTGGAGTTCTCCTGCCATACATGCCCACATACCCTCCTTCAGCTGCCAGTTTGTGCCCAGGTATAGCTTGGCTCCCTCTAAGCCTGTGATGGCGAACCATGGCACTCGAGATGTTCTTGGACTTCAATTGTATCCACAATGGCCAAGCAGTAAAAATATCCCGTCAGAAAAAAACTGCTTGAGGCAAATAGAATGCTACTAGTCTCTTTAATCAAATGTTTAAAATTATATTCTTCAAGATTGTTATTATTTCTCATAGGTCATGTTCTCATCACAGACAAAGAAATATTTGCTTTGTCTGTGATGAGAACATGACCTATGAGAAAATAATAACAATCTTGAAGGATATAATTTTAAACATTTGATTAAAGAGACTAGTAACATTCTATTTGTCTCAAGCAGTTTTTTCTGACTTGGACTTCAATTCCCAGAAGCCCAAGCACCCTGTGAATCCACACGAATGGGTTTACTGCAATTCATCTGGCCCACGCTGCTCTCATCGCTCCCAGAAGCGGAAGTAAAATGCGCCCGTGCGGGCACGTTTTACTTCCGTTTCCAGGAGCGACGAGTGCAGCGCGGGGCGGAATGAATCGCAGTAAACCCATTTGTGTGGATTCACAGGGTGCTTGGGCTTCTGGGAATTGAAATCCAAGAACATCTCAAGTGCCAAGGTTCACCATCATGGCTCTAAGCACTGGACTTCGGCTGCTGCTTGCTTTGCAAAAATCCTGAGTCAGCCGGAAAAATCCTTGCAGGAACTGTGGGAACTGGGAGCCAGCCAGGCGGTTGCATGTTAAGAGGGTTGTTTAAACGGCTCGAAAAGCAGTTAGTTTATCTCCTGCAGTGACGATTTTCTGTTTTGCCCAGGACTTAATTTGAACTTGGACGCTCACCAAAGTTAAGCCCTGGAACCTAGTTTCAACTTAGAATGGGCACACACACAAAAATGAGCAGAGCAATTCTTTTCTTCTCTCTAAGAAGAAGAGGGACCTTCTAAAACATGGACTGTGTACCTTTTCTTCATTCCTAGAACAAGCTCCCAAGCATCTGGGGTTTGAGAAGGCTCAGATCATTAAACCATGGCCAGCAGCTTCAATAGATTGATGTTAGTGCTTGAGGAGCTTAGATCCTTGCTGGTAGAACCAGGAATAAGGAGTGGAGAGCATGTGATCTTTACATGTTGTTGGATGACAACCCCCATCAGTCCAAGCAAGCATGTCCAGCTATCAAGGGGGATAGGCACTGTAGTCCAGCAACATCTGGAAACTCATATTATTTACATTAATGTCTTATACAGTAAAACCCTGGCTTACGACTACCTTGGTTTACGTTTGCCGTGGTTTACGACGGCAAATCCAGAGGAAATGACGTCCTGGTATACGACATTTTTTCCGCCTTACGACCGGGAATTACCCAGAGTCCAAAATGGCTGTGGGGGTCTTTAAGACCATGTCCTTAATCTTCTAATTTTTAACGTTTGAAAAACCTGAAAAAGACAAAATTGTTATAAGACATTAATGTAAGTAGTATGATGCTCCAGATGTTGCTGTCCCCCTTGATAGCTGGACATGTTTGCTTGGACTGATGTGGGTTGTAATTCACAACATGTAAGGACCACATGGATTTACAATGAGTGCATAGATTAGGGGTTCTGGCCCATGATGCCATTTCACACGACCCCCATCCCTCCAAGGGCATCCAAGAAATAAAATGGCCACTCCTTTGAAGCTGTTGGGACAAAATGGCTGCCCCCCCCCAATATCGTGCAGGCAGAGCAAAATGGCTGTCCGACCCTCGAAGCTGACTGAGAGAACATGACCCGGCCCATGGCTTGAAAAGGTTGGGAACCCCTGGCGTAGATTGACAAATGCCTTGGAATGAATATGATTTAGCAGCGGTGAGGACCTTATTCCTACAGACTACTTTGTGAGGGCAATGGTGGCAAAAGGAACTTCTGTTCATTGTCAGCGGCTAGAACTGCTTTTGGTAGTCACATGTCTGCTTGCATGACATTTTGCAGATAAAATCTCACATACCTTTTTTGACTTAACCTCTCCGTAATGTCAGAGATGGATGTAGCTTGTTCATGTTGGTTTTTGCATGCCTTTTAGATCATGCAGCCTGAGAAAGCTGACAAGCTGCTTGGAGGCTTGAGACCTGTCTTTTGCCTTGTCCTTCTTGGTTATTAAGATAAAATAAGGCAGTCACATTTTGATCATGTATCTGGATCTTGTAAGAGAACAGTGTTGACCTGTAGTTTCGCAGATCCGAAAAAGAAGATATGGGTCACTTCTGGATTTCGAGCAAGGGTGACCTTTATCTTTACCTAAGAACTAATGGTTATTAAGTAATCCCAAAACATTGTTTAAGGAGTAGCAGGTGTTTTAGGGCATTTTCCTATTCTTTAAACCAGGGGTTCCCAACCTTTTCAAGCCAGGAGCTGGGTCATGTTCTCAGTTAACTTTGAGGGCTGGATGGCCATTTTGCCCTGTCTGCTCAATGGTGGGTGGCCATTTTGTCCCAATAGCTTCAAAGGGGCAGCCATTTTGTTTCTCAAATGCCCTTGGGGGATGGGAGGGCCACATGAAATGGTGCCATGGGCTGCATCCGGCCCACAGGACCCTAGGTTGGGAACCCTTGCTTTAAACCGAGGGAAGTGATTTTGCAGGGTCTGAGGAGCAAGTTTTCTAGCATCTGCCAAAGAAGGTCTCAAGAATGGCTTGGTGGGTGCTGCAGACCGACCAGGGACTCGACTTTGTCCACTTCCATTCCAAATGTGTATTTTTTTAAATAAAGTGATAATAAATTAGTGAAATGTGCTGCTTCAGCTCAGTGGTTTGGAGAGTTGGGCTGTAGTCTTAGGGTCCTGATCACACTTGGAGTATGCATAGGTATGTGTAGGTGGTGGCATCACATGCTTTACCACCTGTGTAGCCTTAGGAAGCTATATAGTCATCATAGAGTATGCCCTGAAAGAGGGATTAGCTATCTGTGGACTTCATAGTTAGACAAACCTGGATGGGACCATCATAGCTTGCAGTCAACGTGGCGTCATTTTATATAGTTTAACACTTTGCTTCATTTAAGTAAAAGCCTACGGAACAGACTTTTTTTTCATAAGTAGGGTCTTTACTGTAGTGTAATACTTTGTATTTTGCTATTGTGCATATTTTCTTTATTTTCACCAAAATCAGGTTTACAAATTGCTTTGCGGAGATTTTGACGTTTACAGTATTACCTGCACTCAGTGCAATTTGCCGTGTTTTCTGTGGCGCTGAAGAGAGAAAGAGAGCACAAAATGCAAACTGATTATTAGAAAGACCCGGATATGAACTCTACCATGTTTTGCCGAATTCAGACACTATGGCTCTGACATACTTGGGATATAATGTTAGTGAATGGCAGCTGCCATCCTTGTATTGCATGCGTTCCTTCTGACCAATATTATGTAATGGCATAGCCTTGTTCTTGAGAAGACATCTGGGCTGTCAGCCACCGAGAGTAGTGTTGGCGACGCTGCCTAGTTCAGCTATGTGTTTTGTTTTGTTTGCCCTGGCTTCTCACTTCACATCTGTAAATGGGACAGCGAAGTGGAAATGGGAAGCATTCTAGTTCCATACAGTCAAACTGCAAATGAAGAAGAAAGAAATCTCTGATGTTGTGGATGCTTCAGTGAAGAGAAGCACAAAGCACCAGAACACTCTTGTTTTGTCTGGATTAAGTAAATTAAGGTGATACTGAGAGCCTCTTGCTTGATGCCTTGATCTTTGGCATGCTGTTTCATGTTCACGTAAAGCCGCTGGGAGAGGTTGTCCTAAGTTTCGGAGTTAGGTATCACCAGTATGCGAATGACACCCAACTCCATCTCTTTCTTGACACCCAACTCCAAGGAAACAGCTTCTGTTCTAAATTAGTGTCTGTCATTGATAATGAACTGTAAGAGGGCAAACAGGATTGAAACGTAATCCTTGCTAGGCTTTCTGTCTTGCTTACCACATACATAAAAACCATGTAAGTCTGTATTTATCAACCCTTTCTGCCAGTACAGATCCTACGATGTCTCGCAAAGTGAATAAAAAATAGGTGCAGCCAAGTATAATAAGTTATAATGTTAAAACA
The DNA here is from genome assembly GCA_035047305.1 of Bradypodion pumilum. NCBI lineage: Eukaryota > Metazoa > Chordata > Lepidosauria > Squamata > Chamaeleonidae > Bradypodion > Bradypodion pumilum. Next base: position 13,851,165 of record JAWDJD010000008.1, read on the forward strand.
CAATCAAGTAAGTTATTATTTAATGACCCAAAACTCATCTCATGACCTCCAGACCACCTGTTTGATAAAGGGCTGATGTCCAGAGCAAGGTTTGACATATTTTGCTCACCAGCCTACACTTGTGAATGTCAGAATATCGTCTTTTGCACTAATCAATGTGTCCTGTCATTATGAGAATTATGAGAATGCAGCACAACTAAGGGAATCATTCCAGTTCCTTTTCCAGCTCCAGAATTGGAGGGCATAAGGAAATTGTCTTGCTGCTGGGCTGCCAAGATGCACTGAAAGTACTTTGGCAGCCCCAGCTCCCTGTGTCTTTATCACTCTTAAGACAAAAGTAAAGACTCAAGCTTGTTTTAGAGCAGGGGTGCCCAAACTACGGCCCGTGGGCCAGATCTGGCCTGTGGCGCCAATTCATCTAGCCCACAGGTCGGATTTCTGCCACCATTGTTAGGTGCCCTGCCACTGCTGGAAGTGCGGAAATCATGCAAAAAATGTGCAAAAATGCTGCGAAAAAAATCAAAAGTGGAGCAAAAATGTACTGCCGCTGCCAGGAGGAACCATGTGGCCAGCCTGCTCAGTTGTCTGAGGGGGTGTGGTCAGGCCCCTGGCAGGAAAAGTTTGGCCACCCCTGTTTTAGAGCTTCATCTCCATGGCTAGGCGGAAAAAGCTGAGGTTTGTTTTGATACGGGGCAGGAAGGACCGTCAAAGGCTGTGCTATATAACCACATGAAATAGCTGCCCACTGGCCCCGTTTCCCAAACTCTTCCATACGACTAATGCAATCCAAATGGTGATAGACCTCAATGTTGGTAAGGCTGGCAAGTGACTATGTTGAATTGTGCCTAGATAGGTTTGGCTCTACCATTAGGCAGAGTGAGGTTACTGATTCAGTCAGCTTAACACCAATGGAGAAAAGTGGCAGCCTCCCGGTTATTCTTCATACATCCTGGGCTTGCGACTGTTGAAGAATAAAGCTTTATATGGCACACAGCCTGTTCTAGATCCCCTAAATTTGTTTGCTGCCTTAGCTTGGTAGCATAGCTGTCAAGTGTCCCGTATTGGCCAGGAACCTCCTGTATTTTACCCTTTTTCCCGCCGCCGGCCCATATCAGTCAGACTGCAGTGACCTAATGCCGCCACAGGAGGGCTGCATAAAATAAGCATAGCTGTCAAGTCTCCCATTTTTTCCGGGGAATTTCCCTTATTTTCAAATCCAAAACTTGACAGCTATGCCTGGTAGAAATCACTACCCAGTTGTAAGTACAGTGGAACCACAGTTAACAGTCAGTTTGGTTAACATAAAAATTGCATAACCAAAGGAAATCCATAGAAAATAGTGGCTCGGTTTATGGCTTTTTCCCCAGAATGGATTATTTGGTTTTCAATGCATTCCTGTGGGAAACTGTGTTTCAGTTAATGTATGTTGGTTTTCAATGCATTCCTATGGGAAATTCGGTTCAAGTAATTTTCGCTGTAAGAAATGTCCCGGAGAATGCATTAATTACGTTATCCGAGCTGCCACTGTACTGAAATAAAGATTCAGTAGCCAGCCAGTCTGCTTTTGTGGTAGAAAGTAGCGCCTCCTTGCCCTCTCTCTGAGGATGCTTTGATTAGCCTTGTGCATATTCCCTTGCAGTCTTCCATATCATGAGCAGCATGAATTAATTAGAGGTAGATATCTTGGGTTTTAAGTGCTATCAAGAACTGGAGCTAGCAATTGTGGAGCAACCTAGGATAAAAGTGATCAGGGAATTCTCTGCATGATCTATAGCAAGAATGGAAATCATGAGGACAGCCGTCAGCCATTTCTAATGAACCTGGGGCTGCTCCTGGAGACCACATTTCCTTTACCCTCCGTATGTATGCATGCATGCATGCACATCCTCCCCATGTTTGTTTGTTTGTTTGTATAAACCAGAAGAGTCTCCCAGAGTTCCTCTATGTTGCACTTAAAATGTGCACTTATCTCAGTCAAGTACATGGGACTCAGTCAAATACATGGAACTTCTCCAATCTATGGATTGTGTTCATGCTAATTAATGTGTGGTGCATGATGTTTGGATTTTCCTCTTTGGACAAAATTCTGGTGGGTGAGAGGCATTGAACATTTTATTTGGTCCTGAATAAGAAAGGAAACCACAAAGGTTACAAATAAACAAACTGGCCACTTTGAATTTGCATGTCTCTATTTAATGGGAACCTTTGTACTTGCTTGCTTATCCAGATCAACACATATTTTGATGAGATTTTGGTGCATTGAGCAAAACTCTCCTCACCGGCTCTGGGAAAATAGAAGAGATGGAGCTCCTGCTAGTGAAGGAACATGGAGAAGATGAGGTCAGGGTTGACAAGTGAAATATGATTTAACTCTTTCCTACTGCAGTTCTGTTTCTCAGTTCTCTTGCAAGGCTCTGTGTGTGTGTGCGTGTGTGTGTGTGAGAGAGAGAGAGAGAGAGAATGAGTCTGTGTACAAGTGTGAATCTGCCAGCTGGCCCTAGCTCAAGTTTACGTGGAAGCTGTGGTAGCCTCCCACAACAGATGCTCAGTGGTGGATTGTGCTGCATTGACTGCCCCCCCCCCAAAAAAAAAAGCACTTAGACTTAATTAAACATCTTCCGTTTTTCTGAGCCAGGAACAAGAAGCTCCCTGGCTCTGGCCACATGCCACAGCTTGCCGGATAGAGGCGAAGCTGTGTGTGTGTGTGTGTGTGTGTGTGTGTGTGTGTGTGTGTGTGTGTGTGTGTGTGTGTGTGTGTGTGTGTGTGTGTGTGTGTGTGTGTGTGTGTGTGTGTCAGGGTGGGGGTGGGCTAGAGTTTGGACATGTTGCAGCCTCCTAACAGCACCCATCCCCTATTCATTGGAACTCCCCCCCCACCTCCCCCCCCACACATACATACATACATACATACATACATACATACATACATACATACATACATACATACATACATACATACATACATACATACATACATACATACATATATAGGTTCCTATGGACACAAGCTCTGTAATCCCTCATGGCTCCCACCTGCTGTCTCTCTGCTAATATGGATTCAGTCTTAATCCAGATAGTCAAGGCTGGCTGGAAATGATTCTAGTTGTCTGAAAATTTGATACATAGCTGTCTAAGAATTTTGGAGTTTTCTGCTCACGTCTGGTGTTCAGAACTGCGGATTCGACTTATTCCAAAATCTAGAATTTGAATATTTCTTCCTAGCCTCTCTGAAGTCCTTTCCTGTTTGGTTCCAGACCTTAGAACAGTGATGGTGAACCTTTTAGAGATCGAGTGCCCAAACAGAAGGCGAATCCCTGTTTTAGACTTTGCCAGCTGGGGGGAGGGAGGAAGCACTCCCTTTGGGCTGCTAGGCAGAGGGGCAGGGTGAACTCTGTGCTGGGGATAGGAAATGCTCCCATTGGGCTGCTGGGCAGAGCAAACGCTGTGCTGGGGAGAGGGAGGAAGCACTCCTATTGAGCTGCTGGGCAGAGGGGCAGGGCAAACTGTGCTGGGGGTGATGGCACATGTGCCTATAGAGAGGGCTCTGAGTACCCCCTCTGACATGTGTGCCATCGGTTCGCCACCACTGCCCTAGAAGGGTTGGGTGGCTTGTGTTTTTACTACAGCTCCCAGAATTCCCCAGACTGCATAACCAGTGGCTCAAGGACATTTGTGGAGTTGTAATCCGAAGAGGTAGCCTTTTGCAAAGCTCTGTTTGGTTCTCCTGATGCCGCCCAGAGACCCGAACCCTCCTCACACTTGGTAAGAGAGGAAAGACCCACATGGTTTATCTCAGGAAAAAGTGGTTTGAAAAAGAAGGGTCATCATGCTAACAGCACATTGATGTTGACTTGTAGTTCGTTGAGATAGTTTTGCCTGTGATGGCTCTGTGTTCATTAGACAGCAGGAGGAGGAGCTAAGGAGCCAAAATGAACATTCAGCAGAACCTGATGATGCAACTGGTACAACACTGTACCATTTCCAGCTGTACAAATGGGCTGTATGCCTAGAGAGAGAAAGCTGTCAAGCCCCCATGTCTAATGTGAAAGAAAAGTGTGTGTGCGTTTTAACATATGTGTGCTTCCCCACTGTCTTCTGATCAGAGGTGATTCAGTCAAGAAAGAGCTACATCTTGTCATTTTATTGCCATGAAGGAATCTATACCTATAAAACTAAAACCTATGTTTGTATGTGCTTCAAAGGCTCCCACACCCCTGGACCGATCCTGCTGAAATTTGGCACATACATACCTTGGGCATGAGAGATCAGCATTGCGGGGGTCTCAAAACCCATGGGGGGGTCATAGCCCCCCCCAAAAGGGACATAATTGATCTATACAATGTGTGTGTTTCCCAATGATGTAATTGAGCTGATTGTCATAGTCACAGGTAGGTTGAGATTGTGACATCATCTGACTAGCTCAGCTGTAGTCCTCTGAGCTCAGCTGTAGTTTTCACAGTAGAAGTGACCCACATACACTCCACGAGGTTTCCTAGAGGGAACGGCTGGCTTAGGTTAAAGAAATGAAAAACCCGAGTGAAGCCGGGTAATCAGCTAGTATACTATACTTCATATCTTCAGTTTCCTGAGGACATCTCTGTGGGTTGCATGTTTCCTTTAAAAAAATCCTGTTTTGGAATTTAGGGTTTGGATTTGGTGATCAGGTAGGCAATTGAATTTGAGGGCCAAATCATCACTTGACGTATAGGTTGAGGCAAAGTCTAAAACAGGGATTCTCAACCTGCGGCCCATGGGCGGAATGCGGCCCGTGGTGTCATTCCATGTGCTCCCACACACCGCCTCCACAACACCAGGAAGTGTCATGTGGTGGAAGAAGGGCAAAATGCCCATCCGGCCCCCAAAGCTGTCTGAGGGGGAGCATGACCCAGCCTCCGGCTTAATAAGGTTGAGAACTCCTGGTCTAAAATCTCTGCATCACTGCACTGAAATAGCATTTATTCCCCTTGCCTGAAATGTTGCAGTTACACATACACATTCACCCCCTCCATTGTCCAGATATTCAGGACTGGTTGTACTTTGCGGTGTTTCCAGCTCTGAACTTGTTCAAATTAAACAGTTCCCTGTTGCATTCGGGGTTCCTACTGTGTATGTGTGTGTTGTCAGTTAGCGTTAGGAGACTGAAGTTGGTTACTGATTGCCAGGACCTTGTTCAACATTGAAGCGCAGAACTGGGACAAATAAGAAGCTGCTGTTACTCTCTGTCTGTGTCTCATACACACTGGGGAGGAAAAAGCTTTGGCAGAACTCCATATTAAACATCTTTGCCAAAAACCCATTTCATCTTCAAACTGCTTAAACAACCTAATCTTTTGCACCAGAACACCGCATACACAGCCTTGATTTCATTCCCTCTAAGCCTCTTCTTTCCACAAGCAGCAGGTTTGCAACGCAGTGGCTACAGAGGAGAGTCTCCGTGGGAAATGTCAGTATGTACGAAGCAAACGTAGATCCAGGGAATGGGACTTGACGGGTTGTACGTGATAGGTGCACTGGGAGTGTTTTGGGTTTGTGTACGTGCACAGATCTTGCTTCCCTCTGGGCAGCTCCCATCAGCTGGCCAATTGATGGTTAATTACCCCTTATTGTTAGCCTAGGCTTAGCTAAACCCTGCTAATTCCTTCTAATTTGTCCTTACTGATCAGGTGGTGCCAGGTGGTAATGAGATGGGCAGAGAGCCTCCATCTGTCTCTACCCTGCTGTGGGACAGGTTGGGGGTTTGCTGGATGCATACATATCTAGTAGAGAAGTTTATTGGGCTGTTAGGGAAACTTTAGTAAAAAATAGAGATTTTGCAGAGATAGAAAATTATGCTAAAGGACCTACAAAACATAGACCCTACGAATGTTGGGATTTGTTTAGCCACCTTTTAAACAAACAACCACCACCTTCCTTGGAAAGTCAGTCCCTCTATATGTGTTGGACTATTCTTTCTGCCCCCCCCCCAACATTATTTTTAGTCAAGATTATCACCTGGCCATGATGGCTGGGGATGATGGAAGCTGTAATCCAGCACACCTAAAGAGTGCCAGGTTGTGAAAGGCTGCCCTGAGAAACTGCTAATGGAATCTTGTCATCTGATATTCTAGTTTTAGCTATTTTAAACCAATAGTCCTCTTTCAGCCTCCAGATGTTATCCAGATAGTCATTACATCTCTCTAAACATGTGCAGATGAGGTCTAGCTTCAGATCCATTACTTGGCCAGAAATATGTCAGTCCATGTTGGCAAAGTGAATTGGTCTTGAAAATATGAAAGAGTTTATTACTTTGTAGATATAAAATGAGAATAAATAAGGGGTTTTTTTATGCAGCTCAAAAGACTATACCCTTGATATATATATATATATTTAAATCCTATGGATGCAGTATGCTACTTTGAAAAATACAGCTGATTAATTTGAATGGTCTGTCTGTCTGTCTATTTATTTGCTCAAACTTATATAGCCACCCCGCTTGCCGGAGTGATTCTGGGCGCCTCACAATGTTAATATCCCAACACTCAGAAAATTACATCTCTTAAAACTTTAAAAATTACAGCAATCATTAGAGCTTAAAACCATTAAAACCTGTTGCTAAAAATACCCCCACTAATTAAAAATTAAGATTAAACCTAAAAGTACAAGCAGCCATCATTGTATGAGCCAGCAATGGGATGCTACCATATCACCAGTGCCCCACACCTGCTTTACTAGCCATGTTTTTAGGTCTTTTCTGAAGGACAGCGACTTCTTCTTGTGCCAAAGAGATGAGCCTCTCTAGCTGATGGCACTTTTAAGGAGCCTCTCCAGTCTGTTCTAATGGGACAGGCAGATGTCCTTGGGGTGATGCGGTCTCTTAAGTATCCTGGACCTCTACCATGTAGGGTTTTAAAGGTCATCACCAGCACCTTGAATTGCACCCGGAGGCACACTGGCAACCAATTCAGCTCCTGCAGCAGGGATGAGGCATGGGTACAACACCCTCACCCCATTAACACACGGGCAGTCACATTTTGGACAGTTGCAGCCTCCGAATAGTCATCAAGGGCAGACCCGTGTAGAGCGCTTTGCAATAATCTAGTCTGGAGGTGACCAGAGCACTTGTGACCGTAAGTAAGGAGTCTCGGTCCAGGAGTGGGCGTAATTGGCAGGTGACACGAAGTTGTGTGAAAGCCCTCCTGGCCACGACTGCCACCTCCCCATCGAGCAGGAGTCGTGAGTCCAGGAGGACCCTCTCGCCTTCCAGGAACACCAACTGTGTCCGACCCCTCAGAAATGAGGAAAACCGTGCCCTGGATCCCCAATCCTCGGAGCCATTCCAGAAGGATACCGTGGTCGACGGTATCGAAAGCCGCTGAGAGGTCAAGAAGAGCAAGGACAGACGGATTACTTCCGGCCCGCTCACACCAGAGATCATCTAACATCGTGACCAATGCAGTCTCTGTACCATATCTGGGCCTGAATCCTGACTTAAAAGAGTCCAAATAATCCGCTTCGTCCAGAACCCTCTGTAGCTGCCGCGCCACTGCCTTCGCCAAAACCTTCTCTAGAAAAGGGGAGGTTGGATACCCTTTTCCTGTTCTTCAAGCTGCATGCTATTGATTTCTTCTCACCATGTTTGCGTTCTCCAGTATGGTGGTTCTTCTTGCTTTAGGATAGCCCAGTGTGTGCATATACAGTGTTTTGAATCCAGAATATGGCATGTGGCAAATTACTCTGTCCATTTTTTCTTACAGAAAGCCATTAATAGCCCGGAAGAAAGGCATGATCAGGAACTTAAGGTCAGGAACTAGACAGTAGGCCATATCTGTCCTCACCCCTATTCAAGTTAGCCTCTCAGCTCAAAATGGGTAGAGACAGTATGAGAATGCTGTACCATTTGCGTGCGCGCACACACGCGCACACACACACACACACACACACACACACACACACACACACACAAATTAAAAGGCCAGTGGTCCACTTTAGTCAGCAAGGGATATAGCTGGAAGGGTATCTCTGAAAGTAACAGAGCATACCCGTCAAGCGCAGCTCCGGAGAATACAGGAAATTGCTGCGCATGCCCAGTCACGAATGCTTAGTAACCCATTTGCGCATGCACAGAACCCTTTGTGCTTGCGCAGAACCCTTTGTGCATGTGCAGAACCCCTTTACGATGGGTGCACATGCACAGTAACCCCTTTCCCCGCCGTTCAAAATACGGGACGGTGGCGGGAAAGGGGAGGAACGAGCGCTAAAATACGGGAAATCCCGGCCAATACAGGATACTTGACAGGTATGTAACAGAGTTTGTGGGTGCATCTTGGTCTGTAGTCAAGGAGCAGAGTTAACATGTTCCGTGTAGTTGTTTACAAGCTAGAAGAGAATTAATTGGGCAGAGTTAAAGATATGTGTAGTGATGCAAATCTGCATTTAAGTGGCTGAATTAGGTTATGTTGGTGCATATTTCTTTCCTGACTTGTAATTTAAATCATGTACAGTATTTGAAATACTGTTACTCTGTCCTTTAGCGGAATTTCCAGAGTGTATAACAGAATACTAAAACTAAAGGGGGGAAAGTACGGTTTGAAGACAGATGAGTAAGTAAAACCAACAGCAAGTCAACAGAGGGCAGGGATGGGCAACTGGAACACTCTTGTTGGGTAACAATTCCTATCTGTTCTAGCATTGTAGGTCGCCCTTGCTCAACCAGTTGTGTCTGACTCTAGGGAAGCGTTTCCCAAACTATGTTCTGCAAAACATTAGTGGACTTCAATTCCTTGAAGCCTAAGTCAGTACATCGGCTGAACTGTGCTTTGGGGAATTGACTTAAGTTTCTGGGAATTGAAGTTCAAAAACTTCAACACTGCTCTTGAGGGTGGTGTACATCTCTGTTTGCATCCAAAAATGCCAGCACTGTCTGCTTCTGCAGACGTTTCCATGGCCATGTGGCAGGCATGACTAGACACACATGGAACGCTGTTACCTTCGCTGACAAAGCAGTGCCTATTTATCTACTTATAATTTCTTGTTTTCGAACTGGCAGGAGCTGGCACAGTCAATGGGAGCTCACTCTTCTTGGGCAGCACTTGGCTCTCAAATTGCTGACCTGCTAACCTTCAAGTTGTCAAGCTCGATGTCTTAACCACTAAGCTACTGTGGCCCTTTCTAGCCACAATAGATGTTGGCAGACATGAAATGTTTAGTCTGCCAACATCTAAAGGGTCAGAAGTGCCCAACTCTATTATAGAGTCTATATAGCCTTGACTATAGAAATTGTATAATTCACGGGTTCCCAACCTAACGCCTGTGGGCTGCATCCGGCGCACAGCACCATTTAATGTGTCCCCTCACCCTTCAAACGGCATTTGAGGAACAAAAATGGCCACACCTGGAAGCTGTTGGGACAAAATGGCCACCCCCATCATGCAAGCAGGACAAAATGGCGATCCAGCCCTTGAAGTTGACTGAGAGAGTGTGCGCTGGCCCCTGGCTTGAAGAGGTTGGGAACTCCTAGTATAAATGAATGAACAGTACAATAGTTTGCATAATATATATATTGAAAGGGTTGTGCCATTGCTGCAGAGATACAAGGAGAGGAATTTGTAAAGCTATTCTTAAACATTTGTTGTGGAAGTAGTCTTTTTGTTTGCAAGACTGGATTCAAGCACTAGACATCTGGAATTGAAAAGCTGTGAATTTAGCTTTACGGACAGAGAAGTATAAGATCTTGTGGGTTAGAAGTGGTCTGAAATGAGAACATTTGGATTTTGTTCATACTTCTGCATGAAGGGGGGTTCTTGTGTAAAATTTTAGGAAGGGCTGGAAGCCAAGATTCTGAGGTTTCTCTTCTCAACTCCTAATGTTGGAAGCAGATGGAGCCTAGTGGTTTGCTCCTATAATGCAGTTAGCCAAACATCAGATGCAAATTGTGGTACAGTAGACCCTCGCATAACGGCGTTACTTCGTTCCCCAAGTAGTGTTGTTTAGCGATTTTTGTTGTTATGCAGATTTCTATGGAGTTTCCCGCATAACGTTTTGCCCGGATAATGACGGTTATTTTAGCGTTGTTGTCCGGACAACCGACACTAAAAACGTTGTTATGTGGGGGAAACACGTGGTGCATAACAATGCATTGTTAAGCAAAAATGATGCTATCTGAACGCGTTGTTATGTGAGAATTGACTGTAACTTAAGAAATCTTCATAGGTATTATCTATTGGTTACCAAGGCACACAACTCAATATGCAGCAAATAATGTGTATAGAGATTTCTTAACTTATGACAGTTTGCTTGCAAAAGTGATGCCATTTGTGTAACTACGCAACAGGATTTCAGCCAGAGTTGACCCTATTAGGCCAGCATGATCCCCACATATTCAGTTTTTTCTGTTTGAAATGCTACTATGACAGCCAAGGTTGTGTGAAGTTGTTCAAGATGTAGTTCTAGTGACTAGCTCTGCCATACATGTTTGTGAAGTGCAGATAGATACTTGATGGGACAATCCCTAGAACTACATAGGCACTATCCATCCAAAGAGTTAGGCACAGAGGATAAACAAGAATGCTACAGATTTGTCAGACTATCTGCAAATTGAAGGCTGCCACATAGAGGGGAGGAAGGGCTGTGCAAATAGAGCAAAGTACTAGACAGGCAACACTTGGAGAGAGTAGAGCAACTCTCATTTCCATTGAGCAAATGGTGACTTTCAATCCCACTTCTCTTACAAAAAAATGAAAAAAAGAAATCATTTGGGAAGTGCAGGCTATGGCAATCTCATGTCTGTGACCAACTTCTGCCAGTGATGACGAACCTTTTTAGAGACCAAGTGCCCAAACTCAGTGTCACCACAGACCCAACAGGCTGCCATCTGTGCCGCACCCTCACGCCGCATGTGAGCCGCCCGCCTTACCCCAGAAGGGGAGGGAGGAAGCGCTCCCATTGGGCTGCTGGGCAGAGGGGCAGGGCAAGCTCTGTACTGGGGGTAGGGAGTAACCACTCCAATTGGGCTGCTGGGCAGAGGGGTGGGGCGAACTGTGCAGGAGCGATGGCACACATGCCCACAGAGAGGGCTCTGAGTGCCCTTTCTAGCACATGTGCCATAGGTTCACCGGCACTGTACTAGGAGGTCATTCTTAATTCCCCGCTATTGACTTTATTGCTAAGATAATGATCAGCTTATATACCTTTTGCTTTTTAATGTTCCTATCCCATCCAAGCACACATATAATACCTGCAAATGAAGGCAATGTACCAACAATCTGATGAAGTGAGCAGTAATCAACAGAAACAGTCTACACATGTCTAAGGAACTGAGAAATGTTGCCCTTTCAGTTGAGACAAAGCTCTTTTTGGCATTTGCCACATTATTGCTTGCATGTGTGAATAAAGTGTCAGAGTATTAGGGTGGGTGGATGAAAGCAGGATCCTACTCCTTCACTTGTATATCCTTTCTGACCTGGGTTCTCACCCTACCCCCTCCAATTCCAGATCATAGCAAAGATTAGCTTCAGCCAAAGTAAGCGGATGGTATGTTGGCTTGTCAAGGCCATGTATGCTCCTCCGTGCATGGTGTGTCTTAGAAAAGGGAGTGGAGGAGGAATAGAGGACCCTCTTTCCAAGCCATATGCTGCAAAGAATCCCTCTACCCCACCCCCATGTCCTGTAAAGGACATGGATTTCGTGTATGTCCTTGGCGTGCTGCCAGTCTCTATACTTGGCAGTGGCTGGCATGCGCCAAACCCATATGGAATAAACACTCCGCTGGGCTCTTCTACATATTTACAATTCACAGTATAGGTTCTGTGGTTTGTTGGAGGGTGGGGAGATGGTTGGGGCACAGCAGAGGAAAGGAAAGGACAGTTCAGGAGGGTGGGGGAAAGGGAGAGTTGGCTGGCAGACAGCTGAGAGGTAATGTCTTGAAAGTGAGTTGTTTGGAACAGTGGTCTGGTCTTGCCAGGTGCTTAAGAACCAGTGCAGCTTCACGGGGGAAGAAAGGGGCTGCGGTGGCTCAGTGGTTAAGAAGCTCACCTTGTTAGCTGGAAGGCTGGCAAGTTGCCAGTTCGAGACCCGGGAACTGCATGACGGGTTGAGCACCCATCTCTGTCCCAGCTCTTGGGGACATGAAAGGAGCCTCATTTGAGTGTTCTCTGAGCGGAGTTTCTCCCGCAAAAATCCTTTCAACCCAGAATAATTTTTGACACGCAATTATTATTATGGGGGAGGAAGTGGACTGGGAACCAGGCAGTCTCTGGTTCATGCCGTACTTTCTGCAGATTTGCTGCATGGCCTTGGGCAAGCCACTCTGGGTTAGTCTCACTCCTTCGTTTGCAGTGTGTGGGTAAAATTAATGGCCTACATTTACAGAGTTGTCAGAATGACAGCAAAACAATGTCCATCAAGTGCTTGCCACACTCGAAAATGCTGTAAAATGCAGAGTATTATTATATTTTTCTTTAAAATTGGGAACCTTGTTGCTGAAGCAATTTTTTACCATTCCCAGCCTTTTTCTATAAGGAAATGTCCTGATTACAGAGCAAAATTTGAGAATGACATCTACCTACATTGTATGTAATCATAACAACAACACATGTTTGTTTCAGGTCATTTAGAACAACTTTTGTAGCCAATGTGAAGAGTAGATTGTGTTATGTCTGTGAGTTACGGTAGTTAATGGTGTGCGGGTTTCTTTTCACCTCTACTCCTACTGTAGTCAGGTTATGTGTATGAGAAATACTACAATGTGTATTGTTATGTGGCTTTGACTTACAGCAGGGGTTCCCAACCTTTTAAAGCCAGGGGCCGGGTCACACTCTCTTAGTCAGCTTTGAGGGCTGAATGACCATTTTGCCTTGTCTGCACGATGGAGTGGCTATTTTGTTCCAACAGCTTCAAAGGGGTGGCCCTTTTGTTTCTCCAATGCCCTTGGAGGGGGGCACATGAAATGGCACTGTGGGCCGGATCCAGCCCACAGGCCTTAGGTTGGAAATCCCTGACTTAGAGTAATCCTGTGAATGAGTGACATCCCAAATGTCCTATCATTAACAGCCTTGTTCAGCTATTGCTAACTCAGGGACTCCGGCTTCTTTATCAAGTCAATCCATCTAATACCTGTATTTGGTTTTCCTCCTTTTCTTCTGCCTTCTGCTTTCCCCAGAATTATTGGCTTTTCCAGCAGTGCTTTGTGTTGTTATGGTGTGACCAAAGTATGACAGCCTTAGTTTTTGTCAATTTTGCAGTGTCCCTTGCACTCAGTGTTTTTAGAGTAATGATGTTTATAATGTTACTGAAGTTTCCAGAAACATTGGTTTCATTGATAGAATCCATGCAGAAATCTGAGTCATAAATATCATTTTTGTCAAAGTTTGGACAAGTTACCTTTTGGATTGTAACTCCCACTGAGCATGCCGTCTGAGGGATTTTGGGAGTTGTAGCAAAAAGGGATAATTTTTCCAAGATCTAGTTTCTGCATGGGCTCAAGAGACTGAAAAAGGGCTTGTCTTGCCTTTGAGTATACACACTTTTAAAAAGTGAGATGGACACACAGCCATGAGCTGTGCAATTAGTTTGAATATCTTGGTTCTCCTGCATCCTACTCATTGTCACTATTCTGGCCCATTGAATGTGCTATGAAAAGTGGCTTCCTGTATCATGTTTTTAACACCTGGCTCTACTTAATATACAACCCCCCTTCTGGGTGAACCTGTGGTACTCATGGCTTTCTAAGACATGGGAGGATACTTCTAGTGTTCTGATGTCCAGTACTCCTTTCTAGCATTGCTTTGACCAGTGGAAGCCACTGCCTCCAAGGAACAGAAGTTAGGTCAAATACATTAGCTCCTCATGTCTGTGTAGCTCATATCACTCCCAATGCTATGACTGTGGAGTCCTTGCTTTAAATTATAGCTCTGTTCTTTTCAAAAGCTATAACACAGGGGTTCTCGGCCTAAGACCTGTGGGCTGGATTCAGCCCGTGGCACTATTTCATGTGGCCCCTCATCCTTCCAAGGGCAATCATGAAACAAAATGATTACCCCTTTGAAGGTTTTGGGACAAAATGGCCACCACCATCGTGCAGGCAGGGCAAAATGGCTGTCTGGCCCTCAGAGCTGACGGAGAGCATGTGACCCGGCCCCCCGGCTTGAAAAGGTTGGGAACCCCTGCTATAATATTTCAAAAGATAGAGAAGGTAAGGGGTCCTGTCCTCAACATGATTCACTCTCCTCCCAGAGAGCCATGTCATCTGTGTGAAATAGTGGCCCCAGAATTAAGAGGTAGAACTGAACTAGGGTTATGGAAATCCAGCTTTAATTCCCCTTGTCTCCATGGTGTGCACTGTATAACCCTGGGCAATGATTGCTCTTGTCCTAACCTTCATCTTGCGATTGTTGTTCAGTCAAAGTGTGAGTGGAGTGAAGGTACTGTGGTCTCCTTAGAGGAATGACAAAGTGCATACCTGTCAATCTTCCCGGATTGGCCGGGATTTCACAGTTTTCGGTGCCGATTTGCGCCATTTCCCGCCTCGCGCTGCCGAAACCCAGGAATTTGGCAGCGGGGGAAAGGAGGTACTGCACAGCCCTTCTGCGCAGGTCGGCTTCTACACATGCGTAGAAGGCTAAGCCGCTTGCGTAGAAGGCTGTGCATGCGTAGAAGGGGGCTTCGCAAGCGTAAAACCCTTCTACGCATGTGTAGAAGCCGACCTGTGCAGAACCGTTCTGCGCAGGTCCCGGATTGGCTGGAGCCGTGGTTGACAGGTATGCAAAGTGTCAGCACAATCAGCTAGTCAATCTGGAGCCTAGCCTTTATTGTCTCCATGCCTTCTGGCCCTTTTCTAACTAGTAGCCTCCACTCACCCCTAAGAGTGACATATGGGAACCAGGGGAGTTCTAGTTCTATTGCCTCATTTTTTCCTGCTTATAAAAAGAGATCCAAACAGTTCTGTTACATATTACCTATATAGTTCTAGTTAGTATTTTACAACAATCCTGTAGGGGATGCAGTGGCTCAGTGGTCAAGAAGCTCGCCTTGTTAGCTGGAAGGCTGGCAAGTTGGCAGTTCGAGACCTGGGTACTGCATGACGGATTGAACGCCCATCTCTGTTCCCAGTGCTTGGGGACATGAAAGGAGCCTCATTTGGGCATTCCCTGAGCAGAATATCTTCTGCAAAAATCATTTCAACCCAGAATAATTTCTGACATGAAATTATTGTTATAACAGTCCTGTAAGATAGCACTGTCCTATTATCCCTATACTGTACAGTATTGCAATTGGGTGGCTGAGGTTAAGTGTGAATTTATGGCTAATGGAAAGATTGCCATTCTGGCCAGTTTATCCTGCTATGGTGATAGAGTAGACCATACTGCCAGTGACTCAATACTGATCATCAGACAGCGGTTAACTAACCTGACAACCCTGAGGACTAACAGCCTTGGGTGTCAAAGTCCACAGGGATGGGTGATGGTCTATAAGTGGATTAGATCCCACTTGAATTCATCTTGATGGAGGGCAGCAGCTTCGTCAATACTGGCCTGGGGCTGAGGAGGACATTGTGTGCCAAAAGGGCTCAGGACCAGAAAGTGACTCGTGGAACTGGATCAGGGGTTTGAATGTCATGCTGCGATGTGGAAGGCAAGTGGAAGGCCACTGCATTATATTTTCAGGACAATCTTCATGGCTGATCACCATGATGATCGGCAATATTTAGCATCGGATAAAGCACAAGAAGAATAAGAATATGGAGAGCTTTGGGCTAGTAACTTAGCTGCCCTTCCTTTTTGCAACTTGCTCAAAAATAAAATGGGTGGTGGTGAGGGGAATACACTGACCCAAAGTCCCAGAACTATCTCTCTGTAATTTTTCTGTTCGCCAAACTGGAAACCAGGAATTCAGGGGTTGTCCCTGTTCTGCAGCTCAAAATGTGTCCTAGATCCCATCCCAGCCTATTTTTTTTATCTAGACTCCTTTTATCTTCAAATCAAAGTTCAAAATTTGAACTTTGCAATTATAGCTAACATACTTCAGCCTTTTTTTGCTAGTAAGGACATGACTGTAAGAGTTAATATTCTGCTTCTCTTTCTCTCTCCCCTCTCCCAATATCTGTCTAGGGCTGGGTCATACTAGAAATTGACTTAAGTCAGATTGTGCAACATCAACATCCCCCCCTTGCAATTCCCCACCCCCCAACTGCCTGGGGTGGTTACTGCTACAATAGGCTGACTTGCTAGGAGCTGGGTGGGTGCATTGGGGGCCTTGCAAGGGAGAAAGGTGTGCCCAAGGTGGGGCAGCCAGGTGTCCAAGGGAAAGAACAAAGGAGGGAGAGGGACCTTTCCCTATTTACCCAGCCTTGAATGTTTGCTCTGGGTGGGTTGGAGATGTAGACTAGAGGGTAGCGAGAAGGGGGTTGGAATTGATCCGTCAAGTTGGGGGCTCTACAGTTTGCAGTTCGAAGAAGGAACTGGAGAAAAGTTAGTGGATTTCAAACAAGCCAGGAGAAGACATCTTGAGGATTGAGATCTCTGCAATGTCCCAAGAGAAGTGAAATTGGGAAATGACAAAAGAAATGACAAATTTATTTATTATTCATTCATTCATTTCATTTTACCACCCTGATTGGTGTACAAGCAATTAAATAGACAATAGCAACATAACACAACAAACAACAAAATAAACAATAAAATTGCTAATGGCTGAGCGTTAGGTATTGTATTTTATTTCCCTCCATTGCCAATAGGTTTTTTTTTTTGTTTCTGGTATATATATGTACTGTATTTTTAAAATCTGACCGTTTTTAATGTGTGAGTTTTGTGTTGTTAGCTGCCCAGAATAGGAGAATCTCCTAGATGGGCAGGGTAAAGGTAAAGGTTTCCCTTGCTCAAAAGCCAGTTGTATCCAACTCTAGGGTTCAGTGCTCATCTCTGTTTCAAAGCCAAATGAATGAATGACTGAATAAAATTATAAGCCATGCATCAAATGTACACTAGCTGTTTGGGTCCTTTATTTAAAAAAAAGCAGGGTAAAAATGTAAGAAAAAGGAAGGAATGAAGGATGGATGGTAGAAGCATCCATTCTCTTCCAGATGTTGAAAGACTACTGAACCCATTTTCTTTCTTCCCTGGCCATGTTAGAAGAGGCTGCTGGGAATGAAGTCCCTTCACATACCTTCTTTGGAAATATTTATTTTTGGTTATTCTCCAGTTTTTACTCTCTTGAGACATTACAGTGACGTCAATGGTTCAGGACCCAAACAGACCCGGTGGTAATCTGGGGGTCCTCCTGGACTCACGTCTACTGCTTGAAGAGCAGGTAGCAGCCGTGGCCAGGAGGGCTTTTGCACAACTTTGTGTCATACGCCAGTTACACCCGCTCCTAGATTATGGTCACGCACGCTCTAGTCATCTCCAGACTTGACTACTGCAATGCGCTCTACATGGGGCTGCCCTTAATGACCATTCGGAGGCTACAACTGGTCCAGAATGCGGCTGCTAGTGTGGTGACGCCTCGCCACTGCTTCGGGAGCTGCATTGGCTGCCAGTATACCTCCGGGTGCAATTCAAGGTGCTGATTATTACCTTTAAAGCCCTACATGGTAGTGGTCCAGAGACCGCATCACCACAAGAATATCTGTCCGCCCCACCAGAGCGGACCGGAGAGGCTCTCTAATTGTTCCATCTGCTAGAGAGGTGCATCTCTCTAGCACTAGAAGGAGGGCCTTCTTGGTGTCTGCTCCGGCCCTATGGCATCTCTTGCCAACCGAGTTGCGTCTCCAGACAGAGTTGCTGCTCTTCAGGAAAGGTTTAAAAACCTGGCTGGCAGAGCAGGTGTGGGGGTACCGGCAGAGCTGTAGCTCCAGCCTGCTGGCTGATTTAAGAATGCTCTCCTTTTTAAACTGGTGAGAGGGTAGGGAATGTTTTGTGGTAGTTTTTAATGGGGTTTTAATTGTGATTTTAAAATTGTGATGGTTTTAATATCTGTACGCTGCCCAGAGTCTTTGGAATTGGGTGGCAATACAAATCCTAAAAATAAATAAATAAATAAATAAATGTATGCCAAATTATTGCATTAAGCACAGGCTTGGGATAGATAAGGGCTGCTTAGAAAAGGTATTTTCCTCCTTGCATCATTCCATAATAAAGAAGTACTTAACTTGTATCGATGAACTGATATGAAAGAACTCGAAGATGATGATACAAATATATCATGTGTATTGCTTTAATATTAACATCCCAACAACTCTTTGAACTTGGTTAGATAATAGGATTTCAAAGCTAGGCGTGGTGCAAGGGATTGAGGCATGAAGCTACTGTCTTGGATATATCCATTGCTCAATGTGTGATTGATTCACTTATATCCAGCAGCCCCATATTCTCTGCCAGGTTGGTATGCAGTGGCCTCATCTTTAGACAGAAAATAAGTACACTACAAAGATGTAGTATTAGCATATACAGTAAGAGTCAAATTTGTTTTCAAGTTTATTTTAGCATGTTGGTAGGGAGCAGTTCCTCAATTAAGCATGTACAGTAATACCTCATACAAAGTCCGCTTCATACAACATCGGATTCATACAACATCGCCTAATTCCTTGAAAAAAGTTGCCTCATACAAAGTCGCAGTGACTTTGTATGGGGCATTGGGGGTTTTCCCAGGTTGCATTGTGCCTGGGCAGTATAAAAGGCAGGACACATGCGTGCATTGCTCTTCTGGGTTTTGCATGAGGCAAAGAGTGTTTAGGAGTGGTTTTGAGCACGACTTTGGATTTTTTTGAATTTTTTTGTCAGAATTTTTAGAAGCATTCCTGGGATTTTTGCAGCATTCTTCAGGTTCTTGGACAATCAGGGTTGTTTGACATGTTTTTGTAATGTTTTTAGTCTTTAGACAATGATTTCTTAAAGTTCTGTCAGTTTCCTGTCTGTTTCCTTGACTTTGCCCTGAAGTCTGTGCTGTTACAGTACAATGTGTCTCTGTGGAAATGACGTTGTAGGAGGCATCGCGGCAAGGATTTGGACGTTGTATGAGGCATCGTAGCTAGGATTTTGCATGCCTCATACAAAGTCCAAATCCGTATAAAGTCCAAACTTGTGGAACCAAGTTTGGACATGTATGAGGTATCACTGTATCGCTGTATTTATATATTTATGAATACAGTCTGTATACAGTAAAACCCCGACTTACATATGTCTCAAGTTACGCAAAATGCGACTTACATAATGATTTTTGCACTAAAACCATGTCCCAATTTACATAAATGTCCTGATTTACATAAAACAATTTCCTATGGGTTTGCTTCGAGTTGCGTAAAAAAATCATTTTTCCTATGGGGTTGCTTCGATTTACATAAATATCATTTTCCTATGAGTTTGCTTCAAGTTTATTAAAGAATTTATTTTTCCTATGGGTTTGCTTTGAGTTAAGTGAAAAACCAATTTGCATAAAAGCCCACGGAACAGACTTTTTACGTAAGTAAGGGTTTTACTGTATAGTTGTTTTGGGGTTGTGGTGGCTCAAGTGGTTAAGACGCTGAACTTGAAGACTGGAAGGTCGGAGTTCGATACCCGAGTACTGAATGATGGAATGAGCGCCTGTCTCTGTCCCAGCTCCTGCCAACTTACCAGTTTTAAAGCCAGAAATTGCAAGTTGATAAATAGGTACCGCTCTAGCAGGAAAGACAACAATGTTCCATGTACTCTGGCGTCTAGTCATGCCTGTCACATGACCACGGAAATGTCTGCAGACACAGATCATGCTGGCTCTTTGGTTGCACACCTGTCAACCACGGCTCCGGAAAATACAGGACCTGCGCAGAATGGTTCTGCACAGGTTGCCTTCTACACGACCTGCGCATAACGGTTCTGCGCAGATCGCCTTCTACACATGCGTAGAAGACTTTTACTCTTGCGTAGAAGGCTTCTATGATCCCCTTCTGTGCAGATCGCTACGCAAGCGTAGAAGGGTTGTTCGCAAGCGTAAAAGCCTTCTACGCATGCGTAGAAGGTGATCTGCGCAGAAGGGATACGCAGTACCTCTTTCCCCCCCAGCTGACAATTCTGGGGTTTTGGCAGTTGCGGGCGGGAAATGGTGCAAATCGGTGCCGAAAATCAGGAAATCCCGGCCAATCTGGGAAGGTTGACAGGTATGTTTGGTTGTAAACAGAAATGAGCAGTGTCTCCTAGAGTAGGACATGACTGGTTTTCAAGCAAAGGAGACCTTTACTATATAGTTGTTTAAGGCACCTGGCAGTAGAGCCAAAAACTGCCGGTTGGAATCTCTATTGGGCCTTCCAAGTGGCTGGCTAGCTGAATATCCCCCAGAGCCTGCCACTTATGTGGCATTGAGCAGGCTGCCCTACCCCAGAGCACTGCCAGAAAGAAGGACTGGTAAATCATTTCTAAATACTTTATAGCTATAAATCCCTGGGAGGTTTGCCTTAACAGTTGACATTGGTTTGAAGGCACATATTGTGATATAATTAGCTGGTTGGTTAACAGTGATCACCATGTGAGTTTGTACATGGCTTTCTTCTTCTTTTCAGTAAACAGGCTTGCCAAGACAATTTGAATTTTAAAAATGTGTGCAATTGTACTTGGTGACATTGACTTCTTCCTAAGCAGACCACTTGGTTACAGGGTGGGAGGGTACGGACAAAGCAATGAAGTACAGCTGGTTATCAAGAAGGAATCAGTGTTTTTCTGTGACTACTGCTAACCTGCTGAGATCATGGAAATTTAACTGTTGCTCCTAAGATGTATTGCTTCTTTGAACAATCAAGGGTTTAGACAATTGAGGTGTTTGCACAATAGCTGAGATGAAGGATGTTGACAAGGATAGCGATAGAAGAGCTATTGGAACACCTGCAAACTCTCAAAGAATTACTGAATCAGTCAATAAGAGATATGTCTTTTCAATGCCAACTAAGCTCAGCAGAACTGGCCTTGGGTGAAGCTGTCCAGTTTTCTAGGCTTTGAAACGATAATAAAAGGAGAAAACTACTCTTTTGACTTTGCCTCCTAAAATCCCCCAGTTCCAGCTATTGTTCATGTGGGTTAGGGGACTCTGGGTATTGTAATCCAAAAAACATACATTTTCCAGGCATGGAATAACCACAGATCCCACTGCATTAACTAAACAGCAACAAACGAGTCGTCTTCTTGGAAAATGCAACTTTCTGTCTGTATGGTGCCCCACACCTCCCAGGCGCCTGCAGCAACCAACTTCAGTTTGCTTTGGGAGTTTTTTTGCAAAATTGCAATAGTTGACAACAAAAAGGGGAGCGTTTTCTTCCTATTAGTGTGAAAGGAAATATATCTAAGTATAAACTATCTGGTGATAGTAGAGGTTGTAATCCAGCAGAGAAAAGGTGTGTTGTGGGTTGTTGGTTTTTTACTACAATTTCCAGAATGTAAGAGTTGTAGTCCCAAATAGAAACCTCTCATAGAATGTGGTTAGTAGAAAAATGTGTTAGAACCTAATGTTGGTGAGTTTATATGCTGGGGAGAACTGTCAGTGGCAGAGTATCTACTTGATCTCCAGAAATCTCCAGTTTCTTTTGTTGACATCTCTTAGTAGAGTTGGGAAATATTACTGGTTTGAAACCCTGGAGATCCACTGTCAGTTAATGTATATAAAACCATAGCCAGCTTTATCTCAAGTTATCTTACTATATTATCTCCCTTTCTAAAAAGTCCCAACAAGTACATGTTGTGTTTCTTTTTCTCAGTATCCCCCCTTATCTCCACATTACATGCCTGAAAAAGTTATCATCAAATGTGCTGAATGATTTATTATAGGAAGTAATTGTATAAATATCCTCTCCACTGCTCTACTTTAGAATTATCAAGATGATTTTAAAGAGGCGGGTGGATCGTTTAACTCTCTCAAGGGATGTTGACTTTGTAGAGAAGCCCAAAAATGGCTCTTCACCACTGTCAAGCAAGTTCTGAGTATCCAAGACCATCACCACATGACTTCTGCCTTCATGCTGGGTCTATGCTACAGGTTTCATGCTAATGTCATTTCAGAAAAGGAGCCAGAAGAGTAGCCAGCCCAGCTATTAGGTGAAATGAGGTCTCAAGAAACAGAGGCTATTTGGAGTGGCAGTTGAGATGTTGGAGGACTGCTGCTGCTGCTGCTGCTATTATTATTATTATTATTATTATTATTATTATTATTATTATTATTATTATTATTATTATTATTATTATTATTATTATTATTATTATTATTATTATTATTATTATTATTATTATTATTATTATTATTATTATTATTATTATTACGACTTGTATGCCGCCCACTCGCAAATGCGACTCTGGGCGGCTGACAAAGAAATAAAGTATTACAAATTACAATTACGAAGTAGCATCAACACAATCTAAGAAACATTTTAAGAACAATACCTTTCAAAGCAATACACAAAGAAAAAATATGTTGCAAAAAACTCAGACTTGTCCACTTCCCTCCAGGCTAAACAGCCGAGGGAAAAAGTCCGGTAACAGTTCCTCCCTCCCTTCAAGGTCGGACTGGCTGAGGGGAGAAGTCCTGGCGGCATTAGTGGCGTTCTTATGGGCGGCCCGCCGCCCTGCGCACCCCTCCTCCCACCCCTCAAGGCTGGCCTGGCCGAGGGGAGAAGTCCCGGTGGCGTCGTCGGTGTTGGCATTGTTCTTATGGGCTATTCTTACTGACAATAGAAGAGACCGTGTGGTATAGTAGTGGGAGTGTTGGACTGGGCATTGAAGATCTGGGTTCTGGTCTTCACTCACTGAGCTGTGAAACTCATTGGGGAGCTCTCACACCATGATCTTCCTATGATAGTGTGGGGAGGAGACAAGCTTGAACTCAAGGGAGAACAGGTGGAATATAAACTAGCTTAGGAGGCTGGATCATTGCCAGTCCGACGAAAGAATCAACTGCCAATTTGGTCAGTTTCTATACCTGGAATCAGGTGTGATCTTGTTTTTCACAACTGTCTTGGGTTGGTTGTTCTTGCCTTGGATCTCGAGAGCCTGAGAAGTTTGGAGACAATTGAAGGTGTACATGGAAGCAAGCATTCTACCTCAGAAGGGAGCCCCACAAATTCTGGCATCATTTCTCTCTACAAGCTTGCCTCTTATGAGACTTCAGGAAAGCAAAGAGAAAGCATTATTGTGTCTTGCTTCCTCCCCCTTCATACTAAAAATCTCGTGGTTTGGGACTTACTGTTTGGAAATATCTGTCTGTCTGTGACGGTGGGAGAGAAATATCCACATTGTTACTTTTTGGATTGTGGATCCTAAAGTCACTCCAGCCCACATAGCCAGTGGCCACGATGACTTTTCTAGATTCTGAGTGATGAGTTGAAGAAACAAACCACCCCATTTTGCCGTACTCTGGCCTGGTATTAACTTTTCCCTTGATGGGAATACATAACAGAGAATTTGGCGAAGGAAATGTTTCGCAACATGGAAATGCAGTCACATGGGTAGTTTTACCTGTTGGAAATCTATTTATTAAAAAATGTCAAAGGTACAGTAGCTATTTGTAGATGTAGGGAGAGGAATGTCCAAACTTAAGCCACTTCTCCCTCCCTCACTTCCCTGTGCTGTGAGGTTTAAATATTTCAGGCTGAGGCATTTTAGTGACAGAAAAGATTGTTGTCTCCATCAGATTTCCCCATGTTACAATTTATGCTAACTGTAATCCGGCACAGGGGTCTATTGGCAGGTCCAGAAGTTTCTAGCTCTTCTAGGGGGGGAAATTGGCAAGGATACAGAATGTGGCACAGAAAAAATGAGACTTCGGCTCTGAATTTTAGGTTCTTCCACTTGGCTGCACCGTAATAGTATGATCAACAAGCAGTTGTGTGCAGTCTAACCAACTTAAATCTTCTCAAGGTCAGCTTGCACCATCTCTGTTGTCCCTCAAAATTACCTCAATGCATAGACCTGAGCCAATAGGTTCGCCGTCCCCTTCACTTTCTTTCTTTTTCTTTTTTTACAAAAATGAGATATAAATCGAAAGCATAAAGATAAATAAATAAATGAATAAATAAATCACCCAGTGTTATTACATTCATCCTTCAATACCCATAAATACAAATACAGTAATACCTCATACAAAGTCTGCTTCATACAACATCGGATTCATACAACATCGCCTAATTCCTTGAAAAAAGTTGCCTCATACAAAGTTGTGTGACGTTGTATGAGGCATTGGGGTTTTCCCAGGTTGCATTGTGCCTGGGCTGTATAAAAGGCAGGACACATGCGTGCATTGCTCTTGTGGGTTTTGCATGAGGTAAAGAGTGTTTAGGACTGGTTTTGAGCACGATTTTGGATTTTTTTTTATTTTTTTCGTCAGAATTTTTAGAAGCATTCCTGGGATTTTTGCAGCATTCTTCAGGTTGTTGGACAATCAGGGTTTTTTTGACAAGTTTTTGTAATGTATTTAGCCTTTAGACAATGATTTCTTAAAGTTCTGTCAGTTTCCTGTCTGTTTCCTTGACTTTGCCCTGAAGTCTGTGCTGTTACAGTACAATGTATCTCTATGGAAACGATGTTGTACGAGGCCTCACGGCAAGGATTTGGACGTTGTACGAGGCATCACGGCTAGGATTTTGCATGCCTCATACAAAGTCCAAATCCGCATAAAGTCCAAACTTGTGGAACCAAGTTTGGACGTTATATGAGGTATCACTGTATATATACTTACACCTATCAACCTCAACATTTATATACAGTCATGTATTAACTTTCACAAAATATTTGATTAGTTTTAATAACCCCCCCCCAAAAAAAAACCACAAAAAAACACCATCAAGGGGAACAGCAGAGACTCCTGATTCAATATACTGTAATTCTTTTTCCCAAAAAAAGAACGCATCTGGACTAGGTGGAACCCCTTTTTTCTTATTAAAGTATACTCAACAAAGTATGGTTTCTTTCTGCTCTA
The DNA here is from genome assembly GCA_035047305.1 of Bradypodion pumilum. NCBI lineage: Eukaryota > Metazoa > Chordata > Lepidosauria > Squamata > Chamaeleonidae > Bradypodion > Bradypodion pumilum. The sequence goes on from JAWDJD010000008.1 coordinate 13,876,062, forward strand.
ACCTTGGTGTAGTTCTTTCATTTCCTTGAGCTCATGATCTCACAGGCAGCTCAACTGAGATATCTTTATCTGTTATTGCCCTAGAGAACAAGACCTTCACCTCCTCCATTCTTTTCTTTTCACCTATTCTGCTGCTCCCAGGGTCCTCATCCTTTACTGATGCCATGCCAAGCCTATTTACCAGTAATCAGTTGCCTAGAACAATACGGCATGGATCATGGCCCAATCTTGTCTGTCCTTGTCCCATTCTGCACGTAGGTAATTCAGCTTTCACTGCCACAGGAAACCATATTCTCTGACTTGAATAAATTATGCAGATTAGGCTTCATATGTACCTGCTTGTTCTTTCCATCCTTCATTACGTTTCTGCTGCTAAAAATAAGGATTGTGGTGAGGCAGTCTGGTAGACCATTTGGGATGCTGGTTTGTGATTATTGAAATTCCTCTGAAGCCGTCTCCAGTTTTTGGGTTTTTATTAAGCTAAGAGGCTTTGTGAGTGCATTTTCTACTTCTTATGAGCTGGGCACTTGCTTTAAATGAAACCAAAAATGGAGACTTCTCAGGCTGCTGAATTCCGCACCAAACAAACAGCATGTATACCTCATGTAGCAGACTAGTAGCATGAAGTGTTGGACCAGTGGTCCGACTCACCATGAAATAGCATTGAGGCATGGGTATCACAGAGATGGGTTCCAGAAATGGTATGTAATTTCATCTTGGGTTTCTTGCCCCAAATGCTTTCGATTTCATTTCAGGAATCCCGAGGTTGTGCTCTGTTGAGATCACTTGCCGCGGTCCAGCTGCAAATACGTTGATCTTCCATTTTGCATTAGTTGGGTGGTGTTTAGTATGGATAGCGCAAGAAGTCTGGTTGGGTACCATTTTAAGGTTTGGTAGGTAAAGATATTTTAGTGTGCAAGGGCAGCAAGATTCACAGCAAGTCTCCAAGGCTCAGCACTGTTAATTTCAAAGATTAGATTTTCAAACTCCACCAACCAACCAAAACCCCAATAACCTTAAAAATCTTTCTAGGCCTTTTAAAGAGCATTTGCTGTGATTAATTTCTATAGCCCGTAAAAAATAAATAAACTTCAAATGTTAATTATAGAAGTAATTTTATCTGGTGTCAGAGACCAAGGGTAGGAGATTCAGCTCCTCATTGCTTCCCCAAAGTGGTATTCCAGCTGGGGATTTATTTGATGTGAGGGAGACCCACAGAATTTATTGACTATCTATTTAAACAGTTTCTGGAGCAGTCCCCTTAATATACAAAGAAACCTAAAATCGCAGAACACAGTAAAACAGCAAGAAACATAAGACAAACAATGATAAAAATCAGTGTTAGTGGTTAAAACTATAAGGACTGCAGTGGCTTAGTGGTTAAGATGCTGAATTTGACTACTGGAAGGTCAACAGGTCAGCAGTTAGAGACCCGAGCACTGCACGACGGATTGAGCTCCCACAAAGCAAAGCAATTGAGCAATCACAAAGCAAAGCAATTACACCTATATACCACCCCATACCACTTAATGCACTCTTTGGGCGGTTCACAAGTTAACTAGCATTTTACCCCCAATATGCTGGGTTCTCCTTTTACCGACCTCAGAAGGATGGAAGGCTGAGTCAACCTTGAGCCCTGGTCAGGATCGAACTTACAATCTTTTGGCTACAGTACAGCAGTTTAAGCACCATAAGATATATTACCTCCAGGAAGTGTCATAGAGTAGCAACTCCCAGACACATCTTATACTACAGGGTATCACAAAAGTCACCATACATAGGCAAAATTGCATAACAATGGATATCTTGGAACATGTGCACCATGAGTGGGGGAGAAGCCTTCATGTGTGTGAAGAAAGAGATGACCAACACATAGATAATATTGGTGATGGATATTTTGTACATTAAAGAACATCTAGCTACAATTTATCATTTTAACTATATGTGGTGACTTTTGGGACACCCTGTATATCTCACATATTACCTGGTCCTGAGGATACCCTCTTGGGGAAAAGAATACAAATCTAAATCAATTGTAATTCTCTACCCCACACACACACACAAAAAAAAAACCTTGCAGTTTTCCACTTCAGTTTTCCTGCAGTAGTGCCAGAAATTTCTTCTAATCAGTCTGGACAAACCAAGAAGGAAAAAGAAAGAAAGAAAAGGTAGTTTCTGCCCCCCACAGCCTAATGCTTCTAATGGTGAGGATAAATAATAAGAACTCTCCTTTCTAGAGCAGCTCCTCCACATTGAGGCAACGACTGCATAAATCATAGAACCCAGTGATGAAAGGAGACAAAGACTCAAGACGTTGAAAAATTGGTTTCTCTTCAGTACAGTACCTGTATATTGAGACTTTGTCTCTCCTTCTGATTCATTTCCACTGGATGTGTTTGCAGGAAAGCAAGGAAATCTTTCTCCAGTCGTTCAGTATGTTTTCTCACTTATGCTCTTCTTATTTACTTTAATCCAGTTGCTGTATCTATATCTCCAACCTCTGAAGGGCTCAAGACTATCTTCCCCATCCTAGCCTTACAATAACGGTCTGAAGTGGGTTAGACTTATATATCATGGCTTGCTCAAGGTCAACCAAAGAGCCTTATTCCTGAACGGGATTTGGGCCTGGTTCTCCCCGTCTTAATCCTCAGTCTAGGTCAGGAGTGCTCAACCTTTTAAAGCCAAGGACCAGGTCACACTCCCTCAGACAGCTTCGTGGGCCGGACGGCCATTTTGCCATTCCTCCACCACACGGCACCTCCTGGTGTGGTGGAGGCAATGGGTGGGGCACACGAAATGGTGCCGCAGGCTGCATCTGGCCCACAGGCCTCAGGTTGAGAATCCCTGGCCTAGGTCTAGTACACCCCTCCAACTCATACATTTGCTGAAACTGGTAATTGTTCTCTAACTAAGCACTGCTTTAAAGAAGTTTGCATTTGAACATATTTGGTTTTGACAGAGATTGTACCTTATGCAGGGGCTCTTGATTTGTTTATTTACATATGAGAATTCTTACCCACCTCGCAAGCTAAATGGCATAATGCACTGGAGGTTTTTTTTTTAAAAAAAATTAATTATATAGAAAGAGGTCTTGGAGGTAAGTTTGAAATCTACAGCTTGAAATGTTAACATGTAATCACGTGGAGGGGGTTAGGAGACAAGTGGGTGGTTCTTCATATTGTGACTAGGAAACATATTCCAGCTTACCTTGAACAAAGTTCATAGAGGCAGTCTGTTCAATGCTGTTAGCAGGCAAAACTAACAAGGAAGGGTTAGTGCAGTGATGGTGAACCTACGTTATGTGTGCCAGAGGTGGCACTCAAAGCCCTCTCTGTAGGCACCCGTGCAGTCACCTGCCCCTCTGCCTAGCAGCCCAATGGGAATGTTTCCTCCCTCCCCCCGCACAGAGTTTATCCCACCCCTCTGCCCAGCAGCCCAATGGGCATACCTGTCAACCGTGCCTCTGGAAAATACGGGACCTGCACAAACGGTTCTGCGCAGCGCGCCTTCTACGCATGCGTAGAAGGCGACCTGCGCAGAAGGGCTGCGCAGTACCTCTCCCCCCTGCCAATTCCGGGGTTTTGGCAGCTGCGGACAGGAAATGGCGCAAACCGGCGCCGAAAATCGGGAAATCCCGGCCAATCCGGGAAGGTTGACAGGTATGCCAATGGGAGCACTTCTTTCCTCTCCCCAGCAGCCCAAGGGAAGCGTTTCCTCCCTCCCCTGTTGCTGTGTTGCCACTTTGCAATAAATAAGTGGGTTTTGGGTTGCAGTTTGGGCACTCAATCTCTAAAAGGTTCGTCATCACTGGGTTAGTGTGTTGTGATATCAAAACCTTAGATCTCTTGTCTGTTGCTCCCAAATGAGGCCAGGTTAGAAACGTAGCAACAAACCAGAGTTTGTTGTTGACACCTAAATCGTGGCTTATTTGGGAGCAATGAACCTGGACCCTCAGTTCAAATGTCACGATACATTATCCTTTCCTAGTTAGTTTTACACATTTATGCAGAGGGTGAAAGTGGAACAAAGCAGAAATTGGTATTCAAATACTTAGTCTCAATGTGAACCAAAGTCAAGGTTTATAATTGTGTGTCAACTTGTCCGTTGTTGTCCTGCTAGACTGTAAAACTGTCAGATTTTCTCTTAAAACCTTGCCTTAGAGAGTTCCCATACAAAGCCATGTGCAGTAGTACCTGCTAAGAACAGCGTGGGACCATGTATGTATAGGATAATTTGGTTTTTAAGAGAACCGGTTTCTGAATCTACACTTCCCTCCCCTCAATTCCTGATAAACAGATAAAGCTACAGTTGGTACTACGCCACCCCCACTTCCCTCTGCGACCCCCACTTTTCCCCTTTCTTTTTTTTAGCAGCTCTGCACTATATTCTTGCTTTTTAAATCCATCAAAGGAATTTTCCCCCTTAGCCAAGAAAAATGTGACCTACTTTCTTCCTCTCTAGTCTCGTTCAAAGGCACAGACAAACAACATGGGCAGAAAAACCTCCATGGTGGTGAATCCTTTCTGCCCCCCCCCCAAACGTCACTCCCTTGGGTGTATCTGTTGGACTGAGGTGTCCTTCAAAAACTCCAGCTTTGGATGCTGTATATCGTGATTGCCAAGGTTGGCATTTTATCGCTCCATACGGTGAGGTTTATGTTGGATTCCTCTTTTGCAAAGAATTATGCCCTCTCCCACCAGGTAATAGAAGGAAGAAGAAAAGTTGAGGTGAGCAGTGGGTGGGAACAGTGATCTATTTGCAGCGATCTATTTGCAGGCACCTATAAGAACATGTTCCCTATTTGGTCCAGTGTCATCATGTCCTTCACGTCCCATTCTAACAGAAATCTATCTTTTAAAGCAGGGATGCTCAACCTGCGGCCTGCCATTGCATGTGGCCCCACCATCACCTCCACCACAGCAGGAAGTGCCACGCAAAGCGGCCGTGTTAGGGGATGTAAATCTTCGCCTCACACCCTAACTGGTTGCAAGGCACATTGTGTCTGTGATGCCTTTAAGACCCTACTGCAGGGACACATAGGTGCTGGGACTTTCCCCTGGTGTGCTCCATGGGCCAGTGTGTTTAGGTCAGAGCAGGATTGCAGACTTCCAGCTACAATGCTCAACTTGCTCTGCTGACAGTCTGGACGAAGATTCCTGCGTCTTCCAGAACCTGCTACGAGGACTGAATCTTTGCACTGATCCTGATGATGGCTTTTGCCTGACATACCATCTATGCTTATTGGACAAAGAAGGACTACTTGGGGTGAGCCTCCACCAGGAGGACAGAAGCTGTAGAACTCGTTGGCTTGGTCTGTCATTACAGCTTGCATTTACCCTGCTGGACTGGACTGCTACTGAACTGTATGGACTTGTATATAGCACAACTGAACTGTCTCAGTGAGGTCAACTGAGCAGCCCAAGAGAATATATAAGTTTTGTGTTACAGTTGTTGCACTGTATATACTTTCACCTTTTTACTTCCTGAGTAAACCTATGTTGAGTATTCTTTTGCACCAAGATCTGTCTGTCTGTTTTTCTCACAAGGCACCACCTTGCTAGGTGCGAACCTCTTGCTGGCCACTGCATACCACTCTGCTAACCGTTTACATCAACAGGCCGTCCGGCCCCCGAAGCTGTCTGAGTAAGCGTGACCCACCACCCTCCTTAAGAAGATTGAGAACTCCTGTTTTAAAGCAAAAATTATACTTCTACATGCACTTAAACATATAAGTGTTTTCCTGCCATGACTATGTCATTTAAAAACACATTTGTTTTCATTGAGTTATTGTGATACAGATAAATTAATCAACCCATTGTACATATCAGGGCAGCTGAGGTTTTCCTACAATTATCTAAATGAATAATTACCAGCTGTGTAGGCCTATCTTGTCCTCGTGGCAAACCATAAGTACTTCAAAGGATTTAATAAAGCTTACTTAACCTGCAGAATCCATCCTTATTCCTTCTGCTTTCTGGCTTGAAGAAGGCCACACAACTTTGCCATCTGAAACAAGTAAGAATGGCATTTAGGCAGGAAAAAGTTCACGGTAGTTGACTTTTTGGAATCTCTCAGCAACAGAAGCAAATTGGTGGGCAAGAGGGATCACCAGGAGGGGGTTGTTAATAAATTTTGTGCAGTTTCTTTGCAAAACTGCTTGTTTTCACAGTTGTTTTATCCAACCCACACCTATTTAGCTTCTTAATCTGAACATCATATAGCACTTTGTCATAAAGCCTTGCTAAAGTCAAGATATATTGGTCTACTGCACGAATTCTCAACCTTTTAAAATCGGGGACTGGGTCACGCTCCCTCAGACAGCTTCGGGGACTGGATGGCCATTTTGCCCTTTCTCCACCACATGGCACTTCCTGGTGTGGTGGAGGTGGTGGGGAGCACATGAAATGGTGTTGTGGGCTGCATCCGGCCCATGAGCTGCAGGTTGAGAATCCCTGGTCTACTGCATTCTAAACATCTACCAGGCAGGTTAACCAATCAAAAAACGAGATAAGATTAGTCTGGCAGGATTTGTTCTTGACAAATCCATGTTGACTTCTAGTTATTACTGCATTATTTTCAAGGTGCTCGCTTCTTACTCTTTTGTTTTTTGAAGATAGGAACATTAGCTCTCTTCCAACCATCTGGTACTTCACCCGTCCTCCATTATTTTAAGGAAAAAATTGACCGGGGTTTTGAGAGTTCAGCCAGATCCTTCAGTACTCTTAGGTGCAGTTCATTGAGCCCTAGAGATTTGGTTTTGTGAAAAGTAATAAAACATTCCTTGATTATTTGTTTATCAGTCCCAATTGGCAGTCCCGTCCTTACCAGTTGTTCTTTATATATGCCTGGAGGCAGTGGTGGGCTCAAATTTTTTTTTTACTACCACACTGTGGCCGTGGTATGGTGAGTGTGGCCAGGGGGAAAGCCCTGCATTGCACCCAAATTAGGACTACTTTATTTCAAAACTTGGGTGGGTGGGACCAGCCAGAATTTCTGCTACCGGTTCTGGTGAACTGGTGTGAACCTGCTGATGCCCACCACTGCCTGGAGGGGAATGGCCTGTCTTTTGGAAATTGTTAGTAATCCCACCTTTAGAATTTCCTTTTTTAGACACTCTCATCCATCTTCAATTCGTCTCCTGCCATGGAACCTTATTTATCATTGTTCTGAGTTTATTAACATTGGCTTAGTTGCCGGCTAATCTTTCTCACACTAGATCAGGCGAAAGGAACTGCAGAATGAACTCAACAAAAGGCGCCTTCATTTTGGCATTTTCACATCTGGCCTAGACACAGAAGAGGAAGACCTAAAATCCATCATACATGTGCAGCTGTACTTCAGCTTGTCTTCTTTTAAAATAAGGAACTCAAGTATATAATGGAAACTTCCCACCAAAGTTCCACTTATTGCCACTTCATCTACCAAGTTATCTCTGTCGACTATAATCAAGTGAAGGGTAGATGCTAATCTAGTTTTTCCCTCCACTTTTTGTAGGAGAAAATTAACAACAACGTAAGTTGCTAATCAATTCAGATCAATTAACATAGTACTGTACACAGATGTTGTTGAATGCCCTGTATGCTATTGGTTTTTAAGGAGGTGAAGAGATCTCGTGGCCCAAGATTGATACAACATCATCTCTTCTGCCCTATGCATCATTCTTCTTACCAAATCCTATGCTCTGTACTAATTTGTTGTGGTCAACTGCTGGAGAAACAAAAACATGGTGTTTTTTTAATAGTGTGAGCTGCCCAGAGTGGGAGTCCATTCCAGATGGGCAGGGTATAAGACCTATTATTATTATTATTATTATTATTATTATTATTATTATTATTATTATTATTATTATTATTATTATTATTATTATTATTATTATTATTATTATTATTATTATTATCATCATCATCATCATCATCATCATCATCATCATCATCATCATCATCATCATCATCATCATCATCATCATCATCAATAATAATAATAATAATAATAATAATAATAATAATAATAATAATAATAATAATAATAATAATAATAATAATAATAATAATAATAATAATAATAATTTGAGAACTACTGTCTCTTTTGTTGCTTTACAGCAGGGGTTCTCAACCTTACTGCACCCCCTCAGACCATGCTGAAGGTTGGCCATGTGGTTTCCCCCCGCTGCAAAAACTGCCGTAAACCGCAATGGGCGTGTTTGTGCATGCATGGGCATGTTTGCGCGGGCACATTCACAGCTGTGGTAAACATGTCCGCTTCCACTTCCAGGTCGTCGTAGTGGGCCGGATAGAATGGCGTCAGGGGTTGGGTTCAGTCCACTGGCCATAGGTTGCCAACCCCTGCTTTACAGGAATCAGGATACATTTTGCTATGAAAGCAGTTCCTGGGAATTTAAATCTTGGCAAGTCTTTCTGGTTAAAATTAGATTCTGCTCTAGCCAGTTGACTAGTTTAATAACCAGTAAAGGAACATCACCAGTGTCACTCTTTGGAAGGGAAGCATGCTCATCCTCAGTGCTGCTTTGTCATCACTGTGTATGTGTATGAACAGCATAAAAAGGCATAAGCGTTTGGAAACATTTTTCCTCCATCAAATGAAATGTTGAAAGCAAGCAGCCTGGATCAGGAGAGAAGTCAGGGAGGAGAATTTTATCTTAAGCCCTTCTTGTGTACATGTTTTAAGGTGTGATAGAGGAAGAAGTGTGAGAAATAAAATAATAAGTGATGCGTTAGTGTGAAGTTTCACTCAGTATAATCCGTAGATTCACCAATGGCTAGAAAATTAGAAATGTTAGTTCCTCCTCCTTAAACAGTACAGTGGAACCCCTGGCATAGAAAAATACAGTGACATCTAGTTGCCTCTTCTGGTAATGGAATGTGTTTTCGACATACAATTAACCTCGTGGAACGGAAAAAAATCGTATGTAGAGGTTTTACTATATTGTCTCCTGCATCCATCTAGTTTTAGCATATCAGTTCTTTGGATGGTAGAAAACAGAGTTTTAATGAGCAATTATGTTATCTGTAGTGAAGTTATATTAAGATATATTAGGTAAAGATAGTTAATATAATCAAACAAATAGCTTTACTTATTTTTATTTTCGCTATTTTCTTGACATTGCCTATTATCTGGTGGTATAATCTTCTTCAATAGGTTCCATGGCTAAACACTTAAATCAAGAAATTCAGGAAGTGACAAACAAAAACAGTGACACTTACGTTACTACAAAATAAATTTGAAACTCCATATTGAGGTGATAACTTTATAGGTCAGCTAAAAATAATGGCCAGAATCCTAATAGTGCTTGAGTAAGATTTTGGTAACTTGCTGTGACTAATTGACAAAGTGCACGGGCATATCTCTGTTGTGCAACCTGGCATGGGACTGATATACATCCTGTGAGTTTCACAGTGCTTAACATGTACATCAATAGGATTCTGACTAGAAACTAATAATAAGAAGTAATGAGATTGGGCCTTCAGGCTTTCTTTTTAAAGCCAGAGAAAATCACTGTCCCCCAAGAGATTTACCTGTATAATCAAAATCAAACAGGGAAAGGAACAGATGATTTTGAGGGCAAATAGTATATCTATTATACAGTGATAATGTTGGTCTGGGCTGGCCCTATGGTTAGGCAAATTGAAGTTGTTGTCTTAGGTGGCACATGCCAGGCGGTGAGAATCAGAGGCTAAAACTAAGTATGCACATGGTCTTCCTCATACCTGCCAACTGCGGCTCCGGAAAATCCGGGACCTGCGCAGAATGGTTCTGCGCAGGTCGCTTTTTATGCATGTGTAAAAGCCTTCTACGCATGCGTAAAAGCGACTTGTGCAGAACCGTTCTGCGCAGCTCGCTTCTACACATGCGTAGAAGGCTTTTACACATGCGTGGAAGGCTTCTACGATCCCCTTCTGCACAGAAGCCTTCTACGCATGCGTAGAAGGGGTCTACGCATGCGTAAAAGCCTTCTATGCATGCGTAGAAGTGAGCTGCGCAGAAGGGATGCGCAGTAACACCTTTCCCCCGCTGCCAAATTCCGGGGTTTCAGCAGCTCCGGGCGGGAAATGGCGAAAAACAGGAATCCCAGCCAATCCAGGAAGGTTGACAGGTATGGTCTTACTTGTGCCCTTAAGCCAAGCTTTTATACTCAGGTGAATTTGAAGGATTCAGTCTCTTGTCAGCATGATTGATTAGCTGAAAATCTAGTCAGCTTCTGAAGGAGATTTCTGTCTTGTACTTTGTCTCGGGCAGCAAGATGTCTTGAACCAGCCTTCATGTCAGTGCATGTTGTTCATGTTCAGAGGAACTTTTTTTAATAATCCCATTGCACATTTCTAGGTTGAATTCTGCCTATGAATATTTATTCCAAAGCTAAAAATCAAATAGTGAGGGCTTGGCTTAACATGAAACGCTAGCTAGGCCAATGAGCCTCTGTGCCTTTTGCCTTGTTGTAGGATCAGAATAGCTTCTACAGCAGGGGTTTTCAATCTACAGTCCTGGGGCCGGATGCGACACACAACACCATTTCATGCCCCCCCTGCCTCCGCCACCTTGCCATGTGTGGAAGGCAGGGCAAAATGGCCATCCAACCCCCAAAGCTGTCTGAGGGAGCATGACCCGGCTCTTGGTTTGAAACGGTTGGGAACCCCAGCTCTAAAGGGTCCAAGTTCCTCCTTTGTGTTTTGGAGGCATGTGGAAATTGCAATGGTCTCTTCTTGTGGGCTGCTGTGGAAGGCTGTTGTGGGCTTTTGGGGGGGGGATTGCATGTTTTTAATGATGGAGGAAGGAAGCTATAATGAGCAAAGTCAGGGTATTCCACAACCAATCTTTCTGACGCTGCAAAGGAAACTGAGCAGGCATCATGCCATCTTCTGCCTCGTAACTAGGGCTAGTATCCCTTGTGCTTAGGTGGGTTAGAAGCCTGTCTGTTAGTGTCTGTTTTATGTGGGTCTGCTGCAGCTCCACTAAATTTTTATGGCACACAACTGTACCCCCGGATCAGCCCTGGAAGGCTTTAAAAAAATTTTATTGTGTCAAAAGCATACAAAGGTGCTTTCTGGGTTGAAAGGATTTTTTGCTGGAGGAACTCTTCTCAGGGGATTCCCAAATGAGGCTCCTTTCATGTCCCCAAGATCTTTTCCCCACCAAAGTGGTCCCTATTTATCTACTTGCAATCTCTTGCTTTCAAACTGCTAGGTTGTCAGGAGCTGGGACAGAGACAGGCGCTCATTCCATCATGCAGTACTCGGGTCTTGAACTGCCGACTTGCCAACCTTCCAGCTAACATGGCGAGCTTCTTAAACCTCTGAGCCACCACAGTCCCTGGCCAGGAAGCTGTGATTGCGTTGTTTGAAGTTGCAGGAACTTGTGAACCAAGTGCAGGGAGCTCAACATCTTGGCTCAGTTTGCAGGACTGAAATCACGTGCTGGAGGATGAGAGAACCTTTTTACACCTCCTCCCCTTTGTCATGTGGGAGTAAGATAGGGATAAAAAGCAGGAATGGTTTTCAAGTTTTATCCTGCAACCTATGGGTTTCATCCACAGCTTTTTGTTCCCTGGGCATGACTTCTCCAACATGTGCAGTTCAGAGCCTGAGGAAACTGATCCTTGGATTCTTATTTCAAGAATACCCCAGTCAGCATGAGCACTGTTGCTATATACATTGACATCTGCGCAAACCTGTTGGATTATATGCCACGGTATCTTTAGCTGTTAGCATTATATTCGCTCCTATGCCTAAGCATAAACTCGTACACAAAGCATGAACGAAGTGGAAGGGCTAGCTTACACGTTACAAAAACCCTGTCTTTACAAATTGAAATCTGTTAGTGCAGGGGTTCCCAATCTAAGGTTCATGGGCCAGATCTGGCCCATGGTGCCATTTTATGTGGGCCCCCACCCCTCCAAGAGCATTTAAGAAACAAAATGGCCACCCAATTGAAGCTGTTGTGACAAGTCCCTTTGCCTCAGACACCAATTACTTTAGTTTAGTTTGTGACATATTGGTTGGTTGGTTGGTTTGATCTGCTGTGTGTTTTGTTGTTATTTGTTATCTGTTTGTTCACCACCCAGAGTGGGATACCACCCGAATGGGTAGTATAGAAATACAATAAATAAATAAAATGGCCGCCCCCATCGTGCAGGCAGGGCAAAATGGCCATCTGGCCCTCGAAGCTGACTGAGAGAGCATGGCCCGGCCCCTGGCTTGAAAAGGTTGGGAACTCCTGTGTTAGTGTTTCAGAGACCTGATTCAGGCAGACCTTTATGACTGAACTGTCAAATTAATTTGTAAACTGCAAGAAAAGTGAAAAGTTCCTGTTGTGGCAACCAGATATTTCTATAGTATTTAAAGGAATTTTCTGTTCTAATGCTAGACTATCTATCTGTTAACTTCTAGTTTGGCCCTTAGTCAGCTCACATTGCTGGATAAAGTTGTGTATATTTCCATAAACACCAGAGCTTGGAAAAATTCCTTTTCTGTACGTCAGATCCCATATTTGCCCATTTGGCACAGCTGGTTACTATAGGGGTGGAAGTATATGTTGTGATCTGTGAAGTTTCTAGTTTACATAGGTTCAGAGGACAGCTATGGCTTCCACTGGATGGCTTTTGGCCAACCCCGCACACACACACACACACTTCCCCCCCCCCCCCATTCTTGGCTTTAACTTTGCTCTCAGCCTTTTATAAACCTGCAGTGGGATTATATTAAAAAGGAGTTCCTCAAAGCATGTGCAAAATGTGTTCACCTTGTTGTTCAGTCGCACAGTCGAGTCTGACCCTTTTTGACCCCATTGACCATAGCATGTAGGGCTCCTTTGTCTTCTGCCATCCTCCGTAGTCTGCCCAGATCTATGCCCACCGTGTCAATGATGCTGCCTAATCATCTCATCCTCTGCAACCCCTTTCTCTTTTTGCCTTTGATCTTTCCTAGCATCAAGGCCTTCTCAAGTGAGTCCCCTCTCTCATTTGAGCTTGAGCTTCAGTATGTGTTCTTCAAGGAGCAGTCAGGGTTGATTTCCTTCAGGATTGACTGATTTGATCTCCTTGCAGTCCAGGGGACTCTCAAAAGTCTTCCCCAGCACCGTAGTTCAAAGGTGTTCAGCCTTCCTTATGGTCCAACTCTTACAACCAATAGGAAGACCATTGTTTTAACTAAATGGATTTTTGTTGGCAGGGTGATGTTGCGACTATTTTTATGCTGACTAGGCTTGCCTCCCTCACCATTATAGACCACCTTCACACATTTGGGGTGAAGGAGATTATCTTCCCAGTCATAATCTTTCTGTTCCTCTTCCTGTGTGAAACTTTAGATCAGGGATGCCATAGGGCCCGAGGACTGGATCCGGTCTGTGGCCCCATTTCACCTGGCCCATTGGGGCGGGTTGCTGCCATCGCCGGAAGTGCCGTGCCGCTGCCGGTAGTGCAGAAATTGCGCAAAAAATCATGCCAAAATGCTGTGGAAACGCTGCTAAAAATATTCAAAAACATAGCAAAAATGTGCCGCTCTCGTTCCCACTGCCATGGGAAGTTGCGAAGGTGGCAAAAATACCTGAAAACATGCAGTTAATTCACATGCCGCTGGGAGGAACCACATGACCGGCTCACTCAGCTGTCTCAGGGGGCATGGTCCGGCCCCTGGCAGGAAAGGTTTGGGCACCCCTGCTTTAGATTATAAATTCCACTTGGACCAATGGGGGATATTTTTATTTTTTTACTCAGTAGTAGAGTAACATATGTATTGGTGGTACTGTATTATCTTATTGGGTTTTTTTTTATTATTGTTACTGAGCAACCCTGAAGACATTGTTAGCATATCTTAAGTCAAATGTTTGCCACTGTCTATTGAGTAGGTTCAGAATTTAACAAATCTCAGAGTTCCCCAGGCAACGTAGGCACTCCTGTAATCTGAAATATGCTACAGGACTACCACATAATTTGTTAATTAATTGTAGCATTACTTTTTACATTAGTAGATCTGACTAGACAGTCTTAATTTTCATGCCAAACACATTTTTAATAGTTGTCTGCTATGCTCTACTGGAGAACATTTGGAGGGGAGGATTAAATGCACTGAAGTAAGAGCTATGTCCTAATACATTTCTGCTTCCACAGTTTTCACTGAGATGTATGTGCTGAAAAGTAGTCAACTTGGTAATTTGGAAAAGTTATTTTGGGAAACTACATTTCCCAAAGTTCTTCCAGCCGCCATGGCTACGGAAAATCTCTTTTCTAGGTATTGCAAACTTCTGCAGAAAAACTGATCCCTGAAAAGTTACTACCTGTATCTTGGTTCATCATTTCAACCAGGATTTGAAGGGGAATTTTGAGAAGAGAACTACAAAACCAAAGCCAGCAACAATATGTCTGGTTTTCCCCCTGGCCATATGGCTATTTGCTCAATCATTTTGTTTATAAAGGGGCTCAAGACAGCTGAATATGAGCAAAATGATTATCTAGGTCTTGTTTTAAAATCTTAACTTGTCTTAAAGGTAAAAGGTAAAGGCCTCACTTACTCGAAAGCCGGTCGTATTCAACGTATGGTGCTCATCTCAAAGAGCCAGCACTGTCTGTATCTGCAGACATTTTTCTGGTCATGTGGCAGGCATGACTGGACACTAGAGCACACAGAACACTGTTACTTTCACATCGAAGTAGTACCTATTTATCTACAGTACTTACATTTTTTTTGCTTTTGAACTGCTAGGTTGGCAGGAGCTGGGACAGAGATGGGAGCTCACTCTGTCATGCAGCACTCGGGTCTGGAACTGTGGACCTGCCGACCTTCCATTTGTCAAGTGTCGTAACCACTGAGCCACCACAGTTCTTTTTAACATGTCTTACAAGCCATCAAAAGTGTGTACTGTATTTGTGAGGCATAGTCAACAGCTCTGAACCAGAATTGCAGCCTATAAATGGGAGGAGACATGGAGCATTGTGGAGTAAATGTTCACCAACCCAACCAAAATAATCCTTACCAATCTAGTTGTCCTGCTTTGGGTTTCTAAAGACAATACTGTACTAGATATGAGAGCAGTAAGTTGATCTGCTTTAAACCCAGAACTCCCATACAAAGAATAAGGAATAGAATGGTTTTTTTTAAAGAAACAGAAATGCAGAATCTTTCCCCTTCCAACAGCTTGCTTCCTCCCAGACTCTTTCTAGAAAAAAAGCTTGTTTGATGGGGATAGGGCTGGCAGGAATTTAGCAGTTCCCCACCACACCCCAATGTCATTTTTATGCAACTGTAATGCATGTTGTCATTTTTATCCAATAACATTTTTATGCAACTGTGATGGTTTATACCAGGCATGATCAAACTACAGCCCGTGTGCTGGATACAGCCCCCAAAGCCATTCCATCAGGCCCGCAATGCCCTTAGCAATTCAGGAGGTAAATACGGCCACTTCTGTGCATGCACAAAAGCTGCTATTTTACTTCCTGGTTTGGCACAGTAAGTAAAATGGCTGCTTTCGCACATGCGCAGAAGCGGCCATGCCAAACCAGGAAATAAAATGGCCGCTTTCACGCATGCGCAGAAGTGGCCGCAACAAAACAAGGAAAATGACCGCTTTTCACGGATGCGCAGAAGCAGCCACGCATGCGCAAACAAGCTTTCTTCGATGAGCATGGTCTGGCCCATTTAGCTATTCCGGGGGCGTGGTCGGGCCCCTGATCCAAAAAGTTTAGGCACCCCTCTTATGACTCATTCGGCCCTGAACCTTCAAAGGAGCATTTCTTCAATAAGGTCTATAAACCAGCATGTTTCTTTTTAGTAACTTAAATAAATGGAAGTACCGTATTCTTCTTCAAGTGATGTATCCGATTCCGAATATTGGCTGTCATCATGGCGATAGGCTATGAAAATTGTCCTGGGAGCAGTATAATGCAGGGGCCTAAAATTGAAGTATCCACACTCGGGATTTTGCAGCTCAAGGCCACAGCATCTTGTAAAATTGCCCACGGTTGATAATTTCTGCCATTAGAGACTTCTAGACTTCAAGGAAGAAAAAAAAAGGGATTCGTTGTGGAAGATGTCTGTGCAGTCTACTGCACACCACACCCACCTCTTTCTTCTCCATTCCTCCAACTTGGCATGTGGATAAATCACACTGGATTTGGGCCAACAAACCCTTCGCCTGATATTTCAGCTATTCCTGGCAGGGCTCTGAGCACCACGGACTCGATGCAGTCGCTATCGTAGCTTCCCATATTTTAAGTCAGCCGCAAGTGTAGCAAGAAGTTTCGAAACCACAGAAGCCATATTTATTACATGCTCGGTAACCACAGTGAGGTTTGGAGAAAGCCAGGGATGGGTAAGGGGAAAACAATCTTGATTCTATTCTATTCTCCTAGTGAACATAATTCCTTTCACCATCTGATAATTGTTGCCAGTGTTTGGAGGAAAAACACTTTTTGGTGGTGGGCACAATTCACAGGATTCTGGGATCTGTGGCTCAAAATAGTAACATTTCCAAATTCTGATGCCCCACCTCCACCCCCCAAAAAAATTCCTAATTCTCAAAAGACAGCAAATCTCCACCACTACCAGTTTTAGCAGTCAAGGCGATTAATCTGAAAAGCAGTCATTGTGTGTAAATTTAGGGCACTTCAACAGTTAGTTTTTAATCTACTTGTTCTCATAATAATAGGTTTGTTGTTTGAATATCTTTGCCCAGCCTTGTCCCAAGGAGTGGGGAGAGCATGAAATCAAAACCAAAACAAAATATAAAGAAAATTAAAACAGCCTTCATTGACATCATGTGTGAGAGCAGTTGTGAACCTTAATCAGTTGCCTTCCGTGTGTTTTGAAATACAGTACAGTCAACCCTCACATAACAACGCGTTCGGATAGCATCATTTTCGCTTAACAACGTGTCATTATGCACCACGTGTTCCCCTGTGTAACAACCTTTTTAGTGTCATTGTCCGGACAACAATGCTAAAATAACTGTCATTATCCGGACAACGGCGCTAAAAACGTCATTATGCGGGAAACTGCATAGAAACCCGCATAACAACAAAAATCGCTTAGCAACACTACTTGGGGAACCAAGTAACGTAGTTATGTGAGGGTCTACTGTATAACTCTTGTCATCCTTGAGAGACAAGTGTCTTCTAGTCTACAAAAGCTCACGTCTTCTTCTTTTGCTGTATCCAAATCCAAATATTGGCGACCCTCATGGCGATCAGCCATGAAGACTGAGAATATAATGCAGTGGCCTTTCATCTGCCTTCTGCATAGCAGCATGACCCTGTACCACTGATCCAGTGCCGTGAGTCACTTTCTGGTCCTGAGCCCTCTTGGCATACAAAGTCCTCCTCAGCCACAGGCCAGTTTTGGTGAAGCTGCTGCCCTCCATCAAGATGGATTCAAGTGGGATTTAATCCACTTGGGGACCATCACCTTTCCCTGTGGATTTTGCCACCAAAGGCCCTTAGTCCTCAGGGTTGTCAAGCTAGTCAACACCTGGCACTCGGTGTTGAGTCGCTGGCAGTATGGTCTACTCTATTACCATAGCAGGATAACTTGGCCAGACAGGTACACAAGATCACCCTGGGATAAAATGGTTAGTCCCAAAGGTGCCACCATGCTTTGTTGGTTGTAGCAAAAGATAAAGTGGAGGCAACAGTCTTCCTTTCTCCTTTACTAGGTGCCAGGTTAGGTGCCAGCGAAAGTAATGGGTTGTTATCACTGTCAAAGGTGCAGGAGGAGAACTTGTGACTTTCCAGATATTATTGTACTAACCTGATTATAGGAATGCATCTCCATCCCATTCCTATCTCATAAATGTCCAGAATATATTACCAAACTTATTTGAATAGCCAAACTTTTGCTTCCATCACTCTTCCTCTTTAACCTAAATTGATTGCAATATCAGCAAAATTGTTTGCAATGTCAGTTTTTCAAATTCTTAACTTTATCTAACAATACTTAATATATTTGTAATTTAGATCCGGCAGGGCCATGATGGCTTAGTGGTCAAGAAGCTGAGCTTGACAACCGGAAGGTGGGCAGGCCAGCAGTTTGAGGCCCAAGTGCTGCGTGTTACAGTGAGCTCTTGTCATCTGTCCCAGCTTCTACCAACCTAGCAATTTGAAAGCAAGAAATTGCAAGTAGATAAATAGGTACCACTTTGGTGGGAAAGGTAACAGTGTTCCAGTGTCTAGTCATTCCTAACACATGGCCACGGCAACATCTATAGAAGTAGACAGTGCTGGCCCTTTGACTGGAAACGGAGATGATCACCAACCCCTAGAGTTGGACATAGTTGGCTTTTGAGGTTGGTTAGTTTGTTTGCTGGGAACTAGTCTAGGGTCATAGAATAAGTTGTACTGTACGGCCAAGTGGAGATTGGAACAGGTCTCCCAGGTAAAGGTAAAGGTTCCCCTTGTTCGAAAGCCAGTCGTATCCGAGTCTAGGGTGCAGTGCTCATCTCTGTTTCAAAGCCGAAGAGCCAGCGTTGTCTGCTTCTGCAAACATTTCAGTGGTCATGTGGCAGGCATGACTAGACACCGGAGCGCACGGAACGCTGTTACCTTCCCACTGAAGTGGTCCCTGTTTATCTACTTGCAATGTCTTGCTTTCGAACTGCTAGGTTGGCAGTCATATGTAAATGCTCTAACCACTGCACCACATTGGCTGTCAGTAACAGTTCCCTTGCACCTCATAAGTCTTGAATGACAGCAATACATCTTTTTCCTCCCAACTACCTGTATTCTATAACTTCCTAAAGTCTGGGGGGGGGGCGTATGGCTGATATTCCTATCTTCTTCAGCTTACCTGGTTCTCCCCAACTCTACCCTATAGCTAGTCCCATCCAAAAGCATTCTGCCCCATGTCCTTGTGTAACCTCTGTTCCCAGTTGCATTGTTTGCAGGAGGGTCTAATCCCCATGAGGAGGTCATTTGAGGACACAGCTGGGCCTCCCTGTCCCTCTTCTCCCCCCCCCCTTCAATTCTTCCCCCTTCTGGGGAGGCCAGCAGGACTTTGCTGTTTTCATGTTTCCTTTGATGATGTTACAGTTTTTGGCAACATGCCAGAGAGCTGCAGGTTTCCTTACAGTGTTATGTGTGTGGTCCATTGGGAGTATGTGGCCATAGGAGTGGGGGGCGGCAGAGGGGAGGGGAGGAGCTGAATCTGTGCAGGAGTAAAGTGGGCTGTCTATGGGTAGAGGAGGGAGAGATCTGGAGTGAAGATAAAAGCTTACTATAGTCTTATTAACCTTGCATTGAGCAGAACAGTTGACTCCAGACAGTGGCATTCTGCACAAGGGTGGATTGTGCAAACCTTGGCTGCGTTCTTCCCTTTCAGGTGTGTGTATGCGTGTGCACATGCACTCATGCATCTCTTATTTTTGTGAGCAACCATATGTTGTTTTCCCCCTTTCCTCTAAGACATTGTGACAGTATTTCACTGATGGCCCTCAATGTACACTCTAACCTCCCTAGTTGCATTTCTGTTCTTCTTATTGCAGGGTGGGGAATCACTGTAGAAATTTCTAAGCAGAATATTTTGGCAGGAGGCTTAACTCTGCATGCTTTCACAGAAATCCAGGCTCTCCAAAATTGTGCATGTAGGTGAGGTCCCAATGGCTGGCCAGGTTATCCTGCTATGGTAATAGAGTAGACCATACTGCCAGCAACTCAGCGCTGATCATTATGTGGCGGTTAACTAACCTGACAACTCTGAGGACTAATGGCCTCGGGTGGTGAAGTCCACAGGGAAGGGGTATGGTCCCCAAGTGGATTAAATCCCACTTGAATCCATCTTGATGGAAGGCAGCAGCTTCATCAATACTGGCCTGGGGCTGAGGAGGACTTTGTGTGCCAAAAGGGCTCAGGACCAGAAAGTGACTCACGGAAGTGGATCAGTGGTATGGGTGTCACACTGCAATGCGGAAGGCAAAATGGAAGACCACCGCCCTTATATGGTTCCCAGGACATTCTTCATAGCTGATCGCCATGATGATAGCCAATATTCAGAATCGGGATACGCTTGAAAAAAAATTGGTCCTCTTCTAGGTATATGCGGTGATAAAGACTTACTTCCCATGTGCTCGGAGAATGTGTTTTCGTTTCTCAAGTTCCAGGGTTTAAAGATCTAGCACTGAAAACCAGACAAAACTAGATTTTGAATCATGCTCAGTGCCCAACTCTGAATCAGCTTGGTGATTCCTATTGGAGTCAAATTTATTCCATCCTCTTT
The DNA here is from genome assembly GCA_035047305.1 of Bradypodion pumilum. Lineage (NCBI taxonomy): Eukaryota > Metazoa > Chordata > Lepidosauria > Squamata > Chamaeleonidae > Bradypodion > Bradypodion pumilum. Next base: position 13,896,275 of record JAWDJD010000008.1, read on the forward strand.
AGGCCCATGTTTCTCGCAAAGCTGGCATGTAGATATGCCATAAACCTATGTATTTGCATAGGTTTATTTAGATCTATGCAAAACAAATTGTGTCTGTTGCCCCTTATGGACCCCTTACTGCTAGAAGAGAAGCAAGGGGAAGGCTTAAGACACAAACAGGTTGGGGCCATTTAAAACCAGTCTGGCAGCTTCGCTTTCCAACCCATTTCCTTTTAGTCTTAGGTGTGTGCGTGTCTGAATATGTCCTTCCAGACTGTCAATCTCTACAGCGGGAGCTACAGCACAGCCTGGTGTCAGAGGTACCGCTGCTGCCACTAGCAGATGCGCGGGCCAAGATATTTTGTGATTTTGTAACACATGATTGGCCCATTGCACAATGCTCTTGTAGAATTAATTGCCAGTAGTTGTGGTCACAGACGTTTCCTCTTAAAATACAATTAGGTATGTTCACAGTTGATAGAGCAGTCTGTTAGCTAGAATGATTGAATCAAACCTCTATGTTCCAAAGGATTTTTCTTCTGAATAGATATATCTTGAGGATCCTGTTTCCGCCATGCTTTGCTCATGAATGCCTTACAGTCACCTGGCTTGATCATTGTTTGAGACAGAATATTGGATTCAGGCAGACCTTTGACCTGCTCTGGAAAGCCAGTTCTAATGTATATCTCATGTGTAAACAGTTCTGGAATGACTTATAGAGTTGGCTTAGCTGCTGACCTGGATGTCCTACTTTCAGAGCACAGATCAATCGTAGACTGCTAGGGTAGCCTTGAGCTTGAATTTCCCTGTATATTGGTGGGGGTGTCAATAAATATCTAAAATAACTAGGTCAGTGATGGCGAACTTTGGCACTCCAGCTGTTCTTGAACTTTAATTCCCAGAAGCCCTGATCAGCACTTCTGGTAATTGAAGTTCAAGAACAGCTGGAGTGCCAAGGTTCGCCATCACTTATCTAGGTGATGGTTGGAAGACATGAGGCTCCTCTAGATGTGTTGGATTACAGTTCTCTTCAGCTGTAGCCAGAATAGCTGGTGGTAGGGGCTGATGGAGATACCTAGGCTGGTGAAGTGGATAAAGTGATGGTCTAGAACAGGGGTCAGCAAACTTTGCTCTCCAGGTGTTCTTAGACTTCAATTACCAGTAGCCCAAGTCAGTACACCTGCTGATCAGGGCTTCTGGGAATTGAAGTCTAAGAACATATGGAGAGCCATGTTTGCTGACCCCTGGTCTAGAACTCAGGGTGCTTGTTTTGAATCCTTACTTAGCTATGGAAACCTATTGGGGATGTTGATCTGGCAGACTAGCCTATGTCGGTATGACTAGAAGATCGATTAAATTTCGGATAGGGGAGCACCGCTGGCTCAGTTGATGTTACATGTCCTTTCAATGATTGTGGGAAGGGGTGGGTCTTTTTAGACACGGGGTGGTTTTATAAAGTTTTTATTGTAGTTTTTATGGGGTTTTATATTGTAATGTTTTTATATGTTGTACGCCGCCCTGAGTTACCCTGGAGCAAGAGGGCGGGATATAAATCTAAATAAATAAATCCTCTCCTAAAATATCTCACTTGCCTTGAAAGCCCTGTTAGGGTTGCTATAAAACAGTTCCGACATAACACCATGTATCAACAATGGGGGTGATGGGTGTTGTAGTCCATCAATATCTAGAGGGACTCAAGTTGCCTGATCTACTTAATTCTAATTGGAGCCCCGGGATAAATGTACAAACATCTTGATCTGGATGTATGGGACAGATGAAAATCAAGTAAGCCAAGCTGCATGCTCCGGCTTCAGCCAGGAGAATAAACTGTATTAAAAAATAATAATTCTTCCCCTCCCCCATACAATAATGGATGTTTTAAAAATATAGATCTAAAAGATATGGAAGTACATATCTTTCAAAATCCATGCCAAAAAATAACAAGAAAATATTACTCTTTATATAGAGAAAAAACTAAATGATGTTGTCCGTCTCAAAAAGAGTAAAGGGGAGGGTTGCTTATTATATTTTATCACTCCTAAAACTAACCTTTGTTACAGGTAGTGTTAGTACTTGTAATGTGTTAATTCCAAAGTCTGGATTTTAGTAATCCTTTAAATAGATTATTGTTGTTGCGGCTGCTATTTTTCTTGATACAGTGGTACCTCGCTTAAAGTGCATAATGCGTTCCATGGGATTGCTCTTTAAGCAAGTTTGCTTTTTAAGCGAAACACCATCATAAGTGACCAATTGTGACTTCTGGCAGGTGTGTGTGTGAACCCCGATTTAGTTGTTAATTGAGTTTTTGGTTGGTTTTAGTTGTGCGAGTTAGTCTCTAAGCGAGGCACTCTTTATGCGAGGTTTTACTGTATCTGTACATTGTGGAAGAATGTCCTAAGAGGGAAAGAGAACAAACTTGCTGAAAGGCACCTGATAACCTTCTAGCAGAGGTTTAATCTGAAGATGGAATTTCCTAATTTACAGTGTACATTGTCTGCCCTATTCTAAATTAACTGTCCAGGATTAGCAGTCAAGAAGTATGGTGCATTTTGTAATTGTTGCAGTTTATTCTTCAAAAGTAATTAAATATACAGCTCTTATGGAAAATGTGTCGGATGGCTCTTAGAAATGCAGAATGATGGCCATTGTGCAGTGTAATTAGGCATTAGTGAATGAATGACATCCTACACATGCTCAGAAACACTTTGAAAAGCATGAGCAATCAGAAAGGTGCAACCTTGGCTTCCAGTGCCAAAACTGTTTCCTCCTCTATCTCTTTACCATTGCTCTAATCCAGGAATGCCCAGATTTTTTAGGCCCTTGGCCGGTCATGTGGTTCAGCGGGCAGCGCCTTGCAATCTGTTTTGCAACAGGATGAGAGATTTTAAGCTGCCATTTTCTCTGCTTACACCAGGGCCCAGGGTGCCCAAACAATGGCCCATGGGCCAGATCCAGCCCCCAACACCAGTTCATCCGGCCTGCGTCACCCTCGTCGCTCCCGGAAGCGGAAGTAAAATGTGCCCATACGAGTGTGTTTTACTTCCGCTTCCGGGAGCAATGAGGGCAGTGCGGACCGGATGAATTGGCATTGGAGGCTGGATCTGGCGCACAGACCGTAGTTTGGGCACCCCTGCTCTAATCCTTGGCCAGTTATTGTGCATCTAAGCTACAGAACATATTATGCAAAGTGAGCAACCATATATGCCACCATGTATTTCATTTGTATAATTCCTATTTCATGATTTAGGCGAGCTTTGAAATGCAAACCTCAGGCTTGCAGTGTGGGTGGTTTTCTCAGCTCCAAAATTTAAGACCAGTATCCTATATAAAGGGACAGTGGTGGCTTAGTGGTTAAACATTGAATTTGACAACTGGAAGGTCAGCAGTTCTAGACCCATGTGCTGCACAACGTCAGCTGTCCTAACTCCTGCCAACCTAGCAATTTGAAAGGAAAAAATTACAAGTAAATAAATAGGTACTGCTTTGGCAGAGAAAGGTAATGATGTCCTGTGTGCTCCGGCCTCTAGTCATGCCTGTCACATGATCATGGAAACGTCTGCAGATGCAGACAGCGCTGGCTCTTTGGCTGTAAACAGAAATGATGAGCACCAAACCCTAGAGTAAGACACAACTGGCTTTCAAGCAAGGGTGACCTTTACCATTTTTTACCTATCCTATATAAAAGATTGTGGTTGAAGTTCAAGTGAAATACAGACTGTGTTGCTATCTTATGTGCCGTCATAAAAAAAAACTAGACAAAGGATGAATGAACAATAAAATGCTTTCCTCTTCTTTTGCTCCCTTAGGGTCTCCCTCCTTGTGTTTTCGCTTGGAGAATGCTTGCGATTTGCCAACCCTGAAGGAAGCACGATGGGGCTCACCACTTAACTCTACTTAAGAGCCCTGTCCCTCCCACATCCCAGCCCCACATCTGTCGTGGCGACCGTGGAGTGTCGTCTCTGGGGGCGGAGCCCACCTCGGTCTCTCTTTATTGGGTCTGGATGGAATTGCGGTGAATGGAACAGAAGCCCAGCACGGTGGAGTGCCTGTCGGAGCCAGAGGACACCCGGTAAGATGTTTGGCAGGACGCAACCTATGGAACACGAGGAATGTTGGTGTCCCTGTGTTGCCACACTTACACAGTTCTTTGATGGCTGTTGAAACAGATTCCATCTAGATCAGAATTTAATCTTGACAGAGGGATCAATAGGATTCATTCGATTGCTAATAGAGTTCCTACTATTGCCACCTTCTTACTCTCTAATCATCCTCCTGAGTTTGCTGTTGGAAGGACTAATGTCCTGTAGTTCAGAGGACCAGTATAATTTTAGATTGTTTTGTAGAGTTTAATTTCTTATTTCTGTGTTCACAGCATGCTAAACACAGGGCTTTGTGTTGGATACAAAGTCCTGCATCTTCAGTATCTTGGATATCATTTTTCTGTCCTTTTTCTTTTTTAACAATAAGTTAGGCTTGAAATAGAGGCACAACTTTCCTCCACCATTTCTCTTCTATTACTATGATGATGATGATGATGATGATGATGATGATGAAGTAGTGGTAGCAGTAAAATGCCTTCTTGTGAATTGGGCATTCCATGTTTGGCCAAGAGTCTCTTTAGTTGCTGGTCCCTAAGTGATGTGTGCATTGATGGAATAAAGTCTAGACAAGCAATGACTTAGTCAAAGGCCTGATAGGTAAAGGTAAAGGTTTCCCTTGCTCGAAAGCCAGTCATATCCGACTCTAGGGTTCAGTGCTCATCTCTGTTTCAAAGCCGAAGAGCCAGCGCTGTCTGCTTCTGCAGATATTTCCGTGGTCATGTGGCAGGCATGACTAGACACCAGAGCGCACGGAACGCGTAAATCCCATTAAGGAGGTTGCCTGCTGTGTCTCTGCATGAGTCACTTCTCCATTCTTTCTTCCTTTTAATCCAAGGGTTCTCAACCTTTTTAAGCCGGGGGCCGGGTCACACTCCCTCAGACAGTTTCGGGGGGCGAACAGCCATTTTGCCTTCCTCCACCACTTAGCACTTCCTGGTGTGGTGGAGGCGGTGGGGACCACATGAAATGGTGCCGTTGGCCGCAGCTGGCCCATGGACCACAGGTCGAGAATCCCCGTTTTAGTCAATTAGGTAATTCTGCCATGTATGTCTATCTGCATTGGATTAAAATTACTCCTCAATTGAACTATGCTGATGGGCAGTTCTTTCTCTCATATGCTGTAAAAGTAAATCTTATTCTGGAGTATAAATAAAATGTTCCTTAATTTGAGTTTGTATCCTTTTTCCTGAATTTAAAAGTCTGTCTCAAGTGCTGAGTATTTGGGTAGCATTGCAGTACTCATTCCATTGTTTCTTTTTTTTAACTTTTATGTGGAGAAACTTCTGTGAGTAGTACTGTAATTTTAAAATAATTATTATTTTACTTGGCTTCCCTTAAATAAATCAAGAGAAGTACCCCCCCCCCAACAGTGGCTCCCATTGTATCGGTGTAGCCTACTGAACTCACATTCTCCTTTGATTGTGAGCTGGACAGGCTGTGTGCCAAATGTGTGTTGTACCCACATGTGGCTGCCAGCATGTGGTCGGAGTTGCCGTTATGGGCATGGGAATGAAGGTATGAGTCAGAGTTCAGGGAAGTGTGAGAAGGTGAATTTAAAAGAGAGAGGGGAAATGAACTGGTAGAGATAACAGCTCATTCTGCGTTTATAGGTTAGACAACTAGATATGGATGAGTAGCAGTCTGGCCTGTTGGCTGTGGTTACTCAGAAGTAAATTACTGCAAGTGGTATTATTAGATAAGGAGCAATCAGAATTATAGGTTACCACAAAATCGCTTCTTGTCCTAGACTTTCTTTTTATGTCGTGATTTTTATACCACTTCTCCAATATCATTGCATGTTTGTGGGGAGTTCTGTAGGAGAATGGGGGCAGAACGTCGTAACCTTCTTATTATTCTTATTCTTCTGCCAGATCCGAATCCAAATATTGGTGATCCTCATGGTGATTAGCCATGAAGATTGTCCTGAGAATATAATGCAGTGGCCAACTGCCTTCTGCATTGCAACATGATACTCCATACCACTGATCCAGTTCTGCAAGTCACTTTCTGGTCCTGAGCCCTTTTGGCGTGCAAAATACTCCTCAGCCCCAGGACAGTATTGATGAAGATGCTCCCCTCCATCAAGATGAATTCCAGTGGGATTTAATCCACCATCACCCTTCCCTATGGACTTCGGCACCCAGGGCCATTGGTCCTCAGGGTTGTCAGGTTAGTTAACAGCCACTTGACACTCAGCATTGAGTCACTGGCAGTATAGTCTACTCTATTACCATAGCAGGATAGCCTGACCAGACTGCTAACCTTGGCAGCCTCTATTGGTTTAGTTGCTCAGATGTTACAGAGGAGCCAGCTAGCCTGAGGTCAGCCCTCTGAATGTTTATTCAGACTTAGGAGGTAGTAAAATTTGAATCCCTTCATCATACTAAACCTTTGCGATTCTGTATGACAGTGATTTATTGAACGCTATTTTGGTCATGATAATTTTCTTATCTTATTCCGTTTATCTTCATTGGAGCTCGGCACAACTTGAGCTTTATTATACTTGGACCAGTTTGTCCATCTTATTTATTTATTTATATTTATATTTATATTTATATTTATATTTATATTTATATTTATATTTATATTTATATTTATATTTATATTTATATTTATATTTATATTTATATTTATATTCATATTCATATTCATATTCATATTCATATTCATATTTATATTCAAATTTATATGCCGCCCAATCAGGTAAACCTGACTCTGGGCGGCTCACAACAAGTTAAAACACACATAAAACAGTACAACCAATTAAAACCAATTAAAACCCAACATACCCACCCGCCTACCCCATTCCTCTTAAAACCCACATAAACCCACATAAAAAAAATACTCCACTCCAGTTTAGCAAGACTATCCATGGTAGATGAAGTTTTATCTATCTTTGCTGTCTTAGGATCCTTTAATCAAAGACTGAATTGTGGCCTTATCTAAGCAGTGGAGGGTTCTAGTATCAATTTGTAAGCCCTCCTCTAGTGATGCATCTCTATCTTGGACAAAACTTTTTACTTAACTTGTGTGACTTATGATTCAGACAGTGGGGTACTTACTGTCATGTAGCTGTTTTCTCCCTCCTTATCGTAGCATATATTCACACTTTCCATGTGTAAATGACTAAATACTTGATAGATTACCTTTGCATATATACATTCGCCTCATTTTTTCATCAGTGGTGGTGATTTGAATAGTTATTTTGGTAGCTGTTACACTGTGCTGGGTATTTTGTATACTAGCTAATTACCCAGCCTTGCCCGGGTTGTTTTTGTCCATTAAAGCAAGGATGACGCGACTTGACTGCGGTTTTACTTTTCCACCCAGCCGTGGCCCCGGCCTGTAAATGTGAAGTTCTGTCAGCGAAAGAAGGCCGTGACTTGACAGAACTGTACATTGACGGGCAGGAGAACCCGCTGCTGAAGAAAGCTGTGGCTGCTAATTGCGGCCACAGCTTTCTTTAGCAGCGTGTCTCCTGGCGGAAAATGCAAGCCACTGGCTTGGCTGTGCTGCGCGTGCGCAGTACCGCTGTTTCATTGCTGCTTCTCCGGCCGGTGGGGGTGTCCCCTTTGTGTCCCACTTTGGGGGGCATAAACCCTCAAATGGTTTTTGAGACCCCCACTGTGCTGATCTTGCAAACCCAAGGTATGTATATTCAAACTTTCAGTGAGATTGGTCCAGGAGTGTGGGTTCCTTTGGAGCACATACAAACCCACACCTCTGTTTTATAGATATAGATGCATGATACCACTTATTGGAACCATAAGGTGGTGAGTGCCCATACATGGACTTACTTGCCCTTGAACAACATTTTGACATAAAAATCTCTCTGCTTAGATGAAGAGTTAGTTTGTATTGGGTGGGATTCAATGTGTTCCTTACAGTTAATCAAACTCCGTTTGTCCTCCATTTTGTTTTACTTTTGGATGGAAGAAGCACTTTGTTATGTTGGGCCGTGTGCGTTAACCATTTACCTATATAGATCATTGTTTCCCAACCTTTCACTTTTGCACTATAATTCTCAGAAGCCTAAGTCAGTTCCCCAAAGCACTGATCAGCCAGTGTACTGACTTGGGCTTCTGGGAATTGAAGTCCCTTGTAGGGCGTGAGCCCCACCCACGTTGGCAACCACTGCTGTAGATCATAGGGATTGCTTCCAAACATTTGGAAGATTTGTTTACATGATTTCTTTTAGGATGCAAATGATGTATTACTGAAATAAATGGGCATTTTGGTAATACGGGGATTCATATAAAAAGTGGTAAATGTTATGGTCCAGTCTTACAGTGCCAAGAAAATATGCTTCATATGTTTCATATTTTCTGACTGGAATGAGAAAGTGACATGACAGTGGCTTTGGGGGAGGATAGGGACAATGACAAACACACAGGCTTGATGTGTAAGTTGTGGATGCTACACAAAATGTTTAGAGAGCAGTGGCCTGTGTAAGATGGTGCATATATTTAGGTATTCTCAACCTTTTTAAGCTGGGGGCCAGGTCATGCTCTCTCAGACAGCTTCGGGGGCCGGATGGCCATTTTGCCCTTCCTCCATCACATGGCACATCCGGTGGTGGTGGTGGTAGGGGGCCACATGAAATGGTGCTGCAGGCTACATTCGGCCCATGGGCCTCAGGTTGTGAATCCCTGTGTTAATACAACCATGTTTAAATGCATGTGTAAGTTAGCAGGTAAAAATAGAGGTTGCAATAGTATCATGAAGGATATACTGACATGAGTTTGGTTCGTGGCATGGCATGCCAGTGACGAAATTTCAGGCTCACATGGCAATTCCAAGATCTAGAAGCCACCCGTTGACATTGCTATATCCTTCAAATTTCTTTGTTTAGTTTTTGTTGTGTTGTGTTGCCAGTGGGAGAACTGTACTATAACAAAATCTGACATCATGCTTAGCATGTAATGTCTTAATGCATTTCTTCTTCCTTGTTCTCGAATTCTGATTTTATGTCTCTGGTGTTTTTTTTTTTAAAAAAACAACAAAAATACATTTGGAATGGCAAGAAGGGCACAGCTCAGGAAATCATTAGCACTAACTTGAAAGGCTGAGGAACTGGAGAAGGGTTTAGCAGAAGTATTCTGGTGGTCAGGTGGTGGGTGTTAAGTTACCTGGCATGGCTATTCCTCTCTTAGACACCACTCCCAGGCTGCCTGATCTCCCCCCCCCCCCCCAGCCCCAATATCCATCTCTGGGCTACATGGATGAAAATTATCTGATAAATGTATTAATTCTACTGTGATGCTTCTCACACAAAGAAAAAGAAGAATAACATTGGTAAGCATCTGTATGACCAAATGAAAAACACAGCAAAGACAAGTGTTTTGTCTGACATACAAAGAATAAAGTTGAAGTATGCCACTTGTAGGAGACTGTGGTGGCTTAGTGGTTAAGATGCTGAACTTGACAACCAGAAGGTTGGCAGGTCAGCAGTTTGAGACCCGAGTGCTGCACAGCGGAGTGAGTTCCCGTCGTCTGTCCCAGCTCCTGCCAGCCTAGCAGTTTGAAAGCAAGAGATTACAAGTAGATAAATAGGTACCACTTCGACGGGGAAGGTAACAGCATTCTGTGCACTCTGGCATATAGTAATGACCATGGAAACATCAGCAGATGCAGATAGCACTGGCTCTTTGGTTGTAAACAGAGATGAGTACTGCACTCTAGAGTCAGACTGGCTTTTGAGCAAGGGAGACCTTTACCTTTATGTATGCCACTTACTCTAATCTGGTGACTATGTAATGAATAAGGGGTTTTAGAAGAGCCTTTCCCAACCTGCTGCCCTGTAGATACTGTATGTTGAATATGTAGATATGTATGCCACTGTCCCTATTCACCCAGATGTTTCCTGCCATGTAACATTAGCAGCCAATACAGCCAAGAAGGGAGGGGAAATTTTCTTTACAACTCCTGCCCACCCATCCAAAGGTGTTGTTGTTGTTGTTGTTCAGTCGCACAGTCGATTCCGACCCTTTGCGACTCTATGGACCATTGTCCTCCAGGCGCCTCTGTCCTCCACCATCCTCCTCAGCCCTCCCAGTTCTGTGCCCATTGTGTCTACAATACCATCTAGCCATCTCATCTTTGGCCCTCTCCTCCTTCTTTTGCCCTCCACCTTTCCCAGCATCAAGGCCTTCTCAAGTGAACCCTCCCTTCTCATTTGATGTCCAAAGTACTTCAGCTTCATTTTTACTATTTGACCTTCTAATGAGCAGTCTGGGTTGATTTCTTCTAAGATAGACCTATTTGTTCTCCTCGCTGTCTAGGGGACTCTCAAAACTCTCATCCAACACCACATTTCAAAGGCGTCTATTCTTCTGTGTTCAGCTTTCCTAATGGTCCAGCTCTCACAGCCATACATTACCACAGGGAATACCATTGCTTTGACTATGTGAATTTATGTTTGCAATGTGATGTCTTTGCTTTTCACTATGTTCCCCAAGTTTCTCATAATTTGTCTCCCAAGAATCAGTCACCTTTTTATTTCATGGCCGCAATCCCCATCTGCAGTGATCTTTGATCCTAAGAATATAAAATCTGTCACTGCCAAAGGTGTATCCACCCAAAGTCATACAGACTTCGTTTTCTTCACTTGTATTTTCGCCCAGTTTCCTCATTGCATTCATGCTCTGAAGCAAGGGTCATTCTATTTCCGTCAGACAAAGAAGTAAGGGTTGTTCAAAGAGTCAGTGCCACACATCAGTCCATAATTTCTGGTTCTGTCCAGACCTTTACAAGTTTTAATCATGATAATTATCATGCACCATTGTATGAGCAATGCATGGCAATGCAAACCTAAAAGGCAGTGTTACTTCCAGCTTCTATGGATGATTGTTAAGGCCACCAGAAACATCATGCATTTCAGGCTGGATATCTGTGCAATGCAGTATTTGAAGCTATTATTTGTTTTTTTGGCTGGGCAGCATTCCTTCTGGAATGCTGCCCAGTAGTTAAGCTTAACTACTAGCTTAACTGCTAGTAGTTAAGCATGTTAGGCTTTGGTCACTATATGGTTGATCTCCTGTGATGACTATACCTGGCCACAGGGTGTCAGCCTTGGTTTATAACTTACCCTCAAATGGGGGGCTTTTACCTAGAGAAAATCATCTGTGGAAGAGTTGAGGCCACTTGAGGATAAAGGCCATGGAGTGATAAAGAGGGTGGGCTGGGGATGGGTAGAACAGTCTCAGTACTGAAGAGCTAGCAGTAGCTGAGATTGGGATGGACATGATGAGCATTGTCCCCTACAGTGATGTGGGTTGACAAGCCAGAGTTTGATAAGTGTGCAGTAACTATGTTGTTATAAATCTTAAAATAATCTAGCACCATAACTGGATGCATGGAATGTAGCAACTGTCCATTTCAAGTTTGGATTGGCTTTAGAGGAGAACAGCTGCACCTGCCAGTGTCTTGCCACCTAGTCAATGAAAACCTGCCCTACCTCTCAACCCACCTAGTTGTATCCCACATTCATTGTATTAAAATGTACCCCTCCCCTCTTTTTCCCCATAATCACATCTATATTCCATCCTTCATATCAGGAGCTCAGAATGTCATACATGGCTGTTGTAATTCGGAATGGCTCCATTGTGAATAGCAAGTGCTAGGGTGGTGATTTGTCAATGACTTCACTTATTGTTGTGATCCAGCCCTCTCCTCCGCCGAGGACCTGGATCAGGGGCGGGGGGGCTCCCCATGCCCAGCCCAGTTCTGCCTGCAAACTGAGCTCGAGGATGCCCTGAGCCAGGGAGCTCAGCCTGCGCCTGGCCCAAGTCTGTTTTTCCCAGCAACTGACCTGTCAGATCAGGAGTCTGGCTCTGACAGTGATCAGCCCTCAGTCAGGGAGAGGTCCAGGAAACAGCTACACCTGAGACACAGGCAGGCTAGAGCGAAGTGCCAAAGAAGGCTCCCAGCTGATACCGATTAGCTGGGAGGCTTATAAGCAAGCTTGTTGCAGCCTGCCAGCATCGGTACAACTCTTGTATGAAGACTGACACCCTGCTCGACTCCAGACTGCCTGCTGTGACCCTGACCTTGCTGCCGTGACCCTGACTTCTCAGCCAACCCTGACAATGCCCCTGGACACCTTTTGGATTAGACTACTGACTCAGACTACCAGTAAACAGACCTTGGCTTGCCTTTTGGACTTTGATATCTGGACTATCCTCGAACAAGACTCTGTGTAGTGCCACCGTGCGGCGACCACTTATCATATTTTTACTGGTGAAGTGCAGGGCAACAGGAGTTATGCTGTAGGCCCCCCAACATATTTTACACCTTCTTCTCTCCTAGTAATTGTGAGATAAGATAAGTGGCTAGAAGGAGAGGGACTGACTGACTGATTACTGACTGGTTTTCTGATTAATTGATCGGTTGATTGACTTGCCTAAGGCCACCAGGGTGAAGTGGCCTACTTAAGACCATGCCACAGAGAGGGCAGATAAAGACAGAAATTGCCGTTTGAACTGCTCAGCAAAGACTCTTTTACAGTGTCATCCTAGTACTGGCTGACATTAATCTGGAAAGTAATTCAAAACTGTTAATAATTGTTACTATTGTAGTAAAATTAATTTATAGCATAAATCACAGATAAGGTGTAAGTGGTGCACTATTTTAAATGAAATAATATCACTTAATATGGCTTAGAATAGTGGTGGCGAACCTATGGCACGTGTGCCAAAGGTAGTACTCAGAGCCCTCTCTGTGTGCACCTGTGCGGTCGCCCCAGCACAGAGTTTGCTCCGCCCTCTGGCCAGCAGTCCAATGGGAACACTTTCTCCCTCCCCAGCACAGAGTTTGCCCCACCCCTCAGTCCAGCAGCCCAAAGGGAGCACTTCCTCTCTCTCCCCAGCACAGAGTTCAGCCTGCCCCTCTGCCCAGCAGCCCAATGGAAGGGTTTCTTCCCTCCCCTGCAGCCATGATGGCACTTTGCAATAAATAAGTGGGTTTTCAGTTGCAGTTAGGGCACTCGGTCTCTAAAAGGTTCACCATCATTGGCTTAGAATTAGCTCACAATGGCCCAACCTCCATTTCCCTCATTAATGTTGGCTCCATAGCTGAAGAACTTTCAACAGGTAGCCAAGGCTGCCTTGTTTGTGTCACCTTTGGTCTTTCAAATAAGGTTAAAAGCTAGTTTTTAGTGTTGCTGTTCGATTTTTAAAAATGTTGGCTTTTGATTTTTAAAATTGTATTTTCTTATCCAACGTGTAATGGTAATTGACGTTAACATAACAAATGTTTGACTTTTGTTACTGTTGTTAAAAATGATAATGACTAATTGACAATAAATTGATTTTGAATGGATTAACTCAGTCAGCCCTTGTTGGGGTGGAATGGAGTCACCTTTTACTTCAGGCTGAATGGCATCATGGGCACCCAGTAAGCTTTGTGGCCAAGTTAGGATTTGAAACCCAGACTTTGGACCAAATCTGTGTTGCAAAGCAGGAGTAGGGCTCCCTCTCCCTGGCCTCCAGTCTTTGTGTGTGAATGGGTGCAGTTTGCTTGTAAGGAAATGAGAGATCCATGTTGTTATGTTTTTCTTCATGTGTTGAAATACCTCAAGTGTTTGTGACACTCCACGTTTGCATTCTGTGCACACTGGAAGTACAGTCTTACACGCACGCACGCACGCACGCGCACACACACACACACACACACACACACACACACACACGAACCTGACATTCCTCATCAAAGGAAGGGTGTTGCCCCCCACCCCCGGGGTCCAGCCATTTTGAGATACTGTACGTCTACACCACAACCTTTTAGCGTTTGCCATTGGGCCTCAGGACGGATTTGTTCCAACAGGTTGGTCTGCTGCTCCCATCTTACACAAATCAGATTCTCAGCCTTGTGTGGGAGATAGAGCATGACAGGGCAATTTGGAAGGTTTGCTTCCTCCAGGAATCTGGTTGGAGAGAAGAGACATCTACTCCGTGGCATCCTATAGGAGGCATGACCTGACCATGCATGACAGGATGTGTGGGTTTTCTCACCTTGTTCCTTGGACAGTCACTTTTGTATTACACACTTCTCTTTCATACCCAGAATTCTGGGTACTTCTCTGTGTGTGCGTGTGCGTGTGTGTGTGTGTGTATCAAGTCCTCATGGTTGTATAGGCACGTCATGGCCTTGACAGGGCAAATTAAAAACTCAGATTGCAATCTGAATAGTCAGATGAGCTGATGAATAAGATTTCCAGGGTTTGCCCTTACTAGGCTGCATTTTCTTCTTTTCCTTTCTGAGTGATGCTATCATGGGTGGCTCATACTGACGCCCGTTATAAAGAGCTACCGTATATACTCGAATATAAACCGACCCAAATATAAGCCGAGGTACCTAATTTTGACCTGGAAACCCAGGGAAATAGATTGCCCCGAGTATAAGCCAAGAGTGGGAAATACAGCAGCTGCTAGTGAGTTTCAGTAATTAAAATACTGCACATGAAAATACAGTAAAATTAATTATTTTAGTGATTTTTTAAAACTGTATTTGCACCACCCACCAGTGGTGATGCTGCAGGTAAAGTGGGTGGGCAAGTCAATTGCACTGAGGCAGGAAGTGTTGCTCTAGCCTAGCCTCTTGGCTAGGAAGGAGAATGGCTTCCTCCCTCCATCCACATGGAGCAGGCACAAAGGTAAGTAAAATCCTTTCTTTTCCCACACCAGTTTGAAAGGGAGACACAATTGTAATGTAGAGCTTCTTTCTTCATCTGCGGTTTTCCAGGAATTAATTGAAAACAAACTTCAGAATAGGAGAACTTGATTTTCAATATATTCTAATGGAAAATCACAATTTGCGCCCTCTTGTGGCCAGTTGTGTGATTGTGCCTCAACTTCCTTTGCCACAGAAGTCCTGAAACTTACTTTTAAAATGCCCAAATCATTCAAAAAACCATATTTTTAGATCCTCATGGTTGTTTACCCATGTATAAGCCAAGTCCCCTTTTTGGAGCTCATTTTTTGGGGTTAAAAAAAACACGGCTTATACTCGAGTATATACGGTAATAGTTCATCCTTGTAATAGACAAATGTTTTTCACGTCTCCAAGACTGAGAGATAGGTGGCCTTGTTTATGCAGATGAATAGTACAGAATTTAGGTTCAAATCTCTACCAGCTAAACTCATGTTCAAATTGTTATCAAGCTCACTTTTTGGATTGCCTTTAGTGCTGTTTGAGTCAAACCAAATAATGGTGTTTTGACTTTGTGTGATCCATCTCACCCTTTTAGAGCTGTCCCTTTTTAGCAAAGCATAGGGCATTTTAGCATGATTCAGAGCATTCCTGATTATCTTGTTCTGTAGCCCCTGTGGATGGTTAGTTCACACTAAAGGTGATGAATTTTACCGACGAATTTTATCGAGAAAATTTTATATCTTATTTTATTGATATTGTATCATTTTGTTTTAAACCTGTTTTTTCTCTGTTCTGTGGCTTAGTGATCAAGATGCTGAGGTTGACAACCAGAAGGTTGGCAAGTCAGCATTTTGATACCCGAGTGCTATATGATGAAGTGAGCGCCTGTCGTCTGTCCCAGCTCCTGCTAACCTAGCCATTCGAAAGGCAGAAATTGCAAGTAGATAAACAGGTACCATTTTGGTGGGAAAGGTAACAATATTCCATGCACTCTGGCAACTAGTCATACCTGCCACATGACCATGAAAATGTCTGCAGAAGTAGACAGCACTGGCTCTTTGGCTGTAAACAGAGATGAGCACTGCACCCTAGAGTCAGACACAACTGACTGTAACCATATTTTATCCAATGTATTTTACCACATTTTAAGCTGATATGGTCAGATGACTAATAAGTTAATAAAGGAGACTGGGTACTGATTAGTTCATACCAGTATAGAGCTATGGATGGTGATGTCTGAGGTGGCAACTCTGAAACTATTCAGATGACTAATCAGTTGATAAAAGATACAGTACTAGATACTGCTTAGTTCACACCAGTATAAAGCTCTGGATGGTGGTGTCTGAAGTGACAACCCTGAAACTTGTTTGTTGGGTTGTAGCATTGAAAGGGATGTTGGAGAGTAAAAACAACCCTATTTTCATCTACTGTACCATTTAACATTTGGTATAGATTTTCCTGTTGATGAATCACTCTTCTAGATGAACTAGATACTGTGGTGATATTATGTGCACCATGCTAGGTAGATGCATTGGTGTTTCACTATGTCACTTACTTTATTTAACTAAAAAAGTTGCTGCCGCTTGTTGAATGAGAGGCACAAGAAAAGGCAGGGAAGGTTGTGGGAAGGGGACTGTCATTAATCAAAAGAGGGGCAAATTGGAGTGATCCAGGTATGTGACTGGACCCTTCTCATGCCTCCAGTCACATACCATTGATCAGTGTGAAAGGAATGATCACACGAGTGAGAGATAAAATAGATCACAATAAAGAGAAGGACCTTCTGAGTACCAGACCTCTCCAGCTTCCCCTATCAGAACCTGCCCTCTCTTTCCTGTTTGTACTGTCTTTGTCCTCTTTTAAGCAGAGCTTGCTTTCTTTTTAAAAAGTGGCTGAGGGGTTAAAAAAGCATAGCTTTTAGGTATTCATGGCCTTTGCTTGTGAGGAAGGTCTGCTTTGCATGCACTCAGTGGCATTGTCTTGCAAAAGAGGTGCCAGGTGACATCCTATGGAAGGTGATAATCTATTGTTCCCGGGAGTTCTCATCCACTCAGTAACATATAACACTAGCATATTTGTGCCTGGCGAGATGGGCATTTTTAATGTGTGTGTTGGTGGTTAGGGGTGGTTTTTGGTGTGCACACCCCTCCCATACAATACCACTCCAACCACCAACACACACATTAAAAATTCCTGGCAAGGCAGGAGTGTCGTGTGTGTGTGTGCGTGCGTGTGTGTGTGTGTGAGAGAGAGAGAGAGAGAGAAGCAGTGTGTGTGTGTGTGTGTGTGTGAGAGAGAGAGAGAGAGAGTAACAGAGTAGACCACTCAAGGGGGTTAGTGAGTTAGATAGAGAGACAGTCAGACAGAGGAGACAGGCGAAGAGGGCGGAGGCTACTTGCTGAGGCTGCATACAGGTACATTGGGAGGGAAGATTTGTTGTGGGGGGGGAGGGTTGTCCCATGGTGGGTGGGTGGATAGTGTTTCCCACATATTGTGTGTGTGTGTGTGTGTGTGTGTTTGGGGGGGCAGGGGGGAGGGTTGTCCCATGTTGGGTGGGTGGTGGGTGGGTGGGGCAGGGGGGAGGGTTGTCCCATGTTGGGTGGGTGGTGGGTGGGTGGGGCAGGGGGGAGGGTTGTCCCATGTTGGGTGGGTGGGTAGTGTTTCCCGCATTTTGTGTGTGTGTGTGAGAGAGAGAGAGTGTATGTGTTCTCTCTGGGTTGGCTGGGAACGAAACTTTCGTTCCCAGCCAACCCAGAGAGAAGTGATTCCTTCTCTTCGGGAGGCAAAGGCAGCACCTTTGCCTCCCGGAGAGAAAGAATCCCCATCACGGAGGGGCTTAGCTTCTCTCTGGGTTGGCTGGGAATGGAACTTTTCTTCCCAGCCAACCCAGAGAGAAACGAGTCCTTCTCTCCGGTAGGCCAGGAGGCACTCCGGCCTCTCCTTTGTCCATGCGGGCATCAAGGCCACGTCGCCCGCAGGGACAAAGGAGAGGCCGGTGCTTCTCGCTACGCAGAAGGCTGTGCCGGGAGGGAAAGAGTTTCGGAGACCCATCCGGAGCTGGCAAAAGGTAAGTGCAGTCGGTGGGGTTTATGGGAGTGGGGGGGAGCAAAGTGGGGGGCGAGGGGCGTGGTTACCTGGGCCGGGGCTTCCCTCCCTTCCCTAACCCCCACCGACCGCACTTACCTTTTGCCGGCTCCGGATGGGTCTTTGAAAGTCTTTCCCCCTTGCACGGCCTTTTGCGTAGGGAGAAGCACCGGCCTCTCTTTTGTCCCTGCGGGCGTCGAGGCCACATCGCCCGCAGGGACGAAGGAGATGCCAGTGCTTCTCCCTACTCAGAAGGCCTCGCCAGGAGGTAAAGAGTTTCAGAGACCCAGTCGGAGCCGGCAAAAGGTAAGTGCGGTCGGTGGGGGTTAGGGAGGGGGGGCTAGGTGGTAGGGCAGGGAGGCAGCATGGTTACTGGGGCCGTGCCTCCCCCCTCCACTCCCTAACCCCCACCGGCTGGGTCTTTCAAAGTCTTTCCCTCCCGGTGGTTTCTTTTCTTTCTTTTTTTTAAGTCGGCATGCCGCGCGTTCCCAGCCTCCTCTGTGCTCGCGTCTCTCAGCCTGATTGGCTGAGGGGTTGTGCAGTGCAGAGGGCTCTGGGACTCGTAGTTTTCTCTTCTTTTGGTCGTGTTCGTGGAGCAGCTGCTCCACTGGCGACCTCCGGACCCTTGCGGCGATGGTGAGGCGGGGGTAAAGTAAGTGCAGGCGTCTCAGTTAGGGATGGTTGGGCCGGGTGCGGGAGCCTTGTTACATTCCAACGGTTAACGGCCTTCCTTATAGGTAAAGATAAGGAAAGAGTTTCCCACTTTAGTTACTGATGGGTGAATGATGTGTGTTTCTGGAATGTCCTCCTGTTGTTCTTGGAACTCCAAACGCTGTGGTGAATGTGGATTTAAAGGCTTATAAATGGCTATTTGACTTGCTTACCTTGAAGTGGCCAAGATTAGAAGCTTTAGAAAACACAGAGGAAGGTTGGTTCTCTTTCTCTTGTGTGCCATGGAGAACTAATAGTAGTGTATGAAGGTTGGGGAGGGTAGCTAAATTTAAAAGAATTGAGGACTACTTATTTACAACTCTGCTGAAATATTCCCCCCCCCCCCCGAACTGTATAATGTTTGGAGTTACTCAGTGCTGTACTATTCAGTTTTTCTGGTAATTCTGAGGACGGTGGTCAATTCCAACTACAACAGTCATAGAGGTGAGCATCAGGACACCTATGTTTTGTCTCTCATTCCTAACAAAGTAGGTCAGGGCTAATTCATATGTTATAACATCTGTGCATTCAAGGAGGTCTTTCCTCATAAAAGCAAAGATACTATCTACACACATCCTCAGAATTGCGGTCAGTCTTATCAGTTTCCCCCTGTATCCGCAGGAGATACATTCCACAGACACCTGAAACCGCAGATAACAGCAAACCCTATATTTAATTCATACACCTGAGTCATAGAAGTGGGAGGGGTTTCAAATTCCTCCATTGTTCTACATGAGGGCTCCCAAAATGTCTGTCTCCGTTCCTTCTAAACATTATATTGCAGACACTGGCCTCTAGTGGCCAGCTCTGATAATACACCATATAATTACATATGTATTTCAGATACCTTTTGATTGAATATTTTTAGATCCATTGATAACAGAAACTGCAGATACTGAACCGGGGATATTGTACAGTACTGGGTAATAAAGCTCTCATATATTGCTCAAAAGCAGATAGGAACATAGATGATAGTCTGCCCTAAGTGTACAACTGTCTAACTTTAGTTGTGTGTCTATATAGGGCAGGGGTGGTCAACCTATGTCCTGTGGGCTGGACCCAGCCTGCGGCACCATTTCATGTGGCCTGCTGCCGCCCTCACCGCTACCAGAAGTGGATGTGTTTACGATAGCCATAAAATGCACCTGTACATGCATAAACATATCTGCGCTTGCCACAAACTCTGCCGTAAATGCACCCACAGCTGTCGTAAACACATTTATGACATCCGCGGGCACGTTTTATGGCAGTGTTTATGGTGGGAGGAACCGGGGCCATGGTCTGGCCCGCAGTGCGAAAAGGTTGGGAATCCCTGATATAGGGCAATATCATATTCAATTTTTTCACTGAGTGTATATTTACTCTGTATTTTTATATACCACTTTTCCTTCAAAGGGCTCATACTGGCAGGCATAGTATATCTACTCACCCTGTTTTATCCTTGCCACAGTTTTATGAGGTAGATTAGGCTGAGAGGAAGTGAATGGCCCAAGATCACCCATTGAGCTTTGTGGTTGACCTACTGACTGACTTATGTATTTATTTGTTTGTTTGTTCAGTCAACCATGGAGTCTGTGGCAGTTACATATGCAGATGGCATGTTAATTTCCAAATAGGAGTAACACCTATGTAGGAATGTTATAATGTATAGAGTAGCCTTAGATATGATGAATTGAAAGGGAGGGACTAGGAATCCACTTGGAATCTACCAGAAAGTTTATTCCTTGGCCCTGAATACAATAGTATTGTCTAGCCAAAGCTTGTGAAGTTAATTTTGGGGGGATTCCCAGAATTTTCTGACCAGACTACATTGACTGAGATTCTGGAAGTTGTCAGCCAAGAAAATATTGGTTTTCCTAGCTGTGAATAATTTAAAAAAAAAGTTAGGATGCAGAAGGTGAGGACCCTACATTTGGAGTTTGCATCTCCAGGCATTTAGCTTATAATTCAGTGACAGAAAGTGCAAAATATCACATTTGAGTCTCAAGCCCCTATGGTTGAAAAGAATCTCTGTCTGGGATTTTGGGCAACAACTACCAGGGAGAACCGTGAGTGTTCAATCAGTGGCCCAAGATGAGTTTGTAGAGGAGGGCTGCATTAACATGCATCGCATGCAGGACAGTCCAAGTTCAATCTCTCGTGTTCTCAGCAGGCCTGGAAAAATCCCCAGGAGCTGCTGCCAGTCAGTGTCAATCATACTGGGCTAGAGAGGTTGGGGGTCTGGCTTAGTGTAATCCAGCTTCCTGTGTTGCTACTTCCGGTGTGAAACAACATGTTCATATTGGGAAAGGGACCAGGGAGTAGCCAAGGACTTGTAAACTTTGATCCTGCCTATTTGGTGGTCAGCAGTTTGAGACCCGAGTGCTGCATGACAGAGTGAGCTGCCGCCTCTATACCCAGCTCCTGCCAACCTAGCAGTTCAAAAGCAAGAAATTGCAAGTAGATAAATGGGGACCAATGTGGCGGGAAGGTAAACAGCATTCTGTGCACTCCAGTGTTTAGTCATGCCTGCCACATGTCCACGGAAACGTCTGCAGATGCAGACAGCGCTGGCTCTTTGGCTATAAACAGAGATGAGCACTGAACCCTAGAGTCGGATACGACTGGCTTTTGAGCAAGGGCGACCTTTACTGCATTTGTGTGGGTTTGCCTTTCTGGTGCTTGCACAGTGACTTGGGCTTTCCCAAGGCCAGTCCCAGTAGAGGGAGCACACAGTAGGTATTGAGAGGAAAACCTCTGCTCAAACCTATTGACCTTCCTTCCTTTCTCCTCCTGGGTCTGTAGAGCAGAGCTCACCCATCACCCAAGCTGGATCCCAGACTGAAAACATTTGCTTGCATAGTGGACTCTATCCACCCCCGCCCCCTTTCTCCCCAATTGGGCCAAGGGAATCCCCAGTGCAGAGAGGAGGATTCTCCTTGCTTCTCTGATCAGCACATACTGTCCTCAGGTGCTGAGCTGGCCTCTCTGGCAGGGAGCCAGGCAGCATCGTGTAGTCATTGTGGAGGAACAGCAGAGCCTAGTTTGGCACTGGTCCCAGGAGCTCCTGGTACAAGCCATGCCTGCAAGCCTTATGTGGACAAGAGGATATCCTGTTGGGTACTTTTGTTGGGGAGGGGAGATGTGGGTTCCAACCCAGTTGTACTAGTCTTGCTTTCCCCTGCAACTTTGCAGTCACAGTTTATGGTCTTTTTTTAGACGCTGTGTTGTGTACAAGCTGATGCCTTGTGTTTGTTCAAAGACTTGCACGTACACATCAACAGTATGTGTTATTGTTGGGTCATTTCCCAAAGTGACAGCTTGTTTCATAGTCCCCACCCCCACCCTTCTAGTTTTCATTTCTCATTGCTTTAAGTCATGGGTGGCCAACCTTTTTGCGCCATGGGCCTGACCATGCCCCCAGACAACTGAGCAGACCAGACCACGCCCCCGGAAGCGGAAGTGGGCACATTTACGGCAGTCATAAATGCACCCACTTCTGTGTTTACAACAGCCACGGGCACATTTGCGCATGCGCGGGTGTGTTTTACAGCTGACATAAATGTGCCCACTTCCACTTCCGGGTGCGGGGGAGACGGCGATGGCCCAGATGTAATGGCATTGTGGGCCAAGGTTGGGAACCCCTGCTTTAAGTCAAGCATTAGCAATAGCAATTCCACTTATATAGCACCCAATTCCACCTTTTATAGCAGCTGCTGGCTGATTTAGTAAGAACACTTTCTACCTCTTTTAATCTGTAAGAGTCGGAGTAATATTTGGTGGTAATTTTAATGGGATTTTAATTGGTTTTTAAAATGTGATTGGTTTTATTTTCTGTGAGCCACCCAGAGTCTTCGAAGTTGGGCAGCAATATAAATCAGATAAATAAATAAATAAATCGTGCTTAGTGCACGCTCTGGGCAGTTCACAAGGTAATTAGCATTTTGCCCCAACATGCTGGGTACACATTTTACCAACCTAAGAAAGATGGAAGGGTGAGTCAACCTTGATCCCTGTCAGGACTGAACTCGTAACATAAGCAGTTTTGGCCTGCAGACGCAGTACAGTGCAGCTGTTACAGGTAGGATCCTGATTTCAACAGTAAACATCATTACAGTGCTCCTTTACAGCAAAAACAAAATGTCTCCTGCACATGGGAAATTGAGAAAGGGCTAGATTAAAGCTCTTCTCCCTGCAATCTATTTGTACAGATAGTATAGGCACCGTGATGGCGAACCTTGGCACTCCACGTGTTCTTGGACTTCCATTCCCAGAAGCCCAAGTCAGTACTCCTGCTGATCAGGGCTTCTGGGAATTGAAGTTCAAGAACATCTGGAATGCCAAGGTTCACCATCACTGGGGGATTATCTTTTTTGTATTGAGGAGTATTGAATCCTGTGAGCTTCCGACTGCTGTTTGGAGCGGGTGTCACCCAGTCACAATAGGAGCACCTCCGTGGCAGTTAGAACAAAAGGCTCAGGAATTCCAGTGTGGAGAAAAGCTGGTAAACATGTCATAGTTTTCAATGAAATATCATGAGCTATCAGAAGTTTCAGAACAAATGCATGTTCTACTTGTGATCCACCCATGTTTTCCCCCTGCCTCTTCTAGCTTTTTCTTCTTACAGAGAAAATCTGTGAAGCAGAGAAAAATGGAATAAGCGCATGGTGTCTGTAGACCAGTGTGCAAAGACAAATGTTTAACAGAACAACGTGCTTCCCTAGTTCTTCCCCACTGTCTTTTCATCTCCCCCACCCCCCTTCATGCATTGCATACGTACATAGATATGATGTGTGCATATAGAGCAAAGGGCTTGTTTCGACTTCAGCTGTGATAAGGGCACACGTACACGTGAGATGGGCTGGTTGCAGATACTGCATGTTATGAAAAACACATATTTAGTGTCATGTACTAAAGCAATGGTCCTGAGGGATTGTGTTAAAAGCATTGTGACACTTCTAGGTCTTGGCCTTCATTACTGTACAGTCAGATTAAAAACCCCAGTGAATGAAATTATGTCTACTCTGGTGTATGTTGGTAGGGTTGTTTTGTTTCTGAAGAGAGCAGGGTATCCATTTTGTAGGCATGTGATGGTGAACCCTGGCACTCCAGTTCTTGGACTTCATGACTGGAAGGTCAGCAGTTCGAGACCTGAGAACTGCATGACGGAATGGGCTCCCGCCTCTGCTCCAGCTCCTGCCAACATAGCAGCTTGAAAGCAAGAAATTGCAAGTACTGTAGATAAATAGGGACCACTTCTGTGGGAAGGTAAACAGCGCTCTGTACACTCTGGGGTCTAGTTATGCCTGCCACATGTCCTTGAAAACTTGACGACTAGAAGGTCAGCAGTTCGAGACCTTCATGACAGAATGAGCTTCTGTCTCTGTCCTAGCTCCTGCTAACCTAGCAGTTCAAAAACAAGAAATTGCAAGTAGATGAATAGGGACCACTTCTGTGGGAAGATAAATAGCACTCTGTGCACTCCTCCGGTGTCTAGCCATGCCTGTCACATGTCCACGGAAACATCTGCAAATACAGACAGCGCTGACTCTTTGCCTATAAACAGAGATGAGCACTGAATCCTAGAGTTGGATACGACCGGCTTTTGAGCAAGGGTAGCCTTTCCCTTTTAGATGAAAAGATCCCAACTGGGTGTATTTTTTGCTCCACCTTCTACATTCTGTTAGCCCCATCATAACCTCTGGAGTAGCGGTACAGATAGAAAAAGAAAAAGAGTGTGCCTAGCACTGGCAACACCCCGGTGGCTCAGTGGGTAAAAGCACTGTGCTTGGAGACTGAAAAGACGGGGTTCGATTCCCCGAGAGCTGCACGATGGGGGACATGAAAGGAGCTTCATTTGGGCATCCTCTGTAAAAACCCTTTCAACCCAGAGTAATCTCTGACACGAAAACACGCACACTGGCAACCAGTTTGCTCAGTTGCTCCTGGGAGACCTCTCTTTATAGCCCTTCTTAATCTAGAAGGGAAAAGGACATTTTGTCTTTTCAAGGGAACGTTTGTGGAGACACGTCTCCGTGTGCACTTTTATCTCCCTGTCACTCAGTTTGGGGCCAGGTAACAATACTGTTATTTAGAAAGAAGACTATGGTTCAAATAAATGTCAAAAATAATTCCTTCTTATATCATTAGAATAAAAGTAAACGTCATAGACTAAAGTTGCATGCTGCCAACACAAGAGCTATAGGGAAATCAGTCACTGGAGGGTTTTTGGTAGCTTTCTGATCATTTTTGGTTGCTGTTTAGCCTGTTTGTTGTTGTTGTTTTTAAGTGCCCCAATATGATAAATATATCAAAAGAATACTGAAGATAATGTCAAATAAAATGGGTTGGCTTTTAAGGACTGTTCAGACTCTTGGTTGCTTTCACTCAGATGGTCTAAAACAGGGGTGCCCAAACTTTTTAGGCCACGGGCTGGTCACATGGTTCAGGGGGCCAGTCACTCTGGCCCATGGGCCAGATCTGGGCCCCAACACCAATTCATCCGGCCCGCTAAGCCCTCGTCGCTCCCGGAAGCAGAAGTAAAATGCACCCGGACAGGCGCATTCTACTTCTGCTTCCAGGAGCAACAAGGGCTTCATGGGCCAGATGAATTGGTGTCAGGGGCCAGATCCGGCCTGCAGGCCATAGTTTGAGCATCCCTAGCCTAAAACCTCCTCCTCCCTCCTTGTCCAAAACATTTGTATTAAAAAGAGCAAATTTTGATGACTGGCTTATGGTCATTTAAAGAAAAATATTACATATGTTTTTGAAATCCTGTCTATTAACCAACCCTCCCGCATGTGACTAGCCTTCATGCCTAATCCACATAGCCTTTTGGAATGTAATTCTCTCTCTCTCTTCCCACAATCCTCTGGATATTGAAGGGCAGGGGGGGAGAGATTATTTGGCTTGCAATTAATCCTAAAATTGTTTGAGAGCTAAGCTGGTATAAACATCACCCGTCACTGTGCGCCCTCCCGCCCAATACATCTCGTTTTATAGGGTGGTTAAATTCCCAGCTCCTTTTTAGAGCTGAATGTGTGAGCCCTTTTTCCCACCTCCACAGAACCGTGAATTTGTTTACTATATGGATAGTCTGCCTTTCCTTCCTTCTCCCTCTAGCTATTCTCATAGCAGTCTTGTTGTGGGGGAAAGACACTGTTGTGTTCTGTAAAGCTGTGCCTTTAACAATGTACCTTTGCCATGTGTTATCAATGTAACCTTTCTGCGTGCAACATTATAACCATCAGCTGTATCAATGTAAACCTAATAAGGGGACGCGAGCTAGTGACCACCAGAGGGCAGTAGCGAGCGTCCAGCTCTCATGGATCATATTCACCTGGTTCAGCAGCGCGGGAAGATTCCCCGCCACCTCTTCACCTGGTCAAGAAGGGCGTGACCTCCTACGACGTCACGCAGGCAGCAACCAATAGTCTGTCGACGAGCCACATTCAAATGTATAGCCAGCTGTATATATTGAGCCACTCATCCGCCATTACCACATGTTCCTCCGGATCATCATGCAATAAACCTGTGTTAAGCCAACCCTTCGGCTGTTTCATTGTCTTTGGTCCCTTACACTAAATTGGCGACGAAGGTGGGATATGGCAGCCCACGGGACCAAGACATGCGCCGGTTTCGAAATCAGGAAACCGGGCGACTGGGAGATCTTCGAGATGGACTTCCAGGCCGCACTGATCGAGTCCGAAGTCACGGAAGAGGCGAAGAAAAGGGCCATCTTCACCAGGATGCTCGGACAAGAAACCAAAAGGACCTTGGTGGACCTGATCGCACCAAGGAGGGTGAGTGAATTCAAGGCCAAGGAACTCATGCAGATGCTGCGTGAGCACGTCCGGCCCGCCACGGCGATGTTTCCCACTCGGAGTGCGTTCTGGAGGCGAGTCCAAGCGCCCGGGGAGACGGTCGCCGCATTCGTGGCGGCCCTGCGGCTGGCGGCCGGCCCGTGCAAATGGGAGAATGCCGAAATCACCCTCCGGGACTGTGTGCTGTGCGGCCTGAACGACGCCGAGACCCAGCGCACATTAATGAACCAAGAGCCGCCTCCCACGTTGCAGGAGGTCGTCAGAGCGGCCCAGGCCGCAGAAGCTACGAAGGCCGGGGTCCAAGAACTTCAGGACTGGCGGCCAAAGTCGAGCAAGGCAGAGGCTCCGGTACAGGCGGCCCGGCGAACTTCGAGGTCGTCCACAGAGAGCAGCGACGACGAGGACGTCCGGAGGGTCCGGAAGGAGAGCCGGCAATGCGACGGCTGTGGAGCGGCCCACGACCGCGTGAAATGCCCCTTCCAGAAGGCCGAGTGCCACAACTGCGGCCGCCGCGGGCACATCGCCAAGGTGTGCAGGAAGAAGCGTGAGACCCGGAGGAGCTCCGCAGACTGTTCCGTGGGACAAGACCGCCCAACGAGACCCAAGGACGGCGCCCAGGCCACGCGGAAACAGGACGGCGTGGGCCGCATCTCCGACGGCAGCGAGGACGACGCCCCAGTGTTCAGCGTGTCTACAGGACACCCCCGCTACTTTGTTGAGGTACTAGTCCAAGGGGTTCCCATTAGGATGGAAATTGACTCGGGGTCCTCATATTCAATCATTTCCCAGAGGGAGTTTTTGGGAATTGCCCCCCACAAGCGACCCAAGCTCAAAGCATTGAGGTCCACACTATGGGACGTGCAAGGGAACAGTATTCCAGTGTTGGGGGTTGGAGAATTTCAGGTCAAATTCAAGGAGCACGCCGCGTCCCTTCCCCTAGTCATGCTCAAGGGAGGAGATTGCAGCCTCCTCGGAACTCAATGGTTCCAGCCCCTGGGGTTGTTTATTGGGGGGGTGCACGCCGTTGGGATGCACGCCGTTGGGACTGATCCAATTCAGGAGGTGTGTGAGGCGCACCCCGAAGTCTTCAAAAAAGGACTGGGGAAATTCAAGGGGCCCCCAGTGACCTTCGACCTGGACCCGGAGGTCCGCCCAATTCGCCTAAAACCACGCCGGGTGCCGTTCGCACTCAAGGACAAGATAGAGGCGGAACTGGACAAATTGGTGGGTCAGGGAATCCTTGTGCCTGTTGATTCTGCGGAGTGGGAAACTCCAATTGTAACCGCACTAAAAGCCAATGGGGAGGTCCGCATATGCGCCGACTACAAGTGCACCATCAACAAGGCGATCCGCCCGAATGCATATCCGGTGCCGGTAGTCAGCCATCTGTTGGCCAGGTTACACGGGGGGAAGTGTTTCGCTAAGCTCGACTTAGCACAGGCCTACCAGCAGCTTACGGTGTCCCCTGCCGCAGCTGCTGCGCAGACCATAGTCACCCATAAGGGGGCGTTCCAGGTGACGCGCCTCCAATTCGGCGTGAATTCGGCGCCAGGAATTTTCCAGTCACTCGTGGAACGCTTCCTGAAGGGACTGGAGGGGGTGTTGCCTTATTTTGATGATGTGTTAATAACGGGGGGGAGTCAGGCTGAATTGGCCAAGAGGTTGGGGAAGGTCCTGACAATATTCGAAAAGGCGGGGCTGAGGTTGCGAAAGGACAAATGCATCTTCTTCGCAACCGAGGTTGAGTTCCTAGGGTTTTGTGTGACGCCTGAGGGAATAAAACCATCCAAGTCCAAGGTGGCAGCCATTAAGAAAGCCCCCCGCCCCACCTTCAAGCCCGAGTTGCAGTCGTTCCTAGGGCTACTCAACTTTTACCACTCCTTCCTCCCCCGAAAGGCAGCGGTGGCTGAGCCGCTACACAAACTGCTAAAGAAAGACCAGGCATGGAAGTGGGGCGATGACCAAGAAAGGGCATTTAGCGAGCTAAAAAGCCTCCTGGCGTCCGACGCCATACTGACCCCACTTCAACCCCAAACGCCCAGTAGTTCTGACCTGTGATGCATCTCCAGTGGGGGTGGGGGCGGTGCTGTGCCACGTGTTGGAAAACGGAAGGGAGGCCCCGATAGCATTTTACTCCAGGTCCCTGTCCCAAGCGGAGAGAAACTACGCACAGACAGACAGGGAGGCACTAGCAATAGTCGCGGGGACGAAAAAATTTCACGATTTTCTGTATGGCCGCCCCTTCACCATTGTGACTGACCACAAGCCCCTGCTAGGCATCTTTACCGCAGATAAGCCCACCCCTCAGATCCTGTCCCAGAGGATGCACAGGTGGGCCATTTTTCTCAACGCGTATCAGCACGCGTTGGTCTACCAGCCCGGGAAAGAGATCAGCCATGCGGACGCTCTATCTAGGTCTCCCCCTCCCCTAACGCCCAGCCAGGTGAGCAAGGGGGAGCGGGACCATCAGGTTCTCATGATAGAGGTGCTGGATTCGCCCCCCGTAGTGCCCGCCGACATTGCCAAAGCGACAGAGAAGGACAAGACGTTAGCGGCAGTTAGCTCCTGGGTGCAGAAAGGGTGGCCGGCGTCCTCCCCAGCGGAGGAGTTCGCTCCATTTTTCAGAAAAAAGCTAGAACTGTCCCTAGAGAGGGGGTGCCTCTTGTGGGGGCAGCGGGTGGTGATTCCCACTTCCCTTCGGCCGCGGGTGCTCAAACTGCTGCACGTCAGCCACCCCGGGATCGTGCGATCCAAGGCGCTGGCCCGGAGTTACTTCTGGTGGCCCCAGCTGGACGCCGACATCGAGCACATGGTCGGCACTTGTGATAGTTGCCAATGCTCCAGACCAGAGGAGGCCCGCCTTCCCCACAGGGAATGGGACGCGGCTAAGGGGCCGTGGTCCCGGGTGCACGTTGATTTCGCGGGCCCGTTCAGAGGCACCCTGTTCCTTCTTGTAGTGGACGCTTTCTCCAAGTGGTTGGAGGTTATCCCAGTCACGAGCACCTCCTCGGCCCAGACCATTAGGCACTTGCGGAGGCTCTTTTCCACGTTCGGCATACCCGACACATTAATTAGCGACAATGCTAGTTGTTTCACGTCCTCCGAGTTTAGGGCATTCATGGAGATCAACGCCGTTCGGCACATCACCTCCGCCCCTTTTCACCCGGCCACCAATGGCCAAGTAGAGTGCCTCGTCCGCACCACGAAGGACGCGTTGCGGCGCATGGGCCCCGGGGATCTGAACCTACAAGTCTGCCAGTTTCTGCTAGGGTACAGGGTGACCCCTTTGGCGTCAGGATACTCCCCCGCAGAGCTCTTAATGCGTAGGAAACTGACCACCATCCTCACTAGGCTAGACCCCACGAGGGTAGAGGACAAAGGAAGGAACATCGGGCTAGAGGCTACAAAGAGTTTCAGTGTAGGCGCCCCCATGCATTGCAGGAATTACGCCAGCACGGGCCCAGCCTGGGTACCGGGCGTAGTTGTGGAGCAAACCGGCCCCATGTCATACCGCGTGGAAACCAGCACAGGGCTCCTGTGGAGGTGGCACGCGGACCAGCTCCGACGCAGGGTCTCCGACGAGCAGGGCACAGACCAAGCAGGGAATAAGTCAGCGTTAGGGTTCTCCCCCACCCGTTCAGCCCAAGGGGGAGGGAAGGGGGACCGCGGGCCCCCACCAAGGGGGGAGGAGGATATCCTCGTAGATACCCTGGGGGATCTTTCCGAGGAGGAGGGACCCGACACCATACATATCTCGCGGAAGGTCCCCACAAATGCGGACACCCCTACTAAGTTAGATTTTGATTTCCAGAACCGGGGGGGGGGTTTCGGAGTGGTCCCCCACCCGTCCAAGCGAGAAGAGGGGTTTTTCGTTAGCCCCGACTGCCCCCGGTCTGCCCACGATGGAGTTTTTCCCTTCCCCTAAGGCCGCCAGACAGCGGCAAGCCACTAACAAGTCTCCCTCTCCCATTTCAGGACAAGGGACCAGGGAACAAAGAAGCAATAACGCCCCGGGGGGGGCAGCCCTCTTCACGGCCCAAACGCACATGCAACAAGCCATCTTGGCTGAGAGACTTCGTCTCATCCTAGGGGGGAGGGATGTTGTGTTCTGTAAAGCTGTGCCTTTAACAATGTACCTTTGCCATGTGTTATCAATGTAACCTTTCTGCGTGCAACATTATAACCATCAGCTGTATCAATGTAAACCTAATAAGGGGACGCGAGCTAGTGACCACCAGAGGGCAGTAGCGAGCGTCCAGCTCTCATGGATCATATTCACCTGGTTCAGCAGCGCGGGAAGATTCCCCGCCACCTCTTCACCTGGTCAAGAAGGGCGTGACCTCCTACGACGTCACGCAGGCAGCAACCAATAGTCTGTCGACGAGCCACATTCAAATGTATAGCCAGCTGTATATATTGAGCCACTCATCCGCCATTACCACATGTTCCTCCGGATCATCATGCAATAAACCTGTGTTAAGCCAACCCTTCGGCTGTTTCATTGTATTTGGTCCCTTACACTAAATACACCCAGTGACATTCATGGCCAAGTGGGGATTTGAACCCTAATATTAGTCTATCTTGGACCACTGCCCCGTGCTTGCTTTTGGAGAACAAAGAGCTTGTGCTGCTTTCCTAATCTATGGGGATAGAAGGCTGGGGGGCAATATCTCCCAGTCAGTAAGATAGGATGAGTAGTTCCAGTTGGGATATGAGATTCTGGATGGGAATCCAGAATTTCAAAACATATGTATTATTTTTCTTTAAATGACCATAAGCCATTCATCAAGATTTGCTCTTTTTAATACAAATGTTTTGGCCAAGGAGGGAGAAGGAGGCACCCAAACTATGGCCCTCAGGCTGGATCCGGCCCCCGACGCCAATTCATCCGGCCCATGAAGCCCTCGTCACTCCTGAAAGCGGAAGTAAAACGCGCCTGTCCGGGAGTGACGAGGTCTTCGCTCGTATGCGCAGTAAACCCATTCATGTAGATTCACAGAGACTTGGGCTTCTGGGAATTGAAGTCCAAGAACATCTGGAGTGCCAAGGTTCACCATGACTGTCCTAGGGCCAGCAAGCACCTCACTAACCATACAATCGAACCGGTTAAAACCAATATAAAAACAGTTAAAATGCCCTTTAAAACATTTGGCAACATTGCCCACTGCTGTGCCATTATCTAAAAACAAAGATGCTTGGGAGACAAGCTGTGAGAAACCTGGGGAACATAGTTAAAAGTAGAGACATCACCTTGCAAACAAAAATTTGCATAGTCAAAGCAATGGTATTCCCGGTGGTAATGAAATCAACCCTGACTGCTCCTTAGAAGGTCAAATAGTAAAGATTAAGCTAAAGTACTTTGGACATCAAATGAGAAGAGAGGGTTCACTTGAGAAAGCCTTGATGCTGGGAAAGGTGGAGGGCAAAAGAAGAAGGGGGCGGCCAAAATGAGATGACTAGGTGGTATTGTAGATGCAATGGGCGGGCTGAGGAGGATGGTGAAAGACAGAGGTGCCTGGCAGGCAATGGTCCGTAGGGTCGTAAAGAGTCAGAATCAACTGTGCGACCGAACAACAAAACCATTAACATGTTAATATGTCATTTCTAGGCAATGTTTTATATTTAAATAATAAACATTTCAACTTTTTCAAAAAAAGGTGAGAAAGCTGTCATTCTATCTATGTATTCATATATGCATACCAGAGACTTTATCAGTACTGTATATATAAAATATCTGAAGAAATAAATGTATGAGACACACACAAATATATATTTATAAGGTCCATTTAGCACTAGCATCTAAACCTTGCTTAGAGGGTTTTTTTGTCCTGGAAATGAAGGTTTTTCATCATACATTCCCCCCACCCACCCACCACCCACCCCAATCCTTCATAAGTTACTGTTGCATTTAAAATGGTTAAAATCCTGTGGCACAGTTATGCAACCGGCATAACTTTCAGAAGCAAATTGCCATACATTACAATTATAATCAATGCCAATATGCCTTTTGTGCATACCTGTCAACCTTCCCGGATTGGCTGGGATTTCCTGGTTTTCGCCGCCGATTTGCGCCATTTCCCGCCCCGCGCTGCCGAAACCCCAGAATTTGGCAGTGGGGGAAAGGAGGTACTGAGCAGCCCTTCTGCGCAGGTCGCCTTCTACGCATGCGTAGAAGGGTTTTACGCTTGCATAGAACCCTTCTACGCTTGTGTAGAAACCTTCTATGCATGCGTAGAAGGGGGCTATGCAAGCATAAAACCCTTCTACGCATGCGTAGAAGGCGACCTGCGCAGAACGGTTCTGCGCAGGTCCCGGATTGGCCGGAGACGCGGTTTACAGGTATGCTTTTGTGTAACAGTGTAACAGGATTTTGGCCACAGTTTTATCTTTTTCTATATTGACTCTCACTTATCATCAGCCTCTAGCTGTTATTAGACAGAAAAATAAATTCTAAATAATTAATATCCATATATTCCCAGTATCCCTCAATACTTCTCAACCTCAACAACAATTACATAAACCTCAACAATTACATAAAATCAACTTTTCTGAAAGTTTCTCAGTAAGAGTTCAGTTCTTATATTTAATTCTGTATTTAGCACACTTGTTCCTCTAGGATTCACACACTATTTAGTAGGTGATTTCTTTCTTCTAGGTAAGAAATGCTCTTGGAAAGATTGCCTTGTTTTGATTTGTTTTGGTTCAAACATACATATGGTTTAAATCACCTTTTAAATGTTTTTTTAAAGGGATTTGGCTATATCACGCAGGTTTTAATACACATCCAGGCAGCAGCTATTGAAATGCATAATGTACTACAATACTTTATTTGAATCCACAGCATTAAATACCAGGTGAACCAGGAACAAAAAAACATGATGTGCTCCTTTAATTTCAAAGCCTGTGTGTGCCCTCACTCTGCCTGATGGCATCCAAGTATGTCCCAAGTTTGGCTATAGTTCCCAAGATTCTTAGCCAGCATGCCCAATGGCCCTGCTGTCTGGGGAGGTAGGGGGTTGTAACCGAATGCATCTGGAGGGTTGGAGAAGACACTTCCAAGTTTTTCCATCTTGGTGTCACCTTTTACCTTCTTGTACCAACATACCACTTAGTGTTCAACTAACACACTCAACGAATGTCAATTTGCTTGCATTTCATTGCTACTTTTGGGGCCAGTGTTTACCTGTCCTTAGTGGTGGGGTTTCCAGTCCTTATGTACTGTGGGTTCGTTCTCTTAGTCATCACAGGGTTGTTGCAAGAATAAAACAGGGTCACTCTGAACTCCTTGGACAAGGAGCAGGACACAAACAGAAGTTGGAGAAGTTGCCTATTTCATCCATTGCCTTCCAGTTTCCCAGAAACTCTTGTCAGGTTTTGAATGCAGGAACATAAATGCAAATGTGAATACAACTATCCCCAACTTCACTTGTCTTTCAGACAACCATAAACTTCAGCATAGGAAGGATTAATTGGCTTGGTCTAGCTTACTTTGAGATGTTGCTTATGAGTTGGTTACCCTTTTTCAACCTTCATGGTGATGCCCCTGTTAATTGTAGATTTGTTTTGGGTTCATAGTGGGTTTGCTTTGGGTGATGGTTCAGAAAAGGGGGTAGGGATCTAGAGGATGTGTAAAGGACAGCATGGGGCTCCAGGGTAAGGAAGAAATTAGCCCTGTGTGTATGTGCATGCGTGCATGATGAAACCTCTTCCCTCAACCACTTCTGCTGTTCTCAGATAACATAAAGAGAGTCCACTTGTACTGCTCTTGCCTCCTGGCTTCTTAAAGAGTGTGTAAATGCAGCTGTGGGAAGCCAGAGAGTAAGCTGTGGTGTTTGGGAAAGTTTGGGAAAGCTCTGGGCTAGAGGATTGCAAGGTGGAATAAGATTTCATAAGGCTATGAGAAGGGAAGAGGTGTGATAGCTTGGACCTGTTAGATTCTCTCTTCATCATAAATTCACTTTCTTCTGTTCCTCCCCCCTCCTTTCTCTGTAGGTGGCCGGATGGGAAACGTAAAAGAAAAAGCAGCCAATGTTCGGTGAAAAGCAGTATGTCAGGTAAGAACTTTTTCCAATGTGTTACAGTGCTAAAGGATTTCTGATCACCATGTGTCTTCCTTCCCTGACACCAGAGGACAGCGTGAAATGGTCTACCCCTGCCATCAGTGTACTGAGGAAGAGATCCAATTCTTCATTTTCTGACTCCCGTTTCCCAGTGAGAGCACACCACTTGCACAATAGGAAAGTGCCTCTCACAGAGATTTGCACCTTTGAGTAAGGAGTCAGATTTACCCAGGGGATCATAGGTCTTTCAGTGGAGCCCCATAATTGTTTCATTGTTACAGAAGGGGTGTGCCATGTGTGAGGCTGCCCAACTTGCACAATAATGCTTATGCCAAAAAAAAAACTAGTTGTGTTCTCTGGGCTGCCAGGTACTTGGTAATCAACTCTGCTTTTGCTACCCTAGGTAGGAAACAAGATTGTGATCCCTTAGGCTTCCATGCATGGTTGATGGATCATGTGTAGCTTGTTTGTTTGCATATTGGAAAACCTGGGGTGACCAGGGCTAGGCATAGAAGATAGACAGGAATTTGGGTAGTGGGATAGAGATAGAGCAATTCTTCAGTCCAATCCATGTTCTTTCTGCTCTACCTTTGGCAAGTTTTCAGTTAGGTACTAGAAATTCCAAGTGGTACATAAATATGATACTAAAGTTTGATATAGCTGTGAAGCTTCTAGCCCAGAATGATTTTAATCATAGACTCAAGGGCAAATGGGAACAACAGTTGCTAATCCCTTGAGGATGGATCATCCACCCCATCATCCAACTCAGTCAAGGTCACAATGTCCCATAAGCAGAGAACAGACCCTCCAGAGCTGCTTGCAAAACAAATAACTTCCAAATGACTTCAGTAAGTGAGCCAAAGGCATGCAGTGCAAATTCAAGGGAGTGTGTAAAAATGCACACATTGAGTCATTTGGTGTTATATGTTTAGAAACACATATTTTCCTGCCATTCCCACTGGGAATCCAATCACATGTAAGACCTTAATATGAAACCAGTATATTTACTGAGACTCCTAAAAGCATTTTTAGTAATATACAGTTATGTGTTGGGCAAAATCCTATTGCACACAGTTTAAAGTACACTGGCATGAACACAATTTTGCCCTCTGTGTTGTGTAGCTACCTGGATAACTTGTTAAACTAGAGAACCTGGCCACAGAGTCAGGGATCAGGAATTCAGTTCCCCACCAAGCTTTCTGGGAGAAAAGTCTGCCTATCTAGCCTTGGGCAAGCTGTACACTCCTAGAGCGCCACAAATAGAAACCATTTCTGAATAATTTGTAACTAGGAATCTATAGCAAGAGTCTTCCTATGTTGGAATTGACCTGTTGGCATAGAATTATTGTTGTTAGCTGACTGGGTAGGCCATTGAGCTGCAGAGTCAAGAGCAGGAGTTTGATTTCCCACTATGCTTCTAGGGGAAGACTCAACCTAGGTGGCTTCACAGTCCTAGAGTACCACTGGAAAAAAAGGATACTAATCCACTTCTGAGTATACCTAGGGTTGTGATGGCACAAATATTGTCAGTGTGTTATGTCCACAATTGCAGCTTCTTGAATCCCCTAATCAGCATGCCCAATGTCCATGCTGACTAGCGCATGCTGGGAGATTTTTGTCCAGAAAACTAACTTTTCCAAGTTCTGATGTTCGAAAGCAAGAAATGGCAAGTACAGTGGAACCTTGGTTAACGTAATTAATGCATTCTCCGGGACATTTCTTACAGCGAAAATTACTTTAATCGAATTTCCCATAGGAATGCATTGAATGCAATTTCCCGTAGGAATGCATTGAAAACCAAAATACATTAACCAAAATGCATTTTCCCATAGGAATGCATTGAAAGCAAATTAATCCGTTCCCAAAAAATTCCGTAAACCGAGCCATTATTTTCTATGTATTTCCTTTTGTTAAGCAATTTTTCTGCTAACCAAGGTTCCACTGTAGATAAATAGGTACCACTTCAATGGGAAGGTAAACAGTGTTCCATGCACTCCAGTGTTGAGTCATGCCTGCCACATGTCCACAGAAATGTATGCAGACACAGAATACGCTGGCTCTTTGGCTATAAACAGAGATGAGCACTGAACCCTAGAGTCAGATACAGCTGGCTTTCGAGCAAGGGCGACCTATAGTAGAATCATCCTGATGCCTGGATCTTACAATAGAAAGGAGAAAAAGTAGTAGGAGACATGGCTGCCTTGATCCAAACAGGTCATCTTCCAGATACTAGTCGCTAAATGAGTGCCTGCTCTTGAACCCATTGAATCTTTCTTGATGTTTTTCACTGGCCCAGCAGAGGAGGTTACGGGGCAGTTCAGGATATCGGTTCTCAAATGTCAGAGTCTGCAGCCTGAAGATAAACCACAAAGGGCTGGGGGGATACAAGAGGTTGAGGCCACAATGGGTCATGGGGGCAAGATACGGTAAAGCGGGATTGGTAAATATAATTCCTAAGCCAGTTCTTCAGTCATCAGGATAATTTTTCTCCTATGACCCTTCAACCTGTCATCAACAGCCAACTTTCCACCCCACCCACTTCCTGAATCAAAAGCATTTGACTCGGTCTCGTTAAAAATCCTCAGCTCTTCAAAGCTCTCACTTTTGTTCTTTGAGTTTTAAGTGCCCACTGTAGATCACTTTACAACTATGAGGTCTAGCTTCTTGGCCTAGAGACAGAAAATGAAAGAGAGATGTACTACAATCCAGAGGTCAGGATTATGGTCATTGCCACCCATTTGAAATATTTGTGAAATGGGATCTTTTATGGATGTTGAGAGTTCTGCTCGCAAGGTTCTAAAAACACACAGAGCCATGCATGTATTGTAAATTGAATTTGTCACTATCTTTCTCATAAGAATTTCAGCAGACAGTGAATATTTTCAAATTACAGAGCTGCTGAAATGTTTACACAAGAAGGATTCAAAACTGATAACTAAAAACTGGAATCTATATGAGGTTGAGCAAGGCTTGACCTGTGTGCCATGAGAGCATAAGTGAAGCCCCTCTAGAGTCTAATAACTGAGTGTTAGAAAATGAATTGTAGCAGATTTTTCATTCTGCTTAGAGGCAGTGCATCTGAAGGGCCAGTTATTCATTATAGATAGCCCATCGCTAGAAAAGAGAATTCATTAAGTGTTGATTGTGTGTAATTGCGGCAGGAGGAATTTTCAATACCCTCCAAGATATGCGAACTGCTTAGCTTTCTTTTGTGATTGGACTTCAGGCTCTAAGGACATTGTTTCTTGTAAGTCTGATATCTTCTGCCGCATCTCTTGACCACTGGCATGATTTCAGCTACTAATGACAGGTCATCTGTGATGCGTGCTTTGGCCCTCAGATGCAAGTTCCATAAGTTCCTCAGTTTGCATATAGGAAAGTTAACACTATGGTTGGGGAAACCTACCAGGCCCTTCCCCCCCCCCCCCCAGGGTTTGCACCACCTTTTCCACTGTGGATCTTGGCAAGTTTGTAAGCACATTCAGTTGAATAAACTTCCATTTACAAACTTCCTTATGATCAGGATTTCTGATGTAGCAGCTTTAGGGGTTCTGAAGTGAAAGAGGTTTGTAAACATAATGGCCAAACTACCTATCTATCTACCTACCTACCTATCTATCCATCCATCCATCCAATCCCAAAGCATTAAAATATCAAACAATCATAACTTTTAAAAAATACTGATCATCTAGAAATGTATGCATACATTCTTCTTCCGATCAACCCTAGACTGCCAAAATGAAGCCACTTTCTTGGCTTTGTCATTGGCCAAACTTAAGCCCTTATCAGTGCATGTTCTTGGCAGTAATCGGCAGACTAGTAAATGAGCCGGATTCTATATCTCTTCACATTCACACCATGTGTTGTTGTCCGCTAGCAGCCCTCACTTGAGCATATTGCAGCTGACATTCAGCCAGCAGCATCAGATAATGCCTTTAACGCTTTATGTAGAACTTCCTTTGTGGAGGTATTCTAAAATGTGGACTTTGGTTGTAAAATCTACGTTTTTCTTCTTCTGTAAATAGCACCTTTAGGAGAAAATGAAACTAATATTGGTGCCAGAGCCCCTTTCTGACCTGGAAATTGCCTGGCATGTCACTGCTCTTTTCTTTTCTTTTCTTTTCTTTTGCATTCTAAAGAATGTGACTTGCCCTTTGGAAGCCAGAGGAGGAAATGGATTTTCCTACAAGGAATTCCTGACTCCTAAAGAATATGCTTCATAGAACTGGAACTATGTGGAACCAATTTATCCGGAGGCCTCTTCCCTCCTATTTGTCCCATGAAAGCTGTGTGACAACGATGCATTGCACTAATTCATCTTCAAAATTGGACTTCAGATTGATTTAACATGGCTGCAAATAGTGTGGTCTCTTGAGGTGGTGGAGGAGGAGGAAGAAAGACATGATGACAAAGCTCAGTGGTTTTGCTTCCTACCCAGATGCTGGCTGTCTTGTCTTGCTGGCAGAGAGAGGGGAGGTTTCTCATCATCTTCTCCCCTCCAAACCCATAGGGCTTTCATGTTGCAAACAGCTGTACTCCAGATGGGCTTAAGACTGAGAAAGCATATTAATGCTTTTTTCAGTGATCATACATGTGCTTTTAAATGCTTCTCATGGATGTGTGTTTCCTTTGTAAAGCAAGGAACTGCCCCAAGAAAACGATCCCTCTGTTAGTTATCTTAAGTCCCTCTGCCCACCAGTCCTTTGGACTTGTAGTTCTGATGTAGGAAGGATCAGATAAATGTGGAGGTGTTAGGCAATGCAATCTATTGATTTCCTGTACTGAGTAGTGAGATGTTAATGCATAACAACTATGAGTGCGCCTTGCTCCATCAACATCTTGCATATATTTGGTATCATGATATGTAAACATTCCTTCTGCCTCCATTTTTCTCCTTGTGGTTATTTTTAAACATTTGCCCTTCACAATATTTAGGAACCATCTTTTCATTTTCTTTAACTTTAGCAATAGAACATTAACTGTTAGGACAGTGAAATATAAGCTTTACTTGTAGAAATCTTGGGTGAAGAAGATGTGGGACAGGAGAAACTATACACACAGCATGGTGTTGGAAGGTAGGTGGTGCTGAACAACTAGAGGGGGGAAAGGGCAAAGATTGGGAAAATGTAGTTTTTGATGAAGAGCTCCCAAATTTCAGTAACCATCTTTTGGAAGTTGTATTTCAAAAAATAAGAGTAATTTTTTTCTATATCTGAAAGAGAATTTATGAAAATAAAGACAGAAATGGAACAGAATAGGCATGGAGCTAAGAAATCAAATTCAAAGAGAAAGATAGGTAGAGGAGGCAGAATCAAGAATGAAAAAGATGCAGGGTTGTTGTTGGTTTTTTAATTAAGAAAGGCTTAATAAGAGTCAGAATGTGGGGGAAATAAGATTTCACAGATCCAGGGACAAAAAAAAAATAGTGTTGGAAAATGCCTGAGGATAGTGGGAAACTAAGCCCAAAAGGTCTTCAAATATGCTGTAGGGCCATGTAACTAACATAAACACATACGTGAGGAAAGGGGGGGGGGCACCAAACAACACCAATCCATCTTGCTGACTTGGCTGTCAGAGCTCAAATGGCACCACTTCATTCGTGGGTTGAGGCCTAATCATGCTGTACCATTTGGACACTGATTTCTGCTTCTGTTTGTTCTATCTCTTCACCTCTTCACCCAGCTGCATGGCAAGAATGTCTGGCAATGACCTGTGGAAGTGAATGGGGCTTCTTAGGAAATAAAAGTCATGCGAGATTCCCGAAGCACATGAGGGCCGGGGAGTTGCATGGTTTTTTAGGTGAATGAGGTAGGGAGGTTGAGAGCAAAGACTAGACTTTGAAAGAAGATGGTTACGGTAGGGAAGGGGGACTAGTCAAATGTGGGAGTGAGAGCCATGTGGGAGTGAGAGAAGGAGTCACACAAAGCACAAGGTAAAGCATATATCTAGCCAGGTTATCCTGCTATGGTAATAGAGGAGACCAGGGTTCCTCAAACTTGACTCTCCAGATGTTCTTAGACTTCAATTTCCAGAAGTCCTGATCAGCAGGTGTGCTGGCTGGGGCTTCTGGTAATTGAAGTCCAAGAACACCTGGAGAGCCAAGTTTGAGGAACACGAGTAGGCCAACACTGCCAGTGATTGAATGATGATCATTAGACAGTGGTTAATTAACCTGACAATCCTGAGGGCCAATGGCTTTGGGTGGTGAAGTCCACAGGGAAGGGTAATGGTCCCCAAATGAATTAAATTCCACTTGAGCCTATCTTGATGGAAGGCAGCAGCTTCATCAATACCGGCCTGGGGCTGATGAAGACTTTGTGTGCCAAAAGGGCTCAGGACCAGAAAGTGACTCAAGGAAATGGATTTATACTATTTATTTAATACATTTTATACCACCCATCTGGGAAATTTCCCACTTTGGGTGGTGTACAAACAATTAAATAAGTGACAGCAGCATAATACAACAAGCAAAAAAAAAAAAAAGTGATGTGGAAGGCAAATGGAAGACCCCTGCATTATATTGTTCCCAGCACAATCTTGGTGGCTTATCACCATGATGATATCCAGTATTTGGAATTGGAATACAGCACTTGAAGTAGAAGAACAATTGGGTAAAAAAGAAGTGTGTGCTGTTGGAAAGAACAGTATTTGTATGTAGGCATAACAGTAGCAGGGGAGGGGAGACTTGTAGGTCAAACGAACCAAGAAGATACTTTATAGCAGGGGTTCTCAATGTTTTCGTGCTGCGGGCTGGACCACATCCCCTCAGACAGCTGAGTGGGCTGGACACGTTCCCCCCACTGTAAACGACGTAAAACGCATCCATTGCTGTCGTAAATGTGTTTACAACAGCCATGGGTGCATTTACGGTGTGTTTCTAGCTGGTTTTGCCACTTCCGCCACTTGTGGCGGTGATGGGAGTGAGGGTGGCATGTTTCCGACTGGTTTTGCCGCTTCTGGTGGCAGCGAGTGAGGGCAGCAGGCCACGTGAAATGGCGCCATGGGCCGGCCCATAGACCCTAGGTTGCAAACCCCTGCTTTATAGTTTACATAATTCTTTAACTGTCTGGACTTCTCATCCCTTTGTTGAAGCTCAGATGTTGTTCATATCTTGGCAACCTACCACTGCTTTGAAGCCTGACTTTCTGTTGTGGAAAAAACACATGCCTTATTCCCCACACACATACCAGTACCATGGGGGGCATGTTGCTTTCTCCTCATGGCTGGGTCATCCAAGGGCCATGTGGAGGTGACCCTGGCCAAAACCCCAGACAAT
The DNA here is from genome assembly GCA_035047305.1 of Bradypodion pumilum. Lineage (NCBI taxonomy): Eukaryota > Metazoa > Chordata > Lepidosauria > Squamata > Chamaeleonidae > Bradypodion > Bradypodion pumilum. Next base: position 13,937,937 of record JAWDJD010000008.1, read on the forward strand.
AGGACATTGTGAGGGCAAGGGGCAAATGAGAGAATACAATTCTTTTCCAGAACAGGGAGTGGGGCATCTTCGTTATTGGTTTTGAAGAGACTTTGGAGAGGGTAAGCAAGGTTACTGGAGTTGGTGGGTGCATAATTGAAGGGGGTCACACACTGCTTCCTTCCCCTTCAACCCCCCATGCCCAGAGATAAAGAGCCTTTTATGGATGTACATGGCATTGTGTTTTCCGCATGGAAGGCGCACTCGTTAGCGGTACTTTAAATAGCCTTTCAGAAAGACTAACGAAGCCTGGGTGGGGGGTTGGGAGCAGGCAAGGACAGGCCTTGTTGGTGCCCTCCTCCATCCCCGAATATGGGGTCAAAGGGGAGCCTGAGAGCCATGCAGACTGTTGGGTGCCTGTTGTCTGGAGGGATGGGCCAGGGATTTCTCTGCGTGCAGTCTTCCTTGTTTTGTCAGAAAAGCAGAGTTGAGTCAAAATACAGGGCAACCCACAGATTAAAGAATTGGCAAGAGTTGGTTCATTTTATGTTTTTATAAAAAATATTGTTTTAAAACAAGAATCAAACAAAATTACACAAATCCTAGAAACAAAAAACATTTAACAACACATAATATAACAACTGCATTTTAAGAAAAGAAAAAAGCAAGCAAGCAAATCTTTTCTTTTTGATCAGGGCCAGGGCTGTGGCAGCTTAGTGGTTAAGAAGCTCGCCTTGTTAGCTAGAAGGTCGGCAAGTCGGCAGTTCGAGACCCGGGTACTGCATGACGGATTGAGTGCCTGTCTCTGTCCCAGCTCCTGCCAACCTAGCAGTTGGAAAGCAAGAAATTACAAGTAGATAAATAGGGACCACTTCAGTGGGAAAATATCTTGGGGAGTTGAAAGGAGCCTCATCCGGATGTCCCCTGAGTGCAGTTCCTCCAGCAAAAATCCTTTCAACCCAGAATAATTTTTGACACAAAATTATTTTTCGTGGTACTGTATAACCAAATATTTCTCTTTTATGGAGTTCTCATTCTCTTTCCAGAATTTTATCAACTCTTGCAAAGGTGCACATTCCTTCCCCTTCAAATAATGCAAAGTCAAAAAATTCTCCCCAAATACCTGTGCAAATATTGTTGCTTATCAACCCTTTCTTTAGTTTAATATAAGTTATTAAGTTATCATTGGTGCATTTTGAATCGTGGTTTAGTTTTGATGTGTTTTTATTCTGCCTTTCTGTCAAAGAGTCAGAGTGACATGTATAAGGTTATCCCATTTTATGGCCACAAGAACTCTACAAGGTAGGTAAATTACTCCAAAAACTGCTGATGGGGAGAGCTAGTGAAATGCACAATTAGTTTTCAAGGCAAATCAAATGTTATCTAAACTATATATCATAGCCTGTAATGGATAATAGTTTTAGGTGATGCTTTCATTTTATTTTATTTTTTTACTTAACCATAGTCTGCTGGAAGGGAGAAATCGAGAAAATTGGGGAAGGAAAGGCCTAGGGATAAGAAGATAAATGTGTTGTACCTGTAAAATAAGACAATAAATAGCTTTTTAAATGCCTATTTTATATTTGTCCTATGTTGCTCCACACATCCCACAGAAGAAGCCAAGGGTCAGAATAATGAATTATGCAGAGAGGTAGCAGCCGGACTCCTTTTGAATAATTCTTCATGCAGAGATGCAGCAGAACGGCCTACCCTTACAGGAGGTTTGTAGGTTGAATCTTTCCATGAGTTGCTGCGCTACTAGGCAGGTCATTTCCCACTTAGAACATACAGTCATAACAACAATGTATGTACAGACGTAAAAGTGTTCTCTTCTGAGGACGGATTGTTTATACACTTGCAGTAGGGAAGACATCTTTTGTAGGCAGGCACAGGCTCCCTTTCTCCTCAGATCTACCCCATTTTAGGCTCCTGGCCATATTTGCAAATCTAGTGGGGAAAGGATTTAGGTGTGCAATGAAAGTGTGGGGCGAAAATAGCCTTTCTTAGGCGGGTACTAGATAATGTTATATCCTGCCAACCTAGCAGTTCGAAAGCAAGAAATTGCAAGTAGATAAATAGGAACCACTTCGGTGGGAAGGTAAACAGCGTTCCATGCCTGCCACATGTCCACGGAAATGTCTGCAGACACAGACAACACTGGCTCTTTGGCTATAAACAGAGATGAGCACTGAACCCTAGAGTTGGATACGACTGGCTTTCGAGCAGTGGCGACCTTTACCTTACCTGGATAGTGTTATTGGATAGCCATGCACACGTCTTTTGTCAACATTTTGCGTACGGTGTATGGGCATCTTTTGCACTGTGTACCTTTGTTGAGGCTGTATTAAATGCAGTTGCTATGTGGAACCAATTTATAAAACCCTACAAGATACATATAAAAGTATATATTGACACTCTTTGCCCAGTGCTTGTGTGACTTTAGGGGACACTCCTAACATCAATCAGGATTTGCCTCTTCTGTTTAATTGTAGCTATAAATTATTGATTCACATAGGTTGTAATCCTATTAACTATGACTGCAGGCTCCTGCAAACAGTGTTACTACTGAGGAGGATTGCCTCCAGTTAAGAAATCAACATAAACATTATCTGTTGTATATCTAGCTGTGTGACTTGGCCAGACAGTGTTTACAGTGATTTCTTAACTGCCGGCAAGGTATCCTTTGTATCACACTTGCACAAAATTCCAGGATGGGTTTGGCCATTGGGGGAAAAAATAGGCATAGAAGTGAGAAAACCAAAATCTAGTGGGCAGGATAGGTAGAAAAGAAGAAAACGCCTATGCACGCAAGTTATCCTTTAAGTAGAAGAGTGCAGGCTTCATGAGAAAAGGCTGCCTTTTCCCCATCCACATTCCAGATGAAGGCATGGAGAGGGTTATTTGAACATCTCTTGAAAATTATCCTTTTGAGGTGGAGAAAATGCCTCTGGATTTAATGGGGGGGGGGACCTCAACGTATCAACTATTAAATTGAAAGAATGATACATTAGACCCGTGGTTTACAATGTGGGGCACATGTCCCACAGGGGAACAATTTGATTTTAATGGAGGGGATAATTCCATGTTCTTTGGAAGTTTCTTTAGACCAAGTTAAAGGCCTTTAAGGCTTCCTCCACGTGAATAGGAGTTTGCTTTTTGAACAATAAAAATTCTATGTCACCAGGGGAGCAACAGGATTTTAGAGATGATTAGGTGGGGCTTATGTCTGGCCGGACATCCCACTACAGTAATGGAGTAGACCGTACAGCCAGAGACTCAACGCCGAGTGTCAGGAGGCAGTTAACTAACCTAACTCCCTAAAGGGGCCAATGGCTACAGCCGGATAAACCCCTTTGGATGGGGTGATGGTCCCCCTCAGTGGAGGAAATACAACTGGAAGCCATTATATTAGGCCCCACGGCAAAATGAGCTGAGGAGGAACTCTGATTTCCAACGGTCATGGAGGCAGAAAAGGCCATGGCAGATGGACTGGCTGTGAAGGCACACCTTGATAATATCCTCAAGGCTGTGGCAGTCCATTGCAGTCCCGGTGTTAAATCCTGCATGTCTCATGTGTGCCGCAGGAGATGGCTCCGTGATCATAGTACGTGGGTCACTTCATGGCAAGCTAGGATCCACCTTAAACAAATTCACGCCAGTGACATTTTTTCTGCTTCAGGGACAAAATGCATTCTCGGATACGAGTTGCAGTTGACGAGGTGGGGCATGGTCCAAAAAAGGTTGGGAACCACTGCATTCGACTATTGCCTGTGCCTTCTCTTTTAAAAGTGTAATTGGCAATATAGTATTTCAGGACTTCTCTGCAAAGCGAGGACATATCCTACTCTGGGATCCCTTTTCCTCTGGAAAGCCCTCTTGGTTCACTCTTTCTTAGCCAATCGTCAAAAGGCTTTGCAAAAAAACAAACCCACCTTCCTGTTTAAACAGGACTTAGCCTTAGACATTGCTTTAGGCTGGGCTGGAGTTTGAGGAATAACTTTAACAAGTTGCTCTTTGCCCTTGTTGGCAGATTGGGTCTGTTATGTTTTGGTGTTATGCTATTTTATTGTGTTCCCTTTATAGAATGCAGACCACAGAGACGTCACACTGTTTAGTGAACTAAATTTATGAATGAAAATTTAACTCAATGAAGTGACAATGAAATAGACTCTCCAAGGCTGTTTCTGTCTGATCAGGAGATGCTGTTGACCAGCTTCCAAGGGAGGGAGAGAGCTATTACTATCTTTCCTGGATTCTTTATGCAGCCACCTGGGATGTAGGTCTAGGCAATAGAGAACTTTGCTATAACTTTTAACAGGTTGGGCAGGTAGAGTTTTCCTTTGTGAATCTGACCCCTGCTCTGTTGTTTCCCCCCCCCCCTTTTGCAGGGTACATCCCTAGCTACTTGGACAAAGATGAGCAGTGTGTTGTATGTGGAGACAAAGCCACGGGGTACCACTACCGATGTATTACCTGTGAAGGCTGCAAGGTAACAAATGCTTGGGACAGGGGCACCTCAATTGGAGTACAGTAAAACCCCGGCATACGATTTTCCCTGGGTTACATTTGCCACCTGAAATTTAATTTAAAAAAAATCCCTGGCTTATGACTGGTTTTCGGGTTATGTCAGCCATTTTGTGGTTTAGGACTACATCTCCCAGAAATCTTAGCAGTTCAAAATGGTTAACACAACAATTTCAGAAATCAAAATGGCCACCACACCACCCAAATTCAGAATGCATTGTTTACTCTTCCGGAGGTGCTGTTGTTGTCATTAGATAAGGTCCCCAAGCAGCATGGAAAAGGTAGGGATGGGGCGGGGGACAATCACATCTGGCATTTTTTGTGCTTTTTGTATTTTTTTTTTGTTAAAAATTATTCCGGTCAGGACTTTTTTCAAATTTTTCAATGCATTCCTATGGGAAAACGTGCTTCGGGTTACGTTTGCTTTGGGTTACGATGGAGCTGTATGGAAGGATGGGCTGAAGGGTGAACAGAAAAGTGAAGGCTAGTATGTGTCCCTTCCACGAGCTGCAAAGGTACATGGAACAGGTGAAGCAAGGTTTCAGTAGTAGTGGGAGTTAGGACGGTCAGTGTTTTGCTCAGCATACATTAACGTTTCTTGAAAACAGTGAAGAAGAAAAATGCTTCAACTGAGAGGGGAAGGCTCGTGAAGAAAGAGAACAGATAGCTATTGCAAGTTGAATGGAGCAGATTATAGGCAGGTGGGGAGATTGGAGTGGAAGAAAAGTGTGGTGAGGTAAAGCTTATTAGGGCAGTCCAGAATGTTTTGTGTCCTGCTGCCACAGTAAAAGCCAAATGCCACCCCATACCTATTAAATAAAAGAAGATAATCCTCAGAAATGTGTCAGGCCAGGTTATCCTGCTATCGTAATAAAGTAGACCATACTGCCAGTGACTCGATGTCGAGCATCAGGCGGTGGTTAACTAACCTGGCCACCCTGAGGACCAACAGCCTTGGGTGCCGAAGTCCACAGGGAAGGATGATGGTCTCCAAGTGGATTAAATCCCACTTGAATTCATCTTGATGGAGGGCAGCAGCTTCATCAATACTGGCCTGGGGCTGATGAGGACTTTATGTGCCAAAAGTGCTCAGGATCAGAAAGTGACTTGTGGAGCTGGATTAGTGGTACGGGTGTCATGCTGTGATGTGGAAAGCAGATGAAAGGCCATTGCATTATATTCTCAGGACAGTCTTCATGGCTGATTGCCATGAGGATTGCCTATACAATGGTACCTCATACAACTATGTTAATCCGTCGCTATATGATACATGCATCGTATAGCGATTTCCCCTATGGGATGCATTGTAGAACAATCTTTTTGCTAATTGTTTTTTCCCATTGAAAATTGTTGTACATTTTTTTTCCATAGGGAAAATTGTTATGCGGGATGCCATTCCCCCCAAAATCCTAATTGTTATGCAATTTCGTTGCTATACGGGGCGATTGTGGTATGAGGTTCCACTGTATTTGGATTCAGGTATGGCAGAAGAAGAATCCCTCAGAAACATTCTCATTCAGAGCCCTCTTTGTAGTGATTTGGCTCTGGGCAAAGACATTGCTATTCTCATTGCACAGATAATACTATTTGAGGAGAGTAGTAGCACCTCGCCTTAGCCTGCAAGAGAGGAATCTCTCTAGGCAGAGGAATCTAAGGGATGAATAAAAGGAAAAAAGGGTTAGGATCATGAAATTTGTGCAGAAAAAACGGGGTGGAAGTTTTTGGGTTTCTCCTCCCTATAGTATTGATTTTCAGGCATTGCTATTAATACTGATCTTGAGTTTTCTGAGCACAGTACGTGGGTTTCCGAGGCAAGGAAATTTGGAGTTTAATGTATTGTATTTAATTTTGTGATGCTGATGGTAGTTTAGACATTGCGGGTACTCTTTATTCTCTCCTTTCTCTTCTGTCCCCGCTTTGATGTAACGTTTAGGCAACCCCCTCCCTTTCTTTATGAGTGAACAGGAAGTACATGCTTTATGATCACGTCCATGTTTAGTCTGACCCTTAGAATGCAGAATTATACTCCTGGGAATTGCTGGAAGAATGTCCACTTCTGGCATTTGAGTCTGGTGGACATTTGTGTCCCTTTTGTGAGGATGGAGAAGGATTCACAGAGATCATTAGGTAGAATCTGTATGGAGATTGGTATCTACATCACCATTTAATTTTAAATAAGAGCATCCTACCACTTGATTTTAGTGTCAGGGTTAAGGAGAACTTGTGCAGTCTGTAATAAAGGCAAAAGTACTTCTGACCATAGACAAATACTTTTTTTTACCCATTAGGTAAAATATATACTCGAGTATAAGCCTTGTTTTTCAGCCCCAAAAATGGGAATCAGCTTATACTTGGGTCAATTACCATGACGGTCCCAGAACCGTGCCGGATTGAGATGTGCCAACAATTTAATTAATTTTACCATATTTTCATGTACAATGGAACCTCATACAACAGTTGCCCCGTATACAACGAAATCGCATAACAATTAGGTTTTTTTGGGGGGGAATCGTACAACAATTTTTCAATGGGGAAAACCACTTAGCAAAAAAAATTGTTTACGATGCATCCCATAGGGAAAATCACTATACGATGTATGTATCGTTTAGCAATTGTTTCGTACAACAACGAGCCCCATGGAACGGATTAAAATCATTGTATGAGTTACCACTTTGTATTTTGATTATAGAAACTCACTAGCAGCTGCTGCATTTCCCACCCTTGGCTTATACTCGGGTCAATCTATTTTCCTGGGTTTTCAGGTCAAAATTAGGTACCTCGGCTTATATTTGGGTTGGCTTATACTCGAGTATATACGGTAGTTGTTCTCCTCCCCTTACCCCTAAACATTTTTTCTGATTCTGGAACCCACTTCTTTGTGTCCTGAAAGTTAATTTAGACACCCCTTCCCTTTTGTTTTTTACACACTGGTATTGTGGCCTGAGAGTTTGACAACGTGTTGCACCAGATAGCATTAGCAAAAGAGAATTATCATGAGTTCAACAAAAGGTTTTCTTCTGTCTCACAGTGAGATATCAGATGGTAAACCAGAATTCCTGTTTTGGGGTCTTTTGGGGGAAAGAATTATAATGTGCTTATTTCCTCTTGGTAGGACCTGCCCCTGAAAGGGAACTTGCCAGTAGCATCACCACCATGTTCTTTCTAGCACTCAATTTAAGAGCAAAGAGAGTGAAGGATAAAAGTGGACAAAATATGAAAGGAAAGCCCAAATGTGTATTGTAGTAATGTAAAATTGTACTCGATAGTGCAGGCAAAGATGACTTAAGATGTTTTACAATCTACAGCCAGCAGAATATAAATGTAATTGATGTTTTAGTAATGGTTAGAATGTGGTGGCTTAGTGGTTAAGACGCTGAACTTGACATCTGGAAGGTTGGCAGGTCAGCAGTTTGAGACTTGGTACTGCACGACAGAGTTAACTGCCATCTCTGTCCCAACTCCTGCCAACCTAGCAGTTTGAAAGCGAGAAATTGCAAGTAGATAAATAGGTACCACTTCGGTGAGAAGGTAAACAACGTTCCGTGCCTGCCACGTGACCACGGAGATGTCTGCAAATACAAGATAGTGCTGGCTCTTTGGCTATAAACAGAGAAGAGCGCTGAACTCTAAGAGTCGGATATGACTGGCTTTTGAGCAAGGCTGATCTTTACCTAGAATACTAAGAATCACTCGCAGAATCAGATGTATAGCTCTACTGACATGCAGTGGTTAAGAATGGGTCCTTAGTCTGAAATGGTGGCAATTTGGGGGTTTCATTATGGCAAAAGTGGGGAATCCTTAGTCCCCTAGATTTTGTGGATCAACTTCTAGATGCCTCACTAGCGTGGCCAATAATCATGGATGGTGGGAGTGAAAGTCAAAAACATCTGGAAAGCCCAAGATTCTCATTCTCTTTGTTTAAGGTTTCATGGTGTGCAGATCTAGCTCATGCTCAATTCACCAATATGTTTTTATCCATAACCTTGCTGAAGAGAATGAGAGCAGGACAAGGGCACAGTAGGAGGGCAAATTTCCCCCCAGTAACGTTAGCCCTATATTTATCAGTTTGGAGGACAAGCAGGACTGATTCGGATCTTCCTCCTCTGTGACACCAAAAATGTCTTGAAGACTCTTAGGTCAACTAGATGGAATGTTTAGCCTGCTGTTTACAGCACCACAGGGGTGGACTGGCATGTCCTTAGACATGGTGACCAGACAACATCTTTGTTAGAGAGCACAAGACTGTCCCCAGAGCATTTTTACCCACACCGTTCTGGTCCCTAATCAAAAGGCTTCCACTTTTCTAGTGGGTAGGATTGCCCTGATTTGGATCTGTTCCAACACATGTGATCACTGGAACGGATCCAGAATAAGCCTTCCAGTTTGAATTTGTCGAATCCATGGCGGTAGCTTCACTGCAGGCAGTTTCTGAATCAGCCCTTTATGAGAAGGCAAAGATTTTTTTTATATAACATACAGAGCATCAACAATAGTTTATTACAGGGGTGCTCAAACTACGGCCTGGGGATAGATGCGGTCCCCGATGCCAATTCATCTAGCCTACAAAGCTCTCGTTGCTCCAGGAAGCATGCGGGTGCATTTTACTTCCGCTTCCAGGAGCAATGAGGGCTTCCAGGAGCAACGGATTAATTAGCATTGGGTGCCACATCTGGCCCCCAGGCCATAATGACTGGCTCCGTGAACCACGTGACCGGCCTACGGCCTGAAAAGTTTGAGCACCCCTGGTCTATTACATTCAAAAATGAATTAATATACATTTTAAAAATTAAGTAAGTGGTTCACTTATAAAGCCACTTTATAATATTGGCAGGAGCCATTTCCCTGTCATGCTTGATTAAATTGTTCTAATAAAGACCAATCTTATCAAAGTGATTCACACTAACTTGCTTCCTGCTGTTAGTGTAGCCGCACCCATTACACCAGGGGTAGTGTACTCTGTCCAGTTTATTAACACAGCTGCACCTATTCATCTTTAGCTCAAAACAGACTCACTATGTCTAGCTGTACTATCCAATAATATGATTTCACTCTAGAGACAAGCCCTTGGTCCATCTCGACTTTTATACCTATTTCTGACGTCAGCTCACTGACTTGCCCAGACATGCCCAGTCGCTGCTGGAACATGCATGCCACCAGGGGACATGATTCAGGTGAAGCAGCAGGCACAGTGGTAGCTGCAACTGTTATAATGTTCCCATGTAAGAATACATTACCCAATTACCAAACATTTGAACAGCTATAGCATACCTATAACTTAAAATCTGTACATGATGGGCAAATTCTGAGTTCAGATTTGGAATCAGCACACTCAATATCATGTAAATAACATGTGTTATTCCCAGTAGCAAAATCGTTGTGCAGTGTTATTAATACAGATGGCTAGGCACTGGGTGGATCTTGGTTCGTGGAAGGAAGTGCAGTCAGCACGTCGTCCTATGGCTTTTTCATTCTCATTTCATTCTCCCCTCACAGGGCTTTTTCCGACGAACCATCCAGAAGAACCTGCACCCAGCATACTCTTGCAAATACGATGGCTCCTGCATCATTGACAAGATCACCCGCAACCAGTGCCAGCTCTGCCGATTCAAGAAATGCATTGCCGTTGGCATGGCCATGGACTGTAAGGGCTTTGTGCCCACTATGGAGGGCTGTGGGGTTGGAAAGATGAGGAAGAGGGGTGATCTCAGTACCTTATCAGAGACACCGGGAGAAGGAATAGGGCCAGGAATGGGCATGCGTTTGGGTGACCAGGGATGGGGTGTACTTTTTTCTTTTTCTTTTTTGGCACATATAATTTTTATATATTCAGTACTTGAAAGGTCATGAGAACATCAAGGCTCTAAGCAAGTACTTCAGAATTGTATAAGGTGTCCCAGGAGTCATACTAATCAGAGTGCTTTCCCAAAAGACCATTGAGGCCCACTGATGGTGGCCAAAAAGGACTCCAGATTGCAGCAGGTGCCTTTATAGAGTTCTAGTTGGCTATGTATGAGACCCCAGCCTCCATTCACACCTCTCCATTTTTTGCCACCTCCTAGTGGTGCTGGATGACTCCAAGAGGGTAGCCAAGCGGAAGCTGATTGAAGAGAATCGGGAGAGACGGCGCAAAGAAGAAATGATAAAATCCATTCAGCATCGGCCAGAGCCAAGTGCAGAAGAGTGGGAGCTGATCCACATTGCTACAGAGGCACACCGCAGTACCAATGCCCAAGGCAGCCACTGGAAACAGAAGCGGAAATTCCTGGTAAATGTGGCCGTGGATATGATAAGCAAAGTTCTGTCATAAAGTGTCTCCTAATTTCTTGTAAGGCTTGGAAAAGGTACCTTTATGGATCACAGCTCAAAGAATAATGCCCAGTGATTATATAGGATTGCTTGGTCTGTGGTTGGTTCAGAGGTGGTGTTTTGCCTGGGCTTCCCTTTCTTGTTCAGTGTTCTGGTAGCAAAGCACAAGTTAGTTACTTCACCTGCCTCTTCATCTATACCAGGGGTTCCAAACCTTTTCAAGCTGGGGGCCGGGTCACGCTCTCTCAGTCAGCTTTGAGGCCTGGACAACCATTTTGCCTTACCTGCACAATGGAGGTGGCAGCCATTTTGTCCCAACAGCTTCAAAGGGGGTGGCTATTTTGTTTCTCGAATACCCTTGGAGGGGTGGGAGGCCACATGAAATGGTGCCATGGGCCGGATACCCCCTGATTTATACCAATGGGTTGTGAAACGGCAAGGCCCAAGGAGTGAGGTGGGAGGCCAACAGGATCAACAAAACTAGGTCCAAGGCAACACCAGTCACTACAGAAATGTCAAGGCAAAGAAATATTTCATATATTAGAATAATAAAAGTTGCAGATTTCTGCCCTCCCAAAAGTAGCAAAAAGTACAGATTTTCTGGCAAAGCTTTCATTATTTAACTGTGTGCCTTAGGACTTCAGTAACTATATCTTGTTAGTTTCATAATGCATACTTTTGAATTCTTTGAATTCTTCTTCAGGCTCTGCAAGTCATTTTTAAAGAAAATATCAAATATTGTATAGTTTCAAGATTTAGAGGTAGATCCACAAAAATTCTATTTTCAGACTTTCTCAAAAGTATTGAATTTGTCTGTCTGTCATTCTTTTTTTCGGGCAATAGTTTCGGATTCTGTCTCTTCGCAGATAATGAGGCTTCTGAAAAATATCTTCTATAGACAGATTGTTCTTTTCCCCAGGGCCGCCACCAGAAATTTCTGGGGCCCTACTGAGCAATCCTATTGCCCCCCCCCATGGCCCACCGGTCGGCCCCAGCCCACGGCACTATTCATGTGGCCTGCCGCTGCCCTCGCCACTACCGGAAGTGGCAGTGGACGTGTTTACGACAGCTGTAAAACACTCCCAGCATGCATAAACGCACTTGCGCCTGCCGCAAATGCTGCTGTAAATGTACCCATGGCTGTCATAAATGCGTTTGACAGCCGCAGATTCGTTTTACGGCAACGTTTATGGTGGGAGGAACCGTGTGACCAGCCCGCTCAGCTGTCCAGGGTGTGTGGCCCATGGCACAATAAGGTTGGGAACCCCTGCATTATGTGATTGGCATGGCAAAGCCACTCTGCTCATAAAAAAAATTAAGTACCAGGAAAAAGAATGGTAGCCTTGTTTTCTCTGTGACGAGCTTGTTTTCTGTACGTGAAAAACAAAACGAAAAGTATTTAGCTCTGAAGTTTCCTGTTGTATAGTCTGCAAATCAGTAGAGGCTGGATTTATATTTATTTATTTATTATGCTTTTTGTTGTCAGCACAGGCCTATGTTATTATCGCATAATAAAATGTGTTATAGTTTAAAGATCCCATTATAGGGTAAGGATTATAAATTCAAATTCTGTATTATGAGACAATATATTCATATAATCTTTTCTAAAACATTCTGAAAAACAGGTCCAGCAGTTTTTGGATTTGAGTTTCCATTTTTATGAGATTCTGTAGCACAGATAATTTAGGTTAATCTTTCTGTCTCAACTAGTACTGTACTAGTATTGTCTCACCTCCTCTATGGTAATAGAGTAGACCATACTGCCAGCAACTCAACACCGAGTTTCAGGTGGCCGTTAATTAACCTAACAACCCTAACCCAAAGTCCACAGGGAAGGTTGATGGTCCCCAAGTGGATTAAACCCCACTTGAATCCATCTGGATGGAGGGCAACAGCTTCATCAATACTGGCCTGGGGCTGATGAGGACTTTGCGTGCCAAAAGGGCTCAAGACCAGAAAGTGACTTGTGGAAGTGGAACTGGATCAATGGTACAGATGTCACACTGCGATGCAGAAGGCAGATGAAAGCCTCTGCATTATATTCTCAGGACAGTCTTCATGCCTGATTGCCATGAGGATCGCAAATACAGTACAGTATTCAGATACGGCAGAAGAAGAAGTAGACAAAGTTGATCAGCCCTATTTTCCAACTGAAACTGGTGTTATTTCTGGAACACCCCACCCAGTGATACAATGTTGGAAATTCTTGGCAACCGAACCCAAACCTCTAGGATTGTTTTCAATAACTTCTTTCAGTAATGCTTATTCCTTTTAGAACAGCAAGCCTGGCTGTTGTCCTTCTGCATCTTTGTTTAGACAAAAATCAAGCTCTTGCCTCTTTCTGGAGAGTGGTTTAAATCTAGAAGCAGGTTTTGCTCTTTATATACCAGTGATGGCGAACCTTTTAGAGACCGAGTGCCCAAACCGCAACCCAAAAAACACTTATTTATCGCTAAGTGCCAACATAGCAACAGGGGTGGAAGTAAATGCTCCCACTGGGCTGCTGGGCAAAGGGGCGGGGCAAACTGTTCTTGGGGGAGGGAGAAAGCGCTCCCATTGGGCTGCTGGGCAGAGGGGTGGGGCAAACTCTGTGCTGGGGGAGAGGAAGTGCTCCCATTGAGTTGCTGGGCAGAGGGATGGGGCGAACTCTGTGCTGGGGTGACTGCATGGATGCCCACAAAGGGCTCCGTGTGTCACCTCTGGCACACGTGCCATAGGTTCACCATCAATGTTCTATACTTATTGAACTAGGCCTTGATGGCAACTAAATTAGTGGGACTATAACAAGTGTACATTTTTCTTTCCCTCAATTAGAATTTGATAGAGTACCAGAAGCTGGACAGTAATGTTTTTGAGATCAAATGACAATCAGTTGACCACCCCTAGTGTTTAACCCCTTTCATATTAAGATTAGGGGTTCAATAGCAGTAGCAATTACATTTATATACCACCCCATAGTGCTCAGTGTACTCTCTGGGTGGTTCACAACTCAATTAGCATTTTGCCCTCAACATGTTGGGTACACATTTTACTGACCTCGGAAGGATGGATGGCTGAGTCAGCCTTCAAACTTGTCAGGATCGAACTCAAAACATTTTGGCTGCAGTACAGCAGTTTAACCACTGTGCTACCAGGGCTCTACTTGTGAGCTACTCAAGGCAACTCACAGGTAGATTTAAGAAACAGGTAACCTAAGGCATAATTGCATTAGAATAGTAAAACTCAAATAAACAGATTAAAACAGTCACAACTAAAGAAATAAGTTAAAACAATGCCATTAAAAGCAGCTTCCTCTGTATTGTATTTTCATGTGTGTGCCTTTGTGTACACATGCATACACACCATGAGAAGGTGAGATCACTTTTAATCAGTGGGACATATGTAAAAATATGCATGACTTTGTAGATGAAATCAGCTTGATTTGAAAGTGCTTAACATCTGTTTTGCCCGAGGGTAACGTACACATTAGAATAGACTTTTTTTTAAAATGAGAAATGTAGTCAGCATTTATAGCAAGCTTAGAATCAGCATATATGGTAATAGATATTGTTTTCACCTTCAGTAGCATAGTAAACGATTCAGACCTGCAGAAGGGCCTTTGAAGGGTTATATACTGGCTGAGCAGAGGGACACAGCTGTGACCTCTTCTCTCCATCCAAGGGCAGATGGGCCAGAAACACACACACACACACACACACCTAACTCAACCCCCTCCTCCTCTTAGTGTGGCTGGGATTTCTGGTATGGGGTGCCCTCTGCCGGCCATGATGCGCTAGCACCAGGCCAGGTCAGGACAGGGAGGTCACAGGAAGTGGGGTTTTAGCGTAAGGAGAGGAAGTCAGAGGCTAACAAGCTGGGTGGAAGAAGCATTCATCTCTTGCAAACTCTTTCCCTCTCCCAAAGTTTACAGTGTGGGACGAACTCCTTTCTAAATGTAGGAGGGTTGAAAAGTGCCAAGATAAACTGTTTTCTGAAATTTGAGGTGGGAATGATGTGAAATCATCTTAGTGCAATTATGATGCTGAAGTTTAATTTAATTTAATAGTCACATTTATGCTGCCGCCCCCTCACCATGGCGACTCCGGGTGACTTACACATATAAAACCACAACATAACTATACAAAACCAATGAAGTTTAAAAAATTAGAATATAAAATTGTTTAAAATTAACATACCCTCCCCCAGCAGCTACTGAAGTTAAGTAAACCCTGCTTTTTTATGCTTTTTGGCTGGAAGAAACACAATGTAAACCATATTGTGCTCTGTCATAGAGGAGCAGTTCGCCACCTTTATGCTCCCAAGAATTCGGCAGGAGTTTCCTGTATACTTCCGGTATCTTTACTAACACACTTTCCCCCTAATAGCCAAGCAAAACTTGCTGTCACTAAGACCCTCTACCACAGGGGTGGCCAAACTACGGCCCACAGCACCAAATCATCCGGTCCACGTCACTCACACCACTCCCGCAAGTGGAAATAAAACATGCCCACACATGCGCAAAACGCTGCTGTGACGCCAAAACTGCCAAAATGTGTTTACAACAGCGGCAGGTGCATATATGTCAGTGTTTTGCACATGTCCGGGTGCATTTTACTTCTGTTTTTGGTAGGAGGAACCATGTGAGCGACCCACTGAACTACGTTACCGGCCCATGGCCCAAAATACAGTAAACCTATTTGTGTGGATTCACAGAGACTTGGGCTTCTGGGAATTGAAGTCCAAGAATACCTGGAGTTCCAAGGTTTCCCCATTGCTGGAATAGGGTGTCTTTGTACAATTTTGAAATTAGGGGTGGTGATTTTACTACAGATGGAGGGGAGGTTGAAATCAGCTTTCGGTGGAGTCTTAATTTTGCTCCTTTTCTCTTGCTACTCCCAGCCTGAAGACATTGGCCAGTCACCAATGGCCTCCATGCCTGATGGAGACAAAGTAGATTTGGAGGCATTCAGTGAGTTTACGAAAATCATCACCCCAGCCATCACCCGTGTAGTGGATTTTGCCAAAAAACTGCCCATGTTTTCAGAGGTAAGCACTGGGTAGGCCGTACCAGAGGGTGGGAGAATAGCAGGAGAAAATGTTTGTGATTTTGAGCCGTCCGAAAGAAACAGGTATGACCCTTCTCCTTAACACTGCTCAGCATCCTACTGGTGATCCATACCAGCATAAGTGCAGTGGCATGAATTTTAGTGGTGGATTGCAAGTCACGCTTGCATTTTTCGATCATGCACCAGATCTTCACTAGATCATATTCCAGAACTTCTTCTGTGGACCAGATTCAGAGGTAAAATTGCTAGCATGCCAGATTTTTAGCAGTTTATCATGTTGGGTTGCTAATGGATAGAGCTAAACCAAAAAGAGACTTGATCATTTTTGACAGTGTCAAAAAATACCCTTTTATTTTTAAGTCGGAAGGTTTTACTTCCAGTATACTTTGCCTTCATCTTCTTTTTTGACTGGCTAGGAATAACCAGATGATCAGCCCTGCATGTTTTAACCTCACTTCAGAGAGCTAATTCCTACTTGGTTGGAATCACTACATGAAGAAACAGGCCCTAACAGTGGGGGAATGGCACCAGTTGAAAGATGGAAACAGCAGTTGATTCATAGATTAACAGTTAAAGAAAGAAAGAAAGAAAGCGGAGACTGAGGCAGAAGTTTGATGTGGGACGCATTTCAGAGACCTTTATAAGCACTCCCAAACCTCAGTGGGTGATTGCTTAATACAGACAAACAGATGCGGAAAATATCCAGGGTTATTCTAGATTTCTGTTTATTCTGAGTGCCTTCTTTAACAATTATGGATCTGGTTTTCTACAAAGGACTGAGCCTGTTTTCAGCATTGACACTTCAGGCCACAGGCCTTCTGAAAGCAGTTTTGTTATACAGTAAAACCTTGGGTTACAACTGCTTCAGGTAACGTTTGCTGTGGTTTATGATGGCAAATCCTATGGAAATGGCGTCCTGGGTTACGAATTTTTAATGGAATTGTTTCAGGTTACGACGATCAATTCGTGACCGTTTTTTACATTCTCAATGCATCCCTATAGATGTTTTGGGTTACAATATTTTTGCATTACGACAGAGGCTGTTGGAACGGACCGTCATTGTAACCTGAGCTTTTACTGTACAGTATTTACGGTACAGGACTACAGTGGCTCAAGTGTCTAAGATGCTGACTGGGAGGCGGAAGGTCAGCAGTTCGATTCCCGAGTACTGCGGGACGGAATGAGCTCCCGTCTTTGTCCTAGCTCCTGCCAACCTAGCAGTTCGAAAGCAAGAAATTGCAAGTAGATAAATAGGGACCACTTCGGTGGGAAGGTAACAGTGTTCCGTGCACTCCGGTGTCTAGTCATGCCTGCCACATGACCACGGAAATGTCTGCAGAAGCAGACAGCGCTGGCTCTTCGGCTTTGAAACAGAGATGAGCACTGAACCCTAGAGTTGGATACGACTGGCTTTAGAGCAAGGGAGACCTTTACCTTTATTTACGGTACTTTACTATTAAATTTAGCTCAGTTTCTTGAATTGCAAAAATGAAAAGCACATTTAGTATTTCAAAGGTAAAGGTTGCCCTTGCTCGAAAACCAGTTGTATCTGACTCTAGGGTTGAGTGCTCATCTCTGTTTATAGCCAAAGAGTCAGCACTGTCTGCGTTTGCAGATGTTTCCATGGCAGGCACGGCTCAACACCTGAGTGCACAGAATGCTGTTTACATTCCTACCGAAGTGGTCCCTATTTATTTATTTGCAATTTCTTGCTTTTGAACTGCTAGGTTAGCAGGAGCTGGGACAAAGATGGGAGCTCATTCCGTCCTGCAGTACTCGGGAATCGAAATCTGACCTTCCATTTGTCGAGTTCAAGGTCTTAACCACTTGAGCCACTGCAGAGGTTTCACATGTTAGTGCGAATAGTAACATCACAATTGTAAACTGCCATGTGTGCTGGTAGAGCAGGGATTCTCAACCTGCGGCCCGTGATGCCATTTCATGTGACCCCTCACCACCTTCACCACACCCGGAAGTGCCATGTGGTGGAGGAAGGGCAAAATGGCCGTCTGGCCCCCAAAACTATCTGAGGGAGCATGACCCGGGCCCCGGCTTTAAAAGGTTGAGAACTCCTGTTGTAGAGTAAAAAGATGGCTACAGATAAATGGAGCAAGTTAATGACAAAAACCAGGCAGATCAAGCCAAAAGGATACAGGTGGCAGGGAGGTGCTAGGAGCCATGAAGAAAGCAGAGAGTGCACAATGCTGCTGTAACCTGCTACTCAAGCATGACCAGATGGTTGTCTTGGAAATGTTCAATCAGATTCCTCGTGAAAGGAGCTACCTGGTGATTTGAGTGGAAGAGCAACGTATCCTGCAACTGAGATGGCTTTACAAAGAGTAATCAAAAGTCCCCACTTCAGGTTGCTTTCATAACCGAACTATATTATTTGATGTCCATTGCTCCTCATTTAAATTTTATTCACATCCAAACATGATGCCATCCTGCTCCTGGGACCATCTCCTCTTTGTTATATGGTCTTCCACATTAGTTCCATATAGCATGGAAAAGACCATTGTCTCCTCTATAGACCTCTTCTGGTTGAGTGAGCATGACTGACTCATACTTCTTTTTCTGCCTTTAGCTGCCTTGTGAGGACCAGATCATCCTTTTGAAGGGCTGCTGCATGGAGATCATGTCATTGCGGGCAGCTGTGCGCTATGATCCTGAAAGCGAGACACTGACACTAAGTGGTGAGATGGCTGTCAAGCGGGAGCAGCTAAAGAATGGTGGCTTGGGTGTGGTATCAGATGCCATCTTTGATCTGGGCAAGTCCCTCTCTGCCTTCAACCTGGACGACACTGAAGTAGCCCTGCTCCAGGCTGTACTGCTGATGTCGTCAGGTATGGACATCTTCACTACAGGTTTCTCCCTTCTCATTACGCTCAGATCCATTGGAATATGCTGTCCTACTCCTTCAATGTTCAGTCACACCAAGGTCTTTCTGACTAAGTATTGTCTGCCATGGTTGGCACTAGTTTTCTGGGTGTCACCTTGCAGTCTTTTCCAGTTCTGTCTAGATTCTAGACCAGGGGTTCTCAACCTTTTCCAACCATGGGCCGGACCACACACCCTCAAGACAGCTGAGCGGACCAGACATATGGTTCCCTCCACCATAAATGCTGCCGTAAAATGCATTCACAGCTTTCATAAACACGTTCACAACAGTTTTGGGTGCATTTACGGTGCAGCCATTATTTGGCTGTTTTTGCCGCTTCTGCCGCATCTGGCAATGGTGGTGGGAGTGGAAGCAAGGGTGGCACTTTTTTAGCTGTTTTCACCGCTTCCAATGCTTCCGACGGTAGTGGGAGCAAGGGCAGTGGGCCACACATGAAATGTCATCGTAGGCGGGGTCTGGCCCATGGGCCATAGGTTGCGAACCCCTGTTCTAGACTCTAGAACAGGGATGACCAGCCTTGGTGCTCCACATGTTCTTGAACTTCAATTCCCAGAAGCCCAGATCAGCAGGAGTGCTGACCTGGGCTTCTGGTAATTGAAGTCCAAGAACAACTGGAGTGCCAAGGTTGGCCATCCTTGCTCTAGAAGATGCTGGATATTTTACCTGAATCCTGTTGCAATGCAGAGCATGGGCTTTACTACAGAGGCCTTTACTTGCCAAACCTCTTGAACCATGACTACAAAGCATGTATGGGGTGTGTTTGGATACGATGTAGAGTCAGTGGAGGCATGGAGAAGCAAGGGAAAGAATAACAGGGGAAAGAATAACAATAAGATAGGGAAGACGTTGGCCACTTAATGACTAAGTTGAAAAGGAGCATGTTCAGTTAGCTGAAAAAGTTAAATTGGTCTTTGAACCAAGGGGCATGTCTATTTTTCTGCCTTGAGGTTTTGTCCAGGGTGGCAGCCAGAACATCTTTAGGATTGGAAAGAGACTCGGGGTTGCCATATCTCCTGAAGCTCAAGTTCTATATCCTGATGATTCATGCTGGGCAATAAAAGAGTGGCACCAGGTAGATCAGGTGTAGAGGCCTGGTAGTATTACAGTAAGACCAAAAAAAAGACACTTGACTGGGTTTTGCCTGGCTATCAAGTTAGCTCGGGGGTTCCCAACCTAAGGCTCGTGGGCAGGATCCAGCCTGCAGTGACATTTCATGTGGCCTCCCACCCCTCCAAGGGCATTTGAGAAACAAAATGGCCACCCCTTTGAAGCTGTTGGGACAAAATAGTCACCCCCATTGTGCAGGCAGTGCAAAATGGCCGTCCAGCTCTTGAAGCTGACTGAGGGAGCATGACCCAGCCCCCGGCTTGAAAAGGTTGAGAACCCCTGGGTTAAATAGCAAATTATGAGATTTCTCAAGTCAGGTAAAATACAGGGAGGAAAACCTTCCTTATTAATTCTAGCTCCTCAGTCTGAAAATATACTTCTATAGTTTTAGACTCTTAGAGTTTTAGAGCTTTTTAGGGGTTAAATGTGTATATGTGAGGTGGCAGTACAGTATGTTGATAATTTTGTATAGTTGCATTTTGTTTAGGTTTTGTTGGGTCGATAAGTGGTTTTTCAATCTCGTTCTGTGCAGGACAATGACAATAAAGATTTATCTAATCTAATACTTGTTTCTCTTATAAAGAAAGAATGGGAGTTTCTTCTTCTTCTGTGTCTAGGCCAGACGTGAAACTGCTAAAATGAAGCCACCTTTTTGGTGAGTTCATTCTTCAGTACCCTTCGCCTGACCTAGTTTGAGACAGATTAGCTGGCACAAGGTGGCCGTTGCTCAAGGTATGCCCGACTGTGGTTCAAAAATACCACAATATTTGAGGAGGCTCTTTCTGTATATCCCCAATGGGAGCTTAAATCAGCCTAACACCGTCCTCTCTCCTGTTTCACTTGCAGACCGCAGTGGGCTGATCTGCGTTGACAAGATTGAGAAATGCCAAGAGACCTACCTACTGGCATTTGAACACTACATCAACTATCGCAAACACAACATTCCCCACTTCTGGCCCAAGCTCCTCATGAAGGTGACTGACCTGCGCATGATTGGGGCTTGCCATGCCAGCCGCTTCCTGCACATGAAGGTGGAATGCCCCACAGAGCTGTTCCCCCCACTCTTCCTCGAGGTCTTCGAGGATCAGGAAGTCTAGGGTGTGGGGAAACGAAAAGGGGCAAACAGGGTGGCATGGGAGAATTGGGGACATGGAGCAATTTTGGGACTGGGGGCGATGTCTGGACTTGGGCCGCCGCGCCCTCACCTCATCTCCTCGGACATAACAGATTTTCAGTTGTTGTTTTTTTATTTTTTATTTTTTGGTTCTGTTTGTTCTTTTCATTTTTCTTTTCCATTTTGTTTTTTCTAAATATTGCACGTCAGCGTCAGTGAATCACATGGATTGGGGAGGCAGGGGCATTGTGGATAGGGGTTGGGCCACCACAAAAAAGGTTGAAACTATACAAAAATATAAGGTAGACTTGTGCAGTAGCCAATACTTTCTTTTGTCTAGGCCCGTGATGGCAAACCTTGGCATTCCAGATGTTCTTGGACTTCAATTCCCAGAAGCCCAAGCCCCCATGAATCCAGACAAATGGGTTTTCTGCAATTCATCTGGCCCACGCCGCCCCCATCGCTCTGGGAAGCAGAAGTAAAACGCGCCTGTTTGGGCATGTTTTACTTCCGCTTTCAGGAGTGACAGGGGCGACGGGGGGCAGATGAATCGCAGCAAACCCATTCGTGCAGATTCATAGGGGCTTGGGCTTCTGGGAATTGAAATCCAAGGACATCTGGAGTGCCAAGGTTCGCCATCACGGGTGTAGACAGACTCTGGAAACAAAATAATTAAGTGGGGCAGATAAGTATTTTCTACTACCCCCTCACGTCACCCTCCCATGTATTTTGCTTCCTCTGATCCCATTTTGTCCTCAAGTTATCTCTGCAGAGTGAGATCTCCGTCTTTAATTTTGACACAATAATAAGAGGAGTTATCCAAATCACATTTTCCCATTTTCCGCCAAAAAGGGGGAGAAAACCCACCCTTTTGTTCTTCTTTCCGTTTTCCTGACCCCACAGCACTGGAAGCCATTGGCCCCTCTCTAACTTAGCCCTGATCAAACCTCTCTTGTTTAAATGGACTTGATTATCAATATATATAAATATATATATATATATATGTTTCTTTTGCACATAACAGTCCCAGGAAACGTCAGAGTGTGTTTGGTTGTTTTATTCTTGTCTTCATTTTCTTCTAGAACTTATAGCATTTAGTTACCCTCCCTGGAGGCTAAAATATTTAAAAAAATGCACTTTTTTGTAAAAGAAATAAAGTTTTTTTAAAAAAGAAAGAAAGAAAAGCAATTGTGAGAAAGAGAGAGAGGACGAGAGAAAAATCCTATTAAATTATTTGAGGGAGAAGGCAGGGAGGGGTACAGGGGGAAGAAAGTCGCAGGTAGTTTGGCAAAAAAACCCCAATGTAATAAATCACAGGTTGAGGCTCAAGGTCCGAAGTGAAGGACAAATGCACTTTGAAAAACACAGACTCCCCCTTTCCGCTACTTCCCTGGTGGAGACACAGGTGATTGAATAAGAGATCTATTTTATTTTGCTTTGAATCGCACTGCGGGGCTTGAGTCTGAAGGGTGCCAGTTTGTCATTCCAGTGCTGAGGGGTCATATGCTACCAATCTCCACCACCACCACCCCATCCCTAAAAGCTGCCCCCCCCCCAGGCTTCAGCCAATCTACCTCCATATTGGGCAAGGTGGGGTGGGTGGTTTAGCTCCCCGGTCGGTCCCCCCCCCCGCCTATGCTGCCTCCACCCCAGCTCAAAATGTTCCCACTGGGCTTTTAAAATGGCTCTTGCTAGTTCTTTGCACATGCTTTCCCACGCCACGTGGCGGTACACTTCTTGCTGCACTAGTATTCTTGCTGCCCTAGCCACACTCTTCTAGATCCTTCTCTCTGGAGAAATAAGGAGCCGGAAACCCTGACTCTTCATTACTCCCAAGCTAATGAGTTAGGGTTGGAGACTATTTTCTTTTTCTTTTTTTGTCATCGTCGTCGTTTTGTTTTGCAAATGGCACTTAATCAAGATAGAAAACAAGAAAAATGCTAACGTTTTTTCAGGGAGATCGCAGGAACCCTCGTGTAAGCCAGAAACCTGTAGATTTCCTAGCAGTAAGAACTTTTGAGACAATGAGCTCTGTGTTAACCTAATTGGGGAGGGTGCCAAGCGTGTCATTTTCTGCTTCAAAAACTTTCTCCTGTTATATCTTATGCCCCTATATGTACCTTTAAATCTCAAGTCCCATTGTAGCACCAATTATAGTCATGCCTGTGAAAAGAAAGACAGTTCTTTTTTAAGTGTCTCTCCCCATGGCAAATACCAGGGGGAGAAGGGGGGAGAATACTGTTTCTTTAGATGGGGCTTCCCTACGAGATCCAATTTACACTGCCCTTTTCTAAGTGCAGTGGGTTGAAGAAATCATGTTCTAGTGCACTCCCCTTACCCAGTGTGGTCTCTTCTGCCCACTCTTAATGCCATGGGTAGAAACCAAGACATTCACCTCTTTAGTTTCAGGTTCCAGGAACTTAGAAGACATCCAGTTGGAGACTTGGTGGGCATACTCAATCGAAACCAGCTAAGCCGGTCAAGAGAGAAGCGCCTAAGTCACAGTGATGGTGAACCTTTGGCACTCCAGATGTTCTTGAACTTGAATTCCCAGAAGCCCTGCTCAGCAGGAGCTCTGACTTCGGGCTTCGGGCAATTGAATTCCAAGAACACCTGGAGTGCCAAGGTTCATCATCGCTGGCCTAAGATATCAAACTGGGTCTCGCTGTTGTTGAGTGACACATGTTGAATTTTATTTTGCTTTCTGCTTGTCTGTTTTATCTTGGTGGTTTGAGAAACAGGCAGAACCTCTTAATGCTCTGGTCAGCCCCTTTGACGAGGGACACAGAAGGGTGGCAGTGAGGTCTAGGCCTTCATATCCCGTTGCCCAAAGCGGACTTCTACCAGCAAGTCCCCATTGCCACAGACACCGGGTTTGCCTTCACACGGCTCCATTGCTTCTGGATCGGTGGTGAGGGATGTCTGAGGGTTGGCCAGATTTGGCTCTGGAACCTCCAGTTGTAACTCTCAGTTCTAAAGATTGGAGAGGGGGGTATTTTTAAAGGAAAAGAAAAAAGACCACCAGCTTCCCGCCTTCTTCCTTCTGTCTGTTTCACCCTTAATGCATACCAGACTGTGATCACCTTAATGCAAGTATTTTGGCACTTAACATTGTTAATGGGTCAGACTCCTCACCTGAGCCGCGTCTTCTGTGATCGATCCACCTTCTGTCAATCTGCCAGCCAGACTTCTTTTGCAATTGTAATGTAATATTATTGGGGGGAATGGGGTAATATTTTTTTTACTCCCCACTTCCCTTCCTTTCTCCCCCGCCCCCCCAAGTCACTTGGTTTCCATTGGGATAAAACAAACCCTTTTTACCTCTTACCTCATTGAAGACGCCGTGGGAAACGTTATATGTGAGGTTGGGTGCATGTCAGATGTACCGTTTGAAGGTTTCAGAGGCCGGCGCATGGAGAATACAGCTCCACTTTAAGCTAATATACAGAAAATATATATATAAGTATGTATAATTTTTTTTTAATTAACAAAAATCTTTGTACGGGTCTGTTCACAAAAAAGAAAAAAAATGAAAAGAAAACTCATGCAAACGAAATTGGGGTTGGAAGAAAAAAAGTAGTGTTTTTGTTGTTGTTGTTGTTTTAATCATCTTTAAATAACGTGGAATTCATCGGGATGTCCTATGCTGAGATGACATTGAATAGGGCCTGGAATCCTAAATAAGAGTGCAGCATGATTGGATTATTTTCTGGGCAGTGATGTTTCCTGGAAGCATAGAATTTGGTGCCGACTTGAGAGTCTTATTTAAAAAGAGAGAGGGGAAGACAGAGCAAGTTCCTTTTGTAAAGAGATGCTTGAAATCTTGATGAAATACCAAACTAAGAGCTCTGTGGGATTCCTAATGGTGCAGAGTATAGGACTCCAGTGCAGGAGAATACATTACACTGCACAACAACAATTTTGCTACTGGGAATAACACATGTGATTTCCATGATATCGAGTGTGCTGATTCTAAATCTGAACTCAGAATTTGCCTATCACGTACAGATTTTAAGGTGTCCTATAGCTGTTAAAAGAGTCGGTAATTGGGTAATGTATTTTTACATGGGAACATTGTAACAGTTGCAGCTACCACTATGTCTGCTGTCGCCTCAGCTGAATCACGTCCCCTGGCGGTATGCATGTTCCAGCAGCGGCTGGGCATATCTGGGCAAGTCAGTGAGCTGACGTCAGGAATAGGTATATAAGTCGAGATGGACCAAAGGCTTGTCTCTAGTGTGAACCCATCTTATTAGAAAGTACAGCTAGGCCATAGTGAGTCTCTTTTGAACTAAAGATGAGTAGGTGCAGCTGTGTTAATAAACCAGACAATTTTTGCTACATTTGTGGCAAATATACCCCACTTGATCAACACAAGAACCTAACCAAAAGGATGAGATTTGCTTACTTAAGATCCTGATATCCTAGGCAGAATCAGATTTCGGATTTGGATTCAGCGGACTTGATTTAGTATAGGACACATGGATTAGACCAAGTAGCAGACAATGTTTATTTTTTGTGATGCAGTGTTATATGCAAAATAAGCATGCATATGCAATTTTGCTTAATTATTCAGCTCCTCCCCCCCCCCCCCAACAGCAAAATTCATCTTATTCTTGATGTGGGATTTAAATGTTTGTTTTCAAAGTACAGAGCTTACGCAGCCTGGGTGGTATCCTTACCGGCTGTCTCCCCATGGAACCACATTTATTCTCCATTAATTATCTTGAGGGCATGTCGTTTCAGAAATATCTTGCCCAAAAGACGCACTGACTTGTTGAAATGTGGGAAAGGGGAAACATCTGGCAGTTGGCTTCTTTGGGGGAGTCAAAATACCTTTTGTTCCCCTTGAGAGATGGCCAGTTTGATGCCCATTGCAATAATGATTGAGAAAGCATCCAAAGACAAGAGACTGCAGTCTGGTTGGACAACCCATTAGCCTGGCATATTCTCCTTATACTTAAATTGTAACACAGATATATCCTGTATATGTATATATCCATATGTACACTATGGCCCCTATAAATAGAAACATGGGTTCCTTTGTGCTCACTTTAGCATTTCCAGAAGAAAAAAAAACGGAGAAGCAGAGAGCTCACCAAGAATCACTATTAATGCTGCCCCTTCTTGCTGCAACCCTCCCATTTTTAAAACCTCTCATGACCCCCAACTGGCTAATGCAGCAGGTCTTTTATAAATAAGCATTACAGAGATATTTTCACACTTTAAACTGTTCCCTTGTTAACACCTGTATTGTGCAATTATGAACAAAGTAGCAAAAGAGTGTGCGTGCCCACATTTTTATATTCTGAAACCTGTTTTTATGCAACTTGGCCTGCTCAGAGGTTCGCAACCTACAGTCTGCAGGCCAGACCCGGCCCGCAATAGCAA
Source organism: Bradypodion pumilum (assembly GCA_035047305.1). Classification (NCBI taxonomy): domain Eukaryota; kingdom Metazoa; phylum Chordata; class Lepidosauria; order Squamata; family Chamaeleonidae; genus Bradypodion; species Bradypodion pumilum. The sequence continues at coordinate 13,964,302 of JAWDJD010000008.1, forward strand.
ATCATCCGGCCCACAGCAATGACCCCCGGAAGCAGACGTGGACATGCTTACAACAGCTGTAAATGCGCCTGCTCAGACACACCCACCCCTGAAGCTGCCACAGTTTACGGCAGTGTTTATGGCAGGGGAAACCATGTGTCCGGGCCCGCTCAGCTATCTGAGGGGTGTGGTCCGGCCTGTGGCACAAAAAGGTTGAGAACCCCTGATTTCACTGCAATTAAATAAGGCCACATTGGAAGGCCGCATTAATGTAGTTGTAATCAAATAATTTAGCTGTAATCAAACTGGTGGCTTAGTGAATAAGATGCTGAACTTGAAGACTGGAAGGTCAGCAGTTCAGGAGTTCGAGACTTGAGTGCTGCGTGACAGAGTGAGCTCCCGTCTCTGTCTCAGCTCCTGCCAACCTAGCAGTTCGAAAGCAAAAAATTGCAAGTAGATAAAGAGGTACTGCTGTGGTGGGAACATAACAGTGTCCCATGCACTCTAGTGTCTAGTCATGCCTGCCACATATCCATGGAAACATCTACAAATGCAGACAGTGCTGGGAGATGAGCACCAGACCCTAGAGCCAGATACGACTTGCTTCCGAGCATGGGAGACTTTCCCCTTTACCTAATCAAACAAGGCTGTGTTCAAAAACCTTCAATTAGATATACTTTTAAATGTACATTATTTTGTAAAAATCTAACTACTATGTAGTTAATAATTTTTAAAAAATGAAAGCTATTTGTTAATTTTAAAGTTACTAAAATGAAATAAAAATATAAAAGACTAAAAAAATGTATTTTTTTAAGAAAAGATTTGTCCTGTAAAATCTGGATTCAGTCAAAAGGCTGCACTTAAGGTCCAAGAAGGCCACATGTGGTTTTAAAGGCTGAAGGTTCCCCACCCTTGTTTTAGGCTAGGGATTCTCAACTTGTGGCCCATGGACTGGATGCAGGAAGTACCATGTGGTGGAGGAAGGGTAAAATTGCCGTCCGGCCCCTGAAGCTGTCTGAGGGAGCGTGACCCAGCCCCCGGCTTAAAAAGGTTGAGAACTCCTGTCTTAGGCTGTGAAGGAAGACACAGAAGCTCTGCAGTTTTTGAATAGTGAATCAGAGGCTCAGCATGTCAACATAGGAGCTTGTCGTATAGGGAATTGGTCCGCTGGCCCATCTAGCCAAGTACTTTCTACTCTGAGTGGCAGCCATTTTCTAAGGTCTCAGGTAGAAGTGTTTCCAGTCTTAGCTGCCTGGAAATTAATTGAAATGCAATGGAGGACACCAGTGAAAAATCTTGATGTTTGGGGGGGATTATTAGGCAGAAGAACAGCCAGAGTCTGGACTCTGTCTTCTTTTTCACATCCAAAGGAGGGGGGAAATAAAGCATTTTTAAACCGGATATGCCATAGCAGCTCGAAAGCAAGAAATTGCAAATAGGAACAACTTTGGTGGGAAGGTAAACGGTGTTCTGTGCGCTCTGGTGTTGAGGCGTGTCTGCCACGTGACCACGGAAACGTCTGCAGACGCAGACAGCGCTGGTTTTTGGGCTATAAACAGAGATGAGCATTGAGGCTTGTGGCCCAGATACGGCTGGCTTTCGAGCAAAGGCAACCTTTACCTGTGCTGTAACAGGAGGTGGCAAGAACTAATCTGGAGACCTTACTTGTACAATACAGATTCCCAGCCACTGAACTGGAACCCACCAAGTCAGATAAAAGTTTGTTTAGCTCCAAACTGGAACCACCAGATGTTTAAAGTGTGTTTCTGTAGCAGGTTTTCAAGGGGTACATAATGTTAATGCACATGCACCCTGCCCGTAAGCACCACCACCCCCTTTCTGGATGCTAGTTCCTTTCACACATCCAGGTATTCCTGCACTAATCTAACTTTGTTTTTTCCACTATGCAAGAATCCTCTTGTTCACGTCCCCCAGGACATGGGGTCTCTCTTCTTGTCTTTCTCTGTAACCCTACCATGCTCATATCATCTTTCTCTCTGTCTGCTTCCACCTTCCTGGGAAACCACAGTTCCCAGCATGGCCACACTCTTCCTCCCGCCAGAGTCCTTCTGCATATAAAAGAATGAGTGAGTTGGCAGAGACAATTGTCTGCTCAGGAATGGATCGTAACATAAACAGCAGCTTCATTGAGTTGGATCTCCGGCTCTGAGCTGGAGGGTCAGTCCGTGAATTGTGCCGATCGAACTACGACTGGTTCCTATTCACTTGCATCCCCTGCTGTGTCCTCATATCTAAAAATGCAGGCCATAAGAATATATGGAGCTGCCTGACATTGAGTCAGACCATTGTTAGAACAGTACAATTTGTTCTGCCTGGCAGCGGTTCTTGGAAGTCCTGGAGGTTTTTGCTGCATGAGATCCTTCCATTGAAGGTCCTTGACGCAAAGCACACATGCTGCTGCTGACCTACAGTCTTTCCCCCAAATCATGTTTTGATTCAATCAGTATATATTATTGTGAAGGTCAGTTTTCCCAGCCTTCAAAAATTAAGACCTGCTCCAGAAATTCCCAGGTACGCCTCAGAGATTTGCTGCGAAACTTCTCCAAATAAAGCACTGGAGGAACTCTCGCTTTCTTTGAAAGAAGGGAGGGTAAATACTTCCGGATCTTGATTGGGCTTCAGTTTGGAAATTTGGTTGGGAATGAACTCCCAGAAACCCCCAACTAGTATTGTCAGTGGGCGTAGTAGCTGGGAAATCTGAGAGAAGTAGTGGTAGGGAAAATATCCTGCCACAAATTACCCAAGTCATGTCATTTCAATTTTAAAGGTTTTCAATGTGCCCTAAAAGCCAGAGTAATACTGAAATTGCAATTGGCTGGCAGATTAGATTACAGTGGTGGCCAACTTTGTCACTTCAGGTGTTCTTGGACTTCATTTCCCAGAAGCCCAAGTCAGCATACCTGTCAAGTATCCCGGATTGAACGGGATTTCCCGTATTCCTCTGCTTGTTCCTCCCCTTTCCTGCCACCGTCCCATATTTGAACTGCGGGGAAAGGTTACTGTGCACGCACACCCATCGCAAATGGGCTCTGCGCATGCGCAGAGGGGTTCTGTGCATGCGCAGATGAGTTCTGGCGGCGCATGCGCACCCGGGCCGGAGCAGATCCCGTATTTCCAGGAGCCATGCTTGACGGGTATGCAAGTCAGCACATCAGATGATCAGAGCTTCTGGGAACTGAAGTTCAAGAACACCTGGAGTGCCAAGGTTGGCCACAACTGGACTAGAACTTGATCTTATATTCTTGTTTTAATTAAATGGTAGAGAATTCATTAATTATCCAGAGCACGCTGATAAAGCCGGTTATTATCTCTGCCACATTGCAACAGTTATTTTGACATTGCCAATGGGAAGAAAAGGACATTTGCATTGCTTCTCAGCCTTGTTCACAATTATCAGTAGATCACGGCAACACCAAGTGATGGATTATATTTGTAACTGGGCGGCCAGCAGGTTGAATTTTAATGTTTTTCCACATACAGTACACAAGAGAATTTACCAAGTTAGCAGCCAGCCACTAAGTAAGCAGCATGCATGAGTGAGCCAGTCTGGGATAGAAATATATATATATATATATATATATATATATATATATATATATATATATATATATATATATATATATATATATATATATATATATATATATATATATATATATATATATATATATATATATATATATATATATATATATATATATATATATATATATATATATATATATATATATATATATATATATATATATATATATATATATATATATATATATATATACATATACATATACATATATATATATATATATATATATATATATATATATATATATATATATATATATATATATATATATATATATATATATATATATATAAAATTTCTGAGAGAGTGGCTTGAGAGAAAACTGTTGTATGTACAGATTCATTCTCTCATCCCAATTTCCCTTCAAGTAAAAAGGGTTATGAAATAGTATGAAAGCCTATTTAAGCTGAGGCAGAAATGTATGTACGGCACAAAAATTTAGAAATGTCACCCTGTTAATGAGGGTGGCAGGTTTTTTGAAATAATATTTTAAACAGTTCTGAAATGTCCACATGAAAATACACATCTAAAAATAGACTTTCCCTCTTCCTGCTCACACGGAAGAGAATTATCTTCTAACTCAGTAGTGTCTGGTACATGGGCAATAGCTCTAAAATGGATAGGTACCGCTATCCTACGAACATCCCTTAAATAATAATAAATACAGCTTAAGCCTTTGTGAACTGAAAACATAAAACTTTTCTCTCAGAAATATTGATCTCCTTCGTTTATGGTCGTGGGTCGTGCATATGGGACTCGGCACAGAAGACCATTCTGGAACATTCTAGAGCTTTTTCTAATGTTCCGCTAACAACCTTCAGTCAGGGAAACCCTGTGGGCTATAATATTACCCTGCGCATTGATATAATGCCTCTGTTCAGTATTCCTTCTGGATTGCCATTTTAACAGTCATGTAGCAGCGCTTCTCTTAAATTATTTTCCTCTGAAATTTCCTCTACTTTTCCTGGTTTTCTTCTTTCTTTTCTCAAATTCAGCATCTTAGATTAGTTGACCACAACCCCATGATTAATTTGAGTTACAGAAACACATATTAATTGTGTCTCAACCCCCAATTTGTCGTAAACGCTACAAGCAGGGACCTCCAATCTTGATTTTTTTCCTCATCATCTGAAGGCGTTTGTGCTTTAATTTCATTTTAAATGGAGGCTTTGTTGACGTTGCACATTTGCTTTTTAAACAGCCCCCACCCCCCATGGACATTAACAAATTTGTGTACAATGTTCAAAAGCCCTCTTATTTTCATCCCCCTCTTCCCTGTCATACGTATACAGAGGATGATGATGCTAGTCCTTGACTCTTGAAGCTACTTTTTCATCAGTCATCCTTTCAAGCTCCTGCCAACCTAGCAGTTCGAAAGCAAGAAATTGCAAGTAGATAAATAGGGACCACTTCGGTGGGAAGGTAACAGCGTTCCGTGCGCTCCGGTGTCTAGTCATGCCTGCCACATGACCACGGAAATGTCTGCAATAGCAGACAGCGCTGGCTCTTCGGCTTAGAAACAGAGATGAGCACTGCACCCTAGAGTCGGATACGACTGGCTTTCGAGCAAGGGAAACCTTTACCTTTACCTTTACCATCCTTTCAAGCCCTTCTTTAGCTATTCCCCCACCCCTAGTTGTTCTGTTTCAGGTCTCCAGTGGATCATGATGTCCCTTCATCATTTTAGAGGAGGTGACCCATAAACAATTTCTGTCATGCCTTTTTGCTCCCAAAAAAAGCTCTGTACAAACACTGATTGAAAGTCGATTTGTCTGCTGTTCAACCATACTTTAACCATTTTATTTGTCCAAGGGCAAAGGTGGTTTGTGACTGAGGTAATATGGGGTTGCTCCTCTGAAATTTGGAGGTGAGGCATCTTCCTTTCCAGCTCTTCGAGCTGTCCTTGGTCAAGAATAATCATCATCATCTTAGAGTTGGATGGGACCCTGTGAGTCCAGCCCCTGTCAAGATGGCACAGTGGGGACTCAAACTCCCAACCTCTGGTTCTGCAGCCAGATACCTAAACCAGGGATTCTCAACCTGTGGGCCAGATGTGGCCCATGGCACCATGTCATGTGCCCCCCACCGCCTCTACCACACCAGGAAGTGCCATGTGGTGGAGGAAGAGCAAAATGGCTGTCCGGCCCCCAAAGCTGTCTGAGGGAGCGTGACCTGGCCCCTGGCTTTAAAAGGTTGAGAACGCCTGACCTAAACCTCTGAGCTGTCCAGGAATTCAAAGATAACAGCTACATTCAGTGACTTTTGGTCTATCATTTATGGCCAAACCCTCTGTATGCACAAAAGCTAGTATCAAGGACCTAATTGTCCTCATCCCACCTCCTTAATGTCTTCATTGAGAAGAAAGGCTTTTCTTTTACCACTCTAGCTTTGCTTACTGTTATCCTGATTTAATTTTGTTCTGCTGTCCTCTTGAATGGAAGACTTTCCCTTTTGTTTTGGTAGGAGGCTGTCCATAGGGTTAACTAGTACCCTTTCTATGGGTTGGGTGGGGACTGGGCACAACAAAGACATACTCACACACTGTATTACCAATTGCACATTATTTATAAAAATGCCACAGATGAAACCAAAAGCTGTCTCTTCACCATCACCAGCATACCACCAGAGAACAAGGCAAAATAGGCAGTATGACACTTCCTAGAGAGAACCAGTTTAGTGCAACTAGTAACATCCACAGACTTGTATCCTTCAGCAAATGAATATGTACACGCGTGTAGGTGTGCCCAAGTATGTTATTTCATATTGTGTTTGTCCAAATCTGTCCACACCTAGCTGTAAACTTCAGCCTGGTATCTGAATGTATATTTGCCATGCATTAATACCTAAGCTTGGCTTAGGTTAAGATGCTGAACTTGACAACTGGGAGGTCGGCAGATCGGCAGTTTGAGACCCAAATTCCTCACGACAGAGTGAGCTCCCGTCTCTGTCCCAGTTCCCGATGACCTAGCAGTTTAAAAGCAAGAAATTGCAGGTAGATCAATAGGTACCACTTTGGTGGGAAGGTAACAGCGTTCCGTACACTCTGGTCTCTAGCCATGCCTGCCACATAACCACGGAAATGTCTGCAGATGCAGACAGCATTGGCTCTTTGGCTGCAAACAGATGAGCACCCTACCTTAGAGTTGGATACGGCTGGCTTTCAAGCAATGAAGACCTTTACTTACTACCCAAGCTTAGGAGCATTACATGTATGCAGTATGGATCAACTCAGGTGTGTGTACCTCAGTTCTTGTGTATGCGTATTATGTTTGTTGTTGATAAGCAGGCTGTCCTTGCATTTATATTGTAATTTTCTGTTGAGCGTGACGATGGCTAGATTCCACCACCCGGTTATGGAGACAGACTCCACACCTGCTTGACTGACTCTGTGTGTACACTATGTGCTCCTGGCTGTACAAAGTGTCTTGACATGCCGTGCTTTCTCTCCTCTGCGTATTTTAAACAGGAGTGTCTGCTCACATCATTTCAGAGCATTGCGCTTCAGTATGTTGACCGTGGGCAAGTCATTGTGCTTGATGGTGGCAAGTGTTGGGGGCCGTGGCTTTTTCCTTGTTGCACATTTGGTGTTATGGGGCCGAACCTTTGGGTCTGTCGGCAACACCTTTCCTTAAGTCTGTGATGGCGAACCTTGGCACTCCATATGTTCTTGGACTTCAATTCCCGGAAGCCCAAGCCCCCATGAATCCGCACAAATGGGTTTACTGCGATTCATCCGGCCTGCGCCGCCCTCATCGCTCCTGGAAGCGGAACACTTGGGCTTCTGGGAATTGAAGTCCAAGAACATTTGGAGTGCCAAGGTTCGCCATCACTGACTTAAGTGGATACTCTTGAACTATTGCTGTGACTGGAACCGAAAAGCGTCACCATTGGGATCGGCTGCTTTACAGAGTTGCAGCAGAGCTAAAATAGGCATAATTTGCATGCCTATTTGCATAGGAATGTGACTAAGCAAGGATATTTCTGTGTCTGGTTTTCAGGGGCAGAGGTTACTTCTGGTATCGCCATACCGGCTTTCAGTATTACTGTCTGTTTCGTTTAAAATACTGTTCCCCCCCTCACCTTTCGGATCCCATGTGTTCACTACTTTAGCAGGGGCGTTAAATCGTTTGCTGTATGACCTCTAGTGATGCTCCATCTCTAGAGCCGTCTCCCCCTTTTCCTGGAGGCCTTAATGCTATTCTTTACACAGTCAGCGGGGAGCACACTTCATATCCCAAGCAGTGTACAGTCTGTCCTGAATTTGTAACTCTTGTACATATTTTGTATATAGCTAGAGAGTGTGGATAAAGAACTGCCCAGAGAGGCATGCTTGGGGTGCTTTGTTCTGATGTTGACAAGCTTATGAAGCTTTGGAAGACACCTCAAATTATCAGGAAGGGAGAAGGGCAGGGTATTAATTCCTCATTGCCTTACACCAAATAATGACGTCTCCTTATAACATAAATGCATTGATCTCCTCCTCCATTTCCTTCCCATGCATATCCAGTTGTATGGACTGGGGGGGGGGTCAGATTTGGAGGGAAGGTGGCTTTTAAAACCTTGAGGAAATTGCCAGGATATGTTCCATTTTGGAGCAAAACCCTTCTAAGTATGTGTGTGCGTCTGTGTGGTAAGTGAGACTTTTTCTGTACATGTGCCATTGGAATGACCAGGACCTCTTATGCATTTCAGTGGCATTTGTTCAGGAGAACTTTATTCTTAACTGCACCTGTAGCATGTATATACAGTATATATATATATAAAACCACAGTTGTCTCAACAGTCTATGAAACAAAACATGCACAGATTCCCTATGCATACTAAGTGTAAATTTCCTGTGAACTTTGCACGACTTATTGCCACCCATTCACACACACACACACACACACACACACACACACACACACACACAACCTACTGCCCGTAAGCTCTCTCGAACTGGTTGAGGGAGAGAGATGGCTCTCTCGAACTGGTTGAGGGGGAGAGATGACTGCCTAGTTTCCTTCACCTCTGGCTCCTTTAATTCTTTTCCCTCTTGTCCCATTGTGGGGTTCTTTACTTTTCTTGAAACTCTAACAGGCGTGAAGTTGTCCTATCCAACTGGACACTGGCATGTGTGGATTCAGCTTGGTCTTTATTTATAGCATGGGTTGCCAACCTTTTTCCACCACGGGCCAGCCCACGCCCCCTGGAAGCGGGAGCATTTGCAAGTGTCATAAATGCGCCCACTTCCGGGTGTGGCAGAAGTGGCGACAGGCCGGATGGAATAGCGTCATGGGCCGGAGGTTGGGAACCCCTGTTCTATAGGGTTGATCCTGCTGTAGTAGGGCTGTTTCACCCATAGCCTAAAATCACTTAGCTCCACAGTTTGACCACCACCAACCATCTCCTTGAATAACTTGGTAATCTTCTGTTAGGTTCTCCTTTGAGGAGAGGCAGCCTCAGTCTCTTCATCTCCTTAACTTTTTTGTGCAAAGGAATTGATTTGCCATTGAGGGTAGGGCAGGAGTCTTTAACTTATAAGACCCAATTGATGTGCGTACACATTCATTTGTTGTTAGACAGTAGCAGGAACAGAGCCTGCCTAGTATAATATCAACACTTTTTCTGCGGCCTCGGCCCAAACACAGTTGAAGGAGTGTGACCAGGTGATATCCACAGTTTTGTGAACTGACCTTTAGTACATCTAACTCATCCAATTGCACCCCAGAAGAGTGGAGAAAAAGAACAGGAAAACTATTGATTTCCTCAAGGAGTGCTCAGGTCATAAGGTTGTGGCATCCTAGGCCAAAGAAAACCCTTCCACTCTGAACATCTCTGCCTAGCTCAAGTTGGTTAAACATACCGACCCAATCCATTCATATTTATCAAAGGAACAAATCCGACTTTGTAGGACCAATTAATGTAGTTCTTATCTGTAACCTTTTCTCTCCCCCTCCCCACCGCAGACTCCACACCCACCTGTGAAGAGAAATGCTTGGTAGCCCTCACATAGATACTTCAAAAGGGGGAAGGCTAGACTCTACATCTTGGGTTTATAATGACACAAATGTGCAGTATATCCCAAGAGAAGATCTATAGTAGTTTTCTTCTAGAGGGTATTTTGAGACCTCTAGTTACAGCTGGGGCAGCAAGGGGTGTGCTGAGTTCTGTACCTTCATCCATCTTTAGTGAGGGAAGATATCAAGGCAAATCCGTTCCATACAACTCAGATGCCTCAGGTGTTAATTCTCTCATCACCATGCCAATACTTTCATATTTTGCCTTTTTGTGTTACTGCCCAGGGCAAGGAAAACCGCAAACCATAGGATCCTCCCCTCTCCGTTTCTTGTGGGTATCTCCAGTGGGTTGGTATCCAACCTATCTGGAGAAGCTAAAGGCTTTGGTAGCCAGTAGTAGTAGATCTTGCTCCTCTCCAGGACACAGTACCCCATTACCACTTCCTCCATCTCTGTGTAAGACACTTAATGACTGTGACAACTTATGGATAGGAGCCAGGGTGTCCCCCCCACAATCCCCAAGGCCTGTTTAAGGGAAGGGACATTTCCCCCGCCTACTCCAGCTCTCAGTATTCCTTTGCCAAGAACATACCTCATATAGTTTCTGCAGATGGTACCCCACTGATCTCTACTGCACCTCCCCACTCACACACATCCCATCTCAGTTGACCTTCGCTCTGCAAGGGTTTTACTCAAGGTATTGCAGCTTTGGATCCAGACTACATGGTTTGGGGACGAGAGAAAGCTATTATCACATATTCTGGGGAAAGGACATTAAGGGGGGAACCCCATACACCCCACCTCACCACCCCCAATATACTATGCATTGTGGTTTCCCCCCCTCGCAGTCCAGAGCAGGGAAAGAAACTGTGAGCAGGGAGTTCGTGAATGTACCTTTGGGACAAGGGGTTTTTGGTGCATTAAAAGAAAAGGGTGTTGGGAGGGCAGAGGGAGGGGGAAAACCAGGTGGGAAATGTGTCCCTCTCCACCTCATCCTTATTCCCTTCCCCACCCTTTTGTTTTTCTTTTTGCATCTGGGAAGCAGGAAGCTGCTGATGTAAAAATATGACAATCACAATTTGTCTGTGACGTGCGATTTTGGAAGAAAAAAACCCTGAAAAGTCAGGGGCGGGGGAGTGGGAAAATAACCCTTTTTGTGTTTTTGGTCAGGATTTTAAAGAAAGATATTTTTATGGTAATTGTCGCTGGTCTATTTTACTATATATTTATGTAATAAATATATGATTAAAAAAAAACCAAACCTACCCTTTAAACAAAAACAAAAACCAACCCTCACAGCCCCAACTGTTTTTGATGTCTCATTTCTGAGAGGTGATAATGGGCAAAACGACTTTTTCTTTAATTGCCAAAAGAGAGTAGTAATGAGTGTGTTAAAATGTGTTCCGCAAATAAGAATTCTAGGATCCTTGTGTCTCACAGCTGCTTTCTTGACTTTTTGCCCATCACAAGGGAAGTCTGCGCTCTGGTAGGTAATTCCCTCACACAAAAAATACTGTAGCTGCCTCTCTCTAGGTTTTGAGGGGAAGGGATAGGACATCTCAGTGATCTCATGAATTAAGCAGAGGGCAGGTATTAAACAAAGGAGCAAAATGTAGTGACAATCTGGTCTTTAATATAAGATCCAGTCAGACCAACAGAACAAGGCAGTTGCCTTTTACGTTCCACTGACTTCTGTGGGGCTTGTGAACATATTTAATTTTCTCTAGGGCAGGGGTTCCCAACCTTTTCAAGCCAGGGCGGGGTCACGCTCTCTCAGTCAGCTTCGAGGGCCATTTTGCCCTCCCTGTACGCTACGGGTGGCCACTTTGTCTCAATAGCTTCAAATGGTCATCCATTTTGTTTGTTTTTTTAATGCCCTTGGATGGGTGGGTGCACATAAAATGGCACCATGGGCAAGATTTGGCCCATGGGCCTTAGGTTGGGAACTCCTGCTCTAGGGTGTGAACCAATGTCTTCTGCAAAAAGAATGAAGCACTTGTGTATAAAGTTTTCTCGAACGCTGCCCCTCCTTGCACAGGCAAAGATTTGCCCTACTTGAGTCTTCGTTCCTTCTTCGCTCAAGACAAGGGGGGGGGGGTAGAGCAAAGAAATCCTTAAGGAGATAAAAGTAGACAAGAAGCAGACGACTCAAAAAGGAACATTTTGATTTCAATATATTATTCCTGTGTGGCCATTGTCACAACAGGAGAGGATATCATTCTATTCACACAACTCCAGTATATACAGATATATTTACAAAACAAAATGGTGGTTCCACTTGCTTCTGAGCAGGAAAGGGGGCAGCAGTTCCTACACCAGTATAAATAGCTGGGTCCGGGCCCAGAAAGCAGTCTAGTTAGTTAGTGCAAGAAGGGCGAGGCACCATGCCTCCTTCTGCCTCTACTGAGCATCAATGCGGAAAGACAGCAGCTTCTCAGAATGCATGTTGTTGAGAGTCCGCAGGTCCGGGAGCTTGAGCAGCAGTTTGGTGAAACGGGTGGTTTCCTGGGGATGGTTCTTGACAATGAGGCCCCGCAGGGCATGGATAAGCGTTTCTTGCAGCTGCTCCACAGACGCCTGGTGCTCGATACCAGAACGATCTACACAGAAGAAGGAGAAGCCATAAGTAATTGGGTAACAGCACTACACTTAGCTGAGAGAAGAAACAAACATCGGGATTAAGTTCTCTGATCTATCAGTAGCACATTCGAGTCTCCTAGAAGGCCACGAATCACTCAATCCTTAAATATTATTGCCTGATCTACAACCTTAGTAAGCCACTGGATGTTACACTCACAGGAGAAGGCAAAAGGCATCAGAGACCTGCGACTTATCGCTTCCACTGGGTTTTTAACAATGGAGAACATGAGGTGGCAGCAGAAGTAACGATATAGGGCAGTGGTGGCGAACCTATGGCACGTGTGCCAGAGGTACCACTTGGAGTCCTCTCTAAGGGCACCAGTGCAGTCACCCCAGCACAAAGTTTGCCCCACCCCTCTGTCCAGCAGCCCAATGGGAGTGTTTCCTTTCTCCACTGTTGCTGTGTTGGGACTTAGTGATAAATAAGTGGGTTTTGGGTTGCAGTTTGGGCACTTGGTCTCAAAAAGGTTTGACATCACTGATATAGGGGTTGTTTGGAGTTATGATTTGTTGTACTTGATGGTAGTAGACTAATATATACAGCTAAAAGCTTCAAAACAAAGGACAAATTTGATTGGGAAACAGTGGGATTATGGAGGGGAGCCTTAAGGTGCTTGGCTATAAACACATGGGCAAAACTATAACTGGAAAGAGGCATCTGCAAAATAGAATAGCCTTAACTACGGTGAGTTTTAAAAAGAAGCCAAGATCAAAACAGAGGAATCCGTACCTGCTGAGACCAGCACGACAGCAGTAAAGAGCCCCAGCTCTTCTTCGGAAAGGTTTAGGGAACCAATTTTCTCACTGAACTCAAACATGGATGTAAGTAGGTCACCCATGCCCATCCCCCATAGCTCCTCAAGGTTGTATTTGGTACGACTCATGAACGTCACAGTCTGATCCTTGACATTGAAGAGGGAGGCAAACCGGACCATCAACACCTGGAGAAGAAGGCAAACAGAAATGATGCCTGTCAGACCATAAGAAAGCTCCATGTCCACAGATGCTAATCAAATGTCTTAACTGTTGGGTTTCTAAGGAGGATTCTTCCACATGCTAAATTAAGTCGGAAGCATTAAGATTTTCTGAGCTAGCACTCTAATCTGGAAAAGTTTGATTACAGATATTTTACCCATCACAAATGGGGAGGAGGACAACGATGTCCTTTAAAATTTTAAGCAGCTGATATTAATATAATTGTTCTGCAGTCCTTCATACATGTGGACAAATCAAATCCACTGATTTTAAGACATACATGAGAACAGGAATGGGTGATTCTATGCCTGAAGTCTGAGCACCATGGCCAAGAACCAGAGCCATGTAGAAGTGCCCAAGTTTTTCAGAAGATCTTGGATCTTTCCCTTCAACTTCACCTCCATGCCCTGTTTCAGAAGCATGAACAGAACTCTTTGTAGTAGGAAGGTTCACAAGAAGTTGAGGGTGGACAAGGGAACTGAGAACAAATTCCTTGGGGGCGTTTACTTGGCTCTAGAGGTGGCACGGTACTGTATCTTCAAAGGGTATTACATCCCTATAATTCTCCTATTTGCTATATGTTTCAAAGTGGAGCCACGAAATCCTATATTTTTAGTGCATTGCTACACACTCTCATACCAAAGGTGTTAATTGAGTTTTAACAAAGGCCAATGTTCTTATAATTGGGTGACTCATAACCAGCAAGGAATGTAAATAATAAGTGAAAGTCTCCCTTACCTCAAAAGTGCCAGCCTTGAGTAGCGAGACCTGGTCATGCTGTGATAAGTCTTGGAAACCAGGGATGTGTTTTGCAAATTCTACCACTTCTCGTACAGCAGGTGTGAAGCTGAGAGAGAAATCCTCCCAAATTTCCTGGACTGTACGGCCACTGCGACCGTGAGGGTGGCAATTCATGGGGCATGCCTGTCAAGGTGGGGGGAAAATAAACAGCTGTTAGATCAAGAACAGGAATCTGAACCAATTGGATCTAGTCCCTAGCTATGCTGAACAGATGTCTCCAAGATCCCATTTTCCACTGTTCTTGACTATTTCTCTCAGCCAAAAGAAATGCAATTTCCCCCATCTAATTAATTACCAGCTTGCGCCAACTATGACATTTCACCATGACAAGTCAATGAACGTGGTTGGATCAAACTTCATGGTCTAATCTGCATATGTCATTTAGGGTATATAATGACACTCACTCAGTAAAGAAGAGGAACAATCACAAATCAATGGCAAAGAAGAATCGGGGCCAACTTAGTACTACCATAGCTGAACAACTACCATTTTCACATTAATTCTTAACTTCGAAAGAAGTTTAACCAACCTTTGACTCTACTCTCACATAAGTTCAGGTTTTTTTATTTATTAACAAACAAATGCAAATGTATACCAAAAGGCTGGTGAATTTGATATATTCTGTATATCCTCTTACATTCCTTTCCTCCACACATAAAGCATAAGATATGCTACCTGTGGGATATCATCTGCTTACCTCTGCAAACTGTTAAAGCTATTCTTATTAGTTAGCATAATTTAAAATGAGATGTGGTCATATGTACTAACTGAATGTACATGGTCTACTCCTAGACCTGTTTGCTTGGGAATTAACCAAATCCCAAGGTGAAAATAGTTCACGTTCTTCCATAAGATCGGGTAGCTGATCTTTGTTTTGTTGAATGGAATATATTCCTAACTGCTATTCTTTGAAGTACTTAAGATAGTGTATGCAATTAAAACAATAAATGAATGACATATTTTTAAAAAAATTAGTGGAAGAGCTTCTTAAAAACTCATAAAGTAAGTTGCCAAAAGAAAAAGATAAATGTATATAAAGTTTCCCAACCCTTTAAGTCAGAGCTGAATGGCCATTTTGCTCTGCCTAGACAATGGGGGTGGCCATTTTGTCCCAAAAGCTTCAAAGGGACAGCCATTTTATTTCTTGGATGCCCTTGGGGGGGCACATGAAATGGCACCAGGAACCGGATCTGGCCCGCAGGCCTTAGGTTGGGAACCCCTGATATAGAAGCATATATAATCCAGCCTCAGCTAGTAGCAGAATGTTAACATTCTGAAATAGGTAAACAAGGGAGTCAAATGACAAAAATAGCAAGGATAAAACTACAGTACATCTTAAATCAAAAACTAATCTTAATAGAGTGGTGGAGCTGTGGTTTGGGAAATTCCTGAATCAAATATTTCTCTTTCTCATAGGCAAAGCCACTCATTTTACTCTTAGGATGGGAAACTTAACATCCTGGGCTACAATTAAATCCCTCTTTTTACCCATTACAGAAGGCACCTTTGGACATGGACTAAATCTTGGCAGGCAAATAATAAGAGTGCCCGGGAAGTGCTATGGAGACTTACCAAGAGGATATCTCTGGCCTTGCCTTGCCGTGGGCAGCCTTGTTCCGCTTCTCCAGTGGGGTAGCCAGAGGGGCAAAACCGATGTCCATTGATGTTGTTCTGATGACAAGTATTGCTGGGGACCGAGCCAATGTTCCAGTTGTCATTCTGTTTGCAGATCCCATTGCTGTGATAACCGTTGGACAACCAGCTGTTCTCCCAATGGAGAGAGCTGTCATTCCCCATGGAGGGCAGGGGCCCTGTGGCCAGTTTATCATGAGCATAAACAAAGATCTCCTTGTGCGCCTTGGACACTTGCGAGATGACCTCCTCCATAACATCACCAGGGCTGGGCGAGCGAGGAGGCGTCAGCTGCTGAGGAAACTGGGAGAAGCAAGGAGACAGCTGGGGTGGGGAGGTTGTGTGGGGTGGTGGGGAGCAAGGGCCCCCCTGGAGTTGGTGGCACAGCAAAGGGTTGTTAGCTTGCGAGTGTCCTGCTGGTAAATTCTCAGGTGGGCACTGAGCCGTGAGTTGGTTATTGGCCATATTGTTCATGGCGCTCTGCATCTCAGCCAACATCCTTTGCTTTTCACGTTTGGGGATGCGCCCAAAGCGTACAGCTGTAGAGGAAGAAAAGAAAGGGAAACATTAGCAATAGCAATTACACTTATATACCGGCCCCATAGTGCTTAGTGCACCCTCGGGGCGGTTCAGAATAATTAGAATTAGCAGAAAAGTCACTTAGTAAAACAGCGCTAAAAAAGTTCTGGGTAAAAGAAACCCTCATGGATATCTTTTGACAAGGTTGGAAACATTGCTAACGCCAAAGAAGGAAAGATTTCGCGGCCATCTGATGTCTTCCTTGCAAAATGGCAAGAAGGAAGGGGTGGGAGAGCCTACATGTGCAGAAATAGCTGGGATGGGAGGATGAGGGAATGGAAGGCAAGAGACCAGCAAGAACTAGTGAGCAAACACGGTGAAGGAGAAATGAAACGGGAGTGGAGATGGGAGCTTTAGTAGTGGGAAAGTATTAAAAGGCTATCAGAGAACAAACAAAACAGAAGCAAAAAATGCTATAGCACCAGCGTTCTCAACCTTTTAAAGTCAGGGGCCGGGTCATGCTCCCTCAGACAGCTTCAGGAGCCGGACAGCCATTTTGCTCTTCCTCCACCACATGGCACTTTCTGGTGTGGTGGTGGTGGTGGGGGACACATGAAATGGTGCCACGGCCCCACAGGTTGAAAATCCCTGCTATAGCACTTTGAAGATTAACTTATCTTTTAATGTTAGCTTTCGTGGATCAAGTCCACTTCGTCAGAAAGCTAACATTAAAACATAACAGTTAGACTTCAAAGTGCTACAGCGGTTTTGCTTTTGTTTATTCTCTGATATGCTTGAAGCACAGACTAACACGGCTACTATTTCAAAATATTAAAAGGCTGTAATCAAATAAATCCTGAAAGGATGGAAGATGATTTGCTATAGTTCCTCCCCTTCCCCCCCAAAAAAATCTTCTAACCCTTAGCACTTAAGTCAATGATGGTTAACCTTGGCACTCCAGGTGTTCTCGGAATTCAGTTCCCAGAATCCCAAGTCTCTCTGGATCCACACAAATGGATATACTGTATGCACAGTAAACCCATTCGTGTAGATTCACAGAAACTTGGGCTTCTGGGAATCGGAAGTCCAAGAACATGTGGAGCGTCAAGGCTCACCACCACAGGTTTAAGGCATGATTCTGCCTCCTTGATTGAGCACCCAATTGAAGCAAGGAGCAAAACAATTACTTCTACTCCTCTTCCCCTTCCGATGCTGAATCCACCAAAATTGCCAGCCAGCCTCCCTCCCCCCTCTGGCGTGACAGGGACTCACCATCACGGGACATGCCAACCCCCATGCACTTCTTAAAGCGACACTGTTGGCACCGGTTCCGATTGATGCGGACGATGTTACAGGTCTCATTCTTGAGGCACTTTTTGTACTGGATGTTTTGCTGAATGCTGCGCCGGAAAAAACCCTGAAGAAGAGCCAAGAATGAGTTAGCCTCAAGGCGGCAAGCAAGTAATCTTAGAACTAAACCCAAACCCTGAGTAAGGCATTTCAACCAGGTATCTCAGAGATTGTGACCTGGATTGCAGCTAAACGGGTGCTTCTGGGTCATGAACCCCCAGACCTCTATGCTACTGGCCTACGCTACCACTGCAAGTTGAGGGTCAAAGGAACTATCAGCCCTTCATAGCCAAGCCCACAGGAAAAACAAGAGGCTGCACTTAACACAACAGATCTTTAAGGTTTCTTTATTTGTGTAAAAAGCAGCAGAACAGGAGACAGAGAGGACTGATCTTTGGGGCACATTTGCACCATGATTTTTTTAATGCAGAGATAGGGAAGATGTAGAATGCTCCATTTATCACCAGGCTGCAATAGTAAGTTTAGCAACACAGCTGGTAGTAAGGGGGAGGATGGAAGCTGTAATCCAGGGGTGCCCAAACTTTTCAGGCAATGGGCCAGTCATGTGGTTCCTCCCGCCAGAAGCGTAAGTAAAACGTGTCTTGCAATCCGGTTTGTAACAGGATGAGATAGATTTTAAGCTGCCATTTTCTCTGCTTAAACCATGGGTGGCCAAACTACAGCCCATGGGCCGGATTTGGCCCCGACCCCGATTCACCTGGCCTGCGCCACCCTCGTCACTCCAGGAAGCGGAAGTAAAACGCAAACATTTTACTTCCGCTTCCGGGAGTGACGAGGGTGGCACGGGCCAGATGAATTGAGGTCAGGGCCAGATCCAGCCCGCAGGCCATAGTCTGGCCACCCCTGCTGTAATCCAACATCACTTGGCAGGCCAAATGTTACCACCTTTGCTTTAACGTACTCTTGCACAGTTCCTGTACACTGCTTATGGGAAGAAACTCTCCTGGAGGGCTGTGTGTTATGTTCATTAGCGTAGAGAAATAATACTATTTGGCCCTCAGAACCTCAAGGCAGAAAACCTGAACTAGGCCCAGGTTCCCTCTGCTACATGGAACATGTGTCATCACAAGTTCCACACATTTCTTTAAATAAGCACAAAGAAAGAGAAGAAGGAAAAGAGAGAGCTGCTCACCTTACAGCCTTCGCAAGCATGGACACCGTAATGGAACCCAGATGCAACATCTCCACAGACTTTGCACAGAAGGACCATTCCATTGAGTTCTGAAAGGGAGTGGAAGGATGATGATTATAATCAAAGCCCAGATTTACAGCCCCTCTACCTGGCAAGTCTCCACTACTTTCAATATGGGCAAAGGGTTTCCTTGCTCAAAAGCTAGTCGGAACCGACTCTAGGGTTCCATTCTCATCTTTGTTTATAGCCAAAGAGCCAACGCTGTCTGCGCCTTCCGATGTTTCCGTGGACATGTGGCAGGCATGACTAGACACCAGAGTGACACTTATTTATCTACTTGCAATTTCTTGCTTTCAAACTGCTAGGTTGGCAGGAGCTGGGACAGACGACGGGAGCTCACTCCACCGTGCAACACTCGGGGCTCAAACTGCTGACCTGACGACCTTCCAGTCATCAGGTTCAGTATCTTAACCACAAAGCCACCACAGCTGCCTACTTTCAATATAACTGGGGGAAATTAAGAATGCTAACAAGTAAAGGAAGGGCATGAAAAGAAAACAAAGTGGATGCTAAGCCTAGAATAGCCTAACTAACAAATTTGCTGCCCCACAGCCAACCCTACACCTTTGCCTATCTCAGACTTCTCAGCCTGTGCCCCCAATCAAGCAGAGAGGCCGAGAGAATAATATTTCTTTTCTTTACTACAACTCCCAGAATCTCTTAGCCAACTTGACTCAGATGTTCTGAGGGTCTTCTCAGGGTTTTAGTCTACAGAAATAATTCTCCCAAGCTCTAGTCCTCGATCCTGCACTTACTTGTGATGCTGCCACCACTGCTTTTGCTGGGGGAGACACGTCTCCCATCATCCACAGCCATCTGCAGGCCCACTGGGGAGCTTCCAGATCTGCTGGAGGAGGAGGAGGATGAAGATGAGGCATCATCACGTAGTCCAGCTGAACTGTTCCCGAATGGTCGACTAGACTCCTGCCCTAGAGATCCAGTGGGTGAGGGCGGGAAATAGCTGGGGAAGGTGGGTTGTGAAGACATTTGGCAACTGCCATTGGAACTGTCACTGCTGCAGAGAGAGACGGGACTTGTGCGGCTTGGTGAAGAACCATTGGACCCAATATAGCTGATCACACCACCTGGGGAGAGTTAAAACAAAAGGGCATCGTTATTATTTATCTGGGCACAGAGACATCATCAATGCAATCCTGCTTATCTAAAGCAGAAATCTGAAGTTCTCCTATGATTTCATGCAGGGATCCTAAAAATCTCAATGATCTTCAAGGAAGATAAATTTCTAGTCCTCATTGTTGCAGAGGATATTCTGCTAATACATCTGTAACATAAAGTTGTTCTTCTTGTTGTTCTGCTGTATCCGAATATAGGCGATCCTCATGGCTTTCAGCCATAAAGACTGTCCTGAGAATATAATGCAGTGGCCTTTCATCTGCATTCTGCCTCGCAGCATGAAATCTGTACCATTGATCCAGTTCCACGAGACACTTTCTGATCCTGAGCCCTTTTGGCACACAAAGTCCTCCTCAGCCCCAGGCCAATATTTGACGAAGCTGCTGTCTTCCATCAAGAAGGATTCAAATAGGATTCAATCCACTTGGGGACCATCACCCTTCCCTGTGGACTTCAGCACCCAAGACTGTTAGTCCTCAGGATTTTCAGATTAATTAACTGCTGCCTGTTACTCAGTATTGAGTCACTGGCAGTATGGTCAACTCTATTACCAAAGCAGGATACGAGGATAACCTGACCAGACAGAGACAATAAAGTTGCATTTCATAACGAAGCCACTGGAGCAAGTTATTTTGCAGTCAAAGAACGGATCACTGCAGCAATATGGAAGGGACTAGGCAGTGACGGAGCAGAAAAGAAAATCCTACAGTTCCTATAAGCTGCTCTGTTGAATTTGGCTAGCCTTTTTTGAATTGTTTAGTTGTTTTTGAGGCCACAGCTTGCACGTTTGGAAAGGAATTGAAAACATCCTCTGATGAGGATGGCTACACAAGCACTGGATACTGACCAGGACTGCAGACCCAATCATTTCTACAATCCATTCCGCAAATTTAGACTTGCCATTTTGTTTGTAAAAGGAGCAAATATAATTACTATATTTAATAATCTGAATATGGATCCATAGCCAGCCACCATTTATTGGCCACATAACAGCTCCCCCACTTCCTTCCAAGTATATGGAGGTCAGCTTAGAATGGCATCTACAATTTTAATTGCCTCGTTTCAAAAAGGTACCACAAAAAGAGAAAAGATAACAACAGCGTTCTTCTTTTTAAAGAGACTCGCACGCTAGCCTAGTATGCCAAACTCCATGCAGCTGAAGAAGCAAACTACGTCGACTTCCAAAAGTCTATTACTCTTGGGTAAAATTCCTTCTTTAACTCCAAAACATGGTTAATCTTTTTCAAGTTCTGAACGTTTGCACA
This sequence comes from Bradypodion pumilum, assembly GCA_035047305.1. NCBI lineage: Eukaryota > Metazoa > Chordata > Lepidosauria > Squamata > Chamaeleonidae > Bradypodion > Bradypodion pumilum. Next base: position 13,985,416 of record JAWDJD010000008.1, read on the forward strand.
ACCTTTTTGCCCTAGACCACTGATGGCGAACCTTGGCACACCTGCTGTTCTTGATCTTCAATTCCCAGAAGCCCAAGTCTCTGTGAATCCACATGAATGGTATTACTGTGCGTACATGCAGAAAACCCTCTCGTGTGGATTCACAGAGACTTGGGCTTCTGGGAATTGAAGATCAAGAACAGCTGGTGTGCCAAGGTTTGCATCACGGCCCTAGATGAATGCTGTGATATCCCAAAGGAAGGGATTTATATATCAAACCAGCTCCTATATTTTGCTTCTGTCTCACTCATTCACTTTGTTTCAGAGGCAGACTTAAACAATCATATGCATGCAAAAGCGGGGAAACGGAGAGAACATCTAAAAGAAGTTGTAGTAAGCAGTTCACACTGTGAATTTTCCAAGCCATATGTGAGAGACAAGCCAGCACGTGGGAGCTATCTTGCAGACACGTGTGAGTAACAGAGTCAGAAATGGATCATTAAGGTAAACAGACTTGTCAAGGAAAACTATCATTGAGAGAGAATGAAGACAAAGCAGTCTTGTCTCTGGGAACTAGAGCTTGCAAAAGTGGCCGCATTTGGCCGTGGGATTTGGGAACTTGTAGTTCAAAAATATATCCCTTCCAAGTTTTGGTGGGAACTATGTGGACAACAGCCTTCTCTTCCCGGCACACAGCGGAGAAAGATTCATCCACCTCTATTTTATTGGCCACAACTGCAAGGTCTGAACTCATCGTGCCAAAATTCTTCTCTTGCAGATCTCATTGTCCTTCTGCACTGACCTACATCGCACTGCGGCACAAGATTTTTTTAGAAACAACAACAGTGAGTGAGGGAAGAAAGCAGCAAGTGGCTAAAAGACTGTTTTGGGGGTAAACCAGGGGTGCCCAAACTACAGCCTGTGGACAGGATCCGGCCCTGACCCCAATTCATCCGACCCGTGCCGTCCTAGTCACTCGTGGAAGTAAAATGTTGCCCATACTGGCACATTTTACTTCCGCTTCCAGGAGCATTGAGGGCGGCACGGGCCAGATGAATTGGCTTTGGGGGCTGGATCTGGCCCACAGGCCATAGTTTGGACACTCCTGGTTTAAGCAGAAAAAATGGCAGCCTAAAATCTATCTCATCCTGTTGCAAAACAGATTGCAAGACACATTTTACTTCAGGTGGAAGGAACCACGTGACCGGCCCACGGCCAGAAAAGTTTAGGCACTCCTTAAAGGGTGGAAAACAAATAGCCCTAATCATTCCCCAGAAACAAGGAAAGGGGTGAAGCTGGGGGCCTGGAGGGGGGGAAACCCCAACAAAATAGAATAATACATGCACATGTTGTTTTCCAGCTGGGCCACTTGCCAAGGGGCGAGCACAGCAGGAGAGGCCTCAAGCAAAGTAAAAACAGAGCCAAAGGGATTATAAACAAAATCACGTGGGAGAGCCACGTTCAAGGCTCAAATGAGCCCTTAACCAAAAGCCAGAGCCTTGGCCGCCATCTGGCAGTTCTTCTCTTAGTTGGATGGTTACCACTAGCTAATGACCTTCCTTGTGAATGACTCAAGTGCCTTGAATTGCTTGCTTAGTAGATGTTAAAGCAAACAAACTGCAGAAATCTTAGCATAGCCATCCCCAACCCCATGCTTTTCAGATGCAGCTAGGGTTTTGCAGGAGGACAGGCTGGGGGGGGGGGGTTGCCATCCAACTTATTTAGATCACACTAGGTCGGTGATGGCGAAGTCTTCAGCTTCTGGGAACTGAAGTCCAAGAACACCTGGAGTCCCAAGGTTCACCATCACTGCACTAGGTTATACTAGTCAGGAATAGGCAAAGCATGACTTTCCAGATGTATCTGGGCAAAGCCCCCCTCAAAATGTCAAAGACCACAGCAAGAGACACAGGGGAACGCTGGACTAATGCAAATCATTTTGGCAGCCAGGACAGACAATCCAAATAATGCCTAGATCCACCTAAAGAAACACAAGGCCTGACCCTGAACTCCTTAAATATTTGTGCCATTTGATATTTTTGATTTACATGTGCATCACACAGCCCAATCTTTCCCCCTTGAACCAGGTACGGAAGGATGGATTTTTTAAAAAAACAAAAAACACTTATTTGCCAATGACCTCTCCTCATTGTGTTGCCTGAATGCCATGTTTCACAGATTTAAAATCCTTCCTGGCTCCACTATGGCAGCTCACACGATGCAACGAGTCTACATCTATAACACCATTTATTCTCTTGTATGATATAAAAGCTGTAACCAAGAAAAGATCTTTATCTTTAAGGTGTCACACAGTGGAATGTCACCTGAGGCAGGTAGATCTTTTCTCCCACCAAATAAGTGAACAGCGATGTGAAGAACTGACGGGGACGTAATGAAGGTGTAGATTATTCAGGGCTGCATCTTGATTTAACCTAAGAGGTTTTGGGGTGGCAGATATGTACCTGGGAAACGGCCAAGTATCTGTCCTATTAAGGCAGGTGTGATTATCCTGTCTGGGTTTTGAGTGTGGCCTTAGACAGTGATGGCCAACCTTGGCACTTCAATTCCCAGAAGCCCAGGTCAGTACACCTGCTGATCAATACTTCTGGGAATTGAAGTTCAAGAACACCTGGAGTGCCAAGGTTGACAATCACTGCCCTAGAACCTGACCTTTTCAATACTGTAATCTCTTTAGCACTAACTGGCCTTGTGTTTCATAGCCTCTCCTGAAAAAAACACTTCCTAAAGGCCTTCCATTGGCTTTGATTTTTTCCCCAAGAGGCAAGAAAGATTTTCAAAATTCACTGGGTCAGGGAGGCTTGTCCCAAGTAGGTCACAGGGAATGAAGAAAACTTGCCAGAAGGCAGCAGATCATGTTGGACTTGCTTCCAAATGGTTTTTAAAAAAAAGACAGAGACGTGTCCTATTGCCAGCCTTTAAGTCTCTGAGTAATGACAGGGGAGTGGCTAGAAATACATACCGCATCTCTAAACACAGGCATGTGGTCTTTGACATGAGACCACAGGTTGCTCCTTCACTCATTCCCCAGGGAGGCAGCAAATGGAAAATCCTTGGGAACATTCAACAAAGATGGGCACTGAACACCCCCTACACTGTGTGTGCATGCATGTAGTAAGGTCCCACAGTGACTGAGTCACATTAGGCAATGGGAACAGTTACATAATAAGTGTGGGGGTGGAAAGATCACATCTTACAATGTAGTGTGAATATTAAAATGAATTAATTACGTGCCATCAAGTCAATTCTGACTTATGGTGACCCTTTTCAGGGTTTTCTAGGTAGACAGTATTCAGAAGTGGTTTACCATTCCCTTCTTATTAATGTGCTCTGGAACTATACAGTTTGTCCATGACTCGAGACTGGCTTTTCTCCCAGGAGGCAAAATGAGAGATTGAACTCCCAACCTCTGGCTCCAAAGCCAGATACCTAACTCACTGGGCTATATGGCTATCTATCTATCTATCCAGATGTGGATGAATATTAAGCCAAATATAACTGTTGTAGCAATTGCAAAAAATAACAAGAAACTGGCTTCAGGCTTAATTAGCAACAAAAGCAACTAGTCTTTCAAGGGTTGGAAGAAACTTTTGGAACCCACGTTCCTGTGTGATCAAAATGTTTCCAATATTGAAACATACATCGAACAAAAAAAAAAGTTTGATACTTTGGTCTTTCTTTATTTTGTATAAGAACCTTTTCAACCCAGGGATGTACTCTGCATGCTTAAAGCTATTACACTACTTTTAACTGCTTGGCAACACAAAAGAAAGACTCGCCGCCCAGGTACTACATTAAAATTGCTTTCAGCACAAACAAAATATATTTTGGCAGTGAGACATGAGTCTTGCATGCTTTAAAAAAAAATTTGACAGAACTCCCATGAATGGACGGGTCTGTGCCTGTGCATACACACTCCCAAAAGGTAATGAATGCAAAGTTCCAGAATATCTGCAACAACATCAGCAAATTCACCAACTGCCAAGCAGGATACAGTGCAATGAATGAAATTAGTGCATAGTAAGAGACTGGCAGGGGTTCCGGGTGCTGGCAACCCTTGGGATTTTTCCTTGCCAGTTCAACCGAAGCAGAGGCTAGAAACTGGTGAACTAGGACAAACACGGATCCCCAAATCCCGACATGTTCTCCGTCCAAGATTTGTAGATAGATCTCTAAAAAGACCTAAAACCTCACAAGGCTTGGCTCTCTCTAGTCCAGTTTCTCAACCTTTGGCTTTTGGACTTCAACTCCCAGAAGCCTAAGTGAGTACATTAACTGATCAGTGCTTTGGGAAACTGACTTAGGCTTCTGGGAATTGAAGTCCAAAAGCCAAAGGTTGGGAAACACTGGACTAGAGAGCGCCAAGCCTTGTGAGGTAGGACTCAGGAGGGTGGCTCAGTCAGCCGGCTCCCCTCCACGTGTCTCGCTTGCACATGGTGCCTTCTTCCCTGAGTGCTTGGCCCAGGCCGACCTATCACGCTTTGCCCCGCCTTTCGCCCACCGCTTGGGACCAGCTCCTCCCCTCTGACTCAGGGCGCCCCATTCGGCAGCCCCGCCCAGTGAGGAAAGCTCGGAACGTTGGGGCACTTCCTCCGCGGTGACGTCACCCAAAGGGGCTGTGTCTGATGGGAGGGGACTGGGGCAGGGCCGGCCAATTGGAACGGAGGGGCGGGGCCAGGAGAGAAAACAAACTTTGCACGTGGCTGAGCCGGCCAAAGCGACACGTGAGAGACTCAATAGGGGAAAACTTTGAAAGGGGGGAAATCCTAGGCAAGGCGGGATTCCTAAAGGAGGTGGCAGAGCTATTCCCAAGCAGAGAGTCGGGGAGAGATCCCCTCCAACCAAGAGTCAGAAAATGGAACTAGAGTGTTAGAGTTTTTAGAGCCTTAGAGCTTTTTAGAGGTTAAATGTGTATATAATATGTTGATAATTTTGTATAGTTGTATTTTATTGAGCTGATAAGTGTCTCTCTCTCCCCCCCCCCCAAATCTCGTTGTTCTGTGCAGGACAACGACAATAACAATTTATCTATCCATCTAGACCCCAAGAAGGGAACCTAGGAAATCCATTATCTGAGATTAAACAAAACAAAGCAACATAAAAAGAGGGAGAAAACTTGTGGCACCTTAAAGACCATTTCTTATATTAAAGGTGCCACCGCTTTTTTTTTGTCTTTTTCGTTATTTTGTTTCATCTCTGATATGCTTGCACAGATTAACACAGCTATCACTTTTTAAAAAAATTTTAAAAAAAATCCATGAACCCAAAGGGGACAATCAGAAAATTTGATGCGCAATTTCTCCAAGTTGTTTTTCTAGAGAAAACACGAAATATGCAACAACAACAAAAAAAATTCTGCGTGGAAGCGAAGCAACCGGCTCTTCTTGTCTCACAAAACACCGTATTTCCTACCCACCCATCCCACACCGGCAAACTCTCGGCAGGGCGTCGCCCGCGGCAACTGGTGGCTAAGAAGACACTTGACTCTCCTCCTCTCCCACGAGACGAAAGAAGGCTGACCTCTTTCCCTGAAACTGACACCTACCCCTGCTTGCCGTTTCTTTCACCTCCCAAAAAAAAGCACCACCAAACAAAACAAAATAAACAACCGCGAAGTTGGGGGGAGGGAAGCAGGGGAAGAATGAGGGCAAGAGGAGATCTATTCGTGGCACATTTCTGTTGCCCCCAATTCCAAGCATGCAAAAACCTCTCGGGGGGGGGGGGCTGAGAGTTGCAAAAGGATCCCGGTCCTTAAAGACCCCGATCGCCTTAAATAAAACAATCCCACCTGCCTAGATCAGCCCTGGATGGTACTTATGACGCTGCTCGGGACCCTTTGCCCACCTTTCCCCCGAGATCAAGCAGACGTCCCACCAAGAACAGAGAGCTTCGGGGAGCTTCAAAATGTCCCCGAACTCTTTGCCCCTGGAGCTCAGCGTGAGGGAAAGGGAAACGAGGATGGGAGAGAGGGTGGCCCGCCTGGGCGTCTGCAGGGGCAGTAAGCAGTTTTAGGACACAGAGAGAGAGAGACACAAACACACACTGCACGGAAGAGAAGGGCTTACCTGGTGCGTTGTTGTTCGTATCCAAAGTGGCCATCCTGCTCAGTTGACAGCTGTCATTCATGGCAAGAGATGCTGCGAGCCAAAGTGCACTTGGCCAGGAGGGAGGAAAGGAAAGGAAGCGAGAAGCTGCCGCCTTCTCTTCCTCCTCTGGCTGTCGCAAAGTTAGTCCGCAAGGAAACCACTCTCAGCACCTGCAAGGTGGAAGCTGCCTTTGAAGGAGGAAAGATTGAAAAAATAAAAACCCGCTCCAAATCCCACTGCAAGTGGCTTTCCCAAGTGGCAAAGCCGCGCGTTGGCCGGCGTGGGCAAAGGCTATGGCAGCCCCGGGAGTTTGCCTCTGCTGCAACCTCTCCCTTCGCCTGCAAAACCTGACTCTGCCCAGGCGGGCGCACTCCCCGGTCTCGGGCTCCTTTCCGGCTGCAGCTGCGCAGACGCCAGCACGCGGCACTAGAGCGCCCACCATGTGACTCCCAGGGAGAGCCTCGTGCCCCAGTGACACACTTTCGCAGGCAGCAGCGGCCGCGCAGCCCGGCAGCCGGCACAGGGCGCGGGGCTCTTGGGGCGCGCTGCTTGCCGGGAGTTGTAGTTCCCACCACACAACGCACACACGCCTGGCGCCTTGGCTTCGCCGCCGCCGCCGCCCAAAAAAATAAAACCCTTTTTGCGCACGCGCACATAGCTGTGTGTGGCGCATACGCATTCCTGAGCAGTGACTTTGCTTATTATTCATCTCCAACCCCCCCCCCCAAACCTTCTCCCGAGATCAAAAGAGGTTAAGCTTAGAACAAACACACACAAGGGGGAGGAGGGAGGGGGGTGAAATCTCCTTGGAAAACGTGACGTTTTAACGTGATGTTTAGAAAACGACCTACTCTCCTTTTCAGCCCCAGCTGGCTGCCAATTTCGAGGTTGGCAAAAAGCTGTAGCGAGAGAACAGAAGATTGAGGGGGGGATTAAACCAGCGCTTTTCAAAACAAGAGGTCCTGTTTTTCTAGGACAGGCAAAGCCTGCTTGCTTCTCGGCTCCCCCACCACCACCACCACCACCACCAACTCTCTCCTGTCCAGATTTTAGCCCCTAATTTGTTCTGGAAGACATGATCTAGATCAGAGGTGCCCAAACTATGGCCCATGGGCCAGATCCGGCCCCTGATGCCAATTCATCCGGCTTGCAAAACCCTCGTCGCTCCCAGAAGCAGAAGTAAAACGCGCCCTACGCGTGTGTCGTTTTGTTCACTCTCTAATATGCTTGCATATGTTCCCTGTCGCTTCCGGAAGCGACGAGGGCTTCACAGGCCAGATAAATTGGCGATGGGGGCTAGATCCACCCCATGGGCCAAAGTGACTGGCCGCCTGAATCACATGCCCCGCCTGTGGCCCAAAAATTTGGGCACCCCTGGTCCAGATTCTATGACATTAGTAACCTCAGAGTGACAGGTACCAAAACAAGGAGTCTATCTAAATGTTAATCTATCAGAGTATAAACAAATTAACAACAAAAAGACACAAAACGTTGTGGCACCTTAAAAACTAACTTATAGAACAGTAGCTGTTAGTCTGTGTTTCAGGCATAACAGAGAATAAACAAAACAAAAATGCTGTAGCACTTTAAAGACTAACTGTATTTTAGAAGTTTTGGAAGTGATATTTTAATGTTAGCTTTTGCAGATCAAGTCCACTTCGTCCAGCAGGATACTGGACTTTTAAAATTTTTTTTAAAATTTAAAGATGTAGATAAATAGGGACCACTTTGGTGGGAAGGTAACAGCGTTCCGTGTGCTCCGGGTTCTTGTCATGCCTGCCACATGACCACAGAAATGTCTGCAGAAGCAGACAGTGCTGGCTCTTCGGCTTTGAAACAGATGAGCACTGAACCCTAGAGTTGGATACGACTGGCTTTCGAGCAAGGGTGACCTTTACTTTTAATGCCACAATGTTTATTTTGCATTCATCTACTAACCATTTTCAACTTAACAGAAACAAACTTCACAATAATACATATGATCCCCAATCAGGGACCATCTGTTATTACCTGTTGTAAAAAGCCAATCTGATTTGAAAGCTTATCTGTTATATTAAGGAACCATTAGTCGACACACCACCTTGGCTCTCTCCCCTGGTCTGTGGTGAGAGTGGGGGAGCTGGGAGAGAGACAGAGGGACTGAGACAGGCTGATGTTGCTGCAGCTGGGGACGTTGGGCTGGGCACTATATGGGATGTGAGCTGTGCTCCATCCCCTGGGGATTTTGTTAATATTGATTATTTCTGATGCTTTGTACTTATGTATTATGTGATGTATTGATATTGTGTTTACCCCCTGAATTTTATATTGTATTATTGTCTGCTTATTGTACTGAATTTATTTTTGTATTGCTATGCTATTGTTATACTTGTATGGATTGATATGTTGTTGCCGCCTTGAGTCGGCTTCGGCTGAGAGAGGCGGGGTATAAATTGAAATTGAAATTGTGTACTCTGTACCTGATATGTATAAATTAATGCCATGAAATCTCACTCTTATGTCTGAGGAAGTGGACTTGATCCATGAATGCTAACATTAAAATACAGAAGTTGTTAGGCTAAGGTGTCACAATTTTTGTTTTGTTCACTCTCTGATATGCTTGCACATACTAACATGGCTACCACTTCAAACAAATTTTAAATTGATAGTTATGATAAACCACAAGAATGTCAATTGGGTGGCAGAACTCCCCCCCCCCCAAAAAAAAAACCAAACAAAAAAAACCCACCACTTTCAAGAATTCCCATGTGGATTGATGAAATCTGGAATATGTAGTTCAAAAAAGCAATGTTTCCAACCTCCAAGGATAGGTTATGGATCTCTTATTCTCCTTTCACTCCATTGGAAATAGAATGCTAAATTACCTTTACCATCATGTTCACAACACCAGATTATTTTTAAAATGTTAGGTTTAATTAGTCTATAAGAGGGAGAAATTGGAAGCTCTTTTTCGTATTTTCAATTTAGTCTAAGGATAGAACATGCAAGCCAGATAAGTGTTTTATATAGAAGTTATTACAAAGCATGCACTGGGAGTTCTTCCAACTGAGTCCCACTGACAATTTCCAAATGTAAGTATCTATCTTTTCTTTAAAGTCAGCATAATGTGTACTGAGGATAAGGGAAGACCTCATCTTACACATAGAGTTTCAGTACATCTATTCCAAACAATGCTGGACTGGCTAGGAACTAAATTTAGCAAACACCGTACATGAGGCAGCACTTCTCCTCATCTTCTTCTATAAAAAGGCATGCCCCAGAAACACATCTCTCACATAACACAGCAAGCAATGCTTTATAAAATATATGCTAATAGAGTTGTAAAATGAACACTGAAATTAATTTACTTTACTGGCACAAAACAGTGCTACACATTGTAATGTTTTCTTGTAAGCAGAAAATTTTGAGCTTGTAGACTTCAATTTACTCAGAGTCTTAGAATAAGCCACAGGATATGAAGAGTAGGACCTTTGCACAGTCATTGAATGCTGCTGGAAGAAAAACCATGAAGATGTCTTTAATAGGAGTAAACAATAATCTTTTATCCTTTCTAAGCACGAGTAACCTGAGTAACCTATCTGGGCAGCAAGACATGGAGTTTTAGCAGCAATATTCTTAAAGATTTACTGCAGGGATTCTCAACCCATGGGCTGGATGCGGCCTGCAGCACCATTTCATGTGCCCCCCCCACCGCCTCCACCACACCCGGAAGTGCCATGTGGTGGAGGAAGGGCAAGATAGCCGTCTGGCCCCCAAACCTGTCTGAGGGAGTGTGACCCGGCCCCCAACTAAAAAAGATTGAGAACTTCTGATTTACTGTCATTCATAATTGTCTTAATGCTGCTGCTTGCAAATCTTCCTGTTATTTCATTGACGAAGATTTAAGCAGGTGTTTTAATTCCCCCACTGAAACAATGGGTCTTTAAAAGCATACTGTGGCCAACTTGTGCCCACGATGTTCTGTCCCGCCCCTCCAATCTCACTCAGAACAAACTGTTGTACAACTTCAAGAACAGATGTCTGTTGAACTGGCTCAAACAATTGTGGTTTAACTGAATGCGATGAAGACAGCTCCAATGCTCATCTTTTGGGTTTGTTTGTTAACGCGTAAGGAGAGACAAGAATCCTGAGTTTGCTGTAACCCTGCTATTTTTGGCATGTGCTTTTACCTACTTAGTAACTACTTTGGCACATCTTCATAAACAAGTTGATGCAAGAAGCAGAAGGGACACTCCAGTTGATCTCAGGGCATATTTACAAATGCTGCTGCTTCTAAAGGAAGAAGAATGAAAACTGTGGAGTTTCCAGGTATTGTTGGACTTCAGAAACAAGTCTGATGTAGAGAGTTCCACAGCTCATGTCCAAGAATGGCATTATGGCCCATGTGCCATGAGTAGCAAGGAGACTATGTGGGTGGCTGCAGCTCATATTTAGGTCACATAATGCTAACAGCCCTTCCTTGAGAGAATTGCTCACCTTGAAGGGATATGGCTGCTGAGTAAGAGAAACCAGCAGCTGAAGAACAAGCATTGTGTGTCTAGGCTAGTATGTCATGCTCCACCTGCTATAGACCAGGTAACATTAATGCATGCTGTTTTAAGACAGGGAAACCCGTGGTTTTCCGGCTTCCTCATACTGTGGATTGGTTTAACTACAAACCAGTTGAACTACACAAACACACGTTGTAATTTTAAGAGACACTTCAGACAACACCTACTGCAGAAGTCTGACTTGTAGAAAGCAGCACGGGTCCACACCTATTTTCTCAAAGATGAAACTCACTATCATCCGTAGTATTTACCTTACATTTAAAATATTCAGTGTCTCCTCCATAAGACAGCTCCCAAAGGCAGTCCACTGCTATTTTGGTCCGGTGGCAGATCTGAGGTTGAAGCACAAAAAGGAATGCCTTGCCTGGAACCAGGCAGCAAATTTGTGGTAGGGTAAAATATAAACCAGATGGCATTCCGAGGTCATTTGCTACTTACACCATTTGTGGCAGCCTTCCCTAACCTTATGCACTCCGGAGGTATTGGATTACAATTCCAATAATCCCCACTCATCATGCTCAACACCTCCGGAGGCCCTGAATTAGTAATACATGGGGTGACTGTGGAAGTAACTCCAGATATCTCACAATTGTTTTAGAAACAGCGGCTCGTTGTTGATACATGTTCATCATACATGCATGTCAAAGTACAGGATATGTGCACATACCATAGTGTCATCAATTCCTAGCAGAAACATTCTTCCCATATGACAGGAGATATTGACCAAGTGTTAAATGGATTGCCCATTTGTTTGGGGAACTCCCTCTAACCCTGAGGGGATGGTACATGTACTAGAGACACTTGCATTTGCTGGGATAGCAATCATGCAACCACAACCCCCTCTAAGTTTGCCAGCAAGTTTGCTATTCTGCTATTCAGAAGGCAAATCGGATGTTATATCAGCAAATCTGAGGGTCAAAATGTTTCTGAAATGTTTGCTGCTTTACTAGGGCTTGAACAAGTTACTTTTGTGGACTGTAGCCGAGGCACCAGGGGGGGATCTGGCCATTAAGCTTTAAAAGCAATTTCTTCAACTTCTATAGGCAAATAAGTGGATGTTGTTGAGGAAAGGATTGATGGGTAAAAGACAAGGTGTTTCTTCCAGTAGCAAATGTACTGTACTTGAGACTGCTCTTGAACCTATCTGGTCAGTTTTGGAACAAAGCATTGGTTTCCAGTCCATTACCTGCCATTGTTCAGCACCAAACCTTAAGCCCTGTGCTGCTTTTGGTTATCTTCATTATTGTAGTTTTCATCATCAACCTAATCAGTTTACCAAAAAATGTTCTCCAAACCTTGCTGAATTTGGGATCCAAGTTAGGCATTTTCAGCTCAGGTGTTCAGTCTGGAATGATTCACCTAAGGCAGTGGCGACGAACCTTGACACTCCAGCTGTTCTAGAACTTCAATTCCCAGAAGACCTGATCAGCAGGAGTGCTGACTTGGCCTTCTGGTAATTGAAGTCCAAGAACACCTGGAGTGCCAAGGTTCACCATCACTGACCTAAGGAAGCTTGTCTTATATAAATATATAAATATGACTATTAAATTAAATTAAATTGTCTTATCTTAAACCTGATGAGGATTTTGGAATTGCAAGGTGAAGACATTTTAATTCACTCGTAATTTTTAAGATGCAGAATTAGATTTTGGTTCAATTTGGCCTCTTCATTCTGCTGCTTTAAAAAACAACTTTTCTGTCCCCCGTTTTTTCTTCTTATTGTTTTTTTTAAAATATTTTGATATATTAAAAAAATACAACAAATACAAGAAATTACAAATCAGAAAAAAGAAAATCACATTACATTAATTTGTTGTATTACAAATTATAACACCCAGTGATAATTACAAACCATGAGGATCAAATTTCTAATTTAATTTTCCCAGAAACTCATATGTTGAGGTACCGGCTTATCCCCTTTATCACTCACAAGGACAAATTCCACAAATGGTTTCCATATTTCCCAAAATTTGTTCTCTTTTAAGATACCTTTCTTCACATTCAATTCACATGTCAATTTATCATTTAATGCAATTTCCCACATTTCTTTATACCATTCATCAATTTTTAACCTTAAATCACTTTTCCATTTTCTCGCTATACACAGTCTTGCAGCCGTTAACATTATTGAGACCAGTTCTTTTTTGTTTGTACTCATATTTATATCATCCAATCCCATCAGCAAGGCGATACCTGGCTCCAGTTTTATATCGACTTTAGTAATCGCTGAAATTTCTTTCTCAATTAGTTTCCAAAAAATCTTAACCACTTTACAACTCCACCACATGTGTTCATATGTTCCAAGCTCACTTTTACATCTACAGCAATCTCTTGATTTACTATTATCCATTCGATACAATTTTACTGGAGTCAGGTACCACCTCCACAATATTTTATAATTATGTTCTTTTAATCTTACAGAAAGATTTTTCATAATTCTTCTCCTCCATTTATTCATCCACTGTGATTCCGAAATTCTTATATTTAAATCTTCTTCCCATAATGTTCTCAACACATTTTGTGAGCTTTCATCCTTATTCAAAATTCTATATATTTTACTTACTAAACCTTTTATCTCCATTTCTCCTTTTCTTATTTTACAAATCATCTCCTCAAATTCTGTTTTCCCTCTCTGTAAACTTAGCTCCTCTTTATATCTCTTCCCCCATTTTTTTACCAAAGTTATTTGTAACCAGTTCAATTTCATCTGTTTAAACACTTCAGCTCTTAATTCCAAGTTATCCATCATTTTTATCCAATCTTTTAACAGAAACACATCATTTCTCAGAAGTATATCCTTGATTTTTTTGTCTACTTTCAAAGGGAAAGTCTTAACATCTTCCAAATCCATTATTGGGAAATTCCCGGCACTATTTTCTCTTTAATATTTTTCCAAACCTCCATCATTGCTTTCGTTAATGGATTATTTACCTTTATTTTCATCCCCTTATCCAAAAAAAATGCCTTCCCAAATTGTTGTAATTCTTTTATTTCTACCTCGTCCCAAATAACATCAGGTTTTGTTATAATTTTTACAACATTTTTTAACTGAAATGCTCTGTAATAGTGTTTAATATTTGGAATACCAAATCCACCTTCTTTTTGCGATATATACCATAATTTTTTTGTAGTTCTCGGTCTTTTCCCCCCATTACAAAAAGTATTTATCATACTCTGAAAAATCTTTATATCTTTTTCTTTTAAGTGAATTGGTAGGGCATCAAAAAAAATTAATCTTTGGCAATAATTTCATCTTACACAAAGCTATCCTACCAAACCAAGACAAATTTACCTTATTATATTGCTTTATTTTCCCCTTTATTTCCATTCTTTGTTTATCATAATTTAGTCTCTTAAGTTCTTCTATTTTATTTGCAATATTAATTCCCAAATATTTCACACTATCTTTAATTTGTATATTATATCTTTCCTTTATCTTTTTTGATCTTCTTCATTTCCATTACAAATAATCATTTCAGATTTATCCCAATTCACTTTTAAACCCGTCATTTCCTCAAATTCCCTCAAATGTACCTGGATATGTTCCATTGTTTTCACAGGGTTTTTCATTATGACCATTGTATCATCAGCATATAAACTAATTTTTACTCCTTCTATTCCCTCAATCTTTCTATCTTCTCTTATAAGTGTCGCTAATAATTCCATGGCCATCACAAAAAGTATAGGTGACAATGGACAACCTTGCCTAGTACCCGCTTCTAATTTTATATCTTCTGTAAATGTTTCATTCACTTTTACTCGTTATTCCTTTCTGATATAGTTGATCAATTAAATTTATAAATTTCATACCAAACCCAAACTTTCTTATAATTTCTTTAATCATAATCCATTGCAAAGAATCAAAGGCTTTAAAAATATCTAAAGAGAATAATCCAATCTTTTCCTTTTTTTTTTTGTTCTGCTATATTGTTTTTATTGTAATATTACAATTTTGATTTTTGTTAACTGCTTGGATGGGATTTAAATATACTGTAATAAATGAATGTAGCTGGGAGGGTCAATCAAAAAATGTGGTGGTGATTGATTGATTTGATTGATTGATTGATTTGATTTGTGTGTCGCCCACTCAGTGTACGCCGACTCAGGGCGGCTCAACAATAACCATAAATCACCAATGTACAAAATAAATACACAGTAATACAAAAAATATAAATACAGTAATACAATATAGTCAACTATAGTTTAACTATGTCATTTTTATATATGATTGTAAACCGCTCTGAGTTGGCCTCGGCCGAGTGGGCGGTAAAGAAATCTAACTAATAAATAAATATAATATAATATAATATAATATAATATAATATAATATAATATAATATAATATAATATAATATAATATAATATAATATAATATAATATAATATAATATAATATAATATAATATCAATATCAATATCAATATCAATATCAATATCAATATCAATATCAATATCAATATCAATATCAATACCACAAGTGGGAAGATACAGCATTCTGAGATTCAGGATTTGGGGTTGATTCTCCCTAATCTCATACTTTGGCCCTGAAATGTCATGGAGTACAGACATAGCAACCTTGATTTGCTTTGGGGGTTTAGGCTTACATGCTATAGATCACCCAGAGATCTATCAATAGATTTTCATAATTGTTTCCCTGGTAATGGCAGCCTTTTTTGCCAACTAATCTTTCTCACACTAGGTCAGATAAAGAGAACTGCAGAATGAACCCACCAAATGGTGGTTTCAAATTGTCAGTTTTATGTCTGGCCTAGACACAGAAGAAGAACTAAGCTACCGCATAAGATTCGAGGCTTTGACCTTAACATATAAAAGCCTTCACTGTTTGGGACTTTGCTACTTGTCAAAGCGCATCCTTCTGAGTACATCTGCTCATCAACCCAGTCTTTGCGGTTGAGGGCATCTTCTCCAAGAGGCCCATAAATCTTTAACAAGGAATCATGCCGCTTTGGCAGTGGCACCCTTGCTATGGAGCAAGCTTTCTCAAGAAGTCCACAAAGCTATAACTCTCCTTGCTATACAGAGAAGCCTTCACGGAGAACCATCCTAGTGCTTCTTCTGTTATACATTACTGCTTGCCATATTGTTATTTGTGTGTTATTTGTTCTTGTTTGATTTATTATTTTGATAGATGTTTATGTTTATTTTTTAACCTGTATAGCTATCATGCTATAAAGGTTCCCTTGCTCGAAAGCCAGTCGTATCCGACTCTAGGGTGTAGTGCTCATCTCTGTTTCTAAGCCGAAGAGCCAGCGTTGTCTGCTCCTGCAGACGTTTCCGTGGTCATGTGGCAGGCATGACTAGACACCGGAGTGCACGGAACGCTGTTACCTTCCCACCGAAGTGGTCCCTATTTATCTACTTGCAATTTCTTGCTTTCGAACTGCTAGGTTGGCAGGAGCTGGGATGAAGACGGGAGCTCATTTCCGTCCTGCAGTACTCGGGAATCGAACTGCTGACCTTCCGCTTCCCAGTCAGCGTCTTAGCGACTTGAGCCACTGCAGTACCCTATAAGAGCTATAAGAGCAGTACAAAACCTCAATAAATAAATAAATTGCAATGGAGGTATAAAGAAACCCATTAGGTTAGTTACCATAATTCTCTCCCACAAAACCGGGACAGAAGTATACTTGACAAAAATGGCGGGCTATCTACAAAATTGCCTTTTTAAAAACAAACATAATATAATGACAGCTATAAAACATATTCACATAGTAATATCAATATATAAATGAATTTATTTACAACAGTTAATTCTTACTATAAGATGATCTGTTGTACTTCTGAGAAGTTGCATTGCGGTCAACTCTTAACGTCCTCAGTTCTAGGAAACACACTGGTCACATTTATCGGGTGGTGGTGTCAGGCGAGAACGTTAAGATTTGTCTCCAGGTATACTCCAACTCCAGTGTGGCAGAAAATGGTTCATTTGATGGCGAGAGTTCAAATTTATTTCAATGGTGTGTTACAATACACAATCAGTAAGTTTTAAAAATCCAGGACTTTAACATGATTTTTATTGAACTAGCTGGGACAATTTTTCTGACCTTGAATCCGGGACAATCCCGGTTTTCCGGGACGTATGGCAACCCTACATTAGGTATATGCAGATAAGTCTGGTTCATACATGCAAAAATTTCCTGTGGTTACAGCCACTTTTAAAAAGTTGCCATAATTAAGCAAGTAGCCACTGAGCAACTTTGTGTATACTGTATCTGTGCAATGTCCGGATGCACCTGTAAATGCCATTTGTGTCCGTTGACTTCACACGCCCATGCTGTCCTTTGGTAGCTCTTTGTAGAGCTCGCGAAATTCCAGTTCTACAGAGAGAAGCTAAAACCAGCAGATGAAATGTACAGAGTAAAATCTTGTTCGACCTTTGAGTCGGTTGGCTTGCACAATGACCCTTTGTTCCGCCTATTCTTTATCTTTCAGTATAAAACTGTTATATCTTGCTACAGACCAAAGACGACTGAGGAGTGAGCGATGTCACGTGTACACATTTGGTAACTCAATTCTCGCAGGTGGCAAAGCAGTGCAAGTGTGGATATTAAATTGTCAAGTCACCTTATACTGGTATGAATCTAAACCACCATCTGCTGAATCACTGTGAAAACCCTCTGGCACTTCAGGACAACCTTGGTGATTAAGACCAATTTGCCAGGAAGAGTTCAGGAAACAAGACAATTATGAGCTGAGGCATTCCCTGTAGTTTGCTTCCAGCTGGCTAAAGAATTGGGGACACATTTTGGCAAACTCTTATCATGTTGATTACAGCAGCAATTGCTACAGTGTACACTATACAGGATATGCAGGGACTGTGGTGGCTTACTGGTTAAGATGCTGAACTTGACGACTGGAAGGTCGGCAGGTCAGCAGTTCAAGACCCAAGTGTTGCATGATGGAGTGAGACCCCATCTCTGTCCCAGCTCCTGCTAGCCTAACAGTTTGAAAGCAAGAAATTGAAAGTACCATACAGTGGAACCTCGGTTAACAAATGGGCTCAGCTAACATAAAAATTGCATAACAAAAGGAAATCCATAGAAAATAGTGGCTCGGTTTACATAAAATTTTTTTGGAACGGATTCATTGGTTTTCAATGCTTTCCTATGGGAAACCGCATTTCAGCTAAAGTATTTTGGTTTTCAATGCATTCCTATGGGAAATTGCATTCAATGCATTCCTATGGGAAATTTGGTTAAAAGAATTTTTGCTGTAAGAAACATCCCAGAGAACACATTACAGTAAAACCCTACTTATGAAAAAAAAAAGTCCATTCCGGAGGCTTTTGCTTAAATCGGGTTTTTATGTAACTCTAGGCAAAACCATAGGAAAAATTATTTTTTTCACAACTCGAAGCAAACCCATAGGAAAAAATGAAAATTTTATGTAAATCAAAGCAAATCCATAGGGAAATGAATTTTTACATAACTCGAAGCAAACCCATAGGAAAAAGAATCTTTATGTAACTCGAAGCAAACCCATAGGAAATCGTGTAAATTAGGACATGGTTTTTGCACAAAATCATTATGTAGGTCAGTTTTTATGTAACTTGAGGCATATGTAAGTCAGGGTTTTACTGTAATTATGTTAACCGAGGTTCCACTGTAGATGAATAGGTACTGCTTTGGCGCGAAAGCAACGGCATGGCGTCTAGTCATGCCTGCCACATGACCACAGGAATGTCTGCAGATGCAGACAGCTCTGGCTCTTTGGGCTGTAAATGGAGATGAGCGCCGTACTCTAGAGTTGGATATGACTGGCTTTCACTCAAGGGCAACCTTTACCTTAACACTATATGCATCTAAGCACTTTGCATGTTGTTAGAAGAAAAAATTTGCTACTCTCACAGTAATTTCATGTCTATCTGCAAAGCACAAGTAAAGTAAAGGTAAAGGTTTCCCTTGCTCGAAAGCCAGTCGTATCTGACTCTAGGATTCAGTGCTCATCTCTGTTTCAAAGCCGAAGAGCCAGCGCTGTCTGCTGCTGCAGATGTTTCCATAGTAATTTGGCAGGCATGACCAGACACCGGAGCGCATGGAACGCTGTTACCTTCCCACCGAAGTGGTCCCTATTTATGTACTTGCAATTTCTTGCTTTCGAACTGCTAGGTTGGCAGGAGCTGGGACAAAGACAGGAGCTTATTCCGTCCTGCAGTACTCAGGAATCAAACTGCTGACCTTCTGCCTCCCAGTCAGCGTGTTAGCCACTTGAGCCACTGTAGTCCAAAGTACATACCAGGATAGTGCAGGAAACAGCAGTTTTTAAAATAAATAAAAACTAAAAACACAAGGAAAGGATAATGAATCTCTTCCATCAAGCCACTTCTCTATTCTAAATTACTCTTTCCAAAAACAGGCATTTTTTTAAAAAAAAGATCTCTTTGCATATTAACTCATAGTTCAGGACATAGGTAGTCCTTAATAGCTTCTAGTCTTTAGATCAAGTGTCCTGTAATTTTGTTTTATTTTTGTGAATGGCGGATCAATTCTCTTTGCTTTCTTTGTTCTCTGCTGCCTCTACGTTTTGTTTCCAAGGTGGGGAAAAAACAGCAGTAAAAAGGTGGACAACACAACCATTTGAATTAGACAAACAGTGGGATCAAGAAAGTGAGTTGACCAAATCAGGTTAAATAAAAACAAAAATGATTCTGTGCAGCTAGATAAAGTGTAGCACTTCTGTTTACTGGTATGGTACATGTGGATTTGAAAAACGTGTTCAAATGCAGCGAATGCAATCAATGCATATAAACAAGTTTCCCAGCCACAAGCAGATACAGGAGTGAATTACTTGTACATTACCTGTTAAATGCACCTCCAGTAATACAGTTACACATATGTGACATAAGAGATACCCACAAACTCCCCCATGTTTACACTAGGCCAGTGATGGTGAACCTTTTAGAGACTGAGTGCCCAAACTGCAACCCAAAACCCACTTATTTATCACAAAGTACCAATACAGCAACAGGGGAGGGAGGAAACTCTCCCATTGGGCTGCTGAGCAGAGGGGCAGAGCAAACTCTGTGCTGGGGGATGGAGAAAGTGCTCCCATTGGGTTGCTAGGCACAGGGGTGGGGCAAACTCTGTGCTAGGGAAGGGAGGAAGCGCTCCCATTGGGTCGCTGGGCAGAGGGGTGGGGCAAACTGTGCTGGGGCAACCGCATGGGTGCCCACAGAGAGGGCTCAGAGTGCCACCTCTGGCACGCATACCATAGGTTCGCCACCACTGCACTAGACCTTTTATATTTCTATAAAATGCAGACAGATAAACAGATCACTAGTTGTATTTTGTACCATCAAACCAATTCTGATTTACAGTGACCCTTTTCTAGGATTTTCTAGGTAGAGAATATACAGAAATGGTTTGCCATTCCCTTCTTCTGGGGGTGCCTTGTGACTATGTACCCTTGCCCAAGGCCATATATGCTGGGTCTTCTCCAAGGAGGCACAGCGTGGAATCAAACCACCAACCTCTGGCTCTGCAGCCAGGTACCTAAACTATTGCGCTAGTCATCCAACTAGATAGATATGGCATGTACGTGTAGGCATCTAAAGACTAAAATCCTTCACAATACATGAGCAGCCTGAGGAAATAATTCTGAACCCAGCCTTAATTCCTTGTTTGCTTACTGGAAATGATAAGGACAGAGAATAAATGTTGCGGCAAGTTTGACCGGCTTGGTCACTGTGAATGGGTGCTCCGGCTATCGACAATAGAACGTTTATTTTCCTTAATTATAATAGTTGATCCCTGACTGAGCAATTCACCCTGGAAGGTGGGGCTGAAGGCAGAATGTGATTGAGAAACAAACAACACCTTGCAATTTAAATGGGTAGAAGCAGAAAAAAACACAGACAGATACTAAGGGTTGAGTGTCTAGTCTGGATTAGTTGAAACTGGCAGCATAGCCTTCTGGGGGCTGCAAAGTTAGGGCTCTCTTTGGATCTGCTACCTGTTGAAAAATGCCCTGTATGCTTCTACTTAGGACCTATCTGTATATTTAGCAATATAATTGATAAATTATTTTATATTGTAGTTAAATTATATTTAATAATATAATTAAACTGGAGAACAGCATCAAGTCCTCATGGGCATTTTACCCAAAGGAAGCTGAGCTCCTCCAGGGAGAATGTAACAGAATAGTAGACCCGGCTCTTTGTTGTTGTTCAGTCGCAGTCGATTCCAACCCTCCATGACCCCATGGACCATTGCCCACCAGGCATCTCTGTCCTCCACGACCCCATGGACCATTGCCCACCAGGCACCTCTGTTCTCCACCATCCTACTCAACCTGCCCAGTCCTGTGCCCATTGCATCTACAATACCATCTAGCCACCTCATTTTTGGCAGCCCCCTTCTTCTTTTGCCCTCCACCTTTCCCAGCATCAAGGCTTTCTCAAGTGAATCCTCTCTTCTCATTTGATGTCCAAAGTACTTCAGCTTCATATTTTCTATTTGACCTTCTAAGGAGCAGTCAGGGTTGATTTCTTCTAAGATCGACCTATTTGTTCTCCTCGCTGTCCAGGGTACTCTCATGACTTTCCTCCAACACCACATTTCAAAGGCATCTATTCTTCTGCGCTCAGCTTTCCTTATGGTCCAGGTCTCACAACCATACATTACCACCGGGAATACCATTGCTTTGACTATACGAATTTTGGTTTGCAAGGTGATGTCTCTACTTTTAACTATGTTCCCCAGGTTTCTTATAGCTTGCCTATGAGACCTGGCTCTACTATTAGGAAGAGTGAGGCAGTTGCCATGGGCAGAGGATGCTGAAGGCAACAGCTTCACATCACCTGTTGTTCCTTCTGCCCCTCCCCACCCACCATTCCCTCTGTGACGGGCCAACCTGAATAGACCTCAAAGTCCTCTGTCGAAAGACAGACTAGTGTATGTTTCAACTGTCCCTTAATGATCCTGCTGCTCAGGTATAGTGAAAGATACAACTCTGACACCAGTGCCAAACAGGTTTCAGATACTAGTCTCAGTGCAATTAGATAGCTGGAAAGGCATGCATCTGATCACACCAGAAAGAGTCACTTTGCTGGGAGGAATCTTTCTTGAGGGCAAATGTATTCAATACGACAGTGTTACCATTAATGTTACATGCATCTGAAACATGAGCAATAACAAAACCAGAGGAAGAAAACTGGCTGTAACTCAAAGACTATGAGACTGAACAACAAAAACCCAAAGAGGGATGTGTGGAATAACTATCAGGGATAAGGTCAGTAATAAGGAATTATGCCAAAGAACCGGACTGTGTGATATGGTCAATGAACTATATGTGGCAAAAAGATGGGCAGGTCATATAACCCGCCTAAAGGATAACAGATGGAGCTGTCGGCTACCAGACTGGATACCAAGGGACCACAAAAGACCACTAGGCAGATCCCAAAAGCGATGGGATGAGCTGATGGTAAAGCTGTTTGGCCAGAGATGGAAACAGAAGGCAAAGGATAGAACATTTTGGAGTTCAGTTGATTTGCACTTAAATAGATAAGCGATGACAAATCAATATTGGAATCTCTCTTGAAGCATCCTTTCTTACAGCTGGGTTATCACTGTAGTCTAGTTACAAAAAGTGGTAGCCCCACCACAGCTGGACCAAAAAGGTCCAGCTTGGGCACAGGTCAGGGTTGGACTGGAGCGTAATTCCCTGTAAGTCATGTAAACCCTGGGAAATAGATTGCACTGGTCTCCTCCACATGTAGTCCAAAATGTAATGTTTTCCTATATGATTACATTCTCAGTCAGCTTGTGTGTGTGTGCGCACGCACTCACAATCAGAAGGGGCACTCCCTTGCCGTTTGCCTCAGGGGCTCAATATCCTGGTTTGGCCTTGATACTGGAGAGGATCCCTCCTCTAAACCAGGAGTTCTCAACCTTTTTAAGCCGGGGCCCGAGTCATGTTCCCTCAGACAGCTTCAGGGGCCTGATGGCCATTTTGCTCTTCCTCCACCACATGGCACTTCCTGGTATGGTGGAAGCAGTGGGGTGGCCACATGAAATGGCACCATGGGCCACATCTGGCCCACAGGCTGCAGGTTGAGAATCCCTGTTCTAAACTGATGACAGTATCTGGTGGATACCTTGTGAAGAGTTGGATTCAATGCCCTTTTGATGCTTGTCAACGTGACTGAAGGGAAACTGTCGAGAGAGTTTAAAGAGAGTTCAAGTATGAGAACACAACAAGAACATACAGGCATGTGATTCATGCACCGAAACAAAAAGCAAGACTCTGTAGACCTTTACTTGGATCATTAGCATTTCACAAACATGGATTGCTTCAAGTTCTCCAAAACCCTTCTTCAAACTGGATGGTACAAAATTTGGGGGATGGGGAAGAAGGAAAAAAGGAAGGGCTCACCCCTCAAGCTTGACCAGATGTTCTTTGGCCACTATCTTTGTAAGACTGCAGTCTCACAGGGGCACAGCAATACCACATCATCTTTTTCCAAACACGGGGCACTGTCCATGCAGTGCCTCTGCATTGAAACACTAAAAATTTCCCAATCCCTTTTTGTGTTACTTGGCCTGGATGAGAGTGATGACGTCTCAGCAAGCAAAGTGGACCCTAGTGTACTTAAATGGCCCCAGAATTGGGATAGGATGTTACTTAACCTAGAACAACCTGCTTTCCTACTGCTTCCGTGACGCTTGGCAGGTCACACTAGCTTCATCTTTATCACCTGGCTGAGGATTTAGGCTCTGAGGCACATGCAGTGGTTCAAGTCTAATGCTGCATCCAGGAAATGAGCCCTGAGGAAAAG
This sequence comes from Bradypodion pumilum, assembly GCA_035047305.1. Classification (NCBI taxonomy): domain Eukaryota; kingdom Metazoa; phylum Chordata; class Lepidosauria; order Squamata; family Chamaeleonidae; genus Bradypodion; species Bradypodion pumilum. The sequence continues at coordinate 14,008,844 of JAWDJD010000008.1, forward strand.
CTCTTTCTGTGTGTATGTGTATGCGCGTGTGTGAAAGAGAGAGACAGACAGACAGAGTATCTATTCCCTCTATGGCGAATTCATACGGTGGAATGACATACTGTATCTGGATCTAAATCCAGCAAAGAGCAATTAATTTGGAGAATCATGCATTGCATTAACAGTTCCAAGATCGAGACTCCAAACGGTCATACAGATATCGGGAGCTTTACTTTATCAGGATATTTTGGCCAGCATGGCCACTGGAATTCTGGGAACGGTCTGTAGCAAAGTAACATTTCCAAACTCTGCAAAGAGCCGGTAACCTAAATGTTTTGCTGGTGTTTTTTTTTAGTACAGAAATGCTTTTGCAGAAATGCTTTTCTGTATGCATTAGCCCAGGGCCACTCTGTAGTCCCGTATACACACAAAAATATTTAGTATTCACAAATACATGTATAACTTCCTATATGGGGTGGCAACACATTTTAACATGTCATTTGTGCAGAAAACAAAACAAGTTCTAGTACAAGGGTTCCCAACCTAAGGCCGGTGGTGCTATTTAATGCGGCCACCCCCTCTGAAGTTGTTGGGACAAAATGGCCACCCCCATCGTGCAGGCAGGGCAAAATGGCTGTCTGAAACTGACTGAGAGAACGTGACCCGGCACCCGGCTTGAAAAGGTTGGGAACCCCTGCTCTAATTTATTTATTTTTAGATTTATATGGCTGCCTTTCTCGCCTAGGCGACCCAAGGCGGCTCACAGCATAGGTTAAAAAGAAACCCATCCCCCACACTGTTAAAACCAACTACTAAAACTATCTAAAACATTTAAAAACATCCTTAAAACATCCCTAGTCCCATTAAAAGAGGGGCACCTAGGCAGGAAAAGGAACCCCAGACAGGGCTAAATGAGCCATCAGGGCTGGGTTGTGGTGCTAGAAGCACTCCACACCTGCTGGCAAAGCCAAGTTTTCAAATCCTTTCTGAAGGGGTGTGTGTGTGTGGGGGGGGTAACTCCACCTGGAGGCGCAGTTCCGGTGGCAGGAGGTTCCATAGGGCTGGGGCAGACACCGAGAAGGCTCTCTTCCTGGTCCCAGTGAGGCGTGCCTCCCTAGCTGGTGGGACCATCAAAGAGCCCCTATGGTCCGCCCTCGTAGGACGGGTCGAAAACCTAATAGGTTGTTTGAAGGTTGTTATAACAATTCAGTAATCCTCAATGGAAAGAAGGCACCAGGGACCGTAACAGAAGCATTTACACTCACAAGTTGATTATTTGGGGAGCAGGACTCAACGAGGCCTAAACCTCTAAAATGGTAGGCCCTGCTAACCTCATCAATATATGGGATTTCAGACTTAAATCCAATGACTAGTCTGAACTAGAGCATACCTGTCAACCTTCCCGGATTGGGCAGGATTTCCCGTTTTTCGGCACCAATTTTCACCCATTTCTGCCCGGAGCTGCTGAAACCCCGGAACTTGGCAGCGGGGGGAAAGGCGTTACTGCGCATCCCTTCTGCGCAGCTCGCTTCTACGCATACGTAGAAGACTTTTATGCATGCGTACAACCCTTCTACGCTTGCATAGAACCCTTCTACACATGCGTAGAAGGCTTCTGTGCAGAAGGAGATCGTAGAAGCCTTCTATACATGCGTAAAAGCCTTCTACGCATGCGTAGAAGCGAGCTGTGCAGAACAGTTCTGCGCAAGTCGCTTTTACACATGCGTAGGCTTTTACGCATGCATAAAAAGTGACCTGCGCAGAACGGTTCTGCGCAGGTCCCGGATTGTCTGGAGCCGTGGTTGACAGGTATTAACTAGAGTAAGGAACTTTGCTAAGAAAGTTTGACAAGTCAAATCACTTATGTGATTCCCATTGATTTAAATGGGTCTAATAACCACTGGATGTATCCCTTAGGAGTTAACCTTTTTGCTTGTGTCAGCTTTATTGTGAACAAAATAGTTATTGACTAAAAATGTAGCAGAAATCACTGGTGTTCCTCCTTCTTGCGGACTTCCTGTCATATCACTAGCTGTAGACAGATGGGACACTTATGCAATTCCTTGTCTTCTTCGCATTTAGGCGACAAAATACTAACCTTAGAAATTTAATTTACACTACTCTGCATGACGGAGTGAGCTCCTGTGTCCGTCCCAGCTCCTGCCAACCTGGCAGCTTGAAAACAAGAAACTGCAAGTCGATAACTAGGTACTGCTTCTCCAGGAAAAGTAACAGTGTTCTGCGCACTCCAGTGTCTAGCCTTGCCTACCACATGATCATGGAAACGTCTGCAAACATGGACAGCGCTGGCTCTTGAGCTGCAAATGGAGATAAGCAACAAACCCTAGAGTTGGATATGACCAACTTTTTTATTTTTACTTGCAAATCAAAAAGATCCACAGTACCTGTACATTACTTCTTGTTATCTCTACCATCATGTCCAGCATAAATAATTTGCATTGGTAAAGACTATGTTGCAGCATCAGTGCTGAATATAGAAAAATATGTGTGGACTTTATGCTCAGCAAATAAAAAGTGGAAAACTAGATTCTGTAAATGATGAAAGAAAAACATACCAGCAATAGTTTATTATTTTTGTATGATTTTTCAAATATTCTGTGTAAATAATTCTTGTGGGAGCAGATAAGACAGAAAGTGCTGTAGGGCACCGAAGCCTCTCCCAACCCTCAAACCCCTGCTCAACCAACAAACAGAAACTTTATTCAACAAGTCTTTCGTTTCTGATATTCAAATTGTGGGGCAGGAGACTTTCGGGCTGCAGTCTTTAAAAAAATGCTGAGATGTTCAGAAAGATGGATTCTGTGACCAGAACCACATCCTGTGCTTTTCCTGTGGCATGCATCACAGGGCTCCTGTGTGTTTTGGGGTGAGCCTCAGAAAGCACAAGTGTGACCAAGAAGATTGTAGGATTAATCAAAAGCATCAGACCAGAGCCTAGAAATATTATTATTGTTGAATGATAAGAGTACTGTCAGATGAGGAAACAGCTTGCATTTGGGACTGCTTGTGGCACAGGCGAGTATGAGCTGTTTACAACACACCGGAAACTGTGAACCAGTCCAATCTGGATCTGTGCCCAAGTTGGAGCTTTTTTGGGCTAGACTGGAGTGCTTGTCGCACAGACCGAATGTTTGCTTTAAAGGAGATAGCTCCTAGTAAAGCAACCCTTTCTAGTGTGATCAGATATGATCCTTTCTCAGCATCTGACCACACCGTAACTCCCGGAATCACTTAAGCCACCATAAGAATTGTCCATGCTGAGATGGGAATATGGGAAACTATGGACAGAGAAAGAGAAAGAAAGGAGAAAGAGAGAGACTTTCCAATGCACAATAGCAATTATACTTATATACCGCCCCGTAGTGCTTAGTGTACTCTCTTGGCGGTTCACAATTAGCATTTTGCCCTCAACATGCTGGGTACTCCTTTTACCAACCCCAAAAGGATGGAAGGCCGAGTCAACCTTGAGCCACATCAGGGCCGAGCTCACAACGCTTTGGCCGCAGTACAGTCATTTAATCACTACGCCACCAGGTCACAATAACAGGGGCAGTAATATTTTGCTGGCAAGATCTATGTGATTTTCCCAGGTTTTAAAATGGTGAAATCACATTATTTACAATTCTGATTTCACCATCATTCCTTTATAGACTGCATAGCTGTGCCTGAGAATGAGCACCTTTCTGAAAGCTGCGCATTGAATCGCAGGCAGACGAAGAATTAAAAAGTAATAATCAGTGTTGTTGTTTTTTAGGGGGAAATCACTTATTTTTATCCAAGACATCAACTCAGGAGGGAAAAAACAAAATCAACAAAGGAACTCACAAGAACTGACCAAAGGATTCTGAGTACAAGCAAAGTGACTCACATTCACTATTTCTAGCAAGTCCTGGAAGAATAGTCAGAAATTTCCATGATAAATAAAATATTAAAATGGTTCTTTAGAAAGAAAGAAGATAAGAAACATAAGCATTATACTATAAAAGGAATTATACTTCTTTCATGGAATTCCTTTTAAGGAATGCATAGAATAAACTGACTGTACCCATTGAATCTGTAGGAATTTGGTGAGTCAACATCTGTGCAAATTCTACTGTTTCAATGGGCCTAATCTAGCTGCAGCTTACTGGGATGTTGTATCTTGACATGTAATTGACAAAAATAATTAAAATACAGTAAAATCCCGTATAATGAAGGGCTCTTATTTATTTATTTATTTATTTATTTATTTATTTATTTATTTATATTGCCGCCCTTCTCACTGAAGCGACCCCGGGCGGCTCACATTAAAGCTTCAAAATATAAAACATCCCCAATACAAAAGGCTAAAACTGTAAAAACTATTTAAAAACATTTTAAAATACCCTCCCTATAACATTAAAACCCAGACGGCCTTAAATAAGCCAGTGGGGGGCGGGGGGCTGCCACGCCAACAGAACCCCACACCTGCTGTGCTAGCCAAGTTTTGACTATATAAAGAAAACCACAATCTTGAGATTGAAAAAGCTGGGTATGGCTGTTACAGGACATTGTGAAGATCACTCATTTATATGGCTGCGATGGATAGGAGGCGAATTTACAGTATATGACAACAAGAATGCATGAGTGTAATAATTCTAAAATCTATTGTAAAGATTATTAAAAAAATATTTAATCAAAAATAATGATGCAGAAAGATTTAAGAAAAAAATTGTAAGCAATATGGACAAACAATGCTAACAACTTTTCCTCTTAGTTTACCACCAGATTCATTTTATGTAGTAAGTATACCTACACTAGACATACTCCACAATTTTATTTTATGGAATTCACAAAACTGAAGTATGGCTTCAAATTCACTAACAGTGCAACCCTTTATACACATGCTCAAAAGAAAGACCTATTTAGGTCAATAGGATTTATTGCCTGACAGTTATGTGCAGAATTGCAATCCAACACTGTAACCCTAAACACTAGAACTAGAAAGCTCATACTATTGGATTTACAAGGACCTCGGAGAAATTGCTGGGACTGCATTATACCTCAACAGTAAATATTTAACCTCCTGCAACACAATACCCCCTAAAGGATCTCATTTTCCAATAGCATTATATTAGAACTATGTCAACATCTTTCTGTGCTCAAACTTTGCATCTCCTATACTGTGCTAAGGCTTATACCAACCAATGCCTTATTCTTAACAATGTAACACCTAGGTAAAGGTTTCCCTTCTCGAAAGCCAGTCATATCTGACTCTATGGTTCAATGCTCATCTCTGTTTCAAAGCCAAAAGCCAGAGCTGTCTGCTTCTGCAGACGTTTCTGTGGTCATGTGGCAGGCATGACTAGACACCGGTGCGCACTGAACACTGTTTACTTTCCCACCAAAGTGGTCCCTATTTATCTACTTGCAATTTCTTGCTTTCAAACTGCTAGGTTGGCAGGAGCTGGGACAAAGACAGTAGCTCATTCCATCCTGCAGTACTCGGGAATCGAACTGCTGACCTCCCGCCTTCCAGTCAGCGTCTTAGCCACTTGAGCCACTGCAGTCCCTCTCCATATAACACCTAATCTGCAGCAAAAAAAGTTATTTCTTATAGTATATTTCTTATATAACCACCTTTTGGGTGGAAGAAGAATCAACAATCTAAAATATGCAGATGATAATATCTGACTGGAAGAAGCAACGAGTTGAAATGACTTTTAAGAAAAAGGAAGAAAGTGCCGAAGCAGGATTGCACTTGAACATCAAGAAGTCAAACATCATCATCACAATTTCGTGTTAGAAATTGTCCTGGGTTGAAAGGATTTTTGCAGAAGAAAGTCCACTCAGGGAATGTCCAAATGAGGCTCCTTTCATGTCCTCAAGAGCTGGGCGCGCAATCCGGGTCTCGACCTGCCAGCCTTCCAGCTAACAAGGAGAGCTTCTTAACCACTGAGCCATGACTATAGAACTGCACATCTTTAATGTTAACAGTGGATAAATTGGAACAGTGAAAGAATTTGCATATCTTGGGTCAATCATTAACCCAAATGGAGACTGCAGCCAAGAAATAAGAAGCAGATTGAAATTCAGAAGGGCAACAATGAAGGAATTAGAAAAAAATCTTCAAATGTAAGGATGCGTCACTGGAGTCCAAGACCAAGATCATCCACAATATTGTATTCCTGATCACCACGTATGGGTGTGGAAGTTGGACAGTAAAGAAAACTGGTAAGAAAAAATAATTACTCCTTTAAAATACAGTCCTGGAAGAGTACTTTGGACTTCTAGAAAGTCAAAGAAGTTGGTCCTGGAACAAATCAAAGCCTGGATATCATGAGAAAGCAAGATTCTCTAGGAACGACAATAATGCTGGGGAAAGTTGAAGGCAAAAGGGAAAAGAGGAAGACCAAATAAGAGATGGATTGACACCCTGAAAAAAAATAACACCCAGGCTTGAATTTGCAACAGCTCAGCAGGGTATTGGGGACAAGACCTTTGGCAAAACTCTCATTTAGAAAGTCGCCATGGGTTGGAAATGTCTTGATTGCATGTGACAACCACCACCACCCCTTTAAAAATATATATATTTTTCTAAATACAAAATTAAACCTAAATGTTGCTTTCCACAACGTCCTGTTCAAACACAGAAAGCTCATATTGTTTTGAAAACATTCGCACTCTGGCCAAACCAAAGCTTAATACCTGCAATGCAGTGACTTGTCGGGATCGGGGATGCCCCAAATTTCCCTCCGTGATACAAACTGCTCCAAAAAAATAAAAATAAAATGGCTTTCATAATAGTAAGGGCAGGGCTGTCCGCTTTAATTACATTAAAGTCTCCTGCAACATAGGGGCTAAATTCTGCCCAACATCCCCTTTCCCTGGTGCAATGCAGTACTCGAAGCCCCCAGCGCAGCTCGCAAACACACACATGCACACCTACACACCCGGCAGTGTCTCCCCCCCCCCCCCAGCTCTGCGGCAACTGTTACGCCACATCAATAGGTGGGGGTTTTCCACTCCCACGTGTTTGTCCCTTGGCGGATCGAAACATCTCCCTACAACCCGGAGAGCCTAAGATAACTAAAACAACAACACGGATCTCCCGCGAAACGGGGGTTTCCTCGAACCGCTTTCCCCGCCGCCCGCGATCCACAGCGCCGAACCGACCCTTCCTTCTCGGCTGCCGAGAAGCCCCGAGTCTGTGTGTTGCTGCAAAACAGGACTGTCACAACTCTGTATAATCAAATTAGGGGAAGGGGCGCGGAAATCGGAGCAGTTTTGGAGCAGGGATCTCTGGGCTCATCAATGCCCATGTTTCTTGCTCTTTGCTCTGGTATTCTGACAACAACCGTGACACTCTTGGGTCCCTCTTCTCGGTGGGGCGGTGGAGGGGGGGGCACGCAGTGCAGTCCTCCACTTTCCTCCCCCAACTAAAAAAGAGCCCTGGTAACGCAGTGGTTAAACTGCCGTCCTGCAGCCAAAACGTTTGAGTTCGATCCACACGGGACACAATTGACTCAACTTTCCATCCTTCCGAGGTCGGTAAAATGAATACCCAGTATGTGAAGGGGGGGGGGGGGGAGAGAAATGCTAATTGACTTGTCAACAGCCCCCAGAGAGTACACTAAGAACTATGGGACAGTATATAAGTGTAATTGGTATTGTGCGTTGGGCAATCGCTCTCCCTTTTTCTCCTTTCTCTGTTCATAGTTTCCCAAATTCCCTACTCAGCATGGGTTGCTTAGGTCCGTCATGGCGAGCCTTGGCACTCTAGATGTTCTTGGACTTTCAATTCCCAGAAGCCCAAGCCCCCTGTGAATCCACATGAATGGGTTTACTGCGATTCATCCGGCCCGCGCTGCCCTCATCGCTCCCAGAAGTGGAAGTAAACCGTGCCCATACGTAGGAAGTTAACCCAGAAGAGCCTTAACCCTATGGGCACGGTTTTCTTCCTCTTCCAGGAGCGATGAGGGCAGCGTGGGCCGGATGAATTGCAGCAAACCCATTCGTGTGGATTTACAGGGGGTTTGGGCTTCTGGAAATAGAAGTCCAAGAACATCTGGAGCGCCAAGGACGGTTCGCCATCACGGGCTTAGGTGGTTCTGAGAGTTACGGGCGTGGTCAGAGGGTGAGAAAGATCACAACTGATCACACTAGAAAGGGCTGCTTTACTAGAAGCTTATAGGTACACAGAAGTGGCCAAACGAAGTGGCAATGTTCAAAGACAGGAAATCCGTTTGAGGCTTGAACATGTAGTAATAGGTAATATAATATAATGTTTTATTCTTAAGTAGTATATTTTATTAATCTTGCAGTTAATATATTCAGAATCTTCCAGTAGAGCAATACAACAAGTCCAATACATTGTGAAAGTCAACCGGTATGCATACTCTTTCGGGAGAATTTCCCTTCATCAGACAACTTGACTTGCTAACTTTCCAATATCTGAAAATACATACAATATATATAAAAAAATAATTCTGAACTGGAATATTGCTACTGAGCTAAGTATAAAAGAGAAACCCACCTGGATATATAACGTTTAGTTTTCAAAGGGTATCTTGTTTTCATGTTGCATCCTAACCTCTTTTCGTTTATTCATTTTGGGCTGTGGACGTTACTGACTCAAAATATTACTCCCCTTATAAATCCTGCTGATAGGAAACCAGGTGTGCATAATCTAGCACTGGAAGATTCTGAATATATTAACTGCAAGATTAATAAAATATACTATTTAAGAATAAAACATTAGAATAGTCAAAGCAATGGTTTTCCCAGTAGTAATGTATGGATGTGAGAGCTGGACAATTAGGAAGGCTGAACGCAGAAGAATAGATGCCTTTGAAATGTGGTGTTGGAGGAGGGTTTTGAGAGTCCCCTGGACAGCGAGAACAAATAGGTCAATCTTAGAAGAAATTAATCCTGACTGCTCATTGGAAGGTCAAATAGTAAAGATGAAGCTAAAATACTTTGGACATCAAATGAGAAGGGAGGATTCACTTGAGAAGGCATTGATGTTGGGAAAGGTGGAGGGCAAAAGAAGAAGGGGGAGGCCAAGGATGAGATGGCTAGATGGTATTGCAGACACAATGGGCACAGAGCTGGGAGGGCTGAGGGGGATGGTGGAGGACAGAGGCGCCTGGAGGAAAATGGTCCATGGGGTCGCAAAGGGTCGGAGTCGACTGTGCGACTGAACAACAACAACAAACCTATTACTACATGTTCAAGCCTCAAACGGATTTCCTATCTTTGAACATTACTAGGAGCTATAAGCAAACATTCTCTCCGTGCAAAATGAGTACCCAGCATGTTGGGGGCAAAATGCTAATTAACTTGTAAACCGCCCAGAGAGTGCACTAAGGGCTATGGGGCGGTCTATAAGTGTAGTTATTGCTAAATACTCTGACGAGCTTTTTTTTTCCCCTGCTAGGTTTTGGAAACTCCCCAGCTGGGGGTACGACTGCCCAAGCAAGGAGGCAGGAGGTGGAAAATATAGAAATACTGTGGAAACACACACATTACACAACCGCCAGTTCGTTTTACACACTCTCTGTCTCCCTCCCTCCCTCCTTCCAGTTCCTTCCTTCCTTCTCGCCAAGAGTAGGTCAGGGAAAGCAGCGGCCACCCTCGTGGGCGGCTTAGAAAGAAAGTGGAGCAAAGCGGCTGCCCCGAAAGCTCATGGCCACCCCGCGTGAGCCCTGCCCCGGCCAAGCCCCAAACTCAACGGGAGGCGGCGGCGGCAGCGACGACAAGAGGCCGAGGCAGCCGGCCTAGCCGCGTGCTAGAGCCGGGGCCCCGCCCGCCTGCCTGCCTGCCTGGCCAGGCCTTGCCTGACTGCAGCGCCGCTTATATAAACAAGGCGCCCGAGAAACCACGGCACGGAGCTCCCCGCTCGCCTCGAACCTGCGAAGGGGAGTCCTGGGGTGGGATGGGAATCACCACTGGGGAAAGACGCGGGAGCCCAAAATGACTAAATGGCCAGGCTGGGGAGGGGAGGGCAGAGTTGGAGGACGAGAGAGAAAGAGAAGGAGGCTATAATGACTGGCATGTAAATAGGCGAGCTTTTCAAATTCACTTTATTATTATGTTCTGACAGGTTTTCTTTAACTGCTCTTTATCTTCATTTGCGGTGCCTCAAGATGCTGAACTCGCTGGGTCGGAGTTCAATTCCCGGTTACTGCCTGACGGAGTGAGCTCCCCACTTCCGTCTCTGTCCCAGCTCCTGCCAACCTAGTAGTTCAAAATTAATAAATTGTAAGTAGATAAATAGGGACCACTTTGGTGGGAAAGTAAACAGTGTTTCCGTGCACTCCAGTGTGGAGGCATGCCTGCCACATGTCCATGGATGCAGACACGGACAGCACTGTCTGTTGCAATGGCTGCCAGATGTTGGAGTGGCTGGCCGCAAGGAAGACACGCGGAGACAATCATGCGGTGAAGTCCAGCCCCGATCTGGGTCGGGTGACACCTTGGGGTGATGCGCGCGTAGGATGCGCGTGACCCCCTAATACAGAAGACTTGCATACGTGGCGTATTCCGGTGGTCCAGCTACAATGCCAGCTCTTGGAAGTTACCCTGGGGTTAATGGACAACTCGCACTTAATTACCTTGGGTTGGCAAAACGCATTGTTCCTGCCCTAATCTCGGAGTCGATGTGTATTAGCTCTGGGTACCTAGCTTGTTCTGCTGTCTGGTGCGGCTGGTTTGCCCAACTTAATCTGCAGCCAGAAGCGGAGGATTGTGTATTTTCTTTAGAGTCATCATCTTTGATTTTTGCCCTGTTTCTATCATAGCCACCAGCCAAGGCTTTGTGATTTGCCCCCCAAACTAACTAACTAGCCCGTACCCCAATTGCCTTTCCTGCAAAGTCCGGGTGGTCCCCGGATCTGTTGAAGGCCGGGCGAACCCCTGGGGAAAGGTTTGGCCAATTATTCCCGCGGTCAACCCACAGTTGTCTTTTTGGCTAGGGAAATAATCTATTCCTCAATGTAAAAAAGACAAAAGAGATCATTGTGGACTTCAGGAAATGCAAATTGAACATTCAGCCACTTATTATTGAAGGGAATTGTGTGGAACAGGTCTCAGTGTTTCAATTTCTGGGAATGGAGCTGAGAGATGATCTGACATGGGGAGCAAACACCAAAGATCTGATGAAGAGAGCGCAACAGAGGTTATACTTCTTGTGAATCCATAGGAAGAACAATTTTTCAAAGGACCTTCTGTTGGCATTCTACCACCGTACCATAGAGAGTGTGTTAACCTATGGTCTGTGTGCATGGTTTGGGAGTTGTACAGTTAGGGAAAGAAAAATGCTGTCCAGGGTAATAAAGACTGCGGAAGGGATAATCGGGCGTACTCTTCCCACTCTAGATCAAATCTATGCCTCCAGGTGTTATAAGAAAGCTGTAGAGATTGTGCAGGATAGTACGCACCCCGGAAATGATCTCTTTCAGCTTCTGCCTTCTAGAAGAAGGTATAGAGTCATAAAGACCAGGACCAGCCACTTGAGAAATAGTTTCTATCCAAAAGCGGTTCTGGCTTTGAACACTGAAATGCAGTTTATGAGGGAGCTTCTGTATTTAGTTTTTAGAGTTTTAGAGCTTTTCAGGGGTTAAATGTGTATATGTGGGGGGAATATGTTGATAATTTTGTATAGTTGTATTTTGTTAGGTTTTGTTAAGTTGATAAATGGATTTTCAATCTCGTTCTGTACAGGACAATGACAATAAAGATTTATCGTATCGTATCATAAACTGAGATGAGCACTGAACCCTAGAGTCGGATATGACTGGTGTTTGAGCGAAGGGAACCTTTACCTTTACCTATCTTCATTACAAAGTGTCCCCCTTTTACCCTCACAACCACCTTGTGAGGTAGGTCACTGTGCGAATAGCCCACAGTCACCCAATCAGGTTCCTGCCTGGATGGAGACTCATCGATACTTTTAACCATCACATCACGTGAGTCTCTATAGTGCCAGAATGCCTCAAACCTACACCAGTTGAGAAAATATACCCTTTCTTTGGTTTTGCTCCAGGGAGAGTAGAAGCGGCAGATGCTAAGAGAACTAAACAAGAGAATGACCCTCAACATCCTAAGAATGGATATGAGCCTCAAGTCCACTGGCTCAGATCCAGGAAGAGCTTTATGGCAAGAACAAAGATTGAGGGTATGCAAGAGCAAAACCAAATTAGAAGATGGAGGAAGGAGCTCACTGGACAAGGAACGATATTAAAAGATATGGATGAGAAACTCAACCTCCCCTACATCTCTTGAAGGACGCTGAGTAGGCTGAGGTTTGGAGTCCCTAAAAGCAAGACCAACATGCTCAAGTGGGGGCTGCTGGCGGACAACAACACACGGTGTGAATATGGTGATAAAGAATCTGGCTCATTTACTGGTCTTCTGATTACTGGCAGAAACTTGCACCAGTGAGGACTTAAGTTTGGCCACGACAAAACCAAGAAAGGGGCTTCATTTTGGCAGCCCAGGGTTTGATCGGGACACGAAAGAAGAAAACATGGGCCTTGATTTGCTTGCAAAAGAAAGTGTAGAATATAGATAATGCGCAACACTATGAACACCCTCCTCTTCTGTTTATGGGGTGTAGGGACGGGACATGGTCCTAAAAGGGGAAATGCACTGCCCCCAAATAAGCCATTTATTTTTCTTAAATGTGTATCTGTACAAATCTAAATTTTAGAGCAAGGATGGTGTACATAGAGTGTTGGGACTAGAACTCAGGAGACCTGGGTTAAAATCTTCCTTTAGCCATAGGGAGAGGAACACAGAAAGAGCCTCCTCGAAGATTGTGGTACGTTTAACATTTTTTAAGCCCATTCAGGCATACCCTGGGGAATGGCAACCTTGTGCCGGCTAATCTTTTTCTCACCTAGGTCAAACGAAAGGAGCCATAGGGAGGCTGGCAAGAATAAACCACTTGAACATCTCACTTATCTCAAAAACTCCCTTAGGGTCTCAAGAATGCAAAACTGGCTTGGTGGCACATAAGAAAAACAATCTAAATGTTTTAAAACAGTCAGATAAATGTATATTTAGAAACTTAGAGTGACTTGGTGTCCTGTGTAGTTGATGAGTCTGCTAAACATGCCTACTTGATGGGCAAATTCAAGCTCCATGCCTTTCTTTTGATTTCCTTTCTAGATTTTTAATGTTTACATCAGACTTGGATTGACCTGCTCTTCAAACAGAGGACTCTTCCTGGAAGTAGGTCAGAAGGCCACAGTTTTTCAGATTTGGCCTGGTTTCACTATGATTACCAATCACAGTTACATCTTTAAGTCTGTAACAACACAGCCGTGTCAATTTATAAGCATATGGATTTGCCACACAGCTATATACATGTCTACTCAAAAGTTAACCCCATAAAGTCTGTGGCCTTTATTGTCTGGAAGTGAGTACAGGATTGCAGCGTTCAGAATTCATTATGTGCCATCAAGTTGGAAACAACTTCTAACTACCCTTCTTCCGTGTCTAGGTCAGACGTGAAACTGCCAAAATGAAGCCACCTTTTGGTGAATTCATTCTGTAGTTCCTTTCACTTGTCTAAATGTAAGAAATATTATCCAGCACAAGGTTGCCATGTCCAGGGTATGCCCGGTTGTGGTTCAAAAATACCATAATCTTTGAGGAGGCTTTTTCTGTGTACCCATAACTACTCTAATAGGGCTTTCAAGGTGAGATATTTTAAGGAGTGGCTTTACCAGTTCCACATCCTTTCCTCAGTTTTCATGACCATAGCTGTCAAGTAAGTATCCCTTATTGGCCGGGAAAACCCCTTATTTTACCCTCTTTCCTACCATCATCCCTTATTAATTAGACTGCAATGCCCTATTGCCACCATTGGAGGGCAGCACAGGATAAGCATAGCTGTCAAGTATCCTGTATTTGCTGGGAAATTTCCCTTATTTCCAAATCCAAAACTTGACAGGTATGTCAAACTCAACAAGGATTTGAACCCAATCCCCCTGAGTCCTAATCTATCACTCTATCCACTACATCAAGCATTGCCAATCTACGACCCACGGGCCAGACCCAGCTCGCAACATCAATTCATATGGCCTGACGCCCTCACTGGTCTCAGAAGCAGAAGTAAAACACGTGCCGCGCATGCACAGAATGCTGCTAAATGTGTTCTGTGCATGCGCAGCACGCATTTTACTTCTGCTTCTGAGTGGGAGGAACCACATGACCAGCCTGATCAGCTGTTCAGGAGGCGTGGTCAGGCCCACTACATGAAAACCTTGAGAATTGCTGCACTACATCACACTGGGTATCTCTTAGGTTTTCAGCGTAGACATGTATAAAATTGCACTATTGTTGATATAATGGAATTGTACTATGAGAAACGTCTGTAAATGCAGACAGCGCTGGTTCTTTGGCTATAAACAGAGATGAGCACTAAACCCTAGAGTTGGATATGACTGGATTTCAAGCAAGGACGACCTTTACCCTACTATGAGTGCCATAACCAAAGTCTTACCTGTGATCCACATTAACCTTCCCTACTACTGCCAAATTTCTATTGAGTTTTTCCTCCCCCAGTAACTCCCAAGAAGTGTTGCCAGAACTATCAGTCTTAAGCAGAATTGTTAGGAGTGATATTAAACCCTTTCCCCACAGCCATCAATCTTGTCTCTCTGCTCTCCAATCCATGAATATGGGGAGGGTGTATGTATATAAATGCATGTCAACTCTCTGCCTAATTTCAGCTATGGCCTTGGCAGCTGAAAAGGTTGTGTGCCTCTGTTGTGGCACAAGCTGTTGACAAAATCTTACTATCCCAGCCCAGAAGTATCATTTTCAATTGCAGATAGAGATTGGTTTTCATGCCACATCCTGATATGCTAGTGTGCGATTTTTCCTTTGGTTGTAGAAACAAAAGCATTTAGGTAGTCAAATGAACTTCATCTGAATGAATATAACTCAGACAGGTATGGCCCTGCAGTGGAATGAAGACTAATTTAGCTAATGACCCAGGCCAAAGTTAACCACAGAACTTGAACATCTCACATAACTCAAAAACTCCCTTAGGGTCTCCAGAATGCAAAACTGGCTTGGTTGGTGGCACATAATAAAAACAATCTAAATGTTTAAAAACAGTCAGATAAATGTACATTTAGAAATATTGCTTAACCTTGCCAGAATTTTCCATAGTTACCTCTGCATTACTATGCAACACACATGCTGTTCTTTTTGCAGGGTGAGAGTGAAATAATAAGAAATCATTGGGGCGGGGGGGGGGGCTTTGACTACACAGATACAGTAGTGAGACCATCTCTAGGAGTTATTCTTTAATGGGGCAAGATGGTGCTGGGGAATGGGGACATCTTTGTATTCAAGCAAGGTATCGGAGATCATTTTTCTTCTGTTGAGCTTTTGATGGCAGAGTTAACATTTCGTATCCTGTTTTTCTGCTGAATTGCTTTACTTCATTCTGTGACACTGAGTTTAGTAACTTTGTTTATTTGCTGTGTTTTATCAACAGTGAGTAATTTGGCTTTATTTTCACACACACACAAGGTATCTGTTTCCAAATTAAAAAGTATAAACATTAAATTTTTGTCTATGGAGGAGAGCTCTATGAGAACAGTGAGATTTCTTTGAAGCCTATGTTTACACCACTCTTTCCCTAATTAACTCAGAATGGTATACAGTATCTAGATAATGGATGTAGATGCTTGGATGACAACCCTATGAGGTGGACAAGACTGGTACTGAGAGATTTACAATGTGGTTGGGTTCTGAATTTCAGATCTCCACAGCCAAAGTTTGAGCAGGCTGTCCACTATGCTGCAGGACCTGGAAGGAAAGAAGTCGAGTTGAATAGCGTATTTCAGAACCATGTGGATTGCAAAGAGTGGTCTTGCTATATTTTGGTAATGCTGGCCGAAGGAAGACAAGCATATACCTGTAGGTGTTGACAGTTACTTCTAGAACTGAGAGTCATTTGAATTTCTGAAGGATCTGCTGAAAAGGGGTGCAAATTCCATAGGTTATAGAGAGGCACTGGTTGTTTCTGGAGGCAACACTGGAATTTACAAGGTTTATTTGTTTGGTTGTTGTTGCATTTAAAAGGGAATGTTTGGGGAGTACAGTATTTATAAAGTGGATGATAGGTCTTATGGGACTGCGGTGGCTCATTGGTTAAGAAGCTCGCCTTGTTAGCTGGAAGGTTGGCAAGTCGGCAGTTCAAGACCCGAGTACTGCATGACGGAATGAGCACCCGTCTCTGACCCAGCTCCTGCCAACCTAGCAGTTTGAAAGCAAGGCATTGCAAGTACAGTAGATAAATAGGGACTACTTCAATAGGAAAAGACATTGGGGACATAAAAGGTGCTTCATTTGGGTGTCCCCCGAGCAGAGTTCTTCCAGAAAAAATCCTTTCAACCCAGAAAGCACCTTTGTGTGCTTCTGACACACACAATTGTGAGGTTTGGTCCGAGGGGTAGACGGATGGCTGTGTGTGTATGTTTGTGTGAGTGTTCTATGAAGGTTTGTATTAAAAGGTGGGATTCTGTGGGGGTGGGGTGTTATTTTGCTATTGATGAAACTGGGGTAGTCTGCAATCTTTTCAGATTAAGCCACCAGGCTGTACTAATTCCTTAAAATACACTCACATGAAGCACAACGCTGCAGTTTTCCCTGCAGAAAGATTTACGACCTTTCTTCCGAGGGAAAGCCAAGAGATCTGCTCTGTTTTCTCGCTGCACACCTAACACACACACACCCCATCCATTGGCTTGGTTTTCAAATGCAGCAGCACGTAAAGACAGAACACCTCTGGAATACTAAATATCCATCAAGGTGTCTAGGACACTAGCCCACCCGCTTTGCTTAGATTTCTTTTTTTCCCCTCCTTTGACATCAAAGCACTGCAGAAGTGTTTGAAAGATGTAAGCTTTACATGTCAGCTTGGGTTTTGCTAGCTGTTCTTCTGAACCTAATATTTTCTTCCCTTAGGGGGAATTTCAGCTATTTTACAGTGAGGTTGTTAATTATTGTTTGTTGGTGCTCTTTTAATTTTCCCAAGGACGTTTATGTGAAAAATCAAAGTAATCTTGTATGCAAATTGGAAACAATTGTACTAAGGCACTCTGCCCAGATGTTTCTGATAAATTCATGGTACCGCCCACAGCTCTTAGTTGGATAATAAAGGTATTCTGTGCATGTAGGAAAATGTTTGGCCACAGCTAACGCTGTGCAACTGGTGGTTTTCTTGCCCACAGCTTGCTGACTTAAAGGAGCATGTTTGCCATTTTTTTAAAAAATAACTAAGGAACAATTTGCTCTAGAATTGGGATAAACCAGTTGACTTACTAGTATGATTCAGTGAAAATATCTCAAGGAATTCTCAGCCAGCCACTTTGGCTCTGCTTTAAAACCAGGAGCCTGAGGTTGTTAAATAATGAGGAAATCAGGCAGTGATGATTATTCTTGCTCCATAGAAAAGGTTCACTTTCTGCCACATAATATGACTGCATTTGTCCCATTCCTACACAGGGAAAATATTAGGTATCTGCCTTGGGTAAAAAACATGAAACAAACCATTTCTATCTTGATCAGGGGTTCCCAAACTAAGGCCTGTGGACCAGATCTGGCCTGTGGCACCATTTAATGTGGCCCCACACCCCTCCAAGGCATACCTGTCAACCTTCCGGGATTGCCCATTTTTCGGCGCCGATTTGCTCCATTTCCCGCCCGGAGCTGCCAAAAACCCGGAATTTGGCAGCGGGGGGAAAGAGGTACTGCACATCCCTTCTGCGCAAGTCGCCTTCTACGCATGCATAGAAGGTCCCGGACAATACAGGACCTGTGCAGAACAGTTCTGCGCAAGTCACCTACGCATGCGTAGGCTACGCATGCGTAGAAGGGATCTACGCAAGCGTAAAAGCCTTCTACGCATGCGTAGAAGGTGACTTGCGCAGAACTGTTCTGTGCAGGTCTCGTATTGTCTGGAGCCGCGGTTGACAGGTATGCTCAAAGGGCATTTGAGAAACAAAATGGCCACCCCTTTGAAGCTGTTGGGGCAAAATGGCTGCCCCCATCGTTCAGGCAGGGCAAAATGGCCATCCACCTCTCAAAGCTGACTGAGAGAGCATGACCCAGCCCCCGGCTTGAAGAGGTTGGGAACCCCTGGTCTTGATTGATAGAGATGATCTATAGAGAACCCGAACATACAGTATCTTCTGTGTCTAAGACAGAAATGAAACTGCCAACATTAAGCCACCTTTTGGTGAATTCATTCTACATTGCTTTTCGCCTGACCTAGTGGGAGAAAGATTAGCCTTTGTTTTCTCCATGACCCAAAGTATTCATAAAAAAATAACTTTATGAAAAAAATAATTCTAAAAAGTTTACCTTTTCAGGCTATAACACTCGGGATATACCAGCCCATCACTCCACTAGGCAGTGTATAAACTTTTAAAATCATGCATTTATTGCACTGCAAAAGAAGGCTGCCTTCCCCCCCACTACCTTATTCCTTACTCCTCTCAGGTTTGTGTAAATAAAACAGAGCAAAGATCCCAGTTCCAGGCTTTAAAAAAATATCCAAAGAACAAAAAAGTACATGTAGCAGAAGGTGGAATGACCCTCATCTGGAAAAATTGTTTTCGTTAAAACTCTCTTAACAACAACAACAACTTGAGCTGGAAATTGCAACCCAGATCAGCCATTCTATGGCTTTACGATCTTAAGGAGTTTATTTTCCCTGTTGTGCGTATCATGTTTTTGCTTCAAATCCCGCTTTATTGGGTCAGGGCAGAATCAAAGGTCGGTTGGGGGGGTGAGAGCCCTCCTGCCTGGCTAAATCGGCTGCCATGTGCCTTTTTCAGGGAGTTGCCTTCAAGCTGTTGGTAGCTTGCTCTTTGGTACTCACTCCATGTGAGTCACTCTCTCACACACACCCTCCTTCTGTTCCTTGTGTTTTCAAAAGCTCTATCCATTTGAGAAGGGCTGTTTGTTTCAAAAGGCTTTCCTCTCTCTCCCTCCTCCCCTTTAGTCACATGCTGAGGACATGTGAGGTATGTTCCATTTTTAGCCACAACAACTTCTTCACTAGACATCTCTGCTGCAGTGACATGTGCAAGGCCAAGAGGCGGGGGTGCGCACGTGTACGAACAAGATCTTGGCCGTATCTCTGTTTGTCTGTGTGTGAGTGTGTGTATGTATGCACGCACTTCTCAGAGTACAGGAAATTCCTGTTAAACCAGTGCATTTTTTATTTTTTATTTTGCTGGCTAAAAGCAGGAGGAGAGATCTCTCTTTTTTTTTTGGAGGAAAAATTAACTTACTAACTCAAGTTGTGGGGAGAAGGCTAACCTGGGCCCAAATCCAGAGAATTGCCTTTATAAACATTTTCAGTAATTTTTCTGTGTAGTGGATATTAAAAGGGAAAGGGAGGTGGGGGAGTTTGGCAGGGAAAGCCCTCAATGCGGAAGAACTGCAGTACAGCTGCATGGGAGATGTTTATATCTGCAGTGGCTCCTATGCCCTCTATGTGCTAGAGGAGAAAAGCAGGCAGGGAGCATTGCAGGTGGAAGGAGAGGGTCTTCTTCTTGAGGTGTGAAACAGAGTAAAGGAGTTTAAACTATTTTAAACACAGAGTTTTTAATTGCAATATACTATTTTTTTTGTGTGTAGGGGGGGAGAATTCAATTTTTGAATACTGTGTTATAGATTTGATTATTTTAAACAGGAGGGGAATGAAATTAAGCACAACTACTGGGAGGTTTTGAAACGGAAAAATAGGTTGCGGCTAGGGACTGCGGTGGCTTAGTGGTTAAGACGGTGACCTTGATGATTGGAAGGTCGGCAGTTCGAGACCCAAGTGCTGCATGATGGAGTGAGCTTCCATCTCTGTCCCAACTCCTGCCAAGCCAGAAGTTCGAAAGCAAGAAATTAAAAGTACCACTTCGGTGGGAAGGTAAACGGCGTCCTGCACACTCCGGTCAGGGCCGCCATCAGGGCAGTACTACCAGTACTGCTGTATAGGACCCGTTGCTGACAGGGGCCCTGCCGCTGGTGGCCATAGTATGTGTGTGTGTGTGGGGGGGGGGGCGGCAATAGGATTGCTCAGTATGGGGCCCAGAAATTTCTGATGGCGGCCCTGACTCCGGTGTCTAGGCATGCCTGCCACATGTCCATGGAAAGGTCTGCAAACACAGACAGCTCTGGCTCTTTGGTTATAAACAGATGAACACTGAACCCTAGAGTCGGATATAACTGGGTTTCGAGCAAGGGCGACCTTTACCTATTATATCCTTGGGCATGGATGAAGACCCCACATTAAAACCACTGCATTCCGATTCTGATCTAGCTGACATGGCTTTGAACTCTATTGTGAAAGAATGAGTGTGTTTGCTGGCAATCAGAGGAGGAAGTGCCCCAAACAATAATGTCTATTATCTTGTTCAGAACTAGTTTTGGCCAGTATAAGTTTTCAACATAGATAGGACTGTTTGTGAAGTGCGCCTAAATGTATCTTAGCAACCAGCATATCCTTGGTTAAGAGATTTCACTCCGCCACCTTTCTCCTATCCTGTTTTTATTATTTTCTAGAATAAAAAGAAAGAAAGTATAATTTGCCATCTATCCCAAAAACTGACAAGCTGCTCCAAAATCACCCACAAACCGCACAGGAAACAACAAGGTTAATAAAATAACGGCAGCCTTCAATGTCCGCTCACAGAAGCCAAGGGGAAAAAAAATTACCTCCCCCTGGGGCTGCTGTTGGAGAATTTCCACAGGTCAGTTCCTGCACATTCCAAGTGCAACTTCGCTACTTGGAATGCAAAAGGCAATGCTTCCGCCCAAAGCAGAAGTAACTTGTAAATGGCTAGTAGACTATTCAGTTGAAAGTTAACTGTTCCAACTTACATAAGCCTTCAAAGGCTAAAAGGTTGCTTTTCTCCCTCACTCTAGGTTTCCCATTTATCCAAGAGGCACTGAGGTGGCTCAAGTGGCTAAGAAGCTGACTGGGAGGCGGAAGGTCAGCAGTTCAATTCCTGAATACTGCAGGACAGAATGAGCTCCCGTCTCTGTCCCAGCTCCTGCCAACCTAGCAGTTTGAAAGCAAGGAATTACAAGTAGATAAATAGGGACCACTTTGGTGGAAAGGTAACAGCGTTCCGTGTGCTCCGGTGTCTAGTCATGCCTGCCACAGGACCACGGAAATGTCTGCAGAAGCAGACAGCACTGGCTCTTCGGCTTTGAAACAGGTGAGCACTGAACCCTAGAGTTGAATACGACTGGCTTTCGAGCAAGGGAAACCTTTACCTTTACCTTTACTAGAACATTCCCAAGTGGCTGTGGTGGCTTAGTGGTTAAGATGCTGCGCTTGATGCTCGGATGGTCAGCAGGTCAGCAATTCGAGACCCAAATACTGCGCAACAGAGTGAGCTCCTATCATCTGTTTTAGCTCCTGTAACCCAATGGTTTAAAAGCAAGAAATTGCAAGTACAGTACAGTAGATAAGTAAGTACCACTTCAGTGGGAAAGGTAATAGCATTCTGTGACAGAGAGTGCTGGCTCTTTGGTTGTAAATGTAACCAAGAGAGTCAGAAACTACCAGCTTTTGAGCAAGGGAGACCTTTTCCTTTACTAGAACATTCCCAGGACTTCCTTTTACAGGATCTGTTTCCTATGACATTGTTTATGCATTACACATTTTTATAAAGTTCATTTACAAATAATTAAGCAGGGGAGAGTGGGTCCCAAACTCAGGACTGTATAAATTCTTCAAACACATCAGATATCCTTTAAAGCAAAGGTTCTGAAATGTGCCTCCTATCCCCGATATTCTTGGACTGACTCCTAAAGACATAGTTAGCACATCCAATCAGCAGTCCTTCTGGGAGTTGTAGCCTAAAAACATCTGGCTTTCAAAGTGTCAAAACCACTGTCTTGGGTCTTCTATTGCTCCTCCTTGCTAGCCAGATGTTGGACTGTACTGTTTCCTTCAGCTCCACACAAATAGGTAAAAATGACTTGTTCTAGTAGCTGGGATGCAGTAAAGGTCATTATTGGTCATTAAGCAGGTAGTGAACAACAGAAAAACCCAATGAAAATATCATTTTACATATAAAAACACATTTGCATAAGGATTTCTTTCTGGCACTGCCTTTCAAAATGCGCCCAACAGATTGGTGCTTATTTGCCCACAGGAATATAGTAAAGGTATATTTGCTCGAAAGCCAGTCGTGGACATGTGCCTAGACACTGAAGTGCACAGAACACTGTTTACCTTCCCACCAAAGTGGTACCTATTTATCTACTTGCAATTTCTTGCTTTCAAACTGCTAGGTTGGCAGGAGCTGGGACAGACAGGCACTCATTCCATCATGCAGTACTCGGGTTTTGAACTGCTGACCTTCCACCTCCCAGTCAGCATCTTAACCACTTGAGCCACTGCAGTCCCTTCCATAGGAATATAGGTCTGAGATAAATAGTTCCATCATAGTGCCAGTACAATGTTATGGTTAGAGTGTTGAGCTGGCACATGGGAGACTCAAGTTCTGGCCTCTATTCAACCACGTAACTTTCTGGATGACCTTAGGCAATCACTCTTCCTTAGCCTGACCAATCTCACAGGTTTGCACTGTAAAGATAAAGTTGGAATGAAAAGAAGAAGCATGTATACCTCTCTGAGCTAATTGGAAGAAAGACAGAATACAGATAATATGACAAAATGCTCATAAAGCAAGGAGTGAGGGTAATACTAGTGTGTAGATCAGGGAGTTCTCAACCTTTTTAAGCCAGGGGGCCAAGTCACACTCCCTCAGACAGCTTCAGGGGCTGAATGGCCATTTTGTCCTTCCATTTTGTCCACATGGCACTTCCGGGTGTGGTGGAGGCGGGCGGGGGGGAGGGGACATAAAATGGCACTGCGGGCGGCAGATTGAGAATCCCTGGTGTAGATGAATCAAAAACGTTATAGTCACTGCCAAAACAACAATAATTTATAACCCTTTAAGTGTAAAACAAACAGCATTTGGAACAACTTTCCTCCTACAATTAGCACATGAAATGCAACACGTGGAGGAGGGGCAATATTTGTATTAAAAGAGCAAACATATTTAAGTATGGGAAATTGAAGGGGGTAGAGTAATATATAAGTTGTTCCATTTAAGTCAATGGGGGTGGAGTTTTTTGGGGTGGGGGGGAATAATATTATTTTATTTCTGGAGATCTTTATTACTATAATGTTACACTGTCACTTTGAATTAAAATAGCTATTATTTGAGGACAGAATCCTCAAAAATATATACAAGTAATACCTCATACAAAGTCCGCTTCGTACATTGAATTCATACAACATCACCTAATTCCTTGAAAAAAGTTGCCCCATACAGACTTTGTATGAGGCATTGGGGTTTTTCCCAGGTTGCATTGTGCCTGGGCAGTATAAAAGGCAGGACGCATGCGTGCATTGCTCTTGTGGGTTTTGCACGAGGCGAAGAGTATTCTTCAGGTTCTTGGACCATTCTTTGGCACAGTGGAAAGGTAGGTAAATGAGGTTTTCTGTTACCGATTGGCTTGGGGTGGGGGGTCGGGGAGGGCAATTTTTTGGTGTTTGCTGCTGTGGTTTTTAAAAACAGATTTCATGCTCCATAATTTATGTTGGTCTTTTTTGGGGGAGCACTGTTTGGTGGGGTGGGCAATTATTTGGTGTTTGCTGCTGTTTGGATGATTAACACTGTGCTGCATGATGGGACATGTTGGCATCCATTTTGTCCTTGCTTCCATCCAGTAATTGTTTACAGTAGCTTGTACAAAATGGATGATCAGCGCATGGCTGCAGATTAACACTGTGCTGCATGATGGGACATGTTAACTTTTAAACCTGCACTTCATAAAGTTTTCAGAAGTTAAAAACTTGTTGTATGGATTGTCCCCTAAAATCAGGATTGTTTGACATGTTTTTGTAATGTATTTAGCCTTTAGACAATGATTTCTTAAAGTTCTGTCAGTTTCCTTGACTTTGCCCTGAAGTCTGTGCTGTTACAGTACAATGTATCTCTATGGAAACTACGTTGTACGAAGTATTGCGGCAATGATTTGGCCGTCGTATGAGGCATCGCAGCTAGGATTTTGCATGCCTCATACAAAGTCCAAATCCGTATAAAGTCCAAACTTATGGAACCAAGTTTGGACGTTGTATGAGGTATCACTGTATTGTATCCTGCTGCTTTACCCTTAGGGATTCTCAAGTGTTGAAGGTAGAAGAGTTACCTTTACAAAGTGCAGCTCCCCAAATCTCTTAGCCAGATGGGCCAAGGTTTACTGTTTGTAAACGGCAAAAACAGTTATGGATATGCTTGGACATGGTTGCAGAGATATGCTTGGACATGATTTCAGAGATAAAAGCCACAATGCTGCAAAAGGCACGTTTTGTGATGTCTGCATGTACAATAACAATCATTTGCTGAAGCATTATGCTCCACTGACAACAAACAAGATTTTGGTCTGAACGTCAGCGGAAAATTTGGTGGCCACTATGGAAATCGGGGAAATGTGGTGGCTTCATGGTTAAGTGGCTTTCGAGCAACGGCGACCTTTACCTTTACCCTAGTTGGAAAAGGACAGCGGTAGCTTCGAGGCTAAGATGCTGAATTTGATGACTGGAAGGACAGCAAATCAGCAGTTCGAGAACCGAGTACTGTACAGTACTGCATGATGGAGTGAGCTCCTATCTCTGTCCCAGTCCCTGCCAACCTAGCAATTCGAAAGGAAGAAATTGCAAGTAGATAAATAGGTATCACTTCTGTGGGAAGGTAACAGCATTCCGTGCGCTCTGGTATATAGCCATACCTGCTACATGGCCATGGAAACATCTGTAGACACAGACAGTGTCTCTTTGGCTGTAAACAGAGATGAGCACTATACTCTACAGTCAGATACGACTGGCTTTCTTTCGAGCAAGGTTGACCTTACCCTTTACCTTTAGCTAGTTGGGGAAAGTAGCTTTTAAACACTCAGTATCTGCCAAGTGCTATGAATAAAACAGAAGGATAAAACTTTTACCGATTGAAACCATAGTGGATTCATTTCAGACCACTGCTGGGTTTGCTTTTCCAGCTCTGGAAAATGGCTAAACAATTTAGCACATGCCTTCCAAACCTAGTGGTTTCCATATGGCTTGGACAACAACAACAACAACAACAACAACAACAACAACAACAACAACAACAACAACAACAACAACAACAACAACAATAATATGATGATGTGTCAGAAATTATTCTGGGTAGAAATTCCACTCAGGGGATGCCCGAATGATGCTCCTTTCCATGTCCCCAAGATCTTTTCCCACTGAAGTGGTCCCTATTTATCTACGTGCAATTTCTTGCTTTCGATCTGCTGTGTTGGCAGGAGCTGGGACAGTGACAGGCGCTCATTCTGTCATGCAGTACCCGGGTCTCGAACCGCCGACTTGCTGACCTTCCAGCTAACAAGGCGAGCTTCTTAGCCACTGAGTCACTGAAGTCCCACTTGAGCTATGGCAATTCTCCTGTATCCCTCAACTCATGTCATATATAGGGGATGAAAACAGAGCGGACTGGTATAACGCAAGAGGTAACTGAACCCGCACAATTCAAGATGCATGGGAGCCAAGGGAGATTGGCTGACTGGGTTTGCAACTCATCCAAGTTGGCTTCAGGAGCCACCTAGTGGCCAGTGTTTGCAACTGCAAAATCAATTTAAAAGTTGTAAACACATACAGTATTGCAAGTTGTAAAAGCTGTAAAACTATTTTGCAAAATGAAACATGTTACTCAAATAAATAATTGTGTAGGGGAACTTTAGTGTAAGGGACCAAAGACAATGAAACAGCCAAAGGGTTGGCTTAACACAGGTTTATTGCATGATGATCCGGAGGAACATGTGGTAATGGCGGATGGGTAGCTCAATATATACAGCTGGCTATACATTTGAATGTGGCTCGTCGACAGACTATTGGTTGCTGCCTGCGTGACGTCGTAGAAGGTCACGCCCTTCTTGACCAGGTGAAGAGGTGGCGGGGAATCTTCCCGCGCTGCTGATCCAGGTGAATCTGAGCCATGAGAGCTGGACGCTCGCTATTGCCATCTAGTGGTCACTAGCTCGCGTCCCCTTATCAGGTTTACATTGATACAGCTGAAGGTTATAATGATGCACACAGAAAGGTTACATTGTTAACACATGGCTAAGGTACATTGTTAAAGGCACAGCTTTACAGAACACAACATCCGTCCCCCCTAGGATGAGACGAAGTCTCTCAGCCAAGATGGCTTGTTGCGTGTGCGTTTGGGCCGTGATGAGGGCTGACCCCCCCCCGGGGACGCTACTGCTTCTTTGTTCCCTGGTCCCTTGTCCTGAAATGGGAGAGGGAGACTCGTTAGTGGCTTGCCGCGGTCTGGCGGCCTTAGGGGAAGGGAAGAACTCCATTGTGGGCAGACCGGGGGCAATCGGGGCTAACGAAAAACCCCTCTTCTCGCTTGGACGGGTGGGGGACCACTCCGAACCCCCCCCCCCGGTTCTGAAAATCAAATTCTAACTCAGTTGGGGTATCCGCATTTGTGGGGACATTCCGCGAGATATGTATGGGGTCGGGTTCCTCCTCCTCCTCAGAAGGATCCCCTAGGATATCTACGAGAACATCCTCCTCCCCCCTTGGTGGGGACCCGCGGCCCCCTTTCCCTCCCCCTTGGGCTGAACGGGTGGGGGAGAACCCTAACGCTGATTTTTCCTCTGTTTGGTCTGTGCCCTGCTCATCGGGGACCCTGCGTCGGAGCTGGTCCGCGTGCCGCCTCCACAGGAGCCCTGTGCTGGTTTCCACGTGGTATGACACGGGGCCGGTTTGCTCCACAACTATGCCCAGTACCCAGGCTGGGCCCGTGCTGGCGTAATTCCTGCAATGCACGGGGGCGCCTACACTGAAACTCTTTGTGGCCTCTAGTCCAATGTTCCTTCCTTTGTCCTCTACCCTCGTGGGGTCTAGCCTAGTAAGGATGGTGGTCAGTTTCCTACGCATTAAGAGCTCTGCGGGGGAGTATCCTGACGCCAACTGGGTCACCCTGTACCCTAGCAGAAACTGACACACTTGTAGGTTCAGATCCCCGGGGCCCATGCGCCGCAACGCGTCCTTCGTGGTGCGGACGAGGCGCTCTACTTGGCCATTGGTGGCTGGGTGAAACGGGGCGGAGGTGATGTGCCGAACGGCGTTAATCTCCATGAATGCCCTAAACTCGGAGGACGTGAAACAACTAGCGTTGTCGCTAATTAATGTGTCGGGTATGCCGAACGTGGAAAAGAGCCTCCACAAATGCCTAATGGTCTGGGCCGAGGAGGTGCTCGTGACTGGGATAACCTCCAACCACTTGGAGAAGGCGTCCACTACAAGAAGGAACAAGGTGCCTCTGAACGGGCCCGCGAAATCAACGTGCACCCGGGACCACGGCCCCTTAGCCGTGTCCCATTCCCTGTGGGGAAGGCGGGCCTCCTCTGGTCTGGAGCATTGGCAACTTCCACAAGTGCCGACCATGTGCTCGATGTCGGCGTCCAGCTGGGGCCACCAGAAGTAACTCCGGGCCAGCGCCTTGGATCGCACGATGCCGGGGTGGCTGACGTGCAGCAGTTTGAGCACCCGCGGCCGAAGGGAAGTGGGAATCACCACCCGCTGCCCCCACAAGAGGCACCCCCTCTCTAGGGACAGCTCTAGCTTTTTCCTGAAAAATGGGGCGAACTCCTCCGCTGGGGAGGACGCCGGCCACCCTTTCTGCACCCAGGAGCTAACTGCCGCTAACGTCTTGTCCTTCTCTGTCGCTTTGGCAATGTCGGCGGGCATTACGGGGGTCGAATCCAGCACCTCTATCATAAGGACCTGATGGTCCCGCTCCCCCTTGCTCACCTGGCTGGGCGTCAGGGGGAGGGGAGACCTTGATAGAGCGTCCGCATGGCTGATCTCTTTCCCGGGCCGGTAGACCAACGCGTGCTGGTACGCGTTGAGAAAAATGGCCCACCTGAGCATCCTCGGGGACAGGATCTGTGGGGTGGGCTTATCTGCGGTAAAAATGCCTAGCAGGGGCTTGTGGTCCGTTACAATGGTGAAGGGGCGGCCATACAGAAAATCGTGAAATTTTTTCGTCCCCGCAACTATTGCTAGTGCCTCCCTGTCTGTCTGTGCGTAGTTCCTCTCCGCTTGGGACAGGGACCTGGAGTAAAATGCTATCGGGGCCTCCCTCCCGTTTTCCAGCACGTGGCACAGCACCGCCCCCACCCCCACCGGGGATGCATCACAGGTCAGAACTACCGGGCGTTTGGGGTTGAAGTGGGTCAGTATGGCATCGGACGCTAGGAGGCTTTTTAGCTCACTAAATGCCCTTTCTTGGTCATCGCCCCACTTCCATGCCTGGTCTTTTTTAAGCAGTTTGTGTAGCGGTTCAGCTACTGCTGCCTTCCGGGGAAGGAAGGAGTGGTAAAAGTTGAGCAGCCCTAGGAACGACTGCAGCTCGGGCTTGGAGGTGGGGCGGGGGGCTTTCTTGATGGCGGCCACCTTGGATTTGGATGGTTTTATCCCCTCAGGAGTCACACAAAACCCCAGGAAGTCAACCTCGGTCGCGAAGAAGACGCATTTGTCTTTTCGCAGTCTCAACCCCGCTTTTTCGAATATTGTCAGGACCTTCCCCAACCTCTTGGCCAATTCGACCCGACTCCCCCCCCCGTTATTAACACGTCATCAAAATAAGGCAACACTCCCTCTAGCCCCTTCAGGAGGCGTTCCATGAGTGATTGGAAAATTCCAGGCGCCGAATTCACGCCGAACTGAAGGCGCGTCACCTGGAACGCCCCCTTATGGGTGACTATGGTCTGCGCAGCAGCTGCGGCAGGGGACACCGTGAGCTGCTGGTAGACCTGTGCTAAGTCGAGCTTAGCGAAACACTTTCCCCCGTGTAACCTGGCCAGCAGATGGCTGACCACCGGCACCGGATACGCATTCGGGCGGATCGCCTTGTTGATGGTGCACTTGTAATCGGCGCATATGCGGACCTCCCCATTGGCCTTTAGTGCGGTTACAATTGGAGTTTCCCACTCCGCAGAGTCAACAGGCACAAGGATCCCCTGGCCCACCAATTTGTCCAGTTCCGCCTCTATCTTGTCCTTGAGTGCGAACGGCACCCGGCGTGGTTTGAGTCGAATTGGGCGGACCTCCGGGTCCAGGTCGAAAGTCACTGGGGGCCCCTTGAATTTCCCCAGTCCCTTTTTGAAAACCTCGGGGTGCGCCTCGCACACCTCCTGAATCGGGTCAGACCCAACGGCGTGCATCCCAACGGCGTGCACCCCCCCAATAAACAACCCCAGGGGCTGGAACCATTGAGTCCCGAGGAGGCTGCAATCTCCCCCTTTAAGCACGACTAAAGGGAGGGACGCGGCGTGCTTCTTGAATTTAACCTGAAATTCTCCAACCCCCAACACTGGAATGCTGTTCCCTTGCACGTCCCGTAGTGTGGACCTCAACGCTTTGAGCTTGGGTCGCCTGTGGGGGGCAATTCTCAAAAACTCCCTCTGGGAAATGATTGAATATGAGGACCCCGAGTCAATTTCCATGCTAATGGGAACCCCTTGAACTAGTACCTCAACAAAGTAGCGGGGGTGTCCTACGGACACGCTGAAAACTGGGGCGTCGTCCTCGCTGCCGTCGGAGATGCGGCCCACGCCGTCCTGCTTCCGCATGGCCGGAGCGCCGTCCTTGGGTCTCGTTGAGCGGTCTTGTCCCGCGGAACGGTCTGCTGAGCTTTTCCGGGTCTCGCGCCTCTTCCTGCACACCTTGGCGATGTGCCCGCGGCGGCCGCAGTTGTGGCACTCGGCCTTCCGAAACGGGCACTTTACGCGGTCGTGGGCCGCTCCACAGCTGTCGCACCGCCGGCTCTCTTTCCGGACCCTCCGGACGTCCTCGTCGTCGCTGCTCTCTGCGGATGACCTCGAAGCTCGCCGGGCCGCCTGCACCGGAGTCTCTGCCTTGCTCGACTTCGGCTGCCAGTCCTGGAGTTCTTGGACCCCAGCCTTTGTAGCTTCCGCGCCCTGGGCCGCTCTGACGACCTCCTGCAACGTGGGAGGTGGCTCTTGGTTCATTAATGTGCGCTGGGTTTCGGCGTCGTTCAGGCCGCACAGCACACAGTCCCGGAGGGTGATTTCGGCATTCTCCCATTTGCACGGGCCGGCCGCCAGCCGCAGGGCCGCCACGAATGCGGCGACCGTCTCCCCGGGCGCTTGGACTCGCCTCCAGAACGCACTCCGAGCGGGAAACATCGCCGTGGCGGGCCGGACGTGCTCACGCAGCATCTGCATGAGTTCCTTGGCCTTGAATTCGCTCACCCTCCTCGGTGCAATCAGGTCCACCAAGGTCCTTTTGGTTTCTTGTCCGAGCATCCTGGTGAAGATGGCCCTTTTCTTTGCCTCTTCCGTGACTTCGGACTCAATCAGTGCTGCCTGGAAGTCCATTTCGAAGATCTCCCAGTCGCCCGGCTTCCTGATTTTGAAACCGGCGCATGTCTTGGTCCCGTGGGCTGCCATATCCCATCCTCGTCGCCAATTTAGTGTAAGGGACCAAAGACAATGAAACAGCCGAAGGGTTGGCTTAACACAGGTTTATTGCATGATGATCCGGAGGAACATGTGGTAATGGCGGATGGGTAGCTCAATATATACAGCTGGCTATACATTTGAATGTGGCTCGTCGACAGACTATTGGTTGCTGCCTGCGTGACGTCGTAGAAGGTCGCGCCCTTCTTGACCAGGTGAAGAGGTGGCGGGGAATCTTCCCGCGCTGCTGATCCAGGTGAATCTGAGCCATGAGAGCTGGACGCTCGCTATTGCCATCTAGTGGTCACTAGCTCGCGTCCCCTTATCAGGTTTACATTGATACAGCTGAAGGTTATAATGATGCACACAGAAAGGTTACATTGTTAACACATGGCTAAGGTACATTGTTAAAGGCACAGCTTTACAGAACACAACAGGAACAGAGTGTATCAAAGTTACCCCACACCCCGGTGACAGTTCTAAAGGGCATCTGTGTTAGTCTCTCTACCCCACCCCACCCCCAAAAAAGGGAAAATTGGGAGTGCCAAATGGATCAGAGAGTAAACAAAACATTTTTTAAACGACAAAAAAAAAGTTGTGGCACCTTAAAGACTAACTCCTGTATTTAAATGTGAGCTTTCGTAGATCAAGTCCACTTCATCAGACATAAGAGTGAGACCAGTTCTTAAGATGCTAAAAGACTACTGGTTCCTGCATCAGAAAGGGGAGAACGACATAATAGCGCAAACCGTATTTTAGAGATTGGAATATATTATTTATTTTGGACTGCAGTTCCCAGAATCCCACAGTCACCATGTTGGTCATGGAATTCTGGGAGTTGGAATAAAAAATAATAAGTTTCCAGTTTCTCATGTATTTTAACATATGAATGCCTTCCAATATCACAATAAGCCAGAACTCTATACTGAACAAAAAAGGCAGCAACAGCAGCTAAAGATTAGCCTCCTCCTGCATTGCTTTTACTTGTCACAGAAGCAGCTAAAGCTGTCAGTAATGCCCTCTTTTATTTCCCTCTGATTAAGTTAGAGCAAGGGTGCCCAAACTTTTTGGGCCGCGGGCCAGTCATGTGGTTCAGTGGACCGGTCACGTGGTTCCTTCCACCAGAAGTGTAAGTAAAACGCGCCTTGCAATCTATTTTGCAACAGGATGAGATAGATTTTAAGCTGCCATTTTCTCTGCTTAAACCAGGGGTGCCCAAACTATGGCCCACGGGTCGGATCCATATGGGTGCATTTTACTTCCACTTCCAGGAGCAACGAGGGTGGTGTGGGCTGGATGATTTGGTGTTGGGCCAGATACGGCCCGTGGGCCATAGTTTGGCACCCCTGAATTAGAGGAAGGCTGCAAGGTAGCTTCTGAACCATGTTCAAGGGCAGTCCTGTACACAACACTTTATAGTAGTGTAACTAAAATGTTAAATGAGCATTAATTTTTGTTGCCAAGCTATTCCTATCCAGGAAAGGTCACTGTTGACTGGTAATCTTTTCAGATGAAACACACTCTCTGTGCCACTTGGGTTACTTGAGCCTTTAGCGACGGATCAAGAGCAAAAGTTGCTTCCAAATTTCAAATTTGATCGTTCAGATGCACCGTAACCTCAGCCGGGCCTGAGAATCTCAATCCTTTCTTTCAGACTCGGAAATCATCCCCCAAAGGAGCTCTGTCTCATTAGGGTTGAGTGTTGTTCATTCATTTATTCTTTATCATATTTCTTATCTACATATACAGATCTCCGCTCTGCCTATTAACTCAGCTCAATTGACAACGCTGTGATGTACACCAAGCTGAGAGAATGACTGGCTCATGTCATTTAGTGCAGGGGTCCCCAACCTAAGGCCCGCAGGCCAAATCCAGCCTGCATCACCATTTCATGTGGCCCCCTTACCCCTCCAAGGGCATCGGAGAAACAAAATGGGCATCCTTTGAAGCTGTTGGGACAAAATGGCCACCCCCCATCGTGCAGGCAGGACAAAACGGCCCTCAAAACTGACAGAGAGAACGTGATCCAGGCTTAGGCTTGATTTAGTGGATCTAATGGCTCAGTATGGACTAGAACCTGAATTTGGATAGTCACTGTGCAATATTGCAGCAGCACTGGACTTCAAATGTATCTTTGGAAGTTCAGGTTCTAGTCTTAATCCCCCGTTATCTGTGATATATAAGGGGAAAGGGATGAAGAGGGAAAAGGAAATACGTCCTCTTTCTAATGAACTGGTGGAACGGTCCGCTTTTCCTTCTCGGGATGCTATTATTGGGTGTTATGTAATAATTGAACAGAGGAGCACTGGCCTCCAGATGATGTAGTCTTTCAGCAGAGCAAAAGGAAATCTAAAGGGCCATAATTGTTATTCCTTTCTAGCCCATGTCTGGGTTTAGAAGCTCTTTTGTTGCCCTACCTGCTTCCCATGGCAAGGAGAAAAAGAGGTGAGCAAAATTGCTACCAAACAACAACAACAAATCCGCTAGAGTAGACCCTGCCAACTGTAAAAAAAGACCAGGCTTACTCACAGTTGCGTAGTCAACAGAAAATGTGTTGAATTTGTCCATGCCCATTATGGCACAAACCATAAAACCATGATGGCAAACCTTGGCACTCTAGGGGTTCTTGGACTTCAATTACCAGGAGCCCAAGTCAGCATTCCTGGTGATCAGGGCTTATGGGAATTTAAGTCCAAGAACAACTGGAGTGCCAAGGTTCACCATCACTGCCGTAAGACAAATTTCAGTGTAGTCACAATTTCAAAAAAAAAATCAGGATACTTTAAGCTGAGGTTATGGTGGTTTAAAAGGCATTAGACTGATATAAATCTCTGGTAATACACTCTAGGCCAGTGATGGTGAATCTTTTAGAGACCGAGTGCCCAAATTGCAACCCAAAAAACACTTATTTATCGCAAAGTGCCAACGCAGCAACAGGGGAGGAAGGAAAAGCTCCCATTGGGCTGCTGGGCAGAGGGGTGGTGTGAACTCTGTGCTGGGGAGAGGGTGGAAGCGCTCCCATTGGGCTACTGGGCAGAGCGAGCTCTATGCTGAAGTGACTGCATGGGTGCCCACAGAGAGGGCTCCGAGTGCCACCTCTGGCACGTGTGCCATAGTTTTGCCACCACTGCTCTAGGTGACACATATCCTTTTTTTCCTTACCAAGGATCATACCTTAATACAAAGAAGAAGGACCATGCCCTCAGAGGGGATACTTGTGACTAAGCCACAGTTATTGCATTTCTCAAGATTCAGGATACTTTTTTAAAAATGCTATTGCATGAAAACCTTCACAACTCCTTTCTCCAAAGGGGACTCAGCTAGCCAACCCTAAAATAACAAAGACAGAGCAGACTTGCCCACCTACTCCTCCTTTGTGGTAGCCTCGCTAGGTTTCTGATGATGATACAAAACAAACTGGAGTGCAATGCTGAATAAATTACACTGTGTTGTAGGCCAAAGAGGAATTTTGGGAAAGAAGACTTAGAGGGAGTTATGTCAACTGCTCAAAAGGCCACATAATGACTTAACTCTATAGGAAAAGGGATGCAGTTTATGAACATGTTCAGAGGTACTTTTCTTGGCCACATCAAATGATGTGTTGACCTATAGCGGGAATCCACAACCTACGGCCTGCTGACCGGATCCGGCCCATAGCACCAAAACATCTGGCCTGCGCCCTTGCTCCAGCCACTGCTTCCGCTGCCTCCTCAATCCTTGTCTCCTCCGCTTGGCTTGGTGTATCCTTTATGGTGCTCCATAGCAGGGTTGTTGTTTTAAGCCTAACAACATCTGGCCTGCTACAGAGGGCCATTAGGGACAAGACAAGCCAAGCGGAGGAGACAAGGATTGAGGCGACAGCAGCGACAGCAGCAGCATTTCCGGCAGCAGTGGATACATTTCCTTTACCCATGCCATGCAGCTCCTCCAGGCCGGTATCCATTGTTATCACTAATTTCAGTAATTTTACTAGTAGGTATAATTTTTGCATGTGAAGTTGGGATTTTGTTTCCTTGGTTCTTAGACTGCAGAAAATCACAAAGGTATTAAAAATAGACATTGATCTCCAAGGTTACTACAATTTCTCTCACTCCACCTCCATTTCTAGTTATATTATTACCCTTTTGTTCTTGAATTCAAAACATCTTATGAGTACTGTACTAGTATTTGAAATTTTCCCAGAGCATACAAAATCTTAGATTTTGAAAGGGAACTTACACCTCTGCAGACACTGTTGGCTCCAACCCCCATTAACCTTAGGTAACATGGGCAATTGTCAAGGAGGATGGGAACTATAGTCCACAATAATACTGTATGAGAATACTTATGTTCTCTAGTGCTGGTCTGCAATCCTCTTTTCCACTTTGTTCAATGAAACACGAGTAATTTCAATAAATTATACATTTAATCATATCAGAATTATCTTTATGGAGTTAGCATAGCCTGGTAAAAGCAAGAATCTAGAGACGTTACCATTTGGTTTTGATTTTAATTCTCCCAGAAGTTAATATTATCATGCTCTAGACATCTTTTGATGAAGTGTGGTCCATTTTCATTTCAAAAGAGTTCATGATCTATGACAAAGACATATGGTAATAATTATAAATTACAATCGTGCCATTAACTCACTTCCAACTTACACAACTCAAACAGGGTTTTAAAGATATCAGATGTTCAGGGAGTGGTTTACCATCACCAGGGGATTTCCATGGCTGATAAAGATTTGAAACCAGGTCTTCTGAGTCCAAATCTGATAATCTGTCTACTATTGGCTGACATGCTATAATAATATAATTACCGAAAACACATTTTTGCAACAACTCCCATTAGCAAAACAGTCCTGCACCAATACTGAAGATGTGCCACTACTGTGTCAATGGAACAGTTCTTATCTATTGTACGCTGGATCTTGGAAGGAAGGAAGACAACACAAAACTCAAAAATATCAAAATGGCAGGCATATTAATGTTGTCTCTTGCAGCAACAACTCTGTTACTATAAATCCTTAGGTTGGAGAGCGAGAAGCTCATTGGATGTTAGGGGAGAGAAAATTAGAAACACCAGCCAGAAGCTGGAGTGCATAATTGTGAACCTCTTCTTCGTATGTCCTTGCCTCCAGAAGTTTGATTTTCTGTTACATTTGGTGCTTCTTCCCAGGGGACTTGTATATTATTAAAATTTCTCTAAAAATCACTCTCCTTTTTTTTATCTGC
Organism: Bradypodion pumilum; assembly: GCA_035047305.1. Taxonomy (NCBI): domain Eukaryota; kingdom Metazoa; phylum Chordata; class Lepidosauria; order Squamata; family Chamaeleonidae; genus Bradypodion; species Bradypodion pumilum. The sequence continues at coordinate 14,044,609 of JAWDJD010000008.1, forward strand.
CTGATTTTTTTGCCCTTCTTCCATGTCTAGGCCAGACGTGAAATTGCCAAAACGAAGGCAAAACTTCATTCTGAAGTTCCCTTTGCTTGATGTCCTAGTGTGAGAAAGATTAGCTGGCAACACAAGGTTGCTGTTACCAGGGTATGCCCGATCGTGCTTCAAAAACACCACATTCTCCGAGGAGGCTCTTTCTAAGTACCCCTTTTTGCCCTGCAAACCTCAGAAGATAAACGATTTGCAACAGAGATGCTTGAGAAAGTTTCTTCGCATCACATACTTCAACCAGACTGCAAATGAAGAGGTTCTACATAGAAGTGGGCCATGTAGCCTGGAACACATTATAGCAAAACAAAGAATGAGGTTTTTGCCCTCAAACCTCATTTTTTGTTTTGTTATAATATGTTCCAGGCTGCTTGGCCCACTTCTGTATAGAACAGGGGTGCCCAAACTATGGCCCATGGGTTGGATCCGGCCCCTAACGCCAATTCATCCGGCCCACACTGCCCTCGTTGCTCCCGAGAGCAGAAGTAAAATGCACCCATACGGGCGTAATTTACTTCTGCTTTCGGGAGCATGGGCCAGATGAATTGGCATCGGGCTGGATCTGGTCCATGGGCCGTAGTTTGGGCACCTCTGGTTTAAGCAGAGAAAATGGCAGCTTAAAATCTATCTTATCCTGTTGCAAAACATTGCAAAGTGCGTTTTACTTCCATTTCGGGTGGGAGGAACCATGTGATTGGCCCGCTGAACCACATGACTAGCCCATGGCCTAAAAAGTTTGGGAACCCCTGATATAGAACCTCTTCATCTGCAGTCTGGTCGAAGTATGTGATGCCAATAAACTTTCTTAAGCATCTCTGTTGGAAAATGTTTAACTTCCGGACTATCTTCATTGTAATTTCCCATGTCTCACTTGCATACAGTTGGTGATATATACAGCTCACCCTGTGGCTTAGTGGTTAAGATGCTGAACTTGGAGACTGAAAGGTCGGGTTTCGATACCTGAGGGTTGCACTTGGGGACATGAAAGGAGCCTCATTCAGGCATCCCCTGAGCAGAGTTTCTCTGGCAAAAATCCTTTCAACCCAGAGTAATCTCTGACATGAAATTATTATCATCACAGTTGGTAGGACAATAGTATTAAACAAGCAAAATTTACTAGTGGTGTTTATTGCCCTAGATGACCAGTTATGATTCATTGGCTGAAATATAGCTGTTGCTATATTTTGAACCTGGATGCACCAAAAGTGTTATGAAGAAGTCAGTGAAAGAGATGATTATAATGATATCATTTGAGTGCACCCACCTCCATTCCCTCAATGGGAATGAATGTGGAGGGGAACATTATAGTGGCTGAGTAAATGTTCTCGCTTAATTTAATTTAATTTTTAAATTTATATGCTGCCCAATCAGGGGAACCTGACTCAGGGCGGCATACAACAGTTAAAAATGTATAAAAACAGATTTTAAAATCCCAAATTGCCCACTCACTTCCCCACCCTACTACCCCCCACCCCAATTAAAAGAATAAAAATAAATAAAGGAGAATGGAGGGGGATACAACAACACAAAGGGAGGGATATTAACTAAGTACTAACTAGGGATGAGCCAACAGGCTGGAGCCGTATTCCCATTAAGGCCCCACACCTGCCCTGCCAGCCAGGTTTTCAGACTTTTCCTGAAGGGCAGCAGTTCTGTCTGTAGCCTCAATTCTGTTGGAAGGAGGTTCTAGAGGTGTTATGTATGGAATGCTATGCCTTTTAGATGGAATGTAACAATGTAACCCGGTGTATCACAACAGTTACAATGAGCTACCGCTGCCTCTAGGTGGTATCGAGAGGCAGCTGATAGCGATCAACCCACATGATACAAGTTATCCAATTACAGTCAGCCGCGAGAGATATTCCCGCCACAGGCAGACCTGATGAAGAATGCTGTGCGTCACAACGACGTCACGAATACAGTAACCAATGAGCAACCATGTAACTAGTTTAAAATGTACTATGCCGTATAAAAGGAGCTGCGTCTCCGCCATTACCTCATGTTCAGATTGTGTACCCTGTAAATAAAGATGTGTTTGGCCCTATAAATGCTGCCTACTGCGTATCAATCTGCAAACATCAAATTGGCGACAAGGATGGGATATGGCTCCCCGAAGCCTTAAGCTATCCCAGTTTAATATGCCAGTTCAGGCACGCCATGGACGCCGAGGGCATTGAGGATGAAGAGAAAATGTGGTCCTGCCTCCTCGCACAGATAGGCCTCCCGACACGACGGCTCCTGATCAGCTTACTCGCACCAAGGAAGGTCGATGCGGTCCCACTCGCTCAAATCTTAACGGCCCTACAAGAACACTTCCAGCCGGCCGTGTCTATTTTTCCGGCCAGGGTCACCTTCCACAGGAGGGACCAGCAGCCGGGCGAGTCAGTTGCTGATTACGTGGCGGCCCTCAGGTCGGCGGCCATCCCTTGCCATTGGGAGAACCTGGAAATATCCCTGAGAGACCAGCTGCTATGCGGTCTGCGGGATGAAGAAGTACAGCGAAGGTTGATGGTCCGAGAGCACCTTTCATTTCAAGCCGTCCTGCGGGAGGCTCAGGCAGCTGAAGTGGTGAGGTCCAGAATCAGAACCTTCCGAGCAAAGCATGCTGCGTCGGAGGGGCCATGCTCGTCTGTTCAGGCCGCATGGTGTTCGCCCCGACCCCCAGTGAGCCTTCCATCACCTTCGGAGGCCTCTGCTCCAGCGGGCTCCTACTCCAGCGAGGACGATGATGTCCAAAAGGTTTGGAAAAAGACAACTGAGACAAGCGCCAGCAACAAAGAGGGCCGCTGATGCGATGGCTGTGGAGCATCCCACAACCGAAAGAAGTGTCCTTTTCGGAAAGCCGAGTGCTACAGTTGCAGACGGTGAGGCCACATCGCCAAGGCGTGCAGGCGGCGGCGGAGAGGAGACCAAGAGCCAGCGGACCAGCCACGACAGAGGGCAGACGGCATCGGGAAGGTCTCCAACGACGATGTGACAGTAAACCGCGTGTCTCTGGCGCACAGACATTTCTTTGTTGAGGTACTGTTGCAAGGGGTCCCGGTTAGAATGGAGGTGGACTCAGGCTCATCCTACTCTATCATTTCCCAAAAGGAATTTTTGCGCATTCCTCCCAATGCGCGCCGAAAACATAAGGCCATCAAGTCAAACCTATGGGACGTGCAAGGCTACGGGATTCCGGTTTTGGGGGTGGGAAACTTTGTGGTCAAATTCAAGGGTTTCACGGACAAGCTGCCCCTAGTAGTCCTCACGGAGAACAACAACACTCCCAGAACATGAAAATCGAGAAAATCGAGTATGTGTCTTTAATAAAAGAAAGTATTCACATGCCAGTCCAATGGTGAGGTATCTAAGAAAATGTAATGCGGTGTGTATACTCTACGAAATCTTATCTAGTATATCTCTAGGCAAAGGTATAAACCCACGTACAGCAAAGTATATCTACACACGCAAAACTAAAAATACAACAAAATACGATAACCCTCATACATACAAATACGCACTTATGAGAACCTACAAAAATACAAATATACACGTGTTAACAATTTCCCGAAACGACTCCCCAGTTCACCTCACAAGTGTTGGTATGTAACAGTAATCAAGCAAGGTCTTGGTATTATAGTCCGCAGCAAGAAGTCACTGGGTAAACTGTAGTACTGTATAGGCTGTGAGTACTGTCCATGATATAATCGTCGGGAACCAAAGTGCAACTATTCCATCGGCAGGTTCTCATGCGGCAGGCAACATCAAGCAGTTGTAGACAAATTTCCGATGCCCTTCCGGTAACAGGACATTTCGAATAACTTTCTCAAGAGTCTACAAGTACAACATAAAATACATATGTACTATAACAAATCCTATGGCTAAAAGTGTATAATGAATATATGACTAATATATAACAAATATATGACAAATATATAACAATGATGAGAGAAACGGGCAAGGTACATACCTAAGAAAGAATTTCTCGCGCGTATCGCACCTTCATGGGACTATCTTTCAATGTGTGCACGCGTTAATTTCTTACAGGTGAGTGCTACATATATAGCAAATAATAAAATAATGAACATGTGCAACTAATTGACCTGTGAGTCTTCGACCTCCTTACAGAATCCTGTCAGTAGTTCTTAAAGGGACATGTGCATGGATGGCCAATGAAGTAATAGAAATGGAACTATAGGAATGCAGACAGTTCCCATTCTGTATTCAGTCCGTGAGGCACTAAAGTATTAAATCGATGGATGTAGAACGCCTCTCTCTGTAAGAGGAAACGCTCTACATCCATGATCTGGTATTTGTTGGGCGAAAAGGTCTCCAGTATAACCACCTTAATATCTCTAGATGTATGCTTCTTCTCAATAAAGTGGTTAACGAGAGGAGCAGTGATGACCCGGTTCTTTATGCGGGAGAGGTGTTCACCCAGGCGTACCTTGAGGGGTCGCCTGGATTGTCCCACATAAGCTAACTGACATGAACAAATAATCATATAGTAGTAGTCCTCAAACAAGGGTCCTGTTGTCTCCTTGGGGACACAATGGTTTGCACCCCTGGGAATTGAACTGTCTGGCATTAATGCCATAGAGACTGACCCTGTACAGGACGTGTGCGCTGCACACCCAGCAGTTTTCAAGAAGGGGCTGGGAAGTACAGGGGCCCCCCAGTCTCATTTGACTTGAATCCCGGGACCCGGCCCATCAGGATAAAACCGCGAAGAGTGCCATTCGCCTTAAAGGACAAAATCGAAGCAGAACTGGACAAATTGGTGGGTTAGGGGATTTTAGTCCCAGTGGATTCTGCGGAGTGGGAAACTCCTATTGTCACGGCAATGAAACCTAATGGGGAGGTTAGGATTTGTGCCGATTATAAGTGTACAATTAACAAGGTGATTCACCCTAATGCGTACCCGGTGCCGGTAGTGAGTCATTTGCTAGCTACGTTACATGGGGGTAAATGTTTCGCCAAACTAGACCTAGCGCAGGCATACCAGCAGCTCACAGTAACCCCAGCTACAGCAGCTGTGCAGACGATAGTAACTCATAAAGGTGCCTTTAAGGTAACGTGCCTCCAGTTCGGTGTGAATTCGGCCCCCGGGATATTCCAAGCTCTTTTGGAATGCCTACTAAAGGGTCTCCCCAGGGTACTCCCTTATTTTGACGATGTTTTGATCATGGCGGGAAGCGAGCCAGAACTCACAAAGAGATTGGACAAGGTCCTAATGGTATTCGAAAAGGCCGGGTTGAGGTTGAGACAGAACAAATGTGTGTTCTGGCGAGGGAGGTAGAGTTCTTAGGGTTCAAAATAACCCCCTAAGGAGTTAAGCCCTCCAATTCTAAGGTTGTGGCTGTTCGGAATGCCCCTCGCCCCACCGTGAAACGAGAACTGCAGTCCTTCTTAGGACTCCTAAATTTCTATCATTCCTTCCTGCCAAGGAAAGCATCCGTAGCGGAGCCCCTGCATCGGCTCTTAAAGAAGGACGCGGTTTGATGGTGGGGAAACAACCAGGAAAAGGCTTTCAAAGAGTTAAAACAGCTCCTCTCCTCAGAAGCAATTTTGACCCATTTTGACCTGAAGAAGCCCGTGGTGTTAGTTTGTGATACTTCACCAGTGGGGGTGGGGGCGGTGCTGTGCCACGTGCTTGAAACTGGGCGGGAAGCCCCGGTTGCATTTTATTCGAGATCACTTTCAAAGGCAGAGCACAACTACGCGCAAACAGACAGAGAGGCCCTCGCTATAGTCACTGGGACCAAGAAATTCCACGATTTTCTCTATGGTCAGGGGTTCATGGTTGTTACCGATTATAAGCCCCTGCTGGGTATCTTCACCACAAGTAAGCCCACACCCCAGATTCTGTCCCCTAGAATGCTTCGGTGGGCAATATTTTTAAATGTGTATCAGTACACACTAGTACATCGCCAGGGCAAAGAGATCAGCCACGCTGATGCACTTTCACGGTCTCTCCCCCCCCGGGCTAGGGAAACGCGAATGTGAGGTGGAGGAAGACCACCAAGTGTTGCTAATCTCGACTCGCCGCCCATAGTACCCGCAGATATCGCCAAAGCCACGATGAAGGACAAGGTTCTGTCCCAAGTAATCGCGTGGGTTAAGAAAGGCTGGCCCCTAACTCCGCCAGCCGAGGAGTTCCAAGCGTTCTCCCGGAAAAAGGTCGAACTTTTGCTAGAAAGGGGTTGCCTCCTCTGGGGCCAACTGGTGGTCATTCCTGAGACACTACAGGAAAGGGTGCTCAAGTTGCTGCATACCAGCTACCCGGGAATCATGCGCTCAAAGGCGTTGGCCAGGAGCTATTTCTGGTGGCCCCAGATAGACGCTGACCTTGAACACATGGTGGGCACGTGTGAAAGTTGCCAGAGTTCTCGACCCGAGGAGTCCCAACTTCCACACAGAGAATGGGACACAGCCTGTGGTCCATGGTCTCGATTACATATCGACTTTGCTGGTCCGTTTCGAGGCTCTATGTTCCTCCTCGTGGTCGATTCCTTCTCTAAGTGGTTAGAGGTTATCCCTATGTCCAACACCTCCTCAGCTGCAACAATCAAGCAGTTGCGCAAGGTATTCAGTTGTTTTGGACTGCCCAATGTGCTTGTCTCCGACAATGCCAGTATCTTCACATCCACCGAATTCCAGGCATCCCTAGAGAGAAATGCTATTCGGCACATCACCTCAGCCCCTTTCCATCCCGCTACTAATGGGCAGGTTGAACGCCAAGTGCGTACTACCAAAGAAGCGCTTCGGCGAATGGGTCCCGGAGATTTGAACCTGCAACTGTGCTAGTTCCTCATCTGCTACCGAGCAACTCCCCTGCCATCCAGACTCTCACCTGCTGAAATCCTAATGCGTAGGAGACTAGTAACGCTGTTTGACTAGTTGGATCCGGCCAGGGTGGAGGAGAAAGGGAGGAATATACAGATGGGAAATACAAAGGTATTCACACCAGGGGACCAGGTGCATTGCAGGAACTATGTGGCCAACGGCCCAGCATGGGTCCCAGGGGTCGTGGTCGAACAGACCGGGCCAGTATCATACAAAGTAGAATCTAGCACAGGTTTGCTGTGGAGACGACACGCGGACCAGCTACGACGACAGGTCACGGACGCCCAGGGGGAGGTCAGCCCGGGGAATTCAAACAACCAGGGGGGGAACAGTCAGGATGTTTCAGCATTAGGTTCCTCCCCCACCTGTTTATTCCAAGGGGGAGACACGGAGTACCCACCACAAGGGGATTCCCACAGAGACACAGAGTACCATGCCCCCCACAGCAGAGGTGCGCGTACAAATCCATGCCTTTTGTACCCATCGGGAAGGGAAGAGTCCAATGAGTTTATGCTTGAGTTTCAGGACCGGGGGGAGTTTGCGGAGTGGTCCCCCACCCGTCTGAGTGAGAAGCAGGGTTTTAGTTTAGTCCCAAGTACCCCCTGTCCTCCAATTTGTGAGTCCCCTCCTTCCCAAGCAGCGACACAAACGCCCACGGAACCGCCCACTGCACAGGGTGACAAGCGGGACCTGGCATTACGGTATTCCTCCTCAATTCTGAGCTTCATGCCAGGAAGGTCCCCGGCTGTGGCGGGGGCAAAGCAGGGTTTCAAGTCGCAGTTATTTGTTCCTCTCTCACCCCCAAGTACGAGAGGAGAGCAGTATTCACATCAGGCAGTTAACAAGTCTCATTTTCCCATTGCAGGACGAGAATCTGCGGAACACAGAGCCCCTGGCTCACATGAGCTCGGCCAAGCTGCCGTACGGCCCAAGCGAATATGCGGGAAACCACAATGGTTAAGGGACTTTGTCCCATCCTAGGGGGGAGGGATGTTATGTATGGAATGATATGCCTTTTAGATGGAATGTAACAATGTAACCCGGTGTATCACAACAGTTACAATGAGCTACCGCTGCCTCTAGATGGTATCAAGAGGCAGCTGATAGCGATCAACCCACATGATACAAGTTATCCAATTACAGTCAGCCGCGGGAGATATTCCCGCCACAGGCAGACCTGATGAAGAATGCCGTGCGTCACAACGACGTCACGAATACAGTAACCAATGAGCAACCGTGTAACCAGTTTAAAATGTACTATGCCATATGAAAGGAACTGCGTTTCCGCCATTACCTCATGTTCAGATTGTGTACCCTGTAAATAAAGATGTGTTTGGCCCTATGAATGCTGCCTACTGCGTATTAATCTGCAAACATCAAATTGGCGACAAGGATGGGATATGGCTCCCCGAAGCCTTAAGCTATCCCAGTTTAATATCAATGATGCAGAATCATGGGAGCTGCAAACATCAAAAGAGGGCTGGTCCGTACACGGAGAAGGCCCTTCTTCGTGTGCCAGAGAGGCGGGCCCCTCTAGCTGAAGGCACAACTAGGAAGCCCCTCCAGTCCACTCTGGTTGTACGGGCAGACACTCTCGGGACAATGTGGTCCCTCAGGTATCTTGGCCCACTGCCATATAGGGCTTTAAAGATCAAAACCAGCACCTTGAATTACACCCGGAGGCAAACTGGTAGCCAGTGCAGCTCCCGGAGTAGTGAGGAGGCGCGGGCATAACATCCACATCCCATCACCACCCGTGCAGCTGCATTCTGAACCAGCTGTAGCCTCCGAATGGTCGTCAAGGGCAGCCCCATGTAGAGCGCATTACAATAATCTAGTCTGGAGGTGACCAGAGCATGAGTGACCATGAGTAAGGAGTCCTGGTCCAGGAGCTGGCGCAACTGGCGAATTACTCGAAGTTGAGTAAAAGCCCTCCTGGCCACGGCCACCAACCGTGGCCGCAGTTGGTGCGGCAGTCGTGAATCCAGGAGGACCCCCAAGTTGCACACTGGGTCTTTCTGGGGCAAGACTGCCCCATCCAAGACTAGAGGTGGTAGCTCACTGGATTATGGTGCAAATGCAATAAAACCTTTATTAACAGTGACTGTTCTGGCCTATGCAGCCAGCCTACAATTTTGTGAGACAGATGTGCTCAAGACTGTCTAGACTCAGGAGGGACAACAGTTGAGCAGCTTTACCCACTGAGGAGAGATGAATGCCTTTCTTCTACCTCAAAAGAATTGTCTACCACCCTTGATGATTGTGGCATGGAAATAGATTAAAGCAGTTCAGTTTACCTTTCATAGACAGGAATGGGAAAATGAGAGACTAAGTGCCTGTCCATATATTTTGCTCTGTTTATTGTATTTATATATGTTGTAAGCCGCTTTGAGTGGCACTTGTGTCAGGAAAGCGGGATAGAAATAAAACTTAATAATAATAATAATATGGGAGAATTTCAAGCAGTCTGGTTTGAGCTTTAAAAGTTCTTTTCTTTATGTGATCTAATTCATCTCTCATTTATATGATCCTTCCATTCAAAGATCACAACTAGAAACTCCCATGTGTTGATGTGTGGCTTAGATTTTCAACCAAGCACAGGCAACATTGCCTTTTGCACTGAATTGTATTGTTCAGGGTGTTTATCATCTAATTTTTTTCTGTTGTTGTGGAGGGTTGCATTCCTGCCTCTCCCTCATCTCTTTCAATGTTACAACCCATCAAATATGTCACATGATTGTCACTCAGATCACACTGCCCACAGCTCTATTTTGGTGTGAACTAACCATCTGTATGGGCTCCAGAATGGGATAATTAGGTAAAGGGAAAGGTCGCCCTTGCTCGAAAGCAGTGGTGTACTGCTCCAGGTTCCCACCGGATCCCAGGAACCGGTAGCAGAAATTCCCCCAGGCCACATCCACTTGGCTGGCCATGCCCGCCTCCCTACCCCAGGCCATGGTGTGGCCAGCCAAGTGGCTGTGGCCCACAGACACAGAGTTAGCCACGCACATAGAGTTAGCCACGCCCAGGGTAGGGATAGTAATTTTTTTGCAGTGCACCACTGCTTGAAACCTAGTCATATCCGACTATAGGGTTCAGTGCTCATCTCTGTTTATAGCCAAGAGCCAGCGCTGTCTGCATTTGCAGATGTTTCCCTGGACATGTGGCAGGCATGACTAGACACTGGAGTGCATGGAATGCTGTTTACCTTCCCACCAAAGTGGTTCCTAATTATCTACTTGCAATATCTTGCTTTCATACTGCTACATTAGCAGGAGCTGGGACAGAGACGGGAGCAAAATCCATTGGGCAGTACTCGGGTCTTAAACTGCTGACCTGCCAACCTTCCAGTCATCAAACTCACCGTCTTAACCACTAAGCCACCACAGTCCCTATAGGATAATTAGGAGTGCTCAAAGTCACACCGAAAAAGCTGTAGTCCTAGCACTGGGCCAGAAAGGAATGGGAGAACTTTAAAATGGGGCAGGATGGAGCGCTCTAAGTCAAAACAGATATGGATGTTGTAAGACAGATGTTGTAAGCTCCCGTTGTTGTCCCAGCTCCTGCCAACCTAGCAGTTCAAGAAATTGCAAGTAGATAAATAGGGACCACTTCGGTGGGAAGGTAACAGCACTCCGTGCGCTCCTGTGTCTAGTCATGCCTGCCACATGACCACGGAAACGTCTGCAGAAGCAGACAAAGCTGGCTCTTCGGCTTTGAAACAGAGATGAGCACTGAATGCTAGAGTCGGATATGACTGGCTTTCGAGCAAGGGAAACCTTTACCTTTAATTTGGTTCAAATCAAATCTCATCAAAAGCAATCTAAATAGTGCAGTATAGATTTGTTCCAAATATGGCAATTTCTGATCAATTGGGCTATACTGGAGCCAGTTGTAGAGGTTGTGCATTAGATCATATATCAGATACTCATGCTCCCTTGCAAACCTGTATCAAATGCTCTGCCCCAGGATCTCCAGAGCAGTGTTTCGTATTGGATATTTATGTGAAGTTCCAATCTGGACCTATTCAGAATTCAAAACATAAAAAGGCTAAGAAATTGCTCAAATTCCTAAGAGTAAAAGACCATTTGGAACAAAATGTTTCTTTTGAGTGGAAAGTGCTCTTTCTGTCTCTAAAGTTCTTACTTCTGAACTGTAATGAGGAACATAGGGCCAAAATAAGCCCCATAAAACACATCCTGTCATCTGTTTTATAGTTTCCCATTGTAGTTACACCATATCCCAAAATCTGTCATGACAACATGTATGAGGAAATTATCAGCCTGAGGGCAGCTATTTTTAAAAAAAATCCCTCTCTGTTTTCTTATCCAAGGGACTTTTCTGTAAACCTAATCCATTTGTCTTCTGCAAAAATGGTGCCGGAGCAGAAAACTGGGCTCATTTAGTGTCTTGCACGGAAGACAAAGAAGGAGCTGCAGTAGGGGGCTAAAACACAGTTTTATTTCATGGTGGTCAAGATGAACATGTGGTAATGGCGGAGGTACAGCTAATTATATACTGCAGGACATACATTCGAATATCGTTGCACGGTAGCTCATTGGCTGCTACCGGCGTGACGTCATTCTGAGTCACACCCATCTTCTCCAGGTGATCCTTGCACGGGAAAGGTTCCCGCGGCTGCCGGTGATTTGGGGAATGTGAACCATGTGAGCTGAACGCTCGCAGCTGCCCTCTATAGGCAGCTTACTCGCGTTCCTTAACAGCTGGGTTACATTGTAATCATTGTCAGGTTACATTCATACATTCTTAAAGTAATACTGTTACATACACAACACTCCTCCCCCCAGGATGGGACGAAGTCCCTCAACCATTGTGGCTTACCGCACGTGCGCTTGGGGCGTGCGGCTGCGTGGTTTAGCACAGGGGAACTAGGGGCTCCGAATTCCGCAGAGTCTCGTCCTGCAATGGAAAGGGGGGACTCATTAGTCGTTTGGCGGGGGCTCTGTGACACCCTTGCATTGGGAGAAGGGAATGGAACATACAGCTGAGAGGTAAAACCCGGCCTGTTGCCCGTGGCGCCCGGGGACCCCCCCGGCACGAATCTCGGAACCGACGAGGAGACCCTTGTTTCCCCCACCTGGTCCCTTGCGCCTGCAACCGGCGTCCTTGCCCCACTCCCTGCTGCCTGACCCGGAGTTCTAGGGGATGGAGAGTGTGAACTTCCCCCAGCTGCCTGGCTCGGGGGGCTTGGTGTTATGGTATACTCTAAAACAAAAGGGCTGGGGGGACTGGAGGTACCAGGGGCTGAACTGAAACCCCTCTTCTCGCTCGGACGGGTGGGGGACCACTCCGCGACACCCCCCTGGTACGGTAACGTAAAAGCAAACTCCTCCCACTCTTGCACGGTATCCTCCTCCTCAGGTGAGAATCTAGGGTATGCATTAGTACCCGAGGACGCCGCCGTGTCTCCCCCTTGGGTTACGCGGGTGGGGGAGGACCCTAACGCTGATTCCCCTTCACTAGTGACTCGCCTTCTGAGTTGGTCAGTGTGCCTTCTCCAGAGTAGACCTGTGCGAGTCTCGACCCTATAGGACACTGGCCCCGTTTGTTCAATGATCGTCCCTGGAACCCACGTTGGTCCCGAACCCGCATAGTTTCTGCAGTACACCGTGTCCCCTACCGAAAAACTTTTGGGACTCTCTACCACTATATTCCTCCCTTCATCCTCCACCCTGGTTGGATCCAACCGATCAAAAAGAGTTACCGGCCGCCTCCTCATGAGGAGCTCCGCCGGCAAAAGTCCAGAAGCTAGGGGAGTTGCCCTATAACAGATGAGGAACTGACACAGTTGGAGGTTCAACTCACCGGGACCCATGCACCGCAGGGCGTCCTTCGTAGTGCGCACTTGGCGCTCTACCTGACCGTTTGTGGCGGGGTGAAATGGGGCAGCGGTAATGTGGCGGATGGCATTCCTCTCGATAAATGCCTTGAATTCCGCAGAAGTGAAGGTACTAGCGTTATCGCTAACGAGGATGTCCGGCAGGCCGAAACAGCTAAACACCCTGCGCAAGTGTTTAATGGTTGCGGCAGATGAGGTGCTAGTCATGGGGATCACTTCCAGCCATTTGGAATACGAGTCGACTATCAGCAGGAACATGGACCCGCGGAAAGGGCCAGCAAAGTCGACGTGTATCCAGGACCATGGCCCCCGGGCCGTGTCCCATTCCCTATGGGGTAGCCTGGATTCCTCGGGCCGAGAGCTCTGGCAGCTCTCCCACTAAATGCTCTATCTCAGCGTCTATCTGGGGCCACCAGAAGTAACTCCTTGCCAGCGCCTTGGAGCGCACTATTCCCGGGTGGCTGGTATGCAGTAGCCTCAGCACCTTCGCCCGCAACTTTTCGGGGATAACCACCCGCTGGCCCCAGAGCAAGCAGCCCCTTTCAAGGGAAAGCTCTACTCTACGCCTGAAAAATGCCTTGAAATGCTCCTCGGGGGGACTTGCGGGCCACCCTTTCCTTACCCAGGAACTGACTTGGGCCAGGATCTTGTCGGCCGCCGTGGCTTTGGCGAGGTCTGCCGGCACTATGGGGGGTGAGTCGAGGGACTCGATCAGCAGGACTTGATGGTCCTGCTCTACCTCGCATGCGGGATCTCCTAAACTAGGGAGAGGAGACCGGGACAGTGCGTCCGCGTGAGAGATCTCCTTCCCTGGGCGATAGACTAGCTCATACTGATAGGCATTAAGGAAAATCGCCCAGCGTAGCATTCGGGGGGATAGAATTTGTGGGGTGGGTTTGCCCGTGGTAAAGATTCCCAGGAGAGGCTTGTGATCCGTCACAACCGTAAACTCGCGGCCGTATAGGAAATCGTGGAACTTTTTTGTTCCCGCGATGATGGCTAGGGCCTCCCTATCTGTTTGCGCGTAGTTGCGCTCTGCCTTTGAAAGGGACCTGGAGTAGTACGCAATTGGGGCTTCCCGCCCGCTCTCTAACACGTGGCACAACACCGCCCCCACCCCCACTGGGGATGCATCACAGACTAAAACCACTGGCCTCCTCGGATCGAAATGGGTCAGTACCGCATCTGAGGACAGAAGCGTTTTGAGCTCCTTGAACGCTTTCTCTTGCCTGTCTCCCCACCGCCAAACCGCCTCTTTCTTTAATAGCGCGTGCAGTGGCTCCGCAACAGACGCCTTCCTTGGCAAAAAGGAGTGGTAAAAGTTGAGGAGCCGCAGGAATGACTGCAGCTCCGGTTTCGCGGTGGGGCGAGGGGCGTTTTGTACAGCCGCAACCTTGGACTCGGAAGGCTTGATGCCCTCCGGGGTTACCTTGAACCCGAGAAACTCAACCTCCCTTGCAAAAAATACACATTTGTCCCTTCTTAGTCGGAGTCCCGCTTTCTCGAATACTGAAAGGACCCCGTCTAGCCTCTTCGCTAGCTCTGATTCGCTCCCCGCTGTTATCAAGACATCGTCAAAATATGGGAGCACGCCTGGAAGCCCCTTTAAAAGGCGTTCTACAAGGGACTGAAAGATCCCGGGGGCCGAATTCACGCCAAACTGCAGGCGCGTTACTTGTGCGTAACGATGGTTTGCGCGGCAGCAGCAGCTGGGGTTACTGTGAGCTGCTGATACGCTTGCGCCAGGTCTAGCTTGGCGAAACACCTCCTCCCATGCAACACGGCCAGTAAATGGCTAACCACCGGCACCGGATATGCATTTGGCCGAATGGCCTTGTTAATTGTACATTTGTAGTCAGCGCAAATCCTGACTTCCCCATTTGATTTTAGGGCCGTAACAATTGGAGTCTCCCACTCCGCTGAATCAACTGGAACCAAAATCCCCTGCCCCACCAATTTGTCCAGTTCTGCCTCAATCTTGTCCTTGAGGGCGAAAGGCACTCTTCTTGGCTTGAGGCGTATGGGTCTGATTTCTGGGTCCAAGTCAAAAGAAACTGGGGGCCCCTTGTAAGTCCCGAGCCCCTTCTTGAAAACGTCCGGGTGCACATCGCACACGTCCCGCATGGGGTCAGTCTCTATGGCGTTAATGCCGAACAGTTCAATTCCCAGGGGAGCAAACCACTGGGTTCCCAAAAGGCAACATCTTCCCCCCTTGAGAACCACTAAGGGCAGTTTCTCTGTGTAATTTTTGAACTTCACTGTGAAGTTCCCCACCCCCAACACTGGGATCCCGTAGCCCTGCACGTCCCGCAAGTTTGACTTCATGGCCCGCAGCTTGGGCCACGCATTTGGGGGAATGCGCATGAACTCCTTTTGGGACAGGATGGAGTAGGACCCCGAGTCTATTTCCATCCTCACTGGAACGCCTTGTAACAGTACCTCTACATAGAAACGCCGGTGCTCCAGGCCCACGCGGTTCACGCCTTCCGCGCCGTCGTTGGCTGAGACCTTTCCGATGCCGGCTGCCTTCCGCTGATGTGCTCGAGGGTGTTTCGATGCGCCCTTGTCCTCGGTTCGCCCACGCCTGAAGACTCTGGCGATGTGGCCCTTCTGACCGCGGTTGTGGCACTCGGCCTTCCGGAATGGGCATCTCGTCCGGTCGTGAGATGCCCCACAGCCGTCGTAACGGCGGCCTTGTCGCTCGCTGGTCTGGTGCTTCTCCCCACGTTTCTTTACCTTCTGGACGTTGTCGTCCTCGCTGGAACAGGAGTCCGCCGTCGTGGACGACTCCTCGGAGGTCGCTGGCGTGCCTGCAGGCGACCGGGGTGCCCGCCAGGCCGTCTTCGCCGACGTCCGCCGGGCCGCTTGCACGGGTGACTTGGCCCTCTCGGTTGCGGCCCCTCGGGACTTGAACACTTTGACCCCGCTCCTGGCAGCCTCGGCTGCTTGGGCTTCCTGCAGTACCTCGTTGAACGTGAGGCGATGGTCGCGGGTCATCAGCTTCCTCTGGACCTCCTCGTCCTTCAGGCCACACAGCATGCGGTCTCGGAGGGCCGTGTCCAGGTCCTCCCACTGGCAGTTGACCGCCGCGAGCCTGAGGGCCGCCGCGTAGGCGGACACGGACTCCCCTGGGCGCTGGTCCCGTCTGTGGAATGCGACCCTGGCCGGAAAAATCGAGACTGGAGGCTGGAAGTGTTCGCCCAGTAGCGCCAGGATGCGGTCGATGGGCACCACGTCTACCTTCCGGGGAGCCACCAGGTTCATCAGGATACGCAGTGTGGCCGGCCCCACCTGGGCAAGGAAGTGCGAGCGCATCTTGGCGTCGTCGTCGATGCTTGCAGCATCCATCGCGTGCCGAAACTGGCACTCGTACAGCTCCCATTGTTCTGGGTCGCTGATATCAAATTGATGATTCTTGACCTTGGGATGCGCCATGAATCCCACCTTCGTCGCCAATTTAGTGTCTTGCACGGAAGACAAAGAAGGAGCCGCAGTAGGGGGCTAAAACACAGGTTTATTTCATGGTGGTCAAGATGAACATGTGGTAATGGCGGAGGTACAGCTCATTATATACTGCAGGACATACATTTGAATATCGTTGCACGGTAGCTCATTGGCTGCTACCGGCGTGACGTCATTCTGAGTCACGCCCATCTTCTCCAGGTGATCCTTGCACGGGAAAGGTTCCCGCGGCTGCCGGTGATTTGGGGAATGTGAACCATGTGAGCTGAACGCTCGCAGCTGCCCTCTATAGGCAGCTTACTCGCGTTCCTTAACAGCTGGGTTACATTGTAATCATTGTCAGGTTACATTCATACATTCTTAAAGTAATACTGTTACATACACAACAGCTCAAAAGAATGGCTTTCTGTTTTTGGAGCTCAGGTCCTCCTAACTCTACCTTTTATTAGATTCTTGAGCAAATTCTTATTTTATTCTCACCAATTTTCCTTCAAAGAAATGGTCATTTTGGAACGCACTGTGCCTGTAAATGGCAGCCATTTTGTGAAATGATTGCATCCCATGGCAGCCATTTTGCGTAAACACCCCAGCAGTTTTTGTTGCTAAGACTCAAAAGACTGGAGAGACATTTTGAAATTTTCTAAAGAAATAACAGACACTTTCTTGTATCTCTCCTGGGAGGTCAAGGGTGAAGTTGGAACAGGAACATCTCTTTTGCGTTCCTTAAAATCATCCCAGGCCTGCCATCCATCTTTGTTCATATATTTTTTTGCACTTGTTTCTGGACTAAGAAGAAACTGACATCTTTTTATTATACTGTGCATTGTTATGTAAGCATCACATATTTTATTTCCTTTGACTTGATATGCCTACCATGAAGACAATCCCTGCTCTACAGGATAGTTGCTATGGATTCTTATGGATGAGATTGAAAATTCCCTGTTTGTAATACAGTACTGTACTATTAATAGAAGAGTGGAAGGAAAAATGTAGGAATCATCAGACAAAAAAGGAAATATATAATAAACTAGGTTTAAACTGGTTCCAAGTGATCCAAATAGACAAGTGGGATAAAAATATTAGAGAAGATGAATCGGAAGGAAGGTCTGTAACACCTTTTGAAGAGCTAGTATATGAGATTAGAAGTGGGAGGAGGAGAATCGAGGGAACTGTAGGTACAATATCTCAAGAACTGAATTACAAGAAAGGAATACAACAAGTACTAAGACAAGAGCAGGAAACAGATTTGGGTGTAGTCATCAAAGAAAATAACTGGAACAATAAATGGACCCAAAGAATAATGAAATCTTTGCCTATAAGAGAAAAGGAACACAATAGCAAAATCCTATGGAGGTGGTACCTGACACCGATTAGATTCCATCAAATGAACAAAAGTCAATCAGAATTATGTTGGAGATGTGAGATAGAAAGAGGAACTTTAGTGTATGAGAACCAAGACACAGGAACAGCCGAAGTATTGGCTTAACACATCTTTATTGCATGGTGGTCTGGGGGAACATGTGGTAATGGCGGACGAACAGCTCAAT
The DNA here is from genome assembly GCA_035047305.1 of Bradypodion pumilum. Taxonomy (NCBI): domain Eukaryota; kingdom Metazoa; phylum Chordata; class Lepidosauria; order Squamata; family Chamaeleonidae; genus Bradypodion; species Bradypodion pumilum. The sequence goes on from JAWDJD010000008.1 coordinate 14,062,348, forward strand.
ATATACGGTGGTTATACATTTGAATGTGGCTCCACGATAGCCCATTGGCTACTGGTGACGTCACTTCAGGTCATGCCCTTCTTGTCCAGGTGAGGTAGTGGCGGGAATTTTCCCGCGCTGCAGTTCTTTGGGGATTGGAACCTTGTGAGCTGGGCGCTCGCTATTGCCACCAGGTGGTCATTAGCTCGCGTCCTAATTACAACGGATTACATTGATACAGTTGGTGGTTGTTTAAAGGCACAGAATTAAGAACACAACATCCCTCCCCCCTAGGATGAGACGAAGTCTCTCATCCAAGATGGCTTATTGCAAACGCGCTTTGGGCGTGACGCTGGCTGGCTTGTCCCGGGAGTGCTACTGCTTCTCTGTCCCCTGGTTCCTTGTCCTGCAACGGGAGAGGGAGACTCGTTAGTGACTTGCCGCGGCTCTGCGGATTTTTGGGAAGGGACGGAAAAACCGGGGGCACTAGGGACTAACGAAAAACCCCGCTTCTCGCTTGGATGGGTGGGGGACCACTCCGGAAAACCCCCCCGGTTTTGTAAATGAAAATCAGAATTATCACCTGGGGTGTCATTAGAAGGATTCCTCAGGATATCTATGCCTGGGGTGTCATTAGAAGGATTCCTCAGGATATCTATGAGGACAGCTTCCTTCCCCTCCCCCCTTGGTGGGGACCACTGGCCCCCCTCTCCTCCCCCTTGGGCTGAACGGGTGGGGGAGAACCCTAACGCTGAATCCTGTTCCGCGCCGTCCGCGCTCTGGTGCTCCTGAACCCTGCTACGGAGTTGGTCTGCGTGTCGTCTCCAGAGCAGACCCATGACGGTCTCTACGCAATACGACACGGGACCCGTCCGTCCAACGACGACGCCCGGGACCCAGGCTGGCCCCACGCTGGCGTAATTTCTGCAATGCACCGGGGCACCGACTTCGAAACTTTTCGTGTCCGCTAACCCAATATTCCTCCCTGTGTCCTCCACCCTTGTGGGGTCTAGCCTGGTCAGAATCGTAGTCAGCTTCCGACGCATTAAGAGCTCTGCGGGCGAGTACCCAGAAGCTAGAGGGGTCACCCTGTAGCCCAGCAGGAACTGGCACACTTGTAGGTTGAGATCCCCGGGACCCATGCGCCTCAGCGCGTCTTTGGTGGTGCGCACGAGGCGCTCGACCTGGCCGTTTGTTGCCGGGTGGAAAGGGGAGGAGGTGATGTGCCGAATGGCGTTGATCTCAGTGAATGCCCTGAACTCTGCGGACGTGAAACAACTAGCGTTATCGCTAATTAGGGTGTCGGGTATACCAAACGTGCTAAAAACCCTACGCAAATGCTTCACTGTCGTTGCCGAGGAGGTGCTCGTAACTGGGATGACCTCCAACCACTTGGAGTAAGCATCTACTACGAGGAGAAAAAGTGTCCCTCTAATTGGGCCCGCAAAATCAATGTGCACCCGGGACCATGGCCCCTTCGCCGCGTCCCATTCCCTGTGCGGCAGACGCGCCTCTTCGGGTCGGGAGCATTGGCAGCTCTCGCAAGTGCCTACCATGTGCTCGATGTCGGCGTCTAACTGGGGCCACCAGAAATAGCTCCTGGCCAAAGCCTTGGAGCGGACAATTCCAGGGTGGCTGACGTGCAGCAGTTTGAGTACCCTAGGCCTCAGGGATTCGGGGACCACCACCCGCTGGCCCCACAGAAGGCACCCTCTCTCTATGGACAACTCTAGCCTCTTCCTGAAAAACGGGGCGAACTCTGCCGCCGGGGAGGACGCTGGCCACCCTTTTTGCACCTAGGAGCTGACTAGAGCTAGCGTCTTGTCCTTTCCGGTTGCCTTGGCGATGTCTGCGGGTACAATAGGGGGCGAATCTAAGACCTCTATCAGGAGCACTGGGCGGTCTTTTTCTTCCTCGCCCACGGTGCCGCTAGTGTGGGGAAGGGGAGACCTCGACAGGGCGTCCGCGTGGCTTATTTCTTTCCCTGGGCGGTACACCAACGCGTGCTGATACGCGTTTAAGAAGATGGCCCACCGTAACATCCTAGGGGACAGGATCTGAGGTGTGGGCTTGTCCGCAGTGAAAATGCCTAGCAGGGGCTTGTGATCGGTAACTATGGTGAAGGGGCGGCCGTAGAGGAAATCGTGGAACTTCTTAGTCCCCGCTATTATTGCTAGCGCCTCCCTGTCTGTTTGGGCGTAGTTTCGCTCAGCCTGGGACAGGGATCTGGAGTAGAATGCTACCGGGGCCTCTCTCCCGTTTTCCAGCACGTGGCACAGCACCGCCCCCACCCCCACTGGGGATGCATCACATATCAGAACCACCGGCTTCTTGGGGTCAAAATGGGTGAGAATGGCATCAGACGCTAGGAGTTGTTTCAGTTCAACGAATGCCCTCTCCTGGCTCTCGCCCCACTTCCACGCCTCATCCTTCTTGAGCAGCTTATGCAGCGGCTCTGCTACCGAAGCCTTCTGAGGCAGGAAGGAGTGGTAGAAATTTAAGAGCCCTAGGAACGACTGCAATTCGGGCTTGGAGGTGGGGCGAGGGGCACCTTGAATTGCGGCTACCTTAGATTTGGAGGGTTTGATTCCCGCAGGGGTTACCCGGAAACCCAAGAACTCAACCTCTTTTGCGAGGAAGACGCATTTGTCTTTCCGCAACCTCAACCCCGCCTTTTCAAACGCCGCCAGTACTTTGTCTAGCTTTTCAGCCAACTCCTCCTCGCTCCCCCCCCCCGTTATCAATACGTCATCAAAGTATGGCAAGACCCCATCCAGCCCTTTCAAGAGGTGTTCCACAAGCGACTGGAAAATGCCGGGCGCCGAGTTCACGCCGAACTGTAAGCGCGTCACCTGGAACGCCCCCTTATGCGTGACTATTGTTTGCGCAGCAGCTGCAGCTGGGGTTACTGAGAGTTGCTGATAGGCCTGCGCCAGGTCAAGTTTTGCGAAACACTTTCCCCCATGTAATCTGGCCAACAGATGGCTGACTACCGGCACCGGATACGCATTAGGGCAGATCGCCTTATTAATGGTGCACTTATAGTCAGCACATATGCGAACCTCCCCGTTGGCCTTCAGTGCAGTTACAATCGGAGTCTCCCACTCCGCGGAATCGACAGGAACAAGAATCCCCTGGCCCACCAATTTGTCCAGTTCCGCCTCTATTTTGTCCTTTAGTGCGAAAGGCACTCTGCGCGGCTTGAGTCTTATTGGGCGGACCTCCGGGTCCAGGTCGAACGCTACTGGGGGTCCCTTGAATTTTCCGAGTCCTTTCTTGAATACTTCGGGGTGCGCGTCGCACACCTCCTGTATTGGGTCAGTCCCAACGGCATGCACCCCCCCCAATGAACAAACCCAGGGGCTTAAACCATTGAGTCCCGAGGAGGCTGCAGCTTCCCCCCTTGAGAACAACCAGGGGCAGTTCTGCGGCATGCTGCTTGTACTGGACCTTGAATTTTCCAACCCCCAACACCGGAATACTATTACCCTGTACATCCCGCAGCGTGGACCTCAACGCTTTGAGCTTAGGGCGCACGTGGGGGGAAATTCCCAAGAACTCCCGCTGGGACATGATTGAATAGGAAGAACCCGAGTCTATCTCCATCCTAACAGGGGCCCCTTGCACCAGTACCTCAACAAAGTAACGGGGGTGTCCCAAGGACACGCTCTACACTGGGGCGTCGTCGCTGCTGTCATCGGAGATGCAGCCCACGCCGTCCTGCTTCCTCGCGGGCCGGGCGCCCTCCTTGGTCCTCGGCGAGCGGTCTGACGAGCTTTTCCAGTTCCTGCGCCGCCGTCTGCAGACCTTGGCGATGTGCCCTCCGGAACGGGCACTTGATGTGGTCGTGGGCCGCTCCACACCCGTCGCAGCGTCGGCCTTCCTTCCGAACCTTCCGGACATCCTCGTCGTCGCTGCTCTCGGTGGACGATTTCGGCGTCCGTCTGGCCGCATGCACCGACCCCGCTGCCTTGTCGGACTGTGGGGGCCTTTCTCTGAACCCCTTGACTCCGGCCCTCGTGGCTTCCGCGGCCTGCGCCGCCTTCACAACTTTGCGCAGCGTTGGGGGTGGCTCCTGGTTCATCAGCTTTCGCTGAACCTCCTCGTCCCACAGGCCGCACAGCATGCGTTCCCTGAGGGCGATTTCCAGGTTTTCCCACTTGCATGGGCCCGCGGCCAACCACAGGGCCGCTGCAAAGGCGGCGATGGACTCACCAGGCGCTTGGACTCTCTTCCAGAACGCGTCTCGAGCCGAGAACATCGAAACCGAGGGTTGGAAATGGTCGCGCATCGCCTTCAGGAGCTGTTTGACCGTCAGCTCGCTCACCTTCTTCGGTGATACCAGCTCCACCAATACTCTTTTGGCGGCATTCCCGAGCATCCGGGTGAGGATGGCCCTCTTTTTCCCCTCGTCCGTAATGTCGGACACCACCAGCGCATCTTGGAAGTCCATTTCGAAGAGTTCCCAATCTTCCGGCTTGTAGATGTCGAAACCGGCATGACTAGCGTGTGTCTTGATCTCGTGGGGATCCATCATCCCACCTTCGTCGCCAATTTAGTGTATGAGAACCAAGACACAGGAACAGCCGAAGTATTGGCTTAACACATCTTTATTGCATGGTGGTCTGGGGGAACATGTGGTAATGGCGGACGAACAGCTCAATATATATGGTGGTTATACATTTGAATGTGGCTCCACGATAGCCCATTGGCTACTGCCGGCGTGACGTCATTTCAGGTCACGCCCTTCTTGTCCAGGTGAGGTAGTGGCGGGAATCTTCCCACGCTGCAGTTCTTTGGGGATTGGAACCTTGTGAGCTGGGCGCTCGCTATTGCCACCAGGTGGTCATTAGCTCGCGTCCTAATTACAACGGATTACATTGATACAGTTGGTGGTTGTTTAAAGGCACAGAATTAAGAACACAACAGGAACGTACTGTATTTACACATGTGGTGTGGGTGTCGGTACACAAAGAATTTTTGGAATTTAATTGAATTAGAATTAGGGAAAATTTTGAACCGGACAATTAAATGGAGACCAAAAATTGCTTTGTTGGGAGAGGTGGAGGAACTCAAGATGGATATAAATAGGAAATAATTACTACTTATGTAGAGTTGTGGGAGCAGATGGAGCTGCTACCTTTCAGAAAAGACCTAAAAACCTGGTTGGCGGGGCAGGTGTGGGGAAGAGTGGCCCCCGCCTGTTGGCTTATAAATTAAGCCCCCATTTCTTTTAATTGTCAATGAAGGCAGTTTTTAATGTGGGTTTTTAAGAGGAATGGGGTAGGTGGGTGGGTATGTTGGGTTTTAATTGGTTGTATTGTTTTATGTGTGTTTTAACTTGTTGTGAGCCGCCCAGAGTCGGGTTTACCTGATTGGGCGGCATATAAATTTGAATATAAATAAATAAATAAATAAATAATGGTGGCTAGACAACTGATAGCCAAAGAATGGAAAGAAGAATTTGTAATAAGCCAAAGTAGATGGTACTGTATAGTGAAGTATGGCAATTAGCCTTAAACGAAAAGTTAACAATGGAATTGAGTAAAAAAAAAAGGTATTATAAGCAAAAGAAGCTTTTTGGAAATTTGGAAATCGTTTGTTGTATATGCTTTGACAAATGAAAAGGATGTTAAGCCAGACCCAGAAATGTGTACATTTTGGGAAGATTAAAGGAATGGTGGGAAGGCTTTTATTTGCAAATTCCAATGTACAGCATGGGTGAATTGTCAGTCAAAAGCACTGCTTATGTTTGTGTTTTATGTGTTGGAGTTTATGTATGTTGTTATTGTCACAATTATGTATATAATATACATTTGTTTAATAAAAATTTATATGTAAAAAAAATAGCATTCTGTGTGCTCCGGTGTCTAGTCATGCCTGCCACATGACCACAGAAATGTCTGCAGAAGCTCTTCAGCTATGAAACAGAGATGAACACCAAACCCTAGAGTCTGATACGACTGGCTTTCGAGCAAGGGTGACCTTTACCTTTATCTAACGAAGGCCTCCTGTAAAGACAGATAAAGTTAACAGGCCTCTAGTAAGGATAATAAAGACAGAAATTAATTAATTTCTTATTAATTCCTCTTAATTCTTCTGAATGATATCAGCTCTGCGCCAGTCATGGAGTTGTACAGTTAAAGTTGTAAAGATCATCAAAGTCAGCAGTAAGACTAAACACCGAATTATGGATTTATTGCTAAAATAGAAAGACTCTTGGGGGGGGGGGGCAATTTATAATTTCTGAATGGAACATGACCTTCCTATGCTATCTATATCTGGATATTCAAAGTTCCGTATATTTCCATCCATTGTTCCTGTGTTGTTTTGTAAACATTAGACATCTTCTATGAACTGTTGTCGGTGGGGCCGCAGTGGCTAGTTAGTTGTTAAGACGCCGAGTTTGACGACCCGGAAGGTTGGCAGGTCAGCAGTTCAAGACCCGAATGCTGCGTGACGGAGTGAGCTCCTGCCAGCCTCGCAGTTCTAAAGCAAGAAATTGTAATTACACATGAAACAGGTACCACTTTAGCAGGAAAGGTAACAGCGTTCCATGTGCTCCAGCATCTAGTCATGCCTGCCACATGACCACCACAGAAATGTCCAGACAGCACTGGCTCATTGGATGTAACAGAGATGAGCACAACCCCCTAGAGCCGGACACAACTGGCTTTCGAGCAACGGTGACCACTCTCTTTACCAATATGAACTGTGCAGCCATATATACCCACAATAGTGTACACACGTGCGCAAGCCTTTGGTTCTGGCCAGCGGCCTTTCCGATTCCCCCCCATTATTTGGTCTACCTACTACGCCTTTATCTTAACCCTTCCCTCCCCGCCGCAAGACGAATCAGATCTTAGCTCCGCCTCACGCCAGCCAGGGCACCTCCCTCACTTCTCTTCCGTGTCCCCTCCATGGCGGTTGGCGCGTGCGCAGTAGCGAGAGGTGGCGCAGGCGGCAGGCAATGGCGGCCGTTTAAAGGTAAACCGATTGAGCTAAACCGGAGCGGTGGATCTTTGAGGCGACCCCCCCCCACACACTTTTTTCTCCTTTCCCACTCGCCCCCCTCCTCGTATCCGAGTCTGACGAGACCCAGGACTAGGTTTTAAGGGAGGAGAAAGTGACGAAGGGGAGAAATTCTCGCATTCCCGCGCCTTCCTTGTCCATCTTCGGGCCCCTTTTTGCCCTCCATAACTTGGGGGGTGGGGAGCGAAGGAAGAGTCGGGGCAAATTGGGGGGCAGCCATGAGCCATATCACTCCCCTTCCCCGCTGTTAACGAGAAGGTGCCTGTGTTTCTTCGAGGCAAACGTCCTCTCCCCCCCCCCAACTCCATTAATCTTTATTTTCCTTGCTTCTTAACGAGGCAGGGAAGCCATTATTTTTACCCTCACTGACCCCCATGAAATTTATAGGAATATACCCCATTCCAAGAGACTACTACTGAGGGAAGCCTCCTAGGGGGTCTATTTGGCGGGAATCTTGTCAAAATTTTACAATTTTTCAGGGTTTGAGAGAAGGCCCCCCCACCTCCCAAATGGACCGACCAGAAGGAAAACCAGTCATGCTCCCTGCACCGCTTTGGCGCTCCTCATCACAGTGAATCTGTTGGACCCCAAAACATTTTCAGATAAGAACCCAGTAGATAAGGAGAACCCCAATTTCTTTTTTTTGGGGGGGTAATCAAATTTGAGAGGCGAGGTGGCCCAACCACACGAGCCCCCATATTGTTGCTGGAGTCCCCAGAAACCTTCCCGCATAGGAAAGCAATTTGGAGCGAGGATCCCCATTCCTCCTTCCAGGAGGGGTGTTTTAGATATTTTTTTTATTGTCATTGTCATTTGAGACAAGAGGTTTATTCTAATTATTCTCAAAAAACAACAAAACACCCCCTACCCCAAATTTGGGGGGAGCCAAATTTACCCCAGTCCTGACAGAGTAATACAAGTCAGCCCCGAGGTAAAACAACCTCGTTTGAACCTTTTGTGTTGTGGGTGGAAGAAAAAGCAGAGTTACAACTTAGTGAACCCCTTTGTATGAGCTGCGGGTATCCAATAACTTGAAGGGCCTTAATATTTCCCCCATCATTATTATTATTTTAGTAAGAGATCCCCACCCACCACTGGTGACTTGTAAATCAGTGATCCACTCCCCTCCTTGAAGACTAGTTTCCCTCTTTATGCAGGCTCGGGAGTAGTAGTTGTAGTAGCCGTCCTGTTTTTGCCCCCTTTCCTGTCTGGATGGAAAGGGAGGTGGGGAGGAAGGAGTAGGGACAGAGATGCTTCTTTCGGGAGCCGGGACAGGTCGCTGAGCCAGTATAAAGACCCACCGGACCGGGGGAAGGTGGTGTAGGCAGAAAGGAGGGCGATGGGTCTTGGTGGGGCGGGCGACGACGACGGAGGCGCCCCCCCGGGGGTCCAGGCGGGGGATTCGGACCGGGAGCGGAGAGGAGGAGGAGGAGGAGGAGAAGGAGGCGGTGGTGTCGCCGCTACCGCCGCCGCCGCCGCCGCGCCTGCAGAATCCGGAGCCTGAAAGAAGCGCCGCATCGCCATGAGATCCACCGTCTACAAAGCCACGGCGGCAGCAGCGACCACGACGGCGGGGCCGGGCTTGCTGGAGTCTGGCCCGGAGGAAGAGGAGGAGCCGCCGCCGCATCTTCGACCGCCTCCTCCACCTCCCTCGCAGAACCAGATCCCCGTGCCGGCTCCGGTGGCTGCAGCAGCGGCGGGGCCGAAGGGCCGGGCCACCGTCCCGGCGGCGGCGGCGGCGGCGGCCCCTGGGCAGCAGCAGCAGCAAGAAGGTGGCGGCGGCATTGGCAGCGGCGGCTGCTGGGGCGGCCTGGTCCCCTCGCCGTGCCCGGCGGGCAGCACTCGGCCGGCGGGCGTGGGCGATGCCGCCGGCAGCTCCCGCCCTGCCAAGTACCAAGCGGTGCTGCCCGGACACACCGCCGCCAAAGACGGCAAGCACGGTGGGGCTGGAGGAGGTCCCGCGGCGTCTTTTTCGCCTCTTCCGCCGTCGTCGGCTTCCGCCACGGCCGAGTCTGGGGAACCGCCGCCGCCGCCTCCGGCAGCAGCAGCAGCGGCGGCGGCAGGAGGGGGCTCTCCGGCCTCTCTGGAGCCTTGCGGCAAGTGGAAAAGCGGGAGTACGACGAGCACCTCTGGCGGCGGCGGCGGCGGCGGCGGCGGGAGCAGCCTTCGGAAGAGCCCCATGGGGGCCGGCGGGGGCGCCTCCAGCCAGGCGGCCTGCCTCAAGCAGATCCTGCTGCTCCAACTGGACCTTATCGAGCAACAACAGCAACAGTTGCAGGCCAAGGAGAAGGAGATCGAGGAACTCAAGAGTGAGCGGGACACGGTGAGTTGTTTGGGTCGTTTGGGGGGTGGAAGGGGTTAATAATGTTCATCAGGTTGAAGCGCGTGGAAGGATGTGGTTGATCAAGGGTTAATAAGCGAGGCTGGGCGCAGGGCAGCTTTCTCAGGGTTAATGGGGAGAGCATGCAATGCATGCACGCGTTTGGAGCCTGGTGCTCACAGGGGGAGGGGTTAATGTAAATCACCGCAGAGCCATATATACGGAGGCTAATGGGGAGGGTGGGAACGGAATTGGAAAACATGGGGCAGATTCTGCTGCCACAACGAACAGGGGATGCCTTACCAGGAAAGGATTTGGTGGCTAGTCAGGGGGAAATAGCTAGTTTTAGGATGATGAATTACTAGCTGGAGGTGATCAAAAATTAATTCCGTTCAGTCACCTAGAGTCAATCCCACCTTCGGTAGAGTCAGGTTTAGGGAAGGCTTTGTCAAATCAAGGGTTAATGTGGAAAGGTGTGGTCATGAGATGATTGCAGATTTGCTAATTAAGGGTTAATTAGGTGACAATCAAGTGAATAGGGATGGGTTGGGTTTTTTTTTTGGAAGGTGGGCTCAGGAATGTAAATAAAGAGATGTAATATGTTAGGGAATCAAAATGGCAGGCAGAGGAAAGTTTAACACAGTTCAGAAATGTGGGTCTTTATGCTTATAGACTGCGTTGACATAGCAGCCCAGGAGCAGAGGGTGAAAGGAGAGAGTCAAGGACTATTGAAGACTTAGTGGGAAATGGGACAGAAAAGTAGTGTACATGGCAGCCATAGGATCCTTGATACTCTCCAGGTTAACCAACAACTATGAAGAGGTTGACAACCTGGGGGTTAAATTGCAAGGCCTGCTGGGTAGCTGGATTAGCTGCTAGGTGGAGTTAAGGGCACTGAAACAACCCAAGTACTGTACTCAGTATCTTTACAAGGGAGGTTATAGTCCTCAAAGAGTTAATCAGCAACGGGCTAGGCAGGGCCGAGTGTCTACTACCTTGTGAGGCCCCTGGAGCTGGAAGAGTGCTGTGGTGAAAGTAGGGTTAAATTAAAGCAACAGTCATGTGCTGTAGGGAAGTATGTGACACAAATAGGGTTAATTTAAAGGGACACTGGCTGGGAACTGCATCATTTGGGGGGGGGGGGAAAGGAGGAGAGCGATTTGAACAAAACAACCAGCTGCAGTGTATGCTATTTGTACAGTAGGGGAGGGCATTTGAACTGCTGCTTTTGAAAAAGGAATATATCAGGCTTAGGTTTAGTACCAGTCATTCCGTTCCTTGACCTTCTATTGATGCTCTCCCCATTTTCACAGAAGCACCAACCCACTTTTTTTTTTATTGCTGCTGTTGCAAAATGATTCCTTGTGTGATGTACTTCTGCAAGGTGTGCTTCTCCACCCTTGCCCTGGCACTATGCAACCCAAGCTTGTCTTCCCCATATCTGGCCAAACCCAGTTGTTCAATCTCTGACTCTTGCAACAAGAGTCTGCTGCTACATAGACTACATCTATAAAGGGATGTTTGCAGCCAGCATGAGGGTGGGGGAAATGCTCCCTAGCTCCTTTAATCTGTGACCATAAGAGCTGAATGGGACACAGGGTGAAGATTGGGGGAGATCTTCAAGATCAGCTGCAAATGAAGGTTGGTTTCTTTAGCTATTTATAAGACACCTTCTGCCTACAGCAAAGGTAGTTTAGTGAATAATGTACATTTCTAAATTCTAAGTTTGGAAATAGCTGATTGCTATGTCTTCTTTGCTGCCCCATCCCCAAATTGCTACAAAGGGTTTGTGATCAAGGCCTGTATGCATGGCACGTCTGCAGCCTAAAAATAGTCCCCTCTTCCCAGTTCCTGCAGCTGCTGCACCCATTATTATCAAGGAAAGAAGTATTTCTCCCTCCTCCCTCTTTAGGCATGATCTTCAGGATCTGCCTTTGAAGTGAGGTGGGGGTGGTAATGTTTGTTTTTGCTTACAAGAAGCCATGGCAGTGTCATCTTTTACAGTCTGTACTAGAAAGATGTAATCCAAGACAGATAATATTTTTAAAAAACCTATTTCCCATCAGGCCTCTGCAACAATTAACCAATATGGAGGTGCCAGCTGCTGTTTTTGCAGTCAAGGATGTGATGATGCAGACTGAGTATTTTGCATGTTCCTATAAAGATTTAAAGACAAAGAGTAGAAGCAAACCCAAACACACTCGTACTTGAGAACTAAAATGTATACAGTGCAGCATATAAATTCAAAGTTTGTGACTCAGGCTGCTATAGGAACTGTAGGGTTGGGGTGGTTGTCTTGCTGACTGCAGATTAAAAACAACAACACCTGCAGTGGTTCTTTCCTTCCCACCACGTACCACCCCCACCCTTTCTCAAATGGAATGGTGCCAGCCAGAATCATTAGAGCTTGAATTAAACATTTTTGCTTCACTTGTACAAATACTCGAGCAGTTTTTGGATTACATCTTCCAGAGTGATCCTGTTTCTTACATGTTGTTTGCAGCAGTAGGATCTAAAATGGAGGCTTTGCAGAAAACATTTTGGATGATTTGGCAGTGCTTTTGTAGATCAGTGTAAACCTGAGATGCTCTGGATGTAGCATTTTATCATTTTGCATTTCTGTTACACTCACATTGGGTCTCTGCTGTCCTCCTGCAATTTTTTTAAAACTTTCCAGTTAAAATGCTTTGTGATCTTGAGCCATCCATACAGATCCTTCCTACTTTAAAAGATTTATTTAATAACTGCAGTGTGCGAGATAACATAGAGAATAAAATAATGTGACTGTCTGTGTTAGGGAGAGAGGACAGAAAAACAAAACAAAACAGAGTTCAGTGCTTTGACTGCTAGGATCTGTGAAAAGGATGGGGGATGACCTTTTAATGTAGTCCACATTCAACCCCAATTTTACAGGACAACTAGCCAGAAGCTTCATGTTGAATTTATGGCTGAATTTTGGGTTTACCTTAAAGTCCTTAGATAGTGCTGCATTTCCTTTGTGAATGGCTCTATATTTTGTCCTCATTTGGTGTACCTTGTTGGATGCAGAGCCTAAATTGAAAATGTTGAATGTAACCCTTTGGGATTGGTTCATAGTGCATGTTTTGAGAGCCATGGGAGTACGATCTGTTCCCAATGCTGTTAAATGAACATGAGCTAAGAAGTGGAAAACATTTTTTTTAAACAAAGACCCCAGGGGACACAGGCATGTTTCTAATCCATAAACCTAGTGTCCCATAGCTTTGAAATAAATATATATTTCAGCCTTTGAAACATAAACATACCAGTAGATATTTTTCAAGGTGAAATATATATGTTGTCTATATTTACATCAAAGGAATGGCAAAAGATATAACTAGAATGGTTACTCATAATTAATTCTTCTATTTTTCAACTTTTTTTTACCGGAGCACACTTTTCACTTTTCCCATGCAAAAACAACTACATCCAGTAATCTTAAAGTTTGCTCCTAAATTGTCCTCTAGTACACGTTCTAATTTAAATCCTTACTGTTTGTTCCATTCACATAGTAAAAGGTACTGAAGATTTTCTTTATAAAGAGGAAGTAGACATTTTCTTTGTGGTAAACAGAAGCATCCTGGCAAAGAGGTATAGTGTTTCCTAATCTGGTAACATTGTAACTCAACAGTTCATGTGCATATTCATTAGCAAAATAGTGTACTGTCCCTGATTATCTCAGTTAAAAATGGTGGTGGGATGAGTAGCAGTTAGGCCAGGGATTCTCAACTTGTGGCCCATGAGCTGGATGTGGCCCATGGCACTATTTCATGTGTCCCCCGCCGCCTCCACCATACCCGGAGGTGCCATGTGGTGGAGGAAGGGCAAAATAGCCATCCAGCCCCCCAAAGCTGTCTGAGGGAGTGTGACCTGGGCCCTGGCTTAAAAAGGTTGAAAACTCCCGAGTTAGGCTTTGGAAAATAATATTAGTTATAAACTTGTCCAAATAGAATCCCAGTGCTGTCACACTTTGTGTTTGAAAAAAGCATTAGGATTCACTGGTAAGTCTTGTAAAATTAATTATATGTGAAGACTGGGATTTCCATGGAGCTATCAGTTTGTTTCTATCAAGAGCCAGTGCAGAGTGAATTTTAGTAACAAGAAATGTCACATTCAGCCGAGGGAATGCCACCTTTAACATCCATATTGCAATGTTGTGTTCACAGCTCCTTGCTCGAATTGAGCGTATGGAAAGGAGGATGCAGCTGGTGAAGAAGGACAATGAGCGTGAGAAACACAAGATATTTCAAGGGTATGAAACAGAAGAGAAAGTCAACCCTGAAATATCAGTTCCAGAGAGGTTGCCTAGAGAATGTCCACAAGAGCTTCTGGAGACCTCCCAGCCACTGCCTTTGAAACACTTCCCATATGGAAGGAATGGGAAGGGTCACAAAAGGTAAAGCCAGAGTTAAAGTAATATACTTTCAAACTTGTCTTTCTTTGGATTTTCATCCACAGAAACCATATTCTGTAAAATTGTTGAGGGTTTCTGACAGAGAAGTTTGACTTCCTGCAACAATATAGTTTACTGTCTTCTTGCAGAAAATATCGATGGTGAACCTAGACATGATTTCTTAAGTACAGTAACTAAGGAAGTACTGTATTCACAATAGTATCTAGGATTAGATACCAATTAGGAATGCCTTTTCCCCCTATCCCCTTCTCCCCTTTTTCTTATCTCTTGAGATAGAGGGGAAGCTAGAATAAACTGGTGATCTAGAATGTATTTTCACTATAGAGAAATTTCCACTCAATCCTTGGAATTTCCATGCAAGAATCTTGGGTATCAAAATGAAGAAAGAAATGTCCTAAAAGCCTTTGATAATAACTGTTAGGGCAGATAGTTACTGGCTAGAAGATTACTACAAAGTCATGCTCCCATGTAATAGGACTCAGACAGTACTGCTGCGCTTGTTCTTTGTGAGTTCAGAGACTCTTTTTGTCTTTAAGTCCATATCTCAGTCTTGTAAAAACATTTAAGACCCGGTGGACTGATTAATTTAACCCTGGCTTTTCATAGCTAGGCATAATCCTAGCTCAGTGATGGCAAACCTTTTAGAGACTGAATGGCCAAACTCAACAGGTTACCATATATGCTGCAGAGGGGCGGGATCAACTCTGCTGGGGGGAGGGAAGAACTGCTCCCATTGGGCTGTTGGATGGATAAGGTCGTAAGACTAATCGATTAATAGACATTCATTCATTCATTGGGCTGCTGGGCAGAGGGACGGGGTGGACTCTGTGCTGAGGGAGGGAAGAAGCGCTCCCATTGGGCTGCTGGATTGATAAGGTTGTAAGACTAAATCAATTAATAAACATTCATTCATTCATTCATGGGGCTGCTGGGCAGAGGGATGGGGTGGACTCTGTGCTGGGGGAGGGAAGAAGCGCTCCCATTGGGTTGCTGGGCAGAGGGGCGGGGTAAACTCTGTGCTGGGGCGATGGTGTGTGTACCCACAGGGAGGGCTCTGAGTAACCCCTCTGGTACGCGTGCCATGGGTTCACCACCACTGCCTTAGATGCTTAACTGTAGGCATGGTAGCTCTTGTGCAGGTGTCTGCATTTGCTGCTATAGACTTATTCTTACTGTTTTTGCAGAAAGTCTCCATTTGGAAGTGTTGAGAGGAAAACTCCAGTAAAGAAGCTTGTGGCCGAATTCTCAAAGGTCAAGTGCAAAGCACCAAAGGCTTCCTCATTGAAAGATGAACCCAGCAGTTCTTTAACTGAATCAGTTAGCAGGCGTGAGCTGCGAAGTCAGGAGACTCCTGAGAAAGCCCAGTTATTGGGGGACACTCCACTGAAATCCTCAACCTCTTTCAGAGGACCTGGGTGCCATTCAAAGGACAAGGGTTCCTGCAGTGAACTAGAAGACTTACCGTACCTTTCCACCACTGAAATGTACTTGTGCCGGTGGCACCAGCCACCACCTTCACCATTGCGAGAACCTTCTCCCAAGAAGGAGGAGACTGTAGCAAGTAAGAGGCTTGCTTGTGCCTTTGTGGTGGTTGGCCTGAGGTGGGGTGGTGGGGGCGTGGAACTCATTTTCATTTAGGAGGGTCTACATAGGAGTCTTTTGAACATCAGAAGAGAAATGGAGAACACCATTTGATTTCTGAGTGATGCTGTTGCAGGTTCTAGACCCTCTGGCTGTTTAATATGGAAACCTTTGAAGCCCACACAATTCTAGACCAAGTGTGTGCAATGTATGAAGAAGATCAGCCACATTGTCTAGTGAGTTTGCTGACACTTCTGAATAACCATGACATTTGTAGTTTACATTTGTGCTCACAGCATATGTTATGACCATCCATTGTCGGCAAACATCTCCCCTTTATGATGTCTCATATTGGGGACTTGCTGCGTAGAAAAGAACCAACAATTTATTGGTCAACTTGTTTGTTTGTGAAGTGATACAAATCAGTTCTGTCCAAAAAAGATGCCTGCTGGAGTAACCAAGAGGGTATGGTAAGACTGAAATGTTCCAAAATAATAATTTAAGCTTCTCTTTGTATTTATTTATTCATTTAGATTTATATACCGCCCCAATCAATAGACTGAGCAGTGTACACAGTCCAGCGAACACCTCACTGGCTGCTCTGCAAAACTTAAAAACAATATAAAAACAGTTAAAAGCCTTTCAATAAAACCACTGCGCCAGGCACATGGTGGCTCATAAACGCTTTTGCTACATTTCTAAGAAATTGTTTGCATACAATGAAGGGTCCTGCATATAGAGTTCCTTATTGATTTTTATGCTGCTGTAATATGTACAATCTGTGAGGCACACGTTCACTTTGAAATCAGTCAATTCGATGAAATCAATTGATCTGAGAAGGATTGCTCCAGTAGCACTGTTGCCTTTTTCTTAAGGAAAAAAAGAAGAAGAGAAAGGGAAAAGTAGAAAGGAGAGTGAGTAGAACATATACGTGGTAAAAATGGAAAAGTTGATCCCACATTACAGGTTGAGCCTACAGAACAACTGGTCAAGACGTATTACATCACCAAACAGAACTCTGATGTCATGTCCTTATGGGTGCATATGCCATTTTGGATTGCAACAAAAAAGATGGGGCAAGACAAATCACTGATCCTCTACTAATGATATGTTAAGAAGTCACATAGTGTATGTTTTCTACCAGCGTTTACTAATAAATATGTAATGAGGTCAACATGAATAGTATAGATTGGAAGAAAAGGAGTAAAATACTCCAGTTTTCAAATTGTTTCTTGTATTAAAGAGAGATACAGAGAAGTTCTGCATGTAGGGATAATTATACAAATGAATACTATATGTGGAACTTTTGATTTTATGTTCATCTCGGTATGCTTTTTAAAAAACAAAACAAAATTCAACGCTGTTAATTTTTTAAATGTGGAGTTTTCTCTACTTCATCTCCCCCCGTCCCCCATGCCAGTGATAGATATATGGTAAGTGTAGTTCATATCACTAGATGGCTGAAGATCATGAATGAGGGACATTTAGTTATACAGTTAGCACAACTATACCACCTGAACACTTCTTGCAGGTGGTATTCCTTATGGTCATATTCTTCCGTGTTGTATTCAAAGTTCTGTCCATTACTTCTCTCGTGAGCAGTCGTCCTTCTCAGATATAACATGTGCTGCACTTTGTGTTCTCAGAAGATTATTCTGAACACGAAAGAATGGACTGAAGATTTTCTGTTTGGAGGCTCCCTAAATGTATAAATATATTGTATGGTGTCAGTAATCTAGTACAGGGGCACCCAAACTTTTTGGGCCACGGGCTGGTCACGTTCCTCCCACCGGAAGTGGAAGTAAAATGCACTCATGCATGTGCAAAACGCACATGCATGTGGGTCATTTACGGCAGCGTTTTGTACATGTGCAGCTATGTTGCACATGCACGGCCGCATTTTATTTCCGCTTCTGGGGGTGGCATGGGACGTAGTTTGGGCACCCCGATCTAGTATTTACTGTTGCATGAAATGATTTTAATTGAGCTATCTTGCGTTTTTCTTTTTTTTAATGTAATGGTAAACATGGCTTATTTTTAAGGAAGTTGTGCAGCAGTTTCCTTCTGGAGGTTGAGCAAGTTATTTTTATTTCATCTATACTGCAGTTTGGAAACCTTTTTTGCTTAAAAACTGCTTTAAAAAAGCTGACTGGCATTAGCACAATAGAATCAACACATGGCCTCTGTCCTTTTCTTCTGCAGTTGTCTTAATAATCTGCTCTTGTTATCTTGCAGTATGAATGAAGAGGGGATTGGAGAATTATATTTTATGGGGTTACTTGAAATTGCTTGTAGATCTGCTCAAAGATCTGTCCAGTCTAGCAGTCTACTTTCAATAGCAGGCAACCTGTTGCTCCTAAGAAATTCACAAACCACCCTTATTATATGCCACAAATAATCAGTACTATGATGGCTTCACGCAGGGAGATTTTTCATCTGATTATCATGGCAAGTAACTATTCTTCATGATTTTGTTTAATCACTAAAAAAAGTAATCTGTCCTGGTGACCCTTGCAATATCCTGCAGCATGAAGAATAATAATGCAATATTCATAAGCTTGTCAGTAGTCCTTCACATGGTACTAAGGTTGATTTAAACTTCATAATACTATTGGCTGTGCTGACTGAGATTTCTGGGAGCTATAATGTAAGAAAATCTGTGGACCCAAGGTTGGAAACCACTGCTGGAAAGAAATCTGTAAAAGCAGTTGAACTGTGGAAGCTATGAACCACAAGCCATTATGTGGCCAATACTGGAAAATTAAGACTTATGAAGAGGCCTTTCCTATACAGGTGGAAGGAGGAGGTAGGCAGACATCTTGCTCATTGATGTTATTGCATTGATGCAACTCAGTTTCCCTTTAGTGTAATTCCTGTGTTGTCTGATCTTAATTTCTCTAGATAGGTTTCTTTTCAAATTGGCAGTTTTGACACTTCTCTTCCTTTTCCAGTTCCATCATGGCGGGACCACACAGTAGAGCCTTTGAGAGACCTGAATCCCTCAGAACATTTGGAGGTAGGTTAGTAAAGAAATGGTGTGAGAACTTGAAATGAGAAGGATAGCTGTGCCATGCTCTGATGGTATTGCTGGGAATAGAAAGACAACAAGTGTGGAAAAAGGGAAGCAGTTATGCAGATCTCCATGCCAGCCGCTGGGAGGGTGGGCAGCCATGCCATTGTTTTGGACATTCACCAAACATCTCAATGTTTGCAAGTCACACACTACAACTGTGAGGGAATTTGGTGAAGGATTCAATCTATTGGATTTCTGTATCCAAGACTGATTAGCAATCGTTTTATTTTGGTTTGGTGTTTTCCCTTGTTTTCAGAGTCTAACTTTTCAGTGTGCTTGTTTCCTATGAAAGATGTTTCAGAAGGATTTCAGAGTGATTGTTGACATCTGGCAGGCTGTTAGATGAGACACTTGTTTCAGTTGTCAAGTAACTGCAAATTTTGCACATTCAATTTGTAATTAATGAGATTTATGAGGCGGTAATCTTACAATTTATGATTTCTTGTAGTTAGAATTAAGTTAATAAGGGGGGGACAGTACCAAAAAAGTAACTTTTTTGACTTGTAGAGAGCTACATGCCTCCGGTCTTTTAAAAAATGTTCATGTTACTTAAACGTTGCCTGTGGTGCTTTTATTGAGATTTTCCTTACAGGTAACATGTAAGGTAGCATGCACTTTTTTTAAAAAGATGAGAGGTCAAAGTTATTATGGTAATGATGCTGTAATAGGATTTAAAATGAAGACTTAATCCAAAGCAAGAACAAGTTTAAAAAGTGTCTGCAGCAATTCAGCATTCCCGCTTTAATAAAGCTACTCCACCCATGCTCCTCATTGTATTTTCTTCAGATCAGTTGTGATACCTTTTCTTTTCACCAGGGAAATGACAAAAACTGCCTGAGTGCTGCTGTTTTGAAAAGCATAAACTGCCAGTGGAATACTGAACTTGCAAAAGTAGTTATTAGAAATAGCTGGTGACATATTTATAACATAATTCCATCTATCTTACCTGGTTTCCACCACAACAAATAACCCAAAATTTGGCACCATCTTCCTAGCTCCCTCCAAAAGGGAGACGGTATAGTAAAAGAAAGATTAGGCACTAATGTTGATGCTTGTTTAAGAAATTGGGAAGGGGGAGGAGTGATGCTCAACACATGATACAGAGTCACGTTTCAATGTTTAGCAATATCATTATTAAAAACATTGTTCCTTTTATACAATTTTTCACAGAATTTAGATGACAGCATCTTTTCCAAACGGCATGCAAAGCTGGAATTGGATGAGAAGAGGAGGAAAAGGTGAGGGAGAAATACATGCAGCAGTTGATATCTAGGAAGCTTTGACAGTGACTTTTTAAAAATAAGCACCATATCAGAAACATAAGACTGTTATCCATTACAGAAAGTTATAGAACATAAACAAAATTTAAAAGTTTTAGGAATGTTGAATATGATGATGGCTGAAATCTGGTGGCAGTTTTGGAAATGGTGTAACTTTTAGACCAAACTGCCATACAGATAATATCTGTGGAGATTTCTTTGCTTACCCAAGTGGTGTAACTTTTAGACACAAATTACAGTAACAGTACAACAGGATTTCAGTAAATTCTACCTTTTCATATTTGAATAATCTTTATTTCATATAATTAATACAAAAATTATGTTATTACAAATATTTCTGGCTCATCTTTGCAGCTAAATCTTAACTTAAGCACTTTAACCAATCTTAGACAAAAACTAAGATGGGGAGAACAAATAATCAAAAGAAATCCTGACAAACATATCAAAATAAATTAGCTAGAAAGCACATCAAAGAGTACATAAAACAAAAAAAAAGTGACAGAGTGCACTTGATCCACAAAAGCTAACATTAAAATACTTGTACTATAGTTTTTTTCTTTTGTTTTATTTACTTTCTAATATACAGTGGCTAAAGTGGTTAAGACACTGGCTGGGAGGCAGAAGGGCAGCAGTTCAAAACCTGAGTACTGCATGACAGAATGAGCGCCTGTTTCTGTCCCAGCTCCTGCCAACCTAACAGTTCGAAAGCAAGAAATTACAAGTAGATAAATAGGAACCACTTTGGTGGGAAGGTCAACAGTGTTCCGTGCACTTCAATGTCTAGGTATGCCTGTCACATATCCACGGAAACTTCTGCAAACGCAGACAGCGCTGTCTCTTTGGCTATAAACAGAGATGAGCACTGAACCCTAGAGTCGGATACGGCTGGCTTTCGAGCAAGGGTGACCTATGCATGCACAGATTAACATGGCTATCACCTCAAAAATTTCAGCTAGGAGAAAGGCAGGTCTGAAAAGCCTTAAACAGTATTGTTTTTGGCTGGCAGTTAAATTGCATTTTGAGGAGGGTCAAGCAGTGATAAGGGTGACTAGATGAGGAAATAGTGAAGCTTGGAAGTGGTTATTGTTATGCAATAGTATGAAAACAAGATAGCTTATTAATTTCCCATATTACTTGTGAACTTGTAGCCCAAGATGCTGTGCCAGATTTTTCTTTTAAATTGCAATAACGGAAGGTAGCAACTACTAGCTTTAGTATGGCTGGCCCTGGTACAGTTTGTTCTTGCTTTTCCTCCAAAGGTGGGATATTCAGCGGATCCGCGAGCAAAGAGTTTTGCAGCGACTGCAGCTCAGAATGTATAAAAAGAAAGGAATTCAGGAATCTGAACCTGAAGTTACCTCATTTTTCCCAGAGTCCGATGATGGTGAGTGCTTTAAATATGGTTCTCTGCACCATGCCCATAAAAGATTGGACAGGGAAGGAGGGAGCCGCCGCCGCTGCACTGCCTGTGGCGGGACCCACTCCATTGGCCCCGGAAATGTGGGGCAGCTGCATCACCCTCGCCCCTCCTGCGCCTGTTGCCGGAGGGTTCAAAAGGAGCCGACACTTCCGCTGCGCTGCCTGCCCCGGGACCCACTCCATCGGCTCCGGAGATGTGAGGCAGGTGCTTGTGCGGAGGGCTCCCCCAAAAGAGAACAATGTTGTTTCCTTCTGAGTACTTTTTTGGACGTAGAGCCTTGGTTGTATTTGGGGTTGTGAGTTTAATTTTGATTTTGTTATGAACTTTGTTTAATTGTATACTGTATTTTTTGAATTGTATTTTGTCATTTTGAAATTGTGTAATTTTGTGATGTGTTGTGATGCCGCCCTGAGTCGGCCTGGAGCTGAGTAGGGCGGGGCACAAATTAAAAATGATAATGATGAGGGAGAAAATGTATGCTTTCAAGATAGAAACTGTCAAAAAACATTTACTGTGTGAATGAATGATACAGCTAGATGAGTAATATTATTCTGTTCTTTTTCCTTTTAGTTGAAAGCTTGCTGGTCACCCCGTACTTGCCTGTCGTAGCATTTGGCCGACCATTACCAAAATTAACTCCACAGTAAGTACAGTGAAACCTCAAGTTATGAAAGGAAATCCTGGAAAAATAATACTTCGAGATATGAATTTCTTTTGGTCTTCCAACGTTTCCCATGGCGGCGGAAGGATATTCAGTGCATTTCCGCTCCGTTTTTGGAATTTTTCACCACGTTTTGGCACTGCCAGATACTCCCCTCATCACCAGGAAGTGCTGAAACTTCCCCCTACTTTGCAACAGCTAATGGGGGTGGGAGGGAGCTGGTTCGGCAATTATCAGAGCTGGCCACTAGAGGCTGCTGTTGGAAATGTGCCAAATATGCCTTGAAAACCAAATACAGTAGACCCTCGCATAACGACGTTACTTGGTTCCCCAAGTAGCGTTATTATGCAGAAAACGTTGTTATGTGGGGAAACACATGGCACATAATGACGTGTCGTTAAGCGAAAATGACGTGATCCAAACACGTTATGTGAGGGTCCACTGTACAGTAAATCCATTCCGGAGGTCAGAAAAAAGCAAAAAAAAAGGGTCTTATCTGTTCAGATCTCTATTTAAAGTGCACTTTGGGACTTTGGGATTGTTTGCTGTGTTTTTGCTACTTTAGAGTTTTGAACAGCTAAAAGACTTTTTTAAAAAAAATTCTGATCTCTGGAAAAACGCATTATTTGGGTTTCAGTGCATTCCTATGGGAAATCACGCTTCATGATATACATTTTTCTGGATAAGAAAACCCCTGAGAAACAAATTAATTTCATATCTTGAGATACCACTGTACAGCCACATCTCCATTAAAAGAGACAAGGCAACACCCCCAAAGCCAAGGATCTCTCGAAATGAGGGGGCTTGAAATATAGCTGCCTTTTTCAAGAGGTAGTCTTGTTCCTTCTTGTGTATTGTTTTCTCACCTGTGTCCTGGATTTTATGGTGATTTGCCAGTTGAGTCAGAGCCGAGTCAGAGCTAACTAAGAATGCTAAGGTTTGCAGCCTCTTATCATAGAGTAAATATTACATGGAGCTATAAGGATTGTTACATGAGATCACTTTCCAACATGGTTGCAGTAAGGGGCCATTCAACTATTACGTGATCCATTTTTTTTGGGAAATTGGACACCCCCCCCCCCCCAATGTAACCCAACTGTAATTTTCACTTTGAACCCCCCTCCATTTAAAATTACGTAATCCAGAACTTTTGTAACAAAACTCTAATTTTTAGAGCTTTTCACTATTGGTGCCTAATGCAGAACGTATCGGTGAGGATTCAATAATCTCAAATCGGATCAAAATTCCCAGAGATCATTTTTAAACCTAAAAAGTGCCATGTTTCAAAACTACAACTGCTCCAAATAGATTACATAATCTTTGACTTGACCCCCCCGCCCCACGTAATTTTCCGTAATTCAGATGGCAGACCCCCTCCCCCCTCAAGGATCACAAAATTGTTGAATGGCCCCTAGACTAAATTCAGTTGTAATTCTGAACTGCAGTAGAGCAATTGAATAAGTGATTGTAAATCCTATTCATTCAGTGCCTCTGCTCTAGTTGGTAATAATAATTTATATAGCTCACTATTTTCAAGTGCAGAACATAATAAAAAAATCCAGAATAATTAGATGGTAATCTACAACTGACTCCTTTTGAAAACATGTTAACAGTTTTGTAATGGCACTAATCGTTTTTGGCAAAAGTCTATAAACTACTAATGGACTCGTTTGGAAATATTGTCGCTTTATTACTAGATTGATAGAAATCACACTTAGCAGTAATCATGGTGAAGTCATGATAGAGGTAGAGGCAGGTTGGGAGGATGTCATATTACATGTAAGAATCAGTGGAAACAATTCACAATATTTTGGGACAAGAGAGTTCTTTGGGGAAGGTAGCTAGAAAGTTTGTCAGCATTGAAACATCAGTTTTATGCTGAATTGCTAATATTTGAATTGCTGGTGCATTTTTTCGGCTGTTGATTCATTCTTGTTCTGTTTCTGAATATTTAGTATATTTGCTGCCATTATCACCCTTCTTACACTGTCATATAATAATTACAGGTAAAACTCGGAAAATTAGAATATCGTGCAAATGTTTATTCAGTTTAGTAATGCTACTTAAAAGGTGAAACAAATATATGAGATAGACTCATTGCATGCAAAGCGAGACAGTTCAAGCCTTACTTTGTTATAATATTGATGCTTATGGCTTTCAGCTTATGAAAACCCCAACCCCCCAATCTCATGTACCTCATAATCATCACATAATCTCATGTACGCTGTACACCATGATCATCACAATTATAATGAATTAAGGCATGACATCTCTCGCTTTGCATGTAGTGAGTCTATCTCATATACTTGTTTCACCTTTTAAGTGAAATGAATGAACATTTGCACAATATTCTAATTTTCCGAGTTTCACCTGTATAATTAATGTCTTTAGAACAAGTGCTGGTACTTCTAGTATGTAGGGGACATAAAGCAAAAAGTAGTCCTGTTGCCATGCCAAGCAGCATTCAAGATGGGTTTCACTGCTGAGATAGGGAAGCCAAATCTGGAGGGCAAAGAAGGGGTGGGGTTTGGCACTGTGGTTATGTGGAATGAAGGCAAAAATGGGAAAAGTTGTATTTTGATCCCAGACCAATCCTGTCTTAGGAAAATGCAGTGTTAGAACTATGAAATATCAGGGTAATATAGCTGCTTTTCGTATTAGACTGGGCAAATTTTGCCTACTTTTTCTTCTTTTAATCTTGTCACTTTAAAGTCTTGGCGTGGTCTTAAATTCTAATTCTATATATAGAACTTGAAAGTTGAAATGCTGGCTTGTTCCTTCTCCAACACTAACCATTTTCCATGGGGACTTCTTTATTGATAGGAACTTTGAGCTGCCGTGGTTAGATGAACGAAGCCGCTGCCGATTAGAGATGCAGAAGAAACAGACACCTCATCGGACATGCAGGAAATAGGTGTGTCCATCTCGGAGAATCCTCTGCGTCAATGGTTGGCTTGTGCTATGTGCAAGAAATGGCCGAGAACGGTGTATGTTATATCATGTCACTTTCCCCTGCCCCAACCTCAACGTACATTTTGCTTCACTAAAAATATTTTTAATGCTTAGATGTGCTCTCCTGCTGCTCCTGCCCGTCTTCTCACTTCTTTTGCATTATTTCTTTTACTTGGGAGAAAGTGCTGGGGTAGGTATAGCAGGACGAGTCAGCACCTGGTTGAGCTGTAATTGTCCCATGTCCATTTACCAGACTATGAAAAGGTGAGCAAGCATAAAAATAAAATGCAACTGTTCCCTTTGGTAGATTACCACACATAAAACCCATCTCTACTTTCATATGGTTCTTTAAAATATTCGGCCAGGTAGTTAAGGCAATAAAAATGGGGAGGAAGATGTTATGGTATCCAAATACATTGGCAAAAAGAGACATTTCCATTTGACCTGCTGCTCGTTCTCTGGTCTGGAAGGTGTCTGCAGATAGATCCATATTTTTTTTCTCCTGCCTTATTTGGTTCTTGATGAGCTACTGTGGCTTTTTAATATTTAAAATGGGCTTATCCTGTTCATGTCTTCTGCTTCTGATTAAAGGACAATAAGACATTTATTTAGCCTTGACTTTGTAACACTGATTATAAAGGGCTGCGTGCCTGACAAGTTTGTCATTCTGTTCTTTCAGAACAATTATTGTGACCCTGAGTCCACAATGCTGTGTCATCTTGCCCTCAGATTTTTATTTTTGGAGATTTGCTTTACCAATATTCTCTTTAACTAGTTTTCTCTATCAAACTATAGTGCAGATGACAGATGTTAAACAAGATAAATCAAACATCGTACAATTCTGGTTTCTTAACAGAACTGTAGTGTCAGCACTGCAGATTTACTGGCATTTGAGGCATAGTCAACTTAGGTATATGACTGGCAGATGGCATTGTCACATCTCAAAAAATATAACTTTCCTTATTGCAGCAGAGCACCATCTTTTTCCCAAGAGGGACTAGCAACTCCCATGTCATTCTGTTCCCAAACTAAGTAATCTGCAGCTGTAAGGAAGGATAGATATGAGAGAAAAGGTGAGACGAGTCTGTCTTCTTGTCCAGAGATAAGAGATTTATCCTCACAACACCTCTTGCTAATGATTGTGTATCCTCCCCCCAGCCTTATGTCCACTGCAATATTGTTTATAGCTTTTAGCAAAGATTAAACATGTTGAAGGGAAAATTCCATCCCTGCACTTGACTATATCAAGTGTCTCCTATCAATGGGAACCAACCTTCTGCTCCTCACATTAAATTAAGCCACTTTATGATTTATAACTTTTGAAGTATGACTGGCATTTCTTAAATAGTCTGGGCCTTGTAATCTTCACAATAACAGGATCTTCACCCTATTTTGAGTACAGGGAGAGTGCTAAAATATTTACAAAAGAATAAGGACACTTATTCTGCAAACTTGTTCTTTCTTCACTGCTAAATATTTTCCTAGCTCCTTCTCTTCTTGGTTATCTTCCCACAGAATTCAAAGAAATGGCTTTTCCTCACAAGGAAAAAAAGTAGCACACTCATACATGAACAGAGTTAAAAGGTCACAAGTATAACTTAAACTTTCAAATGAGAAGAACAGATTTTGCCAAGTAGCCTGTGTAGTCCAAGTAGTACACAATGCTTGCCTAAGTTTATTTTAAATAAGGCTGTATTCAGATTGTTTGCTTTTTAGCATCCCAGCATGCATCTTAACTGTTTTTACCCCCTATTGTTATGCCTGGATGTATAAAAAGAGCAAGCCTTAGCTAGAGGCTTCTTGACAGTGTTTTTGATTTCAGAACAGTTCTGCTAATACTTCGGCCTACTTTCTACTCTTAAGTAAGCACAAAGAGTTTGCTATATCAATTCTTGAAGTTAGATCCCATTTGGGGCAGAGGGAGGAGAATGTTTTTGCTTTAACCCCAAAACATGGCTTTTATCAGAAATGCCAGTCTGTGTTCCTGAAATACAGTAGTGAAATTTCCCTGTCCCAACTTCAGCCAGACTTTCAAGAAAAAAATTCATGTAATACCTAATACATGCAATATATATAGGTGGAAGTAGGTAGGGTTTATACAAAGCGTTTGCAGTGGATTTTAGCTAGGAAGAGGGGTGGAGGGAATAGTCTTTCTCCCTTTAGGGAGCACAGCACTGTGAAATTCATATTTTAAAAAAGCCCTTGCAAATTAGATCTGATGTACGGTTTAAAACAAAATATTTCTTTCTTTAACCAAGTTAATGGTAGGTCTAAAAAAATGTGATTTCCCTTTGTTTGTTTTTTTTCTTTTTGCCCGTTGACATGTGGTTGTCTGCAAATGCATCCTTTTTGATACCATTTTAAATATGTAAAATCAGTTGTCCTGTAAATATCTTATAAAAGATAAAAGTTTGTAAATACCAGATCTGTGGCTGTTAATGTTTTTGTTTTAAATTTTTTTGCTTCAGTTCATTTAGGTTTAACAGTGTTAACAGGGAGTATTAAAAGAAAAGAGAAATTCTGCTTGTATGTTTAAACAAAATTGAAACAAATCATTTTTTTACAATAAAATGAAAAGAATATTAATGCTTTTGTAATGAGTTGTGCCTTGTTTGACAGACTAGATACAATTTTGATGACTAGCATCAGCTTCTGCTGTAATGTCATATGTAGGGTGCTATAGTAGTTTTCATTTTGTTAGACATATGGAGGTAGTGTCCTAACAAGCCTAAACTATAGGGCCCAAAGGCCATACAATGCAAAGAGTAACAGCAAGATTGACAACTTTCTACGTAATGCCAAACATAAACAATAACAACCCATTACAGCTTTGGTTATAAGAGCCTATTTCATGTCCATATTTTTAACATGAAAATGATAGTTACTGTCTTCTGTAGGAAACTAGGTATAAACACATGGAAATTGAATAAGATTAGACTTGTCGTTGTGAACAGTACTTAGGCAGATTTAGATAACTATCCTCCATCCTAAAGTCTTTGATTGGTCATCAGAGTTTGGAGGTCAGAAGCTGTGATCCCTAATATCCAAAGCAGGAAAAGATCTCAAAATGGTGAAAACAAATACTATGAAATTAAAAACAAATAGATGGATCTACATCTGGTGACAGAAAGGTTTTTTTGTCACAGTCCAAAAGCCATCTTGGCAACATGCTGTTGCAGCTGTTGTGACAAGGGCAAATAACAGTGCCTTTAGCACAGCAAATCTGGGGTACATCTAAACTTTGAAAGCTGTGTATTCATCTGGCTGCTCAGTCTCAAAATAAATACTGTAGAACTTCAGAGATTCAGAATAGTGCAACAAAATGATTAGGCCTGGAGAAATGTTAATATGATAAAATGTTTTGTTTGGAGCTCTTCAGTCTAATTAAAAAATGAGGCGGCATGACAATATAAAATTATGCTTGATGTAGAAAAGTACTGTAAGTGGAAAGAAGTTTGTATGCTGTTACCATGCTAGAGCTAGTACTTAATGAAGTTGGATGGTGTAAGATTCAGGACAAAAGTACGTACTGCACAAATCTTGGTTATGTGGATCTGTCTCATTAGTGATAGCTATCAATGTAAATAGCTTTAAAAGGGACATACTGTACTTTTGTTTACCAACACTAATGGATTAAGTGCACTTTATTTAACCCATTAATGTGAATTTACAGGGGATCACGAAGAACTACAGTTACAGGCCCTTATTATTCCCTCCAAGACCTGAACAATAGCAGCAACCCTTCGCTTTTCTACTAAAAATCTCCTTTGCTTGAAAGCCAGGTGTATCTGACTCTAGGGTTCAGCGCTCATCTCTATTTACAGCCAAAGCCAGTGCTGTCTGCATCTGAAGATGTTTCTTTTCCTGCCAAAGCAGTACCTATTTATCTACTTGCAATTTGTTGCTTTTGAACTGTTAGGTTGACAGGAGCTGGGACAGAAGACAAGCACTCAGTTCCTCACACAGCATTCGGGTCTTGACCTGCTGACCTTCCAGTGATCAAACTCAATGTCTTAACCACTAAAGCTCCTTGCTTTTCAACTAGGTAAAGGTTGCCGTTGCTCATCAGCCAGTCGTATCCGACTGTAGGGTTCAGTGCTCATCTCTGTTTACAGCCAAAGAGCCAGCGCTGTCTGCATCTGCAGATGTTTGCGTGGACATGTGGCAGGCATGACTAGATGGAGTGCAGGGAATGCTGTTTACCTTCCCAATTCCCATCATTTATTTATTTGTAATTTCTTGCTTTCCAACTGCTAGGTTGGCAGGAGGAGCTGGGACAGAGACGGGAGCTCACTCGTTCGTGCAGTATTCGGGTCTCGAACTCGTCAAGTTCAGCGTCTTAAACGCTTGAGCCACTGCAGTACCTTTTCTACTACCGCAGGATAGACGTCACCGTCGCAATGGGAAAACGTCACCGATGACGAAGGCCCTCTCCCCCTCCCCCGCGCCTGCTCCAGAGTCAGAGCACGTGACGCTGTTACCAGGGCGCCTTTCTCCCTGACCTGTTAATAGCTCGCCCAGCCAGCCTCCCGTGACGTCGGTTCTCCCAACGCATGGATTGGCTGCGCTCCCCCTCCCTTTTTTTAACCCTTTCCTTCCGCGCAGCCTCTCTTCGTATTTCCCGTCTCTTCAGCTGGCGAGGGCAAAGGAATTCTGGGTGAGCCGGGGAATCGAAAACGCTCCACCCCTTCCGCGCGCGCGCGCTGCATGCCGGGAGCGGTAGTCTTTCCGAAGCTGCGCGTCATCCGTTCCTCTCTCTCTCTCTCCCCCCGTCATTCTCCCTTCCGCCGCCGCCGCCGCCGCCGCCGCCTCATAACCGTTTTCGCTTCCTGTTTCTTCTCTTTCGGGGTCCTGTTAAGATGGCGGATCGTCGGAGACAACGCGCTTCGCAGGACAGCAGCGAGGAGGACGAGTCGGACTCGCCGCCTGGGAGCGCAGACCCTTCCCCTCGGGGCACCCACCGCCTGGGCTTGGCGGGGCCCGGAGGCGGCACTGGGGGCGGAGGCGCTGGCGGCACTGGTGGAGGCGCTGGCGGAAGCCTTGGCGGCGGCGCTGGGGCAGGAGATCCCGAAAGCGCGGTGGCGGCGGCGGCGGCAGCAGTAGTGACGGTTGGAGGGAGCCCGGCCGACTCAGAGTGTGTAAGTCAGCCCCCCCTTTTGGGCCGTGGGCCGGTCACTACGGCCCGGGGGCCGGATCCGGCCCCTGACGTCAATTCATCCCTCGTCGCTTCCAGGAGTGGAAGTAAAACACGCCCATACTGGCACGTTTTACTTCCGCTCCTGGGAGCGATGAGGTCTTCCTGGGCTGGATGAATTGGTGTCTTGGGCCAGATCCGGCCTCCCGGGCTGAAGTTTGGGGTACCCCTGGTGTAAGTGAAGAAAGGACTCAGAGGAAGGGGGAAAGTTAGCCACCCCTGATTGGACATCAGGGCTTAGTTGGACTCCAGGCCTCGCCTGTCTCTGAACTTGGAGAACGAGAAAAAGTGTTCCTGGGCATGTACAGAGTGCATCTCGGGCTCGGTCCTGTGAAGCCCATACTATGATCCCAGCCGGACCTAGTCTTGTCAATTCAGATTATAAAGTTTGGGACAAAAGTGCCACCACCATTATCTTGTTCTTGCTTTGAGTTCTCCTTCAGAAAGAATGATAATGATGAGAACCAAGTAATTTTCTGCTAATTAAAAAAAAGTGCCTCTGAGTGGGATTCCATGCCCCATAATTGCCAAATCTAGTTCTCGGATACTTGGGTTTTGGGATTGTTGCCAAAATGGGAAAATTGCAGCTCTGGTGGCTGTGGGTTTGCCGAAAGGAATAAAATGTTTATAACTCCCAAGTTATAGAACAAGAGAAAAGCTTTATTTTTAAAAAATATATCTTTTGCAAAAGAGAATACAAGCAAAAGACAACAATAGTCAGACAGGGTACTTAGAAGATCCACATTTTGTCATCTCTTTCCCAATTTGCTGCCCCTCCTTTTACAGACTTAAACCCATTTGTTTGCAGGGACATCTTGAGGTCATTTCCTTGGGAAAATCTCCTGTTTTCACACATTTGGGAGCTGTGGTCAATATGTTACAAAGGTGGTGGTGGTGGGGAGGATGAGGCTTATCACTACACAAAGATGCTTACCTTTCTGCTACAGGATTAAGAATTGAGGACAAAACCTAGAGTTTGTTTTTTTAAATGGGATTTTTGCCTATTACTGTAACTATTTGATTATTGTAATTTTAAAAGTTTCCTCTATGGCCAGGAATGTGCAGATTGTAAAGACTCTTCCTGTGATGTATAGCAGATGGCAATCGTCTCAAACAGACATTGCCTTGCATTTATCCGTCTCTCACACCCATCGCTTTATGCTTCTGCTTTAATAATATAGTGCGGGCCCATCAATAAATTATGTGGGTGCGGAAGCTATTTAGTGAATGTCAACAGTTTGGGCCAGCAAAGTTCACTATGGCCTTCTGAAGTCTGTAAAAGCAACAATGTAGTGATCCAGGCTGCTACAAAATATTGGCTCACTTCAAAAATGACTTTTGGGTTGGTTAAAGTAGACATTGAATCGAAGCATCTAGAGTCGGAAGAGCCTTGAAATGACATTAGACATTTGGACGAGGTTTTGCTTTAGCCTTGTCATTACTTCACGATTTGCAAATTGCCCCAGTTTCCCTTCATTTTGCTATAGTTTCAGCAGATCCAACTATGCTGGCTAATTTTGTTAATACAGTACTAAGATAATAGAACCTGTCAGTTTTTGTTATGTTTCTCCGAGAATTAAGGTAGAAGAATCAATCTGTTACTGTGTGCTAAGCTGGGGGGTGGGGGTGGTTATTGCTTACGCAGTGTGCTATATTTCTCAGCAGTAATAATAATAATAAATACATTTTTAATTTATATCCCGCCCTTCTCGGCCGAAGCTGACTCAGGGTGGCAAATTACAACATGTCAATACCATAATAATACAATTAATAAAGAAGCACAAAGATAAATAACAACACTATACAATATAATAAAAATAAAAGTTAATTACAAATCACAAGGGTGCATATTAGAAATATAATATCAACGTTACCAATTAAACACAGAATCAAGAAATAAAGGTTCAACATTACAATATAAAAAAAAAACCTATCACCAAGGCAGCAAAATAGGACAGTTCCAGGGCAAAGTCATGTCCCTGCAGTCCATACACATTTATGGTGTCTGATTGTATTGCCAATATAAACACTGCTGCAGAGGAATGGGAATTATTTGATTGTGCTTATTAGATGGCAATTAGGAGCCATCTAATAACCCACCTTCGGTGGGAAGGTAAAGAGTGTTCTGTGCACTCCGGTGTCTAGGCATGTCTGCCACATGTCCACAGAAACGTCTGCAGACGCAGACAGCACTGGCTCTTTGGTTATAAACAGATGAGCACTGAACCCTAGAGTCGGATACAGCTGGCTTTTGAGCAAGGGCGACTTTTACCTTTATGTTTCTGCCATATGCTTTTGTGAATTCCAGATTCATTTAAATGTATGATTTTTCAAGATGTGGGGGTCACCACCTTTCTTAAAGAAAGGCACATGAGAAATTATAGATGGTAGATGCTGACATTTTACAAGCATTAGCATCCCATCCTTAGGACTCTTTCCTCAAGGACGGTTGTTGACTTCCTGCCTCTGAAAAAAGATCATCCTTGTTTTCTAAAGTAGGACGGATATCTCGTTTTCTGGAGAAGGAAGGAGAACGTGGTCCTTCGCATCCTTGAACACCCAGCTGCTTTTCCTGCCAGTGGGTCTGCAGTCCAGACAAAGAGACACAGAAGAGCTATTCCAGAGACAACTACCACTTGATCCATCAAGTGATAACCCCCAGCATCTTACTTATGAGATGATCTGCTTGTTCACCAACAAATTGCTGCTGTTGCTGAAAACAGACCTCTCTGCCCCTGCCGTAACTGCAGTGTCTTTCTATCTAAAGTAAAGCATCCTTGATGCATCCCCTTTAATGAGAACATCGCTTACCCAAACCGAACACTGATTCCATTAGCATTGCTATGAAAAGCAGTAAGTTTTCCTATAAACATATCACAGAGAGATTTTCAAAGGAGTAGTCCTTTTAATCTGTTGTTTAGACTAGGTTTTGTGGACAGAAGTTGCAATTTATGAAAGCAGTACACAAATGCACAATCTTTTCAGCCTTTAAGCAACACTTTGTGCTTGTTTTTCAAAAGAAAATGGATAGTGCAAGCATACTGTAAGACAGATGGTTGCTGGGGAAGAGCAAACCAGATGTGGAAAAGAAGTGTAGAGAAAATGAAGAGGAAAATATAGTTAAGCACAAAAAAAGGGAAAAAAGCCAAATTTTGTGAATGCACAGAGATGTAATATCTCAATGTGCAGTTCTGGGTTTTTGACCTTGCTTTATAAATTTGCTGCATCACCTGCAATACGTGTGTAAAGTGAAGAGTAGCAATATTCTTGCTTCTGCTAGTTTATAAGTAGATTCATAATTTGGTTATTTGAAGGTGAGCTAATTGCTCTTTCTTCCTTCCCCTGAGGAATTATTTAATATTTTTTAGGTATTTGAAACTTGTATTTATAATAAACATAACTCCAATCATATTTTCGTGGGGTGCTTATGTTGTTTTTCATTTAAATCTGCATGCATTTCTCTGTGAGGTAACTTTTCTCTCTCTTAAAAAACAGGAAAGTGAAGATGGCATAGAAGGAGATGGTAAGTGTTGGTTCTTTTCAATGTGAGCAGTTGAGAATGGTCTTCAAATTATCATTCAAACTCTGCAAAAAAAAAAAATCCCAATCAAAAATATGCTTCTACTTTCCAAATGCAGTTTCTTACACTTCTGATACTTTGGGTTCTTGGGGAAATAAAAAAATCTTTTGTTTTTAGAGATTAGCCCACTCTGGATCAAGGAGATAGCTAGATGAGAGTATTTTTAAATTTGCATTTCCCTCTTGCTCTTTAGATTCTGCCCTGTATCTGAAACACTTGCAGCGGGACACAATAACACTGTAAATTGTGTAAACAATGAGTAACAATTCACTTAATAGTCTAAAAATAGTCTAAAAACTTAATAGTCTAAAAACAAAGCTATGAATATGAGACCTCAAATGACACTTTTAATTTCTGAAAAATCATCACACTTGATGATGTCACCAGCTTTACATGGTGTTAGTTGCATGACAGGCTTTTGGCCAGTGGCTGAAATCTTCTTGGGATAACTATGCCTGTTATTAAAGGTTGCTGCTAAGTAAAAAAATTGTTATTAAAGTTTTCTCCTATCATGTGGATCTCATGACTTGCACACGAGGAAATGGATTATTTGCAGATTGAACAAGTCATAGGAGAGAAGGGAAAAGTGTTTATCATCACTCTTCCAAGGCATAGTTATGCCAATATAATTTCAGCCAATATTCACTTAAGACAGTGGTGGCGAACCTATGGTATGCGTGCCAGAGGTGGCGCTCGGAGCCCTCACTGTGGGCACCCGTGCAGTCACCCCAGCACAGAGTTTGCCTCGTCCTTCTGCCCAGCAGCCCAATGGGAGCACTTCCTCCCTCTCCTCAGCACAGGGTTCATCCCGTCCCTCTGCCCAGCAGCCCAATGGGAGCGTTTCCTCCCTCCCCCCAGCACAGAATTTGCTCCGCCTCTCTGCCCAACAGCCCAGTGGCAGAGTTTTCTTCTTCCCCTGTAGCTGTGTTGGCACATTGAGATAAATAAGTTGGTTTTGGATTGAAGTTTGGGCACTCAGTCTCTAAAAAATTCACCATCACTGACTTAAAAGATATCCCTCTAAGTGGGTAAACAGTTATGGAGCTGAATTTTAGATGCTGGCAAGAAGACTGAAATATGACATCAAAAGGCTGGAGAGAAATGCCAAGTAGTTGTGAGATATGCTTGGGTGCTGAACGTTTTGCAGACAGAGTAAATGGTAAAAACAGTATTTTTGCAGTAGGAAGTGGAGTGAAACAAAAATAGGTTTATATCTGATCATTTAGGTGGCTGGCATGGTTGCTGGTAAATAGAGAGGGATTATATGAAGAGGGACAGAATTAAAAGAAAAACGAGAAGTTTATTCTTAGATATTCTGAATTTGAAATTGTTTCTCTAATCTCAATTTTTGTTTTTTGTTTTTAAGCTGTTCTCTCTGACTATGAAAGCGCTGAAGACTCTGAGGTAAGTTGAGGTGTTTTTAACATGAAAATGAAACTATTTTTGCCAGCATTTAATCTGGTCCATGAAGACATTACCCAGCCCAGTTCTCTTGATTCTTAAAAAAATATATATTAAAGGAATGTATAAAGTCTGCAAAGTACTCTTGGGTCCTGACCCAGGTCTTTTATGCACTGAGCACCTACCATTGGATGAATCAGGGCATGGAAAAGTTTTCTCCCTGTAAGACTCCTTTGTTTTGGAGTCATGTGGCTTTTTACAACAAGCATAAGCCTTCTAGGCACTGTTGGACATAAGCTCCCATTGTCCATAACCATCGGCTATGCTGTCTAGACATACGGAACGTCCCACAACATTAACAGGTCTGTAGATTTCCCACCAGGGACTGCAGTGGCTTAGTGGTCAAGACACTGAACTTGAGGACTGGAAGGTTGGCAGGTCAGCAGTTCAAGACCCGAGTACTGCACGACAGAGTGAGCTCCCATCGTCTGTCCCAGCTCCTGCCAACTGAACAATTCGAACAGTGTTCTGTGCGCTCCGGGATCTAGTCATGCCTGCCACGTGATCATGGTAACATCTGCAGATGCAGACTTTGCTGGCTCTTTGGCTGTAAAAGAAGATGAGCACTGTACCTAGAGCCGTGATGGCAAACCTTGGCACTCCAGGTGTCCTTGGACTTCAATTCCTAGAAGCCCAAGTCAGACAGCACACCTGTTGATCAGGGCTTCTGGGAATTGAAGTTCAAGAACACCCGGAGTGCAAAGGTTCGCCATCATGGCCCTAGAGCCTATTACAACTGGCTTTTGAACAAGAAGACTTTTATCCATCTTCCCAATATTTTGGACTTGCTTTGCAGGGTCTAAAAACTAGAAATACGTGCTGTGAATAGGTGTTTTTATTGCTGCAGATATTGGCAAGCCTATCAGGTTTCCACACATTGTGAAGGGACCTGAGGTGTGGAATGAGAATGCTTCTTTATGCTATTAATTGGATTGGATTGAATGTTTCAGGCTGAGGAAGGGGAATACAGTGAGGAGGATACGTCCAAGGTGGAGCTGAAACAAGAAAATAATGATACTGAGTTGACCAGAAAAGCAGACAAAGGGATTGAAAAACCAGACTCCAAAGGCACGGTGGCAGGAGAGAGGCAGAGCGGGGACGGGCAAGTAAGTCCTGCTGAATACTCAACATATGTACCAATATATGCCCAAACTACAGCCCGTGGGCCAGATCTGGCTCCCGATGCCAATTCATCCGGCCCATGAAGCCCTCGTCACTCCCGGAAGTGGAAGTAAAACGCGCCGTCCAGGCACATTTTACTTCCACTTCCAGGAGCAACAAGGACTTCACGGGCTGGATGAATTGGCGTCGGGAGCCGGATCTGGCCCACAGGCCATAGTGACTGGCCCTCTGAACCACATGACAAGCCCATGGCCTGAAAAATTTGGGCATCCCTGTACTAATCCATCTGGAAATTTGGGTTTTCCCCTCAACTAATAAAAAACACAATTGTATCTTTAAAAAAATCAACTTCTTGCATTTTAAGACATTCCCATTTTAGCGGGTTTTCTCTTACCATTTTTACCCTTGAAAAAAGAAAAAATGTTAACATTTCTGCCTTGCTTTTTAACTACCAGTTGGTATTCAAGGCAGCTCATAATAATTATGAAGAATAAAAAATTGAAACAGATTAAGAAGTAAAATTATTAAAATCAGATGACTCAAAACCTGGCAGCAAAAAAAATGAAACTGATAAACTACCAGCAGTAGAAATCATCACAATAAGTTAAATCATATCGTAAACTTAATTTTAAAAAGGTATGTCATTGTAACCTTCCTAAAAAAAAGAATGGAAATTACCTGCATCTCTGAGGGAGCAGATGCCCCTGTCTGGGAACCATCTATATTTGCTAGAGCAGTTGGTATGGTCGTTTGTTTCTAGTATTTTATATATCTGATTTTTGGCATCATATCAGCACTTTATCTTTATTCTGTATTCTCTATTAATGTAACTTAGATAAATTATAATGACCTAATTATAAGGCCATCCTTGTTTTCATATCATCCTGAGTAGAAATTTTTCAGGCATTTTGAGCAGTTCATGCTGTAACTGTTTTCTTAAGGGAGATGTATATCAATTCGAAGGGACTGTAGTGGCTCAAGTGGCTAAGATGCTGACTGGAAGGCGGGAGGTCAGCAGTTCGATTCCCGAGTACTGCAGGACGGAGTGGGCTGGCGTCTTTGTCCCAGCTCCTGCCAACCTAGCAGTTCGAAAGCAAGGAATTGCAAGTAGATAAATAGGGACCACTTTGGTGGGAAGGTAAACAGCATTCCGTGCACTCCGGTGTCTAGTTATGCCTGCCCCATGACTATGGAAATGTCTGCAGAAGCAGACAGCACTGGCTCTTCAGCTATGAAACAGATATGAGGACTGAACCCTAGAGTTGAATACAACTGGCTTTTGACCAAGGGTGACCTTTGGCAGCATTTTGTAATAATTTTCCTGTAAGAAAAGGCTCAAGACATATATCTTTGGACAGTTGGAAAATATTAAGGATTGTGTGTTCTGTGAAAGTTAACTATAATTTTCAGTAGTGTGAAGGTAAAAACATGCTTGTTTTCTTCCTCTTCAGGAAAGCACTGAACCCTCAGAAAACAAAGTTGGCAAAAAACTCCCTAAACATCTGGATGATGATGAGGATCGGAAAAATCCGGCATACATCCCTCGCAAAGGTCTTTTCTTTGAACATGACCTTCGTGGGCAGACCCAGGAAGAGGAAATCCGGTATGTGATACCAGCAACATGGGGGGGGGGGGGGGCTGGAATAAGCTTCTTAGGCAGGAGACGGTGGCAAAGGGTAGGCAGAGCGTAGACATGGACAGGGTTAAAGAAATGAAGGATCTGACTCCCCAGAGAAAGATGTATGTGTCAGTGCAGAAGCCCATGTTTTAGCTTATTGTGCTTGTGTGATACTTCATATTATATACACAGTACTTCATGTTCAGGGGCTGTGGTGGCTCAGTGGTTAAGAAGCTCACCTTGTTAGCTGGAAGGCCAGCAAGTTGGCAGTTTGAGACCCAGGTTTTGCATGACGGATTGAGCGCCCGTCTCTGTCCCA
This sequence comes from Bradypodion pumilum, assembly GCA_035047305.1. Classification (NCBI taxonomy): domain Eukaryota; kingdom Metazoa; phylum Chordata; class Lepidosauria; order Squamata; family Chamaeleonidae; genus Bradypodion; species Bradypodion pumilum. The sequence continues at coordinate 14,100,372 of JAWDJD010000008.1, forward strand.
GCTCTTGGGGATATGAAAGGAGGCTCCTTCGGGCGTCCCCTGAGCGGAGTTTCTCCAGCAAAAATCCTTTCAACCCAGAATAATTTCTGACACGAAATTATTATATACAGTACTCCATATTATACAGTATGTTCAAGTAACGAACATGTGTGTGACAACCAGTTTTCAGTATTTCAACAGCTACAGCGTATTTATATAGCTCTGAGCAACAATCTACAAGAAAGTAGTGTATATTTGGAAGGATTCTTTCCTATACAGAAGGCAATTGAGTAGCTTTTGGACAGAGCATGAAGATCTTTTTGTATTGTCAACCTTTTGGTTTGATCTGACCATTTCCTCCACTCCATGAGTGGTTATGGGCTCTGCTTTTGGTTGTATTGTGTTTTTTGTAACCTGTGATTTTTAGCTCCTCTGGGGCCCGCTATTCTCCCAAAAGACGGAGTAGGAATTAATTTACTCTCACTGGTTCTTGATTGATCAGGCCTAAAGGGCGCCAGCGCAAGCTGTGGAAAGATGAGGGCCGGTGGGAGCACGATAAGTTCCGAGAAGATGAGCAAGCCCCCAAATCACGACAGGAGCTGATTGCTCTTTATGGTTATGACATCCGCTCACCACACAATTCTGACGATATCAAGCCCAGGAGAGTCCGCAAACCAAGGTGAGTTGGCTGGGATACAGTATGTGTAAATGCATTTGGTATAGAATAGCATTGTGGGGAATTTTGAGGGCTTGGGTTTGTCTCTGGCTCATAGTGTGGCAGAGAACATAGGAACATAAGAACAGCCTTGCTGGAACAGGCCACAGCCCATCCAGTTCAGCATTCTGTCTCCCACAGTGGCTCACCATTTGCTTCAGGGTATTATTCCCAAGCAGATGCCTTCACCTGCTTAGGATTCCCTGGAAATGGCATTGAGAGATATCCTGCCTATCTCTCCAACCCGGAGGTTGTCCTCAGGTATCCATAATTATAGCCATTGATCCCCTTGTCCTCCATGAACTTGTCTAATAATTTATTGAAGCTATCAAGACTGACAGCTGTCACCACTTCTTCTGGCAGGGAGTTCCATAGACCAGTGATCCTCTGGGTGAAAAAGTACTTTCTCTTATTTGTTTGAGAACTAGCTCCCAAAAGTTTCATGGAGTGCCTCCTAGTTCTAGTGTTGTGCGATAGGGAAAACAGTGATTCCTTATCTACTTTGTCCACACCGTGCATGATTTTATAAACGTCAATCAAGTCACCTCTTAGACGCCGTCGTTCAAGAGTGAAGAGGCCCAACCGTTGCAGCCTCAGATGATAAGGAAGAGGATTAGTGTTCAGGATCCAAATACTGTACTCTAAGTACTGTATTTCCTGGCATATAAGACACACTTTCCTCCATTAAAATACACTGGAAAAATGAGTGTGCCTTATACTACGATGCGTCTACCTTATTTACCTACATGTAAACCCACTTTCCCCTCTTAAAATACACCGGAAAAACGGAGTGAGTATTATACTCCGATGCGTCTTATAAGCTGGCAAATACGGTAACTTTGAGGAGTTTGTTTCAGGCCGGTTGCACTCTTATCTCCATTTAGATTTGGAAGTCCACCTCAAAGAGAGCCAAATTGGACCAACGAGTGGCCTAGTAAGCCTCCACGACACCAGAGCCTGGACAATACTCCTGTGCCACCCCGAACATTCATCAACCGAAATTCTGCAGGAACAGGACGGATGCCTCCTCCAAGGACTTTCCCAAGGTCCACGAGTTATAAAGAGACGCGGGCAAATTACCGTGCGGTGGATGCGACCAGTCAGCACTCTCCCCGGTTCAGTGAGCAGCATTCCAAGCATGAGAGCCATTATCGGGCAAGACGCTCGGAGCCAGCTCCTGCTCGTGAGCCTTCTCCCGAGGTAGAGATCCCACACGCTGGCAGCAGCCCTGTTAAAAAGGAAGAGGTGGCTCCAGAAAGCCAAACACCTCTTGCAGAAGCTCTTCAGCTGCCCCCTGATAGACCTGTGGAAAAGAAGTCCTATTCTCGGGCAAGGAGGAGTCGGAACAAAGCCAGTGAGACAGGGAAATTGGCAGATGAAGTCCCCCTTCCGTCAGGGCTGACGCCTGCACCACTGAAAACAGCAGAGGTTGTGGCGACCCCGTCCCTGGCAAAGACTGGTAACTGGGAGGTGCCTGTCGAAGCCGGTCTTGGTGGTCTTGAGCAGGAAATGACCCAGCTGAATATAACTGAACAGAACTGGAACCAAGGGCAGTTCATACAACCTCAAGGTAAGTGGCTGGGTTGTGAGCCGAAGCAGAATGATACGAGGTGAATTTAGTTAATTTTGCTCCATGCATTAAACAAGGACAGAAAGAGGAGTAAAGGGGGGAAAATAAAACCCAACTCCAAATCTTTGCAAATGTTCTAAAACAGTTAAATAGGGGCCTATAAAGGTAAAAGCCGCCCTTGCTCGAAAGCCAGTCTTATCTGACTCTAGGGTTTGGTGCTCATCTCTAGCACTGTCTACTTCTGCATACATTTCTGTGGTCATGTGGCAGGCATGACTAGACACCAGAGTGCACGGAAAGCTGTTAACTTTCCCTACAAAGTGGTCCCTATTTATCTACTTGCAATTTCTTGCTTTTGAACTGCTAGGTTGGCAGGAGCTGGGACAGAGATGGGCGCTCACTCCTTCATTCAGCACTTAGGTCTCGAACTGCTGACCTCCCGGTCATCATGTTCAGTGTCTTAACCACTAAGCCACTGCAGTCACTATAGGGGCCTATAATTAGACATTAATTGGGTATTTCTGGGTATCACATTGCTGGCCATTGCTATTTCTTTCTTTGTCAATTTGACCCCTGCCATCTCTAATCTCAACCATGCCTTCCCTGATTTCCCCTTTCTCACTTCCTTTGATTTCTTCACTCCCTTGATCTCGCTTTGCCAGGCCTGTTCTGCCTATGTTCTTTCCCAGCTCAGAGCTTTCTGTGTCTTTTCCTACAATTGGTTTAGTCAGCGGCAGCTAGCATCTCGTAAGATCTGACAAACTTGGTCAGTGATGAGTGGATGCCTGTGGGTGGGCCTAATGTGTTTCAAATTATGTTGCAGAATTGAAATACACAAAGTTAAAAATCAGAACAAAAACAATAGATTATACAAATATTATATCTTTAATTTAGAACTACATCCTCACACAAGAACAACAATTTATAGGGATTATCTATTAGTATAATATTTGCATTTTTAAAAACACCAGGGAATCATATATGTGAAAGAGTGAAAGAGTCTCTTAATTTGGTACACAATAATAATAATTTCATGTGAGAAATAATTGATTGAAAGGATTTTTGCAGAAGAAACTCCATTCAGGGAACACCCAAATGAAGCTCCTTTCATGTCCCCGAGAATTGGGACAGAGACAGGCGCTGAGTCCGTCATGCAGTACCCAGGTCTCAAACTGCCGACTTGGCAGTCTTCCAGCTAAGAAGGTGAGCTTCTTAACCACTGAGCCACTGCGGTCCTTGGTACATAATTAAAAAGGCACTCTCGTTATCATCTATGAGGTATTTTCAGAAGAAGTACTTGAAGGAAGGCCTCCATTTTGATTTTGGTGTGTAGGCAGGTTCATGAAGGGAGAGAGAGACGTTTTTTCAAATAGTGGTTTTCCAAGCTGCATAAGCCTTTAAAGCCAACAGTTCGAATTAGGCCTGGAAGTTTAACAGCAGTCAGGGAGGCTGGAACAGAACATGTGTTACATGCTCAAACGTGTGGTCTCTGTCATCAGTCCAGAAATGTCATTTTTCATCAGCTGCAAAAATCAGACCTCTCTGGCCAGGTTATCCTGCTATGGTAACAGAGTAGACCATACTGCCAGGGACTCAACGGCAAGTGTCAGGCGGCAGTTTAACTAACTTGACCACTCTGAGGACTAACGGATTTGGGTGCCAAAGTCAACAGGGAAGGGCAATGGTCCCCAAGTGGATTAAATCCCACTTGAATCCATCTTGATGGAGGGCAGCAGCTCCATCAATACTGGCCTGGGGCTGACGTGGACTTTGTGTGCCAAAAGGGGCTCAGGACCAGAAAGTAACTCACAGAACTGTATCAGTGGTACGGGAGTCATGCTGCAATGTGGAAGGCAGATGAACGGCCATGGCATTATATTATCACGACAGTTTTCGTGGCTGATTGCCATGAGGATCGCCAATATTCGGATACGGCAGAAGCAGCAGCAGCAAAAAACAGCTTGGTAGAGCCTGAAATATTCATCTGGTTCATGTAAATAGCTGGCAGTTGTCATTCAAACACTTCCTTGCTTAAGCTTCCTAATTTTTTGTATGGATATTATATAATTTGATTATCTCCATTTTAAGCAAAATCCCAAACTTCCAGGTATAACTTCCAGAGAAGTGGAAAGGTTTTTACCCTTCACAGTGTAAGGCTTTGTTGCCCAGTCAAGGGCAAAAACCTCAAAGAGCTCAGACTATGAGACTGCTGAATTAAATATAAAGATGTATTTCTGTCTCTTGCAATTTCCTTCTAGAAGAGTGAATAAGGAGTTACACTAAATGTGTTATTTGCCAGTCGTAGAAAGTCTGTTAACAATAGCAATTGTTTTGTGAATCACTACAGTTCAGAATGTGACTGTTTATCTTCATTGCAAATGTTTTCACAGTTCGCAGCCCTCACTCCCAGTTGTGACTGTGTGCCAATCTGTAACCAAGATGACATTTCATGCATCCAGTTGATTTGACTGTAGCCCATGATATCTTGTGCCGTAATGCATATATTACTCCTTTTGATTTTTCATATACAAGTCTAGCATGCCAAGAAGAAAGCTCGGCCAGTTTTCTTCTTCTTGAAATCTCAGTTTCTTTATGCAAGGAGTATTCAGGCTCCTCACCCATACTTGCAGTATAACAAGGCAGATCCCGCATACAGTTTCATCCCTACCTACTTCCTGGACTGGCTACGAAGGCACACCTTGATAATATCCCCAAGGCTGCGGCAGTCCATTGCAGTCCCAGTGTCAAATCCTGCACATCTCATTTCATATGTGCCGCAGGAGATGGGTCTGAGATCATAGTGTGTGGGTCACTTCATGGCAAGCTGGGATCCACCTTAAACAAATTCATGCCAGTGTCATTTTTTCTGCTTCAGGAAAAAATGCATTCTCGGATATGAGTTGCAGCTGACGACGACAACTTCCCTGTTTAGCTCTAGTAGCTGGGAGAATATTGTGTGATTTGAGGATGCTCTGTGAGTTTTGGCCAATATTAACTTTTCAGGAAAAAAACCTAGTCTCCATATCAAAGGAAAATAAATTTGGTAATGTTGTGAATTGCAAAAAAGATAAACCCACAATGAGCTTATCATATTATTTCATTGAGGCAAATAATTCCTATACCAGTGTGATTGAAGATGGTTTCCTTTGCTCTGCTTTCCTATGTGATCCAACCAGCTCTGCACTTTGTACATGAATAGATAGATCGGAATACATTTCTGTCAGTTTTTCAATGTAGTTTCAGCCAGAAGATTGATGATGTTACAACTAGGGTAGTCAAAACCCTGGCAAAAGTCACTCTAGAATTGAGGAACACTCAGTAGTGTGTACAATTCACTTGGCATCACCTATACCAGTGAAGGCTAACCTTGGCACTCCAAGTGTTCTTGGACTTCAGTTCCCAGAAGCCCTAATCAGTAGGAGTGCTGACTTGGGCTTCTGGCAATTGAAGTCCAAGAACACCTGGAGTGCCAAAGTTCACCATCACTGACCTATACTGTATCCTTCGTATTTATAAATGGCTGAGTATGGGTGAGGTTGGCCTTGTATGAACTGATTGGGAAATTGTTGCCTTATTCTTGACAATATCCCTCGGAGGCCATTGTGGGGACGTTCCTCCACCAGCCAATATTCTGTATCCATGCTGTATAAACTGGTTTGTCTATCAGGAAGAGGTTAGTTAGGTTATTAATTGGGCTTGTGCATACATTAATTTATGAGTACAGGAAAATAATTCCTGGATATGTTTGCTTGCACATGAAACTCATCTCTCTCCAAGTTGGCAAGTAGTGTTTCTCCTCGTTTTGAATTTTTCTCCTGGTGTGCCCTTAACATTTTCTTGGTATTCATATTTCTTTTGAAATGTTGAGGAATAGTTAATGTTTTGTTCTCTGTCTCATTCTATTTACCAGCAGGCATTCCTAGTCAGATGCACATTGGAGCACCTCCACCCCCACAGTTCAACAGGATTGAAGAGATGGTAAAGTCCTCTCTCTCTTTCCTCCTCCTCTAAGGGTGGGTCTATTGGCAACCAGAGGGCAGGCAGTGGCACTCAAATGCTCCAAGGCAAGCCTTATTTAATAAGAGAGCCTAAATCAAGCAGATGGGACAAAACGTGCACCTTGAGTCTAGGTGAGCAGTCATATTTGTGATGGCTCAATCCTTGGTTTTACTCTTGCGTAGAATGGGATGATTACTGATGACATAAGGAGAATAAAGCTAATAATCGTCAAGGAAGGCCAGTTCTCCTTGGCAGGTGTACATTTCTGGCAAGGTTATCCTGCTATGGTAGTAGAGTAGGCCATTATGCCAGCAACTTAACGCTGAATGCCAGGTGGCGGTTAACTAACCTGACAACCCTGAGGACTAATGGCCTTGGGTGGTGAAGTCCACAGGAAAGGGTGATAGTCCCCAAGTGGATTAAATCCCACTTGAATCCATCTTGATGGAGGGCAGCAGCTTCATCATTACTGGCCTGATGAGGACTTTGCATAGCAAAAGGGCTCAGGATCAGAAAGTGACTTGTGAAACTGGATCAATGGTACAGATTTCATGCTGCAATGCGGAAGGCAGATGAAAGCCCACTGCATTATATTCTCAGGACACTCTTTATGGCTGATCGCCATGACGAATGCCAAGATTCGGATTCGGATATGGTAGAAGAAGAAGGGTATCGGCCTGTTTCCCTTTCTACACAGAGTGATTAAGCCATCACAAATGTGACTGCTCAAGCCTCTCTTTTTGTTTTCTTGACATGAAGGTTTTTCTTAGGACTGCCGTTAGTCTGAACCTTTGGAGATCACCAGGCTAAAATTTAAACAGTCCAGTGCTTTTACCAGCTGCTCTTTTGGTCTGACCATAAAGACTAAAAGCCTAACGTAAGCACTGAAAAATCTTAGGATTCTGCAGAAGCTCTTCTTAAGACCTAAGGCATGAACAGATGTGAAAATCATGACTTTGTAACCATAAGGGTGCATACTTTTTTAACGATCCCTTATGAAACCTACCGTAGATACTGTTGTGCTTCTTTAGGGTGTTCAGGGGGGCCGTGCAAAGCGTTACTCATCGCAGCGTCAAAGGCCTGTCCCAGAGCCTGCTCCACCCGTGCACATAAGCATAATGGATGGACACTATTATGACACACGTAAGTACTCATTGTGCTTGAATGTTTTTTTAATGTAGGTCTTCACTACCAGTCTGGCTAGATTATCCTGCTATGGTAATAGAGTAGACCATACTGCCAGCGACTCCACACCGATTGTCAGGCAGTAAACTAACCTGACAACCCTGAGGACTAACAGCCTTGGCTGCCCGAAGTCCACAGGGAAGGGTGATAGTCCCCAAGTGGATTAAATCCCACTTGAATCCACCTTGATGGAGGGCAACAGCTTCATCAGTCCTGGCCTGGTGCTGATGAGGACTTTGCATGCCAAAAGGACTCAGGACCAGAAAGTGTCTCTCAGAACTGGATCAGTAGTGCAGGTGTCACACTGCAATGCGAAGGCAAATGGAAGGCCTCTGCATTATTTTGTTCCCAGGACAATCTTAATGGCTGATCACCATGAGAATAGCTAATATTTGGAATCGGATACAGCACTTAAGAAGGTCTTGACTGGTTTTCACAATCTTCTCAAGCTATAAGGAATTGCAAACCATTTATTCAATTCTGAACCAAGCATCTAGAGCAGGGGCGCCTATACTTTTTGGGCTGTGGGCCAGTCACGTGGTTCAAGGAGCCGGTCACTATGGCCTGGCTGCTGGATCCGGCCCCTGATGACAATTTATCCTGCCCCTGATGCCAATTCATCCGGCCCACAAAGCCCTCGTCGTTCCTGGAAGTGGAAGTAAAACACGCCCATACGGGAGTGTCTTCTGCTTCCAAGAGCGACGAGGGCAGTGTGGGCTGGATGAATTGACGTTGGAGGCCGGATTTGGCCCCTAGGCCATAGTTTGGGCAGCCCTGATCTAGAGTGCTTAAAGGAGACATGTTCGTGGAATAATAGGAAAAAGTGTAGAAGATATCAAAGAGACGCCATTGTTAGAAGGAGTGAGGCACTTGCCTTTGTTCTAGCAAGTGGATTTGTGATGATGCTCTCCACTTTCTTCCTGCAAAACTCATGCTTTTCTATGCAGAAATTCTATATTTCAAGTACCCTTTTCATTTCATTTCACAGCTGGATGCAGCTGTGAATTGTATTGCTAATTGTGATTTTGTAATTGAATAATTAATTGTATTATTGACTGTGACTTGATATTTTTAGTAAGTTTATTGTGATTCATATTATTATGGTATTTTGCATTGTATTTCTGTATGGTGTTGTGTTTCCCCCTCCATCTTCCCCTCCCCTTTCTCCCTCCCCTTCCCCCCTATTTATGTTTTTGTGTGTATTTATTGGATTGCTCTGTAAACCGCTTTGAGTTGTCAGTAGACAAGTAAAGCAGTATATAAGCACAATAAATAAATAACAATAATAATAGTTTATTTGTATACCGCTTTTCTCAACCCTGCGGGTAAGAAAAGCTGGGGCAGTATACATTGTATTGATTGTAGATTTTTCTGCCTCAGGTAAGTTATACTGTACAGTAAAACCCCAACTTACAAATGCATCAAGTTACATAAAATTCGACTTACATAATGATTTTATGCTAAAACCTTGTCCCGATTTACACGGTTTCCTATGGGTTTGCTTCAAGTTACATAAAGATTCTTTTTTCCTATGGGTTTGCTTCGATTTACATAAAAATTTCATTTTCCCTATGGGTTTGCTTCAAGTTACATAAAAATAATTTTTCCTAATGGTTTGTTTCGAGTTACAAAAAAAATTGATTTCGAGTTACCAAAAAAATTGATTTAAGCAAAACCCTATGGAACAGACTTTTTTTTCGTAAGTAGGGGTTTTACTATACTGAGAAGGTAGTTGAGCCTGATGAATCTTTTAAAGTTTATGGTTGAATGGAAATTTAACCCCACAACTCATCAGTTTAAATCCAGGCTTAATTTTTAAACCATAGTGTACCTTCTCCAGCTGAAGTGCTTGTGATAGATATGATTTGTGCCCCTTTTCTGGTGGTAATTGCAGCTTCTTTTTACTGGGATTCCATTATGTTACTGCTAAATTATCAGCGCCCAAGGAATAAAGACAATTGATGATGTTTTATCATTACAGTACAGTTCCAGGGACCGATATACACCCATAGTGAGAATCCTGCTCCACTGCCACCTCAAGGGGTGATTGTTCAGCCAGAAATGCATCTCCCACATCCAGGTAGGATTCGCGCGCTTGTGTGTGTGTGTGTGTGTGTGTGTGTGTGATATCCAGGTAGGACTCTCGTGTGTGTGTGTGTGTGTGTGTGTGTGTGTGTGTGTGTGTGTGTGTGTGTGTGTGTGTGTGTGTGTGTGTGTGTGTGAGAGAGAGAGAGAGAGAGAGAACATACACATATATCAAATCCATCTAAGTGGTGGTGTTTTGCACCTGAAAGGCACAAAAAGAGCCTCCCTGAAGAATATGAAGACTGTGAACACATTTGGGCATCCTGTGTACAGCAGCAGCTGCCTGTTGGCTGCTCGTAAGATGCTGGATGCAAGCTTTATTCTTGGCTGGCTTTTACTGCTGTAGGAAAACTGAACCCAGTTCACTTTTCTGCCTCAGACAAGAAAACAATGTTTTGGTCCGGCACCTTATTCTTTGAATCTTTTCTTCTCTACCAGGACGCATGCACACACACACGCACACACACCTTCATCATATCTTTTTTGTTCAGGAAGTAGAGGTCCTTACAAGTGACAACTAGTTCATCACCCTATACCCGTGATGGTGAACCTTGGCACTCCATATGTTCTTGGACTTCAATTCCCAGAAGACCAAGCCCCCTGTGAATCCATACAAATGGGTTTACTGCGATTCATCCGGCCCGCGCCGCCCTTGTCGCTCCCGAAAGCGGAAGTAAAAAGCACCTGTACGGGTGCGTTTTACCTCCGCTTCCGGGAGTGACGAGGGTGGCGTGGGCTGGATGAATCGCAGTAAACCCATTCATGTGGATTCACAGGGGGCTTGGGCTTCTGGGAACTGAAGTCCAAGAATATATGGAGTGCCAAGGTTCACCATCACAGCCCTATTGCTTATTAAAGAAGATATTGACCATATAGTCTATATGTGTCTGGCAGGGTTACATCCACACCCGACAGCTACACCTCTGGCAAATCCTGGACTCTATCCTCCACCGGTCTCCATGCCTCCGGGACAACAGCCTCCTCCACCACCGCCCCCTCCACAACAGCTGCTTGCGCCTACCTACTTCTCTCCTCCCCCTGGAGTGATGAATTTTGGCAATCCCAGTTATCCTTATCCTCCGGGAGCACTTCCACCGCCTCCACCGCCTCACCTCTATCCCAACACTCAAGTAAGTTTGTGGTGGTTTGGACAAAGCATTTAATAGTCAGTTATAGTAGCTGCCAAAGCAAGCTTTTCTCCTGATACTAGAGCTCTCTGGCAGTTGCCTTGAAAAATGTGTGATGAGAGGCATGCTGCAAGGTGATGTCTTATCTTATGTAAGTCAGTTACCAAATAAAGAGAGCAACATATACAGCATATTGTAAAGGCCACATGATGCAGTGTCAGACTCTTATCAGTCAATCACTTTATTATGGCTTACGACCAGCACAGTATCCAGAGTCCTACTACGGTCTGCATTTAACCAATTTTAGCAACCTAGACAGAATGGGATTCCTATATCTAATAGTTGTACTATCACAGGTAAGCTAATCTGTGATAGGTAAAGAGAAATGCATTTTTATAAATGGCTTTTCTCCCTACTTTGAGCAAAATGCAGGAAGGCAACTTCATTGCTGTCACCTCCTTTGCTAATGTATAGAGCAGTGATGGTGAACCTTTTAGAGACTGAGTGCCCAATCAGAGGGGCAGGGCGAACTCTGTGCTGGAGAGAGGGAGGAAGCACTCCCATTGGGCTGCTGGGCAGAGGGGCAGGTTGAATTCTGTGCTGGGGGAAGAAAGTGTTCCCATTGGGCTGCTGGGCAGAAGGGTGGAGTGAACTCTGTGCTGGGGGTGCGGGAAGTGCTCCCATTGGGCTGCTGGGCAGAAGGGTGGGGTGAACTCTGCTGGGGTGACAGCGCACGTGCCCACAGAGAGGGCTCTGAGTGCCCCATCTGGCACACATGCGCTAGGTTCGCCACCACTGGTATAGAGAAAAGGGTATCATTGTGTTAAAAACTTCTCCCGTGCAGGTCTTAACACTGGTAGTATCTTTAACGTTAAGCTGTCAGTCTCTAGTTCAATCAATCCATCATGTACTGTTCTTTCTTTTAACATTTCAGTTATATCTGTTTGGATTTGTATGTTTGTTGTACACTGTTTATTTCAGTTCAAAAATCAGGTACTATGAACACTTTCAACCAGTGACTTTCTGTTTTTCTGGTTTTCAGGCCCAATCTCAGGTGTATGGAGGGGTTACCTATTACAATACAGTCCAGCAGCAGGTGCAGCCTAAACCTTCACCACCGCGAAGAACATCTCAGCCAGTCACCATCAAACCTCCCCCTCCTGAGGTATCTACCTTACAGTGGGTCGTTTTCTTTGTTTCGATCATGTGTACTTCCATGAACATGGAGTTCACAAGAGCAGTTTGGAAGAGCTGTGAAATAATGCACTTGTTTGTTCTGATATGTTGTGAACTCTAAATTCTCATTGCAGGTTCTAAACAGGGCTCCAGTGAACATTTCTAAACACTTTTGAAGCTCACTTTTGAAGGTGAGCCTTAGCAGATAAGAACAGTGTTGATGTATGGACCCTGTTTAAGTAAACAAAAAATAAAATGTTGATGTTTATCTTGCTAGCTGCAACTTTGCTATATAGTTTTATTTTTTTACATAATCAATGTTTTAAAAAGCCCCTATTTATTTGAGATAGAACAAACCCATATTTTCATCTTCTCTAATTTTTATTTTTCCCTTTATTATGAAAGTGTTTTTGAATCACGTGGAAATACTGCTTTTTATCACTTCTTCACAAAAGATATATGATGAAGAAATAATCTTTCAAAATCTTATTACCGGATTAGTTTAGAAAATATATTTTTGATGGATGATGAAGAAGAAATACTGAATACTTAAAAAATACAAAAAAAATTTATATGTTGAAGATGGAATATTGAGTATTTGGAACATTTTTTGAAATATATATTTGTTGAATTTGGAAGAAGGAACACTTATCATTTAGAGTATATGTGAGCATTAAATTTTTGAACACATCCTGTTGGAACTGGATATTATAAAACTACTTATTGCAAGAAGTCATTGCCTCAAATGGTTTTTTCTTCGTTTTTATCACTTTTCTTCAGCAGAATACCAATCCTTCTAGAAGTCAGATCTCACTCAGAGATGGAGAAAACCTGTAACTGGCTGTTCTACCTCACATAGCATGTAGAAGGTTCTGCTATATAAAGTTCTTTTATGAAAAGTGATCTCCTCAGTGTAGACAACTAACATATTAGAAAAGAGTGAGCTAAAATTACACTGCCTCATTTCTATATGCAGGAAAACTTTGGTATTGTATCTCTTGCATTTACAGTAATACCTCATACAAAGTCCACTTTGTACAACATGGAATTCATACAACATCGCCTAATTTCTTGAAAAAAGTTACCTCATACAAAGTCGCTTGACTTTGTATGAGGTAACTTTTTTCAAGAAATTAGGCGATGTTGTATGAATTCCATGTTGTACAAAGTGGACTTTGTATGAGGTATTACTGTAAATGCAAGAGATACAATACCAAAGTCGCTTGACTTTCTATGAGGCATTGGGTTTTTCCCAGGTTGCATTGTGCCTGGGCAGTATAAAAGGCAGGACACATGCGTGCATTGCTCTTATGGGTTTTGCACGAGACGAAGAGTGTTTAGGAGTGGTTTTGAGCATGATTTTGGATTTTTTTGGATTTTTTCATCAGAATTTTTAGAAGAATTCCTGGGATTTTTGCAGCATTCTTCAAGTTTTTGGACAATCAGGGTTGTTTGACATGTTTTTGTAATGTATTTAGCCTTTAGACAATCATTTCTTAAAGTTCTGTCAGTTTCCTGTCTGTTTCCTTGACTTTGCCCTGAAGTCTGTGCTGTTACAGTACAATGTATCTCTATGGAAACGACGTTGTATGAGGCATCGCGGCAAGGATTTGGACGTTGTATGAGGCATCACAGCTAGGATTTTGCATTCCTCATACAAAGTCCAAATCCGTATAAAGTCCAAACTTTTGGAACCAAGTTTGGACGTTGTATGAGGTATCACTGTATTTGTATTTTGCATGTCATACATTTATTAGTATTTCAATAACCCCTATGCATTTCATCGCCATCAGCCTGAAAAGATTACTGTATCAATAAGAATGAAGTTAAAGTGAATTTAGGAAAAAGCCCCAAGATAATCAGCAAGATGATATAGGTAATTTAAGAAATCTGTTTGTCCTGTTATGTTTTCATCATTCTCAGAGTCGCTCTCTTGCCTGACAGCTCTTGTTAGTGGATTTGCTTAAAGCAGCAGATTTGGAAAGATCCCATATCTACTGTATTTGCCGGCGTATAAAATGCACTCCCCTCACATTAAAATACACCAGAAAACTAGAGTGCGTTTTATACTCCACCTGGGAAATCCCATATTTGCTGGCGTATAAGCGCACCTTTTCCCTCTTAAATACACAGGAAAAACAGTATGTCTTGTACTCTGATATACGCCAGCAAATACAGTAATCTAATTACTGAGATACAACTGAGTCTTTATAGGTTGTACAAGTAGGAGTGCAAAGATATGGGCATGTCTTGTCATCACAACAAAGGGTAATGATTTAAGTAGGAAAAGATGAAAATGAATGTAACCAAGACATTAGTTTCCTGTTGGACACAGTGTACCTTGGCTTATCCTAGTTATACTCTAGAACAGGGATTTTCAACCTGCTGCCTGTGGGCCGCATGCGGCCCACAGTGCCATTTCATGTGCCCCAGCCTCCACCACACCAGGAAATGCCATGTGGTAGAGGAAAGGCAAAATGGCCGTCCAACCCCCGAAGCTGTCTGAGGGAGTGTGACTCGGCTCCCGGCTTTAAAAGGTTGAAAACTCCTGCTCTAGAAAAGTTCTAGAGACCCTGTGGCCCTCCACATGTTGTCACCTCTGACCAATGGCAATTCTGGTTGGAGCTGTTGGAAACCGAAGTCCCTGGGTCCCCCGCCTGTCATTCTGGCTTCAAGAGAAAGAGGCAAACCTATGGTCAGATATGATCAAACATAGGTATGGCAATAGACACAGCGATGGCGAACCTTGGCACTCCAGCTGTTCTTGGGCTTCAATTGCCAGAAGCCCAAGTCTGTCCTCCTGCTGATCAGGTCTTCTGGGAATTGAAGTTCGAGAACACCTGGAGTGCCAAGGTTCTCCATCACTGCCAACGTGTAGATGTATCTATCCCTAGTTATTGTTGACAACTAAGCTGCATTAATCTCAGCTCTGCTTTCTTTCTCTTACTTGTTTCTTTTCTAGGATGGCCGAAGTGAAAAATCCAAAGAGAGGAGCAACACTTAAAATCCTCTGCGCTTTGCTGATTTCAGTAGAGTAGCAGAGTTGGCACCTGTGGCGAGCAAAAGGCAGCTCCGATGAGTGGAGTTTCTCCTTTCCCTTGATGACAGGTGATGCACATGAAATTAGGGCATGCTGCAAATGTCATACTGTGTCAGTATCGTGATTGGGGCCACATTGCCCACCAGCAGGGCATCAGTACTATTGCATATCTTTTCAGTCTTCTTCTTCCTGGAGCGAAGAGACTCTACAAGCGTCGTCAGATGTAAGATTCCTCTGCTCTGTGAGGGAGAAGCAGTTTCTCCTCATTCTGTTCTTTAAGTGTGACTGCTTTGCCTGTCAAACTAAAATTTCCCAATGTGTCCTTTTGTTAATTTTCCACTGGAAGACTTGACATTGCTTTCTTTCTCTTCTGTTTTAACTTGCCTCTCTTGACTTGACTTATGTTCCCCTTGACTTTGTTTTCAGTAATTTTGAGTTTAAAATAAGTAATATTAGTGCAAACTCTTCTTAGTCTCTTGGATGGGAACTGTTGAACAGGAGGAAGGTTACCCTGTCTGCAAGTAGATCTTGTCTTTTGAGCTTTTTTCTTTCATTTCCCAGGGAAATGGCCCTTAATTTAGAATTAGCCCCAGTGGCAAACACCTGCTTTATCCCACCAACCATGCCCGGAAGAAATGTCCAGCTGTCCTAAGATGACCGGTAGATGCATCTTTGTTTAGTGGCCTGTAAAATGTCACAATCCAGTCTGGGTTAGATTTGAAAGGATGCTTAGAAAACATTATATTTTACTACACTTCTCAAAATCCCCAGTAAAGAGAGCTGGGAGCCGCATTGGCAGAGTGGTCATGGGAGCTAATATGTCCACACTTGGTGGGGTTAACTGGTTTGCCCTGTAGAACAGCATCAGCTTTTCTTCAGCTTGTTTGCCTATACTCGGCAGCTTAGAATTTGCCTGCCAAGCTGCATGGCTTCTACTAAACCTCTCTGCAGATTGCATGTATTTCTAGTTCTTTAGAAAACCATTGCTAGGAGGCGACCCACCAGTAACCACTGATACTGGCATGGAAGGCAAGATGGGCCCTGGCAACAGAGTGATCAAAGCCACCTCCACCTTTATCCCTATGCATGTATAGCTTCTTACTTGAAAGTACAGTGGTGGTCTTTTCCTTTTTTACTTGCTAACCCTTTTAATTTAATTTTTTCAAAGTACAGCTGGCATTTGGAGAAAGAGCCCTTTACGTTATAAATGTATGCTTTTCCTCTGCCTTAACGTTTGAAATTTATTCTTCTAACATATCAGTCTTGAAATCTTAGACCTGATGACACTGTGATAGTTATTTTTTGTTAATAAATTTTTGTTCCCATCCTCCTCAGAGTGCCCTTGTTTGTACATGATTTGTTTGTTTGTTTGTTTGTGATATTTAGACCCCGCCTTCTTCATCCCTGGATGGCCCAAGGTGGCTTACAGCAAAATTTAAAAACATACACAATCTTAAAAACATCTAAAACCCTCCAAAGCCCTCCCTAACCCCTTAAGAAAATGAAAATAAAGATAAAAGATAAAAAGAAAGAAGGGGGAAGAATAAAAACAGACAAGTCAGTTGTGAAACAAGGCCACTATACAAGCCAGCGGGACTGGGCCGTCACACCTATCGTAGCCCACACCCGCTGGCATAGCCAGGTCTTCAGTGCCTTCCTAAATCAGGAGTTCTCAACCTTTTAAAGCCATGGCTCCTTCAGACAGCCATTTTGCCCTTCCTCCACCCCATGGCACTTTCTGGTGTGGTGGAGGAGGTAGGGGGCCATGTTAAATAGTGCTGTGGGCCACATCCAGCCCATGGGCTGTAGGCCGAGAATCCCTGCTGTAAATGGTCGGCACAGGAGATGCATTGGATTACAAAAATTATTTGGTAGTGTCTTTTGTTTCCTGTGTCTTAAAGGACCTTACATAGTGTATATTTCATAACATATCCTGAACCTAAAAGTGGATGTGGGAAACTAACAACATTTAAAATAAACAAAAGGTTTGGTGTAATTTGGCTTACAGGGAATTCATAAAGGTTTGGAGGCAGTGAAATAAATGGCCTTTGCCGGTAAGCAGGTCGGATTTTAGGGATGAGCTCCATTGTGCAGATATGACTATAGTAAAACCCCGACTTACATATGCCTCAAGTTACATAAAATTTGATGTACATAATGATTTTGTGGTAAAACCATGTCCCGATTTACACGATTTCCTATGGGTTTGCTTTGAGTTACATAAAGATTCTTTTTCCTATGGGTTTGCTTTGAGTTACAAAAAAATTCAATTTAAGCAAAAGCCCATGAAATGGACTTTTTTTTCGTAAGTAGGGGTTTTACTGTACAGTAGAACCTCGGATAAAGTCCAAACTCTGTTCCACAAGTTTGGACTTTATCCGATTTTGGACTTTATCCTAATCAAATGGGCGATGCATCGGATAACGTCCAAAAATGGACTTTATCCAAAGTTCCTATACCAAATACCTCGGATAACGTCAATTTTTAGCAGTTTTGGACTGTGATGCATCACATGTGCATGAAAACTGCTACTATCCGAATCGGACTTTATCCAAATCGGACTTTATCCGAGGTACTACTGTATTCTCCTCTGACTAATTCCGCTCTACTCCAGGGGCTCTTCTAACTGTTTCACATATTTCTTTAAAATTAGTAGAACGAGGGTTGCCATCTTTAAACACACAACACATACAACCTTATGTACATACACCCTGTTGGTTCTTGCTTTGAGTGAATGAGAGATTCCATACATTTTAAGCACAACCTATTCTGGTGTACTTCTTAAGAGCTGTCAGCATGCGCGTGTTACTGCAACAGTATGAACACTGTGTTCTCACTAATACAGCTCATCTCGGTTGTAAGGAACTGAGGGCCTGCCTGCACTTGCCTGATGCAGGCTGTCAGAATGACACAGGTCAGTCGGGGAAGTAAATGTTATTTTTTGAATGTTTTTTTACATTTGTTCGTTCACTGTCCAAACCATGACCTCTTTCTTTCTTTTTTGCTTAATGGCTTGGCATGCAAGAACTCTCCTTGTTCTATAGGCCACCTTATTCATCTTTAACTAGTGGTTGGGAAGGTGACATGTAACTGGTGGCTTAGTGGTTAAGATGCTGAACTTGATGACTGGAAGGTCGGCAGGTCAGCAGTTTGAGACCCGAGTGCTGCACAATAGAGTGAGCTCCCAAGTCTGTCCTAGCACCTGCCAACCTAGCAGTTCAAAAGCAAGAAATTGCAAGTAGATAAATAGGTACCACTTTGGTGGGAAGGTAAACAGCATTCCATGCACTCGGGTGTTAAGTCATTTCCCCTGACTGTTCTGAGACAATCAGGGAAGTGTTTAATTTTCCAGATCTGCAGTGACTCATGAGCTGCTGCAAGATCCAGAGGTTTAAATAAGAAGCAGCTTCTTTGTTGTCATTTATACACTGGGAACGGGATAAAATAAATTTCTGCAGTTTAGGAAAAACCCCATGACAAGGGTTCAAAATGCTGGAGCAGATTGACCTATTCCAGTACACAAGAGGTGAGCATGCAGTTTTAAATCACGGATCAACCTACCTCCGAAACAATCCAAAGAGCTATTTTGCTGATGTAGACAATCTCTGAGTAAATGAGAGCCGTCGGGTAATTTGCACTACTTGGCAACCAATCCAGTAGGGGGCAGCACAATACCTGATTTGCACCAAGCCTTTATTTGGGCAGAGAGTGGTTCTTTTAAAACCTGAAATAGCACAGATTGTCATTATATCTCCAAGCATATGAGGACAAAGAGTGAGGAGAATAACTTCCAAACTTTAGCCTAGTAAAATGTTGGTACTATGGCCATTATTAAATGTGATTGTGTATATGCCACAAATGTAGACATTTGAGTGTGCCTCTGCATTCTGGTCAGATTCAAGTGAGGAATACGTACAATGCTAATCTTGTGCAATCAATGACAATTACTGGCAGCGCCGATGTTTCTGTAGGAAAGAGGAAGACTTATGATTTCCTTAGACTAGGCCAGTTAAGATGTCCTTGCCCAAACACCTCTTGTTAACAGGAAGATAAGTGTATGCATAAGAAAAACACTTCCTTGTCCCACAGGAGATGGTCTAATGCAGGAGTTCTCAACCTTTTTATGCCAGGGGCTGGGTCACGCTCCCTCAGACAGCTTCAGGGGCTGGATGGCCATTTTGCCCTTCCTCCACTACATGGCACTTCCGGGTGTGGTGGAGGTGGTGGTGGGCCACATGAAATGGTGCTGTGGGCTGCATCCGGCCCATGGGTCGCAGGTTGAGAATCCCTGGTCTAATGCTTTTCCAATTTTTACAAAGTGTTCTTCCTGGAATGAGTCTATATGTGCGGTGGTGAACCTTGGCACTCCAGCCGTTCTTGGGCTTCAATTCCCAGAAGTCCTGATCAGCAGGTGTACTGACTTGGGCTTCTGGTAATTGAAGTCCAAGAAAAGCAGGAGTGCCAAGGTTCTCTACCACTGCCATATATATTGGAGGGGATTGGGTAGCCTTTCTTACTCTCCTGAGATGCTTGCCCAAATCTCAAAACACCACCCTCACTTTCATTATTGGGAGTTTGGTACCAAGGAGCCACAGAATGGCAGGCCAGCTATGCTAGCATTAAGAATTCTATGCATTCTTTAAATCTGACAAATCACAGATTTGAAAAATATTTTTATTCACACTTCAGCTATACCTACATTTTGTCCAAGCAAGAGTCCTGTAGGGCAATGAGCTGGCTTTATGGTTTTCTGTGATACATGACATCTTTGAAGGTATGTTACATGACTACATCACAAACCCAAGTGTATTCTTCAGATACAGTACTAGGAATGCCGCCTTATATTGAATCAGATTGTAGGTCCATCTAGTCTCGTATTGGCAGCTGTGACAAGCAGCATCTCCTCAGGGATCCCAACCCAGAAATCCCAAATACCTTCCAGGCCCAACCCTAACTGTTGCGTGATGGTTGATGGGATTCTGAGGGCAACATCACATCAAAGCTGTGTAGGTTCTCCAGCCTTGATCTGAGGTACACAGAAAGAGCCTCCTCAAAGATTGTAGTATTTCTGAACCACAATCGGGCATACCCTAAGCAATGGCCACCTTGTGTTGCCGGCTAATCCTTCTCACACTAGGCCAGGCAAAAGGAGCTGTAGAATGACTTCCCTGAAAAGTGGCTTCATGTTGGTAGTTTCATGTCTGGCCTAGACACAGAAGAAGCCTTGATCTCATCAGTGCCTATGACATTCAACAGCATTCAGTCAGTGTTCCAAATAACACAACTTCAAAAATCGTACTTTGCCAGTTATCCTATGCTTTTGTCAGAGTGCTGGGGAAATGTAGGCCAAAATCCTGGTGTAGTGCTAAAGGCATAAGGTTTGGCGGCAAATGATCTTGGATTAAGAAGTCGTTGCAGAGATTACCAGTTCCACAATGAATTCTACAACTTGGTACACAAGAAATAATAACTTTCCTTCAAAGGTCTCTTAGGATTACACTTGCACATACCAGTCAAATTTCGGGAAATTTCTGTCAAACCCCCGTATTTTACACTCTTTCCTGCCGTCATCCCGTATTAGTTAGACTGCAATTAGACTGGAGTTACACTGGAGACCAGCACAGGATAAGCATAGCTGTCCAGTTCCCCGTTTTAGCCGGGAAATTTCCCTTATTTGACAGAAATTTCCCAAAACTTGACAGGTATGCACTTGCATAATGACGCAAGAAGATTTTGGCTAGTGTCTCTTATTTGTGGGTGCACTTACATACTTGAAGGAAAAGATTGGGACCCTTTTGCAACAAATTTCTTAGGAAGCACTTGGTCAGTTTGGGATTCCTCATTTTATATACACTAGCTAGTTTTCTTTCAATGTGACATCCTACAATATTTTTCTGCCAGTACCATCTATGCTCCACTGCAAAAGCAAGAATGCTACTATGGTATTTACAGTGGTTGTATTAAACCAGAAATCATTTCAATCTGGTTTGCACAGAAAACAGGGAGAGGCTTTAGCCAGAAGTAATATGGCAGCTAAAAGATTTAATAATATTTGTATTTAGTACCACAAAGAACTGATATTGTCAATTGTAACAAGTCATATAGAAACAACATTCTTAAAAGGCATCCTAAATATTCCCCAAAAGGCAAAAAAGGGTTACTTTTTCTTTGAGCTCACCTACGTGAATGGAGATCGTGAAGTGTATTAGGTTCTGGTATGGAAATGGGTTAATACTCATATTCATGCAGAGACAGATGCTTTCTCACCCCCTTTCAGAAAGAGTATTTTCTCTCTCTCTCCCTTCTCCAAATGCCATGTAATTTGTCACTCCCACACATGGTCTGCTTGGCAATGCTGTTGCCAAGGTTTTACACGTGGCCCCGGCTGCTCAGTTTGTCAGAAGGAGAACTGAAAAACCCTTTTTAATAAAAAAAGAAATGAAATAAAATTTGAGGGAGAGGAAAAAGTACTCTCTGCATATCTGATCATTGTCTATTCAACGTGTGCTAGGCTTCAAAAATGGTTTTCTCTCTCCCCCCACTAGTTTTCCGTGGTCATGCGGCAGAGGCACAACTAAACACCGCAGCGCACGGAACGTCGTTAGCTTCCGACCAAAGTGGTCCCTATTTATCCTCTTGCAATTTCTCGCTTTCAAATTGCTAGGTTGGCAGGAGCTGGGACAGAGCCGGAGCTCACTCTGTCGTGCAGCACCCAGGTCTCGAACTGCTGACCTGCCAACCTTCCAATTGTCAAGTTCAGCGTCTTAACCACTAAGCCACTGCATTACCCTAATGGTAAGTAGGGGACAGCAAAACATGAATGGCTGTGAGCACAGAATCTGCTGCAAAACTATCCTTCCCACCTACTGTATATGTTTCCTCCTTTGCCTAGTCAGGAACCCTGGCTAGTGTGGATGGGATATTCCACTATATCTTGCAATGACATGACAAGTGAAAAAGGTTTAGTGGAGACTTCCATTTGGATGTCAACAGGGGCGTGCTGGCTATGCTAAAAGGGCCCTGGGCAGGGAGGGAGGGGGCGACGCCTATGGGGGGTACTGCATGGCATCATGGATTGTAGCCACCAGGTGACATACCTCTGCCCACCTCTGGGGGGCGGCAGTCACTGGGATGCACCGGGACTTGTCCTTGTGTCCCAAATGGCCAGCACAGGCCTGGATGTCAAGGAGGTGTCTCTATGGGCATATAGCCCTATGGGACAGGTTGGAGGCAGGGTTTGGGTGGGGGCAAATTGGTCTCATTGCATGCACACACTGATCGAGCCTATCTACCCCAACTTGCACCCAACTTGCACCATTTTGAGAGCCCATCAGAGGAATTCCAGTCTAGCCAGGTTATCCTGCTATGGTGATAGAGTAGACCAGGAGTTATTAACCTTTTTAAAGCCGGGGGCCAGGTCACGCTCCCTGAGACAGCTTTGGGGGCCAGATGGCCATTTTGCCCTTCCTCCACCACATGGCACTTCCTGGTGTGGTGGAGGTGGTGGAGGCCCACATGAAATGGTGTTGTGGGCTACATCTGGCCCACGGGCTGCAGGTTGAGAATCCCTATAGTAGACCATACTGCCAGCAACTCAACGCTGATCATCAGGAAATGGTTAACTAACCTGACAACTCTGAGGACTAACAGCCTAGGATAGTGAAGTCCATAGGGACGGGTGATGGTCCCCAAGTGGATTAAATCCCACTTGAATCAATCTTAATTAAGAGCAGCAGCTTTATCAATATTGGCCTGGGGCTGATGAGGACTTTGCATGCCAAAAGGACTCAGGACCAGAAAGTGATTTGCAGAACTGGATCAGTGGTATGGGTGTCATACTGTGATGCAGAATGTAAATGGAAAAGCACTGCATTATATTCCTAGGACAATCTTCATGGCTGATCACCATGATGATCTCCAATATTCAGATTTGGATATGGCACAAGAAGAAAATCAGAGAACTCAGCTCAATTGCCCTTTCGTATTTTATCCCATCCCTAATATATATGCATGCTGGGGACAGGATAAAATAAAGCAAGGGTTATTAGCTGTAAAGCGGCTTGCATCCACCAACGGAGGCACAAGAGTAACAGCTGCTTTACAGCTGATATGAGGCTGAGGGGGCTGCTTCAACGTGCTGCCTGGATGTGGGGATTGTTGAGAAATAATAATAATAATATAGATGGATCCTTGACTGACCCTGATGATAAAAATGATGAAGACTTCATTAAGAAATTGCAATTGTGTTTATATATATATAAACACAATTATGGTGACCCTATGAATCAGTTTAATATATATATTGAAAAACATCAACTATCTACAGAGATTTTGCCACCAGCATTTACCACAGAATGAGAGAGAGCACACAGATCTTGCGACTACTCAAATCACAGCTCAAGTCCCAACTGAGAATTCCAGTCTCCAATGGTCAGTTTCCAACTGCCAAATCCCAACTGTCATTTCCAACTGCCAAATCCCAACTGATAGGTCAATATTAGAAGAAATCAACCCTGACTATTCATTGGAGGGACAAATAGAGAAGATGAAGCTAAAGTACTTTGGACATCCAATGAGAAGAGAGGACTCATTTGAGAAGGCCTTGATGCTGGGAAAGGTGGAGGGCAAGAGAAGAAGGGGGTGTCCAAAGATGAGATGGCTAGATGGTATTGTGGACACAATGGGCACAGAACTGGGCGCGCTGAGGAGGATGGTGGAGGACATAGGTGCCTGGAGGGAAATGATCCATGGGGTCGCAAAGGGTCAGAATCGACTGTGCGACTGAACAACAGCAACAAAACATCAACGGAAATGGTGCAGCAATATTTCTAACAGGGATTGTGCCAAACAGCCTTTTGCTCCTCCCTCTGACCTCAAGCGGCTTTTAAAAAGCTGCTCCACACCTACCCAGGAGGGCTAGTGTAGACAAGAGCTTTCTATTAGAAGTGACACAATGCACTGTAGAGTGATGATGAAAAGACGTATGACAAAATCCTGCGGGATTAAAGAGCCTTGCTTGGATTGTCCAGAGTTACTCGAGTTCAAGCCCCATTTCTCATTCCCAGATTTTGTGTCCACTTCAATTCATTTAGTATGTTTTGCATCTGAATAACCACTCCTGAGGTACTGTAGTGGTTTAGTAGTTAAGATGCTAAACTTGACGACTGGAAGGCCAGCAGTTTGAGACCTGAGTGCTGCACAACGCAGTGAGCTCCCACCTCTGTCCCAGCTCCTGCCAACCTAGCAGTTCAAAAGCAAGAAATTGCAAGTAGGTAAATAGGTCCCGCTTCAGCGGGAAAAGTAACAGCATTCCGATGTCAATTCATGCCTGCCACATGATCATGGAAACATCTGCAGATGCTCTTTGGCTGTAAACAGAGATGAGGGGACTGTACCCTAGAGTTAGATATGAATGGCTTTCGAGCAAGGGTGACTTTTACCTTTACTAACTATCTGTGCTATTGTTCCCTTTCACAGCCTCAGTGTTCCATCTGTAAAATTGGTTGTCAGAGTCCTTGGCTGCTCCGTGGCTGTGTATTAAGATTTTTTAAAAAAATTGAATATGTCTGCACAAATTAAATGGCGTAGCAGCTGGTCATATTAATTCTAAGTGATTATGTCTATGTTAGTTTGCTCTATATAATTGATTGTTTTATTAAGGAATAGCAAAAATCAGGGATGGGGTGGCTTTGAATCAAAAAGGCAAGAAACTAGGATGCCACTATTGCTTGTAGCTCAAAATAATCATTATTATTGCTTTTGTTATCATCATCATTCATTTTTGCAGTTTCACGTCTGACCTAGACACAGAAGAATACAGTAAACCCCCGACTTACATATGCCTCGAGTTACATAAAATTTGACTTACATAATGATTTTTGCACTAAATCCATGTCCTGATTTACATAAATGCTCCAATTTACATAACACAATTTCATATGGGTTTGCTTCAATTTACGTTAAAAAAATCATTTTTCCTATGGGGTTGCTTCGATTTACATAAATATCATTTTCTTATGGGCTTGCTTCGAGTTATGTAAAAATCATTTTTCTTATGGGTTTGCTTTGAGTTAAGTAAAATACTGATTTACATAAAAGCCTATGGAACAGACTTTTTAAATATAAGTAGGGGTTTTACTGTAATCATAATTGTAAGATGAGGAATAATTGTAGGACAAATTAAACTTCTCCTTTCTTCTGTTCAAGCATATCTGTTTATGAAAGTCTTTAGATTTGACTTGTCTCCTCATTCTGCCCCATTTCTCTCTTCTCTTGAGTAAAAGACAGTTTGGGAGGTTCTTCCAAATCTGATCCTTCCTACACTGGAGTGGTACTGGGAACCTTTCCCATCCTCCCTTGTACCAGCTGCTAACCAAGCTGTCCCTTCAATCTCAACTCGTTGCAATCTAACAGCATGAGTACAAGATTTTTGGCAAGACTTTGCCTTTCATCACAGTTAAGGACAGAACAGGACCTTTTCTCCTTCCTACCACCATATGTAAAATATATATCTGTCTGTCTGCCCAGCTACTTAATCTCCAGAATGGATTTTACCATTTTATTCCTCTTCCTCCTTTACCTTCCTAACTGGTTTCAGATCAGACTAGACCAGAGGTCCTATTCCAGTTCCTCAAGTGAAGGTGCAACTTTCAGTTTTCCTCTCAGTTCATTTTATTTCAGTACAGATTTGTATTCTGCCTTTTTATGAAGAGGATGGAGGGTAAAGGTGATATGTATGGTGAATGGATAGCAATTGTGTATTCAGTGCTATAATAATAATAATAATAATAATAATAATAATAATAATAATAATAATAATAATAATAATAATAATACCATGGCGGCGGTGGCGGCGGCGGCGGTGGTGGTGGTGGTGGTGGCGACAGTGACAACGCCGCCGCCGCCGCCGCCGCCGCCGCCGCCGCCGCCGCCGCCGCCGCCGCCGCCGACGACGACGACGACGACGACGACGGCGACGACGACGACGACGACGACGACGACGACGACGACGACGACGACGACGACGACGACGACGACGACGACGACGACGACGACGACGACGACGACGACGACGACGACGACGACGACGACGACGACGACGACGACGACGACGACGACGACGACGATGATGATAATAATAATAATAATAATAATAATAATAATAATAATAATAATAATAATAATAATAATAATAATAATAATAATAATGTCATGCCAGAAATTATTCTGGATTGAAAAGATTTTTGCTGGAAAAACTCTGCTCAGGGAATGCCTGAATGAGACTCCTTTCATGTCCCCAAGAGCTGAGACAGAGACGGGCACTCAATCCATCATGCAGTACCTGGGTCTCGAACTGCCTACTTGCCAGCCTTTCAGCTAACAAGGCAAGCTTCTTAACCATTGAGCCACCGCAGCCCCTAGTGCAAGAAGAAATGGATGGAGTGGAAAGGTCTGAAAGCATTACACTCTGAGTTAGGTCTTACCTGTTAATTTTAAGAACAAATTCTGCCAACAGCATGCCAGTGTCTTATTCTTTGTACCCTTAAGGTAAGTTACGAAACAAGAGAACTCCTGCTTTTTCTGTACTGCTCTTTGGCACTGCAGGCTTCTACCTGGCTGTATGAAGCAGCTAGGTTGGATTTTCTTGTATAGACTAAAATAGAGATAAGTCTGTTTCTGGCCTGATCCAGTTATGAAACAGACTTGCCCAATCAAACAGGAAATCTTCACATGCCTTATCCAATTCAAAATATTGGCTATCAGCAATCAGCCATGAAGATTGTCCTGGGAACAATATAATGCAGTGGCCTTCCATTTGCCTTCTGCATCGCAGTGTGACACCTGCACTACTGATCCAGTTTCACTAGTCACTTTCTGGTTCTGAGCCCTTTTGGCACACAAAGTCCTCCTCAGGCCCAAGCCAGAATTAATGACTCTGCTGCCCTCCATCAAGATGAATTCAAGTGGGATTTAATCCACTTGGGGACCATCACCCTTCCCTGTGGACTTTGCCATCCCATGCCGTTAATCCTCAGGGTTGTCAGATTAGTTAACCACCTGATGATCAGCCTTGAGTTGCTGGCAGTATAGTCTACTCTTTTACTATAGCAGGATAACCTGGCAAGACAGAAAATAGCTGTTGGGAATGATCCACTTTGGAAAGACAGTAGCCAAAGGCTTAATGGGATTTTTAGACACTCACAATAGGAATCATGGAAGGCTAACTATGGTTAATTATCGGGGTGTCAGGCGTGTGCCAGTTAGGTAGAGTGTGCCGTTGGGCATGCAACAATTATAAGAGCAGCACCTCATCCATCTTCATCATGCAGAGCTGTGGCAAGTATTAGAAAGGAATTAAGGAATTAGAAAACTCTCATAATATATGTCCTAGGATTAGAAACTGAGTTTGCCAGGTATTCAGCCTTTATTCACATGTAGGACTTCATCTGACTCTGACACATATCACTAATAGGATTGTATGTCTGTCAAGCTCTAAATGGTACTGGGGTTGACTGCTGTTTTGCAGATCAAACCTAATTGGGGAAAGCTTGGGATTCTGGGCTCACGTACTGGTTCTAGACTGGCTGAATACACAAATCTGAACTGTTGATGCTCCAACATCATGTGACACTTCATATAAGATATTTGCAACACAAACAACAGTGGAATGATCCTACTTCCTTCTTGAGTAGACCGAGTCCAAGAAAGCTACCTCACTAGAATTGTCTTTGTAGGACAACAATGGGAAACACATGGATCTCCATATGTTGTTGGACTGCAGCTCCTATCAGCTCTAGACATTACATCAAATGGTAGACGTAGTCCAACTATGTCTTGGGTGGCATAAATTGCTGAAACAAATCCTTTCCACTCAATCAAAGCTGCTTGATAGAAGTCTATGTGAAATCTGAAGGAAAGTCTCTTCAATATACCGTATATGCTCGAGAATAATTCGGGTTTTTAGCCCCCAAAATGAGGTCCAAAAATGGGACTCGACTTATACTCAGGTCAATGTAAACACTCAAAAACATACCCACACAAATGCCTAAATTAATTAATTTTACCATATTTTCATGTATTTTAATGACTGAAACTCACTAGCAGCTGCTGCATTTCCCACCCCCAACTTATACTCGGGTCAATCTATTTTCTTAGTTTTAGAGGTCTAAATTAGGTACCTCAATTTATATTCTGGATGACTTATAGTCAAGTATATATGGTATATTCATTTTTCTTTACATCTTTTGTGTCTGCTGCTTCTGCATACTCTGCATATTTGGTTATAAGGAGTCCAACCAAAGCGAAATCAAAGTCCAACCCAGGCAATCAAAGCATATTAGAGTAGTGTTAATAAGGAAACCCAACCCTGCCCACTCAAATTTCCAATGGTGCACCATCTGGCTTTCAAAAGCCAAGGGAATTTTGGCTATGGAGGCAATATGAGAACAAATGGTAGATTGTCTTGAGATGAGCTCATCAAGATGCTGGTCCCCCCAGGCTTGCCTTCAGATTCTTTTGTTGTTGTTGTTGTTTTCTGTGTAAAGCCATATGGACAAGAAACAACAGGGTGATGGCCATGACTCATGTCTTATAGCTCACATGCTACTGACAGGTAGGTAGCTTTAGGACTAAATTTTGTTGTTGTTACATGCCATCAAGTCACTTCCTATGAATGAGTGATCTTCAAAATGTCCTGTCCTCAACAGTCCTGCTCAGCTGTTGGAGGTTCAAGCCTCTGCCTACCTCCATAGAGTCAATCCATCTCATGTTTGGTCT
Organism: Bradypodion pumilum; assembly: GCA_035047305.1. Lineage (NCBI taxonomy): Eukaryota > Metazoa > Chordata > Lepidosauria > Squamata > Chamaeleonidae > Bradypodion > Bradypodion pumilum. The sequence continues at coordinate 14,129,024 of JAWDJD010000008.1, forward strand.
TCCTTTTCCTGCTGTCTTTAGCCTTTCCCAGCATCGTTGTTTTTTCTAGAAAATCTTGCCTTCTCGTGATGTGACTAAAATAGGATAGCCTCAGTTTTGTCATTTTGCCTCCAGTGACAAATTCAGGCTTGATTTGCTCTAGTACTCACTTGTTAATCTTTTGGGAAGTCTAGGACAGGGGTGCCCAAACATTTTGGGTCACGGGGTTGAGCGGGCCAGTCATGTAGTTCCTCCTACCGGAAGTGGAAGTAAAACACGCCCACGCATGTGCAAAACACTGCTGTAAATGCACCCATGGCTGTCGTAAACGCTGTGGGTCATTTACGGCAGCATATTGCGCATGTGCAGGGATGTTTTACTTCTGCTTCCGGGAGTGGTGAAGGAGGGGTTGGCTGGATTAGTTGCTGCCATGGGCTGGATGCAGCCCATGGGCCATAGTTTGGGCACCCCTGGTCTAAGATATCTTCAAAACTCTTCTCCAGAAGCATATTTCAAAAGAATCTATTTTTACCTGTCAGCTTTCTTTACTGTTCTGCTTTCACACCTGTACATAGTGATTAAGAATACTAAAGTTTGGATGATCTGGGAATTTACCTCCAGTGACACATCCTTACACTTGATGATATTTTCTAATTCCTTCATTGCTGCCCTTCCAAGGCTCAGTCTTCTAGACATGAAACTTCCAAATAAAGGCACCTTTTGATGAGTTCATTCTGCAGTTCCATTCTATATCTTTATATTTTGTACTAATGGTAGCTTCTTGTCCACAATACAGATTATGCATCAAGATAATCAAGTGCTGAGGCACACCCACATCCTGAACAATCTAAACTTCACTCTAATCCAGTGTTTCCCAACCTTTGGTTTTTGGACTTCAATTCCCAGAAGCCAAAGTCAGTACATTGGCTGATCACTGCTTTGGGGAATTGACTTAGGCTTCTAGGAATCGAAGTCCAAAAACCAAAGGTTGGGAAACACTGCTCTAATGCATAGGTCAGTGGTGGCGAACCTATGGCATGCGTGCCAGAGGTGGCACTCAAAGATCTCTCTGTGGGCACCTGTGCGGTCACCCCAGCACAGAGTTCGCCCTGCCCCCTGCCCAGCAGCCCAATGGGAGCACTTCCTCCCTCCCTCAGTAGAGTTTGCTCCGCCCCTCTGCCCAGCTGCCCAATGGGAGCACTTCCTCCATCCCCTGTTGTCGTGTTGGCACTTTGCGACAAATAAGTAAGTTTTGGGATGCAGTTTGGGCACTCAGTCTCTAAAAGGTACACCATCACTGGCATAGGTTCTTAACCCTGGGGCCCCAGTTGTTCTTGGACTTCAATTCCCAGAAGTCCTGATAAGCAGTTGTGTTGACTTTGGTTTCTGGTAATTGATGTACAAGAACACCTGGAGGCCAAAGGTTGAGAAATACTGCTCTAATCTATAAAGCACTGGCTGGATAGCTCGGTGGTAGAACCACAGGTTGGGAGCTTGCTTTCCCACTGTGCCTCTTGTGAGAAGATCAGCCTGTTAGTGGTGGGCAAGCTACACAGTCCCAGGACATCCCCAGGAGAAAGGAATGGGAAACCACTTGTGTGTATACCTAGAATGTCCTGTAAAGGGTCATTATAGGTCAAAATTGACTTAACTACATGCAGTTGTTAGGCATAGTCTCATATTCTGAAATTCTTTGGTATACTCCAATAGTCCACAGATATTTGCAATGTGATCTCAAGTGCCTCCTTTTTTTGGGGGGGGGGGACTCCAGTTTGAACCTCAGGCATTTCTTGCCATATGAGAGGTAAAAGCCTTTTTTTGCAAAATGTTGAGCATCACTTTGCCTACATGGAAAATTAGCACACAAAACACGAGGAGGCCAAACGGTGAAAACCAGAAGAGAATACATGAACCGTTTGAGGCAAAAAGTTGTAGCCCAACTTGCTTATACACAAAATTATTTATTATTTCTCTTCAACTTCAAAATTGAAGTACACTACAGTATTCAACTGTCATAGTGATGTAGATTCATATATTGTAACTCTGTATCATAAAGTCTAATGGATTCGCAACAAAAAATCCAATAAAGTCCTCTTGCTATGCTGAGGTAACTGATCTACCAAGATCCTGAACCACGTTTTCTTAAAGAGCTTAGTAGATCCCCAATAGAAAGTTTCAATACCAACTCTCGAAGCCAGCCCGGTGACAAGGCTTTTCACTGGATTTCCGAGAGCACCATTGACATAGCACAGGAGGCTCGTGAGGACGCAATTGAATACAGAGACATTACCATATATCTCCTGAGGAATTCCAGTGAGAGAGTCCCTCTTCCCCCGGTTGCTCCGGGAAAGAAGGCCGGCAGGTGTCTCGCGGTGGAGTTTTGTGGCTTTTTGTTTTGCGAGGCTGTGAGGTGTTGCGTCTGCCTGCGGCGGACTTGCGCTCCTGTTGCATTTTGTAATTTTATTTTTCACGTGCCGGCTTTCTCAGCGTTCTGCATGCTCATGGCGTGCAGGAGGCTGGGACTTGTCATTTTGCATTTGTGGTTTGTGTTCGTGCGGCGGTTTTTCCCTGCGGCTCGATTTTAATTGGCTGCGCCGCGTTTCCCAACGTTCTTTTTGCTCGCGCCTCTCAGCATGATTGGCTGAGGCGCGGCGCAGAGAACGTTGGGAATTGAAGTTGTTTCCCTTTGTTCGTGTTTGTGGGGCTCTTGCCCCACTGGCGCATTTCTCAACCCTGCAGTAACCTCCGTACCAGGTTCAGGTGAGTGCAGGAGGCTCGGTACGGGATAGGATGGACGGGTGCAGAAACGTATAGCAAGTTCCAACGGTTAACCCTTGGATTTATAGGTATAGATAGTAAGGATCACAAAGATAATACCCAGAATTCTGTTGTCTTACAAAATCTTGATAACAGTTATTTCAATAGTAGCATGAGATAATTTGCTGGTCTTTTCATTGCACAAGGGGACATGCAACCAGTCAGCAGTGCAACCGGCAGCTAGCATACTGCAAAAGCCATGCTAATATAAAGGTTATGTATCCCCTTTATATAGAGTCTGGCCAGGTTATCTTGCTATGGTAATAGAGTAGACCATACTGCCAGTGACTCAACGGCGAGTGTCAGGCAGTGGTTAAATAACCTGACAGAGGACTAGCAGCCTTGGCAAAGTCCACAGGGAAGGGTGATGGTCTCCAAGTGGATTAAATCCCACTTGAATCCATCTTGATTGAGGACAGCAGCTTTATCAATACTGGCCTGGGGCTGAGGAGGACTTTGTGTGCCAAAAGGACTCAGGACCAGAAAGTGACTCGCAGTGTGCAGGGTGTCGCACTGCGATGTGGAAGGCAGATGAAAGACCATGGCATATTCTTCATGGCTGATTACCATGATGATCGCCAATATTCGGAATCAGACGTGGCACAAGAAGAAGAAGTGTCCCAAAAGTCACCACACATAGGGAAATATGAAATTGTAGCTAAATGTACCTTTATGTACAAAATATGCATCCCAAATTTTTACAAAATATTAAAATATTATCTTTGTATTGGCCATGTCTTTCTACACACACACAAAGTTTTCTCCCCCACTCGTGGGGAACATGTTCCAAGATATCTGTTGCTATGTAATTTTGCCTATGTATAGTGATTTTTGGGACAGCCTGTATATTATTAAAAGAATATTATGGAGTTCTTAGAAGTCATTTTCCCTTAACCCATTGGGTGTTTAATAATAGTCTCCATATGGGAGAGTACTTTGATACAATATATCAAGACTCATGCAGGGCTGATGACTGTAATTATGATTCTGACTGCAAAATATTTGTGGCTGCTGAGCATGGCCTGGCATCCAGGCCTACAATGGTAGCTGGTCTGCAAATGAGCTGGATTCTGCATTTCCCCACATTCACACAGTGTGTTACTGTCTGCCAGCAGCCCCCACTTGAGCATGTTGGTCTTACACTTAGGTGCTCCGACCCCTCAGCCTATTCAGGGTCCTCTAAGTGACATACGGAAAGTTGAGTTCCTCAGCTCAGCCATATCCTCCTTTAATGTTATTCTTTGTCCAAGGGATTGTGGTGGCTCAGTGGTTAAGAAGCTGGCCTTGTTAGTGGGAAGGTCGGGAAGACAGCAGTTCAAGACCCGAGTACTGCATGACGGAATGAACGCCGGTCTCTGTCCCAGCTCCTGCCAACCTAGCAGTTTGAAAGCAGGAAATTGCAAGTACTGTAGATAAACAGGGACCACTTCGGTGGGAAAAGATCTTGGGGACATGAAAGGAGCCTCATTCGGGTGTCCCCTGAGCAGAGTTCCTTCAGCAAAGATCCTTTCAACCCAGAAAGCACCTTTGTGCTTCTGACATGATAAAAACATTATTTGTCCAGTGAGCTCCCTCTTCCATCTTCTAATTGTTCTTGCTGTAAAGCGCTTCCTGGACCGGAGTCAGCAGACCTGAGGCACAGATCCATTCAGAGGATGTTAAGGGTTGCTCTCTTGCTTAGTACTCTCGGCGTCCACTGCTACTTCTCCCCTTATCTTAGTTGGAGCGATACCAACAAGAGGATATATTTTCTCAACTGGTGTAAGTTTGAGTCATCCTGTCACTATGTACATTGTTTTGTTAACAGCTATGTCAATTTGTTTTGCGTGTGTGGATGCGCTCTGCCCTACATGACAGTGGGCCAGGATACCTAAGAGACCGCATCGCCCTAAGGATGTCTGTCCGTCCAACCAGGGTGGACCAGAGGGACTCTCTTATTGTACCATCTGCTAGCGGGGCTCACCTCTCTAGCACAAGGAGGAGGGCCTTCTCCGTGTCTGCACCGGCTCTCTGGAACCTCTTACCAACAGAGCTATGTCTCCAGATGGAATTGCTGCCCTTCAGAAAAGAACTTAAAACCTGGCTGGCAGGCCAAGTATGGGGGGCAGGTGGAAGGGTGACTTCTGTTGGGTGGCTGGTATAGTGAAATTCCAGCCCCCTCGGTCCCTGCATCCTTTTTAGTGGGAGGGTAGTTTTAAGCAGTTTTTAATCATGTTTTTATTATGACCGTGAACCGCCCTGAGTTGGCCTTGGCCAAGTGAGCGGTATAGAAATTGAAATAAATAAAAATAAAATAAATAATAGTGAAACAGCATGCTCTGCTGCAGAGATGCTCAGGGTCAAAGCTGATGTATGGAGTGTAGGTGTTTGAGCTCCCCATGTATAGCCTGTTAACCTCCTGATGATATTGTCCCTTGTATTAACTAACTGAAGCTAGTTAGGGAATTATACTTGCCCCCAAGCCACGCCCCTCTGTTGAAGGGCAGAGAATGAGATGACTCTGTGCTCAATTTCCTGCTCTGCTTCTCCTGAATTAGGTTTGACGGACAACTGTAACCAATGGTGAGCATCAGCAGGTTCACACCAGTTCGCCAGAACCGGTAGCAGAAATTCTGGCTGGCCACGCCCACCCAAGTTTTGAAATAAAGTAGTCCTAATTTGGGTGCAATGCAGGGCTTCCCCCTGGCCACGCCCACCATACCATGCCCACAGTGTGGTAGTAAAAATTTTTTGGGAGCCCACCACTGACTGCAACCCATCGTCAGTACTTACATAGAATTCATCTGCCAATCCAGTTTCTTTATGTACATGGAAAGAAGACTGTGTGCCATCTTGTCTTTTGCCTTGGGCACCAACCTTCCTCTAGCTCAGTGATGACGAACCTTTTAGGGACCGAGTGCCTAAACCATAGCTGTCAAGTATCCCTTATTGGCTGGGAAAACCCCTTATTTTACCCTCTTTCCCGCCATCATCCCTTATTAATTAGACTGCAATGCCCTATTGCTGCCATTGGAGGGCAGCACAGGATAAACATAGCTGTCAAGTATCCCTTATTTGCCAGGAAATTCCCCCTATTTCCAAATCCAAAACTTGACAGGTATGGCCCAAACTGCAACCCAAAAAACATTTATTTATCGCAAAGTGCCAACACAACAACAGGAGAGGAAGGAACTACTCCCATTGGACTGCTGGGCAGAGGGACGGGGCAAACTCTGTGCTAGGGGAGGGAGGAAGCGCTCCCATTGGGCTGCTGGGCAGAGAGGCAGGGTGAACTCTGCGCTGGGGGTGGAAGGAAGTGTTCCCATTGGGCTGCTGGGCAGAGGGGTGGGGCAAACTATGTGCAGGGGGGTTGCATGGGTGCCTACAGAGAGGGCTCCAAGTGCCACCTCTGGCACGCATGCCATAGGTTTGCCATCAATGCTCTAGCTAGCCCCAGTTTGCACATTACAGAAGAAATGTCTGTGCAGTGATGGTGAACCTTGGCATGCCAGCTGTTCTGGGACCTCAATTCCCAGAAGCCCTGCTCAGCAGGAGTGCTGACTTGGGCTTCTGGTAATTGAAGTCCAAGAACACCTGGAGTGCCAGGGTTCAAGTCTGCTTCTTCTCTGAGCTCCTTCATAAGGAGGTGTTTAGCAGCATCCTTGGAAGGCATTGAATGTATTTTCAGTGCATCACTCTCAGGGTGGTTCACAACATGCAGAAATTTAATAGTAATACAATAAAAACATCTTGTAACAAATACAATAAAAATACAAAAAGGACACTAAACCTATCACCGGCTTTTAAAAACGAACCTGCCTTTAAGTAAAAATGAGAATCTCATATGAGCATCTCAGCTCAATATTCAGTACTAGTAGAAAGCCACTTTATATACTGTAATTCTTTCTTATTTAGTAGTTTTGATAGTCTCAGTGTTCATGAATTCGATCTATTTGCCTTTAAAGCTATTGGAGTTGCTTGCCAGAAGGCATGGGGACCTTTTATAGCAAATATCCAAGTTTAACTACCCACTACAGAATCCTGTAGGGTCGCAAAGGGTCAGAATCGACTATGCGACTGAACAACACAGAATCCTATAGGTACAGTGGACCCCCGGCTAACAATGTGTTCAACTAATGACATTTTCAATTAACGATGCATTGTTAGCAGCAAAATGACCATTCACACAATGATGTTTTTAGCGTCGTTATGCAAAAACGTCTTTAATCGAGGTCCTCCCATAGGAAGCCACTTTTTTAGCATCGTTGTGCGAAAATGTTGTTAATCGAGGTTTTCCCATAGGAAGCCGCTTTTTTAGCGTCATTGTGCAGGAACTTGCGATTAATGATGATTCGCGATTAACGATGCTACTCATGGAACCAAGCTTTGTCGTTAATCGAGGGTCTACTGTATTCACATAAAGTTTGTGTAACTTGCCACAGATAATTGATGAGATACCAGGGTGCATTTTGGTTCTGCAGTCAGGTGCATGCAATTGAGATACACCTTCCCACCTTGTTATTTAGTCACAAGTAGCAGCAACAGGTTATATAGCTCTTAGATGAACACCAACAGGAATTTAGCCACAGTGTGAAGAAATATTTTCTTGTGGTTTTTCTAAACTCCACAGCATTCCACTTCAGCAGATGATTATATAATACGATAGATGTTGTAGAGTAAGTGAATAGGGAAAGTTTTTAGATCCTGTCTCCCCTTAAAGGTAAAGCTCTTCCTTGCTCGAAAACCAGTTGTGTCTAACTATAGGGGAAAGTACTCATCTCTGTTTGCAGCCAAAAAGCTAACACTGTCTGCATACATTCCTGTGATCATGTGGCAGGCATGACTAGACGTCGGAGCACACAGAATGTTGTTACTTTTCCTGCCGAAGCGGTACCTATTTATCTACTTGCAATTCTTGCTTTTGAACTGCTAGGTTGCCAGGAGCTGGGGCAGATGCCAGGTTCTCACTCCGTTACGCAGTACTCAGGTCTCGAACTGCTGACCTGTTGGCTTCCTGGTTGTCAAGCTCAGTGTCTTAACCACTAAGCAACGGTGGCCCCTTGTCTCCCCATATTAGCCTCAAATCTTCTTAAAACTTGTAGCTGCATCTCATAAGGGAGTTGTCCTTGCCCTCTAAATTGTTTGGTTTCAGCATTTCCCTCACTTCCATAGGAAAGCCATTTTTGAGCTCCAGAACCCATTGGTTTACTGCAGAGAAATAACTGGAAAGGGAATCTAGCACAAAGAGACAGAGTGGAATGGTGTGTGTGTGTGTGTGTGTGTGTGTGTGTGTGTGTGTGTGTGTGTGTGTGTGTGTGTGTGTGTGTGTGTGTGTGTGTGTGTGTGTGTGTGTGTGTGTGTGTGTGTGTGAGAGAGAGAGAGAGAGAGAGAGAGGAGGAGGAGGAGGAGGATATGGCATCAGCTTAGCTCTGTGAATATGAGTCCTAATCTTTTTCTTCATAAGAACAGATTCATTTGAGAAAAAGAACTAATGCATGCTTGGCTGTTCATCGACCTTGGGGAGGGTGGTTGAAAAATGCAAGGCTTGATGAGAGAACCTCATTTAAAAAGGGGCGTCCGCCCCAACCTCTTCAGTCACAGTGAAACAAAATGGGTGGGAGAGAAGCAGCAACTGGTTTTCTTCCTGCAATCATTGCCACCCCAAATTTTATTCAGAGAACAGGTTGCCAGGCAACCACCTTTAACATAGCAACACACACAAAAGTACCAGAAGCCGATGTAGGCCCCCATCTTAACATGTCAATGCACATTCTGTTCCTACATCACAAGGATCTTTCCAAGCTCTCTCCCCCGCTCCTCCCGCCCACCCTCCCCAACATCATTTTTTAGAACCAGAACTCGAATAGACATCTTGGGGCAAAACCCCAAAGGAGAGACTCATCTTTGCCTTCTGAGGGCCTAACACAAGGATTCTCAGCCTGTGGCCCACAGGCCAAATGCAGCCCACGCTGCCATTTCATGTGGCCCCCCCCCCCACCGCCTCTACCACACCAGGAAGTGCCGTGTGACGGAGGAAGGGCAAAATAGCCATCCGGCCCCTGAAGCTGTCTGAGGGAGAGTGACCGGGCCCCTCGGCTTAAAAAGGTTGAGAACTCCTGGTCTAACAGGTGCAATGGTTTATGCTGCATTTTAAGCAGCATTTTTAATCTGCACAGAGCATTGCACATCCTTGCATCAAATCTGTGAGGTGAAATAATTGTTATTTTCCTCTCACTGACAAGTAGATGAGGTTGAAAGAAATTGAGCTAGTTCTTAAAACGACTGAGGATTTTTGTTAGGACTGGCTCATGATATTTTGCAGCCTGAGGCAAAGGGCAAGTTTCTCTCCTTCTGCAGTATGGAAGCAAAAGCTAGTCATACTGACATTTTATTTCAACACCTGAGGTGAAAGTGTTTTCAGTTGCCTAAGTTGGACCTTCACATAGACAATCTCCATCTATACGTTTGTTCCCTATCATAATGTCTCTTATTCTCATGAAATATAAGGACAATCTCATTTGGAAAAGATAATCTTTCAAATTAAGATTTGTTCTAGAGAACTGTGTTTTTTGAGCATTCAGAAAAACAGTGATTTATTCTTCTTTCTTCCAGATCGAAGAACCACTGACTGTATTGCCATAGTGACCATCAGAGGAATATAGTTACTTCACGGTCACAACTTTTTATTGACATTTGCCTTCACATGGATGATCATGCGAAATTCCTTTCCTTCCACACTAATCTTTTTTGGGGGGGGAAAGGGGAGATTTTTTTTTAAAAAAAAATCCAATGTGAAAAGTTTTTTTTAAAAAAGACAGCAAATATGGGAAATTGTTCCAACACAATATATACATATCACCGCCCTGATTTTAAAACTGTGCTCTTAAGAATCTTGTGATTCCACAAACAAAGATGTTCTATAATAACAACAGTAGGTGAGTACTGTGTCTCTGAAAAGCACATTTGTCCCTCATGACACTTCTCCCAGTAGTATTCAGCACCAAGCTAGTTTTATCAGAGAGTAAACAGAACAAAACAAAACAAGAAGACTAATGACACCTTAAAGACGTTGTGACACCTTAAAGACTAACTGCTGTAATTTGATGTTAGCTTTCATAGATCAAGTTCATTTTGTCAGAATTTCTATGGAGTTTTTTGAAGTGGTAGCCATGTTATTCTGTGCAAGCATATTGTATCTGACTCTAGGGTTCAGTGCTCATCTCTGTGTATAGCCAAAGAGCCAGCACTGTCTGCATCTGCAGATGTTTCCATGGACATATGGCAGGCATGACTAGACACTGGAGTGCATGGAATGCTGTTTACCTTCCCACCGAAGTGGTACCTATGTATCTACTTGTAATTTCTTGCTTTCAGACTGCTAGATTGGCAGGAGCTGAGACAGAGACGAAAGCTCACTCCGTCATGCAACACTCAGGTCTCAAACTGCTGGCCTGCCTGTTATGGAATTCTGAACTAGACAAAGTCGCATTCCACACGCTAAGACAGATTTAGGAGTTTTATTGTCATTAATATTTGGCCAAACAGATTCAGGAAAGCTTTACCAAGCTAAATTATTCCCTGAATGAATATACATTTTCAGAGCCATCCTTTTATAGCATAAAATTTGGAAATTTCTACACATTACATCACTATGGGATAAGCCAAAATTATTAATTAATCTTCTGACATTTCATTAAGTTCAGGTTAGATCATTCCGTAACTGTTATTTAGATCATGTCATATAAGGAACATGTCTCATGTCACATCATGTCATGTCACACAAATATTATTTACGGTTCCCTGACAGCTGTACAAACTGTGCTGAGCTTGTGAACACAAAGCCTTCTGTTTACTTAGCCTCGTCATCAGTTCTGTATGATAGGTCAATCTGATCTGTTTAACTTTACAGAGTACTGAGAAAATAATTTTTACTTTTAAAACAGAATTAATATTATCTTAATATCTTAATTCTTTCACTCCTATTTCATGCCGACTTTCCAGTCATCTAGTTTAGCGTCTTAGAGAAATAACATGGTCTGTAATGTTTAGTCAGATAAAAGTACACTTCAAAACAACATACTATGCTAATGTGCTCTCCGTGCAAAAGATACTACCTACATGACCAGCCTACCCTCAAAATCTTCCTGAAAAATTGACTTAATGTCCATCTGAACAACCTCTAAGGTATAGCCTTCCTTTGGTGATATTATTAATCCATCAAGGAATGGGACTTCAAGATACTGTAGAGCTGAATCCTTGTTATTACAAGGTAGCATTTATACAGGAGCTACTTCTCAGATATGTACGTCATGTCATGTAGAATTTGCAAGGATTATTTCAAAGCTTTTTCCAAACCCATCGCTGGCTGGCTAGCTCACAGAAATGTCCCTCTGCTTGGCTAAGCAGGTGAGAGCACCCATCCAGATGGAAAGAGCTGCTAGCAAAGGGATGCAGGAGGAAAGAGAGAAATGGCATGGCTTCCTTGCATGTGTGTGCGTGCACGCACATACACACACAAATGACCTGGATTTTCTAGGTCTTGAAATCTAGGGGGAAAGTGGAGTTCGGACTAGAATTATTTCTCATAGTAGTTGTTGTACTATGACTTCTAGAGGTTTGCCTCCAAAGCAATTTGTATAGGAAATTCCAAGAAAATGTTGAACATCCCCATCTTAAAAGGACTCCTTGTGTGTCTGGTAGAGCTATAGCCCATCATTTGTCCCTCTGTTTCATAAATGGCGTGGTATGGTTTGGTTTTACACCCATAAAATGCCTAGAGATGTGAGTACCTCTAAACAAGGTGTTCCCAATCTAAGGCCCACAGGCTGGATCTGCCCCCTGTCACCATTTCATGTGGCCCACCACCACTCCAAAGGCATTCGAGAAACAAAATGGCCACCCCTTTGAAGCTGTTTGACAAAATGGCCACCGCCACCGTGCAGGCAGAGCAAAATGGCCGTCTGACCCTCGAAGCTGACTGAGAGACCGTGACCCAGTCCCCGGCTTGAAAAGGTTGGGAACCCTTGCTCTAAAAACTGGGGTAGCATGACTGAATTTTCACTGATGGTTCTCCAATGTACCACAATAGCCAAATCTTCTCTGCTTCCAAGATAAAAAGAATGAACATTTTAAAAAACAAAACACCTCTTGTTTTCCTTATCTTTTCTATATTAAATGTTCTTCAAATGAATTGCTTCACAAAGAACATGACTGTCATTTTCCTCAACCCTGGGAAGCTCAGAGTTAACATCTTTCAAGGCTTTTTGTCACAAATCTGTGACAGCAGGTGACCTTCCCTTGAGCAGCTGAGCTTCAATCTGCAGCTCCAGTATCTAACAGAATCTATCAAACCAACACATTAAGGACAAAAGTAAGAGTAATTCTTGAATAATTCTCCCATTTCTGTAACATTTTGTGTCTTTTTGTTTTCACTTTCACTTTTTTGCATACATGCCGAGCATATAAACAAAATTTTGGAAACAGAAGATGTATTTTTCTCTAAGTCTGTAAAACTAAGAGCAAGAAATGCTTCCTTGGTCAGGACTAATAACTTGAAGATGCTTGGAGGTTGGTAAATGTAGGAATGTACCTTCTGAAAGATCCAAGTACAGTAATACTTCGGATAACGTTTGCACCAGATACCGCTAAAACCGCATAACGTTAAGCAATCTGAAAAAAAAAAATGCATCGCATAACGTTTAAATCCTATGGGATGTATCACATAACATTCGCTGAAGCCTGTGCCTGTTACAATGTATCTCTATGGAGTTTTAACATTATATGATTCATCCCATAGGATTTTAACGTTATGTATCGCATAACGTTAAAAATCGGATAACGCTAAGACTTATGGAACCAAGTTTTAGCGTTATCTAGGGTTCTACTGTATCACGATTACAGCAATCCTGGGAGCTCCTAGCATAGTGATGGTGAACCTTTTAGCGACCGAGTGCCCAAACTCAACAGGCTGTCGTCCGTGCTGCAGAGGGGCAGGATCAACTCTGTACTGGGGGAGGGAGGAAGCAATCCCATTGGGCTGCTGGGCAGAAGGGCGGGGTGAACTCTACTGGGGTGATGGTGAGCGTGCCCACAGAGAGGCCTCTGAGTACCCCCTCTGGCACGTGCGCCATTGGTTCACCACCACTGTCCTAGCATTACCCTTGAGGGAAATTATGTGATTTGGGGGTCTATCTATTATCATTTTGACATTAGTAAATAAATAGATAGTAAGGAAACACACACAGAATATTCTTCACCACCACCCCAAAAAAGCAACCACTGGACAAGAAAAAGACTCATCCTTAGCCCCATACATGCACCAACACACTTCCCACCACTTTCCATAGAAATCAAATCTTAAACTATGAGATGTAAGAGACATGTCCGGGAAAGGCTCCCACACCCCTGAAGCCTATCCTGTAATGCTTCGTACACACCTACCTAACACCACTGAGATCAGCCCTGCGAGGGTCTGGAGGCCGAGAGTAGGGCTTGCGCCCCACAAAATGGAAAAAGGAATGGGAACTACAACTTCCAAGGTGCCTTGGGAGAAGTTTAACAACACAAGGCCTGGAAACAGAATGTTGGAAAGAGCTGGTTTGCATGTTGGACTGTGATTGGTTGAGAGTGAATGACTGATAGGGAAAGGTTCTGGAATTCCTGAGATAATCTTTTTCTTAACCTATAAGGAAGAGATGTAATGTACGTGTCCGGCAGGCCTTCAAACACCCCTGGAGCTGATCCTGTAAGTCCCACTCCCCCCTCTGTGTGTGTGTGTCTGTGACTGACAGAGAGACAGAGAAACACAGAGTGAGACAGAAAGAGACAGACAGACAGAGACACAGAGAGAGGAAGGGATGCATGCGCCACCCCAGCTCCAGCCCAAACCACACTGGCCGCAACCATGTTCAGGCCCACGGGGAAAACCACCCACACCCGGCCACAGCAGCAGCGAAAGGCATGCAGGACACCAGGAGTGTAGCGGGGGGAGGCTACAAACACCCTTGTAGCTTACCCAACACCCCCGACCCTTGCTAATAGTAATTAAAACAAAAAAAAAAGACAAAAACGTTGTCACACCTTAGAGATTAGCTACTATATTTTAATATATTCTAATTTTCAGATGAAATTGATTTGATCTTTAAAAGCTAGTAGATAAATAGGTACCACTTAGGTGGGAAGGTAAACAGCATTCCCTGCATTCTGGTGTCTAGTCATGCCTGCCACATGTCCACAGAAACGTCTGCAGACGCAGACAGCACTGGTTCTTTGGTTATAAACAGAGATGAGCACTGAACCCTAGAGTCAGATATGGCTGGCTTTCAAGCAAGGGCGACCTTTACTTTTACCATTCAAAATACTGTGCTTTCCTTCAAGTTGAATTCTACCCCTTTGCCTAAAGAATTGAAACAGGTGCTTTGTTCTCATGACTGCAGTATGTGGAGAGAGGAAGTGAGTTGGCCAATATGTGTTGCAGAAAAATAAATAACAGATAGAGGCAGAACAAGATTTTGCAGAAAACATCATCACCACTACCATCATCATCATTATCACAGTTTGGTACTACACTTGATTTTAGCCAGAAGCCTGAGAAATGATAGCAGCTGTTGTTTTATTCACAAAATGTATTTCAATGGTTGATTTTGTAGTGATAAAGAAGGAACATTAGAAATGGTTATGCAGAAAACCGAGTTACATGTTGTAAAAAATTATCTTTCTGGTAGCATTAGTCAAGGTAGATTTAAAAAACAGCAGCTTCAGGTTTTGTTATTTAATTAAAACATGAAGATAGGAAAACTGGCTGAATAGCTCAGGAGTTTAGGTATCTGGATGCGAAGCCAGAGGTTGGGGCTATCTTGTGTATTCTCTACCTTCTTTTAATCCTCTTTGGGCCAATCCCTACTAAGTGTTTCTTCAACCATCCTGGCACCTACAGTATTGGTGTCCACTCTATGCAAGACTGAAACAACATCAAACAACGAGTGTTGACGCATTTCTGTTCTGATTTGTTCTGTTCTGATTTGTTCTCATTGCTCCAGTGTACAGTTTGTTCATGTAAACCCAAGGCACCATGCTGATGTATGCCCTTTGTGGGTACGTGTCAAATGATGGTGTTTCCTATGCGTTTGTCTCTACTGGTTATTCTCCATCCTTCCATCCTTTAGTCTTGTTCCTTTTTTTTTTTGAAAAGGATATCACTTGTTCCTGAATTCTGCTCTTTTTATGTTAATATTTTTCCATCCATAAATTAAGAATTAAAAAAAAATAGAAACCATTGTTTGTTTTATGATATGTACATGCTGCCTAGAGTAGTGAATTAATCACTAGATGAGCAGGCTATAAGTATGAAGAAGCAAACAAAGTCCACCCACAATACAACCAGATTTAAAATAAAGTAAAACCAATATGTTATTAATTATAGTGGCAGAATAAACATGAGAGGCACAGATTACCCCCTTAGGGGAACGATGTCAACAAATGCTTCCCTGAACAACTCTATCTTCAAGAGTCTTAAAAACTGGGATAGAAGAGGCCTGGCATACTTCCTGCGGTAAAACATTCCCCAGGTTAGGCACCACAACTGAGAAGGCTTACTTTCTAGTTACTTCCTTCTTTTTGCATCTCTCAGTGTGGGTGGCTGTAATTGCTAGGCCTGGAAGGACTGGATTAGATGAGTAGTTGCTCTTTGGGAAAGCACTGCAGCATAAATATGAAGGTTTGAAAATGGTACACAGGTAAACAAGAGAGAGTGAAACAGAAGAGAGTATGGAGGAGACAGACAAAATTGGACAACAATCTGTGTTGGCAACTGGACCTCTGTTGTGTATGGATTGTAACTGTGTACTTGTGCCTTTAAAGATGAATGTAACGGGTTCCACAGGAAATGCATACTTATCATAGCTTGTATTGAGACTTTGTATCCAGCTGCATAATAATGCGAACTGCTATCAGTGGTGGTAGCAGTGAGCATCCAGCTCACATGGTTCATATTCCCCAATCACCACGGCCGCAGGAAACCTTCCCGCCACAGATACACCTGGACAAGAAGGGTGTGTCCCAGGATGACGTACCTCTGACAGTAGCCAATGGGCTACTGTGTAACCACATTCAAATGTATAGTGACCGTATAAAAAGAGCTGTACCTCTGCTATTACCACATATTCGTACTGTACTCCATGCAATAAAGATGTGTTAAGCCAGGCTACGGCTGCTTCCATTGTCTTGGTTTCAGAACACCAAAACCTCAGAAGCAATTCTTGATTTGTATGGACAGGCAGTACTGGAACAACCCAGTGTATCCCAGTACTTCCAGCAACCAATACGCTTCTCATTTGTGGATACTAATACAGTACTGGAATGATCTGTTTAAATTTGCTAGAAAAAATACCAGAATAACCTAGAACAAACTCAAAATAGTTGGGGAAAACAGAGTTTGTTTGTTTGTTTATTTATTTATTTACAGTATTTATATTCCTCCTTCCTCATCTCAAGATGACCCATTAAGTTGATGAGCACTCTATTGTGCCACAATAGTACCAATATTTTCAAAAAGCCATGAATCTAGTCCTGAGTGCTATCGACCAATTAGCCCCCTGTCATCTTTCTTCTTTAAGTGCCATAACCATTCTGAATAGTATTGGCTATCATCATGGTGATAGCCTTTCTGTTCTTTATTCATTGAAACAGTTCTTCCAAGTTCTTCCACACCAGTCTCTCAGGTTCTTCAACCACGAGATCCGGCTACGCCTAGGGCCTCTCTTCCTAAGGATCTTCTTTTGCATAATGAGTTGAGTTATTCTATACTTTATGTCATTCCTCATGCTATGCCCAAGGTATTGGAGTTTTGTTTGTTAAATGGTCTTAAACAGTTCTTGTTCTTTATCCATCAGGCACAACACTTCTACATTAGTCACATGGTCAACCAATTTTATCCTTTGCAGTCATCTGTAGATTAACATATCAAAAGCTTCAATTTTCTTTTCAGATGCTTTAGTCAGAGTTGAAGCTTTGACTTCATGTAGTAACACTGGGAATATATAACTACTGTATTCAGATATTCATAGCAAGAGTTGACTCTCTACTGCATAACAAATGTCGCATTTTTACAAAGGTGGATCTTGTTTTTTTTAATTTTCATTCTAATCTCTACCTCACTTTTCATTTCCTTCTCTTCTTTAGTCAAACTATACACTTATGGACTATTAGACTGAGTGAAGGAATGGATAGAGGCCCAGAATATCATGGTCCCAGAACCAATTGGTTGTAGAAGGAATTCCTCTATAGTTGGCTATGCCTGGTGCTGAGGCATTTAGCAGCAAACTATATATGGCTACTCCAGGTGGATGCCTTTTTGTGGACCGTATGGACATGAAAGAGGCCTTTGATTCAATTAATTGTAATAAATTATGGCAGAAATTAGAGAACTCTGTGACTGATAAATACTTGCTAAGGTTGATTAAAAGGCTTTATGTATGTTGCATAAGTCAAATGCATTGTGGTTTAAAGGGGAAACCAATTACAGTACAGTAGCTTGTTTGACTTAAGCAAGGAGTACAACCAATGTATTTACTCCTGCCTTTGTTGTTTAATTTTTAAAAAAATAAGCTTCCTGTCAGCCACCAAAATTGGCCCAACAGACTATAGCACAGGGATTCTCAACCTGCCATTTCATGTGGCCCCCCACTGCCTCCACCACACCAGGAAGTGCCATGTGGTGGAGGAAGGGCAAAATGACCATCCAGCCCCTGAAGCTGCCTGAGGGAGCATTACCCAGCCCTTGGCTTAAAAGGTTGAGAACTCCCGTTATAGCAATTCTTCTTTTCACAGATAATACAGCACTTTTTTCCTGGTTGAGAATTGGTCTCAAATACATTTTAAAGGCATTATTTAAATACTGTAAACTTAATAACCTAGAGATAAATTGCCAATAATCAAATATTTTAGTTTTCTCTAAGAACAATCAGTTATATAAATCTAGCTGGCTATTAGATGATAGAGAGCTTGAACAGGTAAAGCACTTTTTCGATTTAAAAGTGATCTTTCCTTTGAATGTACAGTATCTTGGCAACACCAGCAAGATATATATTATTTTGTGCAAAGTAAAAGTGCTGATATAGGCAATTGATAGATTCTACAACATGAAAGGAGATTGTTATGTTCCAGGAGTATTATTAGCATTTAACACAAAAGTAATTCTGGTGATTTTATATGATATAACAGTATGCATTACTGGGGTTTCAGAGAAACATGACCAGCCTCTCTCTTCCTTCTTAAGGAGACTAATGAATATCCCGTGGTATGTGGCAAATGTGTTTTACTGCCAAAGCATGTCTAGCCTTCTTTTTTTAAAAAATAATTTTTATTAATTTTTTAAAGATGACAAAAAGAAATCAAACAACAATACATTTCAATACAATACAAAATACAATACAATACATGTAAAACAAATATCCCAAATAAATAAATAAAAATCCAAAATTTGTTTTCCTTAAATATACCCCTTTACAGATTGAATTCCCAGGTAAGCTTATCATTCAATGCAATTTCCCACATTTCTTTATACCAATGTTCCATTTTTATCAAAAAAAAATCACTCTTCCAGCTTCTTGCAATACATTGTCTTGCTATTGTTAACATAATGGATAACAAATCTTTTTTATTCCTATCAAATAAATCACATTTGCCACATACCACCCTGGCAGGGTGGAGGGACCCCTGCAGCGCCGAACGCCGAGACCACCGCCGGCGTTCCTGGGACCCGCCACGCCTCCAGCTGCCTCCGGCCAGGACTTAAAAGGCCGTTGAGGCAGCGAGACTCTGCTGCCATCTCTTTTGTATTGTATTATTGAGTTATTATTTGCTATTGTATTTTTGCTATATTGTATTTTGTTTGATGTGTTGTGAGCCGCCCTGAGTCGGCATGTGCTGAGAAGGGCGGCATATAAATCAAATAAATCTAATCTAATCTAATCTATCTATATTCAGGTTATCTACAACAGTCAATAAGGCAGTACTTGATCCCATCTTGAGGTTCACTCCATTATTTCTGTGATTTCTTTCTCTATATTTACCTAGAAACCCTTTAACACATTATGACCAGAGATAACACAGAGGAGGCTCGGTGACGCATAATAGATCAGAAACATTTTTTATATCTTCTGAAGAAATCAAGTGAAAAACCTGTATACCGTTTAGGTTTCGGGATTGTTTAATTAATGGATTGAAAGTTACATCCAGGGATCATTTGTGCTCTTGTGAACAAACTTTGAAATTTGATTGTATGACATAACAGTTCTCCGATACTTATGCAACAGGCATAATTTGAATACATTGTGAAGCTAACAGATTTCAGTTAGTGGGGAAAAAACAGATTTCAGTTGATTATGTGGATATATTAAGAGATGACAAGATACAAGATTGATGATTTTAAAACTTTATTCTTTTATTCAAGTGGATTTTCATACTTTTGCCTCTCAAACAGTTTTGCTGCTTTCCCTGTGATTTTACCGTTTGGCCTCGTTTTCATCTGGTTATATATTCTGATTAGTATTCAAATGAAAATTCAATGAATACACCCTTCTTCTTTCTTTGATATCCCTATTTCCAAGCCAGTTCCATCATAATTTTTTCATCTAACTATTCCATGTTATTGATGAGCATTTTTATATGAGATTGAATATTGTCTCTTCAAGGGAGATACAAAGAAAATTATCAGAAGAGAGAGTTTGTCCATGTGACAACATTAGGCTGTTTTAGAGTTTTCCATGAGATTTTATGGAAGGAAAGAACGAGCCCTTATGGAAGAATCTTTATTCCCCAGATGCAATGGGCAGCCATAAGCAACTTCTTCTTTAGGTGCCGTATCTATTCTGGATATTGGCAATCATCAGGGCGATAGTCTTCCTGTTCTTAACTCCTCGGAACAGTTCTTCCGAGGATATGCCACACCAGTCTCTCAGGTTCTTCAGCTATGTCCGTCTACATCTAGGTCCTCTCTTCCCAGGATCTTTCCTTGTAGAGCAAGTTGGAGTATTCTATACTTTATGTTGTTCTTCATGATATGGCCAAGGTATTGGAGCTTTCTTCACTCAATTATCTTAAACAGCTCTTGTTCTTTATCCATCTGGCACAATACTTCTACATTAGTCACATTAGCCATGAACTACAATTCATAATCCTTTTTTCTCAGTTTATTTATCTGATACCTATAGGCTGTCATATTTGTTCAGAAAAGTAAATCTAGATGTATCCTCCCCCCCCAAAAAAGCAAAGTGTCTTCTGCTAATCATTCTGATATTCAGAGGCTGAAACTACAAATTAGCTTAGCTATACAAGCTCTGCCAATATTTGCATGTCTGGTCCCTCTTTTTTACTGTTTGACAACAAATATGTTCCTCCTTTCTTGGGTCTGAAGAACATGTCCAACAGGGAGGTCATGTGCCATCTCAAGAAAGTGAATTATTTGAGTTCTGTGTTCCTCAATCTCTTTTTTGTGGTTTGCTTGAGAACTTTGCTGTGAGTACAAAAAGGTTTGGGTTCTTGTCGACAAGGAAGTCTGGGAACTCACGATAACATAATCACTGTTGTGTATGTCATTGGCATGCATGCCAATTTTGTTTCACTTTAGTTTTGATCAAGACTTACCAAATTTTCAACTTTCAGATGTGGAAGGAAATGACACCTATGGACTTTTCCCATCCTTATGACTGACTGGGTGATCATTTCATTTTAGTTTGGTATTCCAGCAGAATGCAGAACAAGTTGCAAGAACTGACAGATTTGCCCCTCCCTAATTGTGGGGATGATGCCCCCTACCTTGTGGACACTGACAGCATTTGCTTAGGTGTCGAGTGCATGACTGCTTTGATGATTTTCAGGATTGTATGTTTGGTGTCTTGCACGGAAGACAAGAAGGAGCCGCAGTAAGGGCTAAAACACAACTTTATTGCATGGTAGTCAGAGTGAACATGAGGTAATGGTGGACAAAACAGCTCTATTTATAGCACACTGTACATTTTGAATAGTCCGGGTGATAGTTCATGTCCACGTGACGTCATGGATCGTCACACCCATCTTCTCCAGGTGCGGTGCAGGGGAATCTGTATCAAGTGAGCTGGATACTGCTACTGGCACGAACAGTATTGTCCTTAACAGGTTGCTACAATGTGTCATTGATTACTTACAATAGATACAATTGTCGGATACAATCAGTTAAAGGGTACTTGTCACATTCTATTCAGTACATAACATCCCTCCCCCCTAGGTGAGGACGAAGTCCTTTAGCCATTGAGGCTTTCCGCACGTTCGCTTTGGGTGAGGGGTGGCCGCACTTCGGGCCGGAGTTCCTGCATTGGAGGAGCGTGACTTGTTAGCGGTTGGCTGCGAGTCGTGAACCGGGAATTGGGGAGGTCTAGGTGTGGACGTAAACTCCAGGGATGTGAGACCGGGGGCTCCAGGGACTAAAGAAAAACCCCGCTCTTCGCTTGGATGGGTGGGGGACCACTCCGAAAAATCCCCCCGGTCTGCTAACTCAAAATCTAACAACTCCTCGAAATCCCCCTCTTCTAGACTGTTCCTGTTACCCGGTGGGTTAAAAGGATATGGGTTTGTCTCATTTCCCTCCCCCCTGTGGTTTGTGTCGCCCCCTTGGGATAAGTGGGTGGGGGAGAACCCTAATGCTGACTGCTCCATTTGGTCACTCACGTCTTGCCTTCCCACTACTCTACCTCTGAGTTGGTCGGCGTGCCTCCTCCAGAGGAGCCCGTGCCTGTCTCGACATTGTAGGAGACTGGCCCTGTCTGTCCAACCACTATTCCAGGTACCCAAGTAGGGCCGCCAGCCGTGTAGTTTCGGCAATGTACTGGCTGGCCGATCACAAAACTTTTGGTGCCCCCCGTGTCCTCCACCCTGGTTGGGTCTAATCTTGAGAGAATCATGGTGGGTTTCTGCCGCATGAGGAGCTCGGCGGGTGAGAGCCCTGACACTAAGGGGGTTACACGGTACCTTAACAGGAATTGGCAGAGCTGCAGGTTCAATTCCCCGGGGCCCATCCTACGCAGTGCGTCCTTCGTTGTTCGCACCAGGCGTTCCGCTTGACCATTTGTAGCGGGGTGAAAGGGGGCCGCAGTTACGTGACGAATTTTGTTAATCTCTATGAAACCCTCGAACTCCACTGACGTGAAAGTTGTGGCGTTATCGCTCACAAGTACGTCAGGTAAACCGAAACAGCTGAATACCTTGCGTAATTGCTTAATCGTTGCAGCTGATGATGTACTGGCCATTGGAATTACCTCCAACCACTTGGAGTAGGAGTCCACTATTATGAGGAAAAGGGTACCTCTGAAAGGACCCGCGAAGTCCACGTGTAAACGTGACCCCAGACCCCGGGTCATGTCCCATTCTCTGTGCGGAAGTCGGGACTCCTCAGGCCAGGTCCTCTGGCAGCTCTCGCAAGTGCCTACCATGTGCTCTATATCTGTGTCCAGTTTGGGCCACCAGACGTAACTCCTAGCTAGCGCCCTGGAGCGCATGATTCCCGGGTGGCTGATATGCAGCATCTTGAGCACCCGGGACCTCAGAACTTCGGGGATTACTACCCGCTGCCCCCAGAGTAGGCAGCCCCTTTCTAGGGAGAGCTCGTCTCTCTGCCTACCATAAATCCTGAATTCCTCCGTAGGGGAGCTTGCCGGCCAGCCTTTCTGTACCCATGAACTGACTAGGGCCAATGACTTGTCTTTCGCCGTAGCCTTGGCGATCTCAGCTGGCAGAATTGGGGGCTACTCTAGGGCTTCAATCAGGAGCACCTGGTGGTCCTGTTCTACCTCGCACTCGGGGTCCCCTGCCTGTGGGAGGGGTGACCTGGAAAGGCATCGGCATGGCTGATCTCCTTGCCGGGGCGGTAGGTCAGCGCGTACTGGTACGTGTTGAGGAAGATCGCCCATCGCAGCATCCTTGGGGACAAGATCTGCGGGGTTGGCTTATCAGTAGTGAAGATTCCTAAGAGGGGCTTGTGGTCGGTCACGACTTTGAATGGCCTGCCATAGAGAAAGTTGTGGAACTTCCTGGTTCCTGCAACAATCTCTAGGGCTTCCCTGTCAGTTTGCGCGTAGTTGCGCTCTGCCTTGGACAGGGATCTTGAATAATATGCCACTGGGGCTTCTCACCCGCTCTCTAGCACGTGGCAGAGGACTGCCCCCACCCCCACTGGAGAGGCATCACAGATCAGCACAATGGGTTTCTTTGGGTCAAAGTGGGTCAATACAGCCTCGGAAGATAGAAGCTGTTTGAGCCCCCGGAATGCCTGTTCCTGGCTGGTCCCCCCCCCAAGCCACATCCTTTTTGAGTAATCTATGCAACGGTTCTGCTACGGATGCCTTTCCCAGGAGGAAAGAGTGATAGAAATTTAGGAGTCCTAGGAAGGACTGCAGTTCGGCCTTGGTGGTGGTGCGAGGAGCATCTTTAACTGCCGCTACCTTGGACTCTGCTGGTTTTATGCCCTCAGGAGTTATTTGGAAACCCAGAAACTCTATCTCCTCAGCAAAAAACACGCACTTATCCTTTCTCAACCTGAGCCCCGCTTTCTCGGACACTGTTAGTACCCGGTCTAACCTCTTGGCCAATTCCTGTTCCCCTCCCGCTGTTATCAGAATGTCATCAAAGTAAGGGAAAACACCTGGGAGCCCTTTCAACAATTTTTCTACGAGGGACTGAAAGATCCCCGGAGCCGAGTTTACGCCGAATTGGAGGCGCGTCACTTTGAAAGCTCCCTTGTGGGTAACAATTGTCTGTAGCTGGGGTTACCGACAATTGCTGGTATGCCTGGGCCAAGTCTAGTTTGTCGAAACACCTCCCTCCATGCAAGGTGCTAGCAGGTGGCTTACCACCGGCACCAGATATGCATTTGGGCAAATTGCCTTGTTAATCATGCACTTGTAGTCGGTGCAGATTCTGACCTCCCCGTTAGCCTTAAGTGCCGTAACAATGGGGGTTTCCCACTTGGCGGAGTCCACTGGCACCAAAATCCCCTGACTCACCAGTTTGTCCAGTTCAGTCTCTATTTTGTCCTTTAGTGCAAAAGGCACTCTTCTTGGCTTCATCCTTATGGGTCGAATGTCGGGGTCCAATTCGAGGGAAACTGGGGAACCTTTGAACTTCCCTAGCCCCTTCTCAAAAATGGCAGGGTGTGCATTACACACCTCCGTGATCGGGTCAGCCTGCATGGCGTGTATGCCTCCAATGAAAACTCCTAGGGGCCCGAACCACTGTGTACCCAGGAGACAGCAGGACCCTTCCTTTAGAACTACTAGAGGCAACTGTGCGGAGTGCCTTTTAAACTGCACCTTGAATTCTCCCACCCCCAACACTGGTATACTCTTGCCCTGAAGTCCCGCAAATTAGTCTTAAGGGCCTTCAGCTTGGGGTGTGACTTTGGGGGAATGTGCAGAAATTCCCTGTGGGAGATGATGGAGTACGACAACCCCGAATCTATCTCCATCCTTATTGGGACCCCCTGTACCAGTACCTCAACAAAAAACCGGGGCCGCCGCAACTGCATGCTGTGGACCACCTGGTCGCGGTCTTCGGGAACCCGTCGAGATGCGTGGTGCTCTTGGGGCTCGTCGTTGAAGATGTGCCTGACCCCGTCTGCCTTTCATTGGGGCCGTTCCGCCTGGCCCTTGCCGTCGTCCCGATGCCACCTGCAGACCCTTGCGATGTGCCCGTGCCGCCCGCAGTTGTGGCACTCCGCCTTCCGGAATGGGCATCGACTCTGGTCATGGGATGCCCCGCATCCGTCGCAGCGGCAGTCCTCTCTGGCGCAGTCTCGAATCTCAGGCCTCCTCTGCACCCGTTGCATGTCCTCGCTGAAGTCGGAGGTGGATGTGGTGGACTCGGAGGGCACCTGCTCTCAGCCATGGGAGGAGCAGCTGTGGACTGGGACTGCCGGTGGGGCCCCCCCAACCGTGGCGGTCCTGGCCCGGTACACCCGTTCGCCTTGTTGCACTGACTCGGTGGCTTGGGCGATGCGCAGGACATGCTCAAACGAGATGCTCTCGTCTTTGGCCAGTAGTTTTTTCCTGTCCCCCTCATCTCGCAGGCCCAGCAGGAGCCTGTCTCTCAGCACCTCGCTCAGGGATGCTCCCCACCGGCACGGCATGGCAGCCACCCGCAGGGCTGCCACAAAGTCTGCCACGGACTCACTGGCCCTCTGGCACCGCTGCTGGAATGCCAACCTTGCCGGGAACACTGACACTTTTGGGCAAAAGTGTTTCCTCAGCTTGGCGAGGATCTCATCTAGGGGCACAGTCCTGAGCGGTCTTGGCGTCAAGAGGTTGGTGGCCAGTTCCAAAGTCTCTAGGCCGCACTGGGCCAGTAGGAATGCCCGGCGCTGGGCTTCCTCCTCGATGCCTTCGAGGTCCATAGCGTAGAGGAACTGCTGCTCGTAGAGTTCTCATTTCTCTGGCTTCGTGGTGTCAAAGGGCGTGATGTTCACTTTTCGGGACGCCATCCCATCCTCGTCGCCAATTTGGTGTCTTGCACAGAAGACAAGAAGGAGCCGCAGTAAGGGCTAAAACACAACTTTATTGCATGGTAGTCAGAGTGAACATGAGGTAATGGTGGACCAAACAGCTCTATTTATAGCACACTGTACATTTTGAATAGCCCGGGTGATAGTTCATTGGTCACTGTCCGCGTGACGTCATGGATCGTCACACCCATCTTCTCCAGGTGCGGTGTGGCAGGAAGGTTTCCCGCCCTTCAGGTATTCAGGGGAATCTGTATCAAGTGAGCTGGATACTGCTACTGGCACGAACAGTATTGTCCTTAACAGCTTGCTATAATGTGTCATTGATTACTTACAATAGATACAATTGTCGGATACAATCAGTTAAAGGGTACTTGTCACATTCTATTCAGTACATAACAGTATGTCTTCTCTTCCTCTCCTGAGTGGAGTGCAAATCTAGTAGCAAACCACACGTGGAGGTGATCTAGTGAATCAGTGGGGACTTGGTGAATCAATACCTCCATCGGTACTGTTGAATGGGCCTACTCCAGTTACAACACACTACTGGATTTCAGCCAATATGTCGCTGCATTTTTCATGCTGTCAGCAACTACCATACAACACACTTTACCTACAAATGAACTGTTAGTGAAGGAATTATGCACAATAGTGTGGAACATAATTACTTTTCTAAGCAGTATTGTTTGTTTTGGCTCTTTTTGTCCAGCCTGAATCAAGAGTTATGTGCAACACAGCCAGTAGATAGCTTGCTGTTGTCAAACAGATCAGTGTGTGCAAGTATCTTTTTACTGCATAGTATTTTACAGTTAGTTTATGCACTGTTTTGTTGTTCGTTATTCAGTCATATTGGCGAGTCTTTGCGGCCAGTGTTGCACTGTGGCCGGTTCTAGCAAACTGGTAGTAGAAATTCCAGGCCATACCCACTTTGCTGGCTACCCCCACCTCTCGGCCCCTCCCTCCCAGTGCCGCATCCCATTTGCCTTGCCCAGGGCCGAAGGCGCACTTTCATCTCCTCACTTCCCTTGCGCCTTCGGCCCTGGGTGAGGCAAATGGGACACATTTCTGGTGGCGCTGAGAGGAGGAGGGCAGCCAGCACTAGGCCACCAACCCGCCCCGCTCACCTCCCAGCAGCGCTGCTGCTCTGGGACTCCTCCATCCTCCTCATGTCCGCGAAGAAAGAGAGCAAGGTAGGTTTCTTTCTTTTCTTCTTCTTTTTTTATTGGGGAGGGAGGTGTTTAAGCCCACGCCCACAGATAGCCACGCCCACCGAGTGGGTAGTAAAAATTTCTACAGGGCATCACTGTTTGCGGCCCCATTGACCACCACACACCAGGCTCTTCTGTCATCCGCCATCCTCCGGAGTCTGCCCAGATCTACGCCCACTGCACCAACGATGCTGCCTAGCCATCTCACCCTCTGCCGTCCCCTTCTCCTTTTGCCTTAGATCTTTCCTAATATCAGGGTATTCACCAGTGAGTCTTCTCTTCTCATTTAGTGGCCAAAATACTTGAGCTTCAGCTTCAGTATTTGTTGTTCCAAGGAGCAGTCAGGGTTGATTTCCTTCAGAATGGGTTGATTCGATCTCCTCGCAGTCCAGGGGACTCTCAAAAGTCTTCTCCAGTACCACAGTTCAAAGGCATCTATTCTTCTGTGCTCAGCCTTCCTTATGGTCTAGCACTCACAGCCATACATTGCTACTGGGAAGACCACCGCTTTAACTATGCAGACTTTTTCTTCTTATTTCATCTTTTTATTTCATGGCTCCAGTCACCGTCTGCAGTGATCTTAGATCCTAAGAAGATAAAGTCTGTCACTGCTTTCATTTCTTCCCCTTCTATTTGCCAGGGAGTAGTGGGGCTGGATGTTATGATCTTGGTTTTTGTTTTTTAATGTTGAGTTTCAAGCCAGATTTTGTACTTTCCTCTTTTACCCTCATCAAGAGACTCTTTAGATCTTCTTCACTTTCTGCCATTAGGATAGAATGGCACATTATTCACTGTTACTTGAGATCAATTAAATTATAATGAAACCTGTTAAATTACTGTGTAATGAAATGGTTCATAAACAAGAAAAACAAACATTAGAAACAAGAACCATCCTGTATTACAAGATGAATCAGGAAGTCTAGCAGAATAACAGTATCAGTACAGACTTCCTGAAAATTGTAAAAGGGAAAGAGACATATAAATTTATTTGATGGGAATTTCTACTGTGGCTTAGAGGTTAAGATGCTGAACTTGATGACTGGAAGGTCAGTAGGTCAGCAGTTTGAGACCCGAGTGCTGTATGATGGAGTGAGCTCTTGTTGTCTGTCCCAGCTCCTGCCAACCTAGCAGTTCGAAAGCAAGAAATTGCAAGTAGATAAATAGGTACCACTTTGGTGGGAAGGTAAACAGCATTACGTGCACTCTGGTGTTTAGTCATGCCTGTCACATGTCCACAGAGACGTCTGCAGATGTAGATAACGCTGGCTCTTTGGCTATAAACAGAGATGAGCACTGAAACCTAGAGTCGAATACGACTAGCTTTCAAGCAAGAGTGACCTTGACCTTGACCTTGACCTTTACCAGGCAGCCTTGGTTTCTATTTTGGATCCTTTGTACAATACAAACACAAAGGCACACCTGAGCTTGATAATACCTTCCATAGTTAGATGCCATACACTAGTTCTCCTCTCCCTGTTACTGTTTCTTTGGCCGTTCCAGAACATCTCTCAACCAGAGAGCAGGTTTGGGCAGCTCCAATCTCAACCTCAGCTTTCCTTGTTGGCTTCTGGGCTTTCCTCTCCCACAAGATGAGCTGAGCCCAACTCAACAGGTGGTTACATGCCACCATTGGGCAGGGCTTGGGAGGTGGGGACTCGAATGTCAAGGTTGATGAGTAACAAGGCCAGCGAGTCCCAGCAAGCTCTACAAGACAGACGTGCTAGGCCAGGCTGGTGGGAAAGGTTGTAGTGCCTCTGTAGAGGCAGATCACAGAACTGAAAAAATAAAGTGAGTGAGCAAGGCTGGGAAAAACTAACAGGTCTCTTGATGGATATTGGGCTAGGAGTAGTTGGGCAACCTTGGATTTTTCTGGCCAACCAGTAAAACCTCTTCCAGACCGTGGTATTTATATATACAATACAAGTATGCTTACTAAGGTAAGGGACTGTGATGGCTTCGTGGTTAAGATGCTGAACTTGATGACTGGGAGGTCAACAGGTCAGTAGTTCGAGACCTGAGTGTTGCATGATTGAGTGAGCTCCTGTCGTCTGTCCCAGCTCCTGCCAACCTAGCAGTTCGAAAGCAAAAAACAATGCAAATAGATAAATAGGTACCACTTTGGTGGGAAGGTAAACAGCGTTCTGTGCACTAGTCTAGTCATGCCTGGCACATGACTACGGAAACATCTGCAGAAACAAACAGCATTGGCTCTTTGGCTATAAACAGAGATGAGCACTGAACCCTAGAGTCGGATATGACTGGCTTTCGAGTAAGGGCAACCTTTACCTTTACTATACAGTACTTACTAAGGGTACTCGGTGTGGTGAAGTGGCTAGAGTGATGGACTAGGACTCTGAAGACAAGGGTCGTAAACTGCACTCAGCCATGAAAACACACTGGGAGAATAAAACCAGTAAAACAACCACCCCTCCTCCTCCTCCTTCCATGACTAGGCTAGACATGAAACTGCCAAATAAAGGCACCTTTTGGTGAGTTCATTCTGCAGTTTCTTTCGCCTGACCTAATGTGAGAAAGATTATCCGGCAACACAAGGTTGCTGTTACCAGTGTACGCCTGATTGTGGTTCAAAAATATCACAATCTTCAAGGAGGCTCTTTCTGTGTAACCCAGATCACCCCTTAAATACATCACATACCTTGAAAACCTTATTAGAGTTGTTATAAGTCAGTTCCGACAACAAATGCCTACTCAATACCAGTTTATTAAATTTCTATTTGTTTAAGAACCACAGCTTTTCCAAAAGAAAACTGGTAACTATATTCTGTTGATGTGCACAGGTAGTTTGTCAACACTAGCACTATACCCTGTCATAGAAACAATAACCAATGTCCTACCTTTCTCAGGAACATATACAACATCACAGAATAAGAATATCCTAAAATCTGTATTATACAGATTATTAGGTTCATCAAAAGAATGAAATAGATTCCTGGAACACAGAAGAATAAGAAAGCTATTTTGAGATGTTATAAGTTGGCTTTTGTAAGAGGTATTATGCTATAACTAACCATGCAGAATTTACTTGCTTTGTAGTACTCTGTAGTTTGCTGTCAGATTTTTTAAAAAAATCAAACTTCCTCCTACCTTATATACCATTTATGTGTCTCTGTGCAGGACAAACACAACTAGAGTTCAAAAATACAACAGCATTGATCCATATCAACAAACCCAGAACAGCTTTTCTGGTAAAGTTATTTGCTCTTAATTGTCCATTCAAAACTAAACTACCTTTGAGTGTTTTGCATCGCAGGAGGAATAGTTTGCAACTATAGTTCCTGAGAAGTCCAGCTTGCCTCTTGTGGGGCAGTTTGGGTTCATTCATTTGTGGGTTATTGTCTGAAGGAGAAACATCCTAAATGATCCTTTGCCCATATGGTGAAGCAAATGATGGGCCAGTTCACCATATGAACAAAGAAACACTTCCTCCGCTCCTCTGTGGGTGGGCAGGGAAAGTGTAATTTCCCCACTCCTACCCAACGGTTGTTGCACTGCATTGTTAGGAGTGTTTAAAAAATTTCTCAATTTTTCCTTTTATTATCTGTGAGCAGTTTTTCAATTTGTGATAAAAGAAAAAATGGAGGAATCTCACACACATCCATGCTATGCTACAATGAACGGCTTGGAATAGGACATAACTACACTTTCCTTGCTCCTCTGCAGAGGAATAGAAGAAATGTTTCATTCAAACATCCGATACAGTATATTGAATTGGCGCATTAAACCCCTCCACAGCATACCAAATGCTCACCCTGGAAGCACCCTTGGATGGCTGCAAGCCTCTCTTACATGCTGTTCTCATTTATCTGTGCACTGTTGATGTTGCTGCTGCTGCTGCTGCTGCTGTTGTTAGTATCATTATTATTCCTCAGAGAGCATTAGTATTCTAGGAGCTACAGTTGGGAAAAGTGTTTCAAGTAGCTAAGACTCTGACTAGAAGGCGGCAGGTCAGCAGTTCAATACCCGAGTACAGTACTGCAGGACGGAATGAGCTCCCATCTTTGTCCCAGCTCCTGCCAACCTAGCAGTTCAAAAGCAAGAAATTGCAAGTAGATAAATAGGGACCACCTTGGTGGGAAGGTAAACAGCGTTCCATGTGCTCTGGTGTCTAGGCATGCCTGCCACATGACCACGGAAACGTCTGCAGAAGCAGACAGCACTGGCTCTTTGGCTATGAAACAGAGATGAGCACTGAACCCTAGAGTCAGATAAGACCGGCTTTCGAGCAAGGGTGACCTTTACCTTTACCTTTAGGCAAGATAACTTGTGTATTTGCAAAGCATCTTGGATTATGTGATACATTTCTTTATACACAGAGAAATACAGCGTATGCTCTGTAATATGCCTCTCAAAGAACCACTCACTTTCAAGGTTGGAGACCCTATTTTGCCTGCACTGCAATGTTGTTTTGAAGTACTCCCCTTTACTTTCTTCGTGAAAATGTGTGGCTGCTGTTCAAAAGGAGAGAGAATGAATTGAAAGGTTATACAGTGGTACCTCACTTACCACAGGATGTGTATAATGTGTTCCACAGGATTGCTCTATAAGTGAGTTTGCTCTTTAAGCGAAACACCATTGTAAGTCACCAGTTGAGAAGTGATGCGTTGCAAAAAAATTTACTACCCCACCATGGGTGTGGCTAACTCTGTGGGTGTGGCTAACTCTGTGGGACACGCCCACTTGGCCTCCCTACACCATGGCCTGGGGTAGGGACGTGGCCGTGGCTGGCTAAGTGGGCGTGGCCTGGGGGACTATCCGCTACCGGTGCCCGGGCACCTCTGGGCACCTGTAGCAGCGTAACATAGTTGTTAAGCGAGTTTTTGTTTGGTTTTAGTTGTTAAGCGAGGCAACCATTCAGAGAAAATTCTGCTCTTTAAGCGAATTAGTCTCTCAGCGAGGCGCTCTTTATGCGAGGTTTTACTGTATATGGGGACATTACAGGATCAAGGTATGAAATGGTGCATATAGGCCAGGTAGCCCAGGCAGTTAGAATCAAACCTGCAAAACCCCATTCAGGGTCCTGTTTCTCTTCTCACTGCGATAGAATGATGGATGGATGTGGAAAGTTGACTGGATGCAGGGACGAATAGTTTCTTTGCTCAGAACTATATACTACTTAAGCAGCCACTTCCACGCTGTGCCACTGCCAAGATGAATGGGCACAGAAGAAGTTATGTAGTCAAAAATGTTAATTCTGATTGTGGTGGGGAACTCTTCAAATGTCTCTTGAATTGTATCCTATTTCTAGTAATTGATGGATGGCAGTGAGGAACACGGTTTTAGAAAATGTGGGCTATATATGGGTTAGCATGAAATTTAAAACTGGGTGTGTGCATATATCTCGCCCTGTTCCTTTTGCAGGTGGAGGCATGTTAGAAGAATATACTCCTTGTTATGTTCAGATAAAAAGACAGATTTTAGGAGTGGAACAGTAAAATACATTTCTTTTTAGAAAAATATTTTTATTAAATTTTCAAAAATAATACAAACAATAAAAGAACATCAAAATTACAAATATAAAGAAACTTACATATATAAAATTAGAATTACATATATATGTAAAATTAAACATCAACAAATCGAAACCACATTGTTTATAATATATGCTATTTCAAATCAAACCAATAAGGTATGGTTTCTATGCCTCATTTTCCAATAATGTTTTCTAATATAAAGACAAAACAAAGAACAACAACAAGATAAACAAAAACAAAAATAAAATACTAATCACCCGGGGTTATTTACAATGGACTGGAGAGCTCGGAGATATTCATTGAGATTTTTCCCAAAAAATCTTGTGATCAGGTACAGGTCTTTGCAAATCATTCCCCCTCAGTGAGTAATCCACAAAAGCTTGCCAAAGTAAAATACATTTCTACCTGTTGTTCCCCATCCTATCTCTATTGGTCTGCTTCTCATCTACCTCTGAGTATGCGTGAAATTTGGAAAACATTTTATCTCACCAAGAGCCCTAAAGAGACAAAAGCAGAGGGAGAAGCTGTTGAAATTAGTATCAGTAATAATGGGTCAGTTAATGCCATATTTATGTTTAAAGGTAAAGGTAAAGGTTTCCCTTGCTCGAAAGCCAGTCATATCTGACTCTAGGGTGCAGTGCTCATCTCTGTTTCTAAGCCGAAGAGACAGCGCTGTCTGCTTCTGCAGACATTTCCCTGGTCATGTGGCAGGCATGACTAGACACCAGAGGAGCGCACGGAATGCTGTTACCTTCCCACCAAAGTGGT
Organism: Bradypodion pumilum; assembly: GCA_035047305.1. NCBI lineage: Eukaryota > Metazoa > Chordata > Lepidosauria > Squamata > Chamaeleonidae > Bradypodion > Bradypodion pumilum. The sequence goes on from JAWDJD010000008.1 coordinate 14,161,789, forward strand.
CCCTATTTATCTACTTGCAATTTCTTGTTTTCAAACTGCTAGGTTGCCAGGAGCTGGGACAAAGATGGGAGCTCATTCCGTCCTGCAGTACTCGGGAAACTTTGGATTATTTCTGTATCATTTCTTGCAATCCAACCAGAGATTTTCCTTGTGGAAGAAGAACAAGCAAACAAGACAGGAGCTGGATAAGAGCACTGCCATGCTCTTGCGCTGCCCAAACTACATAATTTCAGTCAAGATAATTTTCAGATTGCATTATATTTTTCAAGTTTATGCCTAAAAGGTAACAAGGCGTGACTAAAATGACTCAAACATGTAATTGTGAATGGGCTGAGTGAGTGTTCTTTACACATATGTACAGTGTCAAGGAGTAAGAACTTGAAAATATTATTTTTTGGGTGTGTGGGGCACAGGTTCCAGAATAATTTGGCCATCATGGCCAGTGAGGAACTGTGGTAGTCTTTGACCAGCCCTCTGGAACCTCCTTCCAACAGAATTGAGGCTACAGACAGAACTGCTGCCCTTCAGGAAAAGTCTGGAAACCTGGCTGGCAGGGCAGGTGTGGGGCCTTAATGGAAATACGGCTCCAGCCAGTTGGCTCATCCCCAGTTAGTACTTAGTTAATATCCCTCCCTTTGTGTTGTTGTATCATTTTGGAGTGGTCTTCAGTAACAGATCCTTGCACTGCATAGTCTTTAAGGTAAAGGTAAAGGTTTCCCTTGCTCGAAAGCCAGTCGTATCCGACTCTAGGGTGCAGTGCTCATCTCTGTTTCTAAGCTGAAGAGCCAGCGCTGTCTGCTTCTGCAGACGTTTCCGTGGTCATGTGGCAGACACCGGAGCGCACGGAACGCTGTTACCTTCCCACCGAAGTGGTCCCTGTTTATCTACTTGCAATTTCTTGCTTTCGAACTGCTAGGTTGGCAGGAGCTGGGACAAAGACGGGTGCTCATTTCCGTCCTGTAGTACTCGGGAATCAAACTGCTGACCTTCCACTTCCCAGTCAGTGACTTAGCCACTTGAGCCACTGCAGTATAGTCTTTGCTAATTCCTTAATTGCTGCCCTTCCATATCTCAGTCTTTTTCTGATTTCTCAGATGGAGTTCCCATTGGGATTGAAGATTGAACCAAGGTATACAAAATCTTTCACTGTTTCAATTTCTTCAATGTTAGTGGTAAACAGTGATGCACTGCAGCAGGTTCTGCAGAACCAGTAGCGGAAATTTTCCCAGGCCATGCCCACTTAGTTGGCCACACCCACCTCCATAGCCCATAATGCAGGATGTTTGGCCACACCCACAGATTTGGCCCCAACCACAGATTTGGCCAGCCCACAGAGTAGGTAGTAAATTTTTTTGCAGTGCATCACTGGTGGTAAAGTTTGTACAGTTCTTCTGTAGTCATGGCTCTTGTCTTCTTAATGTTCAACTGCAGCCCTAACTTGGCACTTTCTTCTTTCATTTTCATTGAAAGTCATTTCAACCAATTGCTATTTTCTGCCAGTAAGATGATGTCATCTGTACATCTGTTTTCATTATGTACACCAATGCAAACAATAACCCAAGGTATAACTTTTGAAAGGAGCTCTTATTCTCATATGTTAATTGTGTGAGCGAACTAAGAACTCAGTGTCAATTTGATTTACTGTATATACAGTATAGGAGGTTTATTACATTGTTACACTATTTGTAATCAATTTTCTTATTTGTGTAATCAAAAATAAAAGAAAGGACAGTGCTACAGGTTGCATCTTCCAAGATATGAAACAAGGTAGCACGAACAGATCTGGATCAGTTGCCTGCTCAGATCTTGTCTTCATTTACAATCTACTTGCACAGCTTTAATTAAAGTAAACATTTATCAAGATGCCATAAATCTTCAGTGTTCATGGGAAGAAACCAAAAACCCACTTCTAGAACTTCCAGTTACAGTATATAGTAAAGGTAAAGGTTACCCTTGCTCGAAAGCCAGTCGTATCCGACTCTAGGGTTCAGTGCTCATCTCTGTTTACAGCCAAAGAGCCAGCTCTGTCTGTGTTTTGCAGACATTTCTGTGGACATGTAGCAGGCATGACTAGACACCAGAGTGCACGGAACATTGGTTACCTTCCCACCGAAGTGGTACCTATTTATCTACTAGCTTTTATGGATCAAGTCTATTTAATCTGAAAATTAGAATATAATAAAATATAGTGGTTAGTCTTTAAGGTACGAGCTGGAAACAACATAGTTAGCTTGACATAGTTGTATGAACCTCAGTGGATCCTTTAGTACAGGGGTTCCCAACCTAAGGCCTGTGGGCTACATCCGGCCCACAGTGCCATTTCATGTGCCCCCCACCCCTCCAAGGGCATTCAAGAAACAAAATGGCTGTCCCTTTGAACATGTTGAGACAAAATGGCCACTCCCATCATTCAGGTAGGGCAAAATGGCCATCCGGCCCTCAAAGCTGACTGAGAGAGGGTGACCCGGCCCCCAGCATGAAAAGGTTGGGAATCCTTGCTCTAGTAGTATCAATACTTCACTCTCAGCCTACCTCACAAGATTGCTATGAAAATTAAAAGTGGCCATGTATTCCAGCTAAAGGCAAGATTTTGTTGTTCAGTTGCACAGTCGATTCCGGCCCCCTGCGACCCCATGGACCATTGCACGCCAGGCACCCCTATCCTCCACCATAGAAATGTAAGAAATGAATACATGCAATTATCCCGGATAGGTCTTTTCTCTTTTGCCTCAGGTTATCTTCCTGTGAGACTTCCTTACAGGGATACCTAGTGATCTCATTGAGTTCTGGTTTTACCCAAAGGGTACAGTGGTTGCACAGTGGTTAAACTGCTGTATTGCAACCAAAAGGTTTTGAGTTTGATCCTGACCAAGGCTCAAGGTTGACTCAGCCTTCCATCCTTCCGAGATTAGTAAAATGAATACCCAGCATTTTGGGAGCAAAATGCTAATTAACTTGTGAACCACCCAGAGAATGCACTAATCCATAAAATAAATAAATAAATAAGTGCAAGCAGGCAGTATATAAGTGTGGCTGCTTTGATTGATTGCTTTATGATTGGTTTACATTTGCTTTAACTCTACCCACTGTCCATTACTACCTTAGCAGGGAGGTAACCTTCTTCTTGATAATGCTAACCAATTCCTGCAGGTGGGATTAAGTTCTTTTCTGGAGTGTAGGATCGCGTGTGAAATCAGGAAAGGGGATACTTTTACTTGTCTCAAACTGGCAGTATCTTCCTTTTCATAGGGAAACACAAAAGCAGTATCAAAATTTACTTGCAGGCTGATTCAGTTTCATATTCTACCTTTCCACTCAACAATGCTCCTGTTTCTCTGCAGCTGAAGAGAGAGGCCAGTATTCTGTTCAATATTTATGTGTGCAGAGCCCTGAACACTGAAACTGTCACAGCAATCTGATGAGGTGCCACTCATGGGCAGTTTCGTGCTTGATTGTGCGTCTCCGTTTGGCTGCAGCAGTTTCTGCAGTTGTAATTCAGAGCTGAATCTTGGCTATACAGTATACCCACCCCCACAATCTGCAAACTAGCAGTGTTTCTTTTGCGGTTGGTCACATGGAGGTGAAATGCAGGTTTTATGGGCAAGGATGATTCCTTGGACACTCAAGTCTGCTGGAACTAAGTTCTTCTAAAATTATCATGATTCCAGCTCTAATCACACTTTATCTGAGTTTATAGGGTAAAGATTTCCCTTGCTCGAAAGCCAGTCATGTCCAACTCTAGGGGGTGATGTTCATCTCAATTTACAGCCAAAGAGCCAGCGCTATCTGTGTCTGCAAACATCTCTGTGGTCACGTGGCAGGCATGACTAGAAGCTGGAACACATGGACTATTGTTACCTTTCCCACCAAAGTGGTACCTATTTACTTACTTGGAATGTCTTGCTTTCCCACTACTAGGTTGGCAGGTGCTGGGACAGATGACAGGTGTTAACTGTTGCGTAGCACTTGGGTCTTGAACTGCTTGCCAACCTTCACGGTCATCAACCTCAGCGTCTTAACCACTAAGCCAGTGTGGCCCCTTATCTTAGTTTATAGTTTAACCCAGATAGACAAATGCATCCTGATTTGGCTTTGTGGGTGATGGTAGTATTTTTGAGATGTAAAAGAACAGTTTGCAAGAAATGCTGTTGAGACACCCTTCCCATGTCCCAATTTAAACTTAACATACACAGGAGTAGGCCTTTGAATTTTGCTGAGATTCTTGTCCCTATCACTTCTGCCACTTTCCAATTTCTGTATCCCTGTTGTTGACACAAATAGTCACAGTGCTTCTCCTCTAACAGATCTGGCTCCATTGAAATGCTAGCCTTGGATCATCCCCACAGAGGCTAGGAAACCTCTTTTGATTTGAGAGCCAAATTCAATTTCAGATGAGTTTGGAGGCAGTGGCTGCATTTTATCGGTGGCCATGACCCAAACGTAAAAGGGTGGGAACAAAATTCCAACATATTTAATGCTGAAGCCCTTATTCACTGTAACAAAGAATTATGAGAGACATTACAGCAACTTTTTTGAGTGAGGGAAACATACAAAAACTGAGAAGCCAATCAATGATGGTGTAATGAGGAAGGCGGATAGATGTGACTTTCTATATCAGGGGGTTCCCAAACCTTTCAGGCTGCAGGCTGGTCACGTGGTTCAGTGGTCGCGTGGTTCCTCTCACCGGAAGCAGAAGTAAAACATGCCCGCGCATGCAAAAAACGCTGCTGTAAATGCACCCAGGGCTGTCATAAACACGTTTTGCGCATGTGTGGGCGTATTTTACTTCCGCTTCTGGGAGTGGTGAGGGTGGTGTGGGCCGAAAGATTTGACACTGTGGGCTGGATCCGGACTGTGGGCCATAGTTTGGGATCCCTGTTCTAGATACTTTACAGGGCTAATGTGAAACCAGGCTCCTCAATCCTGGAGTAGATGATACTGTGCTAGAGAGACCATAGGGGCTTTAGCTCAAAGGCCACATGCTTTGCATGCCAAATGTCTTCAATTGAAGTTAGGTACAGATGAAAAAGACATCTGTCACATATCTTAGAGCAGGGGTTCCCAACCTTTTCATGCCATGGGACTGAACACTCCCTCTGGACAGCTGAGCGGGCCTGACCATGCCCCCAGAAGCAGAAGCGGGCATGTTTACGACAGCTGTAAATGCACCCACTTCTGCGTTTATGACAATTATGGGTGGGTGCATTTACACATGCACAGGTGTGTTTTATGGCTGGCATAAATTCATCCACTTCCACTTCTCGGTGCAGGGGCAACAGGCCAGACGAAAGGGTGCCATGAGCTGAGTCCAGCCCACAGGCCGTAGGTTAGGAACCCCTGTCTTAGAGAGTTACCTGGTGCTGATCAGCATAGTTTGCTAACAGTTAAGCAAAACAGACAAGTGGTCAGCTTTCTCTGTTTTTCCCCATGTTCATCTATGCATTGCCAGAAACACCTCTACATAGAGAGAAATATAAGCAGACAAATACTCAGTAGATGTCTGGTACACACATGTGTGAATACAGTGGAACCTCGTTTAACATAATTAATGCGTTCTCCAGGATATTTCTTTAACCGAATTTCCCATAGGAATGCATTGAATGCAATTTCCCATAGGAATGCATTGAAAACCAAAATATATTAACCAAAATACATTGACCAAAACGTGGTTTCTCATAGGAATGCATTGAAAACCAATTAATCCGTTCCAAAAAATCCGTTAACCGAGCCACTATTTTCTATCGATTTCCTTTTGTTATGCGATTTTTTTATGTTAACTGAGCTGTTTGTTAACTGAGGTTCCTCTATACAGTATGCAGAATGGTTGTGAGTCAGCTGTCTGGGATTCTGACGTTTACACACTTGATTAGAAAAAAGCCAGTTTAGAATCTAAATCTCTTTTAAAAATATTTAATGATAAGAAACAATTTTTATACTATTCAGTATTTAAACAAGAAGATGAAAATGTTTGATGTATATTGAGAATAACCATGAGCCTTTTGGCTCCATACGAATTATGGGCTGCAACCCTATACACATTATGGGCTTATACACATTATAAACAGACATGGTTTGGGATTGCATAGAAACCCTAATCTCCCCCTTTCTTTTCCTTTTCCATTTACTCTTTTTTTCTTTAGCCACTGAGGCTTTTTTTTTGTAGGCAACAGCTCGTCTGCCTCAATGCATGGAATCTTCTTTAGATTTTCTTTACACATAGCCTGCATTTCAAAGATAACAGGTTGCTAGGAAGGAGGAAGGGATTTGAAGTGCTGAAAGAGCCACACCAATCCTCACAACTTTATCAGTCAGTATTCTCTCTCTCAATATATGCGTACAGTATATGTATGCTATGGTGGCTTAGTAGTTAAGACGCTGATCTTCACAGGTCAGCAGTTTGAGACCTGACTGCTGTGCAACAGAGTGAGCTCCTGTAGACTGTCTTAGGTCCTGCAGTTTGAAAGCAAGAAATTGCAAGCAGATAAATAGGTACCGCTTTAGCGGGAAAGGTAACAGCGTTCCAATGCACTCCTGCATCTAGTCATACCTGCCACATGTCCATGGAGACGTCTGCAGACACAGATAACACTGTCTCCTTGGCTGTAAACGGAAATGAGCACCGATCCCTAGAGTCAGATATGATTGGTTCTCGAACAATGGCGACCTTTACCTTTACCTTAGGGATGTGGGTGTTTGCTTAAAAATTAATCATTCTGGCAACCTAAACGATCTGAAAAGGGTTTGCACCCAAATGCCAATAAACTTTGGTTGGAAACTTCTAAAATTGCCCATCCATTATTATTATTATTTTTAAAAAGTTAAAAACCATGAGCGAGGCTTCTTCTTCCTCTTTGTCTAGGCCAGACGTGAAACTGCCAAAATGAAGGCACCTTTTGGTGAGTTCATTCTGCAGCTCCTTTCGCCAGACCTAGTGTGAGAAAGATTGAGCAATAGCAATTACACTTATCTACCACCCCATAGTGCCTAGTGCACTCTCTGGGCGGTTCACAAGGTAATTAGCATTTGCCCCCAACCTACTGGGTACTCATTTCACTGACTTCGGAAGGATGGAAAGCTGAGTTAACCTTGAGCCCCGAGAAGGGGGCGGCAGAGGATGAGATGGCTAGATGGCATCATTGACACAGTGGGAGTAGATCTGGGCTGGCTACAGAGGATGGCAGATAACAGAGGAGCCTGGCGTGTGGTGGTCCATGGGGTTGCAAAGGGCAGGACTAGACTGTGCAACAGAACAACGCAACCTGGTCAGGAGTGAACTCCCAACCTTTGGGCTGCAGTCCAGAACTTTATCCACTGTGTCACCAAAGTTCCATCTTCTTGACTTCTTGTCCTATTTTGCCCGGCGCCACAAGCCCAGGCGTGTGTGTGTGTGTGTGTGTGTGTGAGAGAGAGAGAGAGAGAGAGAGAGAGAGAAAGAGAAAGAGAAAGAGAAAAGAAACTAATACCTTTTTTGGATCACTAAATTTTTAAAAAAACATTGTGAGCTTTCGTGATTCAAAGTCACACCTTCAGGCACGCAAAGGTAGTGAAAACACCTATGAAAGTCCAAATGTTCGTGGCATGGTGGTGTATGGTGGTGTATGCTGGGCTCTGTTCTTAAAAATAAATGCGAAGTAGTAGTCCAGTCCACCATGCCAAGAAACATTCGGACTTTCATTGATGAATATTTGGGCAAAATGGTCTTTTTAGGAGTCAAATATTAAGAATATTATGATGAAAGGATTAATGAATGTATGGAAGATGGTAGAAAAGGATTTGGTCCCAAATGTCTCTCCAATATTGGAAATATTAGATATGGTGAATTTTCCAATTAATATAAATGAGGAGATAAAGGAGATTTTGAGGAAGAATGAGGTTATCCTGTTGAAGAACTGGTTTCGGATATGTAGAAACGAAGCTAGTAGGGAAAAATTGTTTGAGCAATTAAAAATTAATTGGTTTCAAAGATTGAGGATTATTAAATGGAATAGTAAATATATGAGTGAATATGATTTGGAAAGAGAAAAGACGGAATTTGAAGAGCTGATTCTAAAAGTTAGAAAAGGTGATATAAATATTAAGGGATTAGTTAGCAAATTGTATATAATATTAAATAGGGATGGTGATCCACAAGAGGATTTGAAATTAAGGTGGAAACAAGATTTGAATATAAAGATAGGAAAGGAAATATGGAGAAATAAAATGTTGTGGAGATGGTATCTAACCCCAGTGAGGTTACATCAAATGGATAATAAAAAGGATAAAATGTGTTGGAGATGTAAGGACACTATCGGATCGTATGAACACATGTGGTGGAGTTGTAAAGTGGTTAAAGATTTTTGGAATAGAATTGAAAAAGAAATTGGAGAAATTCTGGGTAAGATGGTAAAACTGGGATCAGGTATCACTCTGTTAACAAACGTGGAAGGTATTAATTTAAATAAGGATAAGAAAGAGCTATTAGAAATAATGATTACAACTGCTAGACACTGCATAGCTAGACATTGGAAAAATGATGTAATTATACAAACTGAAGAGTGGTACAAAGAAATGTGGAATTTAGCTTTGAATGACAAACTGACTTGGGAGATAAAGCAAAAGAGAGATAATTTGAAAGAAAATAGATTTTGGGATATTTGGAAACCTTTTGTGGATGGATCACTTCCTTATGGGTGATGAGAGAAATAGACCTGTACCTGAGCAAATGGGATTTTGGGATTAAGCTAATGAGATATTCTGATCTCTCCAGGGCATTGTAAATAAACACAGGGTGATTTATTATTTGCATTTATATATTTGTATTCCTATTCATAATGGTATTAAATGTTTCACTTGAAAATGAGTTTCAGAGAGGGGAATTAAGGTTAGAGAATAAATTGTAAGTAATAAATCAAGAGATTGTATCTATAAAGATGGATGTTAATTACCAGGATAGGTGTACACCTTTTTTTGTACTCTGTATATGAATTTTTTGTTTCTTAAGTATTATGTTGTATAATTTTGTATTGTGTTTTGTATTTTAAACTTTAAAATCTTAATAAATAATAAAAATAAAAATAAATAAATGCGAAGTAGTAGTCCAGTCCACCATGCCAAGAAACATTCGGACTTTCATTGATGATCTCCCTACCTCTGCATGCCTGTTATGTATATTAACTGTGTTTTCTGACAGGAGCGGAATGTATCTTTTCTCATGTACCTATTCTTATGCAAATAAGTGGATCGAAAAATGTGCACACTCTGTTAGCCTTGTTGTATTATTGTTACTGTTACTGTTTATAGTGTATATAAGTCCGAGTTTTGCCTCATCCAAACTGTGTTCAAACCCCACTAATAAAGAGCTGAATTTCACTACTTCACTCGTCTGCTTCTTCATTCTGGATTGTTTTCCATTTTGAACTTGTTGTTTCTCTGTATTATCTTTTTATTGTTACTTTGTTGGATTATGTTGTTAGCCGCCTCGAGTTGGTCTCGGCTGAGGAAGGCGGGATATAAATTAAACTGATTGATTGATTGATTGATTCTCTGAACACAAAAATGCCTGAAGCAGTGATCTTGAATCACGAAAGCTTGCAAATAAAGGCATCTGATGCATATTGAGAATAACCGGTGGCGTGCTCCAAGATTTTTTTGCTACCACACTGTGGCCGTGGTATGGTGGGCGTGGTGAGGGGAAAGCCCTTGCACCCAAATTAGGACTACTGTACTTTATTTCCAACTTGGATGGGCGAAACCAGCCAGAATTTCTGCTACTGGTTCTGGTGAACTGCAGCGAGCCTGCTGATGCCCACCACTGAGAATAACCACGAGCCTTGTGGCTCCCTACAGATTATGGGCTACAACCCTATACACAATTAGTGTATAGGTAAAGGTTTCCTTTGCTCGAAAGCCAGTCGTATCCGACTCTAGGGTTCAGTGCTCATCTGTTTCAAAGCCGAAGAGCCAGCGCTGTCTGCTTCTGCAGACGTTTCCGTGGACATGTGGGCAGGCATGACTAGACACCGGAGCGCACGGAACGCTGTTTACCTTTCCCACCGAAGGGGGTCCCCATTTATCTACTTGCAGTTTCTCGCTTTCGAACTGCTAGGGTTGGCAGGAGGTGGGACAGAGACGGGAGCTCATTCCATCCTGTAGTACTCGGGAATCGAACTGCCGACCCTTCCGCCCTCCCAGTCAGCATAGCTTAGCCACTCGAGCCACTATGTATATTTAACACTTAATTTAGTGACGACAAACATACACCCCACCCAAAAAAAAAGGGTATCGCCTTCTTCTTGTTGTTTTGTACATGGATCACGTGGCTGATTTGTTTGGAGAGAGAGTGTGTGTGTGTGTGTGTAAGCGCGTGCGATCAGCCAGGGGGAGAGGAGGAGAAGGGGCGGGGCGAAAGGGGGCGGGGCGAAAGGGGGCGGGGTACAAAGGGGGCGGGGTACAAAGGGGGCGGGGTACAAAGGGGGCGGGGCTTAGAGCCAGCTGGCTCCTTGCGCCGAGAGGAGGGGGCGGAGAGGGAGGGAGGGAAAGCGTTGCAGTGCTGCGTCTCTCTGTCCTGCTGCTCCTTTCCAGTCCGGGGTGTGTGTGGGCAAGCCAGAGAAGCGAGGAAGGGGGTCCAGCAGCGGAGAGCCTTTGCTTCAGCCCCCCCCCCGCCCCCTTGGCACCGCAGCGGCCACTTCTTCCCCCTCCCCAGGGAAGGAGGCAGGCAACGAGGCTGAGTGACTGGCTGTCTGGATCCCCTGCAGCTCCTGCCGGCTGCCTCCCCCGCTGTCATGAGCATCCGCGGGCCCTTCTAGCTGCTCGCGCCGGTCCAAGAGGAGGAGGAGGAGGAGGAAGAAGAGGAGTGGTCGCAAGAGGGAGCCCCGCCGGGCCCATCAGGGTCGCGAAGATCCCCCCATCCACCCCCCTCACCGACTCGTGAGGAGCCCCTGCCTGAGCAAGCCGTTGCAGAGGGCCCGAGGTTGGGGGGGACGGACGGCGGGGGGGGCACACCCCAGGGAGGGTCGATCCTCCTCCGACGCGACCCCTGCCCCCTGCCTCACCTTTTGAGACAACACCCCCCCCCCTGCCGCGTCCTCAGAAGGCGGGAAGACAGACACACACACACACACACACACACACACCGCTCGATCGCTGTCTCCCCTCCCCGTCCCTTTCCAGCGACCCTCGCTTCCCCCCCCCGCACCCCTCCGGGCTGCCCCCGGTGCCAAGAGGCGAGTCCCTGCCACTGATTTCCCTCACCCACCGCCTCTTCTCCCCCCGACCCCGCCGTCTGCCCCAGCCATGCCCTTCTGATCCTTCGCCGCCGCCCCCTCCCCGCCTCCAGCCCCCCCCCCCCAGACCTGTGGGTCCCCAACCTTTGGGTTTTTGGACTTCCATTCCCAGACGTTTAAGTCAGTGGACATCGGCCGTTCGGGGCTCTTTTGGGGGGGGGGGTTTGAACAAAGGCTTCTGGGGATTGAAGTCCAAAAACTCAAAGGTTGGGGACCCCCTGGGCTAGACCACCCGCCCACCTTGGGGCCCCACGGGCCGAAGAAAGGGCGCGTTGGATCGCCACCCGCCCTCGCCCTGGGGCCCCGGCGCCCCCCTGGCTGCTGCTGCCACTGCCGCCCCCGGAGTGGCCGGTGGGATGAAGCCGCTGGAGAAGTTCCTCAAGAAGCAGGGCTCCCACCTGGCCGCCGCGGCCGCCGCCCGATCTGGCCCGGGCCCCGTGGGCCATCTGGCCCGCCGCCAGAGCGTCTCCAAGATCCTGCTGCCGGGTTTCCTGAAGGAGCCGCCCGACGAGGCCCCCGAAGCCGGCACGGAGGGCTCGGGCGACGGGCGCTGGCTGGAGCTGCGGCCCCCCGACGCCGCCCTGCGCTCCCCGACGTCCTTCTCGTCCGAGGAGCTCTCGCCTGGAGGGGGAGGCGGCAGCGGCGGGGGAGGCGGAGGTGGTATCGAGACCCAGCTCAGCCCGGAGGCGCTGCCCACCTGCTGCTGGGCACCGCTGGCGGAGCCCGAGAGCCCCGACGGGTTGGTGACCAGGCTGCTGGAGAGGCTGGGGGAGGACCTGACGGCCCCACACGGGCACGGCTGTGGCACAGGTAAGAGGGGGCGTGGCTGGCGGCAGGTGATGGGCTAGGACCGTGATGGCGAACCTTGGCACTCCAGATGTTCTTGGACTTCAATTCCCAGAAGCCCAAGCTCCCTGTGAATCCACACAAATGGGTTTACTGCGATTCATCCGGCCAGCGCTGCCCTCGTACGGGGGCGTTTTATTTCCGCTTCTGGGAGCGACGACGGCAGCGCGGCCAGATGAATCGCAGTAAACCCATTTGTGTGGATTCACAGGGAGCTTGGGCTTCTGGGAATTGAAGTCCAAGAACATCTGGATTGCCAAGGTTCGTCATCACAGGGCTAGGACCCTGGACGTTGGACCCCCAGTCTGAAGAGGGGTGGATGCCACTGGGGTGTGAAAAGGGTGTCTCTGAACATGTGCAAAGTGTCTTTCCCTGGACCTTTCTCCACTGCACCATAATACAGCAATTGCACTCATATAATACCCCCATATCATGGGTTGACCATGTGACTAATACAGAAGTGTTGCGCCAAGAACAAGAACTGTTTAAGACCATGAAACAAAGAGAGCTCCAATACCATGGGCACATCATGAGGAACAGCATGACTACTCCAACCTGCTATAACAAGGGTTGGTTGAGAAGGGAGGATGTAGATGGCTAAAGAGCCCGAGAGGCTGGTGTGGAAGGTCCTTGGAAGAACTGGTCTAAGGAGTTAAGAACAGATAGACTTTTGCTCTCCAGAATGGATGTGGCACTTAAAGAAGAACCACCCCGTAGCACTTAGTGCACTCTCTGGGCAGTTCACAAGTTAATTCGCATTTTGCCCTCGACATGCTGGGCACTCATTTTAGTGTCCTCAGAAGAATGGAAGGCTGAGTCAACCTTGAGACCCTGCCAGGATTGAACTCACAATGTTTTGGCTGCAGCACAGCAGTTTAATTACTGCGCTGACAGGGCAACATGGAATACAGAGCCACAAGGGCCCAGGGTGTGATGCCCAAGCAAGCATGAGGACATTTCTCCAGCCCAGGGTTTCCTTTCCTGCTCTCAGAGAGAAGGTCCAGTAGGGATAACCTTTGTGTGGCAGAATCGGTTGAGGGATATGTGTTGCCTTTCCATCAGAGAGCGGGTCTTGGGGAGAGCTGGCTGAGAGACCCCTCCATCCTTGGCTAAGTGGTACATATGCCTACATAATAAACTGGGAGCAGCCTTGTCTACCCTGCTGCCCTTCAGATGTGTACATCTGCAATTCACTCTAGACAACAGGGCGCTAGCCCATATAATGGCTGGAGATACTGGAAGCTGTACTCCAACAGCTGTGGCATACCTGTCAAGTTTTGTATTTGAAAATAAGGGAAATCCAGCAGTGTTGGGCAGTCACTGCCTGTGCCGGTGCGCATGCTCAGTTCGGGATTTGCCTTTTCCTTCCGCGCAAGGCACCATGGTGGCTATAGTTCCTGGCCCATTTTGCGCTGGTGCGCATGCGCAATACAGGTTTTGCCTTTTCCTTCCGTGCAAGGCAGCTGTAGTTCCTGGCACATTTTGCACCAGTGTGCATGCACAGTACGGTTTTTGCCTTTTCTTTCCATGCAAGGCACCATGGGGCTGTAGTTTCCGGCCCATTTTTTTTAAAAAAATATAGAATATAGGAGATTTACGGGAAAATACAAATACGGGATGATGGCAGGAAAGAGGGGTAAATAATGGGAATTTCCCGGCCAATACGGGAGACTTGACAGCTATGAGCTGTGGAAGGCTCCACAGTTTGGGGGGCAACTGGTCTAGAGAAACAGCAAGTTTAGCATTGAAGAACATCTTTTGGAAGTGGCTGGGGAGGAAAAGAAAGAGTCCCTAATTGATTGTACCTGATTGAGGGCAGATGTGCGGCACAGATACCTTGCCGAAGGGAAGAGAGAAAACACATTTTCTGTTCAAAGAATTGCAAGAGGTGAAATGAGTATTGGTATAATGGTTGAGGCTAGGGGGGAATCATAATTATGTTGCTGTGTTTGTTAGTGGAGTTTGCTAGGTGGTGGTGGTTATTTGACAGCATGAGGCAAATATCACTCTTCTTCTCGGTGAGAAAGTCAGCAGTGCCACTGCAGTTCAGTCTCATGTAATTTAACTTCAATAAGACTAGGTTCCAGCTTTGTGCAAGCAACGGAAAGCTTAGAAATGTTACTTTTTAAGGCTACAGTGCCCGTAATTTCCCACGAACCATATGGTTAGTTCTCCAGGTTCTGGAGTTGAGGCATCTAAGGGATAGGAGAGGTGGTTCTGAATCAGAGAAAATAGAGGCTTCTCCAAGTTTAGCAGGATGTTCATGGGAATAGTAACAATAAGGGATGCCCTCCAGATGTTTTGACAGCTCCCTCTTTGAAACAGTGGAGTGATGGGAATTGTATAGTCCCATGATGGTGAACCTTGGCACTCCAGGTGTTCTTGGACTTCAATTCCCAGAAGCCCAAGTCAGCACGCCTGCTGATCAGGGCTTCTAGGAATTGAAGTTCAAGAACATCTGGAGTGTCAAGGTTCACCATCACTGGTATAGTCCAAAACATCTGGAAATCAGCCTGTTGGTTAGCAGCACCAACTCTGAGCTGGGAAGTATCTAGCTCAGATCCTAGTTCAATGATTACAATGCCAATTTTATCTGCTGCAGTCTTCTTATTCCCCTCCCATTGTAGTAATGGTTATTTGCTGTCACAAATGCTGTTACAAATGTGCCTTCAAGCCTACTTCCCTCTCTTCTTATCTTTGGGGACAAGGGTGAATGACCTGAATAGTTCTAGATAAAGCTGAGGAACTGGTAAGGAAGTTTAACAGCAGCAATAATATTTGTGTTCAGACATGTATCCTATTTTTCCAGAGTGGAATGGATGACCAACCTTGACGGTGATTAGTGTCTGTACTATCTTATGAGAACGTGACAAAGGTAACCTAAGTAGAGTGAATGTTACAGGCCTGAAGTTACCCAATGAAATTTCTGGATGAGCATGGATTTGAATTCTGAGCCTCCTGGCCAAAGTCCTAGATTCTAGACCTCTATGCCACCTGAATGTGCATCATATGTTACCCGTGGACTGATGTAACATACTTTGAGCAGAACATTATCAACCGAGCATACATATAATTGCTGGTTGATGATTAAAGTGTGTCTGCCACATTGACGTGCATCAAGTCCAACCTTCTAGCACAGAGGTTCTCAACGTTTTCTGTCAGCTGAATGCTGCTGTAATCCCTGGTGGGTGTGTTTGCTGTCATAAACGTGTCTGCTTCTGGGGTCATCACCATGGTTTGCTGCCGTGGACCGGGTCCAGCCCACAGGCCATAGGTTGTGAACCCCTGCTCTAGCATCTCTCTCAGAAGCTTTCAAACATCAATTAGCCTTTCCCCAAACTGATCCTTTCCAGATGTGTTGGAGAATGTGGGTCAATGGGAGTAGTTGTCTAATAGATCTACACAATACCAGGATGGGGAAGACTGAAGGTGAGGGATGATTTGAGTAAGAATTGGGGACATGTGGGGATTCACACAGCTACTTTCAAAAACCTCTTACAAAAAAAAATTTGGAGTTAGGCTGTGATAGCCATCCTGAATATAGTGATGAGATGCTTGTAAATGCACTTTAACATGGTCACAATACTTTAGTTTATTTAAAACGATTGAATTGGATTGAGCCATGAAGATGTAAATATGCACAATGGTAGTAAACATTGAGCTCCACCCAGAATTTAAAGAATGCAACATAGTATAACATTACACTCAGCTAACTGAACATGCCTAGAGTTGTATTTCAAGTAATTTATTTCTTTATTGCTAAACAAAAGTCTTGCAGATTGTAAGAGCATGATATCTATAAATATGCTTTGTTTTTCATCCTGATACATGCAATTGGATTCAGACAACCTATAACAGTAACTACTTTATTTATAACTAATTGCTTGAAAGGTTTGGCACCAAGCATATGCACACTCAATCATTCTCTCTGTCTCTCTCCATCAGCCCAGTAAGATCAAGCTGAGAGGAGAGAGAAAGAGACAGAGAAGACACAATGAGCAAATGAGCAAGTGTATGGCTGGCAGACTGAGGAGTGTATCCTTCTTTGGCTAGTGAGGCACATTTCTTGTCCTATGGCAGTGGTGGCGAACCTAAGGCACACATGCCAGATGTGGCACTTACAGCATTCTCTGTGGGCTGTTGCCCCAGCATGGAGTTGGCCCCGCCTCTCTGCCCAGCAGCCCAATGGGAGCAATTCCCCGCTCCCCCAGCACAGAGTTCACCCCGCCCCTCTGCCCAGCAGCCCAATGGGAGAGCTTCCTCCCTCCCCCAGCACAGTGTTCACCCTGTCCTTCTGCCCAGCAGCCCAATAGGAGTGCTTCCTCCCTCAACACAGAGTTCACCCAACCTCTCTGTTTGGGCACTCGGTCTCTAACAGGTTCACCATCAATGTCCTATGGTAATGCCACATTCTCTACTAGGAAATAAATATGTACTGTACGTGGTTAGGTGAGAACAGCCTGGATGAATTGATCAAGTCTGTTTCCTTACCAAATGAGATTTGGCCAGGGGGTTCTGTTACAGGATCTAGTCCTATATGACCATATCCACCCACCCATCCCCATGACTGGGGTCTTCACATTTCACTATGCTTCTTAGGGTTGAGGGGTGTACTAGTTCACCAACATCTGAGGAGACCAGATGTTTGAGAGTACAAGAGTTTGGTTTGTGTGTATGCAAAAGAAAGGGTGACATAGGTAGTCACTGGGAATAGTAATGTTACAGGTAATCATTATGACAATAATATAGTGAGTACATTGATAAATATTTATTTATTTATTATTTATTTAATACATTTATATATCACCCATCTAGAGAAAAAAATTCCCCACCCTGGGAGGTTTGCAGCAATAAATTAGAGTAAGCATAAAACAGAACAAGAATTTTTTAAAAATGTGTTGGCAATAATATAATACAAATAAAAATCAATTTATAAAGCTTTCAAACAATAGTGGTTTCGGTCCTGAAACAAAACCACAAATAAAATGTAATTAACCATAAGATGAGATGACCTTATATGCCTCTCTGAACAATTAAAACAATAATTCTGTTTTAAGACATACTGTATATAAAATAACATAATAATTTTCTATAGTAATATAATGAAATAACCATATTAATACTAGCACTGTACAGTAAAACCCCGACTTATGAATGCCTCGAGTTACATAAAATTCAACTTACATAATGATTTTGTGCTAAAACCATGTCCCAATTTACACGATTTCCTATAGGTTTGCTTCGAGTTACATAAAGATTCTTTTTCCTATGGGTTTGCTTTGAGTTACGTAAAAATTTCATTTTTCCTATGGGTTTGCTTCGATTTATGTAAAAAATAATTTTTCCTATGGGTTTGCTTCGAGTTACATAAAAAACCGATTTAAGCAAAATCCTACGGAACAGACTTTTTTTTGTAAGTAGGGGTTTTACTGTAATACACAATAATATTGTAATCTTCTTTCCCTTGCCTTTTAGGGGATCATACTATTTGATTGTTAAAATGGTGTGCATGTTCAT
Source organism: Bradypodion pumilum (assembly GCA_035047305.1). Taxonomy (NCBI): domain Eukaryota; kingdom Metazoa; phylum Chordata; class Lepidosauria; order Squamata; family Chamaeleonidae; genus Bradypodion; species Bradypodion pumilum. Next base: position 14,179,413 of record JAWDJD010000008.1, read on the forward strand.
ACATGCGTATAGTGGTGGGCATCAGCAGGTTCGCACCAGTTCGCCAGAACCGGTAGCAGAAATTCTGTCTGGCCCCGCCCATCTAAGTTTTGAAATAAAGTAGTCCTAATTCAGATACAACACAGGGTGTTTCCCCTGGCCACGCCCACCATGCCACGCCCACAGAATGGCAGTAAAAAACTTTGGAGCCCACCACTGCATACGTACGCACGTATGTTTGCACACAGGAGATATCCCAACAATATCCCAACACAATTTTTTTGCAAAGAACTGAGCTAAAGTGTTTTTTTTCCATATCACAATAAAACTGACAAGAAGCAGCATGAAAAACCAGCATGGGATGCTCTGTTCTGGTTTTCTTATATGGATTTCCATCTAGCTTGTTTCAAGTCAAGGGTGTGCATGCTTTGTCTTGTACTCTGTTTATTTAATTTAAACCTCACTTTTCTACCTTTACAAAGTCATGGTGTTGTGATACATACATCTCTCATGTTTTTTTTCCAATGAACACTCAGGTTGTGACCACACAGGGAAAGAGAGTGCAATTTACAGGTAGATTGCCTGTGGAGCTGTCTGGTTCAACCTATTTCCATCTCTCTCTTTTGTATCCTGATCAGATACTGGACTGCCAAAATGAAGCCACTTTCTTCGCTTTGTCATTCGTTACACAAGTCCTCAATGGTGCATGTCTCTGGCAGCAATCAGCAGACCAAACTCTGTCTCTCTCTACATTTACACCATGTGTTGTTGTCAACCAGCAGTCCCACTTGAGCATGTTGGTCTTGCATCTAGGGACTCCAACCCTCAGCCTATTCAGGGTCCTCCAGGTGACATTGGGGATATTGAGATCTTCAGCTATAGCTACCTTTATTGATGTTCCTTTCCCGGTGAGCTCCTTCCTCCACCTTCTAATTTGGTTTTGCTCTTGTGTACCCTCAAGAATGTTTGTTCTTGACAGAAAGCTCTTCCTGGATCTGAGCCAGCAGACTTGAGAGTCATATCTATTCAGAGGGTCTGGAGCGTCATTCTCTTGCTTAGTTCTCTCCGCATCTGCTGCTACTTCTCTCCTTATCTTAGGTTGAGCAATACCAACACGGAGGTATAGCTTCTCAACTGGTATAGGTTTAAGGCATCCTATCACTATCCTCATGGTTTCATTAATAGCAATGTCAACTTCTTTTACATGTGTGGATGCGTTCCATACTGGAGTAGCATACTCTGCTGCAGAGACGCTCAGTGCCAAAACTGATGTGCGCAGTGTGGATGGTTTTCATGCAATTATATGACATGGGGGAAAATGTGATCCAGCCCAACCCTGATTCATGCCCAAGTGGAACCATTTTGATCTAGCTGTAGGTTTTCTACTTATAGGGGCTGGAATTCTGCCATTACCCCACAGACAGAAAGGTAACTTTGAAGGAGAGTTCTCCCATTAAAGTGACCTTTTCTGGTGAGATCAGGTGCATGCCTTTACAACTGTCTGATCCCACCCTCAGTTAATATTTTTTTCTTTCATTTTGAGTGTGTGTAGACTGCAGTGGCTCAAGTGGTTAAGACACTGAACTTGATGATTGGAAGGTCGGCAGGTCAGCAGTTCGAGACCCGAGTACTGCACGATGGAATGAGCTCCCAGCTCTGTCCCAGCTCCTGCCAAGCTATCAGTTCGATAGCACGAAATTACAAGTAGATAAAGAGATACCACTTCGGTGGGAAGGAAAGCAGTGTTCTATTCACTCCAGTGTTGAAACATGCCTTCCACATGTCCACCGAAACATCTGGAGATGCAGACAGCACTGGCTGTTTGGCTCTAAACAGAGATGAGTACCAAACTCTAGAGTTGGGTATGACTGGCTTTCAAGCTAGGGCGGCCTTTACCCTTTACATGGGATTACATTTATGATTTGGAAAATAAAATACCTTAGGATGATATTCAGTGATGCCAAGTACCTGTTTTAAAGTCATAAATAAAGGCAAACATTTCACTGATTCACTTGATTTTAAGGTAACAAAAGGGTAATATAGTGGTCTGTATAGATATCCCCCATCTGTTCTGTGTAGTTTTTTAGACTTCTTATGTAAACCTTCCTCAACCTGTTGCCCTCCAGGTTTGTTTATTAACTAGAGTGCACAGATTCTCCCATTCAGCAGTCAAAAACATCTGGAGCAGGTTAGAAAAGGCTGGTCGATGCCTATGGGACATCCCTATATACTCTAATTACAGTAAACCCCCGGGTTACAACAGAGGTCCGTTCCAACAGCCTCCATTGTAACCCAAAAAAAATTTGTAACCTGATACAGTCATAGGGATGCATTGAATTTTTTTAAAAAAATGGTCCTGAATTGATCGTTGTAAACCGAAACAAATACATTAAACATTTGTAAACCAAGATGGCAATTCCATATGATTAACTTAATCCAACTTAATCTAATTTAAATCGAGGCGGTTGTAACCTGGGGTTTTACTGTAATTTAACATCTTTATTTGTTTTGAATTTTATTTATATTTCAACAATATCCATAATTTTAAATTGCAGTTCATACAGTAACGCATAAAGAAAGAAAAGTTGTAAAGAACTGAAGAATGATTACTTGCTTGAGGCCATGCAGATAATTACCCTCTGTTTCCCTGAATTCGACAGATAACAACAGCAGGCCATGGAAAAGTTACTTTTTTGGACTACAACCCCAAAGATCTTCCAACATGGCCATTTTCAGCAGTTTGTGTGAGGACTAAAACTGGGATTAGCAAATTTCAGCCTTGGCATTTCTATTTCTTTCTCTTTGCCCACTTGAATTGGGCGGTGGCACTGCCCAATTCAAGTGGGCAGCCACAGCAGTGGTGTTTTGTCTTGAATGCTTGTTGTATTTCCATTGCAAATAGCAACTTGTAGTTCAGGCTGCTTTAGAAATTGGTGGTGGAATAGCTGGAACAGAAAAGACCTGATGCCATTACTCCTTCAAGTCACATTGGGCATGCAGAGAAGTCGGCATGAAGTTATTATACCATGTATTGTGGAGTGAACTTTGGTATAGCATTAAATAGTTTGGAAAACAGGTGGAAGATTTCTCAATTTCCGTGTTAATCTTTAACGCTGCTCCAGTGCTATGTTTAGTTAGGATGGGAAGAAAGAGGTGGGAAGATATGAGAATTGGTCCATACTGTGTTTTTGGGAAGGCTGTGTAGAATAAAAGGAGCCCCTCTTGTGCGTTGATTGCTTAACTTGTTAGCAGGCTTTTTTAGGTGTAGCCAAGTCTAATACAGATGCCATTCCAATCCAAAATAATGGTTTGGAAGGTATATACACATTCTTTGAACTGTAAGTGTTTAAAGTACAAAGGTTAAAAACAGAAGTATAAGCAAACCATACTATATATTTTACTCTCCACCCACTTGTTATGCAGTGTTTCTGCAACAGTTGTTGCTGCAGGATTTGATATTATTGCATTCTTTTCTAGATAGGTGACTTATAGCAAAAGAAAAATATCATCTGATTGCTTTGCATCAGATGAAGTTAATTAAACAATATATCATTTGTACATTCATCTTCAGTGAAACATAGAATATTTCTAGACAGTTTCTATATATGGTTTTCATAAGGAAAGATTATTGGAGCCCACTCATGATGATTCTTGGGCGGCAAGCTATGAGAAACCTGGGGAACATAGTTAAAAGTAAGACATCACCTTGCAAACAAAAATTCGCATAGTCAAAGCAATGGTATTCCCAGTGGTAATGTATGGTTGTGAGAGCTGGGCCATAAGGAAAGCTGAGCGCAGAAGAATAGATGCCTTTGAAATGTGGTGTTGGAGGAGAGTTTTAAGAGTTCCCTGGACAGTGAGGAAAACAAATAGGTTGATCTTAGAAGAAATCAAACCTGACTGCTCCTTAGAAGGTTGAATAGTAAAGATGAAGCTAAAGTACTTTGGACATCAAATGAGAAGAGAGGATTCACTTGAGAAAGCCTTGATGCTGGGAAAGGTGGAGGGCAAAAGAAGAAGGGGGTGGCCAAAAATGAGATGTCTAGATGGTATTGTAGATGCAATGGGCACAGAGCTGGGCGGGTTGAGGAGGATGGTGAAGGACAGAGGTACCTGGCAGGCAATGGTTCATGGGGTCGCAAAGGGTTGGAATCAATTGTGCGACTGAACAACAACAACAAAAATGATGATAATGTATGCATGTGCAAGAGAGAGAGAGAGAGAGAGAGATTTCATTTATCTTTGCATCAATTTAAGTATATACAGAAGGTGCAAAAATGTATACACATTTTAAGAAAGGAAAACCTGCATTAAAATTATAATACTCAATGCATATCAATAATAAAAGATTTTTGACTTCTGCAATTACAAGAGGTGCTCAAAGTGTTACTATCAGTGCCCAGATACGTCTGATTATGGCGAACAACTGCTTGAGCAACATTGACCAAAGTGTCACTGTGCATGCCATTTCAATTCCTTCCTGAAGAAACTGCCAGTGTAGCTGGTTTTCTACAGTACACCACATCCTTTAAAGCAGGGGTTCCCAATCTAAGGCCCATTGGCCGGCCCCGGCCCATGGCACCATTTCACGTGGCCATCCAAGGACATTCGGAAAACAAAATGCCACCCACCTTTGAAGATGTTGTGACAAAATGGCCACCCCATTGCGCAGGCAGGACAAAATGGCCATCCGGCCCTCGAAGCTGACTGAGAGAGCATGACCCACCCACTGGCTTGAAAAGGTTGGGAACCCTTACTTTAAGGTTTCCCATAGGTAGAAGTCAACGGGTGTTAAGTCAGGAGATCATGGGCAAAACTCAACCAAACCTCTTCAAACCAATCTTGTGCTTCTCAAATGATAACTGTGCTTCCGCCATTTTCTTTGATTATCCTGCCTCTTGCATGGTGACATTACTACACATTGCTACCATAATTCAATTTAACTTTGAAAAATAAGACATAGATAACATCTCTTAAAATGTGTATACATATTTGGCACCCTCTGTTGTTGAATATAATGGTAGGCAAGCACTTCCAGACAGGGTCTGTTCATCTTTAATTTTCGCGAGGCAGATAGAAGAAAATTTGCACGGAGCGATTTCTGCAGTATTTTCTGACCCCATGTGAATTCCAGTGTGCCTGCTGGAATTAGGAATGGGTTGGGGTTTAACATGCTTGTATTTTCTAAACCTACTGAAAAATCTACCATTGCCTACAAAGGGACAAGCTATTGATGATGACATGGCATTCCTGCTTCTCAGTAACATGCTATATGCTAAAAACCAGGAAGGGGTGTTTTTCGTTTGTCCGGTAAAGTATATTGGCTGAAACAAAAAAGTACAGCCAACGGCAAATGTAGTAGATTTGCAGGTGGATTTTTGGGGACATTTTTTTTTTGTAAGAAGATACTGATACACAATAAATATCCGATATTAGCGACATTGCTTATAACTAAGCTAAGCAAAGAGATTTATATACTGCTTCGTAAGCGCTTACTGTACTCTCTGGGTGGTTCACAAGTCAATTAGCATTTTGCCCCCAACATGCTGGATACTCATTTTGCTGACCTTGGAAGGCTGGGTCAACATTGAAGCCCTGGTCAGGATCAAACTCACAACCTTTTGGTTGCAGTACAGCAATTTAACCACTGCGCCACCAGGGTTAAACTATTCTGTTGACTGTCTTAAAATACCTATCTTGTAGGTCTAGTTTTGTGTGAATTCTGTAAAAATGGGTGTGGGGTACTAAAGTGTTATTTTCCCTACAGTCGAATTTGGTGACTGTGTGAATTATTATCTGGGGCAGACCATCTACTCCTGATTCAGGGCCAACCCTATCACAGGCAGAGTAAGGCAGTGTTGAACTGGAACTCAGAAAGCCTAGTTTCACATCCCTGCTTTGCCATGAAACTCACTCAATGGAATCCTATTGGCTTTTATGTCTTGTTTGCATAGCTGGCTACAGCTCCTTGTGGCTGGTTGACAAGGAGTTATTTCTCAGTTATACAACTGGGTACATGACTGGGTGTGCAACCAAGATGTGCCCCAGCACCTGTTGATTAGCCATGGCAAGTCACAACAAACTTTAGGTGAGCACTGGTAAAATCCTAAGCACTTTTAACTTTTAGGAAGCACTTGATGTTTTTTTATAAATCCTTTTCCAGGCACCTTGAAAACAAGAATCTTAATACTGATTTTTTTTTAAACCTTGAAATCCATAGATATCTGTAATATGCAATAGAGATTGCAAAATAGAAAATGCAATGGACAACCAGCTTGATTTTTCTTGTGGGGCAGCTGAAAACTAAGTTGAGCAGGGGTTCTTTAGTGTATGGGACCAAAGACAACAGGACAACCGAAGGGTTGGTTTAACGCAGGTTTATTGCATAGTGTTCCGGTGAAGCATGAGGTAATGGCGGTGATACATCTCAATATATACAGTAGCCCTCTACATTTGAATCTTGTAGCACGGTAGCTCATTGGCTGCTACCGGCGTGGCCTCGCCCAGGCACGCCTCTTTCTTCTGCTGCTGAATGCGGGGAAGGTTTTCCCGCGGCTGTCCGTGATTGAGCAATGTGAACCATGTGAGACTGAACGCTCGCAGCTGCCCTCTATGGGCTGTCTGCTCGCGTTCCTTTACAGCTGAGATCGTTGGTATTTGGAGTGGTTACATTCTTGCCTTTACAGTATAATGAACATGCACACATACATACATAACATCCCTCCCCCCTAGGATGGGACGAAGTCCCGCAACCATTGTGGCTTGCCGCACGTGCGCTTGGGGCGTGCCTGCGTCTGACCTAGTACTGGAGAGCCTGTGATCCCTGACTCCGCGGGTGCTTGTCCTGCAACGGGAAACGGGGATTCGTTAGTGGCTCTGTGGGGCGTCCGTGCCTGCCCTGCGCCCGGGGATGGGAATGGAATGAACAGTTGGGAGGTGAATCCCTGCCTGTTGCTCTCGGACCCCGGGGACCCTCCCATTGTGAACCGCGGAACTGATGAGGTCGCCCTTGTGGTTCTGCTACCTTCTGATCCCCGCTCGGGGGATCTTGAGACTGTGGTGGGCGGACTCGCCGTTGCCTCCCGTCTTGGGGGTGTCGGTCTCCGGGAAATTGGCGCTATATTGCATTCTAACTCACAGGGGCTACTGGGACTGGAAGTACCAGGGGCTGAACTGAAACCCCTCTTTTCGCTAGGACGGGTGGGGGACCACTCCGCTAACTCCCCCTGGTACTGTAAATCAACGTCTAAACTTCTATGGGCATCTGTGTTTTGGGGGAACTTCCGAGGGGTATGTGTGTGGTCGGGGCTCTTCCTTTCTGCCGTGGACTCCCGCAAAAGATCTCTGTGGATCGATTCCCTTTCCTCCCCCCTTGGTGGGGACCCATGCTCCCCTTCTTCTCCCCCTTGGGCTAAACGGGTGGGGGAGTACCCTAACGCTGATCCGATGCTATTTTTGTCTCCGTCCTGCTCTCTGGGGACCCTGCGCCTGAGCTGGTCCACGTGTCGCCTCCACAGGAAGCCTGTACTGGTCTCCACGCGGTATGAGACGGGGCCGGTTTGTGCTATTACGGTGCCCGGCACCCAGGCTGGCCCCGCGTTGGCGTAGTTCCTACAGTGCACCGGGGCGCCTACGCTGAAACTCTTTGTGGGTTCCACCCCTATGTTCCACCCTTTGTCCTCTACTCTCGTGGGGTCTAGCTTGGAGATTCCCGTGGCCAGCTTCCTGCGCATCAACAGCTCTGCGGGGGAGTACCCTGACGCCAATGGGGTGACCCTGTACCTTAGCAGGAATTGGCACAATTTCAGGTCGAGGTCTCCGTGGCCCATGCGCAGCAGCGCGTCTTTCGTGGTGCGCACGAGGCGCTCTACTTGGCCGTTGGTGGCAGGGTGAAAGGGGGCGGAGGTGATGTGCCGAATGGCGTTGCGCTCCATGAATGCCCCGAACTCGGCGGACGTGAAACAGCTAGCGTTATCGCTGACGAGGGTGTCGGGTAAACCGAAAGTGGAAAAGACCCTCCGTAACTGTTTAATTGTTGTGGCCGAGGAGGTGCTTGAGACTGGAATGACCTCCAACCACTTGGAGAACGCGTCCACCACAAGGAGGAAAAGCGTTCCCCTGAACGGGCCAGCAAAGTCTACGTGTACCCGGGACCAGGGCCCCCTCGCTGCGTCCCACTCCCTATGTGGCGAGCGGGCCTCTTCTGGCCTGGAGCTCTGGCACGCTTCGCAAGTGCCGACCATGTGTTCGATGTCGGCGTCTAGCTGGGGCCACCAAAAGTAACTGCGGGCCAGCGCCTTAGAGCGGACGATCCCCGGGTGGCTGACGTGCAGCAGTTTAAGCACCCTCGGCCGGAGAGACGTGGGGATCACTACCCGCTGTCCCCACAAAAGGCAACCCCTCTCTAGGGACAACTCTAGTTTCTTTTTGAAAAATGTGTCGAATTCCGCTGCTGGGGAAGACACGGGCCACCCTTTCTGTACCCAGGAGCAAACTGTGGCCAGCGTTTAGTCCTTGCCGGTCGCTTTAGCGATGTCGGCCGGTACTACTGGAGGGGAGTCTAGGACCTCTATCATTAAGACCTGGTGGTCCCTCTCTACCTCGCCCACGTGGCAGCAATCCCGGGGAATGGGGGACCTCGACAGGGCATCCGCATGGCTGATCTCCTTCCCGGGCCGGTATACCAACGCGTGCTGATACGCGTTGAGAAAAATGGCCCACCTGAGCATTCTCGGGGACAGGATTTGGGGTGTGGGCCTATCTGCGGTGAAAATGCCTAGCAGGGGCTTGTGGTCAGTCACTATGGTGAAGGGGCGGCCGTACACAAAATCATGAAATTTCTTGGTCCCCGCAATTATCGCTAGTGCTTCCCTGTCTGTCTGGGCATAGTTTCTCTCCGCTTGGGACAAGGACCTAGAGTAGAACGCTATCGGGGCCTCCCTCCCGTTCTCCAGTACGTGGCATAACACCGCCCCCACCCCCACCGGGGATGCATCACATATTAGGACCACTGGGCGTTTGGGATTGAAGTGGGTCAGTACAGCATCTGATGCCAGGAGTCGCTTCAGGTCATTGAAAGCCTTCTCCTGGACGTCGCCCCACTTCCATGCCTCGTCCTTTTTTAACAATTTGTGTAGCGGTTCCGCCACTGCTGCCTTCCGCGGAAGGAAGGAGTGGTAAAAATTGAGCAGTCCCAGGAACGACTGCAACTCGGGCTTGGAGGTGGGGCGAGGGGCCTTCTTGATGGCGGCCACCTTGGATTGGGATGGCCTGATTCCCTCGGGAGTAACACGGAACCCTAGGAACTCAACCTCAGTTGCGAAGAAAACGCATTTGTCTTTTCGCAACCGCAACCCCGCCTTTTCGAATATTGCCAGGACCTTTCCCAACCTTGTTGCTAATTCGGCCCGGCTCCCCCCTGTAATCAATACGTCATCAAAGTAGGGTAACACCCCCTCTAACCCCTTCAGGAGGCGTTCCACGAGTGACTGGAAAATCCCGGGCGCCGAATTCACGCCGAATTGGAGGCGCGATACCTGGAACGCCCCTTTGTGAGTGACTATGGTCTGTGCAGCAGCTGCGGCGGGGGTCACCGGGAGTTGCTGGTAGGCTTGGGCCAGGTCGAGTTTAGCGAAACACCTCCCCCTGTGTAACCTGGCGAGCAAGTGGCTGACTACCGGCACCGGATACGCATTAGGGCGGATCGCCTTATTGATGGTGCACTTGTAATCAGCGCATATGCGGACCTCCCCGTTGGCCTTGAGCGCTGTTACAATTGGAGTTTCCCACTCCGCAGAATCAACAGGAACAAGAATCCCCTGGCCCACCAATTTGTCCAACTCCGCCTCTATTTTGTCCTTTAGTGCGAAAGGCACTCTGCGCGGTTTAAGTCTGATTGGACGTACTCCAGGGTCCAGGTCGAAGGTCACTGGGGGGCCCTTGAATTTTCCGAGCCCCTTTTTGAAAACCTCGGGGTGCGCGTCGCACACGCTCTGTATTGGATCAGTCCCGGTGGCGTGTGCTCCCACGGCGTGCACCCCCCCAATGAACAACCCCAGGGGCTGGAACCATTGAGTCCCGAGGAGGCTGCATTTTCCTCCCTTGAGGACGACTAGGGGAAGCGTTGCGGTGTGCTTTTTAAACTGGACCTGGAACTTCCCAACCCCCAACACTGGGATGCGGTTCCCTTGCACGTCCTTCAGTGTGGCCCTCAACGCTTTGAGCTTGGGCCGCACGCGGGGGGCGATTTTCATGAACTCCCCCTGGGAAATAATAGAGTATGACGAACCCGAGTCCACCTCCATTCTAACAGGGGCCCCTTGTATTACTACCTCAACGAAGTAACGGGGGTGCTCCGTGGAAATGCTGCAAACCGGAGCGTCGTCCTCGCTGTCGTCGGAGATGCGCCCTACGCCGTCCCGCGTCCTCGTGGTCTGGGTGCCGTCCTTTGGCCTCGTGGTGCGGTCCTGCCTCGCCGAGCGGTCTGGAGAACTCCTTGTGGCCTCGCGCCGCTTCCGGCAGACCTTGGCGATGTGCCCGCGCCGGCCGCAGTTGTGGCACTCGGCCTTGCGGAATGGGCATTTGGCGCGGGCGTGGGCGGCGCCGCAGCCGTCGCAGCGCCGGCCCTCTCTCTGGACCCTCCGGACGTCCTCGTCGTCGCCGCTCTCCGCAGACGAGTCCGAAGCTCGCCGGGCCGCGCGCACCGAGCTCTCTGCCTTGGCGGGCTTCGGGCGCCAGTCCTGGAGCTCTTGCACCCCGGCAGTCGTGGCCTCCGCGGCCTGCGCCGTGTCGAGGACTTGTTGCCACGTGGGAGGCGGCTCCCTTTTCATCAGCGCGCGCTGAGTCTCTGTGTCCCTCAGACCGCAGAGCAGGCAGTCCCGGAGGGTGACTTCTGGGGTCTCCCACTTGCATGGGCCGGCGGCCAGCCGCAGGGCCGCGGCGAACTCAGTGACCGATTCCCTGGGCGCCTGGACTCGCCTCCAGAACGCGCTCCGAGCGGGGAACATCGCTATTGCGGGCCGGAGATGGGCGCGCAGCGCCGCCAGGAGCTCTGTGGCTTTGAGGTCGCCCACCTTCCTCGGCGCGATCAGGTCCACCAAGGTCCTCTTGGTCTCGTGTCCGAGCATGCGGACGAAAATGGCCCTCTTCTTGGCCTCATCTGAGACTTCGAGCTCCACCAGCGCTGCGTTGAAGTCTATCTCAAACAGCTCCAAGTCTCCCGGCTTCCTGATCTCGTAGCCGGCGCATGTCTTGGTCCCGTGGGCAGCCATATCCCACCTTCGTCGCCAATTTAGTGTATGGGACCAAAGACAACAGGACAACCGAAGGGTTGGTTTAACGCAGGTTTATTGCATAGTGTTCCGGTGAAGCATGAGGTAATGGCGGTGATACATCTCAATATATACAGTAGCCCTCTACATTTGAATCTTGTAGCACGGTAGCTCATTGGCTGCTACCGGCGTGGCCTCGCCCAGGCACGCCTCTTTCTTCTGCTGCTGAATGCGGGGAAGGTTTTCCCGCGGCTGTCCGTGATTGAGCAATGTGAACCATGTGAGACTGAACGCTCGCAGCTGCCCTCTATGGGCTGTCTGCTCGCGTTCCTTTACAGCTGAGATCGTTGGTATTTGGAGTGGTTACATTCTTGCCTTTACAGTATAATGAACATGCACACATACATACATAACAGGTTCTCAAGGTTTTCGCGCCACGGGCTGGACCACTCCCCTTCAGACAGCTGAATGGGCCGGACACATGGTTCTCCCCCATTATAAACACTACTGCAAACTGTGGCGGGCGCATTTGTGCATGCATGGGTGTGTTTACGGTGGTCATAAACACATGTGCTTCTGGGGTAACCACTGGGGGCTGGGTGGAATGGCGCCGGGGGCCAGGGGCCAGGGCCAGGTCGGGGGCTGTAGGTTGAAAGCAAACATGTAACTCAAGTGAAATGTGAGTGAAATCGGATCTAACGATCCTCCATTTCCCCTTCTCTTTCCCCTTGTGTAAATACTCCTCTTGTGTAAATATCGCGGAATCCACTGTAGCTGTAGTTGTTGTTTACTCATTATCCAATCAAGTGTTGTCACCTGACTGTTTACCTGTACTGACCAATCATGTGGCTCCGCGCCAGGATTGAATCATTATCTATTGTATATAAGGAGCATTGCTCCACCATTGACCTCATGTCCAGATTGACCACATTCCAATACAGATGTGTTTGGCCCCCTGACTGCTAGCTACTGCGTATCAATCTGCAAACATCAAACATTGGCACCAGGCTGGGTGGGGATTCACCTCAATGGTGCACATGCCCACACAAAGGCCTCTGTATGCCACTTATGGTACACGTGCCAAAGGTTCGCCACCACTGTGTCTTTCCATGTGAGTCAAAACCTAGTTAGAGGTAGGGGCTCAGCTTCCTGCCCCACTTTAGGCTAGTTTGTTTCTATGAGTAAACTGACAAGGGAACAGGTGGGCCTACTTCACTCCCTTTGTTACACATGGGTTCCCCATGTGCACTGAATGTCTGAACAAGGATGTTAGCTTTCATTGAAGCACATCTGACTTCCAGAGATAGCTGTTGCCTGAAAAGGTGTGAACTCCACATGTAATCTCCATATCAGTCCTAGCTAATCTGATGCCCTCGATTGGATTCGAGCTTGCATCATTCACAACAGGTTGGATACCTGTCAATAGTTCCAAATAACATGGCCATGTTCCCAGTCTCCTTTGTGTGGTGATAGGAACTGTACCCCAGATTGTCTGGAAGGCACAAGGAAGGGGGAAAGCTGCCCTCTGTATTTCTGTGTTAAAATTTGGGCAACTATTCTCTCTTTCCACAAAAAACTGGTCATTTTATATTGGCTTAAAATATATGAACATTCAACATTCTAAAACAGAAGTCAAGACTTTTGAGATTAGATCAACTCCACATCAACAATCCCAGTGTACCTGTATATGAAGAGGTGGTGGGAAATAGGTCTAACCAGTAGAGAGGTTAATTGGGGAGTGTGGAAAAGTAGAATTCCTCTGGGCATACCCGTCAAGCACGGCTCCGAAAAATACGGGAACTGCTCCGGCCCGGGCATGCATGCACAGCAAAAACTCCTTTGCACACACGCAGAATCCCTTTGTGCATGTGCAGAACCCTTTGTGCATGCACAGAGCCCATTTGTGATGGCCGCGCATGCACAGTAACCCCTTTCCCTGCTGTTGAAATACGGGACGGTGGCAGGAAAGGGGAGGAACGGGCACAGAAATACAGGATTTCTCAGCCAATCCAGGATACTTGACAGGTATGCCTCTGAGACTATGAAGAGTGCCTTTCCAACTATCATTGCATTATGAGCAGTGTGTCCCATCACATTTTGAATTAGGAAATGACAGGTCAGTGTCTGTGTGTGTGTGTGTGTGTGTGTGTGTGTGTGTGTGTGTGTGTGTGTGTGTGTGTGTGTGTGTGTGTGTGGCTTGAACAGAGCTTAGAAAAGTTTGTTTAATTAATTAATTAATTTTTGGCATAGTGTTGTGTTCTAAGAGTGTAACCTTCCACATGTGATATCAATGTATCTGAACCAATGTAACCTTACCTATGAGTAACAATGTAACCTTCAGCTGTATCACATAAACCCTGTAATAGGACGCGAGCTAATGACCACCAGCTGGCAGCAGCGAGCGTCCAAGCTCTCTTGGTTCAAACCCATCAAAGACCGCAGCGCGGGAAGTTTTCCCGCCGCTACCTACACCTGGACAAGAAGGGCGTGACCAGCCATGACGTCACGCGGACCAGTAGCCAACGGGCTACCGTGGAGCCACATTCAAAAGACGCTACTACCATATATATAGAGCTGTTCGTCCGCCATTACCTCATGTTCCCTCTGTCCACCATGCAATAAACCTGAGTTAACCCAGCCGTTGGCTGTGCCTCGTGTCTTGACTCCCATATACTAAATTGGCGACGAAGGTGGGATGATGGATTCCCATGGAGCCAGGACACAGAGCGGGTTCAACATCACCAAACCGCAAGACTGGGAGCTCTTTGAGATGGACTTCCAGGCGGCACTGGTGGAACTCAAAGTCAAAGAAGACGACGAGGAAAGGAAGAGGGCCATCCTCACCCGCATGCTCGGGATGGAAACCAAGCGGACGCTGGTGGGCATCCTCGCACCGAAGAAGGTGAGCGATTTCAAAGCCGGTGACATCATGAAACTGCTGCGTGAGCGGTTCCGACCCTCGAGGGCAATGTTTCCCGCTCGGAGCGCGTTTTGGAGGCGAGTTCAAGCGCCGGACGAGTCGGTAGAAGCCTTCGTAACAGCTATGAGGGTAGCCGCCGCCCCCTGCAAATGGGACCACATCCTAGATATGGCCCTCAGGGACGGAGTGCTGTGTGGCCTGAAGGACAAGGAAGTACAGCGCAGCCTGATGAACAAGGAGCCACCACCCACGCTGGAAGAGGTTGTAGAGGCCGCGGAAGCCGCGGAATCCACGAATGCTGGAGTAGATGAGATGCACAAGTGGCGTGAGTGGCGTCCGAGGGCCGGCAAAGCGGAAAACTCGTCCCACGGGAAGTCCGGTCAGTCGGTGCATGCAACCCGACCGACCTCGAAATCGTCCTCAGAAAGCAGCGATGGCGAGGAGGTCCAGAAGGTCCGGAGAGGCGGGCGCCGCTGCGATGGTTGCGGAGCGGCCCATGAGCGCGTGAAGTGCCCATTCAGGAAAGCCGAGTGTTTCAACTGTGGACGTCGGGGGCACATCGCCAAGGCGTGCAAGAAGCGGAAAGAGGACCGGAGACAGTCGCAAGACCGCTCAGCCAGATCGGACTGTCCAGCGAGATCCAAAGATGGCGCCCGGGCCACGAGGAAGCAGGACGGCGTGGGCCGCATCTCGGACGACAGCGAGGGCGACGCTCCTGTGTTCAGCGTGTCTGCGGGACAGCCCCATTACTTTGTTGAGGTACTAGTACAAGGGACCCCCATTAGGATGGAAGTTGACTCGGGGTCCTCCTATTCTATAATTCCCCAGAGAGAGTTCTTGAAAATTGACCCCCACGTGCGGCCCAAACTTAAGGCGTTGAGAGCCACACTACGGGACGTACAGGGGAACAGCATTCCGGTGTTGGGGGTCGGGACATTCCGGGTCCGTTTTAAGAGACATTCTGCGGAACTTCCCCTAGTGGTACTAAAAGGGGGGAGTTGTAGCCTCCTCGGAACCCAGTGGTTTCAGCCCTTAGGTCTGTTCATAGGGGGGGTGCATGCCGTAGGCGAGGACCCAATACAAGCGGCGTGTGACGCACACCCCGCTGTGTTTAAAAGTGGACTGGGAAAGTTCAAGGGACCCCCTGTAGCCTTCGACTTAGACCCGGAGGTCCGCCCGATAAGACTTAAACCGCGCAGGGTACCGTTCGCGCTAAAGGACAAAATAGAGGCGGAACTGGACAAACTGGTGGGTCAAGGGATTCTTGTTCCTGTGGATTCCGCGGAGTGGGAGACTCCAATTGTAACAGCACTGAAGGCTAACGGGGAGGTGCGCATTTGCGCTGATTATAAGTGTACTATTAATAAGGCAATCCGCCCTAATGCATACCCGGTGCCAGTGGTCAGCCACCTCCTGGCCAGGCTGAATGGGGGAAAGTGTTTCGCTAAACTCGATTTAGCACAGGCCTACCAGCAACTCCCGGTAACCCCCGCCACAGCGGCGGCACAAACTATAGTCACACATAAGGGGGCGTTCCAGGTGTCGAGGTTACAGTTCGGCGTGAACTCGGCACCTGGCATTTTTCAGTCGCTAGTGGAACGCCTCCTGAAGGGGCTGGAGGGGGTGTTGCCATATTTTGATGACGTGTTGATAACGGGGGGGAGTAAGGCCGAGCTGGCCCACAGATTGGATAAGGTCCTGACCGTGTTCGAGAAAGCGGGGCTGCGACTGAGAAAAGACAAATGTGTATTTTTCGAAACAGAGGTTGAGTTTTTAGGGTTCCGTGTCACACCCGAGGGAATTAGGCCGTCCAAGTCTAAGGTAGCCGCCATTAAGAAAGCCCCTCGCCCCACTTCCAAAACCGAGCTACAGTCGTTTCTGGGGCTTCTCAATTTCTACCATACCTTCCTTCCACGGAAGGCGTCTGTTGCCGAGCCGCTCCATCGGTTACTAAAAAAGGAGGAAAAGTGGCAGTGGGGTGACGAGCAAGAAAGAGCGTTCACAGAGTTAAAGCAACTCCTCACATCCGAGGCAATCCTGACGCATTTCGACCCCAAGCGGCCCATAGTTTTAGTCTGCGATGCATCCCCGGTGGGGATGGGGGCGGTGCTTTGCCACGTGTTGAACGACGGAAGGGAGGCCCCGATAGCGTTTTACTCAAGGTCCCTGTCCCAAGCGGAGCGGAATTACGCACAGACCGATAGGGAGGCATTAGCGATAGTCGCGGGAACCAAGAAATTTCACGACTTTCTGTATGGTCGGCCGTTCAAGGTCGTTACTGATCACAAGCCCCTGTTAGGAATATTCACTGCAAATAAGCCCACGCCACAGATCCTGTCCCCGAGGATGCTGCGGTGGGCTATTTTTCTTAACGCATATCAACATGAGTTAGAATACCGGCCAGGGAAGGAAATCTGCCATGCAGACGCGCTCTCACGGTCACCGTTACCCTTGTCGGACGACCAGAAGGCAGGGGCAAGAAGAGACCACCAGGTATTGTTAATAGAGGTCTTGGAGTCACCCCCGATAGTACCGGCCGACGTTGCCAGGGCGACCGGAAAGGATAGAACACTAGAGAAGGTATGCTCGTGGGTGCAGAAGGGGTGGCCGGCGTCATCCCCAGGCGCGGAATTCGACCCATTTTTCCGAAAGCGAGTAGAATTGTCCTTAGAGAGGGGTTGCCTTTTGTGGGGCCAACGGGTGGTGGTTCCTACGTCCCTGCGGCCGAAGGTGCTAAAGCTGTTGCACGTCAGCCACCCGGGAATCGTCCGTTCCAAGGCGTTGGCCCGGAGTTACTTCTGGTGGCCCCAGCTGGACGCCGACATAGAGCATATGGTTGGCACTTGTGAGGCATGTCAGTGCTCCCGGCCGGAGGTGGCCCGCCTCCCGCACAGGGAATGGGACGCAGCAAGGGGACCGTGGTCCAGGGTACACGTAGATTTTGCTGGCCCGTTCCGAGGAACCATGTTTCTCCTGGTGGTGGATGCATACTCAAAGTGGCTGGAGGTCATCCCGGTAAAGAGCACATCCTCCGCCACTACCATTCGCCAGCTAAGGAGGGTCTTTTCCACGTTCGGTTTACCCGACACTTTGGTCAGCGATAACGCCAGTTGCTTCACGTCCGCTGAGTTCGCAGCATTCATGGAGGCAAATGCAATTCGGCATGTCACATCCGCACCGTTTCACCCGGCCACGAATGGCCAAGTGGAACGGTTGGTGCACACCACAAAAGATGCGCTGCGGCGCATGGGCTCGGGAGATCTAAATCACCAAGTTTGTCAATTTCTATTAGCGTATAGAGTGACCCCCTTAGCGTCGGGATACTCGCCGGCGGAGCTGCTGATGCGGAGGAAACTGACCACGCTTTTGTCCAGGCTAGACCCGTCGAGGGTCGAGGACAAAGGGAAGAACATAGGGTTAGCGGTCTCCAAAGGTTTCGGCGTAGGCGATCCTGTACACTGCAGGAACTATGCCAACGCAGGCCCAGCCTGGGTGCCAGGGACGATAATAGAACAGACGGGGCCAGTGTCCTATCGGGTGGAAACTAGCACCGGCCTCCTCTGGAGGAGGCACGCTGACCAACTGAGGCCCCGAGTGAGCGAGGGGCCGACCAGTGGGGCACAGCGACAGGATTCAGCGATAGGGTTCTCCCCCACCCGTTTAGCCCAAGGGGGAGACAAGGGGGAAAGCAGCGAGCCCGACTCATATCCTTTTGATACCCCAGTTCTATCCGAGCCCGGGGGGAGGGAAAAGGAGTGTGCGGCCGCCGCTGCCGCTTCCCCCGAATCCGATTTTGATTTTGATTTTGCCAGCCGGGGGGGTTTTTCGGAGTGTTCCCCCACCCATCCAAGCGAGAAGAGGGGTTTTTCGTTAGCCCCCAGTGCCCCCGGTTCTTCCCAAACAAAGCACACACCTCCCAACAAAGCCGCAGAGTCGCGGCAAACCACTAACAAGTCATCCTCTCCGATTGCAGGGCAGGAAGCCAGGGAGCAAGGAGGAGGGAGCGAAGCCGGGGCAGGGCAGCCCGCGCCGAGACCCCAGCGTGTTCGAAATAAGCCATCTTGGCTGAGAGACTTCGTCTCATCCTAGGGGGGAGGAGTGTTGTGTTCTAAGAGTGTAACCTTCCACATGTGATATCAATGTATCTGAACCAATGTAACCTTACCTATGAGTAACAATGTAACCTTCAGCTGTATCACATAAACCCTGTAATAGGACGCGAGCTAATGACCACCAGCTGGCAGCAGCGAGCGTCCAAGCTCTCTTGGTTCAAACCCATCAAAGACCGCAGCGCGGGAAGTTTTCCCGCCGCTACCTACACCTGGACAAGAAGGGCGTGACCAGCCATGACGTCACGCGGACCAGTAGCCAACGGGCTACCGTGGAGCCACATTCAAAAGACGCTACTACCATATATATAGAGCTGTTCGTCCGCCATTACCTCATGTTCCCTCTGTCCACCATGCAATAAACCTGAGTTAACCCAGCCGTTGGCTGTGCCTCGTGTCTTGACTCCCATATACTAAACATGGCGACTCTTAGAATCCTCCAACTAGATCTGTAATCAGGAATGTTCCCAAGTTTAGGACTTGAGCTTCTCCTTCAGTTCCTTTTGTGGAAACAGAACAGTATTTCTTTCCATAATTTCTGCTACAACAATACTTTCTTTCCTTCCTTCCCTCCCAATGTGGTTCATTTTCAGGAGATGTGCAGCTGAGGCAGGGCTTCTGGCACCTTCTACTTTTGTGTCTAGACCAGACATGAAACTACCAAAATGAAGGCATCTTTTGGTGAGTTCATTCATTCTGCAGTTCCTTTCGCTTGAGAGAAAAATTAGCCAGCAACACAAGAGTACGCCCATTGGTGGTTCAAAAATACCACAGTCTTCGAGGAGGCTCTTTCTGTGTACTCCAGATCCCTTCCTGACAGCTCATTACAATCCAGTCATTTTAGCTTCCAGCTTGCCACTCCAACCACTGGAGATACAACGTCCTTTTATGTTGCCTTGGGATATAATTATATGTCCTTCTCCTTCCTTCCCCCACAGAAAAGCAAGGCTCATTGGCTTTTGAGAGCTGGCTGAGATAGGTACAGTGAGGGGGGAGGGCAGGGAGAAAAGGGGGAAATGAGAGGCTTATTTGACACCCCCTTCCTTTATTGTTGTACTTTGCTAATTGCAGGACCACCCCCTGCAGCAGAGCTTGGTTCCCCATTGTGCCAAGGATTTCCTTAATCCTCCCCTCTGCCCACCCTCCTCCTGCTGCCACTTGTAGAAAATCCCTTCCCCTCCAAGCAGACTGGAATGGAATCACTTTGATCTAAGCTTGAGAGCCAGGCCTGTGTGTCGGTGTGTCCCCCACCTCTCCCTGATAGAATTTCCCAGTACTCATTGCTTCTTCCCTTCCTGTATGTTTATAACTTCAATCATGAATGAATAGCTCTTTCTTCAGTCTTAGAAGAAATCAACCCTGACCGCTCCATAGAAGGTCAAATAGTAAAGATGAAGAAGCTGAAGTACTTTGGACATCAAATTAGAAGAGAGGATTCACTCGAGAAAGCCTTGATGTTGGGAAAGGTGGAGGGCAAAAGAAGAAGGGGGCCGCCAAAGATGAGATGGCTAGATGGTATTGTAGACACAATGGGCACAGAGCTGGGCGGGTTGAGGAGGAAGGTGGAGGACAGAGGTGCCTGGAGGACAATGGTCCATAGGGTCGCAAAGGGTCAGAATCGACTGTGCGACTGAACAACAACATTCCATACAGAAACAAAAAAATGATCACCACTCTACTAGATAAGGGCAAAAGACAGTCTAGGTCACCTGTATGCTGACCAGTCAGCTGCCCAAGAAAATCCCCAAAGCAAGGCATGATGGAGATAATTGCCATTGGTGTTTTCCCCCTGTGACTATTTATAGTTTTTCTAGACTTGGAAATTCTGTTCCTAGCTTGCCCTTCTCCTTACACAATAGCCCTTGTTCCAACTCTTCCAATAAGCATCTATTGCAGTGTTTCCCAACCTTTGGTTTTTGGACTTCAATTCCCAAATTCCCCAAGGTACTGATCAGTCAATGTACTGACTTGGGCGTCTAGGAATTGGTGTGCCCCACATTGAGAAACCATTGATCTAGTGAGTCCTCATTCTTCAAGTGCTCTCCGACTCTGCTCTTGGTTATTCTGCTCCCTTATTAACCACTGGCTCTTTCCCCCTAACCTTCTACTTTTCTCCTAACCTTCTGTAGCCACTGCTCTTACATAGTCTCTCTGTTTGGTCCTAGGAGGTAATTCTCACTCACCATGGGAGACTAAATGTATCTGTACAAAGCTAGTTGATACCTCCTTAGGCTCTTACAGACTTAAAACCCATCAATTTTGTTTGTTTCTCCCATATTTCAGGTTTTCTTTTTAACTTCTCATAGTTCTTCGTTACATGCAACAATGTTTCTTCTTTATCAAGGCACCTCATTCTGCTATTTTGTGCACATGCATTTGTTTGTTTGTCCAATTTCTATACTACCCATCTAACTTGAAATCTAGCACAGGGGTGGCGAATCTATGGCAGACGTGCCCAGAGAGGGCACTCCCAGGCCTGTCAGTTGGCACACCCGCCGTCACTTCTTCTCTTTCCCCCAGCACAGTTCGCCTCGTCCCTCTGCCCAGCAGCCCAATAAGAGTGCTTTCTCCCTCCCCCAAGCACAAAGTTTGCCCTGCCCCTCTGCCCAGTGGCCCAATGGGAGCACATCCTCCATCCCCCAAGCAAAGAGTTTGCCCCACTCCTCTGTTTGGGCACTCCGTCTCTAAAAGGTTCGCCATCACTGATTTGGCGTGATGGGCAGACAAACTAGGACGGAGGTGCTTTGAGAAGTAGTAAAGTCCCAAACCATGGAGGCTTTAATCTGTTAGAGTCAACACCTTGAACTTGATGTGGTAGCAGAAAGGTAACCAGTGCAAAGCAGCCCCTTTCTTAAGTAAAACTCATTGTGGACAACCTTAAGATGACTTTACCTGTAAATGACCGGTCACTTGACGATTCACCTCTGCCTTATTTTCACAACTCATTTGTTGTTCTCTCACTACTTTGTCCTCCAATTTACCTTAGGTTTTATTTGACTCAGATACAGATTATAAAGTAGGACTGGCCTAAGACTCTTTGCTTCCTGAGGAGATAAACAAGACAGTAACAAGAAGTGTCCTCTCTGTGCAGAAGGCAACTTGATTGAGTGCTGAATGTTATTCAGGGCTACTACTGTGGCCGTGTCTTCTGTAGTGTGGTCAGATTCACAGCCAAGGGGAATGGCTGGAAGGACTGGTGGAACTGCTGCTTTTGTTCCCAGTACCTGCTGCCTGGTGTAGTCACTTGGCCCAGTGGGTAGGACCATCTGTTTTTCTCACTCCTGGAAGCAAATAAGAATGATCAAGACTTCATTATTTCTGTAACTCAGGGGTGTCGAAAAAATTTGGGCCGCAGGCCGGTCACGTGGTTCAGCGGGCTGGTCACATGGTTCAGCAGGCCAGTCACGTGGTTCCTCCCACTGGAAGCAGAAGTAAAATGCACCCACGCATGTGCAGAACACATTTAATTTAATTTAAGAGTCATATTTATATATGCCGCCCACTCAGGCAGAACCCGACTCAGGGCGGCATTACAACAAGTTCTAAAAACACATAAAAACACTTTAAAAGACCCATATTCCACCCACTTTAAAAGACCCATATCCCACCCACCCATCCCACCCACTATAAAAAGAAGAAGAGAGAGTTCTTAATTGTTTATATAAGCATGCACTGGCATGTTTTACTTCAGCTTCCAGGAGCAGTGTGGGCAGTGTGAGCCAGGTGAATTGGCATTGGGGGCCATATCTGGCCCACAGACCATAGTTTGAGCACCCCTGCTGTAACTTGTACAGTGCCGGACACTTGGTCTGTGTTTTTTGTGTGTCAGAGATTACTCTGGGTTGAAAAGATTTTTGCAGGGAACGCCTGAATGAGGCTCCTATCATGTACCGCATCATGCAGCTCTTGGGGAAACAAACCCCGTCCTTCCAGTCTCCAAGCTCAGTGCTTTACGCACTGAGCCACTTGGTGTTAACTGCTAAGCAACTGTTTAAGAGAAAGAGGAGCAGTTTTTCTGTTGCTTTCGCTTTTCGTCCAGCCACAACTGTCTTTCTCCTCCTTGGACCTGTCTTCTTAGCCCTTGAGCAGGGGTGCCCAAACTTTTTGGGCTGTGGGCCAGTCATGTGGTTCAGGGAGGGGTCAGTCACTACAGCCCGGGGGCCAGATCCAGCCCCTGATACCAATTCATCTGGCCCATGAAGCCCTCGTCACTCCCGGGAGTGGAAGTAAAACGTGCTCATACGGGTGCATTTTACTTCCGCTCCCTGGAGCGACAAGGGCTTCGTGGACCAGATGAATTGGTGTTGGGGGCTGGATCCGGCCCCCAGGCCATAGTTTGTGCACCCCTGCCCTAGAGGCTATCAGCATTCCTTTGAGTCGGTTTCTATGCCCTATGGGTCAGCTGGCAGTACATTGTTCCTTGCCGTGAAGGGTACCTCTGTGACATGTTTTCTTCAGCTAATCCCTTCCTGTATAGGAGTCATAGGAGCCAGTTGGCTGGTTTCCCTATTTCTTCGTCATTCCTCCTGGCAGAGATTATTGACTGTTTTGGATTTTTTTTTCTTTCTGTTAATCACATGGGCCTGCATTGCTGAGCTAAGAATGCAGACTGCATTGCACTTTTCTGGGATTCATGCAGCAGATAGATATGTCAGTTTACTCTTGTTGTGTTCTCCATTATCTTTCTCTTGGCACTGCCTTCTGCACTGCATTGTCTATCCTTTTTAATCTGGTTACCCTTGTTCAGATCAGCACCCTCCAGATGTGTTAGACTACACACACACACACACCCCAATAATCTCTAACCATGCTGGCTGTTGATAATTGGAAATGTAGTCAGGCATCAGGTTGGATGAGCCATCATGACAAAGATACCATGGACCTCCAGAGCTCTATGTAATGTTCTTTCTAAAGTTCTTAGATGGTGTTGTCTAGACACCTAAATTCTGTAAAAGGGACTTTTGTGGCTTGGGGAAAACACTGCATATTGTTGTTGGGTGGTATGGCCTTGCAAAACCAGTGTAATGGAGTAGTTAGAGGAGCGGTTCCCAACCTAAGGCCCGTGGGCCGGATCTTGCCCACAGTGCCATTTCATGTGCTCTCCTCAAAGGGCATTTGAGAAATAAAATGGCCAACCCTTTGAAGCTGTTGGGACAAAATGGCTGCCCCCATCGTGCAGGCAAGGCAAAATGGCCATCCGGCCCTCAAAGCTGACTAAGGGAGCATGACCCGGCTCCCAGCTTGAAGAGGTTGGGAACCCCTGAGTTAGAGAGACTGAAGTGTGAATAGAAAGTGCTTCTAGACAAGAAATTGTCACTTGGTTTCAGTCTACCCATCTGTTTCCTTGTGATAAAATTATAAGCCTACTTTACAGGACTGTTTGACAGGTCACTGGGATAAACTGTTTTGAACATTATGATGCATTTCTTAAATTTTTTGCCAAAAATCCTGTTGTGAAGCTCCATGTGCATAACACGAAGCTACAGAACTGGTTTGTTAAATTATGGCATGGCTATTCAAGGGGCCAAGTGCACAAAGCTCATTGCCTTGGCATAATGCCTGTCACACTTATTTAGGTGTAACTAGTTCATCTTATGTGAAGACAGAGAGGATACAGCCAACAATCATCATTGTTATTAGTATTCCTTCTTATATTGTGTTCCTTCCCATGCAAAGTTCCAATGGCAAGATAAAAGTGAGAAATTTCTTATGTAAACTCTTTTTCAGTTCATAGTGGTTAAAATTTAAACCTTTCTAAGTCTGATGAAAATAAAAGCCCAAGGTTGTTGTGACTCATATGACCAGTGATGCCCAACAGATAGAAATATTGAGGTGTAGAATGCAGTAGTGCAGGGATTCTCAACCTGCTGCCGAGATGCGGCCCACAGCACCATTTCATGTGGGGCCCCCACTGCCTTCCCCACACCAGGAAGTGCCTTGTGGCAGAGAAAAGACAAAATAGTCGTCTGCCCCCCCCCAAAGCTGTCTGAGGGAGTGTGACGCGGCCCCCAGCTTAATAAGGTTGAGAACCTCTGCAGTAGTGGGTTAGAATAACCTATTCTTTGGACAGGAAAATTCATCAGAGGCAGGCAGCTTGCCCTGCAAATGATACCTGTTGCAATTCCTTCTACAGACTTCCAGCACTGTAGCTGTGATACTCTGTATTGTGTAAAAGCAAAAACACCACAATTTAAGCACCAGCAACAAAAGTTTTTTTTTTTTTTTTTGCATAAGCTTCCATAGACTTCACCCCATTTCTTCATATGAATAAAGAAGCATACGAAGAAGTGGGCTACAGTACATACACCTATATAACCTAAACTTGCTAGTCTTTAAGGTTCCACAAGACTATGCTCTCCTAGACAGCTGTTAAAAAGACTAAAAGTAAAGGTTTCCCTTGCTCGAAAGCCAGTCGTATCTGACTCTAGGGTTCAGTGCTCATCTCTGTTTCAAAGCTGAAGAGCCAGCATTGTCTGCTTCTGCAGACGTTTCCGTGGTCATGTGGCAGGCATGACTAGACACCAGAGCGCACAGAACGCTGTTACCTTCCCACCGAAGTGGTCCCTATTTATCTACTTGCAATTTTTTGCTTTCGAACTGTTAGGTTGGTAGGAGCTGGGACAAAGAAGGGAGCTCATACCGTCCTGCAGTACTCAGGAATCAAACTGCTGACCTTCCGCCTCCCAGTCAGCATCTTAGCCTCTTGAGCCACTGCAGTCCCTTAAAGAGCCTAAGCATTATACTATTTTGCATCTGACCATTTTAACTTAAGACCTGATTTCAGAACACTGTATGTTGGCATCCAGTACACCAAGAAATAAGGACTCAAGTTGTTTCTATGATTAAATTTACAGTTTATCTTTCTTCACAGAATACCAGGGTAGCAAACAATCTGTATAAAATTACAAACTGTAAATATCTAGAATTAATTTTACAAATATCTGCTAAAATACAAGTAAAACAAACAAAGCTAAAAAGAAGCAAACCCAGTTCTTACTTATTCTTCAACAGAGAATACAAAAGATGGTTATGTAGCAATAGCAATTATATTTATATACAGTAAAACCCCTACTTACGAAAAACTCCGTTTCGTAGGCTTTTGCTTAAATTGGTTTTTTATGTAACTCAAAGCAAACCCATAGGAAAAATTATTTTTTTACGTATCTTGAAGCAAACCCATAGGAAAAATGAAATTTTTAATGTAAATAGAAGCAAACCCATAGGGAAATGAATTTTTATGTAACTTGAAGCAAACCCATAGGAAAAAGAATCTTTCGTAACTTGAAGCAAACCCATAGGAAATCGTATAAATCAGGACATGGTTTTAGTGCAAAAATCATTATGTAAGTAGAATTTTATGCAACTCGAGGCATATGTAAGTTGGGGTTTTACTGTACTGTCCCATGGCACTTCACAAGGTAATTAGCATTTTTGCCCCCCAACACACTGCGTACTCATTTTACCAACCTTGGAAGGAGGAAGGCTTGAGCCCCATCAGGATCAAAATTACAACTGTTGGGCTGCCAGCTGGCTGTATAGTTCAGTGGTTTAAGTAGTGGAGCCAGATGTTGGGAGTTTGATTCCCCATTGTGCCTCCTGGGGAAAGAGCCAGTCTGTGTAGGCTTGGGCAAACTGCACAATCCCAGGGTGTCCCCAGTAGCGAATGGTAAATCAATTCTATGTATTTGCTACCTAGCAAAGCCTGGAAAGTGTCACTATAAGTCAGAATTGACTTGATGGCATGGAATGGTATGGCAAGTTGCTCCTCAATTTCCCCCTTTTAGTGTGTGTGTATATCTTTTGGTATTACTTCAATACAACTGCAGAGGACTTTAAATGTCATCTTAGATAGGAAGGGAAAGGTGGGGTTGATCCCTTTCTTCATGTCCTGTTTAAGTGCATAGCATAGAGCTATCTTGATAAGTAAGTCTCTTCCTTAAGCCTTTTCTATATATGAAAGGGATTCATGGCCTTTCTTGATAAGTGACTGTGTGGTTGAATGAGACCTAATTCCTAGTGCATATTTTCAGGTCCACAAAATAATTTTGTGGGGCCCTGTAGTGGAAGACTGGGGTTGAATTAGGAAATACAACTCCTAATTTTATACAGTAGCCCTTACAATGTAACAAACTGGCCACTAGATTTTCCATCATGTTTATGAGAGGGACTGCCATCTTAAAAGGAAGGCAAGGCTCCTGTACTTTTAATAGGAAATGTCAGTAGGTGTACTACAATGCTTCCATCCACTTAGCTGTTACTAATACAGGGGCCACTTTAGTACTGTATATACTCAAGTATAAGTCTAATTTTTTAGCCCCCAAAATGAAGTCCCAAAAGGAGACTTGACTTATACTCAGGTCATCAACCCCAAGGGTCCCAAAACCATGCTGGATTGAGACGCGTCAACTGACAACAAGATGGGGGAACTGGGTGAGCCTCAAACCTGTGCAGACAAAATCCTTTATTTCAACAACACAGGGGAACAACACTACCGTAAACACTCAAAAACATACCCACACAAATGTCTCAATTAATTAAATTTACCCTTTTTTCATGTATTCTAATTATTGAAACTCACTAGCAGCTGCTGCATTTTCCACCCCAACTTATCCTCGGGTCAATCTATTTTCCTAGTTTTAGAGGTCCAAATTAGATACCTTGACTTATATTTGGGATGACTTATAGTTGAGTATATACGGTACTTGTTATGAAAATTTCACTTTCTGAAACTTCCATGTAGCTGTTTTGACAAGAGCACAATATCCTTTTGTCTTGGCTGCTGTACTCCTGATAAATCTAAGATAATAATAATAATGATATGATGATTGTTGTGTATGTACAATGCTGCTTCATATGAATGTACAATGTTGCTTTAAGAAATGTATTAATGTAACCCAGCCACAATCACAATGTAACCCAGCTGTTAAAGGAACGCGAGCAAGCTGCCTATAGAGGGCAGCTGCGAGTGTTCAACTCACATGGTCATCATTCCTCAAATCACCTGCAGCCGCGGGAACTTCCCGCAGCAAACAACTACTGCTGATCCACCACCAAAGATGGGCGTGACCCGGATGACGTCACGCCGGTAGCGGCCAATGAGCTACCATGCAGCCAAGTTCAAATGTGTTGTACCACTGTATATAATGTGAGATACCTCCGCCATTACCACATGTTCGTTCTGATCATCAACCAATAAACCTGTGTTAGTCCACACTACGACTTCTTCTATGTCTCCTGGAATAGACACTAAAATGATGATGACGACGACGATGATGATGACGATAATGATGATGTCAGAAATTATTCTGTGTTGAAAGGATTTTTTCTGGAGAAACTCCGCTCAGGGGATGCCCGAATGAGGCTCCTTTCATGTCCCCAAGAGCTGGGACAGAGACAGGCATTTGATCCATCATGCAGTATCCAGGTCTTGAACTCCTGACTTGCTGGCCTTCCAGCAAACAAGGAGAGCTTCTTAACCACTGAGCCACCATACCACAGACCCTAATCTAAGATTGAGTAGCGAAGACAAATGGAATGAATTCTTTTCCTACCAATATTAGAATGCTAGCAACATTGTGTTTTTGATGGGAGGGGAAACTTCTTCAATTTGGCAGGTTCCAGATGATTTGGGACTGCAAATCCCATCATCCATAGCCAGCAGGGCAATTTTTCAATATACAGACAGTATCCACAATGTTGTGTCAGGTTGGGGGAAGCTGAAAGATACAAAGAACCTTGGAGAGGTCTGTTTCCATGCAGGGGTTTGCAAAGAAAGCACATTGCCATGGGATTTATACTGCATAATCAACTCAAATGGGGTTAGGAGCATTTAAAGTATTATACTAGCTTTGCCTCTTGGTTAGAATAAATATGGAAACTCCCAGTGGAGCTCCTTAAATGCAAAGAGTTTTTTTAAAAAACCCTAAAGTCTTGGCTGAGCTCCAGGGGCCGCCCAAACAGGCATGCCTAATTGGGGAAGCGAAAAATTGACTCACTTCTGTATAGCTCTCTCTTCCTGGACAAGATGTTTAGAGGCTAAAGAAGAGAAAGTTTCAGTACTTTCAAGGAATTTGAGCAGGAGCAGCTTGCCATGCAAATGATGTCAGCAGAAATTCATGCTTCCATTCATTTCTAAAAGTTTCAGGAGCCCTAGTCGTTTTTGCATCTGGCCATCCTTCTATACAGAGCTTGGAAAATCTCCCTTTGTGAACTACAACTCACTCTTATTTAGAGATCTCAGCAGCAGTAAGAGGTGTGGTGCTATTCCAGCATTGGGTAGGTGTATTTCTGGGCATCCTGTGCTGCTTTAAAGATTTCTGTCTGGCCAGAAAAGCCAAGCTGAAAACACAGTCTTGCCCACTTGGCTATCTTGACTCTCAAACTCTTGATAGTATGAATGAAGTTCTAACACAGGAGTTCTCAACCTTTTAAAGCCGGGGGCCGGTTCATGCTCCCTCAGACATATTTGGGGGCCGGACAGTCGTTTTGCCCTTCTTCCACCAGATGGCACTTCCTGGTGTGGTGCAGGCAGTGGTGGTCGCCACATGAAATGGTACCGTGGGCCACATCCAGCCTGCAGGCTGCAGGTGTTCTAAGAGATCTACATCCCTAGTTATTAGGGGCTGCAGTGGCTCAGTGGTTAAGAAGCTCACCTTGTTAGCTGGAAGGCCAACAAGTTAGCACTTCGAGACCCAGCTACTACATGATGGTTTGAGCACCCATATTTTGGCCTAGCTCCTGCCAATCTAGCAGTTTGAAAGCAAGAAAATTACAAGTAGATAAATAGGGACCACTTCAGTGGGAAAAGATCTTTGGGAACATGAAAGGAGCCTCATTCAGGTGTCCCCCAAGCAGAGTTTCTCCAGCAAAAATCCTTTCAACCCAGAATAATTTACGACATGAATTTATCCCTAGTTTTGCCATCCAAAACAGGGATTCACAATCTTTTCACGCCACGGGCCGGACCACGTCCCCAGACAGATGTGTGGGCCAGACGCATGGTTCCTCCCTCCGCTTCTGCCACTACTGGTGGTGGCAGCTGCATTCACGGTGCGTTTTCACCCATTTCTGCCGCTTGCACCACTTCCCGTGGCAGCGGCGGAAGTGAGTGCAGCACATTTTTGCTTGTTTTCATTTTTGTAATGTCATTGGCTTGTTTTCAGTGCTTCTGCCACTTCCGGCACTTCTGATGGCGGCACTGGGGTCCTCACTGTGGGCCAGATTAATTGGTGCCACAGGCCAGATTAGGCCCGTGGGCCGTAGATTGTGAATCTCTGATCTAAAACTACCATTCTTGGAAGCCTATTCAACCTGTTTGTTTTCCTATTACTTTTCTCTTGTTGCAGCAAATAGGATGCATTCTGAAACATCATTTGCCAAGCTGATACTATCCAGATGTTTTGGAATTCATTCACAGCTAGGGCAAATTGCCTTTGTGTGTGTGTGTGTGTGTGTGGTTAGCTACAACTCCCAGAATCACCCAATTTCTCCAGTAATTATGGGTGTTATAGTTCAAAAATAGTTTCCATGATCTGACTTCACAACTCAGCAACCCTTCCAGCTGTTCAGGACTAATGGGAGGGGTAAGGCTCTGCTTAGATATTTTGTTTCTAGAGGAAAGGGACAAGATGTTGCCCTCTGCCACATTCAGGTAATTTTAGTCCCTGGATTTTGTAGTCATATAAGCGCAACTTTAGATGATTCTGTGTATTCCATCCAAAAGGAGTTTAGTCAGTCCACATCGATCGATTGAAGACTCCTCCGAGTCCTCCTGCTCTTTCTGCTAAATGGAGTCATGAACCTCAGGCCAAATCTTGCCTTAGTGGTGCTACTAACAATACTTATGCCTTCCTTAGGGTTTAGCTACATTTATAGAAAGTCCTACAATTGTGTTGGTTTTGCTAGTTTTCAAATCAATTTAAAGATTTTGACACGTGTACATCACAATGCCAAGCATGCAGTATTTTGGCCACCAAGTGTGTTATTTCAAACCACCTGCTGGGGGTTGTTTATTTTGCATCAATTCCTGAACCGGTTTTTTTTTTAAAAAAAATCAGTTTGTGATGTGTGAACATGTGCTTTGCCGATAACATACTCAGTTTCGCCCACTAGAGGAAGTGCTTCATGCAGTAGCAGCAGCAGCAGCAACAGCTTCCATCTAATGCTCCTGAAGCTCCTGTTGCAAGCTGCCACTGTTTAAAAAAATCTGTTCTCAGTATAGTAATATTCTAGTTTGAATGGAGAGAGATAAAGATATTAAAATTGGCTGTGATCCCCTCTTAGCATCTGGCAAAAATCAGCAAATGTGAAAACAACAGGCTTTTTTCATGCGTCCCTGCTTGTTTCACATGTCACTGCTGCAGGATAACATCTACTACTTCTTGTTCCGTGTCTAGGCCAGACGTGAAACTGCCGGCAACACAAGGTTGCCGTTACCATGGCGCCACAGTGGTTAAACTGCTGTCCTGCAACCAAAAGGTTGTGAGTTCAATTCTGAATAGGGCACAAGGTTGACTCAGCCATCTGGGGTCAGTAAAATGAGTACCCAACATGTTGGGGGCAAAATACTAATTAACTTCTGAACCACCCAGAGAGTGCACTAAACATACCTGTCAAATTGCCGGTGTCCAAATACAGGAAGGTTTCCGGGTGCCGGTGTTGGCGCATGCGTGCCACTGCCTCTGATGTCAGAGGCAATGACGTGCATGCACAGTAACCCCTGCACACATGCGCAGTAACCCCTTCAGCCAGGAAAGGGGTTACTACACATGTGTGCCCATCAGAGGCAGTGGCGTGCATGCGCAGTAACCCCTTTCATGGCCGTTCAAATACGGGATGACAGCGGGAAGGAGTGTGACGGAGCGGTGAATTACGGGAAATCACAGCCAAAACAGGATACAGTACTTGACAGGTATGGCACTAAGTGCTATGGGGCAGTATATAAGTGTGATTGCTTTGCTTTTACCAGAGTACGCCCAATTGTTATTCAAAAATACCTCAATCTTTGAAGAGGCTCTTTCTGTGTACCCCAACATGAGAAAATGGGAAGGAAGGAAGCAGATATACTCTACCTGCACTTTGTATTCCAGGTTGCCTGCTGTATTACTTCATGATTTGCAGAATCGCCTGCTGTATTACTTCCTCCACTCTCTCCAGGCAGCCTCTGCTGTGGGTGGTTAATTCTGCTCACCTCTGCATCAGTTATGTGACCAAATAAATTAGCCCTTCCTGGAGCTGAATCAGCAACAGAGCAACTTCTAAAGAGGCCCTTCCATAAGGCCCTTGTTTAGAACAATGGTTCTCAGCCTTTGCTCCTCCAGATGTTGGATTTCAGCTTCCAGAATTCCCAACCACTGGTTATTATGGCTGGAGTTTCCAGATTATTTGGAATATGCTAATGCTCAGCTTTAGCTGAGGGATTCCAGGAGCTGTAGTCCAAAATTAAAATATTTGTCTTGGATGTGGAAGTGCCACTGAACAGCTGCTAGAATTCTGGGGAAATCATAGTTTAAACCAGGCTTTCTCAACCTTTTTCGGGCGGGGGTAGTCGCTCCCCTCAGAATGGCTGTGCGGACCGGTCACATGTTTCCAGTGAGTTCGCGTGAGATTTTGGCGAGTTCTCGTAAGAGTTCAGTGAGAACTCGCTGAAAATGTGTTTTTTGCCAGTTTTTGGTGCTTCCGGGCATCGGCGAGAATGAGGATGAAAAGGCTTTGGGGGCCAGGTCTGGCCTACAGGCTGTAGGTTGAAAATGCCTGGTTTAAACAGTAGCAACACCACTCAAAGAAGTAGGGGTGTGTTTTAGTTAGGCTCCCACTCCCATCATATCCAAAAATTCCCCAAGCAGAAATCATACCTGTCAAGCGCAGCTCCGGAGATTACGGGACCTGCGCAGAACGTTTCTGCACTGGTCCGTTCTAAGCATGCGTAGAAGGCTTTTACGCATGTGTAGAACAGACCTGCGCAGAACCATTCTGCGCAGCTCACTTCTACGTATGTGTAGAAGGCTTTTACGCATGCGTAGAAGGCTTTTATGCATCCCCTTCTGCACAGAAGCCTTCTACGCATGCATAAAAGCCTTCTACGCATGCGTAAAAGCCTTCTACACACGCGTAGAAAGGATCTGCGCAGAAGGGATGCACAGTAACTCATTTCCCCCCACTGCCAAATTATGGGGTAGCGGCAGCTCCGGGCGGGAAATCGTGAAAATCGGCGCAAAAATACAGGAAATCCCGGCCAATCCGGGATACTTGACAGATATGAGCAGAATGCTGGGAGTTTCAGTATGCATGCACACATTTACTATATTTTACTCACCTGGAAAAGAACCTACTTCTCAGGCTGTATGTCCTTCTCTAGCCTTTATATCTTTTTTGTTAATGGAGAAGAAGCAGCTCCTATAGTGCTTTCTGGGGTTCATGTTTTGCTGCTGAATAGACGCTATGGCTGGCACCTCCCAAAGAACTATGACTCCTGAGAAACATTGTGGCATTTTCCTTTTTTAAAATCCCATTAACATCAGGAAGCAAAAAAACTGAGAATGTGTGTAGCCTTGGAGGTAGGCTTTTCTCCAGGTGAATAAAATGTAGGTGTTGGTAGGTGAAGTGTCGACTGAAACTCCCAGACGTCCGCCTGGGAAATTCTCAGAGTATTCTGGGAGCTGAAGTCTAAAACGATGAAAGAGAACACCCATACAAAGAAGTCATAAAGTACTGTACTATTTATCCAAAAATGAGATCCATCCTGCCTTTCTCATCATCAACTCTGTGACTGCTAAGCTGATGTATTTAGCGGAGCTGACTGAGTTGAAGTGGGCTTCAATGGTGGGCGTTATTTTCTCTGTTGTTGATCTGCCCCCTAGCCTATTTGGAGTCTTACCTCATTTAGGCTTCTTTCTTCCTTTATTTCTGGGTGCTGTCAGGCACAAGAGAGTTAAGGGTTTCTTACCCAGTGTCTCTCTCCCTGGACCAGTTTCCTTTTCCAATTAATTAAGGCTTAGCTCAGTTGCAGGCAAGGAGCCATCTTGGCAAGCATTCTGGATTACCAAGTTCGCAGTGAGCTCTGTTGAATGAATGGTGCTTAGCCACGGCCTGCGCCTGCTTGAGGATTTATGTCTTGTGTCTTGTCCTGGCCAAGGAACAAGGAGAAAAAGAGGATCTAATCCATTTGTACGCTGCCTCCAATTTCTAATGATCTTTCAAACTCATGTTCAACAAATACAGGATTTTAAAAAATTAAACTATAGTAAATTGCAAAAGCTAAAATATAAAGCAATGAAATAATAGACTAAAACATTATCAGCACTTAAAATCAGAGGGTCAAACAGCACCACCCATTTGAGGGAAAGCATGGGAACAGGAAAAGCAAAGATTAGATTTTAACAGGTGCAGAGAACACAACACACTTGACACCTCAGAATAGCAGTGGAGATCCTGCCTAGGGCAAGTGATGATGTGTAATTCAAAATAAGACTCACATCTTGGTGTAGTCAGTGGGAAGACGGCTGATGTCTCCAGGCTGTCAACAGTCTGGGTTCAAAACACCTTCCCACGGCCTGTAGTGTTGGACTGCATGCTTGCAAGATCATATTCTTTTCACTAATCTGCGGTGAATAGATGTGTTTGTACATGTGCTAATTAATCACATATGCAATCTACTTTTTTGTTTAGAATTGCACATCAAGGTTATAGTCAAGCTCACGTACGGGCGTGTTTTACTTCCGCTTCCGGGAGCGACGAGGGTGGTGTGGACCCGATGAATTGGTGTCGGGGGCTGGATCTGGCCCATGGGTTGTAGTTTGGGCATCCCTGCTGTAGTGTTTCATGTAGAAAAGTGGCAGGGACCAAATGATAATTCCCAAATGGGTGGTATAAAAATGTAATAAATAAATAAAAATAAATTCACTGTTTGGTACTCTGAAGGAACTTTGCTGCAGAAGCAGTAGTAACAATATGAGAAATCCAAGCAAGGGGTGCTACATGATACCAGACATATGGACAATAAGCAATTGGCCTAATTTCATATGACACTCAGCTCCATACAGCCCTCTATATGCCACTGTGGACCTACTATCTCTTTCAGAAATTCTTCCTCTTCTGTGTTCTGTGTGTGTGTGTGTGTGTGTGTGTGTGTCTGTGTGTAGTTTCACGTATGCAAGACAAAGATATATAAATGGATGGAGTACCACAAAGAGTGAAAAAATTATAGAATCATGTAGTACTGTTTAACCCTCTCTGTGCTGAGTTTGGCTCCACCGACCATTTCGACTGCAGTGGCTTAATGGTTAAGATGCTGAACTTGACAACTGGAAGGTTGGCAGGTCAGCAGTTCGAAACTCGAGTGCTGCATGATGGCATGTTCTCCCATCTCTGTCCTAGCTCCTACCTAGCAGTTAGAAAGCAAGAAACTGCAAGTTGATAAATAAGTATTGCTTTGGCAGGAAAGGTAACAGTGTTCTGTGCACTCTGGTGTCTAGTCACGCCTGCCACATGTCCACGGAAACATCTGCAGATGCTGTCAGCACTATAAACAGAGATGTGCACCGAACCCTAGAGCCAGATACAATGGCTTTTGAACAAGGGTAACCTTGACTTTGATCTTTAGCCACCATTTGAAACTGCATCTTTACTACTAAGAACTAGCCTAACTGGAGGAGGCAGCTATGTATGGTAGACCTGATTTGGGGATATCATGAAAAGGCAGGAAATTGTTCTGTAATGTGTGGTTGTGGCCTTTCCGCCCTCCAAGAGAAGTGCATAGTGAATTTCTGCCCCTGATGCTGAAATAACATGAGCAACTAGTTTTTGGGTGGAAAGGAGCATTTCCTGACCCTCCCCACAGGGCCATAGCCAGAGGGGGGACGGGGTGTGTGTGAAAACCCTCCTGAGCTAACAAACCCCGGTATGCCAATGTTATATGTGTGTGTGTGACATTGTTGCCCCTCTTGTGTTTTTTTTTGCCTCCCCACATCTAGAATCCTGGCTACAGCCCTGCTTCCCCAGGGAGCAAAATGCCTTTCAGCAGCCATGGGGCTTCAGCCCCCACTGGATTCTCGCTGTGATTCAGTGTTCCTCCATGGGATAAGTGCTTTCCATCTCGGTCTACGTTATTGTGAACACATTTGTTATTTCTTGCGTTACAGGCTCATTAGTTGCATACCATCTCATCCCCACCCAGTAAGCATCACGGGTGCCCTGAGATCCTGTGGAGAAAGATTTCTGCATGTCACTCAATGTGCATAATAATTGCAGGGATGATTGGGTCTCCCACTGAGTTTTGTAGAAGGGGGGGAAGATGTACATCTCCATTCTGCACTGCTGCTTATTAAATGCACATCGAAGTTGGAGAACATCTATGGCATTTCATCATACTCCTCTTTCTCAGCCTAGTCTTTTCCAAACCAGCACTTTCCAGATATCTGCCATTCCCATCATCCCTGTTCCGCGGTATATCAAATGCACATCCTTTCAAATGGCACAAATTTCCTTTTCCTCCGAATAATGTTTTTGCCATTGCTGTTTGCCATGCGTGAAGAAGGACGCAGATGGGTTCTGGCCACTTTTGTAGGTAACTCAAAAGGGGGTCAAAGCTGGGTGCTCTCCGTAAATAATGATGAAACCATAGCTAGGTAGGATTGTGGTGAGGGAGTTTGGCTGGGACCCTGTAATGTGGCTTACTTGGCGCAATAATTAATCCAGTCCACCCTGAGGCATATTGCTCTTGTTATAGCAGCCGGGGGTGCACTTTTAATAGTTTATGTAGAAACGCGAGGCTTGGATTAAAAACCTTTTGCTGGAAAGGGAGAATATAACGGTGGCTAATTAACTTTCTCTTGTTCTCCCCCCACCTCTCCTCCCTCCCTCCACAGACAGATTGGATTGTCTGGAAGCCGGGCTCTGAGGATCCCGCTGTCTTTTGATGTCTGGCTGATGCGAGGGATTAACACACTGGCCTCCTTTCTCTTCCCTTCCCCCAACTGACCAAAGCAAATCCAATAGGATTTTCTTGCTCACAAGGGGCTGTGATAAATTTGTCAAGATAGTGAGGCGTTTGCCTCTCCTCCTTGGCTTGTGTGTGGTGGCGCAGTGCAAAGAAGAGAAAGGGTGGAAGGAGGGAAGGTATGGACCAAAGCATTTGAAAATCAGAAAATGCACTATCCAAAATGGGCCCCCTGACCCACAGTCAGCTGCTGTTCTAGGAGTTATAGCAGGGTTTTGTAACTTATGGCCCGTGGGCTAGACCTGGCCTCCGATGCCATTCCATCCGGTCCGTGGTGATGACCCTGAAGTGGAAGCAGACGCGTTTTAGTGTCTTGCACGGAAGACAAAGAAGGAGCCGCAGTAGGGGGCTAAAACACAGGTTTATTTCATGGTGGTCAAGATGAACATTTGGTAATGGCGGAGGTACAGCTCATTATATACTGCAGTACATACGTACATTTGAATATCGTTGCACGGTAACTCATTGGCTGCTACCGGCGTGACATCATTCTGAGTCACGCCCATCTTCTCCAGGTGATCCTCGCGCGGGAAAGGTTCCCGCGGCTGCCGGTGATTTGGGGAATGTGAACCATTGTAATCATTGTCAGGTTACATTCATACATTCTTAAAGTAAGACTGTTACATACACAACACTCCTCCCCCCTAGGATGGGACGAAGTCCCTCAACCATTGTGGCTTCCCGCACGTGCGCTTGGGGCGTGCGGCTGCGTGGTTTAGCACAGGGGAACTAGGGGCTCCGAATTCCGCAGAGTCTCGTCCTGCAATGGAAAGGGGGGACTCATTAGTCGTTCGGCGGGGACTCTGCGACAACCTTGCATTGGGAGAAGGGAATGGAACATACAGCTGAGAGGTGAAACCCGGCCTGTTGCCCGCGGCGCCCGGGGACCCCCCCAGTACGAACCTCAGAACCGACGAGGAGACCCTTGTTTCCCCCGCCCGGTCCCTTGTGCCTGCAACCGGCGTCCTTGCCCCACTCCCTGCTGCCTGACCCGGAGTTCTAGGCTCCCCGCTGTTATCAAGACATCGTCAAAATATGGGAGCACGCCTGGAAGCCCCTTTAACAGGCGTTCTACAAGGGACTGAAAGATCCCGGGGGCTGAATTCACGCCGAACTGCAGGCGCGTTACTTTAAATGCCCCCTTGTGCGTAACGATGGTTTGCGCGGCAGCAGCAGCTGGGGTTACTGTGAGCTGCTGATACGCTTGTGCCAGGTCTAGCTTAGCAAAACACCTCCAACACTGGGATCCCATAGCCCAGCACGTCCCGCAAGTTTGACTTCATGGCCCGCAGCTTGGGCCGTGCATTTGGGGGAATGTGCATGAACTCCTTTTGGGACAGGATGGAGTAGGACGACCCCGAGTCTATTTCCATCCTCACTGGAACCCCTTGCAACAGTACCTCTACGTAGAAACGCCGGTGCTCCAGGCCCACGCGGTTCACGCCTTCTGAGCGCATCTTGGCGTCGTTGATGCCCGAAACTAGCACTCGTACAGCTCCCATTGTTCTGGGTCACTGATATCGAACTGATGATTCTTGACCTTGGGATGCGCCATGGATCCCATCCTCGTCGCCAATTTAGTGTCTTGCACGGAAGACAAAGAAGGAGCCGAAGTAGGGGGCTAAAACACAGGTTTATTTCATGGTGGTCAAGATGAACATGTGGTAATGGCGGAGGTACAGCTCATTATATACTGCAGTACATACATTTGAATATCGTTGCACGGTAGCTCATTGGCTGCTACCGGCGTGACGTCATTCTGAGTCACGCCCATCTTCTCCAGGTGATCCTCGCGCAGGAAAGGTTCCCGCGGCTGCCGGTGATTTGGGGAATGTGAACCATGTGAGCTGAACGCTCGCAGCTGCCCTCTATGGGCAGCTTACTCGCGTTCCTTAACAGCTGGGTTACATTGTAATCATTGTCAGGTTACATTCATACATTCTTAAAGTAAGACTGTTACATACACAACACGCGTCCATGCATGCACAAATGCGCCCGTCACCATTGTGTCCAGCCCATGGTGCTTCCAGTAGTAACAAGGGCTTCGTGGGTCAGATGAATTGGCGTCGAGGGCTGTATCCGGCCCCCGGGCTGTAGTTTGGGCACCCCTGAGCTATTAGCTTCCTTTACTGAGTCCATTCATTTCACCAGATCTTCCTGGTTTTCTGGTGCTTTCTACTTTTCTTGCCATCGTTGTCTTTTCCCAAATTCTCTTTTCTTCTCATGAAATGTATAAAGCACTACAGCCTCAGTTTAGTAATTGTGGCTTCTAATGCAAGTCTAAGCCTGATTTCTATCTAGAACCTACTTATTTGTCTTTCGTGGCAGAAGTACAAAAGACATTTAAATGAAAAACCAAGAATGTGGAAAATCCCTGACAACACAATGGCAACAGATTGCTGACAGATTATGGGAGTGGGCGGCAAGTAGGATACTTTGTGGAAGGTTTTGGAATAGAAAATCCAAGAGGAGTCTATGGCTACCTGACTGGAACCAAGAACAAGAATATTCTGTACTGAAACATTTTATAACATGTCTTTCCTCATGCCTTCAATGTCTAATGTTCAAATGTATATCAGAAATTAACCTTGTTTGCCTCTGAACATGATATTTACTATAATCAG
This sequence comes from Bradypodion pumilum, assembly GCA_035047305.1. Lineage (NCBI taxonomy): Eukaryota > Metazoa > Chordata > Lepidosauria > Squamata > Chamaeleonidae > Bradypodion > Bradypodion pumilum. The sequence goes on from JAWDJD010000008.1 coordinate 14,218,310, forward strand.
TGCCTTTGGGAGAAAATAGTTTTATAGTTGGAGTGATAGGTGGAGGGAGAATAGATTAAATTCCCTTACCTCTGAGCTTCAGGATATTCCACAGCTGCTTTGGTTTAAGAAACCTTATGTACTAAGCATAGAAGATTCTATTTGTAAACATTAAATGTGATGTGATCCTTTGAATGACATGGATACACAACAAGTGGAGATTTGAGGCTCTCAGTATCACAGAGGAGGAAGTGTAAGGGAGCCAGTGAGACATGAACCCTGGCGGTGCAGTGGTTAAACTGCTGTACTGCAGCCAAAACATTGTGAGTTCGATCCTGACCATACCTGTCATGTTTTGGATTTGGAAATAAGGGAAATTTCCCGGCAAATACGGGATACTTGACAGCTATGCTTATCCTGTGCTGCCCTCTAATGGCGACAATAGGGGATTGCAGTCTAATTAATAAGGGATGACGGCAGGAAAGAGGGTAAAATAAGGGGTTTTCCCGGCCAATAAGCGATACTTGACAGCTATGATCCTGACAGATACAAGGTTGACCCATCCTTCCATCCTTTGGAGATCGGTAAAATGAGTGAAATGTTTGGGGCAAAATGCTAATTACCTTGTGAACTGCCCAGAGAGTGCGCTAAGTGCTATGGGGTAGTATATAAGTGTAATTGCTATTGCTTAGAATGTTGGGCTGAGACTGGGGATTCCGTGTTTAAGTCTTTATTGAACCATAAAAGTAACCATGAACTACCATAGAAAGTTGTTGTTTCAAAGGTAAGTGAGGAGGAACAGAGCCGTACACAGTGCCTTAAGCTTGTTGGAGGAAAGTTGAGTTATAAATGTAGCCAACACATTTATAAATGTAGGAAGTAATTAATTTTTTTCAGGGGGGAGGATTAGAGTACAGAAAATGTTAGGCCTGAGTCTCTGCTTTCTGCTCATCACTGAAATGCTCTGGTTGCCAAGGCCAGCTCAAGACATTTTGTCAGAACAGAAAAACAAGATGGCGTTTCTCTCATTCTATTTAAGGTAAAGCCGCCCATGCTCAAAAGCCAGTCATATCCGACTCTAGGGTTCAGTGCTCATTTCTGTTTATTGCCAAAGAGTCAGCGCTGTCTGCATCTGCAGACATTTCCCTGTCCATGTGGCAGGCATGTCTAGCCACCAGAGTGCACGAAACACTACCTTCCCACCGAAGTGGTACCTATTTATCTACTTGCAAGTTCTTGCTTTCGAACTGCTGGGTTAGCAGGAGCTGGAGTAGAGATGGGAGCTCACTCCATTGTGCAGTACTTGGGTCTCGAGCTGCTGACCTGCCACCTTCCAGACAGCGGCTTAACCACTTGAGCCACCGCAGTCCGCCTTGTTCCATGTACAAAAAACTAATTAGATGTGAAGTTGAATCTTACTTCATCTTTGCCAATAGTTCAGCGTTCTCTACTGCATCTGATGGCAGAAGGTGGCATGGCAGATTTGGTCCATTCTTGATTTTTTTAAAAATTGCGCCTAAGGCAGTCATCCTCCTCTGCCTAATGATAGAGATGGCTCTGCTTTGTTCAATCATGTGTCTGTGCAATTTATCAGTCAAGCTGTACAATAATATTTAGTAACATTAGTGCAGCAAGTGTAACAATTGCGAGCGGATCTCTCCTCTGAGACACTTTAAAGAGGAGACAGTTAAAGTTTGTTTCATGACAAAAATCAATTGGTTATAGCTAGGGCTCCCCTTTGAAGTTAACCTTGCTATTTCTTCCTTTCAAGCACCAAATTATTGATGTTTTTCCTCCCTTAAACCGGGTCCTTCCACGCTGAAGGGGAGAAACTAAGGAACAGAGGCAACTAGTGCTTTGACTTTGTAATCTCAAGGGAGTAGTATGTAGGCTAGTTGAAGAGATTTAGAAATGGATGCAGAGAGAGGTTATAGATTCAATAATGCCTTTGTGTGCAGTGATGCACTGCAAATTTTTTTACTACCTACTCTGTGTGGGCTGGCCAAATCTGTGGGTGGGGCCAAATCTGTGGGTATGGCCAAACATCCTGCATTATGGACTATGGATGTGGGTGTGGCCAACCAAGTGGGCATGGCCTGGGGAATTTCCGCTACCAGTTCTGCAGACCTTGCTGCAGTGCATCACTGTTGGTGTGCATGAACAGAAACGAAATATTCATGTTGATTAAAGGTCACACTAAATCCTAGAAATGATTCCCCTTACTTACTTTACAGATACAGAAAGTAGGAGTCTCCTAATTCCAATTCCAAGTTGTGTAGGGCATGGATTATTTATTTATTTATTTAAAAAGCTCCTAATGCTTTTCTGTGGACTATTTTCTAGTTCAAAATCGTCCTTCCAAAATATTTTCTTACTCTGCTGTCATTCTATAAGGAAGAGAATGACAAGAGGTGCTAAGTATTTCTCAGGCACGGATCATGATCTTGGTCAGAGCTGAGATGTACTGTATATACATTGGTAATGAGAATAACAAGGCTAAGCACACAGGGAAATGTTACAGAAGATTCTTCTAGTTATTTTTAAAAGTACTTTTAAATGGCATGTTCAGGCATTTTTAGAGGATTCACCTCACCTCACCCCACCTCACTTTATGCCAATCTGTTATCAGATGGGGCTGTGGTGGTGGCTCAGTGGTTAAGAAACTCACCTTGTTACAAGACCTGGGTAGTGCATGGCGTAATGAGTGCCCCTCTCTGTCCCAGCTCCTGCCAACCTAGCAGTTTGAAAACAAGAAATTGCAAATAAATAAATAGAGACTACTTTGGTGGGAAAAGATCTTGGGGACATGAAAGGAGCCTCTTTTGGGCATCCCCGAGCGAAGTTTCTCCAGCAAAAATCCTTTCAACCCAGAATAATTTCTGACATGAAATAATAATAATAACAATAACAACAACAACAATAATCAAATATGAAGTGTATTTTTAAGGAAAAGTAAAGTAACAAGTAATTCAATGGGTCAACACATTACTGTATATTTGGTTTGGGGTTTTTTCAGTGGCCAGAAAGCTACTGACAATTTACAGTTGTGTAAATTATATAGGTTGTGGCAGCAAATTGAGGCTCATTGATAATATACTAGTTGTATTCATAACTGCATACCCTGGAATGCAACCAGCATGCTGTTAATGAATGGCAATTTGCCACTGCTTCTCATACCTCATCTTGCTGAGTTGGCTTCAGAAGAGAAGAAATAACTTGTGCAGCCAGGCTGGGAGGGTAGGTGTTTTAATGGGGTGTAGGTGTTTCTATGTCCCCAATGCTGATCCAGATACTTTGGGAAGCAGCACAGTCAATAGAGACATAGCAGTAGAAGAAAGTGCAATAGACGTAAGACTTATTTGTCCAAGAGAAAGACCCAGGATGAAAAGATCACAGCAAAACTACAGCCAGCATTTTAAGACTCTCTAAATGCTAATTGGAAACAGCTGGATGAAAGGGAGAGGTTGGCAAGAGTATATATATGCTGGTTGTGCTGCCAGGAGACCTGCTATGGGAGACAACATGGAATTTCACCACCCAACTATTATTCTCTACTGCAGTGGTTCCCAAACTTGGGTCCCTATGTATTCTTGGACTACAATTCCCAGACGTCTTCAGTATTGGCCGTGCAGGCTGATCCTTCTGGGAGCTACAGTCCAAAAACATCCAGAGAACATAGTTTGAGAAACGCTTCTCTACTGCATGTCCAAAATCCCCGAACCATTGACAAATGGGCTGCCAACAATATTACCTCTGCATGCTCCCTATTTTTTCTGACCTATTCAGGCTGAACTAACCATTTGACCCACGGACATAGTGACCTATTCCTTTATAAATAAGTCAACATGTTTGTATTGACACACACAACATTGCTGCTTATGCAATTTTCCTTACAAATATAAATCACCAATAGGATTCTGGCTAATCTGTTACAAAACAAACTGCTTTTAAAGATAACTTTCTAAGTTATCTTGTCCTAATTCAACAGTAGACTCAATTGCCTTTCTTTTGACAAGACACATTTCACTCCCTCCCTTCTACTCTGCTGATATTTAGAATCACTATATTCACATTACATTTTTAAAAAGTCTTGCCCAAAAAACCTATTGGCAGGGCTCATTCCTTGGTCACCATCTATTGTATCTTCACCTATGCAGATGTCCAGAACAGAGAGCAATAGTAGTTCTAAGTACTCTGTCATTGGGTCCTCAGTGGTTCTAAAGCAGTGTTTCCCAAACTTTGGTTTTTGGACTTCAATTCTCAGAAGCCTAAATCAATTCCTCAAAGGACTGATCAGCCAATGTACTGACTTGGGCTTCTGGGAATTGTAGTCCCCCTTTGGGGCCTGGGACCCACATTGGGAACCACTGTTGTAGAGATGGTGTGATTGATTATCTTCTGACCTTTGAGATACCTTTTTTTACCTCTGCTTCATTGGTGCTTGAGAAAAGTTGACTGTTCTGATACACTAAAATCAAACAATATGTTGCATGTAGTATGTCATTAAAAGATAGAGTTCCTGAAATGCTAAAAATGTTTGATAGTCACAAGAGGAGATTTTCACACCTTCCACAATCTGCAAATTAGTTTTCTTTGTTTTATGGTTTGTCATTATGGGATGAAAATATGGTCTGTTTGCAAGAGTGGCTATTCATATGGGAAGGTCTGTCAAATTAAATCTCATGAACACTAATTGAATTTGGCTTCTTATGATGGGTTATCAATATGCCCTAAGTGGCAAATAGGAAAATGAAAAGATAGCAGTCAAGAAGATGGACAGAAGAGAATATCGGAGATGTACAATTGTGATGCTAGTTTAATTATGATGTAAGAAGATCTGGGTTCACTGTTCCCTAAAGGTTCTACCCTTTGACCCATAGGTTTTTCTTTCTTGTGCAAAATTATATATGGCCATACAGTGATGCCTCATACAACGTCCAAACTTGGTTCCACAAGTTTGGACTTTATACGGATTTGGACTTTGTATGAGGCATGCAAAATCCTACCGTAGCTGCAATGCCTCATACAACGTCCAAATCTTTGCCGCGATGCCTCGTACAACGTTGTTTCCATAAAGATACATTGTACTGTAACAGCACAGACTTCAGGGCAAAGTCAAGGAAACAGACAGGAAACTGACAGAACTTTAAGAAAACATTGTCTAAAGGCTAAATACATTACAAAAACATGTCAAACAACCCTGATTGTCCAAGAACCTGAAGAATGCTGCAAAAATCCCAGGAATGCTTCTAAAAATTCTGATGAAAAAAATAAAAAAAATCCAAAATCACGCTCAAAACCACCCCTAAACACTCTTTGCCTTGTGCAAAATCCACAAGAGCAATGCACGCATGTGTCCTGTCTTTTATACTGACCAGGCACAATGCAACCTGGGGAAAACTGAATGCCTCATACAAAGTTGAGTGACTATGTATGAGGTAACTTTTTTCAAGAAATTAGGCGATGTTGTATGAATTCAATGTTGTATGAAGCGGACTTTGTATGAGGTATTACTGTATATATAATTGGAATAGTAGCCATGTTAGTCTGTGTTTCAAGCATATCAAAGAGTAAACAAAACAAAAACATTGCAGCACTTTAAAGACTAGCTACTGTGTTTTAATGTTAGCTTTCATGGTTCAATTTATACACATCAGGTACATCACTCTGTACCTGATGTGTATAAATTGATGCTATAAGCCATGATGGCAAACCTTGGCACTCCAGTTGTTCTTGGACTTCAATTCCCAGAAGCCCAATCCTTCTGTGCAGTAAACCCATTCATGTGGATTCACAGAGACTTGGGCTTCTGGAAATTGAAGTCCAAGAACAGTTGGAGTACCAAGGTTCGCCATCACTGCCATAAAGTTTCACTTCTATGTCTGATGAAGTGGACTTGTTTTTGTTTTGTTTTGTTTACTCTCCAAAATGTATAAATGATATTGTTTATTTAGCTATAATTTGTGTATATTCAGAGACACCTCATTAGTTGGGCCTGATGATGGACTTGAAGTCAAAAATGTCACCAGACTGAGAAAGGCTATTTTGCATCTCCCAGAGGCGTCTTAGATTTATTCTCACTGCTTGGCACACGCCAGTGAGAACAGTGATATAATATCTTTTCCTCATTTCCTTTCTTTTCTTAGACCTGCTGCTAGATGACATTGTCCTCACTCATTCGTTGTTCCTGCCAACAGAACAGTTCTTGCACCAGCTGCATCAGCAATATCCTTTTACAAATAATGTTAGAATCCCCTTTTAAGAATTGTGGCAGAAGTCTGTGTGACCATGAGCTAGGACAGTGGTGGTGAACCTATGGCATGCGTACCAGATGTGGCACTCCTGGGCTTTTCTGTTGGCACGTACATCATTACCCCAGCACAGAATTCACCTTGCCCCTCTGTCCAGCAGCCCAATGGAAGCGCTTCCTCCCTCCAGCACAGAGTTCACCCCTCTGTTTGGGCACTCGGTCACTAAAAGGTTCACCATCACTGAGCTAGGACATTTGTTTTAGGAAAAACCCTGCTTACACTTGCACACATCTCCTTTCTCATTGGTGAGAGATTTTTGGATCTTGTCATTTTGCAAACACACTTTGTGACAGTGTTGAATTTTGTGTTGGACTGACAGTTTGGTTTAGTGGTGACCAACCGGTTCTCCAAAGGGTTGAGGAAAGGTATTGCATGAAATATAACTTCCAGTGTACCTCTGTCAACATGATCACTGGCTAGATTTCATTGGGTAGTCTGGGAACGTCCTCCAGATCAAACCTCATTGTTGGCTATGCTGGCTGGGGCTGATGGGAATTGCAGTCTCATCTCTGCAGGTTTACATTGCCGGCCCTGACAATTCCTGAGAATTCCAATTAGCATTTAAAAAAAACACAACAACACATGTTTCTAGTTCCTGTGGGTTAAAAATTTGTGAATAACAGATGAAACCTTTGAGGCTAAAATAGTTGGTTTTCAAGTAATTAGGGGCAGACGATCAAGGGAAGTGTTCAATTAAGATCTGGAGGGTAGATTTTTCATTTGAATGTGAGGAGCATGTTGATTGGCACATCACTCTTCCCCTCAACTAAAACTGATACTTTCCAACCTGATCTAGCCATGATTAAAATGATTAAAAGGACAGGCCCTTTTTCTTATTTGGCTAACTGAAGCTAATTGACAAGGTCCTGGATGGTGCCTTGGTTGTGCAGGCAAGGTGTCTGACAGCCTATTAGTTAAACGCAATTAGCTGTGGCAATTTATTCAGACTTTACATGAAAACAATAGGATTCTGGCCATTGTAGTAAGCAATGAAACATAAGGGAAATGAGTATTAAAAGTCTTGAGGCTCTTAGCAAAGATTACCCCCTCACAAGTGTCCTCTACCCTTTGATTATAGACAAACTCTTGCCCACATTTCTCTTTTGACACCTGTTGGCATTTGCATAATCTATGTCTGTTTCATTGCACATCTTCCAGAAGTAGGGTATGATGCAGTGTCAACAGGGAGAACTACTAACCTAGTTCTTACTTAAAATTGCTGTTTATGAAAAGACTAGACAACTCACTGATAAAAGCTTTTTTTTAACATATTAAATCCCAGGTTCAACTCTTGAAAGACCTCCAACTGACAAGTGTAGACAGAGGTGCACATGCACACACATACATGCACACACACATGCATGCATGGACATGCACAGTTTCAGAAACTATTCTAGCTTAATAGGGCAGTAATGTTTTTTTGTCTTAATTTCCAGCCTGCCGCTTATTGTGTTGGCTTTCCAAACCTTGCTCATGTCAAATTGCAAAAAAATCTTCAAATAAAGCTATTAAAAGGTATGAGCACTATTTTTCTTTGCATCCAGACCCAAAGCCTATTAGAGAGCTGCTACATTAGAGAGCTGCTATGAGGGTAAAATTACTTAATTGCTTAGTTATCTCCTGATTCAAACCTTGAAATCCGCATATTATTGCTTGGGCTAGATCAGGGGTTCCCAACCTTTTGAAGCCGGGGGCTGGGTCATGCTCTCTCAGTCAGCTTCAAGGGTTGGATAGCCATCTTGCCCTGCCTGCACAATGGGGATGGCCATTTTGTCCCAACAGCTTCAAAGGGGGTGCCATTTTGTTTCTTGGATGTCCTTGGAGGAGTGGGGGCCCCATGAAAGGGCACTGTGGGCTGGATCCAACCCGTGAGCCTTAGGTTGGGAACCCCTGGGTTAGATTCACACAATATTGTCCCACAACTTGTGTCTTGGATTTCTCTCACTCTTCCAACTGTTGTCTTCTAAAGCTGTAGCCTATAATTTGTCCTTGACCTTCATATGGCTACCTTCATGAGAGCGTCGACAATTCCATTGCCTTCATGTTGGAAAGAAGGGGAAGTCATGCAGCAGAAGCGAGCAGTTTTGGTTATTTTGCTGCACTTTCTTGAAACGTACAAAGGGATCTTGCAGGAAGAGGAAAAAGCAGGCAAAGTCATCAAGGTATTTCATGGCCCTCCTAACATTACATTCATGAAAACTTGAAATGTAGGGCTCAACTAGAAGTTCCAATTATCCCTGCCTGGATCAGTCTAGAGCAGGAGTGCCCAAACTTTTTGGGCCGTGGGCTGGTCACGTGGTTCAGTGGGTGGTCACGTGGCTCCTCCCACCGGAAGTGAAAGTAAAACACACCTTGCAATCTGTTTTGCAACAGGATGAGATTGATTTTAGGCTGCCATTTTCTCTGCTTAAACCAAGGGTGCATTTTACTTCCACTTCCGGGAGTGACGGGGGTGGTGCAGGCCAGATGATCAGCACGCCTGCTGATCAGGGCTTCTGGGAATTTAAGTCCAAGAACATCTGGAGAGCCAGGATTTCTGACCCCTGGTCTAGAGATCATGCTAAATGGCACACAGCATGAGTTATATGTGCCATTTGGATGCTAGGATTGACCATGCCACACCAACAACAACCTGTTTAGCGCTATCCAGATCAATCTGCTGGTTTGTGATATTTCATATGTTGTATTCACTGGGAAAAGAAGTGAACCAGCCTCTTCTCAACTTGGCCAAATTGTGGAACAGGCGCTCATCTGATCATACATTCACTTGTTCTTAAGAAACTTGATAATATCAGATTGAACAATGTCATTGCGAGAACTGTCTCTCTAACATGTCAGCTCATTGGTTTGAGATGACAGTGTATTATATTATGATAGGTACAAGTGGGTCTGAATAATTAAAGCCCAAGAACACCTTCTCTTTTCTTCTAGGATTTGTATCTCCTTATTATGAAGGACTCATCCCTTTACCATAAACTGGAAGATGATATTCTGAAGCTACACCAGCTTGTGGAGATAGTTGAACTCAAGTAAGTGGAGCGTAGGAATGTGGACTGTAGCATTTTAGCCAAAACAGTGCTGCTATAGCTAAGTTCATTGTTCTTTATTTATTTATTTATTCGTTTCAGATGCACCACTAGCATATAATAACATGCAAAGCTAAAATTAACACATCTAAAAACAAAATAAAAGTTAAAAAGGGCTAGATGACTCCTGCCCAATATCAGGCCACTTCAACAGCATAAGTTCATTGTGTTAATGGTACGTTAATCAGGCTGAAACTGAAACCTCCATGCTGCATAAAAACTATAAACAGAAATCTTCAACCCTGCTTAGAGTGACATCTGCTTCTTGCCTTTCTGACCATGTTTCATTTTATGGCCAATGTTTTCTTCTTCTTCTTAACCTTTTAATTCTTGCCTTTCTGGCTGCAGGGTGACTGAAGAAAGCCATTCCCACAACAAACAAGTCAAACCTCTGTTCAGACATTTTCGGCGCATAGATTCATGTCTGCAGACACGGGTTGCTTTCCGTGGGTCAGATGAAAGTGAGTATTAAGCAGACTATTGAGAGGCCAGTTGGCAGGAAGGGTAGCAGCTGGGCTCCCCTTTAGGTGGTCTCTTTAAAGGTTTGATGACTTGAAAGGAGAGTTATGCAAGTACATCCACAAATGATTCTCTTTGAATAGGTTAAAAAAAAGCATAGACTTTGTACTGAATGAGTTTATTTTTCCGTCTAACACAAGGGTTACCAACCTTTTCAAGCCAGGGGCTGGGTCACACTTTCTCAGTCAGCTTTGATGGCCATTTTGTCCTGCCTGCACAATGGTGGTGGTGGTGACCATTTTGTCCCAACAGCTTCAAGGGGGTGGCCATTTTGTTTCTCAAATGCCCTTGGAGGTGTGTGGGGCCACCATGAAATGGTGCCATGGGCCGGATCCAGCCCATGGGCCTTAGGTTGGGAGCCCCTGGTCTAATGCTTTATTGACTTCAACATTGTTTGGAGGTAACTGTCCCAAAGTTTTGGGTAGGGGCCTTTCCCAGCCCTCCCCAAAGATGCCAGTGTTTGGAAATGAGCAGCGAAAAAAACCATTTGAGTCGAAAAATACAACAGGAAAAAATATTCTGAAGTGTTTAATGATGATTGTAAATATAGTTCTTAAAGTAAAAAAAGAATTGTTTCTTCACAATGGTAAATGCAAATATATATCAAAATAAGGTCTGTTTCTTCACATAGAATCTCAAAAGAACACAAAATATAAATCCATTAAGGTCAATAAAGTTGATCTCAAAGTTGAGCCGGTTAATAAAAACTTTTCAGAATAATCTTTCTTCAGGAAATCAATGATTTTATTAGCGTCTGGAGCCTCTCAATGTGTTATTCGTTGGTGCTCATGACGTCATTTTGATATATATTTGCATTTACCATTGTGAAGAAACACTTTTTTTACTTTAAGAACTATATTTACAATCATCATTAAACACTTCAGAAGATTTTTTTCCTGTTGTATTTTTTGCCTCAAACGTTTTTTTCCCCCGCTGCTGTATTTCCACACCGTTTGTCTGCCGTGTGTTTAGTGTTTGGAAATTAGACATCATGCATACAAAACATGTCCTCTTCTCTTGACCTATGGCCACTCTCCTGAACAAGAGACAATAGGAATTGGGTATCACATAATAGGCAATGAGGTTGGTGATTAAGAAAACAATGAAAGTGTTCAGGGTGGTCAAATGTGTAGAGTAAGCACAGGTGATAGGAAATGGGGAGATTTTCTCTCCTAGAGTGGCATGGACATATTGTAAAAAAATAAAATAAAATACAGCAGACCCTCGCATAACGACGTTACTTGGTTCCCCAAGTAGCATTGCTAAGTGATTTTTGTTGTTATGCGGGTTTCTATGGAGTTTCCCACATAATGACGTTTTTGTCCGGATAATGACGGTAATTTTAGTGTTGTTGTCCGGACAATTACACTAAAAATGTTGTTATGCGGGGGAACACGTGGTGCATAACGACGCGTTGTTAAGCAAAAATGATGCTATCCAAACGCGTTGTTATGTGAGGGTTGACTGTACAGTATATAGAAATGGGCTATGACTCAAGCAACTAGAAATACCCACTGCCTCCTTAATCCAGGGTGTGTGGTTAAGAAGTGATGTGCTTTGCAAATTACCTCTGAAGGCAGGTTTCCTTGGATCAGTACAATGAGTAACTTCTTCTTCTTCTGTGTCTAGGGCAGGCTCACCGTTGGAGAGTTCATTTCTGTAGTTCCGTTTGCCTGACCTAGTGTGAGAAAGATTAGCCAGCATAAGGTGGCCATTGCCCGGGATATGCCCGATTGTGGTTAAAAATACCACAATTGTTGAGGAGGCTCTTTCTGTGTACCCCACAAGCAGTAGCTATGAAAGTACAAGCTCTGTCAGCCCTCAGGCCTGGGAGGCATCATATTAGTTGGATTAAAAACATAGGTGGTTCATGGCTGGAGCAAGGAGGTGTCCCTCTATTCTTCCATTTCTGAGTGAAACTAACATGGCTGTCCCCTGTTTTATTTCCAGTCTTCTGCCGTGTCTACATGCCTGACCACTCCTATGTCACCATCCGCAGTCGCCTCTCAGCCTCTGTGCAGGACATCCTTACCTCGGTGACGGAGAAGCTCCAATACTCTGAGGAACAGCCCTCACGAGAAGAAGCTCTTATTCTGGTGGCAGTAGCATCCTCAGGAGGTAACTGTCTCCCAAGGTCTGTAGCCATAAAAGGAGACATTTTTGTCTGCCCTTTGCTCTTCTGTTCTTTTTCTTTTGCAAGTCTGAGGCTCAGAAATGTCAAACATAAAAGAAAAATGAAGTGGCGGTGGTGAAATATTTCTCTACTATCTTCCCATATATTGTGTTGTTAATGAAAATAATAGCCAGGCAATATTATGATCACTGTGCATATTAGAATTTTGGCTTAAATGTGGTGTTTGGGTTGCTGTATGTTTTTTTAGTTCATTCCACTCTGTTGCTTTTAGCACAGAACTTGAGAAAATTTCTTTTGGGGCACATAACTCTTGGAAACCACTAACCAGCGGTCTGCTAGCTGGGCAAACTCAGAAACAAAAAGTAAAATACAGTAAAACCCCAGGTTATGATGGAGGTCTGTTCCCATAGCCTCCATCGTAACCTGAAAAAACAACCATAAACCGAAGCACGTTTCCCCATAGGAATGCATTGGGGGAAAAAAACAGGACCAAAAAATAATAATGATTTTTTTAAAATACAAAAAATCACAAAAACATCCAAAATATGCCAGACATGATCATCCCCCACCCCCACAAAAAGGAAACAGTCCCTACCAGACCAAAAAAAAATTCCAAGAAAATCCAAAAAACCCTTGAAAGAGCCAAAAATGCCAGACATGATGGTCCCCCACCCCACAAAAGCAACGAGGCAATCTCCTTACCTTTCCCACACTGCTGTATCCTCTTGAGTGGTTTGTCCAGCCACCAGGGGAGCCCATTTTCCGCCCCTACCGGCAGCAGGAGTGTCTGGGGATCTTATCCACTCGGTTCCAACTTTCGTCCTAGCTCCCTGAGCAGCAATACAGCCAAAAATGTGTGCCTCCCCCAGGCACACAGCTGGGGGAGGCATGCGTTCCCGGCTGTAGCGCTGTCCAGGGAGCTCGGATGAACATCGGAACTGAGCGGATAAGGTCCCCAGACTCTCCTGGTGCCGGTAGAGGTAACAGACAGTGCAGAAATAGCAGCAAAAACAGCAGTGGCGGCACCTCTGCAGTGGTAAGCGCTAAATTGTGACTTCCGGTGGAGGGGGTGGGTGCCATTTTAAACTCTAAAATGGCACCGGCCACCATTTTAGAGTTTAACATAGTGCAATTTTCAGACGTAAATCAAAAAAGTCATAAACCGGGGCATTAATTTAATAAAATTTGCTGTCATAAACCACAGCAAATGTAACCCAGGGCAATCGTAACTCAGGGTTTTACTGTATCTAGTTCCTGAGTTAGCAGTAGGGATCTGGGATCAAACCTAGCAGAATGCCTCACTGATTAAATTGTTGTGCGTCATGTAGTTATTAAACATGTAGCAATGAGGCTAGGTGGTAGAGGAGGAGAGAGAAAGTAACTCATTGCGGCAAGGCCATTCTAAGTGCTGGGAATATTCAGATCCATTTGAACAATCTAGACAAAACAAGAGTGCAGCAGCAGTTAATTACAATAACATAGGGTAACACCCAGTAATTTTGAATCCCAGGATTTAAGGAACAGAAATTTGGGCAAGAGAGACACTTGCAATTTATTGTACATGTATTTACAGCAGCAGTTCTCAACCTAAGGCCAGTGGGCCAGATCTGGCCCATTGCATCATTTCATGTGCCACCCCCCCCCTACAAGGGTATTTGAGAAACAAAACGGCCACTCCTTTGAAGCTGTTGGGACAAAATGGCCACCTCCATCATGCAGGCAATGCAAAATTGCTGTCTGGCCCTCGAAGCTGACCGAGAGAGTGTGACCCGGCCCCCGGCTTGAAAAGGTTGGGAACCCCTGATCTACAGTGTAGGGTAGAAGTGAGAGGGAAAATCCATGCTTCTAAGGTAAATTATGCTAAGATTAAGAAGACACAAAGGTTCAAAGTGCAGGGATCCAAGCAGGACCACCTGTCAGGCTTCCAACAGGTCAGCTACTGTTCTCTAAGAGACTTTGAAGTGCTAGAGTAGTGATAGCGAACCTTGGCACTCCAGGTGTTCTTGAACTTCAATTCCCAGAAGCCCAAGTCTCTGTGAATCCACATGAATGGAGTTACTGATTCACAGAGACTTGGGCTTCTGGGAATTAAAGTTCAAAAACACCTGGAGTGCCAAGGTTCACCATCACCTCTGCAATTCACACCACACTGTTCCACACACAGGGATCCAAGCTACAAATTACAGAGAAAGTCAGGAGTTAGAGTCACTGGCCAGGACCCTACTGGGATTTTACTTTACAATAAGTGAAAGTGCATAAACTGAGGCAGCACATTTTAGCTATTTAACAAGGTGCTGGTTGCATGCTCATCAAACAATTAGGAACTTGGCCAGCAACTTGTTAATTACTTGTAACTTGCTACCATGATATACATAATCTCACTTACTTCAAAGCAAAATCCCAATAGGATTCTGGCCACTGAGTACAGCTAGACTACATTGTTACAGCAGTTTGATGCTTCTAAAGTGGGGTCTCCACCCAGTAGAAACCTGGGAATTATATTTTGGTGAGGTATTTATAATCCTTGTGAAGTTCAGAGAAGTGTACTAGAACTTTTAAAACACTGGGTTCTAAGTACTTAACCAAACTATAAATCCCAGGATTCTTTAGATTAGAGACCAGTGATATTAAACTGCTACAGCTATATAAAGTCGATACACTGCCTGTTTAACGTGAGCTGGAGGAGAAATCTAATTCCTCTAAACCAGTGGTTCCCAATCTTGGGTCCCTAGATGTCTTTGGACTGCCGCTCACAGAAATCCTGGCTGGCCCAGTCAATGCTAAAAGCTTCTGGAAATTTTAGTCCTAGGTTGGGAACCACTGCTCTAAGCCAAGGTATGACATGAATTCAGTGGTGGGATTCAGCAGGTTTGCACCAGTTCACCAGAATCAGTAGCAGAAATACTGGCTGGCCCCACCTATCCAAGTTTTGAAATAAAGTAGTCCTAATTTGGGTACAACGCAGGGCTTCCCCCCTGGCCATGACCACCATACCACACCCACCGAGTAGGTAGTAAAAAAAAAAAAAAAGAATCCCACCACTGCATGAATTTAATGCCAGGAACCCAAATTTGCCCAACAACAATATTATGGAGAAACTTGTTGAGGGATATAACACTCCAAACTATTCATTAACTCTTCTTTTCTTTCTGAACTCCAGAGAAATCTGTGCTACAGCCTAACGAAGAGTGTGTTTTTACTACTCTGGGGATAAATAGCCATCTTTTTGCCTGCACTAAGGAAACTTTCCCATCACTGGTTAGTGAAGTCCTTTTTTGTAATCTGTTTTCTTCTCTGTATTGCCTATCCTCTCCTTTTGTAATGTGGATACTTGTAGACCAATTTCTTGGTACAGTGGAACCTCAGTTAACAAACGGCTCAATTAACATAAAAATCTCATAACAAATGGAAATCCATAGAAAATAGTGGCTCAGTTTACGGAACCTTTTTGGAACGGATTAATTGGTTTTCAATTGATTTCTATGGGAAACCGCATTTTGGTTAAAGTATTTTGGTTTTCAATGCATTCCTATGGGAAATTGCATCCAGTGCATTCCTATGGGAAATTCAGTTAAAGTAATTTTTGCTGTAAGAAACGTCCCAGAGAATGCATTAATTACTTTAACCGAGGTTCCACTGTATAAGTTTCTGGGCTTACTGTTAACAGTTGTTTTTACTTTTGAAGTCACCAAAAAAAGCTCTTCCTTCTTGAGCTCTAGAAACATATGCATTTTAAACTGTTTTTCACACATGTTGGAATTTCTGTCTCTTTCTGTCCCACTCCCACCGCCCTTTCAAATCTGACCTGCTGCCCAGATCCCTCTTCCGGACGAAATCCAAGTGTCGCCTGGCGATACAGAGATCCACCGGGTTGAAGCTGAGGATGTGGCAAATCACCTCACAGCCTTCCACTGGGAATTGTTCCGCTGTGTACATGAGGTGAGGCTCATAGTTGGTAAAGAGGGAAAAAAATTGACTGCGGAGCTGATGTGCAAGTTTGGTAAATTTGGGAGTTTATGAATGAGTGGGAAGCATTTAGTTTTTTGTGTGGCCTGGAATCGCTTGCAGCTAGCTCAGTTGCTACTATCTGAGCACCAATGCAAGAGAGCACCAATGAATGTACTGCTGGAGATGACTTTAGAAGCCTTCTTTTAATGAGGGGTTAGGATGTTTTATGGATATTTTAACAATTTATAGTTTTGATACTGATTTTATTGTATGGGGATGATTTTTTAAACTGATGTGAGCCACCTTGGGTCGCCGAGGCGAGGAAGGTGGCCATATAAATTCAAAAATAAATAAATGAATAAAATAAACCTAGGTCAGACCAGGCAGAATGAGGCTGCTGTTTCAAGCAACAGATGCTGAGGAGTGGAGAGTGGTAGGGAAGTATTGGAGCAGAAAGTGCTACTCAGACTGCAGTATTCTCCCCAAGCTGTCCTACTGTCCTCCAATGGAAGATACTCTACGTTGACCAATGACTAAGAAATATTCTTCTGTACATGGAAGGGAGGGACCACGATGGCTTAGTGGTTAAGATGCTGAGCTCCTGCCACCCTAGCAGTTCTAAAGCAAGAAATTGCAAGTAGATAAAGGTACCACTCCAGCAGGAAAGGTAACAGCATTTCATGTGCTTCAGCATCTAGTTATGCCTGCCACATGACCATGGAAACATCTGTAGACAGAGACACCTCTGGCTCTTTGGCTGTAAATGGAGATGAGCACTCTAGAGTACGGCACGTTTCACTTCCACTTCAGGAAGCGACGAGGGCTTTGCAGGCTGGGTGAATTGGCATCAAGGTCTGTATCCAGCTGATGAGCCATAGTGATTGACCCCCTGAACTGTGTGACTGGCCCATAGCCCAAAACGTTTGGGCACCCCTGCCCTAGAGTTAGACGCAACTGACTTTCAAGCAAGGGAGACCTTTACCTACATGGAAGGGAAAGAGGACATAATGTCCTTCCCCTCAGTCAACAATATGTCTTGATGTGGTCTTGGTTAAGATAGTCAAGAAAGGCATATGGTGTGGTGCAATCTAGCATCTTAAGTGGCTGGGGGGAGGGGGGACACACACAAATCTACATTGACAATGTCTTGGGTCTACTGTACTGCTAAATATAGTAGCTATCTTAAGCTTCTCTTCTGTAATCTATACTTCAGCTTTCCTTGTGTCTGCTCTTTACCTCACATCATGAACATATGTGTTGATTTTGCTCCATATAATTGGCTTCAGGTTGAGAAGAAACATTTTGTGTAATGATGTCAGGAGGACACCAGTTGAGCTGAATGGCATGCCACAGAAATGAACAAATAACTCAAGAGTGATGACGTAGTTTTCAACCACACCCCTTTGTTTCTAATAACGTATAAATTTGTGCGCAATCTTCTCTTTGACCTGTTCACTTTCTGTAGGCAATGCAAGTTGAACCAAATGCCCTTCCTTTCAAGCATGTGTATTCTAAAGTTAAGACTGTGCTATGAAATGTTTTCTTATTTGTTTGACTGAACTCTCAGAAATGGAGAAGTTTTGTCCAGTCCACTAAATCTTGGCAACAGTCCTTCATTTCAGATTATATCCCTATGTATTAGATGATTAGCATGATAAAGAAAAACTAGGTTAGAATATTTCTCCTTAATCTTTTCCTATAAGAGCATTTCCCCCCTGTGGATGGGTTTTCAGTCACATGAACTCTCAAAAACCCTTTACACAGGACTGCTGTACCATTAAGCAGGATGGGGAAACTACCTCAGGCAGCAGATGTTGGAGAGTACTACCAATAGCCTCTAAGGCCCATTGGCTATTCTTTTTTTGCCTTTGTGAAAATATTTTGCCACCTCCAAATGTGGTAGAGAACGTTATCCCATTCTCCATATTCAACTGGCTGTCCCTATCACCTTTTAAATGTCGGATGGGATAGGAAACATCATCTTGTCCATCTCAGGAAACAAAATATCTAGGGACGGCCCTGCTTTTATCTGCTTAACTTTAACACATTGGCCAAAAGCTCCACATCTCAATGACAACTAAGCCTTGGGCGTTCTTCTATAGTAGCTTTCCTCCTCCTTCTCATACATAAAAAGGACTACTGATGGCATGGGTGGTGTCTAGGCCAGACATGGAACTGCTAAAACGAAGGCACCTTTTGGTGAGTTTATTCTGCAGTTCCTTTCGCCTGACTTAGTGTGAGAAAGATTAGCCAGCAACACAAGGTTGCCGTTACCAAGGTATGCGCCCGACTGTGGTTCACAAATACCACAATTCTTCGAGGAGGCTCTTTCTGTGTGATTCTAGTGCATTGTGATTCTAGTACAAAAGGGGACGTGCCCCTTGCCTTCAGTCCACCCTATGGAAGGCACAATGCATATTGATTATTTCTCCCCTATCAAATCGTTTTTTCCCCAGTTGGAATTTGTGGACTACGTGTTTCATGGTGAACGGGGCAGACGAGAGACAGCCAACCTGGAACTGCTGCTGCAGCGTTGCAGCGAAGTTCAACATTGGGTGGCCACGGAGGTGTTGCTGTGTGATTCACTGGGGAAGCGGGCTCACCTGCTGAAGAAATTCATCAAGGTTGCAGCCGTGTGAGTGTCACACCTCTTGCTATCTTTTGTACTGTAAGGGTGGAAGCACAGGTAGATCTGGCTATCAATGATTGCTTAAAGCAGGGGTTCCCAACCTAAGGCCTGAGGGCTGGATCCAGCCTGCAGCACCATTTCACGTGAGCCTCCCCAGCCCTACAAGGGCATTCAAGAAACAAAATGGCCACCCCTTTGAAGCTGTTGAGACAAAATGGCCACCCCCATCTTGCAGGCAGGGCAAAATGACCATCTGGTCCTCAAAGCTGACTGAGAGAGCATGACCTGGCCCCTGGCTGTAAAAGCTTGGCTGAAAGATTTGTTGTCATTCGAGTGTTTGTAAGCTTAACTCACTTATCTATAGTTTCTCTTTCTTTACACATTATTTTTTAATTTGTCTGATTCTTTATGGTTTTGCTACTTCTAAGCCTGCTTGATGATCTCTGCAGCACATGACACACCCTCCTACCAAGAGTGGAAATCTGGTTAAGATATGTCTTTTGCTTTCTGAGATCTGAGTGTGAACCTTCTACACATTTTCAAGGAATGTTCACGAGGACTAGAAACCTGTGTTCCTAAAAAATAAAATCTGATTATTTCAGCTAGTAAAATGTTGCACTCATTAGCAGGTGGGGTGCTAGTCCGGTACTCCTGAAGTGTAATATCACACAAATGTCTGTCAAACTCTGTTAAACAGTGAAGAAACTGGTGCCAAGCTCCTGCACCTATTCTAAAATGTGAGAAAAGAGGGTTGTAATTATTGTGATAAAGATTCCCTGCTGTTTGCCTTGAAGTTGCAGGGGACTGGCTTTCCATGCAGTTAAAATCACTATACTGTATACCGTATTTCCTGGCATATATGACGCATTGGAGTATAAGACACACTCTGTTTTTCCAGTGCATTTTAAGTGGGGAAATGTGTCTTATGTGCTGGCAAATACAGTAAATGTCTACAAAAATAATCTAAATCTACCATCCGAAAGAGTGAGTTTTACTTGCATTTCATTCCTACACCAGTCGTCTCCAGTAAATGTGGCTAGTAATTTGAAGTCGGGCTCCACCCTCTGTGTGTTTATATATTTCTCTTTACCATATATTCTTTGCAGTAGAGAAAACTGTAATGTTCTGAGCAAAACCCACCCACCCATCTACCCACAGACATGCATACACAGTATGGTTCATCCAGTCACCATTAAATAAGTCTGACATTTCTTTGCTTACCATGGTTGCTACGTCTGTAAGAATTACATGACAGGCAAAAATCCAGCATATGCAGCTTTTGTCAGCATGAAGATGCAGTGATGTGGAAAATGTCATTTGCTGAATTCCTGCGTATTACTCAGCTGCTCAAAGCACAGACTTCCTGGCAAAATGTCAGCCTTATTCATAAGCACTTCAGCAATCTGAGCATGGGGCAAGAAATAGAGCTGTTTGTTGTTCTCTGAACATGGGTTCATGGAGGTGAGGGACGTACTTTTCCAGCAAATAACAATGTTGACATAGAAATAAAGCTGCAATTTGGTGGCCTTGTTTCATTCCGGATTGTTAGAAAGATGCTTGGGGGATATTGTCGCCCTTTCCACATTATATTAAGAATTATAAATTAGCTTGTTCCAACATCTTCAGGTTAAATTATTTGACAGCCAGGGCTGGCGATATCTCTTCCTGGAACCTTGCAGAACAATTGCCAGAAAACTCATCCAGCTTGGAATTGCCATGCATTGTTTTCCTGGTCAGGATCAAACTCACAACCTTTTGGTTGCAGGACAGCAGTTTAGCCAGTGCGCCACTAGGGCACAATCAATGGTCACAATTCTATAGGTGATTTACACTTGCAGAAGAGAATCACATAAATTGCAGCAGCAAAAATGCCCCTCATTATTGAGGTGTTGGTTGTGTTTCTGGGCACATGCCCGATTGTGTGATTGGTGGGTACATCCAAGAACACAACCAGCACTTCATCAGTGAGTGGCTATTTGCTCTCATAGTTTATGTGGTTTCCCTTAAATCAGGGGTTCTCAATCTATGGTCCACAGGCCAGATCTGGCCCATGATGCCAAATAATCCATCCCCCGACCTCATTGCAGCTGCCCCCTCAGCCGCCACCGGATTCAGCTGCAGACTCATTTACGGCTGCATAAACACATTTACAACAGCCATAAATGAGTCTGTGGCTGTCATAAACACATTTACTACAGTCGTAAATGAGTCCACGGCCCTGCAGGTGCGTTTTACGGCACCAGACTGGCCCGCTCAGCTGTCTAGGGGGTGTGGTCTGGCCCGTGGCTGAAAAACATTGAGAACCCTTGCCTTAAACAAAGATAAATTGCTAGTAGGCTTTGGGCGAGTGGGATTTGCATGTGTTGGTTTAATAATAATAATTGTGTGCCTTCAAGTCAATTCTGGCAACTGTTGTCAGGCAACTGTTTTCTAAGTAGAGAGTACACAGAAGTACAGTAGTTTACTATTCCC
This sequence comes from Bradypodion pumilum, assembly GCA_035047305.1. NCBI lineage: Eukaryota > Metazoa > Chordata > Lepidosauria > Squamata > Chamaeleonidae > Bradypodion > Bradypodion pumilum. The sequence continues at coordinate 14,239,388 of JAWDJD010000008.1, forward strand.
TTCCTCTAGGAATGCCCCAGGACTGTGCAGTTTGCCCAAGGCCACAAACTTACCATTCAGCAAGTAATTCAATGAGTCTCTCTGGTTGAGATTCAGAATTGGATTTTGGTCTGCTTCTGCCTCTTATTACTTCTTGCTTAGCTCAGCCTGTATTATTGATACTGATGAATAATCCCTCCATTGCCCACCATTTAGTCAGCCCCTGATTCCCAAGCGAAAGGATTAATAACCAGTTGCTTCTTTTATAATCATCCTTTACTCTCTTTTTTTAAACAGCAAAACAACAGTTTGCAGTAAAAGGAATATAAGGAACGAAGCTAGTAATAAAACCATCTGTCTGCATGGGAGCAAGAGTGGACTAATTTAGAAGCAATTAGAATAAGACGTTTTAGAGAGGAGACATTTAATGAAAGTTAGAGGGAAGCTTTGCTGAACAGAACTTCTGACTATACAATGTAGAAAGATCTCGAATATAGGAAAACAATGAGTTATTACAGCCAGCCAGGGCAAATGGTATCAAATGCATGACTTCTCTTTTTAGTAGCGCCAAGGGAACCAGAGAAGCAGGACAGAGGCAGGTTGAACATGCAGAGGAAACTCAGAACTTTTTATTATTATTTCCGTGTGCCAGAACTGGCATGGCTGATACAGTTTTGAAATAACCTTCAAGTACTGTAGTTGCTTTCTTAATTTGGAAAAAAATGGATTTCAGGATTAAAATCAGTTAGAAGCATCTCTCCATCCAGAGAGGCCCACGGGGGAGGTGAGTAAAGGATCGTGCCCCTCCCTCCCGATCCAAAGACCTGGGCCTGGAGAGGAAGAAAAGGAATCAGGAAGGCCTAGCTCTACTGCTCATTCCATCCAGAGAGGCCCACGGGGGAGGTGAGTAAAGGATCTTGCCCTTCCCTCCCCATCCAAAGACCTGGTACTGGAGAGGAAGAAAAGGAATCAGGAAGGCCCAGCTCTACTGCCCATTCCATCCAGAGGCCCACAGGGGAGATGAGTAAAAGATCTTGCCCTTCCCTCCCCATCCAAAGACCTGGGCCTGGAGAGGAAGAAAAGGCTTCAGGAAGGCCCAGCTCTACTGCCCATTCCATCCAGAGAGGCCCACAGGGGAGGTGAGTAAAGGATCTTGCCCTTCCCTCCCCATCCAAAGACCTGGGGCCAGAGAGAAGGACACCTCAGGAGACCCCCGACCAACCCCAGGAGATACCATCCACAACCACCATCATAGCGAGGCCCAAGCCGGCGCCTTTGACCAACACCATGCGGCTGAAGGGAGGCAAGAGCTGCTGCGTGCATGCAAAGGATAAGTAATCGAACTGAAATAATATAGTTGACTAAACATAGATGGCTTATGGCAACTGACATAGTGACTGTACAAGAAACTGACTTACATAGAGACTTGATATAGTGGACTTTTTGTTTCTTTCTTTCTTTCCCTTTCATTAATTAGTTCAACTTTTACTTTGATACTATGTGATAAACTTTAATATTGTGCATGATAATACTTTGTTTTAAAACTGTTTAAACTGTGATAACATGTGTGATGGGAAAAGACTGGCATAGAGACCGGCAAGGCATGCCACAAAGTTTGCCAAGAGAACCCTATTGGACCAAAACAAAAGGCAAAACAAGGGGATGCTCAGCACAGCAGATCTGAAAAGGGGGAAGGATACGAAAGGGGGAGGAGAAATACAGTGTTGCAGGGAACAATACTGCATAGGGACATGGAATATGAGGTCTATGAATCAAGGAAAACTGGAAGTGGTTAAAAACGAGATGGAAAGAATAAGCATTGACATCCTGGGCATCAGTGAATTAAGGGATGGAGAGGGATGGGTGAATTCAGCTCTGGAAACCATCATATCTACTACTGTGGGCAAGAAAACCTCAGAAAAAACGGAGTAGCCATAATTGTCAACAAAAGAGTGAGGAAAGCAGTAATGGGATACAACATCAAAAATGATAGAATGATGTCAGTCATAATCCAAGGCAAACCTTTCAATATCACTGTAATCCAAGTCTATGCACCAACCACTAGTGCAGATGAAGCTACAGTTGACCAGTTCTATGAGGACCTACAACACCTCATAGAACAGACACCAAGAACTGATTTCCACATTATTTTAGGAGATTGGAATGCCAAAGTAGGAAATCAAAAAGTAAATGGAATAACAGGCAAGTTCGGTCTTGGAACACAGAATGAAGCAGGGCAAAGATTGATAGAGTTCTGCCAAGAGAATGCACTAGTCATAGCAAACACCTTCTCCCAGCAACACAAGAGGCGACTTTACACATGGACATCACCAGATGGCCAGCATCGAAATCAGATTGATTACATACTCTGCAGTCAAAGATGGAGAACCTCCATTCAGTCAGCAAAAACAAGACCTGGAGCAGATTGTGGCTCAGATCACATCCTACTGATCGCAAAATTCAGTCTTAGACTAAAGAAAATGGGAAAAACAATTAGACCAGACAGATATGACCTACACAACATCCCTAAAGAATACACGGTGGAGGTCATGAACAGATTTAATGTCCTGTACCTGATAGACAGAGTACCAGAAGAATTATGGACAGAGACGCGGGACATCATGCAGGAGGCAGCAAGAGAAACCATACCAAAAGAAAAGAAGCGTAAGAAAGCAAAGTGGTTGTCTGATGAGGCTCTTAAAATAGCAGAGGAAAGAAGGAATGTAAAAGTCCAAGGAGAAAGGAAAAAATACAACCACCTGAATACAGAATTTCAAAGAAAAGCAAGGAGAGATAAGGAAAAATACCTGAACGAACAGTGCAAAGAAATGGAGGAAAACAACTAAAGAGGCAGGACTAGAGATCTTTTTTTAAAAAAATGGGGAAATCAAGGGAAAATTTAAAGCAAAAATGAACATGATAAGGGACAAAGATGGAAAAGAGTTAGCTGAAGTAGAAGAGATCAAAAAAAGATGGCAAGAGTACACAGAGGAACTCTACAAAAAGGACCTCAAAACTCCTGGTAATAACAATAATGAGAAATTTGAACTTGAACCAGACATTCTGGAGAGTGAAGTCAGAAAGGCCCTAAAAAGCACTGCAAACAATAAAGCTAGTGGAAATGATGGCATCCCAGTTGAATTTTTCAAAGCCCTAAAAGATGATGGAATCAAACTACTGCATTCAATATGCCAGCAAATTTGGAAAACAAAACAGTGGCCACCGGATTGGAAAAGATCAGTGTACGTTCCAATCCCCAAAAAAGGCAATGCCAAAGAATGCTCAAGTTACCGAACAATTATGCTCATCCCACATGCCAGCAAGGTGATGCTCAAGATAATACAGGATAGACTTCAACAACATGTGGAGAGAGAACTACCAGAGGTGCAGGCCGGTTTCAGAAGAGGCAGGGGGGCTAGAGACCACATTGCCAACATACGCTGGATCATGGAGAAAACAAAAGAATACCAGAAACAAGTCTACTTTTGTTTTATTTACTACACCAAGGCTATTGATTGTGTGGACCACAACAAAATGTGGCAAGTAATTAAAGAGATGGGAATACCAGAACACCTCATATGCCTCATGAGAAATCTGTACACGAACCAAGAAGCAACAGTTAGGACAGAACACGGAATGACAGAGTGGTTTGGAATAGGAAAAGGAGTAAGACAAGGCTGCATTTTATCACCCTGCTTATTCAATCTATACACAAAGCACATAATGTGCAATGCAGGGATGGAGGAATCACAATATGGGATCAAAATTGCTTTGAGAAACATCAACAATTTGAGATATGCAGACAATACCACCCTAATGGCAGAAAGTGAGGAAGACCTAAAGAACCTCTTGATTGGATTGAAGGAGGAGAGTGCAAAAGCTGGCTTGAGACTCAATATCAAGAAAACCAAGATAATGGCAACAGGTCCCATCAGTCCCTGGAAAATAGATGGGGAAGAAGTAGAAGCAGTGACAGATTTTACTTTCCTGGGATCTAAGATCACTGCAGATGGCGACTGTAGCCGTGAAATAAAAAGACGACTGATTATGGGGAGACAAGCAATGAGAAACCTGGGGAATATAGTGAAAAGCAGAGACATCACCTTGAAAACAAAAATTCGCATGGTCAAAGCAATTGTATTCCCAGTGGTAATGTATGGGTGTGAGAGCTGCACCATTAGGAAGGCTGAGCGCAGAAGAATAGATGCCTTTGAGATGTGTTGGAGGAGAGACCTGAGAGTCCCTTGGACAGCAAAGAGAACAAATAGCTCAATACTGGAAGAAATCAATCCTGACTGTTCATTGGAGGGACAAATAGTGAAGATGAAGCTAAAGTACTTTGGACATCAAATGAGAAGGGAGGACTCACTTGAGAAGATGCTGGGAAAGGTGGAGGGAAAGAGAAGAAGGGGGCGTCCAAAAATGAGATGGATAGATGGTATTGTGGACACAATGGGCACAGAGCTTGGTGGGCTGAGGAGAATGGTGGAGGATAGAGGTGCCTGGAGGAAAATGGTCCATGGGGTCGTAAAGGGTCGGAATCGACTGTGCGACTGAACAACAACAAGAAGCAATATGAAAACAATGGGGGTTTGGGCTCCCTTTTTGGCTTGTGTAAAGGTGAAGGAGGGTGAAACTTATCTCAGGCCCTTTGCCTTCAACCCCCTACCACCATGATGGCGAACCTTGACACTCTAGGTGTTCTTGGACTTCAGTTCCCAGAAGCCCAAGTCTCTGTGAATCCACACGAATGGGTTTACTGCGCAAACACTTCTGGGAATTGAAGTCCAAGAAGATTTGGAGTGCCAAGATTCGCCATCACAGCCCTACCACATACCCCTGTCTCCTGCCTGTCAACCATGGCTCCGGACAATCCGGGACCTGCGCAGAACGGTTCTGAGTAAGTCGCCTTCTACGCATGCGTAGAAGGCTTTTATGCTTGCGTAGAACCCTTCTAAGCATGCATAGCCTTCTACGCATGCGTAGAAGGGTTCTACGCAAGCGTAAAAGGGTTCTACGACTTGCACAGAAGGAATGTGCAGTACCTCTTTCCCCCAGCTGCCAAATTCTGGGGTTTTGGCAGCTCTGGGCGGGAAATGGCGTAAATCAGTGCCGAAAAATGTGAAATCCCGGCCAATCCGGGAAGGTTGACAGGTATGCCCTGTCTGCGCTCAGCAGCCTGCACCCCTAAGTGAAGCCCACACTCCTTTGGTGTGGCTCCTGGGCATCCAAAGACCTGCTTTAGGCTAGAGCAGTGATGGCCAACCTTTTAGAGACCGAGTGCCCAAACTTCAACTCAAAACCCACTTATTTATCACAAAATGCCAACACGGTAACAGGGGAGGGAGGAAACGCTCCCATTGGACTGCTGGGCAAAGAGGCAAAGCAAACTCTGTGCTGGGGGTGGGAGGAAGCACTCCCATTGGTCTACTGGGCAGAGGGGCAGGGCAAACTCTGTGCTGGGGCAACCACACGGGTGCCCACAGAGAGGGCTCCTCATGCCACCTCTGGCACATGTGCCACAGGTTCATCACCACTGGGCTAGAGTAACTGTGATAGGTATTACGCTCTGACTGATTGAGCTTGCAAACCAGCCAGCACAGGTAGGACATACAGTCCAAATGACTTAAAATAGCTTATGGCAGCATTTCCAAGACACAACCTCCAACCAGCTGAGCTCTCTACAGGCACCAGAGACAGTCTGGGTTCAAATGATTATTTATTTAGTGCAAAGATATTAAGTTTCAAAAGATTAAAGCAGAGGAAGATAATTGCAAAATACCACTCCAAAATGAAAACAAGAAAGCCTTATTAGCTTTCTGCCTTGCCTAGCCTGGTTTATTAGTTAAAGACTACATTTTTGTTAGCTTTTATTCTTAAGCCTCTCCATCCGATATTTGCAATCCAAAGCAGGCAAATTCCCCCTTTTCTCTCCCCCTGCTTTTTATATCAGAAACACATTTTCCCACACTTATCCCTCCTTCTGAAGGGTTTCAGCCAATCACAGCATAGAATACAGTGCCTATCAAACTTAGTTCCGTTCCCACAGACTACAGATTGTTTTGACTACACATACAATCTTCCACACCACACCTGCTTTTGAAGGTCACTTTCCTTCTCTGTCCCTGGGAACAAGAAATCAAACTGCAGTGGCTCAAGTGGCTAAGACGCTGACTGGGAAGCGGAAGGTCAGCAGTTCGATTCCCGAGTACTGCAGGACGGAAATGAGCTCCCGTCTTCGTCCCAGCTCCTGCCAACCTAGCAGTTCAAAAGCAAGAAATTGCAAGTAGATAAATAGGGACCACTTCGGTGGGAAGGTAACAGCGTTCCGTGCGCTCCGGTGTCTAGTCATGCCTGCCACATGACCACGGAAACGTCTGCAGAAGCAGACAGCGCTGGCTCTTCGGCTTAGAAACAGAGATGAGCACTGCACCCTAGAGTCGGATACGACTGGCTTTCGAGCAAGGGAAACCTTTACCTTTACCTAGTTTACTTTTAAAATGCAAAGCACGCACCCCCTAATTCCTTTACAGCTTGCTTTTTAGGGACAAGAGTCGGTTTCGAATGTTAGTATTATAGCAGGCACAACCTAGCAGATCGAAAGCAAGAAATTGCAAGTAGATAAATTGGGACTACTTCGGTGGGAAAAGATCTTGGAGACATGAAAGGAGCCCTCATTCGGGCATTCCCTGAGTGGAGTTTCTCCAGCAATATAATAATAATAATAATAATAATAATAATAATAATAATAATAATAATAATAATAATAATAATAATAATAATAATAATAATAATAATAATAATAATAATAATAATAATAATAATAATAATAATAATAATAATAATAATATAGCAGGCACAGAATTTTGTCCCCAAACTGCACTCTCTTCCCATTTTGCAAAGAGAGCTGTGATTTGGCTCAGACTGGCAGGAGTCAAGAACTAGGACTTGTGGATTTCATTAAGGGTTCCATTGTATTTTATCTTAGGATTCAAACAGTGCTAATTAGCTTCAAAAGGATGTTTAGTCATTTATAAGACAAAGCCTTCCCTTGCCTCAGAGAAGGATTAAAACTGTGTGGACACTACAGTTTTCCTTTCAGCTGCCTGCTAAAATATGCTGTCTCATTTTATCTTCCTGCTAAAGCCACTGCTTATCCACTGCTAGACTAGCAACTGGAAACCAAGGAGTAGGCACTAAAATATAGTAAGCAAGTTATATTCAGTGCTCTGGAGGCATGCGACTGCATCACTGTGCGGACAGAAGAATTGGACCTCTGTCTGTAATCCTGCAGATGTTTAAAAAGTATAAGTCTGTATCTGGCAAAAAAGATGACAGCCATCCTTGATGGCAGGGAATGGTGAATTTAAGAGAGACTTTTAAGTGGTGCAAGTGGCTAAGATGCTGACTGGGAGGCAGAAGGTCAGCAGTTCGATTCCCGAGTACTGCAGGATGGAATGAGCTCCCGTCTTTGTCCCAGCTCCTGCCAACCTAGTAGTTCGAAAGCAAGAAATTGCAAGTAGATAAATAGGGACCACTTTGGTGGGAAGGTAAACAGCGTTCAGTGTGCTCCGGTGTCTGGTCATGCCTGCCACATGACCACGGAAACGTCTGCAGAAGCAGACAGTGCTGGCTCTTCGGCTTTGAAACAGAGATGAGCACTGAACCCTAGAGTCAGATATGACTGGCTTTCGAGCAAGGGAAACCTTTACCTTTGCCTTTTAAAGACTGAATGTTTTGCCATCTTAGTTCTTACCTCTTTTCCTTCTTCACAGCTGTAAACAGAATCAGGACATGCTGACCTTCTACGCTGTGGTCATAGGACTGAATAATGCACCTGTCAGTCGCTTGCGTCTCACCTGGGAGGTAAGAAAGTAAAAGGGAGGTGGGGAAACCATCACTTTATATACTGTATGTGTGTGAGGGCCAGCCCTGTGTATAATTTTCCTGAGCATCATGTCCTTCTTCAAGGAATCTGTTCCAGGTCTGCAGCCTGATAAAGTCTGTCCTCCTAAATATTTATAAACTTGTTGGTTTTATCCTCTCAAGTTATCCAACAGTATATCTTCGCATCAGAGAGTATACAAAACAACGGTAAAGATCGCCCTTGCTCGAAACCCAGCCATATCCAACTCTAGGGTTCAGTGTTCATCTCTGTTTATGGCCAAAGAGCCAGTGCTGCCTGCGTCTGCAGACGTTTCCGTGGACACGTGGCAGGCATTCCTCAACACCGGAGTGCACGGAATGCTGTTTACCTTCCCACCGAAGTGGCCCCTATTTATCTACTTGAAATTTCTTGCTTTCAAACTGCTAGGTTGGCAGAAGCTGGGACAGAGGCAGGAGCTCACTCCGTTATGCAGTACTTGGGAATCGTACTCCAGCCTTCCAGTCGTCAAGTTCAGTGTCTTAACCACTTGAGCCACCTCAGTCCCTAAACAAAACAAAACAACCCCGGTTGTGGCACTTTAAAGACTAACTGCTGTATTTTTATGTTAACTTTTGTGGATCAAGTCCATTTCGTCAGACATAGGAGTGAGACTTCAGCCTCCGACCTGCCCCAAAAGGAGAAGTTGAAAAGGGCACAATTTTGTATAAAACGGCATAAGATAGTTTCTATGAACAAATGCAAAATTAGATCTGCTTTTTCAATTTAAACAGAATCACATTCTCAATATTACTCATATGAATGACAAAGTTTGTGACTTTTGAGTCTTAGTCCAGGTTTTCACCTAGAATGGGCAGCTATTGGGTTCCTGATTTCCTTCCTGGTAGTTCTTTATTTTGCAATTAACCTTAACTAAATGGCCCTTGAAACAGAGGACCATCTTCTGTAAACGAAGACATACAGTCATACGGCCATCCTAGCCTCCAGAAGCAAATGCCATAGGCTGTTCGTCTAACAAGGCTCACCCTAGGTCACTAAGAACAACCAGCCCAAGAGTAAAACAAGCTGTTTTTGAAGAGATGTTGATGGTTGAAGACTTCTTTTTTCTTCTCCCTTGTTTACAGATCCTAATGCAGGAGTTCTCAACCTTTTTAACCCGGGGGCCGGGTCATGCTCCCTCAGACAGCTTTCAGGGCCAGACGGCCATTTTGACCTTCCTCCACCAAATGGCACTTTCTAGTGTGGTGGAGGTGGTGGTGGGCCACATGAAATGGTGCTGTGGGCTGCATCCGGCCTGCAGACCACAGGTTGAGAATCCCTGTAATATTCTGGCTAGTGAGGCAACAGCTCATGTTGAACTATGCTGTGGTGGCCCTTTCTCCTTCTTTGTGTTCTTCTGATCTTTAAAAACCAATAGGGAATAGTGGTAGGGGGAAATAGTGTGATGTTTGATGCTGATCCTATTATCTAGCTTTGTTGGACACCCTCGTTTCCTCACATTGTTCTGAAGTAGGCACCATTAATTCACTCACTTTTACAGAAAACTCAAATGATGCCGTTGACAAATAATTAAAACCACTATTATTTTTCTTGGGTTTCCCCCCCCCCCTCAGGGGCCATTCAACAATTACGTGATCCTTGAAGGGTGGGCTCTGCCATATGAATTACGGAAAAATTACGTGGGGGCGGGGGGCAGTCAGGTCAAAGATTACGTAATCCATTTGGAGCTGTTGTGCATTAGTGAAAAGCTCTAAAAATTAGAGTTTAGATACAAAAGCTCTGGATTAAGTAATTTTAAAGGCGGGGAGGCGGTTGAAGCTAAAATTACAGTCATATTACATGGGGGAGAGGGGGTCAATTTGTAGGCATTTTCAGTGATAAGACATCACTATGTCCTGATAGTGGAAGGCTTTCATCAAAGAGGGTTGGCTAGCATGGTGTTAGCTCTGTTGGTCTCAGGCAAACACATTTTCAGTGTACTTATGCATGCTAACTAATGTTAATCAATCAAAGAATGAATAGCTTGCCTCAAGCTTTTATCTAATATATTTACATTTTGTGTTTTATTTTGTTGCTCTTTAATGCTTGTACATCACTGGAAAATCAAGGACAATGAGGAATGATGTGTACAAGTTTTAATTAAATTTCCGCAAGAGACCAAAACATCCTTGTAGACAGGCAAAGTGCTGCTCAGTTTTAATGTATATGGTTTCTTTAATAAGAAGATTCTTGTTCACCAATTCAGTCCCGACTATGGTCCATACATCAAGACTATAAGCAATTACTAATGAACAGCATTCTAAATGTCTTTAATTAGCATTTTCGGTGCAATGCTATACATCAAAAGTAATTTGCACCAAATTCAGTAGAATTTGTACCCAGATAAATGTGCAGTTTTAACTGCTTCTTAATATCAGTGTCCATTCTTAGGGGAGAGTGGATGATTAAATTACCTATTTCCTGTCATTATGATTTTGCTGCATTAGAAACAAAGACAATGGCAGAGAATCAATAATAAAAAGCCCCATTGCAGAAGCAATAAGGTGCAATTAGGAGACAGTTTTCGTGACTCAAGTTCTAACTTGAGCAGTAAAATTGATTGAACCTGCAAGCAGAAAGATTTGAATGAATATTGACTTTTGCTAAATTATACTTAACTTCTGAGTAGCTATTGTAGAATAATTGTAGACATTAGCAAGAGTGTTCTTCATGTGTAGGTCACTTCCAAGTTTGAAGGAAACTGTTTAATTTCATGTCTACCAGTTAGTTTTGGGAAAGCAGTGATTCTAGTGATGGAAATGGCGAAGCTTCTGGGAAACCTGTTACACATAAAAACCTGTTAATAGCAAATACAAATGAGAAGGCAAAATACAGTACAGTCAACCCTCACATAACAACGTGTTTGGATAGCATCATTTTCACTTAACGACGTGTCGTTATGCACCACGTGTCCCCCCGCATAACAACATTTTTAGTGTTGTTGTCCGGACAACGACGCTGAAAACGTTGTTATGCGGGAAACTTCATAGAAACCCACATAACACAAAATTCACTTCGCAACGCTACTTGGGGAACTAAGTAACACTGTTATGCAAGGGTCTACTGTACTCAGAAATCCATACTGGAAGAAAAGGGCATGTGAAATGCAGTTCTGATGTTAAACGTGTGTGTTGGTCTTTGACACATCTCCTTTTTGGATTACAAATACATGAACATATGACTCTCCCTTCCCACACACACACACATAATATATCCATCCACACTCTTTCCTTCGTGCCTGTGTTTTCAGTTCTTGTGCAATAGCTTGCTTTCTTGTTTACCAAGTACTGTGGGCACATGTATTTTATCAAAGCTATTTTTCATTAGTTGCGCTCCTCCCTATAATTTTCACATAATCTCTTGCCATCAAACTGGGTCATCGCTGAGCAGAGAAATAAACAAGGGCAGCCAAGCTTGTAAAAGCAGCAGGATTCTCTCCTAAGGGCTGATCTCAACGACAGATACTTGACACTGGGCAGTGTTCAGCCCTCTTGGCTAATGTGGTGTGATGGCTGTGTTTCTTCCTAGGTTTGGCTGCATTGTTTCAGCAGGTTCTGGGTGAGGGTCATTTGGACCTCTGGGAGAATTGTAGTCAGCCATCCATTACCTACATCTGCACTTGAAAGACCTGTGGCACCTCTGCAATACTTGTCATATCAAGACATTTTTGGACCATACTTCTAAAGCCAACTATTCTGTTTGCACATAAATCCATCCCTGTACTTACTGTGGATCTTCACAGCGAAGAGAACCACCCAAGATAGAGAAAAATTCCAAACTTGATAATAAAATCTAGAGACCAGGCAACAACAATGCAGTTGATTTTTAGTGGTATTTAATCCAAACAGCCAGAACGTCCTCCAAATTCATGAACAAAAATGGTTAATTCACCAACTGAAGTTTCCTAAAGCAATACAACTTGCTGGAGCACTTGTAATGTTTAAAGAGAGGATTCATATAGTTCAGTCACAATAAGGAGAGTAGTTCCGAACTGCAGGAAAGTTTCAAATCAGTTACAAGGAGCAAAGTTTATAATTCCAAAGAGTAAAATATCCAAAGAGCAAAGTATTTATATCCTTCCGGTAAGGGATATTTCGATCGTGATCTTCATCAGAAGAAATTTTACAATATCTGAAAGTTATAAAAATACAATGAAAGTAACAGCCCAGGTCAGACAACGAAGTATCATATACAAAATCACATAAAAACAGTCTCTTACCAACAATAATAAGATTAGACGCGTTCAGATGCCTCATGTTAGTAATTCATATCGGGCCAGAACTTGAGTCAAGTACACAAGGAGATGGTATATAAGGTTTCAGTTTATAAGTAAGCATATCAGAAATTCAAAGCACCTGTCGTGAAAACGGAGGTCAAGGGAGCTTAAGGGGCCAGTGTGCTATTTCTTAACAGGGAAACGACGTGGACCTTATAGAAATGAGGAAAATCTATTTCTGAATTCAATCCATTAGGGTTCAGGGTAGAAAATTGATAGATATAAAATGCCTCCCTCCTCAAAAGTGCCTGCTCGATGTCAGTAATTTGATAAGAACATGGTTTATAGATCTCAAGAATGACCACCCGCATATCAGTACAGGAGTGTCCCATTTCTAAGAAATGTGGGACCATGGGAGCTTGTAAGTTGGCATTCCTAATGCGGGATTGATGCTCCCCCACCCTAACTTTCAGCGAATGGACAGATTTGCCTATGTAGGCTTTGTTACATGAACATAAAATTAAATAAATGCAATTTGATGTATTGCAATTACTGAAATCTTTTAAATCCAATGTAAATCTGCAACTTGGAATGGACACCCGATCAGTTGTATATATTGTGGATCTTGCCATGCTACACATTCAGGATAAAACCCAGACAAATCTAGGCACTTTTAGGTGCTTAGGTAGAGGTCCCCCTTGCTCGAAAGCCAGTCATATCTGACTCTAGGGTGCGGTGCTCATCTCCGTTTACAGCCAAAGAGCTAGTGCTGTCTGCGTCTGCAGACATTTCTGTGGTCATGTGGCAGGCATGACTAGATGCCAGAGCACACATAATGCTGTTACCTTTCCCATCAAAGCGGTACCTATTTATCTACTTGCAATTTCTTGCTTTTGAACTGCTAGGTTGGCAGGAACTGGGACAGAGACACAAGCTCACTCTGCCATGCAGCACTTGAGTGTCAAACTGAACTTCTGGTCATCAAGTTTAGCAGTTTAGGTGCTTAGCTCCTATTAAATGGAACTCTAAATGCCAGCTAATTCTGGGGACAAACAACAAGGAAGGCCATCATTTCTTCAAATGGCTGGGGATTTCAAGGGGTAAAGCCACTTACATTAGAAGCACAGGTATCCTATGCTCCAAGGGGATTGGGTTCCTCACCTCAGTAGCAGAAGTATAAAGCTTGGAATGGGCTATCTATGAGATTGACTTGGGTTTGCAATGATTCAGTGCCATTTTTTAGGACAGGACATTTTGGAGATCTCTCATCCACAGGATCAAATTAAGTCAATTAATCAATCAATCCAGCTTTATTACGGTATAGAACAGAAGCTAAAATATTATACATATTTAAATACAAATTAGAAGGAGTGTGCCTTCTCTGGGTTAAAGGAGTAATACAGTGGAACCTCATATAACAAACGCCCCCTATAGCGAAAAAATCGCATGACAAATAGGGGGTTTTTTAATAGTGCCCTGCATAACTATTTTTCCTATGAAAAAAATGTACAATGAATATTCGATGGGAAAAACCACTTGGCAAAAAAAAATGTTGTACAATTTTTTTGATAAGAAAAATCATACAGCGAAAAAAGCGCACTGCGAACAGACCCGTAGAATGAATTAAAATCATTATACAGGGTTTTATTGTAGGTTAAAATTGCGGTTCAGGACCAGCATAGTACAGTACTGTATAGCAAAAAAAGAAAAAGAAAAAAGGCAGAAGTTAAAATGAGGTTACTTAAAATACATTTTAAAAGGAGCGTGTCTGCTCTGAGTTATTGGAGTATTGGATTAATATAATATATAAGATTAATGATGCTACATCTACAACTAAGAGACCTGCCAGGATTATTCTTACACACTGCGGCGCAGAATCTGGCAGTGTTGTATGTAAAGGTTGGCCTTTCATCAGACACATTAAATCAGAGTCCATTTGATGTCATATAACAATGATGGCAAACCTTTTAGAGACCAAGTGCCCAAACTGCAACCCACAACCCACTCTGTGCTAGGGGGAGGGAGGAAGCGCTCCTATTGGGCTGCTGGGCAAAGGGATGGGATGAACTCTTTGATGGGGGAGGGAGGAAGCACTCCCATTGGGCAGAGGGGTGTGGTGAACTCTGTGTTGGGAGAAAGAGGAAGTGCACCCATTGGGCTGCTGGGCAGAGGGGCAGGGTGAACTTTGTGCTGGGTCAATGGTGCACGGGCCTACAGAACGGGCTCCGAGAGTGCCCCTTCTGGCATGTGTACCAAAGGTTCACCACCACTGTCATATAACAAGTTTAAGAGGTGACCCGGCATCTAAGAGGTGACCTGATTGAAGTTTATAAAATCATGCACGGTGTGGACAAAGTAGATAAGGAAAAACTGTTTTCCCTATCGCACAACACTAGAACTAGGGGACACTCGATGAAACTTTTGGGTACTAGTTCTCAAACAAATAAGAGAAAGTACTTTTTCACCCAGAGGATTACTGGTCTATGGAACTCCCTGCCAGAAGAAGTGGTGACAGCTGTCAATCTTGACAGCTTTAAGAAAGGATTAGACAAGTTCATGGAGGACAAGGGTATCAATGGCTATAATTATGGATACTTAAGGACAACCTCGGGGTTGGAGAGATAGGCAGGATATCTCTCAATGCCATTTCCAGGGAATCCTAAGTAGGTGAAGGCATCTCCTTGGGAATACCCTGAAGGAAATAGTGAGTCTCTGTGTGAGACAGAATGCTGGACTGGATGGGCTGTGGCCTGTTCCAGCAAGGCTGTTCTTATGTTCTTATGTTCTTATAACAACAACATAGATCATAGAAATACAGAGACTGATTTTGTAGATTGGCCTGATCATATCTCGATTTTTTTTATCTCAAAACACAATGAAAACATTACCAGAAGTGGCAATTAGAGGCCACTGTATTCTTCTTAGCGTCTAAAAAAAATCCATTGAAATTCGTATCTTGAAGCAATTTTTTTCTGAGATTTCTTTTCATGTCTTGAGTTTTTCGTAAGTCAAGGCATTAGTATGTTGAGATTTTACTGTGTTTATAGTCTTTCACGCTATATTTAGATTTGTGTTCTTATGCCTTAATGTATATAGATTGGCATAAGCCTTCCTGGCTGCTTTTTTTAAATAGAAAGAACATAGGGGAAATGCGTCCTCCCCCATCTCTCCATTTTAAAAAAATTGAATTGTTCACAACACATCTGGGACAGAACAGTCTGGATTTTCTTTTCCCCTGAACTAAACTTGCCACACCCTTGAATGTAGAGGGCATTACCTTGTTGTTGGGCAAGTCACTGCATAAGAGATCTTGTTCTTTCATAAACAAGCTAGCAAAACACCACCAACTTGGCTGACTCATGGCAAGCTGCAAATCCTGTTTGACACATTTGGTATGGTTGGTTCATCCCTCCCTCAAACAGGGAAGGAGATAATCGCCAAAGCAGTAGAAGATGCTTCTTCTCTCCCATGCGGAGCTCTTCATTCTTAGGCTGACTATATTTGTTTTCACTTGAATTGTATACACGGAAGCCTTCGGTGAATATTTTCTTAACCTGTTATAGGCATTGCCAGACATTTCCAGCTCCAGGTTCTGGCTGCTGGAAATGGAACATTGAATTTGAGCAAATCTCAGAACTGAGGCAGACACCGTAGCACAGGAGTTCTCAGCCTACGGCCTACAGGCCAGATACAGCCCGTGGCACCAAATAATCCAACCGCTACCCTTGCTCCAGCCGCCACCATCGGAATCGGCCACGAACTCATTTACAGCCATCGTAAACGTGTTTACAACAGCCATAAATGAGTCCACGGCTGATTCCGGTGGCAGAGGCTGGACCACCATTCCAGCCCACCAACTGTTTAGGGAGCATGACCTGACCCCCACCTTGAAAAGGTTGAGAACCCCTGCTGTAGAAGAATGGACTAATTGAACCAAGACATTTAATTTAATTTAATTTAATTTTTAAATTTATATGCCGCCCAATCAGAGGAACCCGACTCTGGGCGGCGTACAATAATTAAAAATGTATAAAAACAAATCACCCACTCACTTCCCCACCCTACTACCCACCCACCCCCAAATTAAAAGAATAAAAAGGAATAAAAGGGAATTTGGGGGGGGGGAGATACAACAACACAAAGGGAGGGATATTAACTAAGAAACTAACTGGGGATGAGCCAACAGGCTGGAGCCGTATTCCCATTAAGGCCCCACATCTGCCCTGCCAGCCAGGTTTTCAGACTTTTCCTGAAGGGCAGGAGTTCTGTCTGTAGCCTCAATTCTGTTGGAAGGAGGTTCCAGAGGGCTGGTGCGGACACGGAGGAGGCCCTTCGTCGTGTGCCAGAGAGGCAGGCCCCTCTAGCTGAAGGCACAACTAGGGAGCCCCTCCGGTCCACTCTGGTTGGACGGGCAGACATTCTCGGGACGATGCGGTCTCTCAGGTATCCTGGCTGTTATGTATGTATGTATGATTGCATGTTCATTGTACTGTAAAGGCAAGAATGTAACCACTCCAAATACAAGGTATTTCAGCTGTAAAGGAACGCGAGCAGGCAGCCCATAGAGGGCAGCTGCGAGCGTTCAGTCTCACATGGTTCACATTGCTCAATCACGGACAGCCGCGGGAAAACCTTCCCCGCATTCAGCAGCAGAAGAAAGATCTGCATTCAGCAGCAGGAAAAGAGGCGTGCCAGGGCGAGGCCACGCCGGTAGCAGCCAATGAGCTACCGTGCTACAAGATTCAAATGTATAGGGCTACTGTATATATTGAGATGTATCACCGCTATTACCTCATGCTCCACCGGATCATCATGCAATAAACCTGTGTTAAGCCAACCCTTCGGCTGTTCTGTTGTCTTTGGTCCCATACACTAAATTGGCGACGAAGGTGGGATAATGGCTGCCCACGGGACCAAGACATGCGCCGGCTACGAGATCAGGAAGCCGGGAGACTTGGAGCTGTTTGAGATAGACTTCAATGGAGCGCTAGTGGAGCTCGAAGTCTCAGATGAGGCCAAGAAGAGGGCCATCTTCGTCCGCATGCTCGGACACGAGACCAAGAGGACCTTGGTGGACCTGATCGCGCTGAGGAGGGTGAGCGACTTCAAGGCCACAGAGCTCCTGGCGGCGCTGCGCACCCACCTCCGGCCCGCGATAGCCATGTTCCCCGCTCGGAGCGCGTTCTGGAGGCGAGTCCAGGCGCCCGGGGAATCAGTCACTGAGTTTGCCGCGGCCCTGCGGCTGGCCGCCAGCCCATGCAAGTGGGAGACCCCAGAAGTCACCCTCCGGGACTGCCTGCTCTGCGGTCTGAGGGATACCGAGACTCAGCGCGCGCTGATGAAACAGGAGCCGCCTCCCACGTGGCAACAAGTCCTCGACACGGCACAGGCCGCGGAGGCCACGACTGCCGGGGTGCAAGAGCTTCAGGACTGGCGCCCGAAACCCGCCAAGGCAGAGAGCTCGGTGCGCGCGGCCCGGCGAGTTTCGAACTCGTCCGCGGAGAGCGGCGACGACGAGGACGTCAGGAGGGTCCGGAGAGAGGGCCGGCGCTGCGACGGCTGCGGCGCCGCCCACGCCCGCGCCGAATGCCCGTTCCGCAAGGCCGAGTGCCACAACTGCGGCCGGCGCGGGCACATCGCCAAGGTCTGCCGGAAACGGCGCGAGGCCAAGAGGAGTTCCCCAGACCGCTCGGCGAGGCAGGACCGCACCACAAGGAGTTCTCCAGACCGCTCAGCGAGGCAGGACCGCACCACGAGGCCAAAGGACGGCGCCCGGACCACGAGGACGCGGGACGGAGTAGGGCGCATCTCCGACGACAGCGAGGACGACGCTCCGGTTTGCAGCGTTTCCACGGAGCACCCCCGTTACTTCGTTGAGGTAGTAATACAAGGGGCCCCTGTTAGGATGGAGGTGGACTCGGGTTCTTCATACTCCATCATTTCCCAGGGAGAGTTCATGAAAATCGCCCCCCGCGTGCGGCCCAAGCTCAAAGCGTTTAGGGCCACACTGAAGGACGTGCAAGGGAACCGCATCCCAGTGTTGGGGGTTGGGAAGTTCCAGGTCCAGTTTAAAAAGCACACCGCAACGCTTCCCCTAGTCGTCCTCAAGGGAGGTAAATGCAGCCTCCTCGGGACTCAATGGTTCCAGCCCCTGGGGTTGTTCATTGGGGGGGTGCACGCCGTGGGAGTACACGCCGCCGGGACTGATCCAATACAGAGCGTGTGCGACGCGCACCCCGAGGTTTTCAAAAAGGGGCTCGGAAAATTCAAGGGCCCCCCAGTGACTTTCGACCTGGACCCTGGAGTACGTCCAATCAGACTTAAACCGCGCAGAGTGCCCTTCGCACTAAAGGACAAAATAGAGGCGGAGTTGGACAAATTGGTGGGCCAGGGGATTCTTGTCCCTGTTGATTCTGCGGAGTGGGAAACTCCAATTGTAACAGCGCTCAAGGCCAACGGGGAGGTCCGCATATGCGCTGATTACAAGTGCACCATCAATAAGGCGATCCGCCCTAATGCGTATCCGGTGCCGGTAGTCAGCCACTTGTTGGCCAGGTTACACGGGGGGAGGTGTTTCGCTAAACTCGACCTGGCCCAAGCCTACCAGCAACTCCCGGTGACCCCCGCCGCAGCTGCTGCGCAGACCATAGTCACCCACAAAGGGGCGTTCCAGGTATCGCGTCTCCAATTCGGCGTGAATTCGGCGCCCGGGATCTTCCAGTCACTCGTGGAACGCCTCCTGAAGGGGTTAGAGGGGGTGTTACCCTACTTTGATGACATATTGATTACAGGGGGGAGCCGGGCCGAATTAGCAATAAGGTTGGGAAAGGTCCTGGCAATATTCGAAAAAGCGGGGTTGCGGTTGCGGAAAGACAAATGTGTTTTCTTCGCAACTGAGGTTGAGTTCCTAGGGTTCCGTGTTACTCCCGAGGGAATAAGGCCATCCCAATCCAAGGTGGCCGCCATCAAGAAGGCCCCCCGCCCCACCTCCAAGCCCGAGTTGCAGTCGTTCCTTGGACTGCTCAACTTTTACCACTCCTTCCTCCCGCGGAAGGCAGCAGTGGCGGAACCGCTACACAAATTGTTAAAAAAGGACGGGGCATGGAAGTGGGGCGACGACCAGGAGACGGCTTTCAATGACCTGAAGCGACTCCTGGCATCAGATGCGGTACTGACCCACTTCAATCCCAAACGCCCAGTGGTCCTGATATGCGATGCATCCCCGGTGGGGGTGGGGGCGGTGTTATGCCACGTACTGGAGAACGGGAGGGAGGCCCCGATAGCGTTCTACTCTAGGTCCTTGTCCCAAGCGGAGAGAAACTATGCCCAGACAGACAGGGAAGCACTAGCGATAATTGCGGGGACCAAGAAATTTCATGATTTTGTGTACGGCCGCCCCTTCACCATAGTGACTGACCACAAGCCC
Source organism: Bradypodion pumilum (assembly GCA_035047305.1). Taxonomy (NCBI): domain Eukaryota; kingdom Metazoa; phylum Chordata; class Lepidosauria; order Squamata; family Chamaeleonidae; genus Bradypodion; species Bradypodion pumilum. The sequence continues at coordinate 14,258,933 of JAWDJD010000008.1, forward strand.
TTGCTAGGCATTTTCACCGCAGATAAGCCCACACCCCAAATCCTGTCCCCGAGGATGCTCAGGTGGGCCATTTTTCTCAACGCGTATCAGCACGCGTTGGTATACCGGCCCGGAAAGGAAATCAGCCATGCGGACGCCCTGTCGAGGTCCCCCATTCCCCGGGATTGCTGCCACGTGGGCGAGGAAGAGGGGGACCACCAGGTCTTAATGATAGAGGTCCTAGACTCCCCTCCAGTAGTACCGGCCGACATCGCCAAAGCGACCGGCAAGGACAAAACGCTAGCTACAGTTTGCTCCTGGGTACAGAAAGGGTGGCCCGTGTCTTCCCCAGCAGCGGAATTCGACACATTTTTCAAAAAGAAACTAGAGTTGTCCCTAGAGAGGGGTTGCCTTTTGTGGGGACAGCGGGTAGTGATCCCCACGTCGCTCCGGCCGAGGGTGCTTAAACTGCTGCACGTCAGCCACCCGGGGATCGTCTGCTCTAAGGCACTAGCCCGTAGTTACTTTTGGTGGCCCCAGCTAGACGCCGACATCGAACACATGGTCGGCACTTGCGAAGCGTGCCAAAGCTCCAGGCCAGAAGAGGCTCGCTTGCCACATAGGGAGTGGGACGCAGCAAGGGGGCCCTGGTCCCGGGTACACGTAGACTTTGCTGGCCCGTTCAGGGGAACACTTTTCCTCCTTGTGGTGGACGCGTTCTCCAAGTGGTTGGAGGTCATTCCAGTCTCGAGCACCTCCTCGGCCACTACAATTAAACAGTTACGGAGGGTCTTTTCCACGTTCGGTTTACCCGACACCCTCGTCAGCGATAACGCTAGCTGTTTCACGTCCGCCGAGTTCGGGGCATTCATGGATCGCAACGCCATTCGGCACGTCACCTCCGCCCCCTTTCACCCGGCCACCAACGGCCAAGTAGAGCGCCTCATGCGCACCACAAAAGACGCGCTGCGGCGCATGGGCCCCGGAGACCTCGACCTGAAATTGTGCCAATTCCTGCTAAGGTACAGGGTCACCCCATTGGCGTCAGGGTACTCCCCCGCGGAGCTGTTAATGCGCAGGAAGCTGGCCACGGCAATCTCCAAGCTAGACCCCACGAGAGTAGAGGACACGGGGCGGAACATAGGGGTGGAACCCGCAAAGAGTTTCAGCGTAGGCGCCCCGGTGCATTGCAGGAACTACGCCGACGCGGGGCCAGCCTGGGTGCCGGGCACCGTAATAGAACAAACCGGCCCCGTCTCATACCGCGTGGAGACCAGTACAGGCCTCCTGTGGAGGCGACACGTGGACCAACTCAGGCGCAGGGTCCCCGGAGAACAGGACGGAAACGAAAATAGCAACAAATCAGCGTTAGGGTACTCCCCCACCCGTTTAGCCCAAGGGGGAGGGAAAGGGGGACATGGGTCCCCACCAAGGGGGGAGGAAAGGGAATCGATCCTCAGAGATCTTTTGCGGGACTTCGCGGCAGAAAGGAAGAGCCCCGACCTCACACATACCCCTCGGAAGTTTCCCCGAAACACAGATGCCCATAGAAGTTTAGACGTTGATTTACAGTACCAGGGGGAGTTAGCGGAGTGGTCCCCCACCCGTCCTGGCGAAAAGAGGGGTTTCAGTTCAGCCCCTGGTACTTCCAGTCCCAGTAGCCCCTGTGAGTTAGAATGCAACATAGCGCCAATTTCCCGGAGACCGACACCCCCAAGACAGGAGGCAACAGCGAGTCCGCCCACCACAGTCTCAAGGTCCCCCGAGCGGGGAACAGAAGGTAGCAGAACCACAAGGGCGACCTCATCGGTTCCGCGGTTCACAATAGGAGGGTCCCCCGGGTCCGAGAGCAACAGGCAGGGGTTTACCTCCCAACTGTTCATTCCATTCCCATCCCCGGGCACAAGGCAGGCACGGACCCCCCACAGAGCCACTAACGAATCCCCGTTTCCCGTTGCAGGACAAGTACCCGCGGAGTCAGAGATCACAGGCTCTCCAGCACTAGGTCAGGCGCAAGCACGCCCCAAGCGCACGTGCGGCAAGCCACAATGGTTGCGGGACTTCGTCCCGTCCTAGGGGGGAGGGATGTTATGTATGTATGTATGATTGCATGTTCATTGTACTGTAAAGGCAAGAATGTAACCACTCCAAATACAAGGTATCTCAGCTGTAAAGGAACGCGAGCAGGCAGCCCATAGAGGGCAGCTGCGAGCGTTCAGTCTCACATGGTTCACATTGCTCAATCACGGACAGCCGCGGGAAAACCTTCCCCGCATTCAGCAGCAGAAGAAAGATCTGCATTCAGCAGCAGGAAAAGAGGCGTGCCTGGGCGAGGCCACGCCGGTAGCAGCCAATGAGCTACCGTGCTACAAGATTCAAATGTATAGGGCTACTGTATATATTGAGATGTATCACCGCTATTACCTCATGCTCCACCGGATCATCATGCAATAAACCTGTGTTAAGCCAACCCTTCGGCTGTTCTGTTGTCTTTGGTCCCATACACTAAACTGGCCCACTGCCATATAGGGCTTTAAAGGTCAAAACCAGCACCTTGAATTGCAACCGGAGGCAAACTGGTATCCAGTGCAGCTCCCGGAGTAGTGAGGAGGCATGGGCATAACATCCACATCCCATCACCACCCGTGCAGCTGCATTCTGAACCAGCTGTAGCCTTTGAATGGTTGTCAAGGGCAGCCCCATGTAGAGCGCATTACAGTAATCTGAAGTAATCTGAACTTCTTATTCACACTGAATAGTATTTTGCTTGTTTAGAATACAGTACAGTACTTACTCTCTTTCTGACCATTTGCTATTGTTTTTGTTTTCTCCAGAAGCTTCCAGGGAAATTTAAGAATCTGTTCCGGAAATTTGAAAATCTAACAGTAAGTCATTCCCGCTTTTCCTAAATACTTCAGCTATCTGTTTAGCCATGAACTGTGATTGAGTGTGCGGTGGGGGATACTTTTTTTTAAAAAAAAACCAATAGCTTCCAAAAGCATCCAAGGAAGATGGCTGTTGCTGGCTGGGAAATGCTAACAGTTGTAATTCAGAAAAGTATCTTTTCCCGGGGCTTGATTCTGTTTCTTGCCTCAAGTGTGCCCTTATGTCTCCTCTTAATCTCAGATATCCAGCATGCAAAAATAGTGTCCAAATTGTATGTAACAATAACTGAGATAATGTTATGTGTCAGTATTTTCATGCACATTGGCCATTATTACAGTTATTTATCCTCCTCCCTTGCTCACAGGAAGAGGCACAGGTTATTCCATCCTTCAAAGACCTCAAATTTGGATGCAAAATCTGCACCACCTTGTTATTGTGTGTTGTGGGAAAATGTGTGTATCTTCTTCCAAGTTTGGGTTCCAAGGAATTGTATGGCTCTTCAACAATTTACTGGGTTCCTCTGTGAGAAAACTAAATGGCGGAGGTAGGGGTGGACGGACACTTTCTTTGAAAGATAGGCTCACAGCTTCCCAGTTTCCCATACATCTTGCAGAATCAGAAGGTTTCTCTTAATTCAGGTGAGTAATAAGTGAGGCTCAGTAAGCCTTGCCAGTTCCTGCATGAAGTGTGGACGTGTCTAACACATTGTCCAGAATTCCCTGCAACATGTGGAAATTCATTTACAGACATGTAAATAGCATTGAACCTTCCATCATAGGCCATCATCTTAGATAGATGGGGCATTTCCGCCGTCTGGATGGTTCCAGGCTTCCTCGTCAAATTCTTTATGGGGAGCTTAGCTCCGGTACAAGACCTCAAGGAGCTCCTTTGAAGCATTATAAGGACCAGCTGAAACAAACCATGAAGGTGTCAGGTATAAACCCACAAACTTGGGAGGCAGTGGCCGTAGATCGCCCACTTTGGCACCAAACCATCTCTGCTGCTACCGGTCACTTCAAAGGAGAATGCCGCAGACATGAAGAGGCTAAGCAACAAACACGAAAGCTCCATCAAACTCAACTACGCCCTCCACCATCTATTCAGTGTAATGTGTGTGGTCACATGTTTCATGAAAGGATTGATTTATTGAGTTACCAGAGACACACCTATCAACTGAGAAAATGACTTCCAGGAAAAATTTATGCTAAGATACGAATAGCAGCTAATGATGACGAGTGTTTCCTAATAGTAGGAAGTTTCAAAAAACAGCTGCCCTAACAATTTGACTAGTCAGAAGTAAACCTTTTTTTTATCCTGGGAGCTACAGATCCAATAATAAACATTTACTGTACCTTTTTCTTAATGTTCCTGGCACCTTTTAAAAAAGTATACCTTTAGCCCATTTGATGTATGAGCTGGATCAGATTTTCTTCATATGCTTTGAAATGTGTATTTTATATGCACATTTAATTTTTTAATGAATTATCTATCAATATATCCCCATCCCCATCAGTATCCACTGCCAGTTATTTTTCCAACCATAGGACCACACCCATCCTTCAGCAGCATACATTATCTATCTTCTTGCAAAATCATTGTGTCCTTTTCTGTTTTGTCTTTTAGGATCCCTGCCGGAATCATAAAAGCTACAGGGAAGTCTTATCTAGGATGAAACCTCCCATTATTCCCTTTGTGCCCCTGATCCTAAAAGGTGAGTAAATTCAGTTATGACCAGTCAGCTTGCTCTTCTTGAGATGGGATTTTGTGAAAAGTGGTATTTTAGCTGCTCTGATCTGGGCTCAATTGTGAGGAAAGGTCCATCTCTTTCCAGAGTAGCTAATCCTCAGCATCCTGTTAACACTTCTTTGCAACCTTCTCCAATCTGGTGCCTTCCAGTTGTTTTGGAAGAAAAATTTCATCATCCTCAGAAAAAAAAAGAATGAGAAATAGGTCTATGAAGATGAAGGGCTGGGCCTGTATAAAGCTTCCCAGTGGATAGGATCACTGTTGTGTATTGAATGTAATTGTAACCACAGAGGTAATCACAGTTACAATTGTAATCACAGAGGGAAAAGGTTTGACCTCAAACGCAGAAGGGAATATGAGCACATCTTTTATCTTCTCCTATGTATACAAATACTTTTTGGGTTTTATTTTGTGTTAGAGGTAAATTGGGGATAATGTTGTGTTGGAAACAAAACTAGCTGTTCAATCCTGTTATCCAGAGATCTTGCCTTCTTTGAATAGGATCTAGTGAGGTACAGTACAGGTATATGGAAACTTGGGAAGGGGGACACACTTTAAAATATTCAATCTTCAACAGCACATGAGTTATTCTATTTTATTTATTTACTCATTCATTCACTTTCATTCATTTATTTATTCACATTTATACCCCACCCTTTTGGTGCAAGCACCACTCAGGGTGGCTTACAATGTACAATAAAACCCTGGGTTACAGACGCCTCAGGTAATGGAAAATTTGACTTACAGAAGGAAATTCTGAGGAAATGGTGTCCCAATTTACGGGGAAAACTCACGATACGGATTTTTTTTCTGCGGTGTTCCTATGCTTTCCAGGGTGGCGGGAGGGTGTTTGGAGCATTTTTGTTCCATTTTTGAAATTTTTTGTTGCTTTTTGGCTCCAGCAGAAACTTTTCCCACAACCAGGAAGTGCTGGAAATTGCCCCCTCCCCCCGCCCCATCAGCTGTTAGGTGGGGGGGGGATTTCCAATCTATCCTGCCATCTAAATGATGAGGGAAAAGCTATCAGGCCAGAGGCTGTGGCCACAAATAGGCTTCTTTTAAAAATAAGAAATCAGTTATGGCAGGGGTGCCCAAAATATGGCCCATGGGCCAGATCTGGCCCATGGCACCCTCACTGCTCTTGGAAGCGCAAGTAAAACACACCTGCGCATGTGTAAAATGCTGCTGTAAATGACCCGCGGCTGTTGTAAACGTGTTTGCGACAGCCATGGGTACATTTACGGCAGCGTTATTGCAGTTTGTGGTACAGGTGCATCTTACTTCCGCTTCTGGTAGGAGGAGCCACACAACTGGCACACTCAACCATGTGACCAGCCCATGACCCAAAACGTTTTGGCACCCCGGAGTTATGGCAATGTTTTCATTCCTCTTCTCTTGACTTATTTTGTCTCTTTATTCTTCCTCCATTGGTCTCTTTCAGATCTGACATTTTTGCACGAAGCTAGCAAAACTTTGGTGGATGGACTTGTTAATGTAGAGAAGCTGGTAAGAACATTTTGTCCCTTCACCCTTCTTTTTCTCTCTTGGTTTGGCATGTCCTGTACTTGGCAGCCAGCATAATGTCCTCACTTTCTCAGTCTGTAACAGTTGAAGTAATAACTTCCTATCACTGAGATGAATCTAAAAGCAGTTTAGCTGCAAGGTATTTGTCAGATTATAAAATATTGTTTTAATCATAATGGTTGCAATGTCAATGCCTTACTGCAGAGATGATATACTGTGTTTGCACCAAAAACTGGGCCAGCAGTTTTGACCACATCATCTTACAAAAAGAGAATCTGAAGGCAATCAGAGGTAGGAAGTTCTGTAAATTATGGCTTTCTGTCTTACAGATACTTCTTTACTTCCATGATGTTGATGTGGGATATGTCTGCTATATTTTCAAACAGCAACAATAAGATACATGCATAGAGTACCTATTCTTGTTGTCATTTGGTGTGAGATTTGCTGATAGTATTTCTCTCCATCATCCACAAAATTAAGGGACTTGGACTGGAAGGTCAGCAGGTCAGCAGTTTCAGACCCGTGCTGCATGATGGAATGAGCTCCCATCTCTGTTCCAGCTCCTGACAACCTAGCAGTTCTAAAGCAAGAAATTGCAGGTAGATAAGTAGGTACCACTTTCAGCAGGAAGGTAAACAGCATTCCACGGAATCGTCCGCTGAAGCAGACAATGCTGGCTCTTTGGTTATAAATGAAGATGAGCACAGGACCCTAGAGTCGGATACGACTGGCTTTCAAGCAAGGGTGACCTTTACCTTTACCTATGGCCTGGATAAAGATTAAGAATATGTTAAACAAAATTAAACCACCATAGCACAAAGTTTTTTCTTTCATTGTAGAAATTTTCAGCAGAGTGGTGTCGTGTGTGAGAGAAGGGGGGAACTATAGATGCAATGAAATATATATGACTGGATCACATTCTAGCAACTTTTACAAAGCACCCCTAATATCAGTAGTTGCTGATGGCTCCAATTTCAGAGGTGCTCTAAACCCAGTCAGAGTTTTAGTCCACACTTTTCAGAAGGGACTGCGGTGGCTCAAGTGGTTAAGACGATGAACTTGCTGACTGGAAGGTCGGAGTTCGATTCCCGGGCACTTCATTACGGAGTGAGCATGTTCTAAAGTGAGAAATTGCAAATAGATAAATAGGGACCACTTTGGTGGGAAGGTAAACAGTGTTCCGTGTTGAGGCATGCCTGCCACATGTCCACAGAAACGTCTGCAGATACAGACAGCACTAGCTCTTTGGCTATAAACAGATGAGCAATGAACCCTAGAGTTGGATATGACTGGCTTTCGAGCAAGGGCAACGTTTACCTTTCAAAAGTTACTCGAAATGCTGAATGTTTTGGGAAGACATAGGGTTCAGGACCTTGGATAGCTGCTATCAACAGCATACTATAAAGGGGGCTGAAGTGACTCAGTGGTTAAGACACTCGCCTTGTTAGCTGGAAGGCTGGCAAGTCGGCAGTTTGAGACCTGGGTACTGCATGATAGATAGAGCACCCATCTCTGTCGCAGCTCTTGGGGACATGAAAGGAGCCTCGTTTGGGCATTCCCTGAGCGGAGTTTCTTCTGCAAAAATCCTTTCAACCCAGAATAATTTCTGATACGAAATTATTATTATTACTAACCTGAAGTGAATCCCTGACACTTGATTCCTCAGCAGTCATCATCTGAAGTTTCCCACCCTAGATCAAACAGGAGCAAAACAAAAGAAATAGGTCTCTGAAATAAGGATGGTCCTTGATAAATATTGAAAGTTGGCATATATAGAATCTAGATCAGAAGGAAATGTGTATTCAAGATCATGATCTCTGAGGACAACAGCTTGAATTAGAACCTGAATAATAGTATTTAGCTGGCATTGCTCTGTTGACTATGGCCAGGCAGAAGGCCATACTTCTTATAGTTTCGTTACGCCTGGCCAGTCCATGTGAGGGCCACCCTAGACATATAGAACTAGCTCAAGATGTATTGCTGCCAGAGGCAAAACTATAAAACGACACTCTCTCCATTTCAACAGATAGTGGCCAACTTGTAAGGCAATTGACTCTTACAGTTCAATACTGACAAGAGGTAGGCATCCTCTATGATACAGTACATGAGAACCACCCTAGGCATATAGGACTATTTCATGGTGTATTGCTGCCAGAAGCAAAGATCAAAGTGGTGAGTTTAGGGGATGTGGTAAATGGAATGCCATGTGGTGGACTCAACTCTGTCCTCTTCCACATCATGGTGGCTCCCAGCGTCTGCTGCCTGAGGCAGCCAGCTTAACTCTGCCTATGATCGGGACCAGCTCTGTAGATGTGACAAAAGATATGTGACTGGATCCACTGCTGCTTCTTAAAAGCATACTGTGAGCTACCTAGGGGTTGTGGGATCCAGTTGACACAGTAGCACCATGTTCTTCCTAATCTTTTCCCTGGGAAAATCACAGTCAGACATGTCATTGCAGTAAATTAAAAGACAGGATTCACTGTTTCACTGTATGGGCAGTGTTCTCTTCCATTTCCTCTATGGCAGGGATTCTCAACCTGCGGCCCACGGGCTACAGTGCCATTTCATGTGGCCCACCACCACCTCCACCACACCCAGAAGTGTCATGTGGTGGAGTAAGGGCAAAATGGCCATCCAGCCCCTAAAGCTGTCTGAGGGAGCATGATCCAGCCCCCAGCTTTAAAAGGTTGAAAACTCCTGCTCTATGGCCTAAGGACAATTTAATGTAGGAGAGAGAGGCTGTTTCCTCCCTTTATCCCCCCCCCTTTCCCCCCCCCTTGCTATGGAAGGATGGGTGTGCAATGAGCTTGAAAACAACCTTCAACATGATTTTTGTCCCTGCCAGAGCATCTGGGGAGAAACTGGCTGGCATGGTTTGCTTTCTCATCTAGCTCTGCCAGACATATGCAGTGTGAGGATGTGTGTGAGCATTCAGGTGGTCTCCCTACTTCACCACTACCCATCTTCTCCCTGCCCTCTGGGGATTAACTGGCCTTTTGGTCCTCCGCATGGTTTCCATCACAGTGGGACAGTAGCATTGCCATGGCAACAGTTTCAGAGAAGCTCCTCTAATTCTCCTTGTCTAAAGGTGTGTGTGTGTGTGTGTGTGAAAGAGAGAGAGAGAAATCGAGAGAGAGATCACTGTTCTGGAGTTGGCCCAGATTTTCTGGCCCCCAGGGAGGAAGAATCAAGGGTTGCAGGGGCAGAAATGAAGTGACATCATTGTCGTCTCGTCCCTGATTTTTCACCCGTCTAAGCATACACTGTGTGAATTAGAGCATTATTCATATGCTGAGCAATCTTCTCTATATATTTTTTAAAAAAACAACAACAGTTGTGTTATGATTAGTGTAACATATGCCAACAAGCATATTTATTTAAAAAATGTGTATTGTGTAGAATATGACATTTGGTCTACTTTCTTTATGAAACCTGCCTTTTGGCATTTTTAATAAAAACTGGATGGGAAGAGTTCTTTTACAGAACAGTATACAGTAACACCCCTACTTACGAAAATAAGTCCATTCCATAGGCTTTTGCTTAAATTGTTTTTTTATGTAACTCGAAGCAAACCCATAAGAAAATGTATCTTTTACATAACTTTTTTTTACATAACTTTTACAAACCCATAGGAAAAATGAAATTTTATGTAAATCGAAGCAAACCCATAGGGACATGAATTTTTACGTAACTCGAAGCAAACCCAAAGGATAAAAATCTTTATGTAACTCGAATCAAACCCACAGGAAATCGTGTAAACTGGGACATGGTTTTAGCACAAAATCATTATGTAAGTCGGATTTTATGTAACTCGAGCCATATGTAAGTCGGGGTTTTACTGTAATGATACTAGGGCAGATTAATGAGAGAGAAATAACAAAGGATTCTTCAGGAGAAATATGTAAAAAGGGTATAAGTAGTATTTCCCAACAGTTGGTTTTTGGACTTCATTTCCTAGAAACCTAAGTCAATTCCCCAAAGCACTGATCAGTCAGTATACTGCCGTAGGCTTCTGGGAATTGAAGTCCCCTGTGGGGCATAGCCCCAAGTTGGGAACCACTGGTATAAAGGGAAGGATGAGACTGCCAACCAGTAGAGTTCCATAAGCAGGTTATTGATAGCATGATCAATAAGAACTAAAAAAATGATCTTAAAATAACTGTATACTCTCAGGAATCCAAAATATGCACTGGACAGTTTCCAATCCTATTTGGCAAGGATTGTAAGCATTCTTGTGTGAAAGATCAGTACTTCATTTAAGCACAGCGTTGTCTTGAGATCATTGGAATATGTTTTAATCTCCATAAGGAAACGGAATCTACGGTACTTGCTGTCGTTAATCCCTAGTGTTTTCTGGTCAAAATTTGAAGTTCTTTTGAACATTTGCTGGAGCGTAGGCTAAAACCTGATTTAGAGTGTCAAAATCCCACAAAGATGGTAAAGCTGTGGCCTCCAGATGTTGATGAACTATTATTGGCCGGGCTAGCTAAAGCTGATTGCAACTGAATTTGACCAACATTTGGGGGACAAAAGTTTCCCCAGTCCTGTTATGCAGTGTATGGTGGAGATATAGGAAAGACTGACTTAAACCACATATAATTCTTCACCATTTTTTGTTACTGAGACATTGCAGTCTCTCCCAGTTTAAGCACATATGATTGTGTAGGAATTGGTACCCAAATTTGCCTGTATTCTTATTTTTTTATACATCCTATTTTTATGTTTAGGTCTGTATAGTTGCTTTGAGTACATTGGCTAAAGGCACTATAGTATATCAAATATTGGCTGAAATCCAATCGTAAGTCACAATTACAGTAGGCCCATTGAATCAGTGGGAATCTGGTGAGTCCTCTCCTCCATAAGGACCACTGAAGCAGCCATTAAAGCAGATTTTTTAAAAATGCAAAATACCTTAGATGAGGATTCCACAAGAATGCCTACTAAGAAACATACATAACCTAAAAACTAACTACAGTACTGTGTAAGTTTCTACAACACTCCTCAATTAATTGACTAAAATAAACATGATTCGTATAGAAATATGTCTGTAAAAGGATGTGAGCCCTATTCCATCCCCTTCTCTCCCTTCTTTTTTTAAAAGTGTAGTTCTTGACAAAATTTTGAGAATCCTTTAAAAAAAAATCCCAAATTCTAATCTTCTTAAATTGATTCTGATGATGGAAATAGTAGTACTGTATAATAAATAGGCAATGGTCTGAAATTTGTGATGAAACATAATACAGTACCGTACCTCTGAATTTAAATTCTATGGAGTTGATTTCTAGATAAACTAGTATACAATATTTTAATACAGTGGCATAAGGTTCCCTCTACTGGTTGAAAGATATAAAGGAAAAAAATGACTAAAATTCTTAATAACAACTAAAAAGAGGACCTCTCAAAAGTGCCAGATTTTCACACAAACTACAGCGGAGAGCCTTAGATTTTAAGAAGCCTTTAAGTACATTTTAAAATATTCCATTATTACATTATTGCCGGAATAAGCTCAAATGGCTAAGATGCTGACTGGAAGGCGGGAGGTCAGCAGTTCGATTCCCGAGTACTGCAGGACGGAATGAGCTCCCGTCTTTGTCCCACGTCCTGCCAACCTAGCAGTTTGACAGCAAGAAATTGCAAGTATATAAATAGGAACCACTTCGGTGCAGCGTTCCGTGCACTCCGGTGTCTATTCATGTCTGCCACACGACCACAGAAACGTCTGCAGAAGCGCTGGCTCTTCGGCTTTGAAACAGAGAAGAGCATTGAACCCTAGAGTCAGATAAGACTGGCTTTCAAGCAAGGGAAACCTTTACCTTTACTAATACAAAATTGGCAGGGTAGGGGAATGTTAGGGTTTCTTCAGAATGTCGTAATAACCAGGTCAGCCAATAATTTTAAAGGAATTATACTTTGAGGAAGGAATAGAGGGAGATAGGTTTGGGGGATCTTCTATCTTTAGTCCATCCTTTAAACTGGTCCTAGCGCCTTTGCAGCCTCCTCTTATTATTATTATTTTTCTGCTCATTTGGCAGCAGGTAGACACAGTTGTTTAGTAGCAGACCACAGGTTTAGCATATTTTAAGCCATTTAAGAAGTGAAACTCATAAAGCATAATTAATTTATTGATACTTACAGTCTGAAAATACAGAGTGCCAAATAAAGGGGAGGCTACTCTCAGTGCTCTACTGCAGTGGCTCAAGTGGCTAAGACACTGACTGGGAGGCGGAAGGTCATCAGTTTGATTCCCGAGTACTGCAGGAGGGAATGAGCTCCCATCCTTGTCCCAGCTCTGCCAACCTAGCAGTTCGAAAGCAAGAAATTGCAAGTAGATAAATAGGGACCACTTTGGTGAGAAGGTAACAGCGTTCCGTGTGTCTAGTCATGCCTGCCACATGACCACAGAAATGTCTGCGGAAGCAGACAGCGCTGGCTCTTCGGCTTTGAAACAGAGATGAGCAGTGAACCCTAGAGTCGGATACGACTGGCTTTCGAGCAAGGGAAACCTTTACCTTTACCTTACACTCAAATAGACTTTTCACTCAGCTTACTTTCTAGCTTTGGATGTTTCATGCTGGCTTTATATGTGCAAGCAAAGACTGCAAGCATCAGAACTAAACATTTCCCCCTTTTTAAAGCAGATGACAACTGACATTTTTTACCAAGCAGAGTTATGCCCTCCATGCTATGTGTTCTGTGCAGTGGTGGGCATCAGCAAGTTTGCACCAGTTCGTCAGAACCGGTAGCAGAAATTCTTGCTGGCCCAGCCCATCCAAGTTTTGAAATAAAGTAGTCCTAATTCTGGTGCAATGCAGGGCTTCCCCCTGGCCATGCCCACCATACCAATGCCCACAGTGTGGTAGTAAAAAAATTTTTTTGGGGGGGGGAGCCCACCACTGGTTCTCTGCTTTTCCCCCCAAAACAAAGAAGTGTTTGTTTTGTTTCTTGTCCAATTCCTCTATGAAATATTGCTGTGGCTTTGTGGAATCTGGTGTCTTTTTCTTGATGTTAACAAAAAGATGGTGGATCATTATGAAAGATACAAGGAAGTCTGAGGGTTTATTGTCATGTGGTGTTTGTGTAAGTGTGTAGGAGAACTTTTAGTCCGATTGTAAGTTGGGCAATATATCAGTCCAGTCAGGGACTACACTGGGATTTCAAATTGATGCATTTACAAACATTTTGATAGTTCTACATTCCACAATTGGAGAGGATATCCATTTACAGCCAAAGAACCAGCACTGTGTGCATCTGCAGACGTTTCTGTGGTCATGTGGCAGGCATGACTAGACACGGAACGCTGTTACCTTCCCATCAAAGTGGTCCCTATTTATCTACTTGCAATTTCTCGCTTTCAAACTGCTAGGTTGGCAGGAGCTGGGACAAAGACGGGAGCTCATTCCGTCCTGCAGTACTCGGGAATCAAACTGCTGACCTTCCGCCTTTCCCACCAAAGTGATACATATTTATCTACTTGCAATTTCTTTCTTTCGAAAATTACTGGCTGACCTGGTTATTAGGACACAATTTACTCTAATATGATGATCACACATGACTAAATGATTAAAAATTGTACATCACTGGAATTGATTCAAAATTAAGAACCCTTACCTGCATGTTTAAAATAAACTCCTTTCTGGCCAAAAGAAAAGTGTGACAAAATTTCTGAACATCATATAGTTCCCAATCTTTAAATTGATTTTAACTGTGACTAGCCCAATGAAAAAAAAAACCAGGAGTATTATGATAAATAGACAAGCCCTCAGAGAAATATATTAGATATCTTTACAGTTGTTTGCTATGGTTATCATCAAAGGGTTCCTTTGTAAAATGGTATATACACGTAGATATTTTAAGATCTAGCATGTAAAACAGGAAGATGACTTTGTAGCTTCGTGAGTTAGGAAGTTAGTTAGCTTCATGTTGCTATCTTCTGTGGAGCTGGAGATTGGGGGTTTGATTCCCCACTGTGCCTCCCAGGAGAACATCTGGCCTGTGCAGTCATGGGCAATGTGCAGTCCCAGAACATCCTGAAAAGAAGGGAATGGTAAACCACTTCTGAGTACTGTGTAAACCCTGAAAAGGGTCACTGTAAATTAGAATCGATCCAGTAGCATGCAATTATTATTATACAGAACAGTAAAACTTCTTTTTTCTCTCTACAGCACTCTGTAGCAGAAAAAGTTCGGACAATCAGGAAGTGTCGGTGTCGGCCCCTCTGTGAGTATTGGTGTTCTACTGAACTTGCAAAGGGAAACAAAGGCAAAAGCTGCTTTCATGCTGCTATTTTCTAACACTGTAGTGGCGAACCTATGGCACGCATGCCAGAGAGAGCACTCAGAGCCCTATCTGTGGGCACGCGTACTGTCCCCCCAGCACAAAGTTCGCCCCCACCCCACTGCCCAACAGCTGAATGGGAGCACTTCCTCCCCACCCCACAGCACAGAGTTTGCCCCATCCCCTTTCCCAGCAGCCCAATGGAAGTGCTTCCCCCCCTCCCCTGCCTGGAGGGTAAGGCTCAAATGCAGCATGAGGGTGTAGCGTGGGCAGCAGCTTGCTGAGTCTGTGGCGAAGGTGAGTTAACTTTGGGCACTCGGTCTCTAAAAGGTTCTCCATCACTGTTCTAACATATGCTTGGTATACCCAATGTAGAATTTGTATAGAATGTAAAAGAAATGTATCTTTTGCCTGGGATACTTAGGTTAGATAAAGCTATCCCTTGCTCGAAAGCCAGTCATATCTGACTCTAGGCCTCAGTGCTCATCTCTGTTTCGAAGCCGAAGAGCCAGCGTTGTCTGCTTCTGCAGACGTTTCCGTGGTCATGTGGCAGACATGACTAGACACCGTTTCCGTTGCCATGTGGCAGGCATGACTAGACACCGGAGCACACGGTACACTGTTTACCTTCCCACTGAAGTGGTCCCTATTTATCTAGAGTACTTGCAATTTCTTGCTTTCGAACTGCTAGGTTGGCAGGAGCTGGGACAAAGACAGGAGCTCATTCTGTCCTGCAGTACTCGGGAATCGAACTGCTGACCTCCCGCCTTCCAGTCAGCATCTTAGCCATTTGAGCCATAGGAAAATCATAAATGAAAAAGAGACATCTGAAATGGCTATGCCTTTCTGAGATTTTTATCAGATTCTGAGGCCCACACATTTTTGGAGTGAATATTTGCAATGTTGAGGACTAGATCCTTCCTCCTTCTTTTAAGATATCTAAATGACTTTCTTAAGATTCTGCAACCAGCACATATTTCATTTTCAAGCAGTGTTGTCATGGTCTTGTGACATACCCACTAATCCCAGTTTGTCTGACCACCTGGCTGACAGATAGCCTTTACCACTTGCCTCAGGCAGCAGATTTGGAATGTCATTAAAAAAGGGAAGTAAGATGGTAATTATTTCCTGTTCTATTGATAGAGAGACTATCAATGCTTGTATCTTCAGTATGCGGGGAGGGGTCTTTGCTATAGAGCTATGAAAATAGAAGCCTCTTCTATTTTCATCACTCTATAGTGAACCTCTGAAGCCATTTCCCCCTTATCCAAGGCTTTTCCTGTGCTCCGTTTCACTCCAAAGCACATCCCCAGCCACTCTGGAGTGGCTGGGGAGGCGCTTCGGGGGTGAAACGGAGCCCTGGAAAAGCCTTGGAGAAGGGGGAAATGGCTTCAGAGGTTCACTATAGAGTGATGAAAATAGAAGAGGCTTCTATTTTCATAGCTCTATAGCAGAGAGCAGTCACATGGCCAACAGGCCATACCCACCCAGCCACATGGCCACACCCACAGTGTGGTAGGAATTTTTTTTGATGCCCACCACTAGACTTATATACCACCCCATGGCGCTCAGTGCACTCTCTGGGCGGTTCATGGGGTAATTAGTATTTTGCCCTCAACATGTTGCCATCATTTTACCGACTTTAGAAGGATGGAAGACTGAGTCAACCTTGAGTCCTGTTCAGGATTGAACTCACAACCTTCTGGCTGCAGTACAGCAGTTTAACCACTGCTGTACTGCAGTTATAGTTCATCAACATGCAGAGAAGTCTCTCCCCCTACCCATTTAAAGCTATTTGCTCAAAACAGCAGCATTTAATTGAGTTTGAAATTGTGTTTCCCACAGGCTGCCAGAGGCATGGAATGTGTATGAGAATGACACTGTTTTCCTTCTTCCCACAGGTCTGGAAATGGAGTCGTCTCCCCAGCAGCTGCAGACGAAAGCTTACGTTCGGCAGTTCCAAGTTATCGACAATCAGAATCTGCTCTTTGAGCTCTCTCACAAGTTGGAGTCAAACAGCCAATAAAGCCACTGCCTAGAAAGCAGGCATCGCTAGCAAAGAATGTTTACTCCATGCAATACTCAAGCACTTTTTTGGGGTACAGGGGGTCCGCCTGAGGTTTTTGCCCTGGTGGGGAGAAGAGCATGGAGCCACCATACGGCAGGGATGGTCAGCTTTAGCTAGTGGTAGACCAAGGTCTTTGGGCGTCTGAAGTACAAACATAAAATAGCACATTGCCTTCCCACTAAATAGCATGGTGTGATACAATCTGCTGGAAAGTCATCCTGCCAAACTGGCACAAGACATGTTATGCCAGAGGTGTAAAATCCAAATGGCACCTTTCCTACCCCTCTAGTTACCATTTTAATTATCTATTAATCAATAGCTTTTTGAAAAAAAATAGCCCTGTCTCCTCACAAGAACTCATTTAAACGAATGGGAACTTTAGACAGAACATCTGAGAGACAATTGTGTAGGAGAACTTCCCAATAGGTTGCAGCTCATTGTTCAGAGCCACCTAAAGCAGCTACCTAACTTTGCCTCTTGGTTGAGTTGCTTCTGACCATCTTTTTAGAACAAGAGTACCCAACCTAAGGCCTGTGGGCAAGATCTGGCCCATGGTGCCATTTCATGTGCCCCACCCCACCCCCTCCAAGGGCATTTGAGAAATAAAATGTCTGCACCATTGAAGCTGTTGCAACAAAATGGCCACCCCCATCATGCAGGCATGGCAAAATGGCCGTGTGGCCCACAAAGCTGACTGAGAGAGCATGACCCAGCCCCTGGCTTGAAATGGTTGGGAACCCTTGTTTTAGAACATAGTTAGGTTTCAAAGTAAAGGATCATGGGATGGTATTTTGTTCAGGAGGCCAAGCTAAAACAGGATTTCGTGACTTGCCTGTAGGACAGATGGCACTGGAGGTCACTGCCCATTTCAGGCAAGTTCCCTTTCCAGCGTAAGAATGAAACATGTCCTTGAAAATTACAAACGTGTGAGTCATGCAAATAAACAGCCAGTGCTGTGAACTGGACACAGTACGCTTGCCAGAAGCAACATGTATAGAAATGTCAAGAAGAATTAACTTCTTCTTTTACTTCATTTATTTCTACTGTGTTACTGTACATTTATATTTCCATCTTTAAAAGACGTGATATAGAAACCTTTGGAAAACAAACATTGTTAAAGATTACTGGGAGACCCTCTGGAGAGACTTTTCAGCGCAATGTCATCACATGCTATTAATAATAATAATATTTTTAAAATCTAGTGCAAATGAGGGAAGAAATATTTTTACCTTTTAAAAAATTAAAATTCCTTTTTGACTGGGTGTGATGGGTAATACAGCAATCAAGAATTTCCATTCTGTGGGGTTTAAACGACTGGAAATTTAGATTTTAAATACTGTACACATCAAAATCATATGTTTGCTGCATTATTGAGATGTAACTAGACTTCATGCTTTTAACTGGCCTAGAAATCATTCTAGATCTCCAGGTGACTACTGTTTTGTGCTGGGGTGAGAGAGCAAAGAGTCCTTGACACTCTCACTAAACTACAGTGTCCAAGATCCTTTCGTAATGACACATGGTGAAATAATACAAATAATATATACCTTTGTGGGAAAGAGAATTTCTATTGTTCTGACCCCTGTCTGGACGTCTTGTGTACTGACAGGTATTGAATGCATTTATTTTGGAAACTTGGGTGATGGTGGGGGGGAGGAAAAGCCAATTACCTCTTCCTCTCCCAGTGAGTTTGGGGTAACAGTCAGGATAACTTCTTAACTGGTAAAGCAGTACGACAGTGAAACCAACTGGTGAGCTCTCCAACACTGGAAACATTCAAGAGAGAATTGAACACACCTGTCATATCTGCTTTGATTCAGATTCCGGCCTTGAGCAGATGATTGGACTTGGTAGCCTGTTTGATCCATAGCATCCTTGTAGTCTCGCCCATTCCCATACCTGTCAAGTATTGGCCGGGATTGGCCGGGATTTCCTGTATTTTCACGCCGATTTTCGCCATTTCCCGCCCGGAGCTGCCGCTACCCCGTAATTTGGCAGGGGGGAGGAGTTACTGCGCAGGTCCTTTCTAAGCATGCGTAGCACTCCTCTACGCTTGTGTAGATCCCTTCTATGGGTGCAGAAGAGGACGCGTAGAAACCTACGCATGCCTAGAAGTGAGCTGCGCAGAACAGTTCTGCGCAGGTCCATTCTACGCATGCGTAAAAGCCTTCTACGCATGCGTAGGCTTCTACGCATGCGTAGAAGTGAGCTGCGCAGAACGGTTCTGCACAGGTCCGTTCTACGCATGCATAGAATTGACCTGCGCAGAACCGTTCTGCGCAGGTCTCGTAATCTCTTGACAGGTATGCCCATTCCAATTATGACTTTTTGAAAATATTCCATTACTCACAATGGAAGCTTTTCAAGAAATTTTATTTCTGAAAAAGGGGAGTGATTTAAGGCATCTGTTGTAGATGGGGAGGAAACAATGTTCTGTGTTGTTGTTGTTGTTGTTGTTGTTGTTGTTGTTCAGTCGCACAGTCGGTTCCGACCCTTTGCGACCCTATGGACCATTGTTCTCCAGGCATCTCTGTCCTCCACCATCCCCCTCAGCACTCCCAGTTCTGTGCCCATTGTGTCTACAATACCATCTAGCCATCTCATCTTTGGCCTCCCCCTTCTTCTTTTGCCCTCCACCTTTCCCAACATCAGGGCCTTCTCAAGTGAATCCTCCCTTCTCATTTGATGTCCAAAATACTTTAGCTTCGTCTTTACTATTAGCCCTTCCAATGAGCAGTCAATGTTGATTTCTTCTAAGATTGACCTATTTGTTCTCCTCGCTGTCCAGGGTACTCTCAAAACTCTCCTCCAACACCACATTTCAAAGGCATCTATTCTTCTGCGTTCAGCTTTCCTAATTGTCCAGCTCTCACATCCGTACATTACTACTGGGAATACCATTGCTTTGACTATTCTAATTTTTGTTTGCAATGTTCTGTGCTGATGTGAATAGACTTTACTCAAGACTGATAATTCCTAAATAAATCATCAAGACTAATACAGGCTTGAGGAACTTTCCCACAAACTCTTAACTGAGCATTTTGAAAGTGAGATGCTCTTTTACTATCTTTTGACCTTTACTTGTAATTTGATTTAAATTATACTAAGAGATGCTCAAAATGTTTATAATGGCGCTGATTTTCAAATCACTGGATGTAATCTGTTTCATACCTGTCAAGTTTTGGGAAATTTCTGTCAAATCCCCCCTCCCCCATTTTTCTCTCTTTTCCGCCATTATCCTGTATTAGTTAGACTGGAGTTAGACAGGAGGCCAGCACAGGATAAGCATAGCTGTCCAGTTTCTTGTTTTGGCCAGGAATTTTCCCTTATTTGACAGAAATTTCCCAAAACTTGACAGGTATGATGTTTTAGGCATGGCAGGAATAGAATTAGAAATTCACTTTATACTGGATGAATTATTTGATGTAGGATAGGACCTAGTGGAGTTTCCCTTGACCTGTCATTAGTTTTTAGCAAACTACAGGATAGAGCGCCAAGCACACTCACACAGTTCTTCCCACATATAACGCAACAGGAAATCAATTTCCAGAAAGTAATTCTTTTTGTTCAAAGCAGCCTTCCGCCAACCTGGTATCCTCCCAATGACATCACCTACAAATATGTGTGGTGCTGTTTTTAAGAGTGTTTGACTAGGAAGATTTTAATATTTTATTTATTGCAGGGTTCAGATCCCTGTTGAATTACAAAATCTGCTAGTTGACCTTTGGGCTAGTCACAGTCTCTCAGAGCTATCTCACAGGGTTCTCTGACTAATGTTTTGGAAAGAGGAAAGCTATTGGAGGAAAGGCGGGACATAAATACAACAAATAATTAAAATTACACCTCTAGCTATAGGGGTTATGGGCATCATAGTAATCCAACACATTTGGAGGATATCAGGTAGGAGCTAGTTAATAGGATGATGATGGCCTTTACAATTAAAACATAAAACTCCTGATCTTGCCTCAGTCCCATAACTCCAGAATAATAATAAAAAAATCATGTCTCAGGGTCCATCTCAGAATATGTATTCAGACTTGGAATCTGTTTTCAGTGCCATGCTTCAATCCTGGAAATGTGAAGTAACAAGAGTGCCTCTTAGCATGGCTAGAGTGCATTTCCCACACTACTGAGTAACCATAGCTCACTTCCATCAGGTGACAAGACTTTCAGGGTTAGATGGGAAGACTTGAATCTTTGCGCTTCTCATTTTAGAAAAGAACTGCTCTCCTAGCGATGTTTATAACAGCTTTAATACTTGGTCAAAATTTTTGATATCAAGGAATAGGATACTAGAAAGATTTCTCTGCTGTTTCTAGAATTGATCTTGTGCTTTGCTAACCTCCTTCCTTCTCTTTAATAAAGATTGTTTTTATGTGTGAGGTGGGGTTGCCTTTAATGGCTTTCTGTTCAGGGACTTTTGGTTTCAGGGTTTCTCGCTTTTATCTATATTTCTTTTTTCCTCTCTCCTGGAGAGAGAGAGAGCATCAGGTCCTAATGCGAGGATGTGAATATGAATATGTATATATATATTTTGACAAGATACTCTTGAATTGTACATTTATTTTTTAAGAAAAGAGACTTGTATCATACTGGACTATTGTACAGTAAATTTTCTACTGTTGGAATGAGGAGGTGCTTGCCTATACGCATAACCCAATAAGTTTCCACAAGCTGGAATGTAAGATGTGTTGTGTTGTTCAGGGCAAGCTCAGTTCATTTTTATTCTGTTGTTGTTGCTGTTATTATTAACTATTATTGCTGTTACTGTTTTGCTACAGAAGCACTTAGGAAAGAAACTGAATGGTGGAAATAAAGTATTGTGAACAATAAAACCAATTATTATATTTTGTTTTGACAGTATAATCATCTTTACCCATAAAATCCTCATTACAAGATAGTTGATAGAGCAGTGATGACGAACCTTTTAGAGACAGAGTGCCCAAACTGCAACCCAAACCCACTTATTTATCGCAAAGTGCCAACAGGGCAGGATGAACTCTGTGCTGGGGGGAGGGAGGGAGCGCTCCCATTGGGCTGCTGGGCAGAGGGGCAGGATGAATGCTGTACTGGGGGGAAGGAAGTGCTCCTATTGGGCTGCACGGCAGAGGGGCTGGGTGAACTGTGCAGGGGCGATGGCGCACATACCCACAGAGAGGGCTCTGAGTGCCCCCTCTGGCACACGTGCCATAGTTTCGCCACCACTGTGAGAGAGTGACTTAATGTTCACCTCCAGATGATTGTTTTCATCTTGATTAAAAAGTGTAGGCACACTTCACTCTTACAGTCAAACAGACAAGGTGGATACATGATTTGATGAAAATATATGTAGTCATTTATTTACTTACCTACTTACTTACATATTCAATTTGTATAGCCGCCCCAACTGTGTGACTCTGGGCGGCGTACATAAAACCCCCAACATTTAAACTATAGAGACCCATAAAATTCCTAAAAACACTGAAAAACTACCTCCCACCCGCACCAATTAAAAATCCAGTTAAAAACTATTAAAAGCATGAGTGATCCTCCTCTAAATGAGCCAGGGGGTGGGGGTGGTCATGTTTGGAATAGTCATATATGTTACAAATTAACTAAAGTTCCCTTGATTTTACTTTTTTACAGAAGAGTAATTAAAGTTTTGTTCAAATTGCAAAAAGGTGGCCATGTTATAATAACTTAAAAACTAACAGATGTATTTCATTGTAAGTTTTCATGGAGTATAATCCATTTCCTCGTTTTTGGCTTTTATGAGACTTGGACAATTTTGTGTTCACACACAAATATATATACCTGTACATGGGCCATTCAACAATATCTTGCCCAAACCCATTAAAATATCTTGATGAAACAGTATTTTCAGTGGCCATGGAATGCTTACATCAGTATTACTGGCTAAAACAAAGCAATTCATATTGCAACAAATGCTTGCATTTTAAAGGTCATTTCTGAAATATTATGATATAATAAAGGCTGTTTTATCTGGGGAGGAAATCTGTAACCCTTGTGCATTATCTGAAAACCAAGGTGGGCAATACCTTTGACCATTAAACTCTCACAAAGTGGCAAGCTTTTGAGTCCTGCAGGGCACTTCACCAAGCAGGGCTGCTTCCAGCTGTCTCTTGAAAAACAATGCGAAGGAAAGGAATCTATATGAGATCAATTCCAAAGAAATGGGCATGCATCCTCCTTTAGATCATAGAGCTTTCGACTGTCCCCAAGCAATCCTCACAAGCAAAGAGGAACATGCTTTTAATAGCAACTTCCAGCCAAGACTCTTACTGTATTGCTGTCCTGCTCCATTCTAATAGTGAAGGCCTTGAGCTTATTAATGTGACATCAGCTGTTCAAACTAGACCTCCCTGTAATGTGAAATGTTACCTTTTGTGTTACTGAAATTGGGCATCAGAAATAATAATCCAACAAGCCAGGCAAATGTTTGAGATGTTTAATTAACAACTGCATGGATTGTGATATAGAATTAAGCAAAGAATTGAAAGAGATAGAACAAACTTTATGAAGATGAATAAAAGGCTACGTAACAAACAGTTCAATATATCTTTGAAACTGAAAATGTTAACATGTTACATATGGTCAGTCCACTTGGACTATTAAGAAGGACAAACTCAATAGAAGAACTGCTTTTGATATATGGAAATACAGAAGAATCCTTTGCATCCCGTGGATTGATAGAATAAAGAATGAAAAGATACTTCACTGGACAGAGGGGAAATCGAGCTGGTTATTAAGAAGCCCTGGTTTATTGGACACAATTCATGATGACAATCGTAATATCCTGTAACACAGGTGCCCAAACTTTTTGGGCCGTGGGCCGGTCACGTGGTTCAGGGGGCCAGTCATGTAGTTCAGGGGGCAGGTTACGTGGTTCCTCCCACCAGAAGCAGAAGTAAAACGCACCTTGCAATCTGCTTTGCAACAGGATGGGATATATTTTAAGCTGCCATTTTTTCTGCTTAAAGCAGGGGTGCCCAAACTATGGTCGGTGGGCTGGATCCACCCCCTGATGCCAGTTAGTTCATCTGGCTCACACTGCCCTCATTGCTCCTGGAAGCGGAAGTAAAACGCACCCGTACGGGCGCATTTTACTTCCGCTTCCTGGAGTGACGAACGTGGTCAGACGAATTGGCATTGGGGGCCAGATAAGGCTCTGGTGAGATGGACAAATGTTCTTGGGGTGACGTAGTCTCTTTGGTATCCTGGCCCACTACCATGGTTTCCTATAGAAGTAGTCTTATCAAACTCTGAAAGCTTGTATGAGGGAGCATGACCATACCTGTCAACCTTCCCGATTTGGCCGGGATTACCCCGTAAATTGACGTCGATTGACGTCATAACCCGGCCCCCTCTGCCAAAATCCCGTAATTTGGCAGCGGGGGAAACGCTTTCCGCGCATGCGCGGAAGGGTTTTACCCCTTCCACACATGCGTGGAAGCGCTACGTCGCTTGCGTAAGGGCTGCGCAAGCGGCATAGCGCTTCCGCGCATGCGTGGAAGGGGTAAAACCTTTCCACGCATGCGTGGAACACGACCTGCGCACAAGCGATGTGCGCAGGTCCCGTTTTTCCGGAGCCACGGGTATGAGCATGACCCAGCCCCCAGCTTAAAAAGGTTGAGAACTCCTGCTTTACTAGAATACAGCTAAGCCCCTTGGTAAGAAATAGGTGGATTTGCCAAAATGGCAGCCATTCTCAGCAGCTGAGATGGGAACCCTAGGGAGGAGTGTTGGGACTAAAACCTGGACCATAAATACATAAAGTATTATTTAAAAGCAACAATTACTAAAATATACAGATCATCTGCATTAGGTACAGCTACTTCTCCTTCCATGTATAGGCAAAACGTGAAACTGTCATAATCACGCCACATTTTGGTGAGTTCATTCTGCAGTTCCTTTTTGCCTGACCTACTGTGAGAAAGATTAGCTGGCAACACAAGGTTGCTGTTACCAGGGTATGCCCAATTGTGGTTTAAAAATACCACAATCTTTGAGGCGGCTTTCTCTGTACCCTACCAAAACGCTAGAAAACAGGGAATGTCAATGCAGGGCACATGCAGCTTAAGAACTCCCTAGTTTACTTATTTATTTTTGTGATTTATATTGCTGCCCAACTCAAAAGACTCTGGGCGGCACACAAAGAATAAAAACCAGCATTACAGTTAAAAACTCTGAAACTTATAAAAACCCCATTAAAAACGACTATCAAAAATCACCAAACCCTTACCGATTAAGAGAGAGAGAGCGTTCTTCCTAGATCAGCCAGCAGGTGGGGGTCACCACTTTACTGGTGCCCCACACCTGCTTTGCCAGCTTGGTTTTTAGGCCTTTCCTGAAGGGCAGCAACTCTGTCTGGAGATGCAACTCAATTGGCAGGAAGTTCCATAGGGCTGGAGCAAATACTGAGAAGGCCCTCTTTCTGGTGCTAGAGAGACGCGCCTCTCCAGCAGATGGAACAATTAGAGAGCCTCTCTGGTCTGCTCTGGTGGGATGGACGCATGTTCTTGGGGTGACGCAGTCTCTTAGGTATCCTAGCCCATTACCATGGTTTCCTATAGAAGTATAGTACAGTAAAACCCTGACTTACATATGCCTCAAGTTACATAAAATTTGACTTACATAATGATTTTGTGCTAAAACCATGTCCCGATTTACACGATTTCCTATGGGTTTGCTTCGAGTTACATAAAGATTATTTTTCCTATGGGTTTGCTTCGAGTTACATAAAGATTCATTTCCCTATGGGTTTGTTTCAATTTACATAAAAATTCCATTTTTCCTATGTGTTTGCTTCAAGTTATGTAAAAAATATTTTTCCTATGGGTTTGCTTCGAGTTACATAAAAAAACAGTTTAAGCAAAAGTCTACTGAACTGACCTTTTCGTAAGTAGGGGTTTTACTGTAGTCTTATCAAACTCTGAAACCTTGATTTCTTTTACCCATCTGGTACAGAGGTACCCAAAGGTTGGCTAACATAATACAGTAGATAAATTTACAAATCAGTATGGCTTTTTACAACTGGTAATAACAGATCCCTCTATAATAATAATAATAATAATAATAATAATAATAATAATAATAATAATAATAATAATAATAATAATAATAATAATAATAATAATAATAATAATAATAATAATAATAATAATAATAGTTATTATTTTGTGTCAGAAATTATTCTGGGTTGAAAGGATCTTTGCTGGAAAAACTCCGCTCAGGGGAAGCCCGAATGAGGCTCCTTTCATGTCCCTAAGCTCTTTCTCCATCAATGTGGTCCTTATTTATGTACTTGCAATTTCTTGCTTTCTATCTGCTCGGTTGACAGGAGCTAGGACAAAGAAGGCGCTCAATCCGTCATGTACTACCTGGGCATCAAACTGCCGACTTGCCGTCCTTCCAGCTAACAAGGCGAGCTTCTTAACCACTGAGCCACCACACCCCTCCTTTGTACCTGCTGTGTATATAAATTGATGCCATGAAGCCTCACTCTTATGTCTGACTAAGTGGACTTGATCCACGAAAGCTAACATCAAAATACAGCAGTTAGCCTTTCAAGGGCCATGACGTTTTTTTCTTCTGTCTTTTTGTTTTGTTTACTTTCCGATATGCCCAATTTGTATCTCACTTAGTGGTTAAGACGCTGAGCTTGGAGACTGGAAGGTCAGGTTTCGATACCCGAGGGCTGGAGACATGAAAGGAGCCTCATTCAAGCGTCCCCTGAGCAGAGTTTCTCCAGCAAAAACCCTTTAAAAATAAATAAATATTTTTATTACATTTTTAGAAAAAGTATAAAAACAACAAAAAAGAGAAATTACAAATAAAATATACAGAATACAAGTAAAATCTTAATAAAGCAAAATGGAAACAAATACAGACACAATACATACTTAATATTCAATACATTATTAATTTGCATCATAACTCAGTAAAACCATCCAATATATTATAATGCACATTGAAACTTATCAATATTCAAAATACTACATATTTCTCATTCTCATATTTTAACCCAGAGTAATCTCTCTGACATGAACTTTATTTATCTCTCTCAACGAAATCCTTTCAAACATGGCTGATTCTCTCAACCGTCTCCGTTTTGACCTTCCTATCATGGCGACCAGCTGATCCTTCCTTCCTCTCTGTGAAGTCACCGAAGCGGAAAGAGGCGGGGTTGCCTTTGCGCATGCGTGGTGGCGGAGAGAGAGTGGCGCTCGCCGCCATTTTGTGTGGCCGCCGGGCGGGTACACACGGCTGTTTCCGGGTTGGAGGCCCCGGAACCGAGAGAGGTGGCGAAGAGCGAAGAGGATACGGTAGGTAAGTGAAGGAGGGCCCCGAAACCCACCGAGGGATGGCTGGGATAGGCCTGGTGTTTGTTAGGAGTCTGTGCTACCGGCTAGGAACCTTTGTTTTGTGAGGCGGAGGGGCTTTGACGGAGGGGCTTGACATTTGACCCGCTGGTTTTCGGAGGTTAGGGGTCACGGAGCTGAGGTGGGAGAGGGAAGAGAGGAAGGGGGTGGGGGTGGAAGAAGGTGGTGGAAGAAAAAGGAATTTGAGAAAGGAGGAGGCACCACCCAGTCTGGGATGTAGTCAAGGAGCCTCTGAAGGCAGAAACCTGAATTTTGGGAGGATGCCTTTAGTCTTGGTGAAGGTAACAGGTCGTGGGGTCCTAGTTTTGGCTGCAAAACACGTATGGGCTGGGATAAATCCGTTCGAAAGTGTACTGTTTGGGGCCTGTGGAAGATTGGAAGGAAATAATCTTAAATTTTTTGGTACAGTATTTATTTTATTGAATTTATACCTTTTGATGCAGACCTAGCAGTTCGAAAGCAAGAAATTGCAAGTAGATAGATAGGGACCACTTCGGTGGGAAGGTAACAGCGTTCCGTGTGCTTCGGTGTCTAGTCATGCCTGCCACATGACCACGGAAACGTCTGCAGAAGCAGACAGCGCTGGCTCTTCGGCTTTGAAACAGAGATGAGCACTGCACCCTAGAGTTGGATACGGCTGGCTTTCAAGCAAGGGAAACCTTTACCATACATACATACATACATACATACATACATACATACATACATACATACATACATAAGTTAAATCTCGCGTAAAGAGCGCCTCGCTTAGAGACTAACTCACTTAAAGAGCAGAATTTTCTCTGACTGGTTGCCTTTCTTAACAACTAAAACCAACCAAAAACTTGCTTAACAACTAAATCAGGGTTCGCAATCCCCCCCTCCCCGCCAGAAGTCATAATTGGTCACTTACAATGGTGTTTCACTTAAAGAGCAATCCCGTTGAACGCATTATGCTCTTTTATTTATTTATTATTTATTTTCATTTATAAATTTATATCACGCCCTCCTGGTGGGGAACATCACTTTAAGTGAGGTACCACTGTATATATAAAATGAGTGGTGCTTGCATCAAAACAAAAATAAGGTTAGAATAAAATCATCCAGTGATAGCCAATAGAAACACAAGAGACAAAACCAGGTGACATCAGAAAATCTTAAAACCATAAGTGTTCATAGTAAACAATATCAGCAGCAGTTAGTGGAGGTTAATAATAATAATATTAATAAACCCAGGGCCAACACTATGCAGTTCTCCTGATCTTTTAAGCCTTGAAAGGCTTGTTTCTGTTGTATGAATACAATAATTCATAGTTAAAAATAACCTTCAATTTTTGTATGTAATTATTGGATTAGATAGTGTTGTGCTTATATGTCTTTCAGACAGGGCAGGGATACAGGTAAGTTGAGCTGGGTGAGGGAAGTGGTGACGTGGGTGAGGGAGAGGTTTTGTTAGTGAAAAAGCTGAGCATTTAGGAGGGACAGACAGCAGTATGTGTAATGATTTGTAGTTAAGGTATGTGGGAAAGAGAGTGGCAAGTTCTCAAAATGTATAAAACATCTTGTGGGCTGAGAGTCCAGGGAAGTCTGAGTTGGAGTAGAAACATTCAAGGATGATTGATGAGAGAAATGTGAATTTTCCTGGAGCTTTAAACCATAGCCTGTCATTCTGCTTGGAATCTAACACACTCACAAGTGGGGCTTTTTTAAATGTCCACAAACGTTTGATCTAGTCGTCTTTGCTTTCATTATAATAGGATGTATTTTTAATTATTTTATGGCCTTTCCTGGCCATTAAAAATAGTGTTAGGCCATACTGAAGACATAAGGACAGTCCAGGTATAACATGACTCCTTAGAGAACTATGTACAGACTTCTCTTACTGGCTGTGATAGATGTTATTAGTGGTTGTGTGACTGTGGTGTTTGATCACTAAATGTGCAGTTGCTTAAACTCCAGCGTTGGGAAGAGAACATGACAGAATGTATCACATAGAAGAAGCACCTATACTTAAAGCAAATGAGAAATGAACCAATATGGTTTATTAATACTGTAGTCTGTTATCATATTGAGCAGAGTTGTAATTTGTTGTTTACTTTATGTCTGTCCTTATAGACCAGGGGTTCTTAGCCTTTTCAAGCTGGGTGCCGGGTCACACTCTCAGTCAGCTTCGAGGGCCAGATGGCCATTTTGCCCTGCCTGCATGATGGGGGTGGCCATTTTGTCCCAACAGCTTCAAGGGGGTGGTTATTTTGTTTCTCAAATGCCCTTGGAGGTGTGGGGCCACATGAAATGGTGCTGTGGGCCAGATCCGGCTCACAGGCCTTAGGTTGGGCACCCCTATTATAGACCTTACTGTTTTCTTCTAGCCATTTCTGTCCACATGAGACTAGATAAGGTCATGGCTGAAAATTGTTGAGAGCCACTACCCGTCAGTGAACAATATTGGGCTAGATGCACCAATGGTCTAACAGGGGTGGGGAACCTGCAGCCTTGAGAGGAGTCTGGGCTCTAACACAATATAAGGCAGTGTCTCCCCACCTTCCTAAGATGGGTTCAAATTAGCTTCAAGTGGGTTGGGAAGCCTTGATAAGATAAAGTTTCTTGCATTCCCCATATTTCAAATTAATAGGATTATTGGTTTTGCAATATTCAATATATATAAATACAAATCCAGTTAATATACATACACTTTGTAGGTATCTTTACCTTGAAAAAACACCATTTACAATTTTGAAACTGCCTAAGCGTACTGGTTTTGTGACCATTTTTAAAGCTTTTTAATTTTTTAATGAACTAACACAATTTCAGAACTGTATACTTTTTGTAAGAAAAATACAGTAATTCTGCAGAAAAATGGTTCTCAAATAGTTATATAGCTTATGATGTTATTAAATATATTGGCCATATAATATATGCATGGCATGTCTTATGATGTTGCACTAACTGGCTTGTCTACACTTACCAGGATGTGCCTGACTGTTCTGTTTCTTTACCTTGTGTAATCATGTGAAGCCAAGAAACTGTTCACTTGGACTATAACGCAGTTTGTGTCATAGGCTAATTTCATGCCACATTAATTGTTGGTCTTAAAAGTTCTACAAGATTCAAATTCCTTATTTGCTGTAGTAAGAACACTGTACTGTAGTCAGATTAGGTTGGCTTAACTCTGTTGGCTAGTTGCACGTGCATGCCTGCGTAATGTAAAGTTACAGCGGTGTAAATGTGCCCAGCAAATTGTTCTGTGAAATTGTGCAATCGTTGTGTGTCCCTACAGCAATCGATTGCGTATCTTGTGGGCAGACATGTTTTTGAAAGGGCCCTTCCACCTTGGCAGTAATGCTAATACCATGAGCACAATCTCAAGTTGCACATGCATGTATGCAATAGGATTTTGGTATTGAGTCACAAAAAGTCAGGCCAAAGTAGAAAGTTCTGAAACATTACTGGAAGGAGCTTCTGTTTCTGTGTTAGTGGGGGAAAATTACATTGCAGAGTTTTGGAGTTGAATGTTTGAATCTTACGCCTTTTTTGATTTTTGACTCTCCCTTAATTTTAGTCTTGTCAGCTACAAAATAGAAATGTTCTTATTGTTAAATGAAAATTTTAATAAGTTTCTGGCCTTTTGCATCATATTCTGTACATTCAGCAAAATTGTTTTTGAATATTGCAGGAAAAATTGATATATATTTTTTCTTGAAGAAAATTGTTGTGTTATCTCCAGAGTGTGGAAATTTAAGCATTTTACTCGCACTTTTAAAAATGCTGATCAGATGTATGATTTTCCTAGCACTGTCTGCTAAATCTGGGCAGCCAGTCATTACAATGTTGGTTTGAAAAATGCAAGTGTAAATATTATAGATGTGAGTGGTGATTTTAGCTTCTCTTTGTTGCTAGTATTAAAACATTTTAGTAGTGGATTATTAATTCTAGTTAGGGTATTATCTGTATGCTGTTATGGATCTCTTCCCTTTGAGTTGGGTGATTTGCCTGAATATAACAAGTTGTGCTATATTTCACAACTTTCTATTGGGAGCTTGATGCAAATAACACAGCTGTTCTGTTTGTTTGTTGTTGTTTTTTGGGGGGCAGTTGTATCAAGCTATCAATATTGTTTCATTATTTTGTGTGTCTGATTTATAAGTTCCATTGTTTTGTTACAGCCTTCAGGAAATGCATCAGGCACAGTTCAGCATATTGCTTGGATGTGTATGACACAAGTTTATTTATAAAAAAAGCAATTTTTTCTGTATAAAAGTTATCATAATTCAGTATTATTGTTCTACAAGCTAGTGTGCAATAATGAGACTGGGTGGTGAGTTTTCAGGAAGGACTGCAATAATTGAGCTGTAGGAAATTTGCACAGTGTGTTAATGCCCACAGTATGCCATGGATCTCATTTATCCACAAACATAGCATCAGTGTGTTTGGTGACAAAGAATGACATATCAGTGGTAGTTTCAGTATTTCTTCCTGTCTGGAATGACTGTGATTGTCTGTGATCCGTTCTTTTGGGCAGATGTTGATACAAAAAATTAAACATGCATGTTGGCCACTTTGGTTCCTCCTATAAATTTTTTTCTCTTTATTGTAGGATAAACTTTACCTGTTATCATTACAGGGAAAATAAGCTGTGGTATAGTATTGCATTATTGTATAATATTCTTGGTAGCAGACAAACGAGCACGATCCTCAAGAGCTTCTCTAATGTTCTGAATTCAAAAGGGTTGTAGGGTAGTGATGATTACTATCTTTTGATTTTAAGTTGCCTTTCTTCTTTTCTCCCTTGTCCAGCTCCTGCCAACCTAGCAGTTCGAAAGCAAGCCATTGCAAGTAGACAAATAGGGACCACTTCAGTGGGAAGGTAAACAGCATTCCGTGCACTTCGGTGTCTAATCATACCTGCCACATGACCACGGAAACGTCTGCTCTTTGGCTTTGAAACAGAGATGAGCACTGAACTCTACAATCAGATATGACTGGCTTTTGAGCAACGGAAACCTTTACCTTTTACCAGTTCAATAATTATATTTTCTGTGGGTACTTTACTGGAATCTCTCGGAGCACATTTCCCAAAGAGCAACTATTAATCCAACCTCGCCTTTCTAGGCTCGATGACTACATCTGCCTGTACTGAGGGAGGCCAAAATGGCAATTCAGTAGAACCCCGCATAACGAACAAACTCCGTTCCACGGAGCTCTTCACTATGCGGGTGTTTTTGTTATGCGAAGCTAATGGGAGGTGCCCCGGATAGCAAACAAAAAATGTTCGTTATCTGGGGTTCCCATTGACCGGGTATACCCCGGTTACCAAAAAACCCCACATAACAAGGAAAAAAATTGCCATTGTCTAACGAACGCTTCGTTATGCACTTTTTTCGTTATACGAAGTGTTCGTTATGCGAGGTACCACTATTAGAAATTGAGTTTTCTTGGTTATGCTGCCCACTGTTTGGCATGCCTTACTCCCAGTTTTTAAAAGACTCCTGAAGACAAATATGTTCAGGGAAGCATTTCATGACATTTTCCTGCTCAGTTAGTTTTCTTACCTATATCTTCTTGCCTTAATGTTTTCATATATATGATGTTTTATTCTGAATCTGATTGTGGTATGGGTGGACTCTGTTTTTATGTGTGTGTGAGAGAGAAATTTAAAGTAGAGGGAAAAGTGTAGGAATCTAGTGCGTGCCCTTTGCCCCAGTGAGGACAGATCCTCCTCGATTGGCAGGACATGCCTGGCCTCTCATGTTCCCTTCCTTTCTCTTTATCTCTTTCTTTTTGTGTTTTAGCTATGTCAGCTGTAGCACATTCTGTTGAGCTTATGTTGCCTTTTATTCTTGCATGTATCTTGTACGATCCTGGGTGACTTATTACTTTAAGTATACAGTAATGTGTAACCTAGGTGATTGATGTTATTTAAGACCCAGGTATATGATGTTAACTAAGACTAATAAAAAGAGCTGTCGGAGACACACACAACAGACATCATCAGACATACATTATACAGACCAGAGATGCTGTTCGAGTGTTGCTGACTATGCCTTCATGAACCCTGGAGTGGACTCTTATTATTCCAAAAAGAACACAACAAAAATGTATAACTTCAGTCTGTTATCCCAAAAACAAACCAAGAAAAGCCATGTGAACCATACACAGTACAAACTAAGGAGGAAGGCAGTACCTTTATTGGACCAGTAAAAAAACTGAACATGATATGTGCTGTTTAAATTTTTTTTGAATAGTCCAATAAAGGTATTGCATTGTTTCTGCATCATTTTATCTTGTTTGAGCTTTGGGTGTGCTCCTGAGATTGAGAAATCACTATACAGTACAGTATTATATTCCCAGTGTGTTTCTGTTCTTCAGTAAGGTAAAGGTTTCCCTTGCTCAAAAGCCAGTCGTATCTGACTCTAGGGTGCATTGCTCATCTCTGTTTCAAAGCCGAAGAGCCAGGGTTGTCTGCTTCTGCAGATGTTTCCCTGGTCATGTGGCAGGCATGACTAGACACCGGAGCGCACGGAGCGCTGTTACCTTCCCACCGAAGTGGTCCCTATTTATCTACTTGCAATTTCT
Source organism: Bradypodion pumilum (assembly GCA_035047305.1). Taxonomy (NCBI): domain Eukaryota; kingdom Metazoa; phylum Chordata; class Lepidosauria; order Squamata; family Chamaeleonidae; genus Bradypodion; species Bradypodion pumilum. The sequence continues at coordinate 14,292,350 of JAWDJD010000008.1, forward strand.
TGCTTTCAAACTGCTAGGTTGGCAGGAGCTGGGACAAAGACGGGAGCTCATTCCGTCCCGCAGTTCTCCAGTAAGGACGTGTAAAAATTTGTGTACAGCATAGACTGGTGGGGTGGTCTATCATTGTTTGGTTCTGTGTTGTGGAAATATTATGTCACAGATGATAAAAGAGTGTCTTGAGGACTAGATAGCTGAGTTACATTATGAAAATTTACAGGGCAAAAGACTGAGTCACACAAGAAGGCAAAATACATTCCGTTCTGAATGGAAAAGGTGGCATGATAGGTTAATCTTATTTACAGCATCAGGGTACACTGAAAAAGCCTCCTCTTTTTTGAAACATAATTGGGTGTACCTTGGTAACGGCACCCTTGTGTTGCCAATTAATCTTTCCCACACTAGGTCAGGTGAAAGGAATTGTCAAATGGACTCACCAAAAGGTGGCTTCATTTTGGCAGTTTCACATCTGGCCTAGATACGGAAAAAGAATTTACAGCATCCTGATACCTTTAAGTAATTTCTCCATTTTAATCAATATAGATAGTTTAGTATTTATCTGTTATTTGCTATTTCATTGTTCTACCATAAGTCTATAATAAAACCGGGCAAACTGAGTCAGTGAGATACACAAGTAATGGACATGATTCTTTCTTTGTAGCTTGTACTAGATCTGTTGTATGTACAGTGGTACCTCACGTTACAAAATTAATGCATTCCCTGGGCTATTTCATATTATGAAAAATTTGTAAAATGAACTTCCCATAGGAATATATTGGATGCAGTTTCCCGTAGGAATGCATTGAAAATCAAAGTTTGTAAGGCGAAACACGGTTTCCCATAGGAATGCACTGAAAACCAATTAATCCTTTTGTGGGGGCAGGATTCATAATGTGAGGCATTATTTTCAATGGATTTTCATTCATAATGTGAAAATTATGTTAAACGAAGCATTCGTAATGCGCGGTACCACTATAGTCTGAACTGGTTTTATTTCTCAGTTACATATAGAGCAAGGAAGGTTCTTAGTTACAAGACTTCCTTTAATTTAGCAGCTGTTATTGTTTGTCTTCTGATTACAAAAGGTAGTGCCTTGTACATGGTTCCAGAATTTCAGAATGCAGGTGGTGATTGCATGTTTACATTATCAAAGTGCAAGTGTGCTCTGAAGCCTATTGGTTAGGAAACTTTCTTCCCAACAGCCTACTTCTCCCCAAGTATGACTTCCTTTTGGGGAAGCATTCAGAATATGCTGCATTCTGAAATATACAGTCTGGGAGAGTGATTCTTCTGTGGTTAGTTCCACACCTATAGCAGAAATGGGTGGATAGTGGACTCTTCCATTTCAGGCAGTAGACGAGAATGCTATTTTTGAATGCTTTGTTGTTGTTCAATCACACAGTCGAGTCCGACCCTTTGCAACCCCATGATCCACCGCACGCCAGGCTCCTCTGTCATCGGCCATCCTCCATAGTCAGATAAAGGTTGCTCTTGCTCAAATGCCAGTCATAATGGACTCGAGTGCAGTTCTCATCTCCGTTTATAGCCAAAGAGTCAGCGTTGTCTGTGTCTGCAGAAGTTTCCGTGGTCATGTGGTAGGCATGACTAGACACCAGAGTGCATGGCACTAAGCCGCCACAGCCCACTTCTTTGAATGCTTTCCTGAGTGTAAAACAGAACATCCTTTTCTAAAACCATAAATAAATGAGTACATCTGTGAGTAATTCTAGCCTACTTCTTGACCTACAGTTTTTATTTGCAAAAAAACTTTTAATAGAGGAAATACAAAATATGACCTGCCAGCTTGTAGGATGAAACAAGTACCTCATTTTGCTTCATGAACAATTGCAGGGAGCTGAACATGCATACAGTTAACTCTTGAAGAGCTTATACCTTTTAATGCTGAACAGTTTAACAGTGGTGAGAGTCAGTATGATGTAGCAGACAGAGTGTTAGACTAATTGAGGAGACATGGATTCGAATTGCTACATACTCATGGGAACTCACAGGATGGTAGCAATGGTAGATCACATCTGGAATGTCTCACTTTCCTTGTAAACCATATTAGAGTTGCCATGGGTCAGAAGTAACGTAGTGGCATATTACAATGGCATTCCTTCCCATCATCCTGGTGCTGCTTCATGGCTTCTGCCACTGAGCTAATTTGCCTTGCCTGCCCATAAATCAGAAGCAATGTGACCGGGCATTGACGCTTGCTAGCATGGTTGCATCTCTTCCTTATCTGATGTGCTGTAGTCTACCGAAGAGATGCCATGAACAAAATGGGACAATCTTAGCAGCTGAATTCTTCTTTTGCCGTATCTGAATCCGAATATTGGTGATCGTCATGGGATCAACCTTGAAGACTATCCTGAGAACATAATGCAGTGTCCTTTCATCTGCCTTCCGCATTGCAGTGTGACACCTGTACCACTGATCCAGTTCCGCAGATCACTTTCTGGTCCTGAGCCCTTTTGGCTCCTCCTCAGCCCCAGGCCAGTATTGATGAAGCTGCTGCCCTTCATCAAGATGGATTTAAGTGAGATTTAATCCACTTGGGGACCATCACCCTTCCCTGTGGACTTCGGCACCCAAGGCCTTTAGTCCTCAGGGTTGTCAGGTTAATTACCCACCGCCTAACACTCAGGTGTTAAGTCACTGGCAATATGGTCTCTATTACCATAGCAGAATAACCTGGCCAGACTTTCTGAATATTAACATTTCAAACTGTACATCCTAGTATGCAAAGTAAGGTAGGGGAACCTATGACCTTCAACTCAACTTGGCTTTATGAAGGCTGCAACATTGCCAGATTGCTTTTAATTTTCCTGAGTCTAGAGTAACCAGGTCACTGTTCTGCATGCAGGATAAAGTAGGTGGTGGGGTCTTTTAAAAACGAGCGTAACAACCTCTGACAGTATTACCTGTTTCCTGTCTGTTCTTCCTTGGAATAGCTGAGAGCCGGAGGAGTGATCAGAAGTGCACCTATATGGAGCAGCAAGAGCTTATTTGAGTTTCTGCACGTGCAGGGATGGGACAAATCGGAATTAGAGACACTGGAAGCATTAGAAAGGCTCTTGCGCTGCCCTGCTTCTCTTTATGCCCAATAAACAGAGTTCTTAACTAAACCCAAGTGCAACACATTGAACAAAGCTACCCATATTGTTCAATACTTGCCTAACTGCAGCTTCCCTGTTGTACATTTTCTTATGCAGAGGCTGCTGAATCCTATGTTGAATAATATCCTGTCTGAGAAGGAAAGGTGGGGCAGCAATCTGGCACGGGGTAGGAAACAACCCTGTGTGGTAGACTGTGCCCACTGTTGACTACTAACAGATATTCTTTTCTGGTGTGTCTGTAGCTCTTTGTAAGACAAGTGTTCTTGCCCCAGCCATAAAATCATGTTTGAAGAAAAATGATATGCACATCCATGGATAATTTCTGCAAGGGTATTTAGCATTCTTTATCATGCTGCAGATTACTGCAGAGGTGATGTGGAACATGTTTGAAAATCCTATTCTGTTTTTCAAAGAACTGAGATGTTAAATGTTGTGGTTTTTTTTAAAAAAGTCTTGTTGAAAAGTCTGCTAATATTGAAAGCATAGCTGCTTAGAGACAAAAATATACAGTATAGGTGCGCATGTTTTGCTCTGCTGATTATTGGATGTCATTTTGTGCAAGAGATAGCTGAGATACATAACAGCAGTTACTCTGAAGACAGGAAAGGTTTGTTGGGGATCTCATCAGTTTCTTTGAGATACATGGATTTTTATCATCACTGCTCTTCCAGTGTCTGTCTGGCCAGACATCCCACTACAGTAGTGGAGAAGACCACAGGGCCAGCAACTCAATGCCAAGCATTGGGCGGCAGTAAATAACATGACTCCCTAAAGGGTCCGACAGCTATGGGCAGATGAGCCCCTTTAGTGATTGTCTCCTCGGTGGAGGAAATGCCACTGAAAACCATCATATTGGGCCCAACAGCAAAATGAGCGGAGGAGGAACCACTTCACTATCCTGATTCCCAATGGCCATGGAGGCGAAAGAGGCCATGCCAGATAGACTGGCTGAGAAGGCGCACCTTGTCCATATCCTCATGGCTGTGGCTATCCATTGTAGTCTCGGTGTTAAATACTGCATGTCTAATTTCATATGTGCCGTAGGAGATGATTCTGAGACCACCATGTGTGAGTCACTTCATGGCAAGCTGCGATCCACCTTAAAACAAATCCACGTCAGTGGCATTTTTCCTGTTAATCCAGAAAAAAAATCTATACAGTAAAACCTTGCATAAAGAGAGCCTTGCTTAGAGACTAATTCGCTTAAAGAGCAGAATTTTCTCTGATTGGTCGCCCTTGCTTAACTAAAAACAACCAAAAACTTGCTTAACAACTAAATCGGGGTTCGCAATCCCCCCTGCCAAAATTCACTTACAATGGCAGCGGCAGCGCTTTTTCCAAGTGTTTCGCTTAAAGAGCAACTCGCTTAAAGAGCAATCCCATGGAACGCATTATGCTCATTAAGCGAGGTGCCACTGTTCTTTGATATGAGTAGCCGCCACCGCTGCCACTTTCCCAATAAATGCATTTGGTAACATGTTACGGTGCTCTGTGGCTGTTTCTAGAGACCTCGTTTAACCTTTACTAGGCTGACCTTGAGAGCCTTGTCTGCTCATGCGGCAGCTCCACTAGCCCATGCCAAAGGTGCCAATCCAAGCAAACATCCTTTGTGTCGCTAGCTGGTTTAATTTAAGACATAACTTGATGCCCTACTTGGCACATAAAGACTAATGTGATAGTTTTCTCCAATATCCTGTCACCTGAGCTTCCCTTTGACAGCCATTTTCATGCTTTTAGCATCTCTTTCTGCAGACCAGCCTGTGAAGTGAGCTTTAGCTGATGTTTAACGAGATGCTGGATAACACACACTTATGTTTGTATATTACACACCAACTTAAGAGAAGGAATCAGTTAATATAAGAGGTTGGAAGTTGCTATTGAACCATCCACTTCTCATAGATGTCTTGGCCACAGTGGAGACATATTTCTATAGGAAATATAGTTCGGCTTCCATGCCACAGTCTTTAGAAAGGTAACAAAATGCTATGTGCTTATATTTGGTTATTGATATTGTGACCAGTTAGTTCCCTCTAATTTACCAGATTTGCATATATACCATACATGCTATTACTGTCATTTTCCCCTTTACTAGTGATATCTTTAGCAGAATGGACAGCATGTGCCTTGCTTTCTTATTAACATTCAGAGAAGGGAAAATTGTTTCAATAGCTCTAACTCGTGGTAAAGGTAAAGGTTTCTCTTGCTCAAAAGCCAGTCGTATCTGACTCTAGGGTTCAGTGCTCATTTCTGTTTCAAAGCCGAAGAGCCAGCGCTGAATGCCTCCGCAGACATTTCTGTGGTCATGTGGCAGGCGTGACTAGACACTGAAGCGCACGGAACGCTGTTACCTTCCCACCAAAGTGCTCCCTATTTATCTACTTGCAATGTCTTGCTTTCAAACTGCTAGGTTGGCAGGAGCTGGGACAAAGACAGGAGCTCATTACATCCTGCAGTACTTGGGAATCGAACTGCTGACCTTCCTCCTCCCAGTCAGCGTCTTAGCCACTTGAGCCACTGCAGTCCCCTACACATGGTACTAGTGGATTTTTAATGAGGAAAATCATGATTTATAGTCCAGCCAATTAACTTTTAATGCTATACAGTACTAGCTTCTAGGAAGAAATTCTGTAATTCTGGACCATCTATGATAGATTACTACCATAGGCCATTGCAGTCTAAATAGGATGCATATTTTGTATTCTTTGGATGGTTTTAGTTCATCATTATGACATATAGGCATGGTATGACTTCTTGCTACATGACAGGCTGTTAGATTATCAAATAGCTGTAAAATATGTAATGGCCTAAACGTCTAGCCTGAGCTTCAGAACACCAATTATCATTGACTTCGGGAATTTATATGAAGGAAAAATATCCCTAATAATATGGCAAATTATGATAAATAGCTAAGTTGTTACAAGGTCAGTGTGCTCTCTGCCTTTCAAATAGGAGAGCACTGTGAAGGCTGTGCAATGTGTGGCCTGCTGCCCATCTAACCTTAAAGAACAAAAGGCTGTTAAAAAGCAGAAAGAGATGAACCCCATCTGTAGCTGCCATAGTACTATACTGTTTTGTGTCCATTGCTATGATGGCTGTATACATTTTTTATTGCTGTTCACCAGAAACATTTAGCTTTGTTTAAGATTTATGGCGTCCACAAACAATAACCATCATTGGAAAAGTAATTGTTAATATATTAAATGCTGGATAGAGAGAGAACAGCATTTTGTTTTCACAATAATGATGGCAATTATATCTGGTTCGCTGTGTTTCTGAAAAGTTAATGAGCCGCAAGCATATGTTATGACTAAATCACTTCTGTTCCCACAGTTACAGTTCTGAAAGGGGGAAAAACCCGCCGCCCCTCAAAAAACAAACAAACCACCCCATCAATACAAGCCACTGGTAGCTTGACATTGTCAGGTATTATCTCTGTGTCACTCAGTGGGATGTTGAAGGTCATATAGTTTAATGTGGTAGAAGCCTTTGGGGGCATTGTTGTAATGGCCCACGGAGGTCGGAGTGACTGGCCGCAAGGAAGGCACATGAGACGATTGTGCGGTGAAAGTCCAGTACCGATTGGTTCAGGTGGTCTGTATTTATTACCCTGCCTCGGGATACTACGTGCCTAAGGTGCATGTGACCTCGATATAGAAGGCCTTGCATACGTGGCATTTTGCTGGCCAAGTTACATTTGCCAGCTCTGGGAAGTGACTCGGAAGTTACCAAGTTTCACAGGTCTCTAGAATCTAATTAACAGGGTTGGCGACACCCATTGTTCTCGCCTTATCTCGGAGTCCATGTGTATATTGACTCTGGGCAACTAGTGTGATACTTTGTCTGGCGCAGCCAGTTTGCACAACTAAGTCCGCAACCAGGAGTGAGATACTTGGGCAATTAACTTGAGTTTATTACCTATGACTTTTGCCCTACTTCTCTCAGAGCCATCAGCCAAGGCAATATGAATTGCTCCCCGACTATCAATCTAGCCTGTACCCCAATTGCCTTTCCGTCAAAACCCGTGGTGGTTCTCAGCTGTGTGCTAGCGAGCAAACCCATTGGGAAAGGTTTTGGCCAATTATGAACGCGGGCAACCCACAGGGCATTATATAGATTTGGAACTTGGTGGGTATGATATACAGGTAGATTAGGAACAAAGGATTTAAAAAGTGTTTTGACAGCTGATGTAGTGTAGTATTTGAAGACAAATACCAACCTTGATCAGAAACTCAATAGGTAGTCTTAGCCACTGATAAGGCTCAGCCTCCATTTTTGACAGATTGTTGAGGATGTTTGTGAAGCGCTTTGAATAAATAAATGCTAAAGCCACTGCAGTGGCTCAAGTGGCTAAGACGCTAACTGGGAGGCGGAAGGTCAGCAGTTCGATTCCCGAGTACCGCAGGATGGAATGAGCTCCCGTCTTTGTCCCAGCTCCTGCCAACCTAGCAGTTTGAAAGCAAGAAATTGAAAGTAGATAAATAGGGACCACTTCGGTGGGAAAGTAACAGCATTCCGTGCGCTCCGGTGTTTAGTCATGCCTGCCACATGACCATGGAAACGTCTACAGAAGCAGACAGCGCTGTCTCTTTGGCTTTGAAACAGAGATGAGCACTGAACCCTAGAGTTGGATATGACTGGCTTTCGAGCAAGGGAAACCTTTAACTTTACTTTTAAAGCCTAAAGAAGGGTTCTACGTATTGCTCTTAACAAAGTACACTATCCCTAGTATAGCTGCCATATATACAAGTGTACAGGGGAACCTCGGTTAACAGAATCAATGCATTCCCTGGGATGTTTCTTACAGTGAAAATTACTTAAACTGAATTTCCCATAGGAATGCATTGAAAACCAATTAATCTGTTCCGGAAAAAATTCCATAAACTAAGCCACTATTTTATATGGATTTCCTTTTGTTATGAGATTTTTTTAATGTTAACCGGGCTATTTGTTAACTGAGGTTCCACTGTATTTGTGTTATATATTAATGCTTCTGTAAACTGGATGTAGTATGACTATAGTGCTTTCTCCACATCCCAAATCTCAGAACCATTTCAAATCTGATCTCTCAATAATCCTTATAGCGGATCTGTAAAGTCATTATCTCCGTAAAGAATATGTGGTTTGGTGGGGCTGATGTTATGAAAGTGGTATCTTAAAGTCACCATAGAAGTCTAAATTCATCGTGAATAACTTTTCAGGCTATATACTTCACTGTTGCACTACCTTCTATTGTTTTTCATTGTAATCATGGTGCATACGTGCATGACCTCAGTTTTTTGTTGTGAAACAGGCTATCTTCTGTTTGCAAAAGCTTACGCTGAAGGCAAACATTTGCTTGCTTCGGTAGCATTTCAGATGAAGGGCCTAGATGGAAATGTGGCCCCTGCCTGCTGGCTTACATAATGATTAAGATCCTCCCTCTTTTTATGAATGGGGTGGGTGGGTTTAATGGGGGTGGTTTTTATCTGCTTTTAATTTTTTTTATTTGTTCCTGTTTAATTTTTGTTATTTGTGACTGTATTGTGTTTTGCTTTGTGAGCCGCCCTGAGTCGGGTTCTCCTGAGTGGGCGGCATATAAATTTGAAAATTAAATTAAATTAAAGTGCCTTGAGCAGGTTCCATTTTCTCTTTAGATGTGTTCCAGTTCCTGTGTATAATGCCATGCCATGTTAATTTCTTTTTAAAGTTCTCCCTGTTATTCTGGACAAATGTGCTGGAATGCAGTGCTCTCCAAGCTTAGAATCAAACAAGATCCGTGGAAATGATAGATGGAAAGACACAGCAGGACTGTGATACTGCATAAACCCTAAATATACAACATACATACAAACAAATGCAATGGGTATACGAATGATATTTCTTGCAGGCAGATTCATCCTCAAACTATGGTTTGGTAAAGTAGATAGAACTCTACAAGATGCCTCGAACTTTCCTGCTAAAATATATAGAGAAAAATTCTACAATAAATCAAATCTATATAAATCAATAAACCTGGTTTAGTCTTCTAGGTGATCATAATAGGAAGAGCTTTTGCAAACTCTGAAATCTTTCCTTTATATATGTCTTCAGCACATGCTTTACCTGAGGCTGTTTGGTCAAGTCAGTTCTTGACCTCTTGAGGCCAGTCATTTCCTGTCCTTTTCAGGTGGCCTTGGTATGAAACTGTCATCCTGTCCTCATGATATTTCAGTCACTTCAAGGACTGCATACCTTTGCATGCTTGTAAACCCAAGGGTGTGACTTTCTATTGGGATAAGGATGAGAACAAGGAAGGAATGGGAGAGGAAACAAGGAAAAGAGGGGATGTTTTTGTCCAAGCTTCAGGAGATGAAACCCACAGCCATGTGTTCTGTTGCTTCTTCACTGAAGGTTTCCAGCTGAGTATATTTTTCACTTCCTTCAATGTACAGTACTTCTCTTTAATGTAGTTGTGTGGATCCATAAGTACTTATGATGCATGATGAAATGCTGCCTTTCCCTTTTTAAGGTGGCAGTCCAAATGAGTGATACAGTGGTACCTTGGATAACGTCTGATTCAGATAAAGTTGCAGTTTTCATGTACACGTGATGCATCGCATAAAGTCCAAAACCCCTAAAAAAATGGACGCTATCCAAGGTATTTGGTATAGGAACCTCGGATAAAGTCCATTTTGGACGTTTCTGATGCATCACCCATTTGATTTGGATAAAGTCCAAAATCGGATAAAGTCCAAACTTGTGGAATGGACTTTGGACTTTAGCCGAGGTTCTACTGTACTCTGAATACAGTAGGCTGAGTTAGGGATGTGGAGGTCAACATATAACCATGGGTACAAATATTTTTATTGTTATAAGTCTGAATATATTTTTATATAACACACTGTATTTCTGAATTGAGGATCTGATATTCCTTACAAATGGAGGAAAATGTGAGGCTTAGAAGAAGCTGTCTGCTCTTTCAGCACTAGTTGAAAAGATGTGGACATTGGTCACAACTAGTCAGTCAGAATTAGTTGGCCTTGGTTGTGTAGTATTCTCTCGTATCATCTAAGTGGTAGGAGTTATTCAAATTTAATTAGTTGATTGATTGACTAAAAATGTAATAATTTATTGACATTTAGTAAAGTTGTAATATGTGCCCAGTTCCTGACACAGTAATAGAAGGATGTATGCAAATAAGCAAGGAAAAATAAGCAGATGGTTGCAAGCTGACTAGACCCAGGGGTTTGAGAGGCCACCTTAAGGATTTAACACAGGAGTAGGCAACCTACGGCCCATGGGCTGGATCTGGCCCACAGTACCAAATAATCCGTCCCTCGCTCCAGCTGCCACTGGAATCGGCCGCGGACTCATTTAAGGCTGTTGCAAACGCATTTACAACAGCCGCGAACGGTGGGGGGGAGCACTAGTCTTAGGGAGTGTGACTCAGCCCCCGACTGATAAAGGTTGGCAACCCTTGATTTAGCAGAATGCCATTGCCCAGGAATGTTGTACCTGAATCATGAAGAGATTCCCCATTTCCTGTATGTCACAAGACTTTTTCTGAACTGTAAACAGTTCCAAATGAGCTTTTTCTACCCAGTATCTAGGAAAACTTTAAACTCTTTATAAGATTATTTCCCTCTTCTCCAGGAATATTTGTCTGTAGCTTCTCATTCTTGGCAATGCTGTCATACCCTTGGGAGATCTCAGCTTCATCTAATGTTTGCCTCTTCGTTACTGTTTAAAGGCAGAGTGACTAATAGCTGCCTTACTACCTGTGACACATAAGCATCTTGCATGTATAGTTTGTGGATTTTATTTGCAAGCTTGCTTAAGAAAGACCAGCACCTCTTCAAACTTAAGATTGTTTGTAGAAGAGTGCTGTGCATATTGCATTCTTTGTTTATATTATAGTTGGTGCTTCGCTATGCCATGTGGATTTTTGCGTTGGGTGCTTTGTAAGGAATTCTCATAATTTATTTCAAACATTGTAGGGAATTTTCCTGTAGTTTTTGGTAGGTGCATCCTATCCTATACATAAGTAAAACCCTAATTTATGTATGCCTCTACTTATGTAAAATTCAACTTACATAAGGGTTGTTGTTTTTTGGCGTAAATTGTGTCCCAATTTATGCAAAAAAAAAAGAGTTACATAAGGGGTTTCCTGGTGTGTTTAGATTTTAAAATGGTGGCAGCACCATTTTAAAAGCTAAAATTCCATCCCACACCACCCACTCCACCACCGAATGTCACAAGATATCACTTACTGTGGCAGCAACAACAATTTTCTGCAGTCCCCGTTTGCTAGTGCGGCGGGGGGGGGAAATATCTGCTCCCTTCCGCTGTTCACATGAATTTTCTCCAGGGCGTGTGCTTTAGTTGTGACAGTGCCTCGGAGAAGAGCTTAAAAGGTGTGGGGTGGGGAAATGCCTGTCATTACCATCTTGGCCACTAGGGGGACAAAGCACGATGTTCCATAGGGATGCATTGAAAACCAATTTCAAGCCTATTTTTTTATTTTTCAATGCATCCTTATGGAGATGCATTGATTTGCGTAAAAAACCCTATTTAAGTAAGAAGCTACGAAATGGACTTTTTACATAAACTGGGGTTTTACTGTATTTTACTTCATGCATTAAATGGTTGGAAATGCACTGCCACGGGTTTTCTAGCTTCCTCAGAAATTTGGAGGAATTAAATGTGGTATAATATATTTAAGATGTTTTATTAGTATCTCATCATTTCTACTATACATGGCTATCCTGTATGTTTATTTTTCTATGCTCTTCTTATTTTTGTATTGTTATTGCAATTTTTCTTTTATAATATTTTCTATCTTTTTTTAAAAAAACTTAATTAAAAAAAGAAATTTGGAGGATCAGATATATTCACTCATGACATCTTACACACACTTTTAGAGGACAAGATTAGAAACATCAAGCTTTTAATGGTCCTGGGATGTTTTAGGCCATCTTGTGTGGAAAATAAGTAATGCAGTTGAATTTTCCTCTGTAAAAATGGAACGTGGGAGTCTCATGAAAATGACGCTAATTCAGAGGCCCGTCTTGGAGAATACAGTACTTATATGTAGCTCTCCTGGGCCCCCGCCATCGGCCCAGGATGGGAGCCACCTGGGGCAACCGGCCCCGCCTCCCTCCGGCCCTGCCTCGACCGGAGGGATGAAAAAACGCCGCGCCGCAGCCTGGACGCCGCACCGCAGCTCTCCTGGGCCCCCGCCATCGGCCCAGGATGGGAGCCACCTGCTGCAACCGGCCCCGCCTCCCTCCGGCCCTGCCTCGACCGGAGGGATGAAAAAACGCCGCGCCGCAGCCGGGACGCCACACTGCAGCTCTCCTGGGCCCCCGCCATCGGCCCAGGATGGGAGCCACCTGCGGCAACCGGCCCCGCCTCCCTCCGGCCCTGCCTTGACCGGAGGGATGAAAAGACGCCGCGCCGCAGCCGGGACGCCGCACCGCAGCTCTCCTGGGCCCCCGCCATCGGCCCAGGATGGGAGCCACCTGGGGCAACCGGCCCCGCCTCCCTCCGGCCCTGCCTCGACCGGAGGGATGAAAAAACGCCGCGCCGCAGCCGGGACGCCGCACTGCAGCTCTCCTGGGCCCCCGCCATCGGCCCAGGATGGGAGCCACCTGTGGCAACCGGCCCCGCCTCCCTCCGGCCCTGCCTCGACCGGAGGGATGAAAAAACGCCGCACCGCAGCCGGGACACCGCACTGCAGCTCTCCTGGGCCCCCGCCATCGGCCCAGGATGGGAGCCACCTGTGGCAACCGGCCCCGCCTCCCTCCGGCCCTGCCTCGACCGGAGGGATGAAAAAACGCCGCGCCGCAGCCGGGACGCTGCCGGGACGCCGCACTGCAGCTCTCCTGGGCCCCCGCCATCGGCCCAGGATGGGAGCCACCTGCGGCAACCGGCCCTGCCTCCCTCCAGTCTGGCATTTGCCGCGGGGGGACAGCGAGCACCTGAGCTCCCTTGTAGTGCACATGTAAGTGCAGACTGTAGTATATATTTTGTGGTTATATTTGTGGACAGAGATTTTTGTAATTGTACTTTTGATAATTGTTTTTTACTGTATTCATTGTATATTGTGATATTGTATTTTTGTATTTATTGTCCGCTATGTAAACCGCCCTGAGTCGGGTTCGCCTGAGTGAGCGGTATATAAGCGTGAAAATTAAATTAAATTAAATTAAATTATATCCTGAGAACCAGCAGCACTACAGTGGCTTAGTGGTTAAGAATCTGAGCTTGGAGATTGGAAGTTCGGGGTTCGATACTCGTGTTGCACAACAGATCTTGGGGACATAACCAGGAGTTTCCGACCAGTCATGAAATATTAACCACCTTGTGTCTGCTGTATAGTTTGTTAATTTCAGTGACTCATGAAATGTTCCTAGCAGATTATATTGGGAAATGCCTTACATTGTACACCTCTGAAGTAATGGAGGAAAGTTTGGGATTATAGAATTCCAGCCGTTCAGTATTGAGACGTCTTTTTGGGCCAGTGGTTGAAGTCTTTTATACTTTTCCAGCAGAATGAAAAGCTGGAAAAGGTGTCTTGTTTTATTTTGTAAATTATCTTCCATTAGCCTTTCAGAAGGGTCAGCTTTGCTAACATCTCTGCTATTAGAATTTACTGGAATTTTAATCCGTCTCTTTGCCTGGAGGTTTTTGACCTTCCTTGCTTTGGTAAAGAAGCATTGCAACAAGATGCTTTCCATTATCATTAGGTTCGTCAGCTTGAAATACTTCCGACTCGTAATGTGTCACTAGGGTTGTGGTTTTGACAGGTATCGCTGCTGTACTATCAAGGATGAGTCATGGTGCTTCTTGTATTTCCTTCCTCTAAAGTGTCCTGTTGTGACGTGGCGTCTGATGGGGCTCCATGTGTAGCTGCCTGCCAGGTTATGCAAAACATGCACAGCTGTGGAATGCCAGGTGAAACCGTTCTACATTAAACTTGAACTCTGCTTGCTTTCCCACTCTGTAACATGGGATTGCCTGTGCTGGAAATATCAGATGGATCTTGTAAATTCTTATTGCCAGATACAGGTCACCCAAATATCAAATGCTTGTCCCGCCCCACCATTTTCTACATGTCTGGGAGACTTGGCTCCTGGGGCTTCTCCAGTTCGGCTAATTGCATTTGTACTGTTAAAGTATTCATGGATTTATTGGAGAGAGACTGCATCCCATTTCTACTGGGAGAATTGGAATGAATATCAGCAGTATGCTATGAAACCAGGTTGATAGCTTTTTAATTGTCGCAGTTTCCTTCAAAGAGCCATTGTAGCTTTGGGGAATTACTGAGAATGTTGTTAAGCAGGTTTGGAAAATAAAACCTGTTTAAATTTGAGGTGTACATGTCATCTGAGTGGTACTTAGTGGTTGTTTCTTTAACTATATATAAACTGTATATAGGAAGTTTTATATTTTTGGAAAATTTGGTACCGCAGCCCAATTTCTACAGTATTTTTTTTAATTGTAGAGAAGTAATGAGTACACTTGAATTCTCATTTCAATTGAAGCAGCTTTTCTGTTTCTTAACCCATATTGTTTGTTATTTCTATTGTTTCTGTGACTTTAAAAACAACACAGAGTAATTGATAAATATAGAGTAAACTTGCGGTAGATATTCCAGAATATCAGAGGTGCTAAACTGTGATGTAGCATGGCAATATTCTTTCCTGAGCTCTCTATTTTAGCTGTGATTATTAGTCCTAAAATTCACTTTGTCTTTTCAAGGTAAAAAACTGCGAGGCAACAGCTTTTCTAGTGGTTTTTGAGTATGGCATATCCTGGGACCTGCATTTTTCAAAACTTGTTTGCTCCTACCTCAGCTCTTCCACCCTTTGAAAGCACTTTGTTTTGCATTTTGTTGTTTTAATTGTTATGCTATGACAGTCATGTGTTTATGTATAAAATATCCAGTGTCTAGTCATGCCTGCCACATGACCACAAAAACGTCTGCAGAAGCAGATAACGCTGGCTCTTCGGTTTTGAAACAGAGATGAGCACTGCACCTTAGAGTTGGATATGACTGGCTTTCGAGTAAGGGAAACCTTTACCTTTACCTTTATTGTGGCGATACACACACACACACCGATTTTAATCTGTTCCATGGGGCTCATTGTTGTACAAAACAATTGCTATACAATGCATGCATCGTATAGCAATTTTCCCTATGGGATGCATCGCATAACATTTGTTGTTGTTTTGCTAAGTGGTTTGCTAAGTGGTTTTTCCAATTGAAAAATTGTTGTACAATTTTTTCCATAGGGAAAATTGTTATGCAGGATGCCATTTCCCCCCCCCCCCCCCAAAAAAAAAACCAACAACACCTAATTGTTATGTGATTTCGTTGCTATACGGGGCGATAGTTGTATGAGGTTCCACTGTACATGCAAAATGTTTTAGGAGATAAATATGCACACTGGCTCTCTGTGTTTTCCATTGCTGTTTTGTTGTTATAGTTTTCTATTCTACAATTGCAGGTTTATGAGTGACCCAAAGTTCTCCTTCTCAACGCTGAGCCAACAGGGAGTGGGGCAAAGATGCCAATACCACCTCCCCCTCCCCCTCCCCCTGGACCTCCCCCACCCCCAATGCTTAATCAGGTAAGTCTTCCATCTCTGTTGAAACCTCCCAAAAACTTGGTACTTGGTTTTGAACCAATGGGAAGGTTACTCTTTTTCAGTGTTGGAAAATTGGTTCAGTGTTAGTTCATGTACCATAGAAGATAGTGGGGGTGAACCTATGGCACATGTGCTAGACTTGGCCCTCCCAGATCTTTCTGTTGGTGCACACACCATTGCCCCAGCACAGAGTTCACCCCGCCCCTCTGCCCAGCAGCCCAATGGGAGCACTTCCTCTCCCCAGCATACAGTTCGCGAAACCTCGTATAATGAAAATAATTTGTTCTACGAGGCTTTTCGCTATGCAATTTTTTTCGTTATACGATTTCCACCCATATAACAAAAATCTCTATGGGGAAAATCGTACAACAATTATTATTATTATTTTGCTAAATGGTTTTTCCCATAGAAATTTTCGTTATGCAATTTCCCCCCATAGGGACACTATTGATTTTGTACTAAAACTATGTCCTGATTTATGTAAGTGTCCTGATTTACATAATGCAATTTCCTATGGGTTTGCTTCGAGTAACGTAAAAATTTCATTTTTCCTATGGGTTTCCTTCGAGTTACATAAAAATACCGATTTACGTAAAAGCCTATGGAACGGACTTTTTACGTAAGTCGGAGCTTTACTGTACTCAGCTCAAGATTTTGAAGGAAGGACAGCATCTAAGAGACCGCATCTCCTCAAGAACGTCTGTCTGTCCAGCTAGAACGGACCGGAGGGGCTCTCTAATCGTACCATTGGCTAGAGGGGGTCGTCTCTCTAACACAAGAAGGAGGGCCTTCTCTGTGTCCGCACCAGCCCTATGGAACCTCCTGCCAATAGAGTTACGGCTGCAGATGGAATTGCTGCCCTTTAGGAAAGAACATAAACCTGGCTGGCGGGGCAGGTGTGGGGCACCGATGGAGGAGTGACCCCCGCCTGCTGGCTTGTATAAATAAATAATCTGGATTCTCCCTCTCTATGGATGTGGTGGGTGGTTTTATTTTAATGAGGGATGGGTTTTAATGATTTTATTTGGGGACGGTTTTAAATGTTTTTTATTTTATTTTTTTATTTTTTTATTCTCTGTATCTGTATTTTTTATGTTTTTATCTGTCAGCTGCCTGGAGTCGCTTCGGCGAGTGGGCGGTGATACAAATGTGATCAATAAATAAACAAACAAACAAATAAATAAATAAATAAATAAATCTTTTCAAGACGCAAACCTGTGAGAACATTAACTGAAAACAGAAGCAACCATTACTCTGAGCAAGGGGAGGGAAATTGAGGATAGAAGTCCACAGGCTGCCCATTCCAGAGGAACCATTTGCATCACAAGATAAACAACTTTTCTGGCTACCTTTTCACATTTAACTGTGTGACATGTTGTTCTCTTCGCAGGCAAACACAGAGATTCCAAGGTTGAGCAGGGAAGAGCAGCAAGGGAGGGGAGCCCTTCTGCAAGACATCTGTAAAGGGGCCAAGTTGAAAAGGGTGACCAACGTCAGTGACCGGAGTGCACCTGTTATTGAAAGTAAGTATGGGGCCTGGGGCAATGGCGAGAAGATTTTTACTGCCTAATTCAGTGGTTCCCAGTGTGGAGCACACGCTCCACAGGGGGGGACTTCAATTCTCAGAAGCCTAAGTCAGTACATTGGCTGATCAGTGCTTTGGGGAATTGACTTGGACTTCTGGGAATTAAAAGTCCAAAAACACAAAGGTTGGGAAACACTGGTCTAATTGAACTGCTTTTGGTAGCCTAGGGCAGGGGTGCCCAAATTATGGCCTTCGGGTCAGATCCAGTTCCTAATGCCATTTCTTCTGGCTCGCGTCACCCTCATCGCTCTCAGAAGCAGGAGTAAAACACGCCCATACGCTTCTGGGAGCGATGAGGGTGGTGCGGGCTGGTTGAATTTGCATTGGGGTCAGATCCGGCTCGTGGGCCGTAGTTTGGTCATCCCTGGGTTAAGTAGAGAAAATGGCAGCCTAAAGTCTGTCTCATCTTGTTGCAAAATATTGCAAGGCACATTTTACTTCTGCTTCTGGCGGGAAGAACCACATGACCAGCCCGCTGAACCATGTGGCCAGCCCGCTGAACCACGTGGCTGGCCCGTGGCCCGAATAGTTTGGGCACCCCTGCTCTAGGGTCTCCTGACTTAAATTAGTGCTGGTCCATTTTAGATAATGTAGTCATAATTTCAAGAGTTGGTTCATTAATATCAGCAAGAAGCATGAGGGAAAATGGGCTATAATTTCAGCTAGAAGCTCAGATTTTGGAAAATTACTATTTTGAACTACAGTACAAAGAATCTTTGGGGATTCTGAGAGTAGTAGTCTAAAACAGTAATTTCCTAATCTCGCAAGGTGAGACAGGGCTTGGTTTTACACGTTTATGTATTAACATTCAGTCTAGTGCCCTGGTGGCTAACCTTGTCACTCCAGCTGTTCTTGCACTTCAGTTACCAGAAGCCCAAGTTGGTACACCTGCTGATCTGGGCTTCTGGGAATTGAAGTCCAAGAACAACTGGAGTGCCAAGGTTAGCCATCCCTAGTCTAGTGTGTGGTTGAGTTTATGGCTTTGAACCCATATTAGAAAGTTAGACTGGCTTTAGAGCAAGGATTTTGCCACCCACCACCACCTCTTGTTTGAATTACCTGGGTCTAGCTCAGTGGAATGTGCTTGTTGTTTCTTGTTAACTTTTTTGGCTATTGTGATCTGTGGAAGAGGCTGTCTTAAGGCCATTACTTCCTGTAGAGGCCTCTTTGCTGGCCTATGGGAAGGGTTTTCTTCTGTGTCACTCCCAAATTGTTGAATGTAGTCACTCCAAATGGTAAGCAATCCCTACTCAGTTGACATTTAGGGAAAATATGAAAACACATTTCTTCAATTTAGCTTTTAAAATTATTCCTAATGTTATATCTTTTAATGGCTTTATCAATGGTTACGGTTTTATTCTGTTTTAAATTTATTTGCTGAAATCCTCTTGCACAGCTCCATCAGTGAGAAGGGGATATCAGATGCAGCAAAGTGCCACCAATTAAAGGCTTCCTTTGGTAATTTTGGGATGTACTTGACTTTGTCACATTGTGCATGACGTGTATCTTAACATGTGCAGAACTGTGCAACAGGATTTCAGCCCTTTAGCAAAAAGGGCAGTACAGTATATAAATATTCATATAATGGCAATAATTAAAACCTGTTCCGTGGTGGCTTAGTGGTTAAGACGCTGAACTTCACAACCGGAAGGTTGGCAGTTCAGGACCCAAGTGCTGCACGACAAAGTGAGCTTCCATCTATGTCCCAGCTCCTGCCAACGTAGCAGTTCGAAATCAAGAAATCAGTGGGAAGGTAAACAGCATTCTGTGCACTCCGGTGTCTAGTCATGCCTGCCACATGTCCATGGAAACATCTGCAGACACAGACAGCGCTGGTTCTTTGGCAATAATAAACAGAGATGAGCACTGAACCCTAGAGTCGGATACAACTGGCTTTCAAGCAAGGGTGACCTTTACCTAATAATTACAGTAGAAAGGTTGAGAACAACTGTTCTATATGCATTGTGACCTGTTCTCAACCTATTTTTCTACTTCTCACTGTACTTTTTGCCAAGATTCTTCAGAACACTATGCTTAACTTGGATAAAAAACTTTTAAGTGTAATCTAAATTCAAATTCAAATTTGTCGCATGGAAACCGTGATGGAGTTACTTGTGTCTTTTGTTGTGGAAGTAAACTGCCATATTATCTTTCAGACCCTGATTTGTTGGCTAACGTGAGAAATGTTTCGTTTCAGAATCCAAGGGCGGCGGTGGCGGCTACAGCTCTGGCGCATCTCCTCTGCAACCAAAGGGAGGCCTCTTCCAAGGTGGTGTCCCCAAGCTTCGCCCTGTGGGTTTAAAAGACAATTCAGGTGATTTGGCCGTATCCATAATTGTGGGTGATTTGAATGATAATATCAAATGCTATCTAAGGGCCTTGTGGATTCCATCTCATTGATATGATCAAACATTGTCCTTCCTTTAGAACAGGGGTCCCCAACCACCTGGCCACGGGCCGGTACTGGGCCACAGACTGTCCTGAACCAGGCCGTGGGGGTGGGCGGCGCTGGGAGCCCCAATGACAGCCTTCTGCCCTCAACATTCTCCACTGGGTCTGCCTGACATGTAGCGAGAGCACAGGCTTCAGACACAACAGAGAGACAGGTATCGGAGCACTCCTCCACATTGCTTAACTACAGCGGGGCTCTGCCCCCTGCCCCCAACCTGTGTGCAGTGTGAAAAAGTGTTTAGCATGAAACCGGTGCGTGGTGCAAAAATAGTTGGGGACCCCTGCTTTAGAAGACTGATTTGGTTTGAGTGCAATCCATGTTTTCTTGCTGTGGCAATCAAAATGTTCTTGGCCTTAAATACTAATAGTACCCGTGAGATACTAGTCTCCCTCTATTCAGCACTAGTTAGATCACATCTAGGATACTGTGTCCAATTCTGGGTACCACACTTTAAGAAAGAGGCAAAGAAATTAGAGCAGGTACAAAGAAAGGCAAAAAAGATAATCAGAGGAATGGAAACAAAGGCATATGAGGAAAGACTGAAGCAACTGTACGTATTTAGCCTAGAGAAAAAGAAGATTGAGGAGGGATATGATAGCACTCTTCAAATACCTGAAAGATAATTATAAACAGGAAGTGAAGGATTTATTCTCCATCGTCCCAGAGTGCAAGACATGTAATAATGGGCTGAAACTACAGGAAGCCATATATATATAGGCTGAATATTAGG
Organism: Bradypodion pumilum; assembly: GCA_035047305.1. NCBI lineage: Eukaryota > Metazoa > Chordata > Lepidosauria > Squamata > Chamaeleonidae > Bradypodion > Bradypodion pumilum. The sequence goes on from JAWDJD010000008.1 coordinate 14,312,844, forward strand.
AAAAACTTCTTAACCAGGGGTCCCAAACTACAGCCTGCTGGCCAGGTCCAGCCCATGTGACATCACCATCTGGACCACGGGCAGGATTGCTGCCACCGCCGGAACTACTGAAAATGCAGCGGGGAAAAAAACCAAAAATGGCACCATAATGTTCCTCCATATTATGGTGCCATTTTTTAATTTTTCCCCACCACATTTTCAGTAGTTCTGGCAGTGGCGGCAATCCAGCTCATGGGCCGGATGGTGATGTCATGTGGGCCGGACCCAGCCCCTCCGCCAAGGGAAGTGGTGAAGGAAGGAAAATACCTGGAAACGCGGTGGAAATTCACGTGTTGCTGCCTGGCAGGAGAAACCAGCTGTTTGAGGTGGCGTGGTCAGGCCCCTTGTGATAAAGGTTTGGGCACCCAGTTCTTAACGGTTAGAGCAGTACAACAGTGGATCCAATTGCCACAAGAGATGGTGAGCGCTCCAACACTGGAAGTATCCAAGAGATAATTGGACAGCCATCTGTCATATCTGCTTTAATTCAGTTTCCTGCTTTGAGCAGGAGGTTAAACTCAGTGGCCTAAAAGGCCCCTTCCAACTCAGTGATTCTATGTATAGTTTCTTCCAGAATCAGATGATGGCAGTTAGTTCATCCATTTAACTTCTCTAATAACCTTGTGTTTTTCTGCTAGTTTCTGACAACTATGCTGGAAAGCAGTCCCTCCAGGTTCCGGGTTCCAGAGCAGCCGCACCACGGCCTCCGGTTTCTGCTGCCAGCGGCCGACCCCAGGATGACACCGATAGTAGCCGGGCTTTGCCGACAGAGCTCCCTCGCATGCAGAGACCCTCCTTACCAGACCTATCGAGACCAAACAGCACCAGTAGCACTGGCATGAAACACAGCACATCCGCCCCGCCACCTCCCCCACCAGGACGCCGGGCCAACGCACCCCCGGCCCCCCCTTCCGTGCACAACAACAAAGCACCTTCCTACAACCGTGAGAAGCCACTACCACCAACTCCTGGACAGCGACTTCCAGTCAGTCGAGAGGGACCACCGGCTCCTCCCCACATCAAGCCACCACCTTCTCCTGTGATTGTCCGAACTGGACCAAGCAGTCAAAGCCAGTCCTTGGCTCCCCCTCCCCCTCCTTATCGGCAGCCCCCTGGCGTCCCCAATGGCCCTGCCAGCCCCACCAACGAACCAGCCCCTGAGCTTCCACAGAGACATAATTCCTTGCATAGAAAGACGCCAGGGCCTGTGAGGGGCATGGCACCTCCCCCACCCTCATCGGCTTCCCCTTCTTTACAAAGCAATCGCCCACCACCTCCGGCTCGTGAACCTCCAAGCCGGGGTGCAGGTAAGAAAGCAGAAGTAAAACACGCCTTACAATCTGTTTTGCAACAGGATGAGATAGATTTTAAGATGCCATTTTCTCTGCTTAAACCAGGGCGCCCAAACTATGGCCCATGGGATGGATCCGGCCTGTGAGCCGTAGTTTGGGCACCCCTGTTTTTCAATCTGTTGTTAAAATCTTTTTTAAAAAGCTAGGAGGCCAATTGGACCAGTCTGGGAACTGAATCTTCTGGTCCAATATGTACAAGGCTAGGTTTACAGAACAAGAATGGGGGCTGGTTATTTGAAATAATAACCTGTTTTACAGAAAAATGGGGACGCACCCTTTTCAAAGGCAGAGTTTTTTCGTTTGAATTTCACCTCGGCTTTGAGTTCATGTTACGTTAAATTGGGAGGCTTACACAGATAGATCCTCCTAAAAGATTGTGGTATTTTTTGAAACACAATTGGGTGTACCCTGGTAGCAGCAACCTTGTGTTGCCACCTAATCTTTCTCACACTAGGTTGGGTGAAAGGAACTGCAGAATGAACTCACCAAGAGGTGCCTTCATTTTGGCAGTTTCACGCCTGGCCTAGACATGGAAGAAGTTGAATTGGGAAAGGGTACAAGACCTTTGGAAAGATTGAGTTGGCTTGGTGGTTAAGATGCTGAACTTGACGACCGGAAGGTTGGCAGGTCGGCAGTTCAAGACCTGAGTGCTGCACAACAGAGTGAGCCCCCATCTCTGTCCCAGCTCATGCCAACCTAGCAGTTCAAAAGCAAGAAATTGCAAGTAGATAAATAGATACCAATTCAGCGGGAAAGTTAACAGCGTTCCATGCACTTATGCTTCTAGTTATGTCTGCCATATGTTCATGGAAACGTCTGCAAATGAACACCACCACTCGTAGAGTTAGACACAACTGGCTTTCAAGCAAGGGAGACCTTTACCTTTTTATAGATTTTTATAAGTTTTCAATTTCCAGACTGTATAGAAGAATGTGTCTTGCCTTTATGGACCAGACGTTAAACAACAATGATTGATAATCCTAGTGGAGACTCATGCTCTTAAAAAAAAAGAGTGGACCATGATTTTAGATATGTGTATATGATTGTCTTAGAAAGAATTTGGGTCACAATGTATCTGGCTACAGTTTGTGTCTGGCTACTGTGGGATTTAATGAACTAAGGTTGATCAACCTGTTTTGTGCTTCAATCATGACTCATTATGCTAATTCTTTAAAAAGAAATGCCATTGAATATGAAGAAAAGCATTTTAATGTCTTCTTTATTAATTGGCAAGTGTTAGGAACCCCACATCTTATCAGGCAAGAGTTCAGATGCATGCATGCATGCATTGGCCTATCCAAGAATTTAGACAATTGCATACAGGAATTTGGGAGGCCAGAGCAGACAATCATATCTTTATAGTAGGATTTCGCAACCCCCGGCCTGTGCATCTCATTAATCTGGCCCACAGTGGTCAACCGGGCACCTTTAGGCCTACCTCCGGAAGTTCGAAAATGTTATTTACTGCTGCGGCAGCAACCGACCATCTTTCCAGCTTCTTGCACAGCCTTTGCTGCTCCCCACGGCGGTGGAGGCTGTGCAAGAAACTAGAAAGACTGCACAATTGCCGCCACTGATGATGATGAAAACGTAAGTCCAGGGAACAACTATGCCTCTGACCCCTGGCAGGGAGCTTTGGGGGCGGGTTCGGCCCCTGGTGGGAAAAATGTTATGAACCCCTGCTTTATAGCATGTATGAAGCAGGTCTCTCATGTATGCAAAGCTGCTGATCAAAGATTGCTGTTGGGAAGCCAATTCTTGTTGTGCATGCCATGCAACTTTAATGCCTAGATAATTGTGTCACACTTCAGTCCTGGCTATTAGATCATGAGTCATTACTAACCTGGGAAGTTTCTGTTCTAGCCCCTCCACCACCACCACCACCCATGATGCGAAATGGTGGTAGAGATGCACCTCCCCCTCCTCCACCCTATAGAATGCATGGGTCTTCAGATCCCATGAGTCGTGGAAAACCACCCCCACCACCTACCAGAACCCCAGTTGGACCACCACCTCCACCACCACCACCAATGAGAAATGGACATCGGGACTCCATCTCCACTGTGAGGTCTTTCTTGGGTGAGAGCAAAGCCTTATTTTAATACACGGTTGGGCAATTTATGACCATTCAGATGTTGGGGGGTGCCCTCCCCCTCTCTCAATCTTCAGCCAGCATAAAGAGTGCCCTGCCAAACTCTAGTGCAGACATAACAGAAATATTGTCCACACTCTGCTATACTTCTCACAACAAATAATTTCCGTATTTTAAAGGTATGTTTGTTTGTTTGGATTGTATATAACTGATGTACGTTTTTCAAAACCATGCTTTTGACTAGAATGATTACCGTATATATTTGACTATAAGCAGTCCTGAGTATAAGTCGAGGCACCTAATTTTGATCTCTAAAACTAGGAAAATAGATTGACCCGAGTATAAGTTGGGGGTGGAAAATGCAGCAGCTGCTAGTGAGTTTCAGCAATTAAAATACATGAAAATACGGTAAAATTAATTAATTTAGAAACTTGTGTGGGTATGTTTTTGAGTGTTTATGTTGACCCGAGTATAAGTCGAGTCCCATTTTTGGACCTCATTTGGGGGGCTAAAAACCCAACTTATACTCGAGTATATACGGTAGCTTGGAAACAAAGGAAATAGGGTGCAATATCAATTACACTTACATCCTGACCCAAAGTGCTTAGTACACTCTCTGGGCAGTTCACAGAGTAATTAGCATTTTGCCCCAACGTGCTGGGTACTCATTTTACCAACATCAGAAGGGTGGAGAGCTGAGTCAACTTTGATCCCTATCAGGATCGAACTCTTCAGGATCGAACTCACAACATTCTGGCTGCAGTACCGCAGTTTAACCACTGCACCACTAGGGTTCTAGTGTGCATTTATATGAATGTTGAATGGATAACTTCTGCATTTTCCTTAAGGGCAATAGTTCTTTGCCTATTAGACACTTGAATTAAATCCGCTCACTTATATTTGTATCCTGCCATCCTGTGTATAAAGCCCTTGTTGTTAGTGGTACTTGATTCTTGGTGTATCGTGCTCTACTAATCCCGGTGCCTCAGAATTAAAGTAGCTGCCTAGGTATAGTTCATAATAGAGCTGCCTCCAATGCCTTTCGTGTCACCTTAACCATCAGTCCATCCTTTTCCACATAGAGCTCTGAGGCTAGGAATAGCACATTTTTTGATGGACTTTGCTTATTCACATGTTCTCTACTACTTTGACGTACATTGACTTACATTTCATGTTCTTTTCTGCAGATGACTTTGAATCCAAATACTCTTTCCATCCAGTTGAAGACTTCCCAGCTCCAGAAGAGTTCAAGCACTTCCAGAGAATTTATCCTAGTAAAACTAACAGAGGTGAGTGTTTATCTGGTTCAGCCGCTTTAGTTCAAACACACGATTTTCAGCTCATTACTTTTGAACTTAATATGTTGGGATAAGTGATTTGAGATCACATAAGGTTAGTAGTGTTATTTGTCAGCACCGCTAACGAGACTGGGTGGAGGGGGCAGTAAACGGTTCCTTTTTTCCATTACCAAATTATGCAAACCATGCAGCCACATATAAGCTCAGTACTTGTTTGCACTTCTCCCAGGCTCAGTGTGCTTCCATAAGGAAAAGAGGAACCCCTGAGACAGTTATAGGGAAACTGAAATTAAGAGGCTGCAGTGGCTTAGTGGTTAAGATGCTGAACTTGACGACTGGAAGGTTGGCAGGTCAGCAGTTTGAGACCCAAGTGCTGCATGACAGAGTGAGCTTTCCTCTCTGTCCCAGCTCCTGCCAACTTAGCAGTTCAAAAGCAAGAAATTGCAAGTAGATAAACAGGCACCACTTTGGTAGGAAAGGTAACAGCAGCATTCCATGCAGTCAGGCATCTAGTCATACCTGCCACAAGACCATAGAAACGTATGCAGATAGTGTGGCTCGTTGGCTATAAACAGAGACGAGCACCGCCTCATAGAATTGGATACGACTGGCTTTCGAGCAAGGGCGACCTTTACCTATTTTGGCAAGGGTTGGTGACACATGGTAATATCTCTACATAGTAAAGAATGTGTAGGAGATGGCTGTGTGGCAGATTTAGTAGCTCAGCTGTTTTTGGGCTTCAATTCCCAGAAGCCCAGTTCCTGTGAATCCACATGAATGGGTTTACTGGCACTCCAGCTGTTGTTGGACTTCAATTCCTAGAGGCCCAAGTCTCTGTGAATCCACACGAATGGGTTTACTGGCACTCCAGCTGTTTTTGGGCTTCAATTCCCAGAAGTACGTGCAGTAAAGCCATTCGTGTGGATTCACAGGGACTTGGGCTTTTGGGAATTGAAGTCCAAGAACACTGGAGTGTCAAGGTTCGCCATCAGTGGCCTAAAAGAAGAAAATGCAAAAGCTAGCTACTTTTTAAGGAATAGAAGGAATGATTGAATTGCGAACATGGCATAGCTTTCTTGGGATGGTAACAACAGTGTGGACACTCACGTGCTCTCGGGCTTTGAGGACAGCATCCTTGTGGAAGCAGATCTTACTGTTGTGTGGCGCTTTTGGCATTGATAGTATCTGTTATATTCTTTCAGCTACTCGTGGGGCTCCCCCTCTGCCTCCAGTCCCAAGGTGAAAAAACAGCAGTGGACCATCGTTGCACAGTACCAAAAGAAATGGACCTGTGTTCTTTTTTTTAAATATGTTCAGCGCCCTTCTCATCCCTGTGAAACCTCATGAGAAACACATTTTTGCTCTTGATTTTATCCTTTCTCCCCATCCTCCCAGCTGTTTCAAGAAACTGGTTGAGTTCAGCATTGCTCACTTTCATCTATGCATTTCATTCATGGGCTTGAAGGAGCTGGGTGAGAATCTTCTGCAGAATTGCGTTGGTTTTACACTTTCTTTATCAATCCTGTCATGCAGGGAGAGACCCCCGTTCGTATGCTACCGCCGCTCATGAACAAGGGTACAAGGATTGTTTCTCAGCAAAGTGAATGAAACAGGACAATTTTGGAACTGCGGACCTGATTGAAAGACCTGTTTCTAAACCCCTTGCCTAGTGTATGGAAGGGAAATGGCCATGCCTTGGGGAGATGGGGAGTTCTGATTTATTTTTAAGATATGAGGCACTTAAAAGTACTGAAACCGCAATTCCACTTTCAAATGCAAACACTACGTTACTAACAAGCTGTGTAACTTGAAGAGGGAAGGAAAGAAAATGACTTTAATTGTCATCCCTTGGAGCACATGCTAAATGGGAACTGCTGCATAAATGTACCAATGTCTCTCATGGTTATAAAAGAAATTCAGGGCACACGACAAATCCTGCCTTTATGTCGGGGTCTGGAGCCATCGTCTTTCCTATATACGGCAGCTGTTCTGAACGGCTGCTGGCATCCCCGTTGAAGCTGCTATGATTTTTGGAAGAGGCTGCTCTTGTACAGTGTAAAAGATACAGGCGCTGCTTATAAACAAGCCTTAACCCCTGGTGGCCACCATTGCTGAACATGTTGTGTTAATCAGCAGCATAGTGGCGGGAAAAGCTGGGGCAGTAGCAGTCATTGAAGAACATCGAACTGCAAGAACAGGCCAAGACAAGCTTCAACTGGCTGAATTAGTGGTGCCCCTGGACAGCTTATTGGAAGGCACAGATACTGCAACAGCGGAAGACTGTGTTTATGACCCCCTGTTTTGGTTGTGCCTCATTTTCATCAGGAAACCCTTCCTTCATCTCAGACAGAGGCACGTCTTGACCTCCCTTGTGCAATCCATATTTTTGAGATGGACCTGTTTTAAGTATTCATCCCTCCATAGTGGGCATGCTTGGCTCGCTTATGCTGATGGGTCATGGGCACCGACTGCTTCTCCATCTCAAGGATAACATCACATTGGGAAGCATTCAGCTCTGGTTTATGAGTACTAGACTGTTCCTGGCAGGATATCACTTCTACTACGTGTATTTAATGTAACACTACGATTAAAACTCTTAACTGATGAATCAGCTACTCTAATTCAAACTTGATCACTAATAGTCACAAATAGTTACTCTAAGGGTTGGGATCTTGAGAGTTTGCATGTTTTACTCTTGGCAGTTGTACAAAATTGTCAGTGTTTCCCATGGTTCTTGCATAGGAGAAGAGAGTTGCCCTCTGCATATGTAACTGGGATGCATTGTGTATCTTCTATGACGAGGCCATTCTCTTGGTTGTGGTAGGGAAAACTTGATTTGCCACCAGGATGATCTTTATAGTGCTTGCCTTGTGTTTGAGGTCAGATCAGAGGCATTTCCACCTGTTTTTCCAGTGCCAGGGAATGCAGAATTCCAGTTTTGGGTTGTACATGTGCTTTTCAACACAGTAGTTTCATTGCCGGAAAAAAAATTGAAGTGGGAATGCATGCCTTTCTGTCCATAAGTGTACAGCCCACTGGTCAATTACATCTAAACCAGTGTTTCTCAACCTTGGGTTCATACTGTCATTGTCAATAGTCTAGATCAGTATTTCTCAACCTTATAAACCCAGATGTTCTTGGACTTCAATTCCCAGAAGTCCTGGTCAGCAGGTCTGTGTTTACAAGGTTGAGAAATACTGATCTAGACTATTGACAATGACAGTATGAATTGTCTCATTCAGGGCTGAACATTGCTAACCTGGATCCAGAACTGAAGCAAACCTCCTTCCCTCCTCTTCCTCCCTGCTCTCATGTATATGTTGTATAGATGGTTATGACATCAAGCCTGGCTAGCTGGTTGGTTGATTTTTGCCTTACACAGTACTTCCGTCATGTGTTGGTACCAGGTTTGTTATAATTGTGTATATTTACTCTTAAGTTACTTGGGTGGGGAAATACATGTTATAATAATAAATATTGATCTATTTCCTGCAGTGTAAAAATTTTGTAGGCTTGTTGCCGTACACTACAAAAATTTCTTCACCTTCTGCTTATCTTTCCCCCCGCCCACCTAGATAATGGAAATTTGTCTGCATTTTTGTTAATGACCAGGCTGTCCCTCATGTTGAGGGATGAGTGCTTGGTTGGAGGAATTTCTTTTTTTCTTTTCTTATGGAGGAAAATTAAATCTTACCCAGCATAGCAGACTGGGAGGAGAAGTTAAATGCACTGTGCATTTGTGGGGGAAGGGGTGCTAATTTTCTTTAAAGGTTATATTCCTTGTAACACTGGCTTCCAGAAAGTAAATCCTTTGGGGAGGCAACTGTGAAAGGAAATCCTAAACTTGAAATGCCAAGTCCAGTGAATTTTGAAAAGGCGCCTATGTTGTAATTACATGATTTGGGCCAAAGTACAGCTTTCTCCCCCTTTTTAATTTTTCTTATAGTTGTGTTAGGTTTGAGGACATGGTTTTTTCTCCCTTATTGACAGTTTTGTTTTTTAAAATGGGAGTTAGCATGTGGATGCATTCCTATCTCATCCTTTCACAAAAAGCTCAGAGCATGTTTATTTAGCAGTTGAAAACTACATCAAGATAATGCTCATATATCGCCACCATGAAGATTTAAATCTTAATTTGTTCTCTCCCAACTCAGAGATGGGCTGTGCCAAAATATATTTGAATTTAGGTTGTAGGTTGCTACCACTATTTTTAACTGGTGACTTTGTGCCAGATAGTAAACTGAGCCAGATACCAGTGAATACTTCTGGGTTCTATAATTTCAGGCTGCTGATGAGGAAGGTCAGCTTGTTTAAGTACTACCCTATCAAGAATTCTCCTTTTGTGTTAGAAAAAGCGACAACAACACTCATGCCCCCATTAGATGCTTGCTACTGAAACACTGTCTCTTCATCCTGACAAATAATGCAGGATAAACTTCTGAGTGTATCACAATCTGTCTGAAGGAAGATGTAGGAAAGGTGACCAAGGTAGTGGCTCTGTAGTATTGGACATAATTTCTATAGGTGGGTCTTCCTGTTGAGAGCTTTTTCCAAGATGGTATGGGCCTTTTAGGTCACATCTACCAGGTTTCCAGAGACAGTGTTTCTACAGATTCAGATCCTCAGGAAGTTGAATACGGCAACAAAATAAAGATGCTCACTAGCCTGTTGATACAAACAACAAATAAGATACTCACCCTAAGATTGGCCCGTATTCGGAAGATTGGCTGCAAGCGGTTCTTAAATCAGCGTTTGTGCTCCACAATATCACAAAACTGTAGATGGTGCTCAGAAGTAGCCCAGGTAACTCTGCATGGAGAGTTTTGATTTAATTTCCTTGAATTACCAAGAGTGATTTGGAAACAGCTAATGGAACAGCTGGATTTATATTTTTCCGGTGGTTCAGTGAAAGGCCTGCATAATTCTATCATCTTCCCCATGCCTGAAAGAAGTAGAGGCGTGCTACAAAATAGAAGACAAATGCAGAATTATATGAAATTATCCCAACTATCTTAATTTGCATAACACAGGGGGCAGAACTCCATATTTCTCACTTTGGTAGCTAGTCCTAGCTCATGTTTTTACTGTTAAGTTAGGCTTGGCCTCTTTCAGTGTTGCAATCCTGCAAGTCGTCCATTGCAACTGTAGTGTGAAATGTCATGAATGTGTGGGAGGCAAAGGCTGCTTCATAAGAATATGTGGTGCTTTTAAAATTGAACAGGACGTTCTGCAAGCTTCATTCACTGTGCCTTATGCTTAAGTGGCTCCCCTGTAGAGTATTTGGTGTTTGTATATTTGGAAGAGAGGGAATCTCTCAGTTTTCAGTGTCTTATGAGGTTGTATTTATCCTTTGTTATGTGTAATGTGTTGGTTAACATTACCATTACCCTTATTATGAAACACTACTGAGAGCCACTTGCTGTGGTTTCAAGAACCAAAGGTTTGGTCTCTTGCATTTACTTTGCTTTTAAGATGAAACTCATTTGTGTGTCCTTTTTTTTTCTTTGCAAAAAGCTTGGAGTGTGTTGGGGGAGACAACATCCTCTAAAAAAACGTAATTTGAGTCTTTTACCAAGGGGAGATTGCTGGGCTGGTATTACTACAAAAATGGTATACAGTGGAACCTCGAGTTATGAATTTAACACGTTCCCCATGATGCTTCGTGTTGCAAAAAAATTGTAACTCAAATTTCCCATAGGAATGCATTAAAACCCAAAATTCATGGCTCGAAACGTGGTTTCCCATAGGAATGCATTAAAAACCAATTAATCTGTACTAGCAAAAATTTGTAACTTGAGTGATTGTTTTCTATGGATTTTCATTCATAACTTGAAATTTTCATAACTCAAACCGTTTGTAACTCGAGGTTCACTGCATTATTGAAGTTTGCTTACAATGCAGTTGAACATCGGGTTACAAACAGTCCAAGTTACGAAATTTTTGAGTTACGAATGAAAATACATAGAAAATAATCACTCGAGTTATGAATTTGCCCCCGGAATGGATTAATTGGTTTTCAATGCATTCCTATGGGAAATCGTATTCCGAGTTACGAATTTTGGTTTTCAATGTATTCCTATGGGAAATTCAAGTTACGAATTTTTTGTAACACGAAACGTCCTGGGGAACGCATTAAATTTGTAACTCGAGGTTTCACTGTACTTGTATACAGCTGTGCTACCCTGCGCAAAAATAAGCAGCTATAGGAGCCCTCATGATGTAGCATTTTGTCTCCTTTAAATCTTCATTGGGATATTTTTGCCATTAAAATGATCACAGTGGTTTGGTTTGCGTCTAAATTCCACAGTCTGTGAGCTATCACAATAGGCACAGATTGTTTTCCTGTGTGTTTTTGCTAGTCTTGTATGAATGGAGCACATGATTGTTTTTTAAACTAAGCATCTCTGTCCCCGTTCTTGCTTAGTGGGAGCTCTGAAGAGAATTACCCGCCATTTACTTTGAAGGCTCTGATTGCAGTGGGTAATAATTTACAGTGCGAATTAACAGAAGAGATGGCTCTTTGCTCTTTTCCCCACAAAGCTACTGATACGGAAATTGAGGCGGGAGTGAAAAGTTGTGTTGCACAATACACAGTTAAATTTCCAGCAAAGCACCCATAGTACTGTATCATTAATCAGAAACTTTTAGCTGTGTTTTAAATGGGCAAAATACTAGTCCTCATTGGTACTGTAGCAGTGAGGTATTAATACACAAAAGTAGTATTTACTGAAATCTCTTTAGGAGCTGGATGAAGAGGGAAAAGAAAGATTTCACTCATACTTCTTTGCAAAACATTGTACCTGACCCACAATTCACGATGCTGTCTACTAAAATTGTAACTGATGCAGCATTGAGTCTGTGTCCATGATCTAATAAATTAATCAAATATAAAGTGTCTTTAACTTGTTTTCTGCCTCTAAGTATATGTTGCTAATTGAATATGAAGAACACATCTATCCACATTCAGACAAAGCATTTATTGATCCTATTCCACAGGTTGGATTCAGGGCTGCTTATATTTCATAGATTCTGGGGGCACTTTGGAGGTGGTCTTGAACAGTTCTCAACCTTTTAAAGCCAGGGGCCAGGTCACACACTCTCAGACAGCTTCGGGGGCCGGATGGCCATTTTGCCCTTCCTCCACCACATGGCACTTCCTAATGTGGTGGAGGCAGTAGGGGCCCCACATGAAATGGCACCGTGGACCACAAGTTGAGAATCCCTGTTCTTGAGTGTTATATGAAAGTGTCTTGGGGGGAAAACTCAGAAAGACAGACAAAAACTCTGGCCTTGCTGTTAGGTAGCGATTCAGCTGCCTTAAGGTGACAGCCATTGAGAACAGTGATAAGGTGTTAAAAGGACAGGATTTTCTATATAAAAGGAAGCCTCTCCTTTACCCCATAAGAGGCTAGTTTAGGTAATACGGTGGTACCTCGGATAAAGTCCGATTCTCTTAAAGTCCGATTCTGATAAAGTCGCGGTTTTCATGCACATGTGATTGATTGATTTGTTCGATTTGTATGCCGCCCACTCAGCATACGCCGACTCAGGGAGGCTCACAAAAATCTATTAGCTTCTCAAACTCTGTGATGGCGAACCTTGGCACTCCAGGTGTTCTTGAACTTCAATTCCCAGAAGCTCTGATCCGCAGGAGTGCTGACTTGGGCTACTAGTAAATGAAGTCCAAGAATATGTGGCGTGCTAAGGTTCGTCCTCACTGCTAGGTCTTGTATAATGCAGTCAGTTACAATCTATCACAAATTGAGAAGAAAACAGCTTAAAACTATTTCCACTAACCTATTTTTCATGAGCTCCTGTCTTTGTCCCAGCTCCTGCCAACCTAGCAGTTCGAAAACAAGAAAATGCAAGTAGATAAATAGGGACCACTTTGGTGGGAAGGTAAACAGTGTTCCATGTGTTCTGATGTCTAGTCATGCCTGCCACATGACCATGGAAACGTCTGCAGAAGTAGACAGCGCTGGCTCTTCAACTATGAAACAGATGAGCACTGAACCCTAGAGTCAGATACGACTGGCTTTCGAGTAAGGGTGACCTTTTCCTACTGTATTTTTTAAAAAGGCATCTGGTTCATTTAAAACAATATTTCTTAGTCCTAATGGAAACAAGAGTGAAAGAAGAGCAGGCTGATGACCATTTAATCTAGTGCAAGGGTCAGCAAACATGGCTCTCCAGATGTTCTTGGACTTCAGTTCCCAGAAGCCCTGATCAGCAGGTGTACTGACTTGGGCTTCTGGGAATTGAAGTCTAAGAACCTCTGGAGAGCCATGTTTGCTGACCCCTGCTCTAGCGTATTCCCTGTGGTTTTATTGCTTGCTCTGTTCCTTAGCATGAAATACTACGGTCCTGCATCATTAAGTACAGCTAGTTTCATCTTTAGGTGGTATATAAAGTAGATGCATGTAATAAAACCACAGGGCAAACTATTTGCTAGAATCCCTGCACTTTGAGTGCCACTATACAAACAAAGGACAGTATTTTACGCAACACAAAGAGCCATTCCAGTTGAATTATTGTGCCATCATCACCCTCCACACGCTGGATTTAATGGAGGCTTCACATCGTCATCTTCCACTTGTAAACTGTTCTTGCTTTTCTACCACTTTCCCTATTCTTTTCTTACCTGGGATAGTTGTTGAGAAAGAAAAGACTGAACAACTAAAGCTTTTTAAAGTTTTAGAAGGATTCAGGCTATTTATGGGATTATATTCTCCCATATGAACCTTGGCTTTTATATTGATGAGAGGCCTTGCTGTCCTGCCATCTTCAGTTCATATATTTTGGTGGCGATGCAAGAAAGAACTACCTTTGCGGCTCCTAGGTGAATCTTTTAGAGACTTAAGTGCCCAAACTACAACCCAAAACCCACTTATTAATCGTAATGTGCCAACACGGCAATTTAACCTGAATACTGAGGTTTTCGTTTATCCCTTACACCAGTGATGGCGAACCTTGGCACTCCAGAATATTCTTGAACTTCAATTCCCAGAAGCCCTAATCAGCAAGTGCTGACTTGGGCTTCTGGGAATTGAAGTGCAAGAACACAAGGTTTGCCACCACTGCCTTATAATAATTTCGTGCCTGGGTTGAAAGGATTTTTGCGGGGGAAACTCCGCTCAGGGGAACGCCCAAATGAGGTTCCTTTCATGTCCCCAAAAGCTGGCGCAGTGACGGGCGCTCAATCCGTCACGCCGTACCCGGGTCTCGAACTGCCGACTTGCCAGCCAGCCTTCCAGCTGACAAGGCGAGCTTCTTAACCACTGAGCCACGGAACAAGAACGTTCCAACCGGAAACCAAGCGCGGGCTGCTACCCGCGACCCTCATGCAAAAACTATTGCAAAGTCTGCCTTAGAAGTTGGAACGCCAGAGGGAAGGTGGCGGGAAAAAGGCGATTGGCTCCAGAGCGAAGGCGACGCGGAAGTAGGCGGTCCCAGAGAGGGAATGGTTTTGAGTTTGGCGCGAAGAGCGGGGATTGGCTCCTAGGGGGTGGCGCGCGCCCGCCCACGCACTTGGGAACCAATGGGAGAGCTTGGCAGGGCAGGCGGCGCGCGCGGGGAAGAGGTTGGCTGCCGCCGGGACCTGGTCCACGGACGACCACCACGCGCGCCACGCAGAGCTTCTACTTTGAGCCCGCGCGAGCGAGAAGGTTGTGACCTCTTCTCCTCTTGTGCAAGGTCATCGGTGGCGACAAACCCAGGTGGGTAAAAATGAGAGGACGGAAAGGTAGGAGGTTTTTCCATAAGGACCGGATGCAGTTAAATTAAGGAAGAGAGATTTTTTTTTAAAAAAAATTTTTTTAGAATTTATTTGTTTATTTATATCCCGCCCGTCTAGTTTGATGAACCTTTTTTGTCTTCAAGACGTGTTCTCTGTTATTGGGCTTTTTTAATTGGGGAGGGGGATCATTTTTGCTTTTTGTTGCCATTTATAATTTAAAGATGTATTCTCTTGTTGGGCTTTTTTAATTGGGTATCATTTTTGCTTTTTGTTGCTATTTATAATTTAGTTCAAAATGTATTCTCTGTTGTTGGGCTTTTTTAATTGGGGGTATAATTTTTGCTTTTTGTTGCTATTTATAATTTAGTTCAAAATGTATTCTCTGTTGTTGGGCATTTTTAATTGAGGAGGGGGGCAATCACTTTTGCTTTTTGTTGCTATTTATAATTTACTTAGTTCATCTATCATTTATGTCTCATTTTCTATTGTAAAGATTTTTTTTGTAATATCTTGTAAGCCGCCCAGAGTGGGAAAATATCCCAGATGGGCGGGATATAAATGTAATTAATAATGATGATGATGATGATGATGATGATGACATTTTCCCCACTCTGGTCGGCGTGCAACAGATTTATTTTTTTAAAAGTCCAATACCAACACAAAAATTAAACGTAAACAATAAACCCAACCGGATAAAGTTATAAATAACGACAAAAAAATTAACTGCCCTGCAAAACTGCACATATTGTTGACGGAATAGGATAGTTGAACCTACTGCTCGTCAGTTGGTAAGATGTCTTTGGGAAGGTAAGAAGCAGCCCCGCGTTAGCTTGTGGGACTTCTTGCCTGCCACAAGACCATAACGTCTCCACACGGCCACTGAGTGGGGCTGGTCTGGAGACACCAAGGAAAAGGACATTTTTAATTTTAGTGATCTGCTTTTGAGAGAATGTGCAATGTTTTTTTTTTCTGGCCGAGATAATATCCATTTTGCAAAGCTAATTATAGACTGAGGAAATGGCTTTGTGCTAGAGAGAGAAAGGATTAAAATATCCTCTTTTTTCCTCCAGCAAAGTTAGTTCAATTAATCCTGCTTTCAGAGGGGAAAGTAGAACAAAATTCAGGAAGCTAGTCTTTTTTTCTTCTGTGATCCACAATGTGTGTTCTTGGACTTCAGTTCCCAGGATCCCAAGTCTGAATCCATATGTACACGCAGTAAACCCATTCGTGTGGATTCACAGAGACTTGGACTTCTGGGAATTGAAGTCCAAGTGTAAGTGTAAGGCAGGAGTTCCTCAGAAAGATTGCGGGGGCCAGATGGCCATTTTACCCTTCCTCCACCACATAGCACTTCCGGGTGTGGTGAAGGCTGTGCGGGGGCCACATGAAATGGTGCTGCGGGCCACATGTAGCCTACAGGCCGCAGGTTGAGAATCCCTGGTATAAGGGATGGGGAGTATGTAATGTTCCATATACTAGTTGATATTTTTCACAACTGCCTATGCTGGCTAAGGCTTGTGGGAGTTACCACACAGGAACATCAGAAGGGCCACATGTTGTCCATCCCTGCGTTATAGAAATAGTGAGTCACCCAATGTTTTCAGAGTTTTGTGGAGATCCTAATATGACTTCCAAAATTTTCCAACTTTATATCACTAATTTATTTATTTATTACTCACATTTCTACCACCGCCGTCCCCCTCGCCAAGGCGACTCTGCAAAAACTTTGCAAAAACATTTAAAAAGCATTAAAAATTAAATTTGTTTAAAATTTTTAAGATGCCCTCCAGTGCCGCATCACAAGATTTTTCAAAAGCTGACTTAAACAAACCAGCCCACAATGACTATCTCCCCAGCCGCCCCACACACACGCTGCGCAAGCCAGGTCTTAAGACTCTTGTGAAAGGATAAAACCCTGATCTAGATTTAGTAACTTGACAGTTATCCAAGTTTATCAACTTGTAATGTTTCTTCCCTACCTTCTGAATTTGTAGGTATGGGTATTCTCTTTTTATATATATATAAATTTTCAGATATAATAACAAAATCCAAATAAAAGGAGAAAATTACAGTACAAATACATAACAAATCCTAAAACAATATACAATACAAAACATAAACATTCATAATAATGTTAAACAATTAATAAACAATACTAAAAATAACACTATAACAATACATCCCATCCTTCTCAAAATCTTAGTTATACCTCAGTCCATTGTATGCAACATAAAATTACATTTACAATATTTTCTATTTCTTGTAACATCAAAGCTCCAGATCATACTTATTTTATATATCTATCATCTTCATATTTACCCTTTTTTCCTACCCATATCTTGTTAATTATTACGGTATTACCATAATTATCCCTACACATAATAACATAATAAAAGTACAATAATAAAAAGCATACACACAAAATCAAACAACACACCCAGTATATCATACAATGCCCTGAAGGATGCAGGATATCACAACATTTTTCACTATTTCCAGAATGAAAATTGATCATGTACTGGCCCGCCCCCACACCTCCAGCCAATTTTGTCTCTACAAATAATAGCCAAATTTTCCAAAATCTATTTTCTTTAATTAAACCCTTTTTTATTTAATTCCCATGTTAATTTATCATTTAATGCAAGATCCCACATTTCCTTATACAGATCTTTAGTTTTCAAGGTTACATTGCTTTTCCAATTTCTAGCTATACATTGTCTACTTGTTGTCAGCATTATGACCAGTAACTCTTTTTTATCAACATCTAAATTTATATTATCCATATCTGTCAGCAAAGTGGTACTTGCCCCCAGTGTACATCTCATCCCAAAATATTGCAAATTTCCTTCTCAATTCTTTCCCAAAAATATTTTGCCACATTACAACTGCACAACATATGCTCATACGTTCCCAGTGTATTCATACATCTCCAGCATATTTTACTCTTATTATTATCCATCTGATGTAGCCTCACTGGGGTCAAGTACCATCTCCACAACATTTTATAATTATGTTCTTTTATTCTAACTAACAAGGTTCTCAGGTATGGGTAGTCTGGTGATGTTAGGATCGTGATAATGCTTGTCAAATGAAAAGTGGAAATACATAATGATAATAAGAAAAGGCAATGAGGAACATGTGAAGGGAAGTAAAAATAAAAGCCAATGTGTTTGTGGGAAAGTTAATTAAATTGACTATTCTCACTGATAGGAGAGGGGAAAAAGTACTCCTTACTCCTGTGATAGCGAACTTTAGCACTCCAGGTGTTCTTGGACTTCAGTTCCCAGAAGCCCAAGTCTGAATCCACATGTATACGCAGTAAACCCGTTCGTGTGGATTCACAGAGACTTGGACTTCTGGGAATTGATGTCCAAGAACACCTGGAGTGCCAAGGTTCACCATCAATGCTTTACTCTGATCTAGTCTTGGTATTGTTATTCATCAAGAATGGTCTAGGCCAGTGGTTCCCAACATGGGGCACATGCCCCACCGGCGGACTTCAATTCCCAGAAGCCTAAGTCAGTACATTGGCTCTTCAGTGCTTTTGGGGAATTACTTAGGCTTCTGGGAATTGAAGTCCAAAAACCAAAGGTTGGGAAAGACTGGTCTAGGCCTAGGGAGAGCTGTAATTGCAACAGTTAAAAGGCTATTTGGAAATTCCAAAGAGAGGAGTTAATCAGTGGTGCATTCTGCTAAGCATGCATACCAATGCTTCATATATTTTTCTTGGCCTCCAGTATCCATCATGCCCAGAACCAGGTCTCTGTCCCAGTCCCAGAACACAATCAACTTTCCGAAGCGGAAATCAACAAGGATACTTAGCAAATCTCAAAATACCAAGCAGAGTTTGAAACTGGACTCCTTCACGCTGTCTGCCTCCCCACTCTACTCCAAGGAAAAGGTTTTGCCTCTTAGCCCTCGCAAACGTCTGGGTAAGTTGCCCTCTCCTTCAGAATATCCTAGCATAGTCTTGCACTCAGGAGGTGTATTTGCTTGTTAGTGCTAACTGAAGACATAGGACTTGGTGATATGATGACCAGAGATGCTCTATATAGGTGATTGGAAAGTACAGTGATTTGTACAAGTTGGGTTAGAACCACCAATCCATTTATGTGTGTACTGTCTGTACTGAATGGTAGCAGAGCTGTAAGGTTTCAGACACACCTGAATTATGAATAGTAGCCATTGGTCTTTGGTCTTATAACATGCAAAATACTGAGCTGTGGACATTCTCCCTAACATTATGGCAGAACAAAAGTATTTGGCATTACCAGCATTAGTTGTACTCTACACCTGATGAAATTAAATTCTACACCAGGGTTGCCCAAACTTTTCCTTCCAAGGGCCTGACCACGCCCCCTCAAACAGCTGGGTGGGCCAGTCACGTGGTTCCTCCTGGTCGTGGTGGCACATGGATTCTATGCACATTTTTTGTATTTTTTGCCGCCCCCACCGCTTCCAGTGGAGGAGGGAGCGAGGGCTAAAAAAAAATTGCGCCGTTTTTTGAATTTTTTGGCGTATTTTTCCACTTCTGGCGGTAGCAAGTAACTTCTGGTGTCGGTGGCAATTTATCCTGTAGTCCGGATCCAGCCCTTGGGCCATAGTTTGGGCACCTCTGCTCTACACGTAGGATCATAACATTATATTCTGATTAGTCCTCTAACCCTTTGGCTACTATTGACAAGTTATTCATTTCTCATGAAAACTAGTTAATAGGAAATTGATTGCATAAGCCTGTCTGTGCACTGCTAAAGAGAATGCTGCTGTGCTAGAATTGTTCTAGTCTAACAATATTTGTACATCATTATTTAACACTGTTTTTCTACCTATTTCTTTACTATTCTATTTTAGATTTCTGCAATGTTTTGGGGGTTTTTCAGTTGTATGGAAGGAACGTATGAAGGAGTAGGAGAATTGATCTATACAGTAGCACCTCGGATAAAGTCCAAACTCTGTTCCGCAAGTTTGGACTTTATCCAGTTTTGGACTTTATCCAAATCAAATAGGCAATGCATCGGATAACGTCCAAAAATGGACATTATCCGAGCTTCCTATACCAAATACCTCAGATATCTTCCATTTTTAGCAGTTTTGGACTTTATGCGATGCATCGCGTGTGCATGAAAACCGTGACTTGATCCGAATCAGACTTTATCCGAGGTACCACTGCATATGATTAGGACCATGCAGAAAGAAAGGAATAAAATAACAATGTTTTTGCAAAGCCATTATCTATGAAATACAGTAAATGAATTCTGATTAGACTAGAAGGTAGGCTGCTTGTATCTGAATTTTAGCTGCATTGTTTTCTTCTCAATGGCATGTCTCTTTTCCCTATAGGAAGTGAAAATCTCTGCAACATCACCCATTTGTTGCCTTGCTCCCCAACTAAGCAGAGTAAAAAAGAGAACAGCTTTCCACCTACTCCCCCAAAGAGGAAAACTTTACACTTCAGCGAGCAATCAGCCCTCAAGTCTCCAACCAAAAATAGCAGTTTGGTTCCATCTCCCCTTCATAGAGCTGAGGAGACTCCCCCTACTTTGCAACGTCATTGTCCTAGGAGACAGCTGGTGTGTACTCAGCTCTTTAAGCAAGAGGGTATGTAATGGTACAGTGCTTGGACTATATTTTTTCACTTTACATTCTGCTTTATGAATATGTTTATTTAAAAAACACTTATTCTGTGTCTAAGCCAGACGTGAAACTGCCAAAATGAAGGTACCTTTTTGTTGAGACTGCGAAAATAGCAACCACAGTCTGTAATAGGAATCTCATACAATTAGTTTGTATGATGCTTTGAATAAAGTCCAGAGATTTCAATCTTTCTTAATTGTAGCATAGATGTGATCAGAGGAAGATTTGCAATTGTGGGTAAGTACGCTAAGGAAATCCTAGGGTACACGTGGGGAAAACTGTGTATTAAAGGTAATACACATGCGTGTATTACCTTTAATTAATTTAACTGTGTCCTTGGATTTGAACTTTGCAGTGTATAGCACACTGCCCTAATCAATTAGAATCCGTATGCTTTGAAACAAAGAATGAAGAGGAGTCTAAGAAAAAAGTTTATGTCCCCACCCCAGCTTTGGCTCAGTCTGCTCATAAATTTAGAGCACTCAGACCCTCTTCTTTGGGGGTCTCTAGAAACGCACTATGGCAATGAGTGTTCCCATGTGACTCAATGGCTGTCGCACCATTTGTACAAGGTAGACACGACGTGTCAACCTCTGGCAATTGCATAGTATTATCTCTGTGGTTCCCAACGTGGGGCACACGCCCCACAGGGGGGCAATTCGAGAATGAGTTATCAGTAAAAATTTTGCAGTGTCCTTTCATTCTTTTCTCTTTCATGGATGCCATGTTCTTTGGAAGCTTGTTTAGACCAAGTTAACTGCCTTTTAGGCTTCCTCCACGTGAATTGGAGTTCACTTTTTGAGTAATAAGAATTATATGTCACGGTGGGAGGGGGCATCAGAATTTTAGAGATGCTTAGGTGGGGCTTTGCCAAAAAAAAAAAAAAAGGTTTGGGAACCACTGATATAGCTGAAGGCTTCAATGTATCAAGTTAAAGGATAATCTAACCCAGGGGTGGCCAACCATTTTGTGCTGCATGCCAGACCGTACCCCCTCAGACAGCTGAGCAGGCCGGCATGGTTCCTTCTGCCACTTCCTGTGGCGACAGGAGAGAGGGTGACATGTTTTTGAAGCATTTTTTGCTGTTTGTGTTTTTGTCACATTTTCGGCACTTCCTGCGAGATTTCGGCAGTGCATTTTTGGTCCTCACCACGGGCCTGATTAACTGGCGCCGCCATAGGTTGGCAACCCCTAATCTAACCCCTATTTATTTCAGCTGGGCCGATCCTACTCATGTAAAACTTTGCTTTCTGCTATGTTATGAACAGTACAACTTGTTTGTTTATATTTTGTTCCAAATAGGCTTTGTTTTTTATTTTGTTCACGCAGACACCTGCTATCAGCAGGCAAAGAGTGTTCTGCACACAGCAGTTCCAGATAAGCTGCATGCAAGGGAGAAAGAGGCAGGTGTCTTACGCAGATTCCTCCGGGAACATGTTTGTAGGGAAAAGCCTGGAAGCCTTTATATCTCTGGAGCTCCAGGGACTGGGAAGACGGCCTGCCTCAACCGGATCCTGCTGGACATGAAGGTAACTGTTGAGTCTGAATCTTGATCTTGCTTGAGGTTTTTGCTCTTAAACATTATATTGCAATAAACATTGTCCGGTTCTTACAATATGCATTTATTATTACTATGATTGTGCTTTGTTTGGAATTGTTGCAATTCAGATGCCAATGCCAGAGTATTATTTATAAGGTAAAGGTTTCCGTTGCTCGAAAGCCAGTCATATCTGACTCTAGGGTTCAGTGCTCATCTCTGTTTCAAAGCCGAAGAGCTAGCGCTGTCTGCTTCTGCAGACGTTTCCATGGTCATGTGGCAGGCATGACTAGACACCGGAACGCTGTTATCTTCCCACCGAAGTGGTCCCTATTTACCTGCTTGCAATTTCTTGCTTTCAAACTGTTAGGTTGACAGCAGATGGGACAAAGACGGGCGCTCATTCTGTTCTGCAGTACTCGGGAATCGAACTGCCTTTCTCCCAGGAAAGGGACTCAAAAGAGCCTGAGTGCAAAGTAGTATACAAGTAGTATAAAAATGCATGTTTGAAAAATGAAATAAATTAAGATATTAACATTAAAATACAAATAAACCTAAACAGTGTTAACATTATTAACTCAAAACATGTTTAAACTACCTTATTAAAAATATGCTGCGTCCCCCTAAAATCTACAATTCTGGAAGTGTATTTAGAGATCGAAGACCAAATTAAAAAGGAAGGTTTTCACCTTGTTAACAGAAGGATTATGAGGAGGAGACCAACCTAACTCATCAGGCAGAGGATTATGTAGACTGGAAGCAACCATAGAAAATGCCTTGACTGGAATCTGTCTCAATGTGCCTATGGTGGCAGTGGGACCAAGAGACGACTTTCTCCATAAGGTCACAAATAATGAGAGTGGAATTATATGGAGAGATCAGATCCTTCAAACTGGCAAGCCATAAAGGGGTGTATAAGTCATAAACAGTGTTTTGAATTGGGCCAAAACGAGATTGGCATAAAATACACAAATGGCCTGGTTGGTACAGTGGTTAAACTGTTGTACTGCAGCCAAAACATTGTGAGTTTGATCCTGATTGCTCAAGATTGACGCAGCCTTCTATTCTTCCGAGGTTGGTAAAATGGGTAACCAGCTTGTAAAATACTCAAGCAAATTATTTCCAAGACTATCCAGATGGGGCGCTTCTGGGACATCTGAAGTGCACCAGGTTGGAAAATTCTGCACATGAATATTTTATCCATCCTCTATGTCAGATTGTTGCTACTCACATGCAAGAAGGCTGCTGGCTTTATTAACTTCTTCCTGCAGTCTACATTCACAGTTTTCCTTCCAGCTATCTATGGCTTGTGATAGTGTTTGGAACTGATTGTATTTTCACTCTTGACTCCATTCCAAAACCTCTTTTGTATGTTTCTGGCAGGCTGAACTCACTGGAAGTGAGACCGTTGTCTTAAACTGCATGGCCTTGACGAGCTCTCATGCCGTTTTCCCGGCAATTGCTGAAAAGTTGGGCTTGGCTGGAGCAACCAAAATAGCTAGGAGTGATGTCGTCAGAAATCTGGAGAAGCGGTTAACATCAGAAAATGACGACATGGTGTAAGTGCTTGATCTTTGCGCCATGGGTTTTGCAGCAAATAGTTAGGAATAAGATGCCTTATATCAGCAGTGGCGAACCTATGGTACGGTTTCCAGAGGCGGCACTGAGAACCCTCTCTGTGCGCCGTAGCCCCAGCACAAAGTTTGCCCCGTTCCTCTGCCCAGCAGCCCAATGGGAGTACTTCTTCCTTCCCCCCCCCCCCCAGCACAGAGTTTGCCCCACCCCTCTGGCACGGATGACAGTTTGTTGAGTTTGGGCACTCGGTCTCTAAAAGGTTCACCATCACTGCCTCATACTGTCTGCAGCTTATAATTAACAAGAACATTCTCTGTATTTTTTTGTTTTTGTTTTATTTTTGTCCAAAAATGTGATTTTGTTTTTTGAAAGTCATTGTGCTGACCCACCCTAGTGGGCACGGTTGCCACATGGCAGCGCTACATAGAGTGTTCGAGGAGAGTCCAGATATCAAAGTCCAAAAGGCAAGCCAAGTTCTATTTACTGGTAGCCAAAAGGCAAGCCAAGTTCTATTTACTGGTAGTCAGAGCTTGCGTCTAATCCAAAAAGTGTCCAAGAGCACCGTCAGGGTTGGCAGAAAAGTCAGGGTCACCACGTGAGCAGCCCGCTGAACCACGTGACTGGCCCATGGCCTGAAAAGTTTGGGCACTCCTGCTATAGCAGTATTTTCCCCTTTGGTTCATCTGTCAAATCAACATAACACTTTCTCTTTGCTCGTAGAACACTGTTTCTCATATGCTGAAATCTGTTTTCTGTGCAGCTTACTTGTTTTAGATGAGATGGATCAGCTGGACAGTAAAGGACAAGATGTGCTCTACACAGTATTTGAATGGCCCTCTTTCCCCAATTCCCGACTTGTTCTCATTGGTGAGTGTGAGAAATGCTTGTGAGTTAAGCCTAAGGCAATAACAGGAGGCATCAAGGGATAGCTTTAAGCCTGGTATGAAAAGTTCCTCGTTATCATAATTGTGTATTAACATCCTGCTTTTCTCCCCAAGAGGAAATCCAAAACACTTAAATGGCCTGATCATGCAAAAAATTAAATACCGTATATACTCGATTATAAGCCGACCTGAATATAAGCTGAGGTACCTAATTTTGACCTGAAAACCCAGGGAAATAGATCTGAGTATAAGCTGAGGGTGGGAACTGCAGCAGCTGCTAGTGAGTTTCAAAAATCAAAATACATGAAAATATGGTAAAATTAATTAAATTGTCGGTGTGTCTCAATCCTCATGATCGTTGACCCAAGTATAAGGTGTGTTCCCTTTTGGGGGCTCATTCTTGAGGCTAAAAACTCGGCTTATACTCAAGTATATACGGTATCAGCAATATCATTTGAACACATCAGAGTAAACAAAACAAAAGACAAAAAAATGTTATGGCACCTTAAAGACTAACTCCTGTATTTAAATGGGAGCTTTCATGGACCAAGTCCACTTCCTCAGACATAAAAGTAAAACCTCATGGCATCAATTTTTATGCATCAGATACAGAGGCACGCATGTGTATAATACTCTGATATGCTTGCACAGGCTAACACGGCTACCACTTCAAAATTTCATCATTTGAAGTTATCTCACAATAAAATTGAACAATTTAACAATAAGTTCTTCAGAGAAGGATCTTTCTGTGTACCCCTGTCATGTTGATGCCAACTTATGAGGAGGGCTTTGTGGTTATGAGGTACTCAGGGGTGATTATACAGCTTGCCTGAGGCTGCCCTGGTGGTGCAGTGCTTAAACTGCTGTCTTGCAACCAAAAGGTTGTGAGTTTGAGCCTCAAGGTTGATTCAGCCTTCCATCCTTCTGAGGTCTGTAAAGTGACTACTCATCATGTTGGGGGCAAATGCAAATTAACTTGTGAACCACCCAGAGAGTGTACTAAGCACTGTGGGGCGGTACTTAAGTGTGATGACTTTGCACACGTGAGAAGGAATTCCACTTTATATACACCTTCAAGGGCTGCAGTGGCTCAAGTGGCTAAGACACTGACTGGGAGGCAGGAGGTCAGCAGAGCGATTCCCGAGTACTGCAGGATGGAATGAGCTCCCATCTTTGTCCCAGCTCCTGCCAACCTAGCAGTTCGAAAGCAAAAAATTGCAAGTAGATAAATAGGGACCACTTCGGTGGGAAAGTAACAGCGTTCCGTGCGCTCCGGTGTCTAGTCATGCCTGCCACATGACCACGAAAACGTCTCCAGAAGCAGACAACGCTGGCTCTTCAGCTTTGAAACAGATGAGCACTGAACCATAGAGTCGGATACGGCTGGCTTTCGAGCAAGAGAAATCTTCACCTTACCTTTATACACCTTCTATGTGATCTTGGTGAAACAACCAGGTGCTGCAACCTGTTACACTAAGTCTTACACGTACGCCACCAGCTATGTGTTCACTCTAGCTGGATAGTGATGGACCATTCGGCTTCCTCCTCCTCCTTAATTTATTTGTATACTTAGGAACTGCCAGTATTGACCAGATTAGGAAGGAATCTTTATTTCAGATAGCATATGAAAGATGGCTGTTCTAGATGTCCCTATTTGAATGCTTTTAATTTGCTTTCCTAAGTCAATGGGTTTAGGACATAAATAAGTATCGGTGTTCTCTAAATTTCTTTTTTATTGACAGGGATAGCCAATGCCTTGGACCTTACTGACCGCATCCTGCCCCGCCTGCAGGCCCGCCCGAAGTGCCGGCCACACTTGCTAAACTTTGCCCCCTACAACAAAGACCAGCTTGCGTCTATCCTCCAGGAACGCTTGAAACAGGTAAGACCTCAGCAGCCTCAGGCTCCTAAATTTCTGCCATGGTTTGAAGCATCTTGTTGTAGGAGCAGCTGAATCCACTTTGAAGTTGCTGATGAAACATTAATACAGTATCTGAAATGTCATTTCCATCCTGTGTCTTTCATCACAATATGATGTAGTTGAAAACAGGTGCAAGTTCTCCCTATTACTAAAAGGAACAGTAGCCATTTCTCTAGGGCTGTGATGGCGAACCTTGGCACTTCTGATGTTCTTGGACTTCAATTCCTAGAAACCCAAGCCCCTGTGAATCCGCACGAATGGGTTTACTGCGATTCATCTGGCCCACACTGTCCTCGTCGCTCCTGGAAGTGGAAGTAAAACACGTCTGTATGGAGGAAGGGTTAACTCGAAAGAGTCTTAACCATACGGGCGCGTTTTACTTCCACTTCCGGGAGCGACGAGGGTGGCACGGGCTGGATGAATTGCAGTAAACCCATTTGCGTGGATTCACGGGGGCTTCTGGGAATTGGAGTCCAAGAACATCGGGAGTGCCAAGGTTTGCCATCACGGCCCTAGAGTAAAGGACAGTTTAAGACTATTGGTAATTTGGCAAGTGTTACAAGAATGTGAACAAACATTGAGAGCGAGGAAAAGTGTTCTGGACATGTGATAGTGTTAGCGTATGCTGCAAAAGAGGGACTGTAGTGGCTTAGTGGTTAAGACGCTGAATTTGATGACTGGAAGATTGGCAGGTCAGCAGTTTGAGACCTGAGTGCTGCACGATGGAGTGAGCTCCCAGCTCTGTCCCAGCTCCTGCCAACATGGCAGTTTGAAAGCAAGACATTGCAAGTAGATAACTAGGGACCACTTCGGTGGGAAGGTTAACAGTGTTGCATGCACTCCGGTGTCTAATCATGCCTGCCACATGAGCACGGAAACGTCTGCAGAAGCAGACAGCACTGGCTCTTTGGGTATGAACAGAGATGCACACTGAATCCTAGAGTCGGATATGACTGGCTTTTAAGCATGGATGACTTTTACCTATGTTCCAAAATAATTTATTGCAGTACAGTAACACCTTGGATAATGATTGCATCGGATAACTCTAAAATCAGATAACGATTTTTTTTCATCGGTTAATGTTATTTTAGCGTTATCTGATACATCGTGTTTGGCCCTCTGGAAAGGGAAGCAGCCAAGTGCCTGGCCGCTTCCCTTTCTGGAGGGCCAGCAGGTCTGTGCAGATCATATGCTATGATCCCCGGCTTGGTTTGGGGGAAAGCGGGCGGGCACACTCGCCCCCGGCTTCCCCCAAAAGAAGCTTTTTTAAACGTTATCCAATGTATGCATCAGATAACACTAAAACTCTGGTAATGTTAAGACTTGTGGAACCAAGTTTTAACGTTATCCAAGGTATTACTGTATAAAGATGAATATACCTAATCAAGTAGAATGTGGTTGATCACTAAAAAAAACCAGTAACATTGAATTGCCAGCAATCCAGAAGGTATCAGCTATTGAATTTATCAGTATGGCATAGTATATGCTGCTGCTACTAGTTTCGAGTCTAGGCCAAACGTGAAAAGCACCTTTTGGTGAGTTCATTTTGCAGTTCTTTTTGCCTGACCTAGTGTGAGAAAGATTAGCCGGCACCACAAGGTTGCCATTACCAGGTACGCCCGATTGTGGTTCATAAATACCACAATCTTCGAGGAGGCTCTTTCTGGGTACCCCATAGTACAGTGATGGCCAAGTTTGGCACTCCAGATGTGCTTGAACTTCAATTCCTAGAAGCTCAAGTCAACACACTTACAGATCAAGGCTTCTGGGAAAGTTCAAAACCATCTGGAGCACCAAGGTTGGCCATCGCTGCTATAGTATATGCTGAAGACCCAGTATCTCCCTGTACTTTACAGACAGCTTAGCATTTGTGTTTTCACAGCTTATGCCAATGCTTGTTAAACTCAGGATTCTTACTCTATGTAACTATTTCTCAGGTCAGGTAGGCAACAATTATGAAGGCTTGTGAGTTATACTGTTTGTAAGCTCTGGGACTGAAGTAATAGAAGTTGTTTTCTATTCTTCTTCTACCATATCTGAATATCGGCAATCTTCATGGCGATCAGCCATGAAGACTGTCCTGAGAATATAATGCTGTGGCCTTTCATCGGCCTTCCGCATCGCAGCATGATACCTGTACCACTGATTCAGTTCTGTAAATCACTTTCTTGTTCCTGAGCTCTTGGCACGCAAGGTCCTCATCAGCCCCAGGCCAGTATTGATGAAGCTGCTGCGCTCCATCAAGATGGATTCAAGTGGTTTTTAATCCACTTGAGGACCATTACCTGTCCCTGTGAACTTCGGCACCCAAGGCTATTAGTCCTCAGGGTTGTCAGGTTAGTTAACTGTCGCCTGACACTCAGCGTTGAGTTGATGGCAGAATGGTCTACTGAATTATCAAAGCAGGATAACCTGGCCAGATAAGACTTCTATATACAGGTGAAACTCGGAAAATTAGAATATCGTGCAAATGTTCATTCATTTCACTTAAAAGGTGAAACAAATATATGAGATAGACTCACTACATGCAAATCGAGAGATGTCATGCCTTAATTCATTATAATTGTGATGATCATGGCGTACAACATTCATGAGATTATGTGGTGATTATGGGGTACATGGGATTGGGTGGGTTGTGGCTTTCATAAGCTCTAAGCCATAAGCATCAATATTATAACAAAGTAAGGCTTGGACTATCACTTTACGCGTAATGAGTCTATCTCATATATTTGTTTCAACTTTTAAATTGCATTACTGAACTGAATGAACATTTGCACAATATTCTAATTTTCTGAGCTTCACCTGTATGCTGCAAACTCTGGATGTAGTTTTGTGGGAACCAGCAAGATCTAGGTCAAATAAAACTGCAGGATTGCTCTTGTAACCCCGTTTTCTCCTCTATTCCTTAGGTGTCAGGGGAGAAGGTGTTAGACAACGCTGCCATCCAGTTCTGTGCTCGGAAAGTCTCTTCCATCTCTGGGGATGTTCGCAAAGCTTTGGACATCTGCAGGTGAAGAACGAGTAGCACTCTAAAATCAAAGCTAATTACAATACATGGGAAGTGATTTAAAGCATGGGTGCCCAAACTTTTCAGGCCACGAGCCGGTCACATGGTTCCTCCCACCAGAAACAGAAGTAAAACATGCCTTGCAATCTGTTTTGCAACAGGATGAGATAGATTTTAGGCTGCCATTTTCTCTGCTGAAATCAGGGGTGCCCAAATGACAGGCATGTTTTACTTCTGCTTCCAGGAGTGACAAGGGCGGCGTGGGCCGGATCAATTGGCATCAGGGGTCAGATCTGGCCCATGGGCCGTAGTTTGGACACCCCTGATTTAAAGTTTCATTATGGCACTGGGTCTCCCTGCCTGGGAGAGAGAGAGAAAGATGAGAGGCCTTCCGTCTTGTGGGGAGAGAGGAGATCACTGCCTCCTGGCTGTGTTAATGTCTGGAAATAGTCACAGCCCATTACCTATGAGGGGTGAGAGGAATTGGTCCTCCCCTGCTGCGATTATAGATTGGTTAATTACATTTGGATTGCAAAAGACTCTCATTAAGACTTCTCAAGCAGACATCTTTATGGGGCTGAGATGTGTTTTTCTTTTCCCTTGCAAGAGTTTTTATCGGTGTTGCTTTCTGCTTTTCCTGACCTTGCTGCTCCTTCTTCCTGTATTTGACCCAAAATCAAAAGTAGATACCTCCGTTGCAGATAGTAATAAAGTCCTCTCTAAATCAGTGTTTCTCGACCTTTGGTTTTTGGACGTCAATTCCCAGAAGCCTAAGTCAACTCCCAAAAGCACTAATCAGCCAAGGTACTGACTTAGGCTTCTGGGAATTGAAGTCTCCCCGGGGCCCCACGTTGGGAACTACTGCTCTAGATACTTAAGCATAGTGATGTGACACTGGGAAAGGAAGAGTATAACTGCAAATTTTCAGAGATATTGAGCTTCCCTTTTTGTGGTAGGGTTTGGTTAATCTTAAGGGACTGCAGTGGTTTAGTGGTTAAGATGCTGAACTTGACCACTGGAAGATCAGCAGGTCAGCAGTTTGAGGCCCGAGTGCTGCATGACGGAGTAAGCTCCCATCTCTGACCCAGGGTTGCGGTGGCTCAGTGGTTAAGAAGTTTCACCTTGTTAGCTGGAAAGCCTGCAAGTGGGCAGTTTGAGATCAGAGTACTGCAAAACAGAATGAGCGCCCGTCTCTGTCCCAGCTCCTGCCAACCTAGCAGTTCGAAAGCAAGAAATTGCAAGTACAGTTGTTGTACGAAACAATTGTTATATGATACATGCATCGTATAGTGGGATGTATCGTACAACGAATTTTTTCGCTAAGTGGTTTTTCCCATTGAAAAATTGTACGTTTTTTCCCATAGGGAAAATTGTTATGTGGGACACCATTTTTTCTCCAGAACCTAATTGCTACATGATTTTGTTGCTATACGGGGCAATTGTTGTATGAGGTGCCACTGTAGATAAATAGAGACCACTTCGGTGGGAAAAGATTTTGGGGACATGAAAAGAGCCTCATTCGGGCGTCCCCAGAGTGGAGTTTCTCCAGCAAAGATCCTTTCAACCTGAGAATAATTTCTGACACAAAATTATTATTCGTTTGAAAGGAAGAAATTGCAAGTAGATAAATAAGTACCACTTCGGTGGGAAGGTAAACAGTGTTCTGTGCACTCCGGTGTCTAGTCATGCCTGTCACATGGCCACGGAAACATCTACAGACACAAGCAGCGCTGGCTCTTTGGCTATAAACAGAGATGCGCACTGAATCCTAGAGTCGGATACGACTGGCGTTTGAGCAAGAGTGACCTTTACTTTGGTTACTCTTAGTTTAGTCAAGATCTAAAACAGCGATGCCGAACCTTTGCACTCAAGGAGTTCTTGGACTTCAATTCCCAGAAGCCCAAGTCAAGCATGGCTGCTGATCAGAGCTTCTGGCAATTGAAGTTCAAGAACATCCGGAGTGCCAAGGTTCACCATCACTGATCTAAAAGATGGCTATGAGCCCTCCTCAGCCTGCTGCTTTAAAGGCAAGACTATTTGTGCATAAATCCTAGCATATCAATTCATACCACAAGCATGCACCAGGACAAAAGAGTGGGCATCGTCCCAGGAAGGCATGCAAAGTAAATTGCTCGGGTTGACTTGTTTGAGTAAGATAAGCTGCAAGGAATAAATATTTAGCTCCAGTCTTGCTATCTTGTCTCATCTTCGTATGGAGACAGCATATCATTTCTGATCCTCAACTAAATAATAGCCTCACATAGATTCATGTGTGTGTTTGTTCAATTGGAAGTCGATGCTTCTGACTTCATAAAATGCATTAAATGTGTCTCTCCTGCCAGAGTAAATCTATGTTTTACTACTTGCTAATCAGCACTTAGGGTATGTTGCATATGTTTACTGATAGTAGTTGAAGGCTATTTATACCCCTGTGGTAGCTTTACATGTGTCTTTTTTCCTGAAGAAGATAATGAAATATGGTGGGGCACTTTGAGTACTACAGTGCATCTGTTTTCTGAGCATGTCTGAGGCTTTGTGATTCGTTGTGTTTATTTTATTTTATGATGCTGCCCTATCTTTCTTTTCTGGCATTTTAGTTCTACTTCCTTCTTCCCAAGCTCCTTTAAAGTTTTTTGGATCCTTTTAATTACTATAGGAAATGGAGGAAAACATTCTTATTCAGCCAGTCTTCTATAATTTAATTTAATTTACTGTACATTTTTCTATAGGCGAGGTTTTTTAAGAATTTTGTGCTTCATTTTATTTCGAATTCTCTTACCAACAGCCCATAAAATTGAACAAAAAGTAGTCTACATTTACAAATAGGACTAACATCCATAGTAGCAGGCTTATTAAATGTATCAGAGAGTAAACAAAGCAAAAAGACAAAAAATCATTGTGACACTTTAAAGACTAAATACTGTATTTTAATGTTAGCTTTTGTGGATCAAATCCACTTCGTCAGATACATAACCAACACAGACTTTAACACGCCTACCACTTCAAAATGTTCATACTTATTAAACTTTAATTGCAGTGTTTTAAAATAAAATTTGATCAGGAGCAGTCTTGTATAATAATTAGCAATTGGGAGAAGTAAACAAATTTAAAAAAATTACGAAACTAATACATTAACAAATATTTGGGGCACTTTCAGCACTGAATCGTTAGATATAAACTTATAGAGCATTATTATGATAATGGAAGATCGTGCAGCCATGACATCCGAAGTCTTGCAACCTGGCTGGCTAAGGAATGAGAAAAGGAACAGTTTTTCTGAGTCCCCTCCTGTATTTGGCCACAATTTAAACTGTGTGTTGGCTCCTGAGATGGTGTAATGCCAGGGTATAGTTGAAGATGTGTCAGAACAACAAAGATACTTACCATATTGTGGAGCCATGACCTCTCCAATGCCACAGCACCTGGAACATTATATTATCCGCGCTTGGCAGATTAATGACTTATAATAGAGACTTCTGGTAACAGATGTGCTGTCCAGCTGTTGAGTCTTCCTCTCCACTGGGGGAATAGTTCTTTTACCATATCGTATAGGCTCTGAATTAATCTATGTGCTTTTTCGTTACAAGTTACCGAAACAGAATGGCTGACAGTGATGGCTAACCTTGGCACTCCAGGTGTTCTTGGACTTCAATTCCCAAAAGCCCTGATCAGTAGGAGTGCTGACTTGGGCTTCTGGTAATTGTAGTCCAAGAACACCTGAAGTGCCAAGGCTCACCATCACTGGATTAGAACATTATTTTTATTTGCAAACATATTTTTAAATCCTACTTTAATCCAGGGGTTCCCAACATTTTCAAGCCAGGGGCCGGGTCACGCTATCTCAGTCAGTTTAGAGGGCTGGACTGTCATTTTGCCCTGCCTGCACAATGGGGGTGGCCATTTTGTTTCTTGAATATCCTTGGAGGGGTGGGGGCCACATGAGCCACATGAAATGGCACGACGGTCATACCCGGCTCGCGGGCCTTAGGTTGGGAACCCCTGCTTTAATTCCAAAAAAATTCAAAGGGGAGAAAACCCAGACATCTAGATTTACTCAATGCTATCTCAAAATGAGATACATTATTTTGAGACCATCTGACAATTAAAATAGATGCATGGCTTTGTAGCCTACACTTTGTTTAAATTATGGACTAGTTGTCATTTTAAAGAGATTTAATCCTGCCTCATGCCACCCGTTAGGTGCCCAAATTAGACAGTGGTTGGCACTGAGACTTTGAGTTGAACACTGCCTCCGGCAGCATTTCCGCTGCAACAAATAGAGCGTTAGCCTCATTAAGAAGCAAAATAGAAAATGAGCTTCTCTTAATGGGCCGTGCATGCCACACCAGGTCTCTGTCAACTCTGTGGAAATGGCATGCTTGCTTGTGGGTCTTCAATAGTGCCTGGAAGCTTTGGGGTAAGAAGATATGGTATAGACAGAATTTGAACAGCCACTCAGGGTGAGAACATAAGAACTTGTTTAGGTACCTTATTATGGCAACAGACCCTGGAGCAGACAGACTCTTCTGGTGGTGTATGAGAACCCAAACTTGGATCACGGCTGAGCTATATGTAAAAGTCACCCTTGCTCGAAAGCCAGCCGTATCCAACTATAGGGCTTGGTGCTCATATGTTTACAGCCAAAGATGTCTGCGTCTGCAGACGTTTCCATGGTCATGTGGCAGGCGTGATTAGACACCGGAGTGCACTGAACGCTGTTTACCTTCCCACTGAAGTACCTATTTACCAACTTGAAGTTTCTTGCTTTAGAACTACTAGGTTGGCAGGAGCTGGGACAGAGGCGGGAGCTCACTCCTTTGCAGCACTTGGGTCTTGAACTGCTGACCTGCCCATCTTCCAGTCGCCAAGTTCATCTTAACCGCTAAGCCACCGCAGTCCCCTTGGGCTATATGTAGTTGTACCAAAGACACAAGTCCGGTTCTCTTTGTATTTAAAAAGTAAAGAAATTGGTTAGCGGAGGAAGATTAGGGTAATTTCAGAAAGTCAAGGAGAAAGTGGAAATGTAAAGTAAAGTAAAGTAAATAAGATACTTTTAAGAAAAGCAAAGTATTAAATTTTTCTGTTAAAATAATAAACAAATATGTAGCTCGAGAATATAATGCTTATTGATCCAAGGACACCGTATAGATATAACCTGAAACAATAAACACATGTAACAAAAACACTGGGAAAATATAAATAAAATAAAAATAGACCAAACCACCTATTAAAATGCCTGAGCAACTTTAAAAAGGGCATGTTGGTTTCAGGACATTCTTATTGTTTCTTTTTAATAGCATATTAGGACATACGTTAATTAAGATTCACCGGCTGAAATCTTGTTCCGCAGCTCCATCTGTACAGTGAAAATGGCAGCATTGCCATCTGCAGATAGCTATTGATTAAAAGACTTCAGTTTGTGATTTCGGGGTGCACATGACTCATACACAGTGTGGGGAAGACAGAGCTGAACAACAGCATTTAACCATTTTTTAAAGTTTCCTTTCAGGGCTGATAGGAGTAAGGGAGCATGACTTTTGGTACCCAAGGTATTTGTAAAGAACTACAAAGTCTTGATTTGTCTAGCCCAGTGGTTCCCAATGTGGGGCCCACACCCCACGTGGGGGGGGGGACACATCAATTCCCAGAAACCTAAATCAGTACATTGGCTGATCAGTGCTTTGGGGAATTGACTTAGGCCTCTGGGAATTGAAGTCCAAAAAACAAAAAGTTAGGAACACACTGCATCTAGACTCTTTTTGCTCAAACCAAGGCTTTGAGTGGCATTAAAATGATGGTACTGTATTGGGAACTTCGGCTTGGTGAAGACGTGAAGAAGATTGTTTTCCTTGACCCTGTGAATACCAAACTGCAATTGTCAATAAGGCAATGCAACTGGAATATGAGCTACTCAAGTGGCTCTAACAGGTATCTTTGGCACTGATGCTAATGTAATGGAAAGTGATTTCTGATTGTTTGGTTGAGTGCCATATACAGGTGAAAATCAAAAAATTAGAATATAGGGAAAATGTTCATTCAGTTCAGTAATGCAACTTAAAAGGTGAGACAAATATATGAGATAGACTCATTACATGCAAAGCGAAATAGTTCAAGCCTTACTTTGTTATAATATTGATGCTTATGGTTTACAGCTTATGAAAACCCCAACCCCCCAATCTCATGTACCCCACAATCATCACATAATCTCATGTACACTGTGCGTCATGATCATCACAATTATAACGAATTAAGGCATGACATCTCTCGCTTTTCATGTAGTGAGTCTATCTCATATATTTGTTTCACCTTTTAAGTGAAATGAATGGACATTTGCACGATATTCTAATTTTCTTAGTTTTACCTGTATAAGAACAGAACAATTTGGAGATTGCTCATTCATAGGGCCACCATAAGTCAGGGGTGACTTGACAGTAGAAAATTGTGAGAACCGTGTGTGCCAAAATAGTGGCCAGAGTTGCATGCAGTTTGGATAAAAACCGAAAGTGGTCTGTATGGCTGTTAGGTGGCTTAGTGGTTAAGACGCTGAACATGATGACTAGAAGGTCGGCAGGCCAGCAGTTCAAGACTCGAATACTACAGGATGGAATGAGCTCCCAGTTGCGTCCCAGCTCCTGCCAACCTAGCAGTTTGAAAGCAAGAAATTGCGAGTAGATATATAGGGACCACTTCGGTGAGAAGGTAAAACAGTGTTTCGGTGTTTCGTCATGTCTGCCACATGTCCGCGGAAATGGGCTCTTTGGCTATAAACAGATGAGTACTGGACCTAAGAGTCAGATACAGCTGGCTTTCGAGTACGGGCGACCTTTAAAAGCAGCTGCAGACAACAAATGCCTTGATCTAAACTGTTCAATTCATTCTTAGGAGGGCCATTGAAATTGTGGAGTCCGATGTGAAGAGCCAAACGATTTTTAAGCTGCTGCCTGGCTGTAAGTAACATTCCTCTACTCTCCCCCCCCCCCCCCCCCCGCAGGTCCTTGGCTGCTGTGCATTGCTGTCAGGTTTCATTAATTGTTTCCCTGACCCTGATTGGTAGCACTTCTTCTCAGGGACTTGTTTCAACCTTCCTGTGGGGAAGAAATGAGCATGCAGCTGGCTGGCACACACACACAAAGAGTATTTTTCCTGCAGACAGCCTAGTGAAGCAGACAACCCAGCCAAGTGAGGCTAC
The DNA here is from genome assembly GCA_035047305.1 of Bradypodion pumilum. Classification (NCBI taxonomy): domain Eukaryota; kingdom Metazoa; phylum Chordata; class Lepidosauria; order Squamata; family Chamaeleonidae; genus Bradypodion; species Bradypodion pumilum. Next base: position 14,349,108 of record JAWDJD010000008.1, read on the forward strand.
AGCTGTGCCCTCCCTGCCTATACTTTCTGGGGGTGGCTTTTATATCAGCTGCGTAGTGTCAATGCAGGTGTGAAAGAGCTGCGTGAATCTCTCAAACAGTGGGAAAGCCTGGCGCCTGTGCACCCTAAATAGATAGACATTAGTTTTTTGTCGACTGTGTCTCATTCATTCAGTTGCTGCAATGTGTCTGTTACACATAAGTCTGTGGCTCCCATTCTCTAGACTAGAGATCCGTGATTGCAAACCTTGGCACGTCAGATGTTCTTGGACTTCAATTCCCAAAAGCCCAAGCACCCTGTGAATCCACACGAATGGATTTACTGCAATTCATCCGGCCCGCGCTGCCCTCGTCGCTCCCGGAAGCAGAAGTAAAATGTGCCGTCCGGGTAAATCGCAGTAAATCCATTCGTGTGGATTCACAGGGTGCTTGAGCTTCTGGCAATTGAAGTCCAAGAACATCTGGAGTGCCAAGGTTCACCATCACGGCTAGAGATTATGAAAATTGAGGTCTTTGCATGAGCTGAGAGCCAATAACAGCAACCAGTCTTAAAGGGGGCAGTGCTTGGTAATCCTGGTGTGCCCCATTCTGACTTTTTACTGTTCACAGTTTTCTCAAATTTAACAGATTAGTTTCCTTCCATACATCGCCATTGGAGGTGAGTGGGAAAATCACCCAGATGGATTGTATATAAATTCAGAGGACAGTCTGGCCAGGTTATCCTGCTGTGGTAATAGAATAGAGCAGTGATGGCCAACCTTGGCACTCCAGATGTTCTTAAACTTCAATTCCCACAAGCCCTGATCAGCAGGTGTGTTGACTTGGGCTTCTGGGAATTGAAGTCCAAGAACACCTGGAGTGCCAAGGTTGGCTATCACTGGAACAGTACATATTGCCAGCGACTCAATGGCAATCGTCAGGCTGCAGTTAACGACTGTCAACACTTAGGACTGATGGGCTTGGGTGGCGAAGTCCAAAGGGAAGGGTGATGGTCCCCAAGTGGATAAAATCCCATTTGAATCCATCTTGATGGTAGGCAGCAGCTTCATCAGTCCTGGCCTGGGGCTGAGGAGGATTCTGTGTGCCAAAAGGACTCAGGATGAGAAAGTGAATCAAGGAACTGGATCAGTGGTATGGGGGTTGTGCTGCACTGCAGAAGGCAGGTGAAAGACATTATATTCTCAGGACAGTCTTCATGGCTGATGGCCATGAGGATAGCCAATATTCAGATATGGGTGCAGCACAAGAAGAATGCTTTTAAGTGCTTAGCAACTATACTGGAAAAAGCAGTGGCCGATCGTACACATGCTGATCAAACTGGGTGCCTCCTACAATGTACGGTCTCTCTTGACTGTGCGAATACACATTTTGTCAATATTCGGAACCGGATATGGCATTTGAAGAAGAAGAAGAAATTCAGAGGAAAGTGGCATATAAGTATAACAGAATGAATGCATGTGCCCAAGAATCTCATGGGAATATGGCTTTGTCTTTCATCTATGAAAGGTGAGCTAAGTGTATCCTCACTACATGCTGTCAGCCTTCGCCCCATAGTCCATGGTGAGAAATATTAGACGTTGCAGAACAATATCTAGAGAGCTACACTTTGGGCACTCCTGGTTTATATAATGCTCAGTGGGTTTTGGCTTTGGTTTAATGATATCTGCCAGTCCTTATTATGACTTTTCCCCTCCTCAGGCAAATCTCATTCTAAACCAGCCACAGATTCAGCAGTACCCAAACAAGTGGGGCTGCTCCACATATCTCGGGTGATCTCCGACGTGTACGGCGACCGAATGACAGCTGGTAACAGCGGCGGTGGCACTGACTCTTTCCCTTTGCAACAAAAGATCTTGGTGTGTTCTCTCTTGCTTCTGGCCAAGCAACGGAAAGCCAAAGAGGTGACCCTTGGAAAGGTACATATAAATAACTGTCCTTAGTTGTCTGGGGCATTTTGACATCTGCCAGAAGGTTTTGCTTTAATCATATTGACCTGTGTGCAGGTCAGTTATATGTGTGTGTGTGTCAGGATGTGTGAGTGAATCCTACCATGGGCTCATTTTAAAATGTTTCATTCTTCGTATAGAAATTGCAGTTCACAAAGAAATAGAATACAAGAACCTTCAGAGGCTTTGACACCATCTGTTTCTCTCTCTTGCCCTGTCCAGTCAAACGTCCTGTCCTCTTTATTTCATGTTTTTTTTAAAAAATGTCCTTGGGAATTAATGAGACCTGCTTGCCAAAAGGATAAGGTTTTGTGCATGAATTGAAGATAATAACTGCTTGATGCATACTCTTGTGTTTGGCACAATATGAGTGAAATGTCTCATGGCAGCCTCTCTCTCCCCTACCTGTCCTTTCCTTCTGTTTTCTAGAGCAGGGATCCCCAGCCACTGGGCCATGGGACTGGTGCCAGGCCACTGGGGGTGGTAGTGGTGCTAGGAGCCCCAGTAGCAGCCTTCTGCCCAGCAGGTGGGGGCTTGGGCTTCAGACGTAGCCGGGCTCCTCCACATTGCTTAACTGCGATGGGGTTCCACACACACACCTGTGCAGTGTGATGTCTCACTGTCCGAGTCGGGCGATGTGGCTGGTGGGCAAATGGGCCCCTCCTCCTGTGCAGTGTGCTTTCTTGTGCGCTTGTGCCACCCAGTCCCACTGCCCCCACATGCCAGTCCGTGGAAAGGTTGTTTGGCATGAAGCTGGTCCGTGGTGCATGAAAGGTTGGGAATCCTCTGTACTAGAGAACAGGTTGGGCTTGAAAACTAGAAGGTAGAGACAAGCTCTTCCTTTAGCTCTTATGTTTTGCAATTGGGGCTGGGGGCAAGGGTAGAAGCACGTGCTCTGGGTTACCTGACAACATTTTAACAAACTCTTCTCATTCCAGATTTACGCATGGAAAAGCCAGAGCTTGGGCAGTTAAGTCTTTTGAGGTTATGAGGATGGCGTAAATGCAAGCTCTGACTCTTTTGTGCTTAGACTTGTGGCGCTTTGTGTCTCTTTCCACTAGTGCTACCTCTACCCTTTTATGATCACTATAAAGCTGCAGGTGTATAGCAGCATGTCAGGAAGACCATCATTTAGTTACAGACTAACACTAACCCTAACCCTAACCCTGGATCTAGCAAGCTTGAAGTGACTTAGAGAAGAAGTTGAAAGGAGCACCATGCATTCTTGTTTGGGTCTCTTGCATTCTGTGATTTTTTATATGTTCCAAAACTATTTTCTTCTCTTAGCTGCATGAAGCCTACAGCAAAATTTGCCGGAAGCAGCAAGTGGGAGCTGTTGACCAGTCGGAGTGTCTCTCACTCTCAGCCCTCTTGGAATCCAGAGGGATTGTGGGGTTGAAGAAAGCTAAAGAAGCCCGGATGACTAAGGTGCTACAATAAGCAGCGTTTGTTATAATGGGGATTTGAATGTCCATGCTCCCCCCCCTCTCTGCTGGGTACTAATTTTATTGACCTTGGAAGAATAGAAGGCTAAGTCAACCTTGTTTTCTGTCAGCATCAAATGCACAATGTTTTGGCTGCAGTACAGCAATTTAACCATCTTCTTGTGCTGTATCTGATTCTGAATATTGGTGATCATCATGGCAATCAGCCATGAAGACTGTCCTGGGAGCAATATAATGCAGTGACCTTCCATTTGCCTTCCGCATGGCAGCATGACACCTGTACCACTGATTCAGTTCCGCAAGTCACTTTGGTCCTGAACCCTTTTGGCACACAAAGTCTTCACCAGCCCCTAGGCCAATATTGATGAGGCTGCTTCCCTCCATCAATATGGATCCAAGTGGCTATTTAATCCACTTGGGAACTTCACCACCCAAAGCCTTTAGTCTTCAAGGTTGTCAGGTTACTTAACCACCACCTGTTGATAGGTGTTGAGTCACTGGCAGTATGGTCTACCCCAGTGATGGCATACCTTTTAGAGACCAAGTGCCCGAACTGCAACCCAAAACCCACTTATTTATCACAAAGTGCCAACACAGCAACAGGGGAGGAAGGAAACGCTCCCATTAGGCTTCTAGGCATAGGGGCGGGGTGAAATGCTTCCATTGGACTGCTGGGCAGAGGGAGGGATGAACTTTTCCTGGGGAGACTGCACGGGTGCCCACAGATATGGCTCTTGAGTGCCATAGGTTCGCCACCACTGGTCTACTGTATTCCCATATTTCAGGGATCTACATCCTGTGGGCCAGATCCAGCCCATGGCACCAAATCATCCGGCTTTTGCTCCAGCTTTCTCCTCCTCAATCCTTGTCTCCTCCACTTGGCTTGGCTTGGCTTGTCCTTAATGGCACTATGTAGCAAGTCAGATGTTGTAAGGCTTACAACATCCGTCCTGTTACAGAGCGCTGTTAGGGACATGCCAAGAGGAGACAAGGATTGAGGCGGAGGAAGCGGCCGCAGGTGTGTTTCTTTCACCCATGCAACACAGCTCCTTTGGTGCAGTGGGAGACTTTTGGGGCATGTGGGGCTTGAGATGGCCATCGCCGCCACACCAGTCCAGCCCCTAAACAGTCTGAGTGAGCGTGACCCGGCCCCTGGGTTAAAAAGGTTGAGGACCCCTGCTATATATGCTCTATAAAAGTATTATAGAGTGTATATTTGGCTTTCACGGTATTGCTGGCTTTGGTGAATCGGAGGTCCTCTCTAATACACATTGCTTGCTAAAATCGTGTCATTTTTTGCCACACTTAGAAAAGTATGCTCATCTTTGGACTGAGTACTGTACCTTTGAAAAGATGAACTAGTATGTGTGTCATTATATTAATGACACAGGTCAGCAGTGACATTGTTTTGGAACAGTAGGTGTAGTTGACTGTGGTTATCGCATATTCTGCTGCTTCTTACTTGGCTGTAAAACATTTTTCTTACATTTTGCAGTTGGGGATTTTATTTTTTAAAGGACTAGACAAGAAGTGCAAAGACTTTGGGGTACCTGGGGGACTCTCCCATTTTCTCTCCATGACACGTTCATGCTTACTAAGCGGACATGACAGTGGAGATCGTGAAATACTGTAAATAGCTGCTGTAGCATTTTTGCTGTCTTTGCAAGATGCCTTGAATATGGGAACCGCCAGGAAGCATGACTGTTTAGAAAGCACCACCATTCACCCACAGGAGTTCCCATATTCTCTTCTGTCATTTAGATTTCAGTAGAGACCTGGAAAATGCCAATGTCCTACAGCAGCATTCCCCAAACTGTTCCGCAGAACACTGGTGGACTTCATTTCCCAGAAGTCAGTACAATACATTGGATAATCAGTGATTTGGAGCATTGACTTAGGCTTCTGGGAATTGAAGTCAAAAAACCAAAGATTGGGAAACACTGTCCTACAGTATGGCTTCAGGACTGTGCTTATATATATATATATTTTGGCAATGATCAATGCCTGCTAGTTACCTGGATAACACAACCTCTTTTCTTTCCAGATCTTCTTGAAGATAGAAGAGAAAGATGTTGAGCATGCTCTCAAAGATGGCGTCTTGGTTGGAAGCATCTTGGCCAAGGGACTTTAGAATTGTCACTCAGCCGACATCTTGTGCAAAATGTTTCTAAGATGGTATAATTTCTTACAAGATGCTCTTATCCTTCGTGAACATTTTTTGCCGAGCTGGTTGCGTGGAATATTATTGGAATATTTCTCTGTTGTTGGTTTTTAAAAGTATTCATGTTACAAAGGTGCTCTGCCTTTGTTCTCGAAAGTTTATTTCTCAACCGTACAATGTCCCAGGGAATGGTTAATAACTATTGGGAGAGTGAAGCCCAAGTTGGTTGTGATTAGAAGATCGGCTTTTACACTTCACCTAAATATCGACCCTATGAAACGCCCTTGCCTCCTTTTGGGTTCCCAGAAATGATTCCCCTGCCATCCCTTGGTGTCATCCTTTCCTCCGCTTTCTCCCAGCCCATGAAACATAGAAAGTGAACTGCTTGTGGCACTCTTGGGAACACTTTACCTGCCTGCCTGTCTTAAATGATGGAGATGAAAGAAGATGAAGCCTATCGCAACGGAGCCCCATTTGCGAAGACAAAACCATTAACGTCACCAGAGGAAATAAGAAGGCTACGGCTTCTTTCGTGAGCTGCTTTGATGTCTGGCTGTTTCCGTGAAGCAGATGTCATTCGTGCTAAAGCTTAAACATCTCAGGAGCTGCAGTGGAGCTTAATGGAAGAAACATACACAGACCCAAGGGCCGGGGACATCTTAACATTTATGAACTGTGGATGCAATCTTAGGACTGAAACCGGTTTTCTCTGGAGTGCAGAGATGCTCTGTTTTATTTCCTGCCATCTTTTCCTAAGAACTGAACTGGTTTCCTAGCTGGGTGTGAACTGAGAAATCTTACTGAGCATACAGTAATGACTTCTGAGTTGGAATCTACTCTTATGCATCCATGCAGTGCATGTATATTAATACGTTTTTCTCTCCCGGGATAATCCTGTTTGAAGTGCCATGTATTTTTTTACACGTTCTCTTCTTGGACTTGACTTTCTAGCTAAGGAAAATCATAGGGAAAGTTCTCCCATCTCTGGTGAATTTATAGTTCTGAAATATTAAAACTTGCCTGTGCCAGTGTTTTTAATAGTAGGAGTATTAACATACACCCGTTGCTTTTTTAAATTAATAGAATAAAATGGCCCCATGATTTTGATGTGTGGAGTGTGTGTTTATTTTTAGTTTGGCAGTTTGAACAGGTTGTTGTTTTTTGAGGGGGTGAGAGTGATACAACCCCCCTGCATAGGGGGAATCCTGGATTCTCTGGATGCATCCTGGTACTATCCCCTGCCCCCCATATGATTTAGTGGATGAGAAGGCAGCTGCTATTAATCTCTTGTCCATTAGAATAAAGAGCGCAATTATGTTTGAAGCATACATCTCCCACTGATTATAGTCCAATATCCACAGGGCTTGTTCTGTCTGCTGCCTTAGAAGTCACAGGGTACTTGAAATTGTATCTTTATTCCTCCTGCTGCTCTTGCTTGTTCTGGATTCGTGTGTATATTTAACATCTCTCACAGTTGCTGCTCCCTGACTTTGAAGTGGATGTGAGTGAGACAAAATCTTATGAGAATACGCCCTTTGTTTTGCCCTAATATATTTTTGTCATGTTTGTAGCCAAATTAAACAACCAAATATCTTCACAGTAAATTTTTTTTGAAGTGTTAGTGCAGGGGTGCCCAAACTATGGCCTGTGGGCCGGATCCGGCCCCAACGCCAATTCATCAGGCCCACACGGGCGCGTTTTACTTCCGCTTCTGGGAGTGACAAGGGCTTCGGGGGCTGGATCCAGCCCACAGGCCAAAGTGACTGGCCCCTTGAACCACATAACTGGCCCGTAGCCCAAAAAGTTTGGGCACCCCGTGTTAGTGTGTGCAAGTATATCAGGAGTAAACAAAGCAAAAAGACCAAAAAAAAGTTGTGGCACCCTAAAGGCCAATGGGTCCTCAACCTTTTAAAGCTGTGGGCTGGTTCACACCCCCTCGGACTGTTGGTGGGCTGGACCTGCCACCGCCACAAGCAGCGGGACCACCCTGAGCCCCCACCACTCCCACACACTGCTTCCCTTCCTACTAGCCTGGAGGAGCTGCATGGCGTGGGTGAAGGAGGAGTCCCTAATGGTGCTTCATAACAGCAGATGAACAGAGCAGATGTACTTCTCACCCGTGCTCAGCCAGAGTGCACCCCAGGAAAGATGGTCAGCCGCCTCTTCCTTGTCTCCTCGGCTTGGCTTTGCGTGTTCCTAACGGTGCTCCATAGCAGGGCGGATGTTGTAAAGCTTACGACATTCGCCCTGCTATGGAGCACCGTGAGGGACATGCAAAGCCAAGCGGGGGAGACAAAGATTGAGGCGGAAGTGGCGACTGGAGCAAGGGTGCGGGCCACATAAAATGGTGCCATGGGCCGGCTCCAGCTTGCGGGCTGAAGCTTGAAAAACCCTGCTAAAAACTAACTCAGGCTTTTTCAACCCCTTCAGGTCACGGGCTAACCACATCTCCTGGGCAGCTGATCGGGCCAGTCACATGGTTCCGCCTACCCGGAAGCGGAAGTAAAACCCACGCATGCGCAAAATGCATATAGCAGTGTTCTGCGCATGTGCAGAATGCAATTTTCCGGGTTTGGCGAAGATGTTGCAGGCCTGAATGAAATGGCTTCGGGGGCTGGGTTTGGCCCGCAGGCTGGAGGTTGAGAATGCCTGGACTAACTGCTGCACAGTATTTTAATTTTGGCTTTCATGGATCAGATGAGGTGGATTTGATCCACAAAAGCTAAACATCAAAATGCAGTAGTCTTTAAAGGTGCTACAATGTTTTTTTGTCTTTGTTTCCTCTTGGATCTCTTCCATTTCACCCACATTGTCCCCTGATCTTTCATACTGCCTTATACCCTAGTCCAAGGGTCAGCAAACTTGGCTCTGCAGATGTTCTTGGACTTCAGTTCCCAGAAGCCGTAATCGGCACATGTGCCGACTTGGACTTCTGGTAATTGAAGTCCAAGAACACCTGGAGAGCCGAGTTTGCTGGGTCCATAAAAGCTTGCTTTAAACTGAGTGGCCAAGGCAAGAGATAGGATATGCGTTCTGGCAGGTCAGAGTAGTTTTAGCAACCTTTTCAAATAGCAGAACGGGACTACCTGACCCATCTGCAGCCCTGATGGCTGACTCCTGTAAAGTGTTCAAATCCACGACAACATTAAGAGAAACCAGCCTGGCGATAAAAAATGTAGGGATTTATATATTCCTGCTCCCTAGCTTAGTTAACTCTTGCAATGCCTCTGTAAAATAGACAATTGTTTGAGCCTATTACTACAGAAGTATATTACTTTTATGTTGTTACTTCCACTTTTTCTTCCTCCCCGGGCTTTCAGAGTGGTTCTTTTTTTCACAGGGCTTGGAGAGAAGTACATTTTGACTTTGAACTCTTTTCAACACGAGCAAGCCACACTATTGATAACAAGCCGGCTTTCAAAGAGTTAAAAGACTAGGGCTGCCACAACTAATAGAAAGCAGATTTCGGGAAGGATCAAGAGCAGATGGGCAGCTGGATTTTAAATCAAATTTTGTGGCTTCTGGGACCTTGAAGCCGAACTAGTACTCAGTACAGCATGACTTATATTGTTAATCCGGGGTGGGGGTGGGTGGTGATGTCTAACAAGAAGGGGGGAAAGCAATTAAAAATCGTTACACTTCCAAATAATTTCATCTTTTAAACCTATTCAGGTGTACAGGGAAAGATGAGTATGTGAAAGCACCTAAATTTGCACAAATATGGGGAAGAGACTATATAATAGTGTTTACCAACCGTTGGTTCTTGGACTTCAGTTCCCAAAAGCCTAAGCCAGGACACTGGCTGATCAGTGCTTTTGGGAAGTCCAAGGAGCAAAAGTTGGGAAACGATCATAGGGAAGGCAAAAAGTAGCTCATAGAGCAGGGGTGCCCAAACTACGGCCTGGGGGCCAGATCCAGCCCCGATGCCATTTGATCCGGTCCACGAAGCCCTCGTCACTCCTGGAAGCGGAAGTAAAACGCGCCCATATGGGCGCGTTTTACTTCCGCTTCCAGGAGTGACGAGGGCTTCGTGGACCGGATCAAATGGCATCGGGGCTGGATCTGGCCCCCAGGCCATAGTGAAGGCTCCTTGAACCATGCGACCGGCCCACGACCCAAAAGGTTTGGGCACCCCTGGCATAGAGTAATTGAAAGACTAAGTACTGTGCCCTTCACACTTTTGCTATCCTTCGCACTTACTCTATTTTCTAATATTTTTCCTAAGAGACACCTATATACAGTACAGTAAAACCCCTACTAACAAAAAAAAGTCCGTTCTGTAGGCTTTTGCTTAAATCGTTTTTTTATGTAATTCGAAGCAAACCCATAGGAAAAATGAAAAATTTATGTAAATCAAAGCAAACCCATAGGGGAATGAATTTTTACGTAACTCGAGGCCAACCCATAGGAAAAAGAATTTATGTAACTCGTAACAAACCCATAGGAAATCGGGACATGTTGTTAGCACAAAATCATGTAAGTCGAATTTTATGTAACCCGGGGGAATTGTAAGTTGGGTTTTACTGTACTTGCTTTTCTTATTTGTCCCTGCCTTTAGCTTTTCAAATTAAAAAGTCAAGATGTATGAGCAAAGGAGGTAGGCAAAGGGAAGCCCAGCAAGTTTCCCATCAGGGATGGTGGAATGGCTTTGTTTCCTAATACAGCCTGCTAAAATGAATGGCTGCTGTTACTGGTTGTGGGGTGGGTAGCGATTATTACAAAGGCAGTCCTTCAGAATATGGTGGAATAAGGCCTGGAAGTTTGCTTTTCATAGTAATGTGGAGTAATTTGGCTAAAACGTCTACGCCTTCCTTAGGCCAGTGATGGCAAACCTTTTAGAGACTGAGTGCCCAAATTCAATGGGCTGCTGTCTGCATTGAGCTCCGTTGCAGCAGTTATGTTTGGGACCGTTTCTGTCTTATCCCAACTCCCTTTGTTCGTGCTATTTCTTAAATCATTGATTACTCTTAGTCTCCACTTGATCCTTTCTGAAACACAAGAGGCAATTAGTTTAGTCAATTGTTAATCAAGTTGGACAGGGTCTAGTATTTCACATGCTAGAAAACCATCCCACGGTGATGAGTGTAACGGGACATTTATGTAATATCTTCTGAGATAAAGGTGGTACCTGGTCTCTCTTTTGCCATCCTGGTACATCAAAACTGCAATTTAGAAAAAAGTGGGAAGGAAGAGCTAGTTTCTAATTCTTAAGACAATGTGGTTTCGTTGGAAAGGGACAATTTGTAAGAATCACTTCAACACAATACTAGTTTGTGGAAGGTTGTCCATGATTCTTCCGTTGATGCATTTGATTGACTTTACATAGATTTAACATTGATGGAAGTGTTGCACAACCCCATTGCGTTGGGTCTTCCGACGTCAAGAGTCAGATTCGTAATTTCCTCTTCCTGCAAGAATGGGGATTGCTGCAAACATTTGATTAGGGCCCTACCGTTTGCCCTAACTAGATGGCCTTCCTGCCTCTATTTACTTGCAGCCTGGAAAGAAGGAAGCAAGAAGGATCTTCCTCTTTTCACTTTCCAAGCTTTAATTGGGTTCTGAATCATGTCAACTTGCTTTGATCTCTCAACTGGTTCCCACGCAAACTCAAAAAAAAAAGGGGGGCCTCATTGGCAGTTTCTAATGAGCAAGCCGTTGGCTTTCTCTTGTCCCATCTTCTCTGTGTAATGAAGCAGTGGAAGGAAAACTTGCTCAGATACAGTATACCACTTGGCTATAAGGCCAATGTTCCTGTTGCCTCAAAGTTTGGAGGAACACAGCTATCTTGTCACGAGGCAGTTGAACAAAGTGAAGTTGTTCTGAATTCCTCCCTTTATTTACAGATGCTACAAATGATAACACATGCAAAATCATGGTGCTTTATTCAAAGGGGAGAAGTCTCAATTTGTTTACCAATTACTTGGATCTGAGTTTCTATTAATTCTGGACTAGCTCAAACTGTAGGATTAACAAGTTTCTGATACATTTCACTTGCTGGATATGATGTGTTAAAAGTACTGTCTTGCATTCCTGTTTTATAAAAATTGAAGTATGACAATAAACCGTAGGTTATAACACTGAGGGGCCATTCAACAATTACGTGATCCATTTTTGGGGGAAATTGACTCCCTTCCCCCCATGTAATCCGACTAATTTTCGCTTTGGAAACCCACCCCACCCCGCTTTAAAATTACATAATCCAGAGATTTTGTATCGAACCTCTAATTTTTGGAGCTTTTCACTATTGGTGAGATAGAAATAGACTGCACAAGCAATTCAATAATCTCAAATCAGATCAAAATTCCCAGAGATCATTTTTAAACCTAAAAAAGCGCCATGTTTTGAAACCACAACAGCTCCAAATGGATTATGTAATCTTTGACCTGATCCCCCCAACCCCATGTAATTTTCCGTAATTCAGATGGCAGACCCCCTCCCCCCCTTGAGGATCAAAATGGCCCCTGAGTCGCCTATTGAACATTTGTTTCGTGTGTGACTGCAGTGGCTCAAGTGGTTAAGATGCTGAACTCGCTGATTGGAAGGTTGGAATTCGATCCCCAGGTACTGCATGACTGATTGAGCGCCCATCTTTGTCCCAGCTCCTGCCAACATAGCAGTTTGAAAACAAGAAATTGCAAGTAGATAAATAGGTACCGCTTCGGTGGGAAGGTAACAGTGTTCCGTGCTCTGGTGTTGAGGCTTGCCTGCCACATGTCTGCGTAAACGCCTGCAGATGCAGACAGCGCTGGCTCTTTGGCTATAAACAGAGATGAACACTGAACCCTAGAGTCGGATACAACTAGCTTTCGAGCAACTAGCTTTCGAGTAATTTTTTCATTTTCCTACCATCCATATTTATATTTTTAAGTGTTGAATTTGTATTTTTATAAACAAAAAAAAGTTTGAATATAGCTGTAAGCAGCTGAACTTTAAATCTCCATTATTATTGGCTTCATTAGTGCTAACAGAAATCACATTAATTTGGTTACCCAAGAAGCTTTAGATGTTGCTGAAAGATGCCCAAGTTTTAGCCAGCCTCCTGCTGGAGTGGCTGCTGAAATGTTCTGTTACCTACCCTTCATACTTAAATGCAGATTTAACTCATACTTATGAGCTAATAGAGGGAGGTAAAGGTTTCCCTTGCTCAAAAGCCAGTCATATCCGACTTTAGGGTTCAGTGCTCATCTCTGTTTCAAAGCCAAAGAGCCAGCGCTGTCTGCTTCTGCAGACGTTTCTGTGGTCATGTGGCAGTCATGACTAGACACCAGAGCACACAGAGTGCTGTTACATTCCCACCAAAGTGGTCCCCATTTATCTACTTGCAATTTCTTGCTTTCAAACTGCTAGGTTGGCTGGAGCTGGGTCCGAGAAGGGTGCTCACTCCGTTCAGGACTACTCTGATCTTGACTTGCCAACCTACCAGCCATCAAGCTCAGCATCTTAACCGCTAAGCCACCATGGCCCTACAATACAAGATATCAAATACAGAAAGAAAAGAGTTCAATTTGTTCGAGACTTCAATAATAATTATGTGCTGCCACAAGCCAATTCTGTCTTATAGTGACCTTTTTATGTGGATTTCTAGGGGAAGAATACTCAGAAGTGATTTACCTTTCCCTTCTTCTGGGAGAGCTCTGAGACTAGAGCTTATGCAAGGCCACACAAGTTGGTTCTCCTCTCAGGAGCATACCCGTCAAGCGCAGCTCTGGAAAATACGGGACTTGCGCAGAACCCTTCTGCACATGCACAGAAGGGTTCTGCGCATACGCGCATGCACAGTAACTACTTTCCCCACCGGTCAAATTACAAGATGGCGGCGGCAAAGAGGAAGCAGCGCGGAAATACGGGAAATCCCGGCCAATCCGGGATACTTGACAGGTATGCTCAGGAGGCACACTGGGGAATTGAACTCCCAACCTCTAGTTCGGGGATTCTCAAACTGCGGCCCATGGGTCGGATGCGGCCCTCAGCACCATTTCATGTGCCCCCCCACCGCCTCCACCACACCAGGAAGTGCCATGTGGTGGAGAAAGGGCAAAATGGCTGTCCGGCCCCTGAAGCTGTCTGAGGGAGCGTGACACAGCCCCTGGCTTTAAAAGGTTGAGAACGCCTGGTCTAGCTCTACAGACAGGCTCCTAAACTCTGAGCTATCCAAGCAGGCCAAAAAACATTTAGTCCACAAAAAGCCGTCTGATTACTAAAAGCTCAGACGAAAAGTGGGTGGTGTCCCACTTCCAACAAAATATTGAAGGGTGTGGCTGTATAAGGCTTATATTACATTTTTCTGCAGTGTGTACATCCAATTCCTGCAAAATCCATGAGATCCTAACTTAAATTTATTCTAGGCCTTCAGCCATTTCTGCAGCAACAGGATGTACACTACAGGACGCTCCCTGATCGCTTAACCAAAGGCACGTTAATAATTTTGTGGGTTGAAGAAACCATTTTAGGCATTATTTTTAACACCATGACTTTAAGTACTGTGTTGTGTGAGCCTTTTGTGCTTATTTTTATTTTTCCAAAATACACATGGTCACCATCAAAGCAGCGACAAAAATAACTCATCGTAGTAACCTGAGAACGGTTTTAGCGAATGTGCTGTATATTATGACAATGTGTCACTTTTTAAATATCTGCAGACTAGTAATAAAAAGAGGCATAAATGATTCAATATACAGTAAAACCCCTACTTACGCAAAAAAAGTCCGTTCCGTAGGCTTTTGCTTAAATCGGTTTTTTTATGAAACTCGAAGCAACCCCATAGAAAAAAATATTTTTGCATGTAACTTGAAGCAACCCCATAGGAAAAATGAAATATTTATGTAAATAAAAGCAAACCCATAGGGAAATGAATTTTTACATAACTCGAAGCAAACCCTTAGGAAAAAAAGATTTTTTTAAATGTAACTCGAAGCAAACCCATAGGAAATCGTGTTACGTAAATTTATGTAAATCGGGTAAAAGGTAAAGGTAAAAGTTTCCCTTGCTCGAAAGCCAGTCGTATCCGTGCGCTCCAGTGTCTAGTCATGCCTGCCACATGACCCCGGAAATATCTGTAGAAGTAGACACCACTGGCTCTTCGGCTTTGAAACAGAGTTGAGCACTGAACCCTAGAGTCAGAGTAAATCGGGACATTTATGTAAATCGGGACATGGTTTTAGCACAAAATCATTATGTAAGTCGAATTTTATGTAACTCGGGGCATTTGTAAGTCGGGGTTTTACTGTGACTTTGTACTGTATAATGCTTTGTAAACCTAGGGGTAAATAGCTTAGTTTTGAATGCCTTCTTTGAACCTGATGTGGAACAGGCGGGCATCAAAGTGTTGCCCTGTTTTAAGTGAATGTGAACTTGATATAAAATAACTGAATGGATGATTTTGCTGCAGCCATCTTCTGAAAGTAGAACAGTAAGTCTGCCTAGTAAGATATGTGCCTGTTTGTGCGTGGCCTGTCTGTTGCTGCCCTCAATTAGCGTATGTAACTAAATTAGCTTGCTGTCTTTAAGAATTGTGGCAAATGCTGCCTTTCGACAGTGCAAAGAATGGGGAGAGATGCCATCTTGCCCTGTGCTGCAAATTTTCCAAATTTAAGACATGTGCTTAGTTCAAAAGCACTATCTAAACTTGACATGTTAGAGCACAGGTTCCCAACCTAAGGCCTGTGGGCCAGATCTGTCCCACAGCACCATTTAATGTGGCCCCCCACCCCCTCCAAGGGTATTTGAGAAACAAAATGGCTGCCCTTTGAAGCTGTTGAGACAAAATGGCAGTCCCATCGTGCAGGCAGGGCAGAATGGCCATCTGGCCCTTGAAGCTGATTGAGAAAGCATGACCTGGCCCCCGGCTTGAAAAGGTTGGGAACCCCTGTATTAGAGCTTTATTGTTACCTCCACCCCTATGAATTAATCTCTGCCTTCTAGAATGAACCAGAACTTGGAAAAGCTGCCAATTTGTCCTTTTCCAATTTGTCTTCTTCCGTGTCGAAGGCAGACATGAAACTGCCAAAATGAAGGCACCTTTTGGTGAGTTCATTCTGCAGTTATTTTCGCCTGGCCCAGTCTGAGAAAGATTAGGCAGCAACACAAGACTTCCATTACTAGGATACACCCTATTGTGGTTCAAAAATACCACAATCTTTGAGGAGGCTCTTACTCCCAGGTTAAAATCAAGAGGGGAAATTTCAGAACATCTGTGAATTCTGTAGAAACAGCAAAAAATGCCAAAACCGTAATGTATAAAGAAATAACAAACCATCTCTTAAAAATCCATGGGACCCCAGAAAAGTCTACCCCTGATTGTTGGGTCATTGGATTACTTGGCAGTCATTTAACAGGCTATGGCAGGGATTCTCAACCTGTGGTCTGTGGGCCGGATGTGGCCCACGGTGCCATTTCATGTGGCCCCCTGCCACCTCCACCAAACTCGGAAATGCCATGTGGTGGAGGAAGGGCAAAATGGCCGTCCACACCCCAAAGCAGTCTGAGGGAGTGTGACCTGGCCTCCAGCTTTAAAAAGTTGAGTTCTCCTGGTCTATGGAGTAACGCTTGCGAAACCGAGGTGAACTTTAAAAAAATGGGGGTTTCACACTGACATGGCCCTTTGCCAAAGTGGAGAAGGTCGAGCAACTTCACACCTATTTTGGTGTACTCTGCACCCCTCAATATGTACCATGGAAGACTTGGTGTTAGCTGTTCCAAATGTTCTTGCTGTTATCCATTGTTGGGTGCAAAATAACGATATGTTTATCACTTGTACCTAGAGATGTAAAATTTCCGGAAATGTTGAAGCTCAGAAAAAATCTGTTTTTTTTTTTGTGGGTGGTGGTGGTGGTGTTGGTTGGGGGGTTGGGGGGGGAACGGAAATTTTCGGAAAAATTGAAAATAATCTGATACCATACATATTTTTTTAGAAATGATTTATAAAATATTTGAACCCGGCCTTATCTTAAAACATTTTATTCATCATGTTAAAATAAAACATTTCATAATATATATTTTAGGGACTGCAGTGGCTCAGGTGGCTAAGACGCTGACTGGGAAGCGGAAGGTCAGCAGTTCAATTCCCGAGTACTGCAGGACAGAAATGAGCTCCCGTCTTCATCCCAGCTCCTGCCAACCTAGCAGTTCCAAAGCAAGAAATTGCAAGTAGATAAATAGGGACCACTTCGGTGGGAAGCTAACGGCGTTCCGTGCGCTCCGGTGTCTAGTCATGCCTGCCACATGACCACGGAAACGTCTGCAGAAGCAGACAACGCTGGCTTAGAAACAGAGATGAGCACTGCACCCTATAGTCGCATACAACTGGCTTTCGAGCAAGAGAAACCTTTACCTTTACTTTGATATATATTTTAGATTTTTCAATTTTTCAGAAAAAAAACCCAAAAAAGGCTTAAGAAAAAAAAAACGGGAAAAAACCGCCCCCTCCACCCCCCCGAATTTTTCCAGGTTTTTTTTCCGGGCCTTCACATCTCTACTTGTACCGGGGTGCTTCTGATACAAAGTAAGAAAGCAAGACTGATACAAAGAAACCAAGATTGTGAAGATAATAGCACCTTCTGGGAGAATAATAATAATAATAATAATAATAATAATAATAATAATAATAATAATAATAATAATAATAATAATAATAATAATAATAATAATAATAATAATAATAATAATAATAATAATAATAATTTGTTACCTGTCAACAGAGTCAGTGTGGTTAGATGTCTGGACTTGTTGAACCATGAAACTCTATAGGTCACTCTTGTAGGCTCTTTCTCAGTCGGACCTTCCTCAGATGAGTGTTGTAAGAAAAAATAGAGAGAGGAAACGTCTTGCTTGCTGTCTTAAGCTTACTGGATGAATAGGTAAAGGTAAAAATCTCCCTTGCTCGAAAGCCAGTCAGGTCCGACTCTAGGGGACGGTCCTAATCTACATTTACAGCCAAAGAGCCAACGCTTGTCTGTGTCTGCAGATGTTTCCATGGACATGTAGCAGGTATGACTAGACGTCGGAATGCACAGAATGCTATTACCTTTCCTTTCCTAAGCAGCACCTGTTTATCTACTTGCAATTTCTTGCTTTCGAATTGCTAGAATGGCAGGAGCTGGGACAGATAATGGGCGCTCACTCCATTGCGTAGTACTTGGGTCTCGAACTGCTGACCTGCCAATCTTCCAGTTGTCAAACCCAGTGTTTTAAGCATTAAGCCACTGCGGTCCTTACTAGATGAATGGCAGAATGCAAATGTAAACAATATACTTCCTAGGGAACCTTTTTTTGGGACCAGCCAAAGAATCTTTGGATGATCACTGAGAATCCTCTCAGCCAGCATAAGAGCTGGTTCTTCAGAATAAACCATAGGCTGCAAAAGATGAAAAGCTATTCTTTAGGCAAGCTGATCAACATTACGGATTCTTTTCTACTGCAGATTCCTAAGAACCACTGGGTTCCTAGAAGCACTGTATGAAGTGATTCATAATTAGTCGCTGTTTTGTCTGAGGAAGGGTGCTGAGTAACTCAAAAAAATTGCATAGTCTCAAAACTTTGATTCAGTTAACTAGATGGGAAGATTTTTTTTCCCCTGGATAAGCTGGAGCAGGAAATGTCAAGGAAGAGCAAAAATAAATAAATACAGTACTGAAGTATTTCACAAGGGTAACAGTCTCCTGTATAGGTTTCAAAAAATGCAAAGACAAAGGGCAATTTTAAGCATGGAAATTAATTCCGTTATGGCCACAGCATCCAGTGAACAAATGACATGTGTGAAAACAGCCCTTCTGGAAGAGTGCCTATATCATGTTGGATACAATACAGTACAGGTATTACACAAGAGCCAGCATAGAGTAGTTGGACTCAGGAAACCTGGATTCAAGTCAAAGCCTAACCATGGAAGCTCACTGGGGGATGGCATAAATAAACCATTCGTTGAACATCTCATGTATCTTTAAAACCCTACTGGGGTCCATACCTGTCAAGTTTTGGATTTGGAAATAAGGGAAATTTCCTGGCAAATAAGGGACACTTGACAGCTATGCTTATCGTGTGCTGCCTTCCAATGGTGGCAATAGGGCTTTGCAGTCTAATTAATAAGGGATGACGGCGGGAAAGAGGGTAAAATAATGGGTTTTCCTGGCCAATAAGGGATACTTGGCAGTTATGCTGGGGTCACCATAGGTTAGTATCAACACGATAACACAATCTTTCCCACCAAAGCCAGGAAATAAATTAAAGGTCAAATCAACCAAATTATCCATGTTTGGTATTCAGAAGCAGTGAAGAGACAGAAAGGGTCCATGTGTCATGAATCCATTTTCACAAACCGGCTAAGGTTTGTTAACCAGCAACAAACCATAGTTAGAACCCATGATTTACCGACTGATTTGCGTAAACACTCACGTTTTGTTATGTTTGTAACCCCGAAAAGTTCCTGGCTTGTTTCCTGAGCTGCCTACCCTGAAACACAAGTTGACAAAAGGGGGCAGGAGAAAAAACTGACCAGAAGGAGGATAATCAGCAAGAAAATTAATGGCCAAAGCAACAAACCATGATTCAAATAAACCATAATTTAATGTGACATGTAAATGTGACTGCAGAGTTTTAAAACCTGTTTGAATCTTTCCTCTGCTGTTAACTCACTATTTGTTGTGGAGGTTAGATTGTTCGACGGGGACTTGGGAAATCTGGCTTGCAGCTGCCACTGAGCCATGAGATTTGGTGGATCTTGGGTCGGTCACTCCCTTACATCCTGATGTACTTTCAGAGTTGTTTTCAGAACAAAGTGAGGAAGAGGAGCAGGCATGTTGCCTTTTGCTTGGTAAAGGTAAAGGTAAAGGTTTCCCTTGCTCGAAAGCCAGTAGTATCCAACTCTAGGGTGCAGTGCTCATCTCTGTTTCAAAGCCAAAGAGCCAGCGCTGTCTGCTTCTGTAGACATTTCTGTGGTCATGTGGCAGGCATGACTAGACACGGAACGCTGTTTCCTTCCCACCGAAGTGGTTCCTATTTATCTACTTGCAATTTCTTGCTTTCGAACTGCTAGGTTGGCAGGAGCTAGTTTAGAGGAAAGATAAAAAATTAAAATAGAAATATTTTTGCCTGGTGGCACAGTGGTTAAACTGCTGTACTGCAACCAAAAGGTTGTGAATTCAATCCTGATGGGAGACAAGGTTGACTCAGCCTTCCATCCTTCCAAGGTTGGTAAAATGTTAATGGTCATCCAGCATGTTGGGGGCAAAATGCTAATTAACTTGTGAACCACCCAGAGAATGTACGAAGTGCTATGGGGTGGTATATAAGTGTGATTGCTTTGCTTTTAATAGTGTTAGAAAATAGCTCATATAAAAATACACTAGGCAAATGCAATAAAAAAAACCAGTTATACAATAAACTGTAACAGAATAAAATGCTACACATACAAAGAAGCCTTAAGCAAACCATGTGCTTCTTGTTCACTCACTTAACCCCTCATCTGAAATAGAGGGATAATGCTGAATGGTCTTGCAGGTTTTTCAGTAGGATTATAAGATAATATACATGAAGCAGAGCAAACACGCTAAGCTCTATATAAATGCTGAGTATTAACAGTTAAGTATACAGTAATCAAACACTGTGTTTGTGTGCATGCCATTAACCAGCCCTGGGTTGTGGTTCTCTATTCAGAGATTAGATGAGGTGTAATGCTCAATTGTGCAACAGCCTACAGCTTGTATACTAGGCTGTCATACAGCAATGTCCCTTATGTATAATAAAGCCATCTGTAAGCACTCCAGCTATGTGCATGTAAAATACAAGCAGAATTATTAGGGCTGAAATGAACTGGGACAGCGGAGGGGGGGAGGAATTCCCTTCTGCATGTCTTCTAAGGAATATTTGCATCGTGATTCTCCTGACTGTCATAGTTAAAAAAGACATCACTCGTAACTGAAAATTGTTGAAGTGCAGAGACAATACAAATGTGGAGTGGCAAACGTGCCATTCCCCCAGCATCTCTGACTAGCAGTTCGGCTGATGTGGCCATACAAGGCATTTTGGGCTAGTTGGCTTTTAGCATACCTTTGTACAGCAAGCTCTAAGCTTGTAACATATAGTTGATAAGTGAACAGGCTAATCATAGGAAAAAACCCTTTGATTAAGAAGAGGTCCCCATTTAACTGGGCAATTGTTTTAACATAAGTAATGGGCACACTTGTGTTAAGACATCTCGGCCCCCCCCCACTCTTTTCTCTTATCCAGGGATGGGTCTGGGGAGATAATAATAACAATAATTTAATGTCAGAGATTACTCTGGGTTGAAAGGATTTTTAGGGGACACCCGAATAAGGCTCCTTTCATGTCCCCAAGTGCAGCTCCCAGGTATTGAAACCTGACCTTCCAGTCTCCAGCTCAGCATTTAACCACTAAGCCACTGGAGGAGCTGTGTCTGGTGGAACCTTTTTGATGTGCCACGTGCTATATTGTGTTTGCATAATGTAATATTAAAATAGGTTTGTTTTTCTTTTTTTTCTTTTTGGCTCAAAACTATTTTTTACTTCATAAAAAAAAGAGAGAGCGATCTGCCCAATTCATGAAGTTAAAATTCTGAAAAACAATTGAAATTTGATTGAACATGGAAATATTTGTAAGAATATACATATTCTTTTAAAATAATGCTGGAATAATCTGAGAACCCAGCATGTATAGTGGTTAGAGTGCTAGACTAACAGCCCTAAATTCTAATTGTCACTCAGCCATGAAACTCAATGAGGGAGGTTGGGCCAAGTAGTGTACTCACACCTGGTCTACCTCCAGTGGTGGGCTCCAAAAAAATTTACTACCACACTGTGGGCGTGACCTACTTTGTGGGCATGACCTACTCTGTGGACATGACTGGGTGGGCGATTTGGTCATGACTCCCTCATAGGGTTGTTGTGAAGATAAAGCATGAAGGAGGGGAACCATGTATACCACCTTGAAGAAATGACCACCAGGAGAATAACAAGTAAATAAAAATATGAATGATCCTGTCGCGATTAATTTATATTTACAAGATGATCAGACTGGAAATAAAACAATAGAAAGAAATAAAAAAGACTTGGCTATTATAATGGGTAACAGCTATGAGATTGCTTATTGTTAAAACATGAAAAATATTTTGCAAATTTGACTTGGTTGATTGGTATAGAATTATGGAACATGGCAATAAATGACAGATTGACGTGTGATTTAAAATTAATGAAAGAAATTACAAAAAAAAGTTTTGGGGATTGTTTATTGAGTATGCATTAGTCAAATCGAAAGGAGTGGAACTGAGACAAGAATATGCAGCTTATATGGGTTGAAATATATAGTGTGCCATTGGTGGTGGCTGCACTTATTAATGTAATTGTGTAATAGGGGCTGCGGTGGCTCAATGGTTAAGAAGCTTGCCTTGTTAGCTGGAAGGCTGGCAAGTTGGCAGCTCGAGACCTGGGTACTGCATGATGGATTGAGCACCCGTCTCTGTCCCAGCTCTTGGGGACATGAAAGGAGCCTCATTTGGGCGTTCCCTGAGCGGAGTTTCTTCTGCAAAAATCCTTTCAACCCAGAATATTTTCTGACATGAAATTATATATTATTATTGTGTAATGCATTCTTTAAAATTGCTTTTATTATACTTGTTTTTAGTTGTATGAATAATATGTTTGTTTATATTTTGCATTTTATTGTGTTTTTAAAGAGATGATGATCAGACTGGACATTCTTTCCCACAAGAAGTGGGGAAGATCCAAATTTAGTTTTACTTAGATTAAGACCAGATGGGACGTAGAAGTCCCACTTATTCAAGTACGGCTGTATCAGGATCCAACCTAATGATCCTTCAAGAGGACATTATATCTATCTATCTATCTATCTATCTATCTATCTATCTATCTATCTATCTATCTATCTATCTATCTAGATAGATAGATAGATAGATTGATAGATAGAAAGAGAGATATCTATATATCTATATCTATATCTATAGATATAGATATAAATACACACACACACATGCTGGACACTCATTTTAAAGGTTTGAACATTAGCCAGGGATTTCTGGGTTATTGTTGTTCAGTCCCATAGTTGATTCTGACCCTTTATGACCCCATGGACCATTGCACACCAGGCACCCCTACCCTCCACCACCGTTCTCAACCCGCTCAACTCTGTGCCCATTGCATCAAAAATACCATCTAGCCATCTCATTTTCTTCTTCTTTTGCCCTCAACCTTTCCCATCATCAAGGCCTTCTCAAGTGAATCCTCTCTTCTCATTTGATGTCCAAAGTACTTTAGCTTCATCTATTTGACCTTCCAAGGAGCAGTCAGAGTTGATTTCTTCTAAGATCGACCTGTTTGTTCTGGGATATTATCAAGTTTAAAAATGCAACAAATTACATTCACTTTGCAGAACAGACTCAAAAGTGTGGGGAGGAGGGAGGCAGGAATGTCTATCAGGACAATTGATCCCTAGCTGTGCCTACCCCATAAAGCTTCCTCAATTAACCCATTAGGAGAATTGTAATGTCAAAATGTTTATTTCAGAAACCTAACTCCACAAACTGACTTCCACCAGAGATTTTCTTTCTGCTGTAACACTTTTTTTAATTACTGGTTGTAAACAACTCATGGATTTCCATGTCCAATGAAATTCCCCCAGCCACTCTGGGTCTCCATATCAAATATGTATAAATAATGTATACCATGATATCCACCCTTATGTCTGATGAAGTGGACTTGGTCCACAAAAGCTAACATTAAAATACAGGAGTTAGTCTTTAAGGTGCCGCAGCTTTTTTTTTAGTCTTTTTGTTTTGTTTACTCTCTGATATTCAAGAGGGATTTGGACCATAACGACTGTCAAGATCAGGGGTGCCCAAACCTTTTGGGATGCAGGCCGGTCACGCGATTCAGGGGGCCGGTCACATTGGCCCACAGGCCGGATCCAGCCCCTGACCAGTGGTGGGCATCAGCAGGTTCACATTCGTTCGCCAGAACCAGTAGTAGAAATTCTGGCTGGCCCCGCCAATAAAGTAGTCCTAATTCGGGTGCAACGCAGGGCTTTCCCCGGGCCACGCCAGCCACAGCACACCCACAATGTGGTAGTAAAAACATGTTGAGCCCACCACTGCTCACGACGCCAATTCATCCAGCCTGCGACGCCCTCATCGCTCCTGGAAGCGGAAGTGAAACATGCCTATACCGGCGCCCAGGAGCGACGAGGGCTCTGTGGGCTGGATGAATTGGCATCAGGGGCCGGATCCGGCCCACGGGCCATAGTTTGATCACCCCTGCTTAAGATCTTGTTTTTACAAGGGTAGCATGCAGAACAGTTTCATCATCATCATCATCATCACACACCTCATTGATTTTCTCCCCTGTTTTGCAGCACAGTAAACTTTGCCCTCTTCCCATCCCGGGCGGCGTTTCTTCCCGCGCGACCTTTGCCACCCCAACCAAAGTTTCCTAACCAAACCAACCCGGCCGCCCGCCCTACTTTGGCCGCACGTCTGAAAGGCAAACCGAGGCCCTGCCGACACGGATGAAGAGGGGTTTTAGGACCCAGTGGGAACGGACCGGGCTCCGGCTTTGCCGCGTTCGCAGGCGGTCCAGGCGCCGAGCGAGGCAAGCGGGGGAATCCTGTTTTCCACCGAGAAGGGCTTCCCCCCTGGATCCGAGGAGGCGACCCCCAGCTTCCCCGGCAGCCTGCCTCCCTCCCGGACCAGGTAGGAAACTCTTCCGGCTGCTCCTTGCCGAAAGCCACCTGGTTGTGCTCAGGGTGGGAGATCGGTGTGCATTTCTGCCTATACTGTACTTCTATCCTATATAGCTCCATCTGTATGTATGTACAGTATGTGTATGCAATGTGGGTCTATGTATAGCAGGGGTGCACAAACTTTTTCAGCCGTGGGCCGGTCACTTTGGCCCGTGGGGTGGATCCGGCCCCCGACGCCAATTCATCCGGCCCGCGAAGCCCTCGTCGCTCTCGGAAGCGGAAGTAAAACGCGCCCGTACGGGCGCGTTTTACTTCCGCTTCCGGGAGCGACGAGGGCTTCGCGGGCCGGATGAATTGGCGTCGGGGGCCGGATCCACCCCACAGGCCGTAGTTTGGGCACCCCCGATGTATAGGAACACATTTCTTCCCCTCCACCGCCTTCTCCTTTCTATCTGATCTAGGCTTCCCCTTAAAAGCCAGGGCATAAATTAAAAAGTCGCATCGACCAAATTATCCCTGTGTGGTATTCAGGAGCAACGAAGAGACAGAATGGGGTCCATGCGTCGTGAATCCATACTCACACATGGACTGCCAGGGTTTGTGTCTGATAAAGTGGACTTGAGACTTAAAAGCTAACATCCAAACACAGCCCAGGTGCCACGATGGTATTTTGTCTTTTTTTTTTACCCCTCTGCTATGCTTGAAATACAAGGCTAACACTGGCTACCATTTCAAAAAAACTGGACTAGGGCTTTGTTAACCAGGAACAAACCACAGTTAGAACCCGTGGTTTACAGACTGGTTTGTGTTTTAACCCTTGCTTCTTGTTATGTTTGTACTCAGAAAAGTTCCTGAGCTGCCTTATCCTGAAACACAAGTTGCCAAGTTGGTCCCTGGCATCCACTCTTCTCAGTTGGTAGATCCTGGCAATGCTGGGGCTTGTGCTGACCGTAAGATTGCACATGGGAGGGAAATGGGCCATTGGTCCACCTCCTCTTGACATGCCCAATTTTATTTTTTAAAAATGTGCTGCCACTTAAGCCCATCCATTGAATCCCCATCTGAGGAGTCTCTGAAGACTCATCCCACAGCATCCCGAAGAAAGTAGAAGGGATCTTATGGTGTGTTCATGACTTTAGTATTATTGGATGGTGACAGTGAGGTCCAGCGGACTGGCGCTTGTGATGCTCAGCTTCTGGTTTCCAATGATCAGTGAAAATTCACTAGAGTGTAAGATCTTGATTTGGTTGATCTCTTTCTCTCCCCCCTTAAATGTTTGTACAGTAATAAATAAATAGGGTTGAATGCTGCTAAATTATTTAGTAAGGGGCTGCGGTGGATCAGTGGTTAAGAAGTTCGCCTTGTTAGCTGGAAGGCCGGCAAGTCAGCTGTTCAAGACCCGGGTAATGCATGACGGATTGAGCGCCCGTCTCTGTCCCAGCTCTTAGGAACATGAAAGGAGGCTGGTTCATTTCTCCCGCAAAAAATCCTTTCAACCCAGAATAATTTCTGACACGAAATTATTATAATAAGTTATTCAGTGTGTGTTGGGAACCAACCCTTGTCTTCAGCCAAATCTCAAGATTCAGAAACTGCAATAGAGTAATCTCATGCATGCCTTATGTACAATATTTGAGGAGTGGCTGGATGTAAATGTTTTCAACGACAACTTTATACGATTATTCTCAGCACATAGATGGAGGACTCGAGGCCCATCTGACAGAGATGGGACATGAATAAAGTCTCACACCTCCCATTTCCTAGTTCTTCTGATCCGTCTAGGTGTCAACTAGTCATGTTGAACAGAGATGTGGGTCAAATCCATTTCTCATTATAGATTGCTGGGTAGCCTTAGGCAAGTTGCTGTTACTTGTCGGCCTCAATTTTCTTGTCTTCAATTTTCTGTGTGATTAGTTGATCTTGCATTTTATAGGTATTTTGCAAGGGAATGCAAGAAAGAGGCATTTCACAATAAAAAGTGATTTGTACAGATGACTAAGACTCTGAGACAGGAAGACTAGACTTATGTCCTGTGAAAGAGCTTGAATTGTACAATGTCCTGGTTATTAATGTACTCCAACCATTCTCCTGCCCCTCATATGCATTGTACTGTATTCCAAATGTTATACTGGGAACTTCTGAACTTTCTTATTAGCAAGATCTATGGCAGGAGTTCTCAACCTTTTTAAGCCAGGGGCCGGGTCACGCCCCCTCAGACAGCTTCTGGGGCCAGATGGCCATTTTGCCCTTCCTCCACCACATGGCACTTCCTGGTGTGGTGGATGCGGTGGGAGGCCACATGAAATGGTGCCGAGGGCCACACCCGGACCATGGGCCGCAGGTTGAGCTTTCCTTTTTCCTCTCAGCTACAGTCACAGTATCTGGAGTTGGTAGTACTAGTTGGGCTATTTACCTTGTATGGAGTGAGAAATGTCTGAGGTTCAAGCTTGATTCTGAAAAGGAAGAAGCACTTGAGATCATATTACAAATATTTACAAGCTACTACGCATACCTGTCAAGTGCAGCTCCGGAGATTACGGGACCTGCGCAGAACGTTTCTGCGCAGCTCACTTCTATGCATGCGTAGAAGGCTTTTACACATGGGTAGAATGGACCTGCGCAGAACCGTTCTTCGCAGCTCACTTCTACGCATCCCCTTCTACACAGAAGCCTTCTACGCATGCGTAGACGGGTTCTACACATGCGTAGAAGAGTTCTTTGCATGCGTAGAAAGGACCTGCGCAGAAGGGATGCGCAGTAACTCCTTTCCCCCCGCTGCCAAATTACGGGGTAGCGGCAGCTCCGGGCAGGAAATGGTGAAAATTGGCATGAAAATACAGGAAATCCCAGCCAATCTGGGATACTTGACAGGTATGCTACTACGGTGCACCAAATAATTTCAGAAAAAGATCAATCTATGCTTTATAGCAAACCCTTTGACTATTTGGATCATGAGAAACTATTAGTTGTTCTGAAAGAAATGAGTGTGCCTCAGTACTTGAGTGTCCTGATGTGTAACCTCTATTGTGAACAAGAAGCTACCATTAGGACAGAATATGGAGAATGAGAATGGTTTCCTATAGGTAATGTTGGGATTCAAGCATCTGACTTCTAACAGAGCTTTTTCTTGTTAGGATCTGAAAAGTATAGTACTAACACAGGAGTTCTCAACCTTTTAAAGCCAGGGGCCAGGTCACGCTCTTTCAGACAGCTTCGGGGGCCGGACAGCCACTTTGCCTTTCCTCCACCACATGGCACTTCCTGGTATGTGGTGGAAGTGGTGGTGGGCCACATGAAATGGTGCTGCGGGCCTAATCATGGGCCGCAGGTTGAGAATCCCTGTACTAACATGTAGAAAACACATTCTATCCTGTGATGGTGAACCTTGGCACCCCAGGTGTTCTTGGATTTCAATTACCAGAAGCCCAAATCAGCATTCCTGCTGATCAAGGCTTCTGGGAATTGTTCAAGAACACCTGGAGTGCCAAGGTTCGCCATCATATGTAGACTCTAGACAATAAGCTATTAAGACTAAAACGTAATGCTAATGCTTAAGATCACCGCCTTTAACAAAACTTCTTAATAGAAGACTAATGTAGAGAGTCATGTCACACTTTAAGGATGTATTTTGTTGTTGTTCAGTCGCACAATCGATTCCGACCCTTTGCGATTCAGAAAATTAGACAGTGATTATGCAAAATACATCAAGATTCACAGTTTTTAATCATACCAGGAAGCAAAAACAAAAAAAACACTGCAGCACTTTAAAAACTAACTGCTACATTTTTAATGCGAGCTTTCATGGAACAAGTCCACTTCATCAGACATAGGAATGAAATAGCAATGAAAAGTGCTGCAGTGTTTTGTTTTTTGCTTCCTGATGTGCCTGAAACACAGACTAACCCGGCTATTATTAAAAAAAAAAAGTTTTTAATTAGAGTCTGTGCTATCCTGGATTGGATGAGAAAGACTACTCCCTCCTCTACTATCATCTACTCTATTGTTTAAAAAATTTAAAATATATTTTCCTATTGATGCAGCACTTTTCTGGATAAACACGATAGGTTGGTGGTATTGTATGCACCATGCTAAATAGATGCATTACTGTTTTGCGGTGTCACTGCTTAGTTAATTTAAAAAGGGAAAGTTGCTGAATGATGGCCATGGGAAAAACAGGGAAGCCAGAAACCGAGTGTCAGTAATTAAACTGGGGACAAATTGGAGTGATTCAAAGACCAGTGTGGCTCCTTCTCAACAGAGAGAAAAATTGTATCAGCATGGACAAAAGGATTGCTCAAGTGAGAAATAAAATACTGTAGATCATATTAAAGATAAGAATCTTTGAAACATGAACCCAATTGCTTCAAATTCCCCCATGTGGAGAGGCCCTGAGACTCAGATGGACAGCAATGAAGGACTCAGAAAAGATAACACTGCACAGCAATGATTTTGCTACTGGGATTAACACATATCGAGTGTGCTGATTTCAAATCTGAACTCAGAATTTGCCTATCACGTACAGATTTTAAGGTGTGCTATAGCTGTTCAAATGGTCAGTAACTGGGTAATGTATTTTTACATGGGGACATTATAACATTGCAGCTTCCACTATGCCTGCTTGCCGCCTCAGCTGAATCACGTCCCTTGGTGGCATGCCTGTTCCAGCAATGGCTTGGTATGTCTGGGCAAGTCAGTGAGCTGGCATCAGAAATAGGTATATAAGGCGAGGTGTATGTTTATTTATAACTATGTAGGTTGAACACTGCTCACAGCTGTAACACTCCAACCGGCAGACAAAGTCCAGGGATCTCAGAGTCTAGGTGAGAATGGGTGGGGCAGTGGTTAAAATGCTAGACTGGAGCTTAGGAGTTTCTGTTCCCAGTCTCCATTAAGTCCTGAAACTAAAGGGATGACTAGCTGTGATTGTTAATAACTCCAACACACTTATACATGCATTTTCTATTTTTTTTAAAGCAAACTAATAAACAGGTAATCATCATTACAGAATGAAGTAAATTCACTTGTTGCTCCTGGGCCTGATCTTTATTTAAAGGTAAAGGTAAAGGTAAAGGTTTCCCTTGCTTGAAAGCCAGTCGTATCCAACTCTAGGGTTCAGTGCTCATCTCTGTTTCAAAGCAGAAGAGCTAGCGCTGTCTGCTTCTGCAGACGTTTCCGTGGTCATGGTGCAGGCATGACTAGACACCAGAGCACATGGAACGCTGTTTACCTTCCCACCGAAGTGGTCCCTATTTATCTACTTGCAATTTCTTGCTTTCGAACTGCTAGGTTGGCAGGAGCTGCAACAAAGACGGGAGCTCATTCCGTCCTGCAGTACTCGGGAATCGAACTGCTGACCTCCCGCCTCCCAGTCAGTGTCTTAGCCACTTGAGCCACTGCAGACCTTTATTTAACTGATTGATATTCCACCTTTCTTCCCAAACTGGGACTTAATGAGGACTCTAAAAGCGATTGATTAAAAGCCAATAATTTCGAGGACCGTAGTTGTGTAAATCTTTTGCAGCAATAAAGAACCTTGCGGCTTGCAAGTTTATTTGGCATGAAGTTTTGTTGGCTACGGTCCCTTCATCAAATGCAGCTGAAGAAGTCTGTAAATGTTTATGCCAAAAAACCTTTTTAAGTCCTGAAGATGCCACTTAATTAAAACCCTAGTCCCATGATGGCGAACCTTGGCACTCTAGATGTTCTTGGACTTCAATTCTCAGAAGCCCAAGCCCACTGTGAATCCACACGAATGGGTTTACTGCGATTCATCCGGCCCGCGCTGCCCTCATCGCTCCCAGAAGCATAAGTAAAACACGCCTGTACTGAGGAAGGGTTAGCCCGGAAGAGCCTTAACTGTACGGGCGTGTTTTACTTCCGGCCTGATGAATTGCAGTAAACCAATTTGTGTGGATTCACAGGGGGCTTGGGCTTCTGAGAATTGAAGTCCAAGAACATCTAGAGTGCCAAGGTTCACCATCACGGCCCTAGGCAAACTGAAAGTGCATAAGTTGTAATGTTAAAATGCACAAAAACAATGATATTAACATTCAGGTGCTTTAAAAGTACTTTAAAAAGCAGACCATTTAAAAAAGTACAGGTACTGTACTTCTGTCTCTTCAAAAGAGCTTTTTAAAAAGAATCTTTGTCAACAGCTGATCAGTTTCCAAGATCTATTATTAGTGGTAAGTTCACCCTTGCCTAATCCTTGCTTGTATCTGACTCTAGGGTTCAGTGCTCATCCCTGTTTATAGCCAAAGAGCCAGGGCTATCTGTGTCTGCAGACATTTCCATGGACATGTGGCAGGAATGTCTAGGCGCTGAAGTGCACGGAAGCCTTTTTACTTTCCCACTGAAGAGGTACCTATTTATCTCTTTGCAATTTCTTGCTTTCAAACTGCAATGTTGGCAGGAGCTGGGACAGAGACGGGAGCTCACTCTGTTGTGCAGCACTTGGGTCTTGAACTGCTGGCCTGCTGACCTTCCAGTCATCAAGTTCAGCGTCTTAGCCACTGAGCCACCACAGTCCCTACTGTTAGTAGTAATACTTTAAAAATGATGTTTTAACAAACAAAACAAAACAAAACAATCACAGGGATGCTAGTTAATTTCATTTGGTGACTTCAAGGTCTACTGAGTTGGGAGTGACTTAAGTTCTCTTTCCAAAGAGTTTTTATTACTATCTCCCCCTCTGTCCCAGATAATACTGTTATCGTGCCTCTGTGAGTATGGTGATCAGGGTAGGTTGCCCATAGCTAACATTTGGCCAGAATAGTTGGACAAAAGAAAGTGGATAGCTTGCGCTACTTAGATTTGTCTCAAGGTGAGCTTAAAGTAACCCAACAAAAGGCAAAATCAGAGATTTGAGAAGGCATGCTGTCTAGATTGCATGATTACATCCTCTCCCACAGCTTATGGCAGAGATCAAGATGCCTGGGTGTAGTATATGGTGACATTTTATATCTTTCATTTATCCCAGAATTGAGAACTGGAAAATGAAGAAACACAGTACAGTATATGGTGCAATATAAGCTCCATGGAGACTTGAATGAGGATTTCCCTGGTCCAGTCCTGCCGTCGTCCAATTTATCAATCTTTGGCTGTATTTAAAGACATATAATTCCTATAATTTTTTCTCATAGGGTTTATTTTATATGATGTATGGGCCATTCTTCTAATGCAGGGGTTCCCAACCTTTTCAAGACAGTGGCCGGGTCACGCTCTCTCAGTCAGCTTTGAGAGCCGGACAGTCATTTTCCCCTGCCTGCACTACGGGGGTGGCCATTTTGTCCTAACAGCTTCAAAGAAGCAGACATTTTGTTTCTCAAATGCCCTTGGATGGGTGGGGGCCACATGAAATGGTGCCAGGGGCAGGATCCGGCCTGTGGGTGCTAGGTTGAGAACCCTTGTTCTAATGCACTTCCAGGGAGTAGAAAGACAAACCAGCATCCCAGCACAGGATTGTCCTGCCCTTTCACACAATGATGATTTCCAGAAGATAACTCTGTGGTCCCGTTCAAACATTGTGAGTCGTTTAATAATAAGATTTCTTTGAAGGATGGACTTTCTACAAGTTTTTATTTCTTGGGCAAGCACCATCAGAGCCAACTTCATCCCATCTGCATGCTTGAAGTGCTAGCAAGCATATCAGAGAGTAAAAAGAAAGAAAGAAAGAAAAAGAAAGACCAACCGAAAATGTTGTGGCACCTTAAAGACTAACTCCTATATTTAAATGTGAGCTGAAGTGATTTGGTTCCCGAAAGCTCACATTTAAATACAGGAATTAGTCTTTAAGGAGCCACAACATTTTTTGAGATATATATATATATATATGTATATTGCTGTTTTGTTTACCGTTTAATGCTGTATCTGTGGCAAAAGTTGCCGGAAGCAGTGAACACTGTTTCGACATTGTCTACTCCAGCGTTTCCCAAACTTATTCTATCATGGAACACTTTACAAATCCTAAAAATTTAATGGAATAGTTTGTTTTCTGTAATAGAAAGATAGGCTTGATTTTTTCAGTTTTAATAACAAATATCATCGCTACGAAGCCAGCCCCTACTGATTTGCAAATGGTTGCAAAACAAACTTCTCTTGCAAGCTGACGCATCACATCAAAAGGATGGATGCAAAACAAACTTTGTGGCATTGCACATTTGCCAATGAGTTTTACCAGAATTTCATATATATTTTTCACGCAACACTTATTGACCTTCTGTGGAACACCAGATGAAATATACTGTATGTGGCAAAAAGAAGTTGGGCAGGCCATATCACCCGCCTAAAGGATAACAGAAGGATCTGTAGGCTAACAGACTGGATACCTAGGGACCACAAAAGACCACTAGGCAGACCCTGAAAACGATGGGATGAACCGATGGTAAAGCTGTTTGGCCAGAGATGGAATCTAAAGGCAAACATTTCAGTTGATTTGCCCTAAAAGCGATGACAAATCGATATTAGATTGGATTGGATGGAATACCAGTGTTCCACAAAACATAGTTTAGGAAATGTTGGTCTATAATTCCATTTGTATGAATCACAGAGACCATGATGAAGGACAGGTTGCTTACCTGTAACTGCATTTTGGGGAATTCATTTCATTCATTTCATTTCACCTTTAATTTATATACCGCTCCATTCTGCCCAAAGGCGACTCGGAGTGGTTTACATTGGTGCATGCTGTCTGCACAGCAGACAGCAGCAAAAGTGAACAAGAAACATACAATATAAAAATTTGCAAAAAAGTCAAGGCATAGTTAAAAATTACGCTCAAAAGAAAGCAATGAGAAAAGCAAAGAACAGAATACAAAAGGCAGATGAATAGGCCCGAACAGGGCAAAAGACAGAGGTCCTCAAAAAGTGGCTTCACTCCCCCAGCAATGGTGCGGCTACGGGGCGAGCACCACAGTTATAATATGCACCATCAAGTCAATTCTGGTTTATGGTGACCCTTTCCAGTGTTTTCTGGGTATAGAGTACACAGAAGTGGCTTACCATTCCCTTCTTCTGGGAGAGCCTTGGGACTGTGCAGCTTGCTCAAG
Source organism: Bradypodion pumilum (assembly GCA_035047305.1). Lineage (NCBI taxonomy): Eukaryota > Metazoa > Chordata > Lepidosauria > Squamata > Chamaeleonidae > Bradypodion > Bradypodion pumilum. Next base: position 14,382,404 of record JAWDJD010000008.1, read on the forward strand.
GCTACACAGGCTGATTCTCCTCATCGAGGGCACAGTGGGGAATCAAAACTCCCAACACCTGGCTCCTAAACCAACCAAGCAGGCTAGTTACTCTTAGTTAATATGTTTGATGGAATAGGTCTAAATCTAAAGCAAAGCAGGACCTTGAGATGTTTGCTAGTTTTTGGTTTCCCTGAAAAGAACTAATGGAATAAATAAGCAGAATGTCTAGGTGAGTGCCTGCGATGGTCTTCTAAAATCAAGCTCCGGTGATGAAAGCAAGAGCAACTAGTGAGAGTGAGGAAGAAGGATGGAGCAAATGTATGTTGTGAATAGTAGTGAGAAAGGGCGTGCTTCTCCACCAAGCTTGAGATGTTTAAATAAAAAAAGTGGAAGTGTAAAGCTGAATGAGAACAGGGGAAATGACTGGTTGTCTTCTGATGCAGCAACAAATGTTGTAAAAAAAATGGTGTTAACTTAAAACTTTAAAGGCTAAAACCTGGCTCCCATATGGCACTTTTATTTCTCATTACTTAGTATGTGATGACTAGTGAACAGGCTTTGCTGAATAAAGTGCAGCGTTGGAAGTAAGTGAGACAGCGTAGATGTTCTGTCTGGGCCATTTGTATCTCTGATGGTCCATTCTTAACATGTCACCTGATAGTTCTCTAGTCATCACCTGATTGAATAAAAGCAACCCAAAACATGAACACTCAGCACTCACACTGTTGCCGTTCTGGAGCCAGCTGAAAAGGATTTTTAAAAAAAGTCTAAGCAAGTGTTTAGATTTGCTGCTTGTTTGTATTTTTGGGTTCATTGCATTTGGGCTGCACGCAATATATTCTCACTAGCCGATTACCTGGCCTTGCCTGGGTTTTTCTCCGTCAATGGTCCACCCTTATCCGTCCCATACATATGTCCCCTTTGTGTCCTTTACCCAGGTCTGTGACATTAGCTAGCTCAATTACATTACGATAATGTCACAATCGGGTGACCTACCTTTGGAGAGCTACACTGGGACACACACACAGAGACACACACACACCCTCCTGTCAAGTATACTTCCCTTTGCTGATCAATTTTGGGGCATACACACACACATACCCATGGGGCTCATGACCCCGCCCCCATGTTCCTCTCCAAAGGCCAAGGTAGGCATGTGGCAAGTCCTGACAACATCCGTTCAGAGGTGTGTGAGCACATTGGGGACATACAAGATCTCACCTCTGTTTATATATGTATAGATTTAGAGTTGCTCCAGCCAATATAAAGAGAGATATGACAGTGTATAACCTTGAGGGTGGGGAGACTGTGTGGTGATTATGACGATTTTTGTAAATTGTGATGTATAATTTGAGAGCTGTGATTTTAAGTGAAAATTTTATTGAAGTTGTTATCTGCCCTGAGCTGCTATGGGGGAAGAGGGGATATAAAACAAACACAAATGAATAATAAGCGCATATCAACTTCTTGCTATGAAACTTTGAAAACATCTCAGCTGTAGTCATGTGAATGCAGCTAAAGATGAGAGGCAGAGGAAGAGCCCAGCCTGATCCATTACTTCACCTCAGCATTTTGCCACACTAGTATCCAAACAGCAAATGCGTGATGCACCGAAAACAGCAGGGTTAGTTTGTTTTTGGGACTGAATTTCACCCAAAGCAGGGTGGATTTTTAAAAACAAATTGTGGGTTTATTTAAGGTTTCTAACTAATCCATCTGATGGTCCTATTTTACAGGTTAGGAGTTGAAACCCTTTGTCCTGACCAGTGAGCCCACAACAAAGTTGGGAGAAGAAGTTGAGTTTCATGGGAAACAGAAAGTGATTCATTAGGAGTGTGAGATGTCACGAATACAATGATGTTCAAATATTTAAGAGAATAAGAATCTTGATTTGAAAAGAAGCTCCATGTATATCAGTTTCGTCTAGCATGTAGGCTTTCGATGTAATGGCTGAAATCCTGTTGCTTAGTGTAGTGAGTTGCACTTGAGTAGGCCCATTGAATCAGTTGGCATTTGGTGAGTCAAACCTTCTGTAAATTCCATTGATTTAAATGGACCTACCCTAGTTGTGAACTTAGGCAAGAAACAAGATTTCAGCCACTGAGTTACACTTTCCATAATATGCAGCCATCATGGCTACGGGGAACCGGAAAGGCTCTTCTATGTATTCTTCCAAAAAGTTGTAAATAAGGCTAGGCATTATACGTACGTGGAAGACTACACCCAGAATTACCCAAACAAGATAGTCACTGGTTGGATGACTGGTGGATTCCTAAGTTCTTAAGTGCCTAACATGAGATCCATGAGACTCTAGAGCCGTGGTTCCCACAAAAGGGGGGGGGGAATTTGATTTTAAGGGGGACGATTCAACAATTAATGACCTTCTAGGTTTCCTCCACATGAATAGTTCACTTTTTGAATAAAAATAATTATATGTCACAGGCAGGCATCAGGATTTTAGAGATGTTTAGGTGGGGTATGGCCAAAAAATGGTTGGGAACCACTGGTCTATAGTCCCTTGGGATATGTGTCAATTTCAAGAATGGAAGACAGCTGGCAGGTCTACCAGGTAGGTCTTGCATAGAATACTGGTTTCTGAGCTAGTTCTCCAGCCTTCATCCAGGGAGAGTATTGGTCTGTGTTTCCTCATATTACTAAATGTGTACCTGTTCCATGTTGAGGAAAATGGAAGGTAAAATAAATATTAGACATCCACTGCTACTTTCATTACTCTCTTGTCTTGATGTCTACTCAACACATTGCATGACCCAACAGTGGAAAATCTGTATTTTCCCAACCGAACTACTGTATCAAGATTTTGAAGAAAGAAATCTGAATAGCATGCACATACTGTATTGACATTGCATTGTTGTTGTTGTTCAGTCGCACAGTCGATTCCGACCCTTTGCGACCCTATGGACCATTGTTCTCCAGGCGCCTCTGTCCTCTACCATCCCCCTCAACCCTCCCAGCTCTGTGCCCATTGTGTCTATAATACCATCTAGCCATCTCATCCTTGGCCTCCCCCTTCTTCTTTTGCCCTCCACCTTTCCCAACATCAATGCCTTCTCAAGTGAATCCTCCCTTCTCATTTGATGTCCAAAGTATTTTAGCTTCATCTTTACTATTTGACCTTCCAATGAGCAGTCAGGGTTAATTTCTTCTAAGATTGACCTATTTGTCCTCCTCGCTGTCCAGGGGACTCTCAAAACCCTCCTCCAACACCACATTTCAAAGGCATCTATTCTTCTGCGTTCAGCCTTCCTAATTGTCCAGCTCTCACATCCATACATTACTACTGGGAAAACCATTGCTTTGACTATTCTAATTTTTGTTTGCAATGTAATGTCTCTACTTTTCACTATGTTCCCCATGTTTCTCATCGCTTGTCTCCCAAGAATCAGTCGCCTTTTTATTTCATGGCTGCAATCCCCATCTGCAGTGATCTTTGATCCTAAGAAAGTAAAATCTGTCACTGCTTCTACTTCTTCCCCGTCTATTTTCCAGGAACTGATGGGGCCTGTTGCCATTATCTTGGTTTTCTTGATATTGAGTCTCAAGCCAGCTTTTGCACTCTCCTCCTTCAGCCCAATCAAGAGATTCTTTAGGTCTTCCTCACTTTCTGCCATTAGGGTGGTATCGTCTGCATATCTCAGATTATTGATGTTTCTCCCAGCAATTTTAATCCCATATTGTGATTCCTCCATCCCTGCACTGCGCATTATGTGCTCTGTGTATAGGTTGAATAAGCATGGTGACAAAATGCAGCCTTGTCTTACTCCTTTTCCTATTCCAAACCACTCTGTTATTCCATGTTCTGTCCTAACTGTTGCTTCTTGGTTCATGTACAGATTTCTCAGGAGGCATATGAGGTGCTCTGGTATTCCCATCTCTTTAATTACTTGCCACATCTTGTTGTGGTCCACACAGTCAAATGCCTTAGTGTAGTCAATAAAACAAAAGTAAACTTGTTTCTGGTATTCCTTTGTTTTCTCCATGATCCAGCGTATGTTGGCGATGTGGTCTCTAGTCCCCCTGCCTCTTCTGAAACCAGCCTGCACCTCTGGTAATTCTCTCTCCACATGCTGCTGAAGTCTGTCCTGTATTATCTTGAGCATCACCTTGCTGGCATGTGGGATGAGCGCGATTGTTCGATAATTTGAACATTCTTTGGCATTGCCCTTTTTTGGGATTGGGACGTATACTGATCTTTTCCAATCCTGTGGCCACTGTTTTGTTTTCCAAATCTGCTGGCATATTGAATGCAGTAATTTGACGCCATCATCTTTTAGCGCTTTGAAAAATTCAACTGGGATACCATCATCTCCACTAGCTTTGTTGTTTGCAGTGCTCTTAAGGGCCTTTAAGACTTCGCTCTCCAGGATGTCTGGCTCAAGTTCAATTTCTTCATCATTGTGAGTATCAGGAGTGTTGAGGTCCTTTTTGTAAAGTTCCTCTGTGTACTCTTTCCATCTTTTCTTAATTTCTTCTGCATCAGCTAGCTCCTTTCCGTCTTTGTCCCTTATCATGGTCATTTTTGCTTTAAATGTTCCCTTGATTTCCCCAATTTTTTTGAAAAGATCTCTGGTTCTGCCTCTTTTGTTGTTTTCCTCCATTTCTCTGCACTGTTCTTTTAGGTAGTTTTCCTTATCTCTCCTTGCTTTTCTTTGAAATTCTGTGTTCAAATGGTTGTAGTTTTTCCTTTCTCCTTTGACTTTTGCGTTCCTTCTTTCCTCTGCTATTTTAAGAGCCTCATCAGACAACCACTTTGCTTTCTTACTCTTCTTTTCTTTTGGTATGGTTTTCTTTGCTGCTTCCTGCATGATGTCCCTCATCTCCGTCCATAATTCTTCCGGTACTCTGTCTACCGAGTCTAAGCCATTAAATCTGTTCATCACCTCCACCGTGTATTCTTTAGGGATGCTGTCTAGGTGATATCTTTCTGGTCTCCGTGTTTTCCCTATTTTCTTTAGTCTAAGCCTGAATTTTGCGATCAGTAGGTTGTGATCTGAGCCACAGTCTGCTCCAGGTCTTGTTTTTGCTGACTGTATGGAGGTTCTCCATCTTTGGCTGCAGAGTATGTAGTCAATCTGGTTTCGGTGTTGGCCATCTGGTGATGTCCATGTGTAAAGTCGCCTCTTGTGTTGCTGGAAGAGAGTGTTTGCTATGACCAGTGCGTTCTCTTGGCAGAACTCTATCAATCTTTGCCCTGCTTCATTTTGTGTTCCAAGACCAAATTTGCCGGTTATTCCCTCCACTTTTTGATTTCCTACTTTGGCATTCCAGTCTCCTAATATAATTTGGACATCATTTCTTGGTGTCTGTTCTATGAGGTGTTGTAAGTCCTCATAGAACTGGTCCATTGTGGCTTCATCTGCACCAGTGGTTGGTGCGTATATTTGGATCACAGTGACATTGAAAGGTTTGCCTTGAAATCTGACTGACATCATTCTGTCATTTTTGAGATTGTATCCCATTACTGCTTTTCTCACTCTTTTATTAACAATTATGGCTACTCCATTTCTTCTAAGGTTTTCTTGCCCGCAGTAGTAGATATGATGGTTTCCAGAGCTGAATTCACCCATCCCTGTCCATTTGAGCTCACTGATGCCCAAGATGTCAATGCTTATTCTTTCCATCTCATTTTTTACCACTTCCAGTTTTCCTTGATTCATAGACCTCACATTCCATGTCCCTATGCAGTATTGTTCCCTGCAACACTGTATTTCTCCTCCCCCTTTCGTATCCCTCCCCCTTTTCAGATCTGCTGTGCTGAGCATCCCCTTGTTTTGCCTTTTGTTTTGGTCCATAGGGTTCTCTTGGCAGACTTTGTGGCGTGCCTTGCCGGTCTCTACGCCTTGCATTAAAGGCCTTTAATTAATTATTTCTGTAATTGGTGAAGCGTTTCCCAAACTATATTCCATGGAACACTGGTGGACTTCAGTTCCCAGAAGCCTCAGTCCATACATTGGCTGATCAGTGCTTTGGGGAATTGACTTAGGCTTCTGGGAATTGAAGTCCAAAAATCAAAGTTTGGGAAACATATTCACACTAAAGAACTAAGATAGTAATATATTAAAATATAGGGCTACATCCGATCTTAGTTGTAAAGGACAAAAGAGACTTGTTACACCAACACTTCTGCGTATCGGAGCATCTTGAGGACTTTTTTAGATGGAAGGAACTGAAGGGGTCTGGCTATTCTCCCTTGATATGGGACAATTCTCTTCTTACCATTAGTGTTAAGTGAGAAGTGTGAAAAGGGCATTCCCTGAGGTGCCAAACACTTTCACACTCCTTGGCAGGTGAAACTTCTCTTGCTTCTTAAAGCAATGCTGAAGAATGTGAAAGGAGGAGGGGGAGAGGAGGGATGGGGGGGGCTGTGCTTATGTCTCCCCACCCCACTCACCAAATTTTCTTTCATCTGTGTCTCTGTGGCTTCAGCAAACCAACTGAATACATGTATGAGCTAATCGGATCTGACAGCTGAGAAATACTTCATTGGCTTTTAAGACTAGAAATTGGCAGGAGGGAGGTAGAGAGGCATGGTGTGGAAGGATATGGGGCATGTGTGTGAGAATTTGTGTGTAGATCATAGACGTTGATTTTGTGCCTGCTTCTTTAAAATGGTGAGAATCGATGGACATTATTGGACTACAGCACCCAGGATCCTTGACTACTGGCTGTTTAGTATGGGGATGATAGGAATTGTAGCTCAAGAAGATCTAAGGGCCCTCAGTTAGGAAATGAATAGGCTAGACATTTGAAGAAGTTGTATTTCCAAGGCAGGCAGTCTGATGTTACCAATAGAAATGTCTAGTGGATTTCCAGAGAAGAGTGTTCTCTCACACACAGGTGTAGTTGCCACTAACAATTCTCTACCTTCAGTGATGGAAAAAACTTTTGGAGATAACCTCCATCATAGCCACTGCATGTTCTGGTGGCCTTCAGTGGTCATCCAGGTTTCCTGACAATGCCTTATTGCTCTTTGGGAATCAATATCGCTGTGTGTGTGTGTGTGTGTAAATCAAAATATCATGTTACATCTCTGTTCATCAGTTTTAAGTTGGGATTTGTCAACCAAAGAAGTACAGTTCCCCACATCAAGGGTACATCTGAGTACCTTTTCCCACCTCATGTGTCTAATTGTGTTGCTAGACATTTCTTTTTACACCATGGTCTCAGAATGCCTCAGTTGCTGACATCAACTACCATATAACCTTGAACACACCTGCTCTCAGCTGATTTTGGAAACAAAGGAGTATTGGACCTGGTTAGTGCTTTAGTGGGAGATCACCAGAGAATATATGGCATCTCTGACAGGTGCGAGAAGATATTGTTGCCTGAAGGCTGGGAAGATGCTTTCAGATAGTGTTGGCAACAGGGCAGAATTTGGTTATTTGCATATATAACTGAGCATTGCAAGAGCATATCAGGGATATGAAGGATTATAGGATAGGTATCCTTTCGTAGCATAGTAAAGCAAAGGATAAAATGATATACATTCTGATGGCCTCAAAACCTTATCCTACTGCAATGTAGTTTGAATAGGTTGACTATATGTAATAGCAGGGCTGGCCTGAGGCATTTTGCCATTAAGGCAAAAGGCTTCAACACTGGGAGATAGTGCAGTTGTTTCCGGTGCACCTTCAGAAAGTTTACAGCAGTCCTTTCTTACAATCTCTCACCTTCAACCCCACTCTGATCATATAATGCCTGGGGTAGTTGCTTCCCTCTCTTTATGATAGGGCCAGCCATGCTAGCAGTGTGCACTCTCAGTGGAAGGTAAAATGTAGATTTAACCTTGGCAAACACAGTGCTTTGCAATTTCAGCGTGACCGTTCCCCATGTACTCTTGCTAAACTGTGTGTCCCTATAAAACCCTGCAGAGTGATTTCTTATATATTTTTTTGCTAAAAGTAAACACAAAAGTACATGAACATGTGGCATTTTCTCTTGCTGATCTTCTAATGCAGATATTATTTCAGTCTCCTCCCCTGCAGTGGCAGATAGTTCTGTCTCCAAGCCTCTGGCATGGACTGCATCCTTTGGAAGCATTACTGGGATTATGGGAACCATGGCTTCCCAAAAAGTAACTTTTCCAAGCTCTGGTTGGCAATCATATAGGCAGAGCTGCAGGATCAAATATACTGGGCAAGCACTTATCCTCAGAGAGAGATCTTTACAGTTTAGTCCTAGGCTAGGAGCATATGTTGAAGATAACCCACAGTAAGCTTTTTACTGTGAGTTATCTGCAAACTAGAGTGAAACTCCTATCATATGTCCTGTTTGAATGAGCTGCCAGCACCAGGAAGAACAATATTTACAGGCCTGTGTATAGTAGTTGGGAAACCTCTTAGTACTGGCTGACAAGGAACCAGTGTTCTTGCCTGGGGTTGGGGGTCAGCCTCAGCAATTCTTTATTTACCACATGTGGAGCAGGTGAGGACTCTCCTGCCCTTCTTCCTTCTCCTCCAGGTTTGATTGCCCAAGGCAGTGATGGTGAACCTTTTAGAGACTGAGTGCCCAAACTGAAACCCAAACCCCACTTATTTATCGCAAAGTGCCAACATGGCAACAGGGGAGGGAGGAAGTGCTCCCATTAGGCTGCTGGGCAGAGAGGCGGGGCAAACTCTGTGCTGGGGAGAGAGGAAGCACTCCCATTGGGCTGCTGGGCAGAGCAAACTCTGTGCTGGGGGAGGGAGGAAGTGCTCCCATTGGGCTGCTGGGCAGAGGGGCGGGGTGAAATCTGTGCTGGGGTGACGGTGTGCATGCCCACAGAGAGGGCTCTCAGTGCCCCCTCTGGCACATGTGCCATAGGTTCACCACCACTGGTCCAAGGTGTGGCTGGACAGTGGTGATAGGGGGAGTGTATTACCAACAGCTGCAGTGATGGGGGCCACCCCTATCCTCAAAATGCCCTCACTGCTTGTGCTGTTGCTGCCACTGCGTTTCTAGTCACTGCCATTCAACCAACCACTAGACAAGTAAGCTCTGTGAAGAATGAAGGGTTCTCTCATCTGGATGAAGTTCTACTATGCTTTAAAATGGCCCCCAATTCAGAATATTTTAGAGTGCAGAAGAATTTATGTCACGTGAGATGATGGAAGTCACTTTGCATTCAGATCAGCTTCTGCCATGGGTGTAGTTCTGGCCCTAGATTGGTGAGCCATTTTTGGTGGTCATTTTCTCTCAGAATAAACTTTGACTTTCTGCTGATCACTGTAAATTTGTAGATGTGGCAAAAATGAAACGAGTGATTTCCCCCACAGAATTATCTGTGGGCTTCTTCTTCCGTGTCTAGGCCAGATGTGAAACTGCCAAAATGAAGGTACCTCTTGGTGAGTTCATTTGAACTGAATGGTTTAAAGCAGGGGCGGCCAATCTTGGTGCTTCAGGTGTTCTTGGACTTCAATTACCAGAAGTCTGTCAGCACACTAGCTTGAATTGAAGTTTAAGAACATCTGGACAGTGATGGGCTCCAAAAAAATTGCTACCACACTGTGGGCGTGGTATGGTGGGCGTGGCCAGGTGGAAAGCCCTGCATTGCACCAGAATTAGGACTACTTTATTTTAAAACTTGGATGGGCGGAGCCAGCCAGAATTTCTGCTACCAGTTCTGGAGAACTGGTGCAAACTTGCTGATGCCCACCACTGCATCTGGAGCACCAAGGTTGGCCACCCCTGGTTTAAGGTGAGCCTGACTGCCTTGGACAGAAAAAAAAACAGAACTTAATTTGGTATGAGGGCTAATCTGGAAAAATCTGAATTGCTTTAAAATTTGATTTCTTTTGAAGCTGGAGGTTCCCTGTATCCTCACAGAACTGCCTGAGATATCTGCTTTTATTTTGCACAGAGACATAGACTATTTATCCTATGGGTTGTTTAAGACCAAGAAGAATCTCTTCTATTGATATGTGTTTAGCAAGCTAGTACTTAATTTTGTCTACCTCATTCCAGTGTAATCACTGGCCTAGTATCCTCTTCCAGAAGTCAGACTTTAAAACTATAAGCCTCTCAAGAAGCATTTTAGCCCACATCACTTCTTTCGTGTCTCTGGGAATATCTAGAGTAGTTCTCAACCTTCTTAAGCCGGGGGCCGGGTCATGTTCCCTCAGACAGCTTTGGGGGCCAGATGGCCATTTTGCCCTTCCTCCACCATATGGCACTTCCTGGTGTGGTGGAGGCAGTGGGGGAAGGCACATGAAATGGCACCTTGGGCCACATTCGGCCCACGGGTTGCAGGTTGAGAATCCCTGATCTAGAGTTTTCTGCTATGATCCAGTGAACCAAGGCCTTGAGCACCTAAGATTTAGACTGGATTTCTGTCTTGGGTGTAGGATTTGCTACCAGGATGTCACTCTAGCATCTTTAAAAATTAGTAAAAATTAAAATTAAAAAACACCGGTTTTGAGGGACAGGAATTTTGAAGGTAGAGGAAGAAATTGATTGATGCCATGATAAAGCAGAATGGCCACTGTGTGTCACTGTTGCTCAGTGTAATGGATAGCTGTTTTGGGGTAGAGACCCTGGGTGTGGGTGTGTGAGTGTGAAAGGGAGTGTATGTGATATCCCCAGGACTTACAATCAGCATACAATGCCGTATCTGAGTTACCAGTGGATCCCAGGCTTCCTTGACTGGAATCTCCCATTTTGCCAGACAGTGAGGCATCAACTGATCTCTCTCTTGCTCTCTCCCCCACATCTTGAAGGGTTTCCTCTGTGTCTTTTGGGATTCCCTGGCTAGTTACAGCCTCCTCAGGTCATATTGGACTGAAAACCAAGCCCAGCTTTCCTGGCCTTGTGCCCTGGCACCACCACCCCTCCCTTTCCGCCAGTCAGCTGCTGATGTCTTGCTGACCTTTCGCCAACTTGGCAGCAAGCAAAGGTTGTGGCTTGGAGCCTGATTGGGAAGGGAAAGAGGGGGGAGGAATATTCCCAGCCAAGAATTAACTGATTATTATCCAACAAGAACTTTTCCATTGTGACTGTTAAAGAGTCAGTGTGAGTTTTCTTTCTAGGTGTTTGTGTGTGTGTGGGTGTCTTCCTGTCTGTAGTTGCTACAGGTAGAGGAGGCTGGCTGGCTCCTTTAAAAATGGTTTGTCATTATCCATTTGCATCTCCTTCCCTATTTTGGAAAAGTCAAAAGCCAAACAGACTGCATTTGCTTTACAAAGGGTCCAAAACAGATTCATATCCAGTGAAATTGTATCATGAGGTCCCAATGCACAGAGGCTGTTTGTGCATTCCATCCTGAATATGGGTGGAAACCAGGAATATGGTGCATAGAACCTTTGCTCTGGCCCACTGGACTTGTATTTCCAAAGCAACAAGGAGGGGTACACAGAAAGAACCTTCTCAAAGATTGTGAATACAATCGGCCGTACCCTGGGTGGTTAATCATTCTAACACCAGATCAAACCAAAGGAACTAAAGACTGAAAGAGAATATAGCTGAGGAACTTAACCTCCTCTGCATCACTTGGAGGACACTGAATGAGGGTTGGAGTCCCTAAATACAAGACCAACATGCTCAAGTGGGGCTGCTGGCGGACAACAACACGCTATGTGAACGTGAAGAGATACAGAATCTGGCTCATTTTACTGGTCTGACAATTACTGCCAGAAACATGCACCGATGAGGGCTTAGGTTGGCCTATGACAAAGCCAAGAAAGTGGCTTCATTTTGGCGTCCAGGGTTTGGTCTGGACATGAAAGAAGCATCATCATCAAGGAGTTTAGACTTCTGGGATGTCTTTTTAATTAAATACTTTATCCTAGAAAACTCCAAAATAATTGGCTCTTAGATTACCACCACCCCACACACAACCCATTTCACCCCTTTTCCCTGACTGCTCCTAGAATCCAGGAGTCCTGTCTGCTCCTTCTTCTCTCCTAGGAAGAGCTACAACCACATCCTCCACCACTAAGCAGATAACATCCCTTGGTGGTTATTTATAGTTTACAGTCCCTAGTGTGTGTGTGTGTGGTACGTGCTCAGCAGCATAAGAGGCGGGCGTGGTAGGAGGGGAAATGCGTGCCAGGTTCAGATCAGGATTCTGGCCTCTTCTTCGGGGAATATGGCTTATGCCAGCTTGCTTGGCACAATCCATCCTGTTGCTATGGAGATGAGCTCTGCCCTGGGGAGTCCCCTGATGGCACTGTGCCTCCTGTGAGGGGAAACGAAGGGGGAAGATGGCAAATGATGTGTGTGCGTTGAGCAGGCTGGGTGGGAAGTCCATTCCCTGTATGTATTTCCTTTAAGGCCCGCCTAATGGGGAGGTGCCCATCGGGAATTTTGAGGGTATACAGTATAGCTGGATCCAGACAGCTTCTGTGAGTTGAGAGAGTCTGTCGTAGCCATAATCTGAATAACAGCTGGCAGTGACATAAATTGGCTGAACTTGGGAAAGAGGAAGGGAAGCCTCAAAAATGAAGTAGTTAAAATTGGGGAAGGTTGTTTCAGTACACCATCTGCAAAGCTTGTGAAGGGAAGCAGGCCACAGAACTCTAGTAGATGAGTTACGGTGACCAGAAACCGTGTTGTCATTGCACTCTCTGGTATTAACCAGCAAGGTCAAATGTGAGAAGAGCACATACTTTGCATGCACAAGATTCCAGGTTTAGCCCCTGGTATCTTGGCTCAACTAGGATCTCAGTTAGCAGGCCTGGAAAAATCCTTCTTCTTGAGACATTGGAGTTGTGTCATCAAACTATAGAATATTTGGCCACGTGAATCTGTAGTTTCGCTTGGAATTATGAGAGTGTCATTGTTTCTAAAGGCACTGTTGACCGAACTCCCTAACTCTACTACGACTTTCTTTGGCTTGATAATTTCTTCTCCCGCTGCCACCCAAACTCAGCATTGCAGGAAACGAATTAAAGATTTGGTTACAATTACTCGCATGTTCCAGCTTTTGTTAGTGTTGTGTTTTGTATGCAGGTTTTGAAACCAACTTGCTCAAAATATGGTAGCCAGATTGCTAACTGGTACAGTACCATCTCATAGGAAATATTTCTCCAGTTTTTAAAATCTTTGTTTGTTTATTTATTGTTTAAATAACTTAATACTCACAGATTCTTTCTGGATGCTTTAAAAAAAAACTGTGGTCTTAACTAACATAATTCATCAAAGGGCTGTGATCTTGGTACCTGAAGGTCCAGTTTTCTCATACAATGTGCTGAGGCCCTGCTTTGAATAGACTTATCATCAGAATAATAAAATGGGGGTACAGTTGTTTCTGTTATTGCACCTTAAGTGTACACCACCATCCTCAGAAGCATTTGCTTAGCAGGTACTCTTTTTCTTGTTAGGGTGCCAGACCAAAATTATTTTATTCTAACTTTTGATAAGCTCCTAATCTTACCTGAGTTTTTTGAAGCCAAGGAGGGCCAGGGCTGGTTAGTAGTTGGATGGGAGATTACTATAGTAATCCCAAGGATCCCCAGGTGGAGCTAAATTATTATTTTTTTGCTTAAAGGCCCAGAGAGCTGCTGACAGCCAGAGTTGGCAATTCCGGGTTATAGAGACCAATGGCCTCTGAGTTTGTACAAGGCAAGTTTTTGGGGACTTTGCAGCTAATAAATCTACTTTGTACCTTTATTGTTCATTATGTTTTTAGTCAAATCTGATCAGAATTTCTTTTGATTTCTTATTCTGAACTGTTGTTTAAAGTTGCAGCATAAGATGGCTTGAAAATCTTCTGATTGAAATGCAAGGTAAATAAATCAACAGGACAAAATGAGTGTAAGACTGAATAAGCCAAAAACCAGTGACACTGTGGACAGAAGATACCTTTTTGCTCAGAAAGATTAAAAAAATATTAAACCTTTCTGTGACATTTCGGTTTATCACCAGGCTGTAGGTCTCCCACACTTTTCTAACATGCTGTCTATTCCACTTTGTTTTTCAGCCTTGTAGTCTGCTATTGTGTCAAGCAAGCCTTGTTTTGTGACCTTGGAAAACAAAGTAAACTGTTGGCTATATATGGAATCTGTTAAGTGTTCTGCAATAACTGTAGTGTTCTTTCTGCAAAAAGTGTCTGGTAGCATTTTAGAGCTTGGGATGGGAGGATGCAGAACAGAAAGGTCCATAAAAATCATCCTAGCCATGTGCTCATGTGCTTCAATTTAAAGACACAAAATAAGGCTGCAGACTTCTAGAACTACGTTGAGGTATCAGGTTTCTACTCAAGGAATATAGCTTCAGTTTTATTTCTCCATCTCTTATAACCAAAGGATAGCTAGCCAATTTTTTTGGACTGTGCAAAGCTCACAACTCCTGTTTCTCTATCACTTGGAGGAGGTTGTAATTTCAATGTGTAGAAGTCCCTCTTCAGTGATCATAGATCAGGGGTCGGCAACCTTTTAAAGTCAGGGGCCAGGTCATGATCCCTCAGACAGTTGAGGGGCCTGGACTGGTGGTCCCCCCCCCCAACTGTAATCCTGCCGTAATGCCACTGGAAACCATCATATTGGGCCCAACAGCAAAATGAGTGGAGGAGGAACCACTTCTCTCTGATTCCCAACGGTCATAGAGATGGAAGAGGCCATGCCAGATGGATTGGCTATGAAGGCACACCTTGTTTAATATCCTCAAGGCTGAGGCAGTCCATTGCAGTCCTGGTGTTAAATCCTGCATGTCTCATTTCATACGTGCCGCAGGAGATGGCTCCGAGATCACAATGTATGGGTCACTTCATGGCAAGCTGTGATCCACCTTAAACAAATTCACGCCAGTGGCACTTTCCTGTTTCCAGGGAAAATTTATATTTGGATACGAGTAGCAGCCAATGACAATATTGTTTAGCATGTTAGTACTGTCCATGAGCAATAGCGTAGGGCCTAGGAGGTTCCTCTCAGTGCTTTCTCAGTCATACTTCCTCATTCCCAAAATCCAAGCTCCCAGTGGGCTGTAAATTTAAGTGAGTGAAGTGAAATCATGGATAGAGATAGTCACAGATTACGAACCAAGTGGTTGAATTAGAAGCAGCTTCTCTGATTCGACACACTGGACCCTGCTCTTAGAGCTTGGCATTGACTGAACTGTTGACAGTGAACATTATAGAATGAGAGAAGTCTGAATTGTTGTCTCACAGCTATTACTCACTTATACCCTGTTCTTCCCTGGACAGAGCCAAGCACATAATCCAGGAGTTTAGAATGTAGGACTTTTAGTTTAATTTACATTGTCCTTCCCCAAAGCCATGGTTTTAATTTGACCCTTCATTACTGTTTGGGGCAGGGCTTTCCATCAGTTTAGGCCTCCAGTCTAAAGCTGGGACAATGTAAGGAGTAGGAGTATGTATGCACAGCTGTGGAGTCTGCGGTGAAGTACTGTGTGTCTGTGCGTGTGTGTGTGTGTTGTGCCGGGGCTTCTGTCTGTGGCCAAACCTGGTGCATACTAACTGACCGCAGGGGAATTCATCTTCCACCATCCCCTCAGCTCCAGTTTCTGCCGCAGTGCATGAAAAATCGATGGTGCAAATTGATTCACTCCTGCCGCTGGCAAAAAAACAAAAACAAACCTCAACCAAAAAAACCAACACCCTACCCACCCCCTCCTCCCATGAGAACTGTTAATCAATTCCTTCACCAGAAGCTCATAAACAACTGCTCCCTGGAGGAATATGTTGAGAGGGGTGGGATCACAGATGGGAGGTGGGAGTTGGCTATGGAGAAAGACCCTTTCTCTACAAATGAATGAAAAGTTGTGATCGCAAAATGGATGGTGCCTGCCAATTTCAACTGTAGAGCTTTCGCCTCCCCGAGGAAAGCAAAGCTGCTGAGAAAGTCCTTTGGTGGTGGAACTGCTAGACACTGTTAGCCAGTGTCTGAATAAAGCTGGTAGGGAACATAGAGGAAGGCACCTTCAATCAGCTAAAATAGAGGACAGACAGACTTTAGATAAAGGCAAATGTCGCCCTTGCTTGAAAGCCAGCCATATCAGACTCTAGGGTTCAGTGCTCATCTCTGTTTATAGCCAAGGAACCAGCGATGTCTGTCTGCAGACATTTCCAGGCATGCCTCGACACCAGAGTGCACGGAATGCTGTTTGCCTTCCCACCAAAGCGGTACCTATTTTTCTACTTGCAATTTCTTACTTTCGAACTGCTCGGTTGGCAGGAGCTGGGACAGAGACGAGAGCTCACTCCGTCGTGCAGTGCAATACTTGGGTATTTAAGTCTGATCTTCCAGTCTTCTAGTTCAGCATCCCACAGACTGACTTTAAGGAGTCATTAATAGAAAGGGAACCTGGATGAGTGATAGGGCGGATCAAACATTAAGGAAGGATACCAGGAGAAAAAGTCGTGGAAGAACAAGCAACTATGAGATCTGTATAATATTGGAAGAAGGGGCATGTCATCATGTCTTTCTTACTCTGTTTCTCCCACTGTGAAGGTTGTTGAGCATTGAGTATCGTTGAGACCATCCAGTGCTGTTTGCAATAGTTAGTGGCCATGTCATATAGATTGAAGCCAAGCGAGTCTTTCATTCTGCCTCTCTTCTGAGGCATTAGGGCAGTGTTTCCCAACCTTTGGTTTTAGGACTTCAATTCTCAGACGCATAAGTCAATTCCCCAAAGCACTTACCATCCAATGTACTGACCTAGGCTTCTGGGAATTGAAGTCTCCCTGTGGGGCACGTGCCCCATGTTAAAACCACTGCATTAGGACTTTTCAGATAAGATTCTGGAAGGGCAAAGTCTTTGGAGTGTACACAGGGCAGGTTAGAGGAGCTTTGCAAGCCAGATAGGGGCCCTGGATTGGACTAATTTTGTGGGCTGGTTGAGGCGTTCTCAACAACCACAAGCCATTTCTTCTTGTGTAGGTGAACATTACAGTAACATGGCCTGGTAAGAAAGAAAAAAGGGGAGAACTAAGAATCTTCTTTCCATATGCTAAACCATGGGTGCCCAAACTACAGCCTGTGGGCCAGATCCAGCCAGCAAGCTGGATCTGGCCCACAGGCTGTAGCTTGGGCACCCCGGTTTAAGCAGAGAAAATGGCAGCTTAAAATCTATCTCATCCTGTTGCAAAACAGATTGCAAGGCGTATTTTACTTCCGCTTCCGGTCGGAGGATCCATGTGACTAGTCTGCTGAACCATGTGACCGGCCCGCTGAACCACGTGACTGGCCCGCGGCCTGAAAAGTTTGGGCACCCCTATGCTAAAGAAGAAGGGGACGGCCAAAGATGAGATGGCTAGATGGTATTGTAGATGCAATGGGCACAGGGCTGTGCGGACTAAGGAGGATGGTGGAGGACGGGTGCCTGGAGAGCGATGGTCCATGGGGTCGCAAAGAGTCGGAATCGACTGTGCGACTGAACAACAACAATGCTAAACTGTAGGCAGCCACCCTGTGGCACCAGTTTCATGTGTGGGAAAGGAAACAGGGATTTATGTCACTTTTGAAGAGGACACTTAGCCTTGAATTTGAAGACCTCAGCTTCTGTCTGCTTCTTCTGTGCTATGCTGCAGTCCAAGTCGAAATGCTGTTGGCAAAATCATGCTTAGATACAAGGGAGCTACATATATACTGGAATTGCCAATACCTCATTCTCTGGATTTTACTGGTGGCCAAAAGGCTGATCAATCCTAGCCTGATCCTCTGTACCCTACTATTTATAAATACTAGGCCTAGCAAAAACAACAATCAAAGTACCTCCACCAGATTCTTTAACAATGTTTGCTAGGTAGCTGATCCTGGACTGCACTGTGACCATTATCCTCTGTTACCCACTAACAGAGGTGCTAGGTCTCATGGAGTTGTTGTACTTCCTCAGATTTCTAGGTAGAAAAGTAGATCTCAAGGTGAGCTGCACTGAAAGCGGAGAGAGTTCTTATTTTGAATGGGGTATGCCTTTAAAGCAGGGGTTCCTGACCTAAGGCCCATTGGCTGGATCTGGCCCATGGCACCATTTCATGTGGCCCCCCCACCCCTCCAAGGTCATTTGGAAAACAAAATGGCCACCTACCTTTGAAGCTTTTGGGACAAAATGGCTGCCCCATCATGATGGCAGGGCAAAATGGCCGCCCAGCCCTTGAAGCTGACTGAAAGAGCATGACCCGGCCCCTGGCTTGAAAAGGTTGGGAACTCCTGCTTTAAAATCACTCATCTCCATCAGTTTCCAGCTGAAGTCAGGGCTCACCAGCTCAGCACAAAGATGTTTCTCTATGAGTTGCTTTTACGCAATGTTGGTGCACCAAAAAGTCACAAGGAAGGAGAAGAGACTGCTAAGGGAGCTAGTGAGGACATGCACTTGTGCTATCTGACTCAAAGGAGTATTAATGACCCAAGAGCCCTCTCATTGCACAGGCCTGGCAGCAGAGGAACAGCAGGGGGAGGGGTAAATCCTGTTGGTTGCTGGTAACCATCCTCAATTCTCTGCAGCAATTATTAATACTTAATAGTAATCCCAGGTGATAGTCAGATAGATGAAAAAGAGACTAAAAAGGTCGTGGGATGAGGATTTGAGAGTATCATTTCTGGGAGAAAAGAGCAACGGTGATATCAGTAGTGATAGGAGCACTGGGAACAATCTTAGAAGGGTTGAAAAAACATCTGAGTACACTTGGGATTGATAAAATCATGATGGAGCAGTTGCAGAGAGAAGCCCTACTAGGTACCAGCTACATTATCAGGCGGTACCTTTCCGACTCTTAGGTCAGTCCTATTCAAACAGCATCAAAGGTGGACCATTTTCACCTTTGATAATAGTGACAATTCTTACCATGTCATGTGTGCTGTAGGTAGAACTGCATAGTGTGTGACTGCTAGAATTGTTGATTGTATATGCCAGGGGTGCCCAAACTACAGCCTGTGGGCCTGATCCAGCCCCTGACACCAATTAATCTGGCCCACAAACCACTCATCGCTCCCGGAAGCAAAACGTGCCCCCTGAACCATGTGACTGGCCCACGACCTGAAATGTTTGGGCACCCCTGGTATATGCTATCTGTCCAGCCAACGAAAAATGTCTCTCCGCTCCCAGTTTCCTGTCATGCCCATTTCCACAATCAATACAGAGCAGTACCACCTTTGTCTCATCATCAGGGCCTGTCCCCTGGACTCAAGTTGGGTTGCTACTAACCTGGCAATCTTAATGACTGATTGTAGCCATTGCCCATACAGATTATGGCATTCCCCATTCTCTAGCAGTGGTTACTAGGCAAAAATGATAGCTCTCCAGTTCTCCTGAAGGACCTTTGGCTAATGAGAGGGTGTTTATGGAACAGTGTTCCCCTCTAGTAAAATATGTTAAGCCAGAAAGCAGCAGTGGCCAAATCAATAGGGCAGGGGGACATGGGTTTCCATCTGTGGAAATCTGTTAGTCTAGTGTAGGGATGGCCAATTTATGGCCTGCAGGCCGGCCCTGGCCCACGGCACCATTTCATGTGGCCCACGATGCCGACACACCGGAAACGGAAGCATTTATGACAGCCGTAAATGCGCCTGTGCCTGTCGCAAACGTGTTTAGGATAGCCGTGGATGCATTTTACAGCAGCGGTTATGGCGGGGGAACTACGTGGCCGGCCTACTCAGCTGTCCAGGGGGCGTGGTCAGGCTCCCAGTGTAAAAACATTGGGAACCTCTGGTCTAGTGAAATACCGTGCATTGGGTTAAGTAACCTCTGGTGCACAAAAGACTAAGCCAAATCATATCTGTTCCTCTTCAAGGTACCTCCAGACAATGTACTGATTTTCCTGAAGCAGACTAATGTGGCTCCACAAAGAGAACTGGATTCTTATGGTGTTTTGCGGCTCTCTATCAAAGACCTTTCCTCCTTCCTTTCCTCTGCATAAGGAACTCTGAGACTTGAGAGAATATGTCCTATAAAGAAGGACAGATGTCTGCTCTCAAAGCAGAACTTCGGTTTCAACTGCACAAATGTGTTTCCTCTGTTCTGCATGGGACAGAAACTCGGGATGTTGCTTGTTTTGTCTGAGTGCTTTTGTCGCTGGCTTAGCAAACCTGACAAGAGTTTGATAAAAAGAAGAAAGAGAAATAAAATTGTCATTTCTGTGCTCAGGCATTGTCTCACTTGCTGGCAAGAGGGTGGTAGCCCGCATTGAAGCCCCTCTGAATCTCTGGGGTTTGGTAGATGGCGTCCTGGATAGAAGCCTCATCCTTCTTTCTGTATCTAACTGCAGTTTTCTACTTTACAAACACTGTCACCCACCTTTTCTTCCCATAAACCCCGTCTCTGGCTCCAGGCTCCCCATTTCTGCCATCCCTGCGGCGCCTTGCACCAAGCCAATCTGCACGTACTGCGCTGTATTCTGCGTGAACACGAAACGTTGACAATTTTTGTGTGTGCGGTGGGGTGGAAAGGCCTGCCCCACTTGCCTTGTGTGGAGGAATCCCCACCTTCTCCCAGCCTAACTTCCACCCCAGTTTCCAGAGTGTCCCCTCATTCTCCTGCCTGTGCCAGCCGCCTCTTCTCCATCCTGTCCTCCCCTGCCCTCCCCTTACATAAGCTGCACGTGGCGATGTCACCGGCTTGGCCCAGATTTCTTCTGACAGCAAGCGTTTTCCACACGGCTGGGCTTGTGATGCTGCTGGAGGAGCGGTGGTGGGGGGATGGGGACCCCAAGTAACCCCCTCAACAAAGGAGAACCTAACCCCCACCCTTGCTGTTCGTATGCTCCAGAGAGAGGCTGAGTCCTGGGGCCACGGGGGTTGGGTTGGGTTGGGGGAATATGTGTGTTTGTGTTTTCTTCAAAGTGATATATGCCCTTGCTTTCTTCCTGCAGTATGAGGATATAAAATGGAGGGGTGGTGGTGGGGAGAGTGCTGACTGGAATAGGACTGCGCATCAGGAATAAATGGTACAAAAGTGTGTCTCAGGGATGGGACCCGGTTTGTCAACTTCACCCGATGGCTTCTCAGCCTCTGGAGTTTGGATCCCAATGCGTAGGATGGAGCTGAGGAAGAAGTGTGATATTTCTCCCCATATTATTCCCGGCTGGGCCGTGGGTTATCTAGACTAGTGTTTCCCTACCTTTGGGTTTTGGACTTCAATTCCCAGAAGCCTAAGTCAGTACATTGGCTGATCAGTACTTTGGGGAATTGACTTAGGTTTCTGGGAGTTGAAGTCCAAAAACCAAAGCTTGGAGAACACTGATCTAGAGCACAGAAAGGCCAGCAGGTAGGCGTGGAGTACCTCTGAGGTGTGCCCTCCCCTCATCTCTTTCGCTCCTCACACTTCTGTGTTCACTCCTTGTCCTTGCAAATCTGTTCCAGCTGGGTGAACAGCGTTTGGGCTCCAGATGGAACCAGGAGTGCCAGTTTGCCAACGGAAGTCTGGAGGCTATATATTCCCTGTTAGCTGGCTGGGAGTAGAGGCAGATCGTGTTTTGGAATTGGTGGGGCTCTGAACCCCCCTAGAGGAACATCCTCTGCCATGTGTTCTGTTGTAAATTTGCCATTATGAGAGCTGAGAAGAAAATGAGATGCAGCCACTATAGATTAAGAAAAGGAGAGTGAATGGGGATTTCAAAATTACATATGCTAATTAATATGTACAGATGCCAAATTAGCAGCAATTTTTAGAATGGAAGCAAAATTAGAAGGCATCTCACTCAAATGGTTAAAACCTGTGACCAGGTGACCTTTGTACCTGCTGAGTGTGTCTGTTGCTAAAAATGGGTGGCTTCCAGGTCCCTGGTATCTCTCCTAATTGTTTCCCCCCAATATTTACATCAGACTTTACAGGGCAACCCTTCAGCTAGAGGATGCTTTCAGAAGGATGACTGTCTTTCCTTCAAATGGAGAACTGTCCTCTATGAAAGATGACATATGGCCAGCCTCTATTTGTAGTTCTTGTGTGATTTCTGAGAGGTTGATCACTCTATTCTGGAGTAATTGGATTAATCACGTGCTCTGTAGTTTGACGGAGAGAAGTAAGCTCATGAATTTTTCTGTGTGTCAGGGAACCCTCCCATAGTCTGAGAAGTAACGGTGGAAGGACTTCTGAGCATATGAAAAATGCAGCTGAATATTGACATCCAGATCCTATATGTATAGCTGAGATTAGGAGAAATGAAATACATGGCTTTCAGAGAGGTTTATGAAACAGGATGCAGATTATTGAGTCAATGGGATTCACATACATGTTGATATACTTTTCAGCAATTGGTCCAGTGGGTCTACAGAAAGAGCCTCCTCAAAGATTGTGGTATTTTGAACCATAATCGGGCATATAGCACAGGAATTGGCCACCTTGTGCCGGTGAATCTTTTTCACGCTAGGCCAGGCAAAATGAACTACATAATGAACTCACTGAAAGGTGGCCTCATTTTGTCAGTTTCACATCTGGCCTCACATCTGAGCCTCAAGTCAGCCAGCTAAGATCCAGGAAGAGCTTTATGGCAAGAACAAACATTCTTGAGGATAATCAAGAGCAAAACTAAATTAGAAGATGGAGGAAGGAGCTCACTGGACAAGGAACATTAAAGGAGGATATAGCTGAAGATCTCAATATCTTCATGTCACTTAGAGGACCCCGAATAGGCTGAGGATTGGAGTCCCTAAATGCAAGACCAACATGCTCAATGGGGACTGCTAGCACACAACAACACGTGGTGTGAATGTGGAGAGACATAGAGTCTGGCCCATTTACTGGTCTGCTGATTGATGCCAGAGACATGCACTGATGAGGACTTGGGTTTGGGCAATGACGAAGCAAAGAAAGTGGCTTCATTTTGGCACTCCAGGGTTTGATTGGGACATGGGAGAAGAAGACACCTGGCCTAGACGCAGAAGAAGTGGGTCTACTCTTAGTTTGGACTACTAGTAGGATACAGGCCCCAATGTATTCCATCCTTCACACTACCTTAGTTAGCTCTCTCTGTGGCTTAGTGGTTAAGACGCTGAGCTGGAAGGCCGGGTTTTGATACCCGAGGGCTGCAGTTCGGGACATGAAAGAAGCCTCATTCAGGCGTTCCCTGAGAGGAGTTTCTCCAGCAAAAATCCTTTCAACCCAGAGTAATCTCTGACACGAAATTATTATTATTACTACCTTAGTCCAACATCGAGCTCACAGTCATTTGTTTGCCCCCAGGTTATTGCTGGTCAGGATTGGAAAGGGGCATTAGCGTACACATCTGGCAATCATTTGGACCATTCCTGGCTGGTGAGCACATAGTAGTGATGGATAGATGAGCCTGGGGAGGGGTCTGTGTTTAAAAAGGTATGTGGTGTATCTGTCTCTGCTTGCTGACTTGTTCATTTGGGGTAACTTTTCTGGCTTCCTAGGTTGAAGTTCATGTTTCTCTGGCCTCCTTTTATTTATTGCAAAAATATTGGGGAGGCTGGTTTTAAAACTTCTGGGGGAATCTGGGCATAGGGTGGTAGTTTCTGGCTGCTTTCCAGCCTTGTAAGGTGTGGTGTGGGATCTTTGAAAAAGCAGAGAGTTGCATAATAGAACAACACAATAGATCTTTCTTATTTTTGCAAAGGAAGCTGAATTTAGACCACAGCCATCTGAATTTGTCTAGTTTTTCCATCGGTACCAAAACAAAATGGAAACTAGGCAGTTCCTTCACATATACATTGATCATATGCTCTTCTAGAGATGACAGTCTGTCTGGAATAGCTAAAACACAGTTTCTGCGCTTACAGTAAGTAATGTGAGTTTGTAGCAATACACAAGATCTATAAACCAGATCTGTCAATAGCCCTTCATCTGGTTATAATCTTGGCAGTCAGTATTACATCTTGAGTGATGCCAGACTGGTTGCTTCAAGTGCTATGCAGTCTTTGCTCTGTAAGCCACAGGTTGGATTTGCAAGGGCATTTCTGTTTGTGTGTGTGTGTGTGGTACTGTATCTGTACCCCTCTTATTCTGTACTGTCCAAACTACAGGACTTAAAATAGATTTGTGGTGAATGAGTGGCAATGCGTGTAATCACGTTATTACAGCAGAATGTTAATTTTAAAAATTTCAGCAAAATACTATTCAAAAATATTTAATGTAACATATATAGGTGGGAAAACTTTAGTGCAATTTTAAAAGATGGGAGAGCATAGCTAAAAAGTAGGAGGAACATGTACAGGAATGAGAGCAAATGCTCGTTCATCCACAGTTTTGCCATTTATGTGAAAACTATGTCTCCTTTTAAAAGACGGTGGAAAAAGAAGTGTTAAAGCAGAGGTGGCCAACTTACAGCCCGTGGGACCATTTCATGAGGCCTGCCGCCACCCTTACCACTACCGGAAGCGGAAGTGGGCGCATTAAAATGTAAAATGTGCCCGCATAAATGAAACCGTGCCTGCCATAAACGCTACCATAAAGGCACCCACGGCTATCGTAAATGCAATTACAACAGCCATTGACGTGTTTTATGGCAGCATCTATGGTGGGAGGAACTATGTGACTGGCCCGCTCAGCTGTCCGTGGTCCATGGTCTGGCCCATGGCACAAAAAGGTTGGGAACTCCTGTGTTAAAGCAATGCAGATCTATTGAGACTATCCGACTGTTCAGGTCTTCCCCAAAAGAAAGAAAGAAGTGGTGGTTTAGCAATCAAAAGAAATGGAAGAACCAGCCAGGAAACAAAAATTAGTTGATAATACAGTGTAGATGCCCCATAAAAAAGTGAGTGAAAATCCATATAATAATTTGAGAGCAAATGCCAAGTTCAGAAGCACATGCCAAGTTCAGAAGCACTGTACACAAAAAATTAGGGCAGCTAACTTTTACTGGAAGAGAGTTGGATCCTTTCTTCTTTCCAGACGTCAAGAATATATGGGTGAGGCTGGCTAGTAAAAACATTATGGACCATTAACTTCTGTGGATGCATTTGCAAATTGCTATGAAATATGTATCAGCGTGTCATCCCTGTTCCCATGTCCTGTTACCAGTGACAGGGAGTGGAAGGGTAATTAAAGGGTGTAACAGGTAACAGATACCAGCAAAGTGAGCTCCAGAATAAAGCCGTAGGAGTGAGAACTAGGAGTGGAGTCCTTTTTCGGCAGACCGCAGTGCACCATACGCGAGAGGTTGACGAAGGTGGCGATGAATTTGTTTTCCCCCTCTGGAAAAGAAGAAGGGCTGTGAAACAATGGCCTGGAACTCTTTAAAGTTCCAGTTGTTTTCCCTCTTACATCAGCAAGTTTATTGCTGCGTGGTTTGTTTTTTAAACACAATGTTTTTTTAAAAAACCATTTTATTACTCATTTCTTATTGTTTTAGGCTGGTAGCTATTTGAATATAGAGCAAGGGCCCTTTTGAAGAGAGGCATTCTTTGTAATTGGGATGAGAAGGAAATGTAGGGGGTATTCCAGTAGGATCTGCTCTCCAGCCGGCTGCCCTCCGCCTGGGCCCCTTCGCTGGCTTCAAAGGGTCCCGGAGGCCTTTTGCTTTGTAGGAAAAGATAAATCTGCCACTCTCCCCCAGCTTGGTTGGGAAGGAGCTTGAAGGCTGGGCTCCATCAAGACTGACAACTGGCTTGCAAGTCTAGGATGGCGGTCGAGCAGGGTCTTTTAATTTGTATGGGGAAGGGTGTCCCCCCTGGCTGCGACCCAAGAAGGCTCCAGCAGCAACTTGTGGGGTGAGGAGGGGACTGCATTTCTGGCCCCGAGGGTGATTGCAAAACCAAGCAAAAGGGTTTAAGTTAAAACAGGACAGATCAGCAATAAGCACAAGAACTGCGCACTTGGGTTTAATTAAGAAACAGAGCTGCATGCTTTTCCTGTGTTTCATCCCACCCACCTAATACTTCAAGGACACTTAATACATTTACAGACAATCTGTTATCAATATTTGCCAGTTGCAAGTATGCTATTGTATTTGAGATATGCAGATGACACTACCCTAATGGCAGAAAGTGAAGAAGACCTAAAGAAGCTCCTGCTTAGGTTGAAAAAAGTGCAAAAGCTGGCTTCAGACTCAACATCAAGAAAACCAAGATAATGGCAACAGGCCCTATCACTCCCTGGAAAATAGATGGGGAAGAAGTAGAAGCAGTGACAGACTTTACATTCTTAGGATCCAAGATCACGGCAGACGGTGATTGCAGCTATGAAATAAAAAGGCAACCGATTCTTCGGAGACAAGCTATGAGAAACCTGGGGAACATAGTTAAAAGTAGAGACATCACATTGCAAACAAAAGTCTGCATAGTCAAAGCAATGGTATTCCCAGTAGTAATGTATGGTTGTGAGAGCTGGACCATAAGGAAAGCTGAGTGCAGAATAATAGACACCTTTGAAATGTGGTGTCGGAGGAAAATTTTAAGAGTACTGTACCCTGGACAGCAAGGAGAACAAATAGGTCGGTCTTAAAAGAAATCAACCCCAACTGCTCCTTGGAAAGTCAAATATTGAAGGTGAAGCTAAAGTATTTTAGACATCAAACGAGAAGAGAGGACTCACTTGAGAAGGTCTTGATGCTGGGAAAGGATGAGGGCAAAAGAAGAAGGGGGTGGCAGAGAATGAGATGGCTAGATGGTATTGTAGATGGCTAGATGGTATTGTAGAGCTGGGCAGGTTGAGGAAGATGGTGGAGGATAGGGGTGCCTGGCATGCGATGGTCCATGAGGTCGGACTCGACTATGCGACTGAACAACAAAAATGTATCATTTTACAAGTACTGTACAGTATCTTGGTACAAGTAGTGGACAAGGTGAATGGGGCAGTAAGAGAACACAAAGTGGCTGGAACCCTATTGGTGGCACCATGCCATGAAATGAGAATTACTTCATCAATAAGTCAGTTCTTAGTTGTCCTTATGAAACCCTGAGTTCCCTTGTGTCACAATGGTAGGATGTATCCTACTGGCTTGGGAACCATTGCCTTAAGGGAGGAATACATTTTTTAGGCATTGTCTTCTATTAGAGACGGAGATGGTACACTATTCTAGAAGGATTTAGAGGAGGGGTAAGAGGAACTGACTTCTCTGAACAGCCAGAGGAAAACTGTCCATCTGTGTTTGTCTGTCAGATAAGCTGGTGTTTCTGCCCTCTGGGTGAGAAGCAACAAGCTAATAGCATTGATTTATCAACTGTTGTTGAAGCAGTTGGTGCCTTTCTACTATGTTTTCCCTGGTCATGGAATTTTATAAAGAATTTGGAATTTGTGTGTCTAAACGTCAGGACGTTCATTTTAAGAAAAGTTGAGAAAATACACACACACACAGACTGACTGACTGACTGACTGATTGATTGATTGATTGATTTGGGGGGGGGCTCTTGATAAAATGTAAGTAGTATCAGCAAAATGCTTTCAGAAAGCAACTGACTGTCCAAGAGCCTTATAGCTAGGTACACTGTCTCCTATATATTTTTCTCCACATTTTCTTCATAGACAGATAGGCACATCATACAAAGTGATCCAAAAACATATTTGTATATTTTGAATATAGCATTCCTATGGCCACATCCCTTCGGAAAGTAAAACAACTCATGTAGAAAAAGTATTCAGAATATACAAATGCTGTATCCTTTAAAACAATGGAACTATAAACTTTTAAAGAGCAACTTAAAGTAGAATGCTGACCAACACAAGCTTTTCATATTACTCATTTAAGATAAAAGCTTGTTGTTTTAATTCAGTATGACCATTATGTAATTGTTGTACTATAAACCAAACTGAACAACTCAGTTCCCTCCTCTTCTCCATTTTCTGCTCATTTTAGATAAAAAGGATATACAGTGTGGTACTGTACTCCAGTCAATGCTGTTAAAAGGTGGCATGGATTTTGACCAAGTCACATTCAAAGTCAAATAAGAGGAAGTTAAGAAATGGAACTATGCTTCACAGTCTTGAACCACGCAAGCCTTCTGTCATAGCTTTAACTAAGGGCAAGGGTGTCAGGGTGCCAGCATTTGGATGTGTCAAACTTTGGTCCTGGAATACAGGTGGGTTCAGCATGGAACCTATATGGCCTTTGTGTACTCAGACCCATGCATTACTCTGTCATGTCCCCATGTATGCAAATCTCACATGAATCAACAAGGCAGCAGAGTTGTTAGTTAACAGCATTGCCTTCTAAAGCCCAGAGTTTGTCCTCATTTGTCAGAGTGTACCTTACTAATGGTTCAAGTGGTTAAGACACTGAACTTGAAGACTGGAAGGTCGGAGTTCAATACCCGAGTACTGCATGACTGAGTGAGCTCCCGTCTCTGACCCAGCTCCTGCCAACCTAGCAGTTCGAAAGCAAGAAATTCCAAGTAAATAAACAGGGACCACTTTGGTGGGAAGGTAAACAGCATTCAGTGCATGCTGGTTTTGAGGCATGCCTGCCACATGTCCATGGAATTGTCACCAGATGCAGAGAGGGCTGGCTCCTTGGCTGTAAACAGAGATGAGGACTAAACCCTAGAGTTGGATATGACTGGCTTTCGAGCAAGGGCGACATTTGCCTTTATCTAAAGTCTGTCTGTCCTCTATTTTAGCTCCACGCCATATTCAGCACTAAGATTGGAGCTGTAGCTTTCCCATATCTTGTGTACTGTATATTGGGACTAGGTAAAGGTAAAGGTTTCCCTTGCTCAAAAGCCAGTCGTATCCGACTCTAGGGCTCAGTGCTAATCTCTTTCAAAGCTGAAGAGCCAGCATTGTCTGCTTCTGCAGACGTTTCCATGGTCATGTGGCAGGCATGGCTAGACATCGGAGCACACGGAATGCCGTTACCTTCCCACCGGAGTGGTCCCTATTTATCTACTTGCAATTTCTTGCTTTCGAACTGTTAGGTTGGCAGGAGCTGGGTCAGAGACGGGAGCTCACTCCGTCTTGCAGTACTCGGGTATTGAACTCCGACCTTCCAGTCTTCAAGTTCAGTGTGTAAAGTGGCCGCTGTCCTGTAGTTGGATCAAAACGCACTTTGGCAAAAGTCCTGTGCTTTTCCTGGCAAACAGCTACACCCTCCCACCCCCATCCCACGACTCCGGTTGTGCAGTTTAAAAACCATTACATTAGACCTGAATTTCTTCCCAGAACGGTGGGGTGAGGGATGATGGGGTAAGACTTCCCAAATTGTACTCCTTGTCCCTGTTACTCTGGGTGCAGCAGAACCCATTTGAGTTTCTTGGCTTCAGGAGTCAAATGGATCTAGTCAACTCCCCTCTTTCCCAGGGATCTTGACAAAACATCTCCAACCCCTCAGTATCATTTTCAGCCAGGTCACCTCTTTCCCCTCCATCTCCCAACACAACCCCCTGGTTTTGATGCCCAGAAACTCCCGCCCCAGACTTCAGGCCATAAATCCGGCCTGGATTAAACTAAGGGGAGAGACTTCCCCTATCCTGCTTCTCCACCCCTCCCAATCCATTTCCGGTCCCTTTCTGGCAATTAATATAACTGGATGACAAGGAGCTTGGCGAGTCCTCCCTCTCTTTCTCTCTCTCTGTATTTGGGACCAAGTGGGAGTATGGCTAAGAGTAGGAGTGGTAGGCTGAGGAGAGAGAGAGAGTGAGTTCCTCTCTGCCTTCTGGCAAGGACAGCCGGATTCTCCCCTTAAGACAGTCTCTCCCTGCAAAAGAAAACTTGGCTTTAGGATAACTTTGAGACCAAAGGCCTGCTTTAAATTGATTTCCCATACAAATAGACACACATATATGCGATAATTAAAGGGGGAGATGTCTTTTGTTCTGATCTTGTTTCCCGGCCCTCCCTGATGTTGTAAGATTCTAACAATATCCATGCACTGTACACCACATCCCTTTGCAGTGCAATACAGTAGAATCTGACACATGGAGCTTTAAAAATTGGGGTCTGGCTCGAAATGCATCAGAGTTTTGTCATTGGAAACTTGTGCTGAAAAACAGACGTTGCCTTGGCTTGGGTAAGTCTGCTGCTAGCTCTGCCGCCATGTTTATCAGACTCTCTTCACCAAGCTGATGGCAGTGCAACATTTCTTCACAAGCTAGCTAAAATTCAAGTTACAGTACTATAGTAGTAGCAATAGCAATTACACTTATATACACTCCCCCCCATAGTGATGCTACTGGGCCTCTTAAAGCTGACACATAAAGGCGGTGTCTTAGTCCGGCTCACTGCCTGGCACTATCAGACCCATACCTATCAAGTTTTGGATTTGGAAATAAGGGAAATTTCCTGGCAAAAAAAGGGATACTTGACAGCTATACTTATCCTGTGCTGCCCTCCAATGGCAGCAATAGGGCATTGCAGTCTAATTAATAAGGGATGACAGCGGGAAAGAGGGTAAAATGTGGGGTTTTCCCGTCCAATAAGGGATACTTGACAGCTATGATCAGACCTCGTCTTCTGGATACTATCTTCTGTCCCACCAGACTTCCACCCCCTTATTAGAATTGCATATTTTGCTTAGATTCTGTCCTTTGGCTTAAGATATATTGTACTTTTGCTCCCCGGCTGCGTTCTGTTAGTCTCTAGGTTTGAAATGCAAGGAAAGCGGTACCCTAATAATGCAATATTTCTGAAATATTTTGCAAACTGGGTGCATGTGACTCTTATACAGTGGTATCTTGCTTAAAGAGCATAATGCGTTCCACAGGATTGCTCTTTAAATGAGTTTGCTCTTTAAGTGAAACACCATTGAAAGTGACCAATTGTGACTTCTGGCGGGGGGTTGGGAATGCGAACCCACAATTTAGTTGTTAAGCGAGTTTTTGGTTCGTTTTACTTGTTAAACGAGGCGACCATTCAGAGAAAATTCTGCTCTTAAAGCGAGATAGTCTCTAAGCGAGGAGCTCTTTATGCGAGGTTTTACTGTATTTGAACATTTTAATGTCCGAGTCTGGAAACAGGGATAGTCGCAGTCTGCTCCCTATGTTTCTGTACGAATCACTAATCCAAATAGGGACTGCGGTGGCTTAGTGGTTAAGAAGCTCGCCTTGTTAGCTTGTCAGCAAGTTGGCAGTTCAAGACCCGAGTACTGCATGACAGAATGAGCCCCCGTCTCTGCCCCAGCTCCTGCCAACCTAGCAGTTTGAAAGCAAAAAATTGCAAGTACAGTAGATAAATAGGGACTACTTCGGTGGGAAAAGATCTTGGGGACATGAAAGAAGCCTCATTCGGGCACCCCCTGAGCAGAGTTCCTCCAGCAAAAATCTTTTCAACCCAGAAAGCATCTTTGTGACACAATTAAAAAACAAACAAACCCTAATCCAAATGGGCCTTCCCTTGTGACTGAAATAAATAAACCCAAAGCAGGTACAGTATTAATAAAGAGACTTAGCAGGTAGCTGTGTCTGAGAACAAGCAAATTCAGCTGTACCTCTCCATTGAGTGTGACTGAATGATCCAGTGCAAAATTGCTTGTACTTAAAAGAGTCTGGGTAGTGTCAAGAAAGACTAAAGCAGTAAATTATGTAGATGCAATTGGCAGCCTCCTCTGAGAGTAGAAGCTCTTGGCTTGAAGGCTTTAATTAATAAATTAAAATGATTAATTTGACACAGCATACTGACAGTTCTCTCACACTACTCTGGTATTCCTTGACATATAGTTCAGGAATGAAGTGGAAGACAAGCAGATCAAGGGGATTTTAAAAAAAGATTTCAGCTCCCAGGATCTTCTATCACAGTGATGGTGAACCTTAGCACTCCAGCTGTTCTTGAACTTCAATTCTCAGAAGCCCTGATCAGCAGGAGGGCTGACTAGGGCTTTTGGTAATTGAAGACCAAGAACAGCTGGAGTGCCAAGGTTGGTCATCACTGTCCTATCATGACTAGTGGAAAACTAGTTCAAAATAATAATGCTTCTAAACTATGAGAAGGGGCACACAGAAAAAGCCTTCTCGAAGATTGTGGTATTTTTAAACCACAATTAGATGTACCCAGCGCAACAGCAATCTTGTGCAAGCTAATCTTTCTCACACTAGGTCGGGTGAAAGGAACTACGGATTGATCTCACCAAAAGGTGGCTTCATTTTGGCAATTTCATGCCTGGCCTAGAAGAAGGTAGGAGCAAATTTGAGGAAAGCTGGTGTGATTCCAACACTTTATTATAGTAAAAAGCAGCAGCATTCTGCATTAGTTGAAGCTTCTGGATAGTTTTCAGAAGCAGCTCCTTGTAGAACATGATATAAAAGCAGGGCTGGATAAATACTTATACACTCACAAAAGCACTTCTTCTGATTTTAAGTGAGTGCACAGTTCAGGATTTCATCATGTAGACAAAATATGTCTGAAGTGGAAAGGAATCTTCAAAACACATTATTGCTTAGCAAATTAAAAAACAAACAAAAGCTTTACATTTACTATGATCAAAGCCAGCTCATCTCTAGTATAATGAATTTTACTTTTTATGTTGCAGAGAAATGCTTAAAACAAATTGACAGAGAAGCCACATGGGAATTTTAAGCCTGGGCACCATACCACAACTGTGCTGAATAAATCCCTTGGCGTTCCTGCAGTTGTGAGCCTACAGCTGTTTTCCAATAAATCAGAGAGTGTGAGGAAGGGTTCTGCCAATATATGGCTTATTAGAGTGAGACTTCCAGAATCATATTTTATACAAATGATTTGCAAACATTCTCAGTTCTTTTTAGTTATTGCCTTAATCAAAGACACCAGTAAAATTGAGTCTTTTGTTTTAAGATTTATGTTATTTAGTTACATGTGCTTCTTGGTTGGGATTATATTTTGCTTGTTAATGGCTAGGTTTAACTTTTTGCTATGACCTGAGACTAATAGCAATTAACCAATCAGCTAATTAAGTAAACAATTAGCCAGTGTGGTATAGTGGTTTGTATTAGACTAGGACTGACCAGAGCTGGGTCCAAACACCCATAAGGAGTTGAATCTCATTGGGTGACCTTGACCCAGTCTAACTATCTAAGCCTAAAGTGCCGCAAAGGCTCTACTCCGCAAAGGGTTGTGATGCCATGTATACCACCTTAAACTCACTGGAGGAAAGATGTGATATAAACAGGGAGAAAATAACAAATATACTTGCAATTAAAATTTGTACTGTTCACTTTTAGGTCAACTTCTTGGTACTGTATATTTTTATATAATATATTGAGTGCATACTGGTCAGTGAACCTGCTGCTATGGGAAATATGGACCCTTGATGCTTAAAAATGTACAAATGCATTGCTTGCACTGCCTCCCTTCCCCCCATTACAATCACCTTGATTTTTAGGTCTCCATATTTTCTTCCTGCTTCATTTGAAGGCAGGCTGAAAAGTAGATGCTTTGAAAGCAAAAAGGTGTTCAGACTCCAATCCTGTGCATGGCTACCTGGGAGCAAGTCTAACTGACTTTCTCACTTTTACAGCACTATGATTGTAATAGAGCGCTTTACATTTAACTGTTTTGTCAGTGTTATTAAAATGCCAGTAAAAAGGTTATTAATGTTTACCTTGCTGAGAGAGAAGATGGAGGCAGAGAGAGTTTGCATAAGGCCACAAAAAGAGTCCACAGCATAGACAGGACCCAGTTCTAATCCAGTTAGGTGTCCCCAAATTTGGATCCCCAAATAATGTTGAGTCTCAGCTCACCGCCAGCAATGGCTGATAAAGTGGGGCCCAGTTTTGATAGAGTCCTAGATTGAAATCCAACATCTCAAGGCTCAGCAGTGAGATGTTTTCTATGAAATCATTAGTGCTGATGATAGATATCACTTAAGCCAGGGGAGGAATGTGACCGGCCTGCAGTGCAAAAAACTTGGGAATCCCTGACTTAAACAGTGCTTTAGCATGCAGTCATATACACATTTACCTAGGACAGTGGTGGTGAACTTATGGCACACGTGTCAGAGGGGGCACTCAGAGCCCTTTCTGTGAGCATGTGTGTCATTGCCCCAGCACAGAGTTCGCCCCACCCTTCTGTCCAGCAGCCCAATGGGAGCGCTCTCTCCCTCCCCTCAGCACAGAGTTTGCCCTGCCCCACTGTTTAGGCACTCGCTTGGTCTCTGAAAGGTTCGACATCACTGATCTAGGAGGAAGCCCCACTGAACACGAGAATAGCTTTTAATTAGGTAAAGACAGCCAATCAGGGTTACTTCCAATTAGATAAATAATTGCACTGTGACTGTTTCAGGAGTGCTTTGCATAAATTATCTCAATAATCATTACACTCACCTTGTAAGGTAGGTCATCTTTGTTATTGGCCTTGTAATGCAGAGGAAGGGATTGGCTGGGAAGGAGTAGAGCCTTCGCGGTGGTGGCACCAACTCTTTGCTTGTTGAGCTGTGCCAGGCTCCATCTTTACTTATTTTAAAGAAATTAAGATCCTTTCTTTTTAAAGAGGCTTTTAAAGACATCCTACCAAATGCCAAGCAATAGGTTCAATTATCCTATTCAATATGTGCTAGTTTGGAGGGCATTTGTATTGTTATTGTTGTTTATAATTTTATTGTGCTGGGTTTATTGTTTACATTTGTGTGCCGGTATTTAAATTTTTTTTATTCTGTTGTACATCATCTAGGATAGGAGAATATCCCAGATGGACAGGATACGTAAAGATTTCTCTTGCTCGAAAGCTAGTTGTATCCAACTCTAGGGTTCAGTGCTCATCTCTTTCAAAGCCGAAGAGCCAGCGTTGTCTGCTTCTGCAGATGTTTCCGTGGTCATGTGGCAGGCATGACTAGACACCTGAGCGCACGGAACGCTGTTACCTTCCCACCAAAGTGGTCTCTGTTTATCTACTTGCAAGGTCTTGCTAGGTTGGCAGTACTCGGGAATCGAACTGCTGACCTCCCGCCTCCCAGTCAACGTCTTAGCCACCTGAGCCACTGCAGTCCTTGATGGATGGGATATAAATGTAATAAAAAAATAACCACTATGTATCAGCTTTCAAATATTAGCATCCCTCTTAGTAAATCTGCAGTCCAATCCTAGCAAGGGCAGCTTGGGGTGCAATCTGAGACATGTTTCACTTTTGAATAGTGAAATTTGCCTCTTTCAGGCATTACTAGGCACATTCAGCCGAATAGTTCACAGCACAATCTTGCTAGGTAAAGGTCTTTCTTGCTCAAAAGCCAGTTGTGTCCGACACCGACTCTAGGGCGTGGTGCTCATCTCCGTTTACAGCCCAAGAGCAAATACTGCCTGCGTCTGCAGACCTTTCCGTGGTCATGTGGCAGGCATGACTAGAAACCGGTGGGGAGCGCACGGAACGCTCTTTTACCTTCCCACCGAAGTGGTATCTATTTAAAGGTAAAGGTTTCCCTTGCTCGAAAGCCAGTCGTATCCGACTCTAGGGTGCAGTGCTCATCTCTGTTTCAAAGCCGAAGAGCCAGCGCTGTCTGCTTCTGCAGACGTTTCCGTGGTCATGTGGCAGGCATGACCAGACACCGAAGCGCACGGAACGCTGTTACCTTCCCACCGAAGTGGTTCCTATTTATCTACTTGCAATTTCTTGCTTTCGAACTGCAAGGTTGGCAGGAGCCGGGACAAAGACGGGAGCTCATTCCGTCCTGCAGTACTCGGGAACCGAACTGCTGACATTCCGCTTCCCAGTCAGCGTCTTATCCACTTATTTATCTACTTGCAACTTCTTGCTAGGTTGGCAGGAGCTGGGGACAAAGACGGGGGAGCTCACTCATCCCGTCCTGCAGTACTCAGGAACCGAACTGTTGACTTCCCGCCTCCCAGCCAGCGTCTTAGCCACTTGAGCCACTGCAGTCCCTCCCCGGTTTTTGGACTAAAATGGACTAAAAAGCTCCTCTCCGCGCCGCCTCGAGCGGTGGCGAACATTTAGGGTTATTACGGTAATACGAAGCGCGCTCGCTCTCCCCTCCGCCTATTCTTTTTTATGCTCCTCCTCTCTTCCCTCCCCGACTCCAGCTGCGCTGCCATTGGCCGAGAAAAGGGGAAATGGGCGTGGCCGGGCGCCTGCTTTCTCTTTGCCGCCCCGCCCCGCTCCCAGCCAGCGTAAAGTTTCCCCCAAGCACATGACTGGCTTTAATGGCTGCTGAGCGCTGCTGGGGCGCGCGCTCTGGCCAGCGCAACGTTCCATCCTCCCTCCTCCTCCTCCTCCTCCCCCCTCCCTCCTCCTCCGCTCCGTCCCAGGCGGCAGCTTCTTCCCGAGCCGATCATCGCGGTGACTTTGCAAAGGCTGCGATCATCGGCGGCGGGAGAGCGTGCGTGTCTCGCTGGCTCCGTGGGAAGGGAAGGCGGGGGAGAAAGACGGGGTGATTTTTTTTTAAAAAAAATTATTATTATTTTTATTATTATTTTGCTCTGGCCAGGGCAGCTCGGTTTGGAGTCGAGAGTTGTGCGTGCGTGCCCGAGAGGAGGAAAGCAGGGAAAGAGTTGGTTTTTTTGGGGGGGTGAGACCTGCTTCCCAGGTAAGCGATCGGGCTGGGAGACCCCCCCCCCGCCCCCTTGACTTTCTTTTCTTTTGCAAAGTTTGCTTTGGGGGTGGGTTTAGGAGGAGGAGGAGGAGGAGGAAGGGTGGGGAAAAAACAGAGATCGGCTGCATTTTCCCTTCGTGTTAAGTTACACGGGGGGGGGAGTCTGTCTCCCTTTTGTGTGTGTCTGTGTCTTGTTCCTGCTAGATTCCAAGTCTAGGGTTGCACACTGCCAAACCATAGCTACTTTTCTCCTCCAGCCTTCCTTCCCCCCCAGTTCGTCTGGAGAGGATCGCCTATATTTTCCCAGTCCCCATTCCTCATAAATGACATCTCTCACCTGGTCTGCTTTGAAATCCCAGGAGTGTTTACCCCCACCCCACCCCCCAATTTCAGGACCCTTCCCCAAAGGGGCGAGTAGGAATTGTGATCGCTCACTCCACGTGGAATTTGAGACTTCTTGGGATGTGATAAATAAGGGGAGAGAAGGAGTGATTTAATTCGAGTTCCGTCTCCCTTCCTCCCCCCCCCCCTGCTGTTCCCATCCCCACGAGGCTTGCTAATAAAACCCAACTGTTGCTCCCAATAGTGCTGTCCAGCTGTCACTGGGGACTGTGTGCACCACCGCCACCGCATGCTCCAAGGGTTAATCGAGCCAGCTGGGAAAGGGTGGGTTTCCTTCGCGTCCTACACAGTCCTACACAATCCAGTGTTCTGCGCAGGCACCTCTATTTATTTATTTATTTATTTATTGCCCCCCACAAAAAAAAAAACAACAGCACCAGTTTTGTATTTCTGTCTCTCCTGCTCACTTGCTGAAAGAAATCTTTTGTGTGCAAATCTGGTGGGATTGTCGCTTTGCGCTCAGAGGCATCCTGGGGTCTAGGCTGAAAAGTCGGGTTTACCTGCTCACTTGGTCCTTCATGATCAGCCTGGACCTGTTTACCTGGGAGTAAGTCCCATTGGAGTAAAATACACTTTCTTCAGAGCAGACACATACACGATTGCGCTGCAAATGTTTGTGCAGCAAAGTTTGAGGGTGGGAGGAGACCACACATCTAGACTGTTTGGGAGGAAAAAAAAAGTTTTCTTTCTTTGTTTAGTCCCCACAACTTTCTGTCCTCCTGGATTGTGTGAGAGAAGACAAATGTGTTTTCACTGGCACGTGTGGGTGTGGCTGGTGAATCGGGTGCCTTTATATTATTTGTGGGTGTTTGGTGATCTCTTCCGTTGCATCGCTTTTGTGGGCTTTTGTGATTCTCTTTGCCCCCTTTTAAAAATAAAAAATTCAAAATGCTTCTGAAATAGGTCATGGTTGTGCCACCTCAGTACGATTGCAGTGTATCTGTCCTTTGCAGGGAATCTCAGAGTCAAAATAAAACACAGAGCCAGCAACTGTCTTGCCAAGCTGCCAGTGGTTGGTCTACCCGTGGGTGGAAAAACAAGACCGTGGCTGAGCTTTCAAGAGGACGTTTCCAACTTGGTCTGTGTTTTTGCAGCGTCTGAGCAGTCTTGTGGGTGTTGAAATTCGAGTCGTGGCTCTCACATTTTTTTGGTGTGCGCCCAATTCTCATGGCTGGGATATCCAGTTCTGTAGTGCTTTTTCTTTCTTTTTTGCATTATTTAATTTTAACATTTGGACATGTTGACTTGACATTTTGGTGCATGTGTCAGGTGCGGATGCATGGTGGCCCAGGGCCACAGACAGATTGCAAGGTAGGCAGTGGAAAGAAGTTAGTTATGGAACTAGTTCTGTTCACTTAAGACAGTCAGTGGCAGCATGGAAGTCTGTCTGCCTTTTTTTAAAAAAAAAGAGTTCATACTTTGGTGCTTGGCTGTCAAGTGATGAAAAGGTAAGTGCTTAAGAAAAGGAAACACTTCATTCATTGAAAGGAATTATCAGCTAGTATGACTTCAGACATCAGAGAGGAAAGAAAGGGAAAAGCAGTTTTGATGTGCATACCGCTCTGTGCCTTTTTTCTTCTTTCCATCTTGTGACTTTGTTCAACTTGATCAATAGTTTCATTGCATCTTTGGTTGTAAGGCTAAGTTCACAGAAGGTAGTGCTCCTTGTTCCGGCACAGTGCACTCTTAATTACTATTTTCTCTTTGTGGGTTTTTAATAATTTTTTTATGTAGTGCTTTAGGGCATTCAGTGAGCTTCAAGGGTTGTCTCTGTATTGTATCCGTATTATAGATGAACAATGGCTTCTCTTACTGCCTGGTTTATAGCTGAAGTGGAGATTTGAACTTTATTACACTCACTTACATAATGTTTTTCAATAGCTTTTTCGTCTTCTTTTAGAAACAGTCCCTGACAGTTGGATAGGATCTTGAAAAGTTTCCTTTGATAAGATAAAAGCGTTTGTGGGTTTGCAAAATAAATACTGAACTTCTGGGTTTCACAGATCTCTTTTTAGAAAAGAAAAAAAATCCTGTGTAACCAATATACATACTTAATATTCATAGCTTGTCTTTAAAAGAGAACTATCCAATGAGGCTTGTAATAAAACACTTAATTGCTGAGTGGTATAATGTGTATTACATGAGAACCTTCACGCTCATTGACTGGCCTGCTATAACCTTCTGGCTCCAAGCAAGGGTCTGTACAGTAAAACCTCACATAAAGAGCACCTCGCTTAGAGACTAACTCGCTTGAAAGGCAGAATTTTCTCTCGCTTAACAACTAAAACCCACCAAAAACTCGCTTAACAACTAAATTGTGGTTCACAATCCCCCCTCCCCCACCAGAAGTCACAATTGGTCACTTACAATGGTGTTTTGCTTAAAGAGTAAACTCGCTTAAAGAGCAATCCCATGGAACACATTATGCTCTTTAAGCAAGGTACCACTGTATTTAGCAATCTTGAATAGACAAGATTGCAATTCCTCCATTGGGAAGCAAGCACCTTTCAAATCAGCAGGCGTACTTCTGCGTAATCCCCTTCTAAGGTTGTCAAAGAAAATACCTCCTTCTGTATGATACTGTGACCTTGCTGTTAAATGCTTTTAATTGTGCAGTCTGTGTTCTCTGCTCATAAGTGCCTGTGGACAACATGAGAACATAAATGTTATTTTATAGAAATAGATCAAAATTTCACCTCCAATACTGTGTGGCTGGCTAGACATTCGTGGGGAGCCCATAGGAGAACAGAGAGAGAGACCCAATGATGGCAAACCTTGGCACTCCAGCTGTTCTTGGACTTCAATTCACAAGTCCAAGTCTCTGTGAATCCACACGAATGGGTTTACTGCACGTACACACAGTAAACTCATTCGTGTGAATTCACAGGGATGGGCTTCTGGGAACTGAAGTCCAAGAACAACTGGAGTGCCAAGGTTCGGCATCATGGGCCTAACCTGTGTCTCTCCAGTAGCTTCTGAATGTGGAGGCTCCATGTTCAGCCATCATAGAAACTGTATAAGTAGGGCATGGCATGAAAATAGACATGACACTCATAATGTCAGAACCACAAGACCACTCTGATCCTGTGGGCGGGGGGGGGGGGGAGCAACATACACCGACACTGCAGTTTAGGTAGGGAATACAGTATTCTTTTGCAACCTGATAACCTGTAGCCTCGCTTCCTTTTTTCTAGCTGTCCTTTTTTAAAAGGCTAGTGTCTATTTTATCTTGTAGCCATTAATTTCTTAAATTAGTTACAGACAGCGGGAAGAAACACTTTGCGCTGTTCAACTGATTATTTTAAAGCTTTATTTGTAGAAAGTATTTGAGGGGTGTAGGGTCCACAAGAGCCAAAGCGTCCTGTAAATACACTAGATGGCAGATTATATTTCATCTAGTTTACATATGAGGAAGGAACTATCCTATAGGCCAGTCCGGGATTGTTTAGATTAAATTGCTCACAAGTGTACTATGAGCGGGTTGATTTCTATGGAGCTAGCACACAAAGGTATCCATGAACTTCTTGGGCAAGGTTGCACTGTGTATTTCTAACAGAGACAGACACTTGCATAAGAGCAATACGTTTGGAAGTAAGAAATCCCATGTTAAGGTACCAAATTGGGTGGGGGGCTATATTCTGCTGGTATTATATGAGATTGTAATTTAGTGGCTATTTCTAATCCAAGCGGGACTGCTAACAGCTCTTCAAGTCCTGGGGATGAAGTTCTTTCCAACTCTTTTTGAATTCATTATAATGGAATGATCAGGCATTGAACCAGGGACCTTGTTTATCCAGATACCTGAGCAAAAAGCTTCTAGTGACTTGACAGTTTTAAAGCAGGTGTTCTCAACCTTTTTAAGCCAATGGCTGGCTCATGCTCCCTCAGACAGCTTCGGGGGCGGATGGCCTTTTTGCCCTTCCTCCAACACATGGCACTTCCTGGTGTGGTGGAGGCAGTGGGAGGCCCAAATGCAATGGCACTGTGGGCCGCATCCGTCCTGTGGGCCGCAGGTTGAGAATCACTGGTTTAAAGTCTGGTATCTTGAATCTTAAGTGGATACTTTATGGCAGACATGTAGACCAGTCTATAAAATTTATTAGCTGGGAATTATAACTGCTAGCTTGTTTATGCATGCACTTGTCCATGCAAATTGCATTTGTGGGTGGAATTATGATATATATTTTTTTTAAAGCCTGCACTTCCTCTGATGAGCTCAAAGTACTTCTCTATTGACAGTGCTGTTAGTTAGTGATTTACCCTGTTGCAGCAGGACTGGGGAGATCAGACTCCAAATCCCTCTTTGGCCACGAAACTCACAAGGTGACCTTGGGCTAGTCGCATTTTCCCTGTGTTACCTACCTCACAATGGAGTGAAGATATCATCTGAGGATAAAATAGGGAGGAGGACACTCATGTGTGTTACTTTTAACTTAATGCCTGTCTGCAAAGGCAATGGTGTAACAGTAAATCTGAAAGCATGGGTAATTATCCTGAGGGCCAAAATGCAGATTGTGGCTTTCAATTGTCCATTCAAGACTAAAGCACTCTCATATGGCAGTGGTGGCGAACCTATGGCACACATGCCAGAGATGGCACTCGGAGCCATCTCTGTGGGCACCTGTGCAGTCACCCCATCACAGAGTTCGCCCTGCCCCTCTGCCCAGCAGCCCAATGGGAGTGCTTCCTCCCTCCCCCAGTACAGACTTCACCCCGCCCCTCTGCCCAGCAGCCCAATGGGAGCACTTCCTCCCTTCCCCCAACACAGAGTCCATCCCACCCCTCTGCCCAGCAGCCCAATGGGAGTGCTTTCTACCTCCCCTGTTGCTATGTTGGCACTTTGGGATAAATAAGTGGGTTTC
Source organism: Bradypodion pumilum (assembly GCA_035047305.1). NCBI lineage: Eukaryota > Metazoa > Chordata > Lepidosauria > Squamata > Chamaeleonidae > Bradypodion > Bradypodion pumilum. The sequence continues at coordinate 14,423,876 of JAWDJD010000008.1, forward strand.
GGGTTGCAGTTTAGGCACTTGGCCTCTAAAAGGTTCGCCATCCCTGTCATATGCTTTTTATTGCAAAAGTGGTAGTTTGCAACATTATACTGTTCATGGGAAGAGCCTAGCCACTTTACGGATCACAGTTAACTTTAGAGCCGTGGTTTCCAACATGGGGCCCACACCCCACAGGGTGGCAACTTGATTTTTAAGGCAGGGGGTGGGGCAATTCCAGAATGAGTTAGACCAAGTTAATGGCCTTTTAGGCTTTCTCCACGTGAATAGGAGTTCACTTTTTAAAAGAATTACTGTATTTTCTGGCGTATAAGACTACTTTTTAACCCCGAAAAATCTGTGCCAAAGTCGGGGGTCGTCTTATAGGACAGGTACTTAACTGCAGCTGACAAGTATATTCCAAACTCTATATTTTAACTGGAAAAGTTGGGGGTCATCTTATACGCCCAGTCGTCTTATACGCCGGAAAATACGGTATATGTCACAGAAGGGTCACAGAAGGGTTTTAGAGATGCTTAGGTGGGGCAGGGCCAAAAAAAGATTGGGAACCACTGCTTTAGAAGTAACAGGGAAGCTTAAGGCAGTTGTCAGGCAATTTTTTAGTCCCTTCTGATCAAAAAGTGTTGGGACTTTGACCCTGTGTATCTTGGGCCCACAACACCACTGTGCAAATAACTGTCTTCCACTGCTTGATGCATGTGTTGCACCTTTTTGACAGCAATATTTCCAAAATTTTCTTGCTTTTTCCCTTAGATGTGGTTCTGCATTCACTTGACACAAGTGTGAAGACCGATGGCTTCTCACAAACTTTGTTTCAAAGTTTTTCTTTTTTGCAGCCTCAGGATTATAATTGGATGTAAAATAAAGGGCTTAATTTTACCTTCTTTAAAAAAAAACCTTGACAATAAAAAGCTGTTGCCAAAAGAAGGTGGTAATTCTCTCTGTTCTTCTGAGGTTTTTCATCCATTTGTTGCTGAGTTGGTTCATGGTTAATATGTGTAGTCCCATTTTGGGGAAGGGGGAGGGGGAAAAGAATATGAGGCAGATTTTGGCACCCAAAGTTAATTAGTGCCCACCATACACTGCTCTTCACAGAGAAAGGAAAATATTCATTTGTAGACTGAACTGAGAATTGTTATTTTTTTAAAAAAGGTAGTACATGTATTGCCTTTTGCTGAGGAGTTCATGGTATCAGTCTTATCCCTGATCTTCAGCTCTCTAGGTAGATAAGACAAACAGGTAGTGGCCTTGTAATGAGTGTAGACCTATGCATACTTTGTGAAACATGATTGTACACTTAGAAATCTGCCTCTTCTTGTTAATGCCTTCCTCCTACTTCTTCCTTGCGTCCCATAACCCACACAGTGTGACAATGGGGTTCAGCCTTTTTGTTGTTACTCAACCCTTTTGGTTATTCTGACTGTGGGTTGCTCATGGCGCTCTTATAAAAAAGCAAAAAGCCATTTCACTTATATACCGCCCCATAGTAGTTAGTGTACTCTCTGGGTGGTTCACAAGTTAATTAGCATTTTGCCCCCAACATGCTGGGTACTCATTTTACTGACCGTGGAAGGATGGAAGGCTGAGTCAACCTTGAAGTCCTGGTCAGGATCAAACTCACAACCTTTTGGTTGCAGTACAGCAATTTAATCACTGCGCCACCAGAGTTCTTATGCTCTTGTTCTGCTTTTTGGGACGACTGGCTGGCTGTTCTGTGCACAGACTGCTGACCTGAATAGACATGTGGTCTGATCCAACAGAGCTTTGCGTGTATCCTGTCTCTTGGGAGTTTTCTGTCTGTTCATAGATCAGAAAAGTTATCTGATTTATTGCGGTTGAAAGAGCACATAGTGAAGCTCAGGAAGAAATGATGATGCTGGAGATCTGGCGGGAGGGAGAAGCTTAGCATTAGTTTTGCTTTAAAGAGGGATTTGTGATGAGATGGCGCTCCCTGTATGTTTCCCTGTTGATGGCTGGTTTTGGCCTTCATTTGCTTGTGAATATTTGTCTAGAGCAGCCTTTCCCAAACTGGGTTTTTTGGACTTCAATTCCCAGAAACCTAAGTCAATTCCCCAAAGCACTGATCAGCCAATGTACTGACTTAGGCTTCTGGGAATTGAAGTGCCCCATGTTGGGAACCACTGGTCTACTAGAGCATCATAAGGTCTCGAACTGGCCAAGTGGAGCGAGAAACAATGAACTTAAGATGGTGGGTTGATTCAGCTACCACTTTTCCAAGCCCTCAGTAATGAAAAATGGTTGAAACACAGGTAGCACATTATCCTTTCTTCTTTGAAAGCCAGCATGATGTAATGGCCAGAGTGGTGGGCTAGGACTCTGGAAACCTGGATTCAAAATCTGTGCATGGAAACTTACTGGAAGGTAGTGCTGGTAAAACCACTTTTTTAGCATCTCACATACCTTGAAAACACATTTGGGGTCATCATAACTCTAATGAAACTAGACAGCTTATAAACAGAAAAACATACACCTTTCTCTAGGCTATGAAAGCTGTCAGTTCTCACAAGCATTGAACCTCTGAGCCTGCAGGTTGTGGATCTTGCCTAGGAGAACATTTCTGCTGTTGGTCAGGGCTCTGAAATGTATTCCTGAGCTGCTGTGGCTGCCTGTTAGAGGTCTGTGAGCTGATGTATTATTTATGCCAATGAAGAACTCCCTATCAGTATGGAAAATGTATGTATGGCAGGTGATCACAGGAAGAACATGGTTTAATTCTCCAGTTGTCTGAAGGGGTGTTTGACATTGGTTGGGGTGTCAGACAGTGGTTGGCTTTACATTTATCAGCACTTGTGTCTTGTTAAATTTTGGTCTGTTTTGTGTCCTAACCCATCTCTACAAACAAATCCTGGTTTATTACATTGCTCCAAACCACAATTAGGAGCCATAGTTCGACGTTTACTTATAAACTATGATTTCTTTAATCACCGGGGTGTTATGTCTGAATCCAGAACCAGCCCTACTCCTGAGCTTGCTTCTTCAACTGCCCAACCTGAGAGCAGGCACAAGTAGGAGGAAGAGAGAAACATGATTTGGGAAAAATTAATAGTTTAGTCTTTTGCAGGATACCTAATGGTTAAGTAGATTGTGGTTAATATAAACCATGATATATGCTGATGTGTGAATGTAGTCTACTGTCAGCTTTATAAACTCTGACGGCAATCTGATAGGCTAGGGCAGAGATGAAAGCCTTATGTGCATCAAATCCCTGATGTCCAAAGATGTGTAATGTTTGAATCAGTGTATTTTCATTGTATTTTTGCCACAAACATCAGTAATTACAGACATGAGTCTGTTTCTTCTATTTCCGTGTCTAGGCCAGTCATGAAACTGCCAAAGTGAATCCACCTTTTGGTGAATCCATTCTGCAGTTCCTTTAGCCTGACCTAATGTGATAAATATTAGTTGGCACAAGGTTGCTGTTGTTCAGGGTACACCTGATTGTGGTGCAAAAATACCACAATATTTGAGGAAGCTCTTTCAGTACCCCTGTCTGCTGTGCATATCTTAGAGTCTTAGGTGTATTAATAAGTTATATCATACAGGTAGATTTTAAAGATGCTGAGTTGCATAACAGCATTTGAATTGTTTAAATTCCCTAGTATTTCATGACAGAGAAAGGTGGCATATCTCAAACTAGGTTCATAGTTTATTCATCGAATAAATCAAATCAAACATTTTTGTGCTTATTTAATGGAACTGGTTTCATCATATGCCACTGAGGTCTTCCGTTTTGCACACACTTTTAAAAGCATTATACTGTACAGGGTCCTTTGATAGTCTTGATTGTCCTTTGCAGCTCTAAACAGTACTCTTCCCATCTTACAGATGAGGATATTGAATCAAGGAGAGGTGTGATGTTCTCAAGATTACAGATTTCTTGGAAGGAGGGTGTGAGAAAGCTATAGGGCTGAATCAGATTGGCCTCACGCACGCAAGCACGCAAGCACGCACGCACGCACACACACCGCTCTGTGTAGATGGCCATTGGAGTTTTCGGCGACCATTTCAGTATCCCAATTTTAAAAGTTAATTCAGTGCTGTGTGGGTCAACTGAGGCCAAGACTAGTGATCCAAACCTTGTGGTTTTGTGGCCTCTCTTGCAGTTGTATGAGAGATAGAGAAAATCAATGGCGGAAGTTTTGCTGTTGTTTCTCTTTTGTTAGAAATAAACAGAGAAATACTTTATCCCAGAAAGAGTTTGATATCTATTTATCTTATTGTTTATGAAATAGGTTTTTTTATTTAAAAAAAATCTTGCCATTTTCCCAAAGAGCTCGAGGGTGTACATGTACCTCCTTTCCTCCCAACTTTATCCTCAAAATGACAAGTGTAAGGCAGGAGTTAGTGCGGCTGGCCCAGAGTTACTGCATGAGTTCACATGGCTTGTTGGAGACTTCAGTCCCAATCTCCCAAGTCTTGGTCTGATTCTGTACCTGCTACACCATACTGGCTTTACATTAGCTAGCTGACGAGCAGTTAGTGGTGTAGGATGTCTAGCATAGCTGGATGAAGACATTGAGGACTGGGCTATAATCAGTTGGGAGTACAGAACCCATTTGAACAAGTATAGGACTCCTGAGTCCTTTCCCCCGGTATCCTGTACAGAACCTCATGTGCCTCCCTATAAACTAGGGAAGTGTGTTGTTTCCTGAATCTCTGGGAATAGGGACTCTTGCCAAGCCGCTTTTGAAGTACAGTATCTTGAGTTTGTTGGCTTAAGCCCTCTCTAAACACTCCCAAGACGGAGGAGAGGGTTATGTAAAGAAAATGGTTGGGATTGGGAACTTGGCCTGTGGGTTTTTTGCACAAGAGGCCAGCTAAGAATAGCTGAGGTCTGACATCATTTGTCTCTTCAGTTACTTGGGGTCTTTCCCAGTCTTTGGCTGAGTACCTTTATGGCAAATCCAGAGCTGGTAGGCAGAATTGGACTGTGCCACCCCTGATACCATCAATTGTTATTTTGTGAATATGTCTGGTTTTAATTATTGTACACCGCCCAGAGTGGGAAAATATCCCAGATGGGCAGCATAGAAATAAAGAATGAATAAATAAATGAATAAAACGGCAGTTGAACCAGGGTGTTACGTGAGCGTGAATCTCTTTTGGCCTTGACAGGCTGACTTGAGCATGCTGTGCCTTGTATCAGATTGGTGGTAGATCTTTGGGGATGTGTGGGAATGTCCAAAGCAGCAAATGTTGGTTGGATTTGCCCTTAAAATAGGCTTAGTTATTCTTGGAGTAATGGGGGCTTGGTGGGGTAAAAAAAGAAAGAAAGGGCATGAATTAGAACATAGGTGGCCAAACTTTTCGTGCCGTGGGCTTGACCACGCACCCTGGACAGCTGAGCGGGTTGGACCACGGCTCCCAGAAGCAGGAGCATTCACAGCTGTCATAAATGCGCCCACTTCCGCGTTTACAACAGCCGTGGGTGTGTTTACACATGTGTGGGCACGTTTTACGGCTGGTGTAAATGCATCCGCTTCCACTTGAGCATGCTGTGCCTTGTATCAGATTGGTGGTAGATCTTTGGGGATGTGTGGGAATGTCCAAAGCAGCAAATGTTGGTTGGATTTGCCCTTAAAATAGGCTTAGTTATTCTTGGAGTAATGGGGGCTTGGTGGGGTAAAAAAGAAAGAAAGAACGGGCATGAATTAGAACAGAGGTGGCCAAACTTTTCATGCCGTGGGCTTGACCACACACCCTGGACTGCTGAGCAGGTTGGACCACGGCTCCCTGAAGCAGAAGCAGGAGCATTCACAGCTGTCATAAATGCGCATCCTTCCGCGTTTACAACAGCTGTGGGTGTGTTTACACATGTGTGGGCACGTTTTACGGCTGGTGTAAATGCATCCGCTTCCACTTTCAGGTGTGATGGAGATGGCATGGGCCACATGAAATGGTGCCTTGGGTTGGGTCTGGCCCATGGGCCATAGGTTGGGAACCACTGAATTAGAAGTATCCCTGAGTCTCATGCCTCATTACAAGATACTTTCAGGTTGCACTTTAGCCAGGGTTATACTGAGGGGTAATTGGTTAGGGGAACCGTGCAAACCATCTTGACTTAATTGGACAGAAGACAGAATATAAATATAAAATAAATCAATGAATAAAATGACCCATACATAAATCAATAAATCAAATGTCAGACTCCTTTGCCATTTGAACATTTGCTCTTGTCTCTTCTATTAAATCTAACAGATATGTATCCCACCATTCGACACCAGTGTGACTTGGCTAAGAGCCTGACACACTTGAGGGTGTCTTTAGTGTTGCTTTGCCCTAAGCTCCAAAAGAAGTAAGAAACAAGATGGCAGCACACGTTCTTGGTCTCTGAGCTCGTCAAAGTACCAATTACTCAAGTAATAGACCAATTTTACAACCCCCTTGTTTGCCAGCAGTGCTTATGCTGGGTGGCTAGCCTGCGACAGACTGGAGCATAGCATGGTGCTACGAATGCTGCTAAGAGCCTGCCTCCATAGTTTTCTTGTGGCTTCCTGCCACCACAATCTTTGTGGTAACTTTAAGGGGAAATATTTGAAGAGAAGTAAAAATATACAGTACAGCTATATTTCTTAGGATTTGTTTCACAACTGAATCTCTCCAGATGTTTTTCAACTGCAGCTTCCCTTATTATTTGCTGTGCTGATTAGAGATGATGGGTATTCTAGGTGAAAAACATCTGGAGGGGTACAGCTGCTCTCTCCTGTCTTAGCTCCTGGGGGGATAGGAAAGAGAGAAAGGGATAAGAGAAAAGGAGGGAGGTGTATGCTTCTGCCTGACCACCTTCAAGCGGGCAGAATATGGATCTCGAAAGAAGAACGGTTCCTCAATGCTTGAGTATCATTCACCGCACACTTCCCTAAAGGCATGCTGCCCAACTCTAGAGAAAAGAAAATTTTCTTTCGACAGCAGGAAGCAGAGTGGGACTCTGGGAAGCCCCACAATATTGTTATAATTGAGTGAGAATGTTCTTTTGCACCGCCCGAGTGTGCGATAAGTGCAGTAGTGCGATGCTGGCCCTTGAAATAATCCTAGTTAAAGTAAGTTGCTTTACTATTCACATGAAAGAATAAAAACAGGGGAGAGGTGAAGCTACAAACTGTTATCAAAATATAATAATTGTCACACACAAAAAATAAAAACTTGTGATGTGGTGAACTGCTTCTTGTGTTTTGATTAAAAGAAAACGCTGACTAATCAGTGAGTTTCCCTTTCCCCTTAATTACCGTAGGTACCTCATATTGTTATGCACATTATTCCTTTTTATTGCTTCTTTCCGCCCCAATTTCACTTCAAAACAAAGGTTCCATGTTTAAAGGGAGGGAAGGATCTTCAGTAAACAACCAAGGAATAATAATAATAATAATAATAATAATAATAATAATAATAATAATAATAATAATAATAATAATAATAATAATAATAATAATAATAATAATAATAATAATAATAATAATAATAATAATAATAAATTGGTTGATTTTGATACCCCAAATAAGGGAGGGACTTCTGCCAATATTATTTCTCATCTCCTAGAACTCTTTTCCTTTCTTTCTTGTATTTTCCTTTTTAAAGGAGAAAGGGGGGGGGGGAGACAATGCGAAGAGAATTACTCAGGACCAGGAGTTTGTTCAAAAATTTACTGTAATTCTCTCCTCTTCTTTCTTCCATGTCTAGTCTGGAGTTTGTGAGATTTCCCTTAGCATTGTCAGCAAAGCAGGACCTCTGTTCCTTCTTTGGCATAGATGTCTGTCCTGAAGATTAATATACCCAGTGTAATATACTCCCCACCCTGCAGTTCCCCTTGAGAGTTTTACAGCTAGATTTGTGGCAGATGTTTGCCTACATGCAACTATACTGATTTGTCTTTATCAATCTGTTGGGGGGAAAATCTGTGGGGCTGGCTGTGAAAGTGGCTTTGGCGTGGGGTTTTTTTTTGGAGCATATTATAGAGTCTGGTGGGGAGTGGATAAAACAGATGGAAGAAGACCACATGGATAGCCATCCCTTCAGATGTATGTGCAGTCTTGAAAGAATTAATGAACTTCCTCTTTAACGAATAACAATGGTCTTAAGGCAGCCTTCCCCAACTCTCTGTGCACTGCGGCCATTTGCAACTCTTATCATCCTGGAAAGTATTATTTGACATGTTGAAGGATGATTGGGCTTATTGTTGAAGCATTTCTAGTGGGTACCAGGTTGATAGACGGTAGTTAACGGATCAGACTTTGGTCTAGACCTGGGATTCCCAACCTTTTCAAGCCGGGTGCCAGGTCACGCTCTCTCAGTCAGCTTTGAGGGCCGGACAGCCATTTTGCCTTGCTTGCACGATGGGGGTGGCCATTTTGTCCCAACAGCTTTAAAGGGGTGGTCATTTTGTTTCTTGAATGCCCTTGGAGGGATTGGGGGGCCACATGAAATGGCACCATGGCCTTTAGGTTGGGAACCTTTGGTCTACACTAGAGAACCATTGTGCTGTAGCAGTAAGGGTGGTAGAATTGATACCTTAGATTCCCTGAGACATGGTGGATTTGATTTAAATCACTGTTCTTTAGGATCATATTTTAATAATAGTTTTTTTTACTAAAACTGTCAAAAGGGTCTATTTCATTTTTATTGCTTGCCCCCACTTCTCACACTGAGCTTCTTGTGCAGATCTGTTCGACTTGCAAGAATTTTCGTTTATTCATTGAATTTGTAGAAACTTAGCATTTAAGAAGGGACTGCGGTGGCTCAAGTGGTTAAGACGCTGAACTTGCTGACCAGAAGCTTGGAGTTAGATTCCCGGGTACTGCATGACAGAGTGAGCTCTCATCTCTGTCCCAGTTCTGCCAACCTAGGAGATCAAAAGCAAGAAATTGCAAGTAGATAAATAGGAACCACTTTGGTGGGAAGGTAAACAGCGTTCCATGCATTCCGGTTTTGAATCATGCCTGCCACATGTCCACGTAAACGTCTGCAGACACAGACAGCACTGGCTCTTTGGCTATAAACAGAGATGAGCACTGAACCCTAGAGTTGGATATGACTGGCTTTCAAGCCCGGCGACCTTTACTTAGCACTTAAGAGTTCAGGGGTTGATTCTGTGTACATAAATTTGGAAAGGAACAAATGGGATTTGGGTCTTTTTTCTCAACTCTGTATGTTTATTTTATAACATTTTTGCTGTGAAGATGAGTCAAGTGGTCTTTGCAGATGCAAATTCACAATTTTGAGAACTGTAAAGCCAAGCACCCGTGATAATATCTTCTAGGTAGAAAAATTGTCCAATAATCTTATAGAAACTTCTGGAAGAGCATGATATTGTGAATGGATTAATGGAATTCATTTACCAAAAAATTTAAACTTTGCACAAATATACAACGCTATGCAACATAATTAAAAATTAATCCTTATTTCATGATGAATAAATAGAAAGCTTTATTTAGATAGATTTTTCCTCAAAAAGCATTTTATGTAAAGAAATCCAATTTTGTTTTAAAAAATAATTTTTTAAAAAGAAATCATTAATTTTTATCCACCCTAATCGGAGCCATCACTGTTTGTGTTTGGGTCAGTCGTTTTTCAAAGCAATATTACAGTAAAACCCCTACTAAAGCAAAAAGTCTGTTCCGTAGGCTTTTGCTTAAATCTTTTTTTATGTAGCTCGAAGCAAACCCATAGGAAAAAAAATATTTTTACGTAATTCGAAACAAACCCATAGGAAAAAGAATCTTTATGTAACTCGAAGCAAACCCATAGGAAATCGTGTAAAACAGGACATAGTTTTAGCACAAAATCATTATGTAAGTAAATGTTATGTAACTCGAGGCATATGTAAGTCGGGGTTTTACTGTAGTTTGTTTCATCACAACAGCAGCAAAAAAGAGCCTGTTTTTAAGACCAACAGATTTATTTAATCATGAACTTTCATGCATTATTACAGTGTGCTACTATTTCAGATAATAAGCAAGCCTGACCTACCTCATAGGTTGTTGTGAAGAAGAAATGGAGGGAAGAGAGCCACAGACACTGTCTTGAGCTTAGTGAAAGAAAGTGGGATGTAAATATAATTAATAATACATGTCTTGCCTGGCTTGGATGTGTCTTTGGATATTCAGAACTGGGATCTAAAGATAGCAGTCTTGTTTTCCTGTCTTCAAGAGGCACCATTCAAAACCACGTGGCATCGGTTGAGTTCTCCTTTAGTTTAATCAGTTCATCCACTGATGGACCAAGCTGAGCAAAGCAGTTAGTCAGAGCTATGTCATATATTTTTAGAGAATCCCATAACTGTGTTATAGGAGAAGTATTTCTTGTTCTTAAATGTAATGCTCGTTGGCTTTGGGTAATGGGTAACAGAATTATGGGAGGTTTCAGAGGGTTCCACCCTAAAGAAATGTTAACATACATATGTTATTTTTCCTATGAATGAATAATTATATGGCTTCCTTCCTTCCTTCCATTCACACATTTTAACCATAGAGTCTGCCAAGACAGTCCTTACATGCACAAAGTGACTGGTAAAGGTCACCCTTGCTCGAAAGCCAGTCGTATCCGACTCTAGGGTTCATTGCTCATCTCTGTTTCAAAGCTGAAGAGCCAGCGCTGTCTGCTTCTACAGACGTTTTCGTGGTCATGTAGCAGGCATGACTAGACACCTGGAGCGCACAGAACCTTGTTTACCTTCCCACCAAAGTGGTCCCTATTTATCTACTTGCAATTTGTTGCTTTCGAACTGCTAGGTTGACAGGAACTGGGACAAAGACGGGAGCTCATTCCGTCCTGCAGTACTCGGGTATCAAACTGCTGACCTTTCACCTTCCACTCAGCGTCTTAGCCACTTGAGCCACTGCAGTCCGAAATGCCTGGTAAAATAGCAGAAAACAAGATTTTGAGTGAACTCCAGGCAATATGAGAATGTTATTTGTCGTAACACTAACCAATCTGGATAAAGGAATATGCCAGGGCTTAGATTGGGTCCCTCTTGCTCCTATCCCCAAGAGCAGATGCTTAGTTTGAGAGACTGTTATTGCATTTATTGGTAATTCAAGAAGCCCCAGTGGCTGCAGAAATTTACCAGATTAAATTAACATGCTTGGTGTCTCTCTATCTAGGGAGGGATAAACGTCCCTGTTCGACACAGAGGCTGGAATATTAGAATGCATTCTATGTGCAGCTGCCTTTCAAAATTCTTTACAGCAGTGGTTTCCAACCCTGGGGCTCCAGATGTTCCTTGACTACAGCTCCCAGAAATCTTGGCCAGCACAGCCAATGGTGAAGGTTGTAGTCCAAGAACATCTGGAGCCCCAAGGTTGGGAGCCACTGCTTTAGAAGCTTCAGCTGGTATGGAATAGAGTTATTTATTAGTGCTGTACCGGGTAGACACCAGTACTGTGAAGCTTGTTCATTTTGCCAGTGCATTTTAAAACCCAGTTTCCAGTTTTCACTGTTAAAGCAGTGTTGAGCAGTACACCAGCTGCTTGTGACTTCCTTGCTGCATCCCTTTAAAACTGCCTCTTGAGTAGGGTTGCCATATGTCCCGGAAAACCGGGACTGTCCCGGATTCAAGGTTGGAAAAATAGCTATCATTATATTGTGTTTCTATTTTAAAAAGGCTATTTTGTACTTCTGTCCTGGTTTTGTGGGAGAGAATTATGGCAACTCTACTCTTGAGGTACCTGAAGGGTGTGGCCCTTGTTTCCAAATTGGTTACCATGGTTGCACCCCCCCCCCCAAAAAAAAAAACCACCACTCACAATCTCTTCTTGCTTGCTTTTACTGAAAGCAAGCTCCATGCAATGTGTGCACCTTCTGTTAGTTCTTGGAATAGAAGGGAAGGAGCCTTTTTCATTGGTGGTCTCACACCTCTGAGGCCATGTGTTTGTCAGATCCTTTATTTCAAAGAAAGAAAGAAAATTCTTCACATCTTTTTATGGGCTTTCCCATAACTTAAAGCAGGGGTATCCCAACTTTTTGGGCCGCGGGCCGGTCACGTGGTTCAGCGGGCTAGTCGCATGGTTCCTCCCACCAGAAGCAGAAGTAAAACGCACCTTGCAATCTGTTTTGCAACAGGAGGAGTTAGATTTTTTTAGGGTACCATTTTCTCTGCTTAAACCAGTGGTGGCCAAACTACGGCCCGTGGGCTGGATCCAGCCCTCAAGCCGTCGTTTGGGCACCCTTGACTTAAAGGGTAGTCATTTTATGGAGCTGCACTAGTGTGGGTTAGTGCTTTGCAAAAGACCTGCGTTCAAATTTGCACCTGGCATGAAGCTTTTACTAGGTGGTCTTGGCCTAGCCAAAATATCCTTGTGGGCTGACCTATCTCCCTGCAGGTTTTTTTTTAAATGTGAAAATAATAATAATAATAATATGCCGTCAAGTCAGTTCTAATTTATGGTGACCCTTTTCAGGGTTTTCTAAATAGGTTGCCCTTGCTTGAAAGCCAGTCATATCCGACTCTAGGGTTCGGTGTTTTCATTTCCGTTTACAACCAAAGAGCTAGCACGGTTTATGTCTGCAGACATTTCTGTGGACACGAGGCAGGCATGACTAGACACCAGAGCACATGGAACTCTGTTAGCTTTCCCACCAAAGTGATATCTGTTTATCTATTTGCAATGTATTGTTTTTGAACTGCTAGGTTGGCAGGAGCTGGGACGGAGACGGGAACTCACTCTGTCATGCACCACCCGGGTCTCAAACTGCTGACCTGCCGATCTTCCAGTTGTCAAGTTCACCATCTTGACCTCTAAATCACCATAGTTTCTTTTTACATAGAGGTTTATTCTTCCCTTCTTTTGGGGGTGCATCGTGGGACTGTGCAGTTTGCCACACAGGTTGCCTTTTCTCCAAAGAATCAAACTCTTGGGGAATCAAACTCTCAACCTCTGGCTTTTCAGGCAGATACCTAAACCACTGAGCTATTCAGCCAGCCTTGTTATGTGGATAAATTGGCTTTAATAAAAGACAGAAATGTTTACTTCTTTAGGTTCTGTGGACAAAGGATGGGATTTATTTATTCATGTCAGAGCATTGCAATAAACAGATGGATTGTATTAACATTCACTTATAAGGCATTAAGAAATATTAAAAGCATTAAACAAGCATACACACAAAATACAACAACATATGATTAATTAAATAGTAAAAGAAAGCAATTAAGTAATTTTTGCACCAGAAATGTGCAATGTCAATTGCATTATTTCTCCCCCTGACAAGATAATTTTCTTTGCATTTTTGTAGAACATAATGCTGTCTGATTTAGTTTTTCTCCACATTTGCATGTTGCAAGATAAATATCCCCTTTTCTAGTCTAAACTGTTGTCCAGCACCACTTTGAAATTTGTTTAGAAATTCCCACACATTCCTTCCAACATTATAAGTCTTGTCTTTGGGGCATCATTATTGTTTATTGTTTTTGCCTATAATTTATTCTGTTTGTTTTATCGTTTATGCTTAACTTTATATTGTTACTTATAAAAATCTTTTCATTTGTTGTACGCCACCCAGTATTAGGAGAGATACTGTATTTGCCAGCGTATAAGATGCATTGGAGTATAAGATGCACCCCATTATTATCAAAATAGCCCAGTATAGGCCACTGTATATAGTACAAGACGCACTCCTTTTTTCCAGTGTATTTTAAGGGGGGGTGAGTCTTATATGCCAGCAAATACGGTAATTATCAATTCTGTTCCCGATAAGGGCCTTCTAGATAATTCTATAAAATTTGCTGCAAACTCAGTATAGTACAGTGATAGCGAACCTTTTAGAGACTGAGTGCCCAAACTGCAACCCAAAAACTACTCTATGCTGGAGGGGAGGGAGGATGCGCTCCGATTGGGCTGCTGGGCAGAGGGGCGGGATGAACTCTGTGCTGGGGGAGGGAGAGAATGCTCCCATTGGGCTGCTAGGCAGAGATGGCGTGCCCACAAAAAGGGCTCTGAGTACCCCTTCTGGCACACATGCCATAGGTTCGCCACCACTGGTATAGTACAGTGAACCCCCGCTTTACGGACGGCTCTCTCCATAGGAAATGACGGTCCGCTTTAAGGGGAAAAAATTGCTGCACAGAACTTTTTTGAGGTATTCCGACACTTCCCACGGCAGTGGGAGGGTGTTTGGAGCATTTCTGCTCTGTTTTTGATTTTTTTTGCCCGGTTTTGGCACCGCCAGAAGCATTCCCTGCACCCAGGAAGTGCTGAAATTCCCCCGTCCCTTCATTAGCTGTTCTGCGGGTACTTTTCCTAAAATTACCAGGGCTGGGCACTAGATGGTGCTGTCAGAAAAGTGCCGAATATGCATTGTTGTTGTTCAGTCGCACAGTCGATTCTGACCCCTTGTGACCCTATGGACCATTGTCCTCCAGGCACCTCTGTCCTGCACCATCCTCAACCCACCCAGCTCTGTGCCCATTGCATCTGTAATACCATCTAGCCATCTCATCTTTGGCCGCCCCCTTCTTCTTTTGCCCTCCACATTTCCCAGCATCAAGGCTTTCTAAAGTGAATCCTCTCTTCTCATTTGATGTCCAAAGTACTTCATCTTCATCTTTATTATTTGCAATGCAATATGCATTGCAAACCAAAATAAATAAATAAATCAGTTCCGGAAGTCACTTAAAAAAAACAACAACAACAGGTGTTGCTGGATTACATCATGACTAAGGTCTAGCCTAGGGATGGGGAAGTTGCAGCCTTGAGGGGAGCCTGTGCTTCTGTTAATAAAACTGGGGGCTGGGTTACAATCCCTCAGACAGTTTATTTGGAGCTGGATGGCTATTTTGACCTTCCTCCACACATGGCACTTCCTGGTGTGGTGGAGGTGGTGGGAGACCACATGAATTGGTGCCGTGGGCCGCATTAAGCCCACGGGCCGCAGGTTGAGAATCCCTGCTGTAGGGTTTCTCAACATTGGGCCTCCAGGTGTATTTGGACTTCAATTTCCAGAAGCCCAGGCTCCCCTCAAGGCCACAGGTTTCCCACCTCTGTCCTAGCCATTAAGGCAGAGGACTGGGAATTATAGTCTAAAAAGGCCCAGAAAGCCATGGATGCCAGCCTTATTCTAAGAAATGGTTGTTTGGAAGAATCAGAAGTGTAGGGCTTGTAGCTATTGGGATGTGGTTGTAGAGATATTAATCTTGCAGGGTTGTTCCAAGTCCTTTCTCTGAATTTTAAACTTTCTTTTACAGTATAATGAAAGAAAACAAGCTCCTTTCTTTCACTCTTATGCATTTATTGCCTAGTGGGTAGTTGTTGTTGTTGTTGTTGTTGTTGTTGTTGTTGTTATTATTATTATTATTATTATTATTATTATTATTATTATTATTATTATTATTATTATTATTATTATTATTATTATTATTATTATTATTATTTCTATACTGCTTTCCTTCCCCTAAGGGAACTCAAAGCGGTAAATATCTTTCTCCTTTCTGGTATGTTGACAAGCAAAATTGTTTACAATGTGTGTTTTGCTGTGATAATGAACACTTCAAATGCACTGGAGTCTTCATATCCAAAGCTCCTTTCTTTCACTCTTATGCATTTATTGCCTAGTGGGTAGTTGTTGTTGTTGTTGTTGTTGTTGTTGTTATTATTATTATTATTATTATTATTATTATTATTATTATTATTATTATTATTATTATTATTATTATTATTATTATTATTATTATTATTATTATTTCTATACTGCTTTCCTTCCCCTAAGGGAACTCAAAGCGGTAAATATCTTTCTCCTTTCTGGTATGTTGACAAGCAAAATTGTTTACAATGTGTGTTTTGCTGTGATAATGAACACTTCAAATGCACTGGAGTCTTCATATCCAAAGCTTACTGTTTCACACTGACCAGTGAAAGCTTTCTTGAGGTATCTTGTGTTACTTTGCCATCAAATCAGGATGGCGATCATTTATTAAAGGGCAAAAAAGAACCTTCACCAACCTACACTTGGTGTATGTGTGTGCATAGTTTGTAGTTGTATGTCAGTGGCATGCTACACTGGCATTTCCTGTAGCTGAAATTGAGACAGTGAGAATCTGTGTTCATCTCCTAGAGCAAGGTGGTAAACCTGTGGCACGCGTGCCAGAGGTGACACTCAGAGCACTCTCTGTGGGCACCAGTGCAGTCACCCCAGCACAGAGTTTGCCCTGCCCATTGTCCAGCAGCCCAATGGGAGTGCTTCCTCCCTCCCCCAGCACAGAGTTCACCCCACCCTTTTGCCCAGAAGCCCAATGGGATTGCTTCCTCCCTCCCCCAGTACAGAATTTGCTCCACCCTTCTGCCAAGCAGCCCAGTGGGAGTGTTTCCTTCCTCCCCTGTTGCTGTGTTGGCACTGTGAGATAAATAAGTGGGTTTTGGGTTGCAGTTTGGGCACTCGGTCTCTAAAAGGTTCACCATCACTGTTGTATGTGAACAGCTAATAAACACCGACAACAAATTGAAGAGCTCTTTTTCTTGCAACTTCTTGGAACTCACCTCTTTCCTTGTCCGTGGTTTAACTTGTCTGCTACACCTGTGGCAAAGTAGTTGTGGAGACAGTTAAGGTTTCTGAACTCTTTCCTCCACCAGCCTATACATAGATGTTCCTCTTTAGCTGGAATGAAACTGCATCAGACGGTGACATCAAGATATATGACATCAACAGCTGGTTCTTTAAGAAAGGAAACTTGGATTTCCTTGACAAAATTGGGCTGTGTGTGTGTGTGTGTGTGTGTGTGTGTATACACAGGGCTAAGCATTGGGAACATGAATTCTGAGGGAATTTTTAAGGTACTCGCCATAGTGTGGAAACTCAGGGTAAAATGGCTTTGAAATAGTATTTTTTACTACACTGGCATTTCCTGTAGCTGAGAGATTGAGACTGAGAATCTGCGTGCATGTCCTAGAGCAAGGATTCTCAACCTGTGGCCTGTGGGCTGGATGCGGCCTCCATCATACCAGGAAGTGCCATGTGGTGGAGGAAGGGCAAAATGGCCATCCGGTTCCCAAAGCTGTCTGAGGGAGCATGACCTGGCCCCCAGCTTTAAAAGGTTGAGAACTCCTGTCCTAGAGAAAGAACGCACAATGCATTCTCCTGTGATATTCTTTGCCATAAGATGCTGCAATAGTCCTTATTATTATAAAACAGGGGCTTAGGTTCATAGAGAGCTAAATGTGTCCCATTTTCATATAGACTTCAGGATTATGTCTAGAATTTATTTTCACTTCCGTGAAACCCACGTCTAAAATTTTGCATTCTGTTCCTAATAGTATTCTCCTCTTACAGTATTTGAAATAAGAAAATGCATCTTGACTATGATAGTTAGAGAGTCTTCAGTAGCAGGATACCTGTGATGGTTGAATGATGAGAGGACTTGATGGCTGTGGCTATAGCAGTAATTACTGTACTTCAATTACCAGAAGCCCAAGTCAGCATTCCTGCTGATCAAGGCTTCTGGGAATTGAAGTTCAAAAACACCTAGAGTGCCAAGGTTTGCCATCACTGGGCTATAGTATTTGCTGTCTGTGGATATTTCTGTGTGGTTTTTTTAATTGCTACTCTTAGGAAGAAAGACACCTGATTCAGACAGATTCTCATGGTACGCATTATTTTTCTAGACCAGTTTTCTTTGTGTGATGCTAGGTTTCTGCTTTCTCTTCTCCATAGTTGTAATTCAATTTTTGTTTTTTAAAAAAAGTGCCTATATCCCACTTTTTCATTTCGTAACAGCATGCTCAAGATCGTTAACATAAAAGCCCCAAATAGAAATACATGACCTACTACAACAAGCAAACAAAAAGATTTTTTGTTGTTACATGCCATCAAATTGCTTTTCAATTATGGCAACTCTGTGAATGAGTGATCTCTAAATGTTCTGTTCTCAACAGTCCTGCTCAGCTCTTGCAAATTCAAGCCTGTGGCTTCCTTTAGGGAGTCAATCTAACTTGTATTTGGTCTTCCTATTTTTCTACTGCCTTCAGCCTTACCCAGCATTATCATCTTTTCTAGAGAATCTTGCCTTCTTATGATGTGCCCAGAGAATGAACAATCTTGGTCTCATCATGTTCAATTCCAATGATAGGTCAAGCTTGATTTGCTTCAGGACCCATGTCTTAGTCTTTCTGTCAGTCCAGTCTATGTGCAAAACTCTCCTCCAGCACCGTATTTCAAACAAACCAATTTCCCCCTGTCATCTTTCTTTAATGTCCAGCTTTCATATCTGGACGTAATGATTTGGAATACAAGAATGTGGATGATCTTGGTCTTGCTCTCTAGTGACACATTCTTACATTGGTAAACTTTTTTAATTGCTTTGTTACTACCCTTTTGAGTCCCAATCATCTGCTCTTTTTTGAGCTGCAGTCTCCTTTTGGATTGATGATTGCACTCAACTATACAAAATCCTTTGCTCTTTTGGTTTCTTCATTGTCAATATTAAAGTTGTGTAGTTCTTCTGCAGTCGTGATTTTTGTCTTAAGATGCAACTGCAGCCCTGCTTTGTCACTTTCTTCTTTCACTTTGACTAAAAGTTGTTTCATGTTGTTGTTTCCTGCAAGTAAGATAGTGCCACCTGCATATCTTCCATTACAATATTTATATTTCTTCCACCAGTTTTTGTTCCTCTGTCATATAAATCTAGTCCAGTTTTACATATGTTATGTTCTCCATACAGATTGAATGGATAGAGGGGATAAAATGCATCCTCGTCTGACACCTTTGCTTGTAGGAAACCATTCTGTCTCTCCATATTCTGTCCGAATGGTAGCTTCTTGGCCACAAAACATGTTCTGCATCTGGACAATCAAGTACTGATCCACACAGTCAAAGGCTTTGCTGCAGTCTATAAAGCATAAACTAATCTTGTTCTGAAATTCTTCAGTATGCTTATTGGATATTTACAACACGATCAGAGTGCTTCTTCCTTTTTGAAATGCAGTTTGAACCTTAGGGATTTCTTGCTCAAATTAAGCCTTTGTGGCAACATCTTGAACATCATTTTGCTTACATGGGAAATTAGAGCAAAGGTCCTATTGTTACTGCTCTCCTGGCATTTCATTTCTGGGTGATTGGAATGTATAGTGAATGATTCCAGTCTGTTGGCCGTTACTTTGTTTTCTAAATTTGTTGGCACATTCTTGTTAGGATTTTGACAAATCAAATCTCTGTGGCTTGAGACAGTTCTACTGGTATCTCATCTTCCCCAGTGATTGGTTTCTTCCCAGCGCTTTCAGAACAGCTTTCACTTTACTTTCTTGAACTGCAGGATCTTGTCATAGGATTCTTCTTCACCAGGGTCTGGTATCCTTCTGTATCCTCTGTACAGGTCTACAGTGTTTTATTTCTCTTAATTTTTCTCTTGATTAGATAGTGTGCTTCTCTGCTGAACATGCATTAATACTGGCTTAAATTTCCCTTTGGTCTCCTAGCATCTTCTGGAAGAGATCTTTTGTTTATCTTTTCTTGCTTTGTTGTTTTCCTCTATTTATTTGCACTGGTTATTGTAACAGTTCTGTCTCTACGGGATAGTCACTGAAAATCCGACCCTATTTCTGTCACCTTTTACTTTTGTTTTTTATCTGTTCTTCACAATTTTAAGTGTTCTGATATCTATCTAGATTTTTCTTTTTAGTGCAGGAATTGTCTTTTTGCATTCTATCTATAATAATATCTCTGATTTCAACCCCACAGTTCTTCTGGTTCACGGTCAATAGAGTTTAGCAATGCAAATCTGTTACTTACATGAACTTTAAATTCATCCAATAAAAATATAGCAGGGCAAAATACACAGTGGACTTTTTTGTCCTGTAAGGGAGATAGTATTACAAATGCTCACATTTACAAATGAGTTACAAAACTGTTCAACAGAGTCCTAGTTCAGTTGATATTTTCAGAGGGATACTGTATTTGTATGTAGTCTGTTTCTTTTTCTTTCTTTTTCTTTGGGGGGGGATCATCAAAGTGTCAAGTGTTACTATAAAGGCCAGCATATATTACAATATTTGGCATTAGTTTTTCTGGGCTACAGACCGTTCAAGTCTACTCTTTGCACCAGCTAATTTATTCTTCTGTTGCAAGAACAGGTGAAGGCAGGACAAAGATTTTTGAAAACTGATATTAATTTATAAGAGAGACAATATACATGTTCATTGACATTGTAAAGCATTATTCTCCAGCCTATCACCTGCCAGATATTTTGGACTTCAAATTCTCAGGATTTTTTTCACCATAGGCCATATTCAGTGAGGCCGATTAGATGCGCAGTTCAGAATGTCGGGAGAAATACTTGGTTGGGGAAAGGCATTGTAAGCAGTGGGTGTGGTCAAATCATTCCCATAAGTGTGTATGAGAATGCTAGGGGAAAGTGCTTCAACTTTTTGCCACTCTTTGACAATTGTTCTTTGGAATACTGTATGATGGTTAAAATTTACGATAAGGGGCAACTCCTCCTTATTTCGGTGTCTGTTGTAACATACGTTCCTCTACAATGCTATGGAACTACAATGGAGACTTTGATTATCTGTTATTCCAGAATGGTGGATTCACCAGACCTCCACACATGTGGGTTATTGCAGTGTGAAAAAGAGTGTTGGGGTCAGACAAGCAGATCTGAGGATAACTTCAACAGGTTCCAGTACTGAACAATGGGTTCTTTTGAAAGGAAGCAAAAATTCCTTGGCTAGTCCCTGTATAAGAGAAAGGGGTTTCTTACAACGGTAGCCTGCTGTTGTTGAAGGAAGGTTAAAGGAGTGACTCCAGGGCATTTTGAGATCCTGGGCTGATACTTAGGTAAGGAGTGTTGGTGTTTCTTTTAAAGTGACTTGAGAAGGTTGTATGACCTTCCCTCAGCATAATGGTTGCGTGCCATCTCACGAGCATGGCTAGCCAGTTGCACATATATTTTCCCCTTGGCATGGCAGGAAAGGAGTATAGAGGAATCCAGAAAGGTGCCCTTCCTTACCGTTCTTTCTCACCCACGGGGAAGTAGGTTCAGCTTCCTAATGCAGCTTGACATGGTTATTGAGCTGAGCAGCCTCCCCCCATATCACTTGGTCAGTGTGACCTTTAGATAGGAAGGAGTGAACCAGACTCCACACGCAGGCAACCTGAGGGAGACCGATGTGGAACGTGGCAAGCGTTGTACCTGACCTGTATCTTTAGGGAACTAATGGGATGACAAGGTACCGGAAGGCCATCATGTCTGAAACAGTTTTCTAAGACCTCTCCCCACCCCACTCAGCACTAAGACATGCAATGTGGGTCACATTTTACTGCTAGGAACAAATGGTGGAGTGGAGAGAACGGGGAGCATAGAGACAGGAGAAAATCAGATCACTTGTTCAAATGAGCCAAGCAACATGTTGCCGTATCAGCCAGTAACCCAGTCAAGATACCTCTGATGGCCAAACTGTCCAACTCTCTGTGAGTTATTTTTTCATTACTGGATTCACCTGGCACTCAAAAATAATGCCAGACATTACCGATTAGTTTTGCGTTGGGTATGCTTGCCTGGCTCTAAGTAGCAGCTATAATTAGACAATGAGTTAACCTATCAAATACTTATAGTATTATTTTCCAAAAGGAGAGCCATAATTTCCCTGCCAAATGGTTGGATGATTTAATATGGAGGAAATCACAGTTTGTAGGAAAATTAACAAATGCTTCCGAGAACATAATCATGCAGATTTTGTAATCCTTGGTACTGTATACTGTTTTGCTTTGTGTTTCTTTGTTTTCTTCAGAAATTTAAAGAATTTTCTTTCTTTCTTGGTTTATCTTTTTTAAAGTCCATTTGTATCAACTCTTAATAATATTTAAACTTCTCTTGTGTATCATTAAACCAAGGGGGAAATCACATAAAGGAAACTGATATAAACCCATCCTGGCCCTTCAGAGTCTTGTAGGAGGTTTTGGGATTTCCCTCTTGAGAGTTTATACTATTTCACTGTTGTGTGTGTGTGGAGGCTGAAGGTATTTCCTCTGTGTGCGCTTAAAAAAGGACAGACAATTGTTTTCCTGAATGATAACTAATTCCTGAATGTTTGTGCGCCACGTACTGTAGACAAGAAGACTTCTCCAGGTTAATTGGCCTCTGTCCTCGATGCAGATATGCTTTGCGTATGCACACTTCTGCTGGGATGAGGAGAGAGTTGTGTAACTCTTCCCACAGAATGGGCAATGTAGTGTGCATGTCTGGGGTATGTGTGATGTAAGTTGCCCTCTCTACATTCAATCTAGGGTTTCATTTCTACATTTGTCCTCAGAACAAACATTTCCATTACACCCTTGTGTTCCAGTCTCATCAGCTTGGTAGCAAACAGTATCCTCCTTAATCTCTCGATCTGGGGGAGATTTGCTTGGAGATAAAGACTTTAAACCTAATGATAGTTAGGGCTAAAGGCTTGTAAGGTGGAGGGGGGAGTGTTATCTCTCCACCCAGCTGTTTTTTTCTCCTTGTCCTCTTTAAATCTCTCCTTTCTGTCACGGTTAGCTGGCAGGATATTTCTGTTCGTTTGCATCTCCCGACAGCGCCTGTTTTGGTTGGTTCCCAATAGTGCAACATGATGGTATGTCGAACAAGCAAGGTTAGCTTTTGAGGGTAAGGTGCGTGGATAAGACGATGATGAGCTAGACCAGGGGTTCTCAACCTTTTAAAGCCGAGGGCCAGGTCACGCTCCCTCAGACAGCTTTGGGGCCTGGACGACCATTTTGCCCTGCCTGCCACACATGGCACTTCCGGGTGTGGCGGAGGCAATGGCGGGGAGGGGGGGATATGAGATGGTGTTGCAGGCCGCATTTGGCCTCCAGGCCATAGGTTGAGAACCCCTGAGCTAGACCTAAGTGGAGTGACATATTTCAGGCTCCAGCCTGTTAAAGAAACTGGGAATATAGCAGGTTCCTTATTTGACCGGTTATCACTCCTGAGACACATTGTGCAACTGCAGGATGAAGAAATCAACATTTGGAGAAATCTTTGGCAGGCTTAGAAACACATCATTTATCTCTCAGAGATGCCAGAATGTCATTGAAAGTGTGTGGGAAAATACCCAATAAAAAAAATCTCTGAAAGTTAGGGGACAATACAGGGATTTCCCTTAGTTGTAGAGTGGAATTTCAGTGGGTTGCTCAGTTTTACTTAGGTTTCTGTGGCTAGCAGAAACAATAAAGTATGCGAAATGGGAGCATACATGCAATTTCCTCTCCTGACCTAAAAATGTTATATAGAAGCTGCAATGTTCAGCCTCTGTACAGAAGAGTTCAGCTTGTACTGGTGCATAATAGGTCCAGTCTTAACTTTGGTGTGGAATCTTTTTGACTGGGAACCACTTCATGTGAGCAACGCTGGACTGTAATGAGATCACATAGGTTACTGTGACGTGAGAAGTAATTATCTCCCCCCCCCCCCTGGGAGTTAGAAAAGGCTTGTTGAGAGCTATCTGCAAGTTGCATATGTATGTTTGTCTGTAAGACAATTCTTCCCTGTGAATGGGGAAGAGGAAGAGAAGAACTCTTCTCTTCATTCTTGTGAATGAACTATGAGGAGACAAAATGTGTTCTTGAGGAAAAAAGAAAAATAAAGCATGTCTCCTCCCTAAAACATTCAATTTACCTTGAGGAGTCTTTGCATTTTTACATACATATTTTAAAAATATAATGCCTGAAATTGCATGTCATTTCCCCAACTTTCATACTTTTAAGTTGTTCTGGCTTTCTTCTACATGCGTTGTTGATTAATACTATTAATACTAAAGCTCCATAACCCATGCATTTCTCAAAACCCTTTATTTATTTTTTTACACTGTGAGGCAGGACCAGGCTTTTAAAAAACAAATAAACAAACAAATAATGTCTGGAATCCTGTTGGTGTTGAAGTCAGCTTTGTGCAGCCTGCTGGAGCTAATTGGCAGAAGTTGAGTGCTCAAGATGCATGACCAGGCATGTGACTGAAATGTCCCCTAGCCTAGCACCTCATCAGTTAGTTGCAATTAGCTGCAGTAAGTTATGCAGACCTTACATGAACTCCAGCAGGATTCTGGCCAACTCTATTTTAATTGGTGATATGGCTCATTCCTTCTTCCGCTCATTCTTACAGCAACCCTGTGAGGTCGGGAAAGTTGAACGAAGGTGTCTTTCTTCAGATCATCTCGGGGAGGTTCATGCTACAGTGCAAGCTAGAACCTAGGTTTCCCAAGTCCCAATTTGATAACCTGCCTAACCCATTGCTGTTTATCTTTGTAGTGCTTGCCATTTTGCCAAGAAGAGATTTGATGGATTCTTAAGACTTTTTTGTCTGGTAGAGGGAAGTTTTGCAGACCTAAGAAGCACATGCTTTAAAGACATTAACAGGATACATAGATTGATAAGTAGATAAGTTTACATAGATTGATAAATTGATAAGTTTTGCAGACTTGAGAATCACATCCTTGAAAGACATTAACAGGATACATAGATTGATAAGTTGAAACTGGGCTCCATATAAATAAGTGCTATATTAGTTACCAGTAGAATGTCCCATTGCTGTTAGTATTTTTGTTTCATTTAGTTAATAGTAGATTAATGAGTTTTGTTCAAAAATATGGAAAGATGCTGACCACTTATAATAAAACATTAAAAACCATTTAGCATTGTACTGTACAGTGGTACCTCAGATAAAGTCCGATTCAGATAAAGTCTGATTTGGATAAAGTCGCGGTTTTCATGCACACGTGATGTATCGCATAAAGTCCAAAACCACTTAAAATGGACGTTATTTGAAGTATTTGGTATAGGAACTTTGGATAAAGTCCATTTTTGGACGTTATCCGATGCATCGCCCATTTGATTCGGATAAAGTCCAAAATCGGATAAAGTCCAAACTTGTGGAACGGAGTTTGGACTTTATCCAAGGTTCTACTGTATTTCAAAGCATTTTTCCTCCCACAAATCCTGCAACAACCCCTTTGAAAACCTGTTGCCTTTAAAATGGAACCTCCCCTTGCTCCATTCCTCAAATCAACATTCCCTGAGAAACAATATTAAATCAAAAAATAAGAGTGAAAGAGGCAGACCCTTAGAAAGGCTACATACTGATAGAAGAAAGCACACATTGTGGGTGGAAAATGTCGTAGCTACAGAATCTCCATTTAAAGTGTTTGGTAGCAAGACTAGGCCAAGATGGCTGTTAGAAGATGTCACTCTTGTCACATTTCGTGATGCACATAAGAGGGCAGGCTTATTCATCATAGGTGTGAGAGAGAGCTGTTCATTTCTTTTAGACTCATAAGCCCAGGTGTCAAAACACCTCACACAGATAAACATGCTGCAGCATCCCACATCCTCCTGGCATCCACCGTAGCAGAAAGTGTAGAGTTGGGGGTAGGTGGATAATCACCCCCTCTAAATTCCTCCAGTCTACCCTCAACATGGTGGAGCACCTTCTTGTTGAACCAAGAAAGCAATTAAATCTTCTTTCTTCCACAACCTGTCCTCCTTCAGGTTGCCTGAAAATCAGATGGGGACCTCTCGTTCTTTTACAGTGATGCAGGGTGTGTATAGGTTGAAAGATACTTCTTCTTCAAGTTCCGTATCCATTTCGGATATTGACTATCATCACTGCGAAAGTCCTGTTCTTAACTCCTTGGAACAGTTCTTCTGAGGACATTCCACACCAGTTTCGGATTCTCTAGCTGTGAAGTCCACCTACGTCCAGGGCCTTCATTCCCTTGCATAGCGACTTGGAGTATTTTATATTTGATGCCGTTCCTCATGATATGCCCAAGGTTTTGGAGCTTTCTTTGCTTAATGGCCTTAAACAGTTCTTGTTCTTTATTCATTCGGTGCAGCACTCTTACATTAGTCACATGGTCAACCCATGATATAGATCCACATTTCAAAAGCTTCGATTTTCTTTTCATATGCTTTAATATCCAAGCTTTGACTCCTTATAGCAGTGAAGGTGAACCTTGGCACTCCAGGTGTTCTTGGACTGCAATTCCCAGAAGCCCAAGTCTCTGTGAATCCACACAAATGGGTTTGCTGTGTGTACATGCAATTAAACCCATTTGTGTGTATTCACAGAGACTTGAGCTTCTGGGAATTGAAGTCCAAGAACACCTGCAGTGCCAGTAAACCCATTCGTGTGGATTCACAGGGACTTGGGCTTCTGGGAATTGGAGTGCCAAGGTTCGCCAACACTGTCATATAGCAACACTGGGAATATGTAACATCTTCACTATTTGGATCGTTGTAGCGGCAGTTAGATCGCTACTGCATAACAAATGTTGCATTTTTGAAGGTGGATTTTGCTTTTACAAGTTCTACCTCGGGATGCAAATTTTCGTTTAACATACTCCCCCAATAGACCGATTTATCCACTCTTTCAATTTCTTGTGTTCTTGCCATTAGCTTGCCTTGAGTTGGTGCTCAGCTTATAACAAGATATTTAGTCTTCTCTGTGTTGAGATATAAACCATATTCTGTTGTTGAAGCGCTAACTCAATCCAGCATCAACTGAAAATCTGCAAGGTTTGTGGCCAACAACACTCTGTCATCAGCATATTGGATGTTATTCAGGTACTGTATTCCCCATTAATTTTAATTGAGAGATACAGATCCTAAGATTGATAGCAAAGTTTAGCCATGATACTTTTTTGGACAGCACCTTCCAGATTCACCAGTGTCGCCATGGGTAGTTGATTTGGGGGAATGCCTAAAAATAACTCTTCTAAGCTGTGCTTGGAAATCACTAAAGTTGCCTAAGGCAGTTCATTGAATTAGTATCAGAACACCAGCTTGAGGCAGGTGTATTCTGAGATTAGGGAAATGAATTACCTAACTCCATGGCAAGGATGGACATTGAGTTCCTCCCTCTTACTAATTTAGTATATAGAACAAGAACTTAATTGTGCCTTTTTATCTGCTTATCCCCACCCTTTTGTGAAAACATCCGCATCTTTTTTATATAAAAAGAGCCCTGGTGGTGCAGTGGATACCTGTTGTACTGAAGCCAGATTGTGTTGAGTTCGATCCTGACCAGGAATCAAGGTTGACTCAGCCTTCCATCCTTCTGAGGTTGGTAAAATTAGTACCCAGCATGTAGGGCCGGATACTAATAAACTTGTGAACTGCCCAGAGAGTGCACTAAGTGGTATGGCAGGGGTACCCAAACTTTTCGAGCCTCAGGCAGGTCACGTAGTTCCTCCCACCGGAAGCAGAAGTAAAACGTGCCTTGCAATCTCTTTTGCAACAGGATGAGATAGATTTTTAGTTGCCATTTTCTCTGCTTAAGCTAGGGTTGCCCAAACTGTGGCCTGTGAGCCGGATCTGGACCCCAACACCCTCGTCGCTCCCGGAAACGGAAGTAAAACACGCCCGTAAAATACGATGAGGGTGGCGCGAGCCAGATGGGTTGATGTTGGGGGCCAGATCCGACCCACGGGTCATAGTTTGGGCATCTCTGTGCTATGGAGCGGTATATAAGTAAAATTGCTATTGCTCTATATAGAAATATATAGAGAGAATGAGAGAGAGAATGCACATTTAGTCTCTCTTTTCATCTCTGGCAGGGAAAAGGAGAGAAAGAGCCAGGTTTTGTTGATGCTTCCTGCCCATCTTCCCGACTGGCCACCCCAGCCTTACCAAGCGGTGAGACAGAATGGGGAGGGGGAACTCCCTGCTGTTTCTTGAAGATGACATTTCACTACATTTATGTCCTCGCTGGAGGGTGTGAGCGCAGGGGAATGGACGGGTGCGGTTTGGGGAGCACAGCAGAGGGGCAGCAGGCATGAAGTGTGGGTGGAGAGAAAGCCGACACTTTTTGCCCGGACTCGCCAAGGGTTCCCGTAATTGAAAAGGGCAACGGATGGGGAGTCAGAATGGCAGTGCGCCGCCTGCTTGCCTGCCCACCCTCCTTCCAAGCCCTGGTATTTACGGACCTTTATCCTTCTGCTCTCCATCTCTCAGGCATCTCTATTTATAACCAGGAAGCAGCTTAGGTTGCCATGTTGCTGTTTTCTTTCTCCTCTCTCCCCCTTTTATCCTCCCAGGCAGACTGGGCCGCTGTGGATCCATCCATCCATCCTCTGCATGCTTTGCCTCTCGCAAGCTCTCTCCGTCTCCTCCCCCTGCGTGATGGCGGTGGATGGGAAATTATTTCCTCCCGGAATCAAGCTAGAAAAATGATATTCCTATTCCCCACCCCGCCCCATTGACAAAGAACTGGTGGTGGAAATGTCAACAGCTGTGATTTAAGAAGTGGCCGGGCGCCAGGACTCCGGGGCCCGCTCTCCCCAGCTGCAACATGGAGGGGTGGTTTTTCCTGGGTGGGGGGGAGGAATGAGAAGAGAAACAGATTTGGCAGCCATGAGCCTCCTGTGTTGTCTCTGTAGCTCTGGGGAGGAGTGCAGTTTTCAGTCGGATGTTGGAGCAAAATTATCCCTTATTGCTGGGTGTTGCCTTTTCCTGTCTTTACTCCTATTATCCCATACACCTTTTTTATCATCCCCAAAGGTTTGTTTTTAATATGCTGTAAGCCGTCCAGAGTGGGGGAAATATCCCAGATGGGTGGGATATAAATGCAATAAATAAATAAATAAATAAGTCTGTATATTTGTTTGTGGAAATCCCATTCACATATGGTGTTTTTGGGTGATTATACAAAAGCTTTATAGATTTTTGTTGTTTGAAAGACTTGTGGCAAATCTTTCGGTGACTCACCAATTTATGAGTGAAAACACATATTTTCTCCCTCCCCCCATTTTTACAGATGAAGGGACAGAGGTTGCTAGAATAAATAGTTGCCACTCTGAAGTCAAGTTGCGTTTTGAACCCACTTTTCTAGTAGGATGCTTAGGCCAGAGTATCTAGTTGCTGTCCCTACAAAGTCTTGTGCCAGAAGGAGCGACACTTCTAGGTTTTGGGTACAACAACTGCAGGCAGCTACGATTTCCCACAATTCATTGTTGCATAGTGGATTCCTCACAACTGTGGGATATGCAAAACCAAAGCAGGAGCTGAACATATGTAAATAAATATACACTAGATAATGGAACTGATGGTTGTAGAAAGGAAAGTTTGGGGTAGTTTTAGAGTGAAGTGAGCAGAATGGTTTTATTTGATTTAGCACCTATTTGTGGTGTAGAAGTTCTGGTAGAAACATACAAATTAAGCAGAATTAATATTACTTTAGTTGAAACAGAGATGCGCACTGAACCCTAGAGTCAGATATGACTGGTTTTCAAGCACGGGAAACCTTTACCTTTAGAGGGTTTTTTTTTCTTTTTGGAGAAAAGATTGTGTGGGTTTTGTGTGTGATGCATATCATCGGTAACTATTGCTTCATCACTGTTTGTGAGGATGATTCTGTTGTAATGAACGTGACACTTGGCTGTGACCAAACAAAACGTATGTACTCATTATGAATGATCGAGCTAAAATCCTTTCCTTCATGCAAGAAAATCAGAGTCGAGTAAAAAAATCTGTTTTCTAACTACAGTGGAACCTCGGTTAGCAAATGGCTCAGTTAACATAAAAATCGCACAACAAAAGGAAATCCATAGAAAATAGTTTACGGAATTTTTTTTAACGGATTAATCACTTTTCAATGCATTCCTATGGGAAACCACGTTTTGGTTAAAGTATTTTGGTTTTCAATGCATTCCTATGGGAAATTGCATTCAATGCATTCCTGTGGGAAAACCGGATTAAAGTAATTTTCGTTGTAAGAAACATCCTGGAGAACGCATTAATTATGCTAACCGAGGTTCCACTGTACTTCTTCCCCTCTGCATTCTAATCCTTTTAGTTTCTATGTCTTAAGCAGAAACTCATTTTTTTTTTTTTGGTCAGTCATTTCATTTCTCTGCAACCACAAGGACTAGAAACTTGCACACTAAAAAAAGAAAACAGAGATGAATGAGAACAGCTTGTTACCATTCATTTTAAGGCAACTGCTGGTTTTCTGCACTGCACGGTGTGATTCTGTAGTCCAGGGATTCTCAACCTGCGGCTCGCGGGCTGGATGTGGCCTGCAACACAATTTCATGTGGCCCCACACCGTCTCCTGCACACCAGGAAGTGCCATGTGGTGGAGAAAGGGCAAAATGGCCGTCCGGCCCCTGAAGTTGTCTGAGGGAGTGTGACCTGGCCCACGGCAATGCTCTCAGACAATCTGTCAGTCTGGGACAGGGATAGATACTCATTTCTTCAGCCCCTGTGCGCACCCACATATCCACTTGCATGTGGGCATACCATTTGAGGGGTGGGGGAGTAACCGTATTGATCTCGCTCCATTTTTATATTTCTGTAACCCTAATGTTTTCTCTGGGTGTGCTCTTGAAGGGAATGAGGAGTGAGTGAATAAAGTGACCACATTAACAAGATGTAGGCAGCCTGGCCATCCCTAGAGAGAGAAGGAGTAATTACCTGTCCATTCCTGTTTGTTGCTTCTCACTCCCACTTATTCTCTCCCCCCCCCCCGCTTTCTCTTGCACGTGCTCTACCCCCTCTCCCCCATTCCCCCCAACCGGTCACTGCACACCCAGTTGGGGAGCTAACTGTAATCACATTTACGGTGACAAATGTGGTTATTAAAGAAAATGGGTTAATCCGCCTCCTGCGAGGCTGGAGGTGGCTTAGCGGGATGGAGAAGGGGAGGGACGGGAGGGGGGTTCCTCCCAGTATCAAAGGAAGAGAGGAACAACCCAAGTAGATGAAGAGGAGGATCAGAGAGCGGATGAGTGGACAGCTTCATTAACCCCTTTGGTGTGGCAGGCCAGGCCAGGGGACAGAAAAGTGAGGCCATTGAAGGAGAGTTAAGAAAGAAGGGTGAGTTAGTGGTTCACAGAGGCGCCTGTTGAGACCCGAAAGTCAAATCTGCTGACACGGTGCAGGCCGTCTGGCCCCTCTGCTCTGATCCCATGCTTGCGCTAGTGCAAATTCTCTCCAGAGTTTGAAGAAGTTAATGTTTGGATTATTACCTCCTGGAAGTCCTCCAGACATCACGGCAGGTGGCCCTGCTAAGTCTGGCATTCTGCGGGTTATAATTGAAAACGCGTAACGTTTCCAGATTCTTGAGTACCTCTCCTGATCCTCCGGCCCAAGGTTACTTTGGGGTTTATGATTCCCAGCATTCTCCAGTGTGAAGGGGGTAGCGTTGGGGTTTGGAGTGGCTGTATTCTCGATCTGCCTCCCCTACTTAAACAGTCTGCTGGGCAGGGACCTCACTTAAATCTACAGGTTTGGTAGCGGGCGAGGGGAATGTTAAATTTAGTGTTCTCACTTTCCTTCCAATATGTTAACAGCGCCAACCTGCCATGTCTGTTTCTCACTCTGGCTGGGGTATGCATGTCTCGAGGCTGTGTGTTTTGTGGGAAGGAAGTATGAGTAGGCAAGGGTCTTGCCAGCATAATTTGAACTAAGTAGCTGCCAGGGAGAATGCGTCCTTTCTTCTGAGCCTCAACCTTGCCCTGCTTCCGATTCCGGGATAGAACTGAAAAACCATGTTCCTATTACTCTTTCCATTGTAGTTGGTGTTGAACTTTAAAGCAGTGTATTTTTCGTTCTGCAGCTGTGCTGTCAGTACTCATCTGGATTTCTTCTTGTGCCGTATCCGATTCCAAATATTGGCTATCCTCATGGCGATCAGCCATGAAGACTGTCCTGGGAACAATATAACGCAGCGGTGTTCCATTTGCCTTCCGCATTGCAGCATGACACCCATACCGCTGATCCAGTTCCGTGAGTCACTTTCTGGTCCTGAGCCCTTTTGGCACGCAGAGTCCTCTTCAGCCCCAGGCCAGGATTGATGAAGCTGCTATCTTCCATCAAGATGGATTCCAGTGGGATTTAATCCACTTGGGGACCATCACCCTTCCCTGTGGGCTTTGCCACCCAAGGCTGTTAGTCTTCAGGGTTGTCAGGTTAGTTAACTGCTGCTTGACACTCAGCGTTGAGTTGCTGGCAGTATGGTCTACTCTATTACCATAAAAGGATAACCTGGCCAGACTGCAACCATCTGGATTTGGGATGCAGCATTTTATAACCCTTTGAGATAGGTTTCTAGCCCTTATGGATGTGGAAATCAGCTTGAAAAATGTGTGATCAGTGGCTGATTATGTTTCTACAGAAAGAGTGACCTCTTCCAGTTTTGAATGGTTATGCTGAAAATAAATTATGCAAAATATGCAAACATATACAACATGAATTTGCATAATATTTTCCTGTTGCTAAACCTAACTGTTCTTGGCTGTAATGCCTGTGTTTTCCTCTGTTTTTTACCTGCATCAACTGCTTCTGTTGCTTTGCTTTGGAAATGTCTTTCATCCATATTTGTAAATATCCAGTCTTTTAGCTCCCTTTGTCACAGTTATCATGAAGGCAGCAATCTTAGAAAGTTTGAAATGTTGGCTTTTTTGATTGCCATAAATGGCTAAAATAGTTGTCCATGTGCAGGTGCACTAGCAAACTTTTTTGGGGAGCTAGTAACTTGCGTGGAATTATTTGCAAGGCTGTGTCAGTAGCTCAGGGAGGATTTAAAAAACAAACAAACATCCTGTTTGCCCTTGAGCACAGCTTTATTCTCATGTTACTCGCCTGGAACCGAAGTTGAAAGCAGGTGACCTTTGCTCAAAGAAATTGCTTTTATCTAAGGATGGTCAGTAGGGGACTGCAGTGGCTCAAGTGGTTAAGATGCTGAACTCGCTGGCTGGAAGGTCAGAGTTCGATTCCTGGGTCCTGCATGATGGAGTGAGCTCTCGTCTCTGTCCCAGCTTCTGCCAACCTAGCAGCTCGAAAGCAAGAAATTGCAAGTAGATGAATGGAGACCACTTTGGTGGGAAGGCCTGCCACATGACCACGGAAAGGTCTGCAGAAGCAGACAGCGTTGACTCTTCGACTATGAAACAAAGATGAGCACTGAACCCTAGTGTTGGATACGACTGGCTTTCGAGCAAGGGTGTCCTTTATCTAAGAATGTTCAGTAATAGTACTGGACTGTCCAGTAGGTAAAGTGAATCAACCGAGGTGGGGCTGTAATGGCAGCTTCCCATGTTCCTTTCATGCTATCCTAGCCTTTTCTTTTCCTTTTTATCTGTGTGTGCCATATATCCTGATATGCACCTCTAAACTCACCTCCTACACTTGAGTATGGTGAAAAACTCTACCCTGTTGCTACTGCTAAAGCGATGTTTAGGTCTCAAACCAAGTTTACTTCAGTACATTCTGTAAGAGTGTTGTGTATGTGTGTGTGTGTGTGTGTGAACACCATCTTGTTCTTTACCTTCCACAGATAATTATCATGGGCAGCTCTGATTGGTCCTGGAACCATTAGTTAAAAAGCTTGAACATGCTTACATGCTTACATTGTTAAGAGGAAAGGGGGAACTTTTATAATGTTGAGCAAACTGAGAGATTAATATAATTAACCACTTTAACATGTCACATTTGGATTTTATGCGGCATTCCTGTTTAACTTCACATTTATATGAAGCATTTTGTCCTTTAACACATCTTTGACAAAGGTCTTCATTTTTTTAGCTGTGGCCAACATTTCTTAAAACAATGAATGGTTCATTGTCAGATACCACAATTTTTGTAGTTTTCTACTGAGCAATCTAGAAACTTGCTCATCCCCTTTTATTTCCTATGATATGGATAATTTTGTATTGATGTATTTTTTACTGTATTTATTGTATATTTAAGGAAGCTGATATGTATTATTGATTTTTTATGATTTATCTACTTTGTATTATTGTATTGTTCTGTATTGCTTTGCCACTATTGTTTTTGCCGCTTCGAGTCACCCTTGGGTTGTGGGAAGCGGGGTACAAATAAATATGATGATGATAACCCTTTTTTCTAGCCATTTCTGGGTTACCTACAATGGAATAACTAGTAATACTTAATGTATAAAAGCATTCTTGGGCAAGGCTGCTCAATGAATAGGTTCATCATTCTGGGAAAATCTTCCCCACCAGCACCTCCAGAATGAGTGCTTTGTGAAAAGGGGAAAGGCGGATTATTTAGGGCGTTGTTGCGCTACAGCCCCCAGGATCTCCTCAGTCAGAGTAGCAACCCCAATTTGAAACTGGCTCAAGCGTGTAGTGTGAAAGTGGACCAGTTATCAAATCCTGGATTTGTCTCTCATGAAAGCCACACAATCGGTTCCAGTGGTTGAATTTTGTGTGTAAGGAGAGTAGGAATAAATGGGCCCTTTTCTCCCCTCATGCTCTCAGATTCCTCTAGCCTTTCGGTACTGTACAGCTTTCTCTCTCTCTCCCTTTTGATAAGCGCTATTATAATCTACACATATGCAGCCCTGCTCTGGTTACCCTAGACTCTCCCCCCCAAAGCGTGGGAGGGTGGGTGGGGCCCTGCCACCTGTCACTGGGGCAAGGGGTGGCGCGCCTGGGCCTCCTTTGGGGTAACCAAAGTGGCTCATTCTTGGTGGTAATTTTAGCTGCTCAGGCTGAGCCGCTACAACAGGTGGAATTTCGTTTTGCTGCTGAAAGGCCCCTTGTTGGGTGGAGGGAGAGCTTGTGTCTGTGACTGTAGGCATGCTGGCATGTTGGGGGGGGGGGGGGGAGAGGCAGATATGCGGATATATTGTGGATACAAAGATGGGGGGAGGGGGAAGGGGGGAGATTGGAATGCAGTATTAAGTTGGATTTTTGAAAGTGTTGCTTGCTCTTGAACTGCTGCCCTGTTCCAGAGTTTCCTAGAAAAAGCAGGCAAGGAAATGCATTACATTACTGTAAGGGACCCAGAGCATTTTCATTACTGGGTGCCATATTAAAAACATTGTTAATAAACTACTTTTGCAAGGCTGAATGGTGTTCTTAAACTATCTTATTGGATAAAACTGTCGTCTTCTTCTTGTGCCATATTTGATTCTGAATATTGGTGATCAGCCATTACGGTTATCTTGAGAATATAATGCAGCGGTGTTCCATTTGCCTTCCACATTCGCAACATGGCCCCCGTACCACTGATCCAGTTCCACGAGTCACTTTCTGGTCCTGAGCCCTTTTAACACACAAAGTCCTGCTCAGCCCCAGGCAAGGAGGACTGCTGCCCTCCAACAAGATGAATTCCAGTGGGATTTAATCCATTTGGGGACCATCACCCTTCTTTGTGGACTTTGCCACCCAAGCCGTTAATCCTCAGGGTTGTCAGGTTAGTAAACCGCGACCTGATGATCAGTGTTGAGTTGCTGGCAGTATGATCTAGTCCAGGGGTGGCCAACCTTTTTTCGTCGTGGGCCTGACCACACCTCCGGACAGCTGAGCCGGCCTGATCACACTCCTGACGTAAATGTGCCCACTTCCATTTTTATGAGAGCCGCAGGTGCGTTTACGCATGCACGGGCACATTTTACAGCTGACGTAAATGTGTCCACTTCCAGCTCCAGGTGTGTCAGCGATGGGCCAGATGGAATGGCGCCATGGGGCGCATGGACTGTAGATTGGGAATCCCTGGTCTACTCTATTACTATATCAGTATAACCTGGCCAGACTGTCAAGAGACAAAATTTGGAACAAATTTCATCAGTTTTAATATTAATATTTATTATAAATTAGGAGCAGACACAGAACTTGAAACAGTGATGTTTTGGGCTAAAACTCCTATAATCCCTCAGTCAAGCTGACTTGGTGGTTCTAGGGCAGGGGTTCTCAACCTACGGCCTGTGGGCTGGCCCTGGCCCACAGCACCATTTCATGTAGCCCTGCTATGCTTCCGCCACCAGAAGCAGAAGCGGACACGTTTACAATAGCTGTAATTGCGCCCGTAGCTGTCGTAAACGCATGCAAAAAACATGCCCTTTGGGAACATAAATGGGGTTTTTCCCTTTAAAACTGTTGCTTTATTCGTACTGTATGTAGATTTGTGTAGATGTAATAAATTAGTCAGGGACTGTGGTGGCTTAGTGGTTAAGATGACCGGAAGGTTGTCAGATCAACAGTTCGAGACCTGAGTGCTGTGGGACAGAGCGAGCTTCTACCGTTTGTCCCAACTCCTGCCACCTAAGCAGTAAGAAAGCAAGAAATTGCAAGTAGATAAATAGGCACTGCCTCAGTGGGAAAGGTGACAGCATTCTGTGTCCTTCAGCGTCTAGTCATGCCTTCTACATGACCAAAGAGATGAGCACTGTCCCTAGAGTATGACACACCTGACTTTCAGGCAATGGAGACCTTCACCTAATAAATTAGTCAGCTAACTAAGGCTGTTTCTGTGCTTATCAAGTTAGGAGTAAGTTTTTTTGACCTCAGCTGGATGGCTGTGAAAAATGTGCATAGGATTGAACTGGTAGAATATCTTAAGTCTCGTGACAGCTCTTAAATTTGACTGTCTTTATGAAATTAATTTGCAGTTTTGTAGTATGTTGGCAAACAACAGGTTTTAACAGCAATAAAATTGTATTTATTTCCCTCTCCCTTTTCCCTTTGTTTTTTCTTCTGAAGAATTTTTGGCATCCATTCATGCTACAATTTTTAGTTGGGTCTGGAATTAGTCATACGTAAAGTAAACATACTGATTTGTTGGTATTTTTAAAAAAAAATGTGGGATGTTTTGCATGCTTTTGTAAATTGATAATAATTTTGAAAGGAAGATGAAATAATTAGTGGGATTTAAGTTAGTCATGTTTAAACTAAATCCTACTGATTCCAGTGGTCCAAGCTGTGTTGCAGGTCTCAACTCAGACCTATTGAATCACTTCCCAAATAGTGAGTCAGCACTTACATAAATCCCTTTGATTTAATACCTCTGTGCTCATTGGGTTTATGATGGGATTCAGACCTGTGTTTCTTTTCTAAGTATGATTAAGTCTGAATCTAGTCTATATATTTTAAAAATTTCAGGGCATTCAGCAATGACCTAATGCCTTAATTTAATTAAAAGGATTACGTCCGGTTTTTCTGCTCCCATCCTCAGTGCAGCTGACAATGTGACACATTCATGAGTGCAGTTAACAAAAAAGCCCACATTAACAATGCAGATGTATAATATTTAAGTAAAATAAAAAAACAGAAATGGCAGTATCCAAAAATAGAAGCAACAAAACAAAGTACAGTATTAATAAAGTATATGGGAAAGTAAGATCATTTTAGTATGGCCCTGAGGATTAAGTTGAAAGAAAATTCACCACAAGATAAGGTCTTCTCCTCCCCTCAAAATCCCTGTCCTGGATTTTCACATACAGTCAAACCTTGAGATATGAAGTTAATTTGTTCCCAGAAAAAAAAAGTATCTCGAAACACAATGAAAACACATTGCATTACCAGATGTGGCCACTAGAGGCCACTGTATACTTTTCATATCTCGAAAAAATTCCATTAAAATCCGTATCTCAAAAAATCCCCCCGATTTTTTTTCGTATCGCAGGTTTTTCATAATTCGAGCTTTTCTTATGTCGAGGTTTGACTGTACACCGTTTCCTTAGTGCAGTAAAACATTATATTTCTCTCTCTCTCTTTTCCCCTCCCCCCCCCCAAGTTGTTCTGTCTTGGTTCATCTTTCTTGCAGACAGTGTTGAAGCTGGTTATTTGTTCCCAGTTACATAGAGAAAGCTCTAAATCTGTGGTTCCCAACGAGGCAATTTGATTTTTAGGGGAGGGGGCAATTTGAGAATGAGTTATTAGCAGTGAATGGCCTTTTAGAATTCCTTCACGTGAATAGATATTCAATTTTTGAATAATAAGAATTATATGTTACAAGAGCGGGGGCATCAGGATTTTAGAGATGCTTATGTGGGGCATGGCCAACAAAGGTTGGAAACCTAAATGCTACTCAGGGCAGACTAAATTGAATATTTCAGGACTTAAAGAAGAAATGGGGAAGGTTTGGCCTTCTAGATCAAAGTTTGAAAGAAACATTTTACAACTGAAGATGTTATATATAACATACAGTGTTGTATACAGTAGAACTCCGGATAACGACAAAACTTGGTTCCACCAGTCGTGTTGCTTTCCGGATTTTTACGCTATGCGGTCCCTATGGGAGATAATCCGCATAAGGACAAAAAACCACCAAAAAATGTTATCCGGAGCATCGATACCAAATGCCCCGCATAAGGATGTTTTTTGGTGTTTTTTCATCCTTATGCGCAGCATCAAGTGGTGCATTACGAACACGTCATTATGCGGCTTTGTCCTTATCCGGTGCCCTCATTATCCGGAGTTCCACTGTATGTGGTGTTAGGGTCAAAGTGACAGTTCCTTTGCAAAATAATGCAGTAACTGGTGATGTTCTTTTTTAAAAAAAGTAACATTTTCTTGTTATGTCTAACATGTTGCTGTTAGATAAGTTTTTTAAAATATTTACTCAGCTTTAAAAGTAATGACAAAGTAATTAAAAAGTAATGTGTTACTAATTGGTACATGATCAACATGTAACTTTTTAAAACTAATAATGAGGGATGTGTGTTATAAATAATGAGTAAAATATTACTTTTTAAAATAGCAGCAAAGAATTTGGGGATAAATTTGGTATAAACTTTTGTGACGTGTAGCCTGACATGTTTGAATGAATACCATTCAATCCAAATGATACACCCACATCTCCAGGATAATGGCTTTTATGCAGTGGAACTAAATCATATCTATCCCAGTACTTTCTTTAGCCATAGGACAAGATCAAGCCTGACATACACACACCCCAAAACAAGAATAGCCAAAGATATGGGTACTAGTAAAGAACTGCCCTCATCTTGTCTTATAGTCACAAGTGTGGTATGAATGAGAAAGAATCAGAAGCAGCTCCTGTTCTTTCTTTGATGGGGTGTGCGTTTTTATAGTGTTGTTAATGTTATTCTTATTTTATGGAGTGACTTGAGCAGCTCTTGTCTTCCATAACTTTTGATCTAGTCTAAATCATTCTTTTACACCATTTTATACCCACATTGCATTGTTGTGGACATAGCATTCTCACCCTCTCATTCAAACTAACAAAATGCTTGTATATTTGGAGGGGAAATAAAAAAAAATCTTTGAAATGTTTATAAATTGCTTACAATGTTATTCATGGACGGGGCCGTAGCCGGGGGGGGGGTGTTAGATGCCGCGAAAACCCTCCTGAACTAATAGCCCACTCCACCCCACCTCGTGATGCCAGTGTTATATATGTGAGTGTAATATTGTTGTCCCTCC
This sequence comes from Bradypodion pumilum, assembly GCA_035047305.1. Lineage (NCBI taxonomy): Eukaryota > Metazoa > Chordata > Lepidosauria > Squamata > Chamaeleonidae > Bradypodion > Bradypodion pumilum. The sequence goes on from JAWDJD010000008.1 coordinate 14,462,977, forward strand.
TGATTTTTTTTTTGCCCCTTCTGGAAAAATACCCCCAATCAATCAATCAATCAATCAATCAATCAATCAATCAATCAATCAATCAATAAATAAATATCTAGAATCCAGGCTACGGCCCTGTTCAAGGATAAAGACAGACAATGGGCAAAACCCTGTTGACGTAGTTATGACAGATTAAACTGGATCTGGGCACCGGAAATAATTAAATGATATTAATTTAAGACTTCCCTACCCCCACCCATTATTTCAGACTCCATGGCTCCATAGTGCACCTTTTCTGCCTTGGGGAGGGGAGGCCTTTGGGAACCTTGAGACAAAATGATGGGCGAGATTTTAATAATAAAAAATTGCCCCTGCATTGTTGCTGGCAGGATTGGGACCTGTTCTGTTGGAAGTGAATATGTGTGACCCTTTGGGGTAGGGAGGGGAAAGGAGATCTTGTAGTTTTGAGCTATAAAATAAGGGGCTAAAGCAGTGGTTCCCAACCTTTGTTGTTGTTGTTTTTTGGACTTCAATTCCCAGAAGCCTAAGTCAATTCCCCAAAGCACTGACCAGTCAATGTACTGATTTAGGTTTCTGGAAATTGAAGACCCCCTGTTCGATGTGGGCCCCAGGTTAGGGAAAACTAGGCTAAAGAATCTGAAAATAAAAAGAATCAAGGGTACGTAAAGGAAGAGTGAAATCAGAAAGCAAAAATGTAACATCTCGGTAACCCAAGTCCAAGGCCGCTAAACTTGTCCCTAGTGTTTCCATATCTTCTGGACTCATGTTGAGATAGTCATTTATGTTTCCATCAACATACTACTGCTAAATCTTATCCACTTACCCCACCCTATCCAACCATCCTGAATCCAATGGAAACGGCCATCGAAAACCAAGGTTGAAGTTATATTTGTGCTGTAGGTAGTAAAGTGTGTGGATGGGGCTTAATTATTTTTTTGCCCTAAAAATGCATAGTTGATTCCTATGGGAAACAAAATACAGTGGAATCTCATACAACAATTGCCCCGTATAGCAACCAAATCGCATAACAATTAGGTTTTGGGGGAAATGGTGTCCTGTATAACAGTTTTCCCTATGGGAAAAAATCGTACAATAATTTTTCAATGGGAAAAACCACTTAGCAAAAAATGTTGTATGATGCATCCCCATAGGGAAAATCGCTATACGATGCATGCATCATATAGCAATTGTTTCGTACAACAACGAGCCCCGTAGAACGGATTGAAATTGGTGTATGAGGTACCACTGTATGTCATTAGAAAATTCTGTCATTAGAAAATATGATAGTTAAGACTGATGCCTGCTACTGCCTGTTTCCTCTGTATTTTCAGTGCAAGAGTAAGTAACCCTGGAGGTTAAACAGAGCCTATTTTTTAGATGAACTGAAAGTTAGCACTGTACCAAAATTTGGAAAGAGACAGAAAAATTATTCTCAAAATAATATCTTTTTAATTCTCTCCTACAACTACTCTGTTTGTATGGACTGTCTGCTGTATCTTCTCGTTTTCTTTGCAGAAATTTTTAGACTGGGGTCGGTAATCTATGGTTTTCCATATGTTGTCAGATCCAAAAGCTCAAAGTCAGGAGTTCCCAACCTAAGGCCCACAGGCTGGATCTGGCCCACAGCACCATTTCATGTGCCCCCACCCCTCCAAGGGCATTTGAGAAACAAAATGCCCACCCCATTTGCAGCTGTTGGGACAAAATGGCCACTCCCATCGTGCAGGTGGGCTTCTGGTAATAGGAAGTCCAAATATAATAATAACAATAACAATAATAATAATAGTTCGCCGATACATCACTTAGTCCTAAATGCTTGGGAAGTGTTTGACTAGTATTTTGATGCAAAATGCAGCATTGTTATCTTGTTGGCTGTGTGTTTTAATAATAATAATAATAATAATAATAATAATAATAATAATAATAATAATAATAATAATAATAATAATAATAATAATAATAATAATAATAATAATAATACCACCTGGTGACCTAAGGTTGAGAAACCCTGATCTAGGGTGATTTCATGTCTTAGGTAAATATTTAATGAACAACCGACTTGACTTGCTTGCTGAATGGAATTTGAGTGAGGGAAGTTTCCACTTTTCTTCCTCTCCCTAGAAATGTGGGTAATCTGAATCTAATTTTGTGTCAGAAATTACTCTGGGGTGAAAGGATTTTTGCTGGAGAAACTCCACTCAGGGGACGCCCGAATGAGGCTCCTTTCATGTCCCCTGCGATGGCTTAGTGGTTAAAACGCTGAGTTTGAAGACTGGAAGGTCGGGGTTCGATACCCAAGTGCTGCACATTGGATCTTGGGGACATGAAAGGAGCCTCATTCGGGCATCCCCTGAGCAGAGTTTCTCCAGTAGCAATCCTTTCAACCCAGAGTAATTTCTGACATGAAATGTATTTATTTATCTGAATCTAATTATCAGTAGTGTATATATTTTGTTTCCCATAGGGGTGCCAACTTTCTATGCCCTCTGGAAGCATTCCATAAAGCCAGGTTCCCCTTTTTTATCCACACACACTCACCCCATGCCAGCGGCTATGTGCCAGTTGTGAGAGCTGTCTGCAGAGACCTCGTTGAGTGCTAGGAGGGGGAGAATCCGGTGTGATTCATGCCCTGTTCTCTACTTCTTCCTACCCCACCCTTGTGAGGAACATGATTATGACTCAGTAGTTACAGTTTGACATGGGGCAGGGACATGGGGCACTTAGAACCATATTAACTCATTCCCCTACCCCAGTCCACTTGTTTTCTGATGGGTGGCTGTTCATAACCCCACCCCCACCCCTTTTGCAAAAATTGGTATCATTTGGATGATCTCTGAACGATTAATAATTGAAACTTAATTCAACCACAGTCCATTTTAGGAAGAGTGGAAGCATTTGCATGCTGTTCTTGTGATCCATTGATCTATGGGTGTTATGGGGGGGGGGACACCCTCCATTTCCCTGATTCTGTTGGCTGTAGCATGTGAGTCTAGTAACAAGAGTAAGGAGGAAAACCACAATGACCACACATCAGATTGTCATCACATTTCCTGCTTTGTCCCCACTTCACACTTACTGGGGATGTTGTGGGGGCGGGGGAGAGACTGGCACTGTCATAGTAACAAGTTCATAATATTGTTGTCTTCATAGCTTGCATAACCTGCTGCCTGTCTTACGCTTACCAAAGCTTAATAGCCAAATTGCCGCTTCAGCTTGTGGGTGCTTCAGTCACTAAGGCTCATGGAGAACAGTACTGGGAGCCAATTTTCTGGTGTAAAGCAGAGGAAGTATCAAGGACACCTCTGAGAGAGTGCAGAGTGTTAAACTATAATGCAATCTTCGTATGCAGATTCAAAAGGTATGCTATATGGAAGTTAAGTTTTCCCAATTTTCAAGAAGAAGAGGTGACAATTCCTCTGCTTCCTTTCACCTGATGATGAGGTAAGATTGTGAAAGCTTAACTTTTTCCTCTTAAAGCACTTTTTAACCCAGTGATCTTTGTTAATTAAAGTAGATCAGATGCGAAAAATAGCCCTGCTTGGTTGCTAAAGGAAAGTGGTACTGTACCTCACATTTGTCTTGGCAATACAGGAAGAATTGTTCCCACATTCTCATATACTCTGGAATTGTTTATGCTTTGAAAGTGCTAAATCTTAGCACTACCAAAAGATGTACTGTATATACTCGACTATAAGTCGAGGTACCTAATTCAGACCTCTAAAACTAGGAAAATAGATTGACCTGAGTGTAAGCCGGGAGTGGAAAATGCAGCAGCTGCTAGTGAGTTTCAATAATTAAGTTACATGAAAACATGGTAAAACGTGGGTATATTTTTGAGTGTTTACATTGACCCGAGTATAAGTCGAGTCCCATTTTTAGACCTCATTTGGGGAGCTAAAAAACCCGACTTATACTGGAGTAGCTTAAAGCCTGTACGGCTTAAATACTAAGAGTAAGATGACTTCCATTAGGTGGAGGGAGGCAGTTGCCTCAGGTGGCATTGGCTGGAAGTTGGCAACCAGGAGTTGTAGAGGTGAGCTGTGTTGCCTAAGAGGCTTGCTTGGTGTCTCTTCAGGGGAGTTATGCCTTCAGGGGTGGTGAATTGTGCTCTCATTGCCAGTGCTTCCAGAATAGGGGTGCCCAAACTATGGTCCGAGGGCCGGATCTGGCCCCCAACGCCAATTCATCTGGCCCACAAAGCTCTCATTGCTCCCGGAAACAGAAGTAAAACACCCATATGGGCATATTTTACTGCCACTTCCAGGAGCAATGAGGGCTTCGCGGGCTGGATGAATTAGCATCAGGGGCCAGATCCGACCCATGGACCATAGTGACTGGCCCCCTGAACCACGTGACCAGCCCATGGGCCAAAACGTTTGGGCACCCCTGTTCTAGAAGATTGTGTTATTTTTAAACCAAAATCGTGCGTACCCTTGTATCAGTAACCATGTGTTGCCGGCTAATCTTTTTTGCACTAGGTCAGGCAAAAGGAACTGCAGAATGAACTCACCAAAGGGTGGCTTCATTTTGGCAGTTTCACGTCTGGCCTAGACAAGGAAGAAGAAGAATTGCCAGTGCTCATTGCTGCCAGGCAAAGATGGAACAAGAGGGAGAGCCAACTTGTTTTTCTCCTCAGGCAGCAAACTGTGTTAGGCAGGTCCTGGAGTCAATAGCCTTGAGTCGAGAGTCCAGGGTACTACTCAGCTGTGGGCTGTGTTTCTGCTCTCTGCTTGTAGCCTTGTTCCGATTTGGACAATTCAGTTCTCTCAGAGCCCAGCTCATTATTCATTTGGTGTCTGCTCAACCATAGTCAGTGGATGCAAGCCTTTGAACCAGCTTCTCTTTGGTTTGTGAGGAGAAGTGAAACTGGGCAACACTGGGAATCGAAATCAGTGACAGGGAAGTTGTGGGTGAGAACACACTCTGGTTGCAAGCCTAACGGGAAGTCCTTGGTTGGCATATCCCTGGGTGTGGGTGGCAACCAGGTTGTCTTGCAGCTGGTTGTCATGGCCTATAGATCTAGTGTGTTTTTTTTTTTTTGGCATACATTGTAAAGTTTATCGAATGTTGCAGTTTTGTTTTATTCTGAGTCTTTCACTTGCAAGTCCATGAAGCTGGACTACATAATCTTTGCTGGGAAACGTTATGATTTATTAGGAAGTCAAGGAAAATATTCCATTGCAGATTTTCTTATTTTCCTCTAAATTGCTGCATTTTTATCGGCAAGCCTTCTGGATTGGCTGCAGCATCTTTACCAACAGACGCAAACCAAATGTACAGTATTAGTAATACCTCGGATAACGATTGCATCAGATAACGCTAAAATCACATAACGATGCAAAATTTCGAATTTTTTTTGCATCGGTTAACATTATTTTAGCATTATCCAATGCATTGTGTTTGGCACTCTGGAAAGGGAAGCAGCCAAGCGCCTGGCTGCTTCCCTTTCCGGAGGGCAGGAGGGTGAGTGAAGAGACACCCACCGGCCCTCTGGAAAGGGAAGCAGCCAGGCGCCTGGCCGTTTCCCATCACGGAGGGCCAGTGGGTGATGGCAGACACCCCGCCCGGCCCTCCGCGAAGGGAAGCAGCCAAACGCATGGCCGTTTCCTTTCGTGGATGGTCGGCGGGTGAGTCCAGAGACACCTGCCTGCCCTCCGCGAAGGGAAGCAGCCAAGCGCCCACTTTCCCCCAAACCAAGTCAGGGATCAGAGCATCTCCAGCTTGGTTCGGGGGAATGCGCATGGTTACGTCCACCCGCTTTCCCCCAAACCAAGCCAGGGATCAGATGCTATGATCCCCGGCTTGGTTTGGTCGGCGGGCGCACTTGCCCCCAACTTCCCCCAAAGGAAGCTGGCTTTTTTTAATGTTATCAAATGCATGAATCGGATAATGCTAAAATCGGATAACGTTAAGACTTGTGGAACCAAGTTTTAATGTTATCCGAGGTGTTACTGTATCCACAAATGGCAACATCATGTAAGCTTTCTAATAGAGTTGTCCAGTTATGGCATTGATTATTGCAGGTGCTCCGAATGTTCAAACTTAAAAGTATTGTACTCACCCCATAGTTTTAAAAACTGTGTAGATGAATCTTAAACACAGGTGTGCTTGTGCACACGCAGGTACCAGTAAATTCTTCCAAGAAGATGCCATGTTTGTTCTTCGGCATGATGAGTATAATCAGCTCTCCTTTTGTCGTTTGCATCACTCCATCCAGTTTGCACCTAGGCTTATGGCTAGTAGGTATCCTCCAACTGTCCTGCCACATGCACCCCAGGTTTCTGCCATTTGGAAACAACATTGGCCATTAAGTACGAGTAAGTAGGATTCTGTGTACAAGACAGATAAACTAGTTTTATTTGGCTTACTTCATTCTCATGGTTAACCATCACAACAGGAAGAGGAATCCTGTGTCCCATCAGGGCATGCTATAGACCCCCTCTCCGCAAGCCTTTTGGCATCAGGGACCATAGAGTTCAGTCGGCCATTTCAGTACCAACCCACACACATCAACACTCCTTGCTCCTTTGTTGTTACCCTCTACATCAGTGGTGGGCCAAGTATGCATTTGCTGTTTCTCTAGCCAAGGAGTTCTCAACCTTTTTAAGCCAAGGGCCAGGTCACTTTCCCTCAGACAGCTTTGGGGTCCGGATGGCCATTTTGCCCTTCCTCTACTACATGGCACTTCCTGGTGTGGTGGAGGTGGTGGGGCCTTAACATGAAATGGTGCTAAGGGCCACATCCAGCCCATGGGCCGCAGGTTGAGAATCCCTGCCCTAGCCAGTAAGCAGTAAAGAATGCTGGGAACTACAATCCAGTAATATCTCAAAAGGGCACACTTGGCGTGTTCATACTGTACATACTTAGACATGTGGGAGTTAACGTTTTGTGGCTGTCATGCCTGGCTTTGTGTACTGTCTAGCCTTTTCATTGACATCAGGGTAGAGAACGTAGCTTCTCAGCTGTTAGTGAACTGCTACTCCTCCCATCTCATAATGTCAGCCACCATGACTACAGTTCAGCTGTGTCTCTAGAGGGCTGCGGGTTCCCTATCCCTGCTTTAAACAATATTTTAGCCAAGATTAGAAAGAGGGAGCAAATTGAGTTTGGAAAGAACTCCATCTATGCAAGAGTTACCAAGGCAGGTACAGTACTATGATGTGCAAAGCAAGGAGGGATGCCAAGTTTGAGTAGGTGGAGTTCTAAAGTTAGTCACACAGCTTATTCAATAGGTCACTTTGCAGACCTTGCTACTGCTATTGCCGCTCTCAGGTTTTTATAGCCAGTATCCATGTTGGCTAAGGGACTTTGGGAAGCATAGGCCCCCAAAAATGGTTTCAAGCTCCATTTGGTTCAGTTGAGTTGCTAAGTCTTGCTGTTTTAGGGGTGCCAGTTATTTAGATCGCAAGAGGGAAAAATATCCTAATCTTTTAGGATGTAGCCTTTGGTAAATTGACAAAGCCTGTTTCTCCAAGGACCCAGAGGAAGGATTTTAGGTAGTAGAAGGGTGTCATTTTGGAGTAGTCTCCCTGAAACCATTGCTGGAGAAAAGACAAAAATGGATCCTTGTACGAAAGACCTTGCTCTGACAACTTGACTATTTCTGGGCTATTGAAGGAGTCTCTTGGTATTTATACACCCAGAAATGTGATGCTGGCACATCATAATTGCAAGTGTGTGGTTTTAAGCCTATGTATGGTAAAAATTTAGAGGCGGACATGTGTGTATGTGAGAGAGATGTATCACCCTTGTTAAAATACTGTTTTTGACAACATGCAGTGGAAAGGGTTAAATCGCAGTTCCAGTTTGCATGAGTGTCTGTCCGTGTTGCAGGGTTCTTAAATTTGCCCATATAAACCAAGATGAGATTGATACATTATCTGTCTGTAGCCGTGATGGTGAACCTTGGCACTCCAGATGTTCTTGAACTTCAATTCCCAGAAGCCCAAGCACGTTTTACTTCCGCTTCCAGAAGCGATGAGGGCAGCGTGGGCCGGATGAATCACAGTAAACCCATTCATGTGAATGGGAATTGAAGTCAAAGAACATCTGGAGTGCCAAGGTTCGCCATCATGGGTCTATAGAATGGAACGGAAGCGCAAACCATTTTGTCTACACTTTGCTCCTCTTTTTGTGCTTCCTCACAACATCTGGGGACAGAAAATACTGATTTCATATTTCCCCATCCCACCCCCCACCCACCCTAGTTTTTCTTCTTTCTTTTTCTTCCTTCCTCTTTAGGCTTACACAAATCCCGCTAGTGAATTATTTCATCCTTCATGCTTGGCTGCAGTTCTAGTCTCCCATCCATTACTGTAGTGGCAAAATGTTTCCTAGGATGGGTGCAGGCATTGGGTAATGAAGCAACACCAAATCTGGGAGAGGGGTATGCATTTAAAAAAAGGATTTCGTTTTTCTGCCAACCTCCTCCCCCCCCCCCAAAAAAAAAAACCACACAAAACACACAAAAAAATACCACCCTGAGTTTCACATGCTGATCATGCTTATAAGCTGCCCATGGATTTATAGAGGGTAAAGCAGATTGTATCATAAAAGGAAATGTGGAATTACCTAAGCCTGGGGTCTGCAAACTTGGCTCTCCAGATGTTCTTGGACTTCAATTCCCAGAATCCCTGATCAATGCTGATCAGAACTTCTGGGAATTGAAGTCCAAGAACATCTGGAGAGCCAAGTTTGCAGACTCCTGACTTAAGCTAATGGTGTAAGAATTCTTCTGCTGCTGGAATTTAAAGGTTGTGCCCACAATTATTAAGGAACTTGTGACTTCCACCTGGAATTAACAGAAAACATTTATTTCTCCTTAGATAGGTTCCTCTTCTTCTTTCGTCTCTAGGTTAGAATTTAAACTGCCAAAATTAAGCCAACTTTTGGTGAATTCGTTCTGTAGTTCTTTTCACCTGACCTAGTATGAGCAAGATTAGCTGGCACAAGATTGCCATTGCATAGGGTATGCCCGATTGTGGTTAAAAAAAATATCACAGTCTTTGAGGAGGCTCTCCTTAAATAGGTGGTGAAATATTAATTAAGCAAGGCATTGTGTCTAGCCCTGGCGTGTTGTCTGTTCTTAAATATTTGGAGTTTAGAAATAACTGTAAATACTTGATGTATTCTTGGGACTAAAGGAGCAAGCAATTCATACCTGAAGAGGTTGGTATAAATTATAAGGTGAATGACCCTAATGTATGCACATGAGGAAGAAACAGAGACTGCCAGTGTCTGATGAGGTTCAGTCCAGAAAAACATCTTCCATATAAAACTTACTTCTCTTTAAGGTGCTACAACAGGGGTTCCTGGCCTTTTCAACCTGGGGGCCGGGTCATACTCTCTCAGTCAACTTCGAGGGCCAGACGGTCATTTTGCCCTGCGTGCATGGTGGGGGTAGCCAACAGCTTCAAGGGGTGGCCATTTTGTATCTTGAACGCCCTTAGAGGGGTGGGGGACCCATGAAATGGCACTATGGGCCAGATCTGGCCCACAGGTCTTAGGTTGGGAACCATTGTGCTACAACCATACCTGTCAAGTTTTGGATTTGAAAATAAGGGAAATTTCCCAGCAAATACAGGATGCTTGACAGCTATGCTTATCCTGTGCTGCCCTCCAATGGCGGCAAAAGGGCATTGCAGTCTAATTAATAAGGGATGACGGTGGGAAAGATGGTAAAATAAGGGGTTTTCCTGGCCAATAAGGGATACTTGACAGCTATGGCTACAACAGTCTCTTAGTTCTTTTTGTTGCAAGTAACATGGCTGCCCCTTTGGAAAGATATGCAAGAAGGTGATTCTGGCTGGCAGTGTAGGTGGTAAGAAACTAAGCACCGTGTCACACCAAAGGTAGGAGTAAAGTAAAGGGTTTGGCTGTAACTGTGGATCATAATGGGGGTGGGGGGTGTCCAGTGGTGGGCTCCAAAAATATTTACTACCACACTGTGGGTGTGGTATGGTGGGCATGGCTAGGGGGAAAGCCCTGCGTTGCACCTGAATTAGGACTACTTTACAGTATTTCAAAACTTGGATGGACCAGAATTTTTGCTACTGGTTCTGGCTAACTGGTGTGAACCTGCTGATGCCCACCACTGGGGGTATCTGTAAAAGGATTTGATATAACCCCTGCACATTTTAACTGACCTCCCCTCCTTTAAAACTAGTGGGATGGTGATCAGTTTTCCTACAGCAAGGAAAATGTCCACAAGCTTCTGAGCTGCGTAAGTATGAGTCATACTGGAAGTGCACATACGACAAAGGAACGTCTAGAATGTCTGATTCAATGACAATTCCCTCTTTTCTTTTCATTGAATAAGGGCAAGTTGCTTGTTCTTATGAGTGTAAAGAAACTAGACATTAATTGTGGTCAGTTTTCTGTAAAATGCGTTGAAATTGAAAGAAATGACTCCTCAAAAAAAAATTGCAGCCGCCCTTGTAAAATGATGTGCAGAAGACTTCCTCGTCTATCTCTGCATACCAGTCAGTGCAAGCCCTTCTTTCAGAAATTATGCCAAGACTTGAGTTTTATTGTTGAGGTGTGATTTCGTGAGTGTCTGTGCATGACTTGAATTCACATGAGCACAAAAATCAAGGCAACTTGTAAATATTGGAACTTTAAAAAAAATCCTATGCCCAATCGCCTTTACAGTAAAACTTATGAAAAAGTCCGTTCCGTAGGCTTTTGCTTAAATTGGTTTTTTATGTAACTCGAAGCAAACCCATAGGAAAAATTAGTTTTTTACATAACTCGAAGCAAACCCATAGGAAAAAATGAAAATTTTATGTAAATCGAAGCAAACCCATAGGGAAATGAATTTTTATGTAACTCAAAGCAAACCCATAGGAAATAGAATCTTTATGTAACTCGAAGCAAACCCATAGGAAATTTTGTAAATCGGGACATGGTTTTAGCACAAAATTATTATGTAAATCCAATTTTATGTAACTTGAGGCATATGTAAGTTGGGGTTTTACTGTAATCGCAAACAAAAGCTTTCTCCTAGAAAGTGTTGACTCTTCCCAGTTGCAGTGAGGGTGTTTTACGTATGTAGATCTGAAGTCATCAGAGTTATAATTGGCAATGCTGAAATTGCCTGCCACTGTCTTTCTTTCCCTTCCCTTTTGGGGTGGTGGTTTTGGTTAATGGGTGAAATTGTGCAGAAAGTCTTAAGCCAGGTTTGAAAGAAGGGGATCTGAATTAGCAGATCTTCATCTTTGCCATCTGTTTGCAAATTGTCGTAACACCAGAAGTCTGTTGGTATCCACCATTCCCAGCCAGAAACATTGTTTAGCTATTTAGTCTTTTCTTTCTCATTACATATTTTTCTCTTGTGGAGGGGGATGCCAAAGATATGGTGGGAGGATATCGGTGATGATGTGCCTTCACTTCTTCTCCATGCAAAATTCCATGAACAAGGCAGGGTGGTCGTATTAGAACAGCCTCCATTGGAGGCCTCCTTACTCTTTGCCAAATCAGGTTGGGCTTTGCACCAGGAACTATGGCATTGAAATGTATTGTAAAATGAAGAAAGCTTGAAGAGCTCATTCTTGTGTGGAAGGAATGAGTGATTCATTTGGTTCCAGGACTCGAAACAGACTTCTGTGGTCAGAGGTCTTGAATCTATTCCACTAGATCCCAGTTGGTGGACCTTCGGATTCTAGTGAAAAACACAAAGCACAGCTACCCAGGAGCATTAATTTGAACCAGGAGCATTAATTTGGGAGCAGCATGTCTAGTGTTGAGCGTTTTCAGAGAAATGCTGAAGTGTCTTAGGATGCTGTCTTAGGGCAATGTGTGACTGTGGGACAAAAGAGAATTATATACCCTCTATATCAATGATGGCAAACCTTTTAAAGACCAAGTTCCCAAACTCAACAAGTTACTGTCCACGCCGCACCCTCATGCCGATGTTAGCTGCCTGCTTTACCCCAGAAAGGGGAGGGAGGAAGCACTTCCATTGGGCTGCTGGGCAGAAGGGCGGGGTGAACTCTGTGCTGGGGGAGGGAGGAAGTGCTCCATTGGGCTGCTGGGCAGAGGAGCGAGGCGAACTCTGTGCTGGGGTGACAGCGCATGTGGTCACAGAGAGGGCTCTGAGTGCCCCCTGTGGTACGCGTGCCATAGGTTCGCCACCACTGCTCTATATGCATGCCTATGCGTGCATGCATCCATTCATACCTACCCCTTGTAGCTCCTATGGCTCTGTGCCCTAGCAAAGTGTCTGTGCAGTTCCTTGGCCCCAGTTGATGTTTCCCTTGTTTCCAAACTGGCCTAGCGTCTGTTGCTTAGTGCCAAGTGAGAGAGGTACAGTACTTCAGCCAAATATCCTGCTTGGCCAAAAGGAGGAAACTTCTGTCTTGCAGCAAATCTTCTGTTCCAGGCAAAAATGTAACCTTTTACACACCCTAGGAAGGGAAAGAGTAACACTTATGGAAATAGTCCTTCCTTGCTTTGCATGATCCAAGTGTTCTGAAAATATACCCTATCCCCATTTAACTGAAAGCATACTTCTCTTCCACCCCTTGGAATACTCTCAGCATCAACTTCTTTTACATCGATTTTTAGCTACTTGGTTTAATGCCCCCCCTTTAACTAACAGAGCTACTAGGACTAAATCCTACCTTGGAACTTAGCCATATCCTTCGTCTCTTAAACACAATTTGTTTTGTTCCCTCGTGCATTCCAGATATCTCAGAGGCTCCTAGTTTTCACAGGGGGGAAAGAGAATTTGCACATGCTTGCAGGCATACTAAAAATACAAAGGGTTCCTGCTTAGGTCTAAGTCTGACAACTGCTTCTCTTCACATTTTGTTTTGCTCTTCGTGGGAGAGAGGACCTTGATGGACGGGAGTTTGTTTTGGATACATTGCAGGGAATCAGTGGTCAGAGTAGGGGTTCTCAACCTATGGCCCATGGCACCATTCCATCCGGCCCTCGTTTCCCCCACAATCGCTACTGTCCTTTTCCACTCCACCTGGCTTGGTGTGTCCCTAATGCCACTCCATAGCAGGGCAGATGTTGTAAGGCGGCGGCGCTGGAAGCGACAGGCGCATGCGGCCGCCCACGTCTTTCCTAGGTGCCGCTCAGGCCTTCACCCACAGCAGGTGGGCAAGCAGGGAAGTGGCAGTGGTGGCGTGGGGTGGTGGTGAGTGTTTGCAGACCAGACTGGTGCTGTGGAGGGGGAGTGTTGGCGGTATGTCTGGGAGTGTTGGTGGGCTGGACTGGTGTTTCCCCTGCCGTTGCCAAAGGCGGCGGCAGCAGCAGGGAATGGTGGCGGTTTGGGGTTGCGGGGGAACACCAGTCCCAGCCCACCAACAGTCTGAGGGTGTGTGATCCGGCCCCCAGCCTTTAAAGGTTGAGAACCCCTGGGTTGAGATTGCTGGAAAGAATCCTTACAGTAGAAGCTGTAGAACAGCAGTTAGCATTCACGTGAACGGGTAGATTTTTGTTGAGGAGCACACTTGGGACTATGAGAGATAGCTATCTCGGGCAGTATGTGAAGAGCAGAGTGGGAAATAGTTAGCTTAACCTGTGGGGAAGATTCCGTTGTCCAATTAATCTTCACTAATTGAAGTAGCAAACCAAACCAAACCAATCACACTTATATACCACCCCATAGCACTTAGTGCTCTCTCTGGGCTGTTTACAAATTAATTAACATTTTTCCCCAACATGCTGGATACTTGTTTTACCAACCTTGGAAGGATGGAAGGCAGAGTCAACCTTGATCCCTGGTCAGGATCAAACTCATGACCTTTTGGCTGCACCACCAGAGCTCCTAAATGGAGGCTGAGCAAGAACTCCTGTGCATTTCAGTTGAACCTTTAGAGCAGGGATTTTCAACCTGCAGCCCATGGGCCGGATGCAGCCCATGGCACCATTTCATGTGGCTCACCACCGCCTCCACCACACCAGGAATTCCCATGTGGTGGAGCAAGGACAAAATGTCTGTCCAGCCCCCGAAGTTGTCTGAGGGAGCGTGGTCCGGCCCCCGGCTTAAAAAGGTTGAGAACTGCTTTGGAGAATAACTTCAGTGGACGATATGTGTTGTTTTTTGGGAGGAGGCCATTTTCTATCTCAGGTGCCTGAAGAACATCTGGAATAGTCTCGTGTGTGTGTGTGTTTTTTTTTTGTGTGTGTGTGTGTGTATGCATTCGTGCATATGTACCTGCATAGTACACACAGGAGGAACGTTACAGCCCCCTCCTTCTCTTCAAAGACTTCCATAGGAATTAACTTCCTCCATCTGCTTCCTTGAGAAGAGGGGGGATGTGGGGGAAGGCCTTTTATTTTGTTTTTCATTAATCAGCATTTTCCCTAGTGGTCTGCACTCCATTCTCTCCCCATGCCACCCGACTCCACCTCATGATTTATGGTTAAGCAGGGGCAGCAGGTAGCCAAACCCCCTGACCTCCGAGTCATTTGTCTGGAGGGGCTGGGCTACCTGTCACCTCCTGTCAAGGGAGAGCGATAAATGGTCTGCCGTGGTAATTACCCGTGGTTGGTGGGGGGGAGGGAGAGATGGGATGGTGATATCATGGCTTACTGACAACAAAGACCATGTAGAATTTGTGCGCCCAAATGAGGGGTGCAAGTGGAGGATAATTTGGGAGTGGTGGTGTTAGAAAACAGTTGTGCAAGAATTTCTGATTCAGTCTTGGAGCCTTTCTCTTTAGCCTTTCCCTTTCCATTAGTTACTTCAAAAAAGTAATTAGTTACCAATAAAATTCTGACACTCTTCTCCAGAGAGTTATTCCATATAGTTACCATTTTAAAAGACCGGCCTTTGCTCTCTACTTTCTCAAAAGGAATAAAAATAGCTTATTTTTTAGTTACCTTTAAAAACCGGTCTGAATCCTGCAAAATGATTGCTTGTAGTATAAAATATGTTTTTCTCCTTCCAAAATGTTCCTCGTTTTAAAACCATCAGATGCATCATTTTAGGAGCCCATGTAATTCTACAAAAGCTATAGTTGTACCACAACAGTGTGTCGTTATTCCTCAAAAATTGCAATGTAAGTTCTCATGCTTGGCTTGAGAGTAGAGGGAAGAAGGTGAGATCTCTCTCTTACGCCCCGGCTTCAGAAGTCCAAAATGTATGTCTAACATTTTGTCTGGGGGATGTCTATGGTTGTTAAATGCTCACCTGTACCTTGACTTTACAGCTCCCTCCTCATATGCGCCATTGATCACTATTTACATTTCTGTTTCCACAGCTCTTGTTACCATCTCGCCGAGTGGACCTTCCTGATTCACCTGCATGCTTTCTCTGGAAGGCTTAACCCAAGAAGGAACTGCTTGAAATACATTTGAAACCTTGAAGGATCTTTAGCTACTTGCCTGTGGAGTTTTCTGGTGAACTGGGGCACTGCATTCTTGTACTTTGTGCACATGCTCACCAACACACACTTAACTGTCTGGCTCTAAGAAAAGGGGACATTGGATCAAATTTTCGGGACATCGGACTTGCGTTCCATGGCAGGTGCACCGTATTCGGCTCCTATGTGAGTCTCTTTGTAAAGGTTCAGGCCCGGGGAGAGTGCCAACTATGGCGAGCAACAGCAGCTCCTGTTCTACGCCAGGGAGTGGACATCTCAACAGCTACCCAGTACCTCACTACGCTTTCTTCTTCCCACACATGATTGGCGGTCTCTCTCCTCCTGGAGCTCTGCCAGGGATGCAACACCAGCTGCCGGTCAGCGGATACAGCACACCATCACCAGCCAGTAAGTACCCATTTATTGATGTGTTTTCCAGGTTTTCCAGGGGAAGATGTGTGCTAGAATGGTGTCAAGTCTAGCATGGTGTCATGCTAGAATGGTGTCAGATGCATGCTAGAATGGTGTCAGGTCTAACATGTTTTGAAAGCATAGTGAGGGACTAAAAGCACCCTCTCAATTCATTTTATACAAATGAACCCTGTCCCCTTCTTGGTCACTTCTGAAGTAGCTACTATAAGTTTCCTGCATGGTCAGCTTGAAGGGACAGTGGAAGAAGTTCTATTGGGGAAAGCGTCTGTTGACTAGCCCCAAGTTATCACCAGCATATCTACATGTTCTGCAGTCAGAAACTTGTAGTTTCCATCCCTGGTCTCTTCATGTAAGATATGGATGAGTAACTTGTGTGAAAGATGCATTAACTTACCCTAACCCAACATTACCACAACTTCCTGATGCTGATTTTGGGTGATTTAGCAGTAATCCGCCTCCCCCCAATAATTTGGTTGCAGAAACAAATATAGAGGGTGCTAAAAAAAAGTATACACATTTTAATAAAGGAAAAATCCGTATTAAAATTGTTATTCTCAGTATATACCTATAACAAAAGACTAATACAAGTTACATTTGACTTCTGAAATTACAAGAGGTGCTCAAAGTGGTTACCACCAACGTCCAGACACTTCTGATTGCGGCAAATTACTGCTTGAGCAATGATGACCAAAGTGTTCACTTGTATCACTGAACATGCCGTTTCAGTTCCTTCCCAAAGTACTGCCAGTGTAGCTGTCTTTGTATGATACACCACATCCTTTAAGGTCCTCTATAGGAAGAAGTCAAAGGATGTTAAGTCAGGAGAATGTGGGAGTAACTCAACCGCACCTCTTCAAAATGGTCTTGCGTTCCTCCAGCGACAACCGTGGTTCTGCCATTTTCTTTGACTGAACTGCCTGTCACATGGCGATGCTAGCATTAATTCCTTTGAACAAATGTCATACTACATTTGCTACCGTAATTCAATTTGACTTCGAAAGGTAAGACATAGATAACATCTCTTAAAATGTGCATACATTTTTTGGCACCCTCTGTATGTGTCTCCTGTGCATCTGAAAGCAGACGAGACACGTACCTAAAAAAAATAGCTATTAGCTGATGTGGAAAGACCCCGACTGGATTTGTGGCAAAAATTTAAAGCCATCATAGCCAGTATTTCCATCTTTTTTCCCAAGTGCCAATATCCGTTCCAAATACAGTATTGGCTATCATTATGGCGACAGTCTTCCTGTTATTAACAGAACAGTTCTTACAAGGACATTCAACACCCGTCTCTCAGGTTCTTTAGCCACGAAGTCCGTCTATGTCCAGGGCCTCTCGTCCCAGGGATCTTCTCTTGCATAACAAGTTGGGAGTATTCTATACTTCATGTTGTTCCTCATGATATGCCTGTTCTTTATTTACGTAGATGAACAAAAAGTCTGGCCTATTAAATATATTTGAAACACTTTTGCATTTGTTATTTTATTAGTGTATCAGTCTTATTCAGTTGTTAAAATCTGTTTTGAATACTCCTGTGTGCTTGGGTCCCAGTTTAACAAGAAAGCGAGAGCTCTTCAACATGTCTGAAGAACTCACCCTCTTAAGACTTGTTCTCCAAATATCGGAGGGCTATGAAACTGAATTGGAGGAGGCAGGAGTTTCATGATTGAAAACAGGCGTTGCTATTTTAGGGTGGAATGGGGAGGAAGATGCAGAATGGGAGTATAGCTGCTGCTTTAAAATGTTAAAAAATGGTATCTACATGATAGGTAGATTGTAGGTACATGTTAGAATGGTGGAGGACAGAGGTGCCTGGCGGACAATGGTCCAAGGGGTCGCAAAGGGTCAGAATTAACTGTGCAACTAAACAACAACAAGGCAGATATGTTGAATTGTGTTGCTCTGAGAATGTAGTATATGTAGTGTAATGCATCTGGTACAAGGTTGGGTGGTAAAGGTTTGGATGGAAGGGTAAATCTGATTCGACTCCTTAAATCAGGGGTGCCCAAACTACAGCCAACAGTGCCAATTAATCTGGCCCATGCTGCTCCCATAAGCGGAAGTAAAACGTCCCCGTGAATGCACAGAATGCTGCCATAAATGACCCTTGGCTGTCGTAAACACATTTACGGCAGCCACGGGTCATTTACAGGAGCGTTCTGCATACGCGCATGCACATTTTACTTCTGCTTCCGAGTGGGAGGAACCACGTGGCCAGCCTGTGGCCAGAAAAGTTTTGGCAGCCCTACCTTAAATGATGCAGCATCTCCCTGTGTTTTAGATAATGAAGTTGGGTTCATGTTGCGTGTCAAAGTAGTGCTTGGAAACAGAGTGTGTGTGTGTGTGTGTGTGTGTGTGTGTGTGTGTGTGTGTGTGTGTGTGTGTGTGTGTGTGTGTGTGTGTGTGTGTGTGTGTGTGTGTGTGTGTGTGTGTGTGTGTGTGTGCGTGCGCGCGCGCGTGTGTGTACACACACACATCTCTCTCTCTCTCTCTCTCTCTCTCTCTCTCTCTCTCTCTCTCTCTCCTCCCCCACCACCACCACAACTCCCAAAATGGCCAGTCTGCCTTTGCTTTTAGTGACACACCTCTTTGCCAGTGGTTACCACAGGGAGACTTCAATTCCCAGAAGCCTAAGTCAGTATGTTGGCTGATCAGTGCTTTTGAGAATTGATTTAGGTTTCTGAGAATTGAAGTCCAAAAACCAAAGGTTGGGAAACACTGTTCTATGCATATATTTTGTTTGGCATATTGGAGAGCTTCCCCCAGAGTGCCAACAAGGTTGTGTCTTGACACTTTTGTGTGTCTGGTAAACTTGCAATGAAAATGACAGGTAATTATTTTTAAAAGCTTGGATATACTTTCCAGATGTTGAAACATGAACGTCTTCATTTTAATCTCCCCCATTTCATCTTTAACCAAATATTGAAATTATAAAGCATAGCCATTATTCTAACCTTCTAAAATTAAATAGCAGTGCCAAATTATTCATAAAGTCATCTGACCTCAGATATGCCCAGGTTTTGAAAGAAGGTTAGGAATTTCTTATTTTGACTCTGTAATGTGTTTGATACTGCAACAAGTTTTGAAAGCCAGCTTCTTTGGGAAGCCATTCAAAGTTTTATATCTTGACCTACAGTGGCCAAAAGCCAGGAGCATAATTTACCGCGTGTAAGGTGGATGATGTCATCAGCAGCAGTGTTTTCTTGTGAAATTACAAGTTTCTGATTCCCACTTCTCAAGGATCTGGAGGCTCCCATGGGATGCTTTTTGTTTTAGGGAAGCTATTGCGAGATCGAAGGAGACCCTTTAATTTCCAAACATTGCCACTAACAGTCCAAACATTGCCACTAACAGAATGATCTTATCAGCAGCAATGGTTTTTAGAAATAGACTATGCCCCTGCCTCCTGGCTCTCAGTGGGTTCCTGGTAAAGAAAGGATTTTAATTTCTGACAAACCACTACATCAAATGACATCGTCAGCCTTATATGGCATATATTATGCTACTGGCTTTCAGCCAATAATTGATGAGTGTAGTTGTTTATGTATGTAAGATGCAGAATATATATGCATGCACACACATGAATATACATGTATTAGTTTAGGCCAGAGGTTCCCAAACTTTTCGCACCATGAGCCTGTCCACGCCTCCAGACAGCTGAGAGGGCCGATCACGTGGTATCTCCCACCATAAATTCTGCCATAAACCATGTCCGAGGCTGTCGGAAATTTAATTTAATCTAATTTAATTCTCACACTTGTATGCCACCCAATCAGGAAACCCGACTCAGGGCGGCTCACACAATAATTATACAGTAAACACAATAATACATTATAGACAATAATTATACCATATTCAACCTACAAAAGCACATATCATAATATACAATGATACAACAATACAATACTACAACGGCTTCTCCACTCTGGCAACTCTGGCAAGTCTGGGGGCAACGGCGACAAAGCCCATCAAACATTACAAGGGGAAACACTTATTTAAAGTCCCCAACATTCAACCAGCATGTCCACACAAAGACATTCATAAATGCGTTTATGACAGCCACGGATGCATTTACAGCAGCGTTTACGGCAGGCTCGGGTGTGTCCATGCATGTGCGGGTGTGTTTTACTGCTGTCATAAATGTGTCTGCTTCCGGGAGCAGCGAGGGTGTCATAGACTACATGAAATGGTGCCATGGGCCGTAGTGCCGTAGCTTAGGCACACATCTCTTCTAAGCATCTTAGCAATTCTGCTTCCCACAGGTTTATGGCTACTATATTTTGTATCCCACTGATAATTTTGGAGACCTTGGAATGTAGTGAACATGCAACAACCTTGCAGTGTAGGTTAGCCTGGAAGCCAGTGATTTGATTAAGACCACCCACCAGACTTCATTTCTGAGAAAGAATTTAGACTAACTTTCAGTTCCCATGTTGCAATCGGTTGTAAACTATTGTACGCAATACTGGCTTGTTGTGTTTAACCTGTTTGGGTTCCGTCTCATCTCCAGTTCCTCTGAAACATGGGAGAAATTGTGTTTTCTGTCTCACTGAACAAATCCAGCCAAGTTAGCAGAGCATTTCCCAAATTAAAGAAATAAGAAAATACAATGTTTGGAGGGTAATGCATTGCAAAAACACCTATGGCTGAGATCCAGTGGAACACTGGCCGACCACAAAGCTGTACTAGCATAGTTACATAGGTTTCAGGCAAAGAGGAAGAAGACTTCAAGTCAGTACTGAACAGTGTCTGAGTCTAGCAGTGGCTTTAGAAAGCAAAGCTGTGCCCAAGTACAGAAGCGACAACTCGTCTGGCTCTGTACAACTGGCAAGAGTCACTTGTGCAATGAGTTATGGATTGCATTCTCACACAAGAGTGGAAGATGTATAAAACATTTATGTAAGCATAGTGGCTCCATTGGATCAAGGCCTACATAATGCTTGCGTTTGGGTTTAATAAGGGTACCCTGTTATCTAAATAAATCAATGACTGTTAATGTCCATTGTGTGTGCCTGTTTGTGTAAGACGGGTTCTCAGCCTTTTCAAGCCAAGGGCCAGGTTACGCTCCCTCAGACAGCTTTGGAGGCTGGATGGCCAATTTGCCCTGCCTGCCACACATGACACTTCCCGGTGTGGTGGAGGTGAAGCCTAGCCCCCCCTCCCCCCCACACACACATGAAATGGTGTTGTGGGTCGCATCTAGCCCCCAGGCCATAGGTTGAGAACCCCTGGTGTAAGAAGTAGCATTTACTCATCAAAGATTTGAGGTTTTATTTAGAGGTTATTTTGGGGGCATTTGTAAAGATTCCTAAAAATATAAAAAATTAATTAATGTACAGTAATATATTACTCACAATAGTTATCTGCACCTAACTAATTATTTGTGGCTTTAAAGTAGAAAAGAACAAGCTTTGGTAACTTTTCTTTTTCTGATTGCCTGGATGCATTTCTCGCTTGCCACTGTTGATGACACAAGTGGTGAGGTTTTGGCTCAAGCTAGGGGACTGTGGTGGCTCAAGTGGTTAAGACGCTGAACTCGACGACTAGAAGGTCAGAGTTAGATTCCCGAGTACTGCATGATGGAGTGAGCTCCTGTCTGTCCCAGCTCCTGCCAACCTAGCAGTCCGAAAGCAAGAAATTTCAAGTAGATACATAGATGCCACTTTGGTGGGAAGGTAAACAGCATTTCGTTCACTCCGGTATTGAGGCATGCCTGCCACGTGTCCACAGAAACGTCTGCAGATGCAGACAGTTCTGACTTTTTGGCTATAAACAGATGAGCACTGAACCCTAGAGTAGGATACGTCTAGCTTTTGAGCAAGGGCAACCTTTATCTTGCCTCTGTGTAGTACATTCAGTGACACAGCTAGGAGAAGCATAAAGTTGGAGGGCAGGAACATCATTTTGTAACAAGGCAGCAAATTTAAAAAATAAGTATTGAGTGAGCTGCTATTCCAGAAAACAACCCATGCATTATTATTTTTCTAATAACTCCAGACTCTGGAAATACGGTAAGAAAAGTCACGCTAGATCTGGTATTAAAAACCTTTTGGAACAGGAACCTTTTTATATAAACGTGGTGTCACAAATTATGTATACTGTATTTCTATATTGTAAATTAATTTCAGGCCAGATATGTATACGGGTGAGCGTGGCACATCTGTACATTGCCAAGAGAGGTTTCGCAGCAGTGTTGAGCAGACTGAATGTCCGTTTATGTGTACAGTGGTACCTCGAGTTACAAATTTAATGTGTTCCAAAGCATTTTTCATGTTATGAAAAATTTGTAACTCAATAGGAATGCACTGAAAACAAAACTCATAACTTGAAACATGGTTTCTCATAGGAATGCATTGAAAACCAATTATTCTGTTCCAGAAAAATTCGTAACTCAAGCCATTATTTTCAGTTGATTTTCATTTGCATTGTGAAAATTTTGTAACTCGAAGCATTTGTAACTCGAGGTACCACTGTACTTTATTTAAAATATTGTTGTTTCTGTTGGTACTGTATCCACCATTTTCTAATTTGGGATGAGAACCCCAAAGGAGAGCTTGAATGTTGAATTTTCCCCTGGGTCAGAAATGTGCGTCAAAGCTATCTCTATTCTTGGGAAATAGAAAATAGCCTTTTACCAGATAGCACTTCTCAGGAACTATTATTTGAATTAAAAATACAGTAGCTGGTTCCTGAATGTCATTTTGCATTAACCCAATCCAGAAATCTGGCGCTCCTATTTGGAGGCTAATTCAGAGGACGGTGCTTACACATTTGTACTTCTAGGTCCACCTTTCCCGGTCTCTTGTATAAAAGCATATGATGTCATAGCAGCTGCACAGGAATTCCTCTGGGGATGATACATGTGGCTTTTGCACAAAATCACACTATAAAGTTGTGGTCTGGTGTGACAGCAGTACATCCGATGTTGCATATCTGTCTGTGTAAATAAGTTCTCACTTGAGAATTGATGGATAATGAAAATGGTAAGCTTTTCATCCATTACAATAACTATCTACACCATGGGTTCCCAACCTTTTCAAGCCAGGGGCCGGGTCACGCTCTATCAGTCAGCTTTGAGGGCCGGGGTGCTATTTTGCCCTGTATTCACGATGGGGGTGGCCATTTTGTCCTAACAGCTTCAAAGAGGTGGCCATTTTGTTTCTTAAATGCCCTTGGAGGGATGGGAGGGGCCCACATGAAATGGCACCATGGGCCAGATCCAGCCCATCGGCCTTAGGTTGGGAACCCCTGGTCTACACTCCACCCTTCTTTTTTTGAACCTCATAGCAGGTTGTTTCTTAAACACTAAGGCAACTCCAGTGAGATACATCTACATGCTTTTAGTTTGAAATCATGCCTGGGTGGAATATGTGAATGAAGTTATTATATCTACCCTAAATCCTTACGGACCTTATGTTCCATTCATAGGCAAGATGGTAGAGGACCATCTGCAAACATTCTTAGAGACTGATAGCCTGGATCCATTTCAGTCAGGGTTCAGGTCACAGCATGGGACTGAGACATCCCTGGTCATTCTGCTCAATTACCTGTTGAGGAAATTGGATGGGAGTGGGGAGCAGGACCCTCTTAGTCTTCCTGGATCTCTCAGTGACTTTTCATACCATTGACCACAGTATCCTCTGCACAGGTTTGAGGGGTTAGGATTTGGTGGGCCAACTTTGTGCTGACTTCATTCCTTTCTGGCAGGCCATGTCCAGGTGGTACAACTTGGAGGTGTGATCAGCTCCAATATGGAGTCCCTCAGGGGTTGATCGTATCCTCAATGCTTTTCAATATTTACATGAAGCCTTGGAGGGAGGTCATTCAGAGTTTTGGGATTCGCTGTCATCAATATGTTGATACACAATTCTATGTCTCCTTAACATCATCAGCTGAAGATGCTGTCTGGACCTTAGGCCACTGTCTGGACATAATAATGGAGTAACAGGCTGAATCTGAATCTTGACAAGATGGAGATTTTGTTGTTGGGTGGCCTTGTTGAAAGGTTGGGTGCAAATCGTCCTTGTCTTAATGGGGTCATGGTCCCCCTGAAGGATCAGGTACAGGATCTGGCCATGATCTCTCTCACTTGAGAAGCAAATATCTGCTGTGGCCAAGCTTGTATTTTTCCACAGTAGGTAGAAATTCCAGCTGTGCCCATTCCTTGATATGAGGCCTCTGAGGACATTGGTCTATATGGCTTGATAATCTTGAGAATTGATTACTGCAGTGTTCTCTGTGTGGGGCTTCCCTTGAAAAGCTGCAGCAGGTATAAAATGTTGCAATCATATTGATGTTGTGTGGCTAAATGTTTGACGACATTTTCTCAACCCTGGTCTGTCTTCTGGTACTAACCTATAAAGCCTTATAACTTGGGACCTCAGTACATAGAGGAACGTCTCCTCTGATTAAAGTCAGCCCTGTCCCTTGGTTCTCCTAGGCGTTAGGGCTTCAGATGCCAACTCCAAGGGAGACTTTGAAAGATACAATGAGAAGTCAGTTCTTCTGGTGGCGCAGTGGTTAAACTGCTGCACTGCAACCAAAAGGTTGTGAGTTTGATCCTGACCAGGGCTCAAGGTTGACTCAGCCTTCCACCGTTCTGAGGTCAGTAAAATGAGGACCCAGCATGTTGTGGGCAAAATATTAATTAACTTGTGAACCGCCCAGAGAGTGCACTAAGTGCTATGGGGTGGTATAGAAATGTGACTGTTTTGCTTTGGCTTTTCTTGATTGTGGCTCTAAATTCTGACATTCCTTCCAGTGCATATCCACAGGCCTCCTCCTTCCAGGAATTCCAGAAAGTTCTGAAGGCTTGACTTTTTAGAGAGGTATTTCGTGACAGTACTCCTAAAGTTTGGTTGTTGGTGGTGAACTTCACCGCCCTTGATTGGCCTTTTGGTCAGAAGGGTTGTTTACAATAACAAAAATAGCAATGTGCTGAATTGTATTTAGTCTCAGGGAGGATAGTTTTTCATGAGGTCTGCAATGACTTAGGGCAGTGATGGCGAACCTATGGCAGCGTGCCATAGGGGGCACTCAGATCCCTCTCTGTTGGCATGTGCACCGTTGCCCCAGCACAGAGTTCGTCCCATCCCTCTGCCCAACAGCCCAATGGGAGTGCTTCCTCCCCAGCACACAGTTTGCTCTGCCCAGCAGCCCAATGGGAGCACTTCCTCCCTCCCCCCAGCACAGAGTTTGCCCTGCCCCATCTGTTTGGGCCCTTGGTCTCTGAGAGGTTTGCCATCACTGACTTAGGACATATATAGTAACTTGTTCAGTTTTAGCTTGGTTTATACCAGAGATGGGAAATGTGTGGTTCTCCAGATGTTGGTGAACCACAAATCCCATGAGTCCTAATGAGGTAAAGATGAGGCCTGGAGTCCCTAAAAACCCAAAGACATAAATATTTCCTAGTCTTCTTTATAACCTAATCCTACAGTAAATTCTAGTGTGTTCAGTTTAATATATTTCCAAAAAAGACTCTATAGGATTGTGAGCTATTAGTTAATTTAACTAATCGGATTTTCACTTGTCCAGCTCAGAGGAGATGATAAATATGTATTAAATTACATAATATTAAGTTTAAAATCAAAATTAAACCGACTTGTAAAATAAAAACTAATTTTGTAAACACTTTTGCAAATTTAATAGTGAGTTTCACCTAACTAATTATTTGTGGCTTCGAAGTAGAAAATAACAAGCTTTGATTACTTTTCTTTTTTCTGATTGCCTGACTGCCTTTCTTGTTTGCAAAAGTTGATGACACAAGTGGTGAGGTTTTGGCTCAAACTATCTCCGTGTAGTACATTCAGTGACACAACTAGGTGAAGCATAAAGCTAGAGGGCACGTACATCATTTTGCAATGGGGCAGGCAATTAAAAAATAAGTGTTGAGTGAGCTGCTATTCCAGAAAACAAACATACAGCAAAGAGCGCACACACGTACACCCACACCCTTTGTGGGGGGGGGGGGACGGGGACGTCCCAAGTTCTTATCATTTTTGCTAAGTCAAAAAGCAGATCGTTGTATGTTTGGTAGGAAGTCTAGGCAAATATGTGTAAGTGTAACCTAGGCATCCTGAGTGATGGATAACAACTGTGGAACTTCTGTATACTTCTGTGGAAGAGTCCGTTCCTCCTCTACTGATGTGTATCAGCACCCTTCCCTTTTGTGTAGGTATTTGGGGTTTGAGAATGACTGATAGTGATAATGAGACACATGCAGTGAAGTCTTTAGTTCAAAACTCTTTTCAGCCGTACACTTGTTTGATAGCAATTAGCAAATCCCTTGTGTCGGCAATACTGACCCAGCGTCAGTGTTGTATTTTGTGATTGCTCTCCAGAACCGTAATTTTAAAAACCTGACGTTTTGATTTGGCATTTCGGCTGCTGATTTTTCTTTTTGAAGACTAGCCTCATGATATCTTTCTTATACGATTCGATTTGTATGTGACTTGTCATGTCTTTTAAATTGTTTTAATGGACTGTATATTATTTATATGCCTTTTACTATGCTTGCTCAACCCTCTGTGTGGCCTTCTGGCCAAAAGGGTGATATATAAATGCAATGCAATGTGCAATGCAATTAAATTTGATAGATAGACTGATTGATTGATTGATTTTCCAGCTGTTCCTCTGTCTGAAAAAATGAAGCTGATAGAAGTGTACATATTTACAGAATTGTTTTCTTTTCCCACTTCCAGTTTCTATGATACTTACATAATTAAAACTGGGCATTCTCAGAGTACCTAGAATTTTCAATTGGCAAGTGTAAATAAGGTAATACAGGCTCACTTTTCATCTGTTTAATGAATTGGTAAGTTAAAATATTAAAAAACCAAGGGCAATTCTTGTTGCCCTACTTTGCAGGATTACTATCACGATTATCGGGGTAGTATGCGAAGTCATTTTTGTGTTAAAAATACAATATATAAATGCAACTATTGTGCTTATATAGATCATGAATACAGCATGCATTGAGCAACTACCTACTACACCATACTTGCTCGATGCATGCTGTAAGCAGCCTGGTAAAGTGTTAAACAAGCATTTGGGAGACCCAGGTTCAAATCCCCAGTTGGCTGTGGACACTCAGCTGGGGATGGCAATGGTTAACAATAGCATTAGCATTTCACAAGGTAATTAGCATTTTTGCCCCCAACATGTTGAGCATTCATTTTACCAACCTTGGGAAGGTGGAAGGAGAGTCAAGGATCGAACTCCCAACATTTTGGCTGCAGTACTGCAGTTTTAACCACCGCGCCACCAGGGCTCTTAGCCATTCCTTGCTTATCTAAGGTTCAGGAGTTAGGTTTGCTCTTAAATTGGAGGCAGCTTGACAGCACATAGTACAAAATGTGTGCATGGATTATTTTGTATGGGAGTGTAAACAGTTTCATGGGAGAGTAAACAGTTTTCAATCTCATTGTTCTGTGAAGGACAATGACAATAAAGATGTATCTACCGTATCTATCTATAACTGCACAAGCCAAGAGACTTTATACCTGGAAATTCTCAGTGGCACTGACTCATCTCTTATTGGGCTCAGGGGGGAAAATGAGTGTTTAAAACATCTCTTGTTTGTACTTATTGAAGGTCCTTCACTATTTGTGTCTGTGGCAGCACAGGGACACAGCAGATTCTTAAATGGACAGTGCCTTTCTCATTCCATCCCCATGGCTTTTGTCAAACGCTTGTAGTGGTGAGTGATGCCCAAGGTGGTTTGCTTCTGTGTCCCGCTGTGAGTTGTGTGAAAAGCCGGATGGCTGAAATGTAGCCTTGGAAGAGCAACTTAAACGTCATCTCATCTTAGAGTTGCCATAATTCTCTCCCACAAAACTGGGACAGAAGTATGTTTGACAAAAATGGGCAGGCTATCTACAAAATAGCCTTTTAAAAATAATAATGATAATAATATGACAGCTATAAAGCACTTTCACATTAAATATATTAATACATAAATGAATTTATTTACAACAGTTAATTCTTACTGTAAGAGGATCTGTTGTACTTCTGAGAAGTCACGTCGCGGTCAACTCTTAACATCCTCAGTTCCAGGAAACACACTGGTCACACTTATCGGGCAGTGGTGTGAGGCGAGGACATTAAGATATGTCTCCAGGTATACTCCAACTCCAATGTGGCTGGAAATCGCTCATTTGATGGCAAGAGTTTGAATTTATTTTAATGGTGTGTTATAATACACAATCAGTAAGTTTTAAAAATCCGGGACGTTAACATGATTTTTATTGAACTGGCCGGAACGGGACAATCCCGGTTTTCCAGGACGTATGGCAACCCTATCTCATCTCTCCCTCCCTCCATTTTTATTTCTCTCTCTTTTACTTTTCTCTCTCTCGCCCTCTCTGCTGCCCAAGCAAGAGGGGCCTTTTTATAAATAGCTTGAATAACAGGAAACAAAGGTTTTAAAGGAATAAACAAACCTCTTGACACAGACTGAGGCCAAGGAGGCGTGTTTGGGGAGGTTTGCTGAGAGTGGAGTGTATATAGATCATTCTCAATGAGTGCTTGCATTAATCACAGACCTCTCCTTTGGGTGAGGGTCAAGATGCGTCTGTTCTCTGCCCAGCTAGGATGGGGAGGGACTGAAAAAGCAACTGAGGCACATTGCCAGGAGTCTTGGATTCTGTGTCCCCCTTTCCCTATCTTTCACTTTGAATTTTAGTCAGCTTCCATTTGCAAGGAGCCAGTGTGGTGCAGTTAAGAGCTGTTGCACCAGGACTTGGTCCCAAAGTAAGCGGCTTTATGTGGAGATAAAGCAGGGAGGAGGACGGGCATGGATGTTGCCTTGAATTCACTGCAGGAAAGGTGGAATATCAATGAAATTAATTATAAATCACATTGTCTGGTGGGAAAAGATTGCAGGTGCATCCCATAGGTGGGGTGTCTTACAGGGGTGTAAGAAAACTGGAGCTATAAATGTGTGTACCGGCACATGTAATGTATAAATAAAGTTCTTCTTAACCTTATTTTCTGTTTCAAATATCAGAATAATTGAAAATAAATACAAGAACACTGGAACGTCATACAATGATCGCCCCATAGAGCAATGAAATCGCATAACAATTAGGTTTTGGGGGGGGGGGGTGGATGGCGTCCCGCATAACAAATTTACCTATGGGAAAAAATTGTGCGACAATTTTTCAATGGGAAAAACTGCTTAGCGAAAAAAATTGTTGTATAATGCATCCCATAGGGGAAATCGCTATACGATGCATGCATCGTATAGCAATTTTTTCGTACAACAACGAGCCCTGTGGAACAGATTAAAATTGTTGTATGAGGTACCACTGTACTAATGTGAAGGCTGGTGACTACAGAGCTAGCCGTTAATTCATTGTTTCCCAACGTTTGGTTTTTGGACATCAATTCCCAGAAGCCTAAGTCAATTCCTGAAAGCACTGGTAGCCAATATGCTGACTTAGGCTTCTGGGAATTGAAGTCCTCCTGGTGGGGCATGTGTCCCTCGTTGTGAACCACTGTGGTTAGTTAAACCTGTGAAATGAAAAATGAAATGGAGTGGGCATCAGTACTTATAACATCAGGATCAGATATTTACAGAGGGTGCCAAAAGGAAAAAAAACTGTATTAAAATTGTAATACTGTACTCAATATACTGTATACCAATAACAAAAGATGAATACAAGTCACGTTTGACTTCTGCAATTACAAGAGGTGCTCAAAGTGGGTACCATCAACAGCCAGACACTTCTGATTGCGGCAAACTACTGTTTGAGCAACATTGACCCAAGTGTCCACTTGTATTGCTGCACATGCCATTTCAATTCCTTATTATTATTATTATTATTATTATTATTATTATTATTATTATTATTATTATTATTATTATTATTATTATTATTATTATTATTATTATTATTATTATTATTATTATTATTATTATTATTATTATTATTATTATTATTATTATTATTATTATTGTTTTATTTCTATCCCGCTTTCCTAGCACAAGTGCCACTCAAAGCGGCTTACAACATATATAAATACAATAAACAGAGCAAGTTATACAATAAAATACAAAAGGCAATGCACAATTAATACAATCAAAACATCAGAATATGCAAAAAATACAATACAAAATATAAATAAAGAATTAAGCAATATCACAATGAGAAATTACAAACAAAATCAACCTCAACCACCCATCAGTCACAAAGGCACCCCATAGTTCAACATCCGTGAGAGCAGCTGTGTCGTTGGCGGCAATGGCTCCCACTTGTCTCTCTCCAGCGGGGCCGGTGGCGTGAGCTCCTGGGGCGAGGCAGGGAGCTGCTCGAGGCAGCAGGCGGCGGCGGCCTTTTCTGCTCTCCAGGCGGGCCGTCCCGGAGAGCGAGGTCAGCTGCGTCGGCGGCGGCAATGGCTCCCACCTGTCTCTCCCCAGCGGGGCCGGTGGCGTGGGCTCCCGGGGCGAGGCAGGGAGCTACTCGAGGCGGCGGGCGACGGCGTCCTTTTCTGCTCTCCGGGCGGGCCATCCCGGAGAGCGAGGGCAGCTGCTACTTCCTTCCTGAAGTACCGCCAGTGTACGGTAATTGGTTTTCTATGGTACACCAGATCCTTTAAAGTCCGCCACAGGTTTAAGTCAGGAGAGGAGACCATGGGGGAAACTCAACCACACCTCTTTAAAATGGTCTTGTGCTCCTCCATTTTCTTTCACTGTCCTGCCTGTCACATGGTGACGCTAGCATTAATTCTTTTGAGCGAGCATCATACTGCACATTGCTACCATAATTCAATTCAACTTTGAGAAGTAAGACATAGATAACATCTCTTAAAATGTATACATTTTTGGTATCCTCTAGAGCAGTGCTGGCGAACCTTGGCACTCCAGGTGTTCTTGAACTTCAATTCCCAGAAGCCCTGATCAGCAGGAGTGCTGACTTGGGCTTATGGCAATTGAAGTCCAAGAACACCTTGAGTGTCAAGGTTCACCATTACTGCTCTAGAACAGTGTTCCACAACCTTTGGGTTTTGGACTTCAATTCCCAGAAGTCTAAGCCAATTCCCCAAAGCACTGATCAGCCAATATACTGACTTAGGCTTCTGAGCATTGAAGTCCAAAACCCAAATACTGGGGAACACTGCTCTAGAGCACATTATTGATTGTGAATGATTACATTGCGGAATTCCACATATACTGAGTAACAGGGCCAGGTTCCAGCATTTGTTATTGAGTTCTGTTGTAAGGTAATATCAAATGTAGATTGTTCTGATTTTTTTTAAGTAGTGATGCTTTTCTTTTGAGATCGTTAGCCTACTCAGTGAAGAGGTGAAGTCACAGTTTGTGTTATGTTTTAGATTTTGCAGCAGATATACAAAGTGAAAAATGAACCGGAAATGGATCCAAAAGTATATTAAAAACACATGTATCAAACAGTTCCTCTCTCTCTCTATGCAACCAAAGCTAGTTTTGACTCTCCGTTTGGATATGTATACCAAGCTTGAGTTTCCCCTGTTATGTGCGAAAAGTGGGTTCATTGAAGCTTCCATGTTAACTGCTAGGACCGTGATGGCGAACCTTGGTACTTCAGATGTTCTTGGACTTCAATTCCCAGAGGCCCAAGCACCCTGTGAGTCCACACGAATGGGTTTTCTGCGATTCATCCGCCCCACGCTGCCCTCGTCGCTCCCGGAAGCGGAAGTAAAAGGCGCCATGGGCAAGTAGATAAATAGGGACCACTCCGTGCGCTCCGTTGTCTAGTCATGCCTGCCACATGACCATGGAAACGTCTGCAGAAGCAGACAGCGCTGGCTCTTTGGCTTTGAAACAGAGATGAGTACTGAACCCTAGAGTTGGATACGACTGGCTTTCGAGTAAGGGTAACCTTTACCTTTACTACTATAGTGGGAGACTTGGTTTTGAATGGGCAGTTAAGCCCCATTACTTGTTCTCTCTGGAACAGCAGGAAAAGAGGAAGACTGAATGTAAGAGGGATTGACTGGGTAAAGGAAGCCATGGGCTGTACTGTATTTGCAAGATCTGAGCATGGCTGCTGATGATAGAACTTTTCAGAGGTCATTGATTCATAAGGTTGCAGCAATGCAGAACTCTTGATGGCACACAACAATAACAGCTTAACAAAGGACAAGCTTCTGATGAACATGAAAATAATTTGAATTGACTTGAACACAACTCCCTTTGACTCTTTCTTGGGAGTTACTATCATCATGAGTACCTGCATTTACTTCTCTTCCCTGGATGTCTAGGGGAACCCATTTGTGGTTCTCTGATATTGCATGTGGGGATGCACCTAGCACATGTGCTGGAATTTATCTTTCATATAATGAACTGTAGGGATTGGCACTGAACATTTGTGCATACTGGCTCGAATTAGCACAAAGTGAACTCTTTGGGCACACTGACTCAAGCCATTATATCTGCACTGTTAAAATCTACGTTTATAGCAACACTGCACAGAATTCAGGTAGTGCAAAAGTAGCTTTCCCAGAGAAACATTCCAACGCTGTACTTTGAAATGTTAGCATGCAAAATTTTAATTGCTATGCCAAAAGTCTTCAAAATGTCCATGCATAATACAGTGGTACCTCACTTAAAGAGTATAATGCGTTCCACAGGATTGCTCTTTAAGCGAGTTTGCTCTTTAAGCGAAACACCATTGTAAGTTATCAATTGTGACTTTGGGGGGGGGGGGAATTGCAAACCCCGATTTAGATGTTAAGTGAGTTTTTGTTTGTTTTTAGTTGTTAAGCGAGGTGACCACTCAGAGAAAATTCTGCACTGTAAGCAAGTTAGTCTCTAAGCGAGGTGCTCTTTATGCGAGGTTTTACTGTGTCTGAAGAGCAGGTCTGAATTACCTGTCAAGCGCAGCTCCGGAGACTATGGGACCTGTGCAGAACGTTTCTGCGCAGGTCCATTCTACGCATGTGTAGAAGGCTTCTACGCATCCCCTTCTGCACAGAAGCTTTCTACGCATGCGTAGAACGGACCTGCGCAGAAGGGATGCACAGTAACTCCTCCCCCCCCGCTGCCAACCGCTGCCAAATTACTGGGTAGCGGCAGCTCCGGGCGGCAAATGGCAAAAATTGGCGCGTAAATACGGGAAATCCCGGCCAATCTGGGATACTTGACAGGTATGATTAAGGCCAGACTGCCGCAAAGGGTCACAACTCATAAGCCTTTCTGGAATTTGTGCAAGCCCTGCTTCCTGAGGGTTCCGTTCCACCACCACCACCACTCCAAAATGCCATTAGACTCCCCTCCTCCTACATCAGGAAATTCTGTCTGAATCTTGGCACCCACTCCTTGGCTCTACCTATTTGTCTGCTTTTGTTTGGTGCATTCTTAGCATTTACTCAGTGGGGCAAAGCTCATCTACCTTTGCTTTCCCAGAGCTGACAGGACAGGTTCCTTTAGCCTTGGGCCCTGACTTGTTCTGGCATCATGCCCACATCGTCTTCTCCTGGGATCCAAAGGATGCATTGCAAACACACTGAAGGCATTGTTTGCGTTTTTCACGAGGGGCAATACGCCTGTTAACGCCTTCTGTCAATCCTGCAGTTGCTTGCTTACTGAGTGAAGAGAAACACATCTGCATACACATCTGCACACACTCCCCTTCATGGCAGTGGACCGGGTTACTTATGGGACCGCATCTCCCCAAGGCATTCTACCCGTCCTATGAGGGCAGACCGAAGAGGCTCTGTGGTGGTCTCCTCGACAAGAGTAGCACATCTGGCTGGGACCACGGGAAGAGCCTTCTCTGTGTCTGCCCCAGCCCTGTGGAACCTCTTACCATCGGAAGTGCGCCTCCAGACGGAGCTGCTCCCTTTTCGGAAGGCCCTCAAGACCTAGCTGTGCCAGCGTGGTATGGCCCAGGTCCGTTGGCTAGTCTAGCTGCCCAAGATTACAGATCATTCCTGGAGCTTTCAGATGTTTTTTATGTAACTTTTTATGCATTTTTGTATGGTTTCAGCTGTTAGATTTTTTAATACTGTTTTTTATTTTGTCTTAATGGGCTGGGTTTTTAGATGTTTTTATGATTGTATGTATTATCTTATGTATATGTTGTTAAACGCTCTGGGTGGCGCACGCGCCAGAAGAGCAGGATACAAATATGAATGAATAAATAAATACACTCAGAAGCATTCCTTTTAATCATGCCAGAACCTTGGCATTGAAGACAGGTTGGTGATAGTCTCTGTTTCTAGCAGATGTAGATTGGGGGTTAGGAGATTCCTTAACTTCGAGAACCCTTATCTCCAGTGGTGGGCTCCAAAAAATTTTACTACCACACTGTGGGAGTGGCCTATTCTGTAGGTGTGGCCAATCTAGTCATGCCTGCCACATGACCATTAAAACGTCTGCAAACACAGACAGCACTGGCTCTTTGGTTGTAAATGGAGATGAGCACTGCACCCTAGAGTCAGATACGACTGGCTTTTGAGCAATTTAATTAAACACTTGCAACTAAACAGGGCCAAACTTCACAGCAAATTTGAATACCAATCAGGCAGTGGTGGGATTCAATTTTTTTTACTACCTACTCTGTGGCCGTGGTATGGTGGGTGTGGCCAGTGGGAAAGCCCTGCGTTACACCCAAATTTGAACTACAGTAATACCTCGGATAACGTTTGCATCAAATAACGCTAAAACCGCATAACGTTAAGCAATCTGGGAAAAAATGCATCACATAACGTAAAAATCCTATGGGATGCATCGGATAATGTTCACTAAAGCCTGTGCCGGTTACAATGTATCTCTATTGAGTTTTAACGTTATCCGATGCACCCCATAGGATTTTAATGTTGTCCGATGCATGCATCGGATAACGTTAAAAATCAGATAACGCTAAGACTTGTGGAACCAGGTTTTAGCGTTCTCTGAGGTTTTACTGTACTTTATTTCAAAACTTGGATGGGTGGGGCCATCTGGAATTTCTGCTACCAGTTCTGGCGAACTGGTGCGAACTTGCTGATGCCCACCACTGCTTATCTCAAAGGCAATTGTTTGATATCCTGGTTTTCTTTACCATCTTTTTGTTCTACTGTGTCTTTACTATGGTTTGGTCTTCCTCAACCTAGATTCCTCCAGTTGTATTGGGCTGCAGTTCCTATCATTTCCTCCAGTTCCTTTCCACTGACAGTTTAAAAAGGGGAACCAACTTTACAACAACATTGCTATTTGGTACCGAAAACAGAAGAATGAAATTCAGGAAGCTGGCATACTAGCAGAACCATGACATGAATTTAAGGTAAAGGTACAGGGACTGCAGTGGCTCAAGTGGTTAAGATGCTGACTGGAAGGCAACAGGTCAGCAGTTTGAGACCCGAGTGCTGCATGAGCTCCCGTCTCTGTCCCAGCTCCTGCCAACCTAACAGTTCGAAAGCAAGAAATTTCAAGTAGGTAAATAGGTACCATTTCGGTGGGAAGGTAAACAGCGTTCCATGCACTCAGGCCACATGACCACGGAAATGTCTGCAGCTGCAGGCAGTACTGGCTCTTCGGATTTGAAGCAGAGGTGAGCCCTGAACCCTAGAGTTGGATACAACTGGCTTTTGAGCAAGGGTGACCTTTACCTTTTACAGGTCTCCCTTTCTCGAAAGCTAGTCATGTCTGACTCTAGGAGGCGGTGCTCATCTTTTCATTTCCAGCCAAAGAGCCATAGATGTCTGTGTTTGTAGACATTTCCGTGTTCAAGTGGAAGGCATAACTAGACATCGGACTGCACGGAAAGCTGTTACCTTTACAGCCCAAGCTGTACCTGTTTATCTACTTTCAATTTCTTGCTTTCCAACAGCTAGGTGGGCAGGAGCTAGGACAGACGATGGGCACTCACTTGGGTCTCAAACTGTTCATCTTCCAACCATCGAGCTCAGCTGCGGTGGCTCAGTGGTTAAGAAGCTCACCTTGTTATCTGGAAGGCTGGCAAGTCGGCAGTTCGAAACCCGGGTACTACATGATGGATTGAGTGCCCATCTCTGTCCCAGCTCTTGGGGACGTGAAAGGAGTCACATTTGGGTGTTCCCTGAGCAGAGATTCTCCCACAGAAAACTTTTCAACCCAGAATAATTTCTGACACATAATAATAATAATAATAATAATAATAATAATAATAATAATAATAATAATTATTATTATTATTATTATTATTATTATTATTATTATTATTATTATTATTATTATTATTATTATTATTATTATTATTATTATTATTATTATTATTATTATTATTATTATTATTATTATAGGGCTTTAACCATTAAGCTACCGTGGCCCCTAACATGAATTTAAGAGGCTTGAAAATTTGAGGGGAAAGGATGTTGCCTTAGCATCATAAAATATGTCAAATTGGGCAGCCAGTAGGGTTGCCGTAGGACTGCAGTTGTTCAAGTAGCTAAGATGCTGACTGGGAGGGGGAAGGTCAGCAGTACGATTCCCGAGTGCTGCAGAACGGAATGAGCTCCCGTCTTTGTTGCAGCTCCTGCCATCCTAGCAGTTTGAAAGCAAGAAATTGCAAGTAGATAAATAGGGACCACTTTGGTGGAAAGGTAAACAGCGTTCCGTGTGCTCTGGTATCTAGTCATGCCTGTCACATGACCACGGAAACATCTGCAGAAGCGGACAGTGCTGGCTCTTCGGCTTTGTAACAGAGATGAGCACTGAACCCTAGAGTCGGATACGACTGGCTTTTTGAGCAAGGGAACCCTAGGGATCTGTGGAGAGGGTATTTCAGGGCTGAGAAGCTCCTTCCAAAAGATGCTACTTCTCCTTTTGTCACCTCATCCACTCCCTAACCAGATAGGGACATCCAGAGGAAGGCCATAGAATCAGATGATCTTCCCCTTGTGGTGGCAATGTGCAAAAGCCGTCATGTGCTGCAATAAAGCATGCCACTGAAGTCATTTGTTTATGTTGTGTGCACTCTGTCTTTCTATCATCTTTTTGCATGCAACATCTGTCCTAGAATCCAGGATCTGTTTTATAGAGCAGAGTGCAGCTGTGTGTACACAAACACAAGATTGGTTTTTTAAACATGTTTTTACTTTTCTGGTCAAAGACCTCTGCTCCTACATAAGGGAAGTCTTATTCTGTGTCGCCCTGGACTTAATGTTGCCTGGTTTGTGTTTATGGCATGTTTTAGAAGAATGTTTTTGGCTTTAAAAAAACAAACCTGCAGGTCAGTGTGTGTGTGTAGGCTTCAAAAGGAAGAAAATAGATGTAATGTTAATGGAAGTGAGTAATATAGACTTTACTCTCCTCTCCCTCCATGTTCCAAGCCTGCTTTTATTTGATAATTGCAGTGTTTATGCCTCTGCCACATTAACAGCCTGGCTGGATCTGGTTAATATGAGAGCAGTGAAATAGGCCTTGCTTCAATTAGCAGCGAATAAGAGACAATATAGTGGGGTGGGGGGTGCAGCAATTGGTAGCTTTTGTGAATAGGAAAAGGGGAGTGAAGGAAACAATTTATAAAACTTGAGAGAACAGAGCATGTTGTCTTCCAGTGACTTCAATGG
This sequence comes from Bradypodion pumilum, assembly GCA_035047305.1. Taxonomy (NCBI): domain Eukaryota; kingdom Metazoa; phylum Chordata; class Lepidosauria; order Squamata; family Chamaeleonidae; genus Bradypodion; species Bradypodion pumilum. The sequence goes on from JAWDJD010000008.1 coordinate 14,500,248, forward strand.
TGGGCATCAGCAGGTTTGCACCAGTACGTGCGTACCGGTAGTAAAAATGGCTGGCACCACCCACCTCCCCGCTCCACCACCCCCCCCCCCTCCTAGAAGAGGCTTCAGAGGGGGCTGGCTCAATTTCCCCCTTCCTCCAAGGCTTTTCCTGGGCTCCGTTTCACCCCAAAGCGCATCCCCAGCCACTCCGGAGTGGTTGGGGAGGCACTTTGGGGTGAAACACAGCCCTGGAAAAGCCTTGGAGGAAGGGGGAAATGGCTTCGGAGGGGGCTCTATAGAGATTAGCTCTATAGCAAATAGCAGTCACATGGCCAACAGGCCATGCTCACCCAGTCACATGGCCACGCCCACAGTGTGGCAGGAAATTTTTTGATGCCCACCACTGAGTAGCTTCAATATGGCTGCCATTCTTACCAACAAAGGAAAATGCCAGATGAGTTGAGTCTCTATGTATATAGCAGGGGTGAGCAAAGCATAGCTTGTGGGTGCTATGCAGCCTGGGGAGGGACAATTTTGAAACACCCCTGGGGGTTCTCTGGGAGGTAAAGGTATTCCTTGCTCAAAAGCTAGTCATATCTGACCCTAGGGTGTGCTGCTCATCTCCGTTTATAGCCAAAGATCTCAAACACCAAGAACTGTTATATACGGAGATAAAGGTAAAGGTCTGGCTGTGGGGAATGGTGTTCATCTCTGTTTATAGCCAAAGAGCCAGTGCTCTTTGCGTCTGCAGACATTTCCGTGGTCATGTGGCTGGCATGACGAGGCACCGGAGCACACGGAACGCTGTAACTTTTCTTGCCAAAGCATTACCCATTTAATTTCCTTGCAATTTCTTTCTTTTGAACTGCTAGGTTGCTTTTTAGGAAATTCTTGGTGTTACAGTTTAATAAAGTAATTTTTCCAGATTCTGGATCATATGATAATCTTATAACTGTGTTTGTACTTTGCTTCTTGCATGAAGCCGTGGTTTCAGTGGTTATTGAGTCATAATTGCCCCCTAACTTGGACGCGGCTATAGGGGGGGGGAGTACTTTTTTAATGTGACTGCTTAAAAAATTAAGAGAAAAACATTCTGTTTACAGCAATACTTATCCCTTTTTCAGGACCATTATGTTTAGAAATAGACTTTTGTACTGTGTTTGAATTGGGCTAGTTGTAATATAAGGTGAAGGATACATTTCATTGGGGTAAAAGGCCAACACAACTAAGAACTATCTATTGGGAGGGAGATATAGATTGCATGTACAGGTGAAACTCGGAAAAGTAGAATATAGTACAAATGTTCATTCATTTCACTTAAAAGGTGAAACAAATCTACAGTATGAGATAGACTCACTACATGCAAAGCGAGAGATGTCATGCCTTAATTCGTTATAATTGTGATGATCATGGCGTACAGCGTACATGAGATTATGTGATGATTATGTGGTACATTAGATTGGGGGGGGGGTTGGGATTTTCATAAACTGGAAGCCACAAGCATCAATATTATAACAAAGTAAGGCTTGAACTATCTTGCTTTGCATGTAATGAGTCTATCTCATATATTTGTTTCACCTTTTAAGTGAAATGAATGAACATTTGCACAATATTCTAATTTTCTGAGCTTTACCTGTATAAAAAAACGGATTGTGGAGTGTAGGTGTGGAACAACAATGGAGCTAGTGGTAATATCCTTTCCTGTAAATATTCTTAAGAAACTCTTAGTTAAGCATCTAGCTAGCTTTTTCTATGAGTTGGAACAGCCTTCCTCAGCTTGATGCCTTTTGGATGTTTTGCAGTGCAACATCTGTGGTTCCTGTCCTACAGCCATGTTAGTTAAAATTGACAAGAGGTTGGAGAAGGATAATGCAAGGCATAAAACATTATAGATCTTTATAAATCAACTTTCATCCATGAAGTTTTGCCTTTGTAGACTTTTTTAAAAAAAAAGGTAACAACCTAATTAAAGACTTCTGCTTGGAAGCATCTGACAGAGAAATAAGTTTCCATTGTAAGCACCATATCGCTATTCTCTGCTCCCTAACTTAACAAAGTAAACCAGCCTTTCATCTTGAGACTAAAGTGAATGGAAAGGCAGGGAAAAGGAAATGTTCATGCGTGTTCAGTGTTGTGCATCATATGGATGGCAAATTTAATACTGGGGGGCGGGGGCGGGGGGGGGGGCAAAATAGCACAGATTCTACTGCTTTCAATACAACTCTCCACATTCCACCTTTCTCTCTTATGGGGACCCAGGATATCTTATAATATGAGGTTAAAAGCAGAGTTAACAACACAATAGTTACAGTCATAAAGCAGAATTAAATAAAGCGTCAGACTAATACATAGAGACAACTAAGTTTAAAACCGTTTAAAAACAATACAATACCTGATTGGTAGCCAAAAGCCTATTTAAATAGTTTCAAGGAATAATTTGGGTTTGCTGAAAAGGGAGCAGGAAGGAAAAGAAGATGGACTCCAAAGTCCACAGCTTCTTGAAGAGAAGAAAGGAGTAAAGGTTAGTATTTTGAGAGAGAAAACAGTCAGTTGGTGGATTTTATCTCGCCTCCTAGCCAAATCTGGACCTTGTTCCCCGTTTTTCATACTCAGCTTAATATTTTTAAGAGTTCTAAAAGGAAAAAAAAGCTGAGCTGTATTTTTCCAGCCTCTGGCATCTTGATGTCATACCCAAAAAATAATATATCCCCCCCCTGCTCTCCTAAATTGCCATGTCTGTTTCCCCTGCTCTCCCCCCTTCTCTTCTTCTGTCACCCCCTCCCTTCATGCACACTCCCTTGGCTTACACCAGAGATGGCCTTTGATGCAAACTTAGAGGTCATGGCTTGGACCATACAGCTGATTAAAAGCACATGGGTCTTGTTCAGTGTCTCCCTCTCCCACCTCACGAACATTCTTCAAGAGTACTGCTCTACAGCATTGTGGTTAACACAATCATATTTCTGCCAGATCATTTCTTTCTCTTCTCTATACATGTCTGTTGGGCAGACACAAGTCTGGCCAGATTATCCTGCTATGTTAATAGAGTAGACCATACTGCCAGCGACTCAACGCTGATCGTCAGGTGGCAGTTAACTAACGTGACAACCCTGAGGACTAACAGCCTTGAGTGTTGGAGTCCACAGGGAAGGGTGATAGTCCCCAAGTGGATTAAATTCAACTTGCATCCATCTTGATGGAGGGCAGCAGGTTCATCAATACTGGCCTGGGACTGAAGAGGACTTTGTGTGCCAAAAGGGCTCAGGACCAGAAAGTGACTCACGGAACTAGAGTTATGACCGCAATTAATCTCCAATATTCAGAATTGGATATGACACTTGAAGAAGTGGGGCAAACACAGCTTTGGTTGGGTTTTCACCTTGTCCCTTCCAGAGAGGCACCTCCTTGTAGTATTTTCTTTTGAAACTTTCTGTCCCTAGACCATGCTCAGACCACAACCATCGTAATTTCCAGCCAAAGTAGTCCAAGGTGGGGGTGGTTGGTACATATTATGGATCATCATGTCTGGAGATCACCTCATGTTGGAAAAGATTGATATAAAGACATTTTAAGATAATATTGAGACGTTAGTTCAGTGGTTTCCAAAAATGGGGACCCAACTGTTTTTGGAATACAGTACAACTCTGCAGAAAACATTGTCAACATACTCTGGAAATTTACAGCCCTTGATATTCTTGGCTATGATGGGTTATGGTATACATTTGAAAAGTTGTAGTGAGTTAGGAGTTTATTGACGGTCCAGCTAAACAAAAGCCAGCAGCTAGTGAAAAAATCAACAGAACAAGTAGAGAATAAGTAGAGGCTGGCTAGATACGCTGTGGAGCCAGAGATTGGGAATTCAATTCTTTACTTTGCCTGCTGGGAGAAGAGCCAGTCTGTGTGATCTTGAGTAAGCTACACAGTCCCAGGGTGCTCTCAGAAGAAGGAAATGCTAAACCACTTCTGCATACTGTCTGTTTAAGAAACCCTGAAAATGGGTATAAGCCAGACTTGACTTGACAGCATGCCATCAGTAATATATTAAGGGGGTCCTGGGAAAGATTTATAGCAAAAATAATGAATTTGACAGAAATAAATTCAGTATATTTTGAATTGCAGTGGTACTTAGGATTTAGTGGCACTGGAAGAGGCATGGCTATTGTACAAAAGTATGTTGACAAGTTGCTTGTATAGAAACTTCAGGATTATAATGCACACAAGAAGTGAGCCAGGGGATAACATGTTTATTAAACCATAGGTTGTTTTATTTTTAAAAAATTTTAATGGTAGCTTGCTTTTGGATGCCTTAAAGCCACACCTTCTGACTCAGACTGGTTCTCACAAACTGCAAGTGAAGGCGATAAACTTGTTTTTCAAGTGCATTGCTTCAAGTTGCAGATAGGATGTCTGGAAAAGTAGAAGAGACCTTTCCTTTCTGATCTCCGCTTTATTGTATGAAGGACTTGCCTTTGCCTTTTCTTTTTTATCCATGCAGAAACATTTAATCGCATAAGTCTTTTTGGATGCATAATGAAATGCTGCTGCCTAGAAACAGGTAGTAAGTTGAAAGCAAGTCTTTAGTATATAGGCTTGCAATTCCATGTCTATCCAAGTATTAAACACTAACCACTGGTTATAGGCATACTCCACGTATTACTGCTTCATACAGAAGATGGGTGGGCAATTTTGATGTGTCTAGGGACAGATTCCTTTCCTCCTTAGTCCCTGTCACAGTGCAAAATCCAGTGGCAAAATAGAAAAGGCATTAAAAGGCAAGTAAGAAATGGTTGTGTTAATTGGCTTTCACAATTTGCTGAGAAATTTTTACCTCCATTGGCTTTGATGCCCCCCCCCCCTCTTTGCCACCTAAACTCTGAAACTCAATTTGCTGCCTTAACCATTTTTCTGTCTTATTACTAAATTCTGTAGTACAATTCATCACCAGATTTAGTGGTGCATATGTCCCGCTTATGTATCCTTCCTCATATATATTTGTTGAGAAGCTTTATGGACCATCTTGTGCATTCCCTTGCTCATACAGGGACTTTTGCAGCCAAAAAATGTTCAGAATGTTTCTATGCCACAAACCTTGTTTTATGACATGCTAAAAAGAGTCTACTGCCCTTCTAATTACAGTGGTACCTCAAATGATTTTAATCCATTCCACGGGGTTCGTTGTTGTACGAAACAATTGTAATACGATACATTCATCGTATAGCGATTTTCCCTATGGGATGAATCGTACAACTATTTTTTTTTCGCTAAGTGGTTTTTTCCATTGAAAAAAAATGTACGTTTTTTTTCCATAGGGAAAACTGTAATGTGGAACGCCATTTCCCCCAAAAACCTAATTGTTATGCGATTTTGTTGCTATACGGGGCGATTGTTGTATGAGGTTCCACTGTACAGTACTTGCTTTCATTAGCAAACTATTCTTGCCTTCGGTACCTTTGTTACTACTCTCCGTTGCAGTATATTTGTTGCCTGATCACAGGCAGAAAACAGTTTACAGTACTATACAGAGTGGTCCTCTAGAAGTGTAGGACTCCAATCCCATTATCCCAACCATCATGATTGCACTAGTGCCCTGGTGGCACACCTTGGCACTCCAGCTGTTCTTGGACTTCAATTCCCAGAAACCCAAGTCATTACACCTGTAGATTGGGGCTTCTGGGAATTGAAGTCCAAGAACAGATGGAGTGCCAAGGTTAGCCATCACTGCACTAGTGGTTAAAGATGGGGCAGTAGCCCAACACATCTGGAAGACGCTAAGTTCCACTCTCCTCAGCCTTCACAGCAATGAAACCAACACTTCTGGAAGGCACCAGTTTGGAGATCTTTGGATGCCACCACCTGCATTTTATTTCAGGAATAACCAGTGTGGTGGGATAAATATTGTGACAGATTAGGGCTCAGGAGACTTGCGTTTGAATCCCCACTCAGCCATGGAAGCTCACTTAGAGCGTGGAACTGGTACAGCCGCACGTTAGAAGTCTCAGTTACCTTGAAAGCCCTATTGGGGTTGGTATGAGCCAGTTCCCACTTAAAAGGTACACAGCAATAACATTTTAATTCAGCTTCCCTAATATATGTATACGCATGGTAATAGGCATGTCTGTGCAGTTGTTAGATGTACTTTGAGGCAGTGTTGGTGTGGTTCTGTTGCATTCTCCCATGACAACTTCAGATACTTAAAGTTATTGAAGGGCTGCAGGTCTTCCCCTGTGTCTGTGGTTTATAACTGTGTGACATCTTTTTATATAAATATATGAAGTTATTGTTTCCTGCACTTTAATGATGTTGGTCTGTAAAGTCCGCAAAATGCCCACTCTGCCAATCAGCAGCTCTTTGGTGTTTCAGTCCGAAGTCTTTCCCAGTCCTACTCTTGGCAGCTACTATAATAGCAAACACTGCATGTTGAACATAAGAGTTTCTCCATTCACCGCAGTCACTGCAGAGTGGCCACTCTTCTGAACACAGTGTGGCATTTATGTTTTGCCTTTCTGGCATGTGCTGAAAACAAATGTTAGATGTGATGTTTTTGTAGCTCGTCATAAACAGTCTAAAACTGCTAGTAAAGATAATGGTCTCCCTTGCTCAAAAGTCAGCTGTGTCCATCTGCAGAAGTTTCCGTGGTCATGTGGCCGGTATGACTAGACACCGGACAGCACGGAATACTGTTCCCTTTCCCGCCGAAGGGGTGCCTCTTTATTTACATTCAGTTTCTTGTTTTCGAACTGCTAGGTTGCCAGGAGTTAGGATAGACGACAGGTGCTCACTCCACTGTGCAGCACTCGGGTCTTGAACTGCTGACCTTCCGGTCATCAAGCGCAGAATCTTAACCACTCGCTAAGCCACTGCGGCCCCTCTAAAGCTTTAACTTAGTTTTAAAATTGTGACCAAATACACCTGTGACAGAAGACCTGGTCTCAGTTCCTTCTCTGTGGAATGGAAAATATCTCAGACACAGGTTGTTTTTAAACAGAAAAACGCATCAGTGCCTCTGGATCCAGCACATCTTCCCTCAGCCTTGCATCCTCCCAATGGTTTGTGCTAAATCTCCTATCATTGGGACCCAGCGCAGCCAGTGGTCATGCTGTGTAGGAATGATAGAAGGAGTAGTTGCATGCCTTAAGGCTACATAGCTGAGGAAGCATCTTTGTTCACCATCTTCCTTGTGACACGGAGTCTTACAGGATAACAGCCTGTTTCTTCAGAAGACTTGCAGGAGTGTTATGAGGACAGAAAAGTATTTAAATATTATTAAAACATGTTGCAAACAAAAGAGACTGTAAATGAGCAGTAACTGCACTGTTGATGCTTATCATGATGACATATTGGGGACAACTTACTCTCCAACTTGGAACTTAATTATCTTGTTTGTAACCCCTAAAATTCTGATAAATTCCTAGAATTTCCCTTTTTACAGCAACTTGGATTTGCTTACCACCAACTCCTCTGCTTCGTTTTCTCTCATCAAACTTTTGTAATAAGTTCACAAACCGCACGTGTGTTTCTTTGCCGTTTCTGTATCAGTTCCCTTCTCCTTTGCTGTTTTTGTTTACTTCTGATTTAAATTGAAAGATTAAAATGGACAAAGTGGAAGAGACAGAGAATAATAATAATAATAATAATAATAATAATAATAATAATAATAATAATAATAATAATAATAATAATAATAATAATAATAATAATAATAATAATAATAATAATAATAATAATAATAATAATGCCACTGAGCCTTGTTCAGAGGGAGAGGCAGTGAATGGAAGACCCAAAGACTTTAATTATGCCTTTAAATCAATGTGTAAAATAAATTTAGCCTGGAGCAAGTCACATAAGTGTGACAGAACTCTTTGATAAAAAAACTCCGTGGTCTGTATTAAAAAAAAACCCAGAGATGGACAAAACTAGGCCCTTTTCTGCAAGTAAAAAAAAAAGCTATATCCTCCCTTTTGCAATAATGCCCTGGGATTTTGGCGCATATTCAGGGTTGTCTTTTGTTCAACCCATGGAATTCACCCCCCTAACTTAGCACCCCTTCCCCCTCCAATGTCTCCTTTCTGCCTCTGGGCCCCCTGGAAGCCGCTGGATCGGTAAAAAAGTGATAAATACAATAATCTTGTCTGCTTCTGATTAAATTTATTCCTGACAGCATCGTTTATCACAAGAGGCTGGGATAATCACAAACACACTGCGAAGGGTCTGCAAAGTGTGAGGAGGGAGGGTGGGAGGGAGAGAAGAATATATGAGGGTGGGGGCAACCACAGGGTGCTTCTGATTTTTGAGCAAAGGAGGATAGATATGGGATTTCTGGGCCCACCCCAGTAGTAGAGGCTTAAATACTCCAAGGAAATAGGGAGAGGTTGGGTCAAACATTTATTAACATGCACCAAAACACAGCAGTTACTTCTTCTTGTGCTGTTTCCGATTCCAAATATTGGCAAGCATCATGATGATCAGCCATAAAGATTGTCCTGACAATATAATTCAGTGGTCTTCTGCATCGTATTGTGACACCTGTACCTCTGATCCAGTTCCACGAGTCACTTTCTGGTCCTGAGCCCTTTTGCCACACAATGCCCTCTTCAGCCCCAGGCCAGTATTGATGAAGCTGCTGCCCTCCATCAAGATGGAGTCAAGTGGGGTTTAATCCACTTGGGGAACATCACCTTTCCCTGTAGATTTTGGCACCCAAGTCTTCAGGGTTGTCGGGTTAGTTAACCGCCGCCTGACAGTTGACATTGAATTGCTGGCAGTAGGGTCTACTCCCATTGTTCCCAACGTGAAGCTTGTTTAGACCAAGTTAATGGAATTTTAGGCTTTCTCCACATGAATAGGAATTCACTTTTTGAATAACAAGAACTGCTTGTCACATGGGATCTCATGTTGACCCACATGCCAAAACATGACAAGTCAAGAGGCATTCATGGCACAGTGGCGAAACTGTAGTACTGCAGCCAAAACTGGTTATGTTGTGAGTTCAATCCTTGACTCAGTCTTCTGTCCTTTAAGGTCGGTAATAGTACCCAGTTGAAGGCAAAAACTCCTCTGCTTCGTTTTCTCTCATCAAACTTTTGTAATAAGTTCACAAACCGCACGTGTGTTTCTTTGCCGTTTCTGTATCAGTTCCCTTCTCCTTTGCTGTTTTTGTTTACTTCTGATTTAAATTGAAAGATTAAAATGGACAAAGTGGAAGAGACAGAGAATAATAATAATAATAATAATAATAATAATAATAATAATAATAATAATAATAATAATAATAATAATAATTCACAATTACATTGTGAATCGCCCAGAGGCTGCTCTAAACACTATGAGGTGGTATATACAGGTGAAAGTCGGAAAATTAGAATATCGTGCAAATATTCATTCATTTCACTTAAAAGGTGAAACAAATATATGAGATAGACTCACTACATGCAAAGCGAAAGATGTCATGCTTTAATTCGTTATAATTGTGACTATCATGGCGTATAGAGTACATAAGATTATGTGATGATTATGGGGTACATGAGATTGGGGGGTTGGGGTTTTCATAAACTGTAAGCCCTAAGCATCAATATTATAACAAAAGTAAGGCTTGAACTATTTCGCTTTGCATATAATGAGTCTATCTCATATATTTGTTTCACCTTTTAAGTGAAATGAATGAACATTTGCACGATATTCTAATTTTCCGAGTTTCACCTGTAAGTGTAATTGCTTGCCTGCTCACCTGTTCCTACATCCACATGTCTCCTTACCTCGGAGTTGGCTTGGTCAGCCTTATCTCAAATCTTCTTTTTCAACAAGACAACCAGCTTGTCCTGTCACACATACAATCATATTTTCAGTGGAAGCAAATGTTGTGTGTGCATTAACAGCCAGAAAAATATGTCAGAGTCACGTAGTTGATGGTGCAGCTCCCTGGTGTGTGTGTGTGTGTGTGTGTGTGTGTGTGTGTGTGTTTGTGTGTTTGTGTGTGTGTGTTTGTGTGTTTGTGTGTATGTGTGTGTTTGTGTGTGTTTGTGTGTGTGTGTGTGTGTGTGTTCTTCTATATGTATCCTCAGCTGTTGGGAGATGCATGCCACTTCTTTTTATATTTTGGTGTTTTCCCACTTCCAAATTACAGAATGTTCTTCCTTCAAAATGATTGATCTTTAATCTTATGACTGGAGAGGACATATTTTCAATTTGGCCTTCAAAATTGCTGTTAGTGATTATGATGCTAATGTTTTGGCTTTTGCATTATTCGAACATACCAGTCTGTTGTGTTTTTTGCAGATAACCACACCAGTGCCAGATCAAATTCACTTGTGTTGTGAAGTATAACTTGGCAGTTTGGCCATTTAATATCAAATTCCTCATGTGAAAATAGCAGAGACCCCCTACTGCTCTCAGATGTACCAAAAACAGAGAGCATCTGCTGCTTGCAGAGCAAATAGCTCTAGATAGCTCCAGGGCCAAGCCAGAGATCTCAGTGGTAGGCCCTGTCTTTTGAAATCTGGGTCTGCTGGTGTGTGTGTGTGTGTGTGTGTGTGTGTGTGATTGAAAGAGAAACAGAAACAAGGGAGTGCGCACACCCATACAATTTGTGATGTAGCTCCTGTTTATCTCCTGATAATCCTACACGGGACTGCAATAGTTTAGCGGCTAAGATGCTGAACTTGTCAACTGGAAGGTTGGCAGGTCGAGAACCGAGTACTGCACAGCAGAGTGAGCTCCTGCCTCTGTCCCAGCTCCTGCCAACCTAACAGTTCAAAAGCAAGAAATTACAAGTAGATAAATAGGGACCACTTTTGTGGGAAGGTAAACAGCGTTCCGTGCACTCCAGTGTCTAGTCATGGCTGCCACATGTCCACTGAAACATCTGCAGATGCAGAAAGCGCTGGCTCTTTGGCAATAAACGGAGATGAGCAGCGAACTCTATGCAACTGGGTTTCGAGCAAGGGCGACCTTTACCTTTACCTGACCTAATCTTACATAATCCTGACCTATTTATTTATGTGCAATTTCTTGCTTTCAAACTGCTAGGTTGGCAGGAACTGGGACAGAGACAGGAGCTCAATCTGTCATGCAGTACTCAGATCTCAAACTGCTGACCTGCCGACCTTCGTGTCATCAAGTTCAGCATCTTAACCACTTGAGCCACCGCAGTCCCCACTCTCCCATACAGATAGATAATTTAGCATATCCCTAGTCAAGTTTCCTTCTTTCCTGTTTGTTGTCTCCCCTTTCTATTCCTTCTCTCTCATTTCAGTCTTTGGAGAAAGGAATTCTAAATCATTTGCAAACCTGAACCTTGGGGGCAGAATAAATTATGCAAAGCTAATCTATGAAGTAGCTGTCATTTGGATAATGCTACATATTGAATTGGGAGGGGAAAGTTGGATGCATGACTAGAAGAGAATATTTTAAGTTCCTAGAAGCAGCCTCGATTCTCTAGGCTCTTTTTGTTTGTTTGCTATGTGTCCTCTATGGAATAATAAAAGATCATGATTTGTGCTGGCTGGAAACAACATACTGTATATTCCTAATTCATCTTTCAATGGACATGTCAGCAGACCAACAAAATTTTTCAGGGAAGTCTTTATGGTTCTGTATGGGCATGAGAGGTTGAAAACTGAAGTCCTTTGGATCTGGAGATCCGTGAGCTGTTCCAAAGCATAGAATTTTTAAAAAGGTGTAAATCTATATCTATAAAATAGAGGTGTAGGTTTGTATGTGCTCCAAAGGAACCCACACCCCTGACCCAATCTTGCTGAAAGTTTGCACATACATACCTTGGGCTTGCAAGATCAGCACTGTGGGGGTCTCAGAACCCATTTGGGGGTTTATGCCCACTGGCTGGAGAAGCAGCATGAAGCAGCATTACTGCGCATGTGCAGCACAGCCAAGCCAGCGGCTTGAATTTTCCGCCAGGAGATGCCGCCACTAAAAGCTGTGGCCACTAATCGCAGCCACAGCTTTCTTCAGCGGCGGGGTCTCCTGCCCGTCAACGTACAGTTCTGTCAAGCCGCGGTCTCCTTTCGCTGACCAAAGGAGGCCGTGGCTTGACAGAACTTAACATTTACGGGCTGGGGACGCCGCTGGGCGGAAAAGAAAAACCGCAGTCAAGCCGTGTCATCCTTGCTTTAAAGGACAAAAACAACCTGAGCAAATTCGGGTAATTAGCTAGTATAAAGATATACCACACGTATCCAGCTGCTGCTTTCCATCTTCCCTGTGATCAACTACACCTCTGTTATTGCAGTTTTGTCATGAAAGCTTATATGAGGTCAAATATCAGAAGATTTTTATCGGGTTGGGAAATCAGATGAACAGCTTCTTCTGACATCTGAAATGCTTTTTATTGAAAAGTCCATGTTTGTTTGTGTACAGGTGTTCAGGCTTCTGAATATTTTTGTGTTGCCTACCATGGTAGACAGCAGTGAAGAAATAGCATGGTAATGATAGGAAGCCAAAGCCAGCACCCGATGATAGAAAGTTAGAAATTTAATTATCGGTATGTAAACATACCCTTTTCTATGCAACTAAATGTCCAGCCACTAGGTTATCAAAGGACCACTTACCTAATGGGTTTTTCCTCCCTAGAGGTCTTCAGAAAAAGGCTGGACAGCCATCTGTTGGGGATATACTAATTCTGGATTTCCTTAGTTAAGCAGCGACTGGACTTAACATTCCTGCAAGAACTGCTCCAGCTTTATGACTGCAGAAGGAGCTCTGGCCAGTTCTTGGTTGTGGGGAAACCTTTGTCTCACCACATGTTTTGGACTACTCCCATAATCCTTTACCGTTGAGTGCAGCGACACCAGCTTTTGCGAGTTGGAAGACCAAAACTTGTGGAAGACCTAGTCTTCCCTGCTCTTCTTTTAACCCTGCCCTATGGATTTTTTTCCCCCACTGTGAATACTTTCTGAGTCCAACCACTGGGATGCAGAAATGGCTGTGCTTCAGGTTAGGCAGGGTGATCCATGCGGTGGGGAGAATTAATTTCTTTAAACTCATTACGTTGAAAGCCGTTCTTCTGACAAGGCACAGTGTCACCTGCCAATACAATATTCATATGCCACTTGGGAGCCCTGGATATCCAATGCTGAGTTTTTGAATAGGATCCTTTGGCCAGGTTGGGGTGGGAGGCAGTGTCTGTAACCTATCTGTATGTTTATTGAAGGGAAGAAGGTTGGTTCCAACAGCCCTGGAGAAATCTTTCAGCGCATCGTCACCAGTAGTGACGGGTGAGCAAATGATCCCAGCTGTCTCCATGCTGACGGCGGCTCTCTTCTCTGCCAGATTCGTTCATTAAGATCCTCAATTATTGATAGGGGCGTAGGATGAAGTGCCTGCCTCACTGCTGCTGACATAACGGCCTTTTAATAATCCTCACGGATGTTTGAGCTTAGATTGGGGAGGGGGGGGGAGATGGGGATGGAACAGACTGGACTCTTCCTCTATTCATTGTGAGGAAGGGAAGATCAAAGCGTAGATCAATAGATTTCTGCTCTGTGCAGGAGGAGGCGAAGGAGGAGAAATGATGTCAACAACAATAGCGGCAATAACAATCCATATTTGCAGATTGGGGGAGGGAGACAGAAAATCTTCCTCCTTGTTTTAGATACCATGACTTGATGAAGTAGGGACTTGATGAGGCTTAAACAGTCCAACTAAGGACAGCAGTTGTAATCTCTACTGGTGTTGCAGGAACTTTATCCGGGGATAATAGTTATTCTTGACAATGAATTTAACGTGGACTAAAAATTACCCAGCATTTCACATAACTATGTAATACATGTTAGAAGGATAAACTGTGAACTGATAAGCCCTTTGTTCAACTCCCTTCTTAGCCAGGCAAGATTATTGGATGGCATTAGACTATTCTTTCTGTCAAAATGACCTGTAATATTGGGGTGTAATATCTGCCAACCTTACAGGGATGTGGTGATGATCACTGAGCAAATGTGTATGGTACATTTTGAGCACTTCAGGGAAAAAATGCTAAGTGAAACAGAAAGGAACTATGCTATCCTTTTGATCACATAGAGCAGCAGTTCCCAATCATTTTATGCCCTGGGCCAGACTACACCCCCCAGATAGCTGAGTGGGCCGGACCATGCTCCCAGAAGCAGATGTGGGTGCATTTAGGGCCGTTGTAAATGTGTCCATTTCCCCTTCCGGTGTGGCAGCAGTGGTGACACGGGCCACATGAAATGGCACCGTGGGCTGGCTCCAGCCTGCAGGCCATAGGTTGGTGCTGCATCTTGGACTCAAGATAATTAACTCATTGCTTTGGAAAAACTTGATCTGTTTCATTGTTCTGATTGTCAATGTCACCTAGTCTTTGGCCTCCGTCCTTTTCTTTCAACACTCCAGCTGTGGCCAAATGAGGCTGCATCTGCCTTCTGGATTTAGCTTGTCTTGGCAAGTGGGTTAAAAAGCAATTCCTTCATTCCTGTTTATCTGTTGCAGGGAGGATGAAGGGAACTACCCTCTCTTGTGAAATCACACTACTGTATAGGAAAAGGAGCACATATAATTAATGTTTCAGGCATATAAGCAGATAGCCGTTACAATTTGTGTTCAACTGTATAAGACATTTTACTTTTGCTAGATAATCAAGAGCTAAGCAGGATGATGGAAATCCTATTCATTGTGATTCGTTTCTCTAGAATTTCACTGTCACTTACTGACTTTCAATCCTATATTTTCAGAACCTAGAGCCTAGAAACCTACCTTCATGGTTGCGGTGGTGGTGAGAGTCAAAAGCCGAAATTTTGTGGATACTGATTTAAATCTGCAAGAGATTCCTCCCTGAGCTTTGGTGCTAAAGTCTCATTGGTGGCCATCAGTGCACTTGCACAGTTTCTTGTGCTATTTACACAGATTTGACAGCTCTGTTATTAGGACATCTTCACTGCTACCAGTCCATTTTCAAGTCCAATTCAAAGTACTGGTTAGGGACCTATAAACTAAAGTCTTGATATAAGGCTTGAATCCAAGTTAATTGATGGTCTGTATTTTTCCATATAACATTTCTTAGTGTTTGAGATCTTAAGAAGAGCTTCTCTCTATCCTGCCATATTCACCAACATTTTTAGAGGGTATTTTGGTGGCTGCTGCCAAGCTCATGGAACTCCATCCCAAGCAAGGCTAATATGGCCCCTTCCATCCTTTACTGCATTTCCACCAGGAAGAACATTTTTTCTTCTTACACAAGCCTTTAGAACAGTGGTTCTCAACCTCTGGCCCCTGGTGCTAAATAACCCGGCCCGCGCCCTTGCTCCCACCACTGCCGCTGCTGTCCTTTTCCCCTCCACCCGACTTGACATGTCTCTAACAACACTCCATAGCAGGGCAGATGTTGTAAGACGGCAACACCAGTGGCAGAAGTGGAAGCATCAGATGCACCTGGTCGCCCACGTCTTTCTCAGGTGCTACTCTGACTGAGCACAGGTCTTCACCCACAGCAGATTGGTAAGCAGGGAAGCAGCAGAGGCGGCGTGGAGAACACAGTGTGAGTTGTGGGTTTATTATTTTATTATGTACTTTCAACTGGGTTTAAACTACTTTTAATTAACGGCTTTTTACAATTGGTATATGTCCTATTTCAATCATTATATTTTAGTTGTGGATGCCTTTAGTTATTTTTAGCTGTCTTGGGTCTCCTTTTTGGGACAACATGTAAGTTAGATCATATTTCCCCATCTTTGGCAGGCTTCCACTAGTTGCCCATTGTATTCCGTGCCAGACTCAAGGTGTTAGTGCCAGGGTCGTAGCCAAGATCCTAGATTTTTTTTTGGGGGGGTGGATTTCAGGGGGGCGGCAACAATGTCACACTCACATATATAACATTGGTGCCACGGGGTGGGGTGGGGGTGGGGCTGTTACCTTAGAAGGGTCCCCCCCCCGGGTACGGCCCTGGTTAGTGCTGACATACAAAGCCCTTCACAGTTTGGTACCTTATTACCTGGTAAAAAGATTCTCCCATAGAAGCACTTCCTGTTTGCTGAGATCCTAACAGACTATGTTGTGGAGGGTGGCCACCCTGAGAAGTGGTAAGCGCTCCAACATTGGAAACATTCAAGAGAAAATTGAACAACCATCTGTCATATCTGCCTTGATTCTGAATCCTGCATTGAGCAGGGGTTTAGACTCGATGGCCTAAATGGCCCCTTCCAACTCAGTTATTCTATGATTTTATGATACTTATCTATTTGGAATGATTTCTGTCAGATGTCCTCGCTTCAGATATTTAAGAAACTACTAAAACCCATCTATTTAAGGAGTCTTATGCAGGGTTTCTCCCTGAGGGAGGGAAGTTTAAAGGAGATTTTGGTTTAGTTCTCTCTGTCAGCATCTGGGATTTTAAGTATATGCTCAGTTTGTGATGTTTGGATTTTGTTTTAATACTTGTTATTTTAGTGGGAAAGGATGCACAGTAAACCACCTTAAGTAGTGCTAGACACTAATTCGGAGATCTACAAATGATGTATGTATGTATGTATGTATGGATGGATGGATGGATGGATCAAGCTGTTTAGTGAAGTAGTTTAATATGTGTGGTGTAATTATAAGAATACATCTGTTCCCTGTGTTGTGGAAAGAGACATTCCAAAAAGAGGGAATGAAAGTGCTTGGAGAGTTCACATTGTTGTTGGCTGCTACACATGTCCGAGTATACACCCCCACCCCCCCTGGAAAAATGCCATTCGCGTGAATTTGTTTAAGGTGGATCCCAGCTTGCCATGAAGTGACACACACTAGGATCACGGAGCCATCTCCCACGGCACATATGAAATGAGACATGCAGATTTGACACAGGGGCTGCAATTGACTGCTGCAGCCTTGAGGATATTGACAAGGTGCACCTTCACAGCCAGTCCATCTGGCATGGCCTCTTCCGCCTCCATGACCATTGGGAATCAGAATAGTGAAGTGGTTCCTCCTCTGCTCATTCTGCCGTTGGGGCCAATATGATGATTTCCAGTGGCATTTCCTCCACTGAAGGGAACCATCACCCCACCTAAAGGGGCTCATCCACCCGTAGCCATTGGCTCCTTTAGGGAGTCAGGTTATTTACCACCACCCAACACTTGGCGTTGAGTCGCTGGCTGTAAGAAGGTCTACCTCATTACCGTAGTGGGATGTCTGGCCAGACATACAGAGTTCACATGCATTTTGTTGTTGGTTAGTAGTCCTAACACATGTAGAAGACAATATGCCTTCAGAATACAAGGATGTTCAGTGGCAAATTTGAGATTCACAAGAGAAGCAATGAGTCTGAAACTATTCTGCTAGCTAGGTTTAACATTAGAGGGGGGTTAGTAAAGATGGCTCTTTGGCTATAAACAGAGATGAACACTGAACCCTAGAGTCGGATGTGACTGGCTTTCAAACAAGGGCAACCTTTACCTCTACCTAGTAATGATGGGACCAGACTAGAAAAAGTCACTCCTTTGGACAACAGTTCCCAGCATCTCCTGATCATATGGGGTGGGGGGCACTGGAGTTATAAGCTGAGCAAATGGTGATCCTCCCTTAGTCCTATGAGTTCAACATTTCAAGATTGAGAACAATGTCTGAGGGAAATGTAGGAGCATGATTTCTGATGGTGGGGCTTCAGTGTTTCTCTTGCTGAGAGAAGTAGAATAAATTAAAATAGTTGTGCATACATGCAAATTTCCATGCTTTGCAAATATTGTTTGGATTGCTGAAGTAATAAACTATCCAGCCCAATACAGGCACTTAAAGCACCAGTGTCTTGAACCATGCTCAGTCTTCTTTGGTCTTACATTTTTTTCATCCCACTCTATTTCTGAGATGTATTTCATGATGGCAGGGGGTTGAAAGGCTGATAAGATTGCTTTTCTTTGTCCTTTTAATTGACTGATGAGAATTGGATCTCTGCCATATTGTTTCCTTGATTTTCTTCTTCCTCCCTTCAGTTGTCCTTCCCAAAGACATTCAAAGACTTCCTACCACCTGGGGTGGCGGAGGCCCAGAGTTCCTTTTGCCTCTCCAGGGAAGCTCACCTCTGATGATGAGGATGATTAAAACTTTTGTATATAGATTTCATTAAATTAAATATTATTTTGATTAAACAGTTAGCCTTTTCGGCTGTTCTTTTCTAATTTGTGCAATGAACATATTTTCTGTTCTATGATGTCCATTTGAATGGTTTTTATAGTTGCCTGAGATACTGAAGCAAAACCAGCAGTACAGTATATCTTTTGATGCCTTAATTGTCTAAAATGGGCAAGATAGGATGTTGTATTGAGGGAAGTACTCTGTACTTTTTTGTGGAGTATTTTGCTCTTATGTGTTATTTTCAAGTTATTTTCGAGTCTTGGTCTAGCATTAAAAGCCAAATGCCACAGTTGCTTCCTGTCAGAACTTAAACCTTGAAGAAATGCTAGAAACAAATGGGGCTGTTTAAAACTCTTGTATTTTTGAATTGCTGCGGAGTATTAGTCCTTGTGTTGTACAGGATGAACATACGTTAAATTGTGAGTAGGGGAAGAATCACTAATATTAAATTTTTCTTCTAGGAGTTTTGAATTCTGTCTGTCTGTCCATCTTGCTTCTCCTTCCACCCACCCGATCAAGGGTTTACATGATGAAAATATGCTGATATCTCAACATTAGCTTCATATATCTCTTTTCATACACAATATAACATGCTAGGCCCTCATGATTTAAGATTCCAAGAACCTTTAAGTACCATCTGCTGTACTTAAAGTACAACCTATGGATGCCTGTCCTTGTTTCAGGAGAGACAGGTGTGAACTATAGTAGGCAAGGCAGTTTTAATTATAATGCCATGTTTATGGGAAACTTCCACTTTTCTGCCTCTTTTTGGTTCCTTTTCAGTACCAGATATTAAACTCTTTTCTCCAGGATTTTAAGTTTGATTATATTTGGGTTTGTTATGTTTATGCCTCACAATAAGCTATAGTTATTTTAAAATATAGTAACTGAAACCTCAGCTGGCTGGATAGCTCAATAGTTTAGGCATCTGGCTACAAAGCCAGAGGTTGGGTGTATGGTTGTCCACTATGTCTCCTGGGAGAAGAGCCAGCCTGTGTAGTCCTGAGCAAGCTGCACAGTCCCAGGGCATCCCTGGAGGAAAGGAGTTGTAAACCACTTCTGGGTATTCTCTACCAAGAAATCTCTGGAAAGGCTCACCTTAAATCTGAATTGACTTGACAGCAATTATTTTTATTAATTCGAACCACACAGTATACTGTAGATCAATAGATATAATTGTACACATGATCAGCTGTTTGTGGGGGGAAATATTTATATATTTAACATGCCCTCATACAGGAAAGAAAATGAGGTTTTATACAGTTATCTTTTTAAACTATGGCTTTGCTTCTCTCACATACCTTCTCCTACACCTTTTGTAAGATTCTCTTTTCAAGATTGATGGTGGGCAAAATAAGCCAAGCACAACCTTCAGTTGTAAGTTCAAATGTTACAACAAGCCAAAGTTTATAGGCAACCACAAATCATGAGTTCAGATTGTGGTTTATGGTTTATTAGCAAATTGTGGTTTATTAGCAGAGGTGAGTTCACACATTGTAACATACCAGAATTCACCAAGCTGCAATGGGATTACTTGTAGTGTATGATTAGCCATACTAATAAATACTACTTGTAACTACTAACTTTTTATTTTAATTTTCAGGGTTTTTTTTAATCATGTAAACAATCCTGGGAGTATTTTGTATTGAAAGATAGCATATGCATATTAAAGACACCCTTTTCATAATACCTGATAAGGGGCCATTCAACAATTATGTGATCCTTTTTCTGGGGGAAATTGACCCCCTCCCCCCTATGTAATCCAACCATAATTTCCGCTTTGACCCCCTCCCCCCCTTTAAAGTTATGTGATCTGAACCAAATAGTACTGTATTTTGCACCACCAACCTGTGGTGGCGCTGCAGGGGAAATGGGCGGGCAGGCCAATTGCACTGAAGCAAGGAAGCAATACTCTAGCCTAGCCACTTGCTCTCCCTGCAACCAGGAAGCATGGCTTTCCCCCTCCATTTTCACTGCTTGGAGCAAGGCACAAAGGTAAATAAAAACCTTTCTTTTTATGCACAGGTTTGGTTTCTCACTGGTTAGAAACAGCTCAAAATGGATTACATAATTTCGACCTGACACACACACACCCCGACCCCATGTAATTTTTCTGAAATTCGGATGGCAGATCCCCTCCCCCCTTTGAGGATCACGTAATTGTTGAATGGCCCCTAAGAAATTTTGTTGCTTAAAAAATATTTTGTTGTTTGAAGAAGAGATCTTCATTTGCAAGTGGATTCTGGGTTGCAAGCATTTCATTTATACCTATAATCCCAAGAATGAATGCTTATAGTGCTTGTTTCAGTAAAACTGTGATATTATTCTTAATTAAACAGCTGCAAGAAATATTACCTGTAACAGATACTTGTAGTATCAATTTCTCCTCAGTTAATTAATTGATTGGGTAATGGCAAACCAATTAATTGATTATGCCCTTTATCACTCAGCAACCGAAATGTCCATCCCTTGACATGAGTTTTTCAAAGCAACTATGGACCACTTCAACAGGGGCTAGTACAACAACTTCGTTATCTATTACAGTATAGCAGAATGTCCTGTGTGCAGTTATTTTGGTATATGTTCTTGGTTAGATGCATGTCCAGTGTTGACATATATGTCCAGATTTCATGTATGTTATTTGGTTTCATATATCTCCAGTGCAAGCTTCCTTGCAATGCAAAACCCTAGTTGACCTGTAAGGGCATAACTGCACCGCAGAGGTGAAGCAATTAAACAGTCCTTGCCTCTCCCCAAGGATACTTGGAAACTGTTTTGGGAATGGGGTAAACTAAAGTACGTTATTGTAGATATAACAAAGAAACAAACCAAGATTGTTTAAATTTAAGATTTGTTTTGCTTGAAACTTGACCTCATCAGACTATAATCCCTAAAATTCCTTGGGTGAAGGACGTTTAAAGTTGTTTAACTAAAATAGAGAGTTGAGTTTGGAGTTGAGATACGTATCTATAAACTATGGGTTACTCAAAGTACAGTGGTACTTCTGGTTATGAATGCCTTCGAGTAATGAAATTTTCAGGTTATGAATGAAAATCCATTGAAAATAATGCCCGCGGTTACAATTTTTTCCTGGAATACAAAGCAAGTCCCGTCCCCCCCAGAAAACTGGTGTATTGCGAGAGCTGGACACTAGAGGCCACTGTCTACAATGTAAAATACAGTGGTACCTGGGGTTACGAATTTTTCACAATATGAAATGTCCCGGAGAACGCATTAAATTTGTAAGGATACCACTGTATCCTCGGTTAATGACTCGGTTAACATAAAAATCGTATAACAAAAGGAAATCCATAGAAAATAGTGGCTCGGTTTGCGGAATTTCTCCCCTTAATGGATTAATTGGTTTTCAATGTATTTCTATGGGAAACTGTGTTTCGGTTAGTGTGTTTTGGTTTTCAATGCATCCCTATGGGAAATTGCATCCAATGCATTCCTATGGGAAATTTGGTTAAAGCAATTTTCGCTGTAAGAAATGTCCCGGAGAACACATTAATTACATTAACCGAGGTGCCACTGTAGTTTGTTTTGAGAGATAGAGAAGTGGTGTTTGTATCTTTATATATATTACTCAGAAAGAAATTGTGAAAGTGACTTTCTTCATGGCAGGCATTTATTACTCTGGTGACCTTTTTGCTGATGCCTAATAATGGTACTTTAAGTCGGTCATGATTAGCATGAATACTATTGATTTCAATGGGTATGACTAAATCTGGTTCTAATCATCTGAATGTCAGCAGCCTTGGGGATCCTGTGATCCCCCTAGACTCATAATTGTAGTCTGCCAAGTGTTACCATTACTTCTTCCTTTTTCTATCCCCAAGAGCAAAATAGATAGCTGGTGGGGTCACATGTTGCATGTGCTTAACATAAACTTAAGATGGGCAGCTTGAGAGGCCCTAGGCCTAGAGACTAATTTTGATTCCTCAGAAGCTACCCTATTAAAATGTATGGGTTTGGATTTTCTCCCCCTCCCCAAACAAACAAACAAACTGGAAATGACTGGATGTTATGATTTTAACCCAGACCCCAAACTATCCTTTTGATAATGTCCTGCTTTATTGAATAACTGCTCCTCCTAGAGGCATCTAATAGCATAATTCTCCTTGTTTTGACTCTGTCCCTCCAACCATTAGTTTTGTGTAGTAGTTCAAGTGCCCAAAATAGGGTGGGGCAGAGCATGCAGCCCATTTGCTACATGTTGCCAACATCATGCTGTCCTACTTGAAGCGCTGTCCAAACCACATCTGGCTTAAATACAAAGAACAGTCAGGATGCAAGGTGGGGGGGGAGACTTTGGAGTTGCCCATGGACAGCACCAGTACAATATAACTAGAAGAGTTGTTGTTGATATTTTAAAATGTCTTCCTCCTGCTTTTCACCCGCATCTATCTGTAAGAGGTACACGGGGCACTTAATATCAAACTCTCTCATTAAAATCTTTTTCAGGGTAATTGCTCTACTTTTCAATAATTTAATTTAAACCTCTATTTGAATTAGAGCTGCTTTAAAATCATTTTAATTCTGTTGTGTTTTAATAATTATAATTTGTTCTGTTGTGTTTTCAGTACTATAACTTAACGGTGTTGCTATTTGTAGTTGTTTTTAATTATGTCATGGGTCCCAGTTACGGGAGAATTCCAGGATGCTAATCAGAATAAATAAGTAGGATGTATTTCTAATTTTGTTTAAATTATGACTCATTTCTGATGTTGCTTTTGTTCATAAAAAAGAAAAATGTAAATCAGTGCCCTTTTTTGTCCTCTTTGCTTTTAGTGACTCATTCTTCCTGTTGTTGTTGTTGGTAGTATATAACTGACCACCCTATTACACAGCATCACAAAAAATAACTACTGTCTGCTACTTGGTCTAATCCATGTGTTCTATACTAAATCAAGTGCGCTGAATCCAAATCTGATGTTTTATTCTGCCTAGGACATCAGGATCTTAAGTTAGTCAACCCAATTACCGACCATTTCAACAGCCATCATGCCTATATCTTAAAATATGTACGTGATAGGCAAATTTTGAGTTCAGATTTGGAATCGGCACACTCAATATCATGTAAATCATATGTGTTATTCCCAGTTGCAAAATCGTTGTTGTGCATTGTTATTCATTTGGTGCAAAGCACTGGCCTGGACATGCTGAGCTTCAGCATTGCCCTTCATGAATTAACAGTGTACCCCTATAGTTGCGGAAGGTCAGTAATGGAAGATCAGTAACAGTGAGCAAACTCTCCCACCGCATTGACTTCACTGATCTTCTCATTGGATAATCCTCTAGATTCCATGGGACACAGTTTGAAATCTCTGACTGGCATCTTTTGGTTGTATTTCTGATGGCAGAAGGGCTAGAGATTGTTGGCATTTGAAAAATGAAAGCTGGAAAATCCAGGAAAGAATTCTGGACTACATCGGCTGAAGTACATCTTCATGCTCATGCAGATATTACCTTGCTGAATGACCCAAAACAGATAAGGATACAGTATACTGTATTTGTTACAAATCATTAGAACTAAGGGGGACTGTTTCTGAAGAAGACTGTGTCCGTCAGAGATATATGTGGCTATGTATTAATCTCCGCTAAAATCCGTATTTTACGCTGTGGAAACAGAAATCAGTGGCAAACAAAAGCTGCATTTTGCTTTCTCTACAAATTATGCAGATTAAGGAATGATTTTTAAAAATATTACAAATCTAGATGATTTTTCTAGTTAATTTGCTTTCGCTAGTGGTGAAGAAGGAGGACAGGACTACAGTATTTCATTCCTTAAGCTTTTGAGATTTGAGTAGATACTAACCAAACACTTTCAAGCCTGTTTTTCTAATACTGTATTAAGGTCTAGAAATTTGCTAAACTCCCTCCCTTCAAAATTAAAAATGATCAAAAATATATAATATTGTATTGTGATAATAAAACACAATTGAATTCTGTATGGATGTGTAAGCTAGCTCTGTGCATGCCTGGCTTTCTTGTGATCCTTTGCTCTTTACATTTGCTGTGGAAGTACTTATGTTTCTATGCCATGTCATGTGAAAAATTAGAAAAATATAAGCATTTCTCTTAGCATCTGATGTCTTTGACCAACATGTGCTATTTTCACAAAGTCGAGGAGGTCAAGGGAGTTGCATACATTGAGGTGGATGATATTTCTAAAGAAGTATGCATGTATCTTTCCATCTACCTTGTTACTCCCCCATTTATCAACTTTTGGACCAATGCCGCCCAAGGCCAAGTTGGATTCCAGCCTGGAGAGGTGTGAGTATGCATGGGCGTTTGATGGGCAAATGAATAATAGAGTTGTGGGCACACTAATAACTTGTATTTACTTTTTCTGCTCATTGTAGATTTTACTGTAGAAATGCCCCCACTTTGAAATTCTTTAGACCAGGGGTTCCCAACCTTTTTACGCCATGACCACGCTCCCCAGACAGCTGAGCAGCCCAGACCATGCCCCCGGAAGCGGAAGTAAATGCACCCGCTTCCATGTTTAAGAAAGCTGCGGGTGTTTTTACGGCTGACATAACTGCATTTACGCATGCATCGGCGTGTTGTATGGCTGTCAAACACGGCTGCTTCCACTTCCGGGTGTGACGGTGGTTGGCCACATGAAATGGTGCCATGGGCCTGGTTTGGCCCACGGACCGTAGGTTGGGAACCCCTGCTTTAGACCATGTCACGTAATTGTACCAGTGCAAAAACATTAGTGGCATTCCCTGCGTTTTGTGTGTATTCAGGTTTTATACAATTTGAAAAAATTATTCTTGGGCTAAATGTCTTTTTGTTATTTGTACGTCCTATACAAGGTTGCTATGATGAACATAAATTAAAACTGTTGGGGATTACTAGTCGTGTAATAGTTTCTTTTCATCAGCTGCACCACATATAATATGTGGCTTTCTACTCTTTAGGATTTAGAATGATGGTATATTGCCCAATGATGTTATATTGCCCAATGAATTTATTTGTGCATGTGTGTGTTTTTCTTCTTCTAATCTGTAGGATTTAGATGGTAGATGCAAGTATGTCTTTAAGGTGGAGGTACGAGATTGTACTGTTGTTGTTGTTGTTGTTGTTGTTGTTGTTGTTGTTGTTGTTGTTGTTGTTGTTGTTGTTGTTGTTGTTGTTGTTGTTGTTCAGTCGCACAGTTGATTCCGACCCTTTGCGACCCCATGGACCATTGTCCTCCAGGCACCTCTGTCCTCCACCATCCTCCTCAACCTGCCCAGCTCTGTGCTCATTGCGTCCACAATACCATCTAGCCATCTCATCTTTGGCCGCCCCCTTCTTCTTTTGCCCTCCACCTTTCCCAACATCAAGGCTTTCTCAAGTGAATCCTCTCTTCTTATTTGATGTTCAAAGTACTTCAGCTTCATCTTTACTATTTCACCTTCTAAGGTGCAGTCAGGGTTGATTTCTTTTAGGATTGACATATTTGTTCTCCTCACTGTCCAGGGGACCCTCAAAACTTAAATACCACTTAAATAGTTATGCCACTATTACTCCTTTTGTCTCTTACTAGGGGATGTTTTGAGTGGATGAACAGTGGGTGCATGCATTTTGCAAATGGGGAGAAAGTTCTGAGTTTTTAGAGAAGTGAAGAAATTCGGCTACTAAGCCAAAACCACCCTCTGTTCTTCATCTGGCTCTTAGCTCACCCCCTTGGCATCCCATCGCTCACTCCACCCCCATCTCCCAGTCTGGAATTGAGTTAATTCTCTGGTTCCATCCGCCCTTCCAGGTCAGCGACACTTAAAGCGTTGTCAGTTGAACATCTGATGTGATCTGATCTGTCAGATGCATTCAGGGGGCGTTATTAGTGAATCTCTTGGGCTGGCCGGAGTGTGGGGGCTGTATGGGAATGTGCTAGGTTGATGGAAGCAGGGGTGGGGGTGGGTGGGAGGCAGACAAGCTGCAATATGTACTTGTGGGTGGTGGGAAGGGCAGCTGGCTCTATTTTTATCTTGCGTCTCGCTCCCTCCTAGGCAACAGCCAGAGAATTGCCATTGCATGATATTTCTGAATCTGCCACCTGGGGTAGGTATCTCCTCCTTGCTGCTTTGCCGTGTGATCTTGCTGCACAGAGTTCAGCCGTATTTAGACAAAAAAGGATAGGTAATTGACTTTCTCACCATTGGGCAATTCCAAACTTCTCCTTAAATTTCTGAGAAGCACTGATGTGCCAGACAGTATATGGAATATGGATATAAGTGCTCTGTTGCTCTAGACATGGTCACTGAGTTGTACCCTGCTTCTAAAACAGGCGAAATGTTTCAGGGAAGCCTTGAGATTAAAGCTCGTTCTTTAAATCTGATATTCAGCAATATACTGCTTCTGACCATAGAGTAGGGGTGCCCAGACTACAACTTGCACATGTGCAAAACGCTGCCATAAAGCACCCGCAGCTGTCATAAATGCGTTTATGACAGCCACGGGTACATTTACGGCAGCATTTTGCACATTCACAGGTGTTTTACTTCCATTTCCAGTGGGAGGAACCATGTGACCCTGCCTGCTCAACCACGTGACCGGCCTACGGCCCGAAAAGTTTGGGCACCCCTACCATAGAGGTTCTATGAGATTAGTATTGAGAACATTCATAGCCAGACCTCTTTTTCTCTCTGCTCCCTTTGAGCAAGGTAAGCTAGTAGTACATCATACAGGAAGAGCCACCTTTGTCATAAACACTGGGGACGCAGTGGTTAAACTGCTCATCTGCAGCCAAAGCGTTGTGAGTTCGACCCTGACAGGGATCAAGGTGGACTCAGCCTTCCATCCTTCTGAGGTTGGTAAAATGAGTTCCCAGCATGTTGGGGGCAAAAATGCTAATTACTTTGTGAAACCCCTCCCCCAAAGAGTATAAGTGTAATTGCTAATTTCTTATTACTGTATACAGTAATTTATGTTAGTGAGGGGGGGGATGAATGAAATTGGAAAGATATGAAGTGGGAGAGATTCTGGTAAGCATTTATCGTGTGTGCGTGCGCGTGCGCATTAGGGAGCAGGATATTCTGGCAGAGCTTAGAAATTCTATTTTGGGGAGCTATACATCCACAAATTCACCACCCAGCTTGGATTTTGTTGGGGATACCAGAGGTTTTAATAATAGTGCCTCCCCTAAGTTCTGGTGTTGAGAAGCCTTATTCTATCTCACCATGATATCCTATCTCTTTACTCATAACTGTACAGTATCTCCTTTTTTATTGAATTAGACACTGTACAGATTTCTTTTGCCTGTGCTGTGGACGTAGCTAGGTATTCGGGGACTGGAGAGATGACGTTGTCTGGACGTCTTGGTAGAATGATTCCCTCCACCAGTCCAAGAAATGGACTTATTGGAGGATGGTAATGGTGGTAGAGGCATGTTGACGCAATGGTCACCAAGGAGAAGGGAGGCGGGGAGGTGGTAGAGCTCTGGCATAAGAAAGTAGGTCAAGAGATTATCGGTCCGCTGTAGTGTTGGTGGAAAATAACGGCTTGGAATGTGAGGAGGTGGAGAGGGGAATTGGAGGGGGGGGGAGAGACATATGACAAGGTATTGTGTGGGAAGAGGGGGGGAATGCCTCTCCCTCTGAGCTTTAATATAAAGCTCTCTAAAAAGCTAGGCCAAGTGGATTTGAGAGGGATAAAACACTCCAACCATTCCTTACAGAAAACTGAGCCTTTGCAACTGTAGGGAGGGAACTGCTTTTGGAGGGTCTAGACCTGTGATGGCGAACCTTGGCACTCCAGATGTTCTTGGACTTCAGTTCCCAGAAGCCCAATCCCCCATGAATCCACACGACTAGGTTTTCTGCAATTAATCCGGCCCATGCCATCCCCGTCGCTCCTGGAAGCGGAAGTAAAACTGTTGGCGCTGTATGGATGGAGAGATGCAAAATATCGATAAACCTAGCCACTGAGAATGCCTGCCTTGTTTTAGAATTTGATGGACATCCAGAAATTGAAGCCTACCCATCTGGTCTTCTGCTACATGAGGAAAGAGGCTGACAACACTAGCCTAAAAAGTTTCCAGCTTTGTTGTAGGGAGCAAAGAAAAGAAAGCATCCCTTCCATTTATTTTGTCATTTTTGAAAATCTGGGAAGTCCATCTGGCAATGGGCCGTATAAACGTGCTCAGGATCTGCTCTTCGCTACAGATCACTTTCCAGAAGTGCTACTGGTTAAGAGCAAATGGTGTCTTTTAGTTGTGGCACTTGAACTTGCAAAACGTCTCTCTCTCTGTTTGTTTCCCAATGGATTTTATTTTATTTTATTTCAATAGACTTAAAAAAAGACAGAACTGTTGCTAATACTTTTTTTACTATCTTTTATTATTGCTGTTTTTTAGTTTCACTGTAATGACTACAGCTTTTTCTACTAGTTAATAATAATAATAATAATAATAATAATAATAATAATAATAATAATAATAATAATAATAATAATAATAATAATAATAATAATAATAATAATAATAATAATAATAATAATAATCTACCATTAGATTCACAGTCAAAAACTGCTACAAAGTTAACAGTTAAAGACCTAACCAAGGACCTAAGAATTGTTAAGGTAACATATAATTATATAGGCCAGGCATGCCCAAACTACGACCTGTGAGCCAGATACAGCCCCCAAAGGCATTCCATCAGACCCGTGATGCCCTCGCCAAACCAGGAAGTAAATGCAGACGCTTCTGCGCATGGGCGAAAAGCGGCCCTTTTACTTCTTGGTTTGGCGTGGACGTAGGGTTGCCATAATTCTCTCCCACAAAACCGGGACAGAAGTATATTTGACAAAAATGGGCAGGTTATCTACAAAATAGCCTTTTAAAAAACAAACATAATCTAATGCCAGCTATAAAACACTTTCACATTAAATATATCAATACATAAATAAATTTATTTACAACAGTTAATTCTTACTGTAAGATGATCTGTTGTACTTCTGGGAAGTTGCGTTGCAATCAACTCTTAACGTCCTCAGTTCCAGGAAACACACTGGTCACACTTACGAAGCTGTGGTGTGAGGCGAGGATGTTAAGACTTGTCTACAGGTATACTCCAACTCCAATGTGGCAGGAAATTGCTTGTTTGATGGTGAGCGTTTGAATTTATTTTAATGGTGTGTTATAATACACAATCAGTAAGTTTTAAAAATTCGGGACTTTAGCAAGATTTTTATTGAACTGGCCGGGACAATTTTCCTGACCTTGAATCCAGGACAATCCCGGTTTTCCGGGACATATGGCAACCCTGTGTGGATGCTTCTGTGAAGTAAAATGGCCACTTTTGCGCATGCATAGAAGCGGCTGTGCCAAACCGGTAAGTAAAATGCCCATGCATGCGCAAACATTCCCTGTTCGGGAGCGTGGTCTGGCCCGCTCAGTTGTTCCAGGAGTGTGGTCAGGCACTCCTGATATAGGCAGTTCTTAGTAAAGGTTTTATCCCCCCGCCCCTAAAGTTAGGATATTCAAGTTTAATAAATCCAAAATCTCCAAATATCTAGGGAGTGCTTTAGGTATTGCTCCAAAGGCTCTGATTTGATTACTATGGCTACAACAGCAGATTTCTTGTTCCATAAACGCTCAACTTCATGATATTTTGTGATTTTCTCCAGTTGCTTGTCCTCAATTCGTGCATCTCCTGGTATAGCAATGTCAATAAACTAGGGCTTCTTATCCCCAACAGTTATATCAGGTGTGTTATGAGGATGTCTGTTTGAATTTTAAAATCCTACAGGAACTTGACTCTCTCATTTTCCTAAACTTTCTCTGCCTTATTATTATTTTGTTTGTTTGTTAAGTGCCTTTTGTTTTGTTGCATCATGGACCAGAGACAAGACAAATAAGGAGCACTGGTTCTCTTCATCCTCATTATCCATTGCCCCAGTTTATTTATTTATTTATTTGATTTATATCTCAGCTTTTTTTCAGTTTGATACCCAAGATTGCTTACACTACACTTCTTCCAGGTCTAGGACAGACGCGAAACTATCAAAATAAAGGCACCTTTTGGTGAGTTCATTCTACAGTTCCTTTCGCCTGACCTCATGTGAGAAAGATAAGCTGGCAACACAAGGTTGCCGTTACCACGGTACACCCGATTGTGGTGCAAAGATACCACAATCTTTGTGGAGGCTCTTTCTGTGTGCCCCTGTATACAATACACTGGAAAAAAATAACACATTCTAAATACATTTTTAACAGAAATGTAATTAGTTATCCCAGTAAAATAGACTACTGTATAATTAAAAAACTATATAAAACCTCCCCGTTTAAAATGGTAATTATGGTAAAATAATTTTTAAAAGCACAGGATATCTGTCAGTCAGTCTGTGTGTGGCGGAAGGGCATCGGCGAGGTAGTCGCTTTAGCCTTTGTGGGCAGCAAATTCTATAATCTAGAAACAGCCCCTGAAAAGGTCCTCTCTCATGTATCCTCGCCAAACATATATCTCTGAGAGAAGGGCTTTCTACTTTGGGAATCATTTGCTCTGTAACAGTAGAGCCCATCCATTTGAGAATGAAGAGCCGCTACTTGAAGCCGGAAATTCAGTGACTCCCCACTTTACTGCCAACAGTAAAAATATAATAATTTAATTCAGATCTGATTTTGAAGGGCTTTTTCTGTGTGTGTGTGTGTGTGTGTGTGTGTGTGTGTGTGTGTGTGAGAGAGAGAGAGAGAGAGAGAGAGAGAGAGAGAAAGGGAGAGAAAGGGAGACCCAACATATCAAGCATGGGATATTTTCTATTTCTGCTTAGAAAACACAATCTATGTCTTCCTCCTCCAACTGCATGTAGTTTCTGCTTCCCCTCGCATGCTTTCTCCCTCTGTTCCCTGCCATAGTTAGTTTCTTGCCACAGCAGAAGGGGGTCCAACGAAGCGTGGCCAATAAAATATTCATCTCTTTTGCTCTCTTACAAGGCTTAGAGAGTGCTTCGAACTGAGTGTCCATTATTCAGGATTTCCCATGCATTGCATGATTGTTGCTGGGCAAAAAGAAATGAAAAGGAGGTGTATGAAGGGGGCTGTTTGCCTCTTAATTAAGGATGGAGCTGAGTGGGAGATATGTGGGGACCATTTATGGAACTGCTGTGTAGAATGTGAGGGAAGCGTTCTATGAGTGTTGGTCCCATATAGCTGAAACTTCTGGGTGCTGCCTCACCAAACTAATATTTTCATAAGTGAGCCTAGGTTTCCATGCATATTTACTTAAGAGTGGCAGTGGTAAATTGAGGACTAGTGAGGCTGTGGCCAGTCATAGGCTTGACTATCCAGTGATGGATATGGTACTTACTGGAAAATTGCAGACATAGCTTTTTCTTTTCCCCACAGCCAAGGTATAGGATGGGTTTTGTTTTGTTTTTTTAAAAAAAGAAAAGCATAGAAAAAGGGAAGATGAAATTTCCCCAGCACAAGATATTGCAAGTAGATAAATAGGTACCACTTCGGTGGGAAGGTAAACAGCGTTCTGTGCACTCCGGTGCCTAGTCATGCCTGCCACATGACTATGGAAACGTCTGCAGATGCAGACAGGGCTGACTCTTTGGCTATAAACGGAGATGAGCAACAAACTCTAGAGTCGGATACAACTGGCTTTCAAGCAAGGGAGGTCTTTACCTTACACTAGGAGTGCCCAAACTTTTCCCGCCAGGGGCCTGACCACGCCCCCTCAAACAGCTGAGAGGGCTGGTCACGTGGTTCCTCTCGGCGGCAGTGGTGTGTGCATCCACGCGCGTTTCTAGGTGTTTTTCCAACCTCCGCCACTTCCCTTGGATGAGGGAGCGAGGGTGGAACATTTTCATGCCATTCTTGATTTTCCCCCAGCACGTTTTCGGCATTTCTGTCGGTGGCGGGGCACTTCCGGTGTCTGCGGCAATCTGGCCCACGGGCCATAGTTTGACCCCCCCCCCGCCTTATACAGTATCCAACTTTGTGCATACTTAATGCAATTCTATAATGAACATGAGTGACCTTGTCCGTTTCTTTGTATCTTAACTTCTGTGTCCCCAAAAGAAAGAAAAGAAGGCAAGTAAGCCCTTTCTAGTTTATTCTTCTTTTTCCTTTCCTTATGGACTTTACATTGGTTCTTTGGAGTTAGTAGTGGCACTGTCCATTGAAGTCTCTTGTTACCACCCCATATATATATTTTTGCTGTCATCACTCTGTACTCCAGTTATTTCACAGTTAACTGCCAACACTTATAACTTCCTTCTCTTCCAGGGGGTGCCAGCTGCTGTCTCCCCAGTTTAGCAGTGGCAAAAAGGAAGCATGAAAGGGGTAGCTGACTGCAAGGATATCATACCGTCGCGTCCCTCCTCTGCTTGTCTGAGGAGGAAGAAGTTACAGCCTCTAGCAGCGGGGGCGGCTCAGGCCAGATGAATTGGCATTGGGGGCCAGATCTGGCCCACAGGCCGTAGTTTGGGCACCCTTGTTCTACATGGTGCTCAGACTTCCCAAGTTCACACCATAATACTCTTGCTACATGTTTCTCAGACTTGGTGTGAGCAGGCTGTATTTATGGCTGATTTAGTTCTGAGAACCGTAACTCTAATTTTGGGTCAAAAAAAGGTTGTATTTCATGGAAAATGTTTAAATTTTATATTCCCTACCCATCTCACCTTCCTTCTCCTAGAGCAGGGACATGGCACATGAGGGCCACGTTTAGTGCTCATTGCCCATCCAGTTCTGCAAATGCTGTAGTAGTCAATTGTTGTCATGCTTCCAGATTAGTTTTTTCTTGTGCAATAGGCCTGCCTCATTCACATAATTTTTGGAGGGATTTGAAGGACAAATCATTCCAGATTAGGTTTTTGACATGCTGTGACCTTGCCCTGGTCAGTGCATTTTATGGGAACTGAAGGAGTTTCCCCTTCGTACTCCTACTTGTTTTTCCATCTCTTCTCTTTTTTCCCTTCCTGCAGGAAATCAAAACACCCTCCATCTTGGAAGTACAATAAAACCCCGGGTTACAATTGCCTCGGTTTAAGTTTGCGGTTTACAATGGCAAATCCTATGGAAATACCATCCCAGTTTACAAATTTTAATTTATTTATTTTTTCGGTTTACAATGATAAATTTAGGACCATTTTTCAATGCATCCCTATGGATGTTTCAGTTTACAGATTTTTCAGGTGACAATGGAGGCTGTTGGAACTGACCTCTGTTGTAACCTGGGGTTTTACTGTATTTGAAATTTTCCTTTTGTAAACCTATTGTTTTCCCACTGTTTTTCCTTGTTATTTTTTAAATTTTCTTCTTTTTATTTTGTTGCCACAGAAAATCAGTTGAGGAGCAAGTAATTGTAATTTCTTTTGATTAGTGGTGCTAGGAACCACCCATTTGGAAGCACCCTTAAAATCCAGTCAATTTCTCTGGAAATTTTCCACTTTCCTGCTTCAGTAGCCTGTGTATGTGCTCACGCATTTATGGTTGAGAAGTAGAGAAGAGGTGGTGTGGTATAGACTGGGAGACAGCTTTGTGATGCTGCAAAATCTGCTCATTATGGGTTCTGGCTTTGCCTGTGATCAACTATATCTCCCCGTCAGCCTCTCCTTGCAAATCTGTAGTTCTCCCTAGGGGAAAAGGACGTCCTTGTCTCTCTACTTAGTTCTAGGATATGTGATTGTTGGGTTACACTTCTAAGTGATTCAAGAAATACATCTGGAGTTGGGTGTATTAATTTTATTCTAAATTTTTGAAGGAATTAATTTTTTTAAATGTATACCTTCTGGGGATTTTTTTGTAACTAAGCTCATGTTTAATAAAAAGTGCTAGCAACATCAAACATGATTAAGCTAAGCAAAAACATATTCATGTTTCTCAAAATATACAGTATTCAAAACAAAGCCAATCCAACTAACCAGGCAACCATTATTTTTTAGTGACTATCTTCTTAGAAGTGATTATTTTCAAAAGGTGTTTCTATTTTCAGTCCAGAGGAGCAGCACAAACATGCTTTCCTTGTCCTCCGAACATATGTGGCCTTAAAAGTGAGCATTGCTAAATAATGGTTGCAATTTTTGCGATAAGAAAAATGTGGTTGCTATACAGTAAAACCCCGACTTACATATGCCTCGAGTTACATAAAATTCGACTTACAGAATGATTTGTGCTAAAACCATGTCCCAATTTACACGATTTCCTATGGGTTTGCTTTGAGTCACATAAAGATTCTTTTTCTTATGGGTTTGCTTCAAGTTACGTAAAAATTCATTTCCCTATGGGTTTGCTTCGATTTACATAAAAATTTCATTTTTTCCAATGGGTTTGCTTCGAGTTGCATAACAAACTGACTTGAGCAAAAGCCTATGGAACGGACTTTTTTTCGTAAGTAGGGGTTTTACTGTATTTGCAATCTGATGAATCTTCCATGGAAGAGAAGTATAGCATCTCTCATATTTTTAAAAAATAGTTTGTATTTCTTGGAACATAAGAAAGTTAAGCATGTATTTGAGCCTGTATGCATGTGGACAAAAGCAGTTTCAGCTTAATGTTGCATTCCCAAGACTTTTGGACTTCTGCCTGCTGAAATGGTGCTTTATCTTTTAAAGGCTGTCAGACAAGCTGGTTTGTGTAAAAGTTGATATTGAAACATGCCTACTTTTCTTTTTTAGTTCTAATGCCAAGCAGACACATTCAGCATCTCCATGCTTTTCTGCTGTAGGCTTTTCTGGCTAAATAAGCTCAGTAGTATTACAAAACGACATATCACATTTTTGTTAATTTTTGCCCAAAGCAGCCTAAGAATGAGTAGATTGTACCCGCTCCGACTTCTATCCTTTTCTCTCTTGCTATTCCCACTTCATGTGCTTTTCTCCCTTTTGACGCAGAGTTAAAGATTAATTATAGCTGGTCTTCCCCAGCTGGGGTGGCTGAGCGGATGGGAAATACCCATTAATAGAAGGATGGCTTTTTATCATTCTGTCAGCGGCTGGTGGTATAGGACGACCTCGGGATTCTCAGCTTGGAATTTGCCCGCCTTTAAAAGGGGGCTTGCTGAATTGGATAAATGAGTTTCTCTTGGGGGGTGGGTGGAGTAAGGAAGGGGAGAGTAGGGGGACTAACGGAAGCGGCAGGAGGGAAGAGCCCCTGGAGCAAAAGCCAAAATATTTCATCAGAGACTATTCTTTTTTTAAAAATGTATAGAGAAAAGAGATGAATTGTACATGACAATAGCCTTTACAATGTGTTGCTAAAGGGGTACCACTATACATTTGCTGACAAATTCCTACTTTGAGTTAAATATTTATCATAAGGGGCAGAGAAGTGTATATACTGCCCAAACAGTGAATTTGTCAAGCTGAGGAACACTTATGTAGATCTGGCCAAAAAGCATCATTTGTTATTCTCCATCTTAGGTCGTGTAGATGTATGAGATAATTGGAATGGGCTCTTTGTGGGGGGTGAAGCATGAAAAGAGAAGTCTTTGATTTTGCAAGACTAGCTGTTTTTGTTGTAATCAATGGCTTCCTGGAATTTTCTTCTTTTCTTGGGCCACTGAGAATGTGTCTTGCAAGGGATCGGGGTAGAATTTGAAGACTCATCTTGGCCCTGTTTGGTGTCAGTGTACTAGGGCTTGAAATATAGGACATTAAACAACCTGAAGGCTCCATAGAAGCAAATGCACACAGTTACAGCTACATGTATATGTTTAAAATATTCACAATAATTGAAATGCAGTCTGGAAATCCCAGAGGAAAACAAGGAGAAGTTTTTCTCATTCAGCGTTCTGGTTAATGGGGCTACTTAGCTTTGACTTTAAGGTGCGTAAGGGATACATGATAGAAGTACCGTACTGTATCTGGTGTATAGAAAATACCGTATCTGGTGTACACTGTATCTGGTGTAGAAGTACCGTATCTGGTGTAGAGAAAATAGGTAGGGGGTAGGGTTAGGGTTAGGTTTTCTTCCTCCTCTCATAATGTTAAAACCCTGGATCAAACAAGGAAATATAATTCTAAGACACAGGACAGAAGTAATTCTTCATATATAGCATGAGTTCTGGAATTCAGTATCACAAGATATAATGATGGCTACAAGTGTACAGTATATGAGTTTAAAAGGGGAGTGGCTGAATTGCTGTAGGACAAGGCTATGAAGAACTTTTCTGAGCTCTGCTAGTACAGTGGAACCTCATACAACAATCCCCCCGTATAGCAACGACATCGCATAACAATTAGGTTTTGAAAAAAATGGTGTCCCACATAACAATTTTCCCTATGGAAAATTTCGTACAACAAATTTCAATGGGAAAAACCACTTAGCAAAAAAATAAAAATAATAATCGTTGTACGATGCAGCTCATAGGGAAAATCGCTATACGATGCATGCATGCATCGTATAGCAATTGTTTTGTACAACAACGAGCCCCATGGAACGGATTAAATCGTTGTATGAGGTACCAATGTATAGGGTTTAGCTGCCAGAACCCCACTACTCACTTATGCAGGTGTTTCTAAGAACTGAATGTTACCTCCTAGTAAGAGCCTACAGTTGGCACGAATTATGTGCAGGTATAAACTTGAGAGATAACTTCTCCTGGGGACTACTGTACAATCCTCAACCATCTTAATTACCCACCCAAATAAAGTTAGCAAAAGTTGAGAGATGATCTTTCTCAGTTTAGCTAAGCAAGAGCAACAACATTGTGTAATAGATATTCTACTTTACACTGATTGATTTGGCCTGTTATTGGTGGCACTTCTTGATCTAAGATTTCTAGAGAAAAGACATTTATGAAGTAGACAAATAAGGAGATGGGGTATTTCCCCCCCCCCCCCATTGGGTTAATAGAGCATACAGGGCTTGTCAGAATCCCAGGTTTTAATCCTAAAAAAAGTTGCAGTGGCGTTAGTTGACGGGTTTGTTGTAGAAAAGATGCACTTGTGGCTGTAGGTAACATTCGCACTGAAAATAATAAGATGTAATAAACGAGAATTAATACGTCATGGTTTCTTTCACAGTGGGCTCCTTTGGTAAGTCTCAAATGATTTGCTCAAATCTATACAGTATATCCTTATTATGATCACTGATCAGATAATTTGCTCAAATCTCATCCTTCCTCTTGTAGACTGAGAAATATTTAAAACTGCTTTCTGTTCATACAGGCATTTGTTATGTCAGAAATTGCATTGCTCCTCAGCTCTGGTGTGGAAGATGGTGGTGGGGAGATTGCAGGAAGGAGAATCTCTTCAGTTTTACTAATCTTCCATCGGTTAGATTACCACAAAACCCTGTAACACTCAGTTAAACCCAGCTGCAGGAGTTCAGTTCCCAGGATCTCAGCTGCCCTACATCTGCTCAGAAACCCCTATTCATGTTGTCATTTAATCACTGTGGAATCCATATAAAGTGTCTGGAGAAATCTGTTTGCATTTTTTGAACCCATAAAGCTTTGGAAACCTGGAGAGAGGAGGGAGGGTATCTCTCCAACTCCCAATTCCCATCTTACTCTTTCTACTGCAGAAAGCATAAAGCCTCCAAAGCTTGCAACAACTTTAATATCTACAGCAGCCAAACACACACTCACACACACAAATGTGTGCACACCCACCCACCAACAAATATATCCCAGTCCAATGATAAAAGTCTTCCAGCTTTCCATTTAAGATTTAAAACTAGGACAAAGTCAAAATCCTGACCTCCGATGTGTGAATTGCAGCAGGGAGAGCTTCCCTCCAATTCGCTCAGGGCTTTTAGTCAAGCAAGGTCATTGCCGCAGAAACATAAAAGCATGAAAGAAGAAGAACATTTCATGTAGGCAGTTTGAGCTGGGGATGCGGGAGGGGTAGAAAACTGCTTTACAGAAGAAAGTGTGTGTGTGTGTGTGTGTGTGTGGGTTCCTTCCTGCATTGTCTAGGAATCATACAAGTTAAGCTTGTTTTGCAAGTTCAGGCACATTAGTGCCAAAGATCTCAATCGAATGTCCTTGCTTGGGCATGTGCATCATACACAGGGAAAAGGCAAGAATGGAAATAGAACTTAACAAAATACAGCTCAAATCTGCTGTCAGGAAATCAGTCAGCTAGATAAGGCTTTTACTCAATCAGTATGCCACTCCCATAGTTAACAAAAACTGGAGAGTGCTTCTGCCCATGAGGTAGCTGATACATGTGGTCACCCCATGGTGACTCTTGGCTGTTGGCTTCATTGGATCTGACATGGGCTAGATATGTTAAATTTGTCTGTGCCTTGATCAGGTAGTGATCTCTCTTGTAATAATCTGTCTGTTTGCCTAATTGTGGTATTTATGATATTTCTGCCTATCAGGGCTCCCAGAGTAGTTCACTGAAAAATAAATAAAATATTGTTTTAAAACTGCTGGATAGTTTAGTACCGTATCTGGTTGTGGAGAGAGAGGTTGGGAGTTTGAGTGCCACTGTGCCTCTTTGACAGGGATTGGACTTGATGATCTATAGCACTGATGGGAAACCTTGGCACTCCAGCTCCAGGTGTTCTGGAACTTCAATTCCCAGAAGCCCTGATCAGCAGGAGTGTTGGCTTGGGCTTTTGGTAATTGCAGTCCAAGACCACCTGGAGTGCCAAGATTCACCATCATGGATCTATAGTAATGGTGTATAACCTTGGCACTCCAGCTGTTCTTAGACTTTAATTTCCAGAAGCCCTGATCAGCAGGTGTGCTAACTTCAAGGAATTGAAGCCCAAGAATAGCTGCAGTTGTCAAGGTTAGCCACCACTTATCTATAGTGTCCCTTATAACTCAGCCGTTCTAAGTTGGTGATGGTGATTAGAAACAATTAAAATTTTTAAAAGCCAATATTCTTTAAGAACAGGTTTAAAACAGTCCCACCAAATAATTTAAAAACCATTTTAATGAATTTAGGACATGTGAAACACTATAGTCTTGGCTATCAGCAGGACATCCTACAGAGATGAAGCTGGCTTCTCTTTGAGAGTGAGGCCAAAAATCAAGGAGCTGTTTTTAGAGAGAAGGTATTGTCTTGTGCTCTCACAAGCATATTCTCACAGGACAAATCTTTCACCTAAGCTCAGATCCAGAGCAGGTACCTATTACAGTAGGCAGATTTCACCTGTATTGACCCTAAGTTCTTTAGGGCTTTTTAGATCAAAATGAATACCTTGAATTGAGAAGATTCTGCCTTTTCTATCTAAACCAACCCTCAAGGTATGGAATTGGTACACATAAATTATAACTGAGAGGACATTCCCTACTCTTGGGTTTTAAGGGTTGAAACTAATGTCTGTAAAATTGTTGGAATCTCAGTGTACAGCAAAGATAAAAAATTTTTAGTACTTGTTATAGCTCATTGTACAAACTCTTACCATATTTTGCTGTCACTGTTAGTGTGGGAAATGTGGGTTTGTTTTATCCAGCGTGTTGAGTGGCCTTTTGGCTCTTACTCATTGGGGGAAAAAATGATTGAAGTGAGCTTTGGAAATTAAGAACATCAAAATGCATTTTTGAACATGGTGCTTTTTTCCTTTTCACTGATTCACCCAGCATTATATATATGCCAATTTTCATCTTCATATTGTTTTGCCTGATAATAGGGTGCTTCATTTTGTTTTTCTCTTCCTAGGAAATGACTTATAAAAATGCTTTTAGAAATCTTCATTTTTAAGAGCCTCAGAAAGTAGCTTCTTGGGAAAACAAGTTTGCAGATGTTTGAGTGGAATAAACAAGGCATTTTTGAAGGGAAATAACGAAGCAGCCCACTTCAAAAAGTATTCCCTTCAAAAAGTAATCAATAATTCTGCACCAGGGGAACCCTTATCCTGTGCTCTTCTAAATAAGGTAGATGAGTGACATAGGGAGGTAGTTTAAGGTTTATTTGCAAAGAACTGACAAGGTAAAATAAATTATGCAGGGGCAAACACACATAAATCTGTTTAGGTTAGTTGAATTTGTTATTGTAGTGTGCTATGAAGTTGCTATGAAGTTGCCAGATGAATTTGTGAATGTCAGTGTGGTATAGCAGATAGTGTGATGGGCTCACACTAGGATTCAAAAGACCAGTGTTTAAATTGCTGCTTGGCCATGGAAACTCAGAGTGGGGTGGCAATGGTGAAAACATTCATTGGTTATCTCATATATTTTGAAAGCCTTTATTGGGATTGCTATAAGTTGCATGTGACTTGATGTAACAGGCATGACTTAGTGACCTCTAAAAGGCCCTCTTATGCTCTTGCAAACTTAAGCCCATGGCTTCGTTTATATAGAATCAAACCATTTCTGATTTATCCATTTTTTCTTGTTTTCCTGTTGCTTTCAGCTTTTCCCAGCATTATTTTCTCTTCCAGTGAGTCTTGCCTTCTCATGATGTGCTGAAAGTATGAACAAAACAGAAGACTAGCCCTCCAGAACATCTCCTTTAAGATTATATGATACACTCTGATTTTGATTCCAGCAAACACATATTCAGTCAGGCTAGAAATGGATAGCTTCAGGCAAACAAAAGAATCTCCTTTAGTGAACAGGGCATTGGTTTTAGTTTACTAAAGGTTTTCCACCTTCAAAACTGAGAGGCATGGGTTGAGTTGGATGTTACGTGGCAAGGGAACCAATTACAGCATTGTCCAGCACCAAAATACCTTGGTATGACACTTGACAGGACACTCTCTTTTAACCAGCACTGCCTGAATACCAAAACCAAAGTTAGTACAAGGAACAACATCAGGCAATACACAAACTACAAATGTGGAACTCAACCATCCACACTGCTTACATCAGCTTTGGCCCTGAGCATCTCCACGGCAAAGTATGCTGCTCCAGTATGGAGCACATCCACACCCGCAAAACAAGTTGACATCACTGTTAATGAAGCCATGCATATAGTGACAGGATGCCTCAAATCTACACCTGTTGAGAAAATCTACCTTCTTGTTGGTATCGCTCCACCTAAGATCAGGAGAAAAGTAGCAACGGATGTTCAGAGATCTAAGCAAGAAAATGACCCTCAACATCTTCTGAACAGATATAAGCCTCAAGTTTGCCGGCTCAGATCCAGGAAGAGCTTTATGGCAAGAACAAACATTCTGGAGGGTACACATGAGCAAAACCAAATTAAAAGAAAGAGGAAGGAGCTCACTGGGCAGGGAACATCATTAAAGGAGGATATAGCTGAGGAACTCAACCTTCCCTAGGTCACTTGGAGGACCCTGAATAGACTGAGGGTTGGAGTGCCTACATGTAAGACCAACATGCTCAGGTGGGGGCTGCTGGCGGACAACAACATGCTATGTGAATGTGGAGAGATACAGAACCTGGTTCATTTACTGGTCTGCCAATTACTGTGAGAAATATGCACCGATGAGAATTAAAGTTTGGCCGATGGCAAAGCC
The DNA here is from genome assembly GCA_035047305.1 of Bradypodion pumilum. NCBI lineage: Eukaryota > Metazoa > Chordata > Lepidosauria > Squamata > Chamaeleonidae > Bradypodion > Bradypodion pumilum. The sequence goes on from JAWDJD010000008.1 coordinate 14,541,628, forward strand.
AAGAAAGTGGCTTCATTTTGTCTGTCCAGGGTTTGATCAGGACATGAAAGAAGTTTACTATATTTACAGAAAAGAATATCAGATCTAGATTGTGCTGAAGTCTTAGTTTCTTGACTACTGAGGTTTTGTCTACCTGGCTTTTCTCTGGCTTCTGACATTTTAGCAAGCATGGAGTGCATACTGTACTGTACATGATATGCAAGTCGAATCTTGATTTCAAGTCATATTGACTAGAAACTCTTTTTGTTTTCATTTTTTTCCTTGCTTTACTATTTTTTTTTACTCTATTCATGCAAGAAGGTTTTTGTTTGTTTGGATCTATCTATTCCTTGTCCAACTGAAGTTTTGTTTGCCGAAATCAAAGGCAAAGTCCATTAGATATCCATGTAGGGCATTGCTCTGGAGAGCTGGCATTGTTTGCCTACTCTTTATGTACAGAAAGTACTGTCTCTTGGTGATGAGCCATGAGTCTGACTACTGGTACTCCGCCCCACTTACGTGCTCCAAATTGCATGATCGTGCCTGTGTCCAGGCATCAAAAATTTAAAAGGAAGCCGGGAAACCAGCTAGTAAGTGTGTGCATTTGGATCCCTTAGGCCAGGGGTGCCCAAACTTTTTGTGCCATGGGCCAGTCATGTGATTTGGCAGGCTGGTCATGTGGTTCCTCCCACTGGAAGTGGAAGTAAAACATGCCTTGCAATCTGTTTTGCTACAGGATGAGATATATTTTAAGTTGCCATTTTCTCTGCTTAACCCAGGGGTGGCCAAACTACGACCCATGGGCCAGATCCATCCGGCCCACACTGTCCTAATCGCTTTCGGAAGTGGAAGTAAAATGTGCCTGTACGGCAGTGTGGACCGCATGAGTTGGCGTTGGGGCCAGATCCGGCTCATGGGCCGTAGTTTGGGCACCCCTGCCTTAGGCTATTTAGGCCCTTACATGTACAACCACATTTTTACAGAGCCCAGAGTCCTTTTGCCAGCAGAAAATGGGTGGAAAGAGATGCTCAAGCTTTAAAGCCACCACCCTCCACCAAACCAAATTGTCTTCTCCAGTGGTACTGACCTGAGAGTTGTCTCCCACTTCTGGAGACCCAGAGACGTATAACAGTTCCCTAAAATTCCATATCCCCGAGACTCAGTAATCAGTCACAAGTTTATATATCTTTTTGCAGAAGAGAAAGAAATACACGTACAGTATCCGATTTTATTTCCTGGCAGCCTTAGTGAGACGTGTGTGTGTGTATGGGAAGCTTTAGCTTACTCTTGTTGGGGACTGTGGTGGCGCTGAACTTGACGACTGGATGTTCGGCAGATCAGCAGTTTGAGGCCCGAGTACTGCACGATGGAATGAGCTCCCATCTCTGTCCCAGCTCCTGACAGCCAAGCAGTTTGAAAGCAAGAAATTGCAAATAGATAAATAGACACCACTTTGGTGAGAAGGTCAACAGCATTCTGTGTTCTCCAATGTGTAGTCAGTAGACAGCGCTGGCTCTTTGGCTATAAACAGAGATGCGCACTGAACCCTAGAGTCGCATGACCATTATTATAAGGAAGTTTTTTTAAAAAAAGCAGATCATGTTTTACCTCCCCCCCCCCTCCCATAGCTCAAAGGTGCGATCTAGCCAAAGCAGTGGTTCCCAACATGGGGCCCACGCCCCACGGGAGGGACTTCAATTCCCAGAAGCCTCAGTCGGTACATTGGCTGATCAGTGCTTTGGGGAATTGACTTAGGCTTCTGGGAATTGAACTCCAAAAATCAAAGGTTGGGAAGCACAGAGCCAAAAGTTAAGCGTACTAGCATTGATTTAGATTTGCATTACGTTGCATTAATTTTAGTAGATTAAAGCATGAACTAAATTATCTTTCATTTTTTAAAAAAAGTTGTAAATTTGGTGGGGTCATAACCAACATTTTAACATCAAGATCAAGAGTTAGGTTTTTCCAGCCTTCCTCCTTTTGCTTCATGTATCTCTTCTCTCCGTCCAACTCTTCCTACGTTTCCTCCTTATAATAATAATAATAATAATAATAATAATAATAATAATAATAATAATAATAATAATAATAATAATAATAATAATAATAATAATAATAATAATAATAATAATAATAATAATTGTGTGCTGTCAAGCCAATTCTGACTTAGGGCGACCTTTTTCAGAGTTTCACAATTAGAGATGTGGTTTACGCCATTCTTTTCTCCTGGGGACATCCCGAGACTGTGCAGCTTAAGGCTACGACGGCCCGAGCAGCCTCTGGCTCAGCAATCAAATAACTAAACCACTGAGCTATCCAGCTAGCAGGTTTCAACTTTACTTGGGTCCCCCCCTCCCATATTCTGTGAGACCTTTTGTTTTCATTTTTAAAATCTGCAATTTTCCTGTTTTCTTCTTTTCTGTTCTCTTCTACTGTATCCTTGTTTTGTTTCTTCTCTTTCTTTGTATTGCTTCTTTTAGCTTTCTTCCCTTCGCAGTTCATTCTCATATGCGTTTTGTTATGCTTCCCCACCCCCACACGCATATCTTTCCTCTCCTTCCATATTTAATCTTTCTCTGTTTCTGCTTCTTTGCTTTCTATTTTCTTCCTCATGCTCTCTTTCTTTTTGTCGTCCATCCCGCCCCCCCCCCAGACCCACCCTGGCTTTCATCACAGTCTTTCACTAAATGAGTCAAAACAGACATTTGTCATGTTCCCTACAGGAAGTATGGGGGCTTTTGTTCAAAAAGCTGCTGGCTAAGCAGAGCCTCTGACTTTCTATTATTATTTAAACAGGCCCCACTGAGCTTTTTCTCTTGAATAAGCGGGGCGCATGTGTGCACCGACTGCCAGCTTTTGCAGGGTGGGAGGCAGGTTTGAAAACTTAATCTCTTGAAACAATAACTTCAGTCATACCCAACTTTTTGCTTGGTGGCAGAAGGTTGAAATAGTTGAAGACTCTTGAGAAGAGAAACAAAGCGTTGAAGGGTCATCTTGCAATCTTGCATGTATAATTTGTGTTTGTTTTCATTCTTCTGAAATCAGCACAGTTGGCAGCAACATAACTGACCTTAGCCTGTGTCGATCACACAAACGTGCTGAAGTAATTGTACTGAGGTTGTTTAAGGGCAAGTGTCTTCTATATTGTTAACATGTGTTGCGAGTGTTAAGAGTATGTTTCTCCAGATTTCTCTCCCTCCCCTGAAAATTAAATTTGCAGTTAAATGAATGCTGAAAGGATAACTCAGAGTTCTGTTGTTGTTATTTTTTGTTTTAGAAAAAGTATGAGCTTTGTTTGGATGGAAGTATCCAGAAAGCCTGGAAAAACCCTACTCTCTTTGCATAAACCAGGGGTTCTCAACCTCTTCTAGCCGTGGACCAGACCACGCCTCATCACACAGCTGAGCAGGCCGGACTGGTGGTTCCCTCCCCCCACCGCAAGCGCTGCCACAAAACGTGCCCGCAGCCATCGCAAATGCATTTCTGACAGCCACGGGTGCATTTACATCTGTCGTAAACACATTTACGACGGCTGCGGGCACGTTTGCGGCTGTCATAAACACATTTATGACAGCCGTAAATGCAGACATGGCTGCTTCCGCCACTTCCGGCAGCGGTGGCGGGGGAGCAAGGGCAGTGGGCCACATGAAATGGCACTGTGGGCCATTGGTTGTGAACCCCTGGTATAAACTGTTTAAAGGGAAGGGGGTGCATATTCCTCTTTAAAGAGAGCCTGGTAATAACAGTACTTGTGAGATGGGAGAGGGCTGTGGTAAAAAGCCAATTATTCTATGGCTCAATAGAACTTATGATGGGAATGAACAAATTGAAGTATTTTAATTGTCTACATTAAGGGTTTAAACTAATGACTTTTTTATGATGGCTAAGAACATTTTTTAATATACTAGTATAATAGATTTCTAAATCACATTGTAGAATTGCGTATATTACCATTAATTTGATTAATGTAATCAACCTTTTTAGTCTGCCACCCTGCTCCCCCCCCCTCTCTTTGGTACTGGATTGAACAGATATCTTGAGCTGTAGTTGTGCATGTACTTGTGTAGTTGTTCATTCGGGTTTAATTTTAAAATAAAATAAAAAACAAATAAGAGAACCTCCGCTCTTCCTTGTCACTCTTCAGCTTAGTGCATGAAAATGTTGCTACGCATTGTCAGGAAATAGAAACATTTCCCCTTCCTCACAATTGGATCTCAGTTTAATTGGAATTAGTGTGTTGATTTGAAAGGCCAAGGTTCAGGGGAACCATTCAGACTTCCTTGAAGATAAATACATATGGTGGCCAAAATAAATCATAATACTAGTGCTACAATGTGGGCTGGATTCCCCCCCCCCCCCCCAACCAAAGGGAAAAACACAGAGCTCAAAGAAAAAGAAAGTTTTGAGCTATTTTATGGGCCATGGGGCATAGGGAGCAGGACTCCTGATCCCTGACCTTATCGCTTTTTTAAGGAGAATGGGTGACAATACTTACAAAGGCTTGAATTGCTCCCTATTTACCTGTTACTGTTTTACCAGGATGGCATTGTGCTGTTTGAGAAAACCAGCACCAAAATGCCTCATTGCCAGTATTTTCTAAGCAGCCTTTACTCTAATCATCCTTCTTCCTCTCCTCAGGATATCTCCCACCACTTTTCTTTTGAAAGAATACCTTAACCCTTGAGGACTTGGATGATAGAGAGAGTGAGTGTGTGTTTATAGCAGGAGTTTTCAACCTTTTTAAGCCAGGGGCTGGGTCACGCTTAGGGGGGCTGGATGGCTATTTTGCCCTTCCTCCACTACATGACGCTTCTGGGTGTGGTGTTGGGGGCACATGAAATGGTGCCGTGGGCCACTAACAGCCCACGGGCCGCCGGTTGAGAATCCCTGGTTTATAGGGTGTAACAAGCCTTTCCTTACTGTATCAAGCATCTTTTGACAAAGAGCCTAGAGGGGTTTCCTTACCAGATGAAGAAGAATGTTCCCCCCCTTTTTTTTGGAGTTTGGTTTTTTAATTTTTAAAAAATCTTTCAACTTCACATTTCTCTAAAAGTGAGAGAAAAGTGTGATCTCCTTTCTTGGCTCTCTGTTGTTGTGAATCCCTGACTCCTGTCAGAATAATTTAGCATACAAGTTGTATACCAAGACTTCTAGGTGAACAAAAATAAGGCCATGAACATTAGGGTTGTATCGGGGGACACATCTGTCCTTCCCCTTTTGTTCCCTTGTTATTTCCCTTCAAGTTGCAGCTGACTTATAATGACCCTAATAGGGCTTTTAAGGTGAGTGAGATATTTTTAGGAGTGGCTTGACCAATCTCTCTCTCTGTCTGTGCCCTTCCATATCTGAGCAGAAATTTGAACCCTAATATGAGCCGTTGCCTGGTGGTGCAGTGGTTAAACTGCTGTACTGCAGCGAAAACGTTGCCAGTCTGATCCTGACATGGATCAAGGTTGACTCAGCCTTCCATCCTTCCGAGGTCAGTAAAATGAGTACCCAGTATGTTGGGGACAAAATGGGGCGTATGTAAGAGTAATTGCATTTTTTGAGTCCTCTTCCAAGGGTGGGGAACATTTTTCCTGTTCAAAGGCTGTGTTTGTTTAGCATTTAGTGTAATCCATTGATTTCCAACCTTTTTTTGGCCATGCCCCATCTAAGCATCTCTAAAATCCTGAACATCCTCCCCCCCCCCCGTGACATATAATTCTTATTATTCAAGAAGTGAACTCCTATTCACGTGGAGGAAGCCTAAAAGGCCATTAATTTGGTGTCTCCCCCCCCTTTAAAATCAAATTGCCTCCCTGTGGTGCTTGTGCCCCACATTGGGAACCACGGCTGTAATCAAATAAGGCTTCATTCAAGAAACTTCATGAAGGTATACTTAAAGTTGTACTTTATTTTGTTAAAAAAATCTAACTATTATGTACTCAAAGATTTCAAAAAATTAAAATTATTTGTTAATTTTAATATTACTAAAATAAAATAAAAATATAGAAGATGAACAAAAATGTGCTAATAAACATAAAAGGATTTGACCTCTAACATTTAGATTCAATCTAAAGATGGAACATAAGGACTGAGAACAGGGGTGGCCATCCTTTTTACATTGCAGGCCTGTCCATGCCCCCCAGACAGCTGAACAGGCTGGACCACACACCGGAAGCAGAAGCAGGCAAATTTATGTCTGTTGTTTACGCATGCATGGGTGCATTTTATGGCTGACTTAAACGCATCTGCTTCCGCTTCTGGGTGTGGCAGATGTGGCGACTGGCCACATGAAGTGGCCACCCGGTGGGCCATAGGTTCCCATGTGGCCTTAAAGCTGCAGGTTCCTCACCCCATCCTAGTCCGTTATTTTATCTATTACACCATATCGGGTATCCTTTTGTTCTCTTAGCTGTTGAGATAACTTGATGTTTTGTCAAACAAACATATTCAATATTTGCTCAAATGCTTTTTCATGAATTTTTATTTCTTGTTACCCAACAGTGTGCTCCAGCACATAAAACAGATGCTGGGGCAGAACCACGGTAAGCATGGCAGAGGTTTTGCTTCCTATATTTAATGTAGTGTTTTGGTCAGGGATGTGCAGCAGTTGTTTATCAAAGGTGTTATGCATATATCACAAGGCCATTTAAGAGGCCTTGCAGTGTGACTGACTGTACCATGTGGTTTGCACTTTGATGTTGCAAGCGCTTTATCTCGCATTTGCTTGCAGATCTAGAAGAGGATGGGTTCCTGCAAGCATATTTAGTATATGCTTGGGGTTCAAATGAGTATTATTAAAGATAAGGCATGTACGATTGATGTGTATCAAAAATGTATGTTTGCAAGTTGAATTATAATTGGCATAGGACAGTGATGGTGAACCTTTTAGAGACCGAGTGCCCAAACTGCAACTCAAAACCCACTTATTTATCACGAAGTGCCAACATGGCAACTTAACCTGAATACTGAGGTTTTAGTTTAGAAAAAAAAATTCATACTTTAACATCTTTTGTCATAAAAGAAAAACACAACAATAGAGCTTTCAATGATATAAACAACTTTTTATTGAAATGTACCATATACACTCGAGTATAAGTCAGGTTTTTTAGCCCCCAAAATGTGGTCCGAAAATGGGACTCAACTTATACTTGGGTCAATGTAAACACTCAAAAGCATACCCACACAAATGTCTAAATTAATTAATTTTACTGTATTTTTCATTATTTTAATTATTGAAACTCACTAGCAGCTGCTGCATTTTCGGGTCAATATTTTCCTAGTTTTAGAGGTCCGAATTAGGTACCTCGACTTATATTTGGGATGACTTATAGTCGAATATATACGGTAAATTCACCTTCGCCACAGACTCAACAGGCTGCCATCTGTGCCACACCCTCACGCCACATGTGAGCCGCCTGCCTTACTCCAGACAGGGGAGGGAGGAAGAGTTCCCGTTGGGTTGCTGGGCAGAGGGGTGGGTGATGTGAGCAATGTCCTCAGGCACGCAGCCCAGCCCCTCTTCTCTCTGGCATTCTAGTAACAAACTCTAGTGAAATCTGTGCTGGAGCAACGGGGTGCATGCCTGCAGAGAGGGCTCTAAGTGCTCCCTCTGGCATGTGTGCCATAGAATACCCATAGTCCCAAAGATTCTTCATTCATACTATAATTCTTGGCTTTGTTCAGAACTAGAGAATTGGAAATTTTCGTCTCTTCTAGGTCAGATTGACTAACGTGGGAATTGAGGGAAAGCACAATGTGAAAAATCATTGATCAGCATACATGGATTGGCTCCCTTTCTAAAGTCACCTTGAGCTATTTTGTGTTAAGTGTGACACTTGACATGTCCTGATTTCTACTTGTGCCATTTTGTGACATCTAAATTATAAGAAGTGAGGCAAAAAAAGATATTGCTGCAAGAAATGGACAGAGGTTTCCTTTCTGGCATTTGGAGCATTTTTAAACAGGTGTGTAGAAATCCAAGAGTAAAATAGGGTACAGTACATAGATAATGCAGTGTGCACACAGTAAAGGCATTGTTCTTATTCCACTCTAGAAGTTCTTTCCTTCTGCCAAACTGCTTTAGTTAGTAGGGTTCAGTCATGGCCCTGGAATGCAAAACTAATATGCATTTATGGGGATGCAGTAATAAGAGTGTTCTCTGAAGCCCAGATCTCTGATTCTCCTTGCAGATCTTTTGTGCAAAATCCATTACAATTCTAAGCAAGGTAACAAAAATCTGCACTATTAATGTTTGAATTAAAAGATAAGACTGACAAAAGCATATAATTTTAATATTGTACCCTGTATAATTTATTTTTGCTGCTAATGGGTATAAACAAAAAGTATATAGGACATTCACCCCATTATTTTAAATTCCACTATATTTTTAGGCTTATTATATCAAATTTAAAGGTCTGTTCCATTCTTCTGGGCATTTTGGTGGTTCTAGAGGTGACTAATTTTTAGGAGGCAAATTATGAGAAACCTGGGAAACATAGTCAAAAGTAAAGACATCATCTTGCAAACAAAAATTTGCATAGTTAAGGCAATGGTATTTCCGGTGGTAATGTATGGTTGTGAGAACTGGACCATAAGGAAAGCTGAGCGTAGAAGAATAGATGCCTTTGAAATGTGGTGTTGGCGGAGGGTTTTGAGTCCCCTGGACAGTGAGGAGAACAAATAGGTCGATCTTAGAAGAAATCAACCCTGACTGCTCCTTAGAAGGTCAAATAGTAAAGATGAAGCTAAATTACTTTGGACATCAAATGAGAAGAGAGGATTCACTTGAGAAAGCCTTGTTGCTGGGAAAAGGGGGGGGGCAAAAGAAGAAGGGGGCGGCCAAAAATGAGATAGATAGATGGTATTGTAGATGTAATGGGCACAGAGCTGGGTGGGTTGAGAAGGATGGTGAAGGACAAAGATGCCTGGCGGGCAGTGGTCCATAGGGTCGCAAAGGGTTGGAATCGACTGTGCAACTGAACAACAACAGAGCAGTGTTTCCCAACCTTTGGTTTTTGGACTTTTGTTCCCAGAAGCCTAAGTCAATTCCCCAAAGCACTGATCAGCCAATGTACTGACTTAGGCTTCTGGGAATTGAAGTCCCCATGTTGGGCATGGGAAACACTGTTCTAGAGCATGTCAGGAGGTTCTGCTATTTTGGTGCACCCTTTTTTTAATGAGTTCCCAGTGTATATGGATGCAGGGAACATGCAGCCCTGCAGCTGTAAAGTCTGCTTCCAGTGAAAACATCAAGTGCCATGAATAAGCTTATGAGCCGCTTCAGGATTTTGGAAATTGAACAGCTCACCTGATTGTCTGTAAATGGTTATGGGAAGTAAAATTGTGTTGTTGTTTTTTTACAAATCATTGCAGATGGAATACATCACTTCGTTTAAAATTTAAAAATATTTTTCTTCGCCTGTGTATTGTTGATCAAAAAAAAGCAGCTGCAAGCATGTTCCTGATGAGCAGTATACAGGGGAAAAAAAAGTAAATTTAGATGAAGTGATGCATTGCATCAGTGCTGACCAAGCATATGTAAAATAATTATTTCACTTCCCCTGACCATTCCAGAAGATCAGAAGTGTTCATTTAAGAATCAAAGGGTCACTTCCCATTTGGATAGGAGGAACATGCCAAACAACACATCAGTCCATCCCCCTGAACATATCCGATGCTTTTCTGGCCAGTCCAGCTCACACCTAAGTGGCCAGTCCAGATAGGCTCTTCGTTATAGAACAAATGTTTTGCTGGCAGAATTTCCCAGGTTCATTGCCAGGGATCTTCAGTGAGGGCTTCACAAGAACCTGGTTTGAAACCGGTTTCTGTGAATGCAGCTAGTACTGAACTAGGTGGTCCAGTGGTATGAAGGGAAGATTGAAGAGAGGAAAAAGAAAAGGGAGAGAGAGAAAAGTAAAATATTTTGACACTTCAGAGACTGACAGTGTGTGCTTTTGTGGATCAAAATCCACTTCTTTACACATTGAGAGTACAAATACCTGTATATTGTTGGCTAAATAGTTCAGCGAAAGTTAGGCACTCACACTGTGGAGCCAGAGTTTGGGAGATTGAATATCCACTGTATCTCCTAGGATTGTGATGGTGAACCTTGGCACTCCAGGTGTTCTTGAACTTCAGTTCCCAGAAATCCTGATCAGCAGAAGTGCTGACTTGGGCTTCTGGTAATTGAAGTCCAAGAACACCTGGAGTGCCAAGATTGGCTTTCACTGTCCTAGGAGAAGACCTAGCCTGTGTAGCTTTGGATAAGCTGCAAAGTCCCAAAACACCCACTTGCAGAAGGAGTGGTAAACCACTTCTGAGTACTCTGCAAAACCCTGGAAAAGGTCACCATAAATTAGTACTGACTTCATAACCTGTAATTATTATTAATATATTTATACACATAACCCAATGGCTAGCTGAGGGAACTCAGAACGGATATATGACACAGAAAAAGGTTTCCAGCAGTATGAAAATGTTGTCAGGCAACATTCCTTTGTTTAAGAATGGATATACTGTATTAACAGATGTACACAATATCTTCACCTGGTCATTGAGGATAAATATAGAGGACATGTATTTGCATTTTCTGTGTCAAAAGCAGTGGATTTTGATCACAAAAGCGCATGTTGAACTACATTGGTTAGTTAGAGTGTCACAATGTTTTGCTTTTTATCTCTTTTTTTCTTTCGTTTTCCTTCTTCTGTTTTCTCAACATGCTGAGACAGACTAACGCAGCTACTTATTTGGAAGTGGCCAATGTTGTGACCTAATATAAGGCAGCTTTCAATGGTCCTATAATAAACCACTGTCCCTAATTTTACATTTTGAAATGTTGAGGCTGCGTGCCTGCCTGCCTTCGTTCTTTCCTTCCAAGCATGAATGTTCTAAAATTGTAGCTATGGTCATTTTTTCGTATTCCTCCTAGTCTCCAGCAGTTTAATTATGGAGCAGAGAGTGTCTTTGTATGGCACCTTCTAAAATACAGGATTGCCACTTCACATGTTGTAACCAGTGAGGTTAATTTTGCAGTTCATGGTAACACTGGGATAGTTTCATTTTTTGTTGTTGTAGAAAATCACTTATTTTGCTTAAACCAGGAGTTCTCAACCTTTTCAAGCCAGGGCCAGATCCATACATGTCAACCCACGGCTCCGGAAAAACGGGACCTGCGCAGATCACTTGTGCGCAGGTCACTTTCCACGCATTCGTGGAAGGGTTTTACCCCTTCCACGCACGCGTGGAAAGCGTTTCCCCCCGCTGCCAAATTACGGAGTTTTGGCAATGCGGGGCGGGTTATGACGTCAAATTACGGGGTAATCCCGGCCAAATCGGGATGGTTGACAGGTATGGCCAGATCACACACCCTCAGACTGTTTGTGGACCGGACTGGTGTCCCCCCCACACACACACCCTAAAAACCCCTCCACATACACACACCCGGCTCTCCTCCTTACTGGTCTGGAAGAGCTGCTTGGCATGGCCGAAGGAAACCCTTCACGGCTGCCAGGAAGACTCTGTGGCTGCTTCCAGCGGTGGAGGAAGCAGCAGCTTGGAGGAAGGGTGCGGGCCAGATGATTTGGTGCCGTGGGCCATAGTTTGAGAGTACCTGCTTTAAACCATATGACATGTGACTAACTTAATTATTTCTTGGTGGCCTAAATAACTGTCCATGCTTTCCTCACTTGAACTATTAAGATATAAATTGTTGTTGAATGGACTTTGAATTATGACTATTCTGTAGGGGATATGAAATGATCCATTATGAGATGAAACAATTCCATCAGGCATAAGAGGTCTTTAAAAGCAGGAAGTGGTTGTACAGTAGTTTATTCTCTGCATCATAAGTCAATGTAATACATGCTGCTTCAGAATAAATGAATATATCACAGCGAAGAAGGTTTCCGGCAATATGAAATACAGTAGCTGTCATGCAATGTTCCTTTGTATAAGAACAAGTGTGAACAAGTTGTACAGGTGCATACAACTATCCATACATTAGTTGGAATGTATAGGTTTATGTATTTTATTCAATAGAGTTTTGTTCTGTGGAAGACAAACAATATGCTGGAATCTGCCCTTGGTTTGTAAGTAACAATTGTGGCCATGTAACTCCACAGCTGGAGTGGCTGGAAACTTTCTTTTTAAGAAGAACTGTGATTTCCAAAATTGTGTAAGAGCCGCTTAACTTCAATACTGGATACCATGTTTTCTAACTTGCCCTCTGTCATCCAGATTTTGCAATTTTGTCATATCCAGTGTAACCTTTTCCCCTTGCAAACACAAATTTGTCATGAGTCTTCTATATTGTTTTCAAATATCATGCACTCCAAAAACTGAAGTTGCTATCTTACTTTAAAAATGAGATGATGTAGCGTAGCAGCTAAGAGCACAACCAGTAAACTGGAAATCCCCAATTATAATTTCTGATCAGCTGCGAATCATCATCATCATCATTATTTTTTCCTCCTCCTCCTTAAGCTTGGTAAGGAGTCCTGTATTGAGTGGAAAACTTGCACCCTACCTTTCAAATACTATTTGGCTTTTTATTTTGAAGTATGAGCCACAAAGTCTTGGATCTGCTTTTAATGTCGAAAATACACATAGGATCAAAATGGTTGCAGCACCTTCCACTTCCTCCCACCCTCGGCTTGTTGGTAGGTACTGTACATGGAGCCAGGTGGTATTCAGATCCACATCCATATTGGCATGGGCACATGAATGTGTGTACACTTGCTTGCATTGCTTCGCTACATTTTATACTTTTGTATAAGCATCCTTCTCTTCTTTCCTCCTTGCACAGTTTGTCAGCCTCTGTTTATTTCCAGATTTCCCTGGTTGCTGGCCATCACTGGGTCTTGGTGGTCTTTGGTGGCAGTAGTGGCGGAGGCATGCCAGTGGCAGCTCTTGGCGGAGGAGGAGGGGAAGGAGGGGAGCGCCCTGTGATGTCACTGGCAAGGAGAAGGCCTGTGAGTGGGTCATTTGGAGGTGAAGCATTTTTTTTTTTTGCAAGGAGAGTTCAGGCGGAGTTCAGCTGCATAACATTACGCAAATGAGGGGCGGCTGGAGGAGCAGCAGAAAACTCCCTTTCCGAGAGGGGTGATGGAGGCAAAAGGGGCCGCCTGGGCCAGTGGCTTGCAACCACAACAAAAAAGAAGAGGCCCTCCTGATTTTTCCTCCTTGCGACGCTCCAGGGATGGGAGAAAGCACACACAATGATGGTGATATAATGTCCGCAGCTTTGTAGCTGGAGACAGCTGTTGGAGAGGCATTTTTTTAAATGGCTGTCATTTCCAAACCCTCCTTCCATTTCTCCTCCCCTTTCCTTTATTTCATTCATTCATTTTTCCCCTCTCTCTCTTTCTCCCCTCCTCCCCCAGCCTGTGCTTTACTGCAGTTGGTTGGGGTTGCGCAAGACACAGCATGCAGCAGGTAAGGAAAGGGTTAAGCCAGTTGCGAGCCGACTTTTTGGTGTCAGGAAAGATGTTGTGCTGCCTTTAATCTATCAGTCCTGTATCTTTCTCTCTCTCTTTTTTCACACACACACACACACACACACACACACACACACACACACACACACACACACACACACACACACACACATTCTATCTCACATGCACACACACAAACATTCTATCTTACACACACACGCATGCACACAAACACTCACACTCACACGTGTACACACACACAAACACAGGCTCTCTCGCAGGGAGTGGAGGACTAACACAGCTGGAGAACAAATCTTCTTGCTCCAAGGAGACTGAGAGGTTCCAGGGCCCCGGCATCTTTTCAAGCGCAGAAAGCCTGACAGACAACACATTTGTGCATTTTTAGTTCTCCTCCAATACGAGACATGATTTATATATATATACTGTATGTATATAAACATATATAAAACCCATGAGCACAATTTCGGTGGATTGAGTTCAGTCATCTGCCAGACAGGGGAGGAAAAAAAAATCTCAAATTCTAGCAGGAAGTCTCTACTTATGTGTGTGTGTGTGTGTGTGTGTGTGTGTGTGTGAAACTCCCACCCACCCCTTTTTCCTGGAAGGAGTTGCTGCAAAAGAATACTCTTCCCTCCCCTCCCTTTTTCCTCTCTCTTTTGGGAGAAGGAGAGAGAATTATGGAACTGAACAGGAGGCGGAAATGTGAACAAAATGCTGTCTAACACCAGAGAGCCTACTTCGACAAAGAATCCTGATTTTGGGAAGGCTGAATGGTTTGGATTTTATTGGTGTTTTTTTTCCCTCAAAGCAAAATATATATATTTTTCTTTTTTGGGATTTATAAATGTATTTTTGGTCTTGAAACGGGAGAAGCGTCTCAGGCTGGATTGGCTGGTCTTCCTCCCAAGGGACACATCTGGAATGGAAGACTGAAGACTTCAATATTATCTTTTGGATGTTTTTCACTTTAAGCAAAAAACCCCGGGTGGAAAACCCAGGGGCCTGTTTGGCGGATTCCCTAGCCACTTTTTTTATTAAAAATTCCTCAATGCCTCCTCACTAGGGATCAGGAGAGAGGGAAGTCAGAAAACAACCAGACAAACCTCCCTTCATCTGTTTTGGATTCGTCATTAATGTAGGATTTTGTTTTTGGGTTTTTCACAAACCAAACTTTTGCTCTGCTTCCCTTCCTTCCTCCTCCCCAACCCAAACTACCAGTCCTGTTTACCCTCTTGTGCCGCCTGGAGAAGATGTACGAAAGTGTGGATGTAGCTGGTTTAAACAGCAGTCCTAACCCCTTCTTCATGATGGAATTTTACAACCAGAACCGTGCGTGTTTGATCCAGGACAAAGGACCCGGGAACCCTAACCCTTACAACACCCCTGTCCGTAACCATCACTGGAACAGTTCCAACCACTGTACGTATAACGTGAGCCCCTCTTGGGCTTGACACTCGGTTGCCCTTCTCTGCCTTTTCCTCCCCTTTGCCAGCTTTGTTGAGAAAGATCATAAAACTGCACAGTGGTTCTGTGGGGGTGGAGACTGGTAAAATGGGAAACCTGTCATGTTTTGAATGCTAAAGCTTTGGCCAATTTATGTATTAAAAACCCCACACTGGGGGGGTTGAGGTTGGATAAAGAGCTGGCCTTATGTGCTTTACTAGTACAGTGACTGTGTTGCACATTGCATGCTGAACCATTTTTATTTTATTTTTAAAGAGGAAACCACGTCGCTCTAAGACACAGGATATCCCCTTTATATTGACTCTGAATGTTTCTAAAATTTCACCAGTGGTTTTCCTATTCCATCGGATAGTGTTGATAAATCCACCTCGTTTTGTTTATTGTGTTCTCATTCTGTGGAAAGGAAAGAAAGTAGCCGTGACTCTTAGAAAAAATTGTCAAAATCCTGTGTCAGGAAAGAGTATTTCTTTTCTTTTCTGAATGTGGAGACTATTTAACAGTGCTGGAGTGGTGACCCCCAGAAATGCAATTTGTGTGACCCTTCCATATTCTGGTTTAAAATCTTCTGTTCCTTCACATGAAATTGAAAACACATTTTTTTTTGTTCCGAACAAAGCAAACTTTGAATAGGTCTCTGTTCCAGATAAGTATTTGATTCTCCTGCTTTTTATACACAGTCCTATGGCTTATTTAATTTAATCTGTCTGTTGTTAAGCCACTGCTTCTAGGTAACAGTAGGAAGTTTCGGGGGGGGGGAATGTTTTTGTTTTTATAAATTTGTTTTCATAAATTTCCATCACCCCTGAAGAAGAAAAACTAGGAGAGTCTTGCTGTGCCAAGTAAAAGCCTCTTTCCTTCCATTTAGGTGTTCATTTCCCAGCTCCTGATAAGGTCTCTGACACAATCCAATTAACTAAATAGTAACCAAGCCTTTAATCTTTCTATATATACATATGCTAACAGCCTCTCCATGGATGAGTGGGTGAGTGTGCATGCACGAGGATAGTGGTGCAAAGGAAATAGGATGGGTGTGGATCTTTTTAGGGCATTTAGCAGAATATATAGTGTTTTCAAGTGTTGCACTTCCCTGCCACCAGGAAAAAATATGGCTAATTAAAACCACACATCTCTCTATCTGAAAATTTCCAATTCTCTTAGTCTTTCTCTCTCACTCCAAGTCTCTTCCTTGTCCAAGTAAACCTTATTGTGCTTCTTAAACTCTTCCTTAATTGCTATCCCAGGTCCTTCCTGTAGCATGTAGGTTGAGAATCTGTGATTTGGATTTGGGTTATATATCTTCCCTCCCCCCACCTCCATTTATTGCTTCCAACAGTTCTTTCCCACAGAGGGATGTAGACCAGAAGTTTTGGTTTTCAAACTACTGTAATTTCTTTTAGGACTGCAGTGGCTTAAATGGTTGAGACACTGACCGGGAGGCGGGAGGTTCAGCAGTTCAAAACCCAAGTACTGCATGACGGAGTGAGCTCCCGTCGTCTGTCCCAGCTCCTGCCAACCTAGCAGTTTGAAAGCAAGAAATTGCAAGTAGATAAATAGATACCACCTCGGTGGGAAGGTAAACAGCGTTCCGTGCACTTCGGTGTCTAGGTATGCCTACTACATATCCACGGAAACATCTACAAACGCAGACAGCACTGGCTCTTCGGCTATAAACAGATGAGCACTGAACCCTAGAGTCGGATACAACTGGCTTTTGAGCAAGGGTGACTAAAATGCCACTCTTAGCTGAAACCGAGTGCTAGGGCTGGAATCTGCAGAGAAAATTTCACTTGCATGCTACTTGTCTATTAGTTCCCAAATTTCAAAAATTATAGCCTGGACATGGACAGTAAAACTTCCCAAATATGACTTCTGCTGTTTTCACATAGTTTAGTTTAACACACCCTAACTGCACATGTAACTCTTGTTCTGTTCTCATTTGGACAGGGCATAAATCAACAAAGGGGCTAGATGAAGCTTGAATTTCTCTTCAGAAAGAAACCTCCTACATGTAAACTCTGTTTAACTTGGACATTAACATAGTAGAGCCCACCTCTTTTTTCTGAGGTGTCTTCACTTTGGAAAGTTGGGTAGAGAAGAACGCTGGGAAATTTCCTTAAGACTTTTAGAAATCATAGAATCCCTAAGTTGGAAGGGTCCTTTTAGGCTTTTTCAAAACATGACAGCTTTCCCATTTTACCAGTCTCGATTCCAATTCATCCGGCCCGTGAAGCCCTTGTCGTTCCTGGCACCGACGAGGGCGGTGTGGGCCGGATGAATAGCAGTAAACCCATTCGTACTTTGGGCACCCCTTTTTTAGGCCATTGAGTCCAACCTCTTGCTCAATGCAGGAATCGAAATCAAAAGAGATCTGACAGATGGTTGTCCAAAAGAAATATTTTAGAATATGTCTTCCTTGGAACCAGGAAATGTAACAGATGATGGTGTTATGGGTTACGAGTTACTGAAGGGCATTACTGTATTTTTGTTCTCAGAATTAACAGAATTGCATGGGAAATATTTTGTGGTTCTGTGCTAGTTCAGATTGAAGGGGAGAGGTTGCATTTTTAATGCTTCTCTAATGGGGAACAGGATGTTTTTGTGCATGAATATCAATCAGGGAAAACTTCTAGAGTAGCCTTCTGACATTAAATGTGGGAAGCACTGAAGTCTACAGTCCTCTTTTCCTGATTCTACTGACTATTTTAATCACTTTCCTGGAATCCATACAACCACCTTAAAAGAAAGATTAGCATTATTATGTCATATTACAGGTCAGTGATGGCGAACCTTGGTACTCCAGATGTTCTTGGACTTCAATTCCCAGGAGCCCAAGCACCCTGCGAATCCACACAAATGGGTTTACTGCGATTCATCTGGCCCGCGCTGCCCTCGTCGCTCCTGGAAGCGGAAGTAAAACGTGACAGTACGGGCACATTTTACTTCCACTTCCGGGAGCGATGAGGGCAGCGCGGGCCGGATGAATCGCAGTAAACCCATTCGTGTGGATTCATAGGGTGCTTGGGCTTCTGGGAATTGAAGTCCAAAAACATCTGGAGTGCCAAGGTTCACCATCGTGGTTATAGGTACAGGGTTGAAGGTAAGAGGCAGCAGCTTACCTAAGGCTACCCAATGGAATTCATAGTTCTGGGGGGGGGATGGGACGGGACATGAACTTTGGCATTACTGCCCATATATAGAGAATGTCCTCCTGAATAACTACTTCATTAATGCCTATAGAGTACTTAGATGTTTGTTCATGTGAATAAAATCAGGACAAAACAAAAAACTGTTTTGGCCAGCGTATCTCGTTGGTGCCAGTGAAAATGAGACATAAATTGGGTGAGGAAAAAGATGCAGAAAGAAAGTAGAAGTTGCTAGTTTTGTGTGAAATGCTTCCATGCAAAAGAAGGTTGGGGCTTTTGGGGTGGGGGGTGGGGATAGTGATAGCACATGAAATACTTTAATGGAGCAATATTCCAATAAAATGCATGTCACTTTTAGTTTGCAAATTACTTGCCTGGTGTTTATGCAACTGTAAGTGATTAGGAAGTTTGTCTTTTGTGTGAGAGCCCTGGGTTCTTATTCCATTGCCACTTTAAGATGGAGAATGACAAGGACCAGCATAGATGTCTTGCCTTCTGGCACTGGATGGCAGACGGTGGAATTCAATTTCTCCTCAACACTCAATGGCTCATCGCGGGTTTAAATCACTGTCTCTTTACCTCACCAGGTTAGCAGATTTTTCTTCCTCAGCTTAGGTGCTTATGCAATTAGCAGAGTTTGTATTGAATCATTGAGACAGGAATGTGATTGTGTTGGAAAACATGTTAGATAATACAGGCTCATAACAAGGTTGATAGGAGGATAAAAGAGAATAATCCCCTGTGAGCCACCCCAAAGTCCTTGGTAGAAGGACAGCTAAAAACATAGACTATGTTTGCTATAGTCACCATCGTTGTGGAGAAAGTCTGTTTCCAGGGCTGGCCCTGCCATTTGACAGAGTGATGCAGTTGCCCCAGGAGCCAAAAATAATGGACGGTGGAGGAGGCAGCTGCCATTCTGTACCCTTCAAGTTGTTCCCATCTGCCGGAGAACATAGTTCTGCACAGCCTGTCCTGAACTTCTAAGTTAGCCTGTTACCCTCAGGTGAGGTGGAAGTTGATGTCCTATCACTATTACAGTACTACTGAAATAAAGTTCAAATCTGATCAACTTTGGAGACTTTGGAAACCATCAGTCATTAGTTTCAGGCAGCAAAATGTTGTAGACCACCCCTCTCTTTTTCTTACCATATCCAAAACTGACTTGGGTGAAAGTAAGCATCAGTGGCCCAAAGCAACTGAAGCATAGTTTCACAGTGAAACGTTGGTAGAAAAGGGGTTTAAAGTTCCTGGGGTGGCCAACTGTGGTGCCCCAGGTGTTCTTGGACTTCAATTCCCAGAAGCCCCAATCAGCATGTGTGCTTATTTGGGCTTCTGGTAACTGAAGTCCAAGAACTCCTGGGACACCAAGGATGGCCAGCCCTAAACCTTGGTTCTGTATGATGCTTGTAATAATCAGATTGCATGTCTTTCTTATACCATTCCAGTCTCCAAAATTAAAATATTTGGTGGTTGAATCCAACCGACCTCTCTTGTTCATTCCTCAATGAAAAGCTCATCTCATGATGAGATCTGTTGCATTACAATTTTTCTCTTCCGCGTCTAGGCCAGATGTGAAACTCCAAAATGAAGGCATCTTTTGGTGAATTCATTCTGCAATTCCTTTTGGCTGCCCTAGTGCGAGAAAGATTAGCCAGCAACAAGGTTGCCATTACCAGGTGCACCCGCTTGTGGTTCAGAAATACCACAATCTTGGAGGAGGCTCTTTCTGTGTACCCAGTGGTGGGCTCCAAAAAATTTACTACCACACTCTGGGCGGGTTATGGTTGGCGTGGCCAAGGGGAAAGCCCTGCGTTGCACCCAAATTAGGACTACTTTATTTCAAAACTTGGATGGACAGGCCCAGCCAGAATTTCTGCTACCGGTTCTGGCGAACTGGTTAGCACCTGCTGATGCCCACCATTGTGTGTACCCCTGCATTACAGTAATGCAGCAAGATCTTCTGTCTTTAAGGGCTTTTTCCTTATTTTAAAAGGTGCATCTGAATGGTATTGTCCAGGGAAGGAAGGAGGCTCTCGTGTTTCTATTCTTTAGAACATATTGAACTTCCTTGTTTTTTGCCAGCATTTTCAAAACTTGGACCTTCGGAGAGCCAATTGGAAGAAATGTGCTTAAGTATACACAGAGAGGGATAACAAAAGACAGAAGCATAAACAACAAGAACACACACATGCACACATACACAATGAATGTACAAACAGAGAACAGATGGCTCTGTAAGAACCGAAGGCTAAAAAAAAAGCCACACCCTCGTAAACAGCTTGTAGTGCAGCTCAGTGGAGGCACACAACTGCAAAAAATAGTGGGATCCAATGTGTTCCAACACAATAACATTTCTGCCTCAAATGTAATCATGTATGGTGTGCCCACACGAGTAAGAAAACCATGCATTGCTTCATAATTCTGTTCCCACTCCAAGCAGAGGAAAGAGGTACAGAGAAAATAAAAATACATAAATCTATCTTTTGTGGTGGAGAGGCAGGAAAGAGGAATTTAAGGCACAATATCCGGCTGCTGTTTGCCATAAGAGGCTGACATTCTTGACTAGCTCTTCTCTTGTTTATCCCCCCTTCTTCCTCTCCCAAATGCAGGCGGGATGCAATTGCTGTTGTTCTCTAAAGGGAGTGAACCCAGCCCTTTATTCAACCTGATCTAGCTACTCCAAACAAACCTTTACATCTAAAAGCTTCTCTGAAGACTCCCTTGCCCTTTAATCTGCCAGCGGACTCCTTAGATCTTTAGACACTGCTTTATAAATCTTCAGTCTTTTACTGCTACCTTGGGAGCCTCCCTCTTTTGCCTGTTAATGCAAGACATCACCTCCATCTGCTCATGAATGGGATGGAGATTTTCACCACACGTCCACCCCCTCTTCTTGAGTATTCAGATTTGTTTTGGGGGTGGTTGCTTTTCTCCTTACAATTGGTACTTCCCCCTCTTGTCTATAGGACAAGGGGTTGCATGTGCTGACATAATGCTCTGTGGAATCATCCCCAATTCACAAGTCAAAAAAGCATGCCAGGATGATTTATGCATTTTTCTTAAATAAAAACAAACAAACAAAAAAAAGTTGTGGCACCTTAAAGACTAACTTCTGAAGGTAATATGAAAATACATTGGGACCTCAGTTAACAAACGGCTCGGTTAACATAAAAATTGTATTACAAAAGGAAATCCATAGAAAATGGTGGCCCTGTTTACAGAATTTTTTTCAGAACGGATTAATTAGTTTTCAATGCACTCCTATGGGAAACCACGTTTGGGTTAATGTATTTTGGTTTTCAATGCATTATGGGAAAATGCATTCAATGCATTCCTATGGGAAATTTGGTTAAAATAATTTTCACTGTAAGAAACGTCCCGGAGAACGCATTAATTATACTAACCGAGGTACCACTGTACCCTGGCTTTCTGTTTGGGGAATTGGAAAAGGATGCAGTCTGCTCTCACCTACCATACCTGTCAACCTTCCCAGATTGGCCAAGATTTCCCGGTTTTCGGCGCCAATTTGCGCCATTTCCCACCCCGCACTGCCGAAACCCTGGAATTTGGCAGCGGGGGAAAGGAGGCACTGCTCAGCCCTTCTGCGCAGGTCGCCTTCTACGCATGCGTAGAAGGGTTTTATGCTTGCGTAGAACCCTTCTACTCTTGCGTAGAACACTTCTACACATGAGTAGAAGGCTACGCATGTGTAGAAGGGGGCGACGCAAGCGTAAAATCCTTCTACGCATGCATAGGAGGCGACCTGCGCAGATCCGTCCTGCACAGGTCCTAGATTGGCTGGAGCCACGGTTGACAGGTATGCCACCTACCCACCCCCAAAATCTAAGATACGGAGCCTGGTTGAAACTTCATGCCATGAATTTCTGTGACTCTTCTCCGTAGTTTTCCTATCCTGACTGAAGAAGTGATCTTGAGTCACGACAGCTTGCAGTGTTTGATTTCTTAAGTGATCCTAAAAAAGGCATCGCCTTTCTCCTGCATTTATTTTATTTCCTGTATTTTAATGTTAGCTTTCGTGGAAGCGGACTTGATCCACGAAAGCTGACGTTTAAATACAGATGGACATTGTAGCACTTTAAAGACTAACGGCTGTGTTTTAATGTTAGCATTTGTGAATCAAGTCCATTTTATCAGATCTGATGAAGTGGACTTTATCCGTGAAAGCTAACATTAAAACACAGCTGTTAGTCTTTAAAATATTAAAATACTGTACAGGAGTTAGTCTTTAAGGTGCTACAACTTTTTTTTGGGGGGGGGGTCTTTTTTGTTTTGTTTACTCTCTGATATGCTTGCACAGATTAACAGGGCTATGGCTTCGAAATGTGTTTGGTTAAAAACACTATAGGGAAGGGAATCCAGTGGAATCCCATCCCTTGCATCTTCCTCTTGGGAATGTGCCTGCCTGCTTTCGTTGGTAAATTTCGTTCCTGCCTTGCAGAAGGGAGGGGAGTGAAACAGGAGGGAGGGGAGGACTGGCAGTATTGGGAGAACTGCAGAACCGGAAGTCAGGGATGTCTGCAAAAAGGTTATTTATAGCCGAGGCTGGCTTTCCTGGAGTTTCTGTGTGGCGCAGAAGGGAAATCTCTAGCAGTTCCGTATGGCTCGCAAGGGAAATCCTTCTGGCGTAGATCTAAATGGAAGAGCAAAGATTGAATTCACCAAAAAGAGATGGTGGGGTTTTGCAAAGAGCGTTACAAACCTGGTTTCTAAACCAGCCATGGCATTTTTGGGTTGATTATTTTTCGGATAATCAAACACTTTGTTTTTAATGGCATGTCTAGCATTTGCTAGAAATCCTGCCAGTGTTTAAAGAGCCGACACAATTTATTTAATACATACCTGTGACAAAGATATTGGCATTTGGCAAGCCCACTCACCTGCCCCAGCATTTGATTTTGAGTAGCAGAGACATTCCTTTATTGTTCTCTTTGTGTCCTCCCTACTCCTTCACATGGGCACATAGCTCAGCAAGACATCCTTCAGTGCTGCTGAATGCTGCAATTCTTCTTCTACCGTGTCTAGGCCAGATATGAAACTGCTAAAATGAAGGCACCTTTTGGTGAGTTCATTCTGGATCCTTTCACTTGACCTAGTGCGAGAAAAATTAGCCAGCAACATAAGGTAGTTGTTACCAGGGTACATCGAATTGTGGTTCAAAAATACCACAATCTTTCAGGAGGCTCTTTCTGTGTACCACAATACTGCAATGAAATGTGCTTTAAGTGGATTTTGCATAATTTATTCAATTCACGAAGGTGCCAACATATCACAGTGTGTAGCGTTTATAGGCATGAAGGTCAAGTACTCTAATACCAAAAGTTAAGTGGTCAGGGGTCTTAGGAGACATAGACGATCAAATCGCAGAGTCCTGCTCTAAGAAATCTTTTCCTAACCCCATATTTTGCGATCTCATTGCATAGTTTTAAACCTCAAAGAAAAGAACTGATTCTGCAAGGAAAGTACAGTGGTACCTCGTCTTTAAAGAGCATAATGTGTTCCCCGGGATTGCTCTTCAAGCAAAACACCATTGTAGGTGACCAATTGTGACTTTTGGTGGTGGTGGGGGATTGCGAACCCCGATTTAGTTGTTAAGCAAGTTTTTGGTCAAGTGGCTAAGACGCTGACTGGGAGGCGGAAGGTCAGCAGTTCGATTCGCGAATACTGCAGGACGATATGAGCTCCCATCTCTGTCCCAGCTCCTGCCAACCTAGCAGTTCGAAAGCAAGAAATTGCAAGTAGATAAATAGGGATCACTTTGGTGGGAAGGTAACAGCGTTCCATGTGCTCCAGTGTCTAATCATGCCTGCCACATGACCACGGAAATGTCTGCAGAAGCAGACAACGCGGGCTCTTCGGCTTTGAAACAGAGATGAGCACTGAACCCTAGAGTCGGATATGACTGGCTTTTGAGCAAGGAAAACCTTTACCTCTGGTTGTTAAGCGAGGTGACCATTCAGAGAAAATTCTGCTCTTTAAGCGAGTTAGTCTCTAAGCAAAGACATAAATTAATTTTACTGTAGATTAAATCTTAAACCTGAACCTGGATTCCACAATCTCTACAATGTTTTTGTGGTCCAACAAATTACTTACAGCCTGTTCTGAGAACACGGGTTTAAATCCCTTCCCAGACAAAGGCTAGCCAGCCTTCACTAGTCACCTCCTCTGATCTCACTAGTTGCAGTTCAAGACCCCGGTACTGCATGACGGATTGAGTGCCTATCTCTGTCCCAGCTCTTGGGGATATGAAAGGTGCCTCATTTGGGTGTTCCCTGAGTTGAGTTTTTCCTGCAAAAACCCTTTCAACCAAGAATAATTTCTGACACAAAATTATTACCTGGTCAACAATTTTCCCCACGGTCTGCTCATTTTTAAAGGGGAAAACTGAAGTTAGTGTTCATGTCTGGCAAGGAGTTGATTTCCAGGTAGCACTCATTGAGTACATGGTGTGAATTTGAGGAGGAGCCCCAAGTAGAAATCATAAGTTACCCACAAATAAACTAGGATAACGTTGGCAGATTCAGGCAGATGTAATTAAGAGTTTGAGGAGGAGCACAGAAGGTGTTGCAAACTGTTTTGCCCATATTAATCATAATTATCTTAGCTTCTGTTCCTTCAACTGAAAACATGCATGCATTAAAGAAACCGCTTCATTAGATTATTTCAGATTTTAAAAACCTTGCAAATCAGAATTACAGTGGAGTTGACAATGCCTTGCATAGTAGCAAGCTTCACTTTTTAAAGTGAAAATCACATCCATATAATTAATATAGTGTTTGAGTAGTGGGTTCTATGGAACAAGGGAGTATCCTTCCCTACATAACTTGGAGGAATAGGCTGAAGGTTGGAGTCCCTAAATGCAAGATCAACATGTTCAAGTGGGGGCTTCTGGCAGACAACAACATGCTGTGTGAATGTGGAGAGATACAGAATCTGGCTCATTTACTGGTTGCCAATTACTGCCAGAAACATGCACCAATGAGGACTTAATTTTGGCCAATGACAAAGCCAAGAAAGCGGCTTCTTTTTGATAGTCCAGGGTTTGATTGGGACATGAAAGAAGAAGAAGGGAACATAGTGCAAAATGAAATATCAGAGAAATGAGTATAGCTGGAAAAAAATTACCAGGATGTTTCCTCAGTACGGAAATAATATTTATTAATTATTATTTTTTTACATTTTTATTCTACACCCTTCACCAATAAAGTCTAGGAAGTCTATACACAGTCTTTCTCCCCATTTTTAGGAGTGTGAGTGACTTACCTACAGTCACCCTGAGAGTTCAATGGCTGAACGAGGATTTGAATCCAGGTCTCCAATTCAGCCTTAATCTAGTGTTCTGGCAACATCATGTACTGCACTGTATGAGCCAAAGAAGATACATTTCACTCAAGCATCAGTGATATCTGGATGTATTTTACTCCTGTGCATGCTGTGTTTATTTGATTCCCGAGTACTGCAGGACAGAATGAGCACCCGTCTTTGTCTCAGCTCCTGCCAACCTAGCAGTTTGAAAGCAAGAAATTGCAAGTAGATAAATAGGGACCGCTTCGGTGGGAAGGTAAACAACGTTCCGTGCGCTCCAGTGTCTAGTCATGCCTGCCACATGACAATGGAAACATCTGCAGAAGCAGACAGCGCTGGCTGTTCAGCTATGAAACAGAGATGAGCACTGAACTCTAGAGTCGGATACGACTGGCTTTCGAGCAAAGTTGACCTTTACCTTTAGTAGACCATACTTGTAGCACCATAGATAAAGGCTCCCATTATTTTGGCAAGATTCCTGCTGAATTTGGCAGTGAACACAGGTAGGAGTATGAAAATGGCCTATTTCCCCCCCATTATTGAATGGTAATCGTGGTCCCAGGGACCTTTAGAAAGCAGGGTTTGCTCTAAAATAAGGCAGGTACTATCGAATTACATTATTTTAGTGTGGAAGTTCCCCCCCCCCAAAAAAAAGGCACTATTAAGACACCAGGTCTTACATCATATTGGAATGATATGAAAGCATTTCTGATATATTGGTCTGTCAAGTAACTGTCATTGTCATAGATTGTATTACAGAGGATAGGTTATTGAGCACTTTGTCAAATTTGATTTTTCTTAGATCTGAGGAAACCATCACTTAAGTCAAATTAACTTATGTCTTTGCTTAGTATTGGTTTTTTAAAATGTTACTAGTAAGGCCCCTTTTTTTAAAAGGCAGGAAACTAATTTATAACATTAGAAAGATATTTAACATCATAAAATCCTGCTGATAATAATACAACTATTTTATGCTTTATTGATGCTCAAAAGGCCTTTGATGAGTTGGAATGACCATTTTTACCTGTGATGTTCCTCTTGTTCAATCTTGTGTGTAAACAAATGAAGCAATTTCTTCACTCAAAATCATATTAAACATATGGACTTAGAATATAGGAGTTAGTCTTTAAGGTGCCATAACTTTTTTGTCTCCCTTTTGTTTTCCCTCCTTTAAAAAAATTAATGTCCAATATGCTTGCACAGACCAACATGGCTACCGGTTTAAAAAAATTAGCAGGTCTATTTCCTTTACTTTTAATTTTGGCAACAGAGGAGTTTGCTGTAGCTGTTAATACAATAATTTAACTGCAGGTGTCAAGAGTCAATTAAAGATAATTTAAAATCATACTATTTGCAATTATATAATTAGGATTCCATCACCACCTGTGGTGTTCTGTGTCTCTTCACACTTTGCTCTGGAGACCTCAAGACAATTTGGATTTTGAAATTAGAAGGGTAGTAATGACAGACATGCTTTCCTGTGTAAATGTCCCTGCCAAATGAAGTGGAGTAACCATCATCAGGAATGATGCTCAGGTTGTGAAAAAAAATATTCCAGGAAGACTTGTCTGGTGCTGCTTTTGTGAAGGTATTTACCGTATTTATTCGAGTATAACGCGCACTCGTGTATAACGCGCACCCCTAATTTTCCATGAAACCTCGGTATAAAATTTTCTCGGCTAGCTGTTCGGTTTCCATGCATTTCAGCATGATCAACAGCTTTGAGCTTGAACGAAGCGTCATATGCACAACGTTTACGCTTGATACCCTGAGATGCCATCTAAAGGGGAACCAGTTATATCGGTGAAAAAGAGCACACCTTAAAATATTGAGGGAGGGGGGGATAATCAGACCCACCTGTTGCAGAAAATGCAATCCGAAACGAGCACTTCCGACCTCCAGGAGCCTCGCTCGAACTGCGAGCTACCTCCGGGCCACGCCTCGTCTCCCGTGCCACCCAATCAGATCCCGTCAATTTCTTCAAAGCCACCCCCCCCGCCTCCCCTTCACCCGCCGCAGCAATAGACAGCCGACCCAATTCTAAAAAGGAAGTAAAAGAGGCTCGTTTATAACGCGCACCCAGCCCTCGTGTATAACGCGTACCCCAACTTTGATTACTTTTTTTGGTATAAAATTTTGCGCGTTATACACGAATAAATACGGTATATGTCACCAAGTATGGGGTGCAAGTGGAGGGGTGACTTCCACGGGGTGGCTGGTATAGCGAATCCCAGCACCCTCGGCCCCTGCACGCTTTTTTAGTGAATGGGTGGATAGTTTTTTAAAGCAGTTTTAACTATGTTTTTAATTATGTTTTTTATTATGCTGTGAACCGCCCTGAGTTGGCCTTGGCCAAGTGGGCGGTATAGAAACTTAAATAAATAAAATTTACAGAAGTAATTATAATTTAAAGATAAAAGGTCTGAAGGAAGGAAATTAGAAACCCTGAAGTAATCTATCGGTTAGTACTGAATGGCAGTTTTAGTAGACTTGGCGATCAGTTGATCACAGCAAGATATATTGCATTTCTGCTTAAATTATAAAAAATAATTCATTTCCAATTTTGTTGCACTTACATGTGAAATTTAGTATATGCAATTTTGTGCATGTTGGTGTTCTCTTTTTGTAAATGGCCATATTGTCTTGGTGCGAGTTTAAGATCTTTTAATACAGTACAGTAGAACCACGGATAAAGTCCAAACTCCGTTCCACAAGTTTGGACATTATCCGAATCAAATGGGCGAGGTTCAAATGGGCAGGAACCTCGGACTTTATCCGAGGTTCCTATACCAAATACTTCAGATAACATCCATTTTTAAGCGGTTTTGGACTTTATGCAATGCATCATGTGTGCATGAAAACCGCGACTTTATCCGAATCGGACATTATCTGAGGTACCACTGTATGTCCCTTTCCTTTTCCAATAAAGCACATTTTATACCCTGGGCCTCTTGACTTCAGATATATGTTTTGACTGTGCTTTAATTTTTATAGCTATTTTTGCATTTCAGTGTTATGTTTGTGGCATGAGCTGTACAGTTAATAGTGTGTTGATATAAGTGAAAGATGAGTTAATGGGGTCTCTATGAAGTAAAGTAAATCTATTTTTTAAAAAAACGGCATCTTGCGTACTAATGTTTATATTTCACTGTAATCTAGAATTACAGAAGAATGTTGCAGTTAAACACAACGAAGAATACATTCAAGAAGACTGGCTAGCATTTTTGTGTATCTTTCCAAATCCTTAGGGCACTTATTCCTTTCCTTACTCATTTCCAAATCAGTGGGGAAAGGGTCTGATTCTCAGGAAATAGAATGACTCTACTACTGGTAATCTTACCCTTCAAGGCCATCTCTGGTAAACCAAGGCAAATCTTCCTCCTTTTTAAAATAATTAACAAAAAGCATTGTTTCAGAGGTTTGACAAGGCCTTATCTTTTATCAATTAAGAAAAGTCTATAGGTACCTACCAAGCTTTCCATATGGGACTTTTTGGTCAGAGGAAGGGCCATGCACACTTATCTGTAACACTATAGACTTGCCTCTTTCATTCTTTAAGCACAGATTCCCAACCTTTTCAAGCTGGGGGCCAGGCCATGCTCTCTCAATCAGCTTCGAGGGCCAGACGGCCATTTTGCCCTGCCTACACAATGGGGGTGGCCATTTTGTCCCAACAGCTTCAAAGGGGTGGCTATTTTGCTTCTTAAATGCTGGGGAGCCACATGAAATGGTGCCGTGGGCCAGATCTGGCCTACGGACCTTAGGTTGGGAGCCCCTGCTCTAAAGCATTAATTGTCCTCTTGAGAGTATAGTAAGCAAGGGAGAATTATCCTCAGAAAACGGGAGTGCTTTTGGAGATGCACTGAAAATATTTTAATCTGTTCCATAATTTTCCTGCAAGGGTCTATGGGAAATGGCCAGTAGATATCACAGAGTAAATGGTCGTCAATTTGTGCAGATTTCAAAGTATAGAGTGTAAGCTAGGGTTTTTTAAAGTTAGAATTTTTTCTTAGCCCAAACTTTTACACAGACAACAGTTCTCTTACTTCCACTCCCAAATCTGCTATATGAGGATATATTTTAATGGTGGCCTGTATTTCAGGAAATTTGAAAAAGAAATACAACATTAGCACTTTTTTTGACAGATTGAAAGTTACTCTGCTAATTTAGGCACACAAAATATGACAATTTGATTTAGCATAAAATTACCACAATTGGTATATTAAAAACACAGTGTATTCAAACAATTATTACAAACAGAATTTACTTTATTTATTTATTTATTTATTTATTTATTTATTTATTTATTTATTTATTGTAATTGTAATTGTAATTGTAATTGTAATTGTAATTGTGACAAATGGAGCAACATTCTCCTGAACTGAAATTCCAGGAGATAAAGGCAGCTCAGTTTAAAAAGGCTTTTTGACCTGATCTGGTCAATTAATGACCAGGCAAAAAGACTAACCTTTGTCGTTGGCCAAGCCCAAGTCCTCATTGATGCATGTTTCTTGCAGCAATCGGCAGATCAGTCAATGAGCCGGACTCTGTGTATCTCCACATTCATACCATGTGTTGTTGTCTGCCAGCAGTCCCCACTTGAGCATGTTGGGTTTTGCATTTAGGGACTCCAACCCTCAACCTATTAAGGTTCCTCCAAATGACATAGGGGATATTGAGATCTTTAGCTACAGGTATATCCTCCTTTAATGATGTTCCTTGCCCAATGATCTCCTTCCTCTATCTTCTAATTTGGTTTGCTCTTGTGTGCCCTCAAGAATGTTTGTTCTTGCCATAAAGCTCTTCCTGGATCTGAGCCAGCGGACTTGAGGCTCATATCCGTTGAGAGGGTGTCAAGGGTCATTCTCTTGCTTAGTTCTCCCAGCGTCAACTGCTACTTCTCTCCTCATCTTAGGTGGAGCAATACCAACAAGAGGGGATATTTTCTCAACTGATGCAGGTTTGAGGCATCCTGTCACTATATGCATGAATCACACACTATTTTATTCCAAGGAAATTAAGGTACTATTTGCAAGGGAAGAAATTATCTTTTTGGAACCTGTTCAGTGGTGGGCTCCAAAAACCTTTACTACCACACTGTGGGCGTGGTATGGTGGCCAGGGCAAAGCCCTGCGTTGCACCCGAATTAGGACTACTTTATTTCAAAACTTAGATGGATAGGGCCAGCCAGAATTTCTGCTACCGGTACTGGCAAACTGGTGCGAACCTGCTGATACCCACCACTGGACCTGTTCGATTATTAAGGGAATGCAACTTGCTAGCTCTTGGTTGAATTGGTGGGAGGTGATAAGGTTGCTAGTGTCTGTCCTCCTCTTTCTTGTGAGTACCGTACAAGAGTGTAATGCAAGTTGGTCAGTTGGTAAACTAATATGAGTCTGTTGGACTGCTGATTAAAAGCTGAGTCCTAATGCAATACTAGAGAATATGTGTGTCACATCATCAAATTGTACAGGGGAACGCACCACATTTTCCCATAGCATACAGTCTCAACACTCATATACACTTTGTCTTTTCTATTTAGGATCAAATGAGTCCTCCTGTTTGTTGTATTTAGAGACCAATTACAGTCACGTTCTCCCAAAATATAAGTAAAGCTACTTAACTTCCAAGGATGTGTGTTTATCATTGAAAGCTTTGACATCTATCCTGTCCTTGCAGAACTTTTGGTTTTTAAGATCTTTCTTTCTTGAGTTTTCTTTCAGTTTGTTTTCTTAATTTTAAAAGGGTCTTTTCTTAATTTTAGAAGGGACTTTGTGTCATTATTCAGTGTGATTATCATTTTATGGCTCAGTGGTTAAGAAGCTCGCGTTGTTAGTTGGAAGGCCAGCAAGTTGGCAGTTCGAAACCCAGGTACTGCTTAACGGAATATCTTGGGGGCATGGAATGAACCTCATTCGGGCGTTCTCGAGTGGAGTTTCTCCAAATATATATATATATAAGTACGAAAATTAAATTAAATTTAAAAATTAAATATCCTTCCAGCCTAGAATTTCTGACACAAAATTATCATCATCATCATCATCATCATCATCATCATCATCTCACAGTATAACAAAGTACTGAAACAAATATTTCATTTAAGTATAATAGAATGGTGCTTGAACCAAGAAAAGAAGAAAACCCCAGTGAGAATGAATTCAAGGCACTATGTTTTAATTATGCTGCCTCTTCATCTGCCCTTCCAAATGGGAAGGCATTCCCTATATGTTTCCCTATAGCAGCTATCAAGCACTCCTACAGAGGTGCTCTTTAAAGTTTTGTTAATGAATGGTATTATGAGTCTATGGTTAAAACTAAGGGACTTTATTTGGTTACTAGGGGAGATGGTTTCTTGTAACACAGTATTACATGTGTTTATTGAGAATTAAACCTCACAGTCTTAATGTCTGGCCAGGTTATCCTGCTATGGTAATAGAGTAGAAAGTAGCATACTGCCAGCTACTCAGCGCCGTCAGGCGCTTTTAGTAGGACATTAGGTAAGATACTGTGAGTAGGTTGCAATCCTGAACTCCCATTATACTGTCATTGAATTTAGTACTGACAGATTAATTAATCTTCTGAGACTCTTAGCTTCCTGACCTTTTCTCTTTCTCCTCCTCTTTCTTTTGTTTTAAAGATGATAGGGCAAACAGAGATTGGAATCCTTTTGTGTAGCTACTTAGACACAACTTAATGTAGCTACAAAGTGGAAGTGTTAATCATAAACCACTTCTCCCATTGATCACAATGGGAGTGTGTAAATGATTGCACATTTGAATTCTGCAGTCTGCTTTCCCTCTGCATGTTGCCTGCCAAAGTCGAAACTGCATACTGTAACTTTACATTGTGAAGAACTGGATTATGTCCACTGTGTAGTGAAATCTTGGACAGCATAGTTGAATTTTTAGTAGTCAGAGCCTAGCAGAACTCATTGCTTTCCTCTCAAGACTACTATAGATTGAATGAAATGTTTGCTGTAAACAAATGCATGCATTAATTTGTGTAATTTATGTAGGCCATGAGAATTGGCTTCTTTGGATGTACTGCTTTGAGCATTTGTTTGGTTTTAGTGTTGGATGTTCACAAATCCGGAGCAAACATTTGAATGGTGACCTGGAAACTCTTAGGAAGCCACTTTGGGCTCTAGGGCTGATAGTTTTGATACTATGCTCTTGGAGAGAGCACTGTTCCTGAGACTGAGAAATGCAAACAGGCTTCCCTTAAAGGCAGCATGTCAACCACTGCTAGTATTGCTACACCACCTCTGTGTGGTGGTTGTTATCAGCAGCACCTCTGTGTGGTGTTGATAACCACACAGAGACAAAGTGGTGGGCACACAGTATGAGACCATAGTGGCCCTGAAAGAGCTTTGCATAATCATATTTTGTAGAGCATTTCCCAGAATCCTTTGTAATATGTAGGCATGCAGAAGTTTGCCAGCACTAAAGTTGATGTTGAAAAGGCTTTCTGTATCTTGTAATCCTAAACCATATTTCAGGTGGCTGGTTAGTCAGAGGTTTAGGTATCTGGCTGTGGAGCCAGAAATTGGGAGTTTGAGTCCCCACCGTACCTACTGAGAGAAGAGCCAGCCTATATGCCCTTGGGCAAGCTGCACTCTCCCAAGGTGACCTCAGAAGGGAATGGCAAACCACTTTTGTGTATTCCCTACCCAGAAAACCCTGTAAAGGGTCACGATAAGTCAGAAATTATAGCATAAAAATCCATATTTTAGGTTTGTTACAATGATAAAATAGAAGGACTCAAATCTTAATACTTATGAATGCTAGCATGAGTGTAGCAATATGTATCGGAGCAGCAAGTTGTCACTAGTTTAGGAGCTGATGCTTATATCCCTTGTCTTCCATTTGCACTGTGCATGGCAGCATGATACCTGTACCACTGATCCAGTTCCGCCAGTCACATTCTGATCCAGAGCTCTTTTGGTACACCAAGTCCTTATCAGCCAAAGGCCACTATTGATGAAGCTGCTGCCCTCCATCAAGATGGATTCAAATGGGATTTAATCCACTTGGGAACATCAAGGGAGCCTCATTTGGGTGTCCCCTAAAAATCCAATCCTTTCAACTCAGAGTAATCTCTGACACGAAATTATTATTATTATTACCCTTCCCTGTGGACCTCTCTACCCAAGACCATTAGTCCTCAGGGTTGTCAAATTAGTTAACCGCCACCTGATGATCCACTGGCAGTAGGGTCTACTCTGTTACTATAGTAAGGTAACCTGGCTAGACTTTGATATGTATATGAGCTTTTTTTAATACAGAAATCTTTAATTTTTTTTAAAAAAACCATAGCTACTGAAGAATGAACTGAAAACCCTTCATGTAGAAATCCATCAGGTTTATTGATTCTAAAATTAAAAGCATCTCCAGCCTGCCTGGGAAGTTCAGTAGTAGATGTAGAAGTTAAGCTGCCTATTCCCACACGTGTGTTGGGGAGAAACTTCACTGTCTACTTGCTCAGAGGTATTTATGCCACATATTCCAAGGATCAACCTCTGAAAATGAGCACTAAGGCTGATGCTTTTGCATCGAGGAAAGCCCTCGCAGAACGATACTCAAGTCCTGCAGGCCGCTGATGGTTTTGTAAAGCCGTTTGAGTACAAAGATCTTTCCGGTTTCCCCCTGCTTGGTGTTATCTGTTCACTGCTGTTTGTAGAAAAGAGCTCTCTCGCACTTTCCAACCAGCGCAGGAATTTGAAGCATGCTGGGGCCCTTTGCTGCGGCCAAGATCTTATCTCCAGGAAGCTGCTCACAGCTGCTGCCTTCCAGCTACGCCCTGAAATGTAGCTGACAGGAGCCCCAGAAAAGGGGTGATAGAGACTGACCTTCTTCTCTCTTCAAACCCTAGTACAGGGATTCTCGACCTGTGGCCTGTGGGCTGGATGTGGCCCGCGGTACCATTTCATGTACTCCACCACACCAGGAAGTGCCATGTGTTGGAGGAAGGGCAAAATGGCTGTCTATCCCCCCAAGCTGTCTGAAGGAGCGTGACCCGGGCCCCAGCTTTACAAGGTTGAGCACTTCTGCCCTAGAACACGGACTTTAACTCTCCTTTTTCTAGATTGTCCTAGTGTTAATTTGTAGAAATCCCAGCTCTAGTTGCCAACCTAGCAGTTCGGAAGCAAAGAATTGCAAGTAGATAAATAGGTACTGCTTTGGCAGGAAAGGTAATGGTGTTCCAAGCACTCCGGCATCTAGTCATGCTTGCCATATGACCACGGAAACATCTGCACATGCAGACCGTGCTAGCTCTTTGGCTGTAAACAGAGATGAGCACTGCCCCCTAGAGTCGGATATAACTGGCTTTCGAGCAAGGGAGACCTTGACCTTAATAGCTCATTGGTCTAGGTATCTGACTGTGGAGCCAGAGGTTGGGAGTTTGAATCTCCACTGGGCTTCTTGGGAGAAGAGCCAGCCTGCATAGCCATGGGCAAGCTGCACCATCTATTACATGCCTAGAGAACCCTGAAAAGGATTGGCGTAAGTCTGAATCGACTTGATGCCACGCAGTACATACACACCTTATTCATAGAAGTCTAGCGCTGAGCTGTTGTGCTGGCCAATTGTTGTTTCCTAGAAAGAGTTTGCTTTTGAGAGCTTAAAGTAATAATTATTGTTATTATGTCTCAATGTCAAACAGCTCAGAAAATCTGCTTTGTGGATTTCAGCTCCCTGAATCTCCCAACCAGTATGGTTCAATAGTCA
This sequence comes from Bradypodion pumilum, assembly GCA_035047305.1. Taxonomy (NCBI): domain Eukaryota; kingdom Metazoa; phylum Chordata; class Lepidosauria; order Squamata; family Chamaeleonidae; genus Bradypodion; species Bradypodion pumilum. Next base: position 14,576,707 of record JAWDJD010000008.1, read on the forward strand.
TACTGGTTGAGGCACCCTGCAAGTTGCAGTCCAAAAAAGTAATATTCCCCCTCCCCCAAGCTTTGATAACAATTTTTATGTAAGATAGTAAGTATATAGTACAGTATTGCATCTGTATTTTGTGTCATATTAAATGACTGAAATCCACTCTGCACTGCTACACAAAAAAAGCATAAATTTTGGTAGTGAAATTGCCTTAAGTTAAAAAATCTCTAAACATTACCTGTTACATACTATGTTACACAGAGTTGGTGTGCTACAGGTAAGGAGACAGTTCTGATCCAAAAGTTACGTGTTTTGTGTAGCAATGCAGCAAAGATTTCCTTCATTGTTTGGCTTTTAATATCTTTATTGTATGTTGTTTCTTCTTCTTCATCGTATTCTTCGTTGTCTTCTTCGTAATCTTCATTGTCTTTTTCGTTGTTATCTTCTTCGTCTTCTTTGTCTTCTTCGTTGTCTTCTTCTTCTTTTTCAATTGGGTGGGAAAGAGGAGTAGCTTTGATTTAGTTCCCTGCATTTTAGGGATTTTGAATCTATTTTCAAAGACCAGAGTTCGCCTGAAGTAGTAATTGAGAGAGCCTTTTCTGCTGACTAAGCATGGTACGTAGTATTATGTTGGAAGACTTAAATACTGTAGTTTCCATTTGAACCCCAGCACCAGGTTTTTTAAATAAGCGTTCAAAGATGGAGGATTGTGTGGGTTGGTAAGTATAGGAATGAAACACATATGCCTTGGAGGTACTCAGAGATGGGGAGGGTGCCTCATCCTAAAAATTTGAGGGGGGCACAGATTGCCCTGGTCAAAAGCTGTGTGGACAGAAGTGGATAGATGTGTGTGTAACTTTACACGGACCTGTGCAGATGCATGTTTACATGCACACAGGTGTAAATGCATACATACACACCCACCCACCCACACAAATTGATACAGGTGTATGCATACAGTAAAGGTAAAGGTCGCCCTTGCTCAAAAGCCAGCCGTATCCGACTCTAGGGTTCAGTGCTCATCTCTGTTTACAGCCAAAGAACCAGCGCTGTCTGCGTCTGCAGACATTTCTGTGGACATGTGGCAGGCATGACTAAACACCGGAGTGTATGGAATGCTTTTTGCCTTCTCACCAAAGTGGTACCTATTTTTCTACTTGCAATTTCTTGCTTTTGAACTGCTAGGTTGGCAGGAGCTGGGACAGAGATGGGAGCTCATTCCATCATGCAGCACTCGGGTCTTGAACTGCCGATCTGCCAACCTTCCAGTCAGTGAGTTCAGCGTCTTAACCACTAAGCCACTGCGTAAAATATAGGGCCACATAAAATATTAGAGCAAAATGGATTGCCAGGAGACAGTTCAGATCTCTAGCTTCTGTTTCTGGTACATTTTCTCTTTTTTATATGTCATATTAGTATAGTTTGCCCGGTCTTGCCGGGCATTTTTTAATGTGTGTGTTGGTGGTTTGGGGTGGTTTTGGTTCTGTACAACCACCACCCCTACGTAAAATACCTCTTCAACCACCAACACACACATTAATTTTTTTAAGACATTAGTGTCGTGTGTGTGTGTGTGTGTGTGTGTGTGTGTGAGAGAGAGAGAGAGAGAGAAAAGCACTCTGTGTGTGTGTGTGTGTGTGTGTGTGTGTGTGTGTGTGTGTGTGTGTGTGTGTGTGTGTGTGTGTGTTGTGTGAGGGAGGGAGGGAGGGAGGGAGGGAGACAGAGACAGAGTGATAGTTAGTGAATGTAATCCACCAGAGGGTGCTATTTTTAGTTAGAGATAGTGTTCACTGAACAGTATCTCTAATAATAGTAGCTCCCTCTGGTGGAATACATTCACTAACGTTTAGATGGAAGAAGCAGTCGTGTAGGACGGACGTGTGTGAGGGTGGCTCCGTTTAGGTTGTTGTGTGTTTGAGGGTGGGTTGTGTTGGGAGGGTTTACTGTGGCCTTGCCTTGCTGGCCAGGACGCGGTAAATTTGGCTGCTGTTGCGGTGACGGTGGGGGAGGGGGTTCCCGTGGCCTTTGGTGGCAAGACCATGGGAATCCTTGCGGCGGCGGTGGCTGCGGGGTGGTGGTGGTTCCCAGGAAGCAAAGACAGTGAACGGGGCTCTGTTCACTATCTTTGCTTTCTGTTTGTTTGTTTTTAAAGTGGGGCCGGCGGGGGGGGGATTTTCCCTTAGCCTGGCCTGCAAGGCCAGGCTTTGGGAAGCTTAGTGGCGGTGTTCCTTGTCACCCGTGGGTGGCAGTGGCCGGGTCCTTCGGCCCTGCCTTCCCGGGCAAATGGGGACCTGCCCTCCCCCTTAAATTTTTTAGGCTGTCGTGTTTTCCTCGGTGTGGCCTTCTCCGCTGGGTCTCTTCTCTGATCCTGCCGGCGTTGAGGCCTCGACACCGGCAGGATCGGAGGAGAGACCGGCATGCGTTCCAGTGGAGAAGGCCGTGGGTTTTTTTTTTTTTTTGGAAAACATCTACCTTAAAAAGGTAAGTGGGGTGGGGGAGTGGGACTGTTGAGGGGGCAAGGTGGTGGGGCGGGTGGGCAGCGAGCCCCCTTATTCCCTCTTCCTCTCCTCACTTACCTTTTTGTGGTTAGGGTTTTTTCCGTGGCGGTTTGTTCGTTTTTTGAAGTCAGCGTGCCACGCTTCCCCAGCCTCCTCTGCCCTCACGTCCCTCAGCCTGATTGGCTGAGGGGTTGTGCAGCACAGAGGACTCTGGGACTCATAGTTTTATTTTTATTTTTTGGTTGCGTTCGTAGGGCTGCTGCCCCACTAGAGACCACCGGAACCCCACAGCATTGTGAAGGCAGTGGTTACGGTGAGTGCGGAGGGCTAGGTTGGAGATGGTTGGGCCTGGTGCAGGAGCCTTTGAACGAACCAACGGTTAAGGCCACTTTTTATAGGTATAGATAAGACGGACTGGACTTTGACTACTGGAATTTGAGGGTAAAGGCATTCATGTAGATGGACCATGCGGCCTATTTTTCAGAAGGCAGTCATTTGGTTGAAAGGCTGTCATACTACTACAGACTTCTGTTTGAATACAAATTCTGTTTAGTGTACATTCAATTGGAAGGTAAAAAAAACCTATGAAAGGAGAGCAGAAACCTTGAAAATGTCTGTCAACATTCAACAGCTGGACATGCAAACTGGTTACTTAAGCACAACCCTCCCTCTTATGATGAGCTCTATTGTATATGTCTTGTAAAATAATTGTAATTGTTTCTAGATGTATATCAGACATATACATTGGCAAATGTAAATGTTACGCAGATCTACATAATCTTTTTTCTGCTATTAATGAACCATTTGCTCTTGAGCGGTAGTACATAAGCAGCCATCTTGTTTCCACTGTGGTTAAGTACTGCATTATGGTCCAACAATTTAGATCTGTACTCAGCTATGAGTACAGTATATGTTTCCAGGGCAGATGAGTTCTTTGCTATACCAGCTTGGCTGCTAATCCTTATTTATTGCGGATTTGTAAATGGGTATCTTTATGTGTGTTAATTGTGTGCCAAAGGCAGGGAAAGGCTGATGCTCCAAATGCTGTTGGACTGCAACTCATATTGTTCCTGTTTATTGGCTAGACCTGGCAAAAGTTAGGGACCACCAACATCTGGAAGATCACAGATTCTCCATTCTTGCTGCCAGTCATCTTCCAACATCTGTACTCTTCTCCTTATCTTCCCTTTGTCTCTCTGGAAAAGATATTTCAATTATACCTGTGGGCAGGTCTTCCTTGTTCTTCTGTTGTGCAGAGTACTTAATTTAGAGGTGCTTAATAAACAGCTTCTAGCAAATTAAGACTCCTGTATGCCTTCTCTCTGGCCTAGTTCCAAGGCTCCACTGGGTATAGATTAAGTATGGGGACTGCAAGTTGAGACCGGCCATGCAAGGACTGCGTGCAGATAGACATCTGTTGACCCAGCTGGGAGATGTGGGGTCCCCACGAGGACAGGATCTTTGTTTACCACGGGGACAGGATCTTTGTTTATTCAGTTGCACCGCGCTGGCTAAGAGGTGGAGGTTGGGTTTTTTAAGGGGTGGGAAGGAATATGCAGATCAGCAGGATTCCCCTTCTTCCTGCATGGATGTCTGGGGTATGTCTAACTGTGCAAAGGGTCTCAAAGAAAGCAAAGCCATGTGGATTCCAGACTGCTGTGCAAGGCGGTCATATGTCCTCAGAGGGATGGGAGGGTTCCCCCAGATGGTGCATTAACATCTGGTTCCCAGCCAGACTTCTGTTTGTACGCCCACTGCTTCGGAGATGGGAATAGAGCAGGAGAAGCAGAAATCCAGTGAGTTAAAGCAGAGGATGTGTAGAGACTCCAGGGGAAATGACTTGTGCCTAAACCCATTTGTTCCAAAATACAGAGGAATACCATCCAAATTAGTCTAAATCCGACAGAAAGGAGGGAGCTACTTTCTAACATTGCAAGTGAGTGTGGCTGTTCTCCTTGCCTCTGTTTCCCAGGATAGTGGCAGAGTTCATTGTGGTCTTGTGTATTCCTTTGTGAGTAAACCTCTGGGAGATAAGCAGCTGTTTGTTGCCCTTTTACACACAGAGAGAAACTGAGGATGCGTGGTGTATCTGGAAACTAAGTGTGTAAGGCAGGGGTTCCTAACCTAAAGCCCACGAGCTGGATCCAGCCTGCAACACCATTTCACGTGGCCCCCCCACCCCTCCAAGGGCATTTTAGAAACAAAATGGCCACACCTTTGAAGCTGTTGAGACAAAATGGTCACCCCCATCGTGCAGGCAGAGCAAAATGGCTGTCCGGCCCCCAAAGCTGACAGAGAGCATGACCCGGCCCCTGACTTGAAAAGGTTGGGAACGCCTGGTGTAAGGAATGGATGGGAGAACTTGGACATGCTTAGCTTTGAGAAGACAAAACCATGAGGAGACATAGTAGTCATCTTGAAGTACAGTAGTATTGGGAAATTTACCATGTAGAAAATGAACAAGAACTCAGTTGCACTACTAGGGGTTGGGGAATTGAGGACAGCAGGACTAATATCAAGAGGTGGAGGCTTTTTGTTTCAGAAGAGAAGGCTTATTCTTGTTTTTACTGTTATGTGCTTTCAAGTCTGAACTGATTTATAGTGACCCTGATAGGGCTTTGAAGGCACATGAGATATTTAAGGAGTGGTTTTAACAGTTCCACACCACTAGTGAGTGTCTACGGCTGAGCAGGGAATCAAACCCAGGCCTCCTGAGCCCTAGTCTGTCACTCTATCCACTAAACCACACTGGGTTTCCATGCTGTCCTTAGGTGGAGGCATTTAATCACAAGCTGAGTGGCTGTGTGTCAAGGATACTGTAGTTGCAGCCTATGTGCAAATTTCCTATTGATCTTGGATTTGAATCACATGGCCTTAAAGTGTAACTCAAAACATTTAAAGAGCATGAGGTTTTCTAACATGACCAAGGTCACAGAATGAATCTGTACCAAATAAGAAGTAGAATCTTACTTTACTAAGTGTAGACAGTTTTCTGAGCACAAGCAGACACATACAAACATACATACTTATGGAACTTAAACTATTTGCACTAATTTAATCCAAACTAACTGATTATCACTATTTCTCTAAGCAAAGACAGAGCCCTATTGTAGCTGTGTAAATTATACACAATGAAAGAGAGATACAGAACAACTTCTTACGTCTCCTAGTAACCTACTAAGCATGACGATCCTACTAAGAGTATGTAGAATATGTGGGAATATGTGTGCTAGTTTATGGACCTGCTAACAATAAAAATAATTGCATTTCAGTATTTAGGTGATGAAATGCCAGTTGTTACAGTTATTACACAGGCCAACAGTTGCTTTGGTGCCGGAGGTTTTTGAGCTGATTTCCTATGAATTTAATCCCCTGAATTCAAATACTGTATGGCATTAGTTTTTGCCTAGGAGCTCAAATTTCTAAGATGTATCATTTTAGTGAAATATATGTTACACTATCTTAAGTTAAATCCATGGAACAAATAAAAAAACTAAACATGGAAGTTTTATTATTATAGTATGCAAATATTATTATATACAAAGATAGAGGAAAAAGTCATTGATGAAACCAACTAGTCGCTGAACATTTAAGAAGCTTCTTTTCCGTGACATTCTTGAATATATTTTTGAACAGTCCCTTTTTAAACTCCAACAGTAATCTGCCATCATGTGCGTATCCCATCTTCCTTGGTAGTGGTCCTCCATAGTTTTAATATCCTGGTGAAATCTTTCACCTTGTTCCTCACTGGTGTCTCCTAATTTTTCAAGAAAACGGTTTAAGTGGCTGTGTAAATTAGTGCACCTTAATACTCATGTTACACCCAAGGGATTTGAAACTGTTAAGCATCTCGTTTACCAGTTCAACATAGTTTTCAGCTTTGTGTTTGCCTAGAAAATTTCCGACAACTGCAACAAATGAAGTCCAGGCTTTCCGCTCAGCCTCATTCATCGAATGACAATAGGGCAAATATACAGGAAACAATCCTTGTATATGTGATTTAGAACTGCAAAAAATGGAGTAAGAACTGCACATTTCGCGTAGAACTGCACTTTAAAAAAAACATTGCTCTAAAAAAATAAAGCAGATAGAGAAAAACTGATTTCATATTTGGATTCAGCGACCCAAATATAGCTACAGCTAAAATCAGTTCTAAAATCTTAGGCACCAACATAAAAAAATTCCTTGTAAAATGGAGTTAGAACTGCACATTTCGCATAGAACTGCACGTTAAAAAAACTGATCTAAAAAAGTAGAGCAGATAGAGAAAAACTGATTTCATATTTGGATTCAGCGACCCAAATATAGCTAAAATCAGTTCTAAAATCCTAGGCACCAACAAAAAATTTTTTTCTTGTAAAATGGAGTAAGAACTGCACATTTTGCGTAGAACTGCATGTTAAAAAAACACTGATCTAAAAAATTAGAGCTGATGGAGAAAAAGTGATTTCAGATTTAGATTCAGTGATTTCAGATTTAGCTATACAGTATAGCTAAAATCAGTTCTAAAATCCTAGGCACCAACAAAAAATTTTTTTTCTTGTAGGCCCTTTGTTATGGTTGCAGTTGCAACAGTCAAATTAGACAGGTCTCTTTTAGGGCCTAACTAGCTATTGTATAGTAAGATCGTAGTGGAAAACAATACAGTATAGGCAGCCAGCCATATATCCTTATATGTTCCCTTCTAGAACTCATAGACGTTCCAGTAGATTATTTGAACTGAGGCCAGGAAAGGATTAGACACTTCTTGTACTGTAGCACATCTTCCGGGTCATCATCTCCCCCCTCCCTCATTTCCTCTGGCCTTAAACCTGCTTTTTAATTGCATGGGAAATTTTGATCACGGAGCTTCTTCCATAGCTTTTCTTTTGCTCTTTCTTTCGCGATTATGAATGCCTTTGGCTATGGGCAAATGGATAGACATACATGTTGGATCAAAGTTTCCCATTGCCAAATGCAGTCATATATTCATACAGTACTCATTTACATTCTCAGTTTAGACATGAGCAAGGAGACATAGCAGATTAAAAGTGCTCAATTTGTGTATATGCTTGTAAGAAGAGGTGATTAGTGTGTCAGATGAATGTTGTGGGTTCTTCATTTACAATCATGTCTTTTATATCCCACACAGTCATTATACAGAGAGTTTAGTGGCTAAATAGTCTTAATTTTTCTCTCCCCACCCCCCACCCCAAGTAATTGGAACTACAGACTATGGAGAAGAGTTTAATAGGTTTGAGCCCATACTAGGATAATATGCCAGGATGACATTTCAATAGGGATTTTGCATCCTGAGAAGAAATTACACAAAGCAAATATTTACATATGTTCATAGAGGGAGCAGAATTATGCTCGTTATTTTTATTTGAAACTAGCAGAGGTGTCCGTCCTTCGTCCGGGATGGACCCAACCCGGACTGGGGAGACAGCAGGGGCCCCCTCTCCCGCACTGACCTTACCTTCCGAGGCGGGGCTCCCCTGGGTTTTTCTTTTTTTTTTTTTTGCGCTCTGTCGTTATCCCGGCGGGCTGTCCGTCCCTGGTTGAGCGGTGCTTATGGGGCTGCCTTGCCAGGCCGCAGCTCGTGGAGGCTGTCTGCGTCAGCGCCTTGGCAGGCGGTGGCTTCAGGAAGCAGCCATCGGTGCATTGCAGGCTGTGGAAGCCTGGTGGTTACGCATGCACGCTAGCGTGCACATGTGCACCAAAGAAGCAACCTCACCAGCTGTGGTCGCCTGGTGATGATGCATGCCGATGTCACACCGGCGACATGAAACCGGCGATCCTTGCTGGTGGGGCTTACGTCCCACTTGTGGCTTCCGGAACCCCCTCTTTGACCCGCGTGATGTGCAAAGTAGGCCCGTCCGGTTGTCAGGGGAGTGGGTTGGGGGGGGGGTGGGACTGCATTCAGGACATATGAACGTATGTCCTTGCTTTATATTTATAGATTCCATTGGGAGGGAAAATTGCAATGTCAACACACAATACACAAAATATATCAGTAGCACATGATATCCGTTATTGGGCTCTCCAGGAAGAATTGTGCTTTTGGGTAATGGACACTGGTGGGCAAATGTATGTGGTTTTTTGCTTGGATGGCTTCATCCTCATGCATTTTTTTTGATGCTTCTGGTTGCCAGCTATTTTGGAGGCAACCTTGTGACCCTGGCAGCGGCAACCTTGTGATGCTGGCTAATCTTTCTCATGCTAGGTCAGGCCCAAGGAATGGCAGAATGAACTCACCAAAAGGTGCCTTCATTTTGGAAGTTTCACATCTGATGGACACGGAAGAAGCAGCAGCAGATTTGGCTGCAATATAGCAGTTTAATCACTGCACTACCAGGGCTTTCATCAACTCAGGCTGTTATTTGTGTACGGCTTATGTTAACCTCCAGTTTCAGACCAGAAGCTTTTATAATGGTACCTCGCTTAAAGAGCATAATGCGTTCCACAGGGTTGCTCTTTACATGAGTTGCTCTTTAAGCGAAACACTTGGGAAAAGTGTCGTTACTGCCATTGTAAGTGGCTGTTTGTGACTTCTGGCAAGGGGATTGTGAACCCCAATTTAATTGTTAAGTGAGTTTTCAGTTGCTTTTAGTTGTTAGGCAACCATTCAGAGAAAATTCTGCTCTTTAACCGAGTTAGTCTCTAAGCGAGGTGCTCTTTATGCAAGGTTTTACTGTAATGGCATTTGTACATTTTGGTCTCAATTCAATCCTGTTTGGTTTTCTCTTTGCTCCCTTCGGTTTGGGAACAGAGCATATGTTCCAGCAAGCATCCTTTCCAAATGTGCAAACAAAATGCTTATTCTTTTCTCTATCTCAACTCACCCCCTACCTTCCCCTGCTTGAAGGAAGTCCTTCTTCCTCACACCCTCTTCACATCAACCAACACACCACCACGCATCAAAATCTTGTCAAGTCCATACTTTGCCGGCACTTGCTCTCTGCTGAGGAAGTTCTTAAATTATATAAAAGAGGTGATAAATTATTGACACCTCTCTCTGTGTCACTTTAATGGATCCGCTTGCTCAAATGGGAGCTGTGATTTATTCAGTGTACAGGCTTGGGGAGAGGGGAGGATGTTGAAAGGAAGTGCTACATGCTTCACTTTGCTGCCCATTGCAAATCTCTCCTCTGAACCCCACCATCAAGCATCATTTCCAGTCCTCGTTCCACATGAAATGTGCATCATACAGATAATGGAAGTTTTCCCAGACAATATGAGTGTGCGGTTGTTGCGCTAAGGTAGGTTGTAATATTCAGCAGCGGTGAATTAAGAGTGTTTCTTCTACTCTTTGACTACTTGGAAGTGGAAAGATGGGAGATTTGAGAGAGGCAAAAAGGATAACTTCCCCATAAAGCGCATGGACGAGTTGTGGAATTCATTGCCACAAGATGCTGTATGTGTTTTTGTGTCAGAGATTACTCTGGGTTGAAAGGATTTTTGCAGGGGATGCCCGGATGAGGTTCCTTTCATGTCCCGCATCGTGCACCTCTCGGGTATCGAACCCCCGTCCTTCCGGTCTCCAAGCTCAGGGCCTTATCCACTAAGCCACCGGGAGAGCTGCCACAAGATGGTGTTGGCCACTAGTTTAAGATTACTTTAAAAATAGAATTAGGTGGCTTTGTGGAAGCTAAGGCTTTCAGTGGCTATTGTTGTTGAGGACTAGGTGCTGCCCTGACAGTACAACTTACTGGAGAATACCAGCAGAAACCATGGCAGGAAATGCTTTCAAGCCTGAAGGCCTCTGATTCTAAAAAGGGTGCCAAAAATGTATACAGTACATATTTTAAGAGATGTTATCTGTGTCTTGTTTTTGGAAGTTGAATTGAATTATGGCAGCAATGTGTAGTGTGACATTTGCTCAAAGGAATGAATGCTGGTGTCACAGTCAAAGAAAATGGCGGAAGCATGCCCATATACCACAAGAAGGCTTGCTCTTCTCCCAGAAGCACACTGGGGAATTGAACCCCCCAACCTCTGGCTCTTCAGCCAGATACCTTAATTGTACATTTAAAAAAATGTGTGTGACTAAAACTCAAATATTGCAAAGTTGCACACAAAATCCTTGGAGAAAATGTTGGGGAAAGTACTGTATATCAACCAGGGAAAAGTGCAGTTTTCCGTAACAATATATGTATGAATTTTTATAGAGGAGTTTAAAAAAGCCTCTTGCTATGTGATGGAAGACTGGGATGGAACAAGAATGCCTATGGTAACCCAAGGAACTCATTGACAGTGAAACATACACATTTTTACATCTCTAATCATAGTACCTCTATGCCATAATACTTCTATGCTTGCTTTATACAGCAGGAGAGAAACAGGATTACAATATCTTCTTTGAGTGCCTTTCATTTACAGAAGAGCAGACTATATGATGTGTCAATAAATTAGCAAATAAATTAGGGTGGCTTGGGCCGGATGAATCACAGTAAACCTATTTATGTGGACTCACGGGGGCTTGGGCTTCTGGGAATTTATTTATTTATTTATTCATACCATATTTATATATTGCCTTCCTCACCTCCAGGGCGACCCAAAGTTCAGTAAAGAAGAGCAGAGTCTTTTCCAAACAATTTTCAGAAATTCTTCAGAAGGTCAAAGGTGTCGGGGAAATATCCAGCCCCCTTTATTCCACCTCTGGCTATATAATGAATTCCTGGTGCCCCTATTTTCCTGTGCCAGGTGTTGAAATGTGTACCGATACTCTGTATGCCAGAGGTTCCCAACCTAAGGCCCGTGGGCCATATCTGGCCCCGGCGCCATTTCATGTACCCCTCCAAGGGCATATGAGAAACAAAATTACCACCCCTTTGAAGCTGTTGTGACAAAATGGCCACCACCTTCATGCAGACAGGGCAAAATGGCCGTCCAGCCCTCGAAGCTGACTCAGAGAGTGTGACCCGGCCCCCAGCTTGAAAAGGTTGGGTTGCATAATTTGTATTGTATATTTTGTATCTATTATATTTGTCTTGTATATTGTACCACAGAATTTTTATCTATTTGTAACAGCATTTTGAATATTGTGTTTATTATTGTATTTTGAATTTTGTATTCTGTATGTAAACCCCTTGGGTTACCTTGGGGTTATTTATATGTTGTTAGCGGCCCTGAGTCGACCATGTGCTGAATAGGGCGAAGTATACATCAAATAAACAATAAACATCCCTGCCGTATGCTTTCAAGGGAAAAAAATATCTTGATCTGGATGAGATTGTTTGGAAAACAGTCCTGAAGACCAGCTTAAACAAGGACAAGAGAAAGAACCCAGCCAAACACATTTTGCTCCCCTTTTTAAAAAGAGAAGATGATGAAGAAGAAAGAAAGCTCTTCATCTCCTCTCCTAAGATTAGTTTCATTCCTGTGTAAGCTAGAAGTCAAGCAAGCTAGGGAGGAATCCTTGTTGACTTATCTTGTCAAACAAAGGTGTGCTCTAAAAACACAGAGGAAACACCATATTTGAGGCTCTTGGGAACCTTTGTGGAGAAAGTATGAGAGCTGTGAGGGGGAAACACCCTTTTTTTCTTGGTCTGAGCTTTGCCCTTACAAAATCAGAGATTGTTCTTCAAAGGGAAAATAAGTAGCGAAGGAGGAGAGAGAATAGAGATGGTTTATTAAAAGCAAAGCAGAAGGCAAAGCAATTACACTTATAAACAGTAAAACCCCGTATAACAATTTTAATTCGTTCTATGGGTCTGTTCGCTATGCGATTTTTTTCGTTGTACGATTTTTCCTATGGGAAAAAATCGTACAACAAATTTTTCCGCTAAGTGGTTTTTCCCATTGAATATTTGTTGTACAATTTTTTCCATAGGAAAAATTGTTATGTGGGGCACCATTTTTTTTTAAAAAAAACTATTTGTTATGCGATTTTTTTGCTATAGTGGGCATTCGTTGTATGAGGTTCCACTGTACCTCCCCATAGCACTTAGTGCACTCTGTGGGTGGTTCATAAGTTAATACTCATTTTGCCCCCAACATGCTGGATACGACATTGGAAGGATGGAAGACTGAGTCAACCTGGAACCCTGGTCAGGATCAAAGTCACAACCTTTTGGTTGCAGTACAGCTGTTAAACCTCTGCACCACTTCAAGTGGACTTGATCCACGAAAGCTCACATTTAAATACAGGAGTTAGTCTTTAAGGTGGCACAATGTTTTTTGTCGTTGTTGTTGTTTTGCTTTGTTTACTCACTGATAAGCAAAACATTCTTGAATGAAGAACTACAAAAATGTTTCAGACCCAAAAATAGATCAACGTAGCTGGAGGATCCTGGGTGAATAATCACCCTGATGAACAATCTCAGACCATTATTCCATGTCTCATGTATTGTCTCACTCTACATCAGGAGTGGCAAATTGTGATCCTCTGGGTGTTGTTGGACTGCAAAGGCCAGTACTCCTTCATTGACTGTGCTCCCTCTGAACGGATGGAAATTGCTGTCTAGCCAAATCTGGAGGGTTCCACTCTGCCCGCTCTTCTCTACACAAACTCACGGAAGCTGTCCAGGTATTCAGATTGGTGTCTTCCTTTTTCAGGCCTACCTGGAGGCATACCCATCAAAGCGCGGCTCCTGAAAATACAGGAACTGCTCCAGCCCGGGTGCGTATGCACTGCAACAACTCCATCTGTGCATGTGCAGAACCCCTCTGTGCATGTGCAGAACCTCTCTGTGCATGCACAGAGCCCATTTGCGATGGGCACGCATGCACAGTAACCCCTTTCCCCGTCATTCAAATACGGGACGGCGGTGGGAAAGGGGAGGAACGAGCGGAGAAATACGAGCAATCCTGGCCAATCCAGGATACTCGACAGGTATGCCTGGAGGAGCTAATATTGAATCTGGAAACTTTTGTGCGGAAAGCATCTCTTCTGCTAAGTTAAACTCTTTCCCCATTCTCAATCACCAAGCACTTCAATCTTGGAAATGTCTCGCTGCTGTACTCGATGCTTTGATAGTAATCTATGGTGCCACCATCAAAGTACAGCTTTCTTGCAGAATGGATAGGTTGTATTTGGGCTGACTGCTCTCCAGCTGGTGCCATACGAGTCCTGTGAATTAATTTTATTTTTTATTAGGAGGATTCTCCCCTCCCCGCTGCCTAGCAGGTTCTCAGTTAAGCCTTGGATATTTTGCCTGGCCCTATCGTTTGAAGCTCATACTGTAGTTCTGTTCTTGTCAGCTTTTTACTCTGGGGCCACCTTTTTACTCTGCCTTTTGTTTACTGCATGATGAACAATTGAAATGAGTTGGTTTCAATCTTGTGGGGCTTTTGCAGTGGAAGTCTTGGCCCGAATGAGGCTCTTTTCATGCCCCCAAGATCTTTTCCCACCGAAGTGGTCCCTATTTATCTACTGTACTTGTAATTTCTTGCTTTTGAGCTGCTAGGTGGCAGGAGCTGGGACTGAGACAGGCGCTCATTCCGTTATGTAGTACTCGTGTCTTGAATTGCCAACTTGCCGACCTTCTAGCTAACAAGGCAAGCTTCTTAACCACTGAGCCACTGCAGTCCCTATTTTGTGTGTGTGTGTGTGTGTGTGTGTGTACACACACACACACACACACACATTCTTTAGAGGGTAAAGCTAAGAATAGAAGATTTTGTGAATTGTGTGATTTGCATAGTGCATCTATGCAGTTCTGGACTTCAGTGTCCTTTGTTGTTGTTTTTTATAGCGGTCTCTTCATTAGATGTTTCCTCTACGACTGGCCAAAGGGACAGGCTGGTGTGCAGAGATTTATATAATTGCAAAGGCAGCTGAGAGGTTGTGGTAGAGATGTTTATATTAGGATGGAGAAGTTTTATGCTCATGGTATGTACAGAGGGTGGCAAAACATTATGCACATTTTAAGAGAGTAAAAAACTATATTAAAATTGTAATACTGTACTCAATATACACCAGAAGATGAATACTAGTCACGTTTGACTTCTGCAATTACAAGAGGTGCTCAAAGTGGTTATCATCAGCATCTGGACACTTCTCATTATGGCAAACTACTGCTTGAGCAACGTTGTCAAAAGTGTCCACTTGTGTTGCTGCACATGCTGTTTCAATTCCTTCCCGAAATACCACCAGTGTAGCCTGTTTTCTACGATACACCACATCCTTTAAGGTCCCCCATAGGTAGAAGTCAAGGAGTGTTATGTTAGGAGAACATGGGGGAATCTCAACTGTACCCCTTCATCATATCTATTGTCCTGGCAAATTCTCATAGAGATAGGCTCTGACATCTCGGTGTAAGTGCATTGGGGTTCCATCTTGTTGGAAGCAAAATTGATCATTCCCAAAAAGACTTCTGTGGCAAGTGTGTAAACTGTTCCAACACCATAGCAGAAGAAGCAGGGCATTTTGCTGTGCGAGGCCTCCTGGATCTTCCTTTGTGCACATCGCACACAGTACCAAGCATCTCAAACTTAACAAGAATGCATGCAATTGTTAGGCATGGTAGAGGTCCTGTTGCATACTCACATCTCCATTGTTAATTAGGTTTGCTTGTGCATGTTTCAGCTCTATATTTGTCTGTACTCAGGGCAGTCTTCCCTACCTAATCTTATGTAGATATTTAGAACTACAGTTTCCATCAGCCTCAGTCAACATGGCCAGTGGTATAACATCATGGGGGATTGAAGTCCAGAACATCAAGTGTATACAGCTTGAGAAGGGATGGCTGATGTTATGAGGGTTTGTTGTCTATCAATGTGGGATCTTGTTATTTTGTGTGCACAGGCATGAAAGGTAAATCTCTAATACATATTGCTAGTCATGGCAGAATTCATTATTCTACTACATATGTATGTCAGTTTGGGTCTAAAGTTGCAGCCCTAAGCACAAGCTCAAGAAATCTGACTTCAAAAGAATCTTATAAATTGAAGGCTGGGAAGGCTATTTCGGTCCAAAATTTCTCAGGAGCCATGGCCAAGGATGAAAGTGTGGGGCCAAAAATATCAGCGCATTTTAGCTCAAAGCTGTTACTGCCAGTGAGGAAATCTTAGGAGAAACAAATGAACTCTTTAGGACAGGCATTCGCAATCTACGGCCCATGGGCCAGACCCAGCCCCCAATGCCAATTCATCTGGCCCACGCCACTTCCAAAAGTGGAAGTAAAATGCGCCCACAAACGCTGCCGTAAATGCACTTTGCACATGCATGGGCGTGTTTTACTTCCACTTCTGGTGGGAGGAACCATGTGACCGGCCCAATCAGCTGTCTGGGGGACGTGGTCAGGCTGTGACCTGAAAACATTGAGAACTCCTGCTTTAGGAGGTGGGAAAAGTAAAAAAAAATGTAAAAACCACCAGACAGTCATAGGGAAGAAGAAACAACTATCTAGGAATGGCCTAAAAGCCAAATTTGGCCCCAAGTCATAAAACTCCCTACTCTTAGATTATTAAGCAATAAATGAAAATTCCCGTCCCACTCTTTAGCTGCCCACTCCTAGTTTATTCATTTTCTTTCTTCAGCGGTTATGTATGTGTTTTTATTTCATTTATGTTTTGAGTTGTGTTATTTTGATATATCTGTGCCTCTTAACTGTCCATATTTTGTGAGCTGCATGCTCTATATCACTGTGCACATTCCTGCGGGCCAGATTGATTTGTAGTGGTATATGTAGCTGTGTTACTGCTTATCCTTGTTGGGGAAGCATACCTCATAGCTGCACATCACAGACATGCATTTCTGAATGTTGGATATGTTGTTAGTAATATCTGCACATAGTGAAAGAGTTGCCAGTTTATGTTTTTGCCCAGGTCTTCATTTATTATAAGTCTTTAAGATTAGAGGCAAACTACCACTTCTCTCCAGACTGTAACCCTATTCAGTCATTACCTTATGCACTTATCGTAAGTATGGATAGACAGGAGGACTTATTCCATCACTGTCCTATTGCTTTCTTCAGGGGACAGTGAGGAATCTGAAGTGTTCCTGTTCATGTATAAGCTCTACATGTGATCAAGAACCCTGGAAAATTTGATTTCTTGCTCATGTGTAGAGGCTTAGCCAAAACCTTTCTGCTTCAGACTCTTCTCTCACAGAGAAATTGATGAAAGAGGAGAATGGACTTTGTTAATGATGAACAGGTCTCTGAAGATTCAAAAATACTATGTGCCCGGTCTCCTTAAACAAATTATTTTGACATTTGCTTTCAATTAGTGTATTTGGTAAATTGACAACAACCCATTTTTCCTTTCATCAGCCAGTCTTCTATTGAAACTTTTTATTGTTTTTCCAATGTTTTATAATTAGAAATTGAACAAGCAAAAGAAAGAAGAAATTGAAAATCAAATATAATTCCAGTTATTTATCCATCTCCAGAATTGTGTGGTACATTCTCCACGCAAACCAAAAATGTATTGAAGAGTTGGGTTTGTGGGATCTACTTTTTGTTTTACTAGATCCCTGAGAGCCATCAACTGGAGTCTTCTGCAAACGACAAACAAAAACAGTTGAAAAATCCGAAGCTCAGGGGTTTATTTTGAGTGCCAGAACTCAATGGATTTCATAATTCTATCATACAAAAATATGTTTCTGGTCATTCCAAGCTATCTTTATTTCACGATATAGATGGGTGTGGTGGTGTTGGGGTCCAAGAATTACTTTCTTGCGGCTTTTGCTACACTACTTGGATTTTTTTTAAATGCTGATTTGCTTAGATCAGTGATGGCGAACCTTTAGAGGCCGAATGCCCAAACAGAGCAGTGGAGCCATGGAGGTATAAAAAACAAGAGATGACATGACGTCACAAACTTGAAGCCGACTAATCTGACAGTCTGCCATGCTAGTTGGCCTAAAATATTGCCTTATGGTACTTTGGTTGTGTGGAGTCATGAAAGTAGATCGGGGTTTCCCCTTTAATATTAGGGGGTGGGGGTTGCGATCCCCCTCTCTGCTGGCTCCCCTGGGTCCAGAAGGGTTGGGGGGACAGACTCCTTTGTCCCCCCCCCAAACCTCCCAACCCCAGGGCAGCCAGCAGAGCGGGGGATCACAACCTCCCACCCCCTGATATTAAAGGGGAAACTCCAATCGGGTTTTCCTTTTTAATATCAGGGGGTGGGGTGGATTCGATCCCCTCTCCTGGATCCCATGGGTCCATGAGGATCGCAACACCCCCTCCCACACCAAAAAAAACAACAACAACACAACTCCATTTTTAAAGAGAAATGAGAAGAAAAGCGGTTTCTTCTCTTTAAAAATGGAGTGTTGGTGTGTGTGTGGAATTGATCCCCTCTCCCTGGTCCCCTGGGTTTGGGAGGTTTGGGGGGGACAAAAGGGGTCTGTCCCCCAACCCTTCCAGAGCCAGGGGACTCGGCAGAGAGGGGATCCCGTCTTTGTCCCAGCTCCTGCCAACCTAGCAGTTCGAAACCAAGAAATTGCAAGTAGATAAATAGGGACCACTTCGGTGGGAAGGTAAACAGCTTTCCGTGTGCTCCGGTGTCTAGTCATACCTGCCATATGGCCACAGAAACATCTGCAGAAGCAGACAGCACTGGCTCTTCGGCTATGAAACAGAGATGGCTACTGAACCCAAGAGTTGGATACGACTGACTTTCGAGCAAGGATGACCTTTATCTTTATCAAACAACTGTTTTCCCTTTTTAAAATCAAACAGCTATTACCATCATGAAATTCTTCCTAATGTTTAGTCAACATCTCATTTCTTCCAATTTGATCCCATAGGTTAGAACTCACTCTCGGAAGAGGCAGAACACATGTATGCACCATCTGCCATGTGACAGCCCTTCAGATGTCTGAAAACTTATATTAATCTTTAAAGAACCACAAAGCTCTTTGCTATTACTTTGTTCACAAAAGCTTTTAAAGTCTTTATGAAAGGGCGAGGGCTCTGGTTCTGTGGTATAACACTGAATTCCTATGCAGAGCGTCCCAGGTTCATTCGGTTCCAGAAACAGCTTCTCTAGGGAGCAGAGCAGGGATATTAGCTGGACAACGCACTGCCAATCAGAACAGACAATATAGATTTGGACAGTGATGCACTGAAGCAGGTCCTGTCCGGGAGAACTGGTAGCGGAAATTTCCCCAGGCCATGCCCACCTGGCCAGCCATGCCCACCTCCATACCCCATTGTGTTGGCCATGCCCACAGATTTGGTCCCACCCACAGATTTGGGCCCGCCCGCGGAGGTGGTATTAAACATTTTTGGAGTGCATCACTGGATTTGGGCAGCCAAATATCAAGCTTGGGAGAGTGCTGCTTTGTTTATCTATGATAAACTAAAGGTAAAGGTCTCCCTTGGTTGAAAGCCACCGTGTCCAACTCTAGGGTGCGGTGCTCATCTCTGTTTGCAGCCAAAGATCCAGCGCTGTCTGCCTCTGCAGACATTTCTATGGTCATGAGTAGACACCAAAGCACACAGAACACTGTTACCTTCCCACTGAAGTGGTCCCTATTTATCTACTTGCAATTTCTTGCTTTCGAACTGCTAGGTTGGCAGGAGCTGGGGCAGATGATGGGAGCTCACTCCGTCGTGCAGCCCTCAGGTCTCGACCTGCCGACCTTCCAGTCATCACGTTCAGTGTCTTAACCACCAAGCCACTGCAACCCCACCTATGATAAACTAGAAGGTTGCAATTAGATTTTTGTGATGTTTTTAATAGCAACAAATATTGACTTTATACTGGCTGGGTAGCTCAGTGATTTAGGTAGATTTAGGCATTTTGGCTGGGGAAACAGAGGTAGGGAGTTTGATTCCTCAATGTGGTTTTTGGAAGAAGAGGCTGGCTGGCTGTGCATACCTGTCAAGTGTTGCTTGTGAAAATACGGGAAACTCTCTGGGCATGGGCACACATGCGCAGCAACCCATTTGCGCATGCGCATAACCCTCTTCGCGCATGCACACAACCTCTTCACGTATACGCACCGCTGCCTCTGATGGGCGCGCATGCGCAGCAGCCCCTTTTCCGGCTGCTCCAATACAGGACAAGAGAGGCGAAAAATGGTATTTCCCGGTCAATACAGGATACTTGACAGGTATGTGGCTATGTAGTCATGGGCAAGTTGGACAGTCCCTGGGTGTTCCCAAAAGAGAGGAATGGCAACCCACTTCTGTGTATTTGCTAACTAGGAAACCCTGGAAGGGGTCATTTTAATTCAGAATTGACCTGATGGCATGCAATTATTACTTATTATTATTGACTTTGTAGTACATGCTTAAGAAAAGCTGTCTTGAGCAAATGCTTTGTAAAAGAGGGCCTAAAATGTTTTAATTGCTTAACCACCAAGGGTCCTTGAAGCAAATGAGAGCTACATAGGAGAAACGTTTATTCAAATGCTCCATAAATAAGTACACTAGTCTTTAATGCAATCTACCACAAACCCAGCCTTGATGCATGGAAGAATTCCCTTGGTGTAACTTTGGCAATACCCCATATGTCAGGGGTTCTCAACCTTTTTATGTTGTGGGCCACGCCCCCCAGACAGCTGAATGGGCCTGACCACACCCTTGTAAATGCGCCCACTTCCATATTTACGACAGCCGTGGGTGCATTTATGCTTGCACAGGCGCATTTTACAGCTGACATAAACACGTCCGCTTCCACGTCCGGCAGCGGCAAGGGTAGAGGCGGGCCACATGAAATGGTGCCGCGGGCTGTAGTTGGAAGCCCCTACCATATGTGTTTTGACCCGAGTGCTGCACAACGGAGTGAGCTTCCATCTTTGTCCCAGCTCCTGCCAACCTAGCAGTTCGAAAGCAAAATATATATATGCAAATATATAAATAGATATGACTTCGGTGGGAAAGGAAACAGTGTTCCATGTGCTCTGGCATCTATTCATGCCTGCCACATGTCCACGGAAACGCCTGCAGACGCAGACAGTGCTGACTCTTTGGCTGTGAACAGAGATGAGCACTGAACCCTAGCGTCAGATATGACTCGCTTTCGAACAAGAGCAACCTTTACTTACTTGGTGTAGTAGATCCCAATGCGTATATAAGAAGACTTCTGTTGGGCTACAAAGATGTCTGCATCTGATTCAAATATTGTGTGTGCAGAGGGTAGGTGGGAGTAGGCAGCCCATCTATTTATCGTCAAGCATTTCTGGCTGCAGGAGATAATAGACCCAACTTGAATCCTCACTCCAGCAATCTCCTTGATTCCTCCAGTCTGATTCTCTCTTGTCCATTGTGGAGTGCACCCTGGCCTTTGCTGGCCCCACAATGGCTTCCTTTGTATGGTTTGCAGCCCGCCCGCTTCCCTTCCCTTCCTCCTGGCCTTCAGACAGTTTCTCGTTGAGTACCTCTACTGTCCACCTCACACAGTGGAGATCCCGTAGCTTTGCAAGTAGTGACCACAGTAGACGTTTTCGTTGTTCTGTTGCCTTGCCTCAATCATTGAATATTATGAAACAACCAGATATTGTCAAGTTTTAGAGGCCACACTTCCATAGAGGAGGGGGTGGCATTGAATAGCTCTACCTGGTGGTGGTGATAATCTTAGAACTGCAGAGTTGGGAGGGATACTATATAGATCCGTGATGGGGAACATTGGCACTCCAGATGTTCTTGGACTTCAATTCCCAGAAGCCCAAGAAACCTGTGAATCCACACGAATAGATTTACTGCGATTCATCTGGCCTGCGCTGCCCTCGTCGCTCCCGGAAGCGGAAGTAAAATGCGCCCGTACGGTTAAGGCTCTTCTGGGTTAACGCTTCCTCCGTACGGTTGCGTTTTACTTCCTCTCCCGGGGGTGACGATGGCAGCACAGGCCAGATGAATCGCAGTAAACCCGTTTGTGTGGATTCACAGGGTGCTTGGGCTTCTGGGAATTGAAGTCCAAGAACATCTGGTGTGCCAAGGTTCGCCATCACGGATATAGATCATTGAGTCCAACCTCTGTCACGAAGGCATCGTGGGGAATTGAACTCCCAGCTCTGGCTCCAAAGCTAACATACCTAAAGCACTGAGATAATGGTAAGAGTGGAA
Organism: Bradypodion pumilum; assembly: GCA_035047305.1. Classification (NCBI taxonomy): domain Eukaryota; kingdom Metazoa; phylum Chordata; class Lepidosauria; order Squamata; family Chamaeleonidae; genus Bradypodion; species Bradypodion pumilum. The sequence continues at coordinate 14,598,134 of JAWDJD010000008.1, forward strand.
TCGGTGTGGAATCATCATCATCCACAGATGTTGTCTTGTTCGAATGTTGATATAGCAGAGATACTGGAAACTGCAACCTGATTTCCCTGCTGGATGGGAAACAGATCTCCTTCATCCCCTATTCTCCAGGCATTTTAATTTCTTTACCTTCTCCTCTTCCATTGTTATAGAAGGCTTTTTCTTCAGTCCAGATTCTTTACCTTGGCCCTGCCCCTGAGGGCAGGCATATGTTTTACCAATAATACTGGGGTGCCTTTACTTTGTAAGACCTGAGTGGAGCTATGAATGATAGAACCTTTTAGAGGCCATTAATTCATAGAGTGGTCATATGTCAGAAGTGATATTGGTGGCACATAACAACAGGAGTGCCAGCATATGGACATACAGTATACTTAAAAGGTTTCTGAACTGGGCTTCTAGAAAGATGTCAAGGAAGGTGTAGGTTGTGTACATTTATTGGGGCTCTTATTTCTGTTTTGGAAGGAATGTTTGGATGGAATATGTTTAAATCTAAATGTATGAGATTAAGAGTTAAGGGTAGTTCCCCCCCCCAGTGGCTTAGTGGTTAAGATGCTGAGCTGGAGACTGGAAGGTTGGGTTTCGATATCTGAGGGTTGCACTTGGGGACATGAAAGGAGTCTCATTCGGGCATCCCCTGAGTGGAGTTTCTCCAGCAAAAATCCTTTCAACCCAGAGTAATCTCTGACACGAAATTATTATTATTATTAAAAGTTAAGGAATGATATTTTCTTTATGCCCAGAAGTCTTCTTTTCATTCATCCATCTTCTCTCCTGTCTAGGCCAGACGTGAAACTGCCAAAATGAAGGCACCTTTTGGTGAATACAATCCGTAGTTCTTTTTGCCTGACCTAGTGTGAGAAAGATTAGCTAGTGCAAGGTTGCCGTTGCCCAACGTATGCCCGGTTGTGGTTCAAAAATACCACAATCTTTGAGGAGGCTCTTTCTTTGTACCTGTAGAGCTATTGGGAGTGAGAGATGAATGTTATATGGATGTGGCTAGAGGAAAAGGTTGAGCTGCAGGTTCAAGACCAACAATACCTGATACATTGGAGTCATTATTCAGCGAGGAGTCCACGCACCGGTAGACATCTCCGCGATGACAATCCGCACATGCAAAAAGACCTGAGAAATCAAGTCTATTTGCATGCTGGATATCACGTCACCCGCTGGCTAGGTGGACCATGACGTGTGCCCTCTGCTTTCACCTTGCCCAAGGGATCTGACAGAGAACGCTTTGGTGAGTTTTAGTCCCAGCCTAACATCATTGACAAAAGATGAGCAACGCTGCCTAGTTCAGGGGTGGCCAAACTACAGCCCGTGGGGCAGATCCGGCCCATGATGCCAAATCATCCGACCTGCGCTGCCCTCCATGCTCCCGGAAGCATTCACGGGTGCATTTATGGCAGCGTTTTGCTCACACACAGACATGTTTTACTTCCACTTCCGGTGGGCGGAACCACCTGACCAGTCCACTGAACCATGTGACCGGCCCATGGCTTGAAATGTTTGGCCACCCCTGGCCTAGTTAGACCGTTCAAGGTATAGATAATTATTCTTCTATTCCCAGTGCACCCATTTAACACTGAAAAGCCAGTGTTGGCAATGCTTTCCTTTTGGCAATTTTTTGTTTGGGGGACGGCGGGTGGGACGGTGAAAACTTTCCTTGGACGTCTTCTCTCTTTCTAATTTTTTGCCAGTTAAAGGAGAGGTTAGCGTGCGACAGTAAACAATGCCTCCCTTTCCTTCACAGTCTTTTAGAGAGAGACTCCAGAAACAGTGAAACAAACACACACACACACACACACACACACACACACACACACACACACACACACACACACACACACACACACACACACATGCACACAGAGGCCCCCACCTGCAATTTTTCATGAAAGAATACAACTTCTGTTTGCTGCCTTTGGGTGGGAGGTGGGCATTCTGGGCTTTGGACCAGTGAGGGCATGTCAGAGAGCAGTTAATTTGCGCTTCTGTGGGCATAATTGGGCGACCCAACAGCCGTCCTGTTGGCAAGGGGAACACTTGCTCGTTGTTCTAGTTGCTGGCTTTCCTTTTTCTGTCTTGGCCCCGGGCGGCAGCGGGGCTGCTGGAAACAATCCGTCCTGAGTTGCAAATCCCCTGTTCTGCAGCCTCGCCTGGCTTTTAAGGTGCTGCTAGGGTGGCTTTTTCTTTCTAAAACAAATCTGTCTCGGTTTTTTAGGAACAAGATCCCAGAGCTTTGGGTACCGCACTGTTATATACCAAGGGGCGAAACATCTTTTGATTCAGACATTTCTGCAGAAAATTGAAATGAATCATAACTTTATAGCGAGTGATAGCGTCCTTTGGTAGGATAGAGGTCTGCATAGGAAGAATAGACCAGGAGTGCCCAAACTTTTCGGACTGCACACCGGTCACATGGTTGAGCGGGTTGGTCATGTGGTTCCTCCCCCCGGAAGCGGAAAACATGCCCGCACATGTGCAAAATGTCATAAAGATGTAAACGTATTTATGACAGCCAGCTGCAGGTGCTTTACGGTAGCAATTGGCGCATGCGTGAGTGCTGGATTATTAGGCACCGGATCTGGCCCACAGGCCATAGTTTGGGCACCTCTGGCGTATACACTCAGCGTTCAACAGAGAACTGTGGGAGCTTAGGACTGTCTAAGCAGAGTTTAGGAAAGTTAGATTAATAGACTCCTAGAATCCTAGTGGATATGGAGTGTGAGATTCAGAGAGAGTAGTAAAAAAAATTTTTTTTTTGTCAGAACACTGTCCAGAAAGGTGCTGAGATAAGAGATATTTTACACACATGCACACACATTGCACAGTAGAAGGGTATGATAGCTTGCAGTATCTTTAATTTAATTTTAAATTAATAATTCATTCACTGTAAAAACAAAGATGTCTAAGAACAAGCTGGCCATGTCAAAAGGCTTTTCCATAATGAAATGGCAACCCGAGGAACATAGACCACACCAAGGGGTGTGGGAGGGGGGACGGAGAATGGCAGACTTAAAGAAAATATAGGTAAAGGTCTTCCTTGCTTGAAATCCAGTCGTATCTGACTCTAGGGGACCGTGCTTATCTTCGTTTACAGCCAAAGAGCCACTGTCTGTGTCTGCAGATATTTCCATGATCATGTGGCAGGCATGACTAGACGCTGGAGTGCATGGAATGCTGTTACCTTTCCTGCCAGAGTGGTACCTATTTATCTACTTGCAATTTCTTGCTTTCGAACTACTAGGTCAGCAGGAGCTGGGACAGACGACGGGAGCTCACTTTGTCGTGCAGCACTCTGGCCTCAAACTGCTGACCTGCCGACCTTCTGATTTTCAAGTTTAGCATATGGGACAGCTTAAATTCATATTGTATTCAGCTAAGGGGTTTAGCAGATACATGAGATAAATGACTCAGGGCAGTCCAGAGCATACCTGTCAAGTATCCCGGATTGGCCGGGATTTCCCGTATTTCCGCGTCACTTCCTCCACTTTCCTGCTGCCATCCCGTAATTTGACCGGCGGAGAAAGTAGTTACTGCGCTTGCGTGTATGCGCAGAACCCTTCTGTACATGTGCAGAATGCAGAAGAGTTCTGCGCAGGTCCTGTATTTTACGGAGACGTGCTTGACAGGTATGGTCCAGAGTAGTGGAAGGTGTGAAATCACCACACCTGTTCTTAATGCATAGGATTGCGAGAGCCAAGAACTTGGAAATGGTGCTTTCTCATCTAGTTCCAGAATCTCTGAGCTACCACGACTAGTGGCTATGCTTGTTCAGGGTTTACTTAAAATTGTAGTCCAATAAAAGTAATGTTTCCAGACTCTGTGGGAGACACATGGAATATTTGGAGAAGTCATGAACAGGCATCTGGTGTCTTGACAATAAATGTCTCAGAAGGCAGTGCCGTGGGTGTTCAAATTGCTTCTGTTTTTGCATTTTAGGATTGAGATGGGGAGTCTGCTGCCCTGTTGCTGATTTATTTCATGCAGGTGGCAAGGGTTTTGCCTTTTTTTAATGGAAGTGAGAGAAACAGAGAAAGCAGGGCAGAGAATTTCTATCTCTATCTCTCTCCTTTCTGTCCCATCGGTTCCCCACTGGCATGCAGCCCATGGCAAATTATCACCACCACCCCGAGCAAAAGTGGCTCCCGTCGTAAAAAGTTCTCCATTTCTGCCTTTACATATGTTCAGTTCAGAGTAAAATCTTGTTAGAGAACACAGTATGTGTGATCTGCATGATCTCTAGTTTGCAGTTGCAGTGAGATGGAGATGGCCCTGTTAAAAGCAGCAGGTCTTCCATGTGCACAAGCAAACAGTGAATGCATACACACCCCACGTGCAAATGCCAGAGAAAAGAACAGCCATGCATCCAATGGACTATTCAGTGTGCTGTAAAAACAAAGAGGATATCTGACCATAAGGATTTCTAGTTTTTTCCTCCCATCTGTACAAGTGATGACTCAGAGAATAAAGGCCCAAGCATGGCTGTTAGACCCATTCTTCTGACTTGTAGTCCATTGTAAATCCCTACGGTAGCGATGGCGAACCTTTTAGAGCAGGGATGCTCAATCGGCGGCCCGCAGGCCGGATGCTGCCCATGGCACCATTTCATGTGGCTCCCCCACTGCCTCCACCACACCAGGAAGTGCCATGTGGTGGTGGAGGAAGGGCAAAATGGCCATCCAGCCTCCAAAGCTGTCTGAGGGAGCATCACCTGGCCCCTGGGCTTAAAAGGTGGAGAACACCTGTTTTAGAGACTGAGTGGCTTTATCCCTTTCACTAATACATAATCCAAAAATTCTCTCCATAACTCTGTAAAATAATTTTTTTTTCAAAATAACCCCAGTTTTTACTTTTCTTTTCGTAGCCCCAAGTAAGGTATTTTCCTGGGACACTGCAGGAGGAGAAAAGGGAAATAAAATGTTAGAATATCTGAGCAAAAACAACGGAAAAGCTCATGAACACACGAAACAAGTGTGCTTCAACTAATCCTATTCATACCTGTCAAGTATCCTGGTTTGGCCGGGATTTCCCATATTTCGGCGCCGATTTTCGTCCTTTCCCGCCCGGAGCTGCCGCTATCCCAGATCTTGGCAGCGGGGGGAAAGGAGTTACTGCGCACCCCTTCTGTGCAGATCCTTTCTACACATGCGTAGAAGGGTTCTGTGCAGAAGGGGATGCATAGAACCCTTCTATGCATGCGTTGAACTGACCAGCGCAGAACGATTTTGCGCAGGTCCGTTGTATGCATTTGTAAATGGCTTTTGCACATGCGTAAAATGGACCTGCGCAGAACCGTTCTGCGCAGGTCCCGTATTGTCCGGAGCCGCACTTGACAGGAATGATCCTATTCCCTGATACTGCTACTTTTCTCTGAGCAAAGAGAATTCATGTGTGTGTGAAATCACGCAATCCAGGACGGGCAGTTTGTGTGTGTATGTGTGAGAGAGAAAGAGAGAGAGAACGCCTTTGCAGTTTCATTCTGCTAAATGTACAATTTGCCGTTCCTTCGATTCTATCCAAGGATTCTGGCCTCGAATTTTGTTACCACACTCGCCACACCCAGCAGGTTCTTCTGAGATTTGAGGGAACAGACCAGAGCCCAAATTGTGTGCACTTGCTGTGATCTTGGCTCTCCGTACTTTAATGCTTGCATCCCAAGGACCTACTGTACTTTCTGTTCTGCAGCTCAGCAAGAGAACATCTCAAATAACAAGCAAGAGTGTATCTGAGTAACTGCAGAGTGCTTTATCTCCTTTGTGGCCTCTCTACAGAGAGTTCACTTTTCTTGCTGGATTTTCATTGAAATGTTTCCCAGTTGTCCTCCAGAGTCCTTTCTCCCTTTGGCAAACAAGTACTGTATTGACTTAGTCCTACTAGGCCTCTCCGTTCTTCTCACAATTTAGGAATGGTGTTTGGTTGCAGGTTTGCTCACCCGCCTGCTTTTCCACTCCAAAGCTCAGCATACGCCCTTCTGTCTCCCCTGTGATTGGCTTTGGGCCACGCCAGTGTACGCTTATGTGCATAGCATTGTGTGCGTGCGCGCGCGCACGTCTAGTGGGGCTATCTCTGTGTGTGTGTGAGAAAGGGGGAGAGAGGGGGAGAGCACATTGTTTGTGTGACTGTGAGTAAGCCTATTGGGGTCATCTGAGTGTGTGTGAGTGTGTGCGAGCCTTGAGGGGCTGTTTGTGTGTAAGAGAGCATGAGTGTGTGAGTCTAGTGGGGCTCTAGCGAGCGACTCTAGGATGGCTGTGTGTGCGTGCAAGTGTGCATGTATGCATGTGAGTAAGCCTAGTGGGGTTGTGTGTGTGTGTGTGAGAGAGAGAGAGACTAGTGGGGCTGTGTGTATGTGTATGTGCGTGCGCCTGCCTAGTGGGGCCTTGTGTTTTCTACTGTCAGGGTGGTGGTGGGGGAACATCATGGGCCTTGAGCTGGTGCAAAGTCCTGAGGGATCATTCCCCAACTGTGAGCCTCTTCCTGAGCTGAGGCCCCACTCAACGAAACCCCTTTCATGTCTAATCTCCTGGCACGCACCATGCCTTTTGTTTGCCAGGACACATCCTGGCTCTTTTCCCTGCAACATTTTGAGTGTGTATATAGGGTTTTAGGGTGGGTTTTTTTTTCTTTCTGGATAAGGGAATGCTAATCAAACCCATCCTTGGGGGACTGGCCTGGAGGTCTTTCCCATCTGAAGGCCTTGCTCGCCCGGTACAGAGCCAGGCCTTTTAATATCCTGTCTGACTGGTTTACTCCGGACTCTGGCTTGAAGAAAAACATAGAAAAACATCGGCATACATCCTACAGGAAAGGGGCTGAGGCTGTGCAGCCAAGCGCCTTAACCTTTTCATGCCTGGGGGAGCGGAAATGACACGAGACATGTATGCAGACTGGGAAATGTTGTTGTCCTTGCCCGTGTTTTGTCGCAGTGTGCACGCAAGTCTAAACAAGCCTCGATATACACCCAGTGCAATTTCGTGCTCTTCATTTTTTCTTTAATCACAAGGAGATAGATTCCTTTGGAAAACTGGTGCGAAATTCCAAATCTCTGGTTCTCACCCTTCCCTCCGCTCAAATACTATCCTCACTCCACCTTTCATAGCTGGTAAAACTCATTTCTTATGCTGGCTTGTGTATCTCAACCAAGCTGAGTCTTGAATCCAGAAGTCATGGGAACATTTTATTACTCAATTCATGCCATGGTGGAGATTATTTCAAAAATCTAGTGTGTGTGGAGGGGAGAAGCTCATGCAAGTTAAAATACAAAATAATAAAGTAAAGATCATAGCTGTCAAGTATCCCTTATTGGCCGGGGAAACCCCTTATTTTACCCTCTTTCCCGCCGTCATCCCTTATTAATTAGACTGCAATGCCCCATTGCCGCCATTGGAGGGCAGCACAGGATAAGCATAGCTGTCAAGTATCCCTTATTTGCCAGGAAATTTCCCTTATTTCCAAATCCAAAACTTGACAGGTATGAAAGATAAAGGTTTCCCTTGCTCAAAAGCCAATAATAAATTAAGTAAGGGACAATAAAATGCATAAGAAGGCCTGATGGTGCAGTGGTTAAACTGCTGTACTGCAGCCAAAAGGTTGTGAGTTTGATCCTGACAGGGATCAAGGTTGACTCAGCCTTCCACCCTTCCGAAGTTGGTAAAATGCATGTTGGGGCCAAAATGATAATTACAGTACCTTATGAACTACTAGGCGGCTGTATATAACTGTGATTGCTATTGCTAAAGTGCAAAACAAAACAGCAAGATACAGTAAAATAACATAAACATCCAGTTTACAAAAAAGAAACAGAATAAAAAATTAAATGAAATGTTCTTTCTAAAAAAAAATAGTGTACTGTTCTGTTAGCATCCTTTAAGTAAGAGCACAGGTAAAACAATAAGCAAAAATCCTCATGGAAAAGTAGGTGTTATCCTGTAGAAGATTTGTTCAGTGGACCTTCTAAGGGAAGGGATTCCAAGAGAGAAAGCTTTCATTCTTTGTACCACATAATATGTTCCATGTAATAGATTCCCTAGGGCAGTGATGGTGAACCTTTTAGAAACCGAGTGCCCAAGCTCAACAGGTTGCCATCCGCTTCGCAGAAGGTTGGGGTGAACTCTGTGCTGGCGTGAGGGAGGGAGAAAGCGCTCCCATTGGGCTGCTGGGCAGAGGGGTGGGGCAAACTGTGCTGGGCAGAGAGGGAGTGCTCCCATTGGTCTTCTGGGCAGAGGGGCAGGGTGAACTCTGTGCTGGGGCGATGGTGTGCGTGCCCACAGAGAGGGCTCTAAGTGCCCACTCTGGCATGCGTGCCATAGGTTCGCCACCACTGCCCTAGGACTTAGGACCTCCTAAATAGTAGGATTTTCATGAGTTGGTAGTTTCCAAACATACTTTAGAGGCAGCCCAATGTTGAGTCTATGGCAGTAGCCTAACCTGGATGTGGCCACAGCATGTGGGTGTGGTATAATGATGGGAATGTCAGGCTGGAATTTGGAAAATCAAGGTTCAAGACTGCACTCGGAGTTAAAGACCATGGAATGGCCTTGGGCCATTCATACAATGGATCTACAGGTCCTTTTTAATCCACAGTATTAATTCCACAATATGCAGGTACTCTTATCATCCTTAACCTGGAATACAGTGGCCACAGTTTTGCCATTTGTTTCCATGAAGCAAAATCCAATTTCGTTTTTAATCTGGTGTAATTTACATCTGCAGAAACCCTCTCTTGCTGGACTTCCTACCCCTTTCCCCTTCTTTTCCCCATAGAGATCCTCTATGGAAAATGTCATATTTTAATTCGATCACACTCCTATCTCATCTTTAGTTTTAAACATCTCTTATGTGTCAATTTTGGAGGGACTGCAGTGGCTCAAGTGGCTAAGATGCTGACTGGAAGGCGGCAGGTCAGCAGTTCGATACCTGAGTACTGCAGGACGGAATGAGTTCCCGTCTTTGTCCCAGCTCCTGCCAACCTAGCAGTTTGAAGGCAAGAAATTGCAAGTAGATAAATAGGGAGCACTTTGGTTGGAAGGTAAACAGCATTTCGTGTCTAGCCATGCCTGCCACATGACCACAGAAAATGTCTACAGAAGCAGACAGCGCTGGTTCTTCGGTTATGAAACAGGGATGAGCACTGAACCCTAGAGTCGGATACGACTGGCTTTCGAGCAAGGGTGACCTTTACCTTTTGTCTCAATTTTATTGCCGCCTTCTCTCCTTCTGACATACTTTACGAATTTGATTTCAAAGAGGTAACTATGTAAACCTGCGACATAAAGTATGTATGTTGTTACTCATACAGTGGCACCTCACATAATGAACGCATTGCATAGCAAAAAATTTGCATAACGAAGCGTTCGATATGCAAAGGCGATACTCCGCATAATGAAACCATTTCGTTATGCGGGGGTTTTGGTAACCGGAGTATACCCGCTCAGTGGGAACCCCGGTTATCTAACCTTTCCCCCGTTATGCGGGGTACCTCCCATAGGGAACCGCATAATAAAAAAACACCGCATAGCAAAGAGCTCCGTGGAACGTATGATGACGTATGTATGCGTGTGTGTATTCCTGGCTTTCAAAAGCATATTTTTTTTCTTCTAACCCTTGTGTCTAAGTAGGTTTATCTTCTCCCATTCAAAAGTTACCCTTCCCCCCCCCCTCTCAGAACCCAGAAAGCCTCGCGTTGTCAGCTGCAGTTGCAGTTTGTGCTGTCTGTATCTTCTCCCTCTTCCTTTTCTCCTCTCCACTTCAGTTGAGCTGCAGCGCCAGCATGTAACACTCCTGGGATTGGTTGTGTCTGGCTCAATCCCACATCTTATTTCTCTGGCCTGAAAATGTCAAATCGCATCTCGCAGCAATGCCATCCCACCCTTGCGGAGAGCATGCTGGAGGCGGCTTCCAAAGCTTTCGGGCCTCTAGGCTCATAGATTTAAGTTTATTTTTTCTCCCCCATCACTGCTATTCTAACCCTTATTTTTTCATGTTTTTCCAACTCAAACAATATCATTCCCGCCTCCCTCCACGCTTTGCAACTTACATAAAGGCATTCTGGTTTGCAAAAATCTGTCTGGCCGAATCTAAGTTTCTGAAAAGCACCCCTCTAGAACAGAGCGCTGGGGGTGGCTTGCTTTCAAACAGTGCCATTAAAACCACAGAGCGGTGTTCCCATTGGTATTTCTGTTAGGATTTACCTTTGATCAGCAGCCTTTCCAGGCTCTGCGGGAAACACGCCTGCCCCTCCCCTGCTCCCCCATTTCCACATTCATTCCAGAAACCTCAGATTCAGTGCATAAAATAGCTTTGAATTACAAGCTGCAAACGTTGTGTGATTTTTTTTTAACCTTCTTGTGTCATGCCTTTTGAGAATCTGGAGGGTTGTTTTCTTTCTTGTGTTAGTTAACCTGCGATGCTAGAGAGGCGAGATCGAATTTGTGCTTTTGGTATGCAAACATGTCAAAAGTTCTCTGCCTTACCTTTGAGCTCCTTTCCCCTAATATGTCCACCTTAGACAGGGAAGTGCAGTGGCTCAAGTGGTTAAGAAGCTGACTGGGAGGCGGAAGGTCAGCAGTTCAAAACCAGAGTACTGTAGGACGGAATGAGCGCTTGTCTCTGTTCCAGCTCCTGCCAACATAGCAGTTCGAAAGCAAGAAATTGCAAGTAGAGAAATAGGGATCACTTCAGCGGGAAGGTAAACAGTGTTCCATGCACTTTGGTGTTTAGGCATGCCTGCCACATGTCCACGGAAACGTCTGCAAATGCAGACAGCACTGGCTCTTCGGCTATAAATAAGGATGAGCACTGAACCCTAGAGTGGGATACGACTGGCTTATGAGCAATGATGACCTTTTCCACCTTAGACCATACCTGTCAAGTATCCCGGATTGGCTGGGATTTCCCGTATTTCTCCGCTTGTTCCTCCCCTTTCCCGCCGCCGTCCCGTATTTGAATGGCGGGGAAAGGGGTTACTGTGCACATGCGCCCATCACAAATGGGCTCTGTGCATGCACAGAGAGGTTCTGTGCATGCGCAGAGGGGTTCTGTGCATGCACAGATGAGTTGTTGCGGCGCATGCACACCTGGGCCAGAGCAGTTCCCGTATTTTCAGGAGCCGCGCTTGACGGGTATGCCTTAGACCAATTTTTAAAAATTCAACAGGGTCCCATAAAGTTTGCCACATCAAGAATATAATTTTTTAAATGTACAGGCAAACAGGCCTGTACAAATGTGATCAAGTCAAAGATCATGTAGAAGGCTTTCCTCTCATTCATCTCATTTTTCACATGATCTCACATACATGCAGTTTTTGACTCAGTTCACGTATGCAGCTGTCTGGGATGTGTTCAGTAATCCGGCACTGTTCCCTGGAAGCAGGTGATATATGTCCTATTAGTGAATGAACATGCAGGTTTATGCCAAGGGCAGAAGTAGCATTATTAAAATGAGTCAGCCGAGTAACATCTTTGCACTGGTTCCAGGCAGATTTAAAGCGTTGCCCTGCCACTTCCATGTACATATTTAGCCCTGAGATGTCATCTTTGACTTACTGTCTTCCTTTCTCTCTTTTTCTGCAGCTATTGAAACACAGAGCACCAGCTCAGAAGAGATTGTGCCGAGCCCTCCTTCGCCACCCCCGCTTCCGCGAATCTACAAGCCCTGCTTTGTGTGTCAGGATAAGTCGTCCGGCTACCACTATGGAGTCAGCGCCTGTGAAGGATGTAAGGTGAGAACGGAAAATGGATCTGAGGATTAGAAGAGACCTGTGCCATAAGGAAGACGGTGGTATGTGAATGGCCTTGAATGTCCGTTTTCACCAACCCAGGCAAAACAAGTGGTAGATTCTGCACTGTCTATTCCCCACCATTCATGTGATACAAGGTTTGATCCAGTGACTGAAATCCTATTGCTTAGCATAGAAAGTTGCAACTAGAGTTGGCCTACTAAATCAGTGGGGTTCCATTGATTTAATGGGCCTACTCCAGTGGTGGGATTCAGCCGTTACGCCCCGGTACAACCGTACCAGTAGTAGAAATTCCGGCTGACCTTGCCGATCCGGTTGCCAGAGCCTCAGGTCTTAGGCCTCCGCCTGCCTCTCATACCAGTGAGTAAGCTTCCCTCATCCGGTGGCCGGAGCCTTGGGTCGTACTTCTGCGCCTGCCTCCCACCCAGGCGATGCAGCCTCCCAGTCACATGGCCACACCCAGCAAGTCACATGGCCATGCCCACCCAGTCACATGGCCATTATGCCACACCTACAGAGTAGGTAGTAAACATTTTTGAATCCCACCACTGCCTTACTCTGCTTGTTCCAGCCCGGCTAGCTTATCCTGCTATGGTAATAGAGTAGACGTTACTGCCAGTGACTCAACGCTGTTTGTCAGGCGGTAGTTAGCTAACATGACAACCCTGAGGACTTGGATGGCAAAGTCCACAGGAAAAATGATGGTCCCCAAGTGGATTAAATCCATCTTGATGGAAGGCAGCAGCTTCATTAATACTGGCCTGGGGCTTAGGAGGACTTTGTGTGCCAAAAGGGCTCAGAACCAGAAGATGACTTGCAGAACTGGGGCAGAAATATGGGTGTTACATTGCGATGCAGAAAGCAAATGGAAGGCTACTGCATTATATTGCTCCCAGTACAATTTTCATGGCTGATCACCCTGATAATAGCCAATATTCGGACTCGGATACAGCACACAAAGAAGAAGATTCTGGTTGTGACTTGCTATGCCATGTGGAAACCCCCTCCCCCCGCCTTCACCATACCAGGAAGTGCCATGTGGTGGAGGAAGGGCAAAAATGGTCATCCGGCCCCTGAAGCTGTCTGAGGGAGCATGAACCGGCCCCCGACTTAAAAAGGTTGAGAACTGTGTTATGCTAAGCAACAGGATTTCAACGAGTATGTTCAATACCTCTTCCTTTCCTTGCACTCACTCACTCACTCACTCACTCACTCTTTGTCTCTGGTGAAAGCTTGATTTGGGTGTTTGTTCTAGGCCATAAAGTTTAGTCCCATGGCTCTTTCAATACAAAGTTAATTTCTGCATTACACACTCCCTTAAGATTTTACTTTGCTAATTTTTTTAATGATGTGGGAGGAATATGCTCGAGAAATATGATTGCAGCGGGGAAGTAGATTTCTAGGAATTTTCTCCAAAGATTTAAAAGATTTCAAGAGGAGAAAAGAGTTTTTTGCTTTTTAACAGTACAGTATGTCAGCTCTGCTCACCTTCATGGTGACCCGTGAACAGGTAGGGCACAACCTTTGCACCATTTGGTGCAGAAGAGGCAGTTGGGGGGGGGGGAAATAGTAGAATTTGGAATTCTGAGGAAGGGGTCACCAGATGCGGTCCATGGCGCCACTTCATGTGCTCCTCCACCACGTCCACCACACCAGGAAGTGTCATGTGGTGGAGAAAAGGCAAAATGGCCGTCCAGCCCCTGAAGCTGTCTGAGGGAGTTTGACCCGCCCACCAGCTTTAAAAGGTTGAGAACTCCTGCCTTACATGGTTCTGGTTGTGTATAAAGATTGTGTGTGTGTGTGGGGGGGGGCAGACATCATAGTGAGTGTACAGGAACATGTGTTAGTGTCAGAACAATACTGACCATACTGGCTGGAGGTGAGGGGATTCCGAGAACTGTAGTCAATGTCCAAATTTTAGTTGCACTCTTGGCATGCAGTTACACATTTCCTCTCCTTTCTTGTCATTATGTGCTGACTCTCAAGATACCAGTAGTTATTCTTCACTCTTGCATCTAAGCAGGATGAGCTCCTTTTGCTCTGCCGGTTCCTTCACATGTCCCAGTTGCACCAAGCCTGCAGCATGACCTTGTGGGTCGGATTGGCAGAGATCAGCTTGGGCAAAGCTGGCTTGGTCCCCATCAGCAAATCCCTTCCCTCTGGTTCATTAACACGAAGCTCTTTGTGCCTCTGGTTGCCTAGAAAAAAGGTCTTTCTCCATCCTCACCAGGAGTCCCTTAATCTCATTAGCGGGACATGATGACGTTGTCCTCATTACCCTGCACTGACTGAGCAGCCTGGTCTGTTCTGTGACTCCTGTTAACTCACAACACTTCAATAATCTTATCTTTACCTGGAAAATCCATTTTGTTGGAACTAATAATAATAATCGTGAGTTCTCAAGGCACTGGACTTCTACAAATTATGTATGTATGGTGTCCATCAAGTTGATTCCAATTTATAGGGACTCTTTCCAGGGTTTTCTAGGTTGAGAATACAAAGAAGTGGTTTCTTTTCCCCTTCTTCTGAGGGAGCCCAGGGACTGTGCATCTTGCCTATGACTACACCGGCTGGCTTTTCTGTCAGGAGGCACAGTGGGGAATCAAACTCAGAACCTCTGGCTCCACAGACAGAAAACTGATCCGTTGAGCTACCCAAATCCTAAAATCCTACAACTGGCACAGCTAGTAGCCAATGGTGATAGGGGAGCTGGAAATTGTAGTGCTCTAATTGTTACTTCTCCACATTGTTCTGTGTGCTGAAAACAGGAAAATGTAACTCTGATCATTGTGCTAAATCAAATGGAACACAGCAGTCCTGAGGGTGTGATCTTTTTTTAAAAAAGTAAAGAAAAGTTTCTATGCTTCATGTATAGGAGAGAAATGCTTGCTTTTCCTCTGATTTCTTCTCTCATTCCATTTTGTGTCCGCAGATCTTATTTCTTTGGATACTCTTGACTCTTTGCAACTAGGGTTGCCATAATTCTCTCCCACCAAACCGGGACAGCCACGTGACATCATTGCATTCTTCAAACTGTGCATGTGTCACGGAAACCACAGCACTGCGACCCCACAGACTCCCCGTCCAGGGCGGGCAGCCAACATCAGTTTAAAAAAAGCTGTAGTCAAGAGGTTGTTTCCCATATGATTCTTTTTGCAAAAAATGATTCTTGCTGGTTCTATTTTTATTTCTTTTCCCGTCTCTGCCCCAGCTCCTGCCAACCTATCTGTTTGAAAGCAAGAAATTGCAAGTACAGTAGATAAATAGGGACCACTTTGGTGGGAAGGTAAACAGTATTCCATGCACTAGTCATGCCTGCCACATGACCATGGGAACGTCTGCAAACGCAGACAGCACTGGCTCTTCAGCTATGAAGCAGAGATGAGCACTGAACCCTAGAGTTGGATATGACTGGCTTTTGAGCAAGGGTGACCTTTACCTTTTTGAAATTTCTTGGGCCACTCTTTATACCACCCTTCCTCCCCCTGAGGTTACCTCCCTCCCCTTCACACACACACAAACACGCACGTGCGCATGCGCACGCACACACACACACACACACACACACACACACTGAAGTAGACTCACTCTCAAACCCAACACGAGGATCCCTTGGAAGAAAATTCTAAGGAGGGGCCCGGAACGGCAATACAGCCCACGGAGCCTCCGTTTCCCTCCAGAAGGAGAAAAGCAGGAGACAGGAAGGGACTTATTTTGCAAAGGACAACTCTTCACTTTCTGTCCACCCTCTCTAGGAATAGTGACTCTATGAAATTAACTCTTTTCCCCCAAGATTTTACGTGTTTTTTTATTGATCCGGCCAGGACTGCTTCAACCCAGGGTAATCACGGGAAATCGGGATATGTGGCAACTCTGTTTGCAACAGCAAATGTAGTTTCTGATTACAGTTTATGCAGATTAGTTATACAGAAACCTATACTTCTGACCAAAAAACAATACCTGAGAATGTGTCCTGCTTTTGCTTTGAGGGTAGTGGAAGAACACATGTTATCTGCTTTCATCTACTTGATTCATCTTTCTTAGTGTAACCGTGTAGAAACTTTTGATTTCCATACGTTTTGGTGGATAGCCCGTAGGTTTTAGTGAATTCTCAGCCTGTCACAAACAAAGAGATTATAGAGAGGAACCTCTCCTTCATTTCCATACATGCATGCATACAACTGATTTTTTCCAGAAGTTCCAATTTTAGGTCTGTAACAAGCCAAAATTTGCTAAACTGCCAATTCTGTCTGTTCAAGGAGTGTGGTGAAGTTATAGTTCTGTGATGCAGGAGGCCAGGCATTCATAACAATTAATTCTTGCATGCAAAAATAAGTCTTATGACCATGCATAAAATCAAACAAATGCAGGGGAAAGTGATACATTTTATTGGTCACTTTAAAAATTCAAAACTTTGCAAGCTTTCATAACTCAAAGGTTACTTTATCCGGCACTGTCATGGCATGTTGTCCAAGCCAGGCTCCATTCTTAGATGTTCCATAGGGAATAAGCAGTAGATTATATCTTTTTAAACAGGAAGACAGGGATCTGCAGGGAAGGTATGGTTTGATGGAGGCTTCTTGTTGAAGCTAATTAGACACTGGATAGATAAGAAATGTCCAGAGGAACTCTCTGCCCACCATTTTGAGTTCCATGATGAAAGCGAGGACATAAAAAAAGCACATACAGTAATACCTCACATAACGTTCGCATCGGGTGACGTCATATTCACATAACGTCGTGGTTTTTATGCACACGTGATGGCTCGCATAATGTCCAAAACCGTTTAAAAAACGGATGTCATCTGAGGTATTGGTATAGGAACCTCGGATAATGTCCGTTTTCGTCCATTTTTGGACTTTATGCAAGGCATCTCCCCCTAGGAACCGCATAACGTCCAAAATCGCATAGCGACCAACTCCGTAGAACGGAGTTTGGACATTATCCGAGGTTCTACTGTACGTATAAACATTCAGTAAATTTCATATCAACAGTACCTTTAATTTTCAAGGTGTTAACCAATGTTGACATTTTTATGAACTAAAATGACAAATGTGAGCAAAAGTCCTGGAAATCAAGAATATAACGATAGTGGGGGAAGCTTGGTGTCCCACAGGCTCAAAATAGTGTAGCAATTCATGAGGCAAATGAGAGTTGCCCATCTCCAATGTCTTCAAGGGCCAACTTCATGTGACTCTAGTCTAGGCAGCCCTTGTTTAGAACGACATGCAGGTTTCACTCTGATTTCATAATTCTCACAGCATAATTTCAAAAGCCCTCTGCCAGTTGTCAGGTTAGGTCTCTAGGAAGAGCAACCAGTTGTTTCAACAGCCCGCTATATACAGAGGACGATATAGTAGATCAGGAGTTCTCAACCTTTTAAAGCCAGGTCACGCTCCCTCAGACACCTTTGAGGGCCGGACGGCCATTTTGCTCTTCCTTCACCACATAGCACTTCCTGGTGTGGTGGAGGCGGTGGGGGCCCACATGAAATGGTGCCATGGACCACAGCTCACCCACAGGCTGCAGGTTGAGAATCCCTTTAGTAGTTAAGGAAAGGGTTTTGCTCTATCCTCACCCATTACTGGGACGCAGCATCCAAACAATTACATCCAAGAGAAACATGTCCCCAGAGTGGTTACCTGCGTGATTTGTATAGTGTCTCTGCATGTACTAAAGTAGATGATATTCTACTTCCTGTAGATGATATTGATAATCCTTACAGAACTGAATAAAGCAGATCTCTATTACTATCTCTGTATGCTACTGAGAAAGCAGTACCATCAGACACTGAGTTTATACCTGAAACAAAAGTTTAACAGAAAAACATACACTTTTTTGCAACCACACAAGAATATCTGATCTTTTGGGAGCCAGTGCCCTGCACCTCGAGGACTGCGGTGACTTAGTGGTTAAGACGTTAAACTTGATAACTGGAAGGTCGACAGCTCAACAGTTTGAGACCCAAGTACTGCACAACGGAGTGAGTTCCCATCTCTGTCCCAGTTTCTGTCGACCTAGCAGTTCAAAAGCAAGAAATTGCAAGTAGATAAATAGGTACCACTTTGGTAGGAAGGTAAACAGCATTCCGTGCACTAGTGTCTAGTCATGTCCACGGAAACATCTGTAGACAAATACAGCGCTGGCTCTGGCTATAAACAAATGAGTACTGAACCCTAGAGTCGGATACGACTGGCTTTCAAGCAAGGGCGCCCTTTACCTTTACCTATCCTGCCCCTCCAAGGTGGGTGGGGTGAGTAAACCAGCTCACATTGTGCCATGAAAGAAGGGGGAAATTGTATTGTTTTACTCATGCTGCTTTCTCTTCTCTTTGTGCTTCAGGGATTTTTCCGCCGTAGCATCCAGAAGAACATGGTGTACACCTGCCACCGTGATAAGAATTGCATTATCAACAAGGTGACACGAAATCGGTGTCAGTACTGCCGTCTGCAGAAATGCTTTGAAGTTGGCATGTCCAAGGAATGTGAGTACAGGAAAAGATTATGGGGACAGATGGTTCCTAACTACCAGCATCCTCTTACAGTAGCACATCCCAAGTCAAAACTCAAAAGGCCAAATTTGGAGTGGGTTAGAACTGGATTCGAGTCTCTCTTTGCCCGTAAAATTATTTGCTAGCCTCCGTGAAGTTGCAAACTCTGTCTCACTTAAGAATCATAGAGCATTTAAAAGTAATTATTCAAGCCAGAATGCTCCAGAAAAGCCTATGTAGTAGAAAGGTCAAAAAATGAGTGTTGTAGTTCTGGAAAGGCTTTGAGGCTGAGGAGAAGGCTAGGTGGCTGGCAAGGACTACGCAGAAGCAGTTGTGAAAGTTTGGGTCCTCTGTACCTGTGGAGGTGGAACTGCTGTGGCTTAGTGGTTAAGACACTCAACATGATGAGTGGAAGGTTGTCAGGTCAACAGTTTGAGACTTAAGTGCTCCACTACAGCACACCTATCAAGTATCCCATATTGGGCGGGATTTCCCGTATTCCAGCGCTCATTCCTCCCCTTTCCCGCCGCCATCCTGAATTTTGAACGGCGGGGAAAGGGGTTGTTGCTGCACGTGCACGCCCATCAGAGTCAGGGGTGTGCATGCGCAAAGGGGTTCTGCGCATGTGCAAAGGGGTTGTTGCTGCGCATGCGCGCCCGTGCCCACATCGCCCTCGCTGCTCCCGGAAGCGGAAGTAAAACACACCCATACGGATGTGTTTTACTTCCGCTTCTGGGAGCGACGAGGGTGGCAAGGGCTGGATGAATTGGCGTCGGGGGCCGGATCAGGTCCACGGGTCATAGTTTGGGCACCCCTGATTTACGTCAACATTGAACAGACTTTGGAAGAGAGCTTTTCATTCCTTTTCTCCAGTTGATTAGTGGAGGGATATTGCTGCAGATGGAGGTTGCAGCCTAGTTTCCCTTGCTCGAAGGCCAGTCATATCCGACTCTAGGGTTCAGTGCTCATCTCTGTTTCAAAGCCGAAGACCCAAGCACTGTCTGCTTCTGCAGACGTTTCCATGGTCATGTGACAGGCATGGCTAGACACAAGAGTGCACGGAACGCTGTTACCGTCCCACCAAAGTGGTCCCTATTTATCTACTTGCCATTTCTTGCTTTCGAACTGCTAGGTTGGCAGGAGCTGGGACAAAGACGGGAACTCATTCCGTCATGCAGTACTCTGGAATCGAACTGCTGACCTTATCAACGTCTTAGCCACTTGAGCCACTGCAGTCCCCCAAGCAAAATTACACACACACACACACACAAATGATAATCTGCCATTGATACAGAAGGATTTTTCTAGTTTCCTACCCAAATAGGTGGCATGTAGGGCTTGTCCCTCTGCTTTGTTCTAATTTTCAGAGTGTTTCCCTGGCAACCAGTGATTGATGATGTCAGAGATAAATGACGCAGACAGGGCCCTCCTGGCGTCTGCAGTGCTTAGTTGTCATGGCTCCCGACTGTCACGGAGGGGTGTGTGGTGGTGGTGGTGGGAGGAATCCCCACTTTGCCATGACAACTCCAAGGACTAGATTAATAATCCCTTGAGGCGGGGAAGGAGCAGATTGACCCAGTAGAGAGGAGAGGTGGAGGTGGATGGAGGATCATTGGGACATCTGGGACATCTGTGATCTTGTTTTTTGTCTTTCCTTGAAAGGTAGGAAGAAGAAATGGGCTGACCAAGCAGGGCTAGAGGCAGGAGCATCACTCATTCGGACCTAATCCTACTTTAGGGACTATATGTGCCATTTCTGTTGAGTAGCAGCATGATGTAGCGAATAGCACAAGGTCCAGTTCTCGAGTTGTCATGAGAAGGGAAATGAATATTTTGCAACCCACTTATTAAACAACCTGGCAGTGATTCTCACTGAATCGTGGTGTAGCGCTAAAGCACTTCAGAAAACCAAGTTTGAGTTATTTGTTAGAAACGGGAGAACTCAAATCGGGTTGCTATCAACCCCGATCGGCAACAGTTGGGTTTTGGAAGTAGGGAAGTAAAATTTAAGTACGGTATAACCAAGCTGAGAGGTGTATGCGGTTGTGGGATATCATTGACCATCATTCTAGAGCATTGGTTCCCATCCTTTTCAAGCCAGGGGCTGGGTCATGCTCTGTCAGTCTGCTTCAAAGGCCAGATGGCCATTTTATCCTGCCTGCATAATGGGGGTGGCCATTTTGTCCCAACAACTTCAAAAGGGCAGCCATTTTGTTTCTCAAATGCCCTTGGAGGAGCAGGGGCACACAAAATGGCGCTGTGAGCCAGATGCGGCCCACAGGACTTAGGTTGGGAACCTCTGTTCTTGAGGTTCCTTTTAAGACCCACCCACCCAACCCCGAACACACAAAATGCTTCTGAATTCTTCTCTCACCCATTTCTTTCGGTATCTTTGGCTTCTCGTTATGCCAGCTGCTTATTTGCTCTCCCCACCCACTTTCTTCTATGTGATGATGGATGCAGTATTCCCCCCTCCCTAACTGCCTGTCTGGACGGCGTTTTATTGAATTTGCCAAGCAGACATGACTGATTTCCGAATTATCCCCCTCCCTCCGCCCTACCTCCTCCCTCAGGCAGGGCGGTGAAATGTACCAGCCCATCATGGGAGTGAATGGGCGCATCTGGCTTCACCACTGTCTCGTGACTAGCAATTTATTTGTTTGTTTTTAAAAGGAAGGTTATCCTAAAGAGTACCCCACCCAAAAGAATTTGGGAACTTTACAGTCCCAAAAGGATAATAAGCTTTCTTATTGCCATTGTTATCTTCACAGATGCACACAACGGCAAAACAAACATACAATGGCTTTGTGCTGCCTCAATAAATCCTGTATTCTGCAGCATGATACCACAAATTTGATTCATGTCTTCTTGTGTTCTTTCAGGCTTTATAATAATTTATCTCCATTTTGTTGTCTCTGGGGTAATTTAGTACGTTCCAGTCAGTTAAGGGGCTTTTTGATTTCTTTGGGCTCTTTGGCTTTCTAGAATCAGTTCTGGAATGCATGATTCTGGGAATTTTTACTCTGGAAGAGTAATTTTTCTAATAATTAATGCAGCCCTATTCAGTTTCTGTGTCTCTTGAGATGATATGGAGATCCACGGGCAGACGTGACATGGGCAGTATTGTAAAAATAAAATACAAAACTCTGTCCCAAAAGGAGAATAATGTTTTGTTCTTTGCTATGCTAATCTCAATTGTAGGTAAGGAAGTTTACAAACAGTGAAGGGGGAGTCTGTCAAATTTCATTTCACTCATGGTCTTATTGCAATAGAATTTGATCTTTTCCCCCAGTGTGAAAATTTGCAAAGGCATTTGTGAGTCTTGTTCAAAACAACGACAACAACACAGTCAATTATATGGAATCTTATTGCTCCTTTTTATATACATGTTTGCAGATGAAAATGTTTATGCGTTATTTTCGATGAGATAAAACTATTTGTGGTGTGTGTTTTTTAAATACACATTTTTAAATGCAGACGTTTCGAATGTGCACCATTTTATGTACTGTTAGTTTGTGAACTTCATTGAAGGAACAGAGCTTTATGGCCACAAACTTTGTTACATTCTTTTTTTTTTTTTTAATTTGGGAAGTGAGCATTTTATATTTTTCCATTGCATTGCATTACTGAGCTTGTAGATCAAATTAACCAAACTTTCATTCTAAATGGGGCTTGAACAAATTTCCCACCCATCCCTCAATACAGAATGTTTCAAATCAGGGTTTTTTAAAATTATATTAATTCTGTAAAGAACAACTATATAGGCATGGGCTGGGCCACCGGGACAGGGGGGATTCATCCCAGTGTGCCCTTGCCTCTCTTGCCCTGGGGTGCAAATAATAATTTTATTATTTTATCCACCCGGTATGCTGCACTTTATATTAAGCCATTGCTCCAAGCTCCCTCCTTTAGCTTGGAGTAATGGTTTATTCTAAAGTGCCACGCGCCAGGCAGAGCAAACGAGGGGTGATGACCAAGCAGTTCCTGGGGGAAGCCTTCTCCCTCGCCCCTGTCCAGCGCCCTCCCATGCTGCCCAGCACATCCCTGCAGCTGTATAAATTAACTTTTCCTGGTTCTGGTAGCTCCTTTGGTTCAGCTAAAAGGAAAAATCATACTAATATTTTTTTTACTAAATATCTTATTCATTCTATCTATCTATCTATCTATCTATCTATCTATCTATCTGATTGATTGATTTAGTGTGTGTGTATATGCAACAATTACACACAGAGACAGACACACACACACACAATCATTAGTAATGTTTGCATTGTTAAATAATGGTTAAGCACTTAGAATAAGTGTTAGCACTTAGAATAAGGAGCATGGATGTGTTGAACTCCATTCAGCGCTCTTGATTTGTCCTTGTCTTTGAGAGCACCACTCACTCTGTGCCCGTTTACACTCTTTTTCAGCCGTCCGGAACGACAGGAACAAAAAAAAGAAAGATACCCCCAAGCAAGAGTGTTCAGAAAGCTACATCATCACACCTGAGGTGGAAGATCTCATCGAGAAAGTGCGCAAGGCCCACCAAGACACCTTCCCTGCTCTCTGCCAGTTGGGCAAATACACCACAGTGAGTAGCAGCCATGACAGACCGTGACGGGAGAAGGGTTGACAAGGAATGCAGAAGGGATTGGTAGAATGTCCAGTGGCTAAAACTGAGTTATGCAGAAGCTCTACATCAAGTCTGACAATTGACCCAGGTAGCCCACTAGAGTTGACTCTAGCTAGCAGCAGGTCTTCAGGGTTTCAGGTAGGTTTCATTCTTAGCCCTATCTGGAGAACCCGTCTATTCTCCCATCCCCAAAACAAACCACGCCTTACACTGCTTAGCTTCTGAAATCAAATGAGATTGGGTGCATAGAAGCTGGTATGATTTTCAAGTGAGAGACATTAGTTGCTCTGGCTGAAAACGGGGCTGAAGTTTATACTGCTTGATGCTAACAAACCCATTACATTTTGTTCAAGAAAGGATTCCAGATTGTTCCACCTGAATAAGCTTTGTTATTTGATCATGCTTGCCCTTTCTTGATCACCTTGCTTGTGTTTTTTTCATGAAACTGCCAAATACATTCAAGAAGTTAGGATATAAAGCCGTGATGACGAACCTTAGTGCTCCAGATGTTCTTGGACTTCAATTCCCAAAAGCTCAAGCCCCCATGAATCCGCATGAATGGGCTTACTGCGATTCATCCGGCCCGTGCCGCCCTCGTCCCTCCTGGAAGCAGAAGTAAAACGCACCCATATGGCACGCTTTACTTCTGCTTCCAGGAGCGACAAGGGCGGCATGGGCCGGATGAATCGCAGTAAACCCATTTGTGCGGATTCATGGGGGCTTGGGCTTCTGGGAATTGAAGTCCAAGAACATCTGCAGTGCCAAGGTTCGCCATCACGGATATAAAGCATTCAAAAACCAAAATGCTAATTCACAAGAAGACATGATACATTCTGTAATAACAAAAAGACCAGCTTAGTGGTCACAGTAAGACTCATATTGTACAGTATAAATCTTTTCCATAAAATGGTGACCCACTGATTGACATGAATAGGGCAGACAAACATGGATAATACCAAACAACCAAATGTTTTCTATCTGTATCAAGATCTAACTATATCTTCCTTCATGATCCAATAAAGTTTTAATTATCCCAGTTGCTGTGGTATCATGTGAAGTTTTGGAAAGCTGTATTGTAATGCCTAAAATATAAACAGTGCCTAAAATACAAACTGTTAAGAGCTCCTTGTATTACAGTAAACATTGCTTCATATAATTAAGATGCTGTATCATTTTCTGTTCTTTCTGTAAAGAAAATGGTATAGTAAATTGCTGCACAATATATTTGTTGAGCAGAAATGTTTTGTGGATTACCAGCATAAGGGTAATTTCTTAAATTGCAAGGGCAAATTTTGCCTAATAAACAAATTGTTGTCTACGTGCTTACTCATGTGCCAGTCAGATGACTTGATGCTCAGTCAGCAATGTCAATGTCAACTCATTAATTGGCAGCAATTCACTGCTTCAGTTTAAACAGTTACACTTACACTGCCATAAACCTACAATGGGATTCTGCCCTTATGTTGTATTTTATAGATTCATGATTTTAAAAACAAATTAGAAACTATTATGTGTGGCACATAAATGACAACCTTTCTTAAGCCACTTGCCAGATGCAACATACAAAGAGTAGTGTGCCAGTAATATTTGCTAAATAAAATTTAATTACTAAGAATATTTTTAAAATTATAGAAATATAAAAATTGCAAAAATATGAAACACTTTCAAATCAAACTCAGCACTTTAAAAACTTAAGTCACAAGTAGTCAACAATTGGAAACCTAGACAAGTCACATAAGGAAACTCCTAAGAAGGGAATACTGTACACAACAAATAGTAAGTGGTGTGCCAAAAATCAGTAAGTGGGGGAGAAACTATAGTATCCTCACATTCACCTAAGTTGCAAACAGACATTGCTATACTCACTGGCTCAAGGGAAAAAATAAAATTGCAGGCAGCATAGCAAATTGAACTTTCTAGTGCCACCAGTATTGCTTTCTTTAACAATCAGAAAGTGCATTCCAATTAGATTACTTGACCATCTCAAACTTTCTAGGGTCCTGACAGAAAATGCTTCCCATGACTTAATATATGATTCTTTCAATCAGGGAAGCAATTGATTGTATGTACTGTACATGTAACCAATATATAAAATAAACATTTTAGCCCTTCCTGCTTCGGCTGCTTGATGGGCCAGGCAGATCCATTCTACCTATTCCTACAGTTCCACCAGATACTCTAGATGCAGTGTTTCCCAACCTTTGGTTTTTGGACTTGTATTCCCAGAAGCCTAAGTCAATTCCCCAAAGCACTGATTAGCCAATGTACTGACTTAGGCTTCTGGGAATTGCAGTCATCCTGTGGGGCATATGCCCCACGTTGGGAACCACTGCTCTATAGTCATAAGGATGAGAAATGTCCCTGTACTTTTGTTTTGGATTTTTTAAAAATAAAACGTGTAATGATACCCCTACTTCCAGAACCTTTTTGGCTAAGATCTGAGTTTCTCAGAAAAAAAACTTCTATAAGTCTGTTTTTCATCCTCCGTCTCACCATTCTCACATTACAAAAGATTCTTCACTGCTTTTGTTTCTACTCTTATTTCTTCATGTTGTGAGTAGATAAAATTAAAATTAATTCCAGAGTAGGCCTACAGATAGCTTGGGATGACTGCAGCAAATGAGCCAACTCATGGATTCCCAAAATAAATATTCTCAAGGTGATTGGACATTGTGGCTTGGGGACTACGTCTTAAGCAGAGGTTGTTACAGATAACATTTTTGGACTCCCACCCAAATTCTATGGTAGGGGTGCCCAAACTATGGTCCGCAAGCCGGATCTGGCCCACACTGGAAGTGGAAGTTAAATACACCCATGCATGCACAAAATGCTGCTGTAAAGCACGTGAGGCTGTCGTAAACACATTTACAGAGGAACCAAATGACCGGCCCGCTCAACCACGTGACCGGCTCATGGCCCGAAAGCTTTGGGCACCCCATTCTAGGGGATTCTTCAACTCCAGTGCCTGTAAAATTCTGTGGGTTGGTTAAGAAATCTTTACCATTCTGAATGAGAAGATTCCCCCAGCTTGGCCTTCCAAGAGAGGAAATTGTGGTGGGAGGCTTGGATCCACCAATGTTTATTTGTATTGTAGAAGACATCTAAGTTGATTTCTGTTGTATCTCCCCTCTCTCGACTCACTATACTCTTCTCTACAGAATAACAGTTCGGATCAAAGGGTCTCTCTTGATATTGACCTGTGGGACAAGTTCAGTGAACTGTCCACAAAGTGCATCATCAAAACAGTTGAGTTTGCCAAGCAATTGCCAGGTTTCACCACACTCACAATCGCCGACCAGATCACGCTCCTCAAAGCTGCCTGCCTAGACATCCTGGTGAGTCTTGCTTACAGACAAGGGTCAAGTCAGGAATTCTTCAGAACTGTAAAATTTAAGGCGGGGACAGAACATCTGGGTTTGGGTTACAGCTGCACACTAGATCCCTGGTGGCGAACCTATGGCACGTGTGCCAGAAGTGGCACTCAGAGCCCTCTCTGTGGGCACCCCTACAGTTACCCCAGCACAGAGTGTGCCCCACCCTTCTGCCCAGCAGCCCAATAGGAACTCTTCCTCCCTCCCTGAGCACAGAGTTTGCCCCGTCCCTCTGCCCGGCAGCCCAATGGGAGAGTTTTCTTCCTCCTCTGTTGCTGTGTTGGCACTTTGTGATAAATAAGTGGGTTTTGGGTTGCAGTTTGGGCACTTGGTCTCTAAAAGGTTCGCCATCACTGCACTAGAGAAACTCTGTACCATCTAATTCTGTGATGGTGAACCTTGGCACTCCAACTGTTCTTTGACTTCAGTGCCCAGAAGCCCAAGTCTGTGAATCCACACGAATCCACGTATGCGTAGTAAACTCATTCATGTGGATTCACTGAAACTTGTGCTTCTGGGAATTGAAGTCCAAGAACAGCTGGAGTGCCAAGGTTCGCCATGACTGACCTAATTCATAGCATATGTGGGTAAATGCAGAAGGTATGTGATTAAGAGTGATGTCTGCTTCCCTTCCTAGATCCTGCGGATATGTACACGCTACACCCCAGAACAGGACACTATGACTTTCTCAGATGGCCTGACACTCAACCGCACCCAGATGCACAATGCAGGCTTTGGCCCTCTCACGGACCTGGTTTTTGCCTTTGCCAACCAGTTGCTGCCACTTGAGATGGATGATGCTGAAACAGGACTCCTCAGCGCCATATGCCTCATATGTGGGGGTGAGTGCCATAACAGGGAGAGAGCGAGAATTTGTCCCCGACGCAGGTCCTCCACTGTCAAGTAGCGCAGGACTTGAGTGTGAATGCAAGTTTCCTCCAACTCCAAGAAAGGAGACGGTTGTAGGAGACTTATATGATCCTCCTTTTTATCTGTACAGTAGAACCCCGTATTATGGGGGGGGGGGGGAATCCGTTGTGCGTAGAGTTGCCATATGTAATGGAAAACCGTGATTTTCACATTTTGTAACTTTTGCTCGGTTTGATAAAAAACATGAAAATTTCACGGATTTCAAACCACTTGATTTGGAAGAAAAAAAATTCTTGCGCTTCTATTGGAACGACCAGTCGGTGGCAGCAGCAGAAGCTTGGTAAACAAGGGGGTGGGGAGAAACGCGCCTGCCCTCTGCTGTGTAGCAGCAGCAGTTCGATACCCAAGTACTGCAGAACAGAATGAGCTCCCTCCCGCCTCCTGTCTTTGTCCCAGCTCCTGCAAACCTAGCAGTTTGAAAGCAAAAAATGGCAAGTAGGTAAATAGGGACCACTTTGGGGGGGGGGGGAGCGTTCCCTGTGCATGACCACGGAAACGTCTGCTCTCGTCTCTGTCCCAGCTCCTGCAAACCAAGCAGTTTGAAAGCAAAAAAAGGCAAGTAGATAAATAAGGGCCATTTTGGTGGGAAGTAAACAGTGTTCCATGCACTCCGGTGTCTAGTCATGCCTGCTGCAGGACCACAGAAATGTCTGCAGAAGCAGACAGCACTGGCTCTTCAGCTTTGTAACAGAGATGAGCACTAAACCCTAGAGTCATATACGACTGGCTTTTGAGCAAGGGCAACCTTTACTTCTGTCCCGTTTTTGTGAGAAGGAATTATGGTAACCCTAGTTGTGCGAGGCACTTCATTATATGATTTTTTTCGTTATACGAAGCATGTATGATTTTCTCATAGAGATTTTTGCTATATGATGCATCCCATAGGGATTTTCATTATACGAAGCATGCTTCAAACAATGAAAATGGGATCCCTATGGGATCCATCATACAACAAAAATCTGTATGGGAAAATAGTACAATTTCATTGTACGATTTTTCCGATAGGTTTTTCGTTGTACGATTTTCCCCATAGAGATGCATTGCTTCATACAACAAAAAATTTCGTTATACGGGGTACAATGTTTTTCTCAAATCTTCTTCGTTGCACAATTTTTTTGTTGTATGAGGCATTCATTATATGGGGTTCCACCGTATCTTTAAAGACACCTTCTCAGTGTGATTTCTTTTTTCTGTTTCCATTCCCTGGGCTTATGGTATAACAGTAGTAGCAACTTGAGTCATTAGGAGAGAGTCAGAGAAACTTCTGCTTTTGGCTCTCTCCTTGTCAGAATTAATCTTGGTGGCCCAACATTACTTAGCTGATTGGTGGTGTGTCTTTTTAATTGCGTAGGCTGCAGTTTCCCAATCTTTCATGCGTCCTGCTGCACCCGGAAGTGGAAGTGGACAAGTTTACATCAGCCGTAAAATGCACCCGTGACTGTCATAAAGGTGGAAGTGGCCGCATTTATGACAGCCGTAAATGCGCTCGCTTCCGGGGGAATGTTTAGGCCCACGGCATAAAAAGGTTGAGAAACCCTGTTTTAGAGTGATGTCCCTACAAGAGGGACACCAATGTTCTGCAGAACATAGTTTAGGAAACACTGGATTCCCCGCAAAGAACATTTATTTGGATGTAAATAGCCCTAAATGGTTCCTATAATGCCGTGGTTCCCAACATGGGGCACATGCCCCACGGTGGAGGCAATTTAATTTTTAAGGGGGGCAATTCGAGAATGAGTTATTAACAGTGACTAGCCTTTTAAGCTTCTTCCATGTGAATAGGACAGTGGTTCTCAATCTTTTCAAGCCGGGGGCTGGGTCACGTTCTCTCAGTCAGCTTTGAGGGCTGGACGGCTCTTTTGTCCTGCCTGCACAATTGGGGTGGCCATTTTGTCCCAACAGCTTCAAAGGAGTGGCCATTTTGCTTCTCAAATGCCCTTGGAGGGGGGGGCACATGAAATAGCACCATGGGCTGGAACTGGCCTGTGGGCATTAGATTGGGAACCCCTGAAATAGGAGTTCACTTTTTGAATAATAAAAACTATATGTCATGGGGTGGCATCAAGATTTTAGAGATGCTTAAGAGGGGCATGGCCCCAAAATAAAAAGGTTGGGAATCACTGCTTTAATGGTTTATGATTGTCCCAATGAGGACCAGTTTATCCAGAGGTGCCCAAACTTTTTGGACCCCGGGGCAGTCACATGGTTCAGGGAGCCAGTCACTAAGGCCCGAGGGCCGGATCCAGCCCCCGGGGCCATCGTTTGGGCATTCCTGTTATATACAGTCAGGACCAGACATATTGGAACAAGCATAAAGTTTTTGGCATGTGCCCTCTGCAGCCCATCACAGCGAAGGTGAAAGGAAACATTTAAGATGTGAGCTAAGTCAGAATTGTCAGCTTTAACGCAAAAAGGGCTTGACAAAAGTGGGTCATTAATGAGTCAGGAAGTACAGCCATTGGCAGACACAAACCTACACTTTTGGTGGCTCTGTTTCTAGACTTGACTGTATGTCACTAGAACAGGGGTTCTCAACCTATGGCCTGTGGGCCGGATTTGGCCTATGGCACCATTCCTTCTGGCCCATCCCTTCGCTGTTGCTTCCACCGCTGCCCTTTTCCCCTCCGCTTGGCTTGGCGTGTCCCTAATGCCGCTCCATAGCAGGGCAGATGTTGTAAGACAGCAGCGGAAGCAGCAGACGCATGCGGCCGGCCGCGTCTTTCCCGGGTGCCACTCTGGCCGAGCACGGGCCTTCGCCCATGGCAGGCAGTAAGCAGGGAAGCATCTGTGTTGGCTTTGTGGGGGTGAGTGTTGGTGTTGGTGGTGGCAGTGGCGTGGGGGGAGTGTTGGTGGGCCAGAGTGGTGTTCCCCCCCTGCCTCTGGGGGCCCAGGGTGGTCCTGCCGCCGCCAAAGCCGGGAGGGACACCAGTCTCTAGCCCCCAAAAAGTCTGAGGGGCATGATCTGACCCCCAGCTTTAAAAGGTTGAGAAACCCCTGCACTAGAATCAAGTGGAAAAGCTTTCTCTGGATAGTTCTGGCTAAATTATTTTGTACAGCTAGCCAACCAGTTCAAATGCTGCTCTAGGTGCTACTGAGGTGGCACTTCTCCACTGAGTAGAGAGTTATATGTTTTTGTAGGGAAGTTTTTAAACATAGAGCCCGTTTCTCACCTGCTGTCTCAAGTACTCTTCACCAGGAATAGCTTTGCCACTCGAAACTACTTCAGAGTAGTCTGAGACTCCACTCTGTGGTCTTTGAGGCTCCCAAGGGAGAGTCTTAATCACATGCAGGGAATTGTGGTTAACTTTACCAATCCCACAGATTATACTTAAGCCATATAAAACAGCAAAATAGAGAGAAAAGTGTATTCAGGGCTTCCCCACCTCTTCCCACAGTGCACACACATACACACACACACCCAGGGGAAAAAACTTAAAAAGTCACAAAAAACTCTTTTATTCTGGTTTCTTCCATGAACTCTGCAAATCCAAAACCACTTCTTTGCCTGACCAGGCTTCTCCACAGTTCATTTAATTAATATGCACCAACAGGTCG
Organism: Bradypodion pumilum; assembly: GCA_035047305.1. Classification (NCBI taxonomy): domain Eukaryota; kingdom Metazoa; phylum Chordata; class Lepidosauria; order Squamata; family Chamaeleonidae; genus Bradypodion; species Bradypodion pumilum. The sequence goes on from JAWDJD010000008.1 coordinate 14,628,856, forward strand.
ATTCCAACATATGGCAACCTTTCCAGAGATTTCTAATCATACAGTACTCAGATGTGGCTTACCAGTCCCAATTTTGGGCAACTGTGCAATTTGGCTAGGTTGAAGACCACATAAACCTGTAAGCCACACTTGTTCTGTTTGATCTCGGCTGTCTGAACTCCCCAGAAGGGATTTGAATTGGCTCCGCAGGGAATCCAATTCACAGAACTATCCTATCTCTCTTCTTTCTCTCTGTCTCTCAAGTTAACTTGAGTCCCTCAACTTTGAGCATGGTGAGGAGTCTGTATATGCGGGTCCCATGCCCTTCACACAGATTCCTGAAGGTCTTAAAAACAAAAGAAGATGGCACCTAATACATTTAATGTAGAGAAGGAATCAAGTCTGGTCACGTTATTCTGCTATGGTAATAATGTAGTGTTTCCTAAACTATGGTTTTTGGACTTCAATTCCCAAAAGCCTAAATCAATTCCCCAAAGCACTGATCAGCCAATGTACTGACCTAGCCTTCTGGGAATTGAAGTCCACCAGTGGTTCACAGAACATAGTTTGGGAAACAGCTAGACCAGTGATGGCCAACCTTGGCACTCCATGTGTTCTTGAACTTCAATTCCCAGAAGCCCTGATCAGCAGGAGTGTTGACTTGGGCTTCTTGTAATTGAAGTCCAAGAATATTTGGAGTGCCAAAGTTCGCCATAACTGGGCTAGACCATACTGCCAGCGACTCAACACAGATCGTCTGGTGGCAGTTAAGTAATCTGACAACCCTGAGGACTAATGGCCTTGGGAGGCAAAGTCCATAGGGAAGGGTGATAGTCCTCAAGTGGATTAAATCCCACTTGAATCCATCTTGATGGAAGGCAGCATCTTCATCAATACTGGCCTGGGACTGAGGAGGACTTTGCCTGCTTAAAGGGCTCAGGGCCAGAAAGTGGTGTGCAGAGTACTGGATTTTGCTCTTGTACAGCAAACGCAGCACACATTTCTCATGAGGCTGGAATGGGGCAGGAATGTGTTGGCTTTTTAATATGTTCTGTCCCTACTCAATAGCACCACCAGTTGGTAATATGTGTTATTTTCTGGATGGCACAAAAGTTTTTATAAGCTTATCATGAATGAGAGAGTCTGGGAAGGGGATATGCATAAAAGAGATGTTTTAAATAATTTTAAGTAATAAAATTAGGTAATAAAATACAGTATTGGCATTAAACAGCATGCAGGGGGGAAATTGATTTTCACTGTTCAGGGAAGAAGCATGGAAACCAGACATACAGTTGCTGTGTACAACTGCCTCTGCAGTTGTCATATAAAAATGTCTGTTGCACACAATGCCTGTGTGTGGATGGTGTGCAGGCTCAGAAAAGCCTCCATCATTTGCAGCTACCCTAGCAGATGTAAAGCAAAGCGAAGCAATCCCACTTATATACCGCCCGATATAAGCGCTTAGTGTACTCTCTGGGCAGTTCACAGAGTTATTAGCGTTTTGCTCCCTCTGTATTCATTTTACTGACCTCAGAAGGATGGAAGGCTGAGTCAACCTTGAGCCCTGGTCAGGATCAAACTGATAACTTTTTGGTTGCAGTATAGAAGTTTAACCACTGCACCACCAGTGAATGAGAGTTGCTATGGTATGACTTGTTGCATGTGGCCATCACATTTGTGTTTTTTTACACATCTTTATTATAGGGAGTCTGTTATGTGCCTTTGTACCCTGAAGTGTGAAATAACTCCAACCTTAAAAGAAGAGATGAATGGATCGGCCTATTTTCAATCTATGGCATTTCTGCATGTCTACTCTTTTAAGCTATTTCTGTATCACTCTGCCAATTTATTTATTTTTAATCTCTTTTTTAATGTAGTTTTTCTTGAAATATGCATTTTATATGCCTTTTGACTGAAAATACATGCCTCTGTGCATTCTAGGTCTTTTTGTTGTTGGATAAGAATGTTGTTATGAAATTCAAATAAGTGTGAAAAGCAACAGTTAACAATACTCCAGTATGGTGTATTAATCCAGCAAGTTTAAACCTGGCTCATTTGGTTTAAAATGTGGGGTTAAATAAACTCGTAGGCCAACTTGTTTGTGAGCCTGAAACACACACACACGCACACAAAAAGGAGATGGGGAAAAATTACAACCATCCACTCCTCCGAACTCAAGGCCTCCCAACAGCATGCATAGTCTGCTTTGCACGATAAGGTCGGCTAAAAAATTTCCAGCTCATGCTGGTGAAAATAAACGGGGGGCATAGTGGTTGCCACTTTCTCCGTCAGAGGTGCAATGTTTTCAGAGCAAGGAAGTATAAAAGTAAAGAAAATGCTGTTGGTCAGAATTTGCCTGTTGTGCATCTGCTGAAAAGCTCCTTCCTGGTCTGGCAATGGGACATTTTGCATAATGACCTGTAAAGCCCTAAAAGTAACTTTGTGTATTTATTTATTTATTCATTTGGATACTTTGGAATCTGCATTTGCTGTCCCAAAGGAGATTTTTATCCCGTGACGAATACAGAACAATCCCCATGATATAAATTATATTCAGAAGAGATTGGGCGTGTGGGGACAGTGGGGTGAAAGGGTAAGAGTAGTTTGGGCTCACATATTTTTCGTGACTACATCTCTCATCAGCCCTAGTTATCATAGCCAATAGTGAAGAATACTAAAGATTGTAGTAGTCTAATGAGACACAATTTGCCCACCTCTGGTCTGTCATTGGATCCCATTTTGTAACTTAGCTTAGTAGGTTTCATACACACACTTTACAGCATTTGTATTTCTCTAAATACAGATTTACAGGTTATCCTGCTATGTTAATAGAGTAGACCATGCTGCCAGCGACTCAACGTCGAGTGTCAGGCGGCGGTTAACTAACCTAACTACCCTGAGGACTAGTGGCCTTGGCGAAGTCTACAGGGAAGGGTGATGGTCCCCAAGTGGATTAAATCCCACTTCAGTCCATCTTGATGGAGGGCAGTAGCTTCATCAATACTGGCCTGGGGCTGAGGAGGACTTTGCATGCCAAAAGAGCTCAGGACCAGAAAGTGACTTGCGGAACTGGATCAGTGGTACAGGGGTCATGCTGTGATGTGGAAAGCAGATGAAAGGCCACTGCATTATATTCTCAGGACAGTCTTCATGGCTGTTCGCCATGAGGATAGCCAATATTCGGATTCGGGTACAGCAGCAGCAGAAGAAGAAATACAGATTGTGTTCCAATCTGCTTGGGTTTCTTTTGACCAACTGTGATCCCTTCTGGTTTTCTAACTGTTCTCCTTTCTCCCCAGATCGGCAAGACCTGGAGCAACCAGATCGAGTTGATAAATTGCAGGAGCCACTACTGGAGGCTTTGAAAATCTATGTGAGGAAGAGAAGGCCTAGCAAACCCCATATGTTCCCCAAAATGCTGATGAAAATCACCGATCTGCGAAGCATCAGTGCAAAAGGTGATTGCAGGACTCTAGGTTCTGCTTGGAAAGTCTCTTTTCCTCTATTTAAGGTGGTCTGCATAGCAAAATGCAAAGGTGCAGGAGAGAGAACTCAGAGGCGAAGGGTTGAATCTCAAACATTATCATTTTGTAGTATATACATTAAGACATAAAATTTGTCTCTAGAAATATGAATAGCAGGGATTTGAAAACACACTGTTACATAGGTACACTTGATATGATTTCAAGCCCCTCCACAAGTATTCACAGGTTAGCAACACATTTACTTGCAAATTTCAAAGCAGTATAGCAAGTAGGAATATTGGTTTAGCAAGTAAGCTCTCTGGTTGCTTTTTAAAGTTCTACTTTTAAAGAGGAATTTTACAACCATTTCGACATGCTTTTTTAAACCTTTTATGCCATTTTGTTATCAGTTCTTATGTTTTTAAAAGGGGATGTAGAATAGCTAGAGAAGAAACAAAGCAACAAGTATTTAAAAAACATTGAATAAATAATGATGTCAGATTATTTGTAAAAATACTATTATTTTTTATAATATATAAAAGGGATCTGGCCAGTTTATCCTGCTTTGTTTATAGAGTAGAGTAGTAATTAATCTGACAACCAAAAGAACTAATGGCATTTAGAGGTGGCGAAGTTAACAGGGAAATGTGCTGGTCCACAAGTGGATTAAATCCCACTTGAATCCATCTTGATGGAGGGCAGCAGCTTCATCAATACTAGCCTGCGGCCAAGGAGGACTTTGTGTGCCAAAAGGGCTCAGGACCAGAAAGTGACTCGCAGGACTGGATCAGTGGTACGGGTGTCACACTGTGATATAGAAGGCAGATGAAAGGCCACTGCATTATATTCTCAGGACAGTCTTCATGGCTGACCGCCATGATGATCGCCAATGTTTGGAATTAGATGCAGCAGCAGAAGAAGAATATATAAAAAATTATACTATAATAGTAACAACAGGAATCAATTTTTTTAAATAAAAAAAATTTCCAAGCCCTACCGCTCTCTAAAGAGTATAGATTTGGAAAGAACATTTTTTAATGGTACTATGGTAGCATATATACAGTGGCACTGATTCATTCCCAGAGAAATCTATGTTGGCCATTGCTCTGTCTCTGGTGTTGAGCAGGGACTCATCATCATCTACAAAAAACAGCTTTACTTGGAATGGCCTATATACTTAGACGCTACCTTAATTGTTCTTAGGTCCTTGGTTAGGTCTTGAACTGTTGATTTTATACCAGTCTTTGACTGGGAATCTTATGATAGATTTTGATGTTTATCCTCATCCTCATCTAGAATTGCAGAGCCGGAAAGGACCCTATGGATGATCAGGTCCAACCCCTGTCAAAGAGGCATAGTGGAGAATCGAACTCCCAACCTTTTCAATGATAACAAGCACTTAGCTTAAGACAGCCACCGGTGGCCTTACAGACTGATTCATGACCTCTTTCTGTCTCCCCTCCCTCCCGACCACAGGTGCTGAAAGAGTGATCACCTTGAAGATGGAGATCCCGGGATCTATGCCACCACTCATCCAGGAGATGCTGGAGAACTCCGAAGGCATGGACACATTGGGGGCCTCCACAGGAACCTCATCCCGCAGCCATGCCCCACCCCCAGGCAGCTGCAGCCCCAGCCTCTCCCCCAGTTCCAACAGAAGCAGTCCTGCCACACATTCGCCATGACCTTATGTTGGCCATTAGTAGGACAAGATGCTTGAACCCCCTCCGCTCTGGCATGTTCTGGTCTTGTGTTGACTGGCCATGCCTGGACATCTGATGAGCAGGAGTGGGTGTCGAGGGGGACGGGGAAGCATTGGGACAGCATATTGCTGGGAGCAATCTCCTCCGCCCCAACCTCCACCCTATGTCATATGGGTCAATGTTGGGCCCATTGGGGGGGGGGGGGAGTTCAGGCTCACTGTACTGTTCCATACCAGCACACTATCTTTTCGTTCAACCGGTCCAGCAAAACAGGGCTCTGCTTGCGATGCAGACCCATTTCTCCCACTGGGGAGAGACAGAACAACATGCAGGAAGTTCTGAACTCTTATCTCCAGAGAGATCAAGAAACTGGATCTGAAGGACAGATGCTCATGACTAGGAGCAAGACTTTTCTAGCCAATTACAGAGAAATTCACCACCGACGTGGCACCGTACCCTCCTCCCCACTCTTCCCTTCCTCCTGTTGTGCACACACATAACACACACACCTACACAAAATGGAGTTGCCTGCTTCTTGTTGCAGTGAAAATGAAGTGGTGTCCCTCCCGCCAACAGTTGAGTTTGCATTTCAAATATTTCAGGAGAAAGGGTGTATTGTTTTCTCTTGTTTATTTTTCAATTGCTCCAACTCCTTTTTTCCCCATCCTCAGTGTGACCACAGAAAAGTTTACCTTCCTCTCTTTCCCTCCCATCTCCTGCACTCTGTTGTCCTCTCACACATGCCTAAAAATGTCACCAGCAAATAATAAATAAAAGTAACATTAGTTCTTCAGGTTTTTAAAAAAAAGTACACCTAGAACAAGGAGAGAAGGATTCATTTAAGAAAGAAGAAATATTATATATATAAATATCTATAAATATCTATAAATACATTTTAAAAGAAAACTTTGTAAAGGTTTGGAATTTGGAGGGTTACTAGAAGGAGAAAAGAAGAAAGAAAAACAAAATTCATGTGTGGGGTTGATCACAATTTTCTTTTTATATGCAAAACCAATTCTCAGTCTAGCCAAAGGTTAAGTGCTTTTAAACTGAGCAGATGTATTTATACAAAACAGTCAGAACTGCTGAGAATTATCACGACTATTACTACTACTGTTGCTACTACTACTACTACTACTAATAATAATAATAATAATAATAATAATAATAATAATAATTGTATTAATAGTGAGCAGCAATTGCCAACTGCTTCCATGCAGCAAGGTTGGGCAACCTCAGCAGGTCTGAAGGCAAATTTTGAGATGTACACCCTATCTCACGGTGTGGCCTATATCCAGGTGAAAATGAAGTGGTTGGTCTCCCCCCCATGTAATTGAACCTGGGGAGATTTGGAGGGTGCAGAAAGACAAAAGTGACTGTATAAACCTCATGGACTACGAGGATTTCTCAACCTTGGACCCCCAGATGTTCTTGAACTTCAGTTCCCAGAAGCCTTGATCGGCAGGTATGCTGACTTGGGCTTCTGGTAATTGAAGCCCAAGAACACCTAGACCCAAGATTGAGAAATACTGGACTAGAGTAACCTCTTAGTTAAAGTATTCAGAAAATTTACAAAAAAAATTAAAATGTTTTTAAACATTAAGCAGAAAATAAGAACTTAAATGGATTGTGAACTATCAGCTATCAACTATCAAACATCAACATAATTTTAAAGAAAAGGGCTCCCCTCTCCCCACCAGGACCAACAGAGCTCCATAACAATTCCCTACATTTTTTATGGACCTTCATTCCGTTTCCAAAATTGCATCAATTCTTGTGAAGGTGTTGATCTTTTACCCTTTGATAAAACATAACCTGCAATTTCTCCTCAAATAATCTCTAAAATTATTCTACTTTGATTATTTTTTAATTTTAATTTTACAAATTAATTTATCACTAATAGCAATTTAAAAAAGAATAATAGAAAATTCATAACATGTCCAAACTAGGCTCCTAGCTTGTTACTCAGGCTCCAGTGCTTATTAGAAGACCATGAAACCAGAATCTCTATAGAGTAAAACTCCGATTTACGTAAAAAGTTTGTTCCGTAGCCTTTTACGTAAATTGAAGCAAACCCATAGAAAAAATGATTTTATTTTTTGCATACAACAATTGCCCCATATAGCAACAAAATCAAATAACAATTAGGTTTTGGGGGGGAAAATGGTGTCCTGCATAACAATTTTCCCTATGGAAAAAATCGTACTACAATTTTTCAATGGGAAAAACCACTTAGCAAAAAAATTGTTGTACGATGCATCCCATAGGGAAAATCGCTATATGATGCATGTATCGTATAGCAATTGTTTTGTACAACAACGAGCCCCATGGAACGGATTAAAATCATTTGTATGAGGTACCACTGTAAATTGAAGCAAACCCATAGGAAAATGAATATTTATGTAAATTGAAGCAAACCCATAGGTAACACGTCATGTAAATTGGGACATTTACATAAACCAGGACACCATTTTAGCAGAAAATCCTTACGTAAGTCAAATTTTACATAACTTGAGGCATATGTAAGTTGGGGTTTTACTGTACAATGCTGTGCTTTCCTATCCCGATAAGGCAGGGGTGCCCAAACTTTTCAGACCATGGGCAGGCCACCTAGTTCAGCAGGCCGGTCACGTGGTTCCTCCCACTGGAAGCAGAAGTAAAATGCGCCTTGCAATCTGTGTTTCGCAACAGGATGAGATAGATTTTGAGCTGCCATTTTCTCTGCTTAAATAAGAGGTGCCCAAACTACAGCCTGCGGGCCAGATCCGGCTCCTGACACTAATTCATCCAGCCCGCATCACCCTTGTCGTTCCCAGAAGCGGAAGTAAAACCCGTCCATATGGGAGCAAAGAGGGTGGCATGGGCCGGATGAATTGGCGTCAGGGCCAGATCTGACCCACAGGCTGTAGTTTGGGCACCCTTGTGATAAGGGTATTTGGATAATTTCAGCTATTCATGTGTGCAAGAGAAGTCAAGTGTAGTATAATGAAACATGTGCAAGCACAGTGATTACTTATTTTTTTACTTCCCCTTTTACCTCCTTTGGGTGTTGAGGGAGATACGAGGTCCTTGTTATTGAGTTATTGAGTGACTTAAATCAGAATTCTCAACTGTTCTGGCTTGGCAGGTGTAAGCAGCATGAGTTAAAGGCGCTTAATTTTGGCTGGCTCTGTGCCGTTTGGTTATTGGCTGCTTTTATCGACAACAGATCTCGTTGGAACAGTCTCGGATGGATAGCCAACATCTAGTGAATTCCAAGATTTTTGAGAAACGACAGATGAAAATTTGGGAAACAAGGTGATAGAAGTATCGTGTGTGCGCGCGCGCATGTGTGTGTGTGTGTGTGAGAGAGAACCCCATGTTGATTTATCCTTTCACTATTAATTCTTTGTCATCCTCACTTCCTTGGCTCTTTTTCACTTATGTGACTGTTTTCTGGATGTAATCAGCTGTGCTCCTGTTGTGAAGTGGGAAAAAGTGGGCCAGGATTTAAAGAACTAATGTTAGGGACCTCCACTGTTGTAAAGGAATTTTTGATCTTTATCCTCTTAAGAGTTCATTCTCACCAGAATCCCATATCACAAACTCCTTGACATGGTCACATAGCAGGTTAGGGGACAGGTCCCACTTCTCGAGAAGAACAAGCCTAAAGCCTCAAATTAGGCATGAGAAAATATCTCGGTCCAAATTCCACTCGTAGACATTTTCTTTGTTTCGTATCAGGCTGCAAGAATTAGTGTGTTTTTCACAAGGGGATTGCCCCACATTTTCCTACATTTCCCCCCACCCCCTAAGATGCAGGTTCATGTATGCATTTTACCTAGTTGACAAAGTTGTCCCTTTGAGTACAGTTACATGGGTGCTCATTTTCCAGTTATGTGAATTTATAGCTATTCATGTTTTAAAATATGCACCTTGTTTCGTGCACACGGCATTTCACCACAATGCCCTGTGGGCGTGGCTACTGTGTGAATTCTCAGGGCAAAGTGCTTTTCTTCTCACACATCAGTTTGAGATGTGAAAAGCCTACTTTCATTGAGACTGTCGAATCCAACGAAATTTGTTTCTGTCCCTAGCTGGAATCCTGTGCCGGATGAACACAAGAGAACTTACCTTTGGCTAGCCATGCTGCATTCCTATACCCAATTACCTGAGAATAAGCCCCGGCATCAACTCATTTCTGAGTAGACTTTCTAGGATTGTTCTCTACGAATAAAATCCTCTACAAGCCTACCCAAAACAAGTTAGAGGAACTTTCCCTCAGCTAAGAGGGCATTGAATTTCAAACTTCAATCCTGTTGGGCTCACATCCTAGAACTTGGCCTGTAAGTTTCAAGTCTCTCAGCAAGGAACATTCCTGATTTATTTTCCGCCACACAAAAAATGTGACTAATTTTATGAGCACATGTATTGGGATGCAGGGTGGGAGAATATCCAGGTGCAGGGGATCCATACACAACTTATGATTGGTTTTATTTTTCTGTTGAGATTTTAGTGTCTTAGACTCTACGACATTAAATTTAAGCAAAATTGTGGAGGGGAAGAGGGGGAAGCGAGGGTAACTTAATGGGTTTCCTCCCCTTTTTTTGGAAGCTCCTCCCTCAGTTTGAAGGATATGTGCTCCACACTTCTCAGATATGTATATAAAGCTGTTGTTATTTCATATAAAAAGATATTGGTGAGTTTAAGTCCTCCCATAATTGCTGCATTTCATGGGTGCCACATTGGTTGTGGGTGTTTTCCGTTTCTTTAATTTAAACAAATAGCTGTTTATTGTACATGAGGGCAGTTTACACACAGCCATCTTGTGGAAGGTGGTTTGCAATCTAGAGGGCTTTAAAAGAGGATTAGACAAATTCATTGAAGAGTAGGTTTGCTCAGGCAAACAGCAAGAAAAGGTGCGGCATTGTAGGGCTAGTGTGACCCTCCAGAATTATGTACATAGCTACCATGGAAACAAAACACAAGATTACAAGGGTCTTAGTGCAAGCCAGTTGTTATGGACCACTGTCAAAAAGGATAAAAATATTGGCACAAATGCACACATTAACATTAGACTACCATTAATTCATTAGCACTATTTTATTGTGAAATTACAAAAACAACTTGTTGCACTTATTAGTAACATATTAATGTAAAGTGCACATCTTCAGATGCCAAAAGAGCTAATCAAAGTGACTGTAACATGAAATGTTGAGCACTACTCAACACACTAACATCTTTGTTGTGTAGTAACTGAAATAACTTTTTAAAATACATACTACTTTTGAGAAATTAGAGGAAATTAATATCTAAGAAATACCAAATTCTGGCATCTGTAATTCATACAAACATGCACTCTGGAACTTACAAGTCTTACAAAGGAAGTATCCTTTCCAAGTTTGAAAATAATGTTTAATTCTGCTCAGCATGGGCGCGACCGCATTTGAAATCCTGCGTAGAGTTCTGGACATGAACACTCCTGAAGGATATGGTATATTGGAAATAACAGATGAGATGAAGCAGACCGAAGAAAGAGAAGATTTATTTAATGGTAAAAAAAAACCTGAGCAAATAAGGGAGTGTATTGTTCAGAGTTTCAAGAGACCAGCCCATTTGCACTGGAAAAGTATGATCCAAGTCCCTTCGGTATGGAAAAATAGTAGGATATGTGTGGGAATTTTAGTTTGGCATATCCAGAGAGCACCAAGTTTGGCAACACCCTATTCTATAGGACTCCACAGTACAATTTTAAATAATTTGTAGGCTCCTACTCCGTTGGAAGTAAATTGAAAATGATGCGTGTGAGCACAGAAACCCCAAGCCATCATTACAACATATACATTATTTGAATCTAAATTCACTGTCACTGCTGTAGAAAAGGGTTTTGAGTGAAAAGTTCATAGGCAACAGCTGTATTGAGTTGTTCTTTTAGCAAGAAAGGTAAATTCAACCACTCGAATTATTAGGAAGGATTGAAAATAACACTGGAGAAACCTTTCATTTAAGGGGGGAAAAGGTTTTATGAAATTACACTGCACAACAATGATTTTGCTACTGGGAGTAACACATGATTTACATGATATTGAGTGCTGATTCCAAATCTGAACTCAGAATTTGCCTATCACAGATTTTAGGGTGTGCTATAGGTGTTCAAAGGGTTGGTCATTGGATGATGTGTTTTTACATGGAAACATAACAGTTGCATCTACCACTATGCCTGTTGCCACCTCAGCTGAATCCATCCCCTGGTGGCATACATGGCAGTGGCCAGGTATATCTGGGCAAGTCAGTGAGTTGATGCCAGAAATAGGTATATCATCGGCTGCAACTCGTATCCCGAGTACATTTTTTCCTGAAGCAGGAAAAATGTCATTGATGTGAATTTGTTTAAGGTGGATCCCAGCTTGCCATTAAGTGATCCACACACTATGATCATGGAGGCATCTCCTGCGGCACATATGAAATGAGACATGCAGGATTTGACACCGGACTGCAATGGACTGCTGTACCCTTGAGGATATGGACAAGGTGCGCCTTCATAGCCAGTCCATCTGGCATGGCCTCTTCCGCCTCCATGACCTTTGGGAATTAAGAGTTCCTCCTCTGCTCATTTTGCTGTTGGGCCCAATATGATGGTTTCCAGTGGCATTTCCTCCACTGGGGACCATCACCCCACCTGAAGGTGCTCATCTGCCCGTAGCCATTGGCCCCTTTAGGGAGTCATGTTATTTGCCACTGCCCAACACTCGACATTGAAGTATATAAGGCGAGATGGACTAAGGGCTTGTCTCTGTTGTGTGAAACCATCTTATTGGATAGTACGGCTAGGCCATAGTGAGTCTGTTTTGATCTAAAGATGAATAGGCACAGCTGTGTTAATAAACTGGACAATTTTTTCTACATTTGTGGCAAATATCCCCTGTGTGATCAACGCTAGAACCTAAACAAGAGGGTGAGATTTGCTCATTCAATAGAACATACAGAACTTTTATAAATAACTTGTGGAACTATTTATCAAAGACATAACCATGTTAGTTTGTCTCAACAAATTTACAAAAGGAGAAGCAATGACCAAGAAAGAATAGCAAAATATTTTTGGCACTTTTAACATTTTATTGTGAGCTTCTGTGGATCGAAATCCACTTGTTTGTCACTTCCTGAGACAAATATATACAGTGCAACCTCGGTTAAACTAACGGTTCAGTTAACATACAAATCGCATAACGAAAGGAAATCCATAGAAAATAGCGGCTCGGCTTACGGAATTTCCCCCTGAACGGATTAATTGGTTTTTCATGCAATCCTATGGGAAACCGCATTTCAGTTAATGTATTTTGGTTTTCAATGCATTCCTATGGGAAATTTGGTTAAAGTAATTTTTGCTGTAAGAAACGTCCCAGAGAACGCATTATTTACGTTAACTGAGGTACCACTGTAAGTGGATGTTGATTATATGAAAGCTCACGCTGAAATAAGTATTAAGGTGTCTCTGTATTTTGCCTTTCCCATTTTAATGTTTATCCTTCAATTTTGCCAGTATACAGTACAGCAATGTATTGTATGCCAAGAATTTAAGATTGCTCTCTGAAACGGTAGATCGTGGAACAGAGGTGGAGGATATGTGATCTTCCAAATGTTATTAGACTCCCATTAGCTTCTAACCAGTATGTCCAGTGATTCGGGGGTGGTTGTTTCGCGTCCAGATCAAACTTTGAACTGCCAAAATGAACCCACCTTGGCTTTGTCCTTGGCCAAACTTAAATCCTCATCAGTACAAGTTTCTGGTAGTAATCTGGCAGTGATGGGTATTGTAGTCTTTAATCTTGACTGGTTGCATGTTTCCTGCCTTGGATGTCTTGAAACCAGAATTTATTATAGCAAGTTATAGTTACATGTCTACAAGTGGTATATAAGTTGATTAGCCAATGCTGGAATCAGTTAGGATGGCAGAGCTGTTAAGATTGTGCAGACTGTGGTGACTTAGTGGTTAAAATGCTGAAACTTGACAACTGGAGGATCGGCAGGTCAGTAGTTTGAGACCCAAGTGCTGCACAATGGAGTGAGCCCCCGCCTCTCTGTCCTGGTTCCCGTCAACGTAGCAATTAAAAAGCAAGAAATTGCAAGTAGATAAATAGGTACTCCTTCAGTGGGAAGGTAACTGTTCTGTGTGCTCCGGCATCTAGTCATGCCTGCCATGTGACAGCGATGGTTGTTTGTAAGTAAATGGAGATGAGCACTGCACCCTAGAGTCGGATACGACTGGCTTTTGAGCAAGGGAGACCTTTACATTTACCCATTGCTGGGCAAGAAGGAGTTAGCTTCTAATGCACAATTGCTGCATTCTTAAGATATTTTACTTACTGTGTTGTTCTCATAAAAAAACAAGTCTGTCCTTTGGGGCCAAGTGTGACAACAGTGTCTCATGAAACTGGAATTCAGCCAAGGAGCTAAAAGGTAAATCTTGTAAGAAGCCACTGAAGGAGGTGAGCATGCCTAGCCTGAAGGAAAGTTGCTCAAGGGGAAGAAAAGATCTTGACTTTTTCAAATATTTAAAAAGCCTTCAGAATCAGGCTGGAAGAGGGGGAGGAGGAGAATCTTTATTCTTGTTTTCGTTACTGGAGGAGAAGAAATTGGGTTAAACTCCAACAATGTGGGTAACCCTGTGTTCACAATGATAGGAGGATAAGGCTAAAAACATAAATGCAACTTTCAGGGGCGTGTGTGTGCGTAAATCAACTTGCTGGATTCAGCAGAATATTTTCAGGACAGGGACCATAAGTAACTCATGCACAAGACTGAAGGCACTCTGCCATTATGTACATTTATCACATAAACAAGATATCTGTACCATTTGGATGATGTCTTAATAGTAGAGTAAGGAACTGCAGTGGTTTAGTGTTTGGGAAATATATTCAATACACAACAAGTGGCTTAGTGGTTAAGACACTAAACTTGACAACCAGTAGGTCGAGCCCTGAGAGTTGAACGCCAGAGTGAACTCCCGTCTCTGTCCCAGGGCTTGTCAGCCTGGCAGTTCGAAAGCAAGAAATTGGATGTAGATACAGTAGAACCTCAGATAAAGTCCAAACTTTGTTCCATAAGTTTGGACTTTATCCGATTTTGGGCTTTATCTGAATCAAATGGGCGATGCATTGGATAACGTCCAAAAAAAGGACTTTATCCGAGGTTCTTATACCAAATACCTCGGATAATGTCCAGAAAAGGACTTTATCCGAGGTTCCTATACCAAATATCTCGGATAACGTCCATTATTTTTTTTAGTGGTTTTGGACTTTATGCGATGCATCACGTGTGCATGAAAACCGTGACTTTATCCGAATCGGACTTTATCTGAGGTACCACTGTAAATAGGTACCACTTTGACAGGAAAGGTAACAGTGTTCTGTGCGCTTTGTCATCTAGCCATGCAACGTGACCACCGAAACGTCTGCAGACACAAAAAGTACTGGCTCTTCGGCTGTAAATAGAGATGTGTACACACACACAGTTGGATACGACTGGCTTTTGAGTAAGGGAGACCTTTACCTATGGAACCCTGGCCCCCAGTTGTGAGACTGCAGATCCTAGACTGGGAAGGACAGAAAGTTCGGCTGCAGAAAGAGATCTGCTAAAACGGTCTTAATGTGAATCTATGAAGAGTTGTGTGAGCTTGCATTTTGAGAAGCACAGCACGCAAATGCTATGGGTGTAGCCTTCCACAGTAAGCAAGTTGTTGAAGCATTGTATGCGTTTTATGTACCTATCTGCTGATTGCACGAGGGACTCCCCCACCCCAAGCCAAAATCGAAGTTGAGGGAAACTAGGTCTATGGGGAGCCCTGTAGAGAGGGTTAGGAGTCCTCATGACACAGTGGTTAAACTACTGTACTGCAACTAAAACTGCTGACATTGTGAGTTCAGGCCTGACAGAGATCAAGGTTGACTCAGCCTTCCATCCTTCCAATGTCAGTAAAATGGGTACCTGGCATCAGTGGTGGGCATCAACAGGTTCATACCAGTTTGCCAGAACCAGTAGCAGAAATTCTGGCTGGCACCAGCCATCCACGTTTTGAAATAAAGTACAGTAGTCCTAATTTGGGTGCAATACAGGGCATTCCCCCTGGCCATGCCCACCATACCACACCCACAGTGTGGTAGTAATTTTTTTTGGAGCCAATTACTGCCTGGCATGCTGAGCGCAAAATGCTAATTACCTTGGCAACTGCCCAGAGAGTGCATGAAGCCCTATGGGGGTTGGAATATAAGTGTTACTGCTATAAGCCATGGATTCTCAACCTGTGGCTCGCTGGCCAGTAAAGGAAGGGCAAAATGGCCATCCGGCCCCCAAAGTTGTCTGAGGGAGCGTGACCTGGCCCCCGTCTTTAAAAGGTTGAGAACTATTGTATAAACACTCAGACCACCAGCCTCTTTTTGTGTAGTTACTGGCAGCATGACTTCATGAGGGCTCTATTATATAGGAGGGGGCCTCTGTTTTATTTTTAAAAAAATGCTATCTCTTACCCTGCCACAAAATTTTCCCACATCCATTTAGCACGGAAAGCAACCTTCTATGTTGGCATTGTAAAGTGTTTTATGGCAGGCCTTACGCTTCTGGTCTGCTTCTGCTGCCCGGTGGCACATGTCAAAAGCTGGAGCCAAGAATTCTCATCCATGTATTTCTCATAGATCCTCCTCCTTTTACTCAATGTCGTTGTTAAGACTTTTTTTGTTGCTTGAGGCAGAAAATCCAATCGGTGCATTCATGCATGGACACACAGACTCTTAACACGCAACCACTAATTAACATATGGTACACATTCATCTACTTTGCTGTCGGGCTGTTGCCATTTTACCTCCTCGTGCCTTGTTTTGGGAACACACTGGGAAGTGGTGACAAAATATTGGGAAGGCATGTTCTGTGAATGCCACACAGCCAGATATGCAAACCATAAGTCTTCCTACTGTCCTCAGGCATAATAGAACCATCCAGAGTTGAGGCAAAATGCAGCTACTGCACCCGGTCAATTTATGTATGTGGAGGGACTGCGGTGGCTTAGTGGTTAAGACACTGAACTTGTAAGGTCAGCAGTTTGAGACCCGAGTACTGCATGACAGAGTGAGTTTCCGTCTCTGTCCAAACTCCTGCCAATCTAGCAGTTTGAAAGCAAGAAATTGTAAATAGATAAATAGGTACCACTTCAGTGGGAAAGTAAACAGCATGCCGTAAAAGATCGCCTTTGCTCAAAAACCAGTTGTATCTGACTCTAGGGTTCGGTGCTCTTCTCTGTTTACAGTCAAGGAGGCAGCGCTGTCTGCATCTGCAGACATTTCTGTAGACATGTGGCAGTCATGCCTCAACACCGGAGTGCATGGAACACTGTTTACCTTCCCACCGAAGTGGTTCCTATTTATCTACTTGCGATTTCTTGCTTTCGGACTGCTAGGTTGGCAGGAGCTGGGACAGAGACGGGTGCTCACTCCGTTATGCGGTACCCAGGAATGAAACTCCGACCTTCCAGTCAGTGAGTTCAGCTTATTAACCACTTGAGCCACCGTAGCTCATAAAGGTCCCCAAAAGGCCGTGTACATGTTTATGCTATTCAGAAATCTTCATTAAGCGAGACACTAAGGAAACCAAATCTTTTGCACGCAAGAAGAAGATAGGGAAGGAACGTGGCCAAAGTTTAAGTATCTGCCTCTGTTTAAAATGGAAGGTGGAAGGAAATTGCCGCAGACATTCAAATTAGGTTCTTGCTAGGAAGTGAGATGAGACCCAGTGAATGGCAGCGGGTACGTAGCTAAGTTCTAGGGCGACTGTTGCCACCACAGGAGAAGAATGAGAAGCTCCAGTTTGGGGGCATGTGGTGGAAGGAGCCCGGCTACAAAGAGAGAGGGTGTGATGGGCATGCTGTTTGCTTTTGGAAATTTTGTTGACGGGAAGGGGTGAAGCCTGTGTTTGGGTTTTGACTGTCTGGCAAGGGAAGGCAGCTGACACTGTTCACCAGGCTAATTGGATCTGGCTGTGAAGAGCTCAAGCAAATAAATCCCATTAGGATGGAGGAGAAGCAGGTGGTAAGTGTTTTGGGGCCCTTCCGGAAGACAGCAAAGCATCTTACAAGACAATAAAGAGACCGTGGCTTGTGCTTTCATAAGCAGAGTCTGTCGAAGGCAAGAAGCCATCTGTGAAGTAGGTAATACGTGAGGAGCTAGAAAGTAACAAGTTACAATTAAATACCATTACCTGTGGCAAGTTACTGCATTTGGAGGGCTAAGGTGGTACATGCATGACGTCACTACATTTCAGAAGCAGGATATTATGGAGAATACACACCCTGGAGGCACAGTGGTTTAACTGTTGTACTGCAACCAAAAGGTTGCGAGTTCGATCTTGACCAGGGTTCAAGATTGACTCAGCCTTCCATCCTTCCAAGGTCAGTAAAATGAGTACCCAGCATATTGGGGGCAAATGGCAAATTAATTTGTGAACCGCCCAGAGAGTGCACCAAGCGCTATAGGGTGATATATAAGTGTGATTGCTTTGCTATTTTGTTCCATCTAATCAATATACCTATAAAGCAAAGGTGTGGGTTCGGTGTCTGGAATGGGCTGCCGCACCCCTTGACCAAATCCCATGAGATTTGGCACACACGTACCTTGCACACATAAGCAGGTCACTGTCGGGGTCCCGAAGCCCATCGGAGTTTGCCCCCTAAATTGATCTGCAAAGGAGGTATATTCGACAGGAGGGTTTTTGTCTGCCCCAGTGCTAGGCCAACCGGGGGGGGGGGGGGGTTGTGATGTTATCGATGAGCTCACATCATAAGTCCACCCCTGACCAGTGGGTTTCCCGGGCAACAGTGGCACTCAGCTAGCCGGGTGGGGATCACCCAGGCGAAGCTCGCCACCCCTGCTAGTCTGTCTATATATCTCTTTTCCTCTGCTTTATAAGTTCTAAAGCATGTCAAGATTGTCCATTGCAAGGTGGTCTGGGATGACTGATTTTCAGGTTACTTGTGGATCTGGGAAGGCCTATAGCACATTTATCCCACTCCCCCACTCCCATCCAAACACCCCAAGTGGCCTTTGCCCATATGATAAAGTGTCTGACCAGTCATTTTGCCATACTGTATAGCCAAATGAAACATTTTCCTCTCTCTTCTACAGAGGAACAAGAAAAGTGTAATTATTTTCCTTCTCATAGCTGATTGTCATAGCGCTGTATAGGTTAGAAGGCTAAAAAAGTTCTTATCTTCATTTTTTCTGACAGTGTGGACTACTACTAGTAGTAGTAGTAGTAGTAGTAGTAGTAGTAGTAGTAGTAGTAGTAGTAGTTATTTCATGTCAGAAATTATTCTAGGTTGAAAGGATTTTTGGTGGAGAAACTCCACTTAGGGGATGCTCGAATGAGGCTCCTTTCATGTCCCCAAGATCTTTTCCCATTGAAGTGGTCCCTATTTATCTACTTGCAATTTCTTGCTTTCCAACTGCTAAGTTGGCAGGAGCTGGGACAGAGATGGGGACTCAAACCATCATGTAATACCCAGGTCTCAAACTGCTGACTTGCCGGCCTTCCAGCTAACAAGGTGAGCTTCTTTACCACTGAGCCACCACATGAATCTAAACTGTATTTTTGGGGGGGGGGGATTACCCTCTTAACCAATGATAACTGCATAGGAGAGAGAGAAATAAATACACTTTCCTTGCCCCTCCAAAGAAGATTAGGGAAAGTGTTACATTTCAATATCTGATATTTTGCCCTTCAAGGCCTGCCACAGGCACTGGGAATGGCATATATGGGACTGCTGGGAAAAAAGTAGAACCCCCGGATGGAGTTTGAGAGAGAAGAGCTTGGGAGGAGATTAGGGAGGTAGGAGTGACTTTCCGAGAGCTCCAACAAGTGGGCTAAATGCCTCTGTTCTTTGTTAGAATTAAAGTACATCTTAGAGGCATTTTGAGCAGAAAGATAGTAAATGTATGCCATCTTCTCACAAATCTAAACTCCTACCACTGCTAAAAATAACATTAAAAAGATGTGTAACATAGCCAAGTACTTTTAAAAAGAATAATGCTAATGACAATGTATTACTTCTAGGACCACTGTGCTAAATCACAAAATGAATTCCTTTTTGAAAGCAAAGCTTCAAGTTTGGAACATTTCAGATGGAGGCTTCTTAGTTTAGATCAGACACGCTAACCTGTGCTCATGGTACTTAAGTATTATGTGCGTGTCAACATGCAGTTTTCCCCAAGCAATATTTTTGTCTTCACTCTCTTCCATCAACTTTGCTTTGTTGCCATCAGCTTTAAACTTACCAAAGGTTTTGTTTGCAGCCATACTTCTGTAAGAATATAAGATACAGTCTTTGCAGGCTTTGAGTGCTAGACTAGTTAGTCTTGTTTTAAATTTACAGAGTACAGTGGAACATCATACAACAATTGGCTAGTATACAGTGGTGGGCATCAGCAGGTTCGCACCAGTACGTGCGTGCCGGTAGTAAACATGGCTGGCCCTGCCCACCCCGCCCACCTCCTCCTCCTTCTCCTAGAAGAGGCTTTGGAGGGGGCTGGCTCCATTTTCCCCCTTCATCAAAGGCCTTTCCTTGGCTCCGTTTCACCCCAAAGCGCATCCCCAGCCATTCCAGAGTGGCTGGGGAGGCGCTTTGGGGTGAAACGGAGCCCTGGAAAAACCTTGGACAAAGGGGAAATGGCTTCTATTTTCATAGCTCTATAGAGAAGAGCAATCACATGGCCAACAGGCCATGCCCACCCAATCACATGGCCCACCACTGCCCGTATAGCAACGAAATCGCATAACAATTAGGTTTTGGGGGGGAAATGGCGTCCCGCATAACAATTTTCCCTATGGAAAAAATCCACACAACTTTTCAATGGGAAAAACCACTTAGCAAAAAAAAAAAGTCGTACAATGCATCCATCCCATAGGGAAAATCGCTATACGATGCATGCATTATATAGCAATTGTTTTGTACAACAACGAGCCTTGTGGAACGGATTAAAATTCTTGTATGAGGCACCACTGTATATATGTTTGGACTAGGAATGGTGATCCAAAAATATAAGTTTTTCAAGCTCTGATCTTGTTGGTTGGGTAGCTATCTTGCATCCTATGCAAACATTCAGAAAATCTGAACGCTATGCACAGTGGGTGACTGTGTATTAACCATGAGCTACTATAGTACTGCAGTGTACTATAGTATAGTACTGCAGGGTACTGCAGTGGCTCAAGTCACTAAGACGCTGACTGGGAAGCGGAAGGTCAGCAGTTCGATTCCCGAGTACTGCAGGACGGAAATGAGCTCCCGTCTTCGTCCCAGCTCCTGCCAACCTAGCAGTTCGAAAGCAAGAAATTGCAAGTAGATAAATAGGGACCACTTTGGTGGGAAGGTAACAGCGTTCCGTGCGCTCCGGTGTCTAGTCATGCCTGCCACATGACCACAGAAACGTCTGCAGAAGCAGACAGCGCTGGCTCTTCGGCTTAGAAACAGAGATGAGCACTGCACCCTAGAGTCGGATACGACTGGCTTTCGAGCAAGGGAAACCTTTACCTTTACCTTACTATAGTACAGGGGACTGTGGTGGCTTAGTGGTTAAGATGCTGAGCAAGACATTGCAAGTAGATAAACAGATACCACTTTGGTGGGAAAGTAAACAGCGTTCCATGCATTCTGGCATCTAGTCATGCCTGCCATATGACCATGAAAACGTATTCAGATGCAGACAGTGCTAGCTCTTTGGCTGTAAACAGAGACGAACACCCTAAAGTTAGATATGACTGGCATTCGAGCAAGGAAGACCCTTACTTTACTAGAGTACAATATTTTTGGCTAACCTTGTTGGAAGCTGACAAAGGAGGGATTAACAGCTAAATTTCTATTCTGGATGCACAGGAATGTGCTTTTACCCTTCCGAGGAAGGAAAGTGAACGAACAGAATATGTTTAAAATCACAAAATCAAGACTCCATTTCAATTTCCTTACATTGTGTAAAGCCCACATGCTCTTTGTTTTTAATTACTTCAATGTCAGTTTCTGTGCCAGCACGGTGGGGGGGGGGGGAGTGGAGGTTTTAATTGCCACTTCCTTTTCATTTTGAATTATTATTATTATTATTATTTGGGTGGGGGAGATTTGAAAAATTGTTATTTTGTTATAGAACATTTTTTTAAATAAAAAAACACAACCCTTTATAGCCAGGGTTCTCAACCTTTTTCAGCCATGGGCCAGACCACACCCCTTCAGACAGCTGAGCAGGCCAGACTGGTGGTCCCCCCTGCTGTAAATGCTGCCGTAAAATGCGCCCACGGCCGTCTTAAATGCATTTACAATGGCCGTGGACTCATTTACGGCTGTTGTAAATGCATTTACAATGGCTATAAATGAGTCTGCAGCGGATTCTGCCAGTGGTGGCAGTGGCGGCGTGGGTGAGGTCGGGGGCCAATTATTTGGCGCCGCTGGCTGGATCTGGCCCACGGGCTGTAGGTTGAGAACCCCTGCTTTATAGGCAAGGAACTAATCCTGAAGCAATAAAGAACGGCTATTAATGGGGAACAGTAAGTAATCCTTCAACTGGACTCACAAAGAAGGAATAGAATGGGCAGAATTAGCAAACAAGCAGCTTTTAAGTAGCATTAGAGAAGACTTTTCTGCATGGGATGTATTTGTGAGTAAATATTGCTGAATGCGTTCCATTGTAAGGAAAGGTATTGTTGGATGATTCAGCCCTGAGTGCAACCTCAGTTTCGTTTCCTTAGTGCTGCTTACAGTAACTGAGCAGGGCTAAAGAGCTCTGACCTGGAAGGAAATCTATTCCCACGGATGTGTCTTTGGTTGTGGTCCAAGATATGCGCTTGTTAGAGCTGGAAAAGCCAAACCATATATTCTCTAATTAATAAACGTGGGAGCCAGAGATACTCACCTGAGCAAACCTCATCTTGTACTGTTATTCAAGAGCACTAAGGGCTGCGGTGGCTCAGTGGTTAAGAAGCTCGCCTTGTTGGCTGGAAGGCTGGCAAGACAGCAGTTCGAGACCCAGGTACTGCATGACGGATTGAGCACCCGTCTCTGTTCCAGCTCTTGGGGACATGAAAGGAGCCTCATTCAGGCATCCCCTGAGTGGAGTTTTTCCAGCAAAAATCCTTTCAACCTAGAATAATTTCTGACATGAAATTATTATTATTCAAGAGCACTATGATCTGCTGCGCATCCATTCACCTCAATGGGACTTGGCCAGAGAAGTTTCATCTCCTAATCGGACCTCATCATTTTCTGCCTGAGGCTGAGACACATGCCTTTGGTTCACCACAGAGTCATGTCTGGATGCATGTGTACCTGCCTACTTACTTCTGGAAACTTTCCATTTCACACATTTGCAAACATAGATTTTTGGAATCCAGAAGCCCATGCCATAAATTTAGTAGAAACATTCTTCGCATTAAAAAAAAACCCAAACAATTGCCTTTTTAAGTAGGTGGCCAACAAACGTGTTATTTAGTAGACTGCTGGAGTAACTTTTGGAGTAATAGACTCTAGTGGCCTGTCTTGCTATTTTATATTTATTCCATCAATTTCAGATCAACAAGCTCTTCTCTAACTGGGAGTAGCTCATGATGTTTCTGATAGAGGTTATGAAAGCTATAGGGTTTTTAAAAGAATACAATCCCATAATACCCTTAGATCAGGGGTTCCCAACGTAAGGCCTGTGGCACCATTTCATGTGCCCCCCCAACCCTCAAAGGGCATTCGAGAAACAAAATGGCCACCCCTTTGAAGCTGTTGCTACAAAATGCCCATCCCCATCATACAGGCAGGGCAAAATGGCCATCTGGCCCTCAAAGCTAACTGAGAGAGTGTGACCTGGCCCCTGTCTTGAAAAGGTTGGGAACCCCTACCTTAGATTCTCAGAGGTCAGGTCCCAGAAAATAATATTCTTGAGTTCTGAAGAAGTGTTTTGCAGTGTTTAACTGAAATCTTTATAACATGAGATTCTGCAGCTTAAATGTTTCACTTTCTCACATAATGTCTGTGTACGCTTTCTGTAAACTCAGTTACCTCCTTCTTGGTGTTTCAGACAAAAATTTTTTTTACAAAGATGTATTCAATGTATACATGTATTTAATACATGACCTAATTTAGCTCTCAGGGATTACTGTTAGTGTGTAGCAAAAACAGCTACTTAACAATTTTGCTGTCACAATAAACACATTCTTTGTAGCTGGAGTCCTTACCTCTGGCCACTAGAGGTCAGCAAAGAGACAATTCCAAACAATGTATCCAGTACTGTATTAGGAAAAATTTAGGTCTTCTTTGCTGGAAAGCTAGTCGTATCTGACTCTAAGGTGTGGTGCTCATCTCTATTTACAGCCAATGAGCCAGCGCTGCCTGCGTCTGCAGATGTTCCCATGGTCATGTGGCAGGTATGACTAGACGCCGAAGCACACGGAAATACTGTTACCTTTCTCACCAAAGCGGTACCTATTTGTTTATTTGCAATTTCATGCTTTCGAACTGCTAGGTTGGCAGGAACTGGGGCAGATGACAGGAGCTCACTATGTCACATGGCACTTGGGTCTCAAACTGCTGACTTGCCAAACTTCTGGTCTTCAAGCTCAGTGTCTTAGCCACTAAGTCATCGTGGCCAGGGTTAACTAGCATTACAATCCTAAACCCGGCCAGATCATATATTAACTGTTTACAAGAATCTGAAACTACTAGTGAACTACACTAGATCCGCATTATTGCATCTGGTTCTGCCATCATCCAAGGTATCTATTCCACATTTCCTTGGCAGCATGGCCAATTTTCCCATCATGTCTGTGCTATGTCTTTGGCCTTTGTGATTCCACAAAGATCAAACATGGTAAATAACAATGCACAGAATCTTCTGTAAAGACCTGTCTTGTAGCGACACATAGTGCTGACAGCTCTGGTCCTGAATGGGTGAGCAAATAGTGATGGTTTGGGATTTTTAGCCCTTTTGGCCATACAGAGTTGTCCAGCTTCTCTTAGGAAAGAGAGAGAAAGATGTCAATTTGTCTGAGATTAAAATGTCCTAGAGGAGATTAGGAAGGAGGGGGAAGAAGCTTTGGCACCAAAGGCATTGAGGCAAGGAGGTTAGAAAAGGGCTAAGGAGTGGAAAACAGTCTAAGAAGGAGATACGGAAGAGTAGATGCCAAATAAGATCTCAGAGACAAGACACACTAAGCCAGGAGTTTCCAAACTTTTCAAACTGAGGACTGGGTCACGCTCCCTCAGACAGCTTCGGGGGCCATTTTGTCCTTCCTCCATCACATGGCAATTCCTGGTGTGGTGGAGGCCGTAGGGGGTCATATGAAATGGTGCCGCAGGCCACATCTGGCCCACGGACCACAGGTTGAGAATCCCTGCGCTAAGCAGAGGTGGCTGGATGTGGTTCTGAATAAATGTTCATGATGTTTGTGAGGAGGGCCTACATATTAATTTTTAAAAAGAGAGATAATAATTTTACTTTCTTTGTGTCTGCATGTGCATGTGTGTTTAAACAGTTTTTAATCCAAGGCTAAAGTATTGAGCCCTAAGAATCTTCATTTTACCTTAAATCTGAGCAGGGAGGGTTGGACCTGATGGCATAAAAGGCCCCTTCCAACTCAGTGATTCTATCATTCTATGGAGATGAGATGGGAGAAGGGAGATGAAGAGAAATTTGCATTAGTAGACAACAGTGCTGTTTGGACTATGTCTCCAAGAAACCTTGGGGAATTGCAGAGTCTTAGGACAAAAAAATAGAGTATGTTACCATGTCCAGTATAATGATCAATGCCAGAGTTAGCCCAGTGGATATTGCCAGCCCAGAGCATCATCCAGTGGTGGTGAACCTTCTCACTCCAGCTATTCTTGGACTTGAATTCCCAGAAGCCCAAGTTAGTACACCTGCTGATCAGGGCATCTGGGAATTGAAGTCCAAGAACAGCTGGAGTGACAAAGTTTGGCACTGCAGTGAGTCATGTCCCTTTGGAAGCCACTCGAGCTTTATAAACAAATAGGTAAAGGTAAAGGTTTCGCTTGCTCAAAACCCAGCCATATCCGACTCTAGGGTTCGGTGCTCGTCTCTGTTTCTAAGCCGAAGAGCCAGCGCTGTCTGCTTCTGCAGACATTTCTGTGGCCATGTGGCAGGCATGACTAGACATTGGAGCGCACGGAATGCTGTTTACCTTCCCACCAAAGTGGTCCCTATTTATCTACTTGCAATTTCTTGCTTTCGAACTGCTAGGTTGGCAGTTGCTGGGACAAAGACGGGAGCTCATTCCGTCCTGCAGTACTCGAACTGCTGACCTCCAGCCTCCCAGTCAGCGTCTTAGCTGCTTGAGTCACTGCAAATAGACCTACTATTGATATCAAGAAAGAAGGGTTTAATAATGGTGGGGTGGTGGGGGAGGGAGAGAGAGAGAAGCAGGAGGGGAAGAGATTCCACTACATCCCTCCCTGTTTGTTTTTGTTTCGCTTCTATTTTTCCAGCCACACCTCCACAGTGATGGGCCCCACCCCATCTGACATAGGAAACAGGTGATAACACAACCTCATTTGGCTTCCACCCATGAGCCTCTTCCTGCTTGCTATGGTAGGCAATAGTGCACCCCACATGACACCCACAACATGCACAAGTGGATTCAAAAACAGAAGGGTAGGAACAATGTTGAGAAGCTTTACTTGTTTCAAGTCTGGTGGTTTCCCCTCTGTTTTACAGCTTGAGATCAGCTGCTGGTCTGAGGAAATGTTCTAGGAAATGTTCTCTGCAAAAGTAACTTTCAGGAGCTGTTTCAGAGGTACTTCTCTGTCATCAGCCACAAAGCCTCAAGACCCAAGCAGGGGCGTGCTGGCTATGCTAAAAGGGCGCTGGACAGGGAGTAATGACGAACAAATTACTGTATATACATTCCCACTTGCCTTCTAATTTCAACTTCCCTCTAGGGATTCGAACCGACACCTCTTGCTTACAAGGCAAAATTGCAACCTCTAAGCCACAGCAGCTCCACAGTAAATGGAGCTGTTTTTCTAAGCCTACCTTTGGCAGCAAAGTAGGAGAAGGCAGGCAGAGAAACACGGAGCCCCGCTTACTTGCTTAATCGTTCCAGACATCGCAGCTCATCTCGGCTCTTTGGATTGGCACCCAAGGGGTGGGGGTCATGATATTGGGGGCGCCCCAGACTGAGTCCCTGTAGCTCAGTGGGCCAGCCCACCACTGGACCCAAGGATGGTGGAAGGCTATGTAAACCTGTCAACCATACACCCCATGTGGTGAAAATAATCATCAGGTACAATGAATGGTTCTACCTGGATGTGAACTTATTCCATAATTCTAACCAAGGAGCAATTTCTTCTCATCTCAGTAGTGTGGCAGCTATTGGGGAATGATTTGTTTTTCTGGCTCCTCACCAGACCCTAGTTTGAATTATTATTATTCTTTCGTGTCCCGATCAAACCCTGGACCGTCAAAAAGAAGCCACTTTCTTGGCTTTGTCATTGGCCAAACTTAAGTCCAAATCGGTGCATGTTTCTGGCAGTAATCGGCAGACCAGGAAATGAGTCAGAAACATCTGCGGACGCAGAGATTGCTGGCTCTTTGGCTATAAACAGAAATGAGCACCAAAACCTAGAGACAGATATGACTGGCTTTTGAGGGACGGCGACCGTCTTGGATCTACCTATCCAACATGTGGGATCACAAGGCATTGACCAAAATCAAGCCTTGCATCTGTCAAAGCTGCCATGATCCATTTCACTCTCAATTTCTGGTCTTGTGAAGTGGCTTCACAAGTAAGCTACTTCAGGATATTGGAACTTGAACATTTCCCATGCTCTCCTGCAGATGGGCAAGAGAAATTGATTTTTTATTTTTGCCTTTCCTAGACCATTGTTGATGTGTTTAATGATGAACTCCTATCTCTGAAAATGTTAAAATTAGTCCAAGTAAGTATATTTCTGGAATAGCAGTGGGTTTAAGTGTGACCTACCAAGAGTTCGGCCACACCACCTGCGAAGCACGGATTAGGTAAATTACTTTTTTGGACTACAGTTCAATAATCCCTCAGCCAGCCGGCCAATGTAATTTTATTTTCAGGCCATGAGGTTAATTTTTTTTAACAGAATAAATCAATATGCACACACTTTAAAATATTGCAAATAAATTTAAAAAGAAAACACTTCTGCATTTAAAACCTCCATAGTTTGGGAAACGCTGCACCAGTCAAGTTATTTTGGGTTTGTCTGCCAAGTTTCAATAACTGGAAATCCAATTTCCTCTGTCAAGATGACATCCCTGAATTCCATTGTATTTTAAAAAGAAAAGGCATTCTTTTTATTACAAACTTTTTTTAAAAAAATCTAATCTGGGAGACCCCAAGAAAGGTATAAAGAAAGGAAGGCATCCCATTTAACATATATGCTTCAGTCCATGGATTCAAAAGCTTTTACTAACTGAACTGGGAATTCTTCATTTACACAACAGTAGCTCACATTCAGTGGTGGGCATCGGCAGGTTCGCACCAGTTCGCCCAAAGTGGTAGCAGAAATTCTGGCTGGCCCCGCCCATCCAAGTTTTGAAACAAACCAGTCCTAATT
Source organism: Bradypodion pumilum (assembly GCA_035047305.1). Lineage (NCBI taxonomy): Eukaryota > Metazoa > Chordata > Lepidosauria > Squamata > Chamaeleonidae > Bradypodion > Bradypodion pumilum. The sequence continues at coordinate 14,656,596 of JAWDJD010000008.1, forward strand.
CGGGTGCAACACAGGGCTTTACTCCTGGCCACGCCCACCTTACCATGCCCACAGTGTGGTAGTAAATTTTTTTTTGAGCCCACCACTGCTCACATTGCTGAAACCGTTGTCTCCCATATTCACTCCTTTTTCCCCCTGTTGATCTTAACTTGTTGATCCGCTTCTTAAAAGTTCCAAATCTATGCATTGAGTAAGCCTCTCTCAAAACAACAACAACATGAAAGCAAAGCATGAATTGGCAAACATGGGAGCCAGTCCCATTACAAGTTGGCCTAGAATAGTGATGGCGAACCTTTTAGAGACCAAGTGCCCAAACTGCAACTCAAAACCTACTTATTTATTGCAAAGTGCCAACACGGCAACAGGGGAGGGAGGGAGGACTACCATTGGGCTGCTGGGCAGAGAGGCGGTGCAAACTGTGTTGGGGGGAGGAAACGCTTCTATTGGCTTTCTAGGAAAAGGGCAGGGTGAACTCTGTATTGGGGCTCTGAGTGCCTCCTCTGGCACAGGTGCCATATGTTCGCCACCACTGGCCTAGAACCTCTGAGATCTGTCCATCTCCTTGATTATTCCAGCCCTGGAAGGAGCCTGCTCATCCAGGGAACAACTAATCACTCAGGGAAGAGGGGTAGTGGTATCTGGACCCTCTAGTCCTTATATGGTCAAGTCAGCTCTGGCTAAAGAGCGAGAAGATCTGCTGCTCTTGGTAGAGTTTTTATGGTGGAAGTGAGTCTTAGGCTCATAATGTTTGGGAATCCCATTGTGTGATGGCGTTCCATTGGCATCCCCATCTATGGGGGACAGGAAGTTTTGAGATTTCTCTTGTTTCTGATTGGACCAATTATCTTGCTGTTCGTAAGATGCTGAAGCAGGCTTGGTGATAGTGCGACATCTCCCACATCGATTCTTAAATAAAAGATGAGCCAGCTCCACCAGGCTGAGAAAAGCTGAAACTAGACCCACCATAAAATAGAACTGGATGAAGATAGTCTTTTCGGTTGGCCGAGAGACAAAGCAATCAATCAGGTGAGGGCACATGTGGTGCTTGCAGATATACTGATATCCCACTTGGAAACCATACAACATCCACTGTCCCACAAGAAAGCCCACCTCGGCCAAGATTCTCACAACAACATTGACTATGTAGAAGTTCTTGATGTTTTGGGTACGTTGGCCAGTCTGGGGCCCATACTGGACTTCAGCTTTCTTTCCTGCCCTGTTGGCTTCCTCTTCAGCTACTTCCATTTCTTTGAGGCTACGGTTGATCTTTGTTGCCTGGTGCATTGAGTAGATGACAAAAAGGACAGCCGGAGCCGAGAGGACCACAATGTGGAAGACCCAGAAGCGGTAATGAGAGATGGGGAAAGCCAAGTCATAGCAAATCTGTTTGCACCCCACTTGCTTTGTGTTGCACTCAAACTCCTCCTGCTCGTCATCAAAGACGTCGCTGCCCACTGTGGCCAGGATCAGGATGCGGAAGATGAGCATCACCACCAGCCAGAAGCGGCCCACCATGGGTGAATGCTCCTGCACGGCATCCAGGAGGGAGCTTAAGAACCCCCACTCACCCATGGCTGCTGCAAGGGAAAATAGTAAATGGAGAGGTCAACTTCACTAGAGTTCCCTTTCCAGGGATGGCCATTTTGCTTAAAGTCAACACCTCAGTCCACCCACCCACCTACCCATTCATCAACCCATCCACCCACCCATCCATCCATGCATCCATTCCATCCCTATACTAGCCATCTGACTTAAATGTCAATCGGTGAATCTAAAATCATTCTCCTAGTGCGCCTTTTCAATATAATGTGGTACTAACAGGGCAGTTAAGACTTTGTTTCTGATTCTGGATCGATGTTCATTAATGCGAGCCCTAAGAGATCTTCTAGTCATGTCTGTGTACCACATATCGCAGGAACAGACCCACAAATACACGCAGTTAGAGCTATCACAATTTGAAAAATGCCTCAGGGGAAAAGTGTCTCCCGGATGAGTAATGCTTTTAGTTGCCCATGAGAAATGACAAACACTACAATGATGGCATTTATAATGTCCCGAAATGGCGGGTTTTAAAGATGAAGTCCTGTGAATGCAGTCAGTGCGGGAGACATAATTGGCTATGCTCTTTGTTCTCCTGAATCCTATTAAAGGCCTGTTGGAGCAGCCCGGAACATCTTCCAGGATGTGCCAGTGTCTATATATAATCTTCCTAATATCGAAAGCCATAAGTGAGTAGTCAAAAGACCAATGTATGGAAGAAGAAACATTACGGGATTTCCTCTCAAACAACTCTGGTTGTGGCATTGCTCGAACCCTCCTATAGGCTCTCTCTACAATCTCACTAGGGTCAATCGGGGCAGTGAACATGATGAATAAAACATATATAATATAAAACCTTCCTCCCACTCTATAACTATCAAAATATACAGCACAAAATGACCCAAAAATAGATGGTGATAGGTTAATCAGTGATGATGAAAGAAAAGATAATCTTGAGGCAGAATATTTGCAAATACTTTCTTGAAAAGTTCTGTCTTGGACAACTTCCAAAACATAGAAGGAGACAGACCCTGATGGACACCAGAAAGCCATTCCATAATACTGGTGCCACTGCCAAAAAGGCTCTGTCCCTGACAGAGGTCTTACCAGTCTCTCTCAGGTTATGCACCTATAGTCTGCAAGTTGTAGTAGAACAAGGGCTCACACAATGGAAGCCCAGGGCTCTCTGAGTTGTATGGGGCTATGACATAGGCTTTCCTATTCTGAGCATACCAGTAATTGTCACAGAAGTTTGGAGACAAATTGATTATTCCCAGATCAGTATATCATTGCAAAGTAAAGGTAAAGGTTCCTCTTGCTTGAAAGCCCATCATATCCAACTCAAGGGTTCAGTGCTCATCTCCGTTTTAGCCTGTCTATGTCTGCAGACGTTTCCATGGACATGTGGCAGGCATGACTAGACACTAGAGTGCACAGAATGCTGCTTACCTTCCCATGGAAGTAGTCACTATTTATCTACTTGCAATTTCTTGCTTTCGAACTGCTAGGTTGGCAGGAGCTAGGACAGAGACAGGAACTCACTCCGTCATGCAGTACTTGGGTCTCGAACAGCGGACCTGCCGATCTTCCAGTCACCAAATTCAGCATCTTAACCACCAAGCCACCACAGGCCCTTCATTGCAAAGTACCTGTGTCCTAAGGCAAATGAGAAGCAGGTCCTATGTGATGCTAATAGTTGTTAATTGTCTATTGAAGCCCTTCAAATGCTTTGCAAATACCCTGTGTCCTAATGCAAAGCATTTGAAGGGTTTCAGTAGACAATTAAGAACTACAGTATTAGCTTCACAAAGGATCTGCTTTGGACTCTCCTTGAAGAAAGAGCTGATTACATGGACTATCATGAACACCTGCATTTTGATATTGTCCACTATATTACCTTGACATCTCAATAGTGGTGTCCACTCTCTATGGTATGTCCTCACAAAAGAGAAGAGCAATTTTTAAATGTCAGGCAAAAGCCATTCTAATGCATATATGTACTTTTAGCTAAACATTTATGGTGCCAATTTTTTTGGTGCTTTTATGTTCTAGTATTCTTTTGACATTTGTTTGGCTAATTTTGTAGTTGTAGAATGGTTAGGTTTATTTATTTATTTTTTATTCCTCACAAACTATTATAAAGGCATGACTAATAAATCAGTGAATTCTTCCATGTCTAGGCCAGGCGTGAGACTGCCAAAATGAAGGCACTTTTTGGTGAGTTTATTCTGCAGTTCCTTTCGCCTGATCTAATGTGAGAAAGATTAGCCGACACCACAAGATTGCCTTTACTATTGTACGCTCGGTTGTGGTTCAAAAATACCACAATCTTCGAGGGGACTCTTTCTGTGTACCCCCAAAACAATGAAAATAACAGGGCTGGGGTATATTGGGATGTGAAATACTAAAAGCAACCATAACAATGAACTTTTGTACATCAAAATCTTTTGGCTAATGATTGGCTGCCACCCCCACCCTCGCTCAGCTTTCAACTGGAATACAGTATTTGAAAGACTGCCGTGTTGCTGATACCCCTAAATGGAAGCTCTTCAACAGACACCTTTCAGAAGTTCAAGAGGTATTTACAGAGCAAAGAGCCTTCACCATATGCTCTGGTCTTCTTTTGCATTTTTGGGGAAATATAGGTGGAGGTTTTGCATCTGGAAAGCAAGAAATTGCAATATGATAAATAGGTACCGCTTCAGCAGGAAAGTTAACAGCATTCTGTGTGCTCCGCTGTATAGTCATGCCTGCCAAATGACCATGGAAACATCTCTTTGGCTGTAAACGGAGATTAGCACCACCCCTAGAGTCCGACACAACTCTTTTTCAAGCATGGGAGATCTTTACCTTTATCTTTAAGGAGTCTGCTAGTTACAAACCTCACCCCCCCCCCCAGTTCCCAAATTAACAATTGTGAAAGTCTGCTTATGCCATCTCACTTGACCAGTATTCAATGAGAGTTACAAGTAGAGACACCCCATCGTAAAATTGCCAAGGCATTTGGAATCTAATTCACGTTCTGTGTTTGTAAGTAGATAGTAAAGGTAAAGGTTTGCCTTGCTCGAAAGCCAGTCGTATCCGACTCTAGGGTGCAGTGCTCATCTCTGTTTCTAAGCCGAAGAGCCAGCGCCGTCTGCTTCTGCAGATGTTTCCGTGGTCATGTGGCAGGCATGACTAGACACCGGAGCGCACGAAACGCTGTTACCTTCCCACCGAAGTAGTCCCTATTTATCTACTTGCAATTTCTTGCTTTCAAACTGCTAGGTTGGCAGGAGCTGGGATGAAGACAGGAGCTCATTTCCGTCCTGCAGTACTCGGGAATCGAACTGCTGATCTTCCGCTTCCCAGTCAGTGTCTTAGCCACTTGAGCCACTGCAGCTCAACAGAGGAGGAATTCTTCTTCTCTGTAAGGTGCTCTGAGGCTGACCCAGTGAGCAGTGAATGTCTGCGATGGAGAGATTTTCCATCCTCTGCCCCATCATAGCTCTGGATAGGCTACGAAAGGGGCATGGCCTTGTCAGCACCCCTAGGATGGGTTAGGGGATGCTGGTGGATGTTTTATGTTATCTGGAGAGGGAGGCAGATAAAGTCCAACAGCTCTGGCCAGTCTAGGCTGGCTGAGCATGTGAACAGCTGCCTGGGGATAGACTGATGCTTCGAAAAGAGAAGACATTTTCCACTGGGGACAGATCAGAGAGATGGAGTCCTTAGAAAACATGAAGGTGTACAGCCAGCTGCCTGATAACTGAGAAATGCTTATCTCCAGAGAGTTATATTTGCAGACATGTCAAACTTGTGCTCCTACAAAGACTGCCTTTTAGAACATGTAATAACAGGGATTAGTGAAAGGCAGTGAGATATAACGGATGGAGTGACAGATGACTTCTTCTTCTTCCTCCTCCTCCTTCTCCTCCTCCTGTATCCAAATCCAAATATTGACAATCATCATGGCAATCAGCCATGAACACTGTCCTGAGAGTATAATGTAGTGGCCTTTCATTTGCCTTCTGCATCAGTGTGACACCCGTACCACTGATCCTGCCCCATGAGTCACTTTCTGGTCCTGAGCCCTTTTGGCACACAAAGTCCTCATTAACTGCAGGCCAGTATTGATGAAGCTGCTGCCCTCCATCAGGATGGATTTAGGTGAGATTTAATCCACTTGGGGACCATCACCCTTCCCTGTGAACTTCGGCATACAAGGCATTTGGACTCATGGTTATCAGGTTAGTTAACCACCACCTTGGTGTTGACACTTGGTGTTGAGTCGCTGGCAGTATGGTCTACTCCAGGGATTCTCAACCTGCGGCCCATGGGCCGGATGTAGCCCATAGCACCATTTCATGTGTGGCCCCACCACTTCCACCACAACAGGAAGTGCCTTGTGGTGGAGGAAGGGCAAAATGGCCATCCGGCCCCCCAAGCTGTCTGAGGGAGTGTGACCCAGCCCCCGGCTTTAAAAGGTTGAGAACTCCTGGTCTACTTTATTACCATAGCAGGATAACCAGGCCAGACACCAAGGGACAGACTAGGACTCAGAAAACCTGGCTTAAAATCTCTGTATGAGCCATGGTGGTGCAGTGGTTTAACTGCTGTACTGCAGGTCAAACTGCTGACATTGTGAGTTCAGTCCTGATGGTGCTCAAGGTTGACTCAGCCTTCCATCCTTCCAAGGTTGGTAAAATGAGCAGCCAGCCTTTTGGGGGGCAAAACGCTAACTACCTCGTGAACTACTCAGGGAGTGCACTAATCACTATCGAGCGGTATATAAGTGTATTTGCTATTACTATTGCTTGACCATGTCAACTCGCAGGGGCAGCCCTGGGAAAATCTGTTTATAGCTAAAAAAAAACACCTTATTAGGATTGCTGTTAAGTTAGATGCAACTGGATAATACTTAATGGAACAAAAACAATACGTTTAAGTCAACATAATTTTCCCCTCATGTTTTTGCACGAGTAAACCTATTGTGCAGTAAACCCATCTGTGTGGATTCACAGGGACTTGGGCCTCTGGGAATTGAAGTCCAAGAACAGCTGGAGTGCAAAGGTTCGCCACCACTGCTATAGGCAGGGATTCAACCCTAGCAGAAGCAAAGCAGAAGTAGAGACACCCTGAGCAGTAAACCATGCAGAGATGTAGGAGACATCCACTCATACCTGTCAAGTTTTGGATTTGGAAATAAGGGAAATTTCCCAGCAAATAAGGGATACTTGACAGCTATGTTTATCCTGTGCTGCCCTCCAATGGTGGCAATAGGGCATTGCAGTCTAATTAATAAGGGGTGACGGCGGGAAAGAGGGTAAAATAAGGGGTTTCCCCGGCCAATAAGGGATACTTGACAGCTATGCATCCACTCAGTTCTATGGAAAATGCTGGCCTGATAAAAGCCCTTAACAATCTATTTATTTCTTGCAGTACGCACTGCTAGTACTTTGATGCACAGCAATGGAGCCTGACCCACTGATGATAAATCATTAAAGACTAGAGTAGAGGATATTTTCAATAAGTACAGGCTAGACTGGGGTTAGAGGAGGCCCCACAGGTTATCAAATGAGAAGGGGTTATGGTAGCCACACAGAATTCTCTTTAATCCTTTTAGGGATTTTTAAAGCTTTTAATATCATTTGTTTTAATATTGAAAGCTGCCTTGGGCCACCTAGAGGGAAAAAAAGGAAATACATTTTTTAAATAAATAAATAATAAAGGCAGATAGGATTCCTGTGACTTCAAGAGCTGTGTGGGAATTTCAGCACCTGTAGTTTGTTACACAATGGACTGAAGTGGCTTAGTGGTTAAGACGCTGAACCTGACGACTGGAAGGTTAGCAGGTCAGCAGTTTGAGACCCGTGTACTGCACAACGGAATGAGCTCCTGTCTCTGTCCAACCTAGCAGTTCGAAAGCAAGAAATTGCAGGTGGATAAATAGGTAGCGCATCGGTGGGAAGGTAAGGCTGACTTTTACCCTAAGTTATCACACAAGCTCCGCCTACTGTAGTCCTGTACCCTACAGAAGTGTTGAAGCTAAGGTAGCTAAAGTCTATTTTTTCATGTGGCATCCTAGAATGGTTGGTATCAGGAAACAAGAGGGAAGAAACTGGGCCTCTAGTGGCACCACAACTATAGAAACGCAAAAAATACAGCTTTCTTCAGGCTGTTGAGTCAATATAGCAGAAATCTTAATTGACAATAGTGTTGTTTTCTTAAACTTCTAAAGGCATACCCTAAATCTGTGATGGCGAACCTTGGCACTCCAGATGTTCTTGGACTTCAATTCCCAGAATCCCCTGGGGAATCCACACGAATGGATTTACTGCGATTTATCCGGACCACGCCACCCTCATCACTCCTGGAAGCGGAAGTAAAACACGCCCATACATGCAGGTCCCGTATTTTCCGGAGCCGCGCTTTGACGGGTATGGGATAGATAGACAATGCTAGATCTCCCTCTCCTGTTTTCGTTGTCGGCCGTGGTGGCTGCCACTCGTATCCGGGTATACATTTTTCCTGGAATTCGTTTTCACAACAAACAGGAAAAGTGCCACTGGCGTGAATTTGTTTAAGGTGAATCGCAGCTTGCCATGAAGTGACCCACACACTGTGATCACGGAGCCATCTCTGCAGCACATATGAAATGAGACATGCAGGGTTTAGTGTATGGGACCAAAGACAACAGAACAACCGAAGGGTTGGTTTAACACAGGTTTATTGCATGGTGTTCCGGTGAAGCATGGGGGTAATGGTGGTGGTACATCTCATTATATACTGAGGACTATACATTTGAATCTTGCAGCACGGTAGCTCATTGGCTACTGTCGGCGTGGCCTCGCCCAGGCACGCCTTACTCTCGCAGTTGTATCTTCTTCCTGCTGAATGCGAGTATCTTCATTCTGCTGAATGCGAGTATCTTCATTCTGCTGAATGCGGAGACATTTCCCGCGGCTGTCCGTGATTGAGCAATGTGAACCATGTGAGGCTGAACGCTCGCAGCTGCCCCAAGGGGTTGCTTGCTCGCGTTCCTTTCAGCTGAGATACATTGTAATTGTGATGGAACATTTATATCTTGATAGCTTTACAGTACATTGATATGCATACATAACACCCCTCCCCCCTAGGATGGGACGAAGTCCCGCAACCATTGTGGCTTGCCGCACGTGCGCTTGGGGCGTGCTTGCGCGTGACCTAGTACCGGAGAGCCTGTGATCCCTGACTCCGTGGGAGCTTGTCCTGCTACGGGAAATGGGGATTCGTTAGTGGCTCTGTGGGGTGTCCGTGCCTGCCTTGCGCCCGGGGATGGGAATGGAATGAATAGTTGGGAGGTGAACCCCTGCCTGTTGCTCTCGGACCCCGGGGACCCTCCTATTGTGAACCGCGGAACCGATGAGGTCGCCCTTGAGGTTCTGCTACCTTCTGATCCCCGCTCGGGGGACCTTGAGACTGTGGTGGGCGGACTCGCTGCTGCCTCCTGTCTTGGGGGTGTCGGTCTCCGGGAAATTGGCGCTATATTGCATTCTAACTCACAGGGGCTACTGGGACTGGAAGTACCAGGGGCTGAACTGAAACCCCTCTTTTCGCTAGGACGGGTGGGGGACCACTCCGCTAACTCCCCCTGGTACTGTAAATCAACGTCTAAACTTCTATGGGCGTCTGTGTCTCGGGGAAACTTCCAAGGGGTATGTGTGTGGTCGGGGCTCTTCCTTTCCGCCGCGGACTCCCGCAAAAGATCTCTGTGGATCGATTCCCTTTCCTCCCCCCTTGGTGGGGACCCATGTTCCCCTTTTCCTCCCCCTTGGGCTAAGCGGGTGGGGGAGTACCCTAACGCTGATTCGACGCTATTTTCGTCTCCGTCCTGCTCTCCGGGAACCCTGCGCCTGAGTTGGTCCACGTGTCGCCTCCACAGGAAACCTGTACTGGTCTCCACGCGGTATGAGACGGGGCCGGTTTGTGCTATTACGGTGCCCGGCACCCAGGCTGGCCCCGCGTTGGCGTAGTTCCTGCAGTGCACCGGGGCGCCTACACTGAAACTCTTTGAGGGTTCCACCCCTATGTTCCACCCTTTGTCCTCTACTCTCGTGGGGTCTAGCTTGGAGATTCCCGTGGCCAGCTTCCTGCGCATCAACAGCTCTGCGGGGGAGTACCCTGACGCCAATGGGGTGACCCTGTACCTTAGCAGGAATTGGCACAATTTCAGGTCGAGGTCTCCGGGGCCCATGCGCAGCAGCGCGTCTTTCATGGTGCGCACGAGGCGCTCTACTTGGCCGTTGGTGGCCGGGTGAAAGGGGGCGGAGGTGATGTGCCGAATGGCGTTGCGCTCCATGAACGCCCCGAACTCGGCGGACGTGAAACAGCTAGCGTTATCGCTGACGAGGGTGTCGGGTAAACCGAACGTGGAAAAGACCCTCCGTAACTGTTTAATTGTTGTGGCCGAGGAGGTGCTCGAGACTGGGATGACCTCCAACCACTTGGAGAACGCGTCCACCACAAGGAGGAAAAGCGTTCCCCTGAACGGGCCAGCAAAGTCTACGTGTACCCGGGACCAGGGCCCCCTTGCTGCGTCCCACTCCCTATGTGGCGAGCGGGCCTCTTCTGGCCTGGAGCTTTGGCACGCTTCGCAAGTGCCGACCATGTGTTCGATGTCGGCGTCTAGCTGGGGCCACCAAAAGTAACTGCGGGCCAGCGCCTTAGAGCGGACGATCCCCGGGTGGCTGACGTGCAGCAGTTTAAGCACCCTCGGCCGGAGAGACGTGGGGATCACTACCCGCTGTCCCCACAAAAGGCAACCCCTCTCTAGGGACAACTCTAGTTTCTTTTTGAAAAATGTGTCGAATTCCGCTGCTGGGGAAGACACGGGCCACCCTTTCTGTACCCAGGAGCAAACTGTGGCCAGCGTTTTGTCCTTGCCGGTCGCTTTAGCGATGTCGGCCGGTACTACTGGAGGGGAGTCTAGGACCTCTATCATTAAGACCTGGTGGTCCCTCTCTACCTCGCCCACGTGGCAGCAATCCCGGGGAATGGGGGACCTTGACAGGGCATCCGCATGGCTGATCTCCTTCCCGGGCCGGTATGCCAACGCGTGCTGATACGCGTTGAGAAAAATGGCCCACCTGAGCATTCTCGGGGACAGGATTTGGGGTGTGGGCTTATCTGCGGTGAAAATGCCTAGCAAGGGCTTATGGTCAGTCACTATGGTGAAGGGGCGGCCGTACACAAAATCATGAAATTTCTTAGTCCCCGCAATTATCGCTAGTGCTTCCCTGTCTGTCTGGGCATAGTTCCTCTCCGCTTGGGACAAGGACCTAGAGTAGAACGCTATCGGGGCCTCCCTCCCGTTCTCCAGTACGTGGCATAACACCGCCCCCACCCCCACCGGGGATGCATCGCATATCAGGACCACTCGGCGTTTGGGATTGAAATGGGTCAGTACCGCATCTGATGCCAGGAGTCGCTTCAGGTCATTGAAAGCCCTCTCCTGGTCGTCGCCCCACTTCCATGCCTCGTCCTTTTTTAACAATTTGTGTAGCGGTTCCGCTACTGCTGCCTTCCGCGGAAGGAAGGAGTGGTAAAAGTTGAGCAGTCCAAGGAACGACTGCAACTCGGGCTTGGAGATGGGGCGAGGGGCCTTCTTGATGGCGGCCACCTTGGATTGGGATGGCCTGATTCCCTCGGGAGTAACACGGAACCCTAGGAACTCAACCTCAGTTGCGAAGAAAACGCATTTGTCCTTCCACAACCGCAACCCCGCTCTCTCGAATATTGTCAGGACCCTTCCCAACCTGCTTGCTAATTCGGCCCGGCTCCCCCCTGTAATCAATACGTCATCAAAGTAGGGTAACACCCCCTCTAACCCCTTCAGGAGGCGTTCCACGAGTGACTGGAAAATCCCGGGCGCCGAATTCACGCCGAATTGGAGGCGCGATACCTGGAACGCCCCTTTGTGGGTGACTATGGTCTGTGCAGCAGCTGCGGCGGGGGTCACCGGGAGTTGCTGGTAGGCTTGGGCCAGGTCGAGTTTAGCGAAACACCTCCCCCCGTGTAACCTGGCCAACAAGTGTCTGACTACCGGCACCGGATAAGCATTAGGGCGGATCGCCTTATTGATGGTGCACTTGTAATCAGCGCATATGCGGACCTCCCCGTTGGCCTTGAGCGCTGTTACAATTGGAGTTTCCCACTCCGCAGAATCAACAGGAACAAGAATCCCCTGGCCCACCAATTTGTCCAACTCCGCCTCTATTTTGTCCTTTAGTGCGAAAGGCACTCTGCGCGGTTTAAGTCTGATTGGACGTACTCCAGGGTCCAGGTCGAAAGTCACTGGGGGGCCCTTGAATTTTCCGAGCCCCTTTTTGAAAACCTCGGGGTGCGCGTCGCACACGCTCTGTATTGGATCAGTCCCGGTGACGTGTGCTCCCACGGCGTGCACCCCCCCAATGAACAACCCCAGGGGCTGGAACCATTGAGTCCCGAGGAGGCTGCATTTTCCTCCCTTGAGGACGACTAGGGGAAGCGTTGCGGTGTGCTTTTTAAACTGGACCTGGAACTTCCCAACCCCCAACACTGGGATGCGGTTCCCTTGCACGTCCTTCAGTGTGGCCCTCAACGCTTTGAGCTTGGGCCGCACGCGGGGGGCGATTTTCATGAACTCTCCCTGGGAAATAATAGAGTATGACGAACCCGAGTCCACCTCCATTCTAACAGGGGCCCCTTGTATTACTACCTCAACGAAGTAACGGGGGTGCTCCGTGGAAACGCTGCAAACCGGAGCGTCGTCCTCGCTGTCGTCGGAGATGCGCCCTACGCCGTCCCGCGTCCTCGTGGTCCGGGTGCCGTCCTTTGGCCTCGTGGTGCGGTCCTGCCTCGCCGAGCGGTCTGGAGAACTCCTTGTGGCCTCGCGCCGTTTCCGGCAGACCTTGGCGATGTGCCCGCGCCGGCCGCAGTTGTGGCACTCGGCCTTGCGGAATGGGCATTTGGCGCGGGCGTGGGCGGCGCCGCAGCCGTCGCAGCGCCGGCCCTCTCTCTGGACCCTCCGGACGTCCTCGTCGTCGCTGCTCTCCGCAGACGAGTTCGAAACTCGCCGGGCCGCGCGCACCGAGCTCTCTGCCTTGGCGGGCTTCGGGCGCCAGTCCTGAAGCTCTTGCACCCCGGCAGTCGTGGCCTCCGCGGCCTGCGCCGTGTCGAGGACTTGTTGCCACGTGGGAGGCGGCTCCTTTTTCATCAGCGCGCGCTGAGTCTCGGTATCCCTCAGACCGCAGAGCAGGCAGTCCCGGAGGGTGACTTCTGGGGTCTCCCACTTGCATGGGCCGGCGGCCAGCCGCAGGGCCGCGGCGAACTCGGCGACCGATTCCCCGGGCGCCTGGACTCGCCTCCAGAACGCGCTCCGAGCGGGGAACATCGCTATCGCTGGCCGGAGATGGGCGCGCAGCGCCGCCAGGAGCTCTGTGGCTTTGAGGTCGCCCACCTTCCTCGGCGCGATCAGGTCCACCAAGGTCCTCTTGGTCTCGTGTCCGAGCATGCGGACGACAATGGCCCTCTTCTTGGCCTCATCTGAGACTTCGAGCTCCACCAGCGCTGCGTTGAAGTCTATCTCAAACAGCTCCAAGTCTCCCGGCTTCCTGATCTCGTAGCCGGCGCATGTCTTGGTCCCGTGGGCAGCCATATCCCACCTTCGTCGCCAATTTAGTGTATGGGACCAAAGACAACAGAACAACCGAAGGGTTGGTTTAACACAGGTTTATTGCATGGTGTTCCGGTGAAGCATGGGGGTAATGGTGGTGGTACATCTCATTATATACTGAGGACTATACATTTGAATCTTGCAGCACGGTAGCTCATTGGCTACTGTCGGCGTGGCCTCGCCCAGGCACGCCTTACTCTCGCAGTTGTATCTTCTTCCTGCTGAATGCGAGTATCTTCATTCTGCTGAATGCGAGTATCTTCATTCTGCTGAATGCGGAGACATTTCCCGCGGCTGTCCGTGATTGAGCAATGTGAACCATGTGAGGCTGAACGCTCGCAGCTGCCCCAAGGGGTTGCTTGCTCGCGTTCCTTTCAGCTGAGATACATTGTAATTGTGATGGAACATTTATATCTTGATAGCTTTACAGTACATTGATATGCATACATAACACCGGGTTTAACACCGGGACTGCAATGGACTGCCGCAGCCTTGAGGATATGGCCTTCACAGCCAGTCCATCTGGCATGGCCTCTTCCGCCTCCATGACTGTTGGGAATCAGAGTTTCTCCTCCGCTCATTTTGCCGTTGGGCCCAATATGATGGTTTCCAGTGGCATTTCCTCCACTGAGGAGACCAACACCCTACCAAAAGGGGCTCATCCACCCGTAGCCATTGGCCCCTTTAGGGAGTCAGGTTATTTGCCACTACCCAACACCCAGCATTGAGTCACTGGCTTTATGGTCTATTTCATTGCCATAGCGGAATATCTGGCCAGACATATGTCCTATTTTTAATCTTGCTGCAAATAGTTCATAACACGCATCATAAACTTACAAACCTTGGAAAAGTTATCGTTTGGACCACAAGCTTCCAGTATCCCACAGCAGTTGTGGCATGGGATTAGTAATTTAAAATAGTAGCTATTCCAAACTCTGCAGACTTTTATTTAGCCTCTTTTAATTGTATTTCCTTAGGTGATGGTGGGGAAGTGTGTCCTTTTAGAGCAATGAAATATTTATAGTCCAAACCTTTAAACTGAGCAAGTTTAGTTTAGTTAAGAGGCTTAGTTAGTTTATAGCTTTAGTTTAGTTAAGAGGTTTGCAGGAGAGACTTCTTTCTAATAAAGTATACAAAAATTTAAAATAAATTGCTCTTGTCTATGCTCGTAAGATTATTGGCATCCTTATTGCTGTTATTAGACTTCTGTAAAAGTTTTTGGTAATATTTAGTGTATACAATCCTTCCCCTGTTGATCTAGAGCAGTGATGGTGAATCTTGGCACTCCAGCTGTTTTTGGACTTCAATTCCCAGAAGCCTGTGAATCCACACAAATGGGTTTACGGCATGTACGGCAGTAAACCCTTTCATGTGGATTCACAGAGACTTGGCCTTCTGGGAATTGAAGTTCAAGAACAGCGGGAGTGCCAAGGTTCACCATCACGGCCCTAGAGCCCCTATGCTTACCAGAACCTAGTTACAAAAGTGAAGATCTTTCATTTGCTTCTGCCAACCTAGCAGTTCCAAAGCAAGAAACTGCAAGTAGATAAATGGGGACCACTTTGGTGGGGAAAAAAGATCTTGGGGACAAGAACGGAGCCTCATTCAGGCGTCCCCTGAACGGAGTTCCTCCAGCAAAAATCCTTTCGAGCCAGAATAATTTCTGACACAAAATTATTATTGCCCAGTTATAACTATGCCCTTTCATTTCTCCTGTACCCCTGAATAGTTCCTCTCTGAAACAAAAAAAGGCCAGTTTGCAGGGACCAACGTATGCAAGGTGGCTTTTTTGGGACTCCAAATTCCAGAATCCCCCAACATTCATACTCCCCCCACCAACCATTTAGACTGGCACTTCTAACCCTTACGGACCCAAAAGGTAACTTTTCCAAACTCTGGTAAGAATGGATCTGACACTGATCCACCACTCACTTTGGGATAAGCAAATAAGCACATGCCCAACACATGCCCAAAAAAGGAAAAAAATTAATAATTCTTGATTCTTTCACTCTCCTCCAAACGACCTCTAATTTGATGTTTATCTGCTGGTTGTGCCCCTTACCTGCTGCCCACCTTTCCGTCTCGCCTAAAATTGTGCCTCCGGCCTTGCCCTTGCTGACATCTCTTCTTTTGTTCTCCGCTTAGTGGCTTCACCTCTGGCGAGGATAGTGGCACACGAGCAAAGAGAGGGAGAAAGGCTGGGTTTCCCCTATAGCTCTCTGCCTGGAAAGCTTTTAAAGGGACAGGCCCAGTAGTTGTGGCATATTTTCCCTGGGCAAAAGGGGCAGCCATAGACAGCTCTATTTCTATTCGCCACATGGGTGGGAAAAGCACATGTCGTCTCAGGGACCTGGGGCAAAATTTAACAAGCTTACTTTTAAAAAAAAAACCACACCTTTTTTGATCCACTGCTTTGAAGAAGTAAGGCAGTTTAGAACAAAACGGAACAGCCAGAGCATCATCCTCATCATCAGTTTATTTATATCCCGCTCTTCTAATGCACGCACCACTCAGAGCGGCTTGCAAACGTAACAAGAGAAAATTAACAATAAAGCAATAACAAACAATATACAATACAAAACATAATAAAATACAATGCAGTACATAATACCATATAGTATAATTGCACATAAAAAGAGATCAGCATTTCCCCGCAAAATAGCTACAAATTATACAAAGAAATACAGTAAAAATACCCTTAGACATCCGGTATCCATGCCAAACCCAAGGCTCTATGACCATGGCTCAACGATCATGGCGGGGTCCCAAGTCTCAACCGCCATGACGGAGCCTATGACGGAGCCCATGATGGAGCCAGGGAAAAAACTAACTAGCCCCAACATAATTACATAAATCACCCCAAATGAAACACCTATTCTTTCTCACCATCTTATGGCTTTAGATGGGGCCTCCTTGAAGATTGTGGTATTCTTGAACCACATTTGGGCATACTCCTGGTAACAGCAACCTTATATTGCTGGCTAATCTTTCTCATGCTAGGCCAGGCAAAAGGAACTGCGGAATGAACTCACCAAAGAGTGCCTTCATTTTGACAGTTTCACGTCTGGCTTAGATACAGAAGTAGAAGAAGGATGGCTTTGGATCCCTTCCTTGTAGAAACGAAGCCTACAAACTGTGCCTGAAGATGACCTCTCCGTGAGGGCCACTTTCTATCTCTTCCTCCCACCATATGTGACTGATAAGATAGACCTTTGGTCCAACAAGGGACTGTGGTGGCTTAGTGGTTAAGACGCTGAACTTGATGACTGGAAGGTCTGCAGTTCGAGATCCGAGCTCCTGCCAACCTAGCAGTTGGAAGAAATTCCAAGTAGATAAATAAGTACCGCTTCGATGGGAAAGGTAGCAGCATTCTGTGTACTCCAGTGTCTAGTCACGCCTGCCACATGACCCCGGAAATGTCTACAGACTCACACAGCGCTGGCTCTTTGGTTGTAAATCAAGATGAGCATTGCCCTCCTAGAGTCGGATACAACCCCAACAACAGCTTCCCAAAATCTCCAGGATGGACCTTTCAGAGTGTTGCTAATGAACGTCTTCCAGAAGTACTGCGATTTCAATGTGAGCTTTCGTGGATCAAGTCCACTTCATCTGGTGAAGTGGACTTGACCTACAATAGGTCCTAGCATTATGTCTCTAGCGCTGCTTGCAAATAAACTTGGAAAATGCCCTCTAGTGGCCACTCTTGATAGTGCAGATTGCGAATATAAAAGGACAGAAGGATGTCTAAAATGTTTTGCTTAGAATTGACAAAAGAATGGCATAATGCTTAAATAGTTCCTGTCAAAATGCTCTTAAAAGTAGCAGAGCTTTGGGTAGTGAGTAATGAGTTTTTGTTTGAGAGGAAAGTTGAGGATGCCTCTTAACACACATGGGGCAATTTTCTGAAACTATGACTAGCTAATCTGGTGACAGCTTCTGTGGCAAACTGCATATCATCAACTAATAACATACATTTCAGTATGTCTCATGCAGAAAAGTAGATTTTGCCGCATCGTTGCAACTGTCCATTTTGAAGAACCATTTCAGTCACAGATATCCACTTTCATTATATTAATTAGTTTATTTTCCATGGATACCACTGCCACACAGATCCAAAATTAAGGACCTAGACCCATGATGGGGAACGTTGGCACTCCAAATGTTCTTGGACTTCAATTCCCAGAAGCCCAAGCCCCCTGTGAATCCACACGTATGGGTTTACTACAATTCATCCAGCCTGCACTGCCCTTGTGGCCACTAGAGGGCATTTTCCAAGTTTATTTGCAAGCAGTGCTAGAGACAAAATGCTAGGACCAGATGAAGTGGACTTGATCCACAAAAGCTCACATTGAAATCACAGTACTTCTGGAAGGCGATACCTTTTATAGGTCACTTTAAAAATTCAAAATTTTGCAAGCTTTTGTAACTCAAAGGTTACTTCATCAGACACTTTCATGATGGCATGCTACCCAAGCCGGGCTCTGAGTCTTAGGTGTTCCATGGGAAAATAAGCAGCAGATTTTATCTTATTACAATCCAAAGACAGGAAAACATGTTTTTCCCCTTCTTACCCTTCTGAATGTAACTAAAAATGATAACTGTAAGTAAGGATACCTTTTGCTACTTTAAATGCTTCTAGAGTGATTTTGTCATAGCAAAATGCTAGCTTGTGTGGCAAAAAGACCAAAGAGAAACGGGGTGGGTTGTAGAGGGGAAGCTGATCTCTCCACATTTTCTGGTCTCCCCCCCTTTTATACCAAGGGTTTTCAACCTATGGCCTGTGGGCCGGATCCGGCCCACAGCACCAAATCATCACGCCCTCTGCCGCTGGTGGAAGCGGCGTAAACAGCCATAAATGCATCTGCACCTGTCGTAAACATATCAGCTGTAAATGTGTGTGTGGCCGCTTCCGGCGACAGGACCACCAGTCTGGCCCACCAACAGTCTGAGGGAGCATGATCTGGCCCCTGGTTTTAAAAGGTTGAGAATCCGTTATATATGCTGCTAAGTAAAAGGAATAGCCAACATTTCTTTAGTAATAAGGTGGTGTAATATCTTTGGATACCCACCAAATTTTTACAACTTCCAGGTCTGTAAGTTATATTCAAGGCTGGGAGAGACTTGTTCACTGGGATGTTTCATAGAGGCTAGAGAGCCTTTAAATAGCGCATTAGAGGGGAGACCAAAGTGTTAGTTGAGTTTATGCAGTCGTTTCCCCCTCTACCACTCCCCAACCCAGTGGAAAATCTGACAGCTCTTTCAACACTTGACTGCTTTCCAATAAACACTTGGGTCTGATACAAGGCCCTGGAATGTCATTTTGATGGTCAGTGTTGGGTGGAGGGGGGGGGGGGAGGCCATACTAGTAGGTCTTGCTAGACATCACCCATACCATCCATTTCCAAAGGTGAATGATTTGTACAGGCTAAAAACCAGAGTAGCTTTATAATTTTACAGGTGCAAGCCTTGCCTTTTTACTCCAAACAAAGTCATTCCAATTCAAATGTGGATGATGCCCAGTGAGTCTCAAACTTTGTCCAACAAACAATGCGCTTGTACTTGAATGCTCCTGTGAACTAAAAATATTTATGCAGCAAGAGGTTGCCTGCTGTATCGCCATGGATCTATTCCAACCAGGCTTTCTCTCCACCTGAGTGATAATTTTTCAGACGTGCAGGGATGTGACAGACCTACTCAACCTGAGGATTCACTAAATCGTGCATTTAGCCCTTCATGGCATTGGACCAGGATACCTAAGAGAGGTATTCAGCCTGTCCTACAAGGGCAGACAGGAGGGGCTCAGTGGTGGTCCCTTCCACAAAAGAAGTCCATCTGAGTGGGGCCAGGAAGAGAGCCTTCTCCGTGTCTGCTCCAGTCCTGTGGAACCTCTTACCACCAGAACTTCGACTCGTCAGACCTTCTCCCATTCAGAAAAATGCTGGACCTGGCTATGCCAGCGGGTGCGGCGCATGCTTGATTCAACCACAAAAGCCCGCTGGCTCGTTTAGCCCTGTCTGAGGGTTCTTGGTTGCTTCTGTCTGTTTCTATTTTTAGTGTGTGTGTGTGTGTGGGGGGGGGGGGGGGAGGTTGAGGGCAGTTTTTAATGATAATCCGATTGGTTTATGTGTTTTAATATTTTAATGGGTGTGTGTGTGTGTGACTATTGTTTTAGCTTTGTTGTTTTTAGCTGATTTGTTATTTTAAATTGTTTATAGTATTGTTTTCATTGCCTTTGTGTGTTGTTAGCCGCCCTGAGTGGTGTTCCCCATCAGGAGGGCGGGATACAAATCCACAACATTAGTTAATAAATAAATAAATTTAAGGCAAAGGCGTATAGTCAGGATATGTACATCTCACATGATTTGCTCAGCCATCAGAAGTAAGAAGTGCAAGCTATTTGCCTAGAACCTTCATCATTGTTCATAATTTATTTTTATTTATTTATGGATTTATATCCTGGTGGGGAACACCACTCAGGGCGGATAACAACATACAGATGGATACTAAAAACAGTTACAAACAACAATAGATAAAAACAATGAACTCCACTAAAAACAATGTATAAAAGCTCAATAACCTAAACAGTAACCTTAAAAACTACCTTCATCCTACCTCCCCCAGTAAAATAGCAAGACCGAAATACACAAAATCATAGCTGTCAAGTATCCCTTATTGGCCAGGAAACCCCTTATTTTACCCTCTTTCCCTCCGTCGTCCCTTATTAATTAGACTGCAATGCCCTATTGCCACCATTGGAGGGCAACACAGGATAAGCATAGCTGTCAAGTATCCCTTATTTGCCAGGAAATTTCCCTTATTTCCAAATCCAAAACTTGACAGGTATGCACAAAATCCCTCAGGGAGGCTATACGAGCCAGCGGGCCTGCGAGGTGGAATCAAGCACACCCCACACACACTGGCACAGCCATGTCTTTAACATATTCCTAAAGGATAGCAGATCAGACTAGAGTCAGAGTCCTAATGGTAGGAGGTTCCATAGGGTTGGGGCAGACATGGAGAAGGCTCTCCTCCTGGCCCCGATAAGATGGGCTTCTTTTGCAGACGGGATCACAACTGAGCCCCTCCTGTCCACCCTCATGGGACGGGCTGAAAACCTTGGGGAGATGCGGTCTCTAAGATACCCCGGACCAATGCCATTAAGGGCTTTAAAGGTCAAAACTAGCACCTCAAATTGCACTCGGAGGCATACTGGGAGCCAGTGCAGCTCCCGAAGCAGTGACGAGGCACGGGCATAACATCCGCACCCCGTCACCACCCGAGCAGCTGCGTTCTGGACCAGCTGAAGCCTCCGAATGGTCATCAAGGGCAGCCCCATATAGAGCGCATTGCAATAATCCAATCTGGAGGTGACCAGAGCGTGAGTGACCATGAGCAAGGAGTCCTGGTCCAGGAGCAGGCGTAACAGGTAGATGACACGAAGCTGTGCAAAGGCCCTCCTGGCCGCAGCTGCCACCTGCTCTTCGAGCAATAGCTGCAAGTCCAGGAGGACCCCCAAGTTGCGCACCAGATCCGTCTGGGGCAACAATGCCCCATACAGAACCAAAGCTGGTAGCTCCTGGGTAAGCATGGGGCCCCGAACCCACAGCCACTCAGTCTTGCCATGATTCAGCTGAAGCCCATTGCCCCCCATCCATACCCGAACAGGACTTTAACTGCATAACTGGCCATGCTGTTAGTTGTCATCCAATATCTGGATGGCCACTAAGCCTCCAGCCATGTTCTCACACCATTTCTCCCAGTACAAATGAGATTAATTTGAACATTGTAAAAAATAAAAATAAAATCTGCTCTTGAGACCACAGTTCACTAAATATAGCAGGCAGGTGAAATGGAAAAGGAAAGCAACACAACAACACAGGGAACTCACCTGAAGACGAACTAGCTTTGCAAATAAGTATTGACCTCAAAAGGCAGATGATAATACTAAGTACAGTAATACCTCGGATAACGATCCATTCAGAGAACGACGAAACCGCACATCACGTCCGTCGTGCACCACGTGATGCACCGCATAACGATGGAAAAATTCCCAAAAACGTCATTATGCGGGCACTTGGCAGCGATGCACCGGATAACGTTCTTTGGCAAAAAAAATTGCTGTCATCCGGAGCATCTCCCATAGGGATCGCATTAACGTCAAAAACCGGATAACAACACAACTTGTGCAACCAAGTTTTGTCGTTATCCGGGGTTCTACTCTACCATTTTCATGATGTGCCTCTTGTGAATTGAGTTACGACTGAAAATGCTCTATCCCTTCTGAAGCAAACTCACCAAGGGCACCTGGAGGACACCTCTTGCCAGTTCCACACCCATGGCAAGGCAATGCATGGAATCCTTCCTGTTAAAAGTGATCGATTAGCTGGCATCACAAGCATTAATAAAGGATCAGGCTGCTGACGAAAGCTAGAGATTTTGTTGTTACCTTTACCGATCTGTAGAAAGTCTGTTTTAACTACAGCAGAATCTCAGTTAATGGCTTGGTTAATGTAAAAATCGTGTAACGAAAGGAAATTCACAGAACATAGTGGCTTGGTTTACGGAATTTCCCCCTGGAACGGATTAATTGGTTTTCAATGCACTCCCTTTGGGAAACGTTTCGGTTAACGTATTTTGGTTTTCAATGCATCCCTATGGGAAATTGCATTGAATGCATTCCTATGGAAAATTCAGTTCAATAAATTTTTGTTGTACTAAACATCCCGGAGAATGCATTAATTCCGTAAACATAGGTACCACTGTATTGGGACTTTCCGTCTTTTTTATTATTAGAGGCATGAACGCAACACCCCCACCCCCCCAAGGGAGGAGCTTTCTCCTTTAAACCAGTCTACAACCAAAACTTCAAGCTTTTGTCTTTAGGGAAAGAAATTACAGATCTCAACCAATCTCGTATGTTACTCTTAAACAGCTGGAATGGATATAGTCCTATGCATGGATTACATCGCCTATTTCAGGCCTGGATGAAAGGAAGGCAAAGACATCCTACAATCACTTTTCACATATGAGAAATATGGGGAGGAGCAAACTGGTCAGCCATCGAAGAGGAAAGATTGCAGCCACAAAACCGGGATTCAGTCTCTTTTCTGAAGGGTTCCCACTGGCTGAAGCAGACACTCTGATAAGCTAGATCAGGCCTGTATGCCAGGGATCTCCCCTTGCTAGTCATGGTAGCAAGAACTGAGCTCCACTGTCTACTCCCGCCTCCCCCATGTTCTTGTGAAAATGAACCATGATTTGGTGTGCTGCCTGAATATTATTCTTGAATGTAAAGAACTGAAATACACAGATTCAAAGAGACTCACATGCAGTTTTCAAATAGAAAAACATTTATTAAGCAAATGTAAAAACAGTAGATTGAATAAACGCACAGAAAATATTTACAGGGACAGACAGAACACGGATAAAACAAAGTATCACTAGCGCATTACAAGCACTTGGAATCCATTTTTGGCTATTCCACACAGAAATGCTGAATGTTAGGAGGTGGAACAAAATTCATATCAATTCTGCTTTCAGTTCAGAATAGGTCATCACCAGAGTCCTCCAGATACTGGATAGGTTTTCTTGCCCGACCCACCCTTTCACGGGGTATAGCTGGAGAAGAGAGTTCCGTATCTAAGCCCATTTCCATGGAAAATGATTCATCCATCTTTTTGGATTTCTGCAAAGTAAAAAAAACCCAAAAAACCAGCTGGTTAACTCTCAGGAGACTTTAAAAAAAACTCCCGTGTGTATGTGTGTGTGTTGAGGAGTAAATGTAGGTAGGTGCTGTCTTGAAAGGAGCTGTGGTGGCTTACTGGTTAAAGATGCTGAGCTTGATGGTGGGCAGATCAGCAGTTCAAGACCTGAGTGCTGTGTGATGGAGTGAGCGCCCATCATCTGCCCCAGCTCTTCTTCTCCACCCAATGCCACTTTCTCTCCCTCTAACATAGGCACAAGCACACACTTTTGTTTTTGAAATCAGGAATAGACAGTAGCACTATCTTTTCTCCCGCTTTCAGCTTCATTTACAGAATCTTCTCACCCAGCTACACCTTTTGCCCTTTTAGATGCTCCAAGAACAAGGGAAAAAATATGAGATAGTGGAAGAACAGGCAGCTTCAGATGGACAAAAGCCGGATCAGAACACACTAGTGCAGGGGTGCCCAAACTATGGTCCGTGGGCCGTATCCGCCCCCGATGCCAATCCATCCAGCCCACACTGCTCGTCGCTCCCGGAAGCAGAAGTAAAACGCGCCCACAAGGGTGATGTGGGCCGGATTGGCGCCGGGGGCTGGATCCGGCCCATGAGCCATAGTTCGGGCACCCCTGGTTTAAGCAGAGAAAGTGGCAGCCTAAAATCTATCTCATCCTGTTGCAAAACAGATTGAAAGGCGCATTTTACTTCTGCGTCCGGTGGGAGGAACCATGTGACCGGACTGCAACCCAAAAGGTTTAGACACTCTTGCACTCGTGAGCAGAGATGGGGCAGCTTCCCATCCTTGTTCTATAAGGGAACCTGGGAAGTAATCAAATATCCACTATGTTTATGCTTCAGCAGCTGAGTTGGGACGTACATGACCTCACCTACCCTAACTCATTAGAACAAGGTTTCTTAACCTTGGCACCCCCCAGATGTTCTTGGACTTCAATTCCCAGAAGCCCTGATCAGCAGGTGTGCTGACTTGGGTTTCTGGTAACTGACGTTCAAGAACATGTGGGGGCCCAAGGCCGAGAAACCCTGCCATAGACTACGTGAAACCAGACTTGACACATCACCTTTGTCTGCAGAGTGCTGTAAATGCACTCCGTGAGCTTAATTAACTTGGAGGTACTTGGGTCATCCACATATGCTGGTGCTCAAATTTAGACAAGACCTCCTGGAGTAAGCAAATCTGTGCCTCAAAATATACATGAGGGGGAGGGGGGGAAACACAGGGGCAGGCAGAGAGTCCTATAACATTACTCTCCACCTCCCGACATTAGAGGTAGGGAGGAAGAATAGGAATCGCAACAAGCAAACCTTAATTGCCGTGGATTTTTTAACGGACTGGCCAAAGTCAGAGTCGGAGTCGGGAGAGCCAGAGGTGGAGGGAGGCTTCCTTTTGGCAGGTTTCTTTGTTTTGGCAGGCGCTGGCTTTTTGGAAGCTGCTCCGTCTGTACTGGAGTCCGAACTCCTGGCCACTGCGGTTTTGCTGGATTTTGCTGTCACCTTCTTCTTTGAGAAAGCGTCCATGATAGAGAGCTGGTTGTCTAAAACAATAGAAAATATTCATTATCTTTGCTGTCATTATTCCTGTGCGTCTCCTAGAGTTCTGCCACAACATTTCCAAGTGACTATGTCAGAAATTCACCCTGTTGATGATCACGGCACGTCTTAAAGAGATCCAAGGCCCGTGATGTCGAGCCTTGGCACTCCAGATGTTCTTGGACTTCAACTCCCAGAAGCCCAAGCCCCCCTGTGAATCCACACGAATGGGTTTACTGTGATTCATTCGGCCCACGCTGCCCTCGTCGCTCCCAGGAGCGGAAGTAAAACACGCCCGTACATTATCCCCAAGAAGTTATTATAATAAACTATACTAAATCAGTCAACTTATTATGATTCTTATTATGTGCTCCATGCAGCCAAATCCTTTCTTGTCAGAGTCAGGTAAGGTAAAGGTTTCCCTTGCTTGAAAGCCAGTCGTATTGGACTCTAGGGTTCAGTGCTCATCTGTTTCAAAGCCGAAGAGTCAGCGCTGTCTGCCTCTGTAGACATTTCTATGGTCATGTGGCAGGCATGACTGAAGTGGTCCCTATTTATCTACTTGCAAAAACCCCCACTGCAGGTAGAAGACAGAATGAGGAGAATCGGAGACTCTGTAAGTGTATTCAAGCATCCTGAACTAGCAGTAGGAGGGAGGGAGGGAGGGAGGAAGAAAGAGGGGAGACCAAGGGGGCACCGAGCATGCAGCTATTCCTTGCTTCTGCAAAACCCTTCATGCAGAAGAAGCCAACTCTGAACACAATTGGACTTCTTTCAGAGCAACAGCAATGAACACTTTTTTATAGGCATCGTCAGAAATCTTACCCCCAGTTACAGCTGTCGTTTTCTTGGCTGGCGCTCTCTTTTTGGGGACAGGTTTAGGTGGTGCAGCAAGAACTGTAGCTGGTTTAGGTTTATCATAGTCCTCAACGTGAACTTGGAAAAAGAAAAATCCCCAGTAAATTAACAGCTCCAACACATTTATATTCACTTAATTAAAAAAAAAACAACCTTTGTTTAGAACTCAAGTAATTAACACAAAACTACATACAAAACTTTCCCATTCTCCTCTAGTCAGGTCACCAGTTTCTGTTGCCAAAAAGTCAGATGAGAAACAGAATCCTTGGGGGGAGGCGCATAAGCAAATATGCACACAAAGAGCAGGAGAGGAGAGGAGAGGAGAGAGAGTAACCTCAGGAAAAAGAGCTCACATGATATGGAAAAATTACCTAGAACAGATAGAGGGAGGGAGGCCTAATAAAGAGGAGGGTGTCAAAAGCAAGCAAATACACAGAGAAGTAGAGAGAAGGGGGAAATTGATTAAAAAGTAAACAGTCATTAAAACAGTCAAGTTCATGGTCACGTGGTTCCTCCCACCAGAAGGGGAAGTAAAATGTGTCTTGCAATCTGTTTTGCAACAGGATGAGATAGATAGATTTTAAGCTGCCATTTTCTTTGTTTGAACCACGGGTGCCCAAACTATGGCCCGCGGGCAGGATCCAGCCCCTGACGCCAATTCATACGGTCAGCACTGCCCTCGTCACCCCTGAGCTAGAGTAAAAACTGTAGCTGTTAAAATCAGATAACAGTTCAAAAATATGTTGAAACGACAATAGATTCCCCCCGCCGTGGTGAAATTATAGCAGCAAACCCCCCTTTCATGTTTATCAAGCCAAATTGGCCCTTAGAGTTCTTTGAATTCTGCTTGCTTGTCTGCCCTTGTCTGCTTTAATCCACAGTTGCAAACACAATTACTAGCTGTTTTAAGCAGTGTAAAAATACACACACACACACACACCCCTCAAAACATTAAGAATCTCCACCTTTGTGAACTGACAAAGCAAAGAGACAAGAGCACCAACATACTGTAGCTATAAAGAACCAAAAGTCGGCTCTTGTGTCTGCAGACTGGATTTCTTGGCTATTTCAGAAGGGTTTCTCTCTCTCATTTGAGAGTTAAGAGAGATCAGTGTGCAGCAACCTAGCCCAGTGATGGGAAACCTTTTAGAGACCCAAGTGCCCAAACTGCAAACCCAAACCCACTTATTATCACAAAGTGCCAACACAGCAACAGGGGAGGAAGGAAACACTCCCACTGGGCTGCTGGGCAGAGGGTAGGGCAAACTCTGTGCTGGGGGAAGGAGGAAGCATTCCCAATTGGGCTGCTGGGCAGAAGGGTGAGGCAAACTCTGTGCTGGGGTGACTGCACATGTACCCACAGAGAAGGCTCCGAGTGTCACCTCTGGCACGTGTGCCATAGGATCACCACCACTGACCTAGCCTGTCACCAACAGATGCTGTACTGTAGTAAATAGTTTGAGGTGGGAAGCTTTATTCTCGCATACAATGCATGGTTTATGCACTGGGAAGAAATAGTTTTAGCATTAAAAGGAATAAACTATTTACTAATATTTTCCTATGTGCACATACACACACATACAAGGTACCTTGATAGTAAGACTGGCTCAACAATATGTAGATGTCTTAGTACAGTAATACCTCATACAAAGTCCGCTTCATACAACATCAGATTCATACAACATCGCCTAATTCCTTGAAAAAAGTTGCCTCATACAAAGTCGTGCAACTTTGTATGAGGCATTGGGGTTTTCCCAGGTTGCATTGTGCCTGGGCATTGCTCTTGTGGCTTTTGCATGAGGCAAAGAGTGTTTAGGAGTGGTTTTGAGCGCGATTTTGGATTGTTTTGAATTTTTTCGTCAGAATTTTTAGAAGCATTCCTGGGATTTTTGCAGCATTCTTCAGGTTCTTGGACAATCAGAGTTGTTTGACAGGTTTTTGTAATGTTTTTAGCCTTTAGACAATGATTTCTTAAAGTTCTGTCAGTTTTCTGTCTGTTTCCTTGACTTTGCCCTGAAGTCTGTGCTGTTGCAGTACAATGTATCTCTATGGAAACGACGTTGTATGAGGCATCGCGGCAAGGATTTGGATGTTGTATGAGGCATCGCGGCTAGGATTTTGCATGCCTCATACAAAGTCCAAATCCGTATAAAGTCCAAACTTGTGGAACCAAGTTTTAACCTTGTATGAGGTATCACTGTACTCTATTAGAGACCAGCTGTTATTCTATGAATTTGAATAGAGGGCTGCATTCATAAAGCTCAAAGAAAAGGTTAATAGGATGAGTAGATTTTGATCAGAGAATTAGCAAGGAGGTGATAAATTGAGTGGTACACTTACTTGTGACAGCACTCTGAATCTCTGGTGGGCTGGACTCTACTTGATCTTCTTGTTCCATGGCTTTCCTAAAATACAGATTAAATAGTGTGGAATAAATCTACATGTTTTCATTGGCATAAGCTTTGCCCTTTATTTCAGGAAAGTCTCTGCAATGCAACACCTGAACATCTGGGACACAGACATTGTGTTTGGTATGAGAAGTCTGATATAAGAATTGGTATGTCATCAAGTCAGTTCAGAGTTATGGCAACCCGTTCCAGGTTTTTCTAGGAAGAGAAGACACAGCAGTAGTTTATCACTCCCTTCTTTTGGGGATGCTTCTGCAACCAAGAAACAATCTGTGGAGCGTCACTTTCAAAACTCTACTGCTTGCCTTGCCTGGTCCTCCCAAAGCATGCAGCTCCAGATGCCAATATTGAGGAGAAATTGAAATCATAGACCATGTTCTCTGCATCTGCCCTTTTTATAGACAACCGGAACAAGTTCAGATCTCTGCTGCTCTGCAACTATCCTGGCCAGCCAAACAGCACATACACCCACTGGCTGCCATCTGATGAAAGACCCACTTTCACCCACAACACTGCCAGGTTCTGCACTGCAGCGTGTAAGATCAGAACAATCCTAGCAGGACCTTCAGCCAAATAAACTACGAGCGCTTAGTAATAGTTGTAGCATTATTGGTTTATGTACTAATTTTACTACTCCTTAACTCTGAGCAGAAATACTCCTTTTTAAGCACCCTCATTTTAACTTGTCTCTTGATATATTTTAAGTACTCTCATTTTAACTTCTGTTCCTTAATAAAGATTGATTTGATCCAAATACTGAGACTGGTGAAGAAGGTTACAATGAGGGAGCCCTTCTTGGTGGCAACGCTCAACTTACGGAACAGTTTACCAGTTGAGCTGCCCCAGGCCCGCTCTTTGAATATATTTTTTAAAATGTCTAAAATCTGAATTATTTAGAGAAGTATTTAAAAATCTCTCCCATTTGGTTAATTAGCTTTTAGTATGTTTTATTTTTGGTCCTAATGTTTTGCTTAATTGCCAGGTTTTAGATTTATTTTTATTTATATTACATTGCTGCCTTTGGGGTGGCAGTTGAATGTCTCCCTACTGTCACTGTTTTGTTCTACATATATTTTGATTTATTGTTGTAAACCACTCAAGGTGAGGGACTCCCTTCTCAGATGGGCGGTATATAAATGTACTCCGTCTTGAGTAAACAAATAAATAATATATCCAGACACTCACTTAGAAGCAGCCTTCAACTGTGGGGGTGCAACCTCTAGATTTTCATCAGCCTCCTCATCTGTTTCTTCCTGAGTTTGGAGTTTCCCACCGATGCCACTGTGGTCTGAATCTGAATCCAACAAATACGTGGCTTTGGCTGAGAAAAAGCAGAAAAAATTAAGTACCACTCCAGTACTTACAATACTCAGAAATAAATCCCATCAGAAGTTACTCCCACATAATCAGATGAATTACAAGAAGTGGCACGCAGAAAACAAAATACAGTAGTTTATATTCCTTGTATAAGCTCATTTTCCTTTAGGACTTAAAATACTATCAAGTAAAAGTTCCAAACTAATTTTTTAATTCCCCCTAAGCCTACCTGCTGCTTGGCGGCGTGGTAGATTTGGACGAGGAGCAATCTCTTTATATTCTTCTTCATCACCATCACTTTCAGATTCGGAGTCAGACCAAGGATTTCTTTTCATTGCTTTTTTTACTGGCTTGAATGGCAACACAGATTGTTTCTTGGTGTCTGAAAATGGACAGGTTACATTGTTGAATTGTGAGACCACACACAGAAAAGCGTGCACAATGCATCCACAAAAAATGTGCAAAAGGCACGATAGAGCTTAGATTCAGGATACACCTTTCAAAAAAATTTTTGCCCCCCCCCTTTGAACTAAAATGAGACTATTACAGATAAAATAACCAAATAAAACCAACTTTTATGAACAGATTTTACCTGGATCCGGTTTTAATTTTTTTGCCAATCTCTGTTTAAGACTCTTGGGTTCCTTATCACCCTCTGGTGAATTTCCATCTTGATTTTCACCAACTTCAGTTTTTTCAGTCTACCGATAAGTAAAGAGGAGAAAAATTAGTCACCATGGCCAGAAATGGTGGCAGAAAAGAAAAACTAATTTATTTTATAATAATATAAGTACAGTATATAAATATATGCACATATATAGAGGGTCCAACAGAATAAATATTTCCTACTTTACCTTAATTTTCCTTTTTAATTTCTTCCCCGCCTCTGCCTTCATCTCATCTGTTACTCGAGGAATGACTCTTCTGCCATGCGGGGAGGGCATGACTTCTTGCAACTGCATTTTCTTGACTTTTATTTTCCCTCCTTTTCCTTTGATTGGCTTGCTTGTGCCCCCCATCATCTCGTCCTGCTTTTCCTTTTCTTCTAGGTTCTGCGGGAGAAGAAAAGTGAGCTGCAGAACTAGCAGTAAGTAAGCATTTGAGCTAAGCAGGGAAGGGAACTTTATAGGAAAAAAAATCAGGAATGTTTTTTAAGCAGGGTTGGCCAACTTACGGCCCAGCACCTGGGATCTCTCTGCTTTCCCCTTACATCCTTCCAAGTTACCTGCCCTAGAATTAGTTACTTATTCTCTCAAATAGGATTGCTATATTCTTTCAACAATTGTTCTTTCAGAGGATAAGAGAACTTTGTTCTGAACACTCAACCAAGAGAAAACACATCCCAGCTACATGGGATTTATCAATACTGGAGAGACAGTTTTCCCTAAACTTTGGTTCTTGGACTTCAATTCCCAGAAGCCTAAGTCAATTCCCCAAACTAGCACTGATCGGCCAATATACTGACTTGGGCGTCTGGGAATTCAATTCCCCCTGTGGGGTGAGGAACCCATGCTGGGAAATACTGAGCTAGAAAGAGATTAAGAGGTCTGGTAGCACAGAGGTTAAACTGCTGTACTGCAGCCAAAATATTGTGAGTTCCATCCGGACCAGGACTCAAGGTGGCCTCAACTTTCCATTCTGTGGTCAGTAAAATGAGTACCCTGCATGATGGGGGGAGCAAAATGCTAATTCATTTGTGCACTGACCAGAGTTCTATGGTGTGGTATATAAGTGTAACTGATATCAAAGAGTGCCTTACTTCAAGAGCTTCAATAAAGACAGCAAGGTCATGTCTCCACAGATCATCAGGTTTCTTCTGTTTCAGGTTTTCCAGTTCTGTCTCCTAAGAAGGACCAAGGACAAGGAGTTCAGCATTCTGCTTGAGCCTTCAGACATGGCTGCCTGTTAAGCTTCCCCCAAAACAGCTAATCCACTTACTTTGTCATCCCGCTGCTTACACAACTCATCCTTTTTTTCCTTGGTTAGGTACCAAAGAGGCATGTTCAGAAGGTAGTGAAAATCTGGCCCAGCAGCTGTTGCAGCCGATTCATTTTCCTTGTCACTGTCGCCCTCTTCACTGTCATCTTCATCACTGCCCTGCAGCAGGAGTGGAGAAATTGGCTCTTCGTCAATAACTGGTGAGATTGCTCTCAGTAACCACAACACAATTGCAAAGCAACAAAACAACTGTATTTCCCTAGAGTTTTCTCTTTGGGTCAAAGAAAACAGCAGATACAGTAGATCAGTGTTTCCTAACCTTTGGTTTTTTTGGACTTCAATTCCCAGAAGCCTAAATCAATTCCCCAAAGCTCTGATCAACCAATGTCTTGACTTAGGCTTTTGGAAATTGAACTACCTCTGTGGGGTGTGGAACCCACATTGTGAAACACTACAGCAGATGCTTAAACATGAACACTCCCCAGCTCCTATGGTTCTTGCTGTAGCATCTGACATGCTAATGGGATTGATAATAATAATTTTGCGTCAGAAATTATTCTGGGTTGAAAGGATTTTTTTTTTGCTGGAGAAACTCTGCTCAAGGGACGGCGGAATGAAGCTCCTTTCATGTCCCTAAGATATTTTCCAACTGAAGTGGTCCCTATTTATCTACTTGCTTTCAGACTGCCAGGTTGGCAGGAGCTGGGACTGAGATGGGCACCCAAGCCATCATGCAGTACCCGGGTCTCAAACTGCCAACTTGCCGGTCTTCCAGCTAACAACTTCCTACTTAACCACTGAAACCCTTTGATAAAAGTTAAGAAAACCAAAGCATTACAGCAACTAAATTAATGAAAAGGAAGAGACTGAGGATTGCAATACCTTCTGCTGAGAGTCCTTCCATTTCTTTACGGGATCAGGATCATAACCTCTCTGAACCAGGACCTTGATCAACTCTTTCTTCGGCTTGTTCTCTGGAAATAAAAACATTTTCAGATCTCCATGAGAAATGGACTCTGATGAACAAATAACTAAAGTTAAGCTTCCTACCATTTTGACAGTTTGGATCTAGGAACAGTTTTATGACAAGAACAAAAATTCTTAAGGATACGCAAGAGCAAAACCAAATTAGAAGATGGAGGTAGGAGCTCACTGAACAAGGAATAACATTAAAGGAGGATATTGCTGAGGAACTTGACCCCCCCTATGTCAGTTGCAGGACCCTGAATAGGCTGAGGGTTGGAGTCCCTAAATGTAAAACCAACATGCTCAAGTGGGGGCTGCTCCATATTCACACTGTGTGAATGTGGAGACACAGACCTAGATAATCTGCTGGTTACTACTGGAAACATGTACTGGTGAGGATTTAAGTTTGACCAACAACAAAGCCAAGAAGGTGGCTTCATTTGACAGTTTAAAGCAGAGGTGTCGAAACTCTGGCCCGTGGTGCCAAATCATCAGGCCCGTGGTGCGCTGGCCGTTCCTAGAAGCAAAACACGCCTGTGCATAACACTGCCATATATTACCAGCAGCTGTTGTAAACACATTTATGACAGCTGTGGGTGCATTTATGGCAGTGTTTTGCGCATGCACGCTTTACTTCTGCTTCAGGTGGGAGGAAGGAACCACATGACCAGCCCCGCTCAACCACATGACCGGCCTGCGCGCCAAAACGTTTGGGCACCCCTGGTTTAAAGGCTGACCTATATACGAAAGAAGAACTGTTTGGCCCTGAGTCAGTAGCAACAAGGATATACATTAGCTAATACTCCAAACAGAATAGCTAGATTGAACAAACATACTTTTAGTGCTTCAAGTAGTCTCAGAACTGCTCACAGTAAATGCTGATAATACACACCTATCACAATCTTCCCCTCTATTTTTTCTAGGATGAAGCGAGCCTGGTTGTTTAATCTTGCCGATTCAGCACCCAGCATCCCGACAAGCCAGTCTTTTCTTAAAGAGTAATAGCGCAGCCTGAGTTCATAGAACTCCCGTAGAATGTCTTCTGCAGTCTCATATTTCTTCAAGCACCCAACATGGTCAAAAAGGACCTGAGTGAGGGGGGAAAAAAGCATTATTCTAAAATTCATCCATCTATAAATTTTTCTGTTTTGGGAAATGGCATCAGTGTTCCTACCCCTAATACCTTCATCACAACTGAAAACTGCCATTGGATGTTTAGTGTCCTGGGGCTATTGACAGAATAAAGCCAGAACTATTTTTAATGTGTAAACATTTTTGAGCCAAGTCTACAAAGCAGGCCCTTGGTGGTAGAAACAGGAATCTCCAGTAAGTGAGCAGGAAAAGAAAAATCAGCAAACTAGAAGCGATTTGGGTGACTTCTGGCATGCTTTTGATAATCTACAAATGGCTAAGAGGTGGCAGCAGGCTAGCAATCTGTGGGAATTGTACAGCAGTTAAGGTTCTATGCAGCTCAATGGAATACAATTCTTAAGCAAAAGACTCTATTAGTTTCTTTGTTTTTCAAAAAATTTGCAAGCTTCAAGTGGAAATGAGAAGGACTCTATAACCCGGTCTTTCCCAACCTGATGCTTCCAGATATAGAACAATACCTCCTTTGACTAAAATAGGTACCACTCCAGCGGGAAAGATAACGGTGTTCTGTGCACTCTCGTGTCTAGTCATGCCTGCCACTTGGCCACAGAAATGTCTGCAGGTGCAGGAAGCATTGACTCTTAAAACAGATGAGCACTGACGCCTAGAGTCAGTCACAATTGGCTTTTGAGCTAAGGAGACCTTTACCTTTATAGCCTGCAGGCAAAAACATTCATCAAGTGGCAGGCATGACTAGACACCAGAGTGCACAGAACACCGTTATCTTTCCCGCTGGAGTGGTACCTATTTTATTTATTTGTTGGATTTATATAACTGCCCTTTTCGCCTAAGCAACCCAAGGCGACTCACAACATCACTTAAAACCCATACCCAATACTAATTAAAATCAAATACTATAAAACTGTCTAAAAATGTCCATAAAACCTCAATCCCCTTTAAAAAAGGACAACCACTTGGTTTCTTCTCTTTAAAGATGGAGGGTTTTTTGGGGTGGGGTGGGATCGATCCTCACTCCCTGGTCTCCTGGGTCCAGAAGGGTTGGGGGGACATACCCCTTTTGTCCCCACAAACCTCCCAACCCTAGGTGAGCCAGCGGAGAGGGGGATCTCCACCCCCCCACCTACTGATATTAAAGGGGAAACTCCAGTCGGGACCTTCAGGCGCCGTTGGTGAAGGAAAGAAGGGCGGTTGGTGTTTGCGTGGCTGTGAGTTGTTTTTTTTAATTTTTCGGGCCCCGGCTTCCTCAGTGGGTGCTTGTAGTTATGGGTTTGTGATTTGCGGTTGTGGTGCGGTCTTTTTCTGCGGCTCGATTTTGATTGGCCGCGGCGTGTTTCTCAATGTTCTTTGTGGTCGCGCCTCTCAGCCTGATTGGCTGTGGCGCGGCGCAAAGAA
Source organism: Bradypodion pumilum (assembly GCA_035047305.1). Lineage (NCBI taxonomy): Eukaryota > Metazoa > Chordata > Lepidosauria > Squamata > Chamaeleonidae > Bradypodion > Bradypodion pumilum. Next base: position 14,691,052 of record JAWDJD010000008.1, read on the forward strand.
CGTTGGGAAATGAAGTTGTTTCCCTTTTTTCGCGTTTGTGGGGCTCTTGCCCCACTGGCTCATTTCTCAATCTTGTTTACCTGCGTACCCAGTTCAGGCATGTGCACGAATGGTGAATGCGGGCTAGTAGGGCCTGGCTAAGCCTATGCAAAGTTCCAACGGTTAATCCTCGATGTTCCCTTTATAATGTAGCCATTAAATCCAGCTTTAACATTAAACTGGCTGTCAGCAAAGTGTTAAGCCCAAGAATCGGATATGACTTTCGGGCAAGGGCAACATTACCATTATTAAAATGTTGCACATCTTTGTGTAAACTTCTTTCCGTTTGTTACCTAAGTAACTCACATCTGCCTCATTCCCAGATAATAAAATGGGGCTGACGCCCCCTCCCCCGGGTGTCTCCTTTTCATTCAAAGTCTTGCAAAAAAAAAAAGGTGGTCAGAATGCTCCCTCTTTTGTGCAAGGAAAAACTTTTCAGCTCTTGCTTACCATGTTGTTGCAAGAAAGAGGAGATTGGAGCTTGAAGACTTTGTGCAGCCCAGCAGCCTCTGCTTCTGCCAGTTTTTGCTCACTCAATTTTACTATGAATTTGACAGTGGTGTCTGTGTGGTATTCTTTATAATCTGTTATTAGTGGAGGTGTCTTCTCTGTGCCATTGAGCATGGGCTCCAGAACCTGTTCTTTATAAACCTAAGGGAGAGAAGACCAGCATCATTATTGCTCTTTTTCTTTAGACCCAGGAACTTGCAGATGTTAAATAACTTGAGAAGTATAGAGAAAGAATTAGAGTATATCTTACCTGCGTCCAGGTGCGAACAGGGAGCTCAGAAATTTCAATTGTGGTTGAGTCAATAATAGACACCTCCCCATTGACAAGATACTGGTTCTGCCCCAGTGAATCAATTGTCCCCTTGAAATTCTTGTAACTAGGCATCTAAAATCACAAAAATATATAAGTATACCTACATGGACAATGTGATTAACACACTGCAAATTAATTAAAACATCCTCAACCCCCTTAAGGCTATGATGGCGAATCCTGGCACTCCAGGTGTTCTTGGACTTCAAATCCCAGAAGTCCAAGTCCCTGTGAATCCACAGGAATGCACAGTAAACCCACGGCCCAAAGGCTTTTGCAGTTTTTCATCAGAGTAGAGCAAAGGACAATGCATGGAAAAAGGGGAAAAGACTTGCAAATGTAGATTGGAGAACGTGGGCTAGAGAAGAGGGAGAGCCTCAAAATGCAGATGCAACAAGCATGCAATTTTCCACGTTTTTTAAATTAAACTTTTTTTCATCATGAGGACCAGCCATCTACCGATTTTCTGCATTGAAGAAAACCTATGGCTCTGATATTAAGGTGGCAAACATTGGGGCGGGGTGGGGAATTTGTTTTTGCCTAGGACTGCTGTTTTTATAACAGTTATTATTTCTCTTCTTAGGAAAGGAGGGAAGCAGCTTCATCAATACAGGCCTGGGGCTGATGAGGACTTTGTGCGCCAAAAGGGCTCAAGACCAGAACGTGACTCGTGGAACTGGATCAGTGGTACTAGTATCATGATGCAATGCGGAAGGCAGATGAAAGGCCACTCTATTCTCAGGACAGTTTTAATGGCTGATCTCCATGAGGATCGCCAAGATTTGGATACAGCAGAACTGGAACAAATTTTGATTAAGCAGTTAATGCATTTTAATTTACCATTGGCAGAGGCTCTTCTCCATCCAGCATGCGGCGAATGTTATTCACCACCTCTCGGATATCGTAATTGGGAATCTTGCATGACCAGCCAGTCCCAATGCCCTCTGCCCCATTGATGAGGACCAAGGGAATGATTGGGATATACCATTCTGGTTCTACACGTTGGTTGTCGTCATACAGAAATTTCAGCACGCTGTCATCTACTGCAGGAAAAGTCAATCGCGCCAAAGGACTAGAAAAGAAAGTGATTTGTGCTTAAGCTACTCTGTAATCGCCTAGAAACAGAATAGGATTGCAGGAGAAAATAAGGGGATCATCTTACTAAATTTCCAGAAGCATACTTATTATATTCAAATGATGTAAAGACAATAAGGCAGGGGTTCCCAACCTTTTCAAGCTGGGGCCCAGGTCATGCTCTCTCAGTCAACTTTGTAGGACAGACGGCCATTTTGCCCTGCCTGCACGATGGGGGTGACCATTTTGTCCCAACAGCTTCAAAGGGGTGGCCATTTTGTTTCTCAAATGCCCTTCAAGGGCCACATGACATGGCACTGGGGGCCGGTTAGGTTAGGAAGCCCTGCAATAAGGCTTGAAAAGCCAGTTTTCTACCTGTCAAGAGAATTGCCACTTTTGCTGGCAGCTACTTACCTGAGCATTGTAAAGATGTAGCGGGGGCTGGCAGAGTCTTTTCCCCCATGCAGTCTGGTACCAAACTGGCCAATGGGCTGAAGGAGGTTAAGGTTGTTGCTGCCCACGAAATTTTGAGCCAGATTAATAATGGTCAGCATTAGGGATGCCTAAAAACAGAAAAAGTACAGTACCAGATGGTGAAACATCCCTCATAAATGAGGGAAGGCAGCGAAAATACTAAATTGTGTGGAATAAGATTATGGGAATGACGCTGGAAGGCAGGACAGAAAGAAGATTTTAAGTAGCAGCAGGGGTGGCAGATTAACTGGCAAGACCAATAACAATACCACCAAATTAAATGACAAGAGGAAGATTCGCTTGTAGCTAATCTTGAGCGACTGTGGTGGCTTAGTGGTTGAGACGCTGAACTGGAAGGTCGACAGTTTGAGACCCAAATGCTGCATGATGGAGTGAGCTGGTGTCTCTGTCCCAGCTCCTGCCATCCTAGCAGCAAGAAATTGCAAGTAGATAAATAGGGACCACTTTGGCAGGAAAGGTGAGAGCTCAGGTTTATAGTCATGCCTGCCACGTGACCATAGAAACATCTGCAGATGCAGACAGCACTGGCTTTTTGGCTGTAGCCGGAAATGAGTACCAAGCCCTAGAGTCGGATATGACTGGCTTTTGAGCAAGGGTGACCTTTACCTTTTTACCTAGCACTCATGGCCAAAAGAACAAAGGCTCCTGGAAGCCTGTTTCCAGCTTTCTTTGACATAATGATACACTTCAACTGTTGGCCAGTTGCTTGATAGTTTCAGAAATAAGAAACCTTCATGACCATGATAACCAGCCGCTGGCCACGGCACAGCAGCTCCTTGTGCCTGCCACCAGAGCCTTTGATGTCAAATGGGATTGACAAAAAGTAAAACAATTCCATCAGAACATAGCAACACTAGAAAAGGCAGCTTTTGTTTGTGACCATGGAAATGCAGCTTGAGCAGTAGGAATGGAAAACAACACCGGGTCTTCCAGCTTTTGCTAGCTGTTCCTGGAAGTTGCATTTTGCTTACTTGGTACAGTGCTTTCCGGCCTCACTTCTCTTACCTCTCCATGGTGGTAAGAAGACATCTCAGCCACTGATCCAGCCAGCTGGGCAACCTTCACCTCCCTCTTGTCATTTCTTTTGAAGCAAGTGAACAAAACTTTCCTCTGACCCGGTTTCATTCCTGAAAGCGTGAGAAGCAGATCCCTTTACAATGACATCAAGCATGGAAGGCAATCAAGGCCATAGTTTGTCAAAGCACTAAAACTGGTATCATAGGAGTTTGTAAAGACAGTAGGTGAAAGCATAGGTGCTCAATGACTGGCCCAGAGCTTTCTGTCTATGGCCATGCGAAGGAGTGACACAGCACCTGATTTAGCAATATATTCACAAGGAGCAACCGGATAGGTTAATAAGCCATTGCCTATCCTAGGTCAAAAAGATGACACTGAGAGGTAGAGCTTTATTTTGGGCAAGGCTAAGTTCTGGCACTCATTCTGCTTAGGGTGTAGAATAGGTAACACCAGAAATGATCCCCATCCTCACTGAAAAGAATTCCCATACCTTTCCCAGCAGTCAAGACAAGCAGCAGCAAAGATGATTTCCTGCACTTTCCTAGTACAGTACTTAAAATTGTTTTGACGGTGTTAATGGGGGTTGTCCTAACATTTTGTTGTTGTTGTGAATTTTATTTTGTGAGCGAATCTTTGGATACTTTACAGAGCAGGAAAAATTATAAACTAAACCTTCTTGGTCCTCTGAAAAATGTTGCTATCTATTCAATAATAAAAATGTCTGTTCTCTCAAGAAGGATGTATAAGAGAATCTCTAAACAAGGAAAGTCTCATAGGAGGTTGGTTCAAGGCAAATTTATCTTTCCTTACAACTAGTTGTTGGAATGTGTAAGCTTTTCCCCCTCTAGTGCACTAATTTTGATTCAGTGAAAAAAGTTCAGGACAATAGAATCTCAGCCTTGGAATATGCGGCAACTATACAACAGCCCCCCCCTTTTAAGGCGTGGTAACAATATTCTACACCTAAAACTACAAGAAAATGTAATCTGAAGTTTACATAATAAGCAACTTACCATCAACCAGTGACGGAATGGATCGCTCATTATCAGAGTTTGAGAAGAGAACAAGTTCTTTGTTGATGAAATCATTATAAGTCAGGTAAGTGGTAGCTTTCCCATATAGGTAATCCTAGGTATATGATAAAGCAATTTAAGTTGTCACCATGCTTTTAAAGCAACTAATTAATACTTTCTATTACCACACAAATAGTTTGGTTGCTAATACTCTGTATCTCTTGACAAGAAAAAGGAAAATACATGATTGCATAAACTGCCTTACTATCTTACTGGGACTGCATACAACTGGATGTGTCCCTTTGGTTGCATGCTCACAAGTTGTTAATTGATGCATGCACAGACATCACTCAAAATAAGTACTGTACTAACAGCTAAATGTATCATCTGCCCCTTCTGAAGCCTTGCATCGGAGAAGACAATTAGTATAATAGCTTGGTTTGTGGTAACTATTTCAGAACTATAACTGGAAAAACATACACAGTCAATGAGGCATGGGGAAATTGCAAGAAAAAAATCATTTATCATGATCCACTGACACTTCAGTTTACTCCTTGTACCTGTTCTGATAAACAAGAAATACTTTATACCTGTTCAGATTACTTGTCCCTGAGAAATTGTTCTTTCCAGGGTCTTTGATATCATCCACCACCCAGTCCTTCCTCTTGGAGATGCCAGGGACTGATTCGGAGATGTTTTGCATGCAAGACATGTACTGTATTGTGAAAAATGCACCCCAACTCACTACATTTACTATGAATTACATAGAATTACGGAATAATGGAATTGGGAAGAGGTCTATAAGGCCATCTAGTCTAACCTCTTTTCATTGCAGGAATCCACATGAAAATTTATCTGACAAATGGTGATTTAGTTTTCTTTTGAATGCCTACAGAACCGTAGTATTGCTCAAAGCCACTTACATCTGGCAGCCCCTGTAGCTTCCTCTGCCTTCGATCTTCCATGAAATTTGTCAGCCACTCCTTTCGATCATCAACCTTCTTTTTGCTAAAGGCCTGCAATGTTAAAAAACGAGCAGCCAATTTACTTATGAATCAGTATCCACCACTACAGTTATGCAGACATGCATGGTTAGACTAAGAAGTAAAATTTGTTGTCCTGAACTTATCATTTCTACTCATGTTAACATTTTCTGAAGTACAGGTCAGTTCCAGCTTATATCAAGAACATTAGACTACTGACTCTAGATCAGGGGTTCCCAACCTTCAGCCCGTGGGCCAGTCCCGGCCCAGTGCCATTCCATCCAACCCGTCACCACCACTGCCACACCCAGAAGTGGATGTGTTTATGAAAGCCGTAAAATGTGCCCATGCATGCATAAACACGGTTACGTCAGCCATAAATGCGCCCACGGCAGTCAGAAATGTGGGAGCATAGGTGCATTTACTTCCACTTCTGGGGGGCATGGTCTGGCCTGCAGCGTAAAAAGGTTGGGAACCCCTGCTCTAGATATCACATCTTAGAAATTTTTGGAATAGTAGCCATTTTAGTCAGAGAATTTAAAAAACTGCTGCAGTACTTTGAGGACTTATATTTTAATGTTAGCTTTCCTGGATCAAGTCCACTTCAACAGTTAGTCTTCAAAGTGCTGCAGCGTTTTTGTCATGTTTATTCTCTAACATCATAGAAGGCTCTAAGAAATACAAGGTTTATGTGTATTGCAGCCAGTTAAGCATAGTTGTGGCAATTTATGGGATAGACATCACCCTTTAATTTCACGCATACCTGTACTATGGTGCTAGATTGTAACACCCAAGGTTGATATTGTATCAGGAAAACATTCTCCAAATCTTGCTAGGTTACACTTACTGCTTTTGCAGCAGATGTTTTCTAACCTGAATTCTTTTTTAAAAAGTGTTTCTGATTGGATTCTGTTAGCATCAAACACAGTCATGCACAACCACTTTGATTGTCCCTAACAACTGTAGTACCAGAGTGATCGCAGCATCATCTTCAGGGCCAGAATACTTAAAGGGTATTCGATGTCTTGCCATCTCCGAGAAGTACTCTTTTGCCTCCTTGGATGTGCTGGTACCCAGACCTATGGTGATAAGGACAGATAAATCTAATAAAATATCTACATCTGTACTACTGATCATCAACTACGCGTACAGTATCAAACCATTGTACAGCAAAGTATGTTTACCAACTACAACTTGGCCAAGGACTACAGAAGCAAAAAATGGATTTGTTTCACCTTAGCATGAAAAGCAGTGCAGACACCCATAGCTATCAAATGACAACCAACCTATGCAGTCCTTTGTACTGTGTAGAGTTGCAATCTAGTTAAGTCTGATGCTGACACAAAGCTGCAACTTGATGTACAAAGACGAAGTTATTTTGAACATTTTGTGGCTAACAATTTGTGGCTGTTACAGTAACATTCTCTTTCTAGCACTGGTGAGAAAGCATTTTTGTGTGGCAGAGGGATGTACAGTAAAACCCAGGTTTTTGCTTGCAGCACCCCCCGAGGAGTACCCGCTTCCACCGTCGCCATAGTAAGTCACTTCTTGTGACTTCTGGTGGTGAGGGCGGGTGGATTTTTAGTGATCAAAATGGCGGTGGTGCCACCATTTTGATCGCTAAAAACTTGAATTTTAGAGATCAAAATGGTGCGTAAAACTTTATGTAACTCATGTTTTTTGCATAAATCAGGACACCGATTTATGCAAAAAACCCTTACATAATTCAAATTTTATGTAAGTTGAGTCAGGGTTTTACTGTACTAATGACAGTGGAGGCCTTTTTGTGACCAAGACCATTCATACTGGGATCACTGAAGTGTCAGCAGCAAGATTTAAGTTTCCTCTCTACTGCACAGCAATGCTAATTATGATCTCTATTTCTCCACTGAATTTAATGTACTAATTTACTTCCAAACAAAGTAAGCATCCTAAAGGCAAGAGGATATGAAATTCTGTAAGATCCTGATGTATTGTGCATTTTTGTTTTAGAAATTGAAGATGTCCAAAAGGAGATATTCTGAGTAAAAGTATATAAAAAGCAGAGAGCAGGAACTACTGAGTAAGCAAAATGTAAAGCCAAAGAGTAAGTTCTATCTTGAGCAACACTGAAGCAAACTGCCAAAAATCACTAGAGCAGGGGTTCCCAACCTAAGGCCTGCGGGCCGTATCTGACCCTCGGCACCATTTCATGTCCCCACCCCCACCCCTCCAAAGGCATTCGAGAAAAATGGTCGCCCCATCGTGCAGGCAGAGCAAAATGGCCATCCGGCCCTTAAAGCTGACTGAGAGTGTGACCTGGCCCCTGGCTTGAAAAGGTTGGGAATATCTGCACTAGTTAGACCAGAAATTATGGTAATGTGATCCTTGCCTTCCTGAATGGAAGGAAAGTCCATAAAACTAGGAACATTTATTGAGTGCACATCGATCTATGAATCCTATGTATTTTAAGCTGGCATAGTAAGGATAGAGCCAACCACACTTGAGGCTGACTTTTCCCAAGATATCCCTTCATATTGTCTTACTTTACATATAACAAAGAAATAAGGTCATATATACAACTGGTCTCTCTATTTTCCTGAGTTTATGTGGAATTATATTGTTTTCTAAGCATAGGCTACTTGTATTCAAAAATGGGCAGACACACGAGTCCCAGACAGCTGTTAGCTTTCCCCCCCCCCCCCGGTTCATTTGGCATTATCAGATAGGATTTAGGACAAACCTTTGTAGTACTTGATTTTCCAGTTTTTGTAATTTGGATTCCCAGATTTCCATTCTTCAAATTCAGGAATGCTATAGAAAGGAAGCTCTTCTTTGTTCTTGGAAACCTAGTATGAAGTATTAAGTTACAATCTGGAAACGTTTTGAACAGCTAATAATGTAATGAATGGATCTAAGAAAGAACAGTCTCATTTGCTCAAGTTGTCACTCACCTTTATGATGGGAGTTATGAATTCTTCCAGGAAACGGTGCCTCAAAAGAGATGGCCAGTTATGGTGTATGAAGTTAATTAATAAGCCTTTGATGTGGGAGCCATCTTGGTCCTAAAAGAGCATGCACAAGACAGGTTACAACCATGGATGCTTCAAAGAGGGCAGTGAGTCTGTCAGATAGAGGTCAAGGGCTCTCTACATGTATTGAGAAAATCATACTAGCTTAATATTGATATCAGGCCACAGCAGTACTTTCTGGGAAGCCAATTATGAAGGTCACAGTGGCCTGGAACAAATGTGACCTATTAAAACTTGCTCTTGTAGGGTCAGACAAGATGGTAAAGTGTATCGGCTGGAAGAGAATTATGCTAACCATTCCTATGCGTGACATAATGATTCAGATTTTCAGTTTAGACCTCTGAAATACCAGTTTGCATCTCTAAAATACCATATTTTCCGGCGTATAAGACGACTGGGCGTATAAGACGACCCCCAACTTTTCCAGTTAAAATATAGAGTTTGGAATATACTTGCTGTATAAGACTACCTCTCTTCCAAAGCACACCAAATAAAAATTAACCCACACTCAACCCGAAGACGCGCAGCCCTCCGAGTCGAATGGGCAGGTTCTGGTGGAGAGCCAATCCACGCTCACGTTCTCCTCCTCGAGGTACAGGAAGATGTGTGCAGCTTGCTTCCCCTTGCTTCATACTCCCCACACAGAGCAGGGACTCAGCCGCGGCACCCCCCACCATATGTGCTGGAGATATGAAGCAAGGAGAAACAAGCTGCAGTTAAGTACCTATCCTATAAGACGACCCCCGACTTTGGCACAGATTTTTCGGGGTTAAAAAGTAGTCTTATACGCCAGAAAATACAGTATTTCCCATTGTCCATTCAAGACTCACTCAAATTTAATTATCAATCAGACAAGTGGAATATTTTGGTATCCCAAAGTAAGTATTAGACAACACCACTTCTCAAGGTTTGTAAACAATGGACACAAGATTCAGCCAAATGCCTTGTTCATTTCCCCACCTAAACTGCTAGGTCAATGATGGTGAACCTTGGCACTTCAGGTGTTCTGGAACTTCAATTCCCAGAAGCCCTGATCAACAGGAGTGCTGACTTGGGCTTCTGGGAATTGAAGTCCAAGAACACCTGGAGTGCCAAGGTTCGCCATCACTGTGCTAGGTCATAAACTGTACTGATAAATCTATCACATTTTGTTATCAAGGTACTTTTCATATCCCAGTCAATATATTATATTGAGGCAAGAAAATTCCTGTCCCACACCATTTCCCCACAAGTCATGAGAGTGAGAAGTATAAGTACAAGAGTTGTCAGCAGGTTAGTCACCTTGGGGAAGGGAGCAATGGATATTTCAGAGGGTTCGAGGAATGCAGGACACCAAACCTAACTCTGACCATTCTGCTAAGCCTCAATAAATTGAAATTTCCATTGGGTCAGTATATACCCGTGATGGCGAACCTTGGCACTCCAGATGTTCTTGGGCTTCAATTCCCAAAAGCCCAAGAACATCTGGAGTGCCAAGGCTCGTCATCGTGGCTATATACTCAGAGATTACTCTATGGCAAGTGTTTCTGTTTTAAAGTTTTGGATGAAAGTTCAGATCAGCTAATGAGATTCACCCTCACATGCCATCTTTCTGGGCACTTCTTTCAGGACTCTTTTTTTGGAATGTAGCTCTGGAGGTTCATGATTCAGCAGAATCCCGTATAGCGATCGCCCCATACAGCGATGAAATCACATAGTGATGAGGCTTGGAGGGGGAAAAGCCTTTCCGCATAGCGATTGTTCCTATGGGAAAATCCGTACAATGATTTTCCAATGGGAAAAACCGCTTAGCACCAAACATCGTGGTATGGTTTTCCCCAAAGGGAAAATTGTTGTACGGATTTTCCCATAGGGAATATCGTACGACGATGAAAACTGCATAGCAATCAGCTCCGTGGAACCGATTAAAATTGCTATGAGGGGGTCTACCCATTGAATCGGAACGGTCAATGCCTTAGCCTTCTTTTAGTTAAAAAGGATTATACCAGATATTTGGAAGTAAACTGCAAGCACTCTTTTGTTTGCTCCACTTTTCAAAATTTTTTATTATTTTATCACATGCAGAGAATTTTGCAGTATTTGAGTTAAAAAGCTGCACAGAAATATTTATTTATTAGATTTCTGTACTGCCCATCTGGGATATTTTCCCATTTTGGTGGTTTACAATAGTTAAAAACAAAATATACACATAATAACAATTTATGGTATCCAAGGGTGGCATAATCCAATTATACACTTATTCGTTGTCTATAGGGAGAATGTACTTATTAGCCTCTTTAAACAATACAGTGTTAAGTTGTTTCTTGAAAACATCCCGTGATGGGGCCTGGTGTAATTTTACTGGTAGAGCATTCCATAGTGTGGGCAGAACATATGGTTATTAACTGACAAAAGATACAGAAAAGTCTGGTACTGGAAAGCCTTAATTCTGAAGAAATTACCAATTATATTTGCATACAGATAACGAAATACAGTGGAACCTCATACAACAATCGCCCTGTATAGCAACGAAATCGCATAACAATTAAGGGGGGGGGGCTCGGTGTCACGCATAACAATTTTCCCTATGGAAAAAAACAATACAACAAATTTTCAATGGAAAAACCACTTAGCAAAAAATAAAAAATAAAATCTTGTTGTACGATGCATCTCATAGGGAAAATTACTATATGATGCATGTATCGTATAGCAATTGTTTCGTACAACAACGAGCCCTGTGGAACAGATTAAAATTGTTGTATGAGGTACCACTGTACTTGAGGACTGTTGCAGCTAGTACGAAAAAACTGACCTGATCTGTCATAATCATTATCTTTCCATAACGCAAGCTCTTGAGTGATTCTTCATCATCATAACTCTTCTTGTATTGTAGGCCCACAATCTTAATAATGTTGTTAATTTCAGCATTCTCCATAATCTAAAAAATAAAAAAGACCAGAATTTCTGTTTTCAGGTAAAATGTGTAAAGCAGCTGCCTTATAGTCCTCCACCCTGCCACATGTATGCACTGTCAGGTATCTTGAAGGTTGTCTCAAATGCCTTCTGTGCAGCAGGTTAATGCTGAAAATGCTTAATTCATTTTAAAGCACTTTGAAATAGATTTGGTACTTCACAACCTGGACTGTGGTGACTCAAATGGTTAAGATGCTGAACTCACTGACTGGAAGATCGGAGTTCGAGACCCAGGTACTGCACGACAGTGAGCTCCATACTCTGCCCCAGCTCCTGCCAACCTAGCAGTTCAAAAGCAAGAAATTGCAAGTAGATAAATAGGGACTACTTCGGTGGGAAGGTAAACAGTGTTCCATGCACTCCAGTGTTGAGGCATGCCTGCCACATGTCCATGGAAACGTCTACAGTGCTGGCTCTTTGGCTATAAACAGAGATGAGCACTGAACCCTAGAGTTAGATACGACTGGCTTTCAAGCATGGGTGACCTTTAACTTTACCTAAGCTGGTGAAAGTGCATTGGGAAAAGTGCCCTAGCTGTCACTGTTGATTCTTTAAAGACAGCCTGAGATTTGTATTTCATCTGTTGTGGCAAAGGTTTAAAATCACTTTTCTCCTAGTTTCAAAGAGGACACATCTATTTACACACATCTAAAACAAATTCTGACAAAGTAAAAAGATTGAACGATGTTACCAACGAACCTGTTTGTGTGAAGCTTCGCGTACATTGAGCATCTTTCCACGCAGGGGGAACACTCCAAATTTGTCTCTCCCCACAACTCCAAGGCCAGAGACAGCTAGTGTTTTAGCTGAATCGCCTTCTGTCAAAATGAGGGTGCAGTTGACAGAATTCTTGCTCCCTGAAAAGAAAACGGAGCACCATTGTCAAGAACTGCTCCATTGAGCATTAGATGTAACCCTTTTAATCAAGACTGGCTGCTGAAGTCCAAATGTCATAAACAATTTTTCCCCTCCTGCTGTGGCATTGCAAGAGATGAATAGCAAGGCATTAAAGAACAGACAGCAGTTTTGCATATAATGCAAGACAATCCCTGACATACGAAATAATTCTGTTGTTCTTTGCCTCTCTTGGTCACATGTGGTTGCCCTCTTGAATTCCACGTCTCACCAGGCGCACAATCATATCCCAGTCCAATCGGCACTGTTGCTCGGAAATCTGAGCTGAGACAACCCTATAGGGAGCAATATTTAACTAGCAGTGAGCAGTAAGACATGTCTTGAAACATTTGTCAAAAATGTACCTGCATCATTGGCGTCATCCAGCTTAGGTATTCCTTTAATTCTATTGTGTTTTACAGCTGAACATTTCTTGTTCAGTTGAGTCAGGGCTTTAAACTTGACCCAGTTCAGAATGTTTTCTACTATGCCACAACTGACAACCTGGAAAAGATGGAAAAAACTGTTTGTAGAAGAGAACATGAAGCATGTCAACCATTCGCTTTCTTGCTTTATTTTGTAACCGCCTCCAGACTCTTCCAAAATACTGAGTGAAAAAACACCCCAAAGCAACTCCTAAACACTTACCCCCTTGATAAACTTCTCACTAAACTTGCATGTTGACCCAAAGCTCTTTGCTTGAAGAGTCATGTTCTCCTTTGTCTGGGAGTCAAAAGTTGGGTTTTCCACCAAACAGTTGATGAAGACCCACATGTGATTTTTCACCTGGATTGTCAATCAAAGATCACAAATGTTTAGTTTATTAGACAGCCTCATCTCCCGCCTTCCAATTGCAAATATTATACATCACTAAGCTTTCAAGATGACCTGTCTGGAAATTGGCAAATTCTCTTCCTATGTTATGAAGACAGCATGTACCACAGAAGAATAAAGTTAAGCTTACTTGTTTAAAAATGCTAAATTTCCATTGGGCAAGTTTAACATACTACATTTTCTGTTCAACTATTAAGATACAAGCAGTCCTTGCAGCTTTGCATCAAATTATCAAATCACCCTATCTCCAAACTACTTTGCTCAGTCTGCATTTGGGATGGTAGACGTCTACAGCAAGCTGAGAGGTGTAAATAAAGGTCTGCATTTTATGGCAGAAGCTAGTATTCTGTTGAACAGCTCTGCCTGCACAATAGGAATGCAATCACCAGATTATATAAAGAATCAGTTCCTTTATTTTGGGGAATGCGTAACTGCGGGACTGCGGTGGCTCAAGTGGTTAAGACGCTGAACTCACTGACTGGAAGGTCAGAGTTCGATTCCCAGGTACTGCATGACAGAGTGAACTCCCCTCTCTATCCCAGCTCCTGCCAACCTAGCAGTTTGAAAGCAAGAAATTGCAAGTAGATAAATAGGGACTTCAGTGGGAAGGTAAGCAGCATTCCGTGTTGAGTTATGCCTGCCACATGTCCATGGAAACGTCTGCAGACAGACAAGTCTGGTTCTTTGGCTGTAAACAGAGATGAACACTGAACCTTAGTTGGATACGACTGGCTTTCAAACGAAGGAGACCTTTACCTTTACATAACTTGTATATAATGAGATTGTTGCACACATTTTTTCAGCTCCCACTAAAGACATCATGCCTGCTCTGAAAAAGTATATCGGATGGAGTAAAATATTGACAATTTGTTCATAGTGTGGTATAAGTTCAAAAGAGGAAGCACAGTGAAATTTAAGATTTGTACCTGGAAAGGCTTCACCCCAACTCCACCTTTGTTCTTTTTCTTTACCACTTCGATGAGCTTGTTAACAATCTGGTCAGCAACATAGTCTACATGTCTCCCACCCTAAAGCAAAGAGGGAAACCAAATATTAGAAAAGCCTTTTGAAGAGACTATTAGTGCAATATGTTGATACAAGGGTCTTTGATTTGTGGTAAATTCCACAATCCAGCATGTGCGCACTTCTACTAAGTGGTCTTATTATATGTTTATTTAGTAAGATTTATATTGGCCCATAATTCACAATGAATTAAAGCTAGTTTACCATCACGTAAAATTTATGTTTAGAGTAGAAAAAGGCACATTTGTTAGCTTTACTTTTTAGAAAATATTGTCTTATTTCAAAACAGAATACAGTAGCTCTCAAGTAAGATGTTTTTCTTTTCAAAATGATTGAGTTACCAAGTTGCTTTTTGTTGCTAAGACAGTAAGCAAGGCAGGTTCAGAACTATCAAACGACAGCTGCCAATTAGTTACCTTAGTTGTAGCAATGCTATTGACGAAGCTCACTTGCTGGAATCCCTTTTCACTCATTGTTAAACAAACCTCCCATCGGTTATTAACTTCTTCATGAATAACTTTCAGCGGATTGCCAGTTTCGTCCAGCCTGTCCTTTATATACAAATCCACATAGCTGCGGAAACCTTTGATCTGGAACGAAAACAGCCAAGTACAACTGAGAGTGACTACACAGGGAGGGAAATGCGAATTAACTTGCATTCACTTAATATGGAAGTTGGACCAGGGCATTCAGTTCTCTTCTCTATAAGTGGCCACACAAGCAAAAGAGAAGCAGCATCTTTTGTATTGCACTGAAGTGTCTGTAGGGAGTGTGGTTCAAAGAAAATGCATTAAAGGTTTACTGTCATCAATTACTATTTTTTCATCTGGTCCAGTTAAGCTTGTTAAGCCGTAAAATAATAATAAAAATAAATAAGCAGGAGCTCTACCTTAGGAAGCTTGTTTAAAGTGTCTTAGAAGAGAGGCTTTTCAGAGAGGTGAGTGCTGGTATGCGTGTGTTCTCTCTCATTCTCTCTTGGGAAGCGAAGGTGAAGGTGCTTTGCCAAATTACCATTTTGTGTGCCCTGTGTGTGCACACACACATGCACATGGTTGATCTTTCCTTTCTTCAATCAAGAAGGCAAAATGATATGACTTTTCTATAGTAATGATGGGACTGTGGTGTGGGAGCTAACCTTTTTCTGTGCCAAGATGATCTAGCACTAAACTAGTACAGTACATCCATACTAGCGTACTAAGTGATGGACGGAGACAGGTGCTCATCCTGAGTACTGCATGACGAAATGAGCGCCCGTCTGTCCCAGCTCCTGCCAACCTAGCAGTTCGAAAGCAAGAAATTGCAAGTACATAAATTAGGGACCACTTTGGTGGGAAAAGGTCTTGGGGACATGAAAGGAGCCTTATTTGGACGTCCCCTGAGCAGAGTTCCTCCAGCAAAAATCCTGTCAACCCAGTGAGCATTTTTGTGTGCTTTTGACATGATTTTTAAAAAGTACATCCATACATAGTTTAACGTTAAACTTGTTTACTTAAAGAATAAAAACAATTCTGGGACACTCAGATCAGTGATGGCGAACCTATGGCACACGTGCCAGAGGTGGCACTCAGAGCCCTTTCTGTGAGCATCCATGCAGTCACCTCAGCACAGAGTTCGCCCTGCCCCTCTGCCCAGCAGCCCAATGGGAGCGCTTCCTCCCTCCCCTCAGCATAGTTTGCCCCGCCCCTTGCCCAGCAGCCCAATGGGAGCATTTTCTTCCTCCCCTGTTGCTATGTTGGCACTTTGTGATAAATAAGTGGGTTTTAGGTTGTAGTTTGGGCACTCAGTCTCTAAAAGGTTCGCCATCACTGGGATAGATCTTGGGTGTTGATGTTCCTAAAGTCCCTAATCACATCACAACTGCCCATGTCACCACAATAGTACCCAAACACACGCCCCAGCCATTTTCCAGAACAAAATAACTGCTCACATGAGAAATATTCCTTTCAAATCATTCCATCTTGAAAAAGTAGAAGCGCAACCAGCAGAGAAAACTCCACAGCGCAAGCAAAAAAAGGTCAGACTAATTTGAATTAACCATTTCATCATATGATCAGAAAATCAAAACAAATCTATCTTATGGTATTTGACCATATAGTTAAAGCCACTACAGCAACCTTTGGGTCAAATTACTGGTTCTGGGTGTCAATATGCCAATTAGAGACCTGAAATCAGCCAACTCTATTGGTCTCATCAGATTTTACACTACTGCAAGGCACAATTTTATCTCCAAAATTATTTTCACGTGGCTACTGAAAACAATCAAAAGTACATCTAGATTGTGGTGCTATGATGCCCACTTTTATTTCTCAGTCACATCTGAAATCTTGAACTGGATGCAGACTATGGGCTGGATGGAGGCCGCAAATATAGTTGTGATCTGTAGCAAAATGACTATGGAAAAGTGATTCCTGTGCCTAACAAATAGAACAACCAGTGGCTTTTGAATGGGTGTTCTGGAGGAAAATATGCTTGGTTCCAAGGAGCTTGCCCAAATTAGTGATTCTGTTTGTACACTACATCCTTAAAATGTAAGTAATTCAGAAAGGTCAGTCAGTCAATAAATAAATAAATAAAGCAAGCAATTCACTCACAGGAAGCCTCTTTCCATTCAAGAAGACCTTGACATCTTTAGATGACCCAGCAATGTCATAGGCTCTGCGAGACATTAGAGCCACGATATCCTTGTCCAACGTGGTCATTTTAAATTTTGACAGATCAGGTTGGAAAGTTATGCATGTAAAATCCTCACCATCAAAGTACTTCAATTTCATCTCTCCGGCCTTGTTCATATTATCACTCCAAGTCTGTGAGAACAATTTAGAGCAGTTAAATAATATTATTTGAAGAAACAGGCAACCAAATTTCTCTTACCCACTAAAAACAGTTCATAATCAGGTTAAAAAATGGCTTTTTGGTTTGGCTCTCAGCCACTTTGAGATAAAACATTTCTAAGGATCCAAGCTAAAATAGAGCTGTTGAATCAATGGGGACAACACCTGTTTTGGACTAGAAATTGATATGCTTCCAAGATTGTTCCCCATACCTGCTTAAAGAGTTTCTTGTATTCTTTGCATGCCGTTTCCACTGTAAACTTGTTACTGAAGATGTTGCATAATTTTGCTCCATAACCATTTCGGCCACCTAGATAAACAGTTAACAAGTCAAGCTAATGAAATGCAATAAAGTTGTGTAAGGATTAGGAGGCATGCAATCTAATTTTTTGCAGAGTATCTATTGAATATCTTTTGGGGTGTGTGTGTTAATCCCATGTATTTGTGCAATGGACGGCAGTCTTAAAAAAAATGTTACTGTCCCAAGTGGAATTAAAATTCAATATTCAAATCCTGAATAAACCTCTCCTCTTCCAAAACAAGTCATTTCTATAACATGCCCCTAGAATACCATTTTGTCATTCACCAATTGCCAGAATCGGATAATTTGGAATCTCCAAGTTTGTCCATATTCTTTAAAGGAAAGGAAATAAGTTGCTTCTTGCCTGCTCCACAAAGATCTCTGTCTCCAAGCTTTGGCTCTTACTTTTTATTCCTGCCTTTAACCTGAGTCTAGGCATCCTTTGGCTCTCCAAGTGCTACTGAACAGCAACTTCCATTTGCCTTAGTTAGCATGTCCAATGGTCAGGAATGACCACTGGACAATAACAGATAGGTAACAGGTTCCACACAATATCAGATAGGTAACAGGTTCCACACTTCCATGTCACCTTAAAAGGTGGAAATGAGATGCCTGGTAGCTGTGGGGGTCTGGATGGGGGCTAACGGGCTACAACTGAATCCCAGCAAAACTGAGTGGCTATGGATAGGGGGTCCTGCGTTAATCCGGGAGCTACCATCGTTGGTTCTGGATGGGGCTATTTTGCCCCAGACAGACCCGGTGCGCAACTTGGGGGTCCTCCTGGATTCGTGGCTACTGCTAGAAGAACAGGTGGCGGCTGTGACCAGGAGGGCCTTCGCCCAACTTCGGGTGATCCGCCAGTTGCGCCCACTCCTGGACCGGGACTCCTTGCTCACGGTCACCCATGCTCTGGTTACCTCCAGACTAGACTATTGCAATGCGCTCTACATGGGGCTGCCCTTGACGACCATTCGGAGGCTACAGCTGGTCCAGAATGCGGCTGCTCGGGTGGTGATGGGGTGTGGGCGTTATGCTCATGCTTTGCCACTGCTCCGGGAGCTGCACTGGTTGCCAGTATGTCTCCGGGTGCAATTCAAGGTGCTGGTTTTGACCTTTAAAGCCCTATATGGTAGTGGGCCAGGTTACCTTAGAGACCGCATCGCCCTGAGGACGTCTGTCCGTCCAACCAGAGCGGACCGGAGGGGCTCTCTAATTGTTCCATCAGCCAGAGGGGCTCGCCTCTCTGGCACAAGGAGGAGAGCCTTCTCCCTGTCTGCACCGGCCCTCTGGAACCTCCTGCCAACAGAATTACGTCTTTGGACGGAGTTGCTGCCTTTCAGAAGGGATCTTAAAACCTGGCTGGCGGGTCAAGTGTGGGGTGCAGGTGGAAGGGTAACCACCATGGGGTGGTTAGTGTAGAGGAACTCTTCCCCATGGTGCCTTTCGATCCTGCAGCCCCTGCTTTTTAGGGGGTGGGTAGTCTTAATTTGTTTTTACTGTTTTAACTGTTTTTAGGATTGTGATTATATATTTGAAATGTTGTATTTATTATTGTATTTGTGAATATTGTATTTACATTTGTAAACTCCTTGGGTTGCCCTGGGGTTACGTTTATGTTGTTAGCCGCCCGGAGTCGGCCTTGTGTTGAGTGGGCGGGATATAAATTGAACGAATAAATAAATAAAAATAAAATAAATAATTTGGCTAGTGAATTGCTTTCAGGCAAAAAGATGAGTGTTAACACATAGGTCATGTGCTTTTAAATAATCCATGTAAATAGCCTGTCTCTCAGTTACTTACTCACAACCCACTCTTGTGCACATAATAAAACAGAAGTCGGATTCTTCTTAATCCCCAATGTGTGCTTAGTAGTAAAGTACCAGTTCTGTACTAGCTATGAAATCTTGTTCATTTACTCATTCATATTTTGATATTCTGCAATACAAATGAAATCTATGAAGATTCAGCCACAATTGATGGAGACACCTTAAAGGGGCCATAGTTAGAATGCACTGCTCCAAGCTGTTTTTTTAACTGAAAAGGTCTTCTAACCTGTAACTTTCTTTTCATCATCATCGTAGTTGCTAGATGTTAAAAGCTGCCCAAAAATAAGAGCTGGCACATAGACCTTCTCTACTTTGTGCTCTACAACAGGGATCCCTTTTCCATTGTTCCACACAGAGATAGTGTTATTCTCTCTAGAAAAAGAAGCAAACATATTTATGAATCTGGCAGAAGCCATACTCTTCATGGAAATAATTGTTCCCTAAAATTTCAGAAATATCTAATCCAGGAGTTTTCAACCTTATAAAGCCAGGGCCCAGGTCAAGCTCCCTCAGACAACTTCAGGGACCGGATGGCCATTTTGCCCTTCCTACACCACATGGCACTTCCTGGTGTATTGGAGGCGGGGAGGGCATAGGCCACATCCAGCCCATGGGCTGCAGGCTGAGAATCCCTGATCTAATCTCTATAAAGCTAAGCTTGCTTTTCGAAAACAGACTTGTGTCAATATTAAATTACTGTATCTGTTTTCTGGTAGTTCAAGTTTTCGATAGAGAAGTTTATTGTGTCCTTTTAGCAATCATTTCTCACATTTTGAGAATTATGGCTTTAAGTGTTCAAATTTTGTGGGACTACTTTTGAAAAGTATTTGGGAAATTGTTGGTACCAACTGTTTCAGAGAAACCAGATTGTTGACTATTGTTGGTTACAGGCACTCCACCGGCTGCTGTTCTGTTTCAAGGCCCAATTCAAAGTGCTGATTGTACTCTATAAAGCCCTATATAGTTTGGGTCTAGGGTCAGGCTATTTGAGGGCTCCACATATCATCAGGCCATGCATTGCATTGGTGAGTCTCTGTGGCATTCTCAGATTGGAGCAGGCATAATATACCCAACTCTGGTACAGTAGCTAACTTTGTATCAAATTAAAAAGTACTTCAACATACATAAAGTCTAGAGCACGTATGAAATAATGAATAAAAAGGTCATCTTTTTGTGCGTTCATACACATTTTTGCCTACAGAATGTTCAACAGACAACAAGGAAAGCTCAGACAATCTATCTGAAATTCTCATTTTGTAGCTGGCATGCGGCCAATTCTCCTTTGAGAGGAAAAATGCAATGCCTAACAGTCCCACAGCTATGGTAAATTGTGCCAACTTTCTTAAATTGTTATAAAAGGAGCTGTCACACATCGATTAAGTTTGTCATTAATACTAACAACCTCTTGGCACAGTTCTGCCCACATAGACGTATTCTTAAGAAGCTGCAGTGCCAGAAAGCAAAATTCTACCAATATTCTTGTATATAAGAAACATTGTGAAGCAGATTCAAATGTCTGAACTACACACACTACCCCTTCTCCACCACATCAATGCTTGAATGAGTTAAGAAATGTTACATGAAAATCCAAACAAGACTTACGGGTCAATTGTAACTTTGATACAAGACATGGTCTTATCTCTCTGCTTGTTATCAGCTGCATTGACTATAAAGTAGAGAAAAATATAGCTAATTAGTGGAAGCCAATATTTAAAAATTAATTATCTGGCTTGGTACTGGAAGCCAGCAGTTATCCCAAGCAGGTTAATCTTGCTCTTACACACATTTATCAACAGCATTTAAACATACCTAGTATTTCATCAAAGATTTTATACAGGCCAGGTACAAAGGTGACATCCCTGCAATTCAGTCCTATATCTTCATCGAACACCCACATTTGCTGAAAATTAAACATTTAGAAGTAGTAATTTTTACAATTAAGAAAACAATAGTTAGAATGTTTTCTAATAAAACGAGCTCATGCTTAACAAGTGGTTTGCAGGACTAGAAGCAAACTAACAATGAAGGACAAGGGTAACCTGTCTATGAAAACTTTCACTATATTGTTTACCTAGATATTGGTATTTCCTTTGGACACAATAAAGCACAACAAATTAATCAGAGGAGGGAAAAAAATTCCCTGTGTTCCTGACATTCAAGGATACCGTATATACTGTACTTGAATATAGGCCGACCCAAATATAAGCTGAGGCACCTAATTTTGACCTGAAAACCCAGGAAAATAGATTGACCCGACCGAGTATAAGCCGAGGGTGGTGCTATGTCCGTTAAGGAGGTCCATCAAAAACTTGGCTTACACTCAAGTATATACGGTACATAAAGAAGCAGCATTACACAATTAGCCTTGGGACCCCATAGTATACAACAAAAGATGTCATGATTCTGGATACAGATAGCACCTCTTCAACATTAGAACACCACAGTCAAGGTTTATATTGTGATTCTAGATCTTTGAAAATTGCAGAATATGAAAGGTTTTACTCTAATTAAGAGTAACACACTTAATCTCTACCCCAATCTCTACCCCAAGCGTCCCAACAAAATTTTTGATACCTGGGTCAGTTGTTCTACAGAGCCAATATATGTATCAGGCCGGAGCAAGATATGCTCCAGCTGGGTTTTCTTCTGGTAGATTCTTTCGACAGACAGCCTCTTTTTGGCATCATCATTCTTGATTTTACTCACTTTGGGGTTCGCATCCACTGCCTGAATAGAAGCAAAGAAAAACATCATGTTAGTACACTATCCAAGGAAGAGCTAGCTGTTATTTTTCCTCAACCTGGATTTTCTCCCAACGAACCACTGCCTCTTTTTCAGAACAAAGCTTCACTGGAAAAGAACTGGATATCAAACTATCTTGAGGCCAAGGATTGCCACGAGTCTCACTCTTATGTCTGAGGGAATGGGATTTGATTCACGAAAGCTCACATTAAAATATAGGGATTAGTCTTTAAGTTGCCACAATACTTATTTTCCTTTTGTTTTGTCTGAAATTATGTGAGAATGCGAGTATCAATCTGAGTTAAAATTCTGAATTATGGTATGAGACCACTGCAGTCATAACTAAAGAGGTTTTTCAGGTTCAAAGGCCATATTCCTAAGTACTATATTGTTCAGACATAAAACTTGTTTCCGGTGCCCAGCATGGACCTCTATGCTGTTAAATTTCAGTGTAGCAATCTCTCCAAATTATAAGGTATTTCTAGATTGCAAGAAAGGAATGAAGGTTATGTCTTTGGGTTTAAAATCTGTAAGGGCTAATATGATGAGTTTTACCTTACTAATATACTGTACTATAAATTTAACTATGATTTGACTGCTGCCGTCATAATTAAGTAAGGTTTCCCTTGCTCGAAAGCCAGTCATATCCAACTCTAGGGTTCAGTGCTTATGTTTCAAAGCCGAAGAACCAGCGCTGTCTGTTTCTGCAGATGTTTCCATGGTCATGTGGCAGGCATGACTAGACACCGGAGTGCACAGAACGCTGTTTACCTTCCCACCAAAGTGGTTCCTATTGATCTACTTGCAATTTTTTGCTTTTGAACTGCTAGGTTGGTAAGAGCTGGGGCAAAGATGGGAGCTCATTCCGTCCTGCAGTACTCAGGAATCGAACTGCTGACCTCCCGCCTTCCAGTCAGCGTCTTAGCCACTTGAGCCACTGCGGTCATAATTACACTGTGCTATAAGCTATAATAGACAGCACTGTAATTTGGGCACAAATGTATGAAAGCGAACTAAAATGGGAGCAGGAATATAGTCAGCAATGTTAAAAGAATAAGCATCAGATTGGATCTGCCCAATATATGTACAGTAATACCTCATACAAAGTCCGCTTTATACAACATCGCCTAATTCCTTGAAAAAAGTTGTCTTGTACAAAGTCGCTGCAACTTTGTATGAGGCATTGGGGTTTTCCCCCAAGTTGCATTGTGCCTGGGCAGTATAAAAGTCAGGACACATGCGTGCATTGTTCTTGTGGGTTTTGCACAAGGCGAAGAGTGTTTAGGAGTGGTTTTGAGTGCAATTTTGGATTTTTTGAATTATTTCGTTAGAATTTTTAGAAGCATTCCTGGGATTTTTGCAGCATTCTTCAGGTTCTTGGACAATCAGGGTTGTTTGACATGTTTTTGTAATGTATTTAGCCTTTAGACAATGGTTTCTTAAAGTTCTGTCTGTTTCCTTGACTTTGCCCTGAAGTCTGTGCTGTTACAGTACAATGTATCTCTAGGGAAACAATGTTGTAGGAGGCATTGCGGCAAGGATTTTGCATGCTTCATACAAAGTCCAAATCCGAATAAAGTCCAAACTTTTTAGCTTTGTTTATTCTGATTTTAAAAAAAGGAAAAGTGTGGAAGAGATCGCCTCAGGGTTAGCAAATGCAAGTCATACCTTAACAGTTTTAAACCGGTAATATAAAGCAGAGGTGCCCAAACTTTTCAGGCCATGGGCCAGTCATGTGGTTCAGGGGGACTGGACATTATGGCCCATGGGCCAGATCCGGCCCCCAATGCCAATCCATCTGGCCCACAAAGCCCTTGTCGCTCCTGCAAGCGGAAGTAAAATACGCCCATCTGGGACGAGTTTTACTTCCATGAGCAACGAGGGCTTCGTGGGACAGATGGATTGGCATGGGGGGGGGGGGGGGGCGGATCCGGCCCACGGGCTGTAGTTTGGGCACCCCTGATATATAAAGCAATACAGAACCTGATGGAAACTGTGTGGAAATATGTAGTCTGATTTTTTTTAAAAAAAATAAAACTCACCTTGAGAGGGGAAAACAAGTCGTCCAGTTCCATAGTTGGCTTACAAGAGAGTCGGAGGCGGGAAGACGAGGGAGAGGAAGGGGAACACGAGGGGTTTCCTCAGAATATGGGGCAGCAGGGCAGTGGAAGGAGGGAATTTTAACCCCCACAAAGCGCAACGCTGAGGGGGTAAAGAGGGCCACGGAACCGGGTCGGGTGTTTTGGCGGGAAGAAACCAAAACCGACGCCGTTGAAGCGTCTCTGGCCGTCCCGAGACCCCAAGCTCGTCACCGCGCGGTCCCCCTTCCCCGGCGACCTGAGGACTAAGCGGCTCCCCTCAGCTCAGCCCGACCGGCTAACCGGAACCCAAATGGAGATAGCACGAAGAAGAAAATCACTCGAACTCGTTCGAAAGCGTCGCCTCAGCCCGCTCAAACGCCGCTCGGCCAATCACGGCCCTCATCTCTGGCGCCGAGTCTCCGCTCCCGTTTTGGTACGACACCTCTGATAGGATAACCTGAAAGGGGCGGGAAAGTTGTCCAACCAATCGCCAAAATCGGCGGCGTTCAAAAAAAAACCGTTTAAAAAGTTAAACCCGCCTTCCTTCTTCCCTTTAATGGAAGAAGGGTCTTTTGCTTTGGCGGCTGGCCAATAGACGGCGAAGAGATTGACGGGCGTCGGGTTGAGCCAATGAGTTCCGTGTCTCACAGTCTCATTGACTTATCTGACTGCAGTCAGTGGCTCAAGTGGCTAAGGCGCTGACTGGGAGGTGGCACGGAAGCTCAGTAGTTCGATTCCCGAGTACTGCAGGACGGAATGAGCTCACACGTTGTGGCACCTTAAAGACTAACTGCTGTACTGTATTTTAATGTTAGGTTTTGTGGATCATCTCTTGGGCTCACTGTGTGGTAACGGCAACCTTGTGTCATCTTGATCCACAAAAGCTAACATTAAAATACAGTACAACAGTTAGTCTTTAAGTGCCACAACTTTTTTTGTATTGTTTTGTTTACTCTGATATGCTTGCACAAACTAACACGGCTACCACTTCAATTTTTTTTATCCATTAACCTTATACTTATTTACTTGTATTGTTTATTTTCTAGTGTAAAACACTATTCAAAGCGGCTTCCAACAGTAAACAATATACAATAATAAGCAGAATACAGTGCACATAAATAAAAAACAATAAGCAATACACAGCGAAACATAATAAAGATAAATACAGTACTAATGCTGTGAATATACAGTTCACACAACACAATACAAAAAAGTTATACAGTAAAATCAAAAATTACTCTGCCAGTTAGTGTGGCTAATTTTTTTAAAAAAAATGTTTTGGGGGCCAGTATAAGGTATACCTTAGGTAAAAAGGTAAAGGTCACCCTTGCTCAAAAAGCCGGTCGTATTCGACTCTAGCCTAGGGTTCAGTGCTCAATTTTGTTTATAGCCGAAGAGCCAGCGCTGTCTGCATTTGCAGACATTTTCATGGACATGTGGCAGGCTTGCCTAGACACCGAAGTGCACGGAACGATGTTTACCTTCCCACTGAAGTAGTACCTATTTATCAATTTTTTGCTTTCAAACTGCTAGGTTGGCAGGAGCTGGGACAGAGACGGTAGCTCATTCTGTTGTGCAGTACTTGGGTTTTGAACTGCTGACCTTCCACCTCCCAGTCAGTGTTTTAACCACTTGAGCCACTGCAGTCCTTAAGGTACACCCTGAGAGTAGGATTAATAATACAGTGGAACCCAGCATAAGGAACACTTCGTATAATGAAAAATTAATACAACGAAGCATTTATTGCAAGATAGAATAAAAGAGTACTGTTTGTTGCACATTAACCTGGTTGTTGTGTCCTAAAGCCTGTGCCTTTAAACAATGTACCTATCCATGTGTATCCAATGTAACCTTTTCTGTGTGTAACATTGTAACCTTCAGCTGCATCACTGTAACCTTAATAGGACGCGAGCTAGTGACCACTAGATGGCAATAGCGAGCGTCCAAGCTCATTGGTCCAAGACTCACCTAGAACAACAGCGCGGGAAGATTCCCGCCACTACCTTCACCTGGACAAGAAGGGCGTGACCTACAATGACGTCACGCGGACAGTAGCCAATGGACTGTCAAGGAGCCACATTCAAATGTATAGCCACTGTATATATTGAGCTGTTCATCCGCCATTACCACATGTTCCCACTGACCAGCATGTAATAAAGTTGTGTTAAGCCAGCTCTTCGGCTGTCCTGGTGTCTTTGGTCCCATACACTAAACTGGCGACGAAGGTGGGATGATGGCTGCCCACGGGACCAAGACATACGCCGGTTTCGACATCAAGAAACCGCAAGATTGGGAACTCTTCGAAATGGACTTCCAAGGCGCGCTGGTGGAGTTCGAGGTTAAGGACGAGGCGAAGAAAAGAGCCATCCTCACCAGAATGCTCGGGCACGACGGCAAGAGGGTATTGATTGACCTCATCGCACCCAAAAAGGCGACTGAATTCAAGGCAGAAGAGCTCCTGATGGTGTTGCGAGACCATTTTCGGCCCTCGGTGGCAATGTTTCCCGCTCGGAGCGTGTTTTGGAGGCGAGTCCAAGCGCCTGGAGAATCGGTCGCCGCGTTCATAGCGGCCCTGCGCCTGGCTGCCGGCCCATGCAAATGGGAGAACTTGGAAGTCACCCTCAGGGACTGCGTGCTATGCGGCCTGAAGGACGCCGAGATTCAGCGCACGCTGATGAATCAGGAGCAGCCCCCCACGTTGCAGGAGGTCCTGAAAGCGGCGCAGGCCGTGGAAGCCACGAAGGCCGGGGTGCAAGAGCTCCAGGACTGGCGGCCGAAGGCCGACAAAACAGAGAGTTCGGTGCACGCAGCCCGGCGAATTTCGAAATCGTCCGCCGAAAGCAGCGACGACGAGGACGTCCGGAGGGTCCGGAAGGAGGGCCGGCGTTGTGACGGCTGCGGGGCGGCTCACGACCGTGCCAGGTGTCCGTTCAGAAAAGCTGAGTGCCACAACTGCGGGCAACGCGGGCACATCGCCAAAGTCTGCAGACAACGGCGCAAGGACCAGAGGAGCTCACCCGACCGCTCAGCGAGGCCAGACCGCTCGACGAGACTAAAGGATGGCGCCTGGCCCACGAGGAAGCAGGACGGCGTGGGCCGCATCTCCGACGAAAGCGACGACGACGCCCCAGTTTTCAGCGTGCCCATGGGACACCCCCGTTACTTTGTTGAGGTACTGGTGCAAGGGGCCCCTGTTAGGATGGAGATTGACTCTGGCTCCTCTTACTCAATCATTTCCCAGAGGGAGTTTTTGAGAATTGCCCCCCGGGCACGGCCCAAGCTCAAAGCGCTGAGGTCCACGCTTCGGGACGTGCAAGGGAACAGTATCCCGGTGTTGGGGGTTGGGAAATTCCAGGTCCGGTATAAGCGGCACGCCGCGGAACTCCCCCTAGTCGTTCTTAAGGGGGGTAATTGCAGCCTCCTCGGGATTCAATGGTTTCAGCCCCTGGGTCTGTTCATTGGGGGGGTGCACGCCGTTGGGTCTGACCCAATACAGGAGGTGTGCGACGCGCACTCCGAAGTCTTCAAGAAGGGACTTGGGAAATTCAATGGGCCCCCAGTAACTTTCGACCTGGACCCGGAGGTCCGCCCAATAAGACTCAAACCGCGCAGAATGCCTTTTGCACTCAAGGACAAAATAGAGGCGGAACTGGACAAATTAGTGGGCCAGGGGATTCTTGTTCCTGTTGATTCTGCGGAGTGGGAAACTCCAATTGTCACGGCATTGAAGGCCAACGGGGAGGTTCGCATTTGCGCCGATTATAAGTGCACCATTAATAAGGCAATCCGCCCTAATGCGTATCCGGTGCCGGTGGTCAGCCACTTGCTAACCAGGTTACATGGGGGAAAGTGTTTCGCTAAGCTCGACCTGGCACAGGCCTATCAGCAACTCATGGTAACCCCTACCGCAGCTGCTGCACAGACCATAGTCACGCATAAGGGGGCGTTCCAAGTGACGCGCCTCCAATTCGGCGTGAACTCGGCGCCTGGAATTTTCCAGTCGCTCGTGGAACGCCTCCTCAAAGGGCTGGACGGCGTTTTGCCATATTTTGATGATGTATTGATAACGGGGGGGGGGGGGGAGTGAGGTTGAGTTGGCTGAAAGGCTAAACAAGGTCCTGGCGGCATTCGAACAGGCGGGGTTGAGGTTGCGAAAAGACAAATGCGTCTTCTTCGCGAAGGAGGTTGAGTTCTTAGGGTTCCGAGTAACACCTGAGGGGATCAAACCGTCCAAATCCAAGGTGGCCGCCATCAAGAAAGCCCCTCGCCCCACCTCCAAGTCCGAGCTACAGTCATTCCTAGGGCTCTTAAATTTCTACCACTCCTTCCTTCCTCGGAAGGCGGCGGTGGCTGAACCGCTTCATCAGTTGCTCAAGAAAGATGAGGCATGGAGGTGGGGCGATGATCAGGAGAGGGCATTCACCGCACTAAAGCAACTCCTGGCGTCCGACGCCGTTCTCACCCATTTCGATCCCAAACGGCCGGTGGTACTGGTCTGCGATGCATCCCCGGTGGGGGTGGGGGCGGTGTTGTGCCACATGCTAGAAAACGGGAGGGAGGCCCCGATAGCGTTTTACTCAAGATCCTTGTCCCCAGCGGAGAGAAATTACGCCCAAACAGACAGGGAAGCGCTGGCGATAGTTGCAGGGACCAAAAAATTTCACGATTTTCTATATGGCCGCCCTTTCACCATCGTGACTGACCACAAGCCCCTACTAGGCATTTTTACCGCAGATAAGCCCACGCCACAGATCCTGTCCCCGAGGATGCTCCGGTGGGCTATTTTCCTCAACGCGTATCAGCACGCGTTGGTCTACCGGCCCGGGAAAGAGATCTGCCATGCGGACGCCCTGTCGAGGTCCCCCCACCCCCTGACGCCCAGCCAGATGGGCGGGGAGGGGCGAGACCGCCAGGTACTCATGATAGAGGTTTTGGATTCGCCTCCCGTAGTGCCCGCCGACATTGCCAAAGCTACAGAGAAGGACAGGACGTTAGCGGCAGTCAGCTCCTGGGTGCAGAAAGGGTGGCCGGCGTCCTCCCCAGCGGAGGAGTTCGCCCCATTTTTTAGAAAAAAGCTAGAACTGTCCCTAGAGAGGGGGTGTCTCTTGTGGGGGCAGCGGGTGGTGATTCCCACATCCCTTCGGCCGCGGGTGCTTAAACTGCTGCACGTCAGCCACCCCGGAATTGTGCGCTCCAAAGCGCTGGCCCGGAGTTACTTTTGGTGGCCCCAGTTAGACGCCGACATCGAGCACATGGTTGGCACTTGCGAGAGCTGCCAATGCTCCAGACCTGAGGAGGCCCGCCTTCCCCACAGGGAGTGGGACGCGGCTAAGGGGCCGTGGTCCCAGGTGCACATAGATTTCGCGGGCCCGTTCCGAGGGACCCTGTTTCTTCTTGTTGTGGACGCCTTCTCCAAGTGGTTGGAGGTTATCCCAGTCACGAGCACCTCCTCGGCCCAGACCATTAAGCATCTGCGGAGGCTCTTTTGCACGTTCGGCATACCCGACACATTAATCAGCGATAACGCTAGTTGTTTCACGTCCTCTGAGTTCAGGGCATTCATGGAGATTAACGCCGTCCGGCATATCACCTCCGCCCCGTTTCACCCGGCCACCAATGGCCAAGTGGAGCGCCTCGTACGCACCACAAAGGATGCGTTGCGGCGCATGGGCCCCGGAGATCTCAACCTGCAAGTGTGTCAGTTTCTGCTTGGGTACAGGGTGACCCCGTTAGCGTCCGGCTACTCCCCTGCGGAGCTTTTCATGCGCAGGAAACTAACCACCATACTCACTAGGCTAGACCCCACGAGAGTTGAGGACAAGGGGAGGAACATAGGGGTAGAAGCCACCAAGAGTTTCAGCGTGGGTGCCCCGGTGCATTGCAGGAACTACGCCAGCGCGGGGCCAACCTGGGTACCGGGGGTGGTCGTGGAACAGACCGGTCCCGTATCGTACCGCGTGGAGACCAACACAGGTCTACTTTGGCGGCGACACGCGGACCAGCTCCGGAGCCGGGTCCCAGGAAGTCAGGGCGCCGACGGCGCGAACACAAATTCAGCGTTAGGGTTCTCCCCCACCCGTTTAGCCCAAGGGGGAGGGGAGGGGGTCCAGAGTCCCCACCAAGGGGGGAGGAGAAGGAATTTGTCCTCGTAGATATCCCGCGGGATCCCCCAACAGAGTTTGATTTTGATTTTCAGAACCGGGGGGGGGGTTTCGGAGTGGTCCCCCACCCATCCAAGCGAGAAGAGGGGTTTTACGTTAGCCCCTGGTGCCCCCGGTTCAACCACAACGGAATCTACCCTTTCCCCTAAAGCTGCAAAACCGCAGCAAGCCTCTAACAGGTCTCCCTCTCCCATTACAGGACAAGGGTCCAGGGAACAAGGAAGCGGGAGTGGCCCCCGGGTGGGCCAACCCACATCGCGGCCCAAACGCGAGTGCAATAAACCATCTTGGCTAAGAGACTTCGTCTCATCCTAGGGGGGAGGGGTGTTGTGTCCTAAAGCCTGTGCCTTTAAACAATGTACCTATCCATGTGTATCCAATGTAACCTTTTCTATGTGTAACCTTCAGCTGCATCACTGTAACCTTAATAGGACGCGAGCTAGTGACCACTAGATGGCAATAGCGAGCGTCCAAGCTCATTGGTCCAAAACTCACCTAGAACAACAGCGCGGGTAGATTCCCGCCACTACCTTCACCTGGACAAGAAGGGCGTGACCTACAATGACGTCACGCGGACAGTAGCCAATGGACTGTCAAGGAGCCACATTCAAATGTATAGCCGCTGTATATATTGAGCTGTTCATCCGCCATTACCACATGTTCCCACTGACCAGCATGTAATAAAGTTGTGTTAAGCCAGCTCTTCGGCTGTCCTGGTGTCTTTGGTCCCATACACTAAACTGGTACAGTACTTCAATCAATAAACCTGTGTTCCACTAGTCAAAGCTATTAATCTCAAGGAACATAAATCACGGCTTGGTGCATTTTAGCAGTAGCAAACAGCCTGCAGGTGGGTGAATGAACCTGTTCATGTCAAAATGTTGAGGCAACATGTTCCAAAGTGTAGGATAATCTTGGAAGATTGTTTTTAAGAAGTGTGAATATGAAGTTATTGGAGCTGCTTGCAATCGAACAATGGCAGGAGGATATGTGGAAAACCTTAGTTGAAAGTATTTTTTATTGCATGCTCCTACCTTCTGATCATTGGCATAGCAGAAGAAGGAAGGAAAATAACACAATTTAAGTATGGAGAAGCATAGAAGACAGATCAGCCAACACATCTATTTTTTACTTGTGGAGCAAAGGAGTACATTGTTCATTTATTTTCAACTCAATCACTTCAGATTTAAAGACGCTTTTGCAGCAATAATACATGGGATAAAATGTGGCAGACTCATGCTCCCAGCACAAGGACCTGAATCGTTGGTGGCGCTGGGCAGTAGGTTTAGGTCAGGGGCTCTCAACATTTCCAAGCTGAGGTCTGGGTCACACTCCTCCAGACAGCTTTGGGGACCCGACAGGCATTTTGCCCTGCCTGTCACACATGGTATTTCCGGATGTAGTGGGGGCAGTGGGGGACACATGAAATGGTGTCATGTGTTGCATTGCATCCGGCCTGCGGGCTGTAGGTTGAAAACCCCTGGTTTAGCTGCTGCTGGTGGTGGTGGTAGTGGAGGGGGACAGTAGTAGGACTTTTATACTGCCCACATCACTACAGGACTCAGCATTTTACATGTTAAGTCAGCCTTCCCCAACCAGGTGTTGGGGACTGTGGTGGCTCAGTTGTTAAGATGTTCGCCTTCTTGGCTGGAAGGCTGGCAAGTCAGCAGTTCGAGACCCAGGTACTGCATGATGGAATGAGCACCCATCTCTGTTCCAGCTCCTGCCAACCTAGCAATTCGAAAGCAAGAAATTACAAGTAGATAAATAGGGACCACTTCAGTGGGAAAAGATCTTGGAGAAATGAAAGGAGCTTCATTTGGGCATCCCCTGAGTAGAGTTTCTCCAGCAAAAATCCTTTCAACCCAGAATAATTTCTGACATGAAATTATTATTATTACCCAGTTGTTAACTTATAGCTTCCATCATCTTTACCAGCATGTTTCCACAATCCTTGACACAACTTTTCCTAACTTAGACGGACAGCAAGTAACTGAGGAAGAAGTAGGAAGGTTTCAAGATATAAAACAGACACTGGAGTGCACAGAACGCTGTTACCTTCCCCACCGAAGCAGTACCTATTTCTATACTTGCAATTTCTTGCTTTTGAACTGCTAGGTTGGTAGGAACAGGGACAGATGACAGGGGATCACTCTGTCAGGCTCACTCGGGGCTTGAACTGCTGACAAGCCGACCTTCTAGTCATTTATTCTAGTCATCATGTATTTGCTTAGTATCATGCTTTATTCATTGTTTATTGTACTTTATTTTATTTATTTTGTATAGATTCAGGGATTGTTTATTTTATTGCAAGGTGTATTGATTATTATTTTTGTATTATAGTGTGTATTGTGCTTACTCTGTATTTTGTATGAGTCAGGGATTGTTTATTATACTTTTATTGTATACTGTATTTTTAATTATGTTGTAATGCCGCCCAGAGTCGGCCATGTGCTGAGTGGGGCAGGGTACAAATTAAAATTGGAATGGAATGGAATCAAGTTCAGCTTCTTAATTACTAAGCCACCACAGTCAGCTACTTAGTTTTAATTGTAGTCAAAGTTGAAGAGAAGAAAGAAGATGACAAATGGTTTCCAGAACTAGAAGTAGTTGAAATTGTAATGGTTAGACCAATCCATTTCAAAATACTTTAAACCTTAAAAAAAGGTTTTCAAGGGTCACCCTTATTTAATAGCACATAATTGATTAAGTAAGAGCTCATATAGCAGCTGTTAAAAGCCTTCTACCTATAATTCTGTTCATCCTTCTGCCACTATTTTTGTCAATGTCAATTTAGCCTTGATGCGCTTGGAACAGTTGCAAAGGATTTTTTAAAATTAATGTTAATAATAAGAATGTTTTTTTTTTCAATTCTTGGTCAGAAGAAAGAAGCACAAATGAATATTATTACAGAACACCAAACTATCTGGCCTTAAAGGAATTTGCTATGGGGAACTAGTTTATAAAACAGTCTTATTTGGAAATAATAAGAATAATAAACGATAAGGATTTCATTATCACGGATTCTTTGAATCAGGCTGAACCCACAACAACAGATGAGCCACATGTTGGTTCCCTCTGACTAAAAGGTTTAATATTGTTTTGGTGATGAGATTACGGTAAATACAAACTGTCGCCTGACATGTTATCTTAAATACAATCTGAAGTGGGCTGCATCAATGAAAACTCAAGCTAAATTAAATTTGTTAGTCCCAAAGGTACCATAAAAACTAAGTTTCTTTTGCTACTGCTGAAGCAGACTAACACAGCCACTTTCCTGAAAATTTATGCAAAAAAGTAATCTGTTATTC
The DNA here is from genome assembly GCA_035047305.1 of Bradypodion pumilum. Taxonomy (NCBI): domain Eukaryota; kingdom Metazoa; phylum Chordata; class Lepidosauria; order Squamata; family Chamaeleonidae; genus Bradypodion; species Bradypodion pumilum. The sequence goes on from JAWDJD010000008.1 coordinate 14,724,460, forward strand.
CAACTGCATTTATTTAAAACATTCTAATCTCCTTCTACAGACAAAAAGTCTTTAGAAGCAGCTTATATTCAGATCACAACATTAAAAAAATCTGCCTTGTCTGAACATTTATATTCTACAAAACACATTAAAAAGCATAAAGAAAAGGATGACATTTTTATTTATTTTAGAAAGAACTTTCTCCAAAATGAAGATTTATTAGAGTAAAAAGGGATTTGTCAATATATAGTTTGTGTCAGACTCCCCCATTTTAGTTTGTCTGTCTATGCACTTTAAAAAATGTTGATGGCTTGTGCCAGCAGAAATGCAATCCTGTTTGAATCATGTCTGCAAATCATTTGCATCACTGTGTTAATAAAATTGGAGTGGGACGTCTTTCAAAGACAAGTAACTTTTTAATCCAGAAGTGGAAGACCGGATAGCAAGGTGGAAATTACAGAAGAACAATTCTGTATCTCCACTATAAAATGCAGGCAGAATAGCAAGTGGAAATGGAGCCAGAGGACACTTTTCTTTGTACTGCTAACATTCAGTTCTCTAGTCAAAATCCATGCAGAACCATTACAAACCATGGTGAACCCATGAGATAAGCAATTGGTGGATAATTTTTTGAACAAAATATCGTCAAAAGTCATCTGCTCTCTGTGGACAAGCATCTGAGACTACCATGGGGTATATATAAGAATGCCCTTGGGAAAAACAGTTTATGAACAACATGTAACAGTGTAGTCCACACAGGTACAGTGTAGCATGGTTGAATGTATACCTTCCTCACTTGCCCCTTCCTCTGGGAATGCTGCAGTATGGAAGTGAAAAAGTTTTGTGCTATGATTTCTTGAAGTCTAACTGCATCATTAATCTAGATAATGTCTATTTTCTGTTAGATTTAGGTACTCTTGGCAAGTAAAAGAAAAGGCTAACTTAATATTGCATAAATATACCCATTTTCTATATTTTTGCCATGCCCAAAACAGGAATACTGTATGTGAGTGCACATGCAAATATCTATATACATACAATAAAACCCCTAATTACGAAAAAGTCAGTTCTGTAGGCTTTTGCTTAAATCGGTTTTTGTGTAACTCGAAGCAAACCCAAAGGAAATCTTTTTATGTAACTCGAAGCAAACCCATAGGAAAAATGAATATTTTATGTAAATCGAAGCAAACCCATAGGGAAATGATTATTTACGTAACTCAAAGCAAACCCATAGGAAAAAGAATCTTTATGTAACTGAAAGCAACCCCATAGGAAATCATGTAAATCGGGACATGGTTTTAGCACAAAATCATTATGTAAGTCAAATTTTATGTAACTTGAGGCATATGTAAATCAGGGTTTTACTGTACAGTCAACCCTCACATAACAACGCATTTGGATAGCATAATTTTTGCTTAACAATGCATCGTTATGCTCCACGTGTTCCCCTGCATAACAACGTTTTAGCATCATTATCTGGACAACGACGCTAAAATAATCGTCGTTATCCAGACAACGACACTAAAAACGTCATTATGCGGGAAACTCCATAGAAACCCGCATAACAAAAATTGCTTAGCAACACTATTGGGGAACCAAGTAACATCGTTATGCGAGGGTCTACTATATATGTTTTTGTAGGAGGGAGGCACATAAATAAGCCACACCATTTTACACCTGGCTGATATGAGATGCTGTTTCTAACTGATGGTTTTGTTCTGACACAGAGAAATAATATCTCTACAAAAGTCTTTTCACAAGATTGAATGGAGCGATGAGTTGAGTATACTGTGCCTTCCAGTTCAGTATCTTACTGCACAAGCCTCTTTCATTCACCAGCAGCAAACTCTTTCTGTGGTCACTTGCCAATCTGATGTCGCAATCCTCACTGTAGAGGTAAATGTAAGAAGGTGTTTTCCACACATAGAACCATCAGGGAATCTGAGCAGCTACGCGTGTTCTTGGTGAGGAATTTCCCCAAAGCTAGAGGTGAGGCCAGGCCTTCTGACTGGTTAGATGCCGTTTGCCAGTCTTGACAGTTCTGATTTTGGGATATGCTTTCCTGTTGTTTGCCACCATGCCAGATTGCCTTATATGTCCTGAACATGCAAGTAATAAAAGAGAAAGGTAAGCATGCAGATCTGCAAATAAAAGCAAACTCCATCTCTAACTAATACCTCTATTAGGATCAAATGAAAAGCTCTATTATCTTGAGCGTTCATTCCTTGGACTGCCATCAAATATGTCAAAATCACTACTTCAGCTCTACAGTACAGTACAGTATTTTCTTCCACTAGTTATTTCAACTAGGGACATACAACTCATTACGTATAGCTGGTGAATAGATTTTGGGGTAACCAGTTGCAAATCTTTATGCATACTCTCTCCACACTCCACACTCACCCCATAGGATCCATCATGACATTACGTTCATTGAATGTGTAGATGGGGAACGTCATGGGATTGAATTGAGAAGCGCTGTCTTTACTGAAGAGGGAATTCCAGCTCTTTGCCAATAATTGGCCCTGCAATGCAAATGATAGTTACCAAGCTAATAAACTGTCAACAGAAGATGCAAGTCCCACTGCTTTGTTTTGTAGCCCTGAAATTCTAGAAATTTAGTATCTCAGCCTGAGGAGCAGTATCCTGGCATCTATAAAATATATTGTCCACTCAAAAAACAACCCCATGAAACAACCCCAAAAAACAACCCCATGAAATACGAATCAAGGTTTTCTGGCCTTAAAGTGTTTACACTTCATGTAGAATGAGAAGTCCGTCATCGGCCTCTATTATATCTGAGTACTATATACATTTTCCTGAAAATCATTTTCAGTAAAAATGCCACTGGTGTGAATTTGTTTAAGGTGGATCCCAGCTTGCCATGAAGTGACCCACACACTATGATCACCGAGCCATCTCCTGCGGCATGTATGAAATCAGACATGCAGGACTTGACACTGGGACTGCAATGGACTGCTGCAGCCTTGTTCGATATTGACAAGGTGCGCCTTTACAGCCAGTCCATCTGGCATGGCCTCATCCACCTCCATGACTGTTGAGAATCAGAATAGTGAAGTGGTTCCTCCTCTACTCATTTTGCAGTTTGGCCCAATATGATGGTTTCCAGTGGCATTTCCTCCACTGAGGGAGCCATCACCCCACCTAAAAGGGCTCATCCTCCTGTAACTATTGGCCCCTTTTAGGAGTCAGGTTGTTTACCATCACCCAACGCTCAGCATTGAGTTGCTGGCTGTACGGTCTACTCCATTACCATAGCAGGATATCCAGCCAGACATATAGAATGAGAATTAGTATAAAGAAGTTACTGGGTAGATTGTTCTGGGTTGTTTAGCTGATTACTTCAGGCTAAAGACAAAGGATGCATGATATTTTTATCAAAACATTTAAATCTCTCTCACACAACCTAGACTTGTTCCCCCTTCTCTATCTTTTTTCTTTTTGTTGGACTATGGAAAATACCTTGGGACATCCATTTTGGGATGGAAAACAGAGTTAACTGTAATGGTCGCCCTTGCTTGAAAGCCAGTCATATCCGACTCTAGGGTTCAGTGCTCATCTTTGTTTATAGCCAAAGAGCCAGTGCTGTCTGCATCTGTAGATGTCTCCGTGGACATGTGGCAGGCATACCTACACCGGAGTGCACGGAATGCTGTTTACCTTCCCACTGAAGTGATCCCTATTTATCTACTTGCAATTTCTTGCTTTCGAACTGCTAGGTTGGCAGGAGCTGGGACTGAGACGGGAGCTCAATCCATCCTGCAGTACTTGAGAATTGAAATGCTGACCTCCCACCTTCCAGTCAGCATCTTAGCCACTTGAGCCACGGCAGTCCCTTAGTTAACTGTAGGAAATACATATTTCTTATAGCTTCTTACTCTATCCTTAGCTCTACAGTTGCTAAGCAACTGCCATAGACTTCCTTCATCAGTACTTTGTGTGGGAAGGATGCCTATTTTTAACCATGAAAAGGCCAACAGGACTGTGTCACTTGCCTTAAGGTTGACAACAGGCAAGTTCCTGTCAGTCCTCTTCACAATTGAGATGAGGCTTTGAGTGGATGAGGACAAGAAGGCCCGGAATGTTCCATACAACTTTGCCTCTTGAGACTGCCGATAGCATTGACTGTCAACACCGCCAATCCCATTCATATCACCAGTCAGAAGGATATTGAGTGCTACTAGCCGGAGCTGGGCGGGAAAAAAAAGAATTATAGACTATTACATTGCAGTGGAGTAGCTCAGTCAGAGGAAAAACTGCTATCTACACTACCAGGTTCTTGCTACAGGTTTACTAGGTTTTGCTCAAAATAAATTTAGTCTTAGTAACTGACTGTGCCATAAAATACAGCAGGATTTGCTCCACATCTAAAATGAATAAAGTGCCCACATGATGCAATGGATGAATCAATTGATCCATGAGAAAACCTTTGACTAGACAACCAGAGCCAGATTTGTTTAAATTGTCAGGACCTGCAATCTAAACATTTGCATTGTCTTTACTCTAAAACTGAGAATATTTTGTTCCATCAATGGAACAGAACAGATAATTTGAAGGCCTCTTCACATGAAAACAATCAGTTATATAGGCTACTGCAGAGTTATGAAATACACTCATAGATTTACATCCTCTACTTAGGACTCTCCCAAAATTGCTGGTCTTACAGTGCCTTAGCTCTACAAACTGCTAATGAACAGAATCACACATAGCTCTCTTTATTTTATTTAGTTATTTCATTTATTTATTGCATTTTCATACTGCCCATTTGGGAAATTCCCACCCTTGACTTCCCTGGTCCTAGCTGACCATGTGCAGAGAAGGGGTCTAGTCAACTGCAATGGCCACTGGTGTCTCCAGTTTGAGGGTGTGCTGTGAATCCACTCCTGGTATTACTCTGCATTTTATAGGTGTACGGGACCTATTTTGCGGGTAGGGAAGAGAACCTTGGATATCTCTCATATAGTGCCCAATTAAAACCCAAAGTAGATTCAAGCATCCCACAAACTGGAATCACCAGCCAGCCAACCCTGGTTGACTGTTCAGAGCAACCTGTACCTATTTATTTATTTATTTATTGCATTTATATCCCGTCCATCTGAGAGATTCTCCCACTCTGGGTGGCTTACAACACATTAAATAAACTCTTTACAGCAACACTAAAACATTATTCCATTGGAAGACAAACACTTTTTGAATGCTATTTGAATATTTCTGGTTGAAGTATATATATTAAATTAGGATACAAAATCATGTCATTTGCAAGATTATTTGATTGGAAAAAAGTACACCCATTACTTCAAAAAGGCAAAGAGACGTGTCACAAGTTTGACTCTTTTACAGTAACTTTCTGTTTCAACTCACCGAAGGAATCCTTTTGGAGATCCCGGCTGATGTACCTGTAGTTTTAGTTGCTGCTTGGCTTTCATCATTTTGGGCCTAAGTGTTAATTAGGATACATTTAGAAGTTTTAGATCACTTTTGGATTAAATGACCCCCTCCCAGGCAATTTACAATAGACTGGATTGATTCATCTCAAAACAAGAACAGCCATTGTAATTGACCAGAGCTGGACAACCTGTAGAAGGCTGCACATACCTACCCATGGAACTTGGAGGCTGTACCTGGTCCTGCAACCCCTGCTTCAAGACTTGATCTTTTAAAATAGGCATTTTTATAAATGGAATCTACCTTTTTTCCATATAGTGCTCCCAAACTATTTTTTTTTTTGACATGCTCCCGGAAAACTCACCTGATGTATCTCTGTAGACACTGAAGGGTCATCATTAGGCAGTAAAGTCTTTGAATCCTCCAACTGGATCAAGAGATGAAGAACAGATATTCATTAATGTCATCCATAGCCAGGTATCTAAAGCAAGCAAGTCAAGTCTCACTGTGAAAGCCCAGCACTTTGGCAGGTCATTAGCAAATTTAAAATAGAGAACACAGGAGGAAATCCTGTTGGATCTGACCAAAAGATTGTCTAAAACAGAGGTCTGCAAACTTGGCTCTCCAGGTGTTCTTGGACTTCTGTTCCCATAAGCCTTGATCAACAACTGTGCTGACTTGGGCTTCTGGTAATTGAAGTCCAAGAACACCCGGAGAGCCAAGTTTGTAGACCCCTGGTCTAGAACATCATCCTGTGAATGTCACATAGTAAGCAACTAGATACTTTTCATTCAGACAGAAAACGAGTCTTAGCAAAACATATCTACAAAGTCGCTGATAATTTATAGAGATTTGATATTAACAATGTTGTCAGAATCTCCCACCCTTAAATAGATTAGCGTCCTGTAGGATCCTACCAGAATCTTACTCCATCCTTTGGGTGTCCGGAAGAAAGCTTCACTCCCTTTGCTGACATAAATCAAGCTGCCTTCAGGAATGGAGGCGGTGGATTTGTACATCAACTCTTTGGACTCAAAGATCCAGGTAGAACTCTACAAAGTGAGAGAAGAACATATGTCTTTTTGTAGGAGCATCACTGAAGAATGTCAAGTCATACAATTAGTTTTCAATCTTGTGTTTTGTAATACTCTGATTTTAAGGTCTAACTTGAGCTACAAGTATAGCATATCTAGCCTGAACATGGGGGGAAGGATTTTCCTTAATCTTTGGAATAGTACTTTGTAGATTATGATAATAACAGTCTTAATGCTTAGTAGTTGAGTGTTGTGTTAACACAGTATCCATGTTCCATCTCACTTGCAAACACTGGCTTCAAAATATAATAACATATTTCCTTCTCATCTATCCCAAGAAAACTGAAGGTGCTTTCAGAAAGAGCAAGACAATTTTGTCATTTTCATTTCTGATAGGCAAACTCCAGAGGTTTCTGAATGGTTTCAAAACCTTCAGTGGGGAAATCAACTTTCAACCTTGACGCACCAACCCACTGAGCTATTTGTTTCAGAACAATTATTAAGGGAGACATTAAAAAAGGAAAAACACAGTGGAACACACCTTAAATCCATACTGGTTTTCGGTGGAAGAATCCTTCAGAGACTCCTGAGTATCTACATAACAAAGGAGAAGAGAATGAACATGTCTTCCTTTCCAGACAGTTGGCATATCAACTCTGCAGTATGTAACTATACCTGCAACTATACAAGAACAAGGAGCCTGCCTTCTTTCTACATACAGTTCAGTAGTTACCACTGTTCTGTATTCAGAAAGCATCCTGATAAGATATGAATCAAACAGTTGCAAATTAAAATGGCTGGCATGATTAGAATAGGTTGCCCTTGCTTAAATGCCCGTTGTATCCGACTCTAGGATTTGGTGATCATCTCTATTTATAGGCAAAGAGCCAGCTCTGTCTGCACCTGCAGACGTTTTCATGGACATGTGGCAGGGATGGCTAGACACCGGAGTTCACGGAACGTAGTTTACCTTCCCACCAAAGTGGTACCTATTTATCTACTTGCAATTTCTTGCTTTCAAACTGCTAGTTTGGCAGGATTCCCAAGTCTGGATGGCTGAAAGGAAGCTGATCATGAACCAAACTCTCCCTAGACCAGTGATGGACAACCTTGGCACTCCAGATGTTCCTGAACTTCAATTATCAGATGCCCAAGTCAGCACTCCTGCTTCTGGGAATTGAAATTCAGGAACACCAGGAGTGACAAGGTTGGCCATCACTGCCCTAGACATAACATAGTTGCAAGCTGGTACAGAGGAATCTGAGACAAGGGTAGACGTGCCATGGATTTTCCTTTCTTTATGGGATATCCTGAACAAGTACCTAACCACTTGCTCCTCATCGCAATCTCTTTTCCCAAGCCAGGGTGCACTTCCACAGATTTAGAGAAGATAAGAAAGGTAGAAGAACAACCTCTGTGTTTCTTTCCCCCTCTTCTCTCTCATATCAATGCTTGCTTCTTTGGCTATGAATTGATGTAGCAACCAGTTGTATATCAGAGCTTGCAGATTATTGACTCCAATGTAGTCAATCAGGACTACACTGACTCCAACGAAGTTAATCAGGACTAAGAAAGACATGGAAGACCATTGCATATTGGGAATATTTAGTTACATTTCCATTTCAGATATGGAGGGGGGGAAGGAGCTATAGTATACCTAAATCCTCATTTTGGTCTTGGGACAACTGAAAGAAAGAAGAGAGATGAACATCATATTAGCTAAGCCAGTGATGGCGAACCTTTTAGAGACCGAGGGCCCAAACTGCAGACAAACCCACTTATTTATCGCAAAGTGCCAACATAGAAAAAGGGAAGGAAGGAAACACTCCCACTGGGCTGCTGGGCAGAGGAGGGAAGTGCTCCCATTGGGCTGCTGAGCAGAGAGGTGGGGTGAACTCTGTGCTGGAGGAGGGAGGAAGCACTCCCATTGGGCTGCTGGACAGAGGGGCGGGGCAAACTCTGTGTTGGGGTGACTGCATGGGTGCCCACAGAAAGGGCTCCGAGTGCCACCTCTGGCATGTGTGCCATAGGTTCGCCATCACTGAGCTAAGGTGCATTCAGGATGGGACCTAATGCTGATCAGCAAGACTACTGGGAAAAATGATTGAGGGTGTGTGTTTTATTGGAGGCACACAGAACAACCTAGGCCTGCTTGTAATACCAGAATGAGTTTCCCATTGCAAACTGAAGTTACAGGAACTTCCCAAATCCACATTTTAGCATTTTATCTCAAAGTGTCACAAGGGCACAAGTATCCCTAAAATCCAGCTAGTTGGAATGTGGGCATTCTGAGACTAAAACTCCAAAGACTTTCTCTTATCTTTTTTAAAAAAGGTTGCTAAATGATAGGATGGGGGTGGTTTTTCCTCTGCCCTTATTCTTTTCCATATTAACATCTCTTTCCCACTATTTGCTCTAGTGCATGGGTTCCCAACCTAAGGCCTGTGGGCCAAATCTGGCCCATGGCACCATTTTATGTGCCTCTCACCCCCTCCAAGTGATTCAAGAAACAAAATGACATCCCCTTTGAAGCTCTTGGGACAAAGCAAGCAGGGCAAAATGGCCATCTGATCCTCGAAGCTGACTGAGAGAGCATGACCCAGCCCTTGGCTTGAAAAGGTTGGGAACCTCTGCTCTAGTGGTTAAAACTTACTGGTAGACTCAGCAGCAACATCTGGAGCTTCCCCAAACCTAGTGGCCCGCAGAGATTTTTTGGGTTACTTGTGGAGGCCCTATCAGAGATATAGTACCATAACTCATCTATGGGGTGAGGTTTTGGTGTTGGCTGAAATGTGCAGCCCTTTCGTTGTAATTGAACAGCAACTCCCACCATCTTTAGTCAAAATAGCCAAAGGTGATGGAGTGATGGGGGCCACAGCCCAATTACATCTGGCCGGCCAGGTGCTTCTATTCCTACTTTAGAGAGTCCCATCAAGACTGTCTCTAGAAGGGAAGTGCACAGCCATGGTCACTGCCTCCTGACTAGCCATTTTCAATAGGTCTGTTCAGTCTGAGCCTTAGGAAGCAGCAGAACCCTTTGGCCTTACTAAAGAACACTCCCCCCACCCCCCGCCCTGGACCTGGCTTTCTCTCAGCAGAGGAAAGAAGCATCTACTTGGCTCTGTTAACTTACCACCTGCTTGCAATGTGGCCTGGGCGGGACAGGGAACACTCTCTGGAAAGAGACAGATTAGATTGGCTACAAGCATCATAGGCACCATCAATTGAGGGTAAGGTTGAAATATTGGGCACAAGCTAAGCAGGAAGGTGGCAAGGTCTTCCTCGTCCTTCTCAGAAACCTTTGGTTTTTTTATCCATCCATTCATCCATCCATCCATCTACAGTATCTATCTATCTATCTATCTATCTATCTATCTATCTATCTATCTATCTATCTATCTATCTATCTATCTATCTATCTATCTATCTATCTATCTATCTATCTATCTATCTATCTATCCATCCATCCATCCATCCATCCATCCATCCATCCATCCATCCATCCATCCATCCATCCATCCATCCATCCATCCATCCATCTATCTATTTGACTTATACCCCACCCATCTGGGATGGACTCCCACTCTGAACGGCTTACACTATTAAAAAAAAACCCTGAAACAAGTACCATTAAGACAATAAAACAACCCCCGCTCACCTAATCAAAATCAGAACCGAGGACCCCAACTCTTGTGACAGAAAGGTCATTGGAGGGTCTCCTATTTGGTCTTCAACAAACTACTAAAGGCCTCCCCAAACAGAAAGGTTTTCAATTCTTTCTTAAAGGTCCATAAGGAGTCAATCAAATGCAGCTCCATCAGCAGTCTGTTCCAAAGAGCCGGAGCTGCCACTGAGGAAGCCCTACGGTGGGTAACGGACTTTCTAGCTAACCTGGGAGTTGGAATTTGGAGTTGAGTTGTCTGAGAAGAATTGGCGAAGTGGGCCTTATTTCTGAGGGGAAGACACTCCGCCAACTAGGAAGGTCCCAAAATGTTTAGGGCTTTGAAAAAACAAGAGCCTCGCCACGGCTCCGCTAGCTATTTTCTAGCCCATTATGAAAATTAAGACTACTACATTCTGAGTTTGACTCTTGAGTTTTTCACAGGACGAGTTAGCAATGCGATACCTTGCAATGGCACATTTCATGTTGGGAGTGGCTGGTAAAATTGCCTTCCAGGGAAGCATCATGACTGATCTTTACATGATATGCTTCCTAGGAATCCAAGAGCCCAGTGGCTGCAGGGAAAGCCCTACTGCATTTTAAAACAGTGAACAAATAAAGAAATACCTCATACAAAGTCTGCTTCATACAACATCGCATTCATACAACATCGCCTAATTCCTTGAAAAAAGTTGCCTCATACAAAGTCGTGCGACTTTGTATGAGGCATTGGGTTTTTGTGCCTGGGCAGTATAAAAGGCAGGACACATACGTGCATTGCTCTTGTGGCTTTTGCATGAGGCGAAGAGTGTTTAGGAGTGGTTTTGAGTGCAATTTTGGATTTTTTTTGAATTTTTTCGTCAGAATTTTTAGAAGCATTCCTGGGATTTTTGCGGCATTCTTCAGGTTCTTGGACAATCAGGATTGTTTGACATGTTTTTGTAATGTTTTTAGCCTTTAGACAATGATTTCTTAAAGTTCTGTCAGTTTCCTGTATGTTTCCTTGACTTTGCCCTGAAGTCTGTGCTGTTACAGTACAATGTATCTCTATGGAAACAACATTGTATGAGGCATCGCGGCAAGGATTTGGACGTTGTATGAGGCATCACGGCTAGGATTTTGCATGCCTCATACAAAGTCCAAATCCGTATAAAGTCCAAACTTGTGGAATCAAGTTTGGACGTTGTATGAGGTATCACTGTAGTGTAGTGGGGCTCATATCAGGGATCCTTAACCTGCGGCCCATGGGCCAGAAGTGGCCCACAGCACTATTTCATGTGCCTCCACTGCCTCCACCACACCAGGAAGTGTCATGTGGTGGAGGAATGGTAAAATGGTTGTCTGGCCCCCGAAGCTGTCTGAGGGAGTGTGACCCAGTCCCCGGCTTAAATCACCAGATGTGTAGTTGTGGCCAAGTACTTAAGTCCGTGATGGTGAACCTTGGCACTCCAGATGTTTTTGGACTTCAATTCCCAGAATCCCCAGCCCCCTGTGAATCCGCACGAATGGGTTTACTGCGATTCATCCAGCCTGCGCTGCCCTCATCGCTCCTGGAAGCAGAAATAAAATGCGCCTGTATGGGTGTGTTTTACTTCCGCTTCCGGGAGCGATGAGGGCAGCGTGGGCCGGATGAATCGCAGTAAACCCTTTCGTGTAGATTCACAGGAGGCTTGGGCTTCTGCGAATTGAAGTCCAAGAACATCTGGAGTGCCAAGGTTCGTCACCATGGACTTAAGTTATCTAAACTTCACTCTCCTGATAAATAAAGTAATAGAGCAATTTCAGAAGAGGCTTCTATCCCACCATTGCTATATCACTGAATTTTATGGAGCGTCACAGGGCAGCATCCTTTGCAGTTGCCCTTCCTTGTCTTAGCACAACATTGAGCCCTAAGGGGAAAAAAAGAGAATAACTACATAGTGCCATCTAAATGCTAAAAATGGTTGATGAGCTAGATCCTGGATTTTCTTTCCAAATGCCTTTTGAAAAGAATGCTGGAGCTCCCACTCCCATTCGATTGCATTAACACAAATTAGCTAATGGGTGTCAGGACTGAATCCAGAGGAGAAATGCTTACGTTGAGGTAAAGAACACCTGGTGGTCCAGGTGGTCCTGGAGGACCAGGAAGGCCGGGATTTCCTGGCAGACCTGGAGGACCCTGGAAGAGAAAATAAAGGTTGTTATTTGCAGAAAAGATCTGACATTTGAATTTAGTACAAATTGCTTCTTTCCTATAGTCCACTGTTTAGTAGAGTTTAGAGAATTCTTTTTCCAAGTTGTTATTGTTAGGTAAAGGTAATGGTCACCCTTGCTCGAAGGATAGTTGTATCCGACTCAAGGGTTCAGTGCTCATCTCTGTTTATAGCCAAAGACCCAGTTCTATCTGTGTTTGCTGACGTTTCTGTGGACATGTAACAGGCCTGACTAGACACTGGAGTACACGGAACGCTGTTTACCTTCCCACCAAAATGGTACCTATTTATCTACTTGCGATTTCTTGCTTTCAAGCTGCTAGGTTGGCAGGAGCTGGGACAGAGACAGGTGCTCGTTCCGTCATGCAGCAGCACTCGGGTCTCGAACTGCTGACCTGCCGACCTTCCAGTCCTCAAGTGCATTGTCTTAACCACTAAGCCACTGCAGTCCTTTTTGTTGCCTGCTATTAAAATAAAGCTGTTATTGTTGCCTGCTATTAAAATAATGGTTCATTACCCCATACAGCCGTTCTGCTCATGCAATGGACTGTTTTTTGCAAATTTTTTGACATTTGCAGAGTTTGTGAAAGGAGGAATCCAGTGCAAGCAGAGCCTTTAAATAAGCTTCCTCTGTGATGTCCACTTGTGCAATGGAAATAAAATGGAACAACCCCAGTGGAGTGTAAACTTTTAATTATTATTTTTTAAAAATATTAAAATGCCCTCAGATTCTCCAAATAATACGTTGAAAACAATATTTTAGAAATTACATTTATAAAGTAGTGCCATGACTGATTGTTAGTTTATTCATTAGTAAGGAATTATGTTGAAACACACATTGTCATCACAATGGTTATGCATTACCTAGTAATGTCATCTTGGCAATGTGTTACATCCAAGCTTTTGCCATGGTAACAAAAATTATTCCTGTAACAAACTTTTTTCTAAAGCTCTTGAATGCCCAAAGATGGAATATTTTTTAAACTGACAAAAACAAAGAAAAAACCCATGATGAATGGAACAATATGGCAAGGAGGAAGTAACTTACGTGACTGACAATTGCACCATATACCTCAGTGTTTCCTTTGCCATTCTGGAGGAGAATAAGGAAGATACTGTATATCAGTTCAATATTGAGGTATTGTTACTGTCACATCCAGAAACTGTTTCCATATTATAAGCCCTTAAATCAGGAGTTCTCAACCTTTTAAACCTGGGGGTTGGGTCACGTTCCCTCAGACAGCTTCGGGGGGGTGGATGACCATTTTGCCCTTCCTCCATAACATGGCATTTCCTGGTGTGGTGGAGGAGGGGGGGAGCACATGCAATGGCACCATGGGCCGCATTTGGCCCATGGGCCGCAGGTTGAGAATCCATGCCTTAAATCCATCTTTTCATATTAACTACAAAGCAGTAGGATTTGTAGAAATTGTAGAGATCATAACTTCAGAGCACAACTACTACTGTCGCAAATTGGGATATCTATGGATGCTACAGATCATATGGTAGAAAAACAATGTTTTTGTAGACCTATACTTGTCCATCAATGGGAGTTTCTCTTTGAGAAACGCTCAACTGTGATGCAGGATTGGTCAATATGTTACTTGGGCAAGGTAAAGTTAGCCCTTGCTCGAAAGTCAGTTGTATCCAACTCTAGGGTGTAGTGCTCATCTCTGTTTACAGCCAAAAAGCTAGCGTTGTCTGCATCTGCGCATGTTTCTGTGGTCATATGGCAGGCATAACTAAACACCGGAGTGCATGGAACACTGTTACCTTCCCACCAAAGTGGTACCTATTTATCTATTTGCAATTTCTTGCTTTCGAACTGCTAGGTTGGCAGGAGCTGGGTTAGAGACAGAAGCTCACTCAGTTGTGCAGCACTTAGGTCTCAAACTGCTGATCTTCCAGTAATCAAGTTTAGCATCTTAACCCCTAAGCCACCACAGTCCTGTTGCTTGGGTACTGGAAACCTTATTTTCTTCTACTTTGCTTTGCTTGTGTATTTGTAAGTAGAGCAGGTGTTTTATCACACAAAGTCCTTCATTCCCTGGAAAATGAACTGTGTTGTGCTGCCTTTGTTCTTGGTGAAACCAAGAATCCTTTGTGCATAACTTTTCCCCAGCTTTCTAGAACTGAAGGGTGAAATATCACATAGTTTGGGGGTGGGGGGAGGCTGAAAACCATCACCCAGCCAGTGCCAGTCCAGCTAACTCAAATACAGTGATACCTCATACAACGTCCAAACTTGGTTCCACAAGTTTGGACTTTATACGGATTTGGACTTTGTATGGGGCATGCAAAATCCTAGCCGCGATGCCTCATACAACGTCCAAATCCTTGCCGCGATGCCTCATACAATGTCGTTTCCATAGAGATACATTGTACTGTAACAGCACAGACTTCAGCGCTAAGTCAAGGAAACAGACAGGAAACTGACAGAACTTTAAGAAATCATTGTCTAAAGGCTAAAAACATTACAAAAACATGTCAAACAATCCTGATTGTCCAAGAACCTGAAGAATGCTGCAAAAATCCCAGGAATGCTTCTAAAAATTCTGATGAAAAAATAAAAAAAAATCCAAAATCGTGCTCAAAACCACTCCTAAACACTCTTCGCCTCATGCAAAACTCACAAGAGCAATGCACGCATGTGACCTGCCTTTTATACTTCCCAGGCACAATGCAACCTGGGAAAACTCCAATGCCTCATACAAAGTCGCACGATTTTGTATGAGGCAACTTTTTCCAAGGAATTAGGTGATGTTGTATGAATGCGATGTTGTATGAAGCAGACTTTGTATGAGGTATTACTGTACTGAGCTTAGAAAGTAGCAATAGCAATTACACTTATATACCACCCTATAGCACTGAGAGCACAGATTAATTAGCATTTCCCCCCAACTTGCTGGGTACTCATTTTAACGACCTCAGAAGGATGTCAACCTTGATCCCCATCAAGATTGAAATCACAACATTTTAACCTCTGTGCCACCAATTACAGAAAGTAACTATTCAGACTTCAGACTGTGCCACCAATTACAGACCACTGTGCCACCAATTACAGAAAGTAACTATTCAGACTTCAGCCTCTCCCAGGCAATGGCCATCCTGACTAGGAGGTTGTAATCCAAAAAAAGTAACTTTTCCCCTCTCCACCTACAAGAGACGCAAACATCTCTGGATATACCTCTTGGTAAGTAAAAGGTCCCCAGGAGTCAGACAGGCTGGGAAAATCAGGGGGATGTTTGCCATTTTTTCCTTTTCCACAACAGCTGTGACAATCCTTTTGGAAAACAGAACAGATGTTAGAAGTGAAAATTCTGTCACCTTTCCACCATTATACCTTTATGGTTGAGGTTTTCTCAACTACGCACCAGTTCTCCTGAGTCTCCCTTTTCACCCTGCAATACAGGAGGAAAAAAAAATAGAATAAGAGGTCAAATTGTGAGTTGGTAGCTTTGACTCCCGTATGCAAACTTGTGATACAGGCAGAGCCTGCTGACTTGTTGGCCTTCCAGATAGCAAGCCGAGCTTCTTTACCATTGACCCACCACAGCCCCTGTATAGCCATCTGAAGTGAATGGACTCCAGTTTCTGTCAGAGTTAACCAGAATGGCTGATAATCAGCAATAAGAGGGCTTGGAGTTCAACAACATCTAGAGGACTACATGTTTCCAAACCACAATTATGGAGAAAGATAGCCTGAAGCTCTTCTGCCATTTTTTGGGGGGAGGGGAAAAGCTGGACACAAGACCAATAGCAGGTATTTCCCAAGATAGTGATGTGTTGGTACATTTTTGTACAAGCATCCTGAAGGCGTCTAGCATGCAGCACATATAGGATGGTCTTTCCTGCAGTAATTGGACAGCCAGGCATGATGGTTGTGAATCCAGCTCTTGAGACTTACCTTAGGCCCCGGAGGCCCAGGAAGACTTGTGTCAATACTACACTACAAGGAGAAAAATTGAGGTATCAGTGAAACCAAAAACAAAAACACACAAGAAACATTATATTGTGATTGCACAAATAACAGGCTATGTGGCCCTGCAGATGTTGAAATTGCTATTGAAGATGTTGACATAAATTTCTTAGGTAATACATTTATGCTTATTAAAGATACAACTTCAAGCAGCCCTACCCAGCACAGCCAGTTAAGAGGAATGACGGGAGCGGCAGTTCAACTACAAGTTGAAGACTGAATGTTTTCTGCCACTGCCATTAAGCTTCTGTGACATCAAGCCTGTGCTATGTGACCTTTGGAGGGTCGCAGTGGCTTAGTGGTTAAGACGCTGAGCTTGATGACTGGAAAGTTGGAAGGTCAGCAGTTCAAGACCTGAGTACTGCCCGACCGAGTGAGTTCCCGTCATCTGTCCCAGTTCCTGCCAACCAAGCAGTTCAAAAGCAAGAAATTTGCCAGTAGATAAATAGATACGACTTCGATGGGAAAGGTAACAGCATCTAGTGATACATGCCATATGACCATGGAAATGTTGGCAGACACAGACAGCATGGGCACTTTGCTGTAACCTGGGGAGGGAGAGGGAAAATGTTGTACCATTTAATCTGTTTCCAGAAAGCCATTAGTTATTTGAGTGCCTTTGTTTTCTTTCACCAATATGTGGTGTGGTGGGTAAAGTCTCCAGGGCTTTGGAGACTTGGGTTTAAATTTCTGCTAAGCCATCAAAATTGACCGGGGGAGCATCGGTAAATTCACTTCTCGAATATCTGTCATACAGTACCTTGAAAGTTCTATTAGGGTTGCTGTAAATTAGGTGCGACTTCTTGACACATCATAACAACATGTAAGCGTTGCCAAATTTGGTGCTTAAGGAAGGACACAAAATCTAAAAATACTGTCACTTAAGAACAAATTTCCACATATGTATTAATTACAGATGCTTTAATGAAGACCCACACCCATAGAATAGGAGATTTTTTTGTGATAAGTGAAAGAGAAGTGGAAGACAGCAAGGAAGTTGAATAATATGTATTTTGCAGTAATAAAATAGGGACGATGAAAGAGCAACTGTGGATTGTAGCAAGGTTTCCGGTCAGTGTAAAGCAGCTGAAGAACTTTTACCATTAGAATTCCTCCCATCCAACTCATAAAATGATCATGATCATTATCTATACTAGTAGTGATGAACCTATGGTATGCGTGCAAGATGGAGCACTCAGAGTCCTCTATGTGGGCAAGCGTGTCATTGCCACAGCACAGCGTTTGCCCTGCCCCTCTGTCCAGCAGCCCAATGGGAGCGCTTCCTCCCTTCCCCAGCACAGAGTTCACCCCTCCCCCAGCCCAGCAGCCCAATGGGAATACTTCCCCCCCAGCACAGAGTCCCCCCCAGTATTGTCACTTTGTGATAAATAAGTGAGTTTTGGGTTGCAGTTTGGGCACTCGGTCTCTAAAGGGTTCACCATCACTGATCTATATGGTATAGAGAGTTTTTGCAGGGAATCACATGTAGAGTCAGGGATGGATAGGTGCTCACTCACCTGATTCTTGCCAGGCAGGCCAGGGGGACCCATGGGGCCAGGTAGGCCTCGAGGTCCCTTTTCTCCAATCAGCCCTGGATTTCCTGTGGGTCCCTGTGGCCCAAGCTCACCTTTCTCGCCCTGAAACAACAGAACATTCAGAAACAATAGTACATTCAGAGGCCGAAGCACAATAAATATCAACACTTGAAGATTAACAATAGGAAGATTTAAGGTTAGAATGCATTTCTTCCACACATATCTGACTACTGCCCCTCCCCAGCATCGGACCAAAGGTGCCTCTAAATATGCAACTTTGGTCAGTATTCTTTTGCTCTTCAGATATGTTGGATTCAGAGCTTGGAATGTTACATTTTAAAATAACAATTTTGTGTCAGAAATTATTCTGGGTTGAAAGGATTTTTGTGGAGAAAACTCCACTCAGGGAACACCCAAATGAAGCTTCTTTCATGTCCCCAAGAGACGGGCGCTCAATTTGTCATGCAGTACCCGGGTCTTGAATTGCCAACTTGCCAGCCTTAGAGTTAACAAGGCGAGCTTCTTAACCATTTAAAAATAATATGCTGTTTTAGACAGTTCCTTGAAGTTATTAATTTAGCAACTTGTGTTGCTCATTATTTTTCAGCTGCCTGATTGCCATCATTGTTATTTTTGCTTTGTTCACACAAGCAATTTATTGCATTGCTTTTTTGTTAATACATTATATGGAGCTCACCAACAGGCCAGAAAAAATACAGGATAATAATCTCTGGCTCTCTTTAGTGGCTAACCTGGAAATATAAAAAAGAATGTATACATAAAAGATAAAACCAAAGAGTGTTTCTTATCTTGAATTAAAGGTTGCAACTACACAATCATGTGTCTGTGTCTGTGAGTGGTGTTTTGGTGATGCGGGCAGTTGGGGCATAATGTTCAGGACTAGAGGAACACAAGGGGCTGCGGTGGCTCAGTGGTTAAGAAGCTCGCCTTGTTAGCTGGCAGGCTGACAAGTCAGCAGTTCAAGACCTGGGTACTTGTTGTGTTCTAACAGTGTAACCTTCCACATGTGATATCAATGTATCTGAACCAATGTAACCTTGCCTATGAGTAACAATGTAACCTCCAGCTGTATCACATAAACCCTGTAATAGGACGCGAGCTAATGACCACCAGCTGGCAGCAGCGAGCGTCCAAGCTCTCTTGGTTCAAACCCATCAAAGACCGCAGCGCGGGAAGTTTCCCGCCGCTACCTACACCTGGACAAGAAGGGCGTGACCAGCCATGACGTCACGCGGACCAGTAGCCAACGGGCTACCGTGGAGCCACATTCAAATACGTTACTACCATATATATAGAGCTGTTCGTCCGCCATTACCTCATGTTCCCTCTGTCCACCATGCAATAAACCTGAGTTAACCCAGCCTTTGGCTGTGCCTTGTGTCTTGACTCTCATACACTAAAGTACTGCAAGATAGATTGAGCACCCTTCTCTGTCCCAGCTCTTGGGGACATGAAAGGAACCTCATTTGGACGTTCCCTGAGCAGAGTTTCTTCTGCAAAAAACAAAAACAAAAAAACCCCTTTCAATCCAGAATAATTTCTGACATGAAATTATTATTATTATTTCCTCCTCCCCAATCATCTTCCATTTAAAACATAACCTTACACATATGAGATTAGGGCTAAATCACCATATTAGTTTATCACTGGGTCATTGTCATTATCCGCCCCCATATTTACATCCCTGCCAGTTCCCCAGACAATAAGATCAGCCGATGTGAGAGTAGTGGAAGAAAGACCATAAAAGAATCAACAGAGACTGGACCATAGGAAGGAAGGAAGGAAGGAAAGAAGGCAGGGCTGTGGGCTGTAATACAAATCACATCATATCCAATATGATTAGTGAGCTCCCAAATCAATTTGCAGTTAAAGCCAAAAGTTTCATAACATATGATTAGGACCAGTGATACACTGCAGCAGGTTCTGCAAAACTGGTAGCGGAAATTCCCTCAGGCCACACCCACTTGGTTGACCACGCCCACCTCCATAACCCATAATGCAGGATGTTTGGCCACACCCACAAATTTGTCCCTGCCCACAGATTTGGCCAGCCCACAGAGTAGGTAGTAATTTTTTTTTGCAGTGCATCACTCATTAGGACTGATAAAAGAATAGTAAAAAACTTAAACCTAGACAATTTCTACTCACTATGCATCTAAAAGACCCCAAAAGTCCCTAAAAAGCAACTTAACCAAATGATTATGAAGATCATTGCTTAAATTCATTGTGTTACTTATTCATTTTATACTCTTATTATTGTTACCCAAAAATGGTAATAACTTACAAGTAGCTAATTTACTTGAAACCCATTAATTCCAAGCACTGGTTATATTAAAGTTCCCATAATCTCATAGCTAGCTTGGCCCATTTACTACTGATCCTGGTCTTGCTCATCTTACTTTGTTCCATTCTATCCAACCATCCCATTCTCCCAACAAGGTTTGTTTAATGCTCTCAGTTATTACATGGGTTACCTTTAACCCATCCTTGCCTGGTGGTCCTTCTTGTCCGGGATGACCTTCCTGACCAGGAAATCCTGGAGGTCCTTGTAGCCCCACATGGCCTGGAAGCCCTGGATGTCCTTCAGGGCCCATGACTCCTGGAGGCCCTTCTGCACCAGCTGGCCCTGGAATACCCGAAGCTCCTGTAGATCCTGGCTGGCCTGGTGAACCAGGTAGGCCTGGGACACCTTGTTGACCTTCATGCCCTGGAACACCAGGAGGCCCTTGAGGGCCTTCAGGACCTGGGTATCCATGAGGTCCAGGAGGACCTGGGTGGCCAGGCAAACCTGGCGGTCCAGGAGGTCCTTCAAGAATGGTGAAGCCCTAAAATATTGTATAATAACAAAGAGACATACAGGTATATTAATGAAACTTTAAGAGCTAGAGAAAATGTTTGTTTTACACCCCTGGAGATCTGGCAAATTATTTCTTGAAATTTCAAGTTCTACAGAAAAGTCAAATGAAGACTTGGTTATTACTGAAATGATAGACCTTTGCCTGAGTCATATAATTTCAGAATACAGATGGGAACTTCCACATCTATTGCTATTCTATTAAAAACACAAGAATCCTCATGCATAGAAACCTAGCATTTAATGGAGAAGACTGGACTAAAACCCATCTTCCTGGCATGGTAATTTTCCATGTAGAGGGATTTTGTTGTACAGAAGAGCATGCAGCCATAGAGTATTTTCTCCCACCATCTGTTGAAAATTGTACCGGCAAAATTGGCAGTCTCTGTGAGAACTGGTTTCAAGGCATACCTGTCAAGTTTTGGATTTGGAAATAAGGGAAATTTCCTGGCAAATACAGGATACTTGACAGCTATGCTTATCCTGTGCTGCCCTCCAATGGTGGCAATAGGGCATTGCAGTCTAATTAATAAGGGATGATGGCGGGAAAGAGGGTAAAATAAGGGGTTTTCCTGGCCAAAAAGGGATACTTGACAGCTATGTTTCAAGGGCTAAACTAGAAAATTTTATTATTATTATAAAGCACCACCAGTGGTCCCACCAAAGTCCCAAATTAGGTAACCTCCTAATTTCTGCTCTTGAAATTCTTCTCCCTTAATTATTAAGGGAGGGAAAAGCCCATTTAGTGTCACCATTGTCATTTCAATTTATACCCTGCTTTTCTGCCTTGAGTAGACCTCAAGGAAGCTTACATTAAATGGGACACCAAAGTGTAGCATTAACAAAAGCACAAATAATCTACAATATTAAAAACATACCAATTAATGGAAACATAAACTGTCAGAAAACTACTAAAAGAGGATTGAATAGCCATCTATAGACATTTCCTGCTTCTTTCCTAAGGAGCAAAACTCACCTTCTCAGGCCTGTCATTCCCATTGTTGGTATCAGTGAAGCCCGATGTTCCTGGGATGGATAGCCCTGGAGGCCCTGGAGTTCCAGGATGACCGGGATTACCCATCTGCCCCCTTTCTCCAGGTAATCCTCTCTGGCCTGGAGTGCCAGGGTCTCCCTTTTCCCCCTGTTACAGAAATGAACATTTGCAGGCGTTTCTGTGGACACATGGCAGGCATGACTAGACACAGGAGTGCATGGAATGCTGTTTACCTTCCCACTGAAGTGGTACTTATTATATATATTTTTGGCAATTTCTTGCTTTCAAACGACTAGGTTGGCAGGAGCTGGGACAGAGATGGGAGCTCATTTTATCTTGCAGCACTCGGGTCTCAAACTGCTGTCCTGCCAACCTTCCAGTCATCATGTTCAGTGTCTTAACCACTAAGCCACCACAGTCCCTAAAGCAATGAAATGACAGGATGCAGACCTTTGGACCTGGAGGGCCGGTTACTGCTGGACAGACACACTGTGAAAGATTCTAAGGAAGACAGAAAAAACCAGTTAGTAAGAAGCAATTTCCAATTCATGGTTTGGACTGAGGGCAGTCCACCCCCCTCGATGTCACTGGAATACAAGTATGTATTTTTAAAAATGTACATCGTTTTCTCCAAGTCAAACAAAATTATCAAAATAATCCCATGTAAAAGCTAAAACCTAAAAGCAGGAGCAAGAAGATAAAACCACACCTGATAATCAGATCCTACAGTACCTGTCTTGCCATAGATCCCTCACTGACTGTGGATCGGTGAGATAAAGGTGTTGAGCGTTCTGACTTCCCCTAGCAGCCAAGATGATGATGATGATGATGATGATGATGATGATAGTAGTAGTAGTAAGGAAATAACAGAAAAAGTCAGCAGTACTGTTAGTCTCATTCATGTTAAATGGTCAAGGTGTTCTAACGCATTAATCTTAAATAGGAATCATTGTGAAACTGAATTTGTTACTCAATATGTAAAATCAGTAAACTTAAAATTGCTCAAAATAATGACTTCAGTGGATGAGAAGAATGAAAATAGAATTGCTTGTCATTTTAACAATTAAATCAGTGTCCAGAGTCTCATTGGTGATTTGTACATATGTAAGGGAAATTGTATAAATCATAGCAAATTTTTTTTGCCACTTATTAATTAAGTGCTGGTTGCATTCCCTGGTGCAGGCACAGGAATGCAACCTGTACCATGCTAACGAGTGACAATTCATTCCCACAACTTATGCAGTTTCCCTCACACACATGTAAACTGCCATCAGGACTCTGAGTATAGAATTGTAAACTTTTTACTGAAAATTTAACAGATCATATATGAGAGTAAAAAAGCAAAAACAAAAAACAACAACAGAACAGCAAAAAAAAAGAGACAAAAATGTGGGCACCTTAAATACTAACCCCTCTATTTAAATATAAACTTTCATGGATCAAGTCCACTTCATCAGACTGAAAATTGTCTGATGAAGTGGACTTGCTTCATGAAAGCTCACATTTAAAATACATGAATTAGTCTTTAAGGTACCACAATATTTTTTGTCTTTTTTTGTTGTTCTTTTTTGTTTACTCTCAGATATGACCTGTTAAATTTTTAGTAAAAAGTTTAAAATTATACACAGCTTTGACTAACATGGCTACCATTTCAAACATTTCAACAGATCAGTGTAACAAACTTTCACCCAAAAAATTATTTGCAAGCTCTGGAAGACCATTTTTTTGTAGTAACCCCACTCCCCAAAGAGTCCCAGGGTTAAGCTCCCCCCCTCTCGATCCATCAATTCTACACAGGTCTCTTTCTGCACATCACAGAGCAGCTTCCCACCCAACTTCCAATGCAGTTCTGAAATCTTCCTACAGATGAAGGTCTGTAAGACTTGGCTATAAATTGTCCTATTATCTTTTGCACCTTACCCAAAGAGTGGAGAAAGCAGTTGTCTTAGGAGAAGGGGTGGATGTTGTCTGCTCCTTGGTTATCACCTGCCAAAAAAACCAAGACTATTAGAAAACAACCATATTTACACAAGACTGAGCTATAGTAAACATTACAGGAGTCTTCCAAATCTTCAAGACCCATTCAGAGCAGCACAAGTGGGTAAATTGTAACCCCCCACCCAGGTTGTTGGATTGGAATTTCTACTAAACCTAGCTAGGTTAACTAATGGCAAAGGAGTGCAGTTGAATAAAATCCCAAGGCCCACCCTTGGATACCTTGGAGTAGCTATTCAGTGAGGAGTCTGTGCAGTGGGCCGGATGAATTGCAATAAACCCCTTTGTGTGGATTCACGGGAGCTTGGGCTTCTGGGAATTGAAGTCCAAGAACATCTGGAGTGCCAAGGTTCGCCATCATGGGACTAGGGCATTCCTAACTAAAGTACCAGCACAGTATAGAGCAGTGTTTCCCAACCATTGGTTTTTTGGACTTCAATTCCCAGAAGCGTAAGTCAATTCCCCAAAGCACTGAGCAGCCAATGTACTGACTTAGGCTTCTGGGAATTGAAGCCCCCCCTGTGGGGCCTGGGCCCCATTTTGTGAACCACTAGTGTAGAGGTTAGAAAACTGGAATACTGGACTTGTTGATGCTTGGGAGATCAAGGTTCAAGTCCCCCCTCAGCCATGAAACTAACTGCAGGCCTTTACTATAGTACCTCAAAGGATGTTGTGATGACAGAGGTGAAGAAGAGGAGAGTTATGTATGCTACCTCGAGTTCACTGGAGGAAAACCACAGCATGCATGTAAATAATTAGTAAATAAAGAAACAAATTGCTAAGGAAAACTTAAAATATTTTCAAAGGGAGCCTAACAAGACATAGCTACCAAAATGCCCATTTGTTGGGACTGTCTTTGAGCAAATCACAGTTGGGTAATTTAAAATGGCTAAGGCCAGATGAATTTCATTGGTGCGGTATCCCTCTTATAACCCTGCCATGTGGCTTCTCTGGTTAAGGAAGGACAGAACCTTCTGTTGACTAACCAAGCGATGGTGTCCAGGTGTGGCTACTGGAAGCCATCTTGATCCTTCACCCACCTCTTTTGTCTAAAAGGAGAAAAAAGAAGTTATTTTAGAAAGTCTTCTTATGAAAGGTTGAAGAAGGATGCTTTCTACCTGGGAAGAAAGAGTAGCAAATGATTTGAGGATAATGAAATTGTCTGTGAACATTTGTTCTTCAGGACTTGTCATTGTGGGTACAGACACATTACAAAAGGTAGTTGATTACCTGAAAAGGGGGGGGGGAGGAGAAGGAAGGTGAATCTCCCCAAAATTTATATATGAGGTGCCCCCTTTTTTGGATGACAGACTGTTTTACATATATCTCAGATTTAAAGTGCTTTAATGATGGCTAATGTCCTTCTTCCACTAGAACCTCTGGAACTTTAATTCAGCATGTCACCAAACTGCATTTCTACGAGACTTTAGTGGGGGATTCAAAGCAGCTACACTCATTAGTGACTAATATTATATAGTACAAATCCTCAGACAGTTGGAAGTGATATTAAACTGCTATCATTGTGTAGTGCGGCTATACCCCATAGCTCACTGCCTTTTTTTTTTTGAAAGCCAAAACCAATCATACCTCCTTTGCCACAGAATCCCCCCTGGCTGTGGGTTGCGTAATTGAAGCCATTGAAGTTTGGGGCATCTCCTGAAATACATGAAATACATGATCATGACAGTTAGGAAATTTCTAAGATTGCAGGTTTCCTCAGGTCTGCTAGAGAATAGCCTTGCAACAATTGTGGATTGACTTCTTATGATGGAGAAAAATGCAGGGGTTGCACAAGGCATTTATCTAAACATCCACCTCCTTTCAAACAGATTTTTATATTAGTTATTTCTTCATTCTAATTGGTCTTTCATATACCCATTGCTGAGGGCAGGCTTATTAAGACATTTTCCCACTGCAGAATCAACTATTATTAATTCACCCTTTAATACAACAAAATCCATTATCAGGATGGTGTAATCTCAGTAATATTTTTTTTAGTCAACTGTAAGGACAAAGGGAACTGCATAGTGATTTCCCCAGTGGTGGGCTCCAATTTTTTTTACTACCACACTGTGGGTGTGGCATGGTGGGCATGGCCAGGGGAAAAGCCCTGTGTTGCACCTGAATTAGGACTACTTTATTTCAAAACTTGGATGGGCAGGGCTAGTCAGAATTTCTGCTACTGGTTCTGGCGAACTGGTGCAAACCTGCTGATGCCCACCACTGGATTTCTCTCTCTCCTAGGGTTGCCATACATCCTGGAAAACCGGGACTGTCCTGTATTTAAGGTCGGAAAAATTGTCCTGGCCAGTTAAATAAAAATCATGTTAAAGTCCCGGATTTTTAAAACTTACTGATTGTATATTATAACACACCATTAAAATAAATTCATACTCTTGCCATCAAATGAGCAATTTCCTGCCACATTAGAGTTGGAATATACTTGGAGAAAAATCTTAACATCCTCGCCTCATGCGACCATCTGATAAGTGTGACCAGTGTGTTTCCTGGAACTGGGGACGTTAAGAGTTGACCACGACACAACTTCTCAGAAATACAACAGATCATCTTACAATAAGAATTAATTGTTGTAAATAAATTCATTTATGTATTGATATATTAAATGTGAAAGTGTTTTATAGCTGTCATTATATTACGTTTGTTTAAAATAAGACTATTTTGTAGATAACCTGGCCATTTTTGTCAAGTATACTTCTGTCCCAGTTTTGTGAGAGAGAATTATGGCAACTCTACTCTCTCCTAATAGCAAACTTAAATCTCTGGCTGAAATCAGTAGTAAATCACAGAATAATCCGATTGAATCAGTGGAGATTTGGTAAGTCAGTTCCTCTGTAAATTCCACTGATTCAGGGAGCCTATTCTAATTGCAACTTACTACTAGATCTCAGTGTCTGGCTGCCATTCCTTGTGTGGCCAAAATGACACCATCCACATGGAAGAGCATGTCGTCATCGGCTGCTACTCGTGTCTGAGTATACATTTCACCCCAGGAAAAATCCCATTGGCATGAATTTGTTTAAGGTGGCTCCCAGCTTGCCATGAAGTGACCCACACACTATGATCATGGAGCCATCTCCTGTGGCACATATGAAATGAGACATGCAGTATTTGACACAGGGACTGCAATGGACTGCAAAAGCCTTGAGAATATTGACAAGGTGCGCCTTCACAGCCAGTCCATCTGGCATAGCCTCTTCTGCCTCCATGACCATTAAAAATCAGAATAGTGAAGTGGTTCCTTCCCCGCACATTTTGTCATTTGACCCAATATGATGGTTTCCAGCGACATTTCCTCCACTGAGGGGGACCATCACCCCACCTAAAGGGCTCATACCATAGCCATAGGCCCTTTTATTTACCGCTGCCCAACACTCGGCGTTGAGTGGCTGGCTGTATGGTCTATGCCATTACCGCAGTGGGATGTCTGGCCAGACAATAAGAGCATTACTTTAGAGATTATTATATTGGCTGTCAGCCACCATTCAGGAGTAGCCAAAGGGCTGATCCCCAACTTACTTGCTACAATATATTTGAGAAATGACCCCTTAGCCACTTCTTTTACCTGTATTTTTAAGAATTCAGTCTCTTCAGGCTCCTCAGCACTACCTTCAAAAAGTGTTGAAAAGGAAAAGCTCCTGTCAGGAGATGTTTCTTTCATGCCTGCTGTTGAAGTAGCCTGACAGGGAAGAGGGGAAGAAAAAGGATTTTTACGACACACTCCAGCTGGATGCTGCACAATGGTATGAGCTCCCATCTCTGTTCTAGCTCCTGCCAACCTAGCAGTGGCTCAAGTGGCTAAGATGCTGACTGGAAGGCGGGAGGTCAGCAGTTCGATACTTGAATACTGCAGAACAGAATGACCTCCCGTCTTTGTCTCAGCTCCTGGTAACCTAGCAGTTCGAAAGCAAGAAACTGCAAGTAGATAAATAGGGACCACTTCAGTGGGAAGGTAAACAGCATTCTGTGTGCTCCAGTGTCTAGTCATGCCTGCCACATGACCACGAAAACATCTGCAGAAGCAGACAATGCTGGCTCTTCGGCTATGAAACAGAGATGAGCACTGAACCCTAGAGTTGAATACGACTGGCTTTTGAGCAAGGGTTACTTTTACCTTTACCTTAAATCGATACCACTTCAGTGGGAAGGTATACAGCATTCCGTGCACACCAGTGTCTACTCATGCCTGCCACATGACCATGGACAAGCGCTGGCTCCTTGGCTATATACAGAGATGAACACTGAACCCTAGAGCTGGGATTCTCAACCTGTGGCCTGTGGGCTGGATGTGGCCCACGACACCATTTCATGTGACCCACTACCACCTCCACCACACCAGGAAGTGCCATGTGGTGGAGGAAGGGCAAAATGGCCGCCTGGCTCCCAAAGCTGTCTGAGGGAGCGTGACCCGGCCCCCAGCTTAAAAAGGTTGAGAACTCCTGCCCTAGAGTCAGATAGGACTGGCTTTCAAGCAAGGGCTACCTTTACCTTTACCATCTGTCATCCAACCTGGCAATTTGATAACCGTTTGGTACTGATGTGGGTAGGGGATTGTATGTGAATCAAATGGGGAGGGAAGAGAGAAATCCATATTTGCTCTGACTAAAGGCTAGTGCTTTTTCTATAATAACTGCACAATGCACATTTTTTGTTTGTGAAAAGGAGTGAGTAGACTTATTCTTAATGACCCCATATTTATTTATTTGTTGGATGAATCTTGCAAAAAATGACACTCAAGGTACTTTCTTATATGGAAGGCCAGCTATCAAGCCTCGGCTATGATTGCTCAGTGAAAATTTACTTTGCACATGCTCAAAATCTATGTTAGCTTTTATTACTAAAATTCTCTCCTGCCCAATTCTTATTTATAAAGCGATGCTAAAGGTGAGGTTAAAAAACACACAGAACAAAATGAAGTACAAAAACTAGCTACCATCATATAGACATGTTACCATTGCTCGTATTGCAATCTGTTAAAGATGAGCAATTTGAAAAAGTTCTGAGGTTGAATGCTGTCTTCAATTACACACACAAAGAAAGGGGTGAGAGAGTAATGATCTACTAAGTAGCATAGATAGATCCAGAGGAAAGTACACACCTATTTTCATAGCAAAGTTTATTTATAATACTGGACAACAACATATTCAACTATCCAATGCAATTGGGTCTTACTTGCAGAGGTTCAAGCACAAGAATTAATGGGTGCCTCTGGCAGTAAGTGATGCTATAAGAGCAAGATTATTGCTGGCATGTATTAAAGAGTCTGTTTCCTTCTGTAAAATGTTGTGAGCATTAGGGAACAATCTCGGGGGGGGGGGGGGGAGGAGAAGAGTACCGGTAATCCTTAATGCTTGACATGTGGTCATGAATAATACTATTGCAGGTTGTGAATCAAAGTAGGAACTGGGTGCAAAATACTTCAGTTTGGTCTCTTAAGGTTTCCCTTGCTCGAAAGCCAGTCGTATCCGACTCTAGGGTGCAGTGCTCATCTCTGTTTCTAAGCCGAAGAGCCAGCGCACATAGATAGAAACCATCTTCAGGCATAGGCCCTATTCCAAACAGACACAGAAGCCCCTGGGGAATGAAGAGTGAAGCACATGCTGTATAACATCTTAAGTGTAGCAGAAGGTGATTGAGAATCCATTTGCTGGCCTTTAAAAACATCTATCTTTACACTTGGTTCACATTTCATTTAAGAAGCCAGGCACTCTGTTTTCGGAGGCAAAAATAAAATGTCTCCAGAAAACCATTCTCTTCTAAGAGTGTCATGTTTACCATTTTGGTTTTTGTCAGTATATGAGAAATTGTAATTCTTTCCTTTTGGAGTGGTGTGAATGTAACAAAGAATGGTTTAAAGAATTTATATAATGCCCTAGATGATCAGGGTAGGGTAGCACGTATCCTCCAGAATGTGTTGTAGTGAAGTCCCATATGTATCAACAAAAACAGATAAGGGAGTAATATTGCAGAATGGTAAAAATAAAGATGGCCCTTGCTCAAAAACCAGTCGTATCTGATTCTAGGGTGCAGTGCTCATCTCTGTTTACAACCAAAGAGCCAACTTTGTCTGTGGCAGCATGATTAGAGCGCACAGAATGCTGTTACCTTCCCACTGAAGTGGTACCTATTTATCTCCTTGCAATTTCAGGAGCTGGGAGCTCACTCCGTCAAGCAACACTCATGTCTCAAACTGCTGACCTGCCAACCTTCCAGTCATCAAGTTCTTAACCACTAAGCCACTGCAGTCCCTCTGATATTGCAGCTAGAAAGGAATCCAAAATGGGGACAGGACTTATCTTGAGCTTACTGTTGACTTCATGGTAGATGACTAAAGCAGTGACTCTTCAGAGTTTTTAATAGCTGGCTCTGCAAATGTTTCCCCCTGTCCCATCCACCCATCTTTGGAAATGCTGTGTTAAGAACTATTTCTGTTTCTCTATTTTAGGTTAATTGATTTTTCTATTCCAGATGCCTCCCTTCTTTTGCAGTATCTCTATCATGAGTGCATCTTTCTCCTGTATGCTCACTGGTAAGCAATGTCAAGTAGACACCAAAGCTTGCGAACATTATATTTTGCGGTATAAATGCCCAGAACTTTCCAGCTAGTACCGCAACTGGTCATGCTAGCTGAGACCTTCTAGGCACTGTAGTCCAAAATTGAAACTTTTCCAAGCTTTGTCTGGGCTAGGAAAGCTTGGACCACAAACCCAGGTCAACCTGCCCCAGAACACACAGAATTTGTTGTGTCTTACAAGACCTTAGTTGCTGATAAGCATCAACAAAAGGACGATTTGGCATACTGCATACTGAGCAGTTATCTGCCACAGGGTGCGGGTATCTGGCCTTGGGACTTTGGTCTGTGTTTCCCGCATCAAGAGCACACCAAGATTAGCAGTTGCCTAGATTCACCTCATGTGTGTGTGTGTGTGTGTGTGCAGTTGCCTAGATTGGCCTTGTGTGTGTGTGTGTGTGTGTGTGTGTGTGTGTGTGTGTGTGTGTGTGTGTGTGTGTGTGTGTGTGTGAGTCAAAAAACACAAATATGCATACTTTTACTTTCAAACACAACTAGTTGCTGTTCTAAGCTCACAGTTATTTGAAGGTTTTAATTACAACTTTGAAAAGTAACTTCACTTCTCATTCTTTAAAAGTAATTGACAGTCACTTTCAGTTATTTTAAAAACTGACAGTCACTTTCAGTTATTTTAAAAACTGACAGTCACTTTCAGTTATTTTAAAAACTGACAGTCACTTTCGGTTATTTTAAAAACACAATAGCAACACACACACACCCTACATTTGTGAAAGTATCAGAAATAGGGAAAAAACATCTTTTCTTGGCACTGCATGTGCTTTGCCTACAGAATAATCTATATTCAGTCCTCAGCATCTTATTATTATTTATTTGTTCATTTTCATATCAGTGATTACTCTGGGTTGAAAGGATTTTTGCAGGGGATGCCCGAATGAGTTTCCTTTAATGTCTCCCACCATGTAGCTCTAGGAAATTGAACCCATCTTTCCAGTCTCCAAGCCTAGTGCCTTAACCACACTAAGAAAGGGGGATTGATTCTTATTATGACTGGGAAGCATTGTTTTCAAAGACAACTGGGAGATGCTGTCAGTCTGAGACCAGAGGCTGGAAAAGTTATTTTCTTGCTGCCTAACTTGGGATTCTGCAAATCACAATCCAGATTTTTCAAAATTCAATTTAAGGTTCTTCCTTTGTTTCTGAGCCCTAGAAAGATCACCTAATTTAGATTAGATTCTGGTGACCTTCGTATTCTTGTGACTGCTCATAGTTGAAGATTTCTTGTATAAATGGAACGAGGAGGCTTTCATTCCTCCCGATTAATGATTACAGAGTAAATGGGTGGGATCTCATATGTATACCTCATCCACATTCCTTAAGTGTGCCATCATGTCACATATAAAAGAGATGTAACTTCCAGATAACTTGAAGGTGGAATAGCATCCAACACTTTTCTTCAGACAGTGAAGGACTGTAGAAAAGCTAGCTTTCTTCCCCTTTCCCCAGACAAAGAAAAATATACCTTTTCTCCTGCCTTTGCATAGGAGCCATAATCTCTAATCCTTCACCCTCTTGCTAAATCATTAATACTGCACTAAACATTTAGTGCTGGGCTAAACCAGTTCCTATATGAATGTTTGGAAACACTCCTGACTGGTTATGATTCTGGATCACTGTTTTAGGGAAAGACTAAGATCTTGTGCACACACTTCTGAAGACTGGGGGATACACTCATGTACCTTTTCTGTGTACACATCTGCTCTTACTCCCACCATGCACAGATTTACCTGATAGTATATAGTGAAGTGCAAAAAGATACAACTTCTACATGCATACTTGTGCACACCACTTATCACTAGCACAGCCTAGTGGCACATTGGAAATTCTCCCTTCTAATTTTGTCCTGGCCATGAATTCACCAGTTTTGGGATTAATCCTCTCTTTGTAACCAGAAATACAGGGGTGATTATTACCATTAGCTTACTTTATAGCATTATTGAAATAACAGAAAACAGTATGGATAGTCATGCTACATAAATGCTACATATCACCACTTATACTTTTAAGTATTATAATAATAATTATAATAGACTAAATGAGTTGGAAGGGGCCTATGAGGCCATTGAGTCCAACCTCCTGCTCATTGCAGGGATTACATTTAGTCTCAATACATACTCTGTCACAAAAACGTATCTTTGTTTACAGATGTGTTTTCCCTTCCCCTGTTCCAGTAATTTTATATATTGATCACAATTATATATTGACCACACTCCACCCCCCCCCCCCCGAGAGGATTCCTTGCTTTTACCAGTTGTGCAAAAGTCTGATATCCAGCAGGACAAACCTATCCATGCAAAGAAATATAAGAGCAATGATGGGCAATGAATTGCAAATTGAATTTCTGCTCAAGGTACCTTCTCTGAGTCTGTGCTACTAAACGCACAGAAGCCTTTCCAATAAAAAAAGAATATACAGTAAGTTACCCTCTTGCACTGAGTAGGCACAGACCTCAGAGAAATCTCATCCAAGACTACAATTGCCAAATGTCTGCAACCAATATCACTGTTTGGCCCATCTCAATTTCTCATTCCAAGTGTGTCAAGAGAATGTTGTGTTCTGTATAGGCCGAGTTTAGTAACATCTGGACAGTGTCTTCCTGAATTCCACAGGCACCATGGCCACTAACTGCTGGTGCCCAAAAAGTAACTTGCATGCTCCATTTGGCCTATTCCAATTCTATGGTTCTATTTTTTAAACTCAATAGCTATTCTATGGTTGTAATCAATAGCTACACGGTTGGACAAAGTTACTATTTAAATATAATTCCCAGCATCCCCCAGTTGATATGGGCATTGGATTCTGGGAGTTGCTGTCCAAAAAATTAATTTATCTATGCTTTGCAATTTCTATACCATGCCCTCTCTGAGTCATATCCAGATACCATGTGGCAAGCCCTTACCAGCTCTGGTGTCTTTTCAGATGTGGCCATGTCCTCTGCGAACTTGCCAGGTGTGCTCCAAGGAAAGGTTGTGCTCCCAACCATCTTTTCTGAAGACCGCACCACATCAGATTCTGTACCTGGGAAGGTGAAGTGAAACCAGACTAGGAACTCTTACCACATCAGAGCATCCAAAAATAAAAGGAAATGGCTCCAATCACAATTTCTTTTCCCAAACCACAGGAAAAAGAACCAATATTGGGGTACTACATTTTCTTATCTGTCTATGTATCTATCTTTACATCTGTATCTCATTTTCTTGCATTGAAGTTTGGGCCACAACTCCACAACAGCCCAGGAAGACATGTTAACCTGAAAAATAAGCTGTATACAATTGTTCTATAAGCAGAAGGACTACTGCTCATAGCATTACAATTCACCTGCAAAGATGTTGTGATTTGGAATTATGAGAGACAAAAGCTTTAGATGTTAAGTTCCATCATGTTCCTTCTGACTTATAAGAACCCTCATGGGGTTTTGAGATGTACAAGGAGTGATTAACTATTACCAACCCCTCCAGGGGTGCTTCCTCAGACTGAGCAGGGATTTGACCCCAGATCTCTCTAGTCTGGCATATTATCTACAGTGGCTCTCAAAAATTACTACACCATTGCTTTTCTAAGTAGAGAAAAACCTACCAGTCACACAGTTATAGCAAATGTCAGAGCCCTAGCAGGTGGGAATAAAGGTATCCACTCTGATCTGAAGCAGCCTAGTTCCTAATATATTTGGCCCTAAACTATCAGACACATTCATACACCTTTCCTTGTTATACTGGAGCATTGGCCTATGTCAGCTTTTGAATGAAGATTTCTAGATTTTCTTATCCTTCTAAATTCTGTTCTTATAAGAAACAATGAAGTCTGGCCAGGTTATCTTGCTATGGTAATAGAGTAGACCTTACTGCCAGCAATTCAATGCTGAGTGTCAGGTGGTGGTTAACTAACCTAACATCCCTGAGGACTAATGGCTTGGGTGCTGAAGTCCACAGGGATGGGTGATGGTCCTCAAGTGGATTAAATCCCACCTGAATCCATCTTGATGGAGGGCAGCAGCTTCATCAATGCTAGCCTGGAGCTGATAAGGACGGTGTGCCATAAGGGCTCAGGACCAGAAAATGCTTCACGGAACTGGATCAGTGCTATGGGGGTCATGCTGTGATGCAGAAGGCAGAGGAAAGGCAGTTTTCATGGCTGATAGCCATGAGGATCATCTATATTCAGATTCGGATATGGCAGAAGAAGAAAAGTTTACCTTGCAGAATTTTGCCCAGAAACTTTTTTTATGTGGTTGTGACTTTATCATTATATTATAGTATTGTAGTATGTTGTTGTATATTATAATGTGCTGTTTTGTAGACAGAATTTTGTATATTGTATTGTGTATATTGTTTAATTATCATGTGAGCCGCCCTGAGTCGGGTTTCCTGATTGGGCGGCATACAAGTGCAAAAATTAAATTAAATTAAATGTAATCTGGCATCCAGAATAATTGATACCAGGCCCTATGTTACCTTTTGAATGATTTCTAGCTTTTCTCACCCTTCTAAATCCTTTTCCTTATAAGACAGCAATGTAGGAGAAGCAGAGGAAGAGCAGAGAAAGTGAGAGAGATTACTGTTCTTTTCACTTACCTTTTGGAGTTGTGGGTGTTGCAATAGTTGTAGCTTTTGGTTCCTTAGATTCACCAAAAGGCCACCACAATTGAGCAGCACTGTGAGAAGCCAGGTCCCCTAATACCAAGAAGAGGCAGAGACCACACAAAGAATGGATTCCACCGCGGGGCTCCATGTGCCTTTCAACACTCCAAGCCTCTACCACCAGACACACAAACACACTATGATAGAAGAGGGACTTTGGCACTCCTGATCCAAGCCCTTATCAGCCCACATTGCCCGCCCACCAATCTCTCTCTGTTTCTTTCTGTGCCAATCAGCTGGCATCTCACCTCATAATACAATCTTTTGTTTTAATTTCAAGATGTGTAGCTGGTCAGCTACCTCAGCAAAAGAGGTCTGTGATATCTTAAAGATGAAATGAATTATCATGAGCTTTTGTGGGCAATAGCCCAGATCATTAAAAGAATGCACGTTGTCTTCATTGAAGGATATATAAACACGCATGGGATGGGGGTGGTGGTGAGGGTTATAAACAAGTCAAAACACAGAAATTATAAGTATGGACAATTAAGTTATTAATGACGGCCATTCATCAAGTAGCTCAGACAGCTATCTGATTGTGTACTAATGACCACAGGGGGGAAACATATGGAAAATTTTCACAGTTCAGGTAATGTTTGTTCATGAATGGCCACTGACAGTTCAAGTACGATTTGTCCTCAAAGATGAGACTTTACTTTTTTTTAAAAAAAAAAATCTATGCTGTGATGCTCAGTCTGGTCAAGTTATCCTGCTATGGTAATAGAGTAGACAATACTGCCAGTGACTCAATGCCAATTGTCAGGTGGTGGTTAACTAACTTGACATCCCTGAGGACTAATGGCTTCGGGTGCCTAAGTCCACAGGGAAGGGTGATGGTCCCCAAGTGGGTTAAATTCCACTTGAATCCACCTTGATGGATGACAACCACTTCATCAATACTGGCCTGGGGCTGATAAGGACTTGCCGTGCCAAACGGGCTCAGGACCAGAAAATGCCTTGTGGAATTGGATCAGAGGTATGGGTGTCATGCTGCGGTGCGAAAGGCAAGTGGAAGACTACTGCATTATATTCTCAGGACAGTCTTCATGGCTGATCGCCATGATGATAGCCAATATTCAAAGAAGAAGAAGAAGAAGGTGGTGGTGGTGATGACGGTGATGGCTAGGTTATTCTTGGGACTATAGTTCAAAAAATATTTTTTTCCCCAATCTCTGGATGTTCTCCCCCTCCCTATGTCTTTTTTTAGTAGATAACTCTTGATACCTCTGGTGAGCTCTCTGTCATCATGTATTCCTTAGAGGTGGATTTGAGCTGGATGGCCAGAACACCTACAGGGCAGTTGAACTTTTAGCACATTCCCAGAATACTCAGGGGCAGTTCAGGGATGTTCACACCAAAGAAGGCACTGCTGCTTACAACACAGACCACTTACATAACCATTAGTACATTTTCATGGAAATCAAGAGGTGCTCCATGTTACAATTGCTGTCAGAAGAAGAAGAAATGATACAGGTGTTTCCGTCCAGGATATATTTTTGTATGGACATCACCTCACCCATAGATGCCCTGTCATCTTAACCTATAAATCCAAGGGTTCACCGTTGGAACTGGCTATAGGTTGCAATGCCTCGCCCTACTTGCCTGCACTCACCCTTCGTGCACACGGCCGATCTGGGTACGCAGGTAAACGAAGGATTGAAAAAAACGGCAGTGGGGCAACAGCCCCACAAACGCGAAGAAAGGGAAACAACTTCACTTCCCAACATTCCTTGCGCTGCGCCGCGCCAGAGCCAATCAGGCTGAGAGGCTCTCGCACGGGGCAGCGTTCGGAAACGCGCCGCAGCCAATCAAAATAAAACCATTTTAAAAAAACGCAGCACAAACAGAAAGCACCAACCCATTACTACAAGCCCCAGCGTCCTGCGCGCCATGAGCACGCAGAACGCTGAGGAAACCGGCGCCCGAAAAATTAAAAGGAAAAACAACTCACCGCGTCACAGCCAAGCACACACCAGCCGGCTTTCTATCCCTCCCTGAAGGACCCGACTGGAGTTTCCCCTTTAATATCAGTGGGTGGGGGTTGCGATCCCCCTCTCCGCTGGCTAACCTAGCGTTGGGAGGTTTGTGGGGACAAAAGGGGAATGTTTCCCAAACCCTTCTGGACTCAGGACACCAGGGAGAGGGGATCGATTCCCACCCCCCCTCCTTAAAAAAACTCCGTCTTTTCTACTCTTTAAAAACGGAGTTGTTTTAAGGAGGCGGGGAGGGAATCGATCCACTGTGCCTGGTGTACTGGGTCCAGAAGAGTTGGGGGGACATACCTCTTTTGTCCCCACAAACCTCCCAACCCCAGGGGAGCAAGCGGAGAGGGGGGTCGCAAGCCCCACCCACTGATATTAAAGGGGAAACCCCGATCTACTTTCACAACTACACACAAAAAGCACCATAAAACAATAAAGCCACCCTCCCCACCACCTAACCCACCCTTAATAACCCACAACGACCATGCCCCCTCCCCACCACCTAGCCCACCCTTCCTAACCCCCAATGACCATGCCCCCCTCCCCACCACCTAGCCCACCCTTCCTAACCCCCAACGACCATGCTCCCCTCCCCACTACCTAGCCAACCCTTCCAAACCCCCAATGACCACGTACCTTCCCCACCACCAAACAAATATTTTTTAAAAAATTACTAAAAACACTCAAACACAGCCAAAAATACACAAAAACAAAAACACCAAAAACAATACGAAGTAAACAAAGACACAATCAAAAACAAAACAAACAGACAAAAAATACAAACTCCAACCCCCCCCCCACACACACACACAAAACAAAGAAAACAAGCAAACTTACCAGAACACTTGCTACCTACACCAGGACTGGAAAAGAAATGAATACAGAAAGACCCTACTTACCAGAAGAAGCTCCACCCAGAGGCCAGGAGAGAAACAAAAGTCAAAATACAATAACCCCTACCAGCACCACCTGCTGGCCACAATAGTAAAAACAATTCAAAAACACACAACAGCCCCAAACAAAACACAAACTCACAATTTTACACAAAAGGTCACACCAAAAAAAAACAAGTAAAAAAAATTACACTAAACACACTGTCACACAAATCACAAATATATATATGTCAATAAAATACAATAGAAACTTTAAAAAATCCTGTGCTGAGTTATTATATCATACTTTCTTCTTTTATTAATCCTCAAAAAAACCCAAAAAAGCAGATCACAGTTAATAACAGCCAAGCCAAACAAATTTAACATAAATAAACATTTAAAAAATTAAAATTACAGACTAAGCAATTTTTTTAAAAAAACAACACAATTTAACCTTCCAACACAATGTAACACTATTGAAAAAAATGGCTCATTTTTAATTAAAAAACACGGGGGGAAAAGCCCGGCAACGCCGGGCAACCCTTGCTAGTATTTAAATAAATATATCTGGGAAACTTGGTCTAATTAGGTTTTCTATATGCTAATTTGAGTATACTGTATTACATAAAAAGCATAGGCCGTGTCCAATGTGCACATGCTAGCTATTTACTTTTAGAAGCAATCAGGTAATACTGTACTAGGATTTCCTTTCATATATGAACTTGTCCTAAATCATGGATTAACATGATAGAAGGAAAGAGGGAAACCAAATTTTCCCTAGGCTGTAAGGCTGTGGACCTTCATTACTCCAGAAAGTTTATATACAGCTTCTACAATCCCTTGCTGTGCCAGTCAATAAAAAGCATCCACAGTGCAAGTACTTGTAGAAGGTTCTCAGTTCAATTCCTGGTGTTACCAGGTAATGAGAGGAACGATTCCTGCCTGAAATAATTAAGAGCAGTGTTGTCAGGCAGTCTTGACAATAATGGGTTGGATGCAACAGTGGGCATTTAGGGTAGCTTCCCATAGTATGTTCTCTTGCTGATTGGGACCTCTGGGAATGGAGTTGAAAACATCTACGGAGTTACATGTTTACCATCCTAGAACTCAAAAAGGAGAGTTCCTCTCAAATGTGCAGAATTATGACATGACTTCTGTCTCATAAAAACTCAAGTAGCAAGGCAGAGTAACAGGATCTAGAGGAATTTGAAATAACAATGAAAAATGTGGAATTAATGATTAATGTTGCTGTCAATTGTAGCAGAATAGAACAATTGTAGCTAGGATTGTGAGAGAAAATGATAGATACCTAATGCTTTCATTCCCCCCCTTGAATTGTTGCCTTGCTATGGCGAGGGGGCTTGTTTGGTTTGATGAGGCTATGGGCTATGCCATATAGGGACACCGAAGATGGACAGGCCATAGTGGAGAACTCAGACTAAACATGATTCCCTGGAGAAGAAACTGGCAACCCACTTCAGTATCCATGGACAGTATCAGCAGGCTTAAAGATATGACACTCGAAGATGAGCCCCTCATGTTGTGCAGACTCTGGAGGATGCAGATTGCAGAGGAGCATGGCGTACTATGGTCCATGGGGTTGTGAAGTGTTGGACTAGACTAGTGTGTGTGACTGAACAACAATAATGCATCCATCTTATTATTTGCCAATAACTGCAAGTCATAATCTACATACCAAACACAACAGACTAAACACCCTCCCCAGGCGTCAGTGACTGATTGTGTTTTTGATGGAGTAAGAGTACCTATTTGGGTTTTGGAAACTACTCAAGGCTGCCTTGAGTCATGCCTGCACACATTTGCCTATTTAACAAGAGAGCTGGGTAGGCAATGGAAGATACACAAAGAGTTGGCGCCAAGCACTAATTGAGGAAGATGGTGTTTTGTCCATGTGTGGTAAAAACACAATTATCTCTCTATTTTTTAAAAAAATTACAATACAGAATGAAAAACTAAAATAATGATGGCTCTGCACACTGAGAAAATGATAGATACATACTGAAACAATAATTATACATAATTTTAGTCTCTAAAAAAAATGCTCTTGATGTTTTCTAGGTAGATGTCACTTCATTGACAGAAAGGTTCACTAAGAAGAAGCAGATTTGTGTCCACTACCTGAAACATTTACTATTTCTAACTATAATATCACTCTGTTTTAATTAATTCCTTCAAGTTGAGCTATTTCGTATAGTGTGTGTGCATGTGTGCGCACGTGTGCGCACATGCACACACACACACACACACACGCGTGTGTGTGTGTGTGTGTGTGTGTGTGTGTGTGTGTGTGTGTGTGTGTGTGAGAGAGAGAGAGAGAGAGAGA
The DNA here is from genome assembly GCA_035047305.1 of Bradypodion pumilum. Classification (NCBI taxonomy): domain Eukaryota; kingdom Metazoa; phylum Chordata; class Lepidosauria; order Squamata; family Chamaeleonidae; genus Bradypodion; species Bradypodion pumilum. The sequence goes on from JAWDJD010000008.1 coordinate 14,764,552, forward strand.
GAGAGAGAGAGAGAGAGAGAGAGAACAGATTATTACCCCTTTCCTACTACAGTGTATAATATAAGGAAAGTGCACCAAGAACAAGATAAAACATACTACTGTATTGAAGAGCATACATTGAGTGTTGCAGAAGAATGTCTCCTCAGCAGTATGAGAAACAAAGGCCTGTATCGGAGTGAAGTATCCAGGCAACTCAAATGTGCAGAACAGGCAAAGACAATCTTGCCATATTCACAGCAGGAAGGAAGGAAGGAGGGAGAATGCTATGCTTGGTGTTCGTGAGAGGACTCCTTCCCATTTGTAGCAGGGGCTGTCCACTCAGGTAGTCCTCAAAGAAGAAAAAAGTGTGGAAGAAACTTTTCCAGCCTCCAGATGTGCACAAAGTGAAACTTTGCAGCCTCCTTAGAGTTATCTAGACATGTCTCCTCTCAAGGAATCCCAGTCACCGACAGTTGGATAACTAACACACACACACACACACACACACACACACACACACACACACACACACACACACACACACACACACATCTTTTGTGGACCACATTTAAGCTGAAATTCCACAGCCCCAGTTTGGTTATGGGATGCACATCTGAGGTTTCATGCCACTGAATAGACAGCCTAAGAATTATGCTGTATCTATGCCAACCTAGCAGTTTGAAAGCAAAAAAATTGCAAGTAGATAAACAGGTACCACTTCAGTGGGAAGGTAAACAGTGTTATGCCTGCCACATGTCTATGGAAATGTCTGCAGACGCAGAGAGCACTGGCCCTTTTGGCTATAAACGGTGAAGAGCACCGAACCCTAGAGTCGGATACAACTGGCTTTTGAGCAAGGCTGAACTTTACCTTTATCAAATAACCCAAACACAGTTCCCCTAAGTTGAGTTTGTGTATATCCCTGGAAACAATAAGCAAGGGACACTTAAAGAGCCATATCTTAAACATAACCAGAGTGCAGTTTTTCAGTGGTAACACATGTGCTCTACATGCAGAAGGTCCAAATGTCACTTCTTCAATCTCCATGTGGAGTTGGGGAAACTCCTTATGGTAACCATTCAGAGAATTAGCACTGCCAGGTAGTGACAAGAGTACAGTATTTCTAAAGGCGCTTTCTACCTTCCCAACCACAAGTAGAGGAGATAAACTATGCACACACTCACAAGCATGCTGCAGTTCAGTAATAGTTCTGACCAGCAGGAAACCAAGCTGTGTCAAGGGATGGACACAAGGCAAGGATCAGAGAACAGTGAAGTAGGGAACGGGGAAACAAAAGAGAAAAATATTGTAGCCCCAGAGGTGAGATTCAGCAGGTTCGCACCAGTTTGCCAGAACCGGTAGCAGAAATTCTGGCTGTCCCCGTCCATCCAAGTTTTGAAATAAAGTAGTTCTAATTCGGGTGTGCAATGCAGGTCTTTTCCCCTGGCCACACCCACCATACCATGCGCACAGAGTAGGTAGCAAAAATATTTGAATCCCACCACTGTGTAGCCCTTTAGAGACCAGAGGAGCCTGGTGTGCTGTGGTCCATGGGGCCGCAAAGGGTCAGACTCGACTGTGCGGCTAAACAGCAACAGAGACCAGCAGTTGCATTCCTATGTGATCTTCTGTTGAATATTGGAGTTAAAAAATAAGGTCGGCATATTTATATGCCTGTGACCAAGTGAGAATACCGATAATAGATGATGTGACAATAATTTATTAACACAGAAATCAAACTAGCAGGTTCTGGCCAGGCCCTGGTGGCGCATGGTTAAACTGCTGTCCTGCAATAATCTATTTTTAACCCGGTGTTATAAACTCCTGTAAATATTGAATTAATTGTTATTTTAAGAACCAACTGATTGTCATTTTATTATGCATTTTATAATAATGTCAACATGTCTATAATTTCTAAAGTGTTCTACTAGCCCCTATTGTTTTATTCTTGGAACTGTTTATATTTGCATATTTTGCATATTCTGTTTTCATTACCTTTGAGTATGATCCCAACGAATGTTCTGAGGAGGCTGCATTTGACATCATCTGTCTGACCCATTGCCTCCATTGTAACTGGCCATAATAAAGATTGAATTGAAACCAAAAGGTTGTGTGTTCAATCCTGACCAGGGATCAAGGTTGACTGAGCCTTCCATCCTTCCGTGGTCAGTAAAATGCGTATCCCGCATGTTTGGGGCAAAATGCTAATTCACTTGTGAACTGCCCAGAGAGTGCACTAAGCGCTATGGGGCGACATAGAAGTGTGATTGCTTTGTTGTTTTGCTTTTAGGCCAGGTGGACTTTGTTGTCATAGAAAGTGTATGTGAGGTTTCTGGGACAGAGATCAGAGTCTGTTAAGGGAGGCAACTGTTTTGTACACATAACATATCATACAAGGCTGGATTATAATAATATATCTATGGTGATAAGAAGTCTTGATCTGTACTGAGAGCCTTAGAGATGCACATCCATAGAAGGAAAGGGATTAAACAGAAGCCAGACAAGTCTTTAATTCCCCAAAATTGTCTCCAGCTGGTTAAGTTGTCACCCTTCTGCAGGCATAACGTCTGCAACAGGATTTCAGCCAGTGTTTCTTTTCAGATGCACACCTTTATATATTAGATTTCTAAAATTCAAGTCTAAGTAATGCAATTTTCAGACGAGTTTTCTCGCTGATACTGGTAGACCTGGTTATACAGTATTTGTAATATCACTGTTAGAACTAATAAAATCTGGTATTAAAAAAAGGACAGACTTCTGGTATGTGAGACCCGACCTATTTCACTAGAACAGGATTCAGCTGCTATGCTCAAGGCACCACTGAGTGAGTTCTGCTGTTGAGACAAAGAAATGTCCTATAACTGTGATGGCGAACCTTGGCACTCCATTGTTCTTGGACTTCAATTCCTAGAAGCCCAAGTCTTTGTGAATCCACACGAGATTCATAGAGACTTGGGCTTCTGGGAATTGAAGTCCAAGAACACCTGGAGTGCCAGGGTTCACCACCACAGTCCTATAATGTGCATCTGAGTGCAGTGTTGGCCGTGGAGATGATAATTTTATGTCAGAGATTACTCTGGGTTGAAAGGATTTTTAGGGGACACCCGAATGAGTTTCCTTTCATGTCCCCAAGTGCAGCTCTCGATAAAGGACTTTTTGTGGAACTTGCAGTGTGGGTTTGAATCACAAAAGCTCCATTTCTTTCACCTTTGAAAATGTTATTAACACTTTCTTGTAGGAGAGTGTGGTTAGTAATCTAGATACAAATTCCGAACATGTATTCATCGTGACAGTCCCACGGCAGCTATGTTAGTACATACCAATAGACTAAGTACAGTACATCTGTTTTCATCTCCACCAGCAACAGGGTTTTTGTAAAGTAAATGGGTCTTCTGCTATTCACAGAAAGAGCATCCTCAATGATTGTGGAATTTTTGAACCACGATCAAGCATACCCTGTTAACAGCAAGCTTGTGTTGCCAGCTAATCTTTCTCATACTGGGTCAGGTGAAAGGAATTGCAGAATGGACTCACTAAAAGGTGCCTTCATTTTGGCAGTTCATGGAAGAAGAGTGTTGGGCAGTGGTAAATAACCTAACTCCCTAAAGGGGCCAACAGCTATGGGCAGATGATCCCCTTTAGGTGGGGTGATGGTCCCCCTCAGTGGAGGAAATGCCACTGGAAACCTTCCTATTGGACCCAACGGCAAAATGAGTAGAGGAGGAACTCTGATTCCTAATGGTCATGGAGGCAGAAGAGGCCATGCCAGATGGACTGGCTGTGAAGGCGCACCTAGTCAATATACTCAAGACTGTGGAAGTCCAGCGCAGTCTTGGTGTTAAATCTTGCATGTCTCATTTCATATGTGCTGCAGGAGATGGCTCCATGATCATATTGTGTGGTTCACTTCATGGCAAGCTGGGATCCATCCATCTTAAACAAATTCACACCAATGGCATTTTTTCTGAAAATGATTTTCAGGGGAGCTGCACTGGTTACCAGTTTGCCTCCAGGTGCAATTCAAGGTGCTGGTTTTGACCTTTAAAGCCCTTCATGGTAGTCGTCCCAAGAGTGTCTGTCCGTCCAACCAGAGCAGACCGGAGGGGCTCTCTAATTGTTCCATCTGCCAGAGGGGCTCGTCTCTCTGGTACATGAAGGAGGGCCTTTTCCATGTCCGCACCAGCCTTGTGGAACCTCCTGCCAGTAGAGTTGTGGGTGCCAACGGAGCTGCTACCTTTCAGGAAAGATCTAAAAACCTGGTTGGCGGGGCAAGTGTGGGATCCGGATGGAAGAATGGCCCTGCCTGTTGGCTTATAAAATAAAGCCTCCCTACCTTTTAATGCAGGTAGTTTTAATGTGGTTAGTTTTTAATATGAACGGGGGGTGGGTAGGTGGGTGGGTATTTTAGGGGTTTTAATTGTTTCTATATATATGTTTTAACCTGCTGTAAGCCGCCCTGAGTTAGGCGGCATAGAGAATTTGAATTATAAATAAAAAATAAAATAAATAAATGTTGTTATTTTTGGTTCTTGTTAGTATCAATTATATCTCATCACATGAGCAGTTAAAGTGCAGCAACTTTGACCAAGGCATCTTAGTGTAGTATTACAGTTATTGTTCAAACACACCTTAGGCTTTGAAGTGTGAATCTTCCATTTGCCTTGGATACCTTACCTCCATGACCGCACTCTTTACAGCTGTGTACCTCTTCATGTGAATTTTACATGGGAAAGAAACAAAAAGATGGATTAGTCAGGAACCCTGCAAAAGCTCTATCTATCACTAGGTTGCCCTTGCTCGAAAGCCAGCTGTATCTGACTCTAGGGTTCAGTGCTCATCTCTGCTTATAGCCAAAGAGCCAGTCTGCAGCTGCAGATGTTTCCGTGGACATGTGGCAGACATGACTAGTGCATGGAACGCTGTTTACCTTCCCTCCAAAGTGGTACCTATTTATCTACTTGCAATTTCTTGTTTTCTAATTGCTAGGTTGGCAGGAGCTTGGACAGAGACGGGAGTTCACTCTGTCTTGCAGCACTCGGGTCTTGAACTTTTGACCTGCCAACCTTCCACTCATTAAGTTCAGCATCTTAACCACTAAGCCATCACAGTCCCTCCATCTATCACTAATTTATCTGAAATCCATGAGCCTTGCCAAGATCTGCGTGTGAGAGAAGAAGTAAATCAAAAAAACACTTGAGGGCGCCGTTCACAAACACTTGAAGCTTAGCAGTTTGCGTTCCTATAAGCAGCTCACTGGACAAAGAATAGCATTATAGGAGGATATGGCTGAGGAACTCAAAACACACTCACCCCTACCCACTCCCCACCAAGTCACTTGGAGGATCATTAATAGTCTCAATAGTGCCTAAATGTAAGACCAACATACTCAAGTGGGGACTGTTGGCAGACAACATGCATTGTGAATGTGGAGAGATACAGATTCTGGCTCATATGCTGGTCTGCGGAAACATGTACCGATGAGGACTTAATTTTGGCCAACGCCAAAACCATTAAGGATGCATTTTTAAAAAAGGATCAGTAAACATATGTCAGTGGTTGCTTCCCACTGCATCCGGCACTTGTTACACTGCTGTAAGGTGTCATATCAAGTTTGTCCTGGACAAAGGACTTTCCTTCCTTCCTTCCTTCCTTTTAGGTATTCAGTTATTGGAAGCAGGATCTGTGTCTATTTCTCTCTGTGCCTACATGTACAAATATCAGCTCAACCAGGGTACCAGAGGTACCAGTAATTGCATTTCACAGGGCAAAAATGTCCACAACTTTATGTGACATTTGTACCTAACTTTGCCTTCTGCATAGTTTCCATCCAAATATATGGTTGCAAACTCTTAACATGAAAAGGTTTAGTAGGGGGAGGTGATGGAAACCAGATTGCAATCTGGGCGTGTGATCAGGGAACAGAGCCCAGTGGTTGAAAACAGGCCTTGGAGGAGAAAAGACCCTAACGTGAAACCTGCTGACCTACCCCAGCTTTATACAGGGCTGGCCCTACTATTAGGCAGAATGAGGCAGCTGCCTCAGGTAGCAGACTCTGGGTGGCAGTAGCAGAAGCACCCTGATATCCATCCTGAACAGAGCAGAGCTATGCGGAACTGTAACTAGAACAGAGCAGCCAGGGCTTTGAACAGAGTACTGAAATTTACAGGTTGACGGTAAAATTTGCTGCTAGATAGGCATAAAACCACCCATAGATATTTGCTTGTGGAACTGCAGGACTCTATCTGTCTCAAATGCCAGGGTACCTCCAGCCACTCTTCCCTATACATTAGTACAGTAGACTCTTGAATAACAACGCTACTTGGTTCCCCAAGTAGCGTTGCTATAGGGGAAACGTCATTTTGCGGTTTTTAATGGCAGCTGCGCCATCTAGCAGCAAAGAGCTATCATTTTCCGCACAACGATGTAAAAAGCTTCATTAATCCTCACAACGATGGTTTTTTGTCGTTATGCAGATAGTCACGTGGCGAGTGATGATGCGTCGGTAAGCGGAAATGACGCTAATCGAATGTGTCGTTACTCGGAGTTTTACTGTACCTATTTATCTGTACTTCTGTGTGCTCTGGCTTCTACTCATGCCTGCCTCATGTCCATGGAAACGTCTGCAGATGCAGACAGCACTGGCTCTTTGGCTGTAAATAGAGATGAGCACTGCTCCCTAGAGTCGGACATGACTGGCTTTCGAGTAAGACCTTGACTTTTACTATGTATGCCATCTAGCTTATGCTGTATCATGGCCTCGACAGCGACTAGCATGCTTCCCTCAACTAGCATGTTCCCCCCAAAGTAGGTGTGCTTCTCTAACACCAGTGTATCTGACAATGGTGACACTTCTCTGTCATGCATGTCAAAGAAAAATTATGCTGCAAATCCCACCTTTACTGCAAACTGAGCAGGAGAAGGGAAGGCACCACCTTTGTCTTTTGACAACAAACCATTTGGAGGAGGGGTCTCAAACAAGCAGCTAAAAATTAAAATGTTGAGATGACTGAATGAGAGGCAGAATAGGGATAATGGCCTCACCCTTGCTTTCCTGAGAAATAGCTTTAAAAACCCAACAAAAAACCAACTAGGTCACTTCTACTTCCTCACTGTTTGACAGCTAAACTCCCAAGTGGTCTCATATGCAAGCGCACCAGCCAGCAGAGATCCCAAGAGACGGGTGTCCCTTCACTGTATATAAATATTTAGAATTGTTTTGGAAGAATCCTACAGATAAAATGATTATTTAAATCAGGGGTTACTGACCTAAGGCTTGTGGGCCAGATCTGGCACCATTTCATGTGGCCCTCCCACCCCTCCAAGGGCATTTAAGAAACAAAATGGCCACCCCTTTGAAGCTGTTGGGACAAAATGGCCACCCCCATCGTGCAGGCAGGGCAAAATGGTCGTCCGGCTCTCGAAGCTGACTGAGAGAGTGTGAACTGGCCCCTGGCTTGAAAACGTTGGGAACCCCTGATTTAAATCTTGTGTCCTATTGGGAGAAGCAATTGCCACTTTTAAAATTTACATTTGTAAATGGCAAAGTGTTCTGGAACACACTGTGAGTGTTGATTATAGATATGGTGAAAGAACAAAGACTTCAGGCCTCTTGAACCCTGATGTGACACAATACGTTTTGCACAAGACACTTGCTGTTGGTAGCTCAGAAGACAAACTACTGCTTCTCTCCCCTTGCTCCACAATAGTACTGTTTGTTGCAGCAAGCTGCAAAGGCAAGCAAAATAGTAGTCATAAGTTAAAACCGGGCGTGGAGCTTCATTAACTTTAAAAAAAGATGAAAGTACAGTAGATGAGAGGCATTTGCAATCCAGATGAACATTCTGGCCAAAGTAGGATTTACATTTGGTCACACAACAAAAGCCAGCCAGTTTTTTGATTGCTTTCCAAAGAAAAAAAGAGCAGCAATCAGTGGATTCCTCCCAGTTTTGAAACATTTAAATTTTGGTTGAAGCTCCATGAATTAGAGATAAGCTGGATTTTTAAATACCAAATTTAATAAAAGGGAGCATACCCGTCAAGCGCAGCTCCTGGAAATACAGGAACTGCTCTGGCCCGGGTGCGCATGTGCCGCAACAACTCATCTGCGCATGTGCAGAAACCCTCTGTGCATGCACAGAACCCATTTGCGATGGGCGCACATGTGCAGTAACCCCTTTCCCTGCTGTTCAAATACGGGACGGCGGGGGAAAGGGGAGGAACGAGTGGAGAAATACGGGAAATCCCAGCCAATCTGGGATACTTGATAGGTATGAAAGGGAGGGGAGAAAAGATTCAAAGCTGCAAAGCTATGTACCTGTATAAGGGGATAATTGTCTTTGAACCTAGAGACACTTTTTTCTGAGTTAATAAACAGCATAGGTTCAATCTACTTAAACAGCATGATCACATACTAAAGTACTGCGCCAATGCGTTCAAAGCAGCACACACGATTCTGTTGCTGTTCCTCCTTTTGCTGCCCCAACAATCCTATGAAACAGGCTGGATTGAAAGACATTAGTTGGCATAAGCTCACTCATTTAAGTAGGGACTGTGGCGGCTTAGTGGTTAAGACACTGAACTTGACAACTGGAAGATCGGCAGGTCAGCAGTTTGAGACCTGAGTGCTGCCCGATGGAGCAAGCTTCTGACTCTGCCCCAGCTCTTGCCAACCTAGCAGTTCAAAAGCAAGAAATTGCAAGTAGATGAATAGGTACTACTTCAGTGGGAAGGCAAACAGCATTCCACGCATGCCAGTGTTTAGTCACGCCTGCCACATGTCCATGGAAAAGTCTGCAAATAAAGACAGTGCTGCCTCTTTCGTTATAAAAAGAGATGCGTCCTAGAGTCTGATACGACTGGCTTTCGAGCAGGGTGATTTTACCTTTACCTTATCACTCATTTAATCCCAAGCAGTGATGCACTGAAGCAAGTTCTGTCCTGTTTGGGAGAACCGGTAGCAGAAATTCCCCCAGGCCATGCCCACCTGGCTGGCCATGCCCACCTGACTGGCAACGCCCACCTCCATTGCGTTGGCCATGCCCACAGATTTGGCCATGCCCACAGATTTGGCCCTGCCCACAGAGGTGGTAGTAAATTTTTTTGGAGTGCAAAAAACATAATAAAAGGTATCGCCTTCCTCCCACATTTGTTTTGCCTAAGTTTACAGTTGCTCTCTAAGATGTAAGATCTTGTGCTGGTCCAGTTTATTTATTAAGAAAGTCATATGGAAACTTTTGAAGTAAAGGTAAAGGTTGCCCTTGCTGAAAAGCCAGTTGTATCCAACTCTAGGGTTTGGTGGATATGTGGCAGGCATGACTAGACACTGTAGTGCACAGAAGCTGTTACCTTCCCATCAAAGTGGTACCTATTTAACTACTTAAAATTTCTTGCTTTTGAATTGGTAGGTTGGCAGGAGCTGGGACAGAGATGGGAGCTCACTCGGGCCTCGAACTGCTGACCTGTCAACCTTCCAGTCATCAACTTCAGCGTCTTAACCACTAAGCCACAGCAGTGCCTTAATAGGTGAGAACAAAAGGAAAACACGGCATTGGTGGCTTGTTATGCATGTAAATTGCTCCTGCAGAAATCCCCTCTCCTTTCGGTAAAGGTAAAAGTCGCCCTTGCTTGAAAGCCAGTTATATCTGACTCTACGGTTCAGTGCTCATCTCTGTTTACAGCCAAAGAGCCTGCGCTGTCTGCATCTGCAGAAGTTTCTGTGGACATGTGGCAGGCATGACTAGACACTGGAGCTGTTACCTTCCCACCAAAGTGGTACCTATTTATCTACTTGCAATTTTTTGCTTTTGAACTGCTAGGTTGGCAGAAGCTGGAACATATGATAGGAGCTCATTTCATCGTGCAGCACTCGGGTCTCAAACTGCTGACCTGCCAACCTTCTGGTATGTGAGACCCGACCTATTTCACTAGAACAGGAATCAGCTGCTATGCTCAAGGCACCACTGAGTGAGTTCTGCTGTTGAGACAAAGAAATGTCCTATGACTGTGATGGCGAACCTTGGCACTCTAGTGTTCTTGGACTTCAATTCCTAGAAGCCCAAGTCTTTGTGAATCCACACGAGATTCACAGAGAGTTGGGCTTCTGGGAATTGAAGTCCAAGAACACCTGGAGTGGCAAGGTTCACCACCACAGTCCTATAACGTGCATCTGAGTGCAGTGTTGGCCGTGGAGATGATAATTTTATGTCAGAGATTACTCTGGGTTGAAAGGATTTTTAGGGGACACCCGAATGAGTTTCCTATCATGTCCCCAAGTGCAGCTCTCGATAAAGGACTTTTTCTGGAACTTGCAGTGTGGGTACGAATCACAAAAGCTCCATTTCTTTCACCTTTGAAAATATTATTAACACTTTCTTGTAGGAGAGTGTGGTTAGTAATCTAGATACAAATTCTGAACATGTATTCATCGTGACAGTCCCAAACTGCTGACCTGCCAACCTTCCAGTCGTCCAGTTCAGTGTCTTAACCGCTAAGCCACCAATACTGAAGGAAGTATTTGAGCTTCCTTGGCTTGGGGCTGGTCATCTTGCCAATACCCTGAAGTTGAGGAAGCATCTTAACACACATAGGACAATTTTCTGAAACTATGACTATCTCATCTGGTGACATGTTCTGAGAAGTATGTCTGTGGCAAACTGCATATCAGCAACTAATAACATACATTTCAGTATGTCTCATGCAGAAAAGTAGATTTTGCTACATCATTGCAACTGTCCATTTAGAAGAACCATTTCAATCACGTTCAGCGTCTTAACCACTAAGCCACCGCAGTACCTTAATAGGTGAGAACAAAAGGGAAACTCGGCAATGGTGGCTTGTTATGCGTGCAAATTACACCTGCAGAAATACCCTCTTCTCTACACAACTGTTAACCGTGCAGTCCTGTTCTCTTTCGTATCTGGCCAAAAGCAGTGCTTAATTTAAACCAGAGCTTTATCCCGGAATGTGCTTCTATTGCCAGAGTGAAGTCCTGGAAAAGGCAAAGCAAAAATAATGAGAATGCATCTCAGGATATTGAGCAGGTCACCAACCCCCAAGCATCAACACCACTAAGCAGAACTAGTTCCCCCCACATCCAGTAATGTCATTGAAGGAGCTCAGATCAGAGAGAGGGAAAGAGAGTGAACTTTCAAACCCTGGTTCTATCACTCTGTTGATCTATTAAATGACTATTGCAAAGACAAAGTTCAAAAATTTGTATTTATATAACAAACGGCAGCAGTTAAAGGTACAGCAAAACTCGATGCTACAACCTGTGTACCGTGAGGTCTTTTCACCAGCACCAGAGAAAGAAATGCTTGAAGGGTTAAAGAAGAATTCAAATGTCTCTCTGAACCAAAATGAGAACAAAGTCCAAGATCTACTTATCAAACAAAGTAGGGCATCCGCAACAGAGAGGAATCAGCTACAGTACAACCAAGTAAAATGCAAATACAAACACATTAAATCACTCTGTGGATCCACCCTACCAATGCGCCACCTAAACCAACGTGGTAAGGGACTTATCCTCCAACACAAGAACAGCAGCGTTTGCCTTTCCAGTTCTTTCTAACCCAAATTTGGAATCACAGCCCCTTCCTAGGGTTTCTCCACCCATTGGGTGGAACCAGGTAGTCTTTAGCACCTTTTATTTTAGAAAATTAGCTATTGTCCATTTGAGAAGTTTTACTTTATTTACATGATCCTAGGGTCAACTCGACTGTGGTGGCTCAGTGGTTAAAATGCTGAACTTTTTCAGGTAAGGTGCAAAACCAAAATTCATTTGCTTCAAAGACTGGTGATAACAGACTTTTAAAAAAGAGTTTTAGATATGATGTCTGGCCAGTTTATCCTACTATGGTAATAGAATAGACCATACTGCCAGCAACTCAACACCCAACATCAGACAGTGGTTAAGTAACCTCACACTCTTGAGGACTCATGTGGGTGGCTAAGTCTAGGGAAGTGGATTAAATCCCACTCGAATCCATCTTGATGGAGGGCAGGAGCTTCATAAATACTGACCTGGGGCTGTTGAGGACTTTGTGTGCCAGGACCAAAAAGTGACTCGTGGAACTGGATCAGTGGTACAGGCATTATGCTGCGATGCGGAAGGCAAATGGAATACCACTGCATTATATTGTTCCCAGGACAATCTTCACATCTGATTGCCATGAGGATAGCCAATATTCGGAATCAGATATGGCACTTGAAAAAGTTTTATATATATAGTTTTCAACTTGGTTGCCCTCAGATGCCATCAGGTATTTATTTTGTTGCTTATTTTATTTTTCCGTTTGTTGCTTGCTTGAAAGCCAGTCAAATCCGACTCTAGGGGGCAGTGCTCATCTCTGTTTAGAGCCAAAGAGCCAGCATTGTCTGTGTCTGCAGACGTCTCCATGGTCATGTGGCAGGCCAAAGCACACAGAACATTGTTACCTTTCCTGTTGAAGTGGTACCTATTTAAAGGTAAAGGTTTCCCTTGCTTGAAAGCCAGTCGTATCCGACTCTAGGGTGTAGTGCTCATCTCTGTTTCAAAGCCAAAGAGCCAGCGCTGTCTGCTGCTGCAGACATTTCCATGGTCATGTGGCAGGCATGACTAGACATATCTCCTCAGGGCTCACTCCACCGGCGTTGCCTCTCCTCAGGGCTCACTCCACCGGCCCTGAGGATGGGAGACAGGTGCCGCCGTGAGCTCCTTCCCCTTGTTCCGCCAGCCTGGTGAAGTGGGGGTACCTGGGGGAGTGGACTGAAATTGTTCAGTGCCTTTCTTGGGTTTAGCTGGCCACAGACCTTTATCTCCTCGCTATGTGGACCTTGGCCCCTCACCTGCCCGCCTTTGGCTGGTTTTCGATGGGAGGGAGGAGGATTGTGTGTGATGTTAAAAGATATTTGATGCTGATGTATATTTTTGATTTTTTTATTATGTGATTTGTACTGTTTATTATTGTACTGATTTATTTTTTGTATTGCTATATTGTATTTTGGGATTATTGTATTGTATTAATTATGTTGTTTGCCGTCTTGAGTCGGCCTCGGCTGAGAAAGGCGGGGTATAAATTAAAATTTATTATTATTATTTTTATTTTTATTATTTTTATTATAATAATGAGCATTGCCATAGCCTTTCCCTTAGGCTAACTTCTGACTCCAAGTTTGGTGCTGTCTATCTATCTATCTATCTATCTGCCTGGCCTGCCTGGCCTGCCTGGCCTGCCTGGCCTGCCTGGCCTGCCTGGCCTGCCTGGCCTGCCTGGCCTGCCTGGCCTGCCTGGCCTGCCTGGCCTGCCTGGCCTGCCTGGCCTGCCTGGCCTGCCTGGCCTGCCTGGCCTGCCTGCGGCACTTTAGTCCATTAAAATGTTTGGTGATGTTCTAACTGTAAGTTTTACGGGGTGTAATTTTTAAGTATCTGTCTGTCTGTCTTATCTGCGGTACTTTTGTCCATTATAATGTTTGGTGATGTTCATATTGTAAGTTTAAAGTAAAGGTAAAGGTAAAGGTTTCCCTTGCTTGAAAGCCAGTTTTTTGTTGTTGTTCAGTTGCACAGTCGAATCTGACCCTTTGCGACCCCATGGACCATTTTCCTCCAGGCACCTCTATCCTCCACCATTCTCCGCAGCCCACCAAGCTCTGTGCCCATTGTGTCCACAATACCATCTATCCAACTCATCTTTGGACGCCCCCTTCTTCTCTTTCCCTCCACCTTTCCCAGCATCAAGGCCTTCTCAAGTGAGTCCTCCCTTCTCATTTGATGTCCAAAGTACTTTAGCTTCATCTTCACTATTTGTCCCTCCAATGAACAGTCAGGATTGATTTCTTCCAGTATTGACCTATTTGTTCTCTTTGCTGTCCAAGGGACTCTCAGGACTCTCCTCCAACACCACATCTCAAAGGCGTCTATTCTTCTGCGCTCAGCCTTCCTAATGGTCCAGCTCTCACACCCATACATTACCACTGGGAATACCATTGCTTTGACTATGCGAATTTTTGTTTTCAAGGTGATGTCTCTGCTTTTCATTATATTCCCCAGGTTTCTCATTGCTTCTCTCCCCATAATCAGTCGTCTTTTTATTTCATGGCTACAGTCGCCATCTGCAGTGATCTTAGATCCCAGGAAAGTAAAATCTGTCACTGCTTCTACTTCTTCCCCATCTATTTTCCAGGGACTGTTCGGACCTGTTGCCATTATCTTGGTTTTCTTGATATTGAGTCTCAAGCCAGCTTTTGCACTCTCCTCCTTCAATCCAGTCAAGAGGTTCTTTAGGTCTTCCTCGCTTTCTGCCATTAGGGTGGTATCGTCTGCATATCTCAAATTGTTGATGTTTCTCCCAGCAATTTTGATCCCATATTGTGATTCCTCCATCCCTGCATTGCGCATTATGTGCTCTGTGTATAGATTGAATAAGCAGGGTGATAAAATGCAGCCTTGTCTTACTCCTTTTCCTATTCCAAACCACTCTGTCATTCCATGTTCTGTCCTAACTGTTGCTTCTTGATTCATGTACAGATTTCTCATGAGGCATATGAGGTGTTCTGGTATTCCCACCTCTTCAATTACTTGCCACATTTTGTTGTGGTCAACACAGTGAAAAGCCTTGGTGTAGTCAATAAAACAAAAGTAGACTTGTTTCTGGTATTCTTTTGTTTTCTCCATGATCCAACGTATGTTGGCAATGTGGTCTCTAGTCCCCCTGCCTCTTCTGAAATCGGCCTGTAACTCTGGTAGTTCTCTCTCCACATGTTGTTGAAGTCTATCCTGTATTATCTTGAGCATCACCTTGCTGGCATGTGGGATGAGCATAATTGTTCGGTAATTTTATTATTCTTTGGCATTGCCTTTTTTGGGGATTGGAACGTACACTGATCTTTTCCAATCCTGTGGCCACTGTTTTGTATTCCAAATTTGCTGGCATATTGAATGCAATAGTTTGATTCCATCATCTTTTAGGGCTTTGAAAAATTCAATTGGGATACCATCATTTCCACTAGCTTTATTGTTTGCAGTGCTTTTTAGGGCCTTTCTGACTTCACTCTCCAGAATGTCTGGTTCAAGTTCAAATTTCTCATTATTGTTATTATCAGGAGTGTTGAGGTCCTTTTTGTAGAGTTCTTCTGTGTACTCTTGCCATCTTTTTTGATCTCTTCTGCTTCAGCTAACTCTTTTCCATCTTTGTCCCTTATCATGGTCATTTTTGTTTTAAATGTTCCCTTGATTTCCCCAATTTTTTTGAAAAGATCTCTAGTCCTGCCTCTTTTGTTGTTTTCCTCCATTTCTTTGCATTGTTCGTTCAGGTATTTTTCCTTATCTCTCCTTGCTTTTCTTTGAAATTCTGTATTCAGGTGGTTGTATTTTTTCCTTTCTCCTTGGACTTTTGCATTCCTTCTTTCCTCTGCTATTTTAAGAGCCTCATTAGACAACCACTATGCTTTCTTATGCTTCTTTTCTTTTGGTATAGTTTCCCCTGCTGCCTCCTGCATGATGTCCCGCGTCTCTGTCCATAATTCTTCTGATACTCTGTCTATCAGGTACAGGACATTAAATCTGTTCATGACCTCCACCGTGTATTTTTTAGGGATGTTTGTAGGTCATATCTGTCTGGTCTAATTGTTTTCCCCATTTTCTTTAGTCTAAGCCTGAATTTTGCGATCAGTAGGTTGTGATCTGAGCTACAGTCTGCTCCAGGTCTTGTTTTTGCTGACTGAATGGAGGTTCTCCATCTTTGACTGCAGAGTATGTAATCAATCTGATTTCGATGCTGGCCATCTGGTGATGTCCATGTGTAAAGTCGCCTCTTGTGTTGCTGGGAGAGGGTGTTTGCTATGACTAGTGCATTCTCTTGGCAGAACTCTATCAATCTTTGCCCTGCTTCATTCTGTGTTCCAAGACCGAACTTGCCTGTTATTCCATTTACTTTTTGATTTCCTACTTTGGCATTCCAATCTCCTAAGATAATGTGGACATCATTTCTTGGTGTCTGTTCTATGAGGTGTTGTAGGTCCTCATAGAACTGGTCAACTGTGGCTTCATCTGCACTAGTGGTTGGTGCATAGACTTGGATTACAGTGATATTGAGAGGTTTGCCTTGGATTATGACTGACATCATTCTATCATTTTTGATGTTGTATCCCATTACTGCTTTCCCCACTCTTTTGTTGACAATTATGGCTACTCCATTTTTTCTGAGGTTTTCTTGCCCACAGTAGTAGATATGATGGTTTCCAGAGCTGAATTCACCCATCCCTGTCCATTTTAATTCACTGATGCCCTGGATGTCAATGCTTATTCTTTCCATCTTATTTTTAACCACTTCCAGTTTTCCTTGATTCATAGACCTCACATTCCATGTCCCTATGCAGTATTGTTCGCTGCAACACTGTATTTCTCCTCCCCCTTTCGTATCCCTCCCCCTTTTCAGATCTGCTGTGCTGAGCATCCCCTTGTTTTGTCTTTTGTTTTGGTCTATAGGGTTCTCTTGGCAAACTTTGTGGCGTGCCTTGCCGGTCTCTATGCCAGTCTTTTCCCATCACTCATGTTATCACAGTTTAAACAGTTTTAAAACAATTATCATGCACAATATCACAGTTTATCACATAGTATCAAAGTAAAAGTTGAACTAATTAAAGAAAGGGAAAGAAAGGAAGGAAGAAAGAAAGAAAAAGTCCACTATATCAAGTCTCTATGTAAGTCAGTTTCTTGTACAGTCACTATGTCAGTTGCCATAAGCCATCTATGTTTAGTCAACTATATTATTTCAGTTCGATTACTTATCCTTTGCATGCACGCAGCAGCTCTTGCCTCCCTTCGGCCACATGGAGTTGGTCAAAGGCGCCAGCTCGGGCCTCGCTGTGATGGTGGTTGTGGATGGTATCTCCTGGGGGTGGTCGGGGGTCTCCTGAGGTGTCCTTCTCTTTGGCCCCAGGTCTTTGGATGGGGAGGGAGGGGCAAGATGGATGGGGAGGGAGGGGCCAGTTTTATGGGATGTGATTTTTAATAATTTTTGATTGCTGTATGAGGGCTTTTATGATGTTGGCCGCCATGAGTAGGGATGAATCTTCCCCTAGAGGGGCGGGATATAAGTGTAATAAATAAATAAATAAAAATAAAATATCTCTCTGTCTGTCTGTCTGTTGGTGGTACTTTTGCCCATTATAATGTTTGGTGATGTTCTTATTGTAAGTTTTATGGGGTGTAATTTTTAATAATTTTTGATTGGTTATTAGGGATTTTATGATGTTATCTATCTATCTATCTATCTATCTATCTATCTATCTATCTATCTATCTATCTATCTATCTATCTATCTGAGGTACTGTTGTCCATTATAATGCTTGGTGATGGTCTTATGGTAAGTTTTACGGGGTGCAATTTTTAATAACTTTTGATTGTTGTATGAGGGATTTTATGATGTTATCTATCTATCTATCTATCTATCTATCTATCTATCTGAGGTACTGTTGTCCATTATAATGCTTGGTGATGTTCTTATGGTAAGTTTTACGGGGTGCAATTTTTAATAACTTTTGATTGTTGTATGAGGGATTTTATGATGTTAGCTGCCTTGAGTAGGGATGAATCTTTCCCTAGAGGGGCGGGATATAAGTGTAATAAATAAATAAAATATCTATCTATCTATTTGTCTATCTATTTGCGGTACTTTTTACCATTATAATGTTTGGTGATGTTCTAATTGTAAGATCTATCTATCTATCTATCTATCTATCTATCTATCTATCTATCTATCTATCTATCTATCTATCTATCTATCTATCTATCTATCTATCTATCTATCTATCTATCTATCTATCTATCTATCTATCTATCTATCTATCTATCTATCTATCTATCTATCTATCTATCTATCTATCTATCTATCTATCTATCTATCTATCTATCTATCTATCTATCTATCTATCTATCTATCCCCAGACTTGGGAGTCAGTCAGACGTCAACCCAAGGGAAGGGCTATATACCACTTCGGCTCTGCCTGGGAACCGACGGTGCGTTCCCACCAGATTCGAGTCGAGAGAGAGCGGTGTGGTCTCCACCTCCGGCAATCCGGTTTCCTCCCAACGGTGGCAGGAGGGTCCCTCTCCCTTCGCTTCCCTGCCCCCAGCCCAGGCGAAAGGGGGGTGGGTGGGGGACTGGCTGGCTGGCTGGCGAGGCGCGGGCTGGCGGGCGCGCTCCCGGCGCTTCCCAAGGCAGTAGGGCGGGAGCGCGCCTGGTCAGAGCCAAGGGGGGCTGCGCTGGCTCGTCGTCCCCCCCCCCCCCCGCACAGCCTCAAGCGCAGGTTTCCGTCTTTTGCAGCCTCCTCCTTTTGTGTCTTCCTTCCTTCCTCGGGGCAAATAAGGTCTTTCCTCCTCCTCCTCCTCCTCCTCCTCCTCCTCCCGGCGCCCGGGCACAGCCTGGCTGCCTGGCTGGCTGTCTCGTCCCTCCGCTGCTGCCTCTCCCCTGGAGCCCGGGAGGTGTGGCTTGCCGAGAGAAGGGGTATAAAGTCCAAAGAATGAGCCTCAGTGCAGAGTTCCCCCCCTTGGCTGCAGGAGATCCGGCTCGCTCTGCTTCTGGGCCAGCAAACCCTCACCCTTTTTTCGACCCCCTTCTCTTGGGGTGTGTGTGTGTGACCTTTGTCTCCTGGCACCTCAAGACCTGAACTGCCAGCCTGCCTGCCTGCCTGCTGGACTGCCATGCCCTCCAGGAAAGTGCCTGTCACGTTGCTGCTCCTGGCCCAGGTGGGCTTCTCGGTCAGCCTGGAGGCCATCCAGTGCCCGCCGTGCCCTGAAGAGAAGCTGGCACGCTGCCGGGCCCCCACGGGATGCGAGGAGCTGGTGCAAGAGCCCGGCTGCGGGTGCTGTGCCACCTGCGCCTTGGCCAGAGGGATGCCCTGCGGGGTTTACACACCGCGCTGCGGCTCGGGTCTGCGATGCTACCCACCGCGGGGCATGGAGAAGCCCTTGCACATCCTCATGCACGGGCAGGGTGTGTGCATGGACCTGGCCGAAGTCGAAGCCATCCAAGAGAGCATCCAGTCCACAGGTAAGGGGGGCATCAGGCTGGTGAACACTGGAGGTGGGATTGGCTGCATGCATCTTCGGCATATATGGTGTGATTACCTTTCATCTAGTTATGGGAAGAATCTAATGTGTTGGAGATAACTTTGCCTACAGTAGATAGTTCCAAGGGGATGGGTACCATGTCAGTCTGTTGCAGGAAACATAATCGCAATAGCAATCACTCTTATATATCTCCTCATAGCACTTAGTGCACTCGCTGGGCGGTTCACAAGGTAATTAGCATTGTGAACATCCTGGGTATTCATTTTACCAACTTCAGAAGGAAGGAAGGCAGAGTCAATTTTGATCCTGGTCAGAACTGAACTCGCAACATTTTGGCTGCAGTACAGCAGTTTTAACCATTGTGCCACCAGGGCGCTTCTAACTGAACGTCCTGTGGCATCTCAAAGATGAAAAATTTTATTTGGCAGAAGCTTTTGTAGACTCCAGCATATTGCTTCAGACATGTTAGTCCTGAAGGTGCCACAAAACATGGGTCTTTTTGTTTACATACTCTCTCGACGGACAGAGGCTCAGGTCATTCTGTCTTCAGGCTGCCAACTCTGAAAACTGGCTGGACACAACCATATTCATCATCTAAGGGCTAGGTACAAGAAAACTGGTACCATTTCAGGAATTGATGCACTTGGTCTAGACACAGTTATGGCGAACCTTAGCACTCCAGATGTTCTTGGACTTCAATTCCCAGAAGCCCAAGCCCCTGTGAATCCACACAAAGGGGTTTACTGCATTTCATCTGGCCCACGCCGCCCCCGGAAGCGGAAGTAAAATGCGCTGGGTACCTCATTGCTTCTGGGAGTGACGAGGGCGGTGCGGGCCAGATGAATTTCAGTAAACCCCTTTGTGTGGATTCACGGGGACTTGGGCTTCTGGGAATTTAAGACCAAGAACATCTGGAGTGCTAAGATTTGCCATCACATTTTGTGGCACCTTTAGGACTAACATGTCTGAAGCAATGTGCTGGAGTCCACAAAAGCTTCTGCCAAATAAGATTGTTTGTCTTTGAGATGACACAGGACGTTCGGTTAGAAGCGGGTCTAGACACAGCAGGAGTACTCACTTGGGTTTCTGGGAATTGAAGTCTTAGAACACCTGGAGTGCCAATGTTTGCCATATTGGGTAGAGAGGAAAAACTTCCCCATTCTTCTCTCTTTGGAGCCCCATGTGAGATGTGCCCCCCTCCCCAATATTTTTGGTTTGTATAAAAAGATAAGTATAAAATAACTCCTCCAAGGTTCAAAACTGTCTGTGCTAAAGAGTCACCAATAACATGACTCACTACCTCACATAGGTAAGGTTATTTTCACCTTTTGCATTTTCTTCCATGCCAAAGAAAGTGCACTCGCTTGTGCAAACACAGGCAGCAAATGAGTAGCTAGAAGGGAAACCTGCCTGTTGCTGCATGGAGAGATATTTTAAAGCTACATGAATCTGCCCAATCCCCAATCTCATTCTGTGCAGGACAATGATAATAAAGATTTATCTATCTATCTATCTGCTTTGAACCAGTGTATATATATTGTACTGCTGCTGCTATAGAGTGGGTGGTGCTCTTTAGATGCAGGAATATTTGGCAGTCGGCACAGGACTACAAATAGCTTTTATTTCCAGTTCTTTTGCTTGATAATTATCTTCAAGGATCTCTGGACAAAATTTGGCACATGAGGGACAATGTTAACAGCATAGGCTGCCAAACAACCCATCTCTCCTCTAAATATTGGGCAAGGGAGATGTTTTGTCTAAAGTCACTTCCCGAAGACCTCCTTTTGCGGATCAGATATCCCCATGCACATACTTTCAACTTTATTTTTGTTGCAGTTACAAAAAAGGGAGGTGTGCAGTCCAGCCTTGTATACATTTCCATTTCCAAAACTAAACTCCCACTGGAGTTCAACTGGACTTAACGTCCCCAGAAATTTGATTTAAGATTGCAGACTTAAAAACTATGTAAGGAGAAAAGAATCGCACAATCCTACACAGACTGACTGAGAAGTTAATTAGGGTTACTCGCAAGTAAGTGAATAGGAGACTGCAGGCTTCTAGATGCTATGAAAGGAAGTTCTTCCTCGGACACCTTCAGTGTATGTGCCTGTTGGTGTAACAGCCTAGAACAGAACATGTGTGCAATGAAGACTGAAATTAAAGCTGCACCATACGATATTATGACATTTTGTTTCACATTAATTTGCAGTACTGTAGTTTTCATTCTCTGGCTCTATACTTGTTGAAGGTTTCTGTCTTTATTTCATTCTGATGCTTTTGGTGAAAGCTTGGGTTTTTTTCTACCCTTTTTGGAAACTTGACTTTTTAAACACTATAACTCTAAAAAAAGAACATAGTGTTGGTATGCAGACCACCCTTTTGCCTGTTTTTAGTAAAACTGCCAAGTCCCCCACCCCTTCAGCTATCCATCTAAATACTGTACATAGTAGACAGAAATTCAATAGGTGATGTATTCCAATGCTGCCTGTTCCTCAAGTCACTGCATTTCCTTACATTATCTGTTGGAATTTATTGCATGCCATATGGCTGCTAGAAGCACTGAAGAGCTATAAAACATCAGATCTACTGACCTTCCTTGTGAGTATGGTAACCATCCCACACACTGTTTGAAGAATGTGACAGTCATTTTAGGGTAATGCAGGGACATACATACAAATGATAATGGGGATAACAGCACAGCATAGGTCCGTGATGGCGAACCTTGGCAGGTGTTCTTGGACTTCAATTCCCAGAAGCCCAAGTCAGCACTCCTGCTGATCAGGGCTTCTGTGCATTGAAGTTCAAGAACAGCTGGAGTGCCAATGTTCGCCATCACTGATATAGGTCCTTCCCATACTTCACTTGCTATGTCTTAGTAGATCTTAGTAGGCTACAAACCAAGCATGCATCAACAGTGTGATGCAAGTAGAAGCCTCCCCCCCCCACCCACACCTGTAATGCATAATGCGGTATTCAGCTACATTGGCAGAATTGTCTAGAACAATGCTTCCCAATCTTTGGTTTTTGTACTTATATTTCCAGGAGCCTAAGTCAATTCCCCAAAGCACTTAATCAGCCAACTTAGGGAATTGAGAGCTTAGGGAACTCACCCTTTGGAACCTCTGGCTCCTGCCAACAGACCTTCGTCTTCAGCCAGAGCTTCTAGCTTTTAGGAAAGGGCTGAAAATATGGCTGGCCCAGCAGGTGTGGGGACATGACAGAGGAACAGCCACCCCCACTGGCTGATATAAACAGGCTAATTGCCACCCAGGTTTTTTAGGTTTTATCTGTCTATTTGTCTATTTGCTGTGAAGACTTTGTAATAGATTTTATAATATGTTTTATGTAAGGTTTTTAATGGTATGTCGGGTCTTTTATATAAGGTGAAGTGCAATTGCATTGTGAGCCGCCTGGTATTGCTTCGGTGAGTGGGTGGCCATACAAATAATAAATAAATAAGTTCCCCTGTGGAGCATGTAGCCCACGTTGGGAATCACTGGTCTAGAACAAGGACATAATAGCACCACTCTATTCTTTTGAGCAAGGGTGACCTTTACCTTTACTATTCTACTTTACCTGGAATAAGATGTCCAGTTCATTGGGTGGGAAAGAAACAACACAACTTTTTATGGCCCTGTTAATGATGTTCTTCACATAAGTACCCCTGCTACATAGAACTGCATCATGTGGAAGTGGCTTTATGCTGTAGAAAATGCATGTGAATAAGATTGGGATTCCCCCACCCCAGTTTGTGAATCCACATCAAGGAAAGCAATGTATGACTTTCCAGAACTTTCACAACTAGTGGTAAAGAATTTTGGGAGTCTTAAGCTTCAACACCATCTGGGGAAGGAGATCCACTTTGCTAATCATTGATCTGCATTTAAGGGATTCCAAATATACACTAATGATTATTGTACAGATTGGTACTGCTATTATTCCAGGTGAACTGATCTTCAATAAAGAAAAAAAGGGGTTATCAATATGGCATATGTTATCCAGGGGAAAAGACTGAAGGGACATGATCTGAAAAGAATTAGGACCAAAAAGCCTTTGGACCAGTAGGAATTTTCTGTAAAGAAGCATATGTGTATGTAGGTGTGTCTGGGGTTAAATCCATAAAGCCAATATTCTGCCTTTCATTGTTTAGATGCAAAATGAGATGTTCATGGTAATTAAGAAGAATTATATGATGAGTTCCAATACTGACTTGCTAGTAGTAGCCAATTAAGGTGTGTATTGGGCAGGTTCATCCAACTTGAAACCAGCCAAATCTGATAGACTACATGTAGATGTGTGATTCATCTTGCTTTAATCTGTAATTAAAATTGCCCATCTGAAGAGGCACATAAACACTTAAAAAATTAAAAAAGGGGGAGTTAAGCAGGAGTGGACAGACTGCTAGCAGGAAAAAACAATCATGTACCAGCCAATGAGTGCATCTGTAAAAACCAGAGCAGAAAATAGTTGGATCAGATGCCATTTTGAACCAAACTAGGACTTGACATTGTATGGTGTACCAGGAATCATTGTAGATTTGTTCCACTTTTTTCAGAGCATGACGTTTTGGCCCTAGAAGGTGCCAGGATGAGAAAAAGTGTGCTAGACAGATCAGATGAATAAACAAACTGGGCTCCTATGCCTTTAATGGCTAGGGATTTTGCCAAGTTCAACTATCCATGCCAAGCTGAAGAAGTCTGTGCTAATGAAATCCCTTCTTCCACAGAACTATTAAGAATACAAGAGTCCTGTTCTCTGCTTCATCTGTCTGCTTCCGGTAATTGTAACTGACAGTTGTTTATTGGCCTAGTAACAGAGATCTATATAGTTCTGGCCAGGTTATCCTGCTATGGTAATAGAGTAGACCATCCTGCCAGCAACTCAACGCTGATCATCAGACGGCAGTTAACTAACCTGACAACCCTGAGGACTAATAGCCTTGGATGGTGAAGTTCACAGGGAAGGGTGATGGTCCCTAAATGGATTAAATCCCACTTGAATTCATCTTGATGGAGGGCAACAGCTTCATCAATAGTGGGCTGATGAGAACTTTGTGTGCCTAAAGGGCTCAGGTCCAGAATGTGACTCGTGTTAATGAATCAGTGGTACAGGTGTCATTCTGCGATGCAGAAGGCAAATGGAAGGCCACTGCATTATATTGTCCTCAGGACAACCTAGAAATAATAGTTGCAACATATATACTAATTTTACTACTCCTTAACTCTGAACAGAAACGCTCCTTTTTAAGCACCCTCATTTTAACTTTTGTCTCTTGATATATTTTAAGTACCCTTGTTTTAACTTCTGTTCCTTTTGCTGTTATATGCTGGTCTTGGACCGTACCAAAGATTTGATTTGACCTAGAACTCTTAGTAGACAACATGTGAATCATAAGTCAATAGGAAAAAAAGCATAATGTAATACGCAATGGCATCAGCAGACGTATAGTGTCTAGAATAAAGGAAGTAATAGCCTGACTGTACTGTACTCTGCTTTGATCTGAATTCACCAGAACAAGTGTCCAGTTCTGTAACATTTGCATAGGAGGGTGACCAAGATGGTAAAAGATCTAGTAAGGTAAAGGTAAAGGTTGCCCTTGCTTAAAAGCCAACTGTATCCAACTCTAGGGTTCAGTGCTCATCTCAGTTTATAGCCAAAGAGCCAGTGCTGTCTGCATCTTCAGACATTTCTGTAGTTATATGGCAGCCATGACTAGACACCAGAGTGCACGGAACACTATTTACCTTTCCAGTGAAGTGGTACCTATTTATCTACTTGAAATTTCTTGCTTTTGGATAGCTAGATTGGCAGGAGCTGGGAAAGAGACAGATGCTCACTCCGTCATGCAGCACTTGGATCTCGAACTGCTGACCTGTCAACCTTCCAGTCATCAAGTTCAGTGTCTTAACCACTAAACCACTGCAGTCCCAAAAGATCTAGTAATCAAGCCCTATAAGGAATAGTTAAGGCAATATGGTAGCCTGGATAGGAGAAGATTGAGTAGCAATATGATAGACATGGATCCTCCCATGTCATTTTCAGGTTCTTAACATCTCCCATGAAAGTTCTTCACCATGTATTTTGACGGCGTCATTGTCTTTTGTCATTAGGAGGGGTCTATTTTATTGCCACCTTTGGGATCCTGTTTTTCTTCATATGAAAAATATGATACACCATTTGGAGTCTTATTCATGCAATGATGTTATGTAGTTTTCATGAGCCACTCCTTCAAAGCACCTCCTCATTGGTAATGTGATCAAAATAGCAAATCATTAAAATGTGGTGGAGGCATCTGTGCTTGAAGGTGTCAAGTCTCTTGTTCGTACTTGCTGATGCATTCCAGGTTTCTCAGGCATAGATGGCATGATAGCCCTCTTCAAGTATGTGAAGGGTTTCCATGTGGAAAATAGAGCAAGGTTGTTTTCTGCAGCTCCAGAGGATAGGCATACCTGTCAAGCATCCCGGATTGGCCGGGATTTCCCATATTTCGGCACCGATTTTCGTCCTTTCCCGCCGGAGCTGCCGCTATCCCGGATCTTGGCAGCGGGGGAAAGGAGTTACTGCGCACCCCTTCTGCGCAGATCCTTTCTACGCATGCGTAGAACTTTTCTACACATGCGTAGAACCCTTCTACGCATGCGTAGAAGGGTTCTGTGCAGAAGGGAATCCGTAGAACACTCCTATGCATGTGGAGAACCGATCAGTGCAGAACGGTTTTGCGCAGGTCCATTGTACGCATGTGTAAAAGCCTTCTACGCATGCGTAAAACGGACTTGCGCAGAACGGTTCTGTGCATGTCCATTGTACGCACGCATAAACGGCATTTACGCATGCATAAAACGGACCTGCGCAGAACCGTTCTGTGCAGGTCCCGTATTGCCCGGAGCCATGCTTGACAGGTATGGATAAGATCTTAGGTAATGGTTTCAAATTATGAAAAGAGGATGTTGCATAAACATTAGGTCCTTGTAAGAGGTGTTTGAGAATGGAATGGACTGTCTCAGAGTATGGTAGGCTTTTCTTCACTTGAACGTTTAAAACAGGGTTTGGATGGCTATCTATTAGGAGGTCTTTTCCAGCCCTATGGTTCTATGATTCTGCAATCCTAAAGCTATAACTCCATGATGGCGAACCTTGGCACTCCGTACACACTCCATACGGGCATGTTTTACTTCCGCTTCCGGGAGTGATGAGGGCAGCATGGGCTGGATGAATCACAGTAAATCCATTCGTGTGGATTCACAGGGTGCCTGGGCTTCTGCGAATTAAAGTCCAAGAACATCTGGAGTGCCAAGGTTCACCATCACAGCTATAACTGATGTCATTGTTAGCACACTGAACCAAATACAGCACAATACATTTGATATGACAATAAATATGTCTTACAAGATACAAATGCTGTTTTTCACTCGTAACAGTTTTTGTCAGCTCTGGAATATATTCTCGAGGGAGCAGTATTATGTCAACTCTAACCTGGAGATAAAATAATCCAGTCTCCTGCAAATGGGTAGAATCGGTAATAAACGTTACCTAGTAGCAAAACCCTTGTATTTTATGGAACATACTTACCTATAAACTTAGTAGTTTAGTAGAATATATGATTTACATGCAGAAATCTCAGGTTTACTCCCCTGTCATCTCCAGTTAAAACTAGGAGAGATGCCAGCCTGGCCTATATCCTTAGACCAGGGGTGAAGATCAAGCAAAATTTGAACAAAAGAAAATAACTTCATTATTTACCTGGGTAGCTAAGGGCCTTCAAAACATAGAAGGATTTGGGAAAGTAAAGGTGCTCCCCCAATGTGATTATCTAAATATGTATTAAAATAAATTTTAGAGGGCAACATTTCCCTTTTAGCCCCCACCTCAGCACCCAGATGTTTTTCCATTGCTACCAGCAGTTTTAATATGCCACTAAGAGCTATTAAGTGGGTATTTGGTAAGCAATTTGATGTTCATTGTGCTCTGGCATCAACTTTTCACACCTGCCCAGCAACTCACATCACGTCATAAGGAAAACTGTGCAACTTGTCACTGATACTCAGAGGTCTACATAATCCAAGGGTTTTTCTTTAGCCACAAAGGTTTCAGCTGAATTCATTAATTTATCCCTTTTGTTGTTGTTCAGTCGCACAGTTGATTCCGACCCTTTTACTTCTTGGTAATTTGAATTGACTCATCATTTTGATAATTATCCAATTCATATAACTGGAAGAGAGTATGGAAGTAGTCACACAGCCTTGAAATACTTGGTTTCAGATGTTTGGGGGATGATACCAACTGAAAGCTATATGGTGCAGCTTGCTGTCCCCCCTCCCCTCACTCACTTATAAGAAACAAAGCCTGGCACAACAGCTTGCCATGAACTTTTGGGACTCTCATTGATAATTTTCTTCCACTATCCACAATAAGCCAGTTTTGCTAGCTTATCCTGCTATGGTAATAGAATAGACCATACTGCCAGCAACTCAACGCTGATCGTCAGGCAGTGTTTAACTAACCTAACAACTCCGAGGACTAACAACGTTGGGTGACAAAGTCCATAGGGAAGGTGATAGTTCCCAAGTGGATTAAATCCCACTTGAATCCATCTTGATGAAGGGCAGCAGCTTCATCAGTCTGGGGCTGATGAGGACTTAGCATTCCAAAAGGGCTCAGGACCAGAAAGTGACTCATGGAACTGGATCAGTGGTATGAGTGTCATGCTCCAATGCAGGAGGCAAATAGAAGGCCAGATGTACTTGGACTTCAGTTACCAGAAGCCCTGGTCAGCAGGAGTGTTTACGTGAGCTTGTGGTAATTGTAGTCCAAGAGCACCTGGAGAGCCAAATTTGAGGAACCCTGATCTAGAGGATATCTCAGGACAATCTTCATGGCTGCTCACCATGATAATCACCAATATTCAGAATCGGATATGGCACAAGAAGAAGATCCACAATAAAGTGTTGCATCCTTGGAGAAGTGATTTTGAATCACTTTGTAACATTTTTTTGGAAAGTGGTCCAATAAAGGTATCACCTTGATCCTCCATTTGCATTGTGTAAGGATCATATGGCACTCTTTTAGAAACTTGAGAATTATCTTGTGAGAATCTTGCTCAGGTAGGGAATGGGGTATCCTCTAAATCAGGGGTGCCCAAACTACAGCCCGTGGGCCCAATTAGGCCCCTGCATGTCATTAATGCAGCCCACGGTGAGCACCCGGGCTCACCGTGAACCGCCCTCCCACCTGTCCCTGACGGCGGCAGCAGCAGTGGTGGCGGCGATCACACTTTGTCCAGGCTGCTCCGAGCAGCCTCTTGCTCAGTCTTATCCCCTCTGCGGCCTTTGCCAAAGCCGATTGCCGCATCGGGGAAATTTTGGAGCCTCCTGTGTTTCAAAATTCGCAGCGCTAGGAGAGCCCCTGGCACACCCAGGATGACGTCACTGCCGCGCGCTAGGTTTACCCTTCCAGCACTGCTAATTTTGAAACACAGGAGGCTTCGAAAATTTCCCTGATGTGGCGATTGGCTTTGGCAAAGGGGATGGCACCGAGCAAGAGGCTGCTCAGAGCAGCCAGGACAAAGCGCGATCGCCGCTGCTGCTGCTAGCGCTGCTGACGTCAAAACGGTGTGTCGGGGGTGGGACCAGCTTGCAAAAAAAAAAAAAAGGTTTGGGCACCACTGCTCTAGACCAGGCGGGTTCCTCAAACTTGGCTCTCCAGGTGTTCTTGGACTTCAATTACCAGAAGCCCAAGTCAGCAGACCTGACTAGCCACACAGAAAATGTGCAGACTATACTTTATGACCCAAAAAGCCTATAATTTCTAGTAGCTGGTGACAACTGCTATCACGGGAGCTACCATCTTTGGTACTGGATGGGGCAATTTTTCCCCAGACAGACCCGGTGCACAACCTGGGGGTCCTCCAGGACTCGCTGCTGCTACTAGAAGAACAGGTGGCAGCTGTGGCCAGGAGGGCTTTCGCCCAACTTCTGGTGATTCGCCAGTTGCGCCCGCTCCTGGACCAAGGCTCCTTGATCATGGTCACTCATGCCCTGGTCACCTCCAGACTGGGTTATTGTAATGCACTCTACATGGGGTTGCCCTTGACGACCATTTGGAGGCTGCAGCTAGTCCAAAATGCGGTTGCCCAGGTGGTGATGGGGTGTGGACGCTATGTTCGTGCCTCGCGACTACTGCGAGAGGTGCCCTGGTTACCAGTTTGCCTCCGGGTGCAATTCAAGGTGCTGGTTTTGACCTTTAAAGCCCTATATGGTAGTGGGCCAGGTTACCTAAGAGACCGCATCACCCCAAGAGTGTCTGTCCATCCAACCAGAGCGGACCAGAGGGGCTCTCTGGTTATACCATCAGCTAGAGGGGCACATCTCTCTAGCACACGAAGGAGGGCCTTCTCCATGTCCGCACCAGCCCTCTGGAACCTCCTGCCAGCAGAGTTAAGATTACAGACAGAACTGCTGCCCTTTAGAAAAGGCTTGAAAACCTGGCTGGCAGGGCAGGTGTGGGGTCCTAATGGAAATACGCCCCCCACCTGTTGGCTCACACCAAGATAGAAATCAGGAGCCTTTCTCTTTCTGTTTTATGTACAGGTTGGGTGGGATTGTGGGGTTTTATGTGTTTTAATATGTTTTTAAAGATGATGTAAGCTGCCCTGAGTTGGGTTCGCCTGAGTGGGCGGCATAAAAATTTGAATATTAAATTAAATTAAATTAAACAGTCAGGAAAGTTACTTTTTGGATTACAGTTCCCACAGTCCTCCAGACAGCATGTGCTGATGGCTATATTGGATTGGGAATTCTGGTAGAGGTAGTCCAAAGAGTAACTTTTCCAGGCTTTGGTTGGGGATGCAGATGTCATTGTCATGCTTAGTTCCTTTATCCTCCTTTATCCTCCCTTTATCCTCCAGGAGAAAAAGAAAAATGTATTGACTGGTGTTCCCTTGGTACAGAACAACTGTGCAAGAATCAGAGCCATAGTTTAGAAAAATGGGCTCGCCATGTTAAGCCAAAATTAAGCAACTCTGCTCAGCCATCTGATTTGGTTCTTCCTTCTATTTCCCTACCAGATCTACACTTATTTTATTTAAAGATGACGGAAGCCCTGTCCTCCTGTTGTGTTCTGATGGTTTTATTGTACATATGGATTACAATGTATCTGAGCCAATGTAACCTTGCCTATAGCAACAATGTAACCTTCAGCTATATCATATAAACCCTGTAATAGGACGCGAGCTAATGACCACCAGCTGGCAGCAGCGAGCGTCCAAGCTCTCTTGGTCCAACTCATCAAAGGCAACAGCGCGGGGAGTTTTCCCGCCACCATCTACACCTGGACAAGAAGGGCGTGACCTGCAATGACGTCACGCAGACAGTAGCCAATGGGCTACCATGGCACCACGTTCAAATGTATTACTGCTGTATATAAAGAGCTATCGATCCGCCATTACCTCATGTTTCCTCTGCCCACGATGCAATAAACCTGAGTTAACCCAGCCCGAGGCTGTGTCCTGTGTCTTGGTTTGCATACACCAAACTGGCGACGAAGGTGGGATAATGGATCCCCACGGAACAGCCAGGGCACAGAGCGGTTTCAACATCACCAAACCGCAAGACTGGGAGCTGCTTGAGATGGATTTCCAGGCGGCCCTGGTGGAACTCAGAGTCAAAGGAGAAGATGAGGATAGGAAGAGGGCCATCCTCACCAGAATGCTCGGGATGGAAACCAAGCGGACGCTGGTGGGCATAATCGCTCCGAAGAAGGTGAGCGACTTTAAGGCGAGCGACATCATGAAACTGCTGCGAGAGCGGTTCTGCCCCTCGAGGGCAATGTTTCCCGCTCGTAGCGCGTTTTGGAGGCGAGTCCAAGCGCCGGATGAGTCGGTTGAGGCATTCGTGGCCGCCATGAGGATAGCCGCCGCCCCCTGTAAATGGGGCGATATCCTGGAGTTGGTCCTCAGGGACGGCGTGTTGTGTGGCCTGAAAGACAAGGAGGTACAGCGCAGCTTGATGAATAAGGAGCCGCCACCCACGCTGGCAGAGGTCATAGAGGCCGCGGAAGCCGCAGAGTCCACGAATGCCGGAGTGGACGAGATGCACCAGTGGCGTGAGTGGCGTCCTAGAGCCGGCAAGGCGGAAAATTCGGTGCACGGGAAGACCGGACAGTCGGTGCACGCGACTCGACGGGCCTCAAAGTCGTCTACGGAAGGCAGTGACGGCGAGGAGGTCCAGAAGGTCCGGAAGGGTGGTCGACGCTGCGAGGGTTGCGGAGCGGCCCACGAGCGCGCGAGATGCCCATTCAGGAAGGCCGAGTGTTACACCTGCGGCCGTCGGGGGCACATCGCCAAGGCGTGCCGAAAGCGGAAAGAGGGCCGGAGGCAGTCACAGGACCGCGCGGCCAGACCGGACCGTCCAGCGAGGCCCAAAGATGGCGCCCAGACCACGAGGAAGCAGGACGGCGTGGGCCGCGTCTCGGACGGCAGCGAGGACGACGCCTCAGTGTTCAGCGTGTCCGCGGGACAGTCCCATTACTTCGTTGAGGTATTAGTACAAGGGGCCCCTATTAAGATGGAAATTGACTCGGGGTCCTCCTATTCTATAATTCCCCAAAAAGAGTTCCTGAAAATCGACCCCCACGTGCGGCCCAAGCTTAAAGCGTTGAGGTCCACACTTCGGGACGTACAGGGAAACAGCATTCCGGTGTTGGGGGTCGGGAAATTTCGGGTCAATTTTAAGAGACATTCTGCGGTACTGCCCCTAGTTGTCCTCAAAGGGGGAAGCTGTAGCCTCCTAGGGACACAGTGGTTTCAGCCCTTAGGTTTGTTCATAGGGGGGGGTGCATACCGTGGGGGGGGGGACCCAATACAAGCGGTTTGCGATGCGCATCCCGCCGTTTTTAAGAAAGGACTCGGAAAGTTCAAGGGACCCCCTGTAGCTTTCGACTTAGACCCGGAGGTCCGCCCGATAAGACTCAAACCACGCAGGGTGCTGTTCGCACTCAAGGACAAGATAGAGGCGGAACTGGACAAACTGGTGGGCCAGGGGATTCTTATTCCTGTTGATTCCGCGGAGTGGGAAACTCCAATTGTAACGGCTCTAAAGGCTAATGGGGAGGTGCGCATTTGCGCTGATTATAAGTGTACAATTAACAAGGCGATCCGCCCTAATGCATACCCGGTGCCAGTGATCAGCCACCTTTTGGCCAGGCTGAATGGGGGAAAGTGTTTCGCTAAACTCGATTTGGCACAAGCCTATCAGCAACTTCCTGTGACCCCCGCCACGGCCGCGGCGCAAACGATAGTTACACATAAGGGAGCGTTCCAGGTGTCGCGGTTACAGTTCGGCGTGAACTCGGCACCCGGCCTTTTTCAATCGCTTGTGGAACGCCTCCTAAAGGGCCTGGAGGGGGTGTTGCCTTATTTTGATGACGTGTTGATAACAGGGGGGAGTGAGGCTGAACTGGCAAAAAGGTTGGACAAAGTACTGACTGTGTTCGAGAAAGCGGGGCTGAGATTGAGGAAGGACAAATGTGTTTTTTTCGAGACCGAGGTCGAATTTTTAGGGTTCCGGATCACACCCGAGGGGATTAAGCCGTCTAAATCCAAAGTAGCAGCCATTAAAAAGGCCCCTCGCCCCACATCCAAAACCGAGCTACAGTCTTTCCTGGGGCTCCTCAACTTTTACCATACATTCCTCCCGCGGAAGGCGTCCGTGGCCGAACCGCTCCATCGGTTATTGAAAAAGGAGGAGCCATGGATGTGGGGTGACGAGCACGAGAGGGCGTTCAAGGAGCTAAAGCAACTCCTAACATCTGAGGCAATCCTGACGCACTTCGACCCCAAACGGCCAGTGGTCCTAGTCTGTGATGCATCCCCGGTGGGGGTGGGGGCGGTGCTTTGCCACGTGTTGGACGACGGAAGGGAGGCCCCGGTAGCTTTTTACTCAAGGTCCCTGTCCCAAGCGGAGCGAAATTACGCACAAACCGACAGGGAGGCATTAGCGATAGTAGCGGGAACCAAAAAATTTCACGATTTTTTGTATGGCCGCCCGTTCAAAATCGTGACCGATCACAAGCCGCTGTTAGGGATTTTCACGGCAAGCAAGCCCACGCCACAGATCCTGTCCCCGAGAATGCTGCGATGGGCTATTTTCCTCAACGCGTACCAACATGAGTTGGAGTACAGGCCCGGAAAGGAGATCAGCCATGCTGATGCGCTTTCGAGATCCCCTCTAGTGTTCCCCCACCCATCCAAGCGAGAAGAGGGGTTTTTCGTTAGCCCCCAGTGCCCCCGGTTCCTCCCTAACAAAGAGCACACCTCCCAACAACGCCGCGGAGCCGCGGCAAGTCACTAACGAGTCTCCCTCTCATGTTACAGGACAGGAAACCAGGGGACAAAGAGAAGGTAGCAAACCCGGGGAGAGGCAGCCCGCATCGAGACCCCAGCGTGTTCGAAATAAGCCATCTTGGCTGAGAGACTTTGTCTCCTAAGGGGGGGTGGAGTGTGTTCAAGTGTGGGCTCGAGACTTTGTCTCGTCCTAGGGGGGAGGGGTGTTGTGTTCTGATGGTTTTATTGTACATATGGATTACAATGTATCTGAGCCAATGTAACCTTGCCTATAGCAACAATGTAACCTTCAGCTATATCATATAAACCCTGTAATAGGACGCGAGCTAATGACCACCAGCTGGCAGCAGCGAGCGTCCAAGCTCTCTTGGTCCAACTCATCAAAGGCAACAGCGCGGGGAGTTTTCCCGCCACCATCTACACCTGGACAAGAAGGGCGTGACCTGCAATGACGTCACGCAGACAGTAGCCAATGGGCTACCATGGCACCACGTTCAAATGTATTACTGCTGTATATAAAGAGCTATCGATCCGCCATTACCTCATGTTTCCTCTGCCCACGATGCAATAAACCTGAGTTAACCCAGCCCGAGGCTGTGTCCTGTGTCTTGGTTTGCATACACCAAACCTCCCCACCCTCTTGCAACCTTTAGCATCATCCTGGTCCTTTTATGTTGTTAAAATCATGACATCCCAAAGGATGCTACTCTGGAAGTTGCAACAGGAAGCTGACTTTTCCTGTCTCTAGTGCAAATGGGGAGGGGGAGGAGAATAATGAGACATATGGGAAACAGCTGGAGCATCAAAGAAACATTCTTTTTGAGAAGAAGCCTGAGTCAGGGTTTTCTTCATCGGTCGACAGAAACAACTTTTCCAACACTTGTTGGGGCCAGGATAATCTATATTCTATTACACTTGCAGTATTGAAGCCTTTGACACTTCACAGGCTGCTGTCATCTTATGGGATGTCCATGAACAGACTAACTACTTTGGGAATATGGTAAGCAGCAAGAGAATTTTACAATCTAGTTTAAAACCTGGAAAGATCTTATTGGGGAGACTCCAACTCTCGGATACTCCCCAGCCAACATGGGCAAGCTCTGATCCTGCTTTCTTCTTCTTCTGCCATATCTGGATTTGAATATTGATGATCCTCATGGCAATCAGCCATGACGCCTGTCCTGAGAATATAATGCAATGGTATTTCATCTGCCTTCTGCATTGCAGCATGACACCAGTACCACTGATCCAGTTCCGTGAGTCACTTTCTGGTCCTGAGCCCTTTTGACACACAAAGTCCTCCTCAGCCCCAGGCCAGTATTGATGAACCTGCAGCCCTCCATCAAGCTGGATTTAATTCACTTGGGGACCATCACCCTTCCACGTGGACTTTGGCACCCAAAGCCTGTTAGTCCTCAGGGTTGTTAGGTTAGTTAACCACTGCCTGACACTTGGCATTGAGTTGCTGGCAGTATGGTCTATTCTATTACCATAGCAGGATAACCTGGCCAGACCTGGCCAGCTTTAGGGAAGTAGAATTACCCCAGCTTGGTTGCTGGGATTATTATAACAGTGTAAAGAAGAAGAAGCTAAAAGCCAGCAGCAATAATTTTCCTATCTGGAAGTGCTCTGGGAGAGAGTCTTAAAAGGGTAACAGAGTTATGAGACTGGATGGCTGAAGACAAGGGATAGAATGGGGGGAGGTAACTAGTTACCTTGACAGATAATCTTTTTTGGGCGAGAGACAAAGTGATTAAGATCTTGTTGATACTCCTTGGCCTCTGATATGGCTCTTAGAACTGCTAATTAAAACAGAATTCACACCTTGTGTGTGTGTGTGCATGTGTTCTCCAGGTATGGAATCACTCATGATAAGTTTTGATACCACTGACGCGGGTATCTAAATGAATCAATTTTGTGGGTGGGGTGTTGGAGGCAAAGTGAGATAGATAGTGGTTGATTTCATGAAGTGACATTGGCAAATTTTTATTTGATTTCATGGTGTCTGCATTCTGGGATTCCAATTTCTAATGCTCTTTAACAGCTAAATCAGTTGTGGCCAATGAGGACCAACAAAGCTGAATCATACTAAGGCGTAGATAGGGTAGGTAGTGGCTCTCAGGAATGGGTGTGTGCAGTCAATCCTAGATAAAGATCTTATCCCATTGAAAGAACAGCATAAAGTTTGGGTACTGTGTGATCCAACATCATTGCTTGAGGTTCATCTGATCTCAGGAGCCAGGACTGCCTTTCAGAATTTTTGGGTTGGCCCTGGATAGGTCTAAATTTAGCCATAATGGTTCAGTCTTGTACCTTCCTGATGGGACTACATTAATATGTTATATATAGATGGAGCTGCCTTTAAAGAAATATCAAGATGGCTGGATAGCTCAGTGTTTAGGCTGGGAGTTCAGCTCTCAACTATAAGTCCCAGGAGAAAACCCAGGTAGTCCTTGGCAAACTACATAGTTCCAGTGTGCAACCACTTCTGCATACTCTTTACTTAGAAAACCCTGCAAAGGGTTGTCAAAGGTCAGAACTAACTTGATAGCATGCAATTATTGTTGCTGTGTAATTACTATAGGTGGGTCATGTTACACTGAAGCTGTTGTAATGGCTATTTGTTTGCTTTCACACACAATTCAAAGGATAAGTAGCTGCTTTTAAATTCTTAAGTAGCTTGATACTAGTATATCTGCAAAGTTACTTCTCAGTCAACTAGTGATTTATCTTAATCAGATGAGGCCCAGCCTTCTGAAAGTACTTTGGATACTTTGTGTGTCATCTAGGAACTATGTGTGTTATCTAGGGACAGAGGGGAAAACTTGGAGATTTGAGCTGAAGAATCAAAGGGTCGGAGGGTCAGTAGGAACAGACTTTTAAATATTTGAACTGAAAAATGGTGTGGCAACATTTTATAAAATACTGTACAACAAAGAAGCCTTTAGGGGCAATAGTGTAGGAGACAGATAGTTAGTGACACCTTTCCTCTTGTCTGTCTTCTGAGATAGACTGTTTTCACAGGTGACTTCACTTCCTTTCCTTAGTTTTCATCTGGCTCTCTTTGAAGCATGTAGTTAATATAGCATGCCAAACAGCTGGCATGAAGGTCTGTGTTACATAAAGTTCTTATAATAAAACCTTATTTTCTTTGTTTCTCAAGCTGGTCAAGCCTTACACACCATGTAACCTCTTTAAAAAATGATTTGTTTTTAAGTGTGACATAGGAAGGAATCATACATGTCAACCATCCCAATTTGGCCGGGAAAACCCTGTAATTTGACGTCCATTGACGTCATATCCCGCCCCGTGCTGCCAAAACCCCGTAATTTGGTAGCAGGGGAAAACGCTTTCTGTGCATGCGCGGAAGCGCTACGCCGCTTGCGTAGGGGCTGCGCAAGCGGCGTAGTGCTTCCGCGCATGCGTGGAAGTGGTAAAACCCTTCCACGCATGCGTGGAAAGCGACCTGCGCACAAGCGATGTGCGCAGGTCCCATTTTTCCGGAGCCACGGGTTGACAGGTATGGAAGGAATAGTTATTTGACCTGGCAATCCCATGCTAGTGGCAGTCGAGATATAGTGCCGTGGTGGAGAACCTCTGTCACGAGTGCCAGAGGTGGCATTTGGAGTCCTCTCTGTGGGCACCAATGCAGTCACCCCAGCACAGAGTTCACCCCTCCCCTTTGCTCAGCAGTCCAATGGAAACATCCCCTCCCTCCCCCAGCACAGAGATTGCCCCACCCCTATGGCTAGCAGCCGAATGGGAGCAATTACTTCCTTCCCTGTAACTGTGTTGGCACTTTGTGATAAATAAGTGTTTTTTGGGTTGCAGTCTGGGCACTCGGTCTCTACTCTAAAAGGTTCGCGATAACTGATATAGTGGAATGTGATACAGCTGATTTAAAAGAAGAAACAAATTTTAAAATGTATGTTTTTTTGATGGTTACTGTGACTACACTGATAATTACTGTGGCTACCTATCCTGCCTTTTTCTTGATTTATTCACTTGAAACTAAATATATGAAATAGTATCTGTCAAGTGCAGTGGGAGGAGAGCTTGTTACACAGCCTCTACAATCGCTCAGTTTCAGAATGGAGGTGAGTGATGACTAAATACTCCTTTAAGTCAAAAGCACATGTGTTTCATTATTGTTGGGAGTGAGGATTCCAGGATTACATGATTTAATTTTACACTAACATTACAGAGATCATTCAGTAACTAACTCACTGCACTCTATGTCAGATAGACTGTAGATTATGCAAGGCAGAGAAATATTTCTTAGCGAGTGTTGCAAGTATTGGTGTCATATGAAATAATTGTGTAAATGAACTAAGTAAAGTAGGAACACCACCTTTCTAGCTTGACTATTGCCCACTTTGTGAGGCACCGTCACATTCCCAAGCTCTTTTCACTTTGCTGTTAACTTCCCCATGTAGATAAATAACAGGCAGATACTACAGAACAAATTTCCTCTTTGTTTCACTATTATAAGTCTATGTTTGGGGTCAGTGTTTTTATCGAGGTTCCCAACCTAAGCCTGGATGCAGCC
The DNA here is from genome assembly GCA_035047305.1 of Bradypodion pumilum. Taxonomy (NCBI): domain Eukaryota; kingdom Metazoa; phylum Chordata; class Lepidosauria; order Squamata; family Chamaeleonidae; genus Bradypodion; species Bradypodion pumilum. The sequence goes on from JAWDJD010000008.1 coordinate 14,802,466, forward strand.
CATGGCACCATTTCATGTGTCCCCCACTGCCTCCGCCACATCCGGAAGTGCCATTTGTGGTTCCATTTTAATGTACAGGCTGCCCCCATTGTGCAGGCAGGGGAAAATGGCCATCCAGTCCCCGAAGCTGTCTGAGGGAGTGTGACCTGGCCCTCGGCTTGAAAAAGTTGGGAGCCCCTGGTTTAATACACAGCAGACAAAGGCATTACATTGCAGGCTTGTCATGTCACTGAAGATAAAAAACCTAGTTTGATCCACTGAACATCTGATGATAAAGATTCTTTAATATTTAGGTGAGGAGCCTATTGGCTAAGTATGTGAAAAATCCTCACCGGTGTATCATTTCTGTGCTTAAACAAGTTTTCTCACCAAGTTGAGAGAGCATGTTGAAACTTTGTGAGCCTGATTGTAAGTTTGCATGTCTAGGGCATGATACTAAGCATTGTTGTAGGTCAGGGGTTCCCAACCTATTCAAGCCAGGGGCCACGTCACACTCTCTCGGTCAGCTACAAGGGCTGGATGGCCATTTTGCCCTGCCTACATGATCAGGTGGCCATTTTGTCCCAACAGCTTCAAAGAGGTGGCTATTTTGTTTCTTGAATGCCCTTTGAGGAGTGGGGTCCACATGAAATGGTGCCATGGGCCAGATCCAGCCCACATGCCTTAGGTTGGGAACCCCTGTTGTAAGTATTAGTGCTTTGTACATCTTGTACAAAATGTCTGAAGAGATTTTTTATTTCTTTCCAAAAGTTAAACACATACACAGAATGAGCACAAAATGGTAGAGGGACAGCTCACAAAAATGCAGCCAACCATGCCACTACTTTTAAATAGTTTGCACAACAAGGAATTTTAAATTGCTGCTGCCCAACCTAAGTCATTGCAACAATGTTGGCCACTAGCATATTTTTCTTTTTTGGCTTAGGTGTATTGAAAGGGAAAGGTTTATTGCCGGTAAAGAAAATAACGTCTTTTTGGTTTCGTGAAACATTTAATAATAAATTAAATACTTTCCCTCTAAGGTCCTGTTGGGTGAGTATGAAAGAAGAGTTATTGTAGATTTTGTTTTTGATTTCCCCCTTTACTTTTTAATTGTGTTTAAAAACTAAAACCGTACCCAAACAAAACAGCCCTTAAGGAACTAATTTTTTGATTGCTCTTCTAAGCCCCTTCCCCAAATCAACCTGGCCATAGGAGGTGAAGTAATAAATTATATGAGCTATAGTCCATAGAAGACATAAGCAGAATAATATGTCATTTATTCAAATGTAGTACATCTCTGGGAATTAGGTGTTAAGAGTGGCTAATAACAACATGCCAGCCCAAGACATTTTCCTGACTGAAGCAGGACAACAAATGTTGTCCTCTCCCTCCTCAAATTAGTGGGCATAAATTTTACAAGTGCAATTGTCCCCTTTCTGGTGAGAAAAACACAGAAAGAGTAAATTAAATTACTAACGATGCGCTGACCTTTCATAACACAAGAGAATCTGCTGCCTGCATCAGAAGACTCACTGCCTAATGATAGAATCATTCCTCTTTGAGATTAAGAATAAGAAATTGCTATCATGTAACCAGGGATTCTCAACTTGCGGCCCGTGGTGCCATTTCATGTGGCCCACCACCATCTTCACCACACCAGGAACCATGTGGTGGAGGAAGGTCAAAATGGTCATCCGGTCCCTGAAGCTGTCTGAGGGAGCATGACTCATCCCCCGGCTTTTAAAGGTTGAGCACTCCTGATGTAGCCATTAAGTCCCCTAGGACTGTGTTGGTCAACCTTGGCACTCCAGCTGTTTTTGGACTTCAATTACCAGAAGACCAAGTTAGCACTTCCACTGACCAGGGCTTCTGGGTATTGAAGATCAAGAACAGCTAGAGTGCCAAGGTTCACCATCACTGCCCTAGGACCACTGAGTGGTCTTGCAAGACCCAGAATGGCATGTCTTAGCACTATGTGGATGAATGGGATTTTCTTGGAGCACACTGTTGACTCCTTTCTTGTCTTCGGCCAGGCAGACACCCCTGGCTGACCAAGTTAATGTACAGCCCAGATAGCAAATATTTCTGCCTTGTGTATCATCGCAGTACCAGGAACAGAACCTTTTGAAATTGTTATTTTTGGCCCTGTCTCTTGTTTGAGTGACAAAAGCAAATCAATGCTTTGGCAGTGACAGTGGGGAAGGAAGAGGCAGAGGTAGGAAGGGAAGGCAGGAGGGAAAAAGGAAAGATAGTTCAAAGCTATAATTTGGCATGAAGTAAGTTTTTCTAGGAACAGAAAAAGACCAGTGTTTCAGGAATGGGGTTTAGTCCTTTAGCCACTGCTGAGCAAAGTCTGATAGTAATATGTGTCTCTTTGGCAATGAGCAGCATTAAAAAAGTTGAAACCTGTTTCTAAATGGGTTGTGGGTGGTAGAGAAGAAGCACTTCATTTGAAAACAGGCAAAGACATAGTAAAACACAGACATTTCTCCTTTCTTGTAGCGGCTTAACAGAAAGGGTGATGCTAATTTCCTTATTTTCTTATGGTTCTTAAATATAAAAAAGGGAGGGTTTTTAAAATGAGCATTAGGTCGCCTTGCTCGAAAGCCAGTCATATCCGACTCTAGGGTGCAGCACTCATCTCCATTTATAACCAAAGAGCCAGCAGTGTCTGCTTCTGTAGATGTTTCCATTGACATGTGGCAGGCTGTACATGGAATGTTGTTTACCTTCCCACCAAAGTGGTAACTATTCATCTACTTGCAATTACTATACTTGCTTTATTGCTGCTAGGTTGGCAGGAGCTCGGACAGAGGCGGGAGCTCACTCCATCGTGAGTCTTGAACTTCTGACCTGCTGACCTTCCATTCATCAAATTCATCATCTTAACCACTAAGACACCAATATAACATTATAGTTGACTTTTTTTTTTTTTTGACATAGTAGCCGTGTTAGTCTGTGGTTCAGGCATATCAGAAAACAAAAAACAAAACAAAAATAAAATAAAAACACTGCAGCTCTTTAAAGACTAACTGCTATATTTTTACTGTGAGCTTTCGTGAATCAAGTCCACTTCTTCAGACAAGGACTAAAATTTCAGGCATGGTTTATATACATCAGATGCAGAGGTCAAGACGTTACAAGGGAAGTGTGTTTTTATTTTTGTTTTGTTTTTGTTTTCTGATATGCAATACAATATTAGGATCTCCTAATGGATGCCCAGTGTGTTGTAGTGCATAGAGTGATGGACCATCAAGAGGACAAAGTTCAAATCCCCATTTAGCTGTGGAAGCTCATTGGGGGTGTGGAACTAGTAAAACCACTCCTTGAATTTATCACTTACCTTAAAGGTTCTTCAGGTCACTATATGTCTTTTCTCACTTGACAGCACATAACAACAATAGGCTCATCTAGTGGTTACCAGGCAACAAAAGGTGTGTAGCCAGTAATCAAGGTGGTATTAAGGTAAAGTTTTCCCTTGCTCGAAAGCCAGTCGTATCTGACTCTAGGGTTCAGTGCTCATTTCTGTTTCAAAGCCGAAGAGCCAGCACTGTATGCTTCTGCAGATGTTTCTGTGGTCACGTGGCAGGCATGACTAGACACCGGAGCGCACTGAACGCTGTTATCTTCCCACTGAAGTGGTCCCTATTTATCTACTTGCAATTTCTTGCTTTCAAACTGCTAGGTTGGTAGGAGCTGGGACAAAGACGGGAGCTCATTCTGTCTGCAGGTTTTGGGAATCGAACTGCTGACCTTCCACCTCCCAGTCAGCATCTTAGCCACTTGAGCCACTTATTTGCCCTGACAAGGAACTGTTTACTATTGCCCTTCCTAGTGAGTTTCCAAGGTCAGACAAGGGGTTTGTATTCAGGTCTCCAGGCTTCTAGTCCAACACTCTATCCACTATATACCACACTGGCTCATAGTTTATCTTAGCTGAAAGAAATAAATATCTCCCTTTCCTTGGTGGATTTCTATACTGCTTGTATATTTGTGTTTTTTTTAAACCCAAAGACTTTCCTTAAACCCCATCCCTTTCCAAATTTATTTTCCATTGACCTTTTGCCCTTAATCACACACCGCCTCTATTTTTGGCTTTGATGAAACAGCTGCTGACTTGTTGTGGATGGACTTTCCCCCACTCCTCTCCACGTCCACTTTTATAGTCAAAGGCTGAAGCTTTCCTGTTATTTCCTCAGAGCACTGAAAAATCTGCGCCAAAAAGCTGCAGGGAAGTTTTTTTTTATTAAAAAAAACTGTTTATATCGAGAATAATTATTAACACCCCCAAGGAGAGTCATTGGTGTTTTTGGAATCATGCCCTTTTCCAGTGCCCCTCCCCCATCTCATCTTGCAAGCATAGCATATTTCATAAGTGCTTTTTGAATATTAAAATCAGCATAAAAACAGTCTCAGTCATATCTGTAGAGATCTACATAATGACATCTTAATAGCAATGCTTAATTTTGTACAGAGCTTTAGTTGCCAAAAGTAACAGGCAGAGCCTGGCATCTACTTTATGAATGTTATGTTCTGTTGAGTTGATTCCAAGTTATGGTGACCCTAGTACAGTGGTGGAGAACCTTTTAGAGACCGAGTGCCCAAACTGCAACCCAAAAACCCACTTATTTACCACAGAGTGCCAACTTAGCAACAGGGAAAGAAGGAAATGCTCCCATTGGGCTACTGGACAGAGGGGTGGGGTGAACTCTGTGTTGGGGGGAGGGAGGAAGCACTCCCATTGGGCTGCTGGTCAGAGGGGTGGGTGAACTCTGTGCTGAGGAAGTGAGGAAGTGGTCCCATTGGATTTCTGGGCAGAGGGGAGGGGTGAACTCTGTGCTGGGGTGACTGCATGGGTGCCCACAGAGGGCTCTGAGTGTCTCCTCTGGCACACGTGCCATAGGTTCACCATCACTACCCTAGTAGGTTTTCCAAGGTATAAGACATATTTGAGAAGTGGTTATTTACTAGTGGCACCCCATAGCGAGGTCCCATGGCTGAGAGGGAATCTGAATACAGGTCTTCTGTGTCCTAATCTGACACTTTCCCCCTTCACTACATTGGCTCTTGGGACCTGTTTTTGGGCCATAACATACTGGTCTTATTGAGCCCACTGTTCCAGCTTCTAGTTTACTTTCAAGCTAAATCCAAGGTATTGGCTTTGAGCAAAAGAGTTCTAATAGCAAGTTAGAGCCAAGATGTTATGCCCATGCCTAGCCACTGCTTCGGGAGCTGCACTGCTTACCAGTTTGCCTCCGGGTGCAATTCAAGGTGCTGGTTTTGACCTTTAAAGCCCTACATGACAGTGGCAAGGAAAGCAAAACACTCCCCAAACAAGAAATGAATAAATCAGAAGAACGAATTTTGTGCACCTTAGGTAATAGATAGAAGATTGGAACCCTCGGGAATTTATTCAGTAGAAAACGATAAGTGCTATCAGTGATATAGTCCTTTGCCAATCCTTCTTGTAGAATGGTAGAAAGTATATTTGTGATATGTGAAGTGGGATTCTGATTCAATCTGCGATAATAATAAATAAATAATAAAAATAAGATATCTGGTGTGTGTGTGTGTGTGTGTGTGTGTGAATTATCTTTCTTAATGAAACAGCTGGGATAACACAGAAAGAGCCTCTTCAACGATTGTGGTATTTTTGAACCACAAGTGGGTGTACCCTGGAAACGGCAACCTTGTGTTGCTGTCTAATTTTTCTCACACTGTCAGTCGAAAGGAAGTGCAGAATGAACTCGTAAAAAAGTGCCTTCATTTTGGCAGTATCACATCTGGCCTAGACACAGAAGAAGAAGAATGAGCCTCACTGAGATCCTGTTGCCTGTCTCAATGCCTCTAAGAACAGGTTGGGGAGTACAGAAGATAAGGCTTTCTATGTAGCATCAGCTGAGTTGTGTAACTCCCAAGAGAAGCCAGCATGGCTCCACATCCCATTGAACATCTTGTAGGGTGCCAAGAGTGTGTATCATCCTTGGACTTGATAACTATTTTTAAAATGTGCTTCAGGAATGGTTTTGAATCTTTTGTCAATAACTTTTTAAAGAAGTGGGTTTTGCAGATTACGGTATATTTGAAAATGGTTTAAATTTGCTCTTCAGTAATATTTCTACTAATTGTACATTGCTACTAGAGATCTGGTCGGTGAAAAATTAATATTTTAATAAATTTAGTTTAAAAAGATCAGGAACAAAGAAATCAATCCTCAAGAGGGGCACCTTTAAGCATGTACAGAGTACATTCCAGCTAGCTTTTAAGGTGCTTAGGTTGGCTTGATCACTGATGTAGTGACCTTCAGGAAATATGTAAATAACTCATACAAAGTTTATATTAACAAATAGAAGCCATTCCCAATGTACTGCCCTCCAAATATACTGGATACATGCTGTGGTGGGATTCAGCACGTTCGCACCAGTTTGCCAGAACTGGTAACAGAAATTCTGGCTGGCCCCGCCAATTCAAATTTTGAAATAAAGTAGTCCTAATTCGGGTGCAACGCAGGGTTTTCCCCCTGGCCACACCCACCATATCATGCCCACAGTAGGTAGTAAATTTTGTTGAATCCCACCACTGGATAAAATTTTTTTAATTCTGCATGTCTGGTGATCACCAGGTTGTATGTGGCTGATAAAGAGCAGTGCTTGTCATGTTGCCTTGATAGAAACAAAAAGCATGATAGCAAATAAATTAAGACAGCTGGATTTACTGAGCTAGAGGTTGAACTCAATGGTGGTGGGGCGCAGTCATTTCGCTTGCGCCTCGCCACTGCTGCGGGACCTGCACTGGCTGCCTATATGTCTCCGGGTGCAATTCAAGGTGCTGGTTGTCACCTTTAAAGCCCTTCATGGTAGCGGACCAGCATACCTCAGGGACCGCATCATCCCTAGCACATCGGCCCATCCCACAAGAGCAAACCAAGCGGGCACCCTTCAGGTACCATCTGTTGGGGAGGTTCGCCTCTCCAGCACAAGGAAAAGGGCCTTTTCGGTCGTAGCCCCCTCACTATGGAACCTCCTCCCGGTAGAACTACACCCCCAGGCCCAGTTGTTACCATTTATGAAAGAATTGAAGATGTGGTTGGCAAAATGGGTCTGGGGGCTGGGATTGTCAACAAGCTCCCCTTTTTGGCTCATCTGAGGCTCCCCCCTCCTGTAATTATTTTTTTAATGTTAAGGTTTTGTAGATTTTATATTTGTTTTTAGATAGTAAATGGCACAGCGGGAGGGGGGTTGTAGGTAGTATTGCTATGTTTTTAAGGTTTTTAAAAATTGTTTTATATTGGTTTTAACTTGTCCATTTGATAGGGCGGTATATAAATCTATTAAATTAAATTAAATTAATAATCCCCTCCCAAAGCTATTATTCTATGATGAGTCTTTATGCCTAAGGGAAAAAAATCAGCAGAGCTAGAACAGAAGTGAACTCTATAAAATTACAGCAGTTTTCATAGAGGTGGAGGTGCTAGATAGTCCAATGACTGGTACCTGTCTGTGAAGCCAAAGTAGGGAGTTTGATTCCCTGCTGTGCTGTACCTCCAAGGGGAATGAGCATCCTGTATGGTAAACAGCATTATGTGCACTCCGGTGCTTAGTCATGGCTGCCACATGTCCACGGAAACATCTGCAGACGCAGACAACGCTGGCTCTTTGGCTATAAACCGAGATGAGCACTGAACTTTAGAGTTGGATACGACTGGCTTTCAAGCAAGGGCGACCTTTACCTTTACTGTGGCCTTGGACAACCTGCACAGTCCCAGAGAAGAAGGGACTGGTAAACTATTTCTGAGAGCTCTATATCTAGAAAACTATAGAATGGGTTGCATAAATTGAAACTGATGTGCCAACATATACAGTAAAACCTCACATAAAGAGCGTCTCGCTTAGAGACTAACTCGCTTAAAGAACAGAATTTTCTCTGAATTGTCACACTCGCTTAACTACTAAAAACAACCAAAAGCGTGCTTAACAATTAAATCAGGGTTCGCAATCCTTGCCCCACTCCCACCGCCAGAAGTCACAATCGGTCATTTACAATGGCAGCGGTGGCGCTTTTTCCAAGTGTTTTGCTTAAAGAGCAATTCGTTTAGAGAGCAATCCCGTGGAACGAATTATGTTCTTTAAGCAAGGTACTACTGTAATTATTATTCATTAGCAGTATTAGGCAGTTTCAGCAACAAAGGTAAAACAAAAACAAGTGTTATTTACCATTAAGACTAACCATTCATTTCAGTCTGAGGTTTTATAGATTACAGTCACTTCTTCAGATACAATGAAGTAGAATATCTGGGTCACCCAGTTTTATTTCAATGCGATTTTTTGTGGATTATAATCCATTTCCTCAGACACATGGAATGCAATATTTAGTGACAGATTTATATGCAAATAAGTGGCCATGGTGGCTTAGTGGTTAAGTCCAGAAGGTCAGCAGGCCAGCAGTTCAAGACCCAAGTGCTGTATGATGGAGTGAACACCGGTCATCTGTCCCAGCTCCTGCCAACCTAGCAGTTCTAAAGCAAGAAATTGCAAGTAGATAAATAGGTATGGTCTTTGCGTGAAAGGTAATAGCATTCTGTGAACTCCTTATCTAATCAAGCCTGCCACATGGCCACAGAAATGTCTGCAGACACAGATAGCGCTGGCTCTTTGGCTGTAAATAAAGATGAGCACTGACCCCTAGAGATGGATATGACTGGCTTTTGAGCAAGGGAGAATTTACCTTTACTTTCTATGCTGTCAAGCGCCGCTCCGGAAAATATGGGGACTGCTCCAGCCCAGATGCACATGTGCAGCAAAAAACTCCATTGTGCATGTGCAGAACCCATTTGTGCATGCGCAGATGGGTTCTGTGCATGTGTGTGTGCAGGAACCCCTTTCCCCGCCATTCTAAATATGGGACGGCGCCGGTAAAGGGGAGGAACGTACATCAAAATACTGCATTTCCCAGCCAATCTGGGATATTTGACAGGTATGGTGGGGAACCAGCAGAAATAGAATTTTGTTATGCACTGTAACCCTACTATGTGAGAAGTTCAAGGTCTGGTTTACCACGCTACCCCCATGAGTTTCTATAGCTGAGCAGGGATTTGAATGCACACCTTCTTAGTCTTCGAATTTTATAAATCTCACAATATATAAATATATATTTATATAAACGGTTATATAAATCTGAATATAAATAAATAAATAAATAAATAAATAAATAAATAAATATCCATTACACCACACTGGTGCTCATTATGATGATCACAGAACACAAAATGAAATGCATTTATTATTTATTTTTAAATTTTATTTATTTATCATATTTATATGCCACCCATCTGGGATATTTTCCCACTCTGGGTGGCATATAACATATTAAAAAAAACATTTACAATAAAAATTAAACAAATTGAATAAATTATAAATATCAACAAGAACAAAAATAATAACCCCCATTAAAAAAATGGCAGCAACTAAAACACCAATTGGCGACGGAAAAGTTAATCAAAATTTACATGTGGCAATAGCATTATTAACTCAAATAATGAACTTTTGAGGGTGTTAATTGATTACATAAACAGCTTGGTCAATACTAACTAGAGTGATTGCTTGTCTGTCAGGTAAGCCTATAGTCTCTGAACTGCAAAGATACTGAAAGTGTTTTTTTCGAATTAGGTTTTGGATCTGAGGCCAGAGTCAATACACATGATTGCTGTGAAAACTACTTACTAAATGTTATGCTTAATAATTACATTAAATTATGCTTACAGATCTAATGCATGTTTAATCTGGATAAAACAGGACTCAGGGTGGAACCTCAAGGGCTGGACATCTAAAGTATGTTTTCACAGTCCAGCAAAATCCTGTAAATACACCATTTCCAACTCCCAAAGCAATGAGGAAACTGCTTAACTGTTTCTTTGCCTATTGCCTCTTCTCTGGGCCTTTCCCACTCCTTCATCATCTGTTTGTCTATCTCTATATTGGATGAAGACAGAAGTAATTTGTATGTGGGAAGCAATGGGTGGAGAGAAGGTAGGGGAGAAAGAAGCATTAGAGTAAAGAAAGTTACAACAACATGACTCTGACAACACCCTCTGGAACTGAGAGTTCTGGCTTTATTTCCAAGTCAGTATGCTTAGCAAAGCAATCTTGGTATTTGTTAAAGTGATTTATATTGCTCTCCTCCTTAATGCAGTTCACACATAGGATTAGCTCAAAAATGCCTATGGAACTGTAATCTATTTTATCACTATATTCTGCAAAGTGTGGGATAGGGTTCAGTAGAAAGAGGCTAGCGCAGTTCTCAACCTTGTTAAGCCGGGTACCGGGTCATGCTCCCTCATACAGCTTTGGGGAATGGACGGCCATTTTGTCCTTCCTCAGCCACATGGCACTTCTGGGTGTGGTTGAGGCCACGGTGCGGGGGGCACACAAAATGGTGCCACAGGCCGCATCCGGCCCACAGACCACAGGTTGAGAATCCCTAGGTTATGGACATGCTTAAAAAGCCATTCAGCGTGTTTCAGGGCTGTGGTGAAATCTTAATCCACACCTCAGGAAAGCCACATTCGGCTTTGAAACAAAGATGAGCACTGAACCCTAGAGTTGGATACAACTGGCTTTCGAGCAAGGGAAACCTTTACCTTTACTATATTTTTCATATTGCATGCAAGTAACCTGAAAAAAGCATTGCCATGAGAAAGTAAAAAGTTTTTTAAAAGCTACCCAGATGAAATAGAGATTTTTATTTTATTTTCATGTAGGCATAAAAACCAGATGGACAGTCTGTTTGGAGAGGAGCTTGAAGAAGTTATATTTTTCTTCTTCTTCTTGTACTGTATCTGATTCTGAATATTGGTGATCACCATGGCGATCAGCCATGAAGACTGTCCTGTGAATATAATATTTATATTTTTGGATTAGAGCATGGATTCTCAACCTGTGGCCTGTGGGCTGAATGTGACCCACAGTGTCATTTCATGTGCCCCCCCCCCACTGCCTCCACCACACCAGGAAGTGCCCAACAATACCGGCCAATTTTGGCCGGTATCCATCCTTCCCTTTTGGGGGAAGGTGGTGGAGAAGGTTGGTGGCGCAGCAGTTCCAGGGTGTCCTGGATGAAGCGGATTATCTGGACCCTTTTCAGTCAGGATTCAGGCCTGGATTTGGTACTGAGACAGCATTGCTTGCGCTGATAGATGATCTCTGGTGGGAGCAGAACGGAGGTAACCCATCCATCCTTGCTCTTCTTGACCTCTCAGAGAAATTCAATACCATCAACCGCAGTATCCTTCTGGATTGGCTCTGGGGGTTGGTACAGGGCACAGTGTGGTCCTGGTTTTCCTCTTTCCTCAGGGAAGGAATAAGACGAGAGGTCCACCCCAAGGCCTCTACTGTATGGGGTGCCACAGGGCTCAGTACTCTTGCCTCTCTCATTTAATATTTACATGAAGCCATTGGGTGAGATCATCCGTTCCCACGGGGTTGGGTATCATCAGTACACTGATGATACCCAATTGTACATATTTGCCCGTGGTGATCCTAGTGTTGCAATCAATGTCCTATCCAGGTGCCTAGAGGCTGTGAGGGTCTGGATGCGGGACAACGGGCTACAGCTGAATCCTGGCAAGACTGAGTGGCTGTGGATAGAGGACCCTAGATTGTCCAACATATGTTTTATGTCTTTGGCACTGAATGGGGCTTTTTTTGCCCCAGACAGACCTGGTGCACAATCTGGGGGTCCTCCAGGACTCATGACTCCTGCTCTAGGAGCAGATGGCAGCTGTGGCCAGAAGGGCTTTCATGCCAGTTGCACCCATTCCTGGACCGAGACTCCTTGCTCATGGCCACTCATGCACTGGTCACCTCCTGGCTGGACTACTGTAATGCACTCTACATGAGGCTGCCCTTGATGACCATCTGGAGGCTGCAGCTGGTCCAGAATGCAGCTGTCCGCACGGTGACAGGGTGCAGACGGTATGCCTGTGCCTCACCCTTGTTGCGGAAGCTGCACTGGTTACCGGTATGCCTCCGGGTGTAATTCAAGGTGCCCTACAAGGTAGTGGACAAGGTTACCTAAGAGACCGCATTGCCTCACGGTTATCTGCCTGTCCCTCGAGAATGGACTGGAGGGGTTCTCTAGAGGTTCACCTCTCCAGTATGAGAGAGAGGACCTTCTTGGTATCGGCTCCGGCCCTTTGGAACCTCCTGCCAATGGACCTTCTTTTTCAGCCAGAGCTGCTAGCTTTTAGAAAAGGGCTGAAGACATGGCTGGCCCAGCAGGTGTGGGGACATGATGGAGGATCACCCCCTCCCCGTTTGATATAAACATGCTAATTGCCACCTGGGCTTTTAGGTTTCATTTGTCTATTTGTCTATTTGATGTGAAGATTGATAATAGAGTTTATAATATGTTTTATGTAAGGTTTTTAATGGTATGTCAGGTCTTTTATGTAAGGTGAAGTGCAATTGCATTGTGATCCCCCCGGAGTCACTTCAGTGAGTGGGTGGTTATACAAATTTAAATAATAAAAATAAATAAATAAAGAAAATGTCTGTCCGGCCCCTGAAGCTGTCTGAGAGAGCATGGCCCGGACCCTGGCTTAAAAAAGTTGAGAACTCCTGGATTAGAGCTTCCACAATTCTTTAATGAGAATGTCTATTTGCTGGAGGATTCTGGGATTAGTAACCAAGAAAAGTAAATTTTCTTAGCTTTTATTTGGAAGGAATAAGAATATTAATGAAGGCACCAAGGTACTAAGGCTAGTAATAATTAGCTTGCTATAAAATCAATGCTGAATTGTGGCGACACTTTCCAGGGTTTCTTAGGTAGATAATATACAGAAGTGATTTATCATTCCCTTCTTTTGAGGGGCATCCTGGGACTGTGCAGCTTGTCCAAGGCCACACGGACTGGCTCTTCTCCTGGGAGGCACAGTGGGAAATTAAACTCTCAACCTCTGGCTCACGGTGCTTTCCAGCCAGCTAAGCTCCAGGATTTCTTGCAATGTTGTGAAAGCTTAAGCAGGATTTTCTGCTAATATTTGGAACCTAAAAATTTGTAAGAGAGTCCTAGCATCTTGCAGAGAGCCTCAGAGAACATAGCCTTTCAACATTTTGAGGGCAGCTGCTGGAGCAAGCAAACATCTGGAGCAAATTCAAAGCTACAGTAGGGTGCTTTGACAGGGGTGGCCAATCTTTCACTATTAGGGAGTCTGTACTGTTAACAACTGTGTAAATGAGGGAATTTCATGAGGTACAAGTCTGTCATCTCCCACTCTTACATGAGGTTGAAAAGCAACAGCTTTTCCTCTATTCTATATAGCTGTTTAAAGTATCTGATTCCTGTCATTGACCACCTCTAAACTATTAGATTTTGGAGGTAAATACTAATATAAAAAGTAGCTCATTTGAGAATGTCAGTATGGCATTTATGGGAGAACAGAATGCCACGTTTGTGAATATGTAGCATGAAAATACATAATTATCCCCCTACCTCCCAAAATAATAAATCATCAGGTGAATTTTCTTGATAAACAAATATGGAGGTTTACAAACTGTATGGAATTGCAACATCATATTGCCAATATTTCCCCCTCAATAGGGCTACTAAACCTTCATCAACTGGGAAATAAAGGCTGATGATGGCTTTCCTATGAAAGTTTTTATGTGAAATTTCATGTGAGGAATTTCTACTTGTCTGTTAAGTAAAACAGCAGTGTTGAGGGAAGGTGGGTGTTGTGTATGTAATTAATGTTGTGTTAATGCATTTCAACAAATGATCCACCATTTTGAGTTCAATTCTGAGAAGAACTCAAAATGGTGGATCATTTGTTGAAATGCATTAACACAACAGTGGGGATTTTAATAGCTCAAGCAAAATGAGAAAGTACTGTGTGAGTTACAGTAATTTTTAAAGCATAGTGAAGTACTGCTAATAAGAGCACACATTATAGGGCTATGATAGGGGTGGCCAACCTTGGGTCTCCAGGTGTTCTTGGACTTCAATTCCCAGAAGCCCATGTCAGCACACTTGCTGATCAGAGCTTCTGGGAATTGAAGTCCAAGAACAGCTGGAGTACCAAGGTTGGCCGCTCCTGGGCTACGGGGTCTGGTATGCCATAAGGTTGTTTCATATGGGTTACACCATTTTTGTTCAACCTTTGGTCTCCAGGTGTTCTTGGACTTCAATTACCAGAAGCCCAAGTCAGCACACCTGCTGATCAGAGCTTCTGGGAATTGAAGTCCAAGAACATCTGGGGACCAAGGTAGATAAAATCTGGGTTACATAATAGGATCAGAGGGAAAGTCTTGTCTTTTCATTCTCAGAATGCTCCCCACACATTTGGCAACTTTCCTGAAATCTCCAGACATCAAGCTTCTGACTTGAGAATTAAAATAAAAACACAGAAACAGACACATCCACTCACTCTTTTAAAGACAATGCCTACATCTCACTTGGGTAGATGTTTATTTGGTGCCAAAAACGGAAACATTTTTTTTTTTTGCTCTTCAATCCAAATGAGTTGCTTAAGGGATGGTGTATAGGATTGTTGACCACAGCCATCTGAAGAATAGTGACAGATTGAGAATTGAGCCAAGGATGGGCTCAAATTTTTTTTACTGCCACACTGTGGGCATGGTATGGTGAGCATGGCCAGGGGGGAAGCCCTGCGTTGCACCCAAATTAGGACTACTTTATTTCAAAACTTGGATGGACGGGGCCAGCCAGAATTTCTGCTACCGCTTCTGGCGAACTGGTGCGAACCTACTGATGCCCACCACTGATTGAGCCTATGTCCTGATGCAGAAAAGGAAATTAAGGACAGCTTTTCCTTCCAAATCTGCATCTGTAATCAAATTTCCTTTCCCAGTGTTCAATTCCACTCATCTCTTTCTCTTTTCATAGTGTTTCTACTTTCCAGTGACCTTATTAAAAAGGTTTTGTTTGCATCTGGCTTCATTCAATATGTTTTTATTTGCTCCCATTTAAATTCAACACTTTGAGAGAGTGATTTAAATTTTTGTAGAACGGGGCCAAGACCACTCCTTTTGCCCTGAGCAGTTTCCATAATGGGCACCAGAAATGCAACCTTTCTTTCTTTCTTTTTTTGGAACAGTATTGCCCAGTTTGTTGGGAAGGGAGAAGGAAGGAAGAAGTTGAGAGGAAAACTCTTCCCCACAGTTCTACAAAGTGTGTGGCCACTTCTTACAAATGACCAAATATTGTTGCCGAGGAAGTCCAACCAACTGAAGGATAATACAGCAAAATGGCTATGGCTAACTTTTGATATGTGCCAACATGTTAAAAGCCAGCAAAAACATGGCAGTCTTTACATGTGCTAGTATTTCTTCACCATCTTGTTCCCTTAAAGGTAAAGGTTTCCCTTGCTCGAAATCCAGTCGTATCCGACTCTAGGGGTCAGTGCTCATCTCTGTTTCTAAGCCGAAGAGCCAGCGTTGTCTGCTTCTGCAGACGTTTCCATGGTCATGTGGCAGGCATGACTAGACACCGGAGCGCACGGAATGATGTTACCTTCCCACCGAAGGGGTCCCTATTTATCAACCTATTTTCACCGCCGCCCGCCAATGAGTCCCACCTGTGGTGGGGGGCTCCCGCATACAAGAACTGGAGTCCCCACAGGGGCGGCCGCTGGTTCCTCCCGCCCAGACCTGTGACCATGTATGCAGTTGGGGTGGCGAGACCTGCTGCCAGCGCTGTTTCAGCCAACACCTTCTCGGCTCCTCATCTGGCCTGGTCGGCCGTGGGAGGTGGAGGCGTGGGTGATAGCGACTCCAGCTGTAGGATGGGGTGGGGACCACTGTATCCAGCGCCGTCATTGCTGTGCTTGATTATGGTTGTCTGGCTCTTTTTGAGGATTACCTAGTAGGAACTGTTTTGATATATTATGATTGTATTTGATATATTGTACTTGGTTTCTGACTGATATATTGTAATTCCTTATTTGTTGTTAATGTGGATATCTGCTTTATATTGTTTTGTTTATTTTGTTATTTATTATTGTACTTTTGCATTGATTTGTATTCTTTGCTGTTGTTTGCCGCTTCGAGTCTCCTTCGGGATGAGGGAAGCGGGTTATAAATAAAATGATTGATTGAACCTTTGATTTTGGGACTTCAATTCCCAGAAGCCTAAGTCAATTCCTCAAAGCACTGATCAGCTAATGTACTGAAACATTCCTGTTTCACTTTTTTTGTAGCACACCTGGTAGGAGGAGAGAGATCAAGAGAACAATCAAAGGAACCACTAAAAATAGCAAGAGATTTAAAAGAGTTTGTCTGGTGTCCAAACTATGAAAAGGAAACATAAATTCCTAGAATATCTACTTTAGGAGCAGTACTAGTTAAACAGAACGAAAAAGTGTTTTAAATATGTAATGTAGGTGTGGGTAGTGTAAATCTATTTGTCCTGGATAGCTTAAACCAGAGTGGACAGGATCTAGTCTTGTGGTATTTCCTTGTTATTAGAGTCTCAAGATTCAATGACAGTCTGATGCAAAAGACTTATATTAAACAATTATGGTCAGAGGTTTGTTTCAGGTATTAGAAATGAACAAAATTCAACCCATCTGTACAAAATCCCAAACTTTCTTTGCTTAAGGCAGAGTTGGAAAAGTTAGATTTGGGGCTAGAATTCCCAGAAGCAGGAATGGGCCATGCCAGTTAGGGGTTTTGTTAATGAACAACTAGCTGCCAAAACTCTTGCAGATCTATTGTAGATGCTATCAGTAAATGAGAATCTATCATCTAAGAATCCATCTTTGTCTTCTGGTTCGGTAACTCATCTAGTGAAGTCCCTAAGGAGGAACTCTTCTATAGATATCTCCCCTGGAACTGCGACATACCCAATTACAGCAAAACCTCTAAATACGATTTCTTTCCGTTCCACAAGGATATTTGTATGCCAAAAAATTTGTACTGTATGTCGAAAACACATTGGATTACCAGAAGAGCACACTAGATGTCACCATATTTTTTTTTGTATGTTGAATTTTTCCTATTAAAATTTTGTACTGTATTGTATATTTTTTTTTTAGCCAGGATTTTTCTTTGTATGTCGATTTTTTTGTAAGTAAAACCATTTGTATGTTGTGGTTCCACTAGATTGACCCAAGTATAAGCCAAAATGCATGAAAACACGGTAAAATTAATTAAATTGTTGACATATCTCAATCTGGCACGCTTCTGGGACCCTCGTGGTCATTGACCCGAGTATAAGCTGAGTCCCCTTTTTGGAGCTCATTTTTGGGGCCAAAAGACTCAGCTTATAATCGAGTATATATAGTATTTTAAAAAGCTTCCTTAAACTATTAATAGAAATAAATCTTGCCTTAAACTGAGCTATGTAAGTTTCCTGCTTCTTTCCAAAAGCTGTTTTAAATTTTTTTTAATAGCAGCCAAATAGGTCCTAGAAATGAAGCACATTTGTATCTGCTGTAGCCGAGACTAGCAATAGGATGATGGCCACTGTTATGGCAGTGCTCCTGGTTTAACTGAAATAAAACAAAGAACAGAAATGTGGGGTGGGGGCAAAGAGAACATCAGAGGTATGTAATAACAATAACTACTGTTTCCAGGCTATGACTCTGCAAGAAAAGAAGGGGAAGATGTATCTATTAATAGTGAAGTAAATTAGAGAAGACATGCCCAATATTTCACAGTTTTCTTGTAGATATTTCTCTAGCCATAACAACTTTCCTATTCAACTTACTGTATTAAGAAAAGTGATAGATTCAAGAGAAACTAGTATTCCATCACAGTGAGAAGGAGTAATCAGGATTTTTTTTTTAAATGAAGAAAATGATCATCCCAATCGAGAGATTGTTGTGGACTTAGTAAATTGGTTTGAGACTTGATCATAGTTATAGCACACTCATTGAAATCAATCATTGCTAAATTAAATATCATAAATGCAATTACGTGCATTCTGTCTCTGCTGTGACTAATGGCTATTTGGTGATAAACAGATAGCTAATACAATATGCAGTCAACATTCAATTGCCTAAGGGACTATCAGTATTATATGCATGTTAATAAGCTAGTTCTTTGTGCAGCTTCTATTTTCCTTCTCTACAGCATTGGCTAAAGGTTTCCCTTGCTCTAAAGCCAGTCGTATCTGACTCTAGGGTTCAGTGCTCATCTCTGTTTCAAAGTTGAAGAGTCAGCGCTGTCTGCTTGTGCAGATGTTTCGGTGGCCATGTGGCATGCATGACTAGACACCAGAGTGCATGGAACGCTGTTACCTTCTCACCAAAGTGGGCCCTATTTATCTACTTTGCAATTTCTTGCTTTCAAACTGCTAGGTTGGCAGGAGCTGGGACAAACACGGGAACTCATTCCGTCCTGCAGTACTCGGGAATCGAACTGCTGACATTCTGCCTCCCAGTAAGCGTCTTAGCCACTTGAGCCACTGCAGTCCCCAGCATTGGCTAAGGAAAGACATTAAGATTAAGTGGGATATCTCCTGGGAGATAATGAACGATATGCTGGTTTTAATTGGGGTGTTAGGTTTGTTTTTAGTTACTGTCATTGAATTGGTTTTATTGTAATTTTTATTATATTGTTAGCCGCCCTGAGTGGTGTACCCACCAGGAGGGCGGGATATAAATGTGCAAAAATAAATAAATAAATAAATAATGATATCTTCCATTAGCTTTGTTACTTTAAGTGCTGCTAAGCTCCATGGCAACCATGATAGGCTTCCCAGGTACGTGAGATGTTTAAGGAGTATTGTAGTTTTAACAGTTCTACTTCCCAATGAGTTTCCCTGGCCAAGCAGAGATTTGAACCCAGGTCTCCTGATCCATCGTACAACACTTTATCCACTATATCAGGAGTTCCCAACCTTTTTAAGCTGGGGCCCGCGGGTGACATGCCCTCAGAACGTTTCGGGGCTGGACAGCCATTTTGCCCTTCCTCCACCACATGGCACTTCCTGGTGTGGTGGAGGCAGTGAGGGGCCACATGAAATGGTGCCACGGGCTGCATCTGTCCCATGGGCCACAGGTTGAGAATCTCTGCACTATATTATACTAAGTCTTGCTGGCCAGTATTCCAGGACTCCCTGTACCACAAATACCTACCAAGCTCTTCTCACGGTGTTTCTAGGCTTCCACAGTCAAGACCTTGTTAGGTTTCATTCATTGGAGTTGGGAAAGTGCCTAGAGTTCTGGCAAACGGTTTTGTTACAGCCCACCAAAGCTGCTCATCCTCAAAGCATGAAAGCACCATGGAGCTCTTTTTCCGTTCACAGATATCGATAATTTGATACAGACTGTGGTGGACGTGGGAGCGTGTGCTTAACAGCATGACATCTTGACCTTGCAGCTGCAAATAAATTCAGCAAAAAAGAGAACACATTTCTGAGTCTCTCTCTCTGTCACACACACAAATAAACTTATTTGATGTAATAAATATTAAGCTTTAAGTGCCCCAAATATATCGCATCCTGAAAAAAAGCTAAGCAGATGGGTTCTCTTAAACACTTGCCTTCTGGCTGCTAACATCTGGTGATCCCACTGCTGGAATTCCATTTAACCTAAAAACTAGTTGCCAAAACTCTGCAGTTGAAAATTCAGTTTTATACTTTTGGCCATGCATTCTTACCCGTAGCCTTCTGTTCATGTCATAAGTTAAAGCCAGCATTTCCCAAATTATGTTCTGCAGAACACTGGTGGACTTCATTTCCCAGAAGCATAAGTGAGTACATTGGCTGATCAGTACTTTGGGGAAATTGACTTAGGCTTCTGGGAATTAAAGTCAAAAAACCAAAGATTGGGAAACACTGAGCTAAACAAGCTATAATTTGCAGCTTGCTAGAGCTGGGATTCTCAACCTGCGGTTGGGGGCCGAATGCGGCCCATGACACCATTTCATGTGGCTCCCCATTGCCTCCACCACATCAGGAAGTGCCATGTGGTAGAGGAAGGGCAAAATGGCCATCCAGCTCCAGAAGCTGTCTGAGAGAGCGTGACCCAGCCCTCGGCTTATAAAGGTTGAGAACCCCTGTGCTAGAGTGACAGATAGGGGATCAATAACAGCGGACAACAATGAGCCAGGTTTTCAGAGCTGAAATATCAGGTTATTGTTCTGCTTTTGTGAGTTTCCAGGTGGGCAGACAAATCTCAGATTGGATGGAACTAGTGCAGGAGGTTTGGCATTTGTGTCTAACTGCCTATTTACCGCTATTTCCAATCATGCCAGAGTTCTTTAGCCCAATATGAAGGTGTTTGTTTGTCGCAAGTGTAGAATATCAGTTATCAAAAAGCTAGAGGAAAGGGAAGGGAACTGGGCAGAGAGCTGGTGAATTCCTGTACTTCATCCACTCCCTATATATCAGTGGTGGTGAACTTACGGTACACATGCCAGAGGTGGCACTAGGAGCCCTCTCTGTGGGCACCCATACAGTCACCCCAGCACAGAGTTTGCCCTGCCCCTCTGCCCAGACGCCCAATGGGAGCGTTTCTTCCTTCCCCTCAGCACAGAGTTTGCCCCGCCCCTGTGCCCAGCAGCTCAATGGGAACATTTACTTCCTCCCTTGTTGCTGTGTTGGCACTTTGTGATAAATAATTTTTTTGGGGGGGGTTGCAGTTTGGGCACTCGGTCTCGAAAAGGTTCACCATCACTGCTATATATCTTGTGTAATGTGCCTTAGACCTCAGATGATGCAAACTGTAATGGGAGTAATAGCAGCTGCTACAGTTATAGGGTATATTTTGTTGCTTGCCTGCAAAGGTTGCGTTTTTTTCCTCTTGGTTCCAGGCTGACCATATGTTAGCTCTATTTATTCAAAGACGTATAATTCATAGCCTGAAGCAGATATAACTTTAATACACAGTAATAATTCTAAAATAAAGTTTTATTACAGAAAAGAACTAAATCAACCAGATGAATTTCTTTAGTTGTCCATGTTGCTTTTCTCGTCCTCTCTCCTTTTAACTCTTTTAAAAATGAGATACATATATCTACTTGCAATCCTACCTCACCCTATTTGTGACACAAAACTAATACATTATATCAACCTTGGCTGCTATCTCACTGTATTAGCATTTATTTTATAAAAATAGTAACAGAGATTTACTTAAACAAGCAGGCAAACATCCAGGCAGATAAACATCCTTTATATCAGTGGTGGCAAACCTATGGCATGTGTGGCAGAGATGGCACACAGAGGCCTTGCTGTGGGCACACATGCCATTGTGGGCAAGCCCCATCCTAGCCAATCCAGCACCGCTTCCCCTCCCACCCCTCTCCCTCCATCAATGGGGAGGCGAGAGGGGAGGCTGGTCCCACCTGGGGGCGGTGGGGGTGAGGCGAGGCAACCAGACACTCCACCCAAGAGGCGGTGGTGGAACATGCGCATGGGGGGCTCCTGGATGCAACTGAGAGGGGGATGCACATGTGGGGGTAGGTGGATGCACACACCCACATGACATTGCCAGAGGCATTCTGGCAACATCACATGAGTGCGTGGGCATGCACGGTGCCTTCCTGTGTGCCTCCTCCTCCTCCTTGGGCACTTGGTCTCTAAAAGGTTTGCCATTACTGCTCTATATGATTGCCATGTAAGCAAGATTAGATATAAACATTCGAGGGGGCGGGGTGGAGAAATGCAATCTTAGACAACTATTGACACACAATGAACTACACAATACTGACACAGAGGGGGGAACTAAACCCTGCTATAAACCCAGATGCCAACTATCTCCTCACATCTACACTGGGAACACAAAGAGCAGGCTCTAACAATGCCACACAGAACATCAGTTGCTCATTTACTTGCTCTGCTAATGTGATTGATTGATTGATTGAAGTTTTATTTCTATACTGCCTTTCTTACCCAGCGGGCAACTCAAGGCGGTTCACAGCAATAATATACGTGATACAAAATACAAAATCTAACAAGCAGCAGCAGCAATAGCAATACAATAGTTACAATACAGTAGTTACTGCAGTGGCTCAAGTCGCTAAGACGCTGACTGGGAAGCGGAAGGTCAGCAGTTCGATTCCCGAGTACTGCAGGACGGAAATGAGCTCCCGTCTTCATCCTAGCTCCTGCCAACCTAGCAGTTCGAAAGCAAGAAATTGCAAGTAGATAAATAGGGACCACTTCGGTGGGAAGGTAACAGCGTTCCGTGCGCTCCGGTGTCTAGTCATGCCTGCCACATGACCACAGAAACGTCTGCAGAAGCAGACAGCGCTGGCTCTTCGGCTTAGAAACAGAGATGAGCACTGCACCCTAGAGTCGGATACGATTGGCTTTCGAGCAAGGCAAACCTTTACCTAATCTATACATGATCTATCTATGCCATCCTATACCAACAAAGCCTCTTTGCAATTTGCATAGGGCAAGCAGGACAGTCTCTGTGCAAAAGAATTAATGGACATAAATCTAACATCAAGAATGGCAATATGCAAAAACCTGTTTGCAAATATGTCTAGTTGTACACTTTTTAACTTGAAAGTCACTGTTTTGGAGAAAACATACTACAGTCCAATACGAAACAGCTGTGATAAGGTATGTATGGGTACTGGAGACCCATTTAAAAGGGATGAATATATTAGTTAAAGGGTTCTTAAGCCATCAAGTGCGAAATGCTACATGGCTTCATGAAGTGTGCCACTTGTGCCAACTATGCTATTGTTACTCTGTAGACCAGGGGTTCTTAACCTATGGCCCGTGGGCTGGCCCTGGCCCACGGCACCATTTCATGTGGCCTGCATAACTGCTGCCATGTTTATGACAGCCGCAAATGTGCCCATGGATGCGTTTTATGGCAGCATTTACAGCGGGGGAACCACCAGTCCAGCCTGCTGAACTGTCTGAGGGGGCATGGTCTGGTCGGCGGATTAAAAAGGTTGAGAACCCTTGTTGTAGACTGATAATAGACATTATTCGCAGCCTGATAGCCTGCTCCTTTACTAAGGTACCATTGTTACTCGGTCCATTATTTGTAGCTCCATCTGGTCATGGGGCCATAATATTAGTCATATAGTCTTACACTTATGTCTGAAGAAGTAGACTTGAACTAAGAAAGCTCACAATAAAACAGAGTACCGAATCTTTAAGGTTTCACAAAACGTTTGTCTTTTTTTTTTTGCTTTTGCTCTCAGTAGAAGAAAGACTAATTGGAATCTTTGTATTATCAAAAAAGTCAACTTTAACAGAGCAACCAAATATTGCATTGGCTTTTTTTTGCTGTTGCAACATAGTATTGATTCATGTTTGACTTAGGATCTACTTAGACCCCTAGGTCCTTTCACATGTACTAATGCAAAGCCCTCTCTCTCCCATCCTGTATCTGTCCATCTGCATTTTCCTGCCTAAATCAGAACTCTACGTTTTCCCCAGCTGAAACTTCTTTCTTCTTCCTTTGATCTTTATGTTAAAGTTTTCCTAAATCCTGGTTTCATCTACTGAAGTGTTAGCCACTAATCTCAGATTGGTGTAATCTACTAATTTAATAAGTAGAAAGGGTGGAACAGCATCAAGCCATAGAACAGGACTCTGTATCACATCACTAAACCCTTCGCTCTAGAACAGGAGTTGTCAACCTTTTTAAGCCGGGGCCAGGTCACGCTCCCTCAGACAGCTTTGGGGGCTGGATGGACATTTTGCCCTTCCTCCACCACATGGCACTTCCTGGTGTGGTGGAGGTGGTGGTGGTCCACATGAAATGGTGCTGTGGGCCGCACCCGGCACGTGGGCTGCAGGTTGAGAATCCTTGCTCTAAACAATGAGGAACTATGGACAAGCACTCTATGGAGGTAGCCTGCCAATCATCTACAAATCCACTTCATGGTAGCATCATCTATCCCACCTATAATCAGTTTGGTTACAAGAATGTCATGAGGGACACTGTGTAAAGACTTGCTGAAATCAAGATTTACTACATCTATAGCATTCCCTTCATCAACTAAACCTTTAAATCTGAAGCGGTCTACATGGGTATATAGCAGTGGTTCCCAATGTGGGGCCCAGGTCCCACAGAGGGACTTCAATTTCCAGGAGCCTAAATCAGTACATTGTTAATCAGTGCTTTGGGAAATTGACTTAGGCTTCTGGGAATTTAAGTCCAAAAACCAAAAATATACACTGGTATATAGCCTGCTCTTTTGGGCAGGTAGGGGCAAATTGGTCTGATCACATGAACATGTTGATTGAGCTCCAACTCATCCTCAACCCATCACTTTTCAAGCCTCTAAATTGCCCTGTTGTATTTTACCTTTCCCCCAGCATATGTGCCTGCTAGGGATGGAATAAAATAATGTGCCAGCAGTAGCAGTTGATTCTGAGCTGATGGGGGAAGCATGCTGAGTGTACTGCGGCAGTCTGATCGGTGGCAACATGTAGTGGTAGCAGCCCCTTTCCATCTGAAGGGGGGGATGCACTCTTTCCAGCAGCTTAGAAATTACGCTGCTACTAATTGGGTGGATGTTGGATACTTTTTGCAGCATGACACAGCTAATGTTTAGCCAAGGATTAAAGCTGAATACTTTGAAATGCAGGTCCTCCTCAATTACCCTTTACTTTTCTCTTAGTACCTATTGAACAAATACTCAGGCACAGTTTAGTAGAAGGAAAAAAAGAATGTTTACTTACAAGGCTTGTATTCAAATGAAGTAGCTGTCAAAAATATAATATAGCAATTCACTTCATCTTCATTGGGAAAAGCAGGAAGAAAATTTATCTCAATAAAATTATGGTTGCAAGAGGCTACAGAGTTACTAACTTTCCGAGACTAACACATTTTAAGTTAGAAAGAGACTGAACTACACTACACCATCTATACCAGAGGTGCCCAAACTATGGTCTGCGGCTCCAGTTAATCTGGCCTACGCCGCCCTTGCCATTATTTTTGGAGGGATGAAACATTTAGCCTGCTGACTAGCTGTTTAGATTCAAAACACACAGTTATTGTGTTTGTTAAATGTTGTCCCTTCCCATCTCTATGTTAGTCTGCAAAATAAATACAAAGCATGAAGAGTTTTGCCTACTGTAAGCTCAACGTTAATGCTGTTTGGACATGAGGATTGCTCCAAACAGCATTTTGCTCCTCCCTGCTACCTCAAGCAACTTTTTAAAGGCAGTGCTATACCAGTGTGGGAGATCTGTCACAAGAAGAAATACGATTGGTTTGGCATAACTTTTAAAAAAACACACACCTGTGCTGGGTCTTTGAAATCACAGTGTTCTT
This sequence comes from Bradypodion pumilum, assembly GCA_035047305.1. Lineage (NCBI taxonomy): Eukaryota > Metazoa > Chordata > Lepidosauria > Squamata > Chamaeleonidae > Bradypodion > Bradypodion pumilum. The sequence goes on from JAWDJD010000008.1 coordinate 14,827,658, forward strand.
TTCTAAGTATTCACAAACTGATTGTTTAACGATCGGTTACAGGACCTTTCTTGGTATTGATGTCACAACCAAATTCCTGGTGACACAACAATTCCATTCCACTGCTTTAAGAGGACAGAAATTTGGCCAAAGTGTATTTTATATTTGCAAGACTTTTTGTCATAGATAAGTTTCAAACTAGCTTTGGACTGATAGCTTACTAATTGCTTTTTTTAAAAGTAGAATTCCAAGTTGGCCAAAAGGCAGATAAGATCTTCTTTTATGTCCAGATCAAACATTGGACTGCCAAAATGAAGCCACTTTCTTGGCTTTGTCGTTGGTCAAAATTAAATCTTCACCTGTACACATTTCTGTTAGTGATGGGTAGACGAGTAAATGAGCCAGATTCTGTATCTCTCCACATTCACACAGTGTGTTGTCTACCAGCAGCCCCCATTTGAGCATCTTTGTCTTGCATGTAGGGATTCCACCCCTCAGTCTGTTCAGGGTCCTCCAGGTGACATAGGGAAGGTCAAGTTCCTCAGCCATACCCTCCTTTAATGTTATTCCTTGTCCAGTGATCCTCTTCCTCCATCTTCTAATTTGATTTTGCTCTTACGTACCCTCAAGAATGTTTGTTCATGCCGTTAAACTCTTCTTGCAGCTGAGCAGGCAGACTTGAGGCTCATATCTGTTCAGAGGATGTCCTCTTTAGGGCGTCCCCTGCAAAAATCCTTTCAACCCAGAATAATCTCTGACAAGAAAATGAACGAGAGGACATCGAGGATCATTATCTTGTTTAGTTCTCTCAGCATCTGCTGCTACTTCTCTCCTTATCTTAGATGGAGTGATACCAACAAAAGAATATATTTTCTCAAATGGTGTAGGTTTGAGGCATCCTGATAAGTTACTGATACAACAGTAGACACTTTTTTTAAAAGACTACAGCTCTCAGATCCCCTTAGCAGCATATGTGAATATGGGCTGTGGCATTGCAACAACTTAAGCCTTTTATACGGTCAAATTGATGGTAAGCATAAAATACCAATCTTCCTCTTCCATCCTGCTGTTTCTTCAGGGTCCTTGCAGAGAAGCTACAAGCAGACTTCTTCAAAAACTTCAGACAGCGGTTTCCCTGGCATTATGCCTCCTGTGTGTTTTGGTTTAAGTCACATAAATAGAAGTGGGACAGTGTGGGGGAGGGTGATGGGTGATGATGGCTTTTGTCATGGTTACCAAGCTTTCTTTGGGAGCTGCAGGGATCCTTGGCATGCAGGCTGTTTGAAAGTACAGTACAGTAAAGCCCCGACTTACATATGCCTCAAGTTACATAAAATCCAACTCACATAATGATTTTGTGCTAAAACCATGTCCCAATTTACACGATTTCCTATGGGTTTGCTTTGAGTTACATATTCTTTTTCCTATGGGTTTGTTTTGAGTTACGTAAAAAAATATTTTTTCCCTATGGGTTTGCTTCGAGTTAAATTGAAAAAAATGATTTAAGCAAAAGCCTGTGGAATGGACTTTTTTTTCATAAGTAGGGGTTTTACTGTATCTACTCCAAAAAGGCTTGTTGATATAAAATACATGTTGGTCTAATTTGACCCCCCCCCCCAATATTATAATTCTTCTTTGAACAAACTGGACAGAAACAATTCTCCTGATTGCATCCATACTATTAAACTTAGTGCATCTTTTTATAATGCATCATAGTGTGCATTATAGGGATTCTTGGTATAGTTTTACGGTAAGGTAAAGGTAAAGGTTTCCCTTGCTCAAAAGATAGTCGTATCTGACTCTAGGGTTCAGTGCTCATCTCTGTTTGAAAGCCGAAGAGCCAGTGCTGTCTGCTTCTGCAGATGTTTCCGTGGTCATGTGGCAGGCATGACTAGACACCGGAGTGTACGGAACGCTGTTACCTTCCCACCGAAGTGGTCCCTATTTATCTACTTGCAATTTCTTGCTTTCAAACTGCTAGGTTGGCAGGAGCTAGGACAAAGACCCGAGCTCATTCCATCCTTCAGTACTTGGGAATCGAACTGCTGACCTTCCGCCTCCCAGTAAGCATCTTAGCCACTTGAGCCACTGCAGTATCAACGGTAAAATTATTAAATGAAAATAGGCAGTGCTTTCCAAGAGGTATCTAATTCATTATAGTTGGAAAGGTTGTAGGCAATTGGAAATTTTTCAGTGTTTTTGGCGAGATAGTCTTTTAAAACAAAGTGGTAACTGGCAGTGACATATTTAGGATCTGTTGGCCCCTAGGCTGAACCTGTGGTGCGGGCCCTACTGGGGAAAGTATTTTTTTAAAAAATTAACCTACAAAAATCGCATTTTCAGCTATTATCCAATTAAAAACTATTTATTTACTAAAACAAAAAACCTGATTTTAAAAATTGACATAGAATCACACGGTGCAGGCCCCCCTTTGTGGTGCTGGCCCATAGGTTGCATCCTAGGTAGCCTATGCTTAAATCCAGCCCTGGTAACAGGTGTTAACAAACATGCAATTGATTAGATATAGAGCAGGAATTCTCAACCTTTTTAAGCTAGGGGCTGGGTCACACTCCCTCAGACAGCTTCAGGGGCTGGATGGCCATTTAGCCCTTCCTCCACCACATGGCACTTCCTTGTGTAGTGTAGGTGGTAGGGGGAACCACATGAAATGGTGTCATGGGCTGCATCCAGCCCGTGGGCCACAGGTTAAGAATCCCTGATATAGAGAAAGGTAAATTCAAGAGGCTAACGTCATTCATTGTTGCTGTATAAGAGTACATTGCTTCCCCACCAACCCCTGTTTTTACACTAATTGGCAGCGGAAATGATTTTAGCTTTTAAAGAGACGTGGTTACTTCCCCATCTTTAGTACAGCAACTGTATTATGGGTAGAATAGTTATGCAGGTTAAATTGTCAGGTTTGAGAAATGGAAGGATAAGTGGAAATGAGATTGCTTGTATTAACTGTGGTTTGCATTTTTCATTTATCTGGAGGTCCAGACAGGCATTCATGTACTTCTGACATATACAAATGTATTTCTTTATAATTATCTTCTCTCTATCTACACGAGGTCTTATTATTCATATGCCACATCACCCAGCGGCTCCAAATACACTGTTGTTGCTGAATGTCTTATTTTAGTTATTATTGGCCAGAATCCTATTACTTAGGCTCAGTGTCAAAGTTCATATGTGTAAATATCAGTCGTTAACTGCTGCTAATTAAGAAGCTGGCAGCTGTACTTTCTATTGTACACCAGCTATACGATTTGGTTCCCAACGACATATGTTTCTGAATTAGAGGAAATTCACCACTGAAAGTTCTGTTGATGGATTTATGCTGGTGTAACTACTGAATTGGATTCTGGCCATTTAATTTAATTTAACTGTTGGTTAAATTTCATGATTACTGGATTTCATTATGGCTCATATCCCTCTAACGTTGCTGCTTTTACACAACTAAAATCTGCATTGCATAGTTGCATTTTGACTTCTTGTTACTCATCTTGTTACTTGCCTCTCTCAAATCTCTATTTCTAAGAAAAATCTGCATTTAAAATAAAAAAGGAATGCTTGCTACTGTATCTTTGCACCATGAAAAGGAAGTATTATATTAAGTTTCTTAAACATGCATAAAGTAGAATAGTGTGTTATGAGTCCTGCTATTGTGTTACAACAAGAGTAGGCATCTGTTTTTGGCCCGAATACCCCATCAGAAGAGGCCTCACTTTATAGCAGGATGGGGACTGTTCAGAAGTATTTTTTTTGGATTTCAACACTTATGAGTCTCAGTTAGCATAATTAATGGTGAAGATGTGGGAGTTGTGGTCCAAAAACATGTAAGCAGTTACCATTCACTCGCTTATGTTTTATGCTTTCAATTATCTGCTCACTGACTTAGTATGCTGCACAATAATGGGTAACTGGGTGAAAATACTCTGTTTTTTGAAGCAATCCAGGAATAGACTTTTGTACAATGTCCATCTGCAGAGTGAAAAGGCAAATAACTTTTGCCTGGAAGACAGAAAAAAAGGTTGAGACTGTATGTGTATTTTTGTAAGGTGATACAATTAACCATTCTGAAACATTCAAAGGCCTGGATAAAGTTGTCCAGTATGTCCTAACACTGCAGAATAGCTTGCAGAAGTAGCATAACATTTGCAAGATTGGCAACAGCCATCCATAACTTCTTATGTTTTCAAGTAATGATAGAAAATAATAACATTTATGGGACAAGGATACATATCCATCCATCTATCCCCACTGGAAATCCATTGCTCCGGACAGTGTACAAAAACATTGAACTCTCCATTCCACCTCCCACTCAATAAATTACCAATTTAACGGAACCATATGGGAACATCCAGAGATTAAAATCTCTGTATTCACAAACTATTAAACTATAAATCCCAAGGATATATTTCCAAAAGCCTCTTTGTAAAGTTCTGCTTTTACCAATTTTCTGAATTTTAGGAAGGAAGGGGCCTGGTGACCTCCTAACTGTTATGTATGATAACTGTAACACACTTCCATTCTTGAATAAACAGAAAGTATTTAATCTTTAATCTTAGCCTAAGGTGTTAATTGCTGCAAGCGTGAATGGATATATACAGTGATACTTCATACAACGTCCAAACTTGGTTCCACAAGTTTGGACTTTATACGGATTTGGACTTTGAGGCATGCAAAATCCTAGCCACAATGCCTCATACAACCTCCAAATCCTTGCCGCGATGCCTCATGCAACGTCGTTTCCATAGAGATACATTGTACTGTAACAGCACAGACGTCAGGGCAAAGTCAAGGAAACAGACAGGAAACTGACAGAACTTTAAGAAATCATTGTCTAAAGGCTAAAAACATTACAAAAACTTGTCAAACAACCCTGATTGTCCAAGAACCTGAAGAATGCTGCAAAAATCCCAGGAATGCTTCAAAAAATTCTGACGAAAAAAATTCAAAAAAATCCGAAATCACGCTCAAAACCACTCCTAAACACTCTTTGCCTCATGCAAAACCCACAAAAGCAATGCACGCATGTGTCCTGCCTTTTATACTGCCCAGGCACAATGCAACCTGGGAAAACCCCAATGCCTCATACAACGTTACACGACTTTGTACAAGGCAAATTTTTTCAAGGAATTAGGCGATGTTGTATGAATCCGATGTTGTATGAAGCGGACTTTGTATGAGGTATTACTGTAGTCAGTTAAGATACCCTGTATTCCTCTTTAAAGATACTGCTCGAGGTAATATTAAAAAATGTGTGCCATCACATCAATTCTGACTTAAGGTGACCCTTTCCAGGGTCTTTTTTCCAGAGAATGCATAAAAGTGGTTTACCATTCCCTTCTTCTGGTGGGAAGTTTGGGTCTTCTCCTGGGAGACACAGTGGGAAATGTAACTCCCAATCTATGGCTCTGCAACCAGATACTTAAATCACTCAAACTGCCAGCCAACTGATGCCTGAGGTATTATCTAAGAAAAGACCACTTTCACGGAGGCTCCAGTTGCAAGAGTTAATGCTATTGCTTATTTGAAATACCTGTACAGTATCCCTGTCCTATTGTTTTTCCCAATAATTTAAGGTAAGGTGAAGATTGTAATGCAATGAAAAAACAGTTGCTTCTGTGAATTAGTCAGTAGAATGGAGCTTTGATTCTGACTGGGATTTTCTTCTTCAGAAAGCTGGTACTCACATTAATCCATACCTCAGCCTCAGCCTCTCTATCTGGTGAAATCAGATACCTCTTCTTAGCATGAAGCAAAGAAGTAGCTTCTTGCAGTAGAAAATAACAAGAGGTAGAAACATGGAGGTCTGGTGGCTAAGGTGGCATTTCGTATCTTTTTAAAAATAATAATAAACCGAATGATTTAATTCTGTATCTGAACAATATTTAAGATTTTTTTGATACATGGAGAACAAACACTACTATATTTCAGCGAATTACAGTATAGTCCCTAAACATTAAGTTTCAGAATCTGAAAGGCCAGTATATGTCAAAAACAACATATGAAGGATTGTAAATAATTTTTTATAATTCCATATTCAATAAGCATCCATGTGCATGCCAGGATCACACTAAATGGCATATTGCTCCTTCCCCTGAACTCAAGCCACCCTATTTAGATTGCACCAGCACAAAACAAAAGGGCCAGAGTGGTTGCTATACCTTAAATCAGGGGTGGCCAGCCTTTTATGTCATGGGCCTGACCATGCCCCAGACAGCAGAGTGGGCCGGACCATGCGCCTCCAAAAGTGGAAGCGGATGCATTTACTCCTGTCAAAAATGCACTCACTTCTGCATTTATGACAGCCATGGGCAAGTTTTATGGTTAGTGTAAATGTGCCCACTTCCACTTCTGGGTGCGGCGGAGGCGGTAACGGGCTGGACAGCATGGCGTCATGGGCCAGGGCCAGCCCGTGGGCCATAGGTTGGGAACCCCTGCCTTAAATTGTGATGCAGAAAAAGTGAATTTTAGCACGCAAGCTTATCAGGCTAGGCTAGCTACCACACCTGCTAGAATTCCTCCTTCTTCACAATTATTAAAATAACCCTGTTCCCCTTTTCCTATTACCTTCAGTCCACTTTACATTTGCACCAATAATGATGGAAAAAAGTACAGTCTTCATGCGCCGTTAATGCAAGCTATATTGGCTAAAATTCCCAGAACTATTCCAAGTATCAGACTACTGGTAATGTGTGTCCTGAAGAATGTATTATGAATGCACCCTGCAACAACTCTGCTGATCCTATTCATGCCCACTGTGGCTTTGTTCCTCTTTAGAAATGGAGGAAGTTGACCTCCCTCAGACCAATAACTTCAACCCCTGCAGCAGCCATGACAGAATATGTCTCCAGAAGCAGCAAGCAAGAGCACGTGAACGAATAAACAGTGGTGTCAAGATGAAGATCAATGGGAACTTGCCTATCCGTGATGACACCCGGACAGTGGTGAGGTGTCCTGATTTCTCTTTAGTGTGGAAATGGGAATCAGAAAGCAAGCCTGAGCACATGAGATATTTCTTCACCTATTGCCCAGCTTTGTAATAACCAACTTGTGGCCAGAGATAATTTTGGACTACAGTTCCCATTATTCCATTAACTAGTGGTAATTACAGTCCAAGACTGAAGAATGTATTATGGGAAACTAGATTTAAGGGATGAATTGTTGGAGCTGTAGCCCAAAAAAGTAACTTGTGCAAACTCTGGTTCAGGAATATCAGTACAGTATCCCTAACTGATCAGCACTCTGCCGATCAAGGCTTCTAGAAATTGAAGTTCAAGAACAGCTGCAGTGCCAAGGTTCGCCATCACTGCCCTAATTCTGCAAATTACTATTAACCAGCCTCTATTTGAATAGTATGAAAAAAGGCACAGTATGCAAATTAGAATGAATTTTATCATATTATGCAAATTAAGCATATTAATCATACCATTGTATTTCTAGAAGTAATGTATATTTCATTTATATTATAACCACTGATCAGAAAGAGCCAGTATAGTATAGTTGGACTTGGAGCAGGGAGACCCAGTAAGAAATCGTATGTGGTATCCTTGGACTAATTTCTCAGCCAAACCTACTTTACAGGATTGTCTCAGCATAGAATGAAGAGAGGAAAACTATATAAAGTGGCTATATATAAAGAATGAATGATATTTTGTCATCTACATGGGTTTTTTATGGTATTTTTCATGAGATATCTTTTTGTTTTTGCATTACTTTTTATTAATGGCATGTTGCCAACAGAACCATGACAGTATCATATTCCTTTCATATTCCATATTCTCTGTGATTGCTACACAGTCATCTAATATGCAGGAGAAAATGTGGGCAGATTGCAGAAATCAGTGTAAAACACAAAATGGCATTTCATTGAGACACAAATCAAATGTTTTGTAATTAAAATATCTTAGCTTGACTTCACATGCAAACATAAAAGAATATCTCAGCCCAATATGATCCCTCTTTTCTAAGTCTGAACCCCTATTAGCTGCTATTCTGTTTTACTGATATGGATCTTACTGTAGTACGAATAAGATTCACAGCACAGCTTGAAAAATTTCTTCTTGAACTACATCATCCAGAATTCCTCTGCTGGGATAGTCACTTACCATATTCTGAGAGTGTAGTTCAAGAAAGTAACTCTAACAATTCCTGCTCCTTAGTAAGAACAAACATACCAGTTTCCTGTACCTATTTACTGAAGTGAAAGACAGTTTAATTCAGGGGTACCCAAATTTTTCAGATCGTAGGCCGGTCATGTGATTCAGGGGGCTGTCGCTATGGCCCATGGGCCAGATCTGGCCCTTGTCACCAATTTACCGGCCCACGATGCCCTCGTCACTCCCGGAAGTGGAAGTAAAATGCACCCATATGGGTACGATTTACTTCCACTTCTGGGAGCGATGGAGGGTATCGTGGGGTAGATGAATTGGCAGCGGGGGCCAGATCCGGCCCATGGGCTGCAGTTTGGGTATCCCTGATTTATTTGGACAAAATATATAGATATCTATATAAGTACTTCAAAGAGCCATATCATACTCCAATACAAATCCCGCAACATACATTCTTTAAAAAAGACATTATCAATGTCACCATTGTTTGAAACATCTCTTCAGAAATTTAATATTCATGACAACCATAAGCTCAACAACAAAAAACCAAAAGCTTCTAATAATGTTTACTCCCTCGCCCTGTTTATGTCAATGTTTCCTTAAACATCTGCCTAAATTCCCAGAATCCTGCCAAAAATAAGAGGTGCATGGTTGCGCTTAGTCAAAAGTCTTCTCAATCTAAGGGACCCAATTAGGACTCAATTAGGAGTACTCTGACTTTGGCATATGTGTTGGCATTTGTGCTGTCAGTTGGGGTAGAGGGATTTAGATCTGATGTAACTCAGCCTCTCTGCTGCTCATCCTCTTTTGTGGTTCTTCTGCCAACTGATTTTAGCCAGCACCACACTTATTCCAAAAGATCCACATGGACTGGGATGTCTGAAATCTGAGGAGGGCATTTGTGCCAGCAACACTGACTTTACCCATTCCAAATCAACTACAGCCACTGCACTACAGTCTCAAGTGATTATAGCAGGAGTTCTCAACCTTTTTAAACCGGGGGCCGGGTCAGACAGCTTCGGGGGCTGGATGGCCATTTTGCCCTTCCTCCACCAAATGACGCTTCCTGGTTTGGTGGAGGTGGGAGGGGGGGCACAAGAAATTGTGCCATGGGCTGCATCCAGCCCACAGGCCGCAGGTTGAGAATCCCTGGCTTATAGAATTATAGAACTGTAGAACCCTAAGACTTATTAAGTCCAACCCCTGCCAAAGCAGTAAATGCAATAAGACATGCAGTAGTAGAACTCCCTTAATCCTCAGCCGGCTTTTATTGCTATGGGTTAGCTGTTTTCTGTGAGCTGTTTGCAGGCAGGTCAGCAAGGTCCATACACTCCCACAATTGTAACATTTACTCATTAGTCTTTGATTTACATATCTATGAGCGACAGTGGGTAATTCCACTCGATGTCTTCTTTCTTGCACAACAGTTAGTCAAAACAGTTAACTGCATATTTTGCCTTGTATCACTGGTTCTATAAGGCTAAAAACATTCTTTTATAAAAATGAAAGCTTGGGCCAACTGGTGAACTAAATGGGCTTCACATGGCCTATCTAAAATCTAGACACAATCCAGCTAAACAATTATCATGGCAACCCTACTATTGTTTCTGGTTTTAGGAGGGCATAAAAATTAAGAGGCTTAACAAACCCTTCTACATTCCCATGAATACCTAGCATGTTGCATTCATCTTAATGGGTTACATGTTGTGCAGGTACAATTTAGGGCAAGGTAGGGAACCTTTTGCCATTTAGACATTTGGGACTTTAATTCTTAGAACCTCCACCCAAAAGGGACAATGTTAAAAGACCATGATAGCTGTATATAGTATATAGTTCCAAATATTGAACACAGCAGGACTGAAATTTTGTCACCTATAATTCATAGCTCCATGTGCCTTTTTGCATTCAGGCCGGCAGTTCATTTAGACCAGCAGTGGGTAGCTGTGCTAGATGCTGTTGAGCAACAATTCCCATCACCTCTACACATTATCAACATAGATGAGGGAGAATGGAAGTTGCAGTCCAACAAGACTTGCGAGAGCCACAGGTGGCCACTGCACTTAAACTAAGTAATCTCTTTCATTTCATGTGCATTTATTTTTAAGTTGAGTAGGGAATAGGGGATTTTTGTTTCTTACTGATTTTATATTCCATCATCTACCCTCTGCTGGAAAAAAACCTGGTATGTGGGATGCATTGCTATCCTTCTCTTTAAACAGGGAGGTTGCATTCAATTATCAAAACAGGTGCAGTACTTTGGTTTAGTACGTTCACAGCTGCTCTTGTCATTATGTTCTGACTTCAGTTCTTTTTATTGTTTTGCTGATAGGTCCAAGGCTCTTGTCAGAGTGAACTTCAAAGAGCACTGGACAGATTAGCAGCTTCTCAGACTCGAACCCATGAAGATCTATATCTAATCCCCATCCCCAACTGTGACCGCAATGGAAATTTCCATCCCAAACAGGTAATACTGGGTACCAGCTTATGTTGTAGCAAGGATGGAAGGACTTCACATCTTCATTCACTATTGAGAACATATGAATAATCATTATAACTTACATGTTAACAGTTAAGATGGAATTAGCCAGCACACAGTAATTTTTAGCTACAGTGGTACCTCGGATAACGACGCGTTCGGATAACGTCAAAACAGCGTAATGACATGTCCGTCATGCCCCACGTGATGCCCCACATAAGGACAAAAAATGTCATTATCCGGATAACAACGGTTTTTGTCATTGTCCGGATAACAACTTTTTTGTCGTTATGCGGGGCATCTCCCATAGGGATTGCATAATGACAAAAATCGGTTAACGACACTACTTGGGGAACCAAGTTTTGTTGTTATCCTAAGTACCCATGTATATGATTCTTCCTTAAAAATTTAAGGAGTGCCTTCAGAAAGCCACTTAGAAAGGGAGGGCCTTTTATAATAATAGAGTTGAGTTCTAAAGAGGAAGGACAGACTTCTTCAAATTGGTACACTCCATAACAATGATCATAATAATGATGACAGCTATGAGGTTACTTATTGTGGGGGGGAAATAGAAAATACATTGTGAAATAGAGCTGGATGATTGGTATGGGGAACTTTGGAATATTGCAATGAATGATAGATTAACTTGTGAATTAAAGTTTAAGAAAGAACCAGCAAAGTTTAAGAAAGGACTAACAAAGAGAAATGACTTTAAAGAGATTTAGGGAGAATTTATACAACAAGACAAGAGTATACAACTTTCTGGGAAATGGGCATGAACATATAGAACATTGTCGATAGTGAAATAATTACAAATTGGAAGCACAAGTTCCGTAGGGGGTGGGGCGCACAGAGAGAATTGTTTTGTTAATATAAAATTGTATGATTTGTTGATGTATGCGAAAATGATGTTTTTGCGTGTTTAAATGTTGTTAACTTTCAATAAAATTAAATTTTTTTTGGCATACTCCAGATGTATACTCCAATGTCTATGAGCTCTATCCTAGATGAAAAACTAGGGGGTGATCTTGAAATGGTTCATCTTCACCCGTGAAAATTATTTGCCAATAACGTTCTACCTCTTAAATCCAAAATTCTATATAGTGTAGTGCCAATAAGATACCAATAAAAACAGAGATAAAAATACCTGTACCACATTGCACAAACTAGCAGTATGTTTTGAATCTTGCCCAAATTCATTTCAGCATTATTGAGTGGAGGTGGGTGGATCTGCAGTCCATGTAATACATTGGCATTCTTATCTTTCTTATGCAGTGTCACCCAGCCTTGGATGGGCAGCGAGGGAAATGTTGGTGTGTGGATCGGAAAACAGGTGTCAAATTGCCAGGAAGTCTGGAATTTAAAGGAGACCTGGATTGCCATCAACCTGGAGACACAGTGCAAGAGTAACCTGACGAGAAGCAGAAAAGAACTGTCAAGGAAATGAACAATGCTATTTGATGAACATATGGAACAGCAATGGGGATGTTCCCACAATACTCCCCCCCTTCCTGAAAGGACAATAATAACAGCAGTATCATTTGCCCTCCCTCCTCAAGTAACTACATTTAATCCAAACATGATGTGACCTAGCCAGCTCAGAGCTCCTTATTTAATTGGTACTTATTTTTGCTACTATGGGTCCTTTCTTCATAGACTCTGGAAACAACATTCCTTTGTAGCAGGGATTCTCAACTTGCGGTCTGTGGGTCGGATGCGGCCCACGATACCATTTTATGTGCCCCTCCCCCCACTGCCTCCACCACACCAGGAAATACCACGGGGTGGAGAAAGGCCCCCCGAAGCTGTCTGAAGGAGCGTGACCCAGCCCCCGGCTTTAAAAGGTTGAGAACTCTTGCTTTGTAGTGATCACAGATGACAAAAGAACACAAAAAAAAACCTTAAAAGCATTATCTTTTACTTTGACGAGTTTAATGAGAATTTCTGCTAGGTACTCACACTTTGCTTTTGACACAAACCACTGGAGAACTGTTTCTTCTTCAAGGGTTTCTGCTTGGAAAAGAAAAGAAGGAATGGATACAGAGGGACTCTTCCTCAACTTGTTGTGTTCCTCCCCACCCCCACCCCCACCCCCCAAAAAGCAGGCTAAATAATGCTTTGGCCTTCCCTACCATAGTGTACTCTTATCACTTTCAGATAACAAATAAATGCAAAAGAAGGTGGGCAGATTTGGCTTACATGGATTGGTGTTTCAATGGAGTTTAGCCCTTTCCCCCCAATGTGTGTCACTGCTCAATCTTGAAATAGGTGAAACAATAATAAACAACACAGTGCTTTTGAAGTATTTGAGTAGTGCATATCCCAGTGGAAAAGAGCAAACACAATTTGTTCCCATCTAGTGTCACATCTGACTTTCAGGGCAAAGGGAAAAGTTGGGGCTTTCAAATTCTGCTTTTCTTTGTTTTTCTAGAAGGAATTAAATTGTTTTTTTAGATTGTATTGAAACACAGATATCTGGATGCAACAGCTGGGAAAATCTGATTATAAGAGTAGAAAACTATAAATAAGCTACTGGGTTATTAATTTTTTTCTCTCCTTAAAAACAGTAGAGCAAAAGTAGAGAACCTACTATAACCACTATAATATTTTGTTTCTGTATGACCTGTGGGAAATTCACAACTAGTTTACTTTGGAGGAGAGAGAATCCATGTTGAGTTTACATTTGGCAAACTCAGAATCATAACCTTTTTAAAGGGGAAAAAAACGTTTCTAGAGTTATAGATTGTAAAGACGAGTTTGTAATTGTGTAATAAGTGACAGGTGAAATTTCAGAAGCTTACAGGGAAAGTGAGTAAGATTTTAATGAGGTGCAGAGGTTGAATCATTCACACTTTGTTCCTCCCCATGCCTTGACAAAATCAAAGTAAGAGAAATATATGGTTGAGTGGCTCAACTTAGTTAATTTCATTTGAAAGCAGAATTTATAGTGTCTGATAATAGTTTTACCTTAGTCTAGGGCCGTAACCAGGGAGTGGCCAGGGTGAGGTTTGCCCGCCCTGAATTATCATTTTGCCCACCCTCAAACTCCCGGCTGCTTAATGACACACATATATGACATTGTTGCTCATCCTGAAAAAAATATTCGCCCACCAACATCTAGAATCCTACCTACGGCCCCGCCTTAGTCTCTTTTCTTTACCATACAAACAGAACCAATAAGAACAAGGATATTTTCAATCCAAAATCCAAGTAGGCCTCTAATCAAATGGGACTCAAAGAAGATAAACCAAGTTCTTTCTATCCAGCCACAGACTTCACTATCTGGCAGGACCAAAAGCAAGCCATGTTTGCTTCAACCCAGAGACTTTGAGAATTTTTCTGCATCGCAGTCATACCTTACAGAACTTAGTTTTTGGACTACAAAGTGACTGAACCTTCCTGCCAGTATGGCCAGTGGCTTCATGTCAGTGGCCATGTTGATTCTAAAGATTCTGGGAGTTGTACCCCCAAAATTAACTTCCAAATGTCCATGCTACTTACATGAGTATGAAAGGTAAGTGTGCTTAGAGTTGGACAATAAGCTTTCGAGCAAGGGAAACCTTTACCGTTATCTGGTATCATATTGGAAACCACTTGACCAAGGGACAGCTGCGTTTCTTTCATCAAGGCAAAGGGAACGTCAAGAAGCCGACTTCGAAGAATCTTTTAACTGGCTCCTATATATTCTGCATAAGTGGCCTCCCTACACGATCAAAGAAGTCGTATGGTATAGTTGTTGCAGGACTGTATCACTTCAGACTCCAAACTGGTGGGGAAATTCCATCCTTGCGTGCTGTCCCACAATTATTGTGATGAATCTCTTGTTCAGGTGCATTGGTGGTTGTGTACTCTCTGCTGTATACTCCCACCACTTTTTGATGCACTAGGTATTTTTAAGTGTGCAGAGTAGCTGCTTACTCTACTCTGCCCTGCTGTTATTTCAGTTAGTTTTTGTGTTCCTCCACTGTGCAAAGCCAATACTCATCTGGCCCCAATAACAGTTAAAAAAATCAATGAAAAAAAGCTGGTTATTCCCCAACTGCTATTACTCTCCAACGTCAGGCTATCCTGGCCTCTATTAAATAGAGACAAGATATTGTTTTTGTAGCACTGGATGAGGGTTTGTTCTGCTTTACTTCTTCTTCACATCCTCTTTTACCTCTTCAGGTGTCGAGGGAAGAGGGTTCATTTATTCTACTAAATATTAAATGTGCTTTTGTGGGGCACACCTGTTTCAGTCATACAAGAAACTGAAATCTATACAAGGCTGTGCGTTGTTAAACTTAATTTTTATGTGCTATACCATCCATGCCATGAATTTAAAAAGGAGCTATGTCTACATTTTACCATGACAGTTCAGTGCCATCAGCTGGCTCACTACTGCCTGCTGGTGGCACTTTAAGATGCCAAACAGAACTTTTCCCTGGTCTCAATTCCAAGATGCAAGAGACATGGAGCAAACTGTTGACAGCTGCGGCAGCTGATAGACATCTGTCCATAGCATCTTAGTGTTAAACATAGGCCTGTAATATGGCACAAACATGTTCAATATTAACTCCTTAGCAAGAAGTAAAAGGCATGTCTTGGTCCCTGCCCACGTAGCCTTGAGCAAGCTGTACAGTACCAAAGCTTCATTAGAAGAAGGGACCCATAAACCATTTCTAAGTACAGTACTTTATATCTAGGAAATCCTGGCATGGGTTGCCAGAAGTCAAAACTGACTTGACAGCAGGTAATTATTAGCAGCAGCCTAGGTTGGGCCTTAGCCTACAATATTCTATACAGAGTTAGAAAATATTATATTTCTTGGCTACAACTTCCAGGACCGCTAGGAGTTGTAGTCCAAAAAATTTAGCTTTCTTTAGTTCTATTTCTCTGTTCATTCTACAATGGAGCCATGATTGCACTCTTGGGTCTATATATTATTTTATACTTCTGCATGGTAGCTTTCCTTGCCCTGCCAGCCATGCTTTTGCATACAAATATTGTGGGGATTATCTGCCAGTATATTGGTTATAATGTTTTTAATTGCTGTGAAGTTTATTGCTCTTAGGTTTTTTTTTAAACAAAACTTTCTAAAATGTTATGATTGTTGTACATTGCCTAATCTGAGCATTTCTTGGGAAAAGCTATTTATAAATGGTAAGAATAAAGGATACATTTTTAAAAAAATGTCCAGTGTGGACAGCTTCTAAATGTGACTCCAGAGACTAAAGCACCCAGCTCAGCTATAAGGAATAGCCAGAAAGTTTATGACAATAGGCACTCTGGCTCACTCTACCTAATGGTAGAGCCAGCTTTTTTTACACCTGCAATTGTCACTGCCAGAAACAATCATTTCAAACATTCAGATGTGTGCAACTGAAAGAGACAGGTTGTGAGGGCCAAACTAAAAAAATAAAAATAAATGTTCAACAACCTCCTGATTTAAAATGAAGTGTTTTGAACTGCAATGCAAGGTAAGTATGTGTTGTGTAGGAAATAATGATTATTAAGATCTTGGTAAGGAAGGGGATGTTGGTGGCTTAGTGGTTAAGACGCTGAACTTCATGATCAGAAGGTCGGCAGTTTGAGACCTGAGTGCTGCACGACAGTCAGCTTCTGTCTCTGTCCCAGCTCCTGCCAACCTAGCAGTTTGAAAGCAAGAAATTGCAAGTAGATACATAGGGACCACTTTGGTGAGAAGGTAAACTGTGTTCCGTGCACTCTGGTGTCTAGGCATGCCTGCCACATGTCCATGGAAACATCTGCAGATGCAGACAACACTAGCTTTTTGGCTGTAAGCTGAGATGAGCACCATACTCTAGAGTTGGATACGGCTGGCTTTCGAGCAAGGGGACCTTTACCTAAGGAAGGGGAACTTCCCTGCAGTGATTTTAAGCACTATCTTTTTTTAAAAAAGGAAATCCAAATGCACTTTCCTCCCAATGGAAATAGGATCTTTAGAGGAAACATTTTTCTCAGGATCATAGCAAGGATAAAAAGATTAAATTCCCTTCCATGCAACATTGGTATGCTGTCAAAAGTTATTCCTAGGCAGGAGTGTCTTTATACTTGGACTCATTGAGCCAATTGCCCCAGGCAGTGGGATACTGCTGCTACTACAGTTCTAGACATGGACCTAGCAGTCCCCCATTATACACAAGTGGAAAAAGCAAAAATGATTAAGGGTTGTTCCTCTTCTGCTAAAACATGGCTTTATGTTACCTTCAAATGAGCCTAGAAAGTATGTAAGTTTGAGCAAGACCTCTGAGAATTTCTATTTGGAGAGAGCTGAAACTAGAGCTGGCAGTCGTGTGTGTGTGTGTGTGTGTGTGTGTGTGTGTGTGTGTGTGTGTGTGTAAAAACTTGATGTAGGAATGCCAGCTTCTACCACCTCTGCTTGCTTGCTATCTGTAAATAAAGCAAATATTGCAAGCACATCGTAGGTCTCCAGTCTCCACAGTGCTCTCTCATCCAAAGGAAACAAAACTCTTTGGCTATGACTACTCTAAAATGTATCCATTTAGGGGTGTGGAATCACACAACATAAACTTGTAATTTCCTTCCTTAGATTCCTTAGATACTAGCGATAAGTGCAAACCACCCTTTTGCAAAGACTGTTATGTGTGTACTATGCGCCGTCAGATTCCAGCCGATTTAGAGTAATCGTAATAGGCATCCAAAGTGAGTGAAATATTTAAGGAATGGTTTTATCACTGCCACACCTCTCTCAACCCCACAGTAAGTTTCTACTGACGGCTGATTCAAATTCAAATTCCTAAACCAGGGGTTCCTAACCTAAGGCCAACAGGCTGGATCTGGCCCACAGTGCCATTTCATGCGGCCCCCACCCCTCCAAGGGCATTCAAGAAACAAAATGGCCACCTCCTTTGAAGCTGTTGGGACAAAATGGCTGCCCCCTCATGCAGGCAGGGCAAAAACTGGCCATCCAGCTCTCGAAGCTGACTGAAAGAGTGTGACCTGACCCACGGCTTCAAAAGCTTGGCAACCCCTGTCCTAAATCCTACTGTGTCACTCTCTCAACTACATCACACTGGGTTAGAAAGCATTAAAGACATATTGTAGACTTTTATAAGAGCTGAATTTGAATGGGAAGCAGTATGGGTAATTTTGTCCTAGTAAGTGTTTTACAACTTATTTTACCTTACAGAGTTGTAAGAATATCAAGGGATAATCTCTAGGGTGGACCCTTACACATTTTCCCAAACTAAGGGGGGGATTGAATATAATAAGTTGAACATATACAGTGGTACCTTATACAATGATTTTGATCCGTTCCACAGGGCTCGTTGTTGTACAAAACAATTGCTATATGATACATGCATCATCTAGCAATTTCCCCTATGGGATGCATCGTACAACGATTTTATTTTTGCTAAGTGGTTTTTACCATTGAAAAATTGTTGTATGGTTTTTTTCTATAGGGAAAATTGTTATGTGGGACACCATTCCCCCCAAAAACAACAACAACAACAACAACAACCCAACACTCCTAATTGTTATGCGATTTCGTTGCAATACGGGGCAATTGTTGTATGAGTTTCACTGTATATGGAAACATAGAAAGGCTGGACCCCTTTTCCATCCACCAAGAGTGGAAGAGTTGGGGGGAAAAACATTTTTTCCCTCCATAATTATCTTTCTAAATTGCTCATTTAGGTAAAGGTGACAGAATGTTCAAATTAGAAGACTATTTTAAATTTTGAAGTTTTAAAAGAATTTAAAAGTATCTGGAGCCATTTTGACAGGGAATTTTCAGCTTTTATGTCATTTCTTTTCGTATTTTTCTAAATATTTGCATTCCTGCCAACCTAGCAGTTCAAAAGCAAGAAATTGCAAGTGGATAAATAGGGACCACTTCGGTGGCAAGGTAAACACCGTTCTGTCCCTTCTGGTATCTACCACATACCTGCCACATACCTGCCACATGTCCATAGATGCAGTCAGCACTGGCTCTTTGGCTGTAAACAGAAATGAGCACTGAATCCTAGAGTCGGATATGACTGGCTTTCGAGCAAGGGCAACATTTACCTTTACCTAAATATTAGCAGCTCCCCCAGTGGCTGAGTGGGTAAGGTGCTGAGCTTGGAGACCAGAAGGATGGGGTTCGATACCCGAGAGCTGCACGATGGGGGACATGAAAGGAGCCTCATTCAGAAATCCCTGCAAAAATTCTTTTAACCCAAAGTAATCTCTGACACAAAAACACACACACCTAAGTATTTGCAATGTGCAGTATCAGAATTGGCCACTAGATGGAACCATAGACTATTTCCCTATTTTCTGGCCTGGTATCACCCCTACAGTGGCTGAAATCTTTTTGCAACTCAAAGTTCTACAAGTGGTAGTAATGACAGTGCTATGCTGGAGGTGGTTGAGCAACCATATGTCTCATCCAGTCACTCTGTAAATTGCACAATCAAATTGTGCAATTTGGCCTCCCTGGAAGCAACACTGCAACCTTCAACAGGCAAAACTTCACATTTTGCCAAACGCAGCTGGTTTTCAGCCAGTCTGTTAGTCATGTTCAATCTTCCAAATTACAGTAATACCTCGGATAATGTTTGCATCAGATAACGCTAAAACCGTATAACGTCAAGCAATCTGGAAAAAAAATTGCATCGCATAGTGTTAAAATTCTATGGGATGCATCGGATAACGTTTGCTATAGCCTGTGCCGGTTACAATGTATCTCTATGGAGTTTTAATGTTGTGCGATTCATCCCATAAAAAATTAACATTAAAAATCAGAGAACACTAAGACTTGTAGAACCAGGTTTTAGGGTTATCCGGGGTTTTACTGTACTTGTACTGCTGAACCAATAGCAATGATAATGGCAAGCTGGCTACTGCGAAGCAATAAGTAAATACTACATTCCTTTTGAAAAATAACATTCCAAGCTTTGTTCAAAACTATATGGAAGCCAGATGCACTTTGTTACATTTGTACTTATTTCATATGCTGCACTGTACCACTAAGAGCCGTAGTGGATCAGTGGTCCCTACTACATGACCACAGAAATATCTGCAAACACAGACAACACTGACTCTTTGGTTGCAAATGAAGATGAGCACCAACCCCTAGAGTCTGACATGACTGGCTTTCAAGCAAGGGAGACCTTTACCCTTACTGGTCCATTGATTGATTTATCTCAGTTCTTTCCAGAAATGTAACAGGGTTGAAACCTAGTTTTTCCAAACCCCATTCAATAAGTTTGTCTGGTTTACAGATGCATATTATTCATCGTAATTGTCAAACACTGATGATGTATACTAGGGGCTATCAACTTATGGCCTGGGGCCTGGATGTGGCCCATGACACCATTTCATGTCCCCCCCCACCTCTGCCACACCCAGATGTGCAATGTATGCCAGGCAGGGCAAACTGGGGTCTGGCCCCCAAAGTTGTCTGAAAGCGCATGACCCGTCCCTCAGCTTGAAAAGGTTGAGAACCCCTGGTGTATACCAAAGGGCTATCACAGTTGAAAAATACAAACTGAGCTCTTGTGCTTATATCAACAGAGTTCAGGACACTTTAAATACAGGAGACCCTACAATGTTTGCTATAATGTGGAAACAACTTGATGGCATTTACAGTGGTACCTCACACAACGATTTTAATCGGCTCCACGGGGCTCATTGTTGTACAAAACAATTGCTATACGATACATCCATCTTATAGCAATTTTCCCTATGGGATGAATCATAACACTTAAAAGTAAAATGAAACAAATATCTTATGGGGGAAAGTGTGTGTGTGTGGGAAGAAAACTTGTTGATGGAAGAAAACTTGTTGATGATTATCTCAGCTTGTAGCATGGCTTGCAGCAATAACTCAAATGCAGAAATGAGATTTATGCCTGTCCCCACCCTGCCTTCAGTGCCAACTAATAATGGACATTATGTAGGCCTTCACGCTGGGATCATTTATTTTAATGACTCTTCATTTTGGGAATGATGTGCTGATAAGACAAATGTCATTTCCAGCTGCTCCTCCGCTTTCTTGGCAAACAGGGCCAAGAACTCTCTTGGCCTGTTTGTTCTCTCCGCCGCCTCGCTTTCTTGTAGGGCTCCGCCTGATAAACACACCGAGGAGAAAAAGCCGCTCAAAATGGAGGCAGCTGGCCAAGGGCCCCATCAGCATGAATCCTGAACAAACGCCAAGAGCTTGCAAAGGCTTCTCCCTTTTACCTCTGGCAAGCCTTCTGGCCGCTTTGGGCATATCAGCTTTCTGAAGAGAGCGGGTAGAAAAAGAGGAGAGGCGGTGAGATCATAAGAGAGACTGGAGAAGAGGCAGAAAGGGCTGGAGAGAAAGCAGCTGCCTCCCTCACACACGCAACCCGCTTTTTTCAGAGAGAGCAAAGGGAAGAGGGCTAAAGAAGCCTCTCTTTTCTCTGTGCCAGCTAAGGGTGTGACTAAATAAAGGAAGCAATTCTGGGTTGGATCAGGCTACGTTGGGGCAGTGGGGGCCATTCAAATAGCATTTAGTTTGAGGTTACAATTCTCACAGAAAACATTCACTTAACCCAGTTAGTCCTGGGGCAAGAGACCACATGCATCTCCAGTCACTGCAAGTCACATTTTTGTCTGTCCTTAGTAAAGTTGGTGTCATGGCAATCTTGCGTGCACCAGGAGCCCTGATGGCTCAATGGTTAAACTGCTGTCCTGCAACCAAAACATTTTGAGGTAGATCCTGGTGGGACTCAAGGTTGACTCACTGTTGTGTCCAAATGTTGAATTACGTATATTGGTTTGAGTTGCGTTCACGATTGAGTCTTTGCTGTGTTCATGCCATTTTTTCTGTCAGGCGCCTATTCTACGTTTTCATTGTACTCGATTGGGTCCTGAAGATGTTTCCCACGCTAACTAAATGTACGGGCAAATGTATCCCTGTAACTGCCTTCCTGTCTCTATATAAGTTGCTATCTCGTCCCTGTTTAGAGGGCAGAAGTTGGTGGGTCCGATGTAATCCAAACTGAGCAATAATAAAGATCTTGTTGGTTAACCCCCGATCTGTGTGGCGTTGCATCTAATACACGGACTCAACACTCACCCTTCCATCCTTCTGAGGGTGGTAAAATGAGCACCTCGCATGTTGGGGGCAAAATGCTAATTAACTTGTGGACCGCTCAGAGAGTGCACTAAACACTAGAAGGCAGTATATAAGTGCAATGGCTATTGCTATTATTCTTTCGTGACTAGGTCAGACTTTTAAACTGCCAAAATGAAGCCAACTTCTTGGCTTTGTCATTGGCCAAACTTAAATCATCACTGGCAGTGGTGAGATTCAGCAGGTTCGCCCCAGTTTGCCAGAACCAGTAGCAGAAATTCTGGCTGGCCCTGCCCGTCCGCCCACCCACCCAACTTTTGAAATAAAGTAGTCCTAATTTGGGTGCAATGCAGGGCTTTCACCCTGGCCACACCCACCATACCATGCCCACAGAGTAGGTAGATTTTTTTTTTAATCCCACCACCGCTCACCGGTATATGTTTCTAGTAGCATTCAGCAGACCAGCACATAAGTTGGCTTCTGTGTCTTTCTACATTCACACAGCATGTTGTTGTCCACCAACGGCCCACATCTGAGCATATTGGTCCTACATTTAGATACAAAGATCATCACCCCACAGTCCAAGGTCCCCCCCCCTGAAGCATGAGGAAGAAAGATGGCAATTCTACCTCCTTATGTGAGCAAAGATGACATGGCCCCATCCCGCAAACATCTGGCCCCATGTTCTGAGTTATGGTTTCAAAAAATAATACAATGAGACAGAAGATGACTAAGAAAACGGAGGTACAGAATAGGCAGTTTGTACCTCTCATTGTTCAAGTTCTTGAATAACTCCCACTTGAGCATGTTGGTCTTAGATTTAGGTATTCTGACCCTCAGCCTGTTCAGGGTCCTCCAAGTGTCATAGGGTTGGGCTGAGTTCCTCAGCCACATCCCCCTTTAATATTATTCCTTGTCCAGGGAGCACCTGCCTCCATCTTCGAATTTGGTTTTGCTGTTGAGTACCCTCAAGAATGTTTGTTCTTCCTGTTATGTATGTATGTATGCATGTTCATTATACTGTAAAGGCAAGAATGTAACCACTCCAGATACAAACGATACCAGCTGTAAAGGAACGCGAGCAGACAGCCCATAGAGGGCAGCTGCGAGCGTTCAGCCTCACATGGTTCACATTGCTCAATCACGGACAGCCGCGGGAAAACCTTCCCCGCATTCAGCAGCTGAAGAAAGAGGCGTGCCTGGGCGAGGCCACGCCGGTAGCAGCCAATGAGCTACCGTGCTACAAGATTCAAATGTAGAGAGCTACTGTATATATTGAGCTGTATCACCGCCATTACCTCATGCTTCACTGGAACCTCATGCAATAAACCTGTGTAAACCAACCTTTCGGTTGTCCGGTTGTCTTTGGTCCCATACACTAAATTGGCGACGAAGGTGGGATATGGCTGCCCACGGGACCAAGACATGCGCCGGCTACGAGATCAAGAAGCCGGGAGACTTGGAGCTGTTTGAGATAGACTTCAACGCAGCGCTGGTGGAGCTCGAAGTCTCCGATGAGGCCAAAAAGAGGGCCATTTTCGTCCGCATGCTCGGACACGAGACCAAGAGGACCTTGGTGGACCTGATCGCGCCGAGGAAGGTGGGCGACTTCAAAGCTACGGAGCTCCTGGCGGCGTTGCGCGCCCATCTCCGGCCAGCAATAGCGATGTTCCCCGCTCGGAGCGCGTTCTGGAGGCGAGTCCAGGCACCCGAGGAATCGGTCGAGGAGTTCGCCGCGGCCCTGCGGTTGGCCGCCGGCCCATGCAAGTGGGAGCTCCCCGACATCACCCTCCGGGACTGCCTGCTCTGCGGTCTGAGGGACACAGAGACTCAGCGTGCGCTGATGAAAAGGGAGCCGCCTCCCACGTGGCAACAAGTCCTCGACACGGCACAGGCCGCGGAGGCCACTACTGCCGGGGTGCACGAGCTTCAGGACTGGCGCCCGAAGCCCGCAAAGGCAGAGAGCTCGGTGCGAGCGGCCCGGCGAGTTTCGGACTCGTCTGCGGAGAGCGGCGACGACGAGGACGTCCGGAGGGTCCAGAGAGAGGGCCGGCGCTGCGACGGCTGCGGCGCCGCCCACGCCCGCGCCAAATGCCCGTTCCGCAAGGCCGAGTGCCACAACTGCGGCCGGCGCGGGCACATCGCCAAGGTCTGCCGGAAACGGCGCGAGGCCACCAGGAGTTCTCCAGACCACTCGGCGAGGCAGGACCGCACCACGAGGCAGGACCGCACCACGAGGCCAAAGGACGGCACCCGGACCACGAGGACGCGGGACGGAGTAGGGCGCATCTCCGACGACAGCGAGGACGACGCGCCGGTCTGCAGCGTTTCCACGGAGCACCCCCGTTACTTCGTTGAGGTAGTAATACAAGGGGCCCCTGTTAGAATGGAGGTGGACTCGGGTTCTTCATACTCCATTATTTCCCAGGGGGAGTTCATGAAAATCGCCCCCCGCGTGCGGCCCAAGCTCAAGGCGTTGAGGGCCACACTGAAGGACGTGCAAGGGAACCGCATCCCAGTGTTGGGGGTTGGGAAGTTCCGGGTCCAGTTTAAAAAGCACACCGCAACGCTTCCCCTAGTCGTCCTCAAGGGAGGTAAATGCAGCCTCCTCGGGACTCAATGGTTCCAGCCCCTGGGGTTGTTCATTGGGGGGGTACACGCCGTGGAAGCACACCCCGCCGGGACTGATCCAATACAGAGCGTGTGCGACGCGCACCCCGAGGTTTTTAAAAAGGGGCTCGGGAAATTCAAGGGCCCCCCAGTGACTTTCGACCTGGACCCTGGAGTACGTCCAATCAGACTTAAACCGCGCAGAGTGCCCTTCGCACTAAAGGACAAAATAGAGGCGGAGTTGGACAAATTGGTGGGCCAGGGGATTCTTGTTCCTGTTGATTCTGCGGAGTGGGAAACTCCAATTGTAACAGCGCTCAAGGCCAACGGGGAGGTCCGCATATGCGCTGATTACAAGTGCACCATCAATAAGGCGATCCGCCCTAATGCGTATCCGGTGCCGGTAGTCAGCCACTTGTTGGCCAGGTTACACGGGGGGAGGTGCTTCGCTAAACTCGACCTGGCCCAAGCCTACCAGCAACTCCCGGTGACCCCCGCCGCAGCTGCTGCGCAGACCATAGTCACCCACAAAGGGGCGTTCCAGGTATCGCGCCTACAATTCGGCGTGAATTCGGCGCCCGGGATCTTCCAGTCACTTGTGGAACGCCTCCTGAAGGGGTTAGAGGGGGTGTTACCCTACTTTGATGACGTATTGATTACAGGGGGGAGCCGGGCCGAATTAGCAACTAGGTTGGGAAAGGTCCTGACAATATTCGAAAAGGCGGGGTTGCGGTTGCGGAAAGACAAATGCGTCTTCTTCGCTACAGAGGTTGAGTTCCTAGGGTTCCGTGTCACTCCCGAGGGAATAAGACCAGCCCAATCCAAGGTAGCCGCCATCAAGAAGGCCCCTCGCCCCACATCCAAGCCCGAGTTGCAGTCGTTCCTCGGACTGCTCAACTTCTACCACTCCTTCCTCCCGCGGAAGGCAGCCGTGGCAGAACCGCTACACAAATTGTTAAAGAAGGACGAGGCATGGAAGTGGGGCGACGACCAGGAGAAGGCTTTCAATGACCTGAAGCGACTCCTGGCATCAGATGCCGTACTGACCCACTTCAATCCCAAACGCCCAGTGGTCCTGATATGCGATGCATCCCCGGTGGGGGTCGGGGCGGTGTTATGCCACGTGCTGGAGAACGGTAGGGAGGCCCCGATAGCGTTCTACTCTAGGTCCTTGTCCCAAGCAGAGAGGAACTATGCTCAGACAGACAGAGAAGCACTAGCAATAATTGCGGGGACCAAGAAATTTCATGATTTTGTGTACGGCCGCCCCTTCACCATAGTGACGGACCATAAGCCTTTGTTAGGCATTTTCACCGCAGATAAGCCCACACCCCAAATCCTGTCCCCGAGAATGCTCAGGTGGGCCATTTTTCTCAACGCGTATCAGCACGCGTTGGTGTACCGGCCCGGGAGGGAGATCAGCCATGCCGACGCCCTGTCGAGGTCCCCCATTCCCCGGGATTGCTGCCACGTGGACAAAGTAGAGAGGGACCATCAGGTCTTAATGATAGAGGTTCTAGACTCCCCTCCAGTAGTACCGGCCGACATCGCCAAAGCGACAGGCAAGGACAAAACGCTGGCCACAGTCTGCTCCTGGGTACAGAAAGGGTGGCCCGTGTCTTCCCCAGCAGCGGAATTCGACACATTTTTCAAAAAGAAACTAGAGTTGTCCCTAGAGAGGGGTTGCCTTTTGTGGGGACAGCGGGTAGTAATCCCCACGCCTCTCCGGCCGAGGGTGCTTAAACTGCTGCACGTCAGCCACCCGGGGATCGTCCGCTCAAAGGCGCTGGCCCGCAGTTACTTTTGGTGGCCCCAGCTAGACGCCGACATCGAACACATGGTCGGCACTTGCGAAGCGTGCCAAAGCTCAAGGCCAGAAGAGGCTCGCTCGCCACCTAGGGAGTGGGACACGGCAAGGGGGCCCTGGTCCCGGGTACATGTAGACTTTGCTGGCCCGTTCAGGGGAACGCTTTTCCTCCTCGTGGTGGACGCGTTCTCCAAGTGGTTGGAGGTCATTCCAGTCTCAAGCACCTCCTCGGCCACAACAATCAAACAGTTAAGGAGGGTCTTCTCCACGTTCGGTTTACCCGACACCCTCGTCAGCGATAACGCCAGCTGTTTCACGTCCGCCGAGTTCGGGGCATTCTTGGAGCGCAACGCCATTCGGCACGTCACCTCTGCCCCCTTTCACCCGGCCACCAACGGCCAAGTAGAGCGCCTCGTGCGCACCACGAAAGACGCGCTACTGCGCATGGGGCCCGGAGACCTCGACCTGAAATTGTGCCAATTCCTGCTAAGATACAGGGTCACCCCACTAGCGTCAGGGTACTCCCCCGCAGAGCTGTTGATGCGCAGGAAGCTGGCCACGGGAATCTCCAAGCTAGACCCCACGAGAGTAGAGGACAAGGGGCGGAACATAGGGGTGGAACCCACAAAGAGTTTCAGCGTAGGCGCCCCGGTGCATTGCAGGAACTACGCCAGCGCGGGGCCAGCCTGGGTGCCGGGCACCGTAGTAGAACAAACCGGCCCCGTCTCATACCGCGTAGAAACCAGTACAGGCTTCCTGTGGAGGCGACACGTGGACCAACTCAGGCGCAGGGTCCCCGGAGAGC
This sequence comes from Bradypodion pumilum, assembly GCA_035047305.1. Taxonomy (NCBI): domain Eukaryota; kingdom Metazoa; phylum Chordata; class Lepidosauria; order Squamata; family Chamaeleonidae; genus Bradypodion; species Bradypodion pumilum. The sequence continues at coordinate 14,854,508 of JAWDJD010000008.1, forward strand.
AGGACGGAGACGAGAATAGCATCGAATCAGCATTAGGGTACTCCCCCACCCGCTTAACCCAAGGGGGAGGAAAAGGGGAGCATGGGTCCCCACCAAGGGGGGAGGAAAGGGAATCGATCCACAGAAATCTTTTGCGGGGGTCCCCGAAGAAATGGAAGAGCCCCGACCACACACATACCCCGCGGGAGTTTCCCCGAAACACAGATGCCCATAGAAGTTTAGACGTTGATTTGCAGTACCAGGGGGAGTTAGCGGAGTGGTCCCCCACCCGTCCTAGCGAAAAGAGGGGTTTCAGTTCAGCCCCTGGTACCTCCAGTCCCAGTACCTCCAGTCCCAGTAGCCCCTGTGAGTTAGAATGCGATATAGCGCCACTTTCCCGGAGACCGACACCCCCAAGACGGGAGGCATCAGCGAGTCCGCCCACCACAGTCTCAAGGTCCCCCGAGCAGGGATCAGAAGGTAGCCGAACCGCAAGGGCGACCTCATCGGTTCCGCGGTTCACAATAGGTGGATCCCCGGGGTCAGAGAGCAACAGGCAGGGGTTCGCCTCCCAACTATTCATTCCTTTCCCATCCCCGGGCGCGAGTCAGGCACGGACGCCCCACGGAGCCACTAACGAATCCCCGTTTCCCGTTGCAGGACAAGCACCCGCGGAGTCAGGGATCACAGGCTCTCCAGTACTAGGTCAGACGCAAGCGCGTCCCAAGCGCACGTGCGGCAAGCCACAATGGTTGCGGGACTTCGTCCCATCCTAGGGGGGAGGGATGTTATGTATGTATGTATGCATGTTCATTATACTGTAAAGGCAAGAATGTAACCACTCCAGATACAAACGATACCAGCTGTAAAGGAACGCGAGCAGACAGCCCATAGAGGGCAGCTGCGAGCGTTCAGCCTCACATGGTTCACATTGCTCAATCACGGACAGCCGCGGGAAAACCTTCCCCGCATTCAGCAGCTGAAGAAAGAGGCGTGCCTGGGCGAGGCCACGCCGGTAGCAGCCAATGAGCTACCGTGCTACAAGATTCAAATGTAGAGAGCTACTGTATATATTGAGATGTATCACCGCCATTACCTCATGCTTCACTGGAACCTCATGCAATAAACCTGTGTAAACCAACCTTTCGGTTGTCCGGTTGTCTTTGGTCCCATACACTAAACTTCCCTTAAAACTCTTCCTGGATCTGAATCCGCAGACTTGAAGCTCATATATATACAGAGGATGTCGAGGTTCATTTTCTTGCTTAGTTTTCTCAGCAACCACTACTACGTCTCGCCTTATCTTAGGTGGAGCTAAGAGGATATATCTTCTCAACTGGTGTAGGTTTGAGACATTCTGTCACTATGTGCACTGTTTCCATTCAGACAAAAACATTCAATTAACCTGGGCAAGAGACAACATGTATCTCCAATCACTGCGAGTCACACCTTCTTCTGTCATTAGTAAAGTTGAGGTCATGGCAATCTTGTACGCACTAACACTGGGTGGGGCTTGGTGTGCTTGTCTTTTGCCACTAGTGTGACTGGTGTAATTCTTTCCCTACCTCTGGAATTTGGGGTGGCCCCCACCCACTTCCTGCCCCCCCCAATTGCTTCCCTTGTTTTGTCTGTGGTCCTTCTTCCTCATACCTGCAAACAAGGAACACACATGGGGATTCACTCTGCCTGCTGGACACTCCATTTCCCATTTTATTCTACTGTAACTACAAATGGTAACTCTAGGTCAAACCTTTTAGAAACCGAAAGCCCCGAGGTGTGGGGAGAACTCTGTGCTAGGGAGAGGGAGGAAATGCTTCTACTGGGACACTGGGCAGAAGGGTGGGGCGAACTCTGTGCTGGGGGGAGGGAGGAAGCATTATCATTGGGCTGCTGATCAAAGGGGCAGGGTGAACTCTGTGCTGGAGTGATAGTGCACGTGGCCACAGAGAGGGCTGTGAGTGCCACCTCTGGCACACGTGCCATAGGTTCGCCACCACTGCTCTAGGTAAAGATACCTTTTTTCTACATTAGATGCTTCTCTAGAGTAAGCTTATCATATGAAGAGCAAGTATGTGTGGAGAAAGAAATCAAGGGAGCAAGCAGGGGCTGAGATTGAATTGATCGCTCTACATTTTCTCTGTGTTTGCTATTGTTTCTTTCTACCTCATACTCTGATAATGAAGAGGAATCACCAAAATTTCTTAATGGGGTGTGCACTCAGATTGAGTAGTTTGGTGATCAGTATCAGAGATTGCTGATCAGTATTTTCCAGGGTTTATTGTTTTCTATGTATTGCATTTTTCTCTCCCCACCCCCTACAACTGAATCATACACTTGCTGAAGAAAGTTGCTGTTTCCTCACTTTTTGAACTCCTTTTTCTGAGATCAGTAACCTCACCTAGAAATATAATGATGGACTTTGATCAAAATAGATGTTTTTCTAGAAAATTCCAAAGTTTACTTCTGCTAATTTTCCTCAATGCAAGATTAGAATGAAGATTAATTTAAGGGCCTTACAAGGCCATAGCTATATTTTAAATCAGGGGTTCCCAAACTTTTCGTGCTGTGGGCACGAAACATATGTTTTAGAAACATATTATTTGGGCATTCAAATTGAAAGGGAGGTAGATGAAACTATGAATAACACACACACACACACACACACACACACACACACACACACACACACACACACACACGGCTATCTTCTCATGATGTGTCCAAAGTAAGATAGCCCCAGTTTCATCATTTTTGCCTCCATAGATGTTTCAGCCTTGATTTGCTCTAGGGCAGTGGTGGCGAACTTATGACACACATGCCAGAGGGGGCATTTGGAGTCCTCTCTGTGGGCACCCATGCAGTCACCCCAGCACAGAGTTCACCCCACCTCTCTGCCCAGCAGCCCAGTGGGAGTGCTTCCTCCCTCCCCCAGCACAGATTTACCCCGCCCCTCTGCCCAGTAGCCCAATGGGAACATTTCCTCCCTCCCGCCAGCACAGAGTTCACTCCACCCCTCTCTTTGGGCACCAGGTCTCTAAAAGGTTTGCCATCACTGCTCTAGGGCCTACTTGTTTCTCTTTCTAGCAGTCCAGGGTATCCTCAGAGCTCTCCTCTAGCACCATATTTCCAATGAATCAATTTATTTTCTGCCAGCTTTCCTAACTCATATAACTGAAGCTTAATCTGCACTGCTGATTAGTTCAAAGTAACTCCCTAGGTGTAACTTTGTAATACGAGCCATTGCTTGCGGTTTCCCCATGCCCCACAGGGCATGGAACGGCCCGCCAGAGGCCACCGCGGTGAGAGACGCTCCCAGCCCGTGGGCTCTGCGGCCGCCAAATTAAGGGGGGTGAATAAAATATAGGGTTTGATTCACCCAATTACCGTGACCTGACCTGCGACTCGGCCAAGTAAGCAGATAGCTGACTTCAGTCAAATATTAAGTGCATAGTTCATCTCCCGGCTCGGGAAATCCCTGGCGCAAATAAGCCATGTTTGTCCCTGCCTAATCCCCAAGACAATGAGGTCCCTGAATCCATGTTTGCCCCAGCTGATTAAACTCCCCTTTGAAGAATTCCCCATTAACCCGTGTACGTGAGTGAGGTAATTTTCCTGTCAGGTGACAGCCTGCCACCGTTGCGCTTTTTTCCCTATAAATGATGTTGCCTTTTCCCAATAAAGTACTGATCTGATCTCGCTCCTGTTGCCTCGTGTTGTCATTGATCAGTCTCCTCCGGGCTCTAACGCCGCCCTAGCGGCCAGACATCGCTACAGCTGGTGACCCCGACGTGATTTACTCGTGAGTAAGAGACCCCGGAGAGGTCTACTCGTGAGTAGCGATCCACGCGGTCCGGTTCTGCGCTTGAACCGCGACCCGCCAGCCCGGAGGATAGCGCGGCGCTCCGGTCGGCAGCCAGCCGGACAGAGGACGGCCCGCCGCGAGGCATTCCAGAGAGGCATTCCTACAGCTTACTCCTCACTTTTGAGAGGTTTGCCATAGAGGGAAACGCGTTCCGCTCAGGGCAGGCTGTGAGCCCCTGACATCGCAGAGGCCGATAGAAGGGCCCGTGGCAGAAGGTCCACGCTCCGAGGTCTACCCCAGACACTCGTCGCCCGAACCTGTTGCCTGCAAAGACGCGTCGAACTTCGTCCCGAGAAGGAAACTTCGGAGGACCATCGCAGGTAATATGGGGACTTGTTCTCCTCGACCAAGTCCGTCCGCTAGCCAAAGAACTCGGGAGCAAGAGTTCATAATCCTGGCCAGGGTTTTTCAGTTACGATTTCACAGCAGGGAGCTAGCGAGACTTCTGGCGTACCTCAGGGAACACTGCCTACTTTACCCAGAAGTAGGTACGTTAACCCTGAAGCTCTGGGATCAGATAGGAGACTGCATTCAGCAAGCCCCGAAAGCTCCGGGAGGGATAGTCCGCACATGGAGGAAATGTAGGAGACTCTTAGAGCAGATCGAGCCAGTCCGGGTAGAAGCGGAAGAACCCCCGTTAGAGAAGCCATCAGGCATGCCAGTCGAGCCGACTGCGCCCGCCGCACTCTACCCGACATTCAAGTATCAGCAGAGTAGCGCAGGGAGCCTTCCCGCGGTGACAGCTGCAGACGTCACCGAGGGAACGCAAGGAATGAGAGGCGCTGGCGCTTCTCTGACAACCCCAGGTTCCCTAGTCGTGAAGAGTGCCCTTCAGCGCACAGCTGAGATAGAACTCAAGAAGGGGGAATTGCCAGTTGAACAGCTAGCAGAGCTTCGACAGATTTGTCCCATCCGCTTGGAGATGGACGCGCTCACAGGCGCACAGCAGGTAGTACACTCCCCAGTCCCGTACAAGCTTCTCATGGCTTTACGGAAGGCCATTTCAGAGACAGGGCTCCAAAGTCGTTTTACGAGGGGCACGCTCCAGCAAGTGTGCGAAACCACCATGTGGATTCCTCATGATTGGAAAGCCGTCATGAGGATGATGCTTACCCCCAGCCAGTACATGATTTGGGACAGCGAGTTCCGCCTAGAGGCGCAAGCTCGGGCTGCCAGGATGGGAGGCGCGGTAATCCCTGACCAGCTGTATGGTTCAGGTGCCTTTGAGTCCATCAACGCTCAAATCAACTTGCCTCTCGCCACCCTAGAGATGTCAGCCGAGGCTGCCTATAGGGCATACTTCAAGGTCCCAGCGTCTGGCAAAACGGCCAAAAACTACACCGCCATTAAGCAGGGAGCCCAAGAGCCCTACATGGACTTCATCAATCGCCTGGAAGAAGCAATTAGCAGGCAGATTGACAATGAGCACGCCCAGGAAGAGCTCATGATTAAGCTAGCCAAAGACAACGCCAACTTGGACTGCCGTAAAATCTTGCAGTCCCTGGGCAATCGCCCTGACATAACCTTAACGGACATGATCCGAGCATGCTCCGACGTTGGCACAGACTCTTACAAGATGGGTCTGCTAGCGGCAGCGGTGCAGGGGGGAAGAAGATCCAATGGCAAGAACAAGGGGGCATGTCACACTTGTGGCAAGGTCGGTCACTTCGCTAGGGAGTGCCGATCCAAGGGAAGCGGACAAAAGTCCGGCCGTCCCAAGGCTCCGAACACCCTCTGCCCGAAGTGCCAGAAAGGCTACCATTGGGCCAGGTTTTGTCCGAATTCGGGAAACCGGAATCCGGGCACGTCTCTGGCCCCAGTCCAAACAGAGGCTTCCTTCACCCAGATCCAGAACTCCCCAGACCGAGACTAGATTCTAGGCACATCCCAGGCACTGCGAGGGCACAGGCCAGCCCCAAGGGCAGCACGGGGCTAGAGCTGACTTGCCAGGCGGACGTTACATGCGACCTGCCAGGCACAGTCTATCTAGTCGACACCCAGTACATGGGACCCCTGCCCAGAGGCTTTATAGGTTTAGTTTTGCCCCGTAGTGTAGCTGGAGCACGCGGAATTTTTATAATTCCAGGAGTCATTGACTCGAATTTTTCAGGCATTCTCCAGGTCCAGCTTTGGGCGCACCTGCCCCAAACCATCCACAAGGGAGACACGTTAGCGCAACTGATCATGGTTCCTTGTCACTCGCCAGCAGGCAGCCAGGGAAGGCTCAGGGACAGCTCAGAGTCCGGTTCAGCAGACCGCTCGAGCGCGAGTGAGGCAGTGCAAGGATACCAGGTCTTAGCGACAGTGGAGACCAACATTGAGTGGAAACAGCGCCCCGTTATCGAGGTATTTTTGAACAAGAGGGTGTTCTCAGGGTTACTCGATACCGGAGCGGATGTGAGCGTGATAAGCAGGAGCCAGTGGCCAAGAGAGTGGGCCATTGAGCCGGTCTCCGATGTGTGGGGGGTAGGAGGCGTCCAGGAAGCGTTCAGGAGCCGAGAGTGGGTAGAGGTCACAATCCCAAAGGCTGACGGCACAGCGGTAATTCGGCCGCACATTCTTGACGTGCACATCAACCTTTGGGGGCGAGACATTCTCCAGCAGTACGGTGCTACGCTTACCTTCGGGTAATGGCGTTGCCACTTAAATGGCTCACCGACACTCCGGTATGGGTAGAACAATGGCCGGTAGTGGGAGAGAAATTAGTTGCCCTCAAGCAGCTAGTTAAGGAACAGCTGGACGCAGGACACATAGAACAGTCCACAAGCCCCTGGAATTCGCCAATTTTTGTGATTAAGAAGAAGTCGGGGAAGTGGCGACTCCTCCACGATCTCCGGGAGATCAATAAATGCATTCAGCCGATGGGTCCGCTTCAATGCGGCATCCCAAATCCGAACATGATTCCCGAGGGGTGGGAGATCCTAGTTGTAGATCTCAAGGATTGCTTTTATACAATCCCCCTAGACCCCAGGGACCGGGAAAGGTTCGCCTTTACAGTGCCGGTCGTGAACCACGGTGAGCCCACGCAGCGTTACGCGTGGAAATTTTTGCCACAGGGCATGCTCAATTCGCCCACCCTGTGTCAAATTTACGTTCACGGCGCACTGGCAAAGTTCCGAAGCCTTCACCCTAAAGCAATTGTTTGTCACTTCATGGACGACATCTTAGTAGCGTTGCCGCAGCTCGGCAGCGAAATGTTTTCTGACCTCCAGGCCAGCCTGGGGGACAAAGGCTTACTTATTGCCCCTGAGAAGGTGCAGAGAACCGAGCCCTTTTCATACTTGGGCCATCGGCTTCTCCGCTCCTTCGCAGCACCAGTCCTGCCTCAGATAAATTTACAAGACCCAGTCACCCTTGTAGAGTTGCAGCAAGTTTTGGGGAACATCAATTGGGCCAGACCGTATTTTCGTTTAGATACGGATCTTCTAAAACCGCTCTTCTCGCTGCTAACCTTAGGTAAGCAGCTGGCAGACCGGATAAAGATCTCTCGAGACGCGCGCTTGGCGCTCGAGAAGGTGAACCAAGCTCTCAGCCAGAGGTGGGTGGATAGGATCGCCCCGGGGCCATACGCCCCGATCCTGAATTTGTACATCGTGCGGTCAGGATCCATGTTCACTGGGGCGCTAGGAGTGGACTCAGAGAAGGGAGCGAAAATTGTGGAATGGGTCTACTTGCCTAACACCTCTTCTCGGAACATCGTTCTGCCCCAAGAACTGGTCTCCGCGGTGATCTACCGCGGCAGACTGAGAGCAAGGGACATTTCTGGGCACGATTTAGCTAGGATCATAGTCCCGTTCACCAAGGAACAAATCCATCAGTTGATGCAGCTCGGTGACTCGCTTCCGATAGCCTTGGAAGGATTCACTGGAAGCTTGGCATACCATTTGCCCAAAGACCCTAGACTTGTCTCGCTTCAGACAGGAACAGTCAGTTTGTTCGAATTGCTTTCGCTGGTCCCACTTCAGGGGGCCAAGACAGTTTTTACCGATGGGGGACACACTTATGGTGTCCTGACTTGGCAGGAGGGCGACGCTTGGCGCACGCTGCTAACTCTTCCACAGAAGTCCGCGCAGCGGGCAGAGTTGGCAGCCGTGAACCTTGCCTTGCGCACCTTCGCCAAGGAGCTTTTAAACATCATCACTGACAGTCTGTATGTAAGGAATTTGCTTCACAGTCTACCGGGAGCTTACATTACTCCCGCGATAGACAAGAACTTGCTCAGCCTGTTTCTCACTGCTCAATTTCATTTGCGGAACCGCACAGAGCCGCTCTATATTGCCCACATCCGAAGTCACCAAGACCTACCGGGTCCGATTTCCGCGGGCAATAGCAGAGCGGATGCGGCGGCAAAGGAAATTCAGCAACGTTCAGTTTTAGGAGTTTTCACTACTCCAATCCAGAGTCATGCCTTTTTTCACCAAAATGCCAAGGCACTCGCCAGACAGTTCAATCTGCCACTCTCTCAGGCCCAAGGTATAGTCCGCTCTTGCCAGCATTGCGCAGGAGCGCCGGGGGGGCCCTCGTGGGGGGTCAACCCACGAGGGACAGAGGCTAATCAGGTATGGCAGATGGACGTCACGCATGTGCCGCAGTTCGGCAGATGGCAATACATGCACGTCTGCATTGACACTTTTTCTCAGTTCGTTTGGGCAACGGCGCAGAAAGGGGAGGCTGCCACCCACGTGGAGCAGCACCTCCTTTCCTGCATTGCGGCGATGGGCAAGCCGCGGCACGTGAAGACGGACAACGCGCCGGCCTACAGCTCCAGGCAGTTGGCCGCCTTCATGGCTACTTGGGACATCAAGCACACATTCGGAATTCCCTACAATCCGCAAGGGCAAGCGATTGTAGAGCGGGTCAATCGGACGCTAAAGTCCTATATTGACAAACAAACAGAAAGGGGGGAGCCACCAGCCCTCCCCAAGTCACAGGGAGAAGCACAGATGTGTCTCAACAAGGTATTGTTCACTTACAATCACCTTAATGTTTTTTCGGATTGCACGCCGCAGGAGAAGCATTTCCGCCGTTCGGAAGCTCTCCCGCGACCTATGGTCCGGTACCGAGTGCCACCAGACCCTTCTTGGAGGGGCCCGGTGCCGCTCATAACCTGGGGAAGAGGGTATGCTGCAGTTATGTCTCCTACAGGTGTCGTTTGGATTCCAGCCCGGTGTGTCAAGCCCTACGTGGAACCACATGGCGTGGAACCAGGCCGGCCCGAGTCCGATCCCGGAAATGGAGGACCTCACCCTGACCGAGAGGACCCGCCGGAGGAAACGGCCGCCGATGCCCAAGATCACCTGGGGGATGGTCAAGGCTCTTTGCAGTGACGCCCAGGACGCCGTTCAGCGCGAGGAGAAAGAGCCGACACCGGAGAACCTCACAGCTGCAGTTTTTGCCCTGATTCACGCCAACACAGCGGCGATCACCATCATCCTGGCCCTTTCCCTGCTCTTGGGGGGAGGCGTTCAGGCTACTCCGATCCAGGCCGACGGTTTGCTGCCTGGCGACGATCTTTCCGCACGAATGCGGTACAACTTGTGGGAAAGGTTGGCGGGTCTCGTCAACCAGTCCGATTTTTGTCTACGGCAGGACATTGGTTCTGCATCTATCCTCAGCACCTGTCTCATCCCCGTGTGCCACGCTCTGGACGCGCGCACCAAGGATGGCGACTGGTTGTTGAAGGCGTTCTTTGGCCCACACACTCCTACCACCTTCTCAGCATACGCCCGCTGGGGGGGACGGCGACTTGCATCAACCTTGCCGGCTGACGCAGCCACTCTTCATACCCCTCGAGTGGCGGTCAGCCCGGACGCTGCTTGCACCCGTATGACCGGCTGCACCTCAGGCGGTCCGACTCGGCGCCGCTGCCTGGACCCCGGCAGCGGCAACTGGACTTGCAACAAGCCAGAAACCCTCATTTCGCTGTACGCTCACGTCACCCTACCTTCAGGGTGGTTTTTCACCTGCAACCAGTTCACATGGAACTATATTCCTGCGAATTTGTCGGACTCAATGTGTTGTATCAGTCGTTTGACACTGTTACTTCCTACTAAGGACATGATTGCCCCAAGCACAAATGTTTCTAATGTTTCACATGTTTCCAATGTCTCCCCACTCATACGGCACACACGCACAACCCAGTTAGACAGCTCTTGTGACAGCAGCTTCAGAGTAATGAGTCCCGCTGAGTATGTATCCCTAGCAGTCAGCCTTGTCAGCGTGCCAGGCTTGGCCGTCGGCAATGCACGGAGGATTGGCCGCTTGGCTTGCGGTTTGGCCAAAGCCATTAACCATACCTCCACAGCGATAGCGCTCCTCAATCAGGAACAGGCAAAACTTCGCCAGGCCGTTCTTGACAATCGAGCGGCTATCGACTACCTCCTCTTGCTGCACCACCTGGGTTGCGAATCCTTTCATGGAATGTGCTGCTTCAATCTTACTGACAACTCCCGTAAGATCCAGAGCCAGATCACGAACCTCCACACCATAGTCCAGGGTATTACGGAGGGCTCCGCATGGGGGGCTTGGTGGAGTTCCCTGTGGAATTGGATGTGGTCATGGATTCCCTGGGGGTGGCTGCAAACGGTGCTTAAGGTAGTGGTGGGGATAACCATACTAGGCATTACGCTTTGTTGTTTTGCTCAGTGCATTCCCTCGCTGATCTCCAAGTACCGCCCCAGAGAGAAACTCCGTGACGTCATACCCGCTCAACAGCTGATGCCGCTCTTGCGCAAGGTCGCCAGTCAGGTCCTTAAATAGAAAATAAAGGGGAGATGCGGTTTCCCCATGCCCCACAGGGCATGGAACGGCCCGCCAGAGGCCACCGCGGTGAGAGACGCTCCCAGCCCGTGGGCTCTGCGGCCGCCAAATTAAGGGGGGTGAATAAAATATAGGGTTTGATTCACCCAATTACCGTGACCTGACCTGCGACTCGGCCAAGTAAGCAGATAGCTGACTTCAGTCAAATATTAAGTGCATAGTTCATCTCCCGGCTCGGGAAATCCCTGGCGCAAATAAGCCATGTTTGTCCCTGCCTAATCCCCAAGACAATGAGGTCCCTGAATCCATGTTTGCCCCAGCTGATTAAACTCCCCTTTGAAGAATTCCCCATTAACCCGTGTACGTGAGTGAGGTAATTTTCCTGTCAGGTGACAGCCTGCCACCGTTGCGCTTTTTCCCCTATAAATGATGTTGCCTTTTCCCAATAAAGTACTGATCTGATCTCGCTCCTGTTGCCTCGTGTTGTCATTGATCAGTCTCCTCCGGGCTCTAACGCCGCCCTAGCGGCCAGACATCGCTACAATTGCTTTTAGACTAATGGTTCTAATCTTCAGTCTCCAGATGTTCTTGAGGTATAGCTCCCAAAACTCTTGGCCAGCACAGCCAATGGTGAATGTTTTTTGGAACTGCAGTCTAGTAATGTCTGGGGAGCCAAGTTAGGAACCATTGCTCTAGACACATCACTCACAGAACACTAGATATTTCATTACGGTACTGTATTTTGAATTTGGTACTTGTTTATCATTTTTAAACCACCTCCACTCTTCAGAAACAATCATGTAGAAGCATAAAGGTAAAGATCTCCCTTGCTTGAAAGCCAGTCATGTCTGACTCTAGGAACTGGGGTTCATCTCCATTTATGGCCAAAGAGCCAGTTCTATCTGCATTTGCAGACATTTCCATGGCCATGTGGCAGGCATGACTAGACCAGACAGAGCACACAGAACACCGTTAACTTTCCTGCTAATGCAATACCTATTTAGGTAAAGGTCACCCCTGCTCGAAAGCCAGTCATATCTGACTCTAGGGTTCAGTCTGTCTACGTCTGCTTCCGTGGACAAGTGACAGGCATGTTCCAACATCGGAGTGCATGGAACACTATTTACCTTCCCACTTATATATCTACTTGCAATTTCTTGCTTTTGAACTAGTTTGGTAGGAGCTGGGACAGAGACGGGAGCTCACTCCATCCTGCAGTACTCAGGAATTGAACTCCGACCTTCCAGTCTTCAAGTTCAGCGTCTTAACCACTGGAGCCACCGTAGTCCCTAGTACCTATTTATCTACTTGCAATTTCTTGCTTTCCAACTGCTAGGTTGGTTGGAGCTGGAACAGATGACAGGAGCTCACACCATTGTCCAGTAGTTGGGTCTCAATCTGCTGACCTGCTGACTTTCCATAGATATAAAATAATGGCCAATATCCTGTTCATGTTGGCCTAACATCAATTTATGTTGTCGTAAATACCTATATGTTGGGTGTTATATGCATCAACAAAGAGTTGTGAACTGTTGTTGTACAAATGGTTGCACATCCCTGGCATGGCTAACTGCAAAATATACCAGTGAAGCTTTTTTTTTGAATAGGACCTCTCTTAATAGTTAGCACAACTACTGTGCATGCAACATCAAGTCATGTGCATATGTTGCACTATAAGATTTTGGCTACTGACCTTAAACTATTTTTTTTGTGTTAGAAATACGTGCAATCTATGGTTCAGGTAGATGTTTCATATTTTGGATGAAAATCTGTAGATTGTCTGGCTATAGACAATTATATAAGATATTTCAAGGATGGAGAGAAACATTTAAGTAAAGCTAGCTCTAAGGTTTGGCTTTCTCACACTAATGAGAAACAATACTTTTTCATGTTTCACCCTCCTGCTTTTCTAAATTGTGGGAAGTCCCAGGGTAGCACTAAAGGGATTAGTTTTCTGTAGATGAGGCAATCATGGAAATTTAGGATGTCTTTGTGCTACTTGCTATGTTCCCAATATGCAATGGAGCATAGTGGAAAGAAAGAAAACATTCTCTAGTGGACAGCAAAACTGCTCGTCCTACATCATGTTCCTAAATGCAACAGCTGGGTCATAAATTTGCTTCCATTGTGATCAACTCCAGATGAAACACACACAGAGCTCGCCATCTGATCTCTGTCTTTATTCAAAACACAGAAAGGCCTCCATTCTCTCTTCCCTCTCTGTTTCCCTCTCTTTCCACACCTGCGCATGGCAGATGTCTCTCTAATTTGGTCATTAGAAAAACATTGGTAGATGCTTTCTTGCATTTTCTTGCACCAACCATCCTTAATTGCTAGCAAGCAATGAGCTAAACAAGGGATTGCCATTGAACAGACAAAACATTTCCAATGTGTATGGTACTGGAGGTCATAAACATTTTGGTTCTCCAAAGTAAGGCAGACACATAATTCATTTTAAAATAACATTTCTTTTCAGCAATTGAAAATTACAAATCATAGGTCATGCTGTTGAGATGAGTTGTCACATTTAGGGAGGGCGAGCTACTTAGGATAGCTAGCAGTAATTACAAATAATACCATAAAATCGTGAAGCAGAGTAAGAAAGACAGATATAAAGTAAAACTCCAGTTTATGACATTGGTCCGTTCTGACAGCCTTCGTCTTAAATCAAAAAATTGTAAACCGAAGTACATTTTCTCATAGGAATGCATTGAAAAATTAAAAAACGGTCCCGACTGGACCAAAAATACCCCCCCCCCCCCAAAAAAAATTTTTTGCCAAAAAATCCAAAATGTGCCAGACATGATCATCCCCCACCCCTACGAAAGAGACAAAGTGATCTCCCTACCATTTCCACACTGCTGCTTCTTCCTGAATGGGTTGTCTGGCCGCTGGGGGAGCCCAGTCTCTGCTGCTACCAGCAGCGGGAGTGTGTGGGGATCTTATCTGGTCAGTCTTCGTCCAAGCTCGCGGCGTGGCGCTACAGCCAGAAATGAACACCTGGGGAAGAGTCATGACTTCTGGCGGGGGGGGGGGCAGCACCATTTTATAGTCTAAAATGGTGCAGGGGATCTAATTCCCGGTCATAAACTGACCTCCCCCCCATAAACCGGGACATTATTTTAGTAGAATTTGCCATCGTAAACCGTGGCAAACATTAACTGAGGTGTTTGTAAACTGAGGTTTTACTGTAGTTCAGAACACTTCTCAACTTCTTCTTCTTCATCATCATCTTCAGTGCCATATCCATTCTGGATATCGGCTATCATCATGGTGATAGTTTTCCTGTTCTTACCTCCCCGAAACAGTTTTTTCAAGGGCATTCCACACTAGTCTCTCAGGTTCTTTAGCCACAAAGTCCATCTCTCTTCTCAGGGATCTTCCCTTGCATATATCTCAACTATAGAAATAAATAAATATCTGGCTAAACAGAAGCCATGTATCATTTGGGGAAAAATGCATTATGGAAATTATGGACCCGATGCTAGGGTCTTGTTAATCTGATTGATCATTCAGCCCTGGGCAGAAGAACCATAGGGGTAAATCTGATGTCAATCACAGCTAAAAAAGCCCCATCAAAATGGATGGGATTTCTCAATCACAAGCAACATAATTTTCTTTGATTTCAATTGTCTCATATGCAGAGGCATACTAGCATCTGCATATAGTCTCAAAAGCCTCTCACAATTTGGATTATTACTATGAGAAGAGGATTTCATTTAATGTGACAAAATAGCTACATTAGTGGAGATAAATGTTAGGATTTTTTGATATTTGTATTGTCAGACTGTGGCTACCTGGTGGAGAGTTTGTTATTTCTTAGGAGGAAAAAAATCACTTTGAAAGATGAAAATTGGCAAAAAAGAAAACTATCATACAGAGATAAAGCCAGAGGGAAAAAATCCCAAACTTATGTAAATAATCCTCTATAGCTGATCTGTTCGCAGCCATTATCCGCCATTACCTAACATGGGAAGGACAGCAGATCAGATTTACAAAAGTCTCAGAGTACAATCTGCATGTAGATCTAGAAAAGACAACATGGGATAAATACTCATGCCCACTTATTTCTCCACTTTCCCTTCAGATCACAGGCTGTTAGCTTTAGTGCTATTATTTTTTTCAACTCAAATATTTTACTAAAATATTTTATGCAGCCTAACTAGACACAACACTAACAATGCCCAGAATCTGACCATATACTTTCAGGGTTCTACGAGTATGGGTCCAAAAAAAGTAACTTTTCCAAATGACTTCCCTTGTTTTTTGTAGGCTGAAATTTTCAGCAAAGTCTACATTCCTACATATCATTAAATACTTGCAGCCCACAACATCACTGGGCTTCATCCCAAATAATCCACCCCCCCCCTTTTTAGCGATACTAAATACAGCAAGACTCCACACCTTCGCCAAACTCCTGCCGATCTTCATCAGGGGGCATTTTGTTTGGTTTTCCTGACTCATTAAGCACAAGGCTGTGAAAATAAGAGCTTCGGCAGGGAACATGGGTTTGTGTTTTCATAATGGCTGGTGTAAGAAGTGCGCAGAAATCTCCCCTGGATTAGCTATTACAAAGCAAACATGAAGAAAAATTCAGGAAACTACGTGAGGCCTTAGACTGGTAATGGTGCAAATGCCAACAGTAGCAAAGGAGGAGGTCTGTAAGAGAATGAGAAAAGGAACAGAGCCAAAACAAATGAGAAAGGTCACCTTTCACCTATATAGTTCAAAAGGCTCAAACCATAAGTCTCCTTTTTCCTCAAACACCTTATGGCAGGGATGGCCAAACTTTTTGGGCCAGTCACGTGGGTCATGTAGTTCCTCCCACCAGAAGCGGAGGCAAAACGCACACGGACACATTTTACTTCCACTTCCGGGAGCAACGAGGGTGGCGTGGGCCAGATGAATTGGCATCAGAGGCTGAATCCGACCCACAGGCCATAATTTGAGCACCCCTGCCTTATTGGTACTTTCATATCAACAGCAGCAGTTAATTGGTGGCACATCTCAAAACTGTGTCTCAATAATTATCAATGAGGGTTGCACAGTTATCAACCCAGTTTCATGATGGAGAAAATTCACATTGACTAGCATGTCAATGTGCAATGTGTCAAAAGCACAGTGATTGAAAACCTGTTGTGCAATTATGCAGATAGCATAACTTTTGTAAGTGAATTGCCATAAGTAAAAAAATATCTGTGGCATGCTGAGTAACTTTGTGTGCAATGGATAATGCCTACAAAAAATTCTGAACTTATGTCACTTGGTGTGCAAAAGTTTTTTTAATTTAACTAAAATACAAAAAACTCCCACACAAAAATAAAGGGGAAAATGACAACTACAGAAAAAACAGACAAAAATCTTAACAAAATTACATATAACTACTACATGCACTCTGGTGTTGAGGCAGGCCTGCCTATGGTTTCCGAAAATTAAGCATTCCTCCTTCCACCAGAAGTCATGGAAAAGGCTACCATTGGCTGAGGGCTACAGTCCTGCAGGACTTAGAGGAGCAGCTGCAAATCCTGACATTCACCTTCCAATGGTAGGCTTTCCCATGACTTCTGATGGCAGGAGGTATGCCTAATTTTCGGAAACTGTCCCTATATGTCTCCCAGCATCATTAATTGAAGCATTACAAAAGGTATACTAGTTATTTCCAGACTGTGAGTTAGAGTTTTTGGAATAGCAAGACAACTCCTCAAGGATTCTCCAACCCCTCACAAGAGAGCTCATGTCTGAAGCAATGCTGATGCATTTTTTGACCATTTCTTTTTTTACATAGTGGGGATGAATAAAAAAGCAACTATATTGTCTATAAAATTGGAGATTTGTCTTAAAATAGCATTATTAATGAATTTTGGAAACATGCAGGTAGAATGGAATAAGAATGAGATGATTATTGTAATGCGCTCTACATGGGGCTGCCCTTGACGACCATTCGGAGGCTGCAGCTGGTCCAGAATGCGGCAGCCCGGGTGGTGATGGGATGTGGGCGATATGCCCATGCCTCACCGCCACTTCGCGAGCTGCACTGGTTACCAGTTTGTCTCCGGGTGCAATTCAAGGTGCTGGTTTTGACCTTTAAAGCCCTATATGGCAGTGGGCCAGGATACCTTAGAGACCGCATCGTCCTCAAGAGTGTCTGCCCGTCCAACCAGAGTGGACCGGAGAGGCTCTCTAATAGTGCCATCAGCTAGGGGTGCACATCTATCCAGCACCCGAAGGAGGGCCTTCTCCGTGTCCGCACCAACCCTCTGGAACCTCCTGCCAACAGATCTAAGACTTCAAAGAGAATTGCTGCCCTTAAGGAGAGGATTGAAGACCTGGCTGGCAGGGCAGGTGTGGGGGCCCCCGAATGGGAACACGGTCCCCGCCTGCTGGCTTATGTAAACCATTAAGAACTCTCTCTTCTTCCTTTTATAGTGGGTGGGATGGGTGGGTGGGATATGGGTCTTTTAAAGTGGGTGGGATATGGGTCTTTTAAAGTGTTTTTATGTGTTTTTAGAATTTGTTGTAGTGCCGCCCTGAGTCAGGTTCTGCCTGAGTGGGCGGCATATATAAATATGACTATTAAATTAAAAAATTAAATATGTGTAGCAGTTTTGAGATTGAATATTGTTAAAAATGGCAAGTAGATTGAGAATTTGAATTGGATTATAGGTATAAAGCAGGGGTTCCCAATGTGGGGCACATGCCCTACAGGGGGCCTTCAATTCCCAGAAGGCTAACTTGACTGATCAGTGCTTTGGGGAATTGATTTAAGCTTCTGAGAATTGAAGTCTAAAAAACAAAAGTTGGGAAACTGTTATAAAAAGATATGAAATATAGTTATGAATGATAAATTAAAGGTAAAAAGGGATTAAGTTTTTTTTTTAAACCACCCTGATTTTAGATAAATATGGGGAGAATTTCTAGATTATATATTAGGGAAAGGGAAAGGAGTAAAGCCAGCAGAAGATATCTCATTTTTTTGGAATAAGGGGAAGAATATATAAATATGTAATGATGTTGAGAACATTTACTCAAGAAGGTTCATACGTCCCACTGGTGGTGGGTGCACATAGTAGTTAGTTGTAATCTTGTCAAGATTTTATTATGGCCTTTCAAATTGTTTTGATTGTGGGGTTTTTGTTGTTGTTGCTTATTTTCATTTTTTTGTATTTTAATTAATTAAATAAAAAGTAAATAGAAATGATTCATTACACCTAAATACCAATGATGCTTAACAAGTAACACCTTAAATGTTCATTTCATTACACTTTAACCCAGGAATAATTTGTTACCACTACATCTGTTACTTGTAACTAGATACTTCAAAGCTCTCCATAGTTTAGAACAAGGAGTAAAAAGTACAGTACCTCAGAAATAGTTAAGTTTCACCACCATTCAAAATGCACTTTGTATGAGCAATGAAGAAATAAAAGGATTGCCCTTCAGGTCCCCCCCTCCCACCACCACCACTACAGCCAAACTGGGCTTTCCTGTGAGCAACAATAATAAAAACCCCAGGAGATTGAAGCAGCAGCTGACCTCTGCCAAGGTTGGCAGCAGCACAGGAACAAAAAAATTGTGGCTTTCTGTTATAATGTTTTCTTTGTACGTAGCTGGATGAAAATGGTGCCGTCAAGGCAGGATGTTAGGGCAGAAGTCCATGGCCCCGCTCAGTAAATGAGCTGGAGGGATCCCAGATATGGCAGGGCTGCCTTACCACACTGAGCAGTAATACGTATTACCATCTCAAGACACTCAGGGGGTGTAAGACCAGGTCATGATTTCAGGGGAAAGCTAATGTTATTAGTCTTGGAATGTCTGTGTGCATGTTCCCATCATTGATTGGTTAGTAAGGTGCAGTGCCGGCCTGAGGCAAGTTTTAGGATGGAGCAAGATCCAACTATGGCACCCCCTTGGTCAACAAATAAGGTAATTAAACATACATGCCATACGCTCGCAATCAAAATATTGAAAAAACCCCAAAATATTTTTTCCCCCTTTACCCTGGGAGTGGGCGCCTGGAGCAACCACTCGATTTGCCTTATGGTAGGGCCGGGCCTGGTAAGGTGGCTGAAAGGCGGCCGAGAATCAATCAAATATGTTGAATGTGTCAGGATTAAAGGGGCCCAAGAAGTAGAAAAAGCACAGTGCAGGTGGCAAAGGCCAAGATAAATTGAGGGGTTCATTTAAAAAAATTGACAGACAGTCTGTAAACCAGAGTTTGGACTGACTTAGGCTTCTGGGAATTGAAGGCCCCCTGTGGGGTGTAGGGACCACTGCTGTAAACAGATGCAAAACAGACAGCAGTACTAGAAATACCCAAAATCAGTGGGCAAACACATCATCCTTGTTGCTTTCTCTATTTTCAGAGTTGCAGTTCTGGAACCAAGAAACTTCAAGGTAGGTTCTACTGAGGGCTTTTTTTGTTTTGTTTTGAAAGTCTTACAGCCTCTCACTTCCTTGGAATCCCTTGAGGCTCCCCAAGTGGACATGCCCCCAAATTTGGGAACAAGCGATCTAAAAGTTTGGGTTGTAAGAAATGGCTAGCTTGAGGAAAATTAGAAAAATGAGCAGTTCTATTTTTAAAAAAGCAGAGGGAGATATGATGCTCAGAGTCCACAATCTGAAATATCTTTGAATCATTTCTTTAAAAGATACTGATTTTTTTTTTAAATAAGAAGAGA
This sequence comes from Bradypodion pumilum, assembly GCA_035047305.1. NCBI lineage: Eukaryota > Metazoa > Chordata > Lepidosauria > Squamata > Chamaeleonidae > Bradypodion > Bradypodion pumilum. The sequence continues at coordinate 14,873,786 of JAWDJD010000008.1, forward strand.
GATCATGTTTTAGAAATAAATGTGGCCAGGAGCCCCAGTAAGATTCATGCCCATTTGGCACAAAGTAGCACCTAGCATTTATGCAGTTGAGATCTAACTCACTACAAAGATCTGAACAGTGAGATGTTACATATTCCCAGTGTTGCTGTATGGAGTCAAAGCTTGGACATTGACTAAACATCTGAAATGAGAATCGAAGCTGCTAAGGATATCATGGGTTGATCATGTGACTAATGTAGAAGTGTTGTGCTGGATGGATAAAGAATAAGAACTGTTTAAGACCATTAAGCAAAGAAAGCTCCAATACCTTGGCCATATTATGAGGAACAGCATAAAGTATGTTGTTGTTGTTCAGTCACACAGTTGAGTCCGACTGTTTGTGACCCCATGGACCACCGCATGCCAGGCTCCTCTGTCATCTGCCATCCTCCATAGTCCACCCAAATCTACGCCCACCACATCAATGATGCCATCTAACCATCTGATCCTCTACTGCTCCCTTCTTCTTTTGCCCTGAATCTTTCCCAGCATCAGGGCCTTCTCCATTGAGTCCTTTCTTCTCATTTGGTGGCCAAAGTACTTGAGTTTGAGCATCAGCATTTGTCCTTCCAAGCAGCAATCAGGAATTATTTCCTTTAGGATTGACTGATTTTATCTCTTTGCAGTCCAGGGGACTCTCAAGAGCCTCCTCCAGCACCACAGTTCAAAGGCATCTTTTCTTCTGCACTCAGCCTTCCTTATGGTCCAGCTCTCACAGCCATACATTACTACTGGGAATACCATTGCTTTGACTATGTGGACTTGAGTTGGCAGGGTGATGTCTCTACTTTTTATTATACTGCCTAGGTTAGCCATAGCTTGCCTCCCAAGAAGTAAGCGTCTTTTTATTTCATGGATGCAGTCACCATCTGCAATGATCTTAGATCCCAAGAAAGTGAAGTCTGCCACTGCTTCTATTTCCTTCCCATAAAGTATAGACTATTCCAACTCACTCTGCAAGGAAAGATCCCTGGGAAGAGGGGCCCTGGACGTAGATGGACATCATGGCTGAAGAACCTGAGGGACTGGTATGGCATGTCCATGGAAGAACTGTTTCAAGGAGTTAAGACTAATGCCAATATCCGGAATGGATACAGCACCTGAAGAAGAAGACACCCAACACCAAAGGAGTAGGAGCAAATCTTTGTCTGCCTGAACCCAGTGTCAGCACATCTGGAAAATACAAGATGAGAGAATGCTGTCTTCCAGGATTAAGAATATAATGTCCTGAGATAATATTTTTCATGCAAAATTGTAATGTAATGAAGAAGTTGGGGTAGATAAAGGAAGATATGAATTCTATATACAAGTACTGAAATGGTTCAGGAATTTCACAATAGTCTTTCTGAGAAGGAAAGAGAGGAATCCAGTTTATAACCATCTTTTTAGTAGCATTAATTTCCTTTCCAAAACAAAAGAACCAGAGCTTCGTATACTTGGGTTCCAAATATTCTTTTTCCAATAAACAAATATCATCAGGACTTGTGTGTGGCCAGAAGAGATATGAAAAACAACTTTTGAAAACAATTCTATAAATATCTTCTTCAATAGAAAATGAGATGGCAGAGGATTCTGATGCACTAGTTTATTCCGGTAAGAAGATTATTGTTTGTTAAGGTCTGGAGGCAGAGAAGAAACAGTTAAAGCCCAAGAGGAAGAACTGATGCCAGGAATGGAAAAGGCCTGCTGTAAGAATTCTTGCCAACCCATGGTCTCTGGTATTTTAAATCTGAAATGGATTAAGTTCAAAAAAAAGAAAGTAAATATGAAAAGGAGGGGAGAATGAAGAATTAACGATGATTATGATAATGATGATATCCTTATATAAACTTCTTTGAGCATCCAGAAAAAAAATTATAATCATAGCCATTTGCAATAAAGAGAGTATTAGTAACTGGATATTTCTTGCAGATGTTAGGAATTTAAAATGATCTACATGGATCTCTGCTTTGCAAGAATAATCTCCAGGTGGTGATTCCTGGCCAGAAGGGATTATGAAAGTACAGAGATGAAACCATCATGTTCTTGCCACTTACACCTGTCAGTTCAGATAATAGATACTGACCATTAGATGAGCAGCAAACTGGAGTAGCATGGGTGAGCTTCACTGGACAAAATCTTGCTGCTATAGTTCTGTCATTAAATTAATGTAGTATTAATTATTAAATTAATTCTTTCCAGCATCCTGATCTGATTTCTGCTGGCAGAACTGCACCAACAGGATTTTGCCAATAATAAGTACTTAATTACTTGTAAGCAGCTACAGTAAAACCCTGACTTACGTATGCCTCAAGTTACTTAACATTCAACTTACATAATGATTTTGTGCTAAAACCATGTCCCGATTTACACGATTTCCTATGGGTTTTCTTCGAGTTACATAAAGATTATTTTTTCTATGGGTTTGCTTTGAGTTATGTAAACATTCATTTCCCTATGGGTTTACTTATTTTTACATAAAAATTTCATTTTTCCTATGGGTTTGCTTTGAGTTATGTAAAAATAATAATTTTTCCTATGATTTTGTTTCGAGTTACATAAAAAACCAATTTAAGCAAAAGCCTATGGAATGGACTATTTTTTCATAAGTAGGGGTTTTACTGTACTTCCAAGCACCTGAAGAATAACTGTTCTATTGTTATGTGCTGTCAATTTGCTTTAAGTTTATGATGACATTATGAATTAGTGACCTCCAAAAGGTACTGTTATCAAGAGCCCTGTACTGCTTTTGAAAACTCAAGGGAAGGTCTCAATTTTTTGAGTCAATCCATCTCTTATTCTGTACTGTATTCCATTTTTTCCTTCAGGTTTTCTTATCCTCACGTCTTTTCAAATGAGTCTTGATTTCTCATGATGTCTCCAAAGGACTAAAGCTTTAGTTTAGTCATTTTTGTTTCTAATGAGGGTTCGGGCTTGAACAGCTTTCTTCTTCTTCTGCCATATCTGAATCTGAATATTGGTGATTATTGAATATTAGTGATTAGCCATGAAGACTGTACTGAGAATATAATGCAGTGTTCTTTCAGCTGCCTTTCGCATCGCAGCATGACACCCTTACCACTGATTCAGTTCCACAAGTCAATTTCTGGTCTTAAGGCCTTTTGGCATGCAAAGTCCTCATCAGCCCCAGGTCAGTATTGATGGTGGCTGTCATCCATCAAGGTGGATTCAAGTGGAATTTAACCCACTTGGGGACCATTGACCTTCCCTGTGGACTTAGGCACCTGAAGCCTTTAGTCCTCAGGGTTGTCAGGTTAGTTAACCGCCACCTGATGATAAGTGTTGAGTTGCTGGCAGTATGGTCTACTCTATTACCATAGCAGGGTAACCTGGCCAGATTGGACAAACACCTTCACAACTTCAAAATAATGATGCACAATTACAACATTTGTTGTTTTGAAATGAAATGTTGAGCAGGGGTGTCTAGCCTGCACTGGCTGCTATATTTAATTTAATTTAACAGTCATATTTATATATGCTGCCCACGCAGGCAGAACCCGACTCAGGGCGGCATTACAACAAGTTATAAAAACACTTTAAAAGACCCATATCCCACCCACTTTAAAAGACCCATATCCCACCAACCCATCCCACCCACTCTAAAAAGAAGAAGAGAGAGTTCTTAATTGTTTACATAAGCCAGCAAGCGGGGACCGTGTTCCCATTAGGGCCCCACACCTGCCCTGCCAGCCAGGTCTTCAATCCTTTCCTGAAGGGCAGCAATTCTCTTTCAAGTCTTAGATCTGTTGGCAGGAGGTTCCAGAGGGTTGGTGTGGACACGGAGAAGGCCCTCCTTCGGGTGCTGGATAGATGTGCACCCCTAGCTTTGCTAATAGCCTTGCTAATCTTGAAAGTATTAAGGACAGGTCAGGAAAGATAGTCAGGAGCAATACAAATTATGGATGGGCAACCTCCAGACATTTGGACTCATCTTTGGACATTGGAGGGCCACACTCTCTCCTCCAATTCATGAAGTAACTTTTTTCCACCACCACCACCCCAGTAAAAAACACCCCCTGATTTCAGGTCAGTGTTTTTGGCATGTCAAGTTGTACCCTAAGTTAACAATAATGTTGCCTTGATCTGGATGTAAACTGTTACTGCTTTTAAACAGCTGCAAAAGAACTAGCGTAACAACAACATGGACTTGTAGCATATTTAGGGTAAACAAATCAATTTTAGTGTGAGTTTCTTGGTCTACAATGCATTTCTTCCAAAGCATGAAGCAATTCAGGAGCAGAGAGCAGAGAGTGGCTGGCAGCCTTCTTACTGGCGAGCCTGGGATAATTTAATCAACATTGTGTGAGAGAGAATTTAAAACCAGCTCTCCTGGGTTGACTTTCCAGCCCTCACTTTGAAACTGGAATAAACATCTAGCCATGATTTTTTGAACTCTTGATTATTTTTTTACTTAACTGTCCACAGATAAAGTGTCTAGCCAGATGAAGGCCTGTATAAGCTGGAAACTAACATTTCTAGGGATTGCGGAGGCTCAGTGGTTAAGACGCTGGACTTGAAGACTGGAAGGTCAGCAGTTCGAGACCCAAATGCTGCATGATGGAGTGCGCGTCTGTCTCTGTCCCAGTTTCTGCCAACCTAGCAGTTCAAAAGCAAGAAATTGCAAGTAGATCAATAAGGACAACTTCAGTGGGAAGGTAAACAGTGTTCCATGCACTCTAGTGTCTAGTCATGCCTGCCACATGTCCACAGAAAACATCTGTAGGTGCAGACAGCACTGGCTCTTTGGCTATAAACAGAGATGAGCACTGAACCCTAGAGTCAAATACGACAGGCTTTTGAGCAAGGGTGACCTTTACCTAACATTTCTTTGTGATTTTTTTATGGCATAACAGAGGCATAACACACACATATGTATTTCAGTTATAAAGTAGCATGTGAATGCCACACTTAATGAGGACTAGTTGATCAGAGTGTTTCCACAGCACCCTGTCACTTACATGGTAGTTGAGTAATGAAGCCCTCCTTTTCTCTTCCTCACCATTGTGTGGAGTTTAATCTCATTTACTTAATGTACAGAACCACCATCTCTCTCTTTCTTGTATATTCACTCCATGGTTCCACAGCTGACTCAGGGACAAAATCTGCAACTTTACCTCAGGCATTATGGCTTCTGGTTCCCACTGGGGTTTGCCTTCTTCCAAAACAAACTTTTGCTCACACAGCGCTTAACACAATGCGTGAGGCTTCAACTTTTGCTGTGTAGAGTTTTAACAGCCTGTTCTTTCCCAAATACATTTTTGGAGACAAGAGGGGAACACACCATGACCCTAGATCCTGTAAACAATTTGAGCAAAGCTGGAGGGAACAGAATTTCAACTTTTTTTCTCACCCGCTCCGACATCCACCCCTCACTGAAGGCTTTTGCGAAGCATTTTGGCTGGGAATAAAGTTTGGGTTGTAGCACGTTAGTAGAATATTAAAGAAAGCTGCAAACGCTGTAGAGAAGCTTACAGAGCCTTTTCTAGAAACCCCTATAAAGTAGTGTGGGTCTGGGAAAAGGGAATGAAAAACGCAGACGTACGTACAATTTGATGGCAAAAAGACACCATTTTAGAAGAGGTTTTGGAACATTTCTGGTAGACATTGTGTTGCAAAATGATACAGAAGACAGAAATGACGGGGGAATGGTAAACAAGAGGTATGGGATGAGGTGGGGCACCTTACCTGCCTTAAGTAAAGGAGGTTGCACTTGCTTGAAAGCCAGTGGTATCTCACTCTAGGGTGCAGTGCTCATCTCTGTTTACAGCTAAAGAGGCAGCACTGCCTGCATCTACAGACATTTCCGTGGTCATGGGCAGGCATGACTAGAATTTGGTGCATACGGAATGCTGTTACCTTTCATGTCAAAGGTATTTATCTACTTGCAATTTCTTGCTTTCGGACTGCTATGTTGACAGGAACTGGGACAGAGACAGGAGCTCACTCCATCGTGCAGCACTCAGGTCTCAAACTGCCAACCTTCAAGCCAACAAGTTCAGTGTCTTAACCACTGTAATCCATTGCCTGCCTTACTGTAATAAAAAACAGAACACCTTGCAATGAATTGAGAATGATAAATCATATTTATTTATTTATTATTTACACTAATATCCCTCCCCTCTAGGGGAAAAATCATCCCTACTCAGGGCGGCTATTATCAAGTTCAAGCAAATTTCAGCCACTTTACTATACTGGATGGGAAGGATTGCTTGATTACTGATGAACATGGACCTGGGCATCATGTTCAGTCACATGTCAAGACCCTACCTTTAGTGTATGGGACCAAAGACAACAGAACAGCCGTAGGGTTGGCTTAACACAGGTTTATTGCATGATGATCCGTTGGAGCATGAGGTAATAGCGGTGATACATCTCCATATATACAGTAGCCCTATACATTTGAATCTTGTAGCACGGTAGCTCATTGGCTGCTACCGGCGTGGCCTCGCCCAGGCACGCCTCTTTTCCTGCTGCTGAATGCAGATCTTTCTTCTGCTGCTGAATGCAGATCTTTCTCCTGCTGCTGAATGCGGGGGAGGTTTTCCCGCGGCTGTCCGTGATTGAGCAATGTGAACCATGTGAGACTGAACGCTCGCAGCTGCCCTCTATGGGCTGCCTGCTCGCGTTCCTTTACAGCTGAGATACCTTGTATTTGGAGTGGTTACATTCTTGCCTTTACAGTACAATGAACATGCAATCATACATACATAACATCCCTCCCCCCTAGGACGGGACGAAGTCCCGCAACCATTGTGGCTTGCCGCACGCGCGCTTGGGGCGTGCTTGCTCCTGACCTAGTGCTGGAGAGCCTGTGATCTCTGACTCCGCGGGTACTTGTCCTGCAACGGGAAACGGGGATTCGTTAGTGGCTCTGTGGGGGGTCCGTGCCTGCCTTGTGCCCGGGGATGGGACTGGAATGAACAGTTGGGAGGTGAACCCCTGCCTGTTGCTCTCGGACCCGGGGGACCCTCCTATTGTGAACCGCGGAACCGATGAGGTCGCCCTTGTGGTTCTGCTACCTTCTGTTCCCCGCTCGGGGGACCTTGAGACTGTGGTGGGCGGACTCGCTGTTGCCTCCTGTCTTGGGGGTGTCGGTCTCCGGGAAATTGGCGCTATATTGCATTCTAACTCACAGGGGCTACTGGGACTGGAAGTACCAGGGGCTGAACTGAAACCCCTCTTTTCGCCAGGACGGGTGGGGGACCACTCCGCTAACTCCCCCTGGTACTGTAAATCAACGTCTAAACTTCTAGGGGTATCTGTGTTTCGGGGAAACTTCCGAGGGGTCTGTGTGCGGTCGGGGCTCTTCCTTTCTGCCGCGAAGTCCTGCAAAAGATCTCTGAGGATCGATTCCCTTTCCTCCCCCCTTGGTGGGGACCCATGTCCCCCTTTCCCTCCCCTTGGGCTAAACGGGTGGGGGAGTACCCTAACGCTGATTCGTGGCTATTTTCGTCTTCGTCCTGTTCTCCGGGGACCCTGCGCCTGAGTTGGTCCACGTGTCGCCTCCACAGGAGGCCTGTACTGGTCTCCACGCGGTATGAGACAGGGCCGGTTTGTTCTACTACGGTGCCCGGCACCCAGGCTGGCCCCGCGCTGGCGTAGTTCCTGCAATGCACCGGGGCGCCTACGCTGAAACTCTTTGCGGGTTCCACCCCTATGTTCCGCCCCGTGTCCTCTACTCTCGTGGGGTCTAGCTTGGAGATTACCGTGGCCAGCTTCCTGCGCATTAACAGCTCCGCGGGGGAGTACCCTGACGCCAATGGGGTGACCCTGTACCTTAGCAGGAATTGGCACAATTTCAGGTCGAGGTCTCCGGGGCCCATGCGCCGCAGCGCGTCTTTTGTGGTGCGCACGAGGCGCTCTACTTGGCCGTTGGTGGCCGGGTGAAAGGGGGCGGAGGTGACGTGCCGAATGGCGTTGCGATCCATGAATGCCCCGAACTCGGCGGACGTGAAACAGCTAGCGTTATCGCTGACGAGGGTGTCGGGTAAACCGAACGTGGAAAAGACCCTCCGTAACTGTTTAATTGTAGTGGCCGAGGAGGTGCTCGAGACTGGAATGACCTCCAACCACTTGGAGAACGCGTCCACCACAAGGAGGAAAAGTGTTCCCCTGAACGGGCCAGCAAAGTCTACGTGTACCCGGGACCAGGGCCCCCTTGCTGCGTCCCACTCCCTATGTGGCAAGCGAGCCTCTTCTGGCCTGGAGCTTTGGCACGCTTCGCAAGTGCCGACCATGTGTTCGATGTCGGCGTCTAGCTGGGGCCACCAAAAGTAACTACGGGCTAGTGCCTTAGAGCGGACGATCCCCGGGTGGCTGACGTGCAGCAGTTTAAGCACCCTCGGCCGGAGCGACGTGGGGATCACTACCCGCTGTCCCCACAAAAGGCAACCCCTCTCTAGGGACAACTCTAGTTTCTTTTTGAAAAATGTGTCGAATTCCGCTGCTGGGGAAGACACGGGCCACCCTTTCTGTACCCAGGAGCAAACTGTAGCTAGCGTTTTGTCCTTGCCGGTCGCTTTGGCGATGTCGGCCGGTACTACTGGAGGGGAGTCTAGGGCCTCTATCATTAAGACCTGGTGGTCCCCCTCTTCCTCGCCCACGTGGCAGCAATCCCGGGGAATGGGGGACCTCGACAGGGCGTCCGCATGGCTGATCTCCTTTCCGGGCCGGTATACCAACGCGTGCTGATACGCGTTGAGAAAAATGGCCCACCTGAGCATCCTCGGGGACAGGATTTGGGGTGTGGGCTTATCTGCGGTGAAAATGCCTAGCAAGGGCTTGTGGTCAGTCACTATGGTGAAGGGGCGGCCGTACACAAAATCATGAAATTTCTTGGTCCCCGCAATTATCGCTAGTGCTTCCCTGTCTGTCTGGGCATAGTTTCTCTCCGCTTGGGACAAGGACCTAGAGTAGAACGCTATCGGGGCCTCCCTCCCGTTCTCCAGTACGTGGCATAACACCGCCCCCACCCCCACCGGGGATGCATCGCATATCAGGACCACTGGGCGTTTGGGATTGAAGTGGGTCAGTACCGCATCTGACGCCAGGAGTCGCTTCAGGTCATTGAAAGCCGTCTCCTGGTCGTCGCCCCACTTCCATGCCCCGTCCTTTTTTAACAATTTGTGTAGCGGTTCCGCCACTGCTGCCTTCCGCGGGAGGAAGGAGTGGTAAAAGTTGAGCAGTCCAAGGAACGACTGCAACTCGGGCTTGGAGGTGGGGCGAGGGGCCTTCTTGATGGCGGCCACCTTGGATTGGGATGGCCTTATTCCCTCGGGAGTAACACGGAACCCTAGGAACTCAACCTCAGTTGCGAAGAAAACGCATTTGTCTTTCCGCAACCGCAACCCCGCTTTTTCGAATATTGCCAGGACCTTTCCCAACCTTATTGCTAATTCAGCCCGGCTCCCCCCTGTAATCAATACGTCATCAAAGTAGGGTAACACCCCCTCTAACCCCTTCAGGAGGCGTTCCACGAGTGACTGGAAGATCCCGGGCGCCGAATTCACGCCGAATTGGAGGCGCGATACCTGGAACGCCCCTTTGTGGGTGACTATGGTCTGTGCAGCAGCTGCGGCGGGGGTCACCGGGAGTTGCTGGTAGGCTTGGGCCAGGTCGAGTTTAGCGAAACACCTCCCCCCGTGTAACCTGGCCAACAAGTGGCTGACTACCGGCACCGGATACGCATTAGGGCGGATCGCCTTATTGATGGTGCACTTGTAATCAGCGCATATACGGACCTCCCCATTGGCCTTGAGCGCTGTTACAATTGGAGTTTCCCACTCCGCAGAATCAACAGGGACAAGAATCCCCTGGCCCACCAATTTGTCCAACTCCGCCTCTATTTTGTCCTTTAGTGCGAAGGGCACTCTGCGCGGTTTAAGTCTGATTGGACGTACTCCAGGGTCCAGATCGAAAGTCACTGGGGGGCCCTTGAATTTTCCGAGCCCCTTTTTGAAGACCTCGGGGTGCGCGTCGCACACGCTCTGTATTGGATCGGTCCCGGCGCCGTGTGCTCCCACGGCGTGCACCCCCCCAATGAACAACCCCAGGGGCTGGAACCATTGAGTCCCGAGGAGGCTGCATTTACCTCCCTTGAGGACGACTAGGGGAAGCGTTGCGGTGTGCTTTTTAAACTGGACCTGGAACTTCCCAACCCCCAACACTGGGATGCGGTTCCCTTGCACGTCCTTCAGTGTGGCCCTCAACGCTTTGAGCTTGGGCCGCACGCGGGGGGCGATTTTCATGAACTCTCCCTGGGAAATGATGGAGTATGAAGAACCCGAGTCCACCTCCATCCTAACAGGGGCCCCTTGTATTACTACCTCAACGAAGTAACGGGGGTGCTCCGTGGAAACGCTGCAAACCGGAGCGTCGTCCTCGCTGTCATCGGAGATGCGCCCTACTCCGTCCCGCGTCCTCGTGGTCCGGGTGCCGTCCTTTGGCCTCGTGGTGCGGTCCTGCCTTGCCGAGCGGTCTGGAGAACTCCTTGTGGTGCGGTCCTGCCTCGCCGAGCGGTCTGGGGAACTCCACTTGGCCTCGCGCCGTTTCCGGCAGACCTTGGCGATGTGCCCGCGCCGGCCGCAGTTGTGGCACTCGGCCTTGCGGAACGGGCATTCAGCGCGGGCGTGGGCGGCGCTGCAGCCGTCGCAGCGCTGGCCCTCTCTCTGGACCCTCCTGACGTCCTCGTCGTCGCCGCTCTCCGCGGACGAGTTCGAAACTCGCCGGGCCGCGCGCACCGAGCTCTCTGCCTTGGCGGGTTTCGGGCGCCAGTCCTGAAGCTCTTGCACCCCGGCAGCCGTGGCCTCCGCGGCCTGTGCCATGTCGAGGACTTGTTGCCACGTGGGAGGCGGCTCCTGTTTCATCAGGGCGCGCTGAGTCTCGGTATCCCTCAGACCGCAGAGCAGGCAGTCCCGGAGGGTGACTTCTGGGGTCTCCCACTTGCATGGGCCGGCGGCCAGCCGCAGGGCCGCGGCGAACTCAGCGACCGATTCCCCGGGCACCTGGACTCGCCTCCAGAACGCGCTCCGAGCGGGGAACATGGCTATCGCGGGCCGGAGGTGGGTGCGCAGCGCCGCCAGGAGCTCTGTGGCCTTGAAGTCGCTCACCCTCCTCGGTGCGATCAGGTCCACCAAGGTCCTCTTGGTCTCGTGTCCGAGCATGCGGACGAAGATGGCCCTCTTCTTGGCCTCATCTGAGACTTCGAGCTCCACTAGCGCTCCATTGAAGTCTATCTCAAACAGCTCCAAGTCTCCCGGCTTCCTGATCTCGTAGCCGGCGCATGTCTTGGTCCCGTGGGCAGCCATTATCCCACCTTCGTCGCCAATTTAGTGTATGGGACCAAAGACAACAGAACAGCCGTAGGGTTGGCTTAACACAGGTTTATTGCATGATGATCCGTTGGAGCATGAGGTAATAGCGGTGATACATCTCCATATATACAGTAGCCCTATACATTTGAATCTTGTAGCACGGTAGCTCATTGGCTGCTACCGGCGTGGCCTCGCCCAGGCACGCCTCTTTTCCTGCTGCTGAATGCAGATCTTTCTTCTGCTGCTGAATGCAGATCTTTCTCCTGCTGCTGAATGCGGGGGAGGTTTTCCCGCGGCTGTCCGTGACTGAGCAATGTGAACCATGTGAGACTGAACGCTCGCAGCTGCCCTCTATGGGCTGCCTGCTCGCGTTCCTTTACAGCTGAGATACCTTGTATTTGGAGTGGTTACATTCTTGCCTTTACAGTACAATGAACATGCAATCATACATACATAACACTACCTCACAGTAAGGGAGAGCACATTCTGCCACCCTTTTTGAGTGAACAAGGAGTTAGGAAGCAGATCCAGCCCTGCCATTAGGCAGAATTAATCAACTACCTCAGGTGGCAAATGCTGAGGGTGCAAACACTGGTTAACTGCTCCGTCTAGTTGTTCCCATCCATTGGAAGACACAGGTACTTGTCGCAAACTGTTTAATTTGCTTGTGCAGAAAGAATGGCTCGGGAGGGAGGTAATCTTATCCTTTTTCTCAGGCAGCAAACTGTCTAAGGCAGGAGTTCTCAACCTTTTAAAGCCAGGGGCCAGGTCAGGCTCCCACAGACAGCTTGGGGGGCCAAATGGCCATTTTGCCCTTCCTCCACCACATGGCACTTCCGGGTGTGGTGGAGGCAGTGGGGGCCACATGAAATGGCGCCAGGGGCCGCATCTACCCCACAGGCCACAGGTTGAGAATTCCTAGTCTAAAGGCTTCACAAGATGAGATGCTGATTCTGCCTCTAGAAGCCATGAGCCCTTAAGAGGAAAATACTGTTTATTCTAACATAAGCTTGCCTCAGTCTATATTTGGCAAAGCAGATTGTTCTTGTGTTGAATTGGTCAGTTGTGAAATAACCCGGCTTCCTTTGTATGTTTGATGTCTCAGGTGATTTGCATGGGAAGGTTAGTATGTCCAGAGGGAAAACACTGTAAGAGAAGGAAAATGAATTTCCCTTAATATGTGATCTGAACTTTTAGGCTAGATCTGTGAGGAGAAATAACTAACTAACGGTGTGCTTTTTCCTCCCCCAGAAAAAAAATGGTCAGATTGAGCCCAGACAAGGAGAGGAAGAAGAGGAACAGTTTCGAAGAGAAGGAGGAGACTGAATATTTTTCTTAATGCTTCTCCAAAAACTGAAAGTTGGCAAAATTTGGCAAAAAGCCTTCTCACTTAGCAAAGCCAATTGGAGTCAGGTTAAAATGGGGGAAATGAAGAAATTTATGCCATTGTTGTTAAGTGTCGTAGAATCTGGGTAGAATGGTGAATAAACGTTTGCACAATAACTCCATTTACAAATGGGAAATGAAAAAAGAGTAAATCCTGAAAAGGTTCTTTAAATCACAAAAAGTTTACTTTCACAATTTCTTGAACACAAATATACTTAATCTTCATTTTTCCAAAATTAAATTCCTTCAATATTTCAGGTAAAAATGACTTAATGTCTTGAAAAAACTTAGAAAAACATTATTCCCTTCAAAGAAAATCCGATAATTTTTCTTTTCAATAACTTTCGTCAGGAAAGGAAGACTTCATATCTTACAGAATATAAGTTTTTTTCCCTGAGAACAATAAAATGACTATAATCATTATTTAAACCAAAATACAAATTACATTATATCCCATAGGTGACCATCCAGCAATTATTCTTTCATCCCTTAAGATCAGGGATTCTCAACCTGAGGCCCGTGGGCCAGATGCGGCCCATGGCACCTCCCACCACACCAGGAAGTACCATGTGGTGGAGGAAGGACAAAATGGCTGTCCAGCCCCCGAAGCTGTCTGAGGGAGCATGACCTGGCCCACGGCTTAAAAAGGTTGAGAACTCCTGCCTTAAGGTGGTTGAAGTACAGGTAGAAAACTGCTAACATTCAAAGTAGAAGAAGGAAAAGAACTGCAGTAAATGGCTTGCGAGTGATCACATTTTCTTTCCTAGAAGCCCTTTTCCTGATCTCTTCGGGTTGTGACAATGATGGAAGAAAATGCATTCTGCAGCTGTTCAGAGTTGCCTTTTCTTAATGTTCACATAACATGGTTCCAAGATCAAAAGTTCAGGCACGGACCAGGTGACGTGGAGTTTTGTTCACATTATATTTCCTAAAAAAGCAAATGTACAGGGGTGGGATGATTTATTTTTATACATGGAAGAAGTATTAGCAAACAACAACAAAAGGGAAAAAAGCAATACAAGCTGCAAACTGAGAAGCTTTTCTTTCTTTTTTACTGACAGCCTCTTGAAATTGGATCTGCTTAAAAGCCTCACAATTGTCTTCTCTCTTCTCATCCAATGTTTTCCCCAGCCTAGGTTTCTGTAGCAGGCAGTAATGGAGTTGGACCTTGATGTGGCCTCCCTTCCCGAAGTCCATCTTTAAACTGTTTTCTTTTCCTTTCAAAAGGCAATTAAAGGGGGTTGTGGGGGCAACCTAGAACAAACATTCCAACTCAAAAACCCTTGGACTCTGCTTCTCCAAACCTGCAGGGCTCTGTCATCATTTTTCAATTAGAACTTGAGGGCGAAGGAACCTTCCGCCAGTCGCTGCACGTGCCAGAACTTGGCATGGAGGCTAGTTCCCCCTTCCCCAGTTGGCATCTAATGACAATTTTTCCATTAAATAAATCTCTTTTGGCAAGGCACCCCTGCTTCTTTATCAGCATGTGCAAAATGCATGTTCAATGCCAACACATCCTACCGTGCAGGCAAGCATGCACCTAGGGTGGCTTGTAGTCATAAAATTCCTATCTGGGCTTGCAAAGTGACTTTTTTTATATAAAAAAGTCATTAGTTACATTATTCTTTACAGTGTTTGGAAAATGTTTTCATTGCTTGTTGCAATGTTTGAAAAGATTAGCTGGTTGGATTTCTGTGTCTGCAGACATTTCCATGGGCATGTGGCAGGCATGACTAAATGTCGGAGTGCACAGAAAGCCCAAGTCAGCACTCCTGCTGATCTGGGCATCTGGGAATTGACATTCAAGAACACCTGGAGTGCCAAGGTTCGCCACCACTGCCCTAGACCATGGGTCTGCAAACTTGGCTCTCCAGATGTTCTTGGACTTCAATTCCCAGAAGCCGTGATCAGCAGATGTGCTGACTTGGGCTTTTGGTAATTGAAGTCCAAGGACACCTGGAGAGCCAGGTTTGCAGATCCCTGTGCAAGACTATTGAAATGGGATTGTACTGAAAAAAAGCATAACTGTTAGATATTGTCATCTATTTTCCTTCTGCATAAAATATGACAAAGAAGGTAGATTGGCAATAGAAAAATAAGCCAGTGGAATACTGAAATGGTGAAACGGACTGGTGTACCAACTCAGATGGCATGCATGTCATTTCTAAGTTCTCACCTTTGTTAAAAAATAATCTGCAAATAAAAAACATGCAGAGCACATAGGAAAATGGATTCGGATCTTTCCTACTAATATGCTGCTTCGTTAATAGTAGTAGTAGTTTTTTTTAATTAAAGAAAAGCATCACAAATGCCCCATCACCTCATTCTACTGCATGAATCACACACATTCCCGTAGTGCTTGGTTAAAATCAGAGCTTAGCTCCTGGATACACCTAAATTTTAGGGTTTAGTCTTTGCATTGGAATACAAGGAAGACAGAGTTCACCTGGTCATATTTTAAAGGGGATATCTATACAGATACCTGCAGACCCTCTGGAAGTATCTGTATAGATATCCCCTTTAAAACATGATCAGGTGAACATAGAGGAAAGTTCTTTCTAGTTTTCAAATGTTATAGTTCAATTTGGTTTTCCCTGTTTTTATTCTTTTCTGAAAACTGTGACCTGCCTTAAGAGCTACTCTTGGGGGTGGGTGGGTATGAATTTAATAAAAACAAGTAAATATAAATGATGTCAATATGTTCCTTGTTATTAACATTGCCAAGTTTATAGATCTCAATGGGTAGAGATGTTTGCAATCATTTCATATTTATACACAACAAAATTTTATTTATTGATTTTTATTGGCAGGGCCTGCCAAACTATCTTAAATGTGCTTTTTCTCAAAACTATAATGATCCTCCAGTTACTTTGAACATGTCGCTTGGGGGGATGTAGGCAAACATTACTTGTGGTTGCATATGGCTTCCTCCTTGTATACCCATGATTTGATCTTTGTGCTCATTCTTCTTCTTCTTTCATGTCTAGGTCAGACTTTAAACTGCCAAAACACAGTTACCTTTTGGTGAATCCATTCCTTAGTTCCTTTCGCCTGACCTAGTGTGAGCAAGATTAGCTGGCACAAGCTTGTGATTGGTATGCCCGATTGTGGCTCAAAAATAACACAGTCTTCAAGGAGGCTCTTTCTGTGTGCCCCACATTTGTGCTACTAGAACAAAACAAATAAATATAGGTTTCATATTACAGTTTAAGAATGAGTGGGTGTACTTAATCACATACAACTGAGAACAATGCAATTTTGTTTAGTGGTTCTGAAATGAAATTTATGGTTTTTCAAGAACATTGTTGAACCTGACAAGCTAACACCAAGTATGTCTATTCTAAACACTGGTTGGGAAAGGTAATCTATCTAAAACATGCAACTTTGGGAAGTAATTGTAATAGAGAAAACAAGCAACAGTCTTGAAATGGAATCTGAAAAACATTCAACCAGGGTACACAGAAAGAACCTCCTTGATGATAACAATATATTACTCATCTCTGTTTATAGTTAAAGAGCCAGCTCTGTCTGCATTTGCAGACGTTTCCAGGGACATGTGGTAGGCATGCCTCAACACCTGAGTGCATGGAATGCTGTTTACCTTCACACCAAAGTGGTCCCTATTTATCTATTTGCAATTTCTTGCTTTCAAACTGCTAGGTTGGCAGGAACTGGGACAGAGACAGGCGCTCACTCTGTTGTGCACTACTCAGGAATTGAACTCTGACCTTCCAGTCGTCAAGTTCAGCGTCTTAACCACTTGAGCCACCACAGTGGCACAATATATTACTGTTGTGGAAATCCTTTCTCCAGTTGAGATTGCAGTGACACTCAGAAGGAACTTGAGGGTTGTGAAGTTAATCTTCAGTATTACCTCAGCAACATCCCACCTGCTGTGAACAGTCTGTAATGATGAAATTAAAATGCTTGTTTACATCTGGTAAAATTGCTAAATTATATGTATGAAGCACTTGGAATAATTTGGAGAAAACAACAAAAAAAATATAACTACACAGAATAAAAAAATGGACTAGATCTTTACAGGCACCCTTTATCTATTGCAGAAAGCTGAAAATAAATGCCAATTCCCCCTCCTCTGCAAATCTGAAGTAGCACCACAGAGACTATTAAAAGAAAAGAAGCCAAAATCCATCAGAAAGAGAAGGGGAAAAAAGCCAGTCTAAAAAATAGCTGATTGCACTGATGGCTGGGAAGACAGAGCGTTTGCTTCTTTGCGCATGTAAATGTATTTTTATGAGATGCAATTGTCAGAAATATGAGTAAATTAAAAAGCAAGAGCCTTTTTTGCGGATTGCATAAAATGCTTTTCCAGATTCCCGCCACCCCCCCACCCCGAGACCGGGCAGCTTGAGAGTGCCAGGAAAAAAGAATTTAAAAGGAAAGAGGAAAATAATAAAAAATAAAGCTAACTGAACATTAACAAGGGTGATTACATTCTTGCTTCAATCAAAACAGGACCAGGTTAACCAGCAACAGAGTAGATCTGCCCACACTTGCGACTGGCCAGTGAAAGAGCGCTAGGCCTGAAATCTGGCTCATGGGCACCCCCTGCAGCTCAGAACTAATAGATATTCGGCTCCTTCTCCACGGGAGGCCACGGTCTAGCTCCGCAGCTTCTTGCTGGCTGTGTGTGGAGAAAGAGCAAACGCAGCGGAGTAATTTGGCTAACCCATTGCTCCATAAAATGTCTCAAGCAGAGCAGCCAAGAGTCCAAGAGCAACGCTCTCTTTCTCTCACACACTCTTGTTCAAAGGTGTAAATCTTTGCCGTGCTGATACCGCAAAACAGTGGAGGTCAAACTGTGTCAGATGTGGGTGTTGTTGTTGGCTGAGTTAAGGATGAAGGAAAACATTGTTTAGTTTGTCTCTGAATGCTCAGGTACCTCATTCCCACTTCCTGAACTGCTGCAGAGACCAAAGTGCCGCTACTTGTCAGTATTCACCCTTCTTTGGATCTTTTGCGGCACGGTCCATAGCAAAAATAGCCATGTTGGGAGAACTTAAGTTCTTAAAAATGCATATTTTAGCTTGGGATATCTCAACCCAAAATTTCAGATGGAGGCACCCCCTCACCCTATTTATGAGCTTCCTTCGTTTTGGGCAGTGATTGGATAACTTACCTACTTTTGGACCAGAAGTCACAGAATTTGCCCAGCCCGTACACTGCCGCTGTAGTCTGGCAATCAAAGTTGTTGGTTATAGCTGTGTTTGTGTTGGTTCAATCTGTTTTTTATTTCTTTTAATAACTTTGCAAGCTGCCTTGAGCACCAGCCTTTAGTACTGGAGTTCTCAACCTTTTAAAGCTGGGGGCCAGGTCACACTCCCTCAGACAGCTTTGGGAGCCGGATGGCCATTTCCCCTTTTCTCCACCACATGGCACTTCCTGGTGTGGTGGAGGCAGTGGGGGCACATGAAATGGTGCCCACTGGCTGCAGGCTGAGAATCCCTGCTTTAGTGGAAAGACGATGCATAAATGTGATAAATAATTAAAAAAATTAAGTGTTTATTTGTGACTTGGGATAAGGCAGGTTCAAATCATCCATTCACTAGGTCACCTTGGGTCAATGACTTTAAGCCTGACAACTAAAAGAGCTGTTGTGAGGATAAAAGGGGTAGGGCAGGGGTGGCCAACCTTTGTGCTCCAGGTGTTATTGGACTTCAGTTACCAGAAGCCCAATTTAGCACATCTGCTGATCAGGGCTTCTGGGAATTGAAGGTCAAGAACACCTGAAGCAGAAAGATTGGCCACCCCTGGGATAGGAGAAGCCCCTTTATGCTGTCTTGAGCCCAATGGAGGAAAGTTAACTATGGGGAAGGAAATTCCGTCATCAGCTGTAAAATGGCTGTTTCAACTGCACTTGCGGCTGATCAAACTTAATTGTAAACCAGCACTGCTCTATTTTATCCTGTCACTAGCCTGCACATATACCGGGTTTGGTGTATGCAAACCAAGACACAGGACACAGCCTCGGGCTGGGTTAACTCAGGTTTATTGCATCGTGGACAGAGGGAACATGAGGTAATGGCGGATCGATAGCTCTTTATATACAGCAGTAATACATTTGAACGTGGTGCCATGGTAGCCCATTGGCTACTGTCTGCGTGACGTCATTGCAGGTCACGCCCTTCTTGTCCAGGTGTAGGTGGTGGCGGGAAAACTTCCCGCGCTGTTGCCTTTGATGAGTTCGGACCAAGAGAGCTTGGACGCTCGCTGCTGCCAGCTGGTGGTCATTAGCTCGCGTCCTATTACAGGGTTTATATGATACAGCTGAAGGTTACATTGTTGCTATAGGCAAGGTTACATTGGCTCAGATACATTGTAATCCATGTGTACAATAAAACCATCAGAACACAACACCCCTCCCCCCTAGGACGAGACAAAGTCTCTAGCCCACACTTAAACACACTCCCCCCCCTTAGGAGACAAAGTCTCTCAGCCAAGATGGCTTATTTCGAACACGCTGGGGTCTCGATGCGGGCTGCCTCTCCCCGGGTTCGCTACCTTCTCTTTGTCCCCTGGTTTCCTGTCCTGTAATATGAGAGGGAAACTCGTTAGTGACTTGCCGCGGCTCCGCGGCGTTGTTGGGAGGTGTGCTCTTTCTTAGGGAGGAACCGGGGGCACTGGGGGCTTAATTTAATTTAATTAATTTAATTTAATGTTCATTTTTCTATCCCGCTTTCCTGACACAAGTGCCACTCAAAGCGGCTTACAACATATATAAATACAATAACAGAGCAAAATATACAATAGAATACAAACGCCAATACACAATTAATACAATCAGCATCAAATTATGCAAAAAATACAATACAGAATAAACAATATACAGTACTGTATGATAGGAATACAACACATATAAGCATAATATCATAGATAGAATGACAATAAGGGGGAAGGGGAAGGGGGAAGTCATATAAAAATAATAACACATACATTATAAAAATTACAACATTAACACTAACGAAAAGCCCCTCTTCTCGCTTGGATGGGTGGGGGAACACTCCTGAAAACCCCCCCGGCTCGCAAAATCAAAATCAAAATCACAATCGGGGGCAGCGGTCGCGAACTCCTCTCCCCCTTCCCCGGCCCCTGATAGGACCTGCGTATCAAAAGGATATGGGTCGGGGCCGCTGCTACAGCTTCCTTCCCCCCTTGCTTGGGACTGTTGTCCACTGCTGTCTCCCCCTTGGGTTAAGCGGGTGGGGGAGAACCCTAACGTTGAATCCTGTTGCTGAGCTCCACTGACTGGCCCACTCACTCGGTGCCTCAGTTGGTCTGCGTGCCTCCTCCAAAGGAGGCCGGTGTTAGTCTCGACCCGGTACGACACTGGCCCCGTCTGTTCTACAACCGTCCCAGGCACCCAGGCTGGCCCCGCGCTGGAATAGTTCCTGCAGTGAACAGGGTCCCCGGCGGCGAAACCTTTCGAGACTGCCAACCCTATGTTATTTCCTTTATCCTCGACTCTCGTTGGGTCTAGCCTGGACAGGATCGTGGTCAGTTTTCGCCGCATCAAGAGCTCCGCCGGCGAGTAGCCTGACGCTAAGGGGGTTACCCTATACGCTAAGAGGAACTGGCATACTTGGTGATTCAGGTCCCCCGGGCCCATGCGCCGCAGCGCCTCTTTCGTTGTCCGCACCAGCCGTTCCACTTGGCCATTCGTGGCCGGGTGAAACGGTGCGGACGTGACATGCCGAATGGCGTTTGCCTCCATGAACGCCCCGAACTCGGCGGACGTGAAACAACTAGCGTTATCGCTGACCAAAGTGTCGGGTAAACCGAATGTGGAAAAGACTCTCCTTAGCTGGCTAATTGTCGTGGCGGAGGACGTGCTCTTTACTGGGATAACCTCCAGCCACTTGGAGAACGCATCTACCACCAGGAGAAACATGGTTCCTCGGAATGGGCCAGCGAAATCCACGTGCACTCTGGACCACGGCCCCCTTGCTGTGTCCCACTCCCTATGCGGGAGACGGGCCGCCTCAGGTCGGGATCCCTGGCAAGCCTCGCAAGTGCCGACCATGTGCTCAATGTCCGCGTCCAGCTGTGGCCACCAGAAGTAACTCCGGGCCAGCGCCTTTGAACGAACTATGCCCGGGTGGCTGACGTGCAGCAGTTCGAGCACCCTCGTCCGCAGGGGCGCAGGGACCACCACCCGTTGGCCCCACAGAAGGCACCCCCTCTCTAGGGACAACTCTAGCTTTTTCCTAAAGAATGGGTCGAACTCTGTACTCGGGGACGAAGCCGGCCACCCCTTCTGCACCCATGAACTAACTTTCCCCAGCGTCCTGTCCTTGCCTGTCGCCCTAGCAATGTCGGCTGGTACTATCGGGGGTGCGTCTAAAACCTCAATTAGCAACACCTGGCGGTCTCTTTCTGCTCTCGCCTTTTGTTCGTCCGACAAGGGCAGAGGGGATCTCGAAAGCGCATCAGCATGGCTGATCTCCTTTCCGGGCCTGTACTCCAACTCATGTTGGTACGCGTTGAGGAAAATAGCCCATCGCAGCATTCTCGGGGACAGGATCTGCGGCGTGGGCTTGCTTGCCGTGAAAATCCCTAACAGCGGCTTGTGATCGGTCACGATTTTGAACGGGCGGCCATACAAAAAATCGTGAAATTTTTTGGTCCCCGCTACTATTGCTAACGCTTCCCTGTCGGTTTGTGCGTAATTTCGCTCCGCTTGGGACAGGGACCTTGAGTAAAACGCTACCGGGGCCTCCCTTCCGTCCTCCAACACGTGGCAAAGCACCGCCCCCACCCCCACCGGGGATGCATCACAAACTAGGACCACAGGCCGTTTGGGGTCGAAGTGCGTCAGGATTGCCTCAGATGTTAGGAGTTGCTTTAGCTCTTTGAACGCCCTTTCGTGCTCGTCACCCCACATCCATGGCTCCTCCTTTTTAAGTAACCGATGGAGCGGTTCGGCCACGGACGCCTTCCGCGGGAGGAATGTATGGTAAAAATTGAGGAGCCCCAGGAAAGACTGCAGCTCGGTTTTGGATGTGGGGCGAGGGGCCTTTTTAATGGCTGCTACCTTGGATTTAGACGGCTTAATCCCCTCGGGTGTGATCCGGAACCCTAAAAACTCGACCTCGGTTTCGAAAAAGACACATTTATCCTTCCTCAATCTCAGCCCCGCTTTCTCGAACACGGTCAGTACCTTGTCCAACCTTTTAGCCAGTTCAGCCTCACTCCCCCCTGTTATCAACACGTCATCAAAATAAGGCAACACCCCCTCCAGGCCCTTTAGGAGGCGTTCCACGAGCGATTGAAAAAGGCCGGGTGCCGAGTTCACGCCGAATTGTAACTGCGACACCTGGAACGCTCCCTTATGTGTAACTATCGTTTGTGCCGCGGCCGTGGCGGGGGTCACTGGAAGTTGCTGATAGGCTTGTGCCAAATCGAGTTTGGCGAAACACTTTCCCCCATTTAGCCTGGCCAAAAGGTGGCTGATCACTGGCACCGGGTATGCATTAGGGCGGATCGCCTTGTTAATTGTACACTTATAATCAGCGCAAATGCGCACCTCCCCGTTAGCCTTTAGAGCCGTTACAATTGGAGTTTCCCACTCCGCGGAATCAACAGGAATAAGAATCCCCTGGCCCACCAGTTTGTCCAGTTCCGCCTCTATCTTGTCCTTGAGTGCGAACGGCACCCTGCGTGGTTTGAGTCTTATCGGGCGGACCTCCGGGTCTATGTCGAAAGCTACAGGGGGTCCCTTGAACTTTCCGAGTCCTTTCTTAAAAACGGCGGGATGCGCATCGCAAACCGCTTGTATTGGGTCTCCCCCCACGGTATGCACCCCCCCTATGAACAAACCTAAGGGCTGAAACCACTGTGTCCCTAGGAGGCTACAGCTCCCCCCTTTGAGGACAACTAGGGGCAGTTCCGCAGAATGTCTCTTAAATTTGACCCGAAATTTCCCGACCCCCAACACCGGAATGCTGTTTCCCTGTACGTCCCGTAGTGTGGACCTCAACGCTTTAAGCTTGGGCCGCACGTGGGGGTCGATTTTCAGGAACTCTTTCTGGGGAATTATGGAATAGAAGGACCCCGAGTCAATTTCCATCTTAATAGGGGCCCCTTGTACTAATACCTCAACGAAGTAATGGGACTGTCCCGCGGACACGCTGAACACTGAGGCGTCGTCCTCGCTGCCGTCCGAGACGCGGCCCACGCCGTCCTGCTTCCTCGTGGTCTGGGCGCCATCTTTGGGCCTCGCTGGACGGTCCGGTCTGGCCGCGCGGTCTTGTGACTGCCTCCGGCCCTCTTTCCGCTTTCGGCACGCCTTGGCGATGTGCCCCCGACGGCCGCAGGTGTAACACTCGGCCTTCCTGAACGGGCATCTCGCGCGCTCGTGGGCCGCTCCGCAACCCTCGCAGCGTCGACCACCCTTCCGGACCTTCTGGACCTCCTCGCCGTCGCTGCCTTCCGTAGACGACTTTGAGGCCCGTCGAGTCGCGTGCACCGACTGTCCGGTCTTCCCGTGCACCGAATTTTCCGCCTTGCCGGCTCTAGGACGCCACTCACGCCACTGGTGCATCTCGTCCACTCCGGCATTCGTGGACTCTGCGGCTTCCGCGGCCTCTATGACCTCTGCCAGCGTGGGTGGCGGGTCCTTATTCATCAAGCTGCGCTGTACCTCTTTGTCTTTCAGGCCACACAACACGCCGTCCCTGAGGACCAACTCCAGGATATCGCCCCATTTACAGGGGGCGGCGGCTATCCTCATGGCGGCCACGAATGCCTCAACCGACTCATCCGGCGCTTGGACTCGCCTCCAAAACGCGCTCCGAGCGGGAAACATTGCCCTCGAGGGGCAGAACCGCTCTCGCAGCAGTTTCATGATGTCGCTCGCCTTAAAGTCGCTCACCTTCTTCGGAGCGATTATGCCCACCAGCGTCCGCTTGGTTTCCATCCCGAGCATTCTGGTGAGGATGGCCCTCTTCCTCTCCTCGTCTTCTCCTTTGACTCTGAGTTCCACCAGGGCCGCCTGGAAATCCATCTCAAGCAGCTCCCAATCTTGCGGTTTGGTGATGTTGAAACCGCTCTGTGCCCTGGCTGTTCCGTGGGGATCCATTATCCCATCCTCGTCGCCAATTTGGTGTATGCAAACCAAGACACAGGACACAGCCTCGGGCTGGGTTAACTCAGGTTTATTGCATCGTGGACAGAGGGAACATGAGGTAATGGCGGATCGATAGCTCTTTATATACAGCAGTAATACATTTGAACGTGGTGCCATGGTAGCCCATTGGCTACTGTCTGCGTGACGTCATTGCAGGTCACGCCCTTCTTGTCCAGGTGTAGGTGGTGGCGGGAAAACTTCCCGCGCTGTTGCCTTTGATGAGTTCGGACCAAGAGAGCTTGGACGCTCGCTGCTGCCAGCTGGTGGTCATTAGCTCGCGTCCTATTACAGGGTTTATATGATACAGCTGAAGGTTACATTGTTGCTATAGGCAAGGTTACATTGGCTCAGATACATTGTAATCCATGTGTACAATAAAACCATCAGAACACAACACCGGGGTTGGATAAAATACAGAGGGACAATTTAGTTGAGGTTCCCAATGGAGTCTCAAATGGTGTGGTGTGGCATGGATTGGCCTGTGTGTATGATCAATATATGCATGTGATGAAACCAAGCCACCCCAACCTGCCCCAAACAGTAGGCTACATGTCCATGTAGACAGTCTCTAAGTCAGTGGTGGTGAACCTTGGTACTCCAGCTGTTCTTGGACTTCAATTCCCAGAAGCCTGAGTCCCTGTAAATTCACATGAATGGGATTACTGTGCACGCATGTGAATTCACAGGGACTTAGGCTTCTGGGAATTGAAGTCCAAGAAGAGATGGAGTGCCAAGGTTTGCCATCACTGCTCGAAGTCTAAATAATAAAGAAAATGAAACCTTGTTTAGAAATTGTAGTGACTATAGACAAAACTGTGTCTTTATTAATGATGTCATGAACACTATTCAGTAGTTGCCTGTGAAAAACAACTCCAACAGATTTGTTTATTGGCAAGAGAATTGCATTTCATCATAGATAAGGCAGTAAAGGTAGTTTGCAAAATTAGACTTTATTGTATAATCGAGGGTTAACCATTGGAACTTTGCATAGGCTCCTTAGCCAGGCCCTACTAGCCTGCACTCACCATTCGTGCACACGCCCGAACTGGGTACCCAGGTAAACGCAAGATTAAGAAATGCGCCAGTGACGTGAAAAAAGGGAAACAACTTCATTTCCCAATGTTCTTTGCGCCGCACCGCACCACACCACAGCCAATCAGGCTGAGAGGCGTGACCACAAAGAACATTGAAAAATGCGCCGCAGCCAATCAAAATCGAGCCGCAGGGAAAAAAATGCACCACAACCACAAATCACAAACCCATAACTACAAGCCCCAGAGTCCTGCGCGACATAAGCGCGCAGGACGCTGAGGAAACCGGCGCCCGAAAAATTAAAAAGAAAAACAACTCACCGCCTCACAGCCAAGCAAACACCAGCCGGCTTTCTTTCCCTCAAGCGGTTCCTTCTCTTTAAAAATGTAGTTGTTTTAAGGGGGGGGGGAAAATCGATCCACTCTCCCTGGTCTCCTGGCTCCAGAAGGGTTGGGGGGACATATCCCTTTTGTCCCCCCAAACCTCCCACCCCAGGGGAGCCAGCGGAGAGGGGGGTCGCAACCCCCCACCCACTGATATTAAAGAGGAAACCCCATCTAATTTCACGACTCCACACAATCAAAGCACCATAACACAATAAAGCCCCCTCCCCACCACCTAGCCCACCCTTCCTATCCCCCACCGACCATGCTCCCTCCCCACCACCTAGCCCACCTTTCCTATCCCCCAACAACCATGCCCCCTCCCCACCACCTAGCCCACCCTTCCTAACCCCCAACGACCATGCCCCCCTCCCCACCACCTAGCCCACCCTTCCTAACCCCCACCGACCATGCCCCCCTCCCCACCACCTAGCCCACCCTTCCTAACCCCCAATGACCATGCCCCCCTCCCCACCACCTAGCCCACCCTTCCTAACCCCCAATGACCACGCCCCCAACCCACCACCAAATAAATAAATAATTTTTTAAAAAATTACTAAAAACACAGTCAAAAACATCCAAAAATGCACAAAAACAAACAAAAACACCAAAAAATACAAAGTAAACAAAAATACAATCAAAAACAAAACAAACAGACAAAAAATACAAATTCCACACACACACACCCCACACACACAAAAGAAAGAAAACAAGCAAACTTACCAAAAGATGTCCTACCTCCACGAGGACCGGAAAAGAAATGAATAAAGAAAGAAAGAGACTACTTACCAGAAGAAGCTCCACCCAGAGGCCAGGACAGAAAAAATAGTCAAAATACAATAACCCCTACCAGCACCACCTGCTGGCCACAATAGTAAAAACAATTCAAAAACACAAAACAGCCCCAAACAAAAAGCCACAAGAGTAAAAACAAATCAAAAACATAACACAAACTCAAAATTTGACACAAAAGGTCACACCAATAAAAACAAATAAAAAAATTACACTAAAACACACTTTAACACAAATCACAAACATATGTCAATAAAATACAATAGAAACTTTTAAAAATCCTGTGCTGAGTTTTAACTCAAATTAAAACCCAAAACATCTAAACACATTTTAAAAACATTGAATGTAAAAACATATCCTTTACATTATTAAAATTATTACCTACGGTACAACTAATTAAAAAAATTCAAAAAACTAAAACATTATTCGCTTACATAAAACAATTTGAAAAAATTATATCATACTTTGTTCTTTTATTAATCCTCAAAAAAAAACCCAAAAAAGCAGATCACAGTTAATAACAGCCAAGCCAAAAAATTTTTTACATAAATAAACATTTTAAAAATTAAAATTACAGACTAAGCAATTTTTAAAAAACATTAACACAATTTAACCTTCCAACACAATTTAAAGCAGCCCGGCAACACCGGGCAACCTCTGCTATTACATATAAAACAAGGCAGTTATTTGCAGATAAGAAAATGATAAAACATCAAAAATATTTTGATACTAATACTACATAAATAATTTTGGTATAAGAATCAATAGAATTTGCTGCTGACAAACATACCATATAGATGCCAAAGTGCAACCTTTCAGGCAGTAAGACTATATAGAGCAATAAGAAGAGGTACATACTTTTTGACAAATCGCCCAAAAGGTGAAATGGAAAATCAGAAGTTACATCATTGGCTTTCTTTGTAGATTGAGCAGAATCTGAAATGTTCATCAGGTCCTTGACAAAACCAGCCTAAAGATGTATGACCTGCCATCTACAATGGGTTTAATTCTGTTCTAGCCCTTGAACCCACCAGTTTATGTTAGCCTGAGGCCTTATGGATTTCTAAACAATTTCAAAAGGTAAGGATCGGGCAGGTACACTTGGATTACAAGGGTGTGCTACAAAATTTTGTAGGAAACTTGCCATTAAGGCAGCTTTAGGCAGAAGGCAGAAGTTTCTTGATGAAGTCAACAACGTGAGAAGCTGAATGCACTGCATCATATTCTGCGAAGAGGTGGCAAATATTCTCAGCATCTGATGGGCTTTTTGCAACAACACCAAAGATCCTGTAGTGAAAGATAGACAGGAAGAATACTCTGAAGATATTGGTTTATATTCCCAATATATAAAGAAATGCAACTTCCATGTAGACAAGGCAATATGTTTTAAGCCGCTCTTGCTCGAAATCCAGTCGTATCTGACTCTAGGGTTCAGTGCTCATCTTTGTTCATAGCCAAAGAGCCAGCTGTGTCTGGGTCTGCAGACGTTTCCATGGACATGTGGCAGGCATGACAAGACACCCGAGTGCACAGAATGCTGTTTACCTTCCCACAGAAGTGGTACCTATTTATTTACTTGCAATTTCTTGCTTTCAAACTTCTAGGATGGCAGGAGCTGGGACAAACGATGGGAGCTCATTCCGTCATGCAGCACTCGGGTCTCGAACTGCTGAGCTGCTGAGCTTCCAGTTGTTGAGTTCACCATCTTAACCACTAAGCCACCGCAGTCCCCAATGTGTGTTACTCTGGGTCTTTAAGGATTTGCCCATATGCTTGCATTGTCCAGTATACTGTATCTTACTGGTGGTAGTCAAAATAGTGGTGGGGAGCTATAGAAGGGATTTTTCTTTTTCTGTTATTCTTTTATTTAAATGGAAATACGTCTGGATCAAAAATCTCTAAGACAGGGGAAGCATGCAGTGGTCAAGTTGACCATGTTATGTGCCCCATTTCTTCTTTCCCTCTTTCATTAATTTGTTACTTAATTTGTTTTAGGATAGCAGGGTGCATAAGTAAAGATCAAGTGTCAAATCAAAAATTAATTAAACATATAGCGACGAAATGCCACAATTCTAGCTAAAGTGTTAGGGTTCAAATCACATAGTACGGTGATTTGACTGCAAGGCGGCAGGTCAGCAGTTCTATTCCCAAGTACTGCAGGACGGAATGAGCTCCCGTCTTTGCCCCAGCTCTTGCCAACCTAGCAGTTTGAAAGCAAGAAATTGCAAGTAGATAAATAGGGACCACTTCGGTGGGAAGGTAAACAGCATTCTGTGTGCACCGGTGTCTAGTCATGCCTGTCACATGACTGCGGAAACGTCTGCAGAAGCAGACAGCACTCCGGCTCTTCGGCTTTGAAACAGAGATGAGCACTGAACCCTAGAGTCAGATATGATTGGCTTTCGAGCAAGGGAAACCTTTGCCTATCCATCCAGGCGACACAGATCTTTCAAGTGGCACCTACTCAAGCCATAAGGCGCACAAATAAAGCTGTGCACTTTTCCAGCTGAACAATAATAATACAAAAGTAGGCTAATTTGACAAATGAAGATTGAGGCAAATTGATGTTGGAAGAAAGAGTTGAATTGTTTTCCTCTTAAGGATACACTGCCTTTAGGTACAGAAACAGTGTAGAAGTCCCATTAAAATTCATGAAAATAGACAGAAGATATAGGTACTGTGTTACTATCAAAGAACTTGGCAACCATAGGAAGCTAATAAGTCAAACATTGGTCCATGTAACCCAAACCGGTGTTGTGCACTCTGATTGACAAAACTGTGTCAGGATTCTTTCCTAGTTTTGTACTGCACCGCCCTTGAGAACCATAGTACTGTTTGTTAGATCTTGTCCAGCCAGGGCTTTTAACTTGCTCATTGGAGCTCTTGGGGGTTGTTTCTGCCTCCAGTGTTGCAGATACTGGAGTGCCCAACCTCCCCTCAAGTGCTTCATTTTGACTGCCTGTCTGGGGGTTCTACTATTTTGTGGCAATCCCATATACAGTACAACATTTCTAGTCCCTGTAGACACTGGGGACAGTGTATATGGGAGCCTTGCAGTTGTCAAAGGCTCCTTCTGGCGTAAACATCCACTATGCTAAACAGGTTAACAAACATGTCAGAAAATGCAATTAAACACTTCTTCTGCTCCACTGTAGAAGGGCAGGGAAAATGTAATTATTTTCCACTGGCTAGCTGATTGTTGTAGTGCTGCATCAGTTTGGAGGGAAATATTTGTTCTCTCCATGTAGCACTGATTGAAGAACTGCTCACACCTGTGGTTTTGATCAATGCTACAAAGAAAAGTAAAGAAAAATATCCCCCACCCACCCCCAAAATTGGTGCAGTCCCACAACAATCAGTTTGGAGTGGGAAAATAATTACACTTTCCCTACCTCTCTTCAGAGAAGCAAGGGAAGTGTTTGGATGAGTGGGAGTGGGCTAAATGTGATTTAGGCAATCCCCCATCCTCAAGTGATCTGAAAATTAGCGATTTCAGACCCCTCCCCAAGGGACAATCTAGACATGCTCTTGATCTTTAATACACGCATTGATCTGACTCAACTATGCTTAGTTTTTAAAAATCAGACAAATTTGATGTGTCTGGGCAGTACAGAAGTCTCATATTTATGTATTTTCCATGTCTATAAATTGTAATTCTGTTTGATTTTTTTAAAAAAGTTTAAATCAATATTTAGTACCCATTACCATATGATCTACTCTCTATATATTTTAGCAAGATTATCCATTATCGCATCCATCTCACTTACCTTGAGGTTTTTGAAAATTTTTGCCACCTGAAAAACAAAAGAAAAAAAGGAAGCTATAATTTATATCACATCAAATCATTTAATTAGCTTACATCTATATCTATATCTATAAAACAGAGGTGTGGGTTTGTATGTGCTCAAAAGCCTCCCACACCCCTGGACCAAGCCCGCTGAAATTTGGCACATATGTACCTTGGGCTGGCGAGATCAGCGCTGCGGGGTCACAAGTCCCAAGGGGGGCATATGCCCCCCCAATTGGGACACAATTGATTTATACCATGTGTGTGTTTCCCAGTGATTTAATTGAGCTGATGTCATAGTCCCAGGTTGGTTGGAATTGTGACATCATCTGACTAGCTCAGCTGTAGCCCTCTGAGCTCAGCTATAGTTTTCACAGTAGGTGGAAGGCAAATGGGGGGCCTGGTCGGTCTGGCACAGCAGTGGTGACGGAGGTCTTTGAGAGGGCTGGGAGGGCACAGGAGCTGTGGAGGAGGCTGGGGCCCCTCCGGAAATGGCCACCCAGCCTCCACAGCATCCTCCAGCCGCTTGGGTGAGCGTCCCTCTGAGCTCTGGAGCCGCAGAGGCGGCAGAAGCAGCGGCCATAGTGGGCGAAGCCGAGGAGGGAGGGAAGGTCCGAGGGTTCCTCAACAGCTGTGTGCCACTCTCTCACCAGGTGGCCAGGCACATGTATGGGAAGGATAAGGGCGTTAAGTGACCATTGACAGAGAAGCGGGACGGGTGAGGGAAGAGAGAGATGGAGCAAGGGAGGCAGGAGTGACCCACATACACCCCACGAGGTTTCCAAGAGGGAAAGGCTGGCCTGCGTTAAAGAAATGAAAAACCCAAGCGAAGCCGGGTAATCAGCTAGTGGAACACTAAAATGACAGAGGCGGTATTTCATCTTTCTGCAACACAAGCATGTAGATCAAACTGTTTAAAGCAAAACTTGCATTTTAATAATATCCTTGCAAATTTTGCATACACAGTAAACATCCTAACTCTTGTTTTGCTGAAAGACCATGCTGATTTCTAGAGTATTGTATGAAACCTGTAGTGGACACTGCATTGCATCTGTTCAACTTTCCTCCCAACCTTGAGATCCTGTTGCATTAAAACACGAATTGCTGCTTAGACACTTTAGCTTTCCTACTCTAAGAATTTAAAATTCTTTCTGTATCCCAAAGCATTGCTGGCCCCCTGAGGAAACTTATCATGTGGCTCATCAACATAATGAAATCTTCTCCATAAAAATACTGTAACAGAAGTCTGAATAAATATGTCAAAGAGAGATGGTATTATTTCAGAGCTAGATGGGGGTGGGGAATCAATTTTTGTACTACAACTCCAAGACATATTTCCGTATCAATCTTTGGGACTCAGATGTTCTTGGACTTCCAGAAGCCTCCATCACCCAGATGTTCTTGGACTTCCAAAAGCCTCCATCCAGTGGTAGGCTCCAGATTTTTTTTACTACCACACTGTGGGTGTGGCCTATGTTGTGGGTGTGGCCTACTCTGGGGCATGGCCATGTGACTAGGTGGGCAATCCAGTCATGCCTGCCCAGTGGTGGGATTCAAATTCGTTTACTACCTACTCTGTGGGCATAGAATGGTGGGCGTGGTCAGGGGGAAAGCCCTGCATTGCACCCAAAGTAGGACTATTTTATTTCAAAACTTGGATGGGTGGGGCCAGCCAGAATTTCTGCTACCGGTTCTGGCGAACTGGTGCGAACCTGCTGATATCCACCACTGCCTCCATCACCGGGTGTACTCACTTGGGCTTTTGGTAATTGAAGTCAAAGAACATCTGGGGGCCAAAGGCTGAGAAACATCATTTCATGTGCCCCCCCACCGCCTCCGCCACACCTGGAAGTACCATGTGTGGCAAGTAGGGCAAAATGGCCATCCGGCTGCCAAAGCTTTCTGAGGGAATGTGACCCGGCCCTCGACTTGAAAAGGTTGAGAACCCCTGGTCTATGTTAAATGGTAGCTTACTTCCTATTTTCAGGATCCATGTCACAAAAGCTGATGGTAGCCAATGGATAGTGCCGCCTGAAAAAAACCCTGTAGGAAGAGAGTGGTTAGAATTGTTGTTGTTAGTATGCTCTTATGTGACTTATCACCAGTGATGCACTGCAGCAGGTTCTGTCAGGTTCTGCAGAACCGGTAGCGGAAATTGCCAAGGCCATGCCCACTTGGTTGGCCACGCCCACCTCCAGAGACCATAATGAAGGATGTTTGGCCATGCCACAGATTTGGCCCCACCCACAGAGTAGGTAGTAAGTTTTTTTGTAGTGCATCACTGTTTATCACTTCGACCATCATTTCCACAACTCCAGTTACTTAACAGCACAGTACAGTCTGGTTAAGGTGCAGTCAGATGATGTCTTTGCTGGAATGAACCAGTCCACCTCCAGATTGGTTCTCTCTCTCTCTTTCTGAGCACCTATCAAAGGCAGGTAGGATCACTCTCGATTTGAATTGCTTCCAGCATATGTGATCCTTCGAAACAGACCAAAAGCAAGCCTTTTTCTAATTTATTGCGAAATGGCTTAATAGGACAACTACTTCAGCATATCTGCCAATTTAATCTCTTCTTCGGCTCCATTAAGAGGCTGAAGAAATGGGAAAAAATGCGTATGAGGGACATGAAAATGTACTGCACCACTTTAACAAAACAAAAAGAAAACAAATAGAAAGCTTCTTCCTGGAAGCTTTTGTTTATTTTCCTTTTAGTAGTCCAGTTGAGAGCTTGTTCAATTAGGTTGCAGACAGACTCTTATCTGGACCTTTCAGAGAAAAGCAAACAAAAGTTTCCAGAATGCAGCTTTCATTTTTGTCTTTTATTTTTTTAAAAAATGGTACAATGAATACTTGCTGCCTTAAGACACAGTTAATTCTTTCCCTACTTCCTCAGCTCTCAATTTATCCAAGGAAGGAATAAATTCGCCAACATCATGAAGTGGCTGTCTTGATATTGGCAAAGGCTATGTACCAAACATGGTCACTTTAAGTCCATATGCTATTTGGATGCAAGGATTGCGCCAAATGGCACACCCGACCTCCCAGGAATCACACGTAGCCCAATCTAGCCCACTTCTTTTATACTAGGGGTTCCCAATCTAGGGCCTGTGGGCCGGCCCCGGCCCGCAACACCATCCCATCGTTGCTGCCTCTGCCACATGTGGAAGTAGGCGCACTTACATCATCCGTAAAATATGTCCTCAGCTGGCATAAATGCGGAAGTGGGAGCATTTACATCAGCTGTAAATGTGCCCGCTTTCGCTTCTGGTGTGTGTGGTCCGGCCCAAAACACTGTCCAGGGCCGTGGTCAGACCCGCAACGGAAAAAGTTTGGCCACTCCTGTTTTATACCATGTAGTCAAGCTCTGAGTAAGAAATTTATGAGGTGGTGCTGGGCAAGTTACACACATATACTCCCACTCTCTTAGCCTGACCTACTTTGCAAGGCTGTGGTAAAGAAAAAGTATGGTATCTATAGGGAGAGTCAGGTATACTTTGAGCTCAGTGGAAAAAAGGCAGGACAGAAATGCACCCAATACATTAAGTAAGAAATATATATTTAAAAAAAACCCAGAAGTGCTACTGAATTTAATAAGCCTATTCTCAAACATATGGATATAACATTGCATCCTTAAACCATTTGAATTTCAGCCGTTCTACAATATGTACAGCAAGAGTTAAGGAGAGATTATTATGAATGACTTTTCTAGCCTTCTTTGACAGGAATGGCTATTGCAGAATAAGACTGACTGGCTGACTGAGTGGTTGCATTTATATAGTGACTGTATGGGAGGATTTCTCACTCTGAGCAGTTGACAAGTATAAACAGACATTAAAAACTAATATTAAAATTTCATTACCAAAGGTGGTAATATGCTACAGATACATCTGAACACACTTCATTGATGGGATAGAGGATCCGGGGAAAATTAATATTCAGGGGTAATGGACCACTGGAAGGATATCTTTAAATGTCTCTTTATGCAGGCCAGATGTTGAGAAAGTTAGTTTTCATATTACAATTCCCATACTTGGCATCTTTTCTAAGCTTTAGAGAAAGCAGTAAAGAGACTTTGGCACTGAGTAATGGTATAGACACGAACTGGCTTTTTTTGGGAGAGAAGAGGGATATTACAAATAGATCAGAGCGTTTCTTCTTTTGCCTGTGGATTTTCAGAAGGAACACTGTATTTCCCCCTTCCAACATTGTACCAAGACAACTATGTGAGGAAAAGGTGCCTCAAAATCAGCAATCTTACTTTCTTTGGATGTCTGTCAGAGTTATTCCTTGCTCAGTAGCTTTCAAGTGGACAATTGTAGGGGTCGGGAGTACCTCCCGTTCAAAAGTTGACGACACTGCTTTCTGGACAGCCGCTTTGCCAGTGAGCGTTTCCATGGCCAGGGAATGCAGGTACAAGAGGTTGCACACTGCAAAGTCGTAAGGTGAAAAAGAAAAGAGAAAGAGAAAAGCAGTCAGTGGGCTGCCAACCTTTGCTGTCGGAATAAGAAATGCCTCACACAGCAGCTATTTCATGGTGGCAGCAGGGACACTTCTTCAATGTTCCATGTGTGTTGATGGCCCTCAAAGGTTGGCACAGGTTCTGAAATATGAGTGGAAAAGTGCACTCTACCTGCCGCCCCCCCCAGCCTCTATTGCAGGGGTTCCCAACCTTTTCAAGCCTGGGGGTGGGTCACGCTCTCTCAGTCAGGGGCCACATGAAATGGTACAGTGGGCCAGATCAGGCCCACAGGCCTTAGGTTGGGAACCCCTGCTCTATAGATTTACATGAAACAGCAAAAAAATAAATCCAAAAATGTTGTGGCGCCTTAAAGACTAACATCTGTATTTAAATGTGAGCTTTCGTGGACTAAATCCAATTCATCTGATGAAAGCTCACGTTTAAATATGGGAATTAGTCTTTAAGGTGCCACAACATTGTTTGTATTTATTTTTGCTGTTTTATTTACTCTCTGATGTGCTTGCACAGACTAACAAAGCTACCACTTCAAACATTTGAATAATTAAAAAAAAGTCCCATATATTTCTTGTCTTCAAAATGCAAATTTTGTCTCCCTAGTTTTGACTTGGTGGGGGAGGGGCATAATTTACACCATAATCCATTTCTTCCCTCAAGATTGTTTTCAGTTTTAATTCCAGAAACTTTCTGTTCTTTCTGGAAGAAAGAAAGAAAAGAGAAAAAAAGGACACTTTTAAGACTCCCCCCCCCAAAAAAAAAACAACAAAAAACAAAAAAGAACTTTTAAAACCTAAAACAGGCCATAGAGGGAGGAAAATGTGGTACATTGCCCTCAAGGACTCTGGAGGCTGTCTGGTTTTCATTTTGAGAAACAAAATATTTATTTTGTGATTTTGTATTTTGGAGGGGGACATTGTAGTTGGAGGGTGTGTTTGTGCGTGTTATTTTTATGGAACAGAGCATAAATGATTCCAAGATTATTGGAAGTCCCTCACCCTTACTCTGAAAGGAGCTGTTATCTATGTTCAGTCAGACTAGCAAGCAGGCTGACCTGAAGCAGCAGTTTTTATGGGTTCAGAAAGCATCACCAGCCTCACTATGCCCTATTTGTGGATGGTGGCGTTCTTGTTTCATCCCTATAGTTTGTACCATTGGCCAGACACGGGCAGCGGTGTGCAGGCTGAAGCTTGGGGTTTGATTCACTTGAGTTTTTTTTAGTACAAACGCTTATAATTATAACCACAATAAATTTCTCTCGCCTTCATGTATCAATGAAAACTGTTAAGACACAATGCATAATGCAATTATTTTAGCAAATTGGCAAGAAGGAGAAAATACCACATTTTACTCAGCTATGCAACACTGTGATTTGATTGACAGCAAGTGTTGTATCTTTACAGCACATTTTAGAGCGGGGGTTCCCAACCTTTTCAAGCCTGGGGTCCAGATCATACTCTCTCAGTCAGCAAGGGCCGGATGGCCATTTTGCCTTGCTTGCACGATGGGGATGGCTATTTTGTCCCAACAGTTTCAAAGAGGTGGCCATTTTGTTTCTCAAATGCCCATGGAGGGGTGGGGGGGGGGCACATGGAATTTATTTATTTATTTGGATTTATATCCCGCCCTCTTGCCCTAGGGCAACTCAAGGTGGCGTGTTGTGAAATGGTGCTGTGGGCCAGATCCAGCCCATAGGCCTTAGGTTGGGAACCCCTGTTTTAGAGGAATACATAAGATCTGTACCACTGATGCAGACTGACACCATGATATTTCAATAGGTCGAACAATTTTTATTAATTTAGCAAATGAGTATTTCTCCTATTTCACTCACCAGCAGCTTTTAGGGAAACTGGGAGATTGTCTTCTGAGGTTGTGGTAGGATTTTCTTCTCCTTCAGTGAAATCTACATTGGGAATGGACTGGAATCAAATCATGGAAACTCATGCGACTGAAGACAATGTCTGATCAGTTGCAACCCACATTGCAACATTTATTAATCTTCCATTAAAGCATCCCCCCAAAAGGCGCTGACCATCTTAACCGACATACAGTACATACATATAGGTAGATAATCAAAGAAATAGGTAGCTAGGTAAATGTAAAGGTTGCCATTGTTCGAAAGCCAGCCATATCCAACTCTAGGGTTCAGTGCTCATCTCTGTTTACAGCCAAAGAGCTGTCTGTGTCTGCAGCCGTTTCCGTGGTCACGTGGCAGGCATGACTAGACACTGGTGTGCACGGAACACTGTTTATCTTCCCGCCGAAGTGGTCTCTATTTATCTACTTGCAATTTCTTGCTTTCGAACTGCTTGGTTGGCAGGAACTGGGACAGAGACGGAAGCTGACTCTGTTGTGCAGCACTTGGGTCTTGAACTGCTGACCTTCCAGTTGTCAAGTTCAGCATCTTAACCACTAAGCCAACAAGTCCCGTAGCTAGGTAGCTAGAGAACCAGTAAAATGAAATTGCTTCCTTTTTCTTCTCTTCCAACATGATCTAAATCAGTATCTCCTCCTCCTCCACCACCACAAGTAGTTTACAAACATATTTCCTACGGATTCAAATGCTTATCCAGTTGCTACCCTGGTGACCCCTCATGTCCAATGTCTCTAGTGGTTTGAGCATTTTAAAATACTATATATATGGACCACAGATTTTACCAAGCTTACCTTGGGTGGGAATGAGCAATTTACAGGGTAGTGCTAAAGGCATGATGCTATGTTGATACACAAATGCTGAAAGGCTTCCTATGAAAAATAGAGAGAAGATAAATGGTTCAAATCTTCCTAAGTGACACATTGTTAGTAAAGCAAACTTTAAGAATCCCTTGTTCACAGGACACTCTAACCACTATTCATGTTCTCTCTTGCCACTATACTGTCAGTTGCCTGCAAACCCTGTTTGAAGGCTTACATGTACAGCAAGCTGCTTTGTACCAAGACAGATCACTGGTCCATGTAGTCCAGTATTGATAACATCTACTGGCACCAGTAATTATCTTCAGGGTTTCAGACAGGCATTTAACTAGAATCAGAAGCTGGTGATTGAACCCATGTGCTCATCGAGTTAGCTATGACCCTTCCTCCGAGAAGCATCTGCTGGTTAGAAGGACTTCTAAGCCTTGTTCTTCCTAAGGATAAATATAGTAACTTCAGAACTTGCTTGCCCTCAGATGCCAGGTTTTTTTATTTTTATTTTTTCAAGTATTTATTCTGTTGTTTATTTTATGTGGTTGTTAGTTCTATTATGTTGCCTTTGTTTACTTGTCTCTGCACTGCTCAGAGTGGGGACTATCCCAGATGGATTCTGTGGGCGGTTCACAAGTTAATTAGCATTTGCCCCCAACATGCTGGGTACTCATTTTACCGACCCTGGAAGGATGAGTCAACCTTGAGTCCTGGTCAGGATCGAACTCACAACCTTTTGGTAGCTGGACAGTATTTTAACCATGGTGCCACCAGGGCGCTCCTTTACAGTTTTAGAGCCCTGGCTTGAAACAAACTAGGCAGAATATCTTACCAAAATAGGGTTCTTCATCAGCCCCTTTCAAATGTACTCCCTTGGTAGAGGACTCAATGAGGAAATGCTTGATGTGGTCTCTGCTGTTTTCTCCTTGGAAGCAAAACAATTAAGAGTTGAAATAGATTTGAACTGCAAATTTAAGGACAAAAATTATAAGGACACAACAGGTTTGCACCTAAACTTTTGCAATACTGACATCTGAAGTGAATGTTAAAATTGGCTTTAACTTTGCATCCTTTTATTCTTAAAGTTTCTCACTACTGTATCTCCTTACCTAATGTTGGTGCCTCTCTCTCTCTCTGTGAGTGTAAAATTGGAGTTTGAAAATTTTACTTTTTTGTACTACCACTCCCTGAATTTCACAGCCAGCATGGCCATCAGTTGAGCTGAGATTAAAAGTAACATTTTTAACATCTTGTAACATTTCCAAGATCTGTACCATATACCAGTACATGCAAGCCCATACACAACATGTTAAGATTCAGTTTCTCAATGTAGCTTTCTGTATTACTGAGTATCTTTTGTAGAGAAAAGAGGTCTAAAATGTGGTTAAAATTAACAGACAAAACATGTTGTGATCCTAAATTGTTGAACTTTAGGAGACACACCTCTTAAACCTGTTCAGCATATCTGTGCTACAAATGGGTGCATATGATGTGCTGTTAAGGTCAGAACTGGCTGACAGTTTCAGAATTGACACCACAGCATTTTCTTACTTTTCCTCCTCTTTTTTCAGGCTTTCCCAGTAACTGAGATATTTAAGTAATGGTTTTACCAATCACAGCTCTCACTAATGAATCTTCATGGCTGATTCAGAGTCCTAATCCATCACAATGGGTACTGTATATATATTAAAATGCATACTTGTTGAATTAGGATAATTTTCTCGGATTTTCCGTACCACTGTGCATAACTTCCAGATATTTCAGTTCATGAAATTAGTAACTTCTGAATATGCATGAAGCTGCATATATGGGAAAGACTTTTTTTTTAAAGAAAAGCAGTATAATAATTTCATGTCAGAAATTATTCTGGGATGAAAGGAATTTTGCAGAAGAAACTCTGCTCAGGGAAACCCCAAATGAAGGTCCTTTCATGTCCCTAAGACATTGATGCACTGAAGAAGAATCTGTCCTGTTCAGGAGAATCGGTAGCGGAAATTTTCCCAGGCCACACCCACCTGGCTGGCCACACCCACCTCCATACCCCATTGCATTGGCCATGCCCACAGATTTGGCCCCACCCACAGAGGTGGCAGTAATTTTTTTGGGAGTGCATCACTGCCCCAAGAGCAGGGACAGAGACAGGTGCTCTATCCATCATGCAGTAGCCGGGTCTCAAACGGCCGACTTGCCAGCCTTCCAGCTAACAAGGCGAGCTTCTTAACCACTGAGCCACTGCAGCCCCAGAAAAGCAGTATAAGTGTCTCATGAAAAGGGTTGTGTGATTTCTGACCAAGTTAAACAATCTATTTCCTAACATCTGTTTCAAGAAAATTTATGCCATTTCAAACTCAACACTGTGATAAATGAATTTTAAATCTAAACCATTCAGCTGAAATTGACAAGAGAGTTTGCTGTATATCCCGGTATTCTTCTCAGAAGTAAAATCCCCTGATCCTCATGATATACAGTAAACATTGCTACATAAATATATTTTGTGGTTGTTATGAGAAAGCTTCACATTGTGCCAATTTCTGTTTATCTGCCCGTGAAGAAAGAAAGAAAGAAAGAAAGAAAGAAGGAAGGAAGGAAGGAAGGAAGGATTAGGTGCTTGTGTGTATCATGACTGAATTTGACTTTTGGTCTACAAACTTAGGCAAATCATGTTAAAATGAAGACCAATCAAAGGAAGTTGAATGGATAGCTCGGTGGTTTAGGTAGTTTGGAAGTTCGATTCCCCACTGTGCCTCCCAGAAGAAGAGCCAGCCTGTGTACAATGGACAAGCCACAAAATGCCTGGATGCTCCCAGAAGAAGAGAACAGTAAACCACTTCTGAGTACTCTCTACCTAGAAAAGCCTATAACGGACTCATGAACATGCAATTATTATCGTTATGCAATGCGGGGCTAGCAGCCCAAAACATTTTGCTGCCTGGGCTGGGGGCAAAAAGATAGTCCTCTTCCACTCCTCAGAGAAGACCTGCCAGTTAACTTTAATGAGCTAGCAATTGAATCTTATGTCAATATCTCTGATAGGAAGGCATTTTTGACTGCACGTGAGGGTCAATAGTCTAGTTTAGGAGGTATGTGTCTTAGCCATTTTCTCTGATTCATGGCAACATCTGACTAATGGCAGAACAGGTAGCGTTGTAACTATACATTCTGGCAAGGGGAGCGAGGCTTCGCTGGCCTATTGGTTAGCTTGGGCTAGGTAGGATGAGGCCATGGGGCAGAGGATAGAGCACTGTTTCCCAACCTTTCCCCAAAGCAATTGATCAGCCAATGTTCTGACTTAGGCTTCTAGGAATGGAAGTCCCCCTGTGTGGCATGGGCCCCAAGTTGGGAACCACTGGGATAGAGTAATTGGAAGGAAAGGGGCTGCAGTGGCTCAATGGTTAAGAAGCTCGCCTTGTTAGCTGGAAGGCTGGCAAGTCGGCAGTTGGAAACCCGGGTACTGCATAACTGATTGAGCACCAGTCTCTGTCCCAGCTCTTAGGGACATGAAAGGAACCTCGTTTGGGCATTCCCTGAGTGAAGTTTCTCCCACAAAAAATCCTTTCAACCCAGAATAATTTTTGACACAAAATTGTTATTATCAGAAGGAATATGTTGATCTTAGTGTGCAGTGCCCATTCAGAGTCTGCATTTTGCATTTATTTCTGCACATGGAACAACAGCTGGATGTGGTATGCATATTTGAGGGGGTGGGAAGCTTCATACCCTTCCACTGCATGGAAATTGGGGAGGCACCAGTTTACACACTTCTAGCAACCAATTTTTGCATGCCTCAAAGTCTCCATTGCCTCACCTTTGTTATGGAGCTGAGGGCTGTTCCCGGCTTAACCACGTGCTTATCTGGATGGACTGGACAATGTACATGCCTGGGTACTGTTTTATTGGAATGGAAGTTTTATATAAACTGCCTTGATAACTTGTTGAAAGGCTGAAGTCTGATATTTAGGACAGGAGTTTTCAAACTTTTAAAGCTGGGGCCCAGGTCACACTCCCTCAGACAGCTTCGGGGGCCAGATGGCCATTATCCCCTTCCTCCACCACATGGCACTTCCTGATGTGGTGGAGGTGGTGATGGGCCATGTGAAATGGTGCTGTGGGCCACATATGGCCAGTGGGCCGCAGGTTGAGAATCTCTACTTTAAGGGAAGAACAACTCCTTCCCTGCTTCCAGCCCACAGCACTGCCCTTTGAACAGAGCCTCAGAAAGTGCTGAACCCTATTTTCACTTTGCTGACTTCTCATTAATTCTTCTGTTTTTGTCCCCTACCTTTTTCCTCTCCACACTTCATCAGTAATTTCCCTACCCCACCCAATAGCAATCTGCTCTTTGACTTCTTCTTGTCTCAAGAATTCTCTCCACTGCCCTACTATCTTCACTCTGTTGAAAAGACTGGAAGATTTCATCACTTTTTAATAATAATAATAATAATAATAATAATAATAATAATAATAATAATAATAATAATAATAATAATAATAATAATAATAATAATAATAATAATAATAATAATAATGATGATGATGATGATGATGATGATGATGATGATGATGATGATGATGATGATGATGATGATGATGCAAGAGTGATTGCATGCTCGCCTTTATGAAAAGACACAGTGATTTATACGGTAATACCTCGGATAACGATCAAACTTGGTTCCACAAGTCTAGTCGCTATCCGATTTTTAGCGTTATCCGATGCATGCATCAGATATCACTTTAAAAAGCTGGCTTCCTATGGGGGAAGCCAGGGGCTTTCCCCAAACCAAGCCGGGGGCTTTCCTCCAAACCAAGCTGGGGGTCAGGTGCTATGATCCCTGGCTTGGTTTGGGGGAAAGCGGGTGTGCACCCGTGGCTCCTCCAGGAAGGGAAGCGGCCAAGTGCATGGCCCGTTCCCTTCCTGGAGGAGCCACGTGTGGGTGCAGACGCACCCACTGCACCTGCCATTGGGCTACCGGCCACGCGCTTGCCAGGCTCTCCCAGGCAGTGGCAGCGGGTGAGCACAGACCTACTCGCCGCTGTTCCTGGAGGGGAGCCGGGCGAGCATGTGGCTGGCTCCCCAGCCCCGGCAGCGGTGGTGAGTGAGTGCGCTCACCCACCACTGCTGCTGGGGGAGCCAGGCAAGCGTGTGGCTGGCTCCCCCTAGCAGAGGCAGCAAGTGGGTCTGCGCTCACCTGTTGCCACTGCCGGGGGCAGCCAAGCAAGCATTTGGTTGGCTCCCCCCAGCAGAGGTGGCGAGTGGGTCTGCACTCACCCGCCGCTGCTGCTGCCGGGGAGCCGGGCAAGCCTCTGCTGGCAGGGAGCCAGGCAAGTGCTTGGCCGGCTCCCCCAGTAGTGGCGGCAAGTGGGTCTCCTGGAGGGCTGCATGCATAATGCTAAAATCGGATAACCACCCGATATTTTTTGGGGAAATTGCATCCGATAACGCTATTTTAGCATTATCCAATGCAATCCCCCCGCCCCCCAAAAATATTGGGTTGTTATCTGTTTTTAGTGTTATGCGATGCGGTCGTTATCTGAGGTATTACTTTATATTATATATCTATGTTGTGTGGAAGGATTAAAGTCTCCCATGAGCCCAAAAGATTTTGGAAAAGCTAATTTTTTCGAATATAGATCCCAAAATCCAAAGACCACCGTAGCTAATGTGGCCATGTGATGGCTTTAGAATGAGTAATTCATCTATTCCTTATGGTGGGACTCGGTATTATGTGGTCTTCTGCATCTCTCCCTCTCTCTTCTTTAAAGAGGCCTATAAAAACATTGTTCCCATGGATAATATTGGCAAGATGATCTTACTATGAGTTTGACATGAGTTTTCATTAATTTCAGGCTGTTGCTGCACACTGCCATCTTATCATCATTATTATTTTATTTGTATTCATTATTACGTTGTAGGCCTGTGGTGGCGAACCTATGGCATGTGTGCTAGAGGTGCCACTCACAGCCCAGCAGAGACTTTGCCCCACTCCTTTGCCCAGCAGCCCAAAGGAAGTGTTTCCTCCTCCCTCCCCCAGCATAGAATTTGCCCTGCCCCTCTTCCTAGCAGCCCAATGGGAGCACTTCCTCACTCCTCCCAGCACAGATCAAACTCATCCCTTTGTTTGGGCACTTGGTCTCCAAAAGGTTTGCCATCACTGTTGTAGGCTATAGGGTTGTATTGTTTATTAAATGTTATTTACTGAATGAATGAATGCTGTAATTGGAAACCTTCAGAAAGGGAGAGGTCTTTGTAAAATAAGTAACCCCTGTTGCCCTAAACGAGGATTCAAATTGTGAGAAATCTTGCATAAAAACATTTCCAGCATGGCTGGCTATGTATGGATCCACAGTGGGAATTCACTGTACCTGTTTTGCTGCTGAAGACTTTCATAGCTAGGCCAAACGAACCAAGGTAGGATGTGCTGTCCCTCATGATGAAAGAGCCTGGAGGCTCATTAGTTAGCATCCTGATAGCTGTTTCAAAACACAATAGGCCATGAGTCACAAAATAAAAAGAGGAGTGACATTTTTTGAAAAAGGGCAAGAAAACATAATAATACACAGCAAGGGAAACATTTACCTTTACCTTTACAGATCATAAAATATATTGTATATTGTAAGTGTTTTTTGTGGTTTGTTTGTTTTTATTTACTATAATGTGTAATCATTGGTATTTTTGTATTTAATAATAATAATAATAATAATAATAATAATAATAATAATAATAATAATAATAATAATAATAATAATAATAATAATAATAATAATAATAATAATAATAATAATAATAATAATAATAATAATAATAATAATAATAATAATAATAATAA
This sequence comes from Bradypodion pumilum, assembly GCA_035047305.1. Lineage (NCBI taxonomy): Eukaryota > Metazoa > Chordata > Lepidosauria > Squamata > Chamaeleonidae > Bradypodion > Bradypodion pumilum. The sequence goes on from JAWDJD010000008.1 coordinate 14,917,649, forward strand.
TAATTGTCTATTCTAATCCCAGAGTTTAGAATTTGGTTATCTAAAAGTTGGAACACTGAGGTGAGGAGAAGGTGCACCAATATACCTGTGTATGCTGCACTGATATAATTTTAGATATGATGAGCTCAGAACCTGGAAGAGCTACTAAGTCAGTAAATTGGCTGATCAGTACTTTGGGGAATTGGCTTAGCCTCCTGGGAATTGAAGTCCAAAGACCAAAGATTGGGAAACACTGATCTAGAGAGTACAGGAGGCTTATGATTTGGGTGACCCTTGCCCCCAGATATTTTGGGATGTGGTGTCCCACCAGGGTGATATTTTTACAAGTTGTTTGTGAATGTATCCTCATTCCAGCAACTGCTGTTTTTGAGAAGAGCAAGCATGGAAGGGAGGAGGTGATCTGCAGGAGAGACAAAGTGAAGGACTTTCCCTCACTACCATTTCTTCCTTGCAACTTCCTTCCTCATTTCTTGAGGTTTGAGTACCGTATCTAAAAGCTAGAACTCTGAGGTGAGGAGAAGGTGCAGAGGAAAAAGCACTACATGAGAGAAGGGTTAAGATATCCCACTATCCCCTTTGCAGTTTCCTTTAGCACACTTGGCTCCCAAACTTAAGGCCTCAGAAGTTATTGGATACTAACTGATTGCCCAGCCTTGGCGAGGGTGTGTTTGTTGTACGTGTAGGTTTTCCGGCCCCTGATTCACCCCAACACACAGACTCTCTCTCTCATTCAGGCACACACATCCACACACACACCAGTGACTGACCCGGAACCCACTGTCTCGTGCATTTTCTTGCACACACACACAAAGAACACACTCCCCCCCTCTCTCTGTCTCTCACTCACACAGCAGTGATGTACATTGAAAGTGTCTTGTTCCAGGGCTATAGAGGGTTTTACATGGAATGGGTTGTTCCATCTGCAGCTGTTTTATAGATGTAGGTTTTCTCAGGAATTCCAGGCCCTTTCTCTATCAGTCATTCACTCTCAACCAATCACAGTCCAACATGCAAATCAGCTCTCTCCAACATTTTATTTCCAGGCCTTGCTGTTAAACCAATCACAGTCCAACATGCAAATCAGTTCTTTTCAACATTCTATTTCCAGGCCTTGTTGTTAAACTGCCGTTTTTTCTCCCAAGGCACCTTGGGAGTTGTAGTTCCCATTTCCTTTCCCATTTTGTGGGGTGCAGGGCCCGCCTTGGGCCCCGGGACCCACATCTTGACCATTTCTCCCGTGCCAGGTAAGTGTGTGCACAGTTTGGACGGGGGCAGTTAAGGGGTGTGGAAGCCTTTCCAGGACCCACACAGGGACATTTCTCTTTTATAGGTATAGATAACTCCTAGAACCATCGCCAACACAGCATTGAGTCACAGCTTCTGGGAGTTCCTATCAAAATATAACCAAGGCCTCGAGTTTGAGAACCACCACTCTAAAAGAAACAAAAATTAGCTTTGGTTACATGTATTTGCAGCCAATATTTATTTCTGCCATGAGTTCTTTGTAGCTTCACAACATATGGTAGACTTCAACTGGAGATGTAGCATAGAGCCAGAACTTCAGAAGCAACCAGAAAATAAAAAATAAAAAACACCCCTGTATTTGATATCTGATTGCAGAGACAGAAATTGGGAGTTCAATTCCACTGTGCATTCCAGAACAGTCAGGCTGTGTAGCCTTAGAAAAGATGCACAGTCCCAGGATCTGCCCAAACAAAGGGGTTGGTAAACCACTTCTGAGTGCTCTACCTAGAAAACCCTAGAAAAGAAGAGATGTCTTAAGTCAGAATTGACTTGACAAAAATAGGGTATTATGGTAAAGGTTAAACATTTCTTCCCATTTGTCTTCTCGATTTTCCACATAAATTCTAGGCCCTACTATGTCAGAGTCCAGAGGCATGATTAGAGAATGAAGATGCTATCTGACAGTGACTGCACCAGGGATACACAGGAAGAGCCTCCTCGAAGATTGTCGTATGCTGGATGCCGGGTTGGCTCTGAACAATCCAATATAATTTTATACTTGTCTGATATCCTGGCTTGTTAACAAACTACAGTTTGAACAAACCAGCATTTGCTGAAATGAAAATAAAAGTTTTAAAACTTCTCTCAGAGATGACAAAGGAAATTGAGGTTAAAAAAGAGTATTCTAGCTTTAGTCCTTTTTGGGTAAAGTTTCAGAAGGTGAGAACCAACATCTGCTAACATTGCCTCTTCTCTACAATCATTAAGGCTACAAAAGCACTGCCCTCCTTTTTTTGTGGCCACCCTAGATATAATAGTAGAGAACACATTAACCCTGAAGTCTGTGCCAATTCATTCATATCAAAACAAAGAATGTTTTGTTTTTATGATTGAAAATGTCAGAAATTATGTTAGATTATGTTAGATTTACTCTTTTTTGTTGCTTCCCCCATTGTGCTTGTGTGTTATTGTACCTTGGTCTCTTGTGATGTTAGGTTTGAACCAATATTTAGAGGTGTCCATTACAAACTTCATTGTTGTCTGATTGTCTTTGGAATAGCCTGCAAGAAGAAATAGATATAAAAAAACTGAGAGTGATACTTTTTTAAAAAAGGTGGTAAGTATAATAAAAGGGCTGGTTCTTTTTAACTGTTCGAAAGAGGACTGTTAAGGCTAAGTCAGAAATTTATGGATCTGAAAAAATATCATAATAAATGAGGAGCAGGGAGTGAATACGAAGAGGGAATTTTTTTGTGTTTTCATAAAGTAAGAATCCCAGATCATCAAGTGTAAGATGCTAGCTGAAATCCTGTTGGCATTAGTACAAGAGATGTGTCTTTTGTTTTGTTTTGGATTCCAACTTCTTGAATTCTCTAGGCCAGAGATGGTGAACCTTATAGAGACTGAGTGCCCAAACTGCAACCCAAACCCCACTTATTTATCGCAAAGTGCCAACACAGCAATAGGGGAGGAAGGAAATGCTACCATTGGGCTGCTGGGCAGAGGGGTGGGGGTGAACTCTGTGCTGGGAGAGGGAGGAAGCATTCCTATTGGGCTGCTGGGCAGGGGGCGGGGCAAACTGTGCTGTGATGACCGCACGAGTGCCTACAGAGAGGGCTCTGAGTGCCACCTCTGGCACGCATGCCATAGGTTCGCCACCACTGCTCTAGGCAGAGTTCTGGGAGTTCCAGCCTGCAAACATTTGGAGCAGGGCTACATAGGCCTTGCTTTCTCTTTTTTAAAAGGTGCCACAGTGCTTCATGGGAGTGGTAATTTTTCAGGAGGAGCTCTCTGCAGTGTGTAATAGGCGATGAGACTATCACTCTTAGGAAACACTGCTAATCATTCTGTATCTGATGTGTATAAATCAGGGGTTCCCAACCTAAGGCCCGTGGGTTGGATCTGGCCCTTGGCACCATTTCCTTTGGTCCCCCATTCCTCCAAGGACATTCAAGAAACAAAATGGCCACCCCTTTGAAGCTGTTGGGACAAAATGCAGGCAGGGCAAAATGGCTGTCCGGCCCTCAAAGCTGAATGAGAGGGCGTGGCCCGACCCCCGGCTTGAAAAGTTTAGGAACCCCTGGTATAAATTGATGCCATGAAACCTCACTCTTCTGTCTGAAAAAGTGGACTTGGTCCATGAAAGCTAACATTAAAATACAGCAGTTAGTCTTTAAAGTGCCACGGTGGTTTTCGTCTTTTTATTCCTCATGCTCCACCCTGCCTTAGGAGCCCATTTGCTATAATTGCAATTTAGTCGAGTTCTAGTGAAACAAAGAGTGTATGTACACTACATAGTGGGGGCTGCTTGGTACTACGTCTGTCTTAGCTCTATCCTATGGAAGCCTGTAGTTTCAGGATCTTCAGTTTGATAAGGTGCTTAAAATGCTCTGCTATCGTTAGTTAAGGGAGGGACCAAAGGCTATCTAGAAGAGAATTTGAGATGCCTTCTCAAACTATAGATCTTAGGATTCCACATGATTGAACCATGGCTGTTAATTTTTAATGGCATCAAACTGTAACAACTTTGTAGTGTGAATCCAATCAGTGATGCATGTTCTTATTAAGGGAACAGAATCACTTACTATCCAGAGACGAAGAAGAGGAAATTGAGCTCTCAGAAGAGGTCTTGTTGGAACGATTAATGTCTGAAAATGTACCAGAATTGGGTTGGTACACCTTGTGCTTGAAAGAAGCTGGGTAAACCCTGGAAGGTGTGGGAGAAATCTCACTCTCTTCCAGATGTCCATTGATGAGTACAATGGGGATAGGAGGTGTGTTTGCACTAGATGAAGGAGAATAATTTTGTGTGTGTTCCTTCTGGCATTGTTGAGATGGGGAAGAATATCCTTTCTGAGAGGAGTAGGAGCTTGAACTACAGGAGCCAGAGAAAGAGCCAGTGAAGGATCCAAGGGAGGGAGGACTTCCTGTTGACCTGGTTTGAGGAGTGTCCGGTTCATTGTTGGATAATGAGTGGGTGCTGCTGCAAAGATGAAAGGGAATACAAAATAATTAAGACAGACCTGTACAACAAATGCTACTAAATACAGTATTCAAATTGCTTTAAGAATTCGTCCAGTATTGAATTATCTGTATGTTTACACATTGGCATATTTCCTGAGACAGCCCTACCAATATACAGAATGAGCAATTGCCTCAGGCAGCAAACACTGAAGGCAGCTATAACTACCTTCTGAAATGTTCCTCATAACTTTTCCAGCTAATATCCCATGTTAGAGAATGGAATTGTTTACAGGCAGAAACAGATGTTATAGATAGAACATGATTAGAGTTGAAACCACGTTTGTGCTGGGGATATGTCATTCAGGCATATTTGTATATCTGAGAAGTCAAAGAATCCTATTCTGAAGTTCTGAAGACTAAGTTTGCAGGATGCAAGAAAAGCTACCCCTATGCATTCAGATGCTTTTAGCACTTAAGGCATTCTCTTTAATAAACACAGGTTCATAGATTTCTGCCCTGTATCACAAAGCCTGCTCTATAATGTTCCCCTAAGTCTATCTATATCTCCCTCTTATGTGTGGATGGAGCCATTTTGGCTTCTTGAGGGCTGGAAGTTGGAGAATGAATTTGATGTTAATGGCCAGCATTCTTCAAACTGTGTATGCATTGTACGGGGCTGTCAGGAAGACCACGGCTCTAAGACCCTGCAGAATCCCTGTCCAGGGTAGACAGAGAATACCAACCCTATGCAATTATCCCTTTGTGGTCATGTGAAGAAGGAATCCTCCATCCCAGTGTATGGTGGAGGTTTGGCTTCTTAGATATGGGTATTTCTTGCTCCCTCCCAGCTTTTGAGGAAAAGAGCTGAGGACGACTCCTTGTCCCCCAAACTTCAAGGTGAGCCAAGGGATTATTGCAAAGAGTTATTTCACTGCCTCCGTGCCTTTCTTTCAGTTATCTCGCTTGCGTCTCCTCGTCCCGGCGGGCTTCTCAGGATGCTGTTTTGCCTTCACTGCTTTCAAGCAGGATAATTGAAAGAAAGGCAGGGAAGCAGTGAACTAACTCTTTGCAAAAATCCCTTGGTGAAGGGTGATCTTGCTTCCTGTGTTCAAATTTTAAAATCCGGGACTTTTACATGTTTTTTCTTGAACTGGCCGGGACAGCTTGAATCTGGGAAAATCCCGGAAAACCGGGACATATGGCAACCCTACACTCAAGAAGATACATTTCTTTGCATGGAATAGAGGAGAGAGATTGAGAGAGAGAGAGAGGGAGGGAGGGAGGGAGGGAGGGAGAGAGGACCTGTCCAGATTTCCTGAACTGTCCCTTATCTTCTCTGACTTGTTCTGGTATTCCTTTGATCTTAGATTGCTATTCTTAGAGTTCCTGATGTCACTTCTTTCCTTCTAACTCGGGGATTTTCTACGTTTTCGCACAGTGGGCCAGACCATGCCCCATCAGACAGTGGGCCAGACTGGTGGTTCCCCTTCCGTAAACACTGCCAAAAACATGTCTGCAGCAGTTGTGGGCACATTTATAGTGAATTTATGACAACCGCTGGCACATTTATGGCTTTTGTAAACGTGTCTGCTTCTGGTGGCGGTGGTGGCGGCAGCTCTGGCAGGGCACATGAAATGATGCCATAGGCCAGGGCTGGCCAACAGGCTGTTGGTTGCGAACCCCTGTTCTAATTGTTCTCTTGTTCTTCTAAGGAAGAGACTTCTTGCCTTTTTCCCTTAAGGGGTAGCCAATATCTCTCAATATTTCTGGTTTAGTTACCTAGAACTAGGACTTCTACCACATTTCCTAACCCAAGTACATTGTGTATATATATAAGCCTTTTTATTTTCTTAAAAGAAAGTGATCCTTTTACAAAGGGGAAAGTGTGCTCAGGTAATCACTCTGAATCTCCAAGGGCTATATCCATGGATTGCTTCAGGACTGCTGGGTGTCTACAGCCCAGCAGAATCTACAGCCTGAACTTGGCATGCACTATAATAGTAAGCTGAAATCCCTGCCCCAAACAGCATCTGATATTCCCTGGCAGTCTCTCATCTAAATACTAATGAACCCTGACCCTGCCTAGTTTCTGAAATCTGGGGAGATTGGTTTGTTCAAAATGGCATGCTGGTCAACATTACCTTCCAAGAATGTAACTGGTGTCTGAGCCTGGACTCATTGAAAGCACAGATGTATCGCTGGACAACTCCATCCTACTTCCATTCTGTGACAGCTTTAGTAAATTCTTGAAGGCTGGGGAGGAAGCCATTTGAGAAGGTGACCCCCAGTGGGGTGAGTTCCTCTGGTCTCCCTGTGGAATGGAGATGCTGTCAGACACATGGATGCAAGTAGGTGATTGCCTCTCTATTGTGGGAATATGCTTGGGGCTGCCTCCAGAATCACAACCACTCGTTAGAGCCATGTGGCCATTAACTTCATGGATCCCTTCACAAGGAAGCAAATGGCGATTTCGGAGAGACACAGAAAGTGGAGCTTTGGAAGTATTTGTAGTAGTCTGGTAAGACTCCTTATGTTTTGCTCTGGCTGGTGACATTTCAATGTACTTTATCTCTGGTAAAAAAAAGTAAACATAAAAACAAAAGTCAGAAGGATTAATAAACTCCCATTCCAGATGTTAATTTTTTATTCTGAAACCTTTTTAGCCTTCCTGGCTTGGGATGAGGATCTATTGGATGGATGGATGGACTGACAGAAGGCAAGGCTTAGTTTTAGATGGAAATGGTCCCAGGGTCACAAGAAACCAAGTTACAGACTTTGGTGACAAATTACACTGCCAAATTACAGTGGCAACCAGGAAAGAAACATACTTAAAGCAAACATGTTTATGTTATTACATATCTCAATGTGCCTTGAAGGAATTGCTTGATTTTTTACTGTATTCATTGTATGTTATGTTATTGTATTTTTGTATTTATTGTCCGCTATGTAAACCGCCCTGAGTCGGGTCTGCATGAGTGAGCGGTATATAAGCGTGAAAATTAAATTCAATTAAATTGCTAACTGTCAGTGGCAAATAATGAAAACTCAACTGAAAGCACTGCAAGAATTCATTTCAAGCAGTGAATTTCAGTATTGCCATTTGCTGGCTAATTTTGCCAGTGGGAGAATGCAGCTCCCTGAAGGTACTGGAAGAAAAAACATGGCAGGCAGACTGGCTAAAGTTGCCCTCTCTTGCTCTAGAGCAGTGTTTCCCAACCTTTGGATTTTGGACTTCAGTTCACAGAATCAAACCCAAAGCACTGATCAGCCAATGTACTGAAGTTCCCATGTATTGAAGTTCCCATGTGAGGCTTGGGCCCCATGTTGGGAGCCACTGCTCTAGACTCTATTTTAGCCTTCTCCCAGTTGTGCCAGTTGGGATATTCTAGCAGTTGTAACCCAAAAACACAATTTCCCCAAGTTCTGCAAGAAACAACAAGAACAGCACCTCCTCTGGAAGGCAGAAAGTCATGTTAAATCATAGGTTATATAGAAGCATCCCAGTGATCAGCACGTCACAGAGTCCATTATAGTACTTGTTCGCACCAGTATGAGAAGATGAGGATCCATGCTTCAATTTTTCTCTCTTTCTGACTCCAGGTGAAGAACATCTAGCTACACCCAAGGAATGCATCAAAAGTAAAATAAGCATTCGTAAGACCACACCACAGATCTGGTTTTTTCCGCTGAAGTAATGCTTTCACACAGACCCCTTTCTACATATCTTACATACTCTGAAAATATTAGCATATCGATTTTTAAAGGGATCCTCTGTATACCAATGGTTCCCAATGTGGGGCTCAGGCCCCACAGGGGGACTTCAGTTCCCAGAATCCTAAGTCAGTACATTGGCTGATAAGTGCTTTGGGGAATTGATTTAGGCTTCTGAGAATTGAAGTCCAAAAATCAAATGTTGGGAAACACTGCTCTATACCAGGGGTTCTCAACCTACAGCCTGTGTGGCCCCTCACCACCTCCACCACATCAGGAAGTGCCATGTGGTAGAGGAAGGGCAAAATAGCCTTCCGGCCCCTGAAGCTGTGTAAGGGAGCATGACCTGGCCCCTGGCTTAAAAATGTTGAGAACTCCTGCTCTATACTATGATGTTAAAGGTGGATCTACAGGATTTCTGTAAAGCATCATTGGTAGCAATTCAGAAGATATATCTTGATTTTTCATCCCAGTTATGTGATAGGTTCTCTTAGTTTGGGAAGAGAGACACAGAAATCCAAAACTTGGAAATGTGACTTTTTTGACTATAGATCTAGAATAAACCTGCCCATGCTTAACTTCCAATGCAAAAAATAAAATAAAATAAATCACAAATGCAATTAGTTCTAGTAACTTCATTGAAATATCATTGAGGGAAGGCTTCTCATTGAAATGTGCTTCCCCATTCAAACGACCCCCTTCTGAAAAGGGCCATCTGGGTTGTAAATTAATTACTAGACACTATAGTAGAGAGACTATATAGCTCTGTACAGCAGTTTAACAGCCATAGTTTGTATTTTTAAGAGATTTTCAAAGCAGTAGATTCCTTGGTTTTGTGTCTGTGCGTGGGTGTTTATTTTAAGAAACTGGGAATAACTTTTAATAATTAGCATTTATGAGTGCTGGCCTCTGATGCCAAGTGAAACAACAGATTTTGGGTGTTATCAAAGGCCATACATATTACTTATTTAATTTGTTATTCTTGAATTTTTACTGCCAGGGAGTGGGAGAGACACCTGTGGAATTTTTAACCTCATGTGCCAGAATAACTTAGCTGGCTTGAGGTATGATAGACTTTTATGGTAGGGGACAAATTATCTAGGTTTGTTATTGATTATGTCACATCAATTGAATATTAGTACTTGCATTTTAAAAAACCCTCTCCACCCCCAAAAAAGAATACATTAGTTGGAGTGAACTACAGGGAGCTATCTGCCATTAAATAAGGTAAAGGTTGCCCTTGCTCGAAAGACAGTCATATGCTACTCTAGGGTGCGGTACTCATCTCCATTTACAGCCAAAGAGCTAACACTGTCTGTGTCTGCAGACATTTCGGTGGACATGTGGCAGGCATGACCAGACACCGGAGTGCATGGAACACTGTTACCTTTCCCACCAAAGTGGTACCTATTTATCTACTTGCAATTTCTTGTTTTCGAACTGCTAGGTTGGCAGGAGCTGGGGGAGATGACGGGAGCTCACTCTGTTGTGCAGCATTCAGGTCTCAAATTGCTGACCTGCTGACCTTCCAGTCATTAAGTTCAGCGTCTTAACCACTAAGCCACCACAGTCTTTAATAGTTAATAGTGCCATTAAATAGAGTGGTACTATTGTTCGAGGTGTCAGTAACAGCTCCCCTAGCTATATCTCCCAAGCCCCTTGGCCATCTGTCTCTTTTTCTCTCTCTCATATGAGTAGTGGGGCAGGGGTGCACTCATCAAACTCAAAAGTCCTGCCCCTTTTTGAATGCACCCCGCCCCACTACTCATATGAAACAGGTGTGTGTGCATGCCACACAGTGTGGTCTGTGCCATCCCAACCAGGAGGACTTGGAAAAATTACCTTATGCACAGCCCCCGAAATTCTCTACCAGTGTTTCCCAAACTATGTTCTGTGGAACACTGGTGGAATTCAATTCTTAAATCAGTACATTGGCTGATCAGTGCTTTGGGGAATTGATTGAGGCCTCTGGGAATTGAAGTCCAAAAACCAAAGATTGGGAAACACTGCAGTTATGCTGGCTGAGGGATTTGGAAGGAACTGCAGTTAAACAAAACAAAGCAAAGCAAAACAAAAACCACATTTGTAGTCTTAAAATACTCTGCTACTTTCAGGTATGGTGGAGGCCTTCTTGCCACCATTGAGACAAGGTTCTGTCAATCTCTGTCTATGAAACACGGAGCCATCATCTTATCCTTTGCCCCAAGCAGCAAATATCCCAGGCTGGCCCGAGGGATTTGTCATTTAATTTGAGTTTCCTGGCATGTCTGCCTGTTGGTGCTTTGGGAAGACTGACAATTGATCCTTTGTTGTCTTTGGCAGTCGCCACATGGAACACCCTGTGAGGTATCATTGGGTTTTTAGAGTGAGTCAGCAGACCTGTCTGAGCAAGCCCCCAGGTCAGGCCAAGCCAAGACCACATCCATGAGGGAAAGCGCATACAAGGACAAAAAAACCCCCAAAAAACAATCAGAAAGCAAGACTTGATGTTACATTAAACTAGCACATCTCATTAATCCATTACCACTCAGACAGGCCATCCAGTTCTGTTACACAGAACACTGGTGTGCAGCTGTGAATTAGAAAAATAAACCCAGCAAAATGTCCCCCTCTAAGTAGAAGATGATGATAGATGCATCACAGGCCTAGCTGTCTCTGTTATAACATATGAGGTAATGAATGTGTGTCTGGATTCTACTACTTCAGACTACAGGTAAAGACTCGCTTGTTGGAATTATCCTCCATACAGCCCCTGTGGGTGTAGCTATTAAGAATGCTGGACTGGGACCTGGGAGATTCAGTTACACACTTAGCTCTGAAATTCAGTTGGTGTCTGTGGGCCCATCCCTGTCTTTCATACCAATCCACCTCTTAGGTGTGGATAAAGTAAAGAGGAGATAAAATGAGGAGGGGAAGCAGAACCATACATACATGTATACCACGGTCCTGAGCGCTTGTAAAAAAGGTGAGCTACATATGTAAAATATCACCCTCATTATCATCAACATTGCATTAGAGTATGGGTGTGCTTGTGTGTGTTGTAACTGTTCTGCATCAAACCACCACAACAAGGATTGACCCGTTTGTAATCCTCTGAACACTGAAAGCCCTCCAGACACTGTTGGGTTACAATCTCCTCCTCTCTTACCATGGTGTTGCTTAAGACTAAAGAGAATTACAGCACAATATAGTGATGATCTCTCCTGCTTTGCCCACCAACATTTCAATGTCTGATATACTTCCTAGCACGTGAGGGGTTGCATTTGAGTGCTGTGGCTGGTTAAGCATTATTTTAGACTTGCCTTCAGTTCCATGGATATAAAAATATTGCTTCAAAGTTGTGCAATTTAAAGATCATATCCCTCCTCAGAGCATAAAACTAGCATGTCAACTGGTTTGGACTTTTCTGTGCATCATATCTATTTGTTCCTATTTTATGGCCTCCAGATGTGTGCTCATCCCCATATACTGCTGTCTGCATTCACACCTTACCTGGTGTCTTAAGTTCATATGTATGGGCCACCACTGTGTCACTTGGTGGGGAAGTCTGGACAGCAAGACTTTGGGCCTGGGTTGGCTTCAACTGGAGAGGCTGGAAGGTGGGGTCAATCTCTAACATAAGGCGGTTCAATTTTTCAATGGATACATCCAAAGTAGGAGATACTGGACAAGTGTCCTTTCTTATTTCTGTTGGCTCTTGTTGCAGGGGTTTATCTTCCAGATTTGGAGATGTCATAGGTATGATCTCAGCGGTAGATCTACAAGATTCATAAAAGTCCATCGTAGGCCGTGAGCATTCTTTGCTTTGGGCCAATGAGTTCTCTCTTTCCCAACTTTCCACTGTGTAATACAAATACTGGGTCGGCAAGTTCCCATTGTTTAGGTGAGGTAAACATGCATCTTCTCCCTGGGATGAAACACATACTGTCTGTCCAACCCGTAGCACATGATTTGGGATGACTTTTGACATGCTATGTGTGTTAAAGTCTATTAAACTGAATTATCTTTTCCGTCTTCTATTGAGCTAAGAACTTCCCAAAGCTTGTCTGCTGTTTCTGAGGCTTGTTTCATCCAAAGATAAGCTGGTGCAGTTGTACCTTTAAAAGGTTTTGAAAAATGGTTACAAATATTCAGGTGAGTATATCACAATACTTCAGCTTAGAAGACCAAGTAATAGACATGGAAGGGGAAACTGGAAGAAAACAGTGTTAACTACAGCCAGTGAAAGATATTTTGTTTCATGAGACACAAAGACAAATTGCATTCTGCTTACCAATCAAATGTTGTAACACATATACTTGACCATGTTATTTAGCCCCCTAAAACAGAAAATATTCCCCACTGTGAATCCTAAAAGACCTAGCCATGTGGTTTTGGGCAAGCTGTATGTTTCAAGATGCCCGTACAAGAAGGACATGATCAACTATTTCTGAGCACTCTCCATCTAGAAAGCCATGAACAAGATTGATTTGATGGCACACAACACAATTATTATAAAATGGCTGGATATCTCAATGGTTTAGATATCTGGCTGCTGAGCCATAGTCTAGGAACTTGGCTTCCCACTGTACTTTCTAGGAGAAGAGCCAGCCTATGTAGTCATAGGCAAGCTGCACAGTCTAAAAGTAACCCCAGGTAAAAGGAATTCTAATCCACTTCTGTGTACTCTCTACCTAGAAAACTCTGGAAATGGGTCACTAGAAGTTGAATTCGACTTCACAGCATATAATGATTATAAGGCATAAAAATCACCTTTTCCTGCGGATAAAAATGCAATAATAAACATAAGATTTCAGTTACTATGAAAGCACAACAAATTGTTAGTTGTTCAATTTCTTGTAATTGTAACTTTATATACAGGTAGGTGATAAGATAGGATTGTTATGGGATTTTCCACCTCAGGTGCAAATATAACCTGGCCACGGACTGGGAGGTGTGCTCCTTGACTTGGGTATGTATGCACTCCATTTGATGTCCTTCCTTCAGCAGCAAAACGTCATGGCTTGCTCCTTCATAGCTTCTACTGTACTAGCTTCTGAAGTGTAAGGTGTTAGCAAGTTGTCCAAAACCATTCATATAAAATGTAGAATGTCTAATTTAATGCTTAATCTCACTGTGGACCCAGCTGTGACTCTAAAAGAAAGGAAGAATTCCTTGCTTCTAAAAGAAAGGAAGAATTTTGAATGCAGAACATGCAACTTCAACCAATATGTGTTGACCTCTCCTTCTTCAGAGACTAAAGTATTTAGACATCTGGGACAGATGGCTGAATTAGGTCCGAATGCAATTGTGGTCACTCCTGATAATATTCCTAAAAAGACACGCCAGGGCAGAATTTATGCCCTAATTTTAGCCTCATCCAGGATGGAGATTTCAGTGCAGGGGAGAATCTTTTAGAACATACCGGAGAGGTTGGAATGTGTAAACATGCTTGGTTCATGGGTTGGAAGAAATGAAACCTAATGTGTGATGGACATGTTATACTGTATGATCATTGGCTGAATTCTTTTAGGGGAATGGCAAGGAGGGGGACCCTGAGGGAGGAGATATAACCCAGAGGGAGGAGGCAAGAGGCTCTCTTGACCTGATGCTTGGAGCTAAGGGTGAACTGCAATCATGTAGGTGCTTAAGCCAGAAGGGGGTCCATGGTCTTTCTCATTTAAGCTGCTTTCTTTATTTTGATGTGCTTTCTGAACTTTTGATAAACTTTTTTCTGTAACTTACTCTGATTACAATATACAGTACTTTTAAAATAACTGAAGATGCCTGGAGTGCTTACTTGGCTCAGGGCTACCTTATCTACACTAATCTAGAAAACTGGGTTGCTTAGCTAGGAGGTGGCAGCTCGGAAGCAGGAAGCAACCATTGGTGGGCAAGAAGACCTACTTGTGAGTAAACCCCTTTCCTGACAAGACATTCCCCAAATCTTTCTAAAATTTAAGAAATAAATATTTGGTTTACCCAGCTCAGGCACTAATTATACAAATTGGTAAACCTAAGCCATCAGAGTCAAACTACAATTAATGAGAATTGGATGCCATAAGTCAATTCTAACTTACAGTGAGCCTTTCCAGGTTTTTCTAGGTAGAGAATACAGTATATGGAAATGGTTTACTCTTCCTTGCTATTAGGGATGCCCTAGGACTGTGCAGCTTGCCCAAGGCCACATAAGCTGGCTCTCTGCCTAGGAGACACAGTGGAGAATTGAACTCCCAACCTCTGGCTCCGCAGCCAGAAACTTGAATCATTGAGCTATTTTATGTAGTTATCAAAAGATACAACCAATTTTCTATTAAAGAAGGAAATGATTCTTCAAAGTTCTGTGCCTGGGCCTCTAACTTTCAGAAGAAGCCTGTGCTTATCTTCCAATCATGAACGATAAGAAAATAATTTTAAAAAAGATGTGGAAAGCTTGTGCTAGGAAAAACAGATGCTTCCTAAGGGCACATCAGTTTACATGCAGTAAACCCATTTGTGTAGTTTCGCATAGACTTTGGTTTCTGGGAATAGAAGACGAAGAACAGCTGGAGTGCCAGTAAACCCATTTGTGTGGATTCACAGGGACTTGGGCTTCTGGGAATTAAAGTCCAAGAATAGCTGGGAGTGCCAAGGTTCGCCATCATTGAAATAGGTAGATCTTCAGAGTCTTGTAGAGAAAGCTAGAGAAAAGGGGGTTGTTTGGGCCGCCCAAATTTTTAAATAATAGACAGGGAGGAAAGAATGACTCCTGCACATGATGAAGTGGCAGCAGAAACATTTAGCAATCCTGTTGATGATACTTACCAATTTTCTGCAGAAATAGAAAAAGTGAGGTGCAGGTGGTCAGAATAACAGTAACAAATTGCCACAGAATATATTTCTTCTTGTTATGCCAAGGCAAAGACCATCACAAACTTTCTATGGCCTATATGACCATCTTTTGTCTGGTTAGCTCCACCAGAGACACTGCCTGTTTGCCCTATTGGTCTCAGGCACACACCTTCACTTAAGCCTGCACAAGACTTTACTTGAAATGTTATTTGGCTCCTGAGCCATATTCTTCTACAGAACAGACATACTGGTGGTGGGTGGAGTCTCTAGCTCAAGCTCAAGGGGGAGAAATGATGTTCTTCAACTGGCACCTCACGTCATGTCTAGTGAGCACTGACTAACTGCCCTGAAGGCTAATGAGAGAGGTAGATGTAGAGCCTTGAGAAACAGCTACAGCATTGTGACGTGGGCATTATATAATCATTGGACATGAATAAGCAACTCCTTTTCCTGTCTTCGTTTTCCTTTTTTAAAAAAAGTACAAAGAATTCCTCATCCTAGAATATTTGAACTGTTCTCTTCATCTGAGGCAAACAGCTTAGTACCCTTTTGGCCTTGTCAGATGTCATCAAGTCATTTCTGACTTATGGCCACCCTAATAAGGTCTTCCAGGTATGTGAGATAGTCAAGGAAGTATTTTACTATAGTTACCCCCTCATGAGTTTCTATGGCCAAGCAGGGTTATATAGGTTCTCCAGTGGCCTTTTACATATACGTAATGTTAAATAGATAGGATTCTATACAACTTATAGGGGAAGACTTAATATCTGGCCAGACATCCCTCTACGGAAATGAAGTAGACCATATAGCTAGCGACTCAATGCCAAGTGTTGGGCAGTGGTTAACTAACCTGATTCCCTAAAGGGGCTAACAGCTATGGGCGGATGAGCACCTTTAGGTGGGGTGATGGTCCCCTCAGTGGAGGAAATGCCACTGGAAACCATCACATTGGGCCCAACAGCAAAATGAGTGGAGGAGGAACTCTGATTCCCAACAGTCATGGCGGCAGAAGAGGCGATGCCAGATGGACTGGCTGTGAAGGTGCACCTTGTCCATATCCTCAAGGCTGTGGCAGTCCATTGCAGTCCCGGTGTTAAATCCTGTATGTCTCATTTCATGTGTGCCGCAGGAGATGGCTCCATAATCATAGTGTGTGGATCACTTCATGGCAAGCTGGGATCCACCTTAAACAAATTCACGCCAATGACATTTTTCCTGCTTCATGAAAATGCATTCTCCAATATGAATTGCAGTTGACAATAGCGGAAGACAGAATCAGGGGGAAATGGTTCTCCAACACTAGATTTTAAGTCTGTCTTGCATCCCATATACTAACAAATATTTTATAAGTACATGTGAGTGCAAACTTCTGCCTGTGTTGTTTTGTGGAATTATTTTAGTTTGTTTTATTAAACAGATAGGGACAATAAGAAATATTTCCAGAGGGTCTCTCAGGATAATTTGTACTTGGTTGCAGCAAAATCAACAAAAGTTATTATGGCATCTTAAGGA
Organism: Bradypodion pumilum; assembly: GCA_035047305.1. Classification (NCBI taxonomy): domain Eukaryota; kingdom Metazoa; phylum Chordata; class Lepidosauria; order Squamata; family Chamaeleonidae; genus Bradypodion; species Bradypodion pumilum. Next base: position 14,934,110 of record JAWDJD010000008.1, read on the forward strand.
GTAACATATTTTATTTGGCATAAATGCTGATTAATTCCTCTGTTTCTGATGCAGGAAGATAACTCCATCTACAGACATGAGCTGCAGTTCACAAAAGCTTAGAACATTCAAAATGTGTTAAGCCTTCAAGATGCTACAGTGTTCTTTGTGCTTCAGAAGACTTTTGAGAGTCCCCTGGATTGCAAGGAGCTCAAATCAGCCAAACTTAACAGAAATCAACCCTGACTGCTCCTTGGAAGGACAGATACTGAATCTGAAGCTCAAATACTTAGGTGACCAGATGAGAAGAGAGGACTCACTGGAGAAAGACCTGTTGCTAGGAAAGATGGAAGTCAGGGGGCGGCAGAGAATGAGATGGTTAGACAGGATTTTTGACGCTGTGGGTGTGGATCTGGGCACACTCCAGAGGAGCCTGGTATGCTCTGGTCCATGGGGTCATGAAGGGTCAGACTAGACTGTGTGACTGGGGTGGAATGGAATCCCCCTCCCCCCCCCCCGAATGTGGCTCAACGTGTGACTGGATAACATCAATAAATTATTTATGAATAGCTGCATAAGGAATTTGGGGAGTTAGGAGTTATAGTCCAAAAATACTCCATTAATCTACATGTGTCTATTTATTTACTGCCCATCTGGGTAGTTTCCCACTCTGAGGATTAAATAGGGTGGGAGCCATACCAGCTGAAGTGTAGAGTAAATATACCCAGACTCTGCCTCCAAGTACCTATTGGTTAGCATTTGAAATAATTTCTTTTGTTAATCGTTCTTTGCCTGTGACCCCTTGTGCCCTAATACATTTCTTTGCCAGTATTTCTTTTTGCTAAAAGCATTTAAACCCAGACAACACATTAGGAGTGTAGCAGGTTAGAAAGCCTGAGATTGGGGACCTGTTGGGGTGCCTCTTTTTCTTCTTTTATGCTGTACCTATACATTTGTCAATATAGCAAAGATGCCAGGTCTCTCTTGTGCCCTCAACCAAAAGAAACCCAACTAAAATAGAATGGCCCTTGGAAATGCCCAACAACAATGAGGTACTGTATCTGTTTTTAGGTTCTCTTTCTCTAAACATCCAAAGACTTTTAAAGTGATTAATATAACTAAGAGCCTGATAACATTGCATAATAATAATAATAATAATAATAATAATAATAATAATAATAATAATAATAATAATAATAATAATAATAATAATAATAATAATAATAATAATTATTATTATTATTATTATTATTATTATTATTATTATTATTATTATTATTATTATTATTATTATTATTATTATTATTATTATTGTTATTATTGTTATTATTATTATTATTGCAGGAAATACTTTGGATTTGGGGTAGGCTGATTCACATTTTCCCCATTGACCACATAACGCACGGGAAATGGCCTCAAGTCCCACAACCCAATCCATAGGTTTTCCACCCTACCTTTTGGGTTTTGACATGTGCGCGTGCGCGTGTGCACACACACACACAGAGAGGTGCTTTGTTAAAGTACCTTTCCCCTTGCCTCCTGCCTCACAAGGGAGGACTAGGAGAGCATACACACATACATAAACAGAGCCAACACTAGCCTCTCTCTGCAAAGCCTCTTTCCTAATATTTTTCTTTTTTAGCAGTTTATCCTGGGCAGAGCTTAACCAGCTCTATCACCAGCGAAATAAGCTGAGTGATTGAGGAAGGAAATCAACCAATCATTTCCAGTGGTGGGATTCAGCAGGTTCGCCCCAGTTTGCCAGAACCGGTAGCAGAAATTCTGGCTGGCCCCGCCCATCCAAGTTCTGAAAGAACACAGGGCTTTTCCCCTGGCCATGCCCACCATACCACCCCACAGAGTAGGTAGTAAACAATTTTGAATCCCACCACTGATCATTTCCTATTAAGGCAGTTCTTTTGTACTTGGCCAGCTAAAGGTCCAAGCTACTTCAAAGAGGTATACATGTGCCTGGTGTTAAGCTCATCATGGGAGGTCTTTCTCTTGGCCCCACCACACTCATAGGTGTGTTTGGTGGAGAAATAGAAGAGGGCCTTCTCTGTTGCTTCTCCTAGACTTTGGAACTCCCTTCCACAATAGTCCAGGTTTGCCACATCTTTGTCATTCTGAAAGCAGGTGAAGACCTTTCCCTTAGCGATTTGCTGTCTAAGTAGACTTTTTGAAATTGGGATGATTAGCTTTTTTTCTTAATGTGTTTTTATTTAACATTTTAATGTCATCATCAGCTGCTACTCATATCCAAGTAAACATTACCCCACCCCCACCCCACCCCCCAATTATTTTCAGAAAAATGCCATTGGCGTGAATTTGTTTAAGGTGGATCCAAGCTTGCCATGAAGTGACCCACATACTATGATCACGGAGTGTCTCCTGTGGCACATATGAAATGAGACATGCAGGATTTGACACCGGGACTGCAATGAACTGCTGCAGACTTGAGGATATTATCAAGGTGTGCCTTCACAGCCAGTCCATCTGGCATGGCCTCTTCCGCCTCCATGAACATTGGGAATCAGAATAGTGAAGTGGTTCTTCCTCTGCTCATTTTGCAGAGTGTTGGAAGTGTGCTAAATACTCCCAAAAGGGGCCAATGGCTACAAGTAGATGAGCCCCTTTAGGTGGGGTGATGGTCCCCTCAGTAGAGAAAATGCCACTGGAAACCATCCTATTGGGCCCAACAGATTTTTAAAAATGTAATACATATTTAATTCTTGTTTAATATTTGTACAATCTATTTTAGCTGTCTTTTCAAATGATTTAAGCTGCCTTGGATCCTTTTAAGGAGAAAGTTGGCATAACAAGATTTTGAATAAATAAACAGAAGTGCAGTAAAAAGAGATTTTTTCCTGTTCTGCTTGTGTGGCCACTTAAATCATGGGGACTGAATCCTTCAAAGTAATTATCACAGCAAGATAATTTGCATTTCCCTAATTTGCTTCTTATAATTTCCCCATCAACCAAACTTGGAAATTAAGCCCATGTTTACCTTGTAAATGCTTCTTACATAACAAAGCATAGCTCCTGCAGGTGAAGAAAATCACCATGGTGTATCAAAGAGACAAGTCTCACCACAATGGGAGGCAGTTGTGCAAAAATTATAAGCATATGATATAATCTGACACTTTTAAAAAGGTCTGCACTGACTGGTACAGATGTGAACTACACCAGTAATTCTGAATTTTTGAATAATGATGTCAATCTCATCATTATTATCTTCTTCATAAAATGGAAGGGAAGGATCTGTTCTCCATCATCCCAGAGTGCAAGATGCATAATAATGGGCTGAAACTACAGGAAAATATAGATTGAATATTAAGAAAAACTTATTAACGGTTAGGGACTATGGTGGCATAGTGGTTAAGATGCTGAACTTGATGACTGGAACGTTGGCAGGAGAGCAGTTTGAGACCCAAGTGCTGCATGATGAGTGAGCTCCTGTCATCTGGCCCAGGTCCTGCCAACCTAACAATTCAAAAGCAAAAAAATTGCAAGTAGACAAATAGGTACCACTTCTGTGGGAAGGTAACAGTCTTCCATGCACTCCAATGTCTAGTCACATCTCAGAACTTCCGGCTACTGGCCAAGGCTGCAAGGCAGGAGACAGCACAACTCGGCACTTCTGGCCTATTTTTATTTTATAGCCTCTCTAGCAAACAAGCTGCCACTACAAATTCATTTTATCTTCTCCTATTGGAGCCTTATCAGAGACAATCAGAAAGTTGGATACGGTAAGTAGAGACTGGGAGAGAAGAGAAGAGAAAAAGAAATTATCAGAAAAGACCCTCCTGGGATTTAGGATTTTAATTTGACAAGTGAATGGAGACTTACAAATTTACTCAAGAGTCACTTACTTTTTGCTGGGTAGTTTCCCTATCTACTACTACATGATGAAGGTCCAACTTATGTTATCTCTTTAAAAACTGTTTAAAATTGGGATCGCCCCTTATGGTAGAAGACTATTGATGGACTAAACAATTTTATTTATAGGATTTGGCACTATATTTTACTATATTTGTTATTACAACTATTAATTTTAGCTTGTTCAGCTTTTAACTATAACTACACATTTTAAACTTTGACTGGCCTGCTGCTCCATTTTATTCAGAAATTAAACAACACTCGCAGATTGTACTCATGGTCCTCACCAGGACCCAGGAGATGTGTGCCAGGGACAACAAAGTACAAAATGCCCCAGAGAGGCATTCTCAATGGTCTATAAAAGATTACTGCCTAACTTCAAACCAGTTTACACAACATGATCCCTCTATCTCTTCCATGCAGAGATGTCTGGAATCTTTTACACTACCTCTCTCAAAATGTGCAGAAGAACATTAGGATAGCAGGCAGTGGGGCTCAAACAGCATATGATCGACATTTATTTAAAGTTTCAGCTGTATAAGGCAGGGATTCTCAACCTGCAGCCCATGGGCTGGATGTAGCCCATGGCACCATTACTTTTTGTCCCCCACTGCTTCCACCACACCCGGAAGTGCCGTGTGGTGGAGGACAGGGGAAATGGCTGTCAGGCCCCCAAAGCTGTCTGAGGGAGCGTGACCTGGCCCCTGGCTTTAAAAGGTTGAGAACTCCTGGTAAAAGGGCACATACACTTTTGTGCTATGGGAATCCAGGTACTGTAGATACAGTAATATCCAAAGGCATATTAACATTAGATTGGGTTACTGATAACGTAGCTTGTTGTTAATTTGGTCAAAACAAACAAACCCTAATCACTGTGGCAACTGTATCCTTCAATATCACTGGCACACCCTCATAATCCAGGTAAACCACAAAAGAGCCTAGTGATGATTAAGGCACAGGTAATCTATGAGCCAACCTTCGCTTCCTTGTTACTGCTGGATTAGGCAATCAGTTTGTTTGTTCTTGTAGCTTAAATTACAAGACAGGAGAGCAATGATTTAAGGCCCACTGAAGTCTGATCTGAACCAAATAAAAGTTTGTGCCTCCACCCCACCAACCACCCCCATCGTCACTCCTGATACTTCCAAAGTTGTTGACTCTGTCAGAACAGGTGTGAGTAGAGGAAAGTGTTAAGAAGGTCTTTCTCAAACTTTTGGAGAATCACTTCCTCCTCTGTCACCTTTTATGAATTACACGTAGTTGCCGAACTTTGATTCCTGAAGCAGGACCAGTTCTGCCAAACACATGGTTCTTATATTGCCCTGTCATAGTTTTTCCAAAAATGGAAGATCACAGTTCACTTTCCATACTAGCTAGGCTTCAGAGTCTTGTTCTACATGTATGTGTTAAGTCCTACTATGTTCCATCCACAGCTGTGGTTGTGACATATTTGCTATAGATAGGAAGGCACACTTCATTTGAGTGGTGTTGTTTAAAGCTCAGGGTAGGTTTGTTATAAATGGGGTGATGGATACCAATTTATCATTTTTAGAAAAATAAAGGAATTGATAGTTCCATTAGTACTGAAATGCTTGGTTGGCTATATACTATAATAAGTCTCAAAATAATTAGCAGAAAACCCGTCAGTGATAGTAATGTAATGCTGATTTGAGGGATGGAAAGCTTCCCCCTTCTGTGGACCATCACTTTAACTGGGTAATTGATGACAGTGGTTTGATTAGAGTAGATCCAATGAAAACAGTAAGATTTAAATCAGTTATAATTAATATTATATCTCACTGATTTAAGCGACACTGTTCTGAGTAGGACTTCGGTTATAGCACCGCACTGAGCTGCAATTGGTTTGTCATCCCAATTTTTATAACCCCTCCCATCCAATGACTACTTGTAAACACCACCACCCCAGGAACCTGAACAGCACAGTGACTATATCAATGTGTGGCGATTGCATTGCCCTTTTGAAAGAAGGTGGATTTTTTTTTTGTCTCAAAAACTATGGACAAGGAAAACACAATATAAACATTTTTCAGATGACAGTGGTACTCACTGTAAAAATGAGTGACTGAAGTTTAGGAAACTCTAGTCTGGCCCCAAACATGCTTCTCCATGAGATGCAAAGTAACACCTCTCCCCCTCAATTTCCCCAGCTAAACAAACTGGCAATTGAATCAACACTGGTAACACAGCAGTGTTCTTCAGTTCCCCCAGAGGTTACTATACAGTATCTCTGTCTTCATACCTCTACTATCTTCTCTCTTTCCTTTGTAATCTGTCACCTGAAGCAGTTGCCTCAGTTAGTCCAGGAGTTCTCAACCTTTTAAAGCAAGGGGCCGGGTCATGCTCCCTCAGACAGCTTGAGGGGCTGGATGGCCATTTTGCTCTTCCTCCACCACATGGCACTTCCAGGTGTGGTGGAGGCAGTGCCCCCCCCCCATGAAATGGCGCCATGGGTTGTATCCAGCCCATGGGCCACAGGATGAGAATCCCTGAGTTAGTCTTATGTACTATATGAAAAAGTCCACTTAGAGTCTAGCAGGGTGAACCTATATGCCAGTCTTTTGAATCTATGACCTGGTGTGCTTCTACTCTACCAGACCTTGATACAGAGTGGAGCCTAATGGGATCATACTCTTTGCCCCTGAGTGAGATATCAGTGGCAAACAGGGAATTCATTTATTTAACCTGAAAGACAAAAAACATTTAATGGTTCCTCCATGCACATTATCCAGATGCTGAACAATCAAAATTCTCCTCATCTCCATGTCAATATTACCTGAACAGTCACAAAAATGATAAGTACATGGGTCTGTGCATAGTATTTCTTAGGAATCTTTGCACAATGAGTTATAAAGACCAGTATCTAATACTGCATATAAGTATGTGTGTCTGTGAATAGTATTTCTAAGGAATCTTTGCACAATAAGTAATAAAGACCAGTATCTAATACTGCATATAAGTATGTGTGTCTGTAAATAGTATTTCTAAGGAATATTTGCACAATGAGTAATATAGACCAGTATCTAATATTTATGTCCATATACAGACTAGTAAGCTATCTGAATAAATCAATGGTTTAGACATATGGCTGTGGAGCCACAGGTTGTGAGTTCAATTCCCCATTGTGCCTCTTGAGAGAAGAGCCAACCTCTGTAGTTATGGGCAAGTTACACAACCCCAAGACACCCCTAAAAGAAAAGAAGGATAAACCACTTCTGAAAAGGGTGGTCATAAGTCAGAATTAACTTGACAGCACAGAATTTTTTATTATAGACCAAAATCTATAGTGATCTATCAAGTTGATGATTGCACATGACTAAAGGCACAAACTGCACCTCATCAGAACATCAAATCAGCTTCCACAGCTGAAAGTTCTGCATGTGTAAATATTGATCAGGATACTAGCCATAATGCAGAACAGTGCATGGAAAGTTACCTTTCTGAACAACAACTCACAGAATCCCCCAGCCAGCACGGACATTTGGAATTGTAGACCAAAAATCCTTACATGCGTGATGTAGAATCTGAGTGCTCTCTAGAGGTGGAAGCATTAAGCACAGTTTTTCCAGCACATTATTTCAACTCATGAAACAAAACCTCCTCCAGAAAGCCACCATTCAAGAAATTCTCCAAAGAAGAGACCCTACAGTTTACATTCCAATTGCTCAGAAATTATGTTCATGACAGGACAGAAATCCTACCGTTCTAGAACTGTAAATCATAGTCTTAGAATACAATCCTAGAAAACGTGGCCATCAAAGAGGAAAGCAGAAAGAAAAGAAGAAAGAAATACCTAAATTGCAGCTTTGCTCTGTGCTGAGTTCAGCCTCTGAAGTGTGGCAAGAGAAAAGCTGGAGCAAATATCAGTGCCTTGAGGGTGCTGTTGCTTTAACGGTAGCACTGTCCCACCCACTGGCAGGTGAGCTCATGACAGCCACACCTGGCTTCTGTGAGGCGTGCCTCTCGGCTCATGTCCAAGGGTGATGGAAAAATAGAAGGAATTCACTATAGAAGCTGGCAAGCAGCCAGTAAATGCATCTTTCTAGTTAGAAAGAGGAAGGTGAAGGCCTGCCTAATATAGAGAGGAAATTAGTAAGCAGAAGTGGAGAAATGAATCCGGCTATGAAAAGGGAAGGAAAAGCTTATATGCATTTCTGCTCAAATGAAATAAGATTCTTCCCCTTTCCCCAGATGACTGTTTGAAAATCTACAAATGGATGGGGAATACCTCTGAGTGTGGAATACTATCCGCTTGCCAGTAACCTTCTCCATAGCCAGGGTTTCCAAAACTTCATATGCTGTACTGAAAATTTATATTAGGGACTGTGGTGGCTTAGTGATTAAGACGCTAAACTTGATGACCCGAAGGTCGGCAGATCAGCCGTTCAAGACCCAAATACTGGACGACGGAGTGAGCTCCCGTTGTCTGTTCCACCTCCTGCCAACCTAGCAGTTCGAAATCAAGAAATTGCAAGTACTGTAGAGAAATAAGACCAACACAGAGAAAATGTGGAGGGGTCAGCTCAGTCTCAGCCCCTGCTTTCCCCTTTGATGTTTATTTCCACCAAATTAGCATTTTGTAATACAAAAGTACTCTATAAAGGTATCTTTACTTACAGTCACCATTTGTAGTTATGGTCAGTAGAATAAAAAGGGAAATGGAATCTCCACCATCTGGAGAGAATCTCCATGCTTGTTACTTGCTTGGAGATCAGAGGAAGAAGAAAAATAACAATCAAAACAATAGAAGCAGAAAGAAAACACGAAGAGGGGCTGCGGTGAGGGTCCACCTCAAATATTAGAGGTGGGAAAAGAACTCCCACGCCAGATTACAAAGTGGCCAGTGCTAGTTCATGCAAAATTTGTCCTTGCCTTATCCCAAAAGTCCTATCATTCTTTCATGAATATTAAAATCCTGTTAAGAAGCTTATGGGTTCTGCTTTTTCCCTCTTTTTTTCAAGTGAGTCACTTTTTTTCATCAAAATAATCATATTGACTCACTACTAGATTGCCAGGCAAGCACCCCCGCCCTCATTCACCAACTATGTGACTAGCTTTTTGTTGTGTTCTAATAGTTTTACCTTCCACAATGTATCTGAACCAATGTAACCTTGGCTATAGCAACAATGTAACCTTCAGCTGCATCATATGAACCCTGTAAGAGGACGCGAGCTAATGACCACCAGCTGGCAGCAGCGAGCGTCCAAGCTCCCTTGGTCCAAACTCATCAAAGGCAACAGCGCGGGAAGTTTTCCCGCCATCACCTACACCTGGACAAGAAGGGCGTGACCCGCAATGACGTCACGCAGACAGTAGCCAATGGGCTACCGTGGAACCACGTTCAAATGTATTACTACTGTATATAAAGAGCTATCGATCCGCCATTACCTCATGTTCCCTCTGTCCACGATGCAATAAACCTGAGTTAACCCAGCCCGAGGCTGTGTCCTGTGTCTTGGTTTGCATACACCAAATTGGCGACGAGGATGGGATTCATGGATCCCCACGGAACAGCCAGGGCACAGAGCGGGTTCAACATCACCAAACCGCAAGACTGGGAGCTGCTTGAGATGGACTTCCAGGCGGCACTGGTGGAACTCAAAGTCAAAGGAGACGACGAGGAGAGGAAGAGGGCCATCCTCACCAGAATGCTCGGGATGGAAACCAAGCGGACGCTGGTGGGCATCATCGCTCCGAAGAAGGTGAGCGAATTTAAGGCGGACGACATCATGAAGCTGCTGCGAGAGCGCTTCCGTCCCTCGAGGGCAATGTTTCCCGCTCGGAGCGCGTTTTGGAGGCGAGTCCAAGCGCCGGACGAGTCGGTTGAAGCATTCGTGGCCGCCATGAGGATAGCCGCCGCCCCCTGTAAATGGGGCGACATTCTAGAGATGGCCCTCAGGGACGGAGTGCTGTGTGGCCTGAAAGACAAGGAGGTGCAGCGCAGCTTGATGAACAAGGAGCCGCCACCCACGCTGGCAGAGGTCGTAGAGGCCGCGGAAGCCGCAGAGTCCACGAATGCTGGAGTGGACGAGATGCACCAGTGGCGTGAGTGGCGTCCTAGAGCCGGCAAGGCGGAAAATTCGGTGCACGGGAAGTCCGGACAGTCGGTGCACGCAACTCGACGGGCCTCAAAGTCGTCTACGGAAAGCAGCGACGGCGAGGAGGTCCAGAAGGTCCGAAAGGGTGGTCGACGCTGCGAGGGTTGCGGAGCGGCCCATGAGCGCGCGAGATGCCCGTCCAGGAAGGCCGAGTGTTACACCTGCGGCCGTCGGGGGCACATCGCCAAGGCATGCAGAAAACGGAAGGAGGGCCGGAGGCAGTCACAAGACCGTTCGGCCAGACCGGACCGTCCAGCGAGGCCCAAAGATGGCGCCCAGACCACGAGGAAGCAGGATGGCGTGGGCCGCGTCTCGGACGACAGCGAGGACGACGCCCCAGTGTTCAGCGTGTCCGCGGGACAGTCCCATTACTTCGTTGAGGTATTAGTACAAGGGGCCCCTATTAGGATGGAAATTGACTCGGGGTCCTCCTATTCTATAATTCCCCAGAAAGAGTTCTTGAAAATCGACCCCCACGTGCGGCCCAAACTTAAAACGTTGAGGTCCACGCTACGAGACGTACAGGGAAACAGCATTCCAGTGTTGGGGGTCGGGAAATTTCGGGTCAATTTTAAGAGACATTCTGCGGAACTGCCCCTAGTTGTCCTTAAGGGGGGAAGTTGTAGCCTCCTAGGGACACAGTGGTTTCAGCCCTTAGGTTTGTTCATAGGGGGAGTGCATACAGTGGGGGTGGACCCAATACAAGCGGTTTGCGATGCGCATCCCGCCGTTTTTAAGAAAGGACTCGGAAAGTTCAAGGGACCCCCTGTAGCCTTCGACCTAGACCCGGAGGTCCGCCCGATAAGACTCAAACCGCGCAGGGTGCCGTTCGCACTCAGGGACAAGATAGAGGCGGAACTGGACAAACTGGTGGGCCAGGGGATTCTTATTCCTGTCGATTCCGCGGAGTGGGAAACTCCAATTGTAACGGCTCTAAAGGCTAACGGGGAGGTGCGCATTTGCGCTGATTATAAGTGTACAATTAACAAGGCGATCCGCCCTAATGCATACCCGGTGCCGGTGATCAGCCACCTTTTGGCCAGGCTGAATGGGGGAAAGTGTTTCGCTAAACTCGATTTGGCACAAGCCTATCAGCAACTTCCTGTGACCCCCGCCACGGCCGCGGCACAAACGATAGTTACACATAAAGGGGCGTTCCAGGTGTCGCGTTTACAGTTCGGCGTGAACTCGGCACCCGGCCTTTTTCAGTCGCTTGTGGAACGCCTCCTGAAGGGACTGGAGGGGGTGTTGCCTTATTTTGATGACGTGTTGATAACAGGGGGGAGTGAGGCTGAACTGGCAAAGAGATTGGACAAAGTACTAACCGTGTTCGAGAAAGCGGGGCTGAGACTGAGGAAGGACAAATGTGTTTTTTTCGAAACTGAGGTCGAGTTTTTAGGGTTCCGGATCACGCCCGAGGGGATTAAGCCGTCTAAATCCAAAGTAGCAGCCATAAAAAAGGCCCCTCGCCCCACATCCAAAACCGAGCTACAGTCTTTCCTGGGGCTCCTCAATTTTTACCATACATTCCTCCCGCGGAAGGCGTCCGTGGCCGAACCGCTCCATCGGTTACTTAAAAAGGAGGAGACATGGATGTGGGGTGACGAGCACGAGAGGGCGTTCAAAGAGCTAAAGCAACTCCTAACATCTGAGGCAATCCTGACGCACTTCGACCCCAAACGGCCAGTGGTCCTAGTCTGTGATGCATCCCCGGTGGGGGTGGGGGCGGTGCTTTGCCACGTGTTGGATGACGGAAGGGAGGCCCCGGTAGCGTTTTATTCAAGGTCCCTGTCCCAAGCGGAGCGCAATTACGCACAAACCGACAGGGAGGCATTAGCAATAGTAGCGGGAACCAAAAAATTTCACGATTTTTTGTATGGCCGCCCGTTCAAAATCGTGACTGATCACAAGCCACTGTTAGGGATTTTCACGGCAAGCAAGCCCACACCGCAGATCCTGTCCCCGAGAATGCTGCGATGGGCTATTTTTCTCAACGCATACCAACATGAGTTGGAGTACCGGCCCGGAAAGGAGATCAGCCATGCTGATGCACTTTCGAGATCTCCTTTGCCCTTGTCGGACGACCAAAAGGCGAGAGTAGAAAGAGACCGCCAGGTGTTGCTAATTGAGGTCTTAGACGCACCCCCAATAGGACCAGCCGACATTGCTAGGGCGACAGGCAAGGACAGAACGCTGGAGAAAGTTAGTTCATGGGTACAGAAGGGGTGGCCGGCATCGTCCCCGAGTACAGAATTCGACCCATTTTTTCGGAAAAAGCTAGAGTTGTCCCTAGAGAGGGGGTGCCTTTTGTGGGGCCAACGGGTGGTGGTCCCTACGCCCCTGCGGCCGAGGGTGCTCGAACTGCTGCACGTCAGCCACCCGGGCATAGTTCGTTCAAAGGCGCTGGCCCGGAGTTACTTCTGGTGGCCACAGCTGGACGCGGACATTGAGCACATGGTCGGCACTTGTGAGGCATGCCAGGGATCCCGACCAGAGGCGGCCCGTCTTCCGCATAGGGAATGGGACACAGCAAGGGGGCCATGGTCCAGAGTGCACGTAGATTTCGCTGGCCCATTCCGAGGAACCATGTTTCTCCTGGTGGTGGATGCGTTCTCCAAGTGGCTGGAGGTTATCCCAGTAAAGAGCACGTCCTCCGCCACGACAATTAGCCAGCTAAGGAGAGTCTTTTCCACGTTCGGTTTACCCGACACTTTAGTCAGCGATAACGCTAGTTGTTTCACCTCCGCTGAGTTCGGGGCATTCATGGAGGCAAACGCCATTCGGCATGTCACATCCGCGCCGTTTCACCCGGCCACGAATGGCCAAGTGGAACGGCTGGTGCGTACAACAAAGGAGGCGCTGCGGCGCATGGGCCCGGGGGACCTGAATCACCAAGTATGCCAGTTCCTCTTAGCGTATAGGGTGACCCCCTTAGCGTCAGGCTACTCGCCGGCAGAGCTCTTGATGCGGCGAAAACTGACCACGATCCTGTCCAGGCTAGACCCGACGAGAGTCGAGGATAAAGGGAAAAACATAGGGTTGGCAGTCTCGAAAGGTTTCGCCGCCGGCGACCCTGTTCACTGCAGGAACTATTCCAGCGCAGGGCCAGCCTGGGTACCAGGGACGGTTGTAGAACAGACGGGGCCAGTGTCGTACCGGGTCGAGACGAACACCGGCCTCCTCTGGAGGAGGCACGCAGACCAACTGAGGCACCGAGTGAGTAGGCCAGTCAGTGGGGCTCAGCAACAGGATTCAGCGTTAGGGTTCTCCCCCACCCGCTTAACCCAAGGGGGAGACAGCAGCGGACAACAGTCCCAAGCAAGGGGGGAAGGCAGAAGCAGCGGCCCCGACTCATACCCTTTTGATACACCAGTCCTATCAGAGGCCGGGGAAGGGGGAGAGGAGTTCGCGACCGCTGCCCCCGATTGTAATTTTGATTTTGATTTTGCGAGCCGGGGGGGTTTTCAGGAGTGTTCCCCCACCCATCCAAGCGAGAAGAGGGGTTTTTCGTTAGCCCCCAGTGCCCCCGGTTCCTCCCTAAGAAAGAGCACACCTCCCAACAACGCCGCGGAGCCGCGGCGAGTCACTAACGAGTCTCCCTCTCCAATTACAGGACAGGAAACCAGGGGACAAAGAGAAGGTAGCAAACCCGGGGAAAGGCAGCCCGCATCGAGACCCCAGCGTGTTCGAAATAAGCCATCTTGGCTGAGAGACTTTGTCTCCTAGGGGGGGGAGTGTGTTTAAGTGTGGGCTCGAGACGTTGTCTCGTCCTAGGGGGGAGGGGTGTTGTGTTCTAATGGTTTTACCTTCCACAATGTATCTGAACCAATGTAACCTTGCCTATAGCAACAATGTAACCTTCAGCTGCATCATATGAACCCTGTAAGAGGACTCGAGCTAATGACCACCAGCTGGCAGCAGCGAGCGTCCAAGCTCCCTTGGTCCAAACTCATCAAAGGCAACAGCGCGGGAAGTTTTCCCGCCATCACCTACACCTGGACAAGAAGGGCGTGACCCGCAATGACGTCACGCAGACAGTAGCCAATGGGCTACCGTGGAACCACGTTCAAATGTATTACTACTGTATATAAAGAGCTATCGATCCGCCATTACCTCATGTTCCCTCTGTCCACGATGCAATAAACCTGAGTTAACCCAGCCCGAGGCTGTGTCCTGTGTCTTGGTTTGCATACACCAAACTTTTCTTCTTCTTCCAAACTTCCTCTGACTTCTCCTCCAAGTGTGTCTTATCATTAGCAATGCCCTATTTCCATAAATCTTTACTGGAAGTTGCCTTCAACCTCAACCTTCTTTCAATTCCATGCTTCAAAGCTACCGCTTTCAATTCCAAAGAAATAGCAGGCTATGAGTGATAACAAAAAATCTATTAGTGATAACAAAAAAAGTAGAAATCTTTTTAGAATTGTTCCAGAAAAATAAATACTTCACAGAGACAAAACAGGACATGCTTATATATTTGCCATAGCAACATCCCACCTTTCACAACAACCTCTTTCTTTAGATCAGGGGTTCCCAACCTTTTCAAGCCGGGGGCCGGGTCACAATCTGTCAGTCATCTTTGAGTGCCGGATGGCCATTTTGCCCTGCCTGCATGATAGGGTTGGCCATTTTGTCCCAACAGCTTCAAAGGGTTGGCCATTTTGTTTCTCAAATGCCATTGGAGGGGTGGGGGGCCCACATGAAATGGTTCCACGGGCTTGATCTGGCCCACAGGCCTTAGGTTGGGAACTCCTGCTTTAGATAATATTTTCTACCCAGCTGGTTTTGAGTGTAAAGATCAGTCAGCAAGGACTGGATGGATAGATGGTTTGATGCTGGGTATTTTATGCTCCCTGGAAAAATGATGGTGGTATGTCCAAAATAATGCCAAAACAATGTGGTCATTCTTGCACTTTGACTTTTGGGGGCACCACTAGCTACTTGACATCAAGCAGTGACAAGTCTTGGGCCAGGCCTGACAGTTCACAGCCTTGAACATTTGCCTTCCTACATATACATAATGCCAAATGATCATCTTTGCTTGCTCAGTGTAACTGAAAAGCTGTTTAGAAAAGATGTAAGCATGATCCATAGAAGAACTCGACAGTAGTTGTTTCAGGGCTACCCCTGAAGTTTGGCAGAGTGTGGCAGTTGCATTATGCCATGAAAGAAGAGGGAAATGTTAGTAACAGTTTACGTATTATTGTATTTTTACGGCAAGGGTCAACTTGAGATGTTTATAGGATTTTCTGTTTCATGTATCACAAATGATGCTCCAAAAACTGTTTTTTTGGTGTCCCTGAATGATTCTAAACTACAATACAAGGATTCAGAGAGAGACAGTGGAGATAAAATATATACACATGCTGGACACACACAGAACAGGTTTGAATATTAGCCAGGGGCATTGATTGGCCGGGATTTCACATATTTCCGCGCCGCTTCCTCCACTTTTCCGCTGCCATCCCATAATTTGTCCGGCGGGGAAGGTAGTTACTGTGCATGCGTGTATGCGCAGAACCCTTCTGTGCAGGTCCTGTATTTTCCAGAGCCGTGCTTGACGGGTATGGCCAGAAGTGGCACTCAGAGCCCTCTCTGTGGGCACCCGTGCAGGCACCCCAGCACAGAGTTCACCAACCCCTCTGCCCAGCAGCCCAATAGGAGCATTTCCTTCCTACCCTGTTGCTGTGTTGGCACTTTGTGATAAATAAGTGGGTTTTGGGTTGCAGTTTGGGCACTCAGTCTCTAAAAGGTTCCCCATCACTGCACTAGGAGATGTATAATGTCAGATGCATGTCAAAATGTTTATTTTGTAAACCTACCCACTCAAACTGTTTTCCATCAGAGATTCACCTGACAAACTGATTGCATTTTATTACTGGTTTTTTTAAAAACTCTTTGATTTACGTGTCTGTCTCCTGAATCAACCAAATTTGCACAGCTACTCTGGGTCTCTGTATGAAATGTTTAAATGTATAGCATGAAAACCCACTCTTATGTCTGAAGAAGTGGCCTTGGTCCACAAAAGGTAACATTAAAATACAGGCGTTAGTCTTTAAGGTGCCACAGCATTTTTTGTCTTTTTTGTTTTGTTTTGTTTACTCTCTGATTCTAAAGACCTTTATCTGTATTTTATTATCTACTACTCTCTAGTTACTAACCTGGGACAAGTTAATTTTTGACTGTCACAATCCTTTAGGTATCATGCTAACTGGGGTTTTGGGAGTTGCTGTCTGAAAAGTATGTTTTTTGAGCTTTGGACAGTTACTAATAAGCAAAAGAAAAGGAAACAATATTTTAGTTGTACCCATGCGTGTCTGTTCCCCTGCAGACATGAGGACTATTTGGAAGAGCTGCATATGTTTTTACTGGTAAAAGCAAGGTTAATGAAGAACATATATCATGTTATGTTTTAATTGCTTTGAAAGAAAATCAGTCGGTCTCAGGGCCGAACATAGGGTCTCAAAGCAATACACATAAGATAGATTTAAATAATTCAAAAACATTTTAAAAGCAGATTTTTTAAAATTCTTTGAGAAAAATCAGTACCTTGGACTGTGTTTCAAAGGAAATCAGAAATCAGTATAGACCTACTCAAGACTGGAAATATATGTATCTAATTCCATCCAATATCAATTTGCCATTGCTTATCTATTTAAGCACGCAAATCAACTGAACTCCAAAACGTTCTATCCTTTGCCTTCTGTTTCCATCTCTGGCTGAACTTGAACAGCTTTACCATTGGCTCATCCCATCTTTTTTGGGGTCTGCCTAGTGGTCTTTTGTGGTCCCTTTGTATCCAGTCTGTTAGCTAACAGATCTGTTATCCTTAAGCAGGTAATATGGCTTGCTCATCTTCTTTTTGCCACATATATTTCATCTACCACGTCACACAGTCCGGCTCTTTGCTGTAATTCTTTATTGCTAACCTTATCTCTGATTGTCACTCCGCACATCCACCATTCCATTGCTCTTTTGATTACCGCTAGTTTTTCTTCCTCTAATCTTGTTATTGCCCATATTTGGATGCATACAACACTGCTGGTAACACTGTCATATTGAATACATTTGCCCTGAATTAATAAAGGTGTTCATCAAGGAGACACAATATCGTCAAAGCTTTTTGCCATAATTTTAAAAGTCTCTTTCGTAAAATCAAATTTAAAGGTTGTATTAAGGTTGATGGAGAAAGACTAACCCATCTCTAGTTTGCTGAGTCTTTTTTCAAATAGCCTCAATGAGCTACATATAACCTCCAACAGATAGTAAACTTTTCTAAACATGTCAGATTGGAGATGAATTTAACAAAAACAAAATGGATGAGAAACGCCCAATGTGCTCAAGGTTCCATCACTATAAATGGAACTGAGATTGAAGAAGCAGCTCATTATGTCTACCTTGGTCAGCAAATCCAACAGGGGCTGCAGGGGCTTAGTGGTTAAGAAGCTCACCTTATTGGCTGTAAGGATGGCAAGTCGGCAGTTCAAGACCTGGGTACTTCATGACGGATTGAGTGCCCATCTCTGTCCCAGCTTTTGGGGACATGAAAGGAGCCTCATTTGGGCGATCCCTGAGTGGAGTTTCTCCAGCAAAAAACCTTTCAACCCAGAATAATTTCGGACATGAAATTATTATTATAGCAAATAGAACCAGATAACATACCAAGTGGTGATTGCCTTTAATACAAACAGCTTGGATTGCCTTTAATACAAACCGTGAAGAACGGATGGCTGGGCGGGGTATAAGAAGAGACGGGAAACCATTTGGGTGGTTTCCCGTCTCTTTTTAATACAAACCGAACAGTGCTAATAGATGACAGTCTGCCGATGAATATTAGAGCAAATGTACGTCTCTAATTGCATTTCAGAATACACTCTAGCCACTGCATTTTATACAAGGCATACCTTCTAAAACACTTTTCAAGGGCAGCCCATGTAGAGCTTGATGTAGTAGTTTAACTGAAAGGTAAGTAAGGCTTAGCTCACTGCAGTTTAGGCAGTATGCTGTAGTTCATTGCTAAAGGGAAGGTGGATTGAGTTATGATGATAGGTCTCTTGAATGATTTGTAGTAGATTGGCAACTGATTCTCAGTTTACTAGCAACAGCAAATAAAATTACATTGTTGAACATTAATGTGAACAAGAAAGAAAGAAGCAAATGTGAAAAAATGTGTGAATTTGTTTCTGGTACCATTCACATCTTTCTTGTTTTTTGGTAAATCATCTTCCGGAGCCCTTATTTAGTACCTGGCTTAGGCTGGTAAGATGCTAGGGTTTGTTTTGTAAGTGATAGCTTCAATTCTGATATTGAAGACCCTACACTAGGCCAGGGATTGAGTTGGATAACCCCTAAGGACCCTTCTGAACTTTCAAAGTAAAGATAAAGGTCACCCTTGCTCAAAAGCCAGTTGTATCCAACTCTAGGGTTCAGTGATCATCTCTGTTTCATAGCCAAAGAGCCAGTGCTGTCTGCTTCTGCAGACACCATGGTCATGTGACAGGCATGACTAGAAACCAGAGTGCATGGAACGCTGTTTACCTTCCCACCACCTCCTCCGAGCCATGCCTGGCTGGAGGGGTGATGAGCTGCCACCAACGCCGGCGCACAGGAGGACAATCGCCCTCCCTGGAGCCCCAACATCGCTCCAGGGATTGGGGCCACCTGCGACTGCTATTGCAGTTACAATTGAGGACTTTCGCCTTGTGCCCTTCTGGGCTTGTTGTATGTATCTTGTATTGATTTTTAACTGTATTTTTCTTGTTGTAATTTCTAAAATTATGTTTATTGTATTCTTTGTATATCTGTAATTATATGTTTCATGTTCGCTTTTTGGCTGGCGTCTGCTGTGCAGACGTCATGCACCAATGTTGGCCGCTTTGAGTCGCCTTCGGGCCAAGTAAAATAAAAGTGAAATGGAAAAAAAATTATCTACTTGCAATTTCTTACTTTCGAACTGCTAGGTTGGCAGGAGCTGGGAATTCATTCCGTCCTGCAGTATTCGGGTATCGAACTGCTGACCTTCTGCCTTCCAGTCAGCATCTTAGCCATTTGCACCACTGCAGTCCCTGCTCAA
This sequence comes from Bradypodion pumilum, assembly GCA_035047305.1. NCBI lineage: Eukaryota > Metazoa > Chordata > Lepidosauria > Squamata > Chamaeleonidae > Bradypodion > Bradypodion pumilum. The sequence goes on from JAWDJD010000008.1 coordinate 14,953,157, forward strand.
CTTTCAAAACTGAAACCTAAAAAACTCAAGTGCAGCATGCATGTGCAAAGACAACAACTCAGAAAATATCTATAAAAGATACAGCAAAGAGAAGAAAGCTACAGGGATTGTATCTGATACTTAGAAACTGTTAAAGTAAACGCCTGAAAAGAGTCTTTTGAGAAGATCTGGAAAGAAGAATCTTAAAGACTTATTTCATAGCCTGTTTTGACATTATGAGGTCAGGGTGGATAAAACAGCATGTCCTTAAAGAGCCTTTTTATGCCAAGATAATCATTCTGAAATTTTTGAAGTTTTGAAACTATTACATTCCTGGGAAGAGTCAGAGTAAATTGATAAAACAATAATCTGTATCATTCCAGTAATCCCTTTTTCCTGGGGAGAATTCAAATTTGTTTCAATCATTAATAATTGCATTTATTAACAACCAATTCAATCCCAGTTTATGGTAAACCTGCCAGGCTTCTCTGGATATAAAGTACTCAGAAAAGGGATTTTGAAAGACAGGAAAAAGATTCTCAGCTACTACTTTTTTTTTTAACATTTGCTTGTTCCAGTTGTTTGTGGCCAGGCCTATCAAAAGCATTATGAACAAGCAGCTCAATGCACCTCTTTGTGAACTAAGATGTATGTGAATAGGAGAAACTGAAACCATATTTGGATTCTTGACACATGGGATTGGCAGATCATCACGTCTGAGAAATCAGGTTGCAGTTAAGTGACTAACCCCCCAAAAACAAACAAACAAACAAACAAACAAACAAACAAACAAACAAACAAACAAACAAACAAACAAACAAACAAACAAACAAACAAACAAACAAACAAACAAACAAACAAACAAACAAACAAACAAACAAACAAACAAACAAACAAACAAACAAACAAACAAACAAACAAACAAACAAACAAACAAACAAACAAACAAACAAACAAACAAACAAACAAACAAACAAACAAACAAACAAACAAACAAACAAACAAACAAACAAACAAACAAACAAACAAACAAACAAACAAACAAACAAACAAACAAACAAACAAACAAACAAACAAACAACAAACAAACAAAAAACAAAAAACAAACAAAAAAACAAAAAAACAAAAAACAAAAAACAAACAAACTGACAGACAGACAGACAGACAAAAAATTCTAAAACCTGGTTTTTCTCAAATCAGTTTATGGTCATGTGTAATATTGAAGCTGTTTACCCAGGCTTGCCCAGGTTTTCTTTTTGCCTGTTTGCCCAGGGAGGTTCTGGCTCCTCCGCCACGACAGCCACCCGGGCTCCCACTGAGGCGTCCAGGGTCAGGCCCGGGGCATGTTCCGCTGCTCCCGCATCATCAGTGGCTGTCCAGCAGCAGGGATGGGTTCATGGCCAGGCCCACCGGGCAGCTGCTGCTCCTTGCCGCTCCTCCCTCCAGGCCGTTGCCGGCCAAGGGCATGTGGCAGCAGTGGTGGTTTTATGGCCAGGCCGACAGCACAGCTGCTGCTCCTCACTGCTCCTCTCTCCAGGGCTGGGCTGGCTGAGGGTGTCCAGTGGCAGTGAGGTGTTTGACTGTGGTGGTGGCAGTTTTAGGTCCGGGCCCACTGCACAGCTGCTGCTCCTCACCACAGTGGCCCGATCAGTTGTCTGAGGGGGCTCAGCAGAGGGATCCCGTTGGGGCAGTGGCTGACCCATCCTGGCCTTGCTGCAGCCCGGCCCCACTGTTGGTTCACCCGCTGCCACTGCCACCTCCTCGCACGCCTCGGCCTCCACCTACTCCTCTGCCACCATTTTGCCCATTGCCACCTTGTCCGTCACCTCCTTGGCCTTCGGCGCATGCGTGCTGGTGGCTGGAACACTGGTTAGGCCATGCTGCATGCGTGGACTTTCACACGTGCACACTACCAGCTTTCCTGGCTTTTTGGCCTGTCAGGGGGCCCTTTGTGACCATTTTTTGGGGACAACCCCCCAAATGGGGTTTGGGACCCCCCAGTGCTGATCTCGCAAGGCCAAGGTAGGTGTGTGGCAAGTTTCAGCGAGATCCATCCAGGGGTGTGGCAGCCTATTGAACACATACAAGATCACACCTCTGTTTTATAGATATAAGATGAAGCGACTTTGTACATCAAATGAGAAGAGAGGATTCACTTGAGAAAGCCTTGAGGCTGGGAAAGGTCAAGGGCAAAAGAAGAAGAGGGCGGTGGCTAGATGGTATTGTTGACGCAATGGACACAGAACTGGGCAGGTTGAGGAGGATGGTGGAGGGTGCCTGGCGTGAGATGGTCCATGGGGTTGCAAAGGGTTGGACTCAACTATGCGACTGAACAACAACAGGTTCAAGGTGTTAGTTCTTACTTTTAAAGCCCTAAACGGTTTGGTACCTTCCTACTTGGCAGAGCGTCTTTCCCTCAGGACATCAGCTCACATCACTCGATCCTCCCAGACAGCACAACTTCAAGTGCCAACCCCGAAATTTGCAAGGAAGGCCACGACTCGGAGGAGAGCCTTCTCAGTGGCAGCTCCAACTTTATGGAACTCACTCCCCGTTGAATTACGCCAGACCCCATCCCTGTCTACATTCAGGAAGCTGCTTAAATTGTTCCTTTTTAATGAGGTCTTTGAGAAGATATTAACAATGCCTTAACACTAGGTTTCTTATTTGGTCTTTCTCCGCCTTTAATAGGGTTTTTGTATTTTTGTGCAGTAAAACCCCAATTTACATATGCCTCGAGTTACATAAAATTCGACTTACATAATGATTTTGGGCTAAAACCATGTCCTGATTTACATGATTTTCTATTGGTCTGCTTCAAGTTAAGTAAAAAATTGTTTTTCCTATGGGTTTGTTTTGAGTTACGTAAAAAAATATTTTTCCTATGGGTTTGCTTCGAGTTACATAAAAAACCGATTTAAGCAAAAGCCTACAGAACGGACTTTTTTCCCATAAGTAGAGGTTTTACTCTACAGTAGAACCTTGGATAACATCCAAACTCCATTCTACAAGTTCGTACTTTATCCAATTTTGGACTTTATCCAAATCAAATGAGTGATGGATCGGATAACATCCAAAAATGGATGTTATCCGAGGTTCCTATACCAAATACCTTGGATAACGTCCATTTTTTAAGTGGTTTTGGACTTTATGCAATGCATCACGTGTGCATGAAAACTGTGACTTTATCCGAATCAGACTTTATCCGAATCGGACTTTATCCGAGGCACCACTGTATTTTTAATATGTGAGTTTGTCTTGTTAGCTGCCCAGAGTAGGAATACCTCCTTGATGGGTGGGGTATAAATGGAATAAATAAATAAATAAATAATAATAAAGAAATATGACCATGTTCATGTTGAGATCCTTTAAATCACTTTATTTTCATAGTAAGGTAAACCAAATATTGGAACAGTTAGCTCTGCTCTTACAACGCAAGGCAATACCGACCAGCACAAAGAAGCACTTCATACAAAGCATATTCATTCTTACCTTATGTTACCAGTGCTAAACATGGACAAACAAATATTAGTCACTACAGAAATGAGATGTCTGAGGAAGGCTGCTAGCGTGACTAGAAGGGATAAAATCAGACATGAGATTAAAAGGGAAAGAACTGGAATAGAACCAATCTTAAACTACATAGAGAGACAACAAATAAAGTGGTTTGCCCATTTGGAGATAATGTCTTGGAATTCCATGTCATACAAGGCACATGTGAAAAGGTGGAGAAGGACAAAGAGCATGAATTAGATGCAGAGGAAGCTGGAGAGATAACATCAAAGAATTATTGCAAGAACACCAAATAACTTTGCAAATAATTTGCTTTGCAAATAATTTCCTTTTAAACCCATTTTGAATGCATTGTGCTTTTGGTTTTTATCACTGTCTTGCACTGAGAAACACAGTTTTAAAGGTATACAAACATATTCACACATGGCCCCTGGTGTTGAAACAAGAACTTGTTCCTCAGTAAATGAATTTCCAAATATACGGAGGGAAAATATGAACCATTCATCTGGGCTCAAACATAAAATCGGTAAAATTTAACACAACACAAATATTGGGTTAAAATAAGCAACCCTCAAGACCATTTCATATAACCTGTTTTAGGGGCATTTAATGCAAGATTTACATGTGTGTTATGTAAACAGGTGGGGACTGCGGTGGCTCAAGTGGTTAAGACACTGAACTTGACGGCTGGAAGGTCGGCAGTTCGAGACTCGAGTACTGCATGACGGAATGAGCTCCCATTAAAAGGGAAGGTAACAGTGTTCTGTGTACTCTGGTGTCGAGGCATGCCTGCCACATGCCCATGGAAACGTCTGCAGACGCAGACAGCACTGGCTCTTTGGCTAGTAAACAGAGATGAGCACTGAACCTTAGAGTTGGCTACGACTGGCTTTTGAGCAAGAGTGACCTTTAACTTTACTATTTAAACAGGAAAACAGGCTTGCAAACAAAGCCCATACGACGTTCCCAAAGATCGATCACAGAACAAAGCAAGTTCATTTTGCAAACTACAGGAGATATAAAATCTTATATTTTAATACTGACATCTTTCAGGATATAAGGAGTTCTCTCTTCCAAAGTCATGCAATCTGCATTGTTTAGTGTGACACTTAGAAGGGTGAGAGCTGAAGCCATTCATAGCGTAACGGAATCAAAGAGTTGCATAACTGAAAGGGATCCCAAGAGCCATCACATCAAAACCCTTGCCAATGGAGGAAGATCAAAGCCAGTTGGCCATCAAACTTTTCTTTGAGAACTTCCAGCAAAGCAATTTTCCAAGATAGCCTATTCCAGAGTCAAACAGATCTTATGATAAATAGGTAAGCGTGGGCACTTCATCACGGGGAGTATATAAACAGAGTTTGGATAAACATCTCCTCAAGGAAACTTTGCCAATGAATTTCCGAATTGACAGGGTTGGAGTAGATTGTTTTCATACCCTGTCAAAAAGTAGATTTCATTTTGGAAAAAAGTGAGACTAAAAAACCATTGGAATTTTAGCCTTTAAAATGTTTGTTATATAAGTGAATAAAATAGAAAGGAAAAATATTTTTTAATTTCAAAAACAATTGTGTGGGGAATCAAATTCAACCTTGTGAAACTGGGCTGGGAGGACTGGACTATAGAAACTCTGTTGCTGTTGTCGTTGCTGCTGTTGTTGTTGTTGCTGCTGCTGTTTAGTAGCATAGTTGAGTCTGACAATTTGCGACCCCATGGACCACTTCACGCCAGGCACCCCTATCTTCCACCATCCTCTGCAGCCCATTCAGCTCTACACCCATTGCGTCAACAATGCCATCTAGCCATCTCATCCTCTGCCGCCACCTTCTCCTTCTGCTTTTGGTCTTTCCCAGCATCAAGGTCTTCTCAAGTGAGTCCTCTTTTCTCATTTGGCTCCTTCCAAGGAGCAGTCAGGGTTGATTCCCTTCAGGATTGACTTATTTGATCTCTTTGCTGTCCAGGGGACTCTTAAAATTCTCCTCCAGCACCACATTTCAAAGGCATCTATGCTTCTCGAGCATAGAGCATCTATGCTCTCTTCTAGCTAGTGGTGGGGTTCAATTTTTTTTATACCTACTCTGTGGGCGTGGTATGGTGGGCGTGGTCAGGGTTGCACCCGTTTTAGGACTACTTTATTTCAAAACTTGGATGGGCGGGGCCAACCGGAATTTCTGCTACTGGTTCTGGTGAACTGGGGTGAACCTGCTGAATCCCACCACTGCCTCTAGCCCTTCCCAACATAAAGCGATAGTACTCTGCTAAATGGGTGGGTTGCAAAAGTAAAGTAAGGAACCCTTTTTCCAAATGGCCAGGGTCATCGTGCTCATTACAAGCTCTCTAAAATGTATTTGAATACTATTCAAAAAGACACAGACCTCACTTGGAGATCACAAGCAAGTTTGACCTAACAAGAGCCTCAGTTAAGCAGTTTTCATTTCTTTAGAGTGTCCAGGTCTGATTTGATCTTGAACCTGCTTCTTTTTCATTCAGACAGTCCACAGATCAAAAGGTGTCCTCCAACAAAACATTTCAGATGAATTAATATTTCTCCTATTGGCTTCCTTTGCTGTCCAGCTTTCCCATCCATAACTGGGAATATGATAATATTTTGGAAGGTAGTCTTGGGAAAAACTGAACAAATGGCAGATGATGACATTCCTTTTGATAGCAATAAGGCTGAAACATTGAAATGGTTGGTTGAACCAATATAAAATGTATGACAGCTGCAAAATATTGTATTTCAGAATACTGGAAAATGTTGCAAACTACTCTAACCTCAGATTTATTCAAAGAAAAAAAAATCTAGGACAAACATTGTTAACAAAACTGACTTGTGTCCCAAGTTGCTACTCAAGGAGTCAAATAAATAGGTTTGTTGAAAAACAATATGTGTTTATACATTTCTGGAATAAGCATTTGCAAGAGGATAAAATACAACCACATGCCTTTCACGGTCCACCAGTCATATTGAAAATACTGGTTCCACTCTTATGAGTTTTTTTTTTAAAAAAAATAGTAACAAAAAATTTGGTAACTCAATTCTTTATTGGATTGATGGGTAGCATTTGTCAACGTCACCATATAGTTTGGCAGAGGTGTGTGTGCATTTTGACATTTTGGTATAAAATCGGCTCCTTCCATTTGAACCAAGGGTAACCACCATAGTGACCAAAATCTAAATGCAGAAAAATTGTGTATATAACATCAACTGCATAATGATTTTTCCCCACCTCCTGCTGTTCTCTTTCACACAGGAAATCACGCAACTGCCCATGTGCCTGAATTAGCCACTGGGGCAAGATTGAGCGTGTCAAGGTGAGTTAGCAGGAAGAAGGGAAATGCTTGTTGTGATTGTGTAAGCAGGCAGTATATTGGTCAATATTATTATTTTCAAGCCTTTGGCCAAGAGAGAGAAATTAAGTTTCTGTTATGTATGTTAATTGTGCGGTATGTATCTTTTCTCATGTATCTATGCTTATGTAAATAAGTGGATCGAAAATGTCCACATTCTGTTAGCCAATGGGTTTGTTGTATTATTGTTACTGTTACTGTTTATAGTGTATATAAGTCAGAGTTTTGCCCCATCCAAACTGTGTTCAAACCCCACTGATAAAGAGCTGAATTTCACTACTTCACTCGTCTGCTTCTTCATTCCCTGAACACGAAAGTTTCCCTGATACAAGCCCAGCACTTTCTCTGGAGGAGAATCTATCCTTCGCATGGTTATGCCATTGCAGCATCAAGCAATCAGCTATTTTGACAATTGGTTATCTTTAGTGTAAGGGACCAAAGACAATGAAACAGCCGAAGGGTTGGCTTAACACAGGTTTATTGCATGATGATCCGGAGGAACATGTGGTAATGGCGGATGGGTAGCTCAATATATACAGCTGGCTATACATTTGAATGTGGCTCATCGACAGACTATTGGTTGCTGCCTGCGTGACGTCGTAGGAGGTCACGCCCTTCTTGACCAGGTGAAGAGGTGGCGGGGAATCTTCCCGCGCTGCTGAACCAGGTGAATATGAGCCATGAGAGCTGGACGCTCGCTACTGCCCTCTGGTGGTCACTAGCTCGCGTCCCCTTATCAGGTTTACATTGATACAGCTGATGGTTATAATGTTGCACCCAGAAAGGTTACATTGATAACACATGGCAAAGGTACACTGTTAAAGGCACAGCTTTACAGAACACAACATTATCAAACAGAGCTTCTTTGTTAGCTTCAGGTGAACTCCAGAACGATGCCTTTCAAGGCAGGCAAGTGAATGATGCTTTCATCTGTAAGCAATCAAGCCCTGAGTCATGGAGAGATGTGAGCCAATCGGCAAAGCAAGAGAGTCTTCAGGGATTTTTCCAGAGGGGTGGTGGCAATTCTGCACTGTGGTAGGTTAGCCTAATTCACAGGCGTAGTGTATGCCACTACCACATAATGTGTTTAGTGCATGCCTGTCATGTTGTCTCCGTAGAAATCCGGGAACTTCTCTGGGTGTGGCGCGCATACACAGAAACCCCTTCAAGCATGCGCAACGCTGCTCTGGGGGCGTGCACGCACAGAAACCCCTTTCCCTGGCCACCCCAATACGGGATAACAGCGGGGAAGAGGGGGAAGGAGGGCCAAAATACAGGATTTCCCGGCCAATCCGGGATACTTGACAGGTATGGTCTAACGATGTATCACCACTGTCCCAAATTTATCAGGGTAGGCTCTCCTCCTGCAGGGACACAGATGAAGAAAAGCACATGCACGTATAAGATCAGCTTTTCCATATCACCAGCTTTTTGAAAGCATGGTTCCTCCTGACTAGGCCAGGCGGGACCTATTTTTCAGAAGAAGCAGGCATCACAGCATGTGAGGCGGACGCTACAGTTCTCAACATGCCCACTGCTTATGTAACAGTGTGAATCACTTCTCAAAGGGTACACTGTCTTGCTCCTGCTGGGCAGGTAGGGAAAAGGAAGTGTAGATTGGGTGCCTGGGATCCATTTTGTTTCTGCCAAGTGAGCATCCCCACCTTCGGGTCTAGGCAAGAAGGAGACTATATATGGAGCTATTTGAACTTTGCATAGAAGGGATCAAAGAGCTGTGTGTAACTTGAGGCTGGATGGAAAGTGTACAGAAAGGGCCAGGCTTATCACAAAGCAGAATGAGTTGGCTGACCTTGATGGTAAATACTGCTGGGAAGGACTGGGGGACATGGTCTGTAACCCAGCAGAGGAGAAATTTGAGGAACAGAGCTATGTATGTGATATGGTTTGCTCTGCTTGGCACCTTTAGAGCTTGGTTGCTGCCTTCTAGTACTGTATATTAAAACCTAGGTGAGGGAAATACATGGCTGAGAAGGTCTAGCTCTTGGCTGATATCTGGCTGACCTTCAATTTTCTGTCAAAGGTTTTGGAACCTACTACTTTAGTCAATTACCTTTTTGGACCCAGGATCAGTCTTGAATGTAGAGTGAGTGAGTGATGCTATTACCTTCCAAATCTTGAGAAAGCTTGATACAGTAAAACCATTACTTATGAAAAAAAGTCTGTTCCGTAGGCTTTTGCTTAAATCAATTTTTTTGAAACTCGAAACAAACCCATAGGAAAAAATTAATTTTTTATGTAACTTGAAGCAAACCCATAGGAAAAATGAAATGTTTATGTAACTTGAAGCAAACCCATAGGGAAATGAATTTTTACATAACTCAAAGCAAACTCATAGGAAAAAGAATCTTTATGTAACTCAAAGCAAACCCATAGGAAATCATGTAAATTGGGACATGGTTTTAGCACAAAATCATTATGTAAGTCGAATTTTATGTAACTCGAGTCATTTGTAAGTCGGGGTTTTACTGTAGCTCCTATCATGAGATGAGGCAAGTGACTAACAGAAAACCAGGATTACCCTGACATTTTGTGTAAGCTAATGACAATGGGTGCATGTACTAGCACTCAATCCACATGTGGGTGTACTCAGAACATGTTGTGGTGACAGTGGTATCCACATGTCTATCACTTCCCCTTGGCTTTACTTATGGTATGGCATGTGGCTTCTATCATTTGTAGATCCTGAAGGTACAGTATGTGCATTCTTCTTTTGCCATCACTCACATGCAAATTTGTCTCCCACATTGTGGCTTGCATTCCTGATGGCTGGCTCACCAGGAAGTCCCCAGAGAGGATGCCTTCACCTTCTCAAGGAGGGAATTGATTAACCATCATCACCATTCACTGTATGGCATGGTTTAAAATCAGCCTCACAGGTACAGCTCAAGGAACAATGTTGCAGCTGGCACACAACCCTGCTTTATATAGCTAATTGATTCACCCATCCACATCCACACAAAAAAGACCTAATAAAGTTGCTTTCTTGAAATACGTTCTGGCTAGAGGATACTCAGTGTGGTTTTGTGCACAGAGTGATGGATTAGCACTCAGGTGTTGTGGGTTTGAATCCCTGCTCAGCCAAGGAAACTCATAGTAAAACTAGTTAAATCATTCGTTAAATAATTTTCTTGGAATGTGATTTCACTGGCCTGGCCCTTTTGATGCAGACTGGTGTGGTCTAAGCAGGGTTGCCTGAGGTCAGGGGAAGAGCGATATGCCATTTGATTTGATCCTAAACTCCAAGTGTCATCTCAACTTCAAGTGACCCTCAATAAATGAATGAATGAATAAGCCACTTCAGGATATCAGCAAATTGAACACCTCTCCGCTTTGTATGGGTGAAATTATTATTTTTTTGAGTCTGCTAGACCATAGTAATGCATTGAATCATTAAGAATATTATTTTTAGTTCTTCATCTTGTGTGCGGCGCTGATAAAGAAACTGCCCATAGAGATAACCATGGCTTAGATTGGTACTTCACAGAAAGGGGATTGGGGGAGAAGGTTTTTAAAATTTAAGCTAAACAATTCAAATGCATCAGCAATTGTCTAGTATTCCACCACCACCACCACCACCACCACCCCGCTCTTCTGCAGCAGAGCAGAGGAAATATTCAATATCCTGATACCCAGAAGCAGCTCAGTGCCATGATAGCATAAATTGACACTGGTAGGAACCTTGGCAGCTTTAATGACTCCACCAGGTTTGTTTGTTGAGCTGGTGCAATCTACTTTAGTCTGTTCCAAGGATTATATGTCATAGATCAGGGGTGGCCAACCTTGGACCCCCAGGTGTTCTTGGACTTCAATTCCCAGAAGCCCAAGTAAGCACAGCTTCTGGGAACTGAAGTCCAAGAACAGCTGGAGCTCCAAGTTTGGCCACCCCTGCCCTGGATCACACCAGCTCCACCAAGAAAGTAGAACCCTCTGACATGGATCAACTTGCTCTTGCACCAAGCTGCAGGACCAATACTCAGCCAACTGAGCCCACACTTACCTTGGAAGCCCAATTAGGGTCACTATAAGTCAGTGATGACAAACCTTGGCATTCCAGGTGTTCTTGGACAAGCGCAAGTCTCTGAAAATCCACACAAATAGGTTTACTGTGTGTGTTCTTGGACTTTAATTCCCAGAAGCCCAGGTCTCTGTGAATCCACACAAATGGGTTTACTGAGACTTGGGCTTCTGGGATTTGAAGTCCAAGAACACCTGACGTGCCAAGGTTCACCATCATGGCTATAAACCAATCCCAACTTAAGAGTACATAACAGAGGATACTAGGAGTTATACCTTCCAAAACATAACTTTTCCAAGGTCTACTCAAACTGGAAGATAGGTGTCATTAAAATGGGGGAAGATCTCTGAAAGCTGCCACCTGTGAGAACAGACATTCATAAGGAAGAATGGAGCTGTTGCAGCTTTTGAAAATGTGCAAAAGAAGATACTGAGACAAATGCAGGTTTTCTTAGGGAGGAGGAAAACTACATCTGCGGACATTCCCATTTCTACAGGAAAACCATTAAAGGCACCAGAGCCTTGAGTGTATTCCCATCGTCATCCTTGAAGTCTATCTGGTGCTACTGTACATGGGATAATGTTGATTGTAAACTCACTGTGGCTGGGCTGTGTGTATCTTTTCTTTTTCTATGTGAGTCTACTACCCCAGTATTTATGTTACTGTCACATTGTGACCTACTTGAGAACTTGTATTAATGAGCAGGCATCTATTACCTTCATTCCAATTACTCACATATTTCACAACCTTTATGTCTGCCTAGTCAGCGGATGACGTGATATTCAAATGGCTAAAAAACAAAAATGCATGCAGGTGGACTTGATTTCTTTAGTGTATGAGAGTCAAGACACAAGGCACAGCCAAAGGCTGGGTTAACTCAGGTTTATTGCATGGTGGACAGAGGGAACATGAGGTAATGGTGGACGAACAGCTCTATATATATGGTAGGAACATGTTTGAATGTGGCTCCACGGTAGCCCGTTGGCTACTGGTCCGCGTGACGTCATGGTTGGTCACGCCCTTCTTGTCCAGGTGTAGGTAGCGGCGGGAAGCTTCCCGCGCTGCGGTCTTTGATGGGTTTGAACCAAGAGAGCTTGGACGCTCGCTGCTGCCAGCTGGTGGTCATTAGCTCGCGTCCTATTACAGGGTTTATATGATACAGCTGAAGGTTACATTGTTACTCATTGGCAAGGTTACATTGGTTCAGATACATTGATATCACATGTAGAAGGTTACACTATTAGGACACAACACTCCTCCCCCCTAGGATGAGACGAAGTCTCTCAGCCAAGATGGCTTATTTCGAACACGCTGGGGTCTCGGCGCGGGCTGCCCTGCCCCGGCTTCGCTCCCTCCTCCTTGCTCCCTGGCTTCCTGCCCTGCAATCGGAGAGGATGACTTGTTAGTGGTTTGCCGCGGCTCCGCGGCTTTGTTGGGAGGTGTGTGCTTTGTTTGGGAAGAACCGGGGGCCCTGGGGGCTAACGAAAAACCCCTCTTCTCGCTTGGATGGGTGGGGGAACACTCCGAAAAACCCCCCCGGCTAGCAAAATCAAAATCAAAATCGGATTCGGGGGAAGCGGCAGCGGCGGCCGCACACTCCTTTTCCCTCCCCCCGGGCTCGGATAGAACTGGGGTATCAAAAGGATATGAGCCGGGCTCGCTGCTTTCCCCCCTGTCTCCCCCTTGGGCTAAACGGGTGGGGGAGAACCCTATCGCTGAATCCTGTCGCTGTGCCCCACTGGTCGGCCCCTCGCTCACTCGGTGCCTCAGTTGGTCAGCGTGCCTCCTCCAGAGGAGGCCGGTGCTAGTTTCCACCCGATAGGACACTGGCCCCGTCTGTTCTATTATCGTCCCTGGCACCCAGGCTGGGCCTGCGTTGGCATAGTTCCTGCAGTGTACAGGGTCGCCTACGCCGAACCCTTTCGAGACCGCTAACCCTATGTTCTTCCCTTTGTCCTCGACCCTCGACGGGTCTAGCCTGGACAAAAGCGTGGTCAGTTTCCTCCGCATCAGCAGCTCAGCCGGCGAGTATCCAGACGCTAAGGGGGTCACTCTGTACGCTAATAGGAATTGACAAACTTGGTGATTTAGATCCCCCGAGCCCATGCGCCGCAGCGCATCTTTTGTGGTGCGCACCAACCGTTCCACTTGGCCATTCGTGGCCGGGTGAAACGGCGCGGATGTGACATGCCGAATTGCATTTGCCTCCATGAATGCTGGGAACTCAGCGGACGTGAAACAACTGGCGTTATCGCTGACCAAAGTGTCGGGTAAGCCAAACGTGGAAAAAACCCTCCTTAGCTGGCGAATGGTAGTGGCGGAGGATGTGCTCTTTACCGGAATGACCTCCAGCCACTTTGAGTATGCATCCACCACCAGGAGAAACATGGTTCCCCGGAATGGGCCAGCAAAATCTACGTGCACCCTGGACCACGGTCCCCTTGCTGCGTCCCATTCCCTATGCGGCAGGCGGGTCACCTCCGGTCGAGAGCATTGACATGCCTCACAAGTGCCAACCATCTGCTCTATGTCGGCGTCCAGCTGGGGCCACCAGAAGTAACTCCGGGCCAACGCCTTGGAACGGACGATTCCCGGGTGGCTGACGTGCAACAGCTTTAGCACCTTCGGCCGCAGGGACGTAGGAACCACCACCCGTTGGCCCCACAATAGGCACCCCCTCTCTAAAGACAACTCCACTCGCTTTCGGAAGAATGGGTCGAATTCCGTGCCTGGGGATGACGCCGGCCATCCCTTCTGCACCCACGAGCATACCTTCTCTAGTGTTCTATCCTTTCCGGTCGCCCTAGCAATGTCGGCCGGTACTATCGGGGGTGACTCCAAGACCTCTATTAGCAATACCTGGCGGTCTCTTCTTACCCCTGCCTTCTGGTCGTCCGACAAGGGTAACGGCGACCGTGAGAGCGCGTCTGCATGGCTGATTTCCTTCCCTGGCCGGTATTCTAACTCATGTTGATATGCGTTAAGAAAAATAGCCCACCGCAGCATCCTCGGGGCAGGATCTGTGGCGTGGGCTTATTTGCAGTGAAGATTCCTAACAGGGGCTTGTGATCAGTAACGATCTTGAACGGCCGACCATACAGAAAATCGTGAAATTTCTTGGTTCCCGCTACTATCGCTAGTGCCTCCCTATCGGTCTGTGCGTAATTCCGCTCTGCTTGGGACAGGGACCTTGAATAAAACGCTATCGGGGCCTCCCTTCCGTCGTCTAACACGTGGCAAAGCACCGCCCCCACCCCCACCGGGGATGCATCGCAGACCAAAACTATGGGCCGTTTGGGGTCGAAATGAGTCAGGATTGCCTCGGATGTGAGGAGTTGCTTTAACTCCGTGAACGCTCTTTCTTGCTCGTCACCCCACAGCCATTTTTCCTCTTTTTTAAGCAGCCGATGGAGCGGCTCGGCAACAGACGCCTTCCGTGGAAGGAAGGTATGGTAGAAATTGAGAAGCCCCAGAAATGACTGAAGCTCGGTTTTGGAAGTGGGGCGAGGGGCTTTCTTAATGGCGGCTACCTTAGATTTGGACGGCCTAATTCCCTCGGGTGTGATACGGAACCCTAAAAACTCAACCTCTGTTTCGAAAAATACACATTTGTCTTTTCTCAGTCGCAGCCCCGCTTTCTCGAACACGGCCAGGACCTTATCCAATCTGTGGGCCAGCTCGGCCTTACTCCCCCCCGTTATCAACACGTCATCAAAATATGGCAACACCCCCTCCAACCCCTTCAGGAGGCGTTCCACCAGCGACTGAAAAATGCCAGGTGCCGAGTTCACGCCGAACTGTAACCTCGACACCTGGAACGCCCCCTTATGTGTGACTATTGTTTGTGCCGCCGCTGTGGCGGGGGTTACCGGGAGTTGCTGGTAGGCCTGTGCTAAATCGAGTTTAGCGAAACACTTTCCCCCATTCAGCCTGGCCAGAAGGTGGCTGACCACTGGCACCGGGTATGCATTAGGGCGGATTGCCTTATTAATGGTACACTTATAATCAGCGCAGATGCGCACCTCCCCGTTAGCCTTCAGTGCTGTTACAATTGGAGTCTCCCACTCCGCGGAATCCACAGGAACGAGAATTCCTTGACCCACCAGTTTGTCCAGTTCCGCCTCTATTTTGTCCTTAAGCGCGAACGGTACCCTGCGCGGTTTAAGTCTTATCGGGCGGACCTCCGGGTCTAAGTCGAAGGCTACAGGGGGTCCCTTGAACTTTCCCAGTCCACTTTTAAAAACGGCGGGGTGTGCGTCACACACTGCTTGTATTGGGTCCTCGCCTACGGCATGCACCCCCCCTATGAACAGGCCTAAGGGCTGAAACCACTGTGTTCCGAGGAGGCTACAACTCCCCCCTTTTAGCACCACTAGGGGAAGTTCCGCAGAATGTCTCTTAAAGCGAACCCGGAACGTTCCGACCCCCAACACTGGAATGCTGTTCCCCTGAACGTCCCGTAGTGTGGCCCTCAGCGCTTTAAGTTTAGGCCGCACGTGGGGGTCGATTTTCAAGAACTCTCTCTGGGGGATTATAGAATAGGAGGACCCCGAGTCAACTTCCATCCTAATAGGGGTCCCTTGTACTAGTACCTCAACAAAGTAATGGGGCTGTCCCGCAGACACGTTGAACACAGGAGCGTCGCCCTCGCTGTCGTCCGAGATGCGGCCCACGCCGTCCTGCTTCCTCGTGGCCCGGGCGCCATCTTTGGGCCTCGCTGGACGGTCCGGTCTGGCTGAACGGTCTTGCAACTGTCTCCGGCCCTCTCTCCATTTCCTGCACGCCTTGGCGATGTGCCCCCGACGTCCGCAGTTGAAGCACTCGGCTTTCCTGAATGGGCACTTCACGCGCTCATGGGCCGCTCCGCAACCATCGCAGCGGCGCCCGCCTCTCCGGACCTTCTGGACCTCCTCGCCATCGCTGCTTTCTGAAGACGATTTCGAGATCGGTCGGGTTGCATGCACCGACTGACCGGACTTCCCGTGCGACGAGTTTTCCGCTTTGCCGGCCCTCGGACGCCACTCACGCCACTTGTGCATCTCGTCTACTCCAGCATTCGTGGATTCCGCGGCTTCCGCGGCCTCTACAACCTCTTCCAGCGTGGGTGGTGGCTCCTTGTTCATCAAGCTGCGCTGTACTTCCTTGTCCTTCAGGCCACACAGCACTCCGTCCCTGAGGGCCATCTCTAGGATGTGGTCCCATTTGCAGGGGGCGGCGGCTACCCTCATAGCCGTTACGAAGGCTTCTACCGACTCGTCCGGCGCTTGAACTCGCCTCCAAAACGCACTCCGAGCGGGAAACATTGCCCTCGAGGGTCGGAAACGCTCACGCAGCATTTTCATGATGTCACCGGCTTTGAAATCGCTCATCTTCTTCGGTGCAAGGATGCCCACCAGCGTCCGCTTGGTTTCCATCCCAAGCATGCGGGTGAGGATGGCCCTCTTCCTTTCCTCGTCGTCTTCTTTGACTTTGAGCTCCACCAGTGCCGCCTGGAAGTCCATCTCAAAAAGCTCCCAGTCTTGCGGTTTGGTGATGTTGAACCCGCTCTGTGTCCTGGCTCCGTGGGGATCCATCATCCCACCTTCGTCGCCAATTTAGTGTATGAGAGTCAAGACACAAGGCACAGCCAAAGGCTGGGTTAACTCAGGTTTATTGCATGGTGGACAGAGGGAACATGAGGTAATGGCGGACGAACAGCTCTATATATATGGTAGGAACATGTTTGAATGTGGCTCCACGGTAGCCCGTTGGCTACTGGTCCGCGTGACGTCATGGTTGGTCACGCCCTTCTTGTCCAGGTGTAGGTAGCGGCGGGAAGCTTCCCGCGCTGCGGTCTTTGATGGGTTTGAACCAAGAGAGCTTGGACGCTCGCTGCTGCCAGCTGGTGGTCATTAGCTCGCGTCCTATTACAGGGTTTATATGATACAGCTGAAGGTTACATTGTTACTCATTGGCAAGGTTACATTGGTTCAGATACATTGATATCACATGTAGAAGGTTACACTATTAGGACACAACAATTTCTCAAATCCATTTGCATGTGCAGAATATCATCACAGAGATGTCTACCAATGAGTGGACTCCTCTCCGAATAATGACTCCAAGGTATCCAAGGTAACGTACAGGTATGTCAGAAAAAGAGCAAAGCAAATGTATTCACTCTTGTAATCTCTCCCAGCCTGGAGCCTTTTAAAAACATGTTTGGACTAAATTTCCATGTTCCCTTGGCAGGTGGGTTTAATGTGAATTGTGGGCCAAGAAATTTGGAGGTCACCAGGTTGCTAAAGCCTGTGTTCCTGTGATTTGAGGCATGTTCCCCAGCAACCCTCTCCCTACACCCACTTCCCAGAAGTTGCATTGTCTTGATTGAATCCCTTCCCACTTGAGCTTTGCTCATCTTCGATTCTTCCAGGCTCACATTGCTCTTAACTTCCTTTAATTATGTTTTTCCAGTCAGCAAGAGGGGTGAGTCCTTCTCCTTTTACATAGTGGAAAAACAAGTGAGGCGCCTCTTTAATAATCATAATAAGGTCCATGGGTTTCCCATGCTTGTTCTTAGACTTGGCCAACTACAAAAGAAAGGATTTAGAGTGAGACAGCGGAGATAAAATATATACACGTGCTGGATACCCACAGAAAAGGTTTAAATATTAGCCAGGGGTTTCTGGGACATTATCAAATTTAAAAATGCAACAACTAAGCGGTTACATTCATCTTGCATAGCAGACTCAAAAATGGGGGGGGGGATGGATGTTTTTCAGGACCATTGAACTCTAGCTGTGCCTCAACCCAAAAAGCTTCCTCAGTCAACTCACTAGGAGATGTATAATGCCAAGTGCATGTCAAAATGTTTATTTTGTAAACCTAACCACTCAAACTATTTTCCATCAGAGCTTCACCTGACAAACTGATTGCATTTTATTGCCGGTTGTAAATAACTCATTGATTTACATGTCCGTCTCCTGAACCAACCAAATTTGCACAGCTACTCTGGGCCTCTATATCAAATGTATAAATGTATACCATGAAAATCCACTTTTATGTCTGATGAAGTGGACTTTGTCCACGAAAGTAACATTAAAATACAGGAGTTAGTCTTTAAGGTGCCACAGCATTTTTTGCCTTTTTTGTTTTGTTTACTCTCTGATATGCTTGCACAGACTAACATAGCTAACACTTCAAAAATAATCCCATTATTGTAAACATTAGTTGTTCAAGGTTTTCCCATGAAGCGGGGCAGCCAAAGTGCAACCAGTGTCATGAGAATGGCCAAAGGGGAATAAGAGAGGACATTTGAGCTGAGACATGGATCAGCGATGCTCTTGGTCCAAGAAATCTATCTGACATTCTCCGTGGGAATTAATTATTTCTCTCCCCCACCTCCCCAAAGGTGCTAGAGTTTAACCTCTACATGTCACCCTGGGGTACAGGGAAATATTTTGGCAATTGCCGGTACTTGCAGGGGTTTGGAAAAGTTATTTCTTTGGACAACAGATCGAGAATCTTCTTCCACCCTATGTTCCATGAGGGATACGTTATGCAATAGAAAACTCTTCTTATGCTGTGTAAGGAGAGGTGGCAGGGAAAAGAGACATCATCATCCTCATTTCCTGTTTTCTGGAAATAGTCTACTCCAGTGATGGTGAACCTTGGCACTCCGGGTGTTTTGGAAACGTCAATTCCCAGAAGCCCTGATCAGCAGGAGTTCTGACTTGGGCTTCTGGTAACAGAAGTCCAAGAACAGCTGGAGTGCCAGGGTTCACCATCACTGTTCTACTCTACTGTAGTTCTCCTCTTCCAGCAGCAGTGAATTGCGCAGTTTTCTCCTTGGCACCTTGCTGAAGATACTGGTATGGTGATAATTGCTGAAGTGAAAGAGGTCATCAGCCATGCATCTTAGGGCAGTAATTCAGAAAACTGGTTTGATCCATGTTTAGCAGACTGCTTTCAGCCATCCTCTTCTCTACCAGAACAGATCTTTTGTAAAACCCATGGGTCTTAATTGACCATTCAAGACAAATCCATTCCAAAATTAATTTCCGCAGTCACAGGGATAGCTCATAGCGATATATTCCCCACTCCATCCCATTTATTTCTTCTTTGGCATTGGCAGCTCATCTCTGAGGTTGAAAAAGGAGACTGGAAGGCCAAATAAAAGTCCTAGAAAGCCCCAATAAGTTGTTAGCAAATAGTGTACACTTATTCATGAGGCCTTTTTGATTTCATCACTCCCCCATGTGGGGGAGCAATAGCAATAGCTATGACACTTTTATACCATCCTATAGAGCTTAGCACACTCTCTGGGCGGTTCACAAGTTAATTAATTTTTTTAATATGTATGTTATAATCCTGTTGTGCGGATAAGTGGGGCGGCTGGGGTGTAAGAACAAGCGGAGGAGATTAAAGGAAATATAACACTCCCAACTGTATAAATGGTGAAATGCAAATATATTAATACAAGGAAAAATTCACATGTACGTCCTATGCTGAGGTATGTAAGGCAAGAAGTATAGTGTGCAAGCTTGCACACTATACTTCTTGCCTTACATACCTCAGCATAGGACGTACATGTGAATTTTTCCTTGTATTAATATATTTGCATTTCACCATTTATACAGTTGGGAGTGTTATATTTCCTTTAATCTCCTCCGCATAATCCTGTTGTGAGCTGCCCTGAGTTGCGTTCGCCTGATTGGGTGGCATAGAAATTTGAATTATAAATAAATAAATAAATTAAATTAGCATTTTGCCCCTGACATGCTGGGTAATCATTTTACCGAAGGATGGAAGGCTGCGTCAACCTTGATCCTTGTTCAGGATTGAACTCACAACTTTCTGGCTGCAGTACAGCAGTTTAACCACTGTGCTAACAGGGCTTCTATCAATGGCACTGCTCCAAGTGAGGTCTGAACTGGAAAATTAGCACCCTGATGGAAAGTTCCCATGGAACTTCTTCAGCTTCATCACTCTACACGTCTATGATAGCTATGAAACTAGAAAATACGCAGTAAACCCATTCATGTGGATTCACAGAGATTTGGGCTTCTGGGAATGGAAGTCCAAGAACACCTGGAGTGCCAAGGTTTGCCATCACTGGACTAGAGCATTCCTGTTGTAGACAGTAAGGAGCACTAGGAATAGACATTAAATATGCAAACGCTCAAGAAAGTCCTGTTTTTAAATATTTCTTTTTTGCCATGTGTAACGTAACATGGCTTACACCAATGGCCCTGTTGCTTTGATCCTGCTGACAAGGTTCCCCTACAAAACACGGCCCTGAACCTTGAACTTGTCAGTGTTGTATGATGCAGAAGTTAATATTAGGTGTTGCTGCACGATGGCAACTTTTTAAAGATTCCCCCGTCCTCTGTCATCTTTATCAAAGGGACACATGCCATTGTGCAGCTAGAGTTTAAGCCTGGGAGAGGGGTGTCATCTAGTCAGAACTTTAGAGACTGGATTTATCATAACCCTAACAATAAAGTGCTGGAAAGAAATGGACTGGAAATATTATATATATATATATATATATATATATATATATATATATATATATATATATATATATATATATATATATATATATATATATATATATATATATATATATATATATATATATATATATATATATATATATATATATATATATATATATATATATATATATGGATTGAAATATATATTGAAATATAAATTTATTTATTGCATTTATATCCCATTCATCTAGAATAGTCTCCCACTCTGGGCAGCACACAATAAATTATTATTTTTTAACAATAACAGTATAAAATTAAATTTAAAGAATAAATCAAACTGGATAAAATTATGGATAACAAAAAATAATAATATTCCAATCACCAGAAGAGAAGATGAAAAAGAATGTAAGAATGTAGGTGTAAGACTTAATCTCTTTCACAGGCAAAGTGAGGTTCAAGATTTTGTAGCCAAGGTTTTACAAAGACTTTTATCATATATAGAGCAACAAAAGGCCACAGTTCAAGCTAGATTCAGGAAAGGAAGAGGCAATAGAGGTCATATTGCATATATATACACATTGGCTGCAGAATGTCTACATAAATTGGAAGGGATTTGACAGCACATCCAAACAACATAAGTCAGAGCTTGAAAATGTTCCTTTTTTAGACTACAACTTCCAGAATCTCTCAGGCAGCATGCTGGTTGAGGGTTCTGGGAGTTGACGTCTTATGGCAGTGGTGCCGAACCTATGGCACACATGCCAGAGGTGGCACTTGGAGCCCTCTCTGTGGGCACCCATGCAGTCACCCCAGCACAGAGTCCCCCCACCCCTCTGCCCAGCAGCCCAATGGGAGCACTTCATTCCTCCTCTGTTTCTGTATTGGCACTTTGTGACAAATAAGTGGGTTTTGGGTTGTAGTTTGGGCAATTGGTTTCTAAAAGTTTTGTCATCACTGTCTTATGGCAACCTTATTCTTATATCCATGCAACTGTTTGCCAACTTCTAAATGGGGGAATAGGCAACTCTTGGCTGGGCTCGAACTGATGGGGCCAGAAGACCTGTTTAACAGACAGTCAGAAAGCTATTGTATGGTTATCATTAAAGTGTTTTCAACACTTACATGAAATGCATCTCTTGAATATGCTACCTGTGAAAAACTAAACCGTCAGCAAAAGGCACAGTTGAAGCAAGGTAGCATTTTTGGGCTCTAACTACAGTTTAGGAGTTGCGACCCTTGCTCCTATAGGATTGTGGGAGCTCTGATCCAAAGCAGTCACTTCCCAAGCTCTGGTTATGCTGTTTTGGAAGCCACATCTGGGCTGAAGTCGCCAATTGCCTAACTCTGCCTTGAGACACAATGCCTTTTGACACAATTCTTCTCCAAGGCTAGAAGGCAAGAAAAATATTGTTAGTTTCACATTCCTACTTCACAGAATTGACAGAACTTTGGCTGAAATGCATTTTCTTATCTTCTGTGTGAGGTTATAATATCATAAAACCTTTTGACAAGTGGGTGATTATACAACAGCTGTGATCACAAGATGAAGCACGTGGCTTGCCTGAATTCACCCCAAGGAGGGGAAAAATATTCTTGCCTTTTTACATCTCCTTTGTGGCCAACACACAGTTGCTTTGACTCTTTTACATGGAGGTTCTTGTAGACTGATGCTCATCAACCATCCTCTCATTTTCAGTCAGCATGTGTTAATGGTAAATGTTTTTGCGCAGTGTAGACCACAGTCTAGTCATAACCACCTACTTCTGCATAGGAGAACAAAATGGCAGAAATTGGCCGTTATGTTGTCCTTTACTCTTCAACAAATTTGCTGCTTCTTGCACAAATTGCCACTGGGACTATGGTGGCTAAGTGGTTAAGATGCTGAACTGGATGACTGGAAGGTCAGCAGGCCAGCAGTTTGAGACCCGAGTGCTGCACAATGGAGTGAGTGCCCATCTCTGTCCCAGCTCCTGCCAATCTCTGTCCCAGCTCCTGCCAATTTCTGTCCCAGCTCCTGCTAATCTAGCAGTTCAAAAGCAAGAAATTGCAAGAAGCTAAATAGGTATCACTTTAGTGTGAAAGGTAATGGTACACTCTGGTGTCTAGTCATGCCTGCCACATGTCCATGGAAATGTTGGCAGAGACAGACAGCGCTGGCTCTTTGGCTATAAGCGGAGATGAGGACTACACCCTAGAGTCGAATACAACTCGCTTTTGAGTAAGAGTGAGCTTTCCCTTTCCCTTACACAAATTGTTATTGCAGCACACTGTTTTTATAAGGAGGATGGGAGAATCAGTCCAGCAACAGCTGAGAGACTATATATTCCTCACTCCTGCTATAAATTGGGTGGGAAATTTATAGCTCTGAGCTATCCCTTCTGGAAAATATATTCAGTCAGTCCAATCTGTGTTCAGGCAAGGCCATTGACCAAAATCCTGTTGCTTGGTATACAAACTGCACTAGAGTAGGCCCATTGAATCAATGGGGATTTAAATGAGTCACCTCTTCTGTAAGAACCATTGATTCAAAGAGGCCTATTCTAACTGTGGCTTACTTTAACATAGTAAATCACAGTTAGAGTAGGCCAATTTGAATCAATCGAAAAGTTGACTCTTCAAACCTCATTAATTCAATTGGCCTACTCTAGTGTGATTTTTTGCATTGATCAACTGGATTTTGGCCACTGTAAAGTTGTTGTAAGACTCAGTAAAGGTAAAGGTCTCACTTGCTCAAGAGCAAGTCGTGTCTGACTCTAGGGGGCAGTGCTCATCTCCGTTTAAAGCCAAAGAGCCAGCACTGTTTGCATCTGCAAATGTTTCCGTGGTCACATGGCAGGCATGACTAGATGCCAGAGCACACAGAACGCTGTTACCTTTCCTGCCGAAGTGGTACCTGTTTCTCTACTTGCAATTTCTTGCTTTCAAACTGCTAGGTTGGTAGGAGCTGGGACAGCTGACAGGCACTCACTCCACCACACAGTGCTCAGGCCTCAAATTGCTGACCTGCCGCCCTTTCAGTTGTCAGGCTCAGCATCTTAACCACTAAGCCACTACGGCCTCTTCTAAGACTAGGGGTCAGCAAAATGTGACTTGGGGGCTGTATGCAGGCTCTGGAATATGCAGAGTCCAGTAAGTTTAGTCTAACTAAGCTTTCCCCAGTAGTTCAGTGACTGGAGTTTCCAAGGGAATTTTTGGCTTTTGTGGCAGCTGTCAGATGTTTTCTATTCTGGCAGGATTTCTGTTTCTTTTGACATTTCAGCATTTCCAAGCCTTTACATGCCGGAGCAAAGTTTAGACATTTGTAAGGATGCTGGAAAGAACCGGAGGGTAAACAGGGAATTTTCCTGAACTGCCCTGTGATTGATTTGGAAATGCACAAATAACCTTCCTTTGCCCTTTTTGGCTGCTTTTCTCTGAAGCCGAGGTACATCCCCACTGCAGAAGATGAGTTGCAGTCAGCAAAAAATGGGAAATGTTCATCTCTTCCATAGAAAGTGACCAATGTTTGGGATGAGATTGAGAAAGAGATTAGGGGAATATTGGGGGTGAGAGTTAAGATTGGACCAGGTGCCGCCATGCTTACAGATTTTGAGGATGTAAATTTAGATAGAGATAAAATAGAATTGGTTTCAATTTTTATGACAACAGCAAGACAATGCATTGCAAGGAAGTGGAAAGATGCAGTTAAAATAAGAATATAGGATTGGTATAAGGAAATATGACAATTGGTGTTGAATGATAAACTAATTTGGGATTTAAATGTAAAGAAGGATATGGAAGCGGTATCTGACTCCTGAGAGATTATTTCAAAAGGACAATGCTAAAAGCAAATTGCGTGGGAGATGTAAAAACTCTTTAGGGACATATGAACATATGTGGTGGAATTGTAAAGTGGTAAAAGAGTATTGGGGAAAAATTGAGAAGGAAATATGTGATATTATGGGGGTAGAACGTGAATTGAATTTAAATATGGTGCTGTTAACAGATGTGGAGAATTTGAAAGTAAATGAAGACAATAAGGAACTAATAGCTATTATGCTGATATCAGCTAGAATGTGTATTGCAAGGAGCTGGAAACTTGATAGAGTTCTAAAAGTAGAGGAATGGTATAAAGAGATGTGGGATCTTGCATTGAATGACAAACTGACATGGGAAATAAACAAATATAAGGGGAAAATTAAAGAAAATAGATTTTGGAAAATTTGGCAACCTTTTGTGGAATACTCACTGAATGGAGATCAGAGCAATAGCCTTGTACCAGTATATATATATATTTGGAAATGGTAAAAAAGGCAATATCCCGCAGGCTCTTATAACTTGTAAATACACAGGGTGATTATTAGTGTTTATGTTATGTTTAATGTAATTGGATTCGATAAAAAATGAATATGTTTTTTTTCTTTTAAATTACGTGTTTTCTTTTCTGTATTTTCTTCTTCTTTGTAATGTTTATCTTTTTATATTCAATGAAAATTGATTTAAAAATGTAAAGAAGGAGATTATTAAAGAAAATAGATTTTGGATGATTTGGAAGCAATTTGTGGATTATGCATTAAGGAAGGGTGCAGGTAGCAGGCCGGTACCAGACCAAATGGGTTTTTGGAAATATTGAAAAACTATGAGACAGACCACGTTCCCCCCTTGGCAATGTATATATCACTGGGTGTAATTTTTTTTGAGAGTTTACTTTAAAAATATATATCAAAATTCTGTTTTATGGAGAAAAGCTTAGCAATTCCTGTGTAATGGCTGTTGCCTAGTGAAGGGCTTCAATGAACAAAGATGGCTGCATTCATGTTCTGCATCCTCCCCCACCCCGCTCATTCTTTTTCTCCTTTTTTAAAGAGCAGTGTTTCCCAACCTTTGTTTCTTGTACAGTACTGTACTTCCATTTCCAGAAGCCTAAGTCAGTACACTGGCTGATCAGTGCTTCTGGGAATTGAAGTCCAAGGACCAAAGGTTGAGAAACACTGCTTTAGAGCAGGGGTTACCAACCTAAGGCCTGAGGGCTGGCCCCGGCCCCGGCCCCTGTTGCCATTTCAGGTGGCCCCAGCCCCTCCAAGGGCATTCAAGAAATAAAATGACCACTCTTTTGAAGCTGTTGGGACAAAATCATGCAGGCAGGGCAAAATGGCTGTACGGCCCTCGAAGCTGACTGAAAGAGTGTGACCCGGCCCCCAGCTCGCAAAGGTTGGGAACCCCTGCTTTAGAGAGTATATAGGGAAAGAACAGTGCTTGCAAATGTGTCCCTGAACAGAATGCAAAACTAAGATATATACAGTATTCACCTTTCCCCTCCAATCTGCAGAAATAATAACAGCCACAAAACTGGGATGACACCCCACCCCTACTATAGCTAGCTTGCCTTGATGCTGCCTGGCTAGTGGTTTCAAGGCAACCACTTAATCATATAGTTGTGTTTTATTTTATTTATTTATTCCAGTAGGAACTAACAAACTTATTTCATAGTCTTTCAGTTCTTGTTTCCTATTTTTGAATCAGCCAACGTCTCACCATGGGAAAGTTAATGTTGGGGAAATTGTCTTCATATTTTCCTCGTGGTTTGCACATGAGTTCTGGACACCAAACTCAGGCGTGGCATGAGAAAGCAATAGGAGAAGTGAGGAGAAGGGGAAACCCAATTTTTTGCTAGCAATTTCGACAAAGAGTTTTACTTCCCCTTTCTATAAATTTTACATGTCTCTCTGAGACAGCATATTGACTGGGCCTAACATTCTGCTTTTCTAGCGCATGTCCCTTGGAAAGTTTACACATGGGCCAGTCTTTTTCTGCTCACAACACCCCACCCCACTCCAACCTAGAGTGTGAAGATAACATGAAAATTCAGATTTTGGTTGGTTTTAGTTGTTAAGCCAGGTGACCATTCAGAGAAAAGTCTGCTCTTTAAGTGAGTTAGTCTCCAAGCGAGGCACTCTTTATACGAGATTTTACATTACCACAATTTAAGCCATAGAAATATATCATATAATCATAGAAAATGAAGTTGAGAGGGGTCTACTAGACCAGGGGTCAGCAAACCTGGCTCTCCAGATGTTCTTAGATTTCAATTCCCAGAAGCCCTGATCAGCAGGTGTACTGATTTGGGCTTTTGGTAATTGAAATCCAAGAACACCTGGAGAGCCAAGTTTGCCGAATCCTGCACCAGACCATCAAGTCCAGCCTCCTCCTCACTGTATCCTTCTATAATATACAGGTACATGGTTGACAGGGATGAGTGGAATCAAATGGGAATCAGACATGGGGGAAAAAGTTGTAACGAAAGTGCTTGTTACATAAGCAACCTGCCGAAGGTAAAGGCCAATATCATGTTTGTTCGTTGTGCGTGCACAACTGCTTGTTGCTTATGCCATTAGGCTTTTCCGAATTCCTGCCTGCTGTCCTCCACAATGTGTCTCCGTCTTGGCCAGCTACATCAATAACGCCTGGTTTAAGGCCAAGGCATTGTGGAAAGGGTGGCCAAAAATCACTCCTCTCGCAATGATTCAACTCCAAAGACCCCAGAAGTCAGGTATTATCTACATAACAAGTCAAGAAGCAGCCACACTACTGAAATAGATGGGCGGCAACGCAAAGACAAGATACTACAGCATCCTGTTCTTATTCCCCTTCCCCCTCCTATGAGAATGGGGGATAGGTGGAAGCCTGGACTATACATGGGTTTCAGTGCAACCAGTGATGCACTGCAGCAGGTTCTGTCAGGTTCTTCAGAACCGGTAGTGGAAATTCCCCCAGGCTACGCCCACTTGGTTGGCCACACCCACCTCCATAGCCCATAATGCAGGATGTTTGGCCACGCCCACAGATTTGGCCATGCCCACAAATTTGGCCAGCCCACAGAGTAGGTAGTAAAAAATTTTTTGCAGTGCATCACTGAGTGCAACTCTACCAAGTGAAGACGTTGTTTATCCATGGTTTACTGGGTGCCATAGCATGCTAGGACTCAAACTAGAACAGACCCTCCATTTTGAAATGAGAAGAATCCTAAGAGTCAAATTAAACGTTACATATCCATCATTAGAAGAAGGTGTTCCATAGCTGTTGAAATAATCTGATTGTAACAGCAGGAGCTTTATCCCCTCCTACAGTTTGCAAAACAACCTGCTTTGTTTGTTTTGTTTTTGTTTTTGTTTTTTGCTAGTCTTAAGGATATAAAGATGGTCTTGGCTTAAATATTTTACAATATTTCTCAGTCCTGAAAGCCGCCTAAATCATTCCTCAGGTCTGAGTTCTAATGAAGCATTGTCTGAAGCATGTAATTTGGCCCAGGAGAGGCAGTGCTAACCTGGCCTTAGTTCTTTTATTTTAGAAGGACAGATCGACAGAAGCTCATGGTATTTCTGTAATGTTCCAGTTTATTTACAAATGTACAAATTCAGTACAGATGAAGAGGAATATACAACCTCTACAGACCACAAATGTTCACCTCCTCATAGTAGGTCTTCAGAGATGCAGCCCTGTAAAAGCACTTTCCTGAGATGGACGGTAACTCTCTTGTCTTTTTGCTCTGTCCTTCTCAAAAAGCTGTAGCTTCTGTTGTTTCTCATGCAAACAGAAAACTTGCTTCATATTTAACTGAAGCACTGTTATTATTGGCAGGGAAGTACAACAGAGTTGGCAGGGGGATTTTCTTCAGTTTTTGATGGGATTTGTTTTCCTTTTCAGAGAAATCTCTGTGTCAAGAAACAATCATTTAGCAATTACCTGCCATTGAGAGATACAATTTGAAAAGCCGGGGCTATTTAGGGGCTGATTACATTGGCCATTTTCCCTTAGGGATGCCATAATTCCCTCCGACAAAAAAAAATGGGACAGAAGTAAAGGTTGCCCTTGCAAAAAAGCCAGTCATATCCGACTCTAGGGTTCAGTGCTCATCTCTGTTTCAAAGCCGAAGAGCCAGCACTGTCTGCTTCTGCAGACGTATTTCATGGTCATGTGGCAGGCATGACTAGACACCCGAGTGCACAGAACACTGTTTACCTTCTCCCCAAAGTGGTCCCTATTTATCTACTTGCAATTTCTGGCCTTCGAACTGCTAGGTTTGCAGGAGCTGGGACAAAGACGGGAGCTCATTCCGCAAGCTGTTGCTGCCGTGATTTCAATAGAGGCAATAAAATGGTGCAATTTTCCCCTCTGTCTTTCTTGGCCACCAAGCTGCTACTGCTGCACCATCTGCTGGTTGTTCAATAGAAGTGCCGCTCTATTACAAGAAAAAAGCGCAATTTTTTTCTTCAAACCCCCTTGGTTTGAAAAGCGGGAATTTTAAATGATTTTTTGGGAACCAAGCCGGGACAGGTTCAACCCGTGAAATTCCTGGTTTTCCGGTACGTATGGCATCACTATTTCCCCTGCAGTTGAGTTGAGCATAAATGAGTTTGAATTAAAAGATGGTGACTACATGGTGTAATGCTCAAAACAGGGAAGCCTATTGTGGAATTGTTCCCCCCCCCCTTTTTTTTTTTTTTTTGCACAGGGAATCATCTTTTTTTGGTTCATCCAGCAGAGATGGCGTGAATTTGTTCCAATCGTGTTGGCACCCACTCTTAGTACACTTTCTGCCAGTGTGATTGCCTGATCTGTTGCAAAGGATGCTGGTGAGGGTGTCAGTTACTCTCAACCCCTTGTCTCCACACAATGTCTCTTCCTTTAATTTATGTTTCATTTTAAAAAAAATGTTCCAACTCAGTGCTGCAAGCATTATCACTACGGCAGTTATTTAGAACAATAATAAGGGAGAGGGAGAGGAAGGGAGGGAGAGAGAGACCCATTTTTCAGAAATGTGCTCAAATTATTCTTCTTGCTGTGTATTTGCACCCAAGAATTGCTTTGTCAAGGGACTGTGGTGGCTTAGCAGTTAAGATGCTAAACTCGACGATTGGAAGGTCGGCAGGTCAGCAGTTCGAGACCCAAGTGCTGCATGATGGAGCAAGCTTCCGACTCTGTCCTAGCCCTGCCAACCTAGCAGTCGAAAGCAAGAAATTGTAAGTAGATAAATAGAAACCACTTCAGTGGGAAGGTAAACAGCGTTCTGTGCACTCCAGTGTCTTGTCATGCCTGCCACATGTCCACGGAAACTCTGCAGATGCAGACAGCACTGGTTCTTTGGCTACAAACAGAGATGAACACTAACCCTAGAGTCGGATACGACTGGATTTCGAGCAAGAGGGACCTTTACCTTTACTTATTGCTTTGTCATTTCCAAGATTCTAGACAGTTCTCTTCTGAAGGAGGTGTAATGAGCTGTGATTGGAAAGTTTTCTTCCCTACAACAGAGTGTAGACAGTTTCTCATGTTGTAGTAGTGTGAGGGCTTTCCCAGCTGATGATAGCAGTTGCCACTTCTTGTATAACAAACTTGCTCTCTCTGAGCTTAACTGCGGTTCTCACAATACTTGCCATGGGGGATGGGGAGCAGGATACCCTTTCCACATCAACAATACAGCATATTGTTGTGAGTTATCCTTGTTGTAATGCCAGGTATTCTGGATGTTGCTTAGAGCCAAAAAAACAAATAAGAGCCTTTTGGTTTTAAAAAATACCTGCTCATGGGAGAGATGCTTATTGTCCATAGAATCATAAAATAATTGAGTTTGGAGTGGCCTTTTAGGGGCTAGGTTACCAGAGGGATTCTGGGAATTGTAGTCAAAAAAAAAGTAGTCCGAAAGAAAGAAAGAAAGAAAATATTTTTGTTAGAAATTATTCTGGGTTGAAAGAATATTTGCTGGAGGAAGTCCACTCAGGGGATGCCAGAATGAGGCTCCTTTCATGTCCCCAAGATCTTTTCCTGCCGAAGTAGTCCCTATTTATCTTCTTTCAATTTCTTGGTTTTGAACTGCTAGGTTGGCAGGAGCTGGAACAGAGACAGGCGCTCAAACTGTCATGAAGTACCAGGGTCTCAAACTGCCAGTTTGCCGGCCTTCCAGCTAACGAGGTGAGCTTCTTAACCACTGAGCCACTGCAGTCCCAAAAAGAAAGATTAAATGAAATGAAACAATGAGATTTGTCATTCTGATAGTTCCTATATTTGTTTCTCACCGCAGAACAGAATGAATTACACTCAGCTTTTTGTGTTTGCGTGTTTTTTTAGCCTAGTTCATTCTACGACTAAAGAAGATCCAATTATCAAGATAGTCAGCATCTTGGTGTTCACACAGTTCAGGCTCCCTCTTCTGGTTTGCATGGGAAAATTTTGCCTCAAGGATTGGCTGACTTATCTGAGATTTAGCAGCCACATTCTGAAGGCTACTTCTTTCTGCCTTATGGCATTTGGTGGTCTGGATTCCATGGCCCGAGCTTGGTTCAGACGGCATGCTGTGTTCTCTTAGGACACTTTGAAAAGCTAAGAGGTTCCTGGTTCAGTTGCTGATCCTAGCTAATGAAGCCTCTTCATCAAGTGCACTGATGGGTCCGCAGTGATATCATACTGCTTGCCAAAGTACTTCACGGCAGCGACTGGTGCCCATTGCATTTGGCGAGGTGGATGGAACAGCACAGGTGGGCAAAGTCGGAGGTGACAGGCATGATCAAAAGAAACTATTTTATACACATGGACACAGATATAGGCAGACGGACATTCATATATACACGCAACAGGAGAGAACATGGGTGGAGCCCCAGCTTTCACCTCTGATAAAGAGGCATGCAGATGTGGGTTGCCTGGAAGTAGTCTGGCCCTGAAATGGGACAATGCCTCAATTGCTCTAATGCAGGGTTGCCCAAACTTTTTGGGCCGTGGCCCGGTCACATGGTTCAGCGGGCCGGTCATGTGGTTCCTCTCACCGGAAGCGTAAGTAAAACATGCCTTGCAATCTGTTTTGCAATAGGATGAGATCTCATCTCAGGATGAGATTTTAAGCTGCCATTTTCTCTGCTTAAAACAGGGGTGCCCAAACTAGGGTCCGTGGGCCAGATCTGGCCCCATACAGGTGCATTTTACTTCTGCTTCCAGGAGCAATGAGGGCAGCATGGGCCAGATGAATTGACATCAGGGGACAGATCTGGCCCACAGGCTGTAGTTTGGGCACCCCTGCTCTAATGGACCAGCTTCCCCTGGTACCTCATGGGGAGAAAGAGGTGGTGGTTTCTGTTTCTGTAGCAATAGAATGCCGCTTGTTCTCCTGGTGTGTTGACCATTGCCTAAGCTGTGCATGGCTGATGCAACCCAAGTCCTTAAGGAGCCGCAGCAGGTCATTACGGAACTTGACGCCTATGAAGGCATACAGGAAAGGATTGAGGCAGCAGCGCAAGCAAGCCAGGCTGTAGGTCACATCATTGGCCACATCTATTCGCTTGATGGCACTGCATTGGTCAGAGGTGTAGTTGAAGGCGGAGATGGTCTCTGCCAGCACAACACCATTGTAGGGCAACTGGAAGAGAACAAAGACCACCATGACTGCAATGAGGACTTTGATGGCTCGGTTCTTCTCAAAGCTGCGGGCTTGTTGTAAGGTCCTGATGATGACCCAGTAGCAGGAGGTCATGACGAGGAAAGGCACCAAGAAGCCAAAGAACATCTGAGATACTCTGATGGCCGTATTGAAGACTAGTAAGTTGTCTGTTGTTAGTGTGCAGCGTGGCTTCTGGTTTTCAGACTCGTACACACCGCGGTGGGCCACTTCGGGGATCGAAAGGAGGAAAGCCAAGATCCAAACAGAGAAACAGGTGATCTTGCTGGCAAATACCCTCTGAGAGCGGAGGCGGTGGGCCGAGGGGGCCTGGACAATGGCAAAATACCTATCAATGCTGATGGAGAGAAGGAGCAGCATGCCGCTGAAGAAACTCATCTGGCAGATACAGTGGACAGCCTTGCATGCAAAGTCCTTGAAGATCCAGTAGCTGGCTGCACTGACGGCCCAGAATGGAAGAGTTAGCAGGAAGAGGATGTCCGCCACTGCAAGGTTGAGTAGGTAGATATCCGTCATCGTCTTGAGCCTCTTGAAGTAGATGTAGGTCAGCATCACTAGGCCATTGCCAGCCAGGCCCACAAAGCACACAACGGAGTAGATAACAGGTAGGAACGTAGCCCGGAACCTCCGAACTTCCTCTTTTGTGCAGAGCTGCTCAAAGAGACTATAGTCAAGGGTAGCATTGATGTAGTCACCACTCCCATAGTCAGCTGTCAGATACGTACCCATGCAGAGCTAGAAGAATTAAAGGAATGGTTACAATTCATCTGCTGGTTGGTATTATCTCTGCAGTATCATCTATGATAAGGTGAGAGCCTTGTTGAGGCGCAGGGGCTTGAGCGGTCTAACTAGGCAGTGCTGCCCATCTCTTGTTAATGATGTTAGGCCAGGACTAAAACTCACCAAAGCATCCTCCATCGGATCCCTTGGGCAAGGTGAAAGCAGAAAGCACACATTATGGTCTGCCTAGCCAGCGGGTGACATGATATCCAAATGGCTAAAAAAAAAAAAGCCCACATGTAAATGGACTTGATTTCTCAAGTCCATTTGCATGCGCAGAATGTCATCGTGGAGATGTCTACCAATGCACAGATTCCTCGCTGAATAATGACTCCAAGGTATTCAAGGTCATCTAAGGTGGAGGTAAATGTGAAATGCTCCCAATGTTATTAAACTGTTACTTGCCATCAGCTTTAGGCAGCCTAGTTAAGCATGAAGGCTGCTGGAAACTGAAGTTGAAGAACATCAAGAAAGCTATTCATTCTCTTGCTTCAAGTGATGAAAACAGGGAACAATGTTCAGGTAACATGTAAATCAGGGGTTCGCAACCTAGAACCCATGGGCCAGACCCAGCCCACGATGGCAAATCATCCAGCCCCGGGCAATGTCCCTGGAGGTGGAAGCAGACATATTTACAATAGCCATAAATGCACATGCACATGCACAATCATGCCCGCTGCTGTTTACGGCAGCATTTACAGTAGGGGAAACCCACGTGTCCAGCCTTCTCAGCTATCTGAGTGGGTGTGGTCTGGCCCATGGTGCGGTAAGGTTGAGAACCCCTGATGTAAATATTTGGAGCCCACCTAAACTACAGGTATGCAAACATTACAGTGCATCTTAACTATTGCAGCTTCCTCCAAGGAGACCTTTGAGGTGAATGATGCTCTTCTAAATCTCTAGCCTCAATCACATAATTGGAGAAATGCAAACACATCTCAAACCTCACATTCTCAAAAGTCAATACAAAGGGATGGACACATTGGGAAGAAATAGTTAAGTGGCAAACACTATATTATGTCCCCTGCAACCGTCAATTTGAAATTGTATGGAAATGTTCATGATCCAAAATGTACATCTTGGAAGAATGAGCAATGTGCTTCAGGGAAAGATTGCACAAAAATATATTAAAATGTATACAGTATATTAAAAATATGTACAAATGCAAAATAAGTAACAACAATAATCTTACAATAAATTAGGAAACAAGGATAGAAAAAATACAGGTGGGGTTGGAAGAGAAATATAGACTAAGAGTGCATCAGCATCATACAGGTGTAGCAACTTCATACTGCTATAAACTGCCAGAATTTCATTCTAGGCTATCTCTGGATTTGTAGTATGGCAAAGTTTTTAGCAGTTTCTACTAGAGAGCTCTAGGCATCTTTTCCTTTACTTAAAGCAGTGCCACTCTCCAAGCAGAAATTTCTAAGTACCCAACAAACAACAAATCCTAGTATTCCATAGGATGAAAGCGTGGTAATTAAAAAGGTACTAAACAGCTACCAGGGACTGTGGTGGCTCAAATGGTTAAGACACTGAACTTGATGACTGGAAGGTTGGCAGGTCATCAGTTCGAGACCCGAGTACTGCACGATAGAATGAGCTCCTGTCTCTGTCCCAGCTCTTGTCAACCTAGCAGTTTGAAAGCAAGATAAATAGGTACCATTTTGGTGGGAAGGTAAACATGTCCACAGAAACATCTGCAGACGCAGATGGCACTGGCTTTTTGGCTGTAAAAAGAGATGAGCACTGAACTCTAGAGTTGATATGACTAGCTTTCAAGCAAGGGCAACCTTTAGCTAAACAGCTATCACTGTGTAGTGTAGATACAGTACAACCCTGACTTACAAATGCCCCGAGTTACATACAATTCGACTTACATAATGATTTTGTGCTAAAACCGTGTCCCGATTTACACGGTTTCCTATGGGTTTGCTTTGAGTTACATAAAGATTCTTTTTCCTATGGGTTTGCTTTGAGTTACGTAAAAATTCATTTCCCTATGGGTTTGCTTTGATTTACATACAAATTTCATTTTTCCTATGGGTTTGCTTCGAGTTACATAAAAAATCAATTTAAGCAAAAGCCTATGGAATAGACTTTTTTCGTAAGTAGGGGTTGTACTGTACACTGAAATATTTTTATATCCTTACCCAAGAAATCAGAGAGGCAAAGGCAAACCAGGAGAAATGCATTTTTAAAAAGTACCTGGAAAGATGTCGCTGAGTGGGTGGGAGTAGGTAAGATTTGACCCCTGCAGCTCTCTCACTTTAATTGAGGTGTGTATGTACCTACTTTTTGGTTTGGGAGAAAAGCTTCCTTGCATGTGAATCAGTGGTGGGCATCAACAGTAGTCCTAATTCAGGTACAACACAGACAGTGGTGGGCTTCAACAGGTTTGCACCAGTTTGCCAGAACCGGTAGCAGAAATTCTGGCTGGCCCCGCCCATCCAAGTTTTGTAATAAAGTAGTCCTAATTAGGATGCAACACAGTGCTTTCCCCTGGCCGCGGCCACTATACCACACCCACAGCGTGGTAGTAATTTTTTTGGGAGCTCACCACTGATATGAATGGAATGTGGAAACCATAGAATGTGAAAGCTAGATGTAGCAGATAGAGGTTGTTGATAAAGACAAGACTACATGAATAAATCAGATCAGACCCAGAGATATCAGCCTAGTTTTTGCCTATCTAGTACCTAGAGTTTAGGACCCAAAACATGACTTAAGCATGATTTAATGATAAAATGGACTCAGATTCCCCAGTTTCTCTAAATGAAGCTGCAGTTCCCATAGTTCCTAGGACAGAAATACTTTTAACCAGTATATTATTGTAAGCTATCTCTCCTCTAATGCTCAGTGCTTGAGTGGTTTGGTCATGAAATGAACAATTACAATAGAGTAGCTACTCATTTGTTGATATGTAAAAATTCAGCTGCTTTCGGATTTGGATTTTTTAAAAAAATGAAGTGGCTATGGAGATTATTGCGATATGCTCTTTCACTTTCAAATTGACTACTGCACCACTGGGTTTATGTGTCTACGATGTGTGTAGTAAGTAAATCAAATTTTAGCATTTTTAGTATTCTTTCATGATTTGGCCTCTCTATACTCACCTTCATAATTTATTTTAGTTCCTTAGTTCTGTAGCCCCTCAAAGCAAAGTGATAATAGTAGCAGAGGTTTTTAATACTGTATTGCTATTTGCTAATAAATTTTGAACGATAGTTTTTGAAAATGGTTTGCAAGCCATTAGTTAAGTTTATTTATAAATATCAGAAAGTAAACAAAACAAAAAGACAAAAATATTATGGCACTTTAAAGACTAACTGCGGTATTTTAATGTTTAATGGAGTAGACCTGATTGATGCAAGCAAAAATTAAAATACAGTAGTTAGTCTTTAAAGTGCCACAATATTTTTGTCTTTTTTTGTTTACTCTTTGATATGCTTGAAACACAGACTAACATGGCTACTATCTCAAAAATGTATTTATAAAGTTAGATTTATTTGTCTATGACAGGGGTTCGCAATCTATGGCCCATGGGCTGGACCCAGCCTGCAGTGCCATTTCATGTGTCCCACTACCCTCGCTCCTGCCACTGCTGTCACTGGAAGCACCAGAAGTGGCAAAAACAGCAGAAAATGTACCGTAAATGCACCCGCGGCTGTTGTAAACAGTTGCAGACGCGTTTTACAGCAGTGTTTATGGCAGGGGAACCACGTGTCTGGTGCACTCAGCTGTCTCAGGGGATGTGGTCCGGCCCACGGCGCAAAAATGTTGAGAACCCCTGGTCTATGATTTGGCACTATGTCTGAAATGAGCCACATACTTTTTTCTAAGTTGAAGAAGAATTGTTTTAACTTTTTTAAGTGATCCGTTTCAAATAAGTAAAAATGTTGTAGATGAATAATCTTGTCTAGAACTGGGCTGTTACAAAACATTTCAACCACTCAGCTGAGGGACCACAGCATGTAATCTGTGAAATGTGCTAGAAGCTGAACGTGTGTGGCATTTATGTTGGGAAACAATTCAAACTACAAGGAAAGCAGATTTGACTTGGGGGGTTTTCTACTCTGCAAAGTCATTAGTAAAATGAAATTGCCCTTATCAAAACTGGAAGATGTCTGTGGGAAAAATCAATCAGGTGACAAAGCTTATCTGGTTATTGTAGGGTGGTAGAAGAAAGAAGCCAGCTCAGTAGACCTTGGAAATACTGTATTTTATGAAAACTCCAAATATACTGGCAGGGGGGTTCTGGGAAATTTATTCCATAAAGGTAAATTTCCCAAGTGGCTCTGTCACTTTTCCAAGTTTTTAGGGTCATTGGGAACAGGCTAGAAATAAAATAATTAGAAACTATTGGAGATGGAAAGCAAATGAAATGTGTGTTTTGCTGCTCCTGTAAAAGCAAGTCAGTGAAAGAATTAGGATCAGCTGAGAGGTTGGAAGGTGAAGGGACACATTTAGAGAAAGAGGCAAAGGACACATTGGCCATGACAGCTCCAGGCACAGGAGAGGTAGATGAGGGGAGTAAAAGAATCACCATTGGCCCATTGTAACTTTAACACCTGCACCAAGTGTCTCATAGGTAGATAAATGTACATGCTGAACATCTTGAGGTGGGTACAGTGAGTGAGGGTTCCTACCACATCCTGCTAGTATAGTAAAGAAGAACCATCTAGGGAGGAAAAAAGGAGAGAGCTCACAAACCACCAAACCCTCCACCCTTTCCCTTTGTGTGTGAGTGTGAAGGTGTGTGAGGGAGTGAGAAAGAGCGAGAGTGCTTGAGGCTAGCCCAAGTTGCCAACCTAATGTGAGGCCTCAGAGACCACACATCAGCTTAGAACAGGAGTTCTCAACCTTCTAAATCTTGGGGCGGGGTCATGCTCCCTCGACAGCTTCGGGGGCTGGATGGCCATTTTGCTCTTCCTCCACCACATGGCACTTCCTGGTGTGGTGGAGGCGGTGGGGGCCCACATGAATTGGTGTCATGGGTCACATCTGGCCCACGGGCCGCAGGTTGAGAATTCCTGGCTTAGACCAACCTTCTCAACAACTTGGTGTCCTCAAGATAGAGCATTTCCAGATCGCCCCATGTAAGGCAGGCTGGGATGACTGTTTTTACAGTCACTTTAGGACAGTGGAGGGGCACAGTCCCCCTCATCCAAACAATGCAAGCAACCTTTGCTTATACAGTAGACCCTCGCATAACGACATTACTTGGTTCCCCAAGTAGTGTTGCTAAGCGATTTTTGTTGTTATGCGGGTTTCTGTGGCGTTTACCGCATAACGACATGTTTAGCGTCGTTGTCTGGAATGACGGTTATTTTAGCATCATTGTCCGGACAATGACACTAAAAACGTTGTTGTGCAGGGGAACACGTGGTGCATAACGACGCGTTGTTAAGCAAAAATGATGCTATCCGAACGCGTTGTTATGTGAGGGTTGACTGTATGGTGAAATGGCTGACAAGTGGGCAAATGAAACTCTCCTCTGCAGAAGGGCAGAGAAAGTGTAATTATTTTCCCCTCCTAGCTGATTGATGTAGTGCTGGATCAGTGTGGATGGTGAACCCCACCCCCCCCCAGCATCAGTTTAAACTGCAGTTTCTCAACTAGCACTAAATAGAAAAACAAAGTTTTTTTGTAACCTCGTAACTGATGAAGTCTACAATGATCAGCTAGGAGGAGCAGAAAAAAATAATTACACTTTCCCTGCCCCTCTGTAGAAGGAAAGGGTTTTAAGGCAATATTCAATATGCTGACTGGGCTCATTAGCATATCAAATGCTGACAGTGGAAGCAGGCTTTGATGGCTACAGAGTCCCATAAAAGTTGTTCCCAACATCAACAGGCACTAGGAACACTGCAGCAAAAAACCATCCACTCAAACATTTGCAGGAGCGCCAAGTGGGCTAAGTGCCCTGTCTGGCCATGCTTATATATTAGTCTATGTCTCAAAAACCTCTAGAGCAGTGTTTCCTAACCTTAGAAATCATTGTGTTGTGTAGATGCTCCAGGCCCCATTAGAAGCTCCAAACAATCAGATCCGTTGCAAAGCCCTTGATTGTAATAAATGAGTTCATTGCATAACAAATTCTCAATTTATGAGACTATAGAAAGGGACTGGAGTGTTTTATAATTTAATTAGAAATTACTACTCATTGTTACTTGAAGAGTTATCTTTTTGTAATTATCTTCTCTATTGCTCAAATCTAAAATGGCTTCAAGAAATAAGCAAGATGTTTTTTATAGTCAGTGTCAATGACTAAACCAAGAAAACATTTTACTTTATTCCTCTAGCACAGTGTTTCCCAACCTTTGGTTTTTGGACTTCAATTCTCAGAAGCCTAAGTCAATTCCCCAAAGCACTGATCAGCCAATGTACTGATTTAGGCTTCTGGGAATTGAAGACACCTGTGGGCCTGAGCCCCACATTGGGAACCACTGCTCTAGACGTATACCAAATTGTTGGAAGGTTGGCTTAAAACAGAAAATGTAAGAGGAGCCCTTCTGAGTCAAACCCAAGGTTTATGAAGACTAGCACTGTATTCCTAGAGCAAACAACCAGATGCCTGTTGGAAAGCTCACAAACAGCCACTACTCCATTCTACTACTGAAAACTGCTCAAACATATCTTTTAGAGCTGTAGTTTTTGATAGGTACAACATATATTCCTGATGGGACACAGAAATGGTGGGATGTTCATAACAATAAAGAAAATGATTCCAAGTACCTATTGCAGTAACTTTATATATGGGTTCTACAAATAGCAGCAGTAACTTTTATACTCAGTAGTACTATTATCATATTTTCAGCTAATGGAAAGGCTGTTATAAATAAAAAAGAAATTAAAAATACACTGCCCTGAACTTTATGGGGAGGCGGGGGGGGGGGGAGCAGAACATAATTCTAACAGCAAACAAATATTTGGGCTGTCAAATGCCCCATTTGTTCAATAGTCTTAATGTTAATATCTAACACTTTGCTTTGCTCATTTCCTTTCAGTGACTGAATAGGGAGGGAAGGATCATAGAATCACTGAGTTAGAAGGGGGTCTATGAAACCATGGAGGCTATCCCATTGCTTAATGCAGGAGTCCAAATCAAAGCCAATCGGACTGTTGGTTGTCAATTTTTCTCTTGAATGCCTCCAGTATTGGAGCGCTCACCACCTCCAGAGGTAATTGGTTCCACTGTCATACTGCTCTAATAGTTAACAAGTTTTCCCTGATGTTCAGACTATATTTAGCTTTCTATTGTAAGGTAAAGGTGAAGGTCACCCTTGCTCAAAAGCCAGTCGTATCTGACTCTAGGGTTCAGTGCTCATCTCTGTTTCATAGCCAAAGAGCCAGCGTTGTCTGCTTCTGCAGACGTTTCCATGGTAATGTGGCAGGCACGACTAAACACCAGAGTGCACGGAACACTGTTTACATTCCCACCAAAGTGATCCCTGTTTATCTACTTGCAATTTGAAATAATGTCTGTTTTTATGCTTGTTGCTTGAATGTTTTATCTTCTCTTGTTGTTTTATTCTCTTAAGGGGTTAGGGAGGGTATAGGAGGGTCTTTAAGATGTTTTTTAAAGGTTTTAATACTTTGTATTGTGTTAAGATTGCTCTCCTAGTTTCAGGGAGCATTCTTTAATGATTTTGTTTGCTGCTCTGGGTGGCGTTTGCGCCAGAAGGGTGGGATATAAATGATCCAAATAAATAAATAAAAATTTCTTACTTTCAAACTGCTAGGTTGGCAGGAGCTGGGTCAAAGATTCAGTATTCAGGTATCGAACTGCTGACCTGCTGCCTTCCAGTCAGCATCTTATCCACTTGAGCCACTGTAGTCCCTGTTGTTTCAGCCTATTACATGTCTTGTACTCTGGGATGATGAGAAGAGATCCTGCCCCTCCTCTTTATGACTATCCTTCAAGTATTGGAAAAGCGCTATCATATCCCCTCTGTTTCCTTTTCTCAAGGCTAAAACCTGCCCAGTTCTTTCAGTCTCTCCTTATAGGGCCGTGATGGCCAACCTTGGCACTCCAGCTGTTCTTGGACATCAATTACCAGAAACTCATGTGTCAGCACTCCTGCAGATCAGGGCCTCTGAGAATTGAAGTTCAAGAACAGCTGGAGTGCCAAGTTTTGCCATCATTGTCATAAGGTTTGGTTTCCAGCCCCCTGATCATCATGATGCCCTCTTCTTAACTTGTTCCAGTTTGACAGCATCCTTCTTGAAGTGTGATGTTCAGAACTAGACACACTACTCTAGACGTGGTCTAACTAGTGCTGAATAGAGGGGGACTTAGTACCTCATAGGTTTTCAAGACTATACTTCTGTTAATGCAGCCTATAAAAACACTGGCTTTTCCTGCAGCCACATCACACTGTTGGCTCATGTTCAGCTTGTGAACATTTCCAAGTTCCTTCTCTCTCGTAATATTACTCAGCCAACTATCCCCCCCCCCCACCTTGTCACTGTGCAAGGAGAGCAAGGTCTATATCAGTGATAGTGAACCTTCTAGAGACCGAGTGCCCAAACTGCAACCCCAAACCCACTTATTTATTGCAAAATGCCAACACAGCAACAGAGGAAGAAGGAAATGCTCCCATTGGGCTGTTGGGCAGAGGGGCAAACTCTGTGCTGGGGGGGAGGGAGAAAGTGTTCCCATTGGGCTGCTGGGCAGAGGGGCGGAGCGAACTCTATGCTGGGGTGACGGCACAGGTGCCCACAGAGAGGGCTCTGAGTGCGATCTGTGGCGTGCGTGCCATAGGTTCGCCACCACTCGCCTATATTTAGGACACTTCCTCCAGCCAGAAGCAGCAGCAACAGCAGTAGCAAGAACAGCAAGAAGAAGAACAACTTGAAAGATAGTAGTGAGAGAAGGCAAACTTTTATAAGCAATATTTTGTAAGCTGCTCACCTGGTAAAGGAAGGGAAGGTTCCAAAAGATAGTTGCTTTCAGATGTTTATCTAAAGGAAAAAGACATACACAACACACATTATTAGAAAGTACCTTCATGATGACAAACTTCAGCTCCAAATTCTGGCCGTACTGGCTTGGAAATTTTGGAAATTGGAGTAAACATATTCTTTTCAGGTACACAGAAACATACAAATATTTTCATAAGTATAGGACTGCAGTGGCTCAAGTGGCTAACATGCTGACTGGGAGGTGGAAGGTCAGCAGTTCGATTCCCGAGTACTACAGGCCGGAATGAGCTGCCGTCTTTGGCCCAGCTCCTGCCAACCTAGCAGTTCGAAAGCAAGAAATTGCAAGTAGATAAATAGGGACCACTTCGGTGGGAAGGTAACAGCGTTCCAGTGTCTAGTCATGCCTGCCACATGACCACGGAAACGTCTGCAGCAGCAGACAGCGCTGGCTCTTCGGCTTTGAAACAGAGATGAGCACTGCAACCTAGAGTCGGATACGACTGGCTTTTGAGCAAGGGAAACCTTTACCTTTAGTAGTGAATCAAAGCTTAGTCTAATTAAACCATAGCTCTGAACCCTTTTATCTAAGACAGCAACACAGATTACTCTTTTT
This sequence comes from Bradypodion pumilum, assembly GCA_035047305.1. Taxonomy (NCBI): domain Eukaryota; kingdom Metazoa; phylum Chordata; class Lepidosauria; order Squamata; family Chamaeleonidae; genus Bradypodion; species Bradypodion pumilum. The sequence goes on from JAWDJD010000008.1 coordinate 14,995,261, forward strand.
ATTTGTTTGTTTGAGTTAAAAAAATAAGAGGCGCTGGAGCTAAAATCTGTCCGTTTTAACTCAAAAGCCTTATTGATGTATTATTAACTTCTTTATTAATTTTGGTGTTCTCTTTATTTGTATGCACTTTTCTTGTTTCTCTTTTTGTATTTTAGATTGTTTAAATCTAAAAAACTCAAAAGCCTTATGCCTATTGTAGTAAGTGTATCTGAGCAGAATGTTTGCTACAACAAATGAAAATACTCTGCATGTATCCAGAGACATGCTTTCACTGGGATTACTACCAAAGGTGAAGCCTCAGTTTTAGAAATATGTTCAAGGGCTGATCTGGAATTGGGAAATAGCCAGGAATTCATTGTCAAAAAAGAAATAAAAATCAGCTCTGAACATGCTTTGACTCAAGTTATTCCCAGTAAGGTAAAGGTAAAAGTTGTCCTTGCCCAAAAGCCAGTCGTATCTGACTCTAGGGTTAAGTGCTCATCTCTGTTTACAGCCAAAGAGCCAGAGGTGTCTGCATCTGCAGACGTTTCCATGGACATGTGACAGGCGTGCCTCGACACTGGAGTGCACGGAATGCTGTTTACTTTCCCGCTGAAGTGGTCCCTATTTATCTATTTGCAATGTCTTGCTTTCGAACTGCTATGTTGGCAGGAGCCGGGACAGAGCCGGGAGCTCATTCCATCATGCAGTACTCAGGTCTCGAACTGCTGACCTGCCGACCTTCTAGTCATCAAGTTCAGTGTCTTAACCACTTGAGCCACCACAGTCCCCAGTAGGAGGAAATAAAAGAGAGAGACAGGGTGGGATGGGGAATCAGTACTCACCTCTGTCCATAACTTTTTGCTAGTTGGTTACAGAACTCAGAATGAAAATGTGAGCGGTTATCAGCCAGTCAACCTGTGAGTCAGGAAATTAGAATTGATCTGTGTGAAAATCAATGTGCAAAAGCACTTCCCTTTTATATCCAGCAACTGCCATCTGTGCTGCGTGTATATAACTCTTCATACATGACAAGGTCTCATGACGTGTTGTGCTGAGAGGTAGAGATTTAGTCACTCCCTTCCTCCTCCTCTGAGATCAACCTCAGACCCACAGCCTCACAGAGTGGCTTCTATAAGCACTGGTCTTTTCTGCTCTTTCAAGAAAATGGGACTGGAAGAACTGGTAAAGAAAGGGCTTTCTCTTTTGGAGTGGAGTCTGCTAGGTAGAATTGTTGTAAGTCATTCATTGTGAGGATGAACCCCCCCAAAGAATGGCCCTTTTGGCCTCCAGGATTGATTTATATACATAGGTATTCGGTTTTGATATCTACGAAGTTCTTCAAAACAGATAAGTGACATGGTAGGTGAAGGTGGGAGACTGTGCAAAATTTATTTTTTAGGACTACATCCAGTGGTGGGCATCAGCAAGTTTGCACCAGTTCGTCAGAACCGGTAGCAGAAATTCTGGCTGGCCCTGCCCATCCAAGTTTTGAAATAAAGTAGACCTAATTTGGGTGCAACACAGGGCTTTCCCCTTGGCCACACCCACCATAGCACACCCACAGTGTGGTAGTAAAAGCTTTTGGAGCCCACCACTGACTACATCTCTCAGAATTTCACAGCCAACACAATCCCATACCCACACATAGGTGCTGCATGTGTTATTTTCCAATGACCAGCCAAAGATCCAAGTCTTTGATCCTATCAACCCAGATTTAGGAGTAAAGGTAAATGTAAAGGTCACCCTTTCTCAAAAGCCAGTTGTATCTGACTCTAGTGTTTAGTGCTCATCTCTGTTTGTAGCCAAATAGCCAGTGCTGTATACGTTTCTGTGGACATGTGTCAGGGATGACTAAACACCAGAGAGTGCACGGAACAGTGTTTAGCTTCCCACCAAAATCTTGCTTTCAAACTGCAAGCTTGGCAAGAGCTGGGGCAGAGATGGAAGCTCACTCCATTGTGCAGCACTTGGGACTCAAACTGCTGACCTTCCAGTCATCAAGTTCAGTGTCTTAACCACTAAGCCACCATAGTAGAAGAGTTAAAAGACAAAAAGTGCCAGAATTATGGCAAAAGATATCACTTGACTTTCAAGAGGGAAATGCCTTCCTCTTTCATTAATTCTGAAAGAGCTGTTTTGCGGTTAAGTTGACTACCTGTTTGTTAGATCCGGCCCTTATAAGCACGAGTCCAGGACAACGATGAACAAACAGCAACAGACTTTATTATACCAGTCAGTAGAGATTAGCTTACAAGGTGTTCCGGATCCCGAGATGGCTATACAATCCTAACATAGTCTGTCCCTGTGGACCTGTACCTGGCAATGGGCAATAAACTAGCTACCGAGAATTGTAGCATAATGGAGGGACCCAGGCTTAGCGCTACCCAGGCTACCTGTACGGTGTAGGAAGTATAGATCCGGCCCGGCCCTACCCTTGTTTATCCATGGGGCTTATATAGTGTAATGAGAGATGAGTAACAGTGACCTCTTGCCCATTTTGCCCAGTAGTCCCAAAGAAGAGTAGACCCACCGAATCAACTCCTCGATAGTAACAGTTGATACTTATATAAACTTCATGAACTGAATGGGTGTGTTAGGTAGAAGTAGAAGTAGCAATAGGATACTGGTCTATAGAATGCTGTTGCAAAAGCATCCAACGACTTCAGTTCTTTGCTCGCAGCTGAGTTGACTCTTCAGGAAGTAAACTGATAGTGCAGGTAATCCAGAGGCATTAAGCAGCTCTTCCCTTTTTCCCTTATCCCAATCCTTGTTATTTTTATTATTTTTATTTTTGAAATGTGATTTGTGAATGCTTTGTGTCATTTATATTGCTTTGTATTATTTGTAAACCGCTTTGAGTTCCCCTAGGGGAAGGAAAGTGGTATAGAAATCCAAGCAAATGAATAAATAAATAAATAAATAAATAACCCTCCAAAGTGGGACAATGTGAGGATGTTACAATTGGAAGATGCTATTTTTCCCCTCTGGGCTCCCCTTCAAATTTCCGTTAACAAGGCAGGGTGATGGCACTTTAGACAGGGCCGGCATCAGAAATTTCTGGGCCTGGTATGCCCCCCCCCCCCATTTTGGCCTTGCCCCTGTGGTTTTCTGCACATGCGTGGTTTGTTTGTGCATGCGTAGATCACTGGTTTCCTGGCTCCGCCGGGCCCCTGTCATCTCCGGTCCCGGGACGAGAGTCCTGATGGTCCCCCCCCCCCCCCTGACGGCAGCCCTGACTTTAGAAACCTAATTTGAAAACACCCTTTGTGAGATTCCCTGTAAAAATGAGTGTAATGAGGGCCAATGGTATTTGGAGAAATTCCTTCTAGTCATTATTATAATGATCTGGTGTGCACTAATTGAGAGGTGACACATGTTATTTATTTAAGGTTGTTAAAACTATTAACAATCTAATAAGATGTAAACTTACTAACAAGAATTACTAAGGACCTCAGAAAGACACAAGCAGTTACTGCATTGCTGTGATTTTCAGGAGAAAGCAAGACAGATGTTGCACAGGATAAATGCTTCTAGGTCAAAGTATTTGCCCTCCCTATGCTCTCCCAACTTGGCTCTGTTTTTTTAAAAAGGCACAATGTGCATCATGCTTGTGAGTGTTATTGTACTTCTGACAGCTTCCCTGGAATAGCTTTCTTGGAAAGATTTACTATATGATACAACCTTCCTTTACCAATGTAGCTTCCTTCCTCTCTCCTTTATCTGTTATACCTTTAGAAATTCATTCAGTGGTTTTGAGACTTGGCTTGTATTGTTGCTTTCCCCTCTAACCACATAACTGTGTCTTGCAGAAACAGATGTACTCTGTTTATTGGGGGAAGAGAGGTGCTTAAAAATAAAAACCAAATATTTAAAACCACTTCCAGGAAATGGATCGAGATGGCAGGCATCCATTCTCCACCGAGAGCTGAAGAACAGGAACAGGTAAGCCACAAATGTGATACTGTACAAAGAGCACATAAGAGAGCTTTACCAGTTTGAATTCATTTACCGGTATGTTAGATTTAGAGAATTTGTGGGTCTCCAGTTTGTTGAGCTGCAATACCCAACGTTTCTTACCTTCAGTTCTATTGAGTGGAGGTGAACCAAAGTTGCACCCCAACAACATCTAGGGGCCAGTATGATCCTCACACCCTTAATTATATCCATACCGCTAGTCAAACTGAGGGGTCATTCAAAACGGCATTAAATCCATTCTCTTGGGCATTTGAGGGGCAGTCTGGTCTCCTTTTTTATTCAATGCCCGCATATGTTCGAAGCTGGAGTGATGCAACTATCTCCCCAACAATTGCATTTTGAGACTCTGTCAGTCCATTCTCCTGTTTCAGCACCAACCCATATATGCTATTCACAGCACCTGTGGTTGATGGGAGTGGGATATATGGAAGACCTACAGCTGTCAAGTCTGTTTGCAGTGTCAACTTCCACTATCCTGAAATGGCTTACTGAAAACTTCCCCAAATCATCTACCAATGATTGGAGAACTAATTTTTAAAAAATGTTTAAATTGCAGAACATGCCTGGCCAGGTTATCCTGCTATGATAATAGAGCAAACCATACAGTCAGTGACTTAATGCCTATCATCAGGTGGTGGTTAATTAACCTGACAACCCTGAGGACTAACAGCCTTGGATGGTGAAGTCCACAAGAAAGGGTGATGGTCCCCAAGTGGATTAAATCCCACTTGAATCCATCTTGATGGAGGGCAGCAGCTTTATCAATACTGGCCTGAGGCCAGTGGTGGGCTCCAGAAATTTTTACTACCACACTATGGACGTGGTGTGGTGGGCATGGCCAGGGGGGAAGGCCGGCGTTGCACCCGAATTAGGACTACTTTATTTCAAAACTTGGTTGGGAGGGCCCAGCTGGAATTTCTGCTACCGGTTCTGGTGAACTGGTGCGAACCTGCTAATGCCCACCACTGCTATGAGAATACTTGGTGGCCAAGTTTGTTGGGTATTATGGGATTTGTAGGCTATCAGAGTAGAAAAAGCTACACTAGAGCTGTGATGGTGAAGCATGACACTCCAAGTGTTCTTGAACTTCAGGAGCCTCTGGTAATTGAAGTCCAAAAACAGCTGGAGTGCCAAGGTTCGCCACCACTGCACTGGAGGTATGGAAATCCTCCTCTCTACCTCCTATGCCTGTTTTCTCCTCTCTACCTCCTATGCCTGTGTTAGTGATCAACCGTCATTGGGGAGCAACACACGTATAATGTGTTGTTCCACAACTAATAGCACCATGAACAATGCAGGTAGCATATGAAATGAAGACATTATTCATTATTCATCGATCTCTTAACCACAGACGAAGACAATGGTGTGTGATCAAATCAGCATGTACACCTTGCAGTAGCCCACAGTGTTACAAAACAGGAAACCACTTCAAAAGAACTAGATAAAGGTCACATAGAACATGTTTCAAATTGAAAGCAGAGGGGAAGAAAGCAACGGAAAAAAATGAAAAGAGAGAGACAAGAATTTAACTGGGAGACTTTTGTCACCATTTTTGATTTTTACATTAGATTTAATCATGACCACACTGTGCTTAATACTAAAAAAAAAACCACGACAAGTACATATCTTCTTCTCCTTCCTTTACCAAATACTGATAATTTTTCTTGTTCTAGTGTAAAAAAGTATCTTGATGCAAGAAGACACCTGCTCAAAACAGCAAATAACAACAATACAAGGTCATTTTCTGCAAAAGAGTGAAAATATAAACATTTTTTGATCATCATCAGTAGCAAAAAAAGGTATATTTGGGGCAAAAGGCACACAAACAAACAAAACCTGTCTTTTTATGCAAAAAACCCTCACACATTTTTTCATATAATGTAAGCTTTATTTTTGCCCAAAATATTCTTGTAAAAAAAAAAAACAGTTCTGTGGTCTCCCCCCGCCCCCACCACCACCACAAAGAACTGCTACAAAACAAAAAATGGACAATCTTATCCAATAGGGAGAAAGCTTGCAAAAAATAGCACAACATTACTTAGGTAAAGGTAACCCTTGCTCGAAAACCAGTCATATCTGACTCTAGGGTGCAGTGCTCATCTCTGTTTCATAGCTGAAGAGCCAGCGCTATCTTCTTCCGCAGACGTTTCCGTGGTCATGTGGCAGGCATGACTAGATACCAGAGTGCACGGAACGCTGTTTGCCTTCCCACCAACATGGTCCCTTATTTATCTACTTGCAATTTCTTGCTTTCGAACTGCTAGGTTGGCAAGAGCTGGGACAGAGGCGGGAGCTCACTCCTTCCTGCAGAATTCAGGTATCGAACTGCTGACTTGCCACCTTTCAGTCAGCGTTTTAGCCACTTGAGCCACTGCAGTCCCCTCAACATTATTTAGAGAGCTGCTAAATCCAAAATAGGTGTGTCTATGATGACATTTGATCTCTAGTAAAGGAGAAAACAGAAATATCAATCTTATTTTCCCCCCACAAATGAGAATGACAATTTTTGAAAGCTTTCTACTGGATAGGTTTATTAGAGTTTCAGTCCATGTTCTATATCACAGCATTTCTTTGAAAGAACTTTACAGAACTGGTCTTTTAACAGTTGTATTTTGGGCAAAAGCAAAATTTGCATTTAATGGATTTTTTAAGCATAAAACAAATGACTTGATAAAGCTGGGGCAGATGTCAGGGTTGCTGAATTCTTTCTTCATTCCTTCCAAATTCTTAAAGAGATAGGCATGCCTGTATAATTGGGATGACAACTTTGGGATTGTATTGCCAAGATGTGTCAGACTCCACCCTGCCTGCCTCCTCACTGCTCCTTACTGTCTCTTCCTTATACTCACATGGGATTTGGGCTGTCTAGGCCCATGATGGTGAACCTTGGCACTCCAGATGTTCTTGGACTTCAATTTCCAGAAGCCCCCATGAATCCACATGAATGGGTTTACTGCGATTCATCCAGCCCACATTGCCCACATCGCTCCTGGAAGCGGAAGTAAAACGTGCCCATACATACAGGCACGTTTTACTTCTGCTTCCAGGAGCGATGAGGGCAGTCTGGGCTGGATGAATCGCAGTAAACCGATTTGTGTGGATTCATGGGGCTTCTGGGAATTGAAGTCCAAGAACTTCTGGAGTGCCAAGGTTTGCCATTGCGGCTCTAGGCAAACATAATGATAGCCAGAGTTTGGAAAGGTAATGTAAAAAATAACTAGTTTCAGTTCCCAGACTCCCAAAGTAGTTAGTTAATAACTATGTTCTGTGATCTAAAGCAAGGTTTCCCCAACCTTTTTTGCACCACAGATTGGTTTCATGCTAAATAATTTTTCCATGGACAGGTAAGTGGGGGTGGTGGGATTGAATGGTGCAAGTGCATAATAAATACAATAAATGGGGAGGGGGCCAGCCACACCATTTGACTCAGGCAGTGAGGTATCACACTGCACATAGGTGGTGGGCATCAGCAGGTTCGCACCAGTTCGCCAGAACCGGTAGCAGAAATTCTGGCTGCCCCCGCCTGTCCAAGTTTTGATATAAAGCAGTCCTAATTTGGGTGCAACACAGGGCTTTCCCCCTGGCCACACCCACCATACCATGATCACAGTGTGGCAGTAAACAATTTTGTAGCCCACCACTGGCAGAGCCCCGCCATCATTAAGCAAAGTGGAGGTGGGGCCCAGCCACCTGCCTGTCTGCTGTGTCTGAAGCCCGTGCTCTCGCTTGGTTCATCGGGCAAACTCATTGGAGCACATTGAGGGCAGAAGGCTGCCACCCATCTCCCACAGCCCGGTTCAGGACAGCCCTTGTCCACGGCCCAGTAGTTGGGGACCCCTGATCTAAAGCTTAGAAGTGATTCTTCTAGGGTTTTAGCAATAGCAATTAGACTTATATACTGCCCAATAGCACTTAAAGCACTCTGTGTTGTTCACAGGTAATTATCATTTTGTTCCCAACATGCTGGGTACTCATTTTACTGACATAGAAAGAATGAAAGGCTGAGTCAACCTTGATCCCCATCAAGATCAAACTCAAATCTTGAGCAGAGTTTTGACTGCACTTTATTGCAGCTTAACTACTGCACCATGTAGGTTTCTTGGTATAAAATACACAGAAGTGATCCGCCAGGTCTTCCTTCTGGTGGCACTCTGGCATTGTCCAGTTTACCCAAGGCCACACACATGGCAGGACACAGTACCCAGAGAGAAAGGAGTCCGACAAATTATATGAAATGTATAAAACTAAACCAAGAGTTTGTTGAAAATAAAGAGGTAATTACCATGGAAAGTAATTATCTTTTTGTCTCAGAACTATGGTTGTACATAATTGCCTTTAAAAATGATGTTCCAATTTTTCTTGGTTACAACTACGATAAGAATAATGGAATAAATGAATCATGTGGCTGTGAAACAATAGATGAGTAGTTATTACACTCTGGTACTCACAGACTTTGGAAATAACTAGTTACAAGTTATGAATTGTATGCTACATTGGAGGTAATGAGAAATGTAACTAGATTGAGTGTATGACCAGGAAGGCAACCAACTCCTCATTAATGAATAGAACTTTTTCTCTTATACAAGCAAAAATCGGAAATAGAAAAATGTGTCTTGTTGAAGGTCATGAGATGCAAGAATTACATTGGGAGAAATCTGTCCTGTTGATTGTGATACAGTACAGAGATGTTTTGAAAAAAGTTCTTTCAATCTGTGACATAAGGAGCTGCGGTGGCTTAGTGGTTAAGAAGTTTGATTTGTTAGCTGGAAGGCCGGCAAATTGGCAGTTCGAGACCCGAGTACTGCATGACGGATTGAGTGCCCGTCTCTGTCCCAGCTCCTGTCAACCTAGCAGATCGAAAGCAAGAAATTGCAAGTAGAAAAATAGGGACCTCATTCGGGCTCCTTTCATGTCCCTAAGATCTTTCCCCACCAAAGTGGGTGTCCCCTGAGTGGAGTTTCTCCAGCAAAAATCCTTTCAACCCAGAATTATTTCTGATATGAAATTATTATTATCTGTGACATATGGTGAAGAGGACAATTTATCAGAGGAGTCCAGCCAGCAAAAACCAAGGCCTGCTATTAATATTTTGATGAGAAAGTAAGAAGAAAAGGTTTATTGGTCACAACTAGATGAGGATGAAAGTATACTTCCAAGTTTTGTTTCTTGTCTGCCGTGCTTCTACGGACTAACGTGGCTACCACTTCAAAAACCTGCAACTAGGAAAGGCATTGGATTCAGCCAAACAGAGTGGAGATCCACCAGCCTCATGAAGAAACTTGCACAGGGACAAACAAACATCATCTTCCTCACCAAATACAATGAGATGGTGTCCACAAGGGACTTTCAGTGAAAAATCCTTTACGATCCACCTACCCCACTGACTACAGTGGAAGATAAATGCAACATGCTCTCCCAAAAGCTACTGAATCAATTTCCTACATAGCAAGCCAAGGAACACCCAGAAGGATATTTGCAGCTCCTAAACCAGGGGTGCCCAAACTATGGCCTGTGGGCCAGATCTGGCCCCCGATGCTAATTCATCCAGCCTGCGAAGCCCTCGTTGCTCCGGGTGCATTTTACTTCCACTTCTGTGAGCAACGAGGGCTTCGTGGGCCTGATGAATTGGTGTCGGGGGGCGGATCTGGCCCACTGACCATAGTGACCGGCCAACAGCCTGAAAAGTTTGGGCACCTCTGTCTTAAACTTTTCCTCCAGAACCAGCCCACTGCAGTGGATACAGCACAAACATTTCCCATCATGGGGAAAAAAAATCTATGATGCACAACTTGCTCCCCTGAGAAACAAGCAAGAAAACAAGTTATCTAATCTATTCCAGAGCCAAGAACTCAAACAATAGTACGTATTATAAATCTATCCAGGCACACATTGAGAGCCAAGAAGAAGAGTTTGTGATATCATGGGGCCATTCTGTTCGTCCTACCAAACCCACACAGATGATACAGTTCTGCGGTGATCTGCAGGCCTTTCCTCACAGACTACGATGCCAGGCTAGACAGAGTTTCCATCCAGTTGTTCACAGTGCCCTCTTGTGGGATTGCTGCACAAAGAAAGTGTTCAACTGGCAGCATTCAAAAAGTCAAAACACAATTTACTTTATATATTTCCTTTATTCAGGAGCCAGAGATCATGGTTTAAAAGTCTTGCATTGTCAACAGTTTGGGAGCAGCAACATCTCGTATAGGGTGGCAAACCAAAAATCTGGTATCTTTCCTTCCACCTGATTATCTTTTCCCAAGGTAGGCACAAACTTCACTTCCAATTAACATCATGCTAGTCTGGCCAGGTTATCTTGCTAAGGTGATATAGTAGACCAGGGGTTCCCAACCTGAGACTCTCGGGCCAGATCTGGCCCACAGTGCCATTTCATGTGGCCACCCACCTCTTCAAGGGCATTCAAGAAACAAAATGGCCACCCCATTTGAAGCTGTTGGGACAAAATCGCCACCCCCATCGTGCAGGCAGGGCAAAATGACTGTCTGGCCCTCGAAGCTGATTGAGAGAGTGTGACCTGGCCCCTGACTTGAAAAGGTTGGGAACTCCTGGAATAGACTATACTGCCAGTGACTCAACGTCAAATGTTAGGCAGTAGTTAACTAACCAGACCACCCTGAAAACTAACGGCCTTGGGTGCCGAAGTCCACAGGGAAGGGTGATGGTCCCCAAGTGGATTTAATCCCACTGGAATCCATCTTGATGGAGGGCAGCAGCTTCACCAATACTGGCTTGGGGCTGAGGAGGACTTTGGGTGCCAAAAGGGCTCAGGATCAGAAAGTGACTCACGGAACTGGATCAATGGTACAGATTTCATGCTGCGATGCGGAAGGCAGATGAAAGGCCACAGCATTATATTCTCAGGACAGTCTTCATGGCTGATGATCGCCATGATGATCACCAATATTCAGATTTGGGTACGGCAGAATAAAAAGAAGAATCAACACCATCATGAAGGACATGGAAGGAGCTCCCCAAAGAATGTTAGGACCGCAACCGCATTCCGGCGATCCATGGGCAGCAACAGCTTCCTGTCAGCTGATCTTGACATTGGCAGAAGAATCACTGGATTGCTTCTGTCACAGATGAAAAAGGTCATCTTCTTTATCATCATCATCATGGTCTGTGTCTGCAACATCCACTGATTCTTTGATTTTGAAAACTCAGGAAATTGATTTCATAAAGTGGGAACCACTGTAGATATAATGCACAGGGTTTATATATTAAGCCTTTTAGATGTTTACAATTTAAGATTCCGAACCCATGTTCCTAAACTTGGGGGAAGGTGGGAAATTTAGATTTCTCTTATTATTTTTTTCTATTTTTTTGGCTAAACTAATCTCTAAATGTATTTTGACTGGAGCCATTCTGGTATTTGCTAATGGATCATGTAATGATGGGTTGCAGCTGTAATTGAGGTACTTTGAGAGGTCATCTGTGAACTCATACAAGTGGGACACATTGTTCCGCAGTCCTGATACAGATCAAGATGATCTCTTTGCATGAATCACAGAGACGATGAAGAGCTAATTGATGAAGTGCCAAAACATGTCTTGACCATGCAACTAGGTGTTTGACCATACATGCAATTAAGACGTATCCAACCATCTTGTCACTTAGCCACAATTGGCTATATTAAAATCTACCATAAATATCAATAGGATTCTGGCTGTTCTTAGAACTCATAATTATTGACCTTATAGCAGGCAATCTCATCATGCTTTGTGCTTGTTTTGCATGCTAGCTAACATGGAGATGGGAAAGGGCAGTCTTTAACAAACATAGTTATTGCCTGTTTTGAATCTAAACAGCCAATCAGCAGTCTACCTGCTTTTCACATATGCTGGGCACATTTATATTGGCACCCCAGCGCCGTAAAACTTTATTGCTGAAGAGACAACAAGGAGCCTGGTTGCCCGATACGCTGAAGTTGTGGAGAAAGGCGTTGCAGAGCATGAGAAGGAACTACTACGACTGCGACCATGGCTACTACTGTGTGTGGATGTTGTGGATGTTTCAGCCTGCAGTGGCTCAAGTGGCTAAGACACTGACTGGAAGGCGGCAGGTCAGCAGTTCAATACCTGAATACTGCAGGATGGAATGAGCTCCTGTCTTTGTCCCAGCTCCTGCCAACCTAGCAGTTCGAAAACAAGAAATTGCAAGTAGATAAATAGGTACCACTTCAGTAGAAAGGTAAACAGCACTCCGTGCGCTCCGGTGTCTAGTCATGTCTGCCACATGACCACGGAAATGTCTGGAGAAGCAGACAGTGCTGGCTCTTCGGCTATGAAACAGAGATGAGCACAGAACCCTAGAGTCAGATACAACTGGCTTTCAGGCAAGGGTGACCTTTACTCATACCTGTCAAGCGCAGCTCCGGAGATTACGGGACTTGTGCAGAACGTTTCTGTGTAGGTCCGTTCTACCCATGCACAAAAGCCTTCTATGCATGCGTAGAAGTGGCCTGCGCAGAAACGTTCTGCGCAGGTCACTTCTACGCATGCATAGGTAGCTTCTACGCATCCCCTTCTGCACAGAAGCCTTCTACGCATGTGTAGAAGGGTTCTACGAATGCGTAGAAGGGTTCTACTCATGTGTAGAAAGGACCTGCGCAGAAGGGATGCGCAGTAACTCCTTTCTCCCCGCTGCCAAATTACGGGGTAGTGGCAGCTCTGGGCGGGAAATGGAGAAAAGCGGTGCAGAATTACAGGGTAATCCCGGCCAATACGGGGAACTTGACAGGTATGCCTTTACTTTTATTCTATGTTTACATAGTTCTTTTTTTACACAAAAAATGTTTTATTTTCAGAAAGCTAATAACTCAGTATTCTCTTGAAACCATTATTTGCTTGAGAGATTTTTCCTTTAGCTTTTTGCCATCTGACTTTATTTGAACGCAAATCTTGTAAGTAAATATTCTTTTTTCTTCTAATAAAGATGTGTCTGAGCCTTTGTGCAATAGGAACTAAGGAGAAAGAAAAGTGTGATTGAGGAGGGCTTGCATTCCAAAGTATTCAGCCTTAATTCTTAGGGACTTAGGGAAATCCAATAAGGATTTATCCAGAAAACAACTAAATTTTAATATTTTGTTTTACTTAAAGTTTTAGATATTAAAAAATGAATTAAAAATGACATTTCTGCTAAAAGAATGTGATGCTAAAGAGCAGGTAGGGAAGCATTAGCTCCTCCCTCCAAAAAACTGGCATAATACCAACAATATTTGGGACATTCTGCTCTGAAGAAATATTACTGTATTTTAAATATCAGTGGCTGCTAGATGTACCACAGTACCCATTGGATTTGTAAGTATTTCTCATGTGCTGCCTCTTCTCAGTTATCTCTGGCACCCATAATGGTGAGAGGTTTCTTCTTCTGAAGACCAAAGTGAAGTAGCCTAACAAATACTTATTTTTTTTTTAAAGAGGCCTGCTGCATTATGACAGTTCTCACTACGGCCTCCTTACTGATGAGTAAATTAGCTGTATTTGCTCACGACTAAACTGGATAAACATTAGTCGCAGGGGAAAAAATAGCAAGACGAGAAGTACCAGAGCAGTCTCCTGGCTCCCATTACAGGTTGCCCCCTCCCCCGATTTCTGCAGGTTCAATATCCACAGATATAAAATAGTCAATTAAAAATCCCTGAAAAACCATGTATTTCTATGGTGCTGGCCACCAGATGCAACTGTCTGCAAAATAATGTTTACAAACCATGGAGGCAGACATCTTGGTAGCTCTCATATCGAAAGGTGGAGAGATTCAAATCCCCTACCCCAACTCACCGTCATCGTAGTTGGCTGCTACTCATATCCAAGTACACCTTTTTCCTGGAAGTCATTTTCTCTGTTGATGGATGTGACTCTGGTGACTCAAAAAGCCGATCCTGGCATGAAATATGCGACCACACACATTACACTGAATAGATGGTGGAGGGCGTAGTTGAGTTTGACAAAGCTTCCATGCTTGTCTCTTAGCCTCTTCATATCTGTGGCGTTCTCCTGAAACATGGACCCTCTATCGCTAAGACATCATAAAGCTTGAGCGCTTTCACCAACAGAAACTAAGGTCCATATTGAACATTAAGTGGGATGATTACAGGTATGTTACCAACTTCGCAGTTCTCGGAAAAGCACATGTAAACAGCATTGAAGCTTCCATCATAGGTCATCATCTTAGATGGATAGGGCATGTCCGCCATATGGATGGTTTCAGGCTTCCTCATCAAATTCTTTATGGGGAACTTAGCTCTGGTACAAGACCTTGTGGAGTTCCTTTGAAGTGTTATAAGGACTAGCTGAAACAAACCATGGTGTCAGGTATGACTTGCATATATGTGTTAAATATAAGGCTTGCTGTTATCCAAAGTTGCAGGTATCTGTAGATCTCAGAATGTATCCATGAAGGAGGAGGGAGAGAGACCTGTATGTGTCTGGCAAGTGGCCAGGACTCACAAAAAAGTGCTTTCATAGGCACAAACAAACATACCGTATATGCGCGAATATAAGTCAACCTGAATATAAGCCGAGGTACCTAATTTTGACCTTGAAACCCAGGAAAATAGATTGACCCGAGTATAAGCTGAGAGTGGGAAATGCAGCAGCTGCTAGTAAGTTTCAGCAATTAAAATACATTAAAATACAGTAATATTAATTATTTTAGTCATTTTTAAAAACTGTACTTGCACCACCCACCAGTGGTGGTGCTGCAGGTAAAGAGGGTGGGCAGGCCAATTGCAATGAGGCAGGAAGTGTTGCTCTAGCCTCTTGCTCCCCCCTGCAAGAAAGAATGGCTTCCTCCCTCCATCTTTGACACATGGAGCAGGGACAAAGGCACAAATGTATGGTCAGTAAAATCATTTCTTTTCCCACACCAGTTTGGAAGGGTGATACTATTGAATTGTAGAGCTTCTTTCTTCATTTGCAGTTTTTCATAGGAATTAATTGAAAACAAACCAGAATAGGAGAACTTGATTTTCAATGTATTCTAATGGAAAATCATGATTTGCACCCTCTTGTGGCCAGTTGTGTAATTGTGCCTCAGATTCTTTTGCCGCGGAAGTCCAAAAACTTACTTTTAAAGTGTCGAATAACTTTTTAAAAACCCATATTTTTAGACCTCGTGGTTGTTGACCCGTGTATAGGCCGAGTCCCCTTTTTGGACCTCATTTTTTGAGTTAAAAACTCAGTTTATATTTGAGTATATACAGTAATAAACAAAATCTTAAGCTCCCTGTTCTTCACCTCAGAAACACAAATCTTCTTTCAAGCACATGAAAGTTTCTCAAGGAGAATTCCACCAATGAAGCTGAGGAGGGTGGGAGGGGGAGGTTTCCAGAGGCATCCTCTACACAGAAAAGCAAAGGAAGCAGGAAGAGGAGTGTCAATAATCCAAACTGGGACAAATTGAAGCTACTGTATTTAAAACTGGTGTGGACCCTTGTGATGGCCAGTGTGGATGGAAGGGTTGCTGTACAGATAGGCTTTTCAGCCCAGTCAACAGATTGCTCCAAATCTGTGTAGACAGGCCTTGAGCCAGATTCTATCCATAGAAAGGGAAGGAGATGCCATCCTATCCTTATCAGACAGCTTGATATTTCTACTTGATGCCAGAAGGGCTATTTAATATCTTGGGTCAGTGAAATTCAGTATTTTTGTTTGTTTGTTTTAAGGCAGTTTTGACTCTGGAAAACCTTTTAGATCTCCATTATTTTATTCTTGACATGATTTTAGTTTTTGTTTTGCTTTAACTGATCAATACGTCAGATATTTATGCTTTTTAATTAGTTTAACATCTAATTTTATGATTGAACTTTGCTTGAGAATAATTGTTATATGGCATCTATCAAATAGAATAAAAAGAATAGAACAGAGCAGATAAATACCAGGAAAGTAACTATATTTGGTAACTGTATTTGGGCCTTCTCCGTGTCCGCACCAGCCCTCTGGAACCTCCTGCCAATAGAGCTTAGGCTTCAGACAGAGTTGCTGCCTTTTAGAAAAGGTTTGAAGACCTGGCTGGCAGGGCAGGTGAGGGGCCCTGATAGGAATGTGGCCCCAGCCTGCTGGCTCATTCCTAGCTAAACTGAGTTCAGTCAATGCCCCTCTTTTTCTATTTATGTATTCCTCCTTTTTTAGCTTTTAAAAGGGAAGTGGAAGGAGGGTGGGTAGATAATGGGTGGTTGGGGTTTTAACTTGTTTTTATGTATTTTTATGGTTGTACGACGCCCTGAGTTGGGTTTTTACCTGAGTGGGCGGCATAAAAATTGAAATAAATAAATAAATAAATAAATTTTCAGACTAGCAGGGGTGCCTGGCTTCACCCGGGTGGTCCCAACCCAGCTAGCTGAGTGCCAGTGTTGCCCGGGAAACCCACTGGCCAGGGATGGGCCTGTGATGTGAGCTCAGCGATGACATCACAATCCCCCTGGTTGGCCCAGTACTGGGGCAGACACAAACCCTCCTGTCGAATATACCCCCTTTGCAGATCAATTTAGTGGGCACCCCCGGGCTTCAGGACCCTGACAGTGACCTGCTCACGTGCACAAGGTACGTGTGTGCCGAATTTCACGGGGTTTAGTCAAGGGGTGCGGCAGCCCATTCTGGATACAGTACCCACACCTCTGCTTTAAATAAGATGTGAACTTCCCAAAGGTTGGCCACTGTGGAAAAACAAGATGCTGGACAAGATAGGAATAGGATTTTGACGGGCTTTAAATATTCCTTTTCCAGCCTTCAGGACTGTAGCAGTTAATGCTCACATGCCCTTAATCTTACCTGATCTCAGGTGTGTTCTGCAACAGTTATATGCCAGTCCTCACGAGCCAGTCTATGTTCACATAAAGTCATTTTAACTGCAGTTATGATAACATCAGCTCATAGTCAACATGAAGACATTGTTATGAATCATTTGACAGGTTGATCTGCTACTTAGTTTTGCAATTGACAGCCGAACCACTTGCTTGATGATTTGTTTAAGCAGATTCTCTGAGGTTTTGGGGATACTGTTTCACCACTTTGATTGTGAGAAAATTAACAAATGAGTTATTTCTCTTGCCAGACACACCCTTTGCAGCAAGACATCCAGTCTCTGCCACTAATCACGTTTAATTAACGTTCACCACAAGAACAGGCTACCTGTTGGAAAGCCCAAATGACTTTGAACAGACCGAAACCACCACAAACATTTGCATGACCATACCACAGATACATGCCAGCCATTGCCGTCAGTTGATTTCAGGGAAGATGAAGGGTTGTAGCAAATAACAGAAACCTACCTGATGGAACTCATAAGACCCCACACATACACGCCTTGCCCTGTCAAAATATACTGATCAGGGATTCTTGGGAGTTGAAATTCAAAGTATCTGAAGCACAAAAAATTGCTTTGGAAGCAATCTGAATTTCCTCCCCTACATTGGTACTCTTGGCTTATACTGGGTGTGAGTCTTGAATCTAGCATTAATTTCCACAGGGTAACATCCTGAATTGCTGTGACAAAAATAGCAATGAGTGGAGCAGCAGTTTTTAATTAGTTTCATGGACAAGAAGCATCCTTCATCCAGGAGTAAGATTTGCATCTCTTTCTCTCTTGTCTTATACATACCCCGACCCAAACTGTACATACTTTATATAAAGCTGGAGCTGCCAAACCTCATGCATCTGAAGTGACCTGAGTGTTCATGATATAAACAAATCGGTTAAACCTACAGGTGCTACAAAACTGTGATTTTCAGCCTAGGTCTTTTTTTCCCCTTTTGAAGAAGTCACTATTCATTTTTTTGGTTCCCCCTGGAAGCCCTTTAAACAAGGTGTTAGTGCACTCAAAATGCTCTGAAATTGTTAGCTAGCTGCATGCCTCTGCCCCAATTATGTAATTTGTCCATTATCCATTCTCTTTATCCTTCTGCTAACAACATATTTTGAGTGTCAGTAAGGAAACTTCGATTAGCATGAGGCCGCATGACATGGTGAATGTTTTAAAATATTATTTGGGAAATAGGAGTTTCTGGAACTTCTTCCTTTTGAGAAGCATATAGAAACATAGTGGCTAACATAATCATCAAGATTTTTTGTATTATATTTAGACCCACAACCCTTTAGTTTCCTACATAACTTTTCACTCCTGTTCTCTTAACACAATCAGTTTCCGTCCTAGTGACAAAATCAATTAAACACCAACAAGAAGTTGAAGCTGGACATGAGAACTCATAAAAGAGTGGCACATTGTAAGAATCTTATTTAAAATCCCTTCCCTCCCACTTGACACATTTTAGCGAGTCTGGAGCTATTCAAGAGTAATTCATTCAAGTCCTAAAGGAAGTAAAAGAAAATAATCATTCCTAAACTTTTATTTATCTTGTTTTATCTTGTGAGGAGACAAGATGAAACAAAAGCATGCTGGAACACAATGATCTGTGCTTTGGGTGGAGCATGTTAATGAAATTTTGATAGTATGGATTTAAATTGTGTCAAACAGCCAAGTCCGCCTGAGTTTCACATAAGAACACACAAGCCCTGAAATTCCCTGCAGGCAACTTTACAGAAAATCATTTACTCCACACCCAGCTGCTGAGGAGTAGGTGTGGAGGCAACTACAGGGTTGCCTCAGAGGACCTTAAAAAGAAACTAATAATAAAACAGTTGCTGTTGCAAGCATCTTAAGAACCAAGTCCCAGATGCTTATATGGACAAGCAATATATATGGCAACTGGAGAACCCTCCCCTAGTCTTGTTGTTCAGTCGCAGTTGAGTCCAACCCTTTGCAACCCCA
The DNA here is from genome assembly GCA_035047305.1 of Bradypodion pumilum. Lineage (NCBI taxonomy): Eukaryota > Metazoa > Chordata > Lepidosauria > Squamata > Chamaeleonidae > Bradypodion > Bradypodion pumilum. The sequence continues at coordinate 15,014,002 of JAWDJD010000008.1, forward strand.
TAGATCACTGCACGCCAGGCACTCCTATCCTCCATCATCCTCCAAAGCCTGCTCAGTTCTACGCCACATTGCCCTAGTCTAGGCCTGTCCAGATTTTTTAATTTACAATATCCATCCCACATGGCAGACAATCCAAGTTCAAAGTTGTAGGCCAAAACATCAGGATGGGAAGAGGTTTGGGGAAAGCTGGGTGCTAGAGAACTTGGGAAACCTAGTTTCAAATTCTCGCTTAAGTAACTGTACCTTAATGGCCCACTCCTTATTCCTTAGATAACATCAAAGAAATATTACAAGAACACCAAATAACGGCCGCTAGAAGTGCCAGAACAAGAACCTTGCATCTCCCTTGACACCTAAAGGGGTAAAAGAGGAAGCAAAGAAGACTCAGCAAAACAATAAAGTAAAACTTCTGCGAAGGTTTAAAGGTTTTCAGAACTATGGCTAGAAGAAAGCTGTCCTATATGGAGTCAAACCACACACTCAATAATCAAATACCGTAAACTGATCAGCACCATTTCTAAGGCTTCAGGGCAGGATTCTTTTCTTGCCCTAGCTGTATAGACTGCAACCTTCTTTAGGAAAAGTGTATGTCTACTACTGAGCCGTGGGGTCTAGCCATGAAAAAGACTAGCAGATCTTTAAATAAAGTTCCCAGGTTCTCGAGATGTAGTTTGGGAAATTGCAGAACCCCAGCGAATTTCTGGGGTTACAAAGATCATGAATTTGCAAGTGTAGTGTCTTCATGGTCAATGTTTTTCCTAGTTCACCTCACTCTTCTTTGACATCTAAAGTCCATGGACTACACCCTCCTCTCCACTTTATGTTCTCAAGATGTCCTGCTAAAATCTGGATGGAACCAACAAATAAAGTAGCCTCTCAAATCTAGCAAGACAGATCTGCATGCTATTAATAGGACATCTGGAGGTCACTAATTCACAGGATCATCATGAGTTAGAGGGAACTTAATGATACATAACACCTCCTCCATGGCACCATACACAGGATAACTAGCTGTTGAGGCCTATATACACATAACTAGAGCTAGACTGGGACCAATGAAGTTATTTGTATTGTTAATACCTGGAACAGATTTTCTAAACCTGGCACTGCCACAGACTATTATAATTCCTGTTTTGTAACAAAGCAATTGCATTACAACTGATGTACGTTGAAACAAGTACAGACCACAGCAAGTTGTTTCATTTTATTGAAAACAAATTCTTGTTTATTACATCAACAAGTATTTAAAACAGACCAAAGAGTTGTGGAAAAACAACAAAAATCAAAAAGCCACCACAAATCTGAAAAACCAACAATGGATTATTTGAGTCATAAAGTTTGTTATTTGCAGTTCAAGTTACCATCCTTTTTTTTTAATCCTCTGAGGAGACGTCCGTGGAGGACAACCCTGAAGCAGAAATTCTCAGACAGTTCATCTTGGAGAAGAAAACAAATAATTCCATGATGATGCAAGACATCTGTATAACTCAGTTCAACTCAAAGAGCTATTTGAAACAGCAACAAGGCATGACGAAACCATATAATGAGAAACTGCCATCCTTTTTAGTGCTTGCAAGAGAAAGAAAACCAATACAGGAGAAAAATGGATGCTACACAGTGACATTTAGCTTGAACCTTTGGTGGGGGGAATTCATGTGGCAGAGATCTGAAACACTACATTATCAATATTTGCTTTCAAGCATTGGAGGTCTCTAGTATTTTCAGCATGGCAGCTCGTTTTTCTTTAACCATCTTCTGGAAAGTGAATAGTGAAAAAATGGTAAGAGCAAAGGTATCTCATGATTGTGGCTTTTAACCATATTTGACGTTTCATGCTACTTTCCTGTAAAATAAATTCTATAATGATATTCTTTGCAAGACTTCTTTCAGAAAAAACTATGGTCTCAGAATCTAGTTTGGGATCAAGCGAAAATGGGAAACTTCCTTTTAAAAAAAGCAAACAGATACTGCATTCTAAAACCAAGGAAGGGAATTATAGTGTTTATGGATCAGATAAAATGGGCTATGGCTGGTTGAACCCAAAATTTCCAGTATCAGTTCTTCCCGAGTCTTTAAATCAAGGCTTCTCACGTTTTGCCATCAGGGGCCATTCCCAAGCCCCTTAGCTGTGGGGGCTGGAGACTTGGTTGCTCCCAGTACTTGTTTTCGTCGGCATCAGCAATTGTGTCATTTTTCAGCTTCCTGCACAGCCTCTGCCACTCCCCACAGAGGCGGGAGGCTTTTTGGAACATTTTCGCCCCGTTTTGGGAATTTTTCGCCGTGTATCCATTGCGCTTCGGCAGCTACAACACAACGTTTGGGCACTTCCTGGTTCCACGCTGAGAACCCAGGCACTACTGAAAGCACCGCATGGCATCTGAAGCCCCAAAACAGTGCGTTCTAGCTGCCAAAACACAGCAGATACGCAGCAAAAAATTCCCAAAATGGAGCAAAAATGCTCCAAAAAGCTTCCTGCTGCCGTGGGGAGCAGCAGAGGCTGTGCAAGAAGCCGAAAAAATGGCACAATTGCCGCCACCACCGTATGTGATGTTTTCGGACTTGTGGTGGTGGTGGGAGCTGCTGCCGCTGCCTAGGTGACCACCACGGGCCATATTAATGAGCTCTGTGGGCCAGATTAGGTCCACAGGCCGTAGGTTGTGCACCCCTACCTTAAATGAGAGGAAAAAAAGAGAATGGGTTCTCAACAACTTGCACCCTAATTATCAGATCCTAAATTATCAGTCCCCCATTAGCAATTGCACCTCAAAGTTCTAGATGCTTCCTTAGTACGCTGTAACTTTCCCTGGAAAAAACACAGAATAAAAATCCAGAAACAAATCATTTCCTTGAATATACTGCCATTCTTGCAGATTACAGTATATCAAAGTGTGAGCTGGGATCTGTTTTCATGCCAACTAATTACCTTGACAACTTTGCCCACCCTCGTCTAGACATTTGAATGCAACAGCATCGCACATATCAGTCAGTTAAAATGCTCACTATTTTGTGGTGGCCAAGATATAAAATAAAATAATATCAGCAGTAATTAATATGCCACTCTAACCCATGCTATTAACCCTTGAATTAGAAAAAAGTGAGAGACAGAAAGACATGAAAAGTTGATACACATTTATTCTTTCTTTTCACTTTCTTCGGGTGCTACAGGCTCAGCCATGGGCTCTTCTACCATGGCGCTGTTGCTTTCCGAACCAGTGTTGCTGTCACTTGTCCCTTCCTCCGCCATACTTTCGACTCCTTCTTGCCCACTTTCCTTATCTTCTGGTATGGAAGTCTCTTCACCGTTTTGCTGGCTTTCAGTCGTTTCTTCAGGAGGCGACTCTTCTGCTATAGGAACAAAAAAATTTTTATTATCAGTGAAAATATTTTGTTGCTATTAAGATGGAACTTTTAAATGTCTTTCAGCCACAATGACAGAACAGAAAGCACTTGAAGTAAATGCCATTCACAGAAGGAAAGGAAGCTAGGTAAAGGTCACCCTTGCTCGAAAGTCAGTTGTATCTGACTCTAGGGGTCGGTGCTCATCTCCGTAAAGAGCCAGTGTTGTCTGCACCTGCAGACGTTTCCGTGGAGATGTGCAGGCATGACTAGACACTGGAATGCATGAAATGCTATTACCTTTTCCACTGAAGTACCTATTTATCTACTTGCAATCTCTTACTTTAGAATTGCTAGGTTGGCAGGAGCTGGGAGAGAGACAGGAGCTCACTCCGTTGTGCAGCACTCAGGTCTTGAATTGCTGACCTGCCAACCTTCCAGTCATCAAGTTCAATGTCTTAACCACCAAGCCACTACAATCTTCAAAGGAAACTAAAATGATGCTATACCTAAAGTTGTTGCATGGACAAATTATAAGTACATATTGTTTCTTAACAAATGAACCATTCACCTTTTTTGCAGCCTATGCTATTTGTTCTCTAATGGATAGGAATTCACAGCCCTCTAGAAGTCAAACTATGCCACAATCCTATTGGACTCCTTCTTTCCTTCCTGGCAGGTGGGAGTTGGAATTTAAGACTCTCAGGATAATAATAATTTCGTGTCAGAGATTACTCTGGGTTGAAAGGATTTTTTTTCTGGAGAAACTCTTCTCAGGGGATGCCCAAATGAGGCTCCTTTCATGTCCCCAAGTGCAGCCCTCGGATATTGAAACCCAACCTTCCAGTCTCCAGGCTCAGAGTCTTAACCACTAAGACACTGGGGGAGCTACTAGGGATACCGCAGAATTTTTGCCCATCCATACTTTCTAGGTAACATAATTGTAGCCTATATACTACAGTGCAGTTAAATCCGGCAACTTAATAGGCGATTACAGCCATATTAATCTGATTGTACTTTACTAACTCTATTGACACCTTCTTCTAAAGATGAAAGGCTTTTATGATACTTAAGGCTTAAAATGAAATTAAGATGTTAAAGTAACAAGGAGAATGCACGTATTAAAAAACACTTTATTTTTCTTAAAGGAAATCCATCTAAAACGTCCCTAATTACCACCAACATAATCTTTGACTTCCCTTTCATGGAAGGCCCAAGAAGCTACTGAAAAAGATAATGCAGGTGACTGGGGGAAAAGGGCAGGCTATAATCTATGAAAACATATTGCTTTTTTAACATTTGTAATCTCAGCTACGTGCTCCCCTCATCTGCTGGAGCTATGAAAAGAAAAGCTCGCACGATTCGCAAACATGTTACCTGTTTCCATGGGAGTTGCTCTTTCTTCTTTCTTCTCCTCTGCTTTGCTTGCTGTTTGCTCCTCCTCGACGCTAGCGCTGTTCTGATTGCGTTCTGCTAGTTCTGCTGCTTCTTTCTCCCGCTCCTCCTGTCGCTTGCGAGCCTGCTCCTCGGCCTGAGCAATTTCCGCCGCAATTTTCTCCATGTCCACTTCGACTTTCAAGCTGCAGAGCTAGGGATGAAAGAAGAAAAATGTCTGTTTTGAAACCAGAGTGCTTTCCAGGTTTTCATTTTTATCCCATCAGAGTTCAAAACCTGTCTCTTCTATAAAATGACACAAGCTATCTCCTCTTGTTACCAGACCCATCTCCTAAAATTATTTGGGGACAATAAGAGCTGAAGTCTTCGCCTTGCTGGATCGTGACACTAGCGACACTAGCATTCTTTGCAAAAATCTACACAACTAGCAGCTGCACTTGACTCCACAGAAGGTGACCAAGGGCAGACCATTCTTCTAGGGAGCTGACTGAAGAGTGAAAAAACATATCAAGACCATGGAAACTGGCCAGTGATTCATCTTCTGTTGATCTGTGGCTTACAGCAAAATTTATCAGGATAATATAAGAATTCTCAGAATACCGTAAAGCACGAGAGAAATGAAAACAATATCTATGGCAGGGATGTGAAGGGATGACCTTTGACCTATTTCCAAAAGGTGACGGCTAGGTGAAAAATTACCAGCTAAGTCAAAAGACTGGTTGCCTGGCAGAAATAGCTACATCCCATTTCAGTCTGTTCTTATCAGTGACACTTTCCCTTCTTGCATATCTACCAAGAACACAGTAATCATTGCCAAGTATTAACTTATCTCCTTGTTATTTCCTATGCACTGACTGGTCTCTGCTGCACTGTACACTAATCTGAATTGTAACAGATCTAGTTTTGTGACGTCCCATGATTGCCACAGGGGTGCCCAAACTACGGCCCGCATACCGAATTGCTGCCAACACCGGAAGTGACCCGCTGCAAATGGGAGTAGTGAAATCGGACCAGAAATGCGGTGAACCGCTGCAAAAACAGTGAAAAAATCCAAAAGTATGGCAAAAATGTGCTGTCCTTCCTCCTACAACCATGGGAAGTGGCAGAGGCAGCAAGAACGCTTGGTAAATTCACGTGCCACCGCTGGGAGGAACCACATGACCAGCCCGATCAGCTGTCTGAGTGGTTGTGGTCAGGTCCCTAGTGGGAAACGTTTGGGTACCCCTGATCTATGGTATTGGCTGCAGATGTAATTTTCAAAGAGAAGCTTTCCTTTTTAAAACAGTAAACCGAAATTCCCTGCTGTCTAACCAGAGCCTGAAGGCTACAAGAGCATGCATGGGCATTTACATATTTATTTACTGTCAAATGATCCATTGTGTGGATTTCATTGTGGATGAAAGAAATTTGAACATCTAAGCTGGCTATTTCCTTGATATCATTTACATTTTAGTAACCCTGGTAAAGGTTGCCCTTGCTTGAAAGTCAGTCGGTGCACTGCTCATATGTTTACAGCCAAAGAGCCAGTGCTGTCTGTGTCTGCAGACGTTTCTGTGGTCACGTGGCAGGCATGACAGAACGCCGGAGCACACAGAACGCTGTTACCTTCCCACCAAAATGGTACCTATTTATCTACTTGCAATTTCTTGCTTTTGAACTGCTAGGTTGGCAGGAACTGGGACACTTCATCGTGTAGCACTCGGGTCTCAAACTGTTGACCTTCTGGTCATCAAGTTCAAAAACCTCAAAGAACCACCATTGTCCACCCCTGTTCTAACCTAGGCAGAAGGAACAAACGAGAAACTGTTGGGTCGCTCAATATAGACAGAAACACTTTGGAAAGGCATACTCTCTTTAGCTCATTGTTAAAAGATTCCGTGCTCTCCAAGAACTTCCGCTTCTTGTCCTGGTGACGTTCTTCGATTTGCAGGAGTTCAGCTTCTAGCTTCCGCTGTGTCAAGAGATAGCGCAACAAAAGATAAATACAGATCTATGACAGACACATACATATGAATACAAAATGTGAAGAAGTATTACATTGTGAGTGTTAGGAAGATATTTCAAGCAAATTATGTAAATTCCATAGATGGGGGGAAACCTCAAGATCCTAGAAATGAAATTAACTGATCAAATTCAAATTATTTTTGTTCGGTGAGATGTTAGTACATTTTAACGGAAGAGTGTTTTTACTGCACTCTTGCTGTAAATCACCTTAAGTTTCCAACAGACTGAAAGGAGGTATATTTGGAAGTTCCTCAAAGGTTCTTGTAGCAGCCATCTCACATCTCTGAACTGCTGACATAAGAGATTTGCAACGTTTTTTTTTTTTTTTGGGGGGGGGGGGTCTTTCATGGGCCAGCATTTTAGTCACAAAGTCAAACAGGTTTGGGGTTAACATGAACGGAAGTTCTGACTGTGTATCTTTGAGTTTTTCAGAATACAGATGAAACTCGGAAAATTAGAATATCGTGCAAATATTTATTCAGTTCAGTAATGCAACTTAAAAGGTGAAACACATATGAGATAGACTCATGACACGCAAAGCGAGATAAATCAAGCCTTACTTTGTTATAATATTGATGGTTATGGCTTACAGCTTATGAAAACCCCAACCCCCCAATCTCATGTACCCCATAATCATCACATGATCTCATGTACGCTCTCATGTAATCATCACAATTATAACGAATTAAGGCATGACATCTCTCGCTTTGCATGTAGTGAGTCTATCTCATATATTTGTTTCACCTTCACCTTTTTTTTTCACCTTGCACAATATTCTAATTTTCCGAGTTTCACCTGTATGTGTCTTTTGTAATTTCTATGGGGTAAAGAATGAGATATATGCATAGGTGTAGCAGTGTCTTTGGGGTAGTAGCCCAAGCACTGTGGAACAAAAAGGCTGATCCAAATAATATCCAAAGAGGGAGCCCTAGATGTGCCACTCTCTGTCAATTCTAAATTTTGTTCAGAGAACATTCAGCCACTTACTGTGCAAACAGGGAAATTAACACACACACACAAAAGTAGATTCTAGCATTTATATGTTAATTAAAAGTTGCAACATTGTCTTTGAAAGAACCAGCTCCTGATTCAAATAATGCATTTCCATAAGAGGACATGGTATGTACAGGAATGTTTGAAGTTAGTCCACACCTATTATTACATTTGATCTCCTGGCAGATATATTCTGAATCACTGGACGTTGGATCTCACCCTCTTACTCCTCCCAAAACAGAGTGAGAAAAGAGGTAAGCTCTTTGGGCAGAAAGCTTTGTATGCCTAAAATGCATGTTCATATGTATAAGATGATGACTTGGAGGCTATCTCAAAACTGGGAAACAAAGTTCCCTCTTATAGCAATTTTATTTTGCCCCCCTGGATGCATGAGAGAACCAAAAACAATCAAAAAACAAAGCAATCACACTTGTGAACCTCTCTGGGAGGTTCACAAGTTAATCAGCATTTTGACCCCCCAACACGCTGGGTCCTCATTCTACCGAACTGGGAAGCATGGAACGATGAGTCAACCTTGAACCTTGGTCATGACTGAATTTATAACCTTTTGGTTGCAGTACAGCAGTTTAACCACTGCACCACCAAGGCTCTTAAAGAGAATAGCATGAAAGTGTGTGTACTGTATTTTGCAAGGGCTACCATAAAGACCTACAAACTGAGGGGAGATTAAGGATGACGAAAGTGCCAAACAAAACATATCATAAGAGAGTAAACATACAAACACACTCCCCCTCCATTTTTGCCCTAGCTCAGTGTTTCCCAAACTTTGTTTTTTGGACTTCAATTCCCAGAGGCCTAAGTCAATTCCGCAAACCACTGATCAGCCAATGAACTGACTTAGGCCTCTGGGAATTGAAGTACTTTGTGGGGCCTGGGCCCCACATTGGGAACCACTGCCCTAGCTGATAAAGAAAAATTCCCCAAGAATAATACAAAAGAAGCATCAAGCGATAATTGATCAAGCATTAGCCAAACAATAAAATGAAAGACTTTGCTTTTTATATACCACCCTATAGTGCTCAGGGCAGTTCACAAGCTAATTAGCATTTTGCCCTCAACATGGTGGGTACTCATTTTACCAACAGTTTAACCATTGCAACCACCAGAGTTCTACTGGTACAGAGTTCTACTGCTTACAAACAGCTCGGTTAAAATACTAGCTTGGCTTCCGGAATTTTTTTTGTAACAGATTATTTTTAAATGCATTCTATGGGGAATCGCGTTATTTATTTATTGATATTTATTTTTTCAGTTAATGTCTTTTGGTTTTCAATGCATTCCTGTGGGAAATGTGGTTAAAGTTATTTTTGCTGTAAGAAACATCCCGGAGAACGCATTAATTACGTTAACTAAACCAAAGATCAGTTACAATAAGTTTTAATATGTATTGATTTTTTTAACCTACCAAGGAAACCCAGCCACAGTAAGAACAGGTTTTTTTAAACTAAAAAATTCTCAGCCCAGTTTCCAGAATCTGGAGTGAAGTAATAGCAGTTAAAATACTCTGAAATGAATTTATTATTATTGTTATTGTCATCATCATCATCAAACACACAGCCAACAAGATAACTATGCTTTCCAAGTGTTTAGCACTACGTGATGTATCGGCGAATTATGCGAGCAGATCCCAGTAGGATGGCCTTTTGCAGCTGACTGATTTTGTAAATTCCAATTGTTTCTGAGTGACTGCCTAGGTCTTTAGGCACAGCACCCAGTTGTTGTTGCTACTGTTGATGATGATAATAATAATAATAATAATAATAATAATAATAATAATAATAATAATAATAATAATAATAATAATAATAATGATGATGATGATGATGATGATGATGATGATGATGATGAGTTAGAAATTATTCTGGGTTGAAATGATTTTTACTGAAGTAACTCTGCTCAGGGAACGCCCAAATGAGGCTATTTTCATGTCCCCAAGAGCTGGGATGGAGACAGGCGCTCAATCTGTCATGTAGTACCTGGGTCTCAAACTGCTGACTTGCCAGCCTTCCAGCTAACAAGGCAAGCTTCTTATCCACTGAGCCACCGCAGCCCAAATTTAAAATGAGAAATAATGACACACTCAGTGGAGATAAATCTTTCTATCACACAACTGGGGTAGCCTCAGGTATGCAGAAACCTACCTATTAGGTGGAAACCAAGGGGAAAAAACTCTCAACAAACTCATTTATATTCATTTACCTGGTGAACCATTAAGGACTGGACTTGGCGTTTAAGAACTTGCATCCTTGCTGTGGTGACTACTGATCTGACATCAGGGACTACACTTTCACTCAGGATCTCACTAATTAAGCGGTGATTTCTTTGGAAACGAGCCGTAGCAGTGTGTTTCATAGAAAACCCATCATCGTAATCTGAAACAAAATGTCGACAGGTGAGAACTGGAAAATATACAAAGGCAGCTTGCATACCGTGACTACTGCTGGGTTTCGCAGTGGGTTTTGCCCACAATACCCTGCATTCAGTATAGTTCTGTTCCCTTCTTTTTGCTAGTGTCACGTTACTACCAAAAATATCCACTTTAAAATTAATTCTGAAGCTTTTGCTCAAGCAAAAGCAGCATATAATTTAGTCTACCTAGTGATGGCAAAATTTTGGCTTCTTTGGTGAAGAATGTGCATTAGTTAGTTCATTTTAAAACATTTTTTTACCAAGAAAAAGCCATATAAATGGGGAGTTTCATCTATTATTTCCATATTACAGATCAAACAAAAAGAGGCTGAATGAACAGTTGTATCTTACACCACTGAGAAAGAGCCCTTTAGCATTTTGGCAGTTTCACGTCTGGCCTAGACACGGAAGAAGAAGCTGTTGCTAAAATTATGTCTGCCATCATTCTTGATCAAATCCTCTGCTAAGGATGGGAACTGCAGTCACACATCTGGAATGCTACCTTTCCCCTACTCTTACTCATGGGAAAGCAGATCACAAACAATGTAAAAAGCATAGCCTTAGAAAGATGGGAGTGACATTATGTACAGAGAAGGGAAAAGCTTCATAGTTTGGACTGTCTACTCTAGACTGAGGCTAAATATTTATAGTTGCAATCTGTGATTACAGAGCCATCGCAGAAGCACCTATTTCGAAAGGAAATCATAGGATAGAGTTACCATTTACAATCATATACTCATACTTGGTTCAGACATTCAGTACACGCACATCCTTTTCCTACATATAACTGCAGAAACTCTTTCAAGAGTGTCCTCAAATATATGTATAGAATTATAGTCATTTGGAGGAGAAAAGCATGGATCATGCCTTCTCCAAATGCAACTAAACTATAAAATGTTCTTTCTGGGACTGGTGATCAGAGAAAACTGACACTGATCTCTGGCAAAATGCTCACAATCTCCTGCACTGCAACTTCAAATGCCCACTGGATTGTTAGCACAAAAGCAACATTCGAAGTCCAATGTTCAAACATAAGGGCAACATTTCGAGTCTGGCCTATCAGGATTTACTGGTGTACAACATGTAGAGTTAAAGACAAAACAAACTGCAGTTCATCTCCTTGTATGTAGCAAAACAGTCTCCTCTGTCATTGTCTTTGTAGGTACTGTACAATTATTAAGATTTTTTCCCCAAGGGCAACTAATATGATCGTCTGCAGACTGGAAACATTTGGGGTGCAGTGGAAATGGATTCATTTGCACAAAAGGCATTCCTAATTTCCGAGACACACCCATAAGGGATCTTTGAACTATGGCAATAGCATGTTTTGATGCAGAGTGGGCTGAGTATAGTACACTCACAAAGAGATATTACCCAAGAGAATTTCATTGGATACAAAAGTTTTAAATATAGTAAAGATTTACAATAGATCATATAACCAATATGGGGAAATACAGACTCAAAAGAAATAATCTTGTGTGTCTAAGAGGGTTCTTATATTCAGCATGCACTGTGAAGTTTTTCAGTGGTTGAGCAGACTATTTACAGAGGTGTTAAAAGAATATAAAGAGGAAAGGAAGGATGGATCTTTCCCTAACCTTCCCACACAAAGAAAAGTGACAGATACATTCAGTAAGAGTAAAGGAAGGGTAGATCAGTGGTTCCCAACCTTTTTTTGGCTATGCCCCACCTAAGCATCTCTAAAATCCTGATGCCCCCTCCCCCGTGACATATAATTCTTATTATTCAAAAATTGAACTACTATTCATATGGAGGAAGTCTAAAAGGCCGTTCACTGTTAATAACTCATTGCCCCCCCCCAAAAAAATTAATAAATAAATCAAATTGCCCCCTTGTGGAGTGTGTGCTCCATGTTGGGCACCACAGGGCTAGATGAATAAATTCAGAAGCATTTAATGCAGATCAAGTTACTGATAATCTTGGCCCATCCTGACATGCTTGTAATCTGTGTGCCAGTCTGATTGTCTGAATAAAGTGTATTGGATTGAGTGTGGATTCCGGTTTGTACTAGTGATGGTAAAAGGAACTGCACTGGAAAATATTTCCTCGGGAATAATTAGAACACATAGAGAAAGGTGACTGCCTCTTTGAAATCCAGAAGTGCGAGATAAAAAGGCTCTTGAGCACAAAGTAATTTTCCTCTGACAGTGGCCTGCCACCCACCATGAAATAACATATACAATTTATTAGCAAGGCTGCCTGGCATCAGGATGAGCCAAGTCTCCTTAATGGTATAAGATGGAATCAGGGCAGGGCAACATCTGTTCACCTTTGCTTTTATTATTGTACCTCACACATTGCAAACAGCTGCCTGAAGCTAGAAGATGTCTCATGGCTATATGAGCATAAAAAGAGTATGTGCTTCTCTAGATACACTACTTTACGATGCGGTTCCAAATCACTTACAACAAATAAAGGCTGTCTTCAACATGGGAGAGAAAGGACAATGATCATATTACAGCATGACTAACAACACAGAGCTGTCAAGGTGGGACAAAGATATCCTTTCAAAATAAGAAATGTCTGGATAATTTCCCTCTCGAATACATGCTAGTATTAACAATATCAATCCTTTGAAGCAAAGATCTTAGAACTGTAGAGCTGAAAGGGAACTTATAGAAAGAAAATAATTAATTAAAACTGACTGTGAGGCTTGGAATAAGAGAATGGATACAAAATGTGATAGCTATGAGCAAAGCCTCTTGGAACTAGTTATGGCACACTCATAACCATCAAATCTTACTCACATAGGCAAGAAATAGAAATTAAAGGGTTAAACTAGCCACTTCTTTTTTTTAAAAAAAGATTCACTCTGATCTAGTTGAAGGGCTCATATACTCGTATATTGTGGTGATTAAGGGCATGAAGTAAGTATGGGAAGCAAGCAAGATGGGTTTATGACAGCTCTGTTATTTCAAATTCAGGCCTCCTCTCAATCTGCAATATAATAAAGAAGTTATAAAAAATAATCACTGGATCACACTATAAACCTTTTCATAAGGACTGTTAAAATGGATAAGAATTGACTCTTATAACCTAGGTACTGATTTTAAAAAGTAATTCTAAACAGTCCATCATGCTCCAGATTGAACAAGAAATATTGCTCAAACCTGGATGAAGTACACATGTGAGAGAAGGGCTGACTCTTAATGGAAGGGTGCCCAAACTATGGCCTGTGGGCCAGTTCCAGCCCCTGACAACAATTCACCCAGCCCACACCGCCCTCATCGCTCCTGGAAGCAGAAGTAAAACATGCCTGTGTGGGTGCATTTTACTTTCACTTCCCGGAGCAAGGAGGGCAGTGTGGGCTGGATGAATTGGTGTTGGGGGCCAGAACTGGTTCATGGGCCGTAGTTTGGGCACCCATGGTTTAAGAAGAGAAAATGGCAATCTAAAATCTATCTCATCCTGTTGCAAAACATATCTGTTGCAAAACAGATTGCAAGGTGCCTTTTACTTCCGCTTCCGGTGGGAGGAACCACGTGACCGGCCCGTGGCCTGTAAAGTTTGGGCACCCCTGTCTTAATGGTTGGCACAACCATATAGAGGACAAGATGCAGGTTTTCACCTCCAGCAGAATGGAACCCCCAAAGGTCTCTCTTTTATCTTTGTCAAAGGGAAGGGTAATACACAGACTTTGTTTTAAAGAAAAATCACACTCTCATACAGCTGAATGATTCTTCCCCTCCAACCAGCAGTGGGAAGGCACAGCCTGCGATGGATTGGGAAGTAGGGAATCAGTGGAGAAACTGACTGTCAGGGTGAATTCAAAGGAAGCCATTGATTTTCATTTCTTTCTGTATGAAGTAGAAATTGTTTAGCCATATAATGCTTTATAGTGCTTTATGAGTTATTGCCAATTATGAAAATTGTTAAATGCCCATGTACTAGTTAGTACACTTTTCTCACGCATTCTCATAGATAGCAATCCCAAGCATATCTTAGCCTGGGAATCTAACTGTCCCATCTTTCTCACAAAGATGAGATCTCTGATAAGAGCCTCAAGTAATGTGCAGGTGTCTAACCTTCAGCTGGATGTCCAGATGTCCAGCCAGATTGTCTTATGTCATATTTGGGGAATTTTCCCATGTTTTGAGAAGGGAGGTGTGAGTGAGAAAAAGGTATAAAAACTGAGACTTTTTACATCTCAGCAGCAGACATCCTAATTTAAGGGGTGGCTCTGCTCGATTTCTTTTTCAATATGCCATAAATGTCAGGCCCCAAATCTGATATTGATGGGGGCTATCTGAAGCCCATCCTTTATTTTATTTAGCTAACTTAGCCATTCTTATTGTTTTTTAGCTAGCTTAGCCATTTTTATTGTTTTATGTTTTATGTTTAATTTGCCTTTATCCGTATACTATTTTATCCTATTTTTGTATTAATAAAAAGCTACTATATTTGAAGAATTGTAGTAGCATATTTTTATTCTCCTCACACCTTAAAGAGGAGAAGGGTTAAAAATCCAGCTTGCAGAAACCAGAAGGGAGACCCATAAATCAGGTCTTTATCAGGGAGAGTGAATTCCAGAGAGAGAAAAGGAGTCTTCAGTAAGCTTTCTGTTCTTTGAAAAGGAGCGCTACCAAGTTTCCGAAGTCTCTTCCTGATTGAGGTAAATTTTTATCTAACCCCCGGTTAGCTGGATTTAGAAAGTGTCATCGGAAGGGAGGAGGCATAAGGGTAGATGTTTGGGAATACTTGAAATTCCAATTAAGTCCCTCATGGCCATTTTAATTGCCAGATATTTCTGGAGGATTAGAGGTGAGCGCATCTCAAAATGCTCCCTGCTAAAAGAAAATGCAGATAAACCTCTAGGAAAGGATTTATGCCTTCCTCGGCACTATAGTAAAAGGTCCTGTGTTAAAAAGAGCAGTAAGGGCCAAGTAGAGAGCCTTCCGACACTGACCATGCCAGGGTATCCCATTTCTGTCCTCTATAATTTTGGCTGGAGAGTTTGCAGATACTTTGAAAGAGATGGTTAAACTACTTCTGATGTAGAGTGGTCCAAGATACACACTAAAAGGGAGGTAACCTGTCTCTGTGCATGAAAGCTCTCAGACTTCATGGTCTCAGCTTGCCCAGTTAGGATAAAACTAAGAGAATCACAGTAAGCCCAAACTGTCTCCGAGGCACAAGATTATTAAAGAACAACACATGGAGTAACTCTGAATAGCTTAGAGAAAGAAGACCTTTAAAAAATGAAGGAAGAATGCCCTCTGATTCCCATAGATGTGGGAACACAGACAACACTGAGTAGCTGAAAATGGCTCAGCAGGTCAACATTTATCCTCTCTGACCACTATTCTAAAGTGGGATATGCATGAGATGAGGTTATGAAATCTGTAAAAAAAAATATGACTGAAGCGCCCATTCCTGCCTGTCTTAATCTTTTTACGGGTTGACTTTCTAGTCTGATTTTAGATGCCCTGTTCTAATCTATTTTGCCTTGAATATGGGAGTCAACAATATTTAGACAGATACGCTGAGATCACTTTAATGTTTTCAGGAAACTGCATTAAATATACCCATTCTTATACAAGGACAGGGGAGAAATCCTGGGTCCCATTTTTAAAAAGTCATGAACACACACATTTTAATTTTTCAACCGATGCCAGATCCATTTTTATCCTTCCAAAAGCTGCTTATTTTCCAATTCATAATCATTAGTAACGGTGGGTAATAAAGATAACTACTGCAATATATGAGCAATGTAATATCTTATACAAATGAAACGTAGCTATGCATGTGTTATGCATATTTATTCTATTTGGAAATAGCTGAGTGGAGAAATGCAATAGTTATTGGAAGCTGAAACGTTTACTAATGACAAATGTAAAAAAATGTATGGGCAACTTATCACTAAACTGTTCAGGACAGCAGACAAGAGATTATTTTGGGCTGAAGAGACCAAAATTTTTTATGCTAGACCAGATCAGGCCTGAAATCTTTCCAGAGATGGAAATAATCTAATTAAGACTTTGAGCATATTGTAAAAAAGCAAAACTCAGTGTAAAACAGATTGAGTGGGGAAAAGCTGAAGTAGCAAGAAAACTGGAAGACTGGGCATGAGATGGATTGACTTAATAAAAACCAGAACCTTTCATTTGGAAAAAAAACCTGTTTATGATAGTTCAGTAAGTAAAATTAATTCATAGGTAAAGGTCACCCTTGCTCGAAAGCCAGTTGTATCTGACTCTAGGGTTCAGTGCTCATCTGTTTATAGCCAAAGAGCCAGCACGTTCTGCGTCTGCAGACGTTTCTGCGGACACATGGCAGGCATGTCTTGACACCAGAGTGAATGGAACACTGTTTACCTTCCCACTAGTGGTTCCTATTTATCTACTTGCAATTTCTTGCTTTTGAACCGCTAGGTTAGCAGGAGCTGGGACAGAGAGAAGAGCTCACTCCATCATGCAGTGCCCGGGAATCAAACTCCAACCTTTGAGTCAGCGAGTCCAGCGTCTTAACTACTTGAGCCACTCCAGTCCCTATTAATTAATTCATAGGGTCTCCCTAAGTCACTGGTGACTTCACCACACGTAACAAAGTGTTGCTGTCATAGTTTCTAATAAAGAATTCCCTTGTTAAGTATTTTTCAGCACTTATATTTTCACTTACCATCTGGGTCTTCAGCAGGCTGGATGCTCATATAGGGCTCACCCTTCTCCATACGAGACTGCCTTTGCCGGCTTTCCTCCTCCAATGCAGCCTCAGCCCGGCTTTTTGCATTGATGTACGCAAGATAAGCGGGTGAGTTATGATAGGTCTTCATTGACTCGTTGTATTCTATCTACAGTTTGATAGATTTTATATATATATATGTAAAAAACTGCAATCAAGACCATCTCCCTTAACCTTGGGAAATTCCTCTGACTAAAAGATCCTTGCAGGACACAAGGACAATTTCACATGATGCAAGGAACAGACACCTCAGGGCAGCTTACTGAGATTTCAACTGCTCTCTTTTGCAAAGGCAGTGTTGCATCTAACCATTTCAGAGTGTGTCCATATATAATGAACAGTAAGGTGGATGTGATGTTAGGAGGAACTGAAAGAGGGAAGTCTCATTAACTGTGCTTTATTTCCAGGTGCCTTTATGCTTAAGAGTTGGGGGGGCCAGAGAAGAAGGCACGCAACCATTGACTCAGGTTGAACTGTACCATGTAGTGTGTGTTTGGGTGGGCCATCCAAGGTATCATGATTCTACCACACTTTCCTTAAAACTCCCAAGAGAGCTGGCCTTGCAACAGCAAACAGTGGATTCAAGTTCTTCCCTCAACAATGCTCTCGTATGTGAACCCGTTTTATCACCTCCTCCAGAACCAGTCTTTTTTAAAAAGAAAAACATATCTTATTTTAGCTTTGTGTATGAAAGAGACAGAAAGTTCCAGCGTCATTTGAGAGTGAGAGAGGGAGATTTCTTCCGTGTACCTTTTCTGCTTCATATTCATTTAAGTACTCTTGTTTCTCTTCATCAGTGAGGTCTCGCCACATGCCTCCAATGATCTTCCCAATTTCCCATAACTTCAAGTCAGGGTTGGACGCCTTCACTTGGTCCCAGACCTTAATAAAAACATCTGTAGTAAAGCTCCAGCTAACTAAATACTTATAAAACTAAACACATCTTTTGTCATTATCACCAGCATGGCTATGGTCCTTTCAGAGAACTATCACCACAAGCAAGGCAACATTAAGAGTTATTTTTGGTTATGCTACGTCCACTGTTTGATCATTTCTCTGGGACTGGAAGACAGAGGTACAATGTTTATCCACTGCCTGGTTTTATTTTCAGTCGTACGGCATCCATTTGACTGTATCTTTGCCCTTAAATCCTGCACATGCTTCTTCTCTTTTGTGTTAAGAGAGGCCGTTGGATGACACAAACTTTTTAAAAAAGAACCAGAGATTTTTAAAAAGGCAGGTAACACAGTTCTCCTTCTGGTTCACTTCCTCCTTGTCACTGGACTGGATCACGTGCTGTCCATAAGAACCAGGCTCTGAATTTATCACGACAGAGTGACTGATTTTTTTTAAAAGGGAGAGACGTGACACTACTTTCTCTTTCCATCTCCCTAAAGTAAAAGAAGGGAAGTTTAAAAACAATTCTTTAAATAAATAAATAAATAAATAAATAAATAAATAAATAAATAAAAGCAAAGTAGGTCCTACTGTCACTATTGCAATGTCCAGCTATGGAGTTGCACCAATCCTGCTTTGCCAAAGTGGAGCTTTTAACATAGAAAATTGTGTAAGTCACCAGATGCATCCTTGTTAGCAGAGGAAGTGGTAGTAACTTTAAGTATCTTTAAAATAGGCAATTAATTGCTCCTCCAAGAGCAAGTGGCTATGTTTCAGACTGTGGTTCACTATTGCCTTCACTGTGAACGGAGAAGAAACTGCATTCTTAAGCTCTCCCTTAAGGAAAAGAAATATAGCAAGCAAAGCACTCAGATTTGGTTTTTGAATTAAAACATTTTATATACATATTAGATAATATATAGATTATATATATATAATTTTAAAAGTATCTTCAAATTAAGACCAAGTGTTTTGTACCCACCTTCCTACTGTACCTCATGTAGGGCATGAGTGGCTTATCTGGAGGCTTGGGGGGTTTGGGGATAGTAATGCCCGAGGATGCCTGGAGAAGAACCAAATAAAATCCACTGGTTATCTTATCTCACATATTAAGTAAACTGCAAAACAGAGGTTTGTCAAGAGATGTATACAAGCAAGTAAGGTAAGGAAGCAGGTAACATTACAAGCTCTCATGAGAAACAGTATATTCTCCAACACCCTGAAATCAGGAGTAACCTAACAGTACTTTGACTTTATCTCCAATTAACTTGCCTGTAAATACAGAGATTTTGTCTCGAAAACAGCAGTGTTGCCAGCAGCACAAGTAGTAAATTTGGCAGCAGTGCTCGAAACGTCCATTCTCTTTCTAACGAGAGCAGCTGTTACTGTACCTGCATTAATAGCCCGAGGCTATATTCACAGCTGGCTTTAAACTCTTGGCTGAATCTCAGCATTAAGATATGTGCCGGGTACATCACTTCCTTAGCACTAACATATATAGTTTAAAAGGGAATTAAACCACTCTTAAACTCCAGCCTTCATTTTCTTGGGTTTTATGGAAAATAGAACTATACAGTACTACAAACCTTTGCCAATGTGGGGTCCTCCAAATGTTCTTGGGACTGTAACTTTTACCAGCCCTCACTTATGGCTATCCTGGCTAGGTTTGATGAGAAACAAAATATGGAAGGTCCACATGTGCTCTATAATACATAAGGGAGCACACAGGATTCCTTGCCTGAGACTCTGCCCACAGCAATAGGAGTAATTCATCTTATTCTACTGCAAGTAGATAAATAGAGAACACGTCAGTGGGAAAAGATCTTGGGGACATGAAGGGAGCCTCATTCGGGCATGCCCTGAGTGAAGATTCTCCAGCAAAAATCCTTTCAACCCAGAATAATTTCTGACATAAAATTATTATTATTATTAAACCAATGCTGCTCCCTATACTCTAGCTTTTCTGGAGTACATGGAACTGCTGCTAAGCATTACAATGATTGTCAGAAAAGATCTCTCCCAGATTAACAAATACTACTTCATTAGGATCACCTGCAACAAACAATATGGGGCCAAGTCAGCAGTAAAGCTCAGGTGTGAAAGTAACCTCAAGGCTAAAGAAGAGACAGGCAACTTTAGGAAGATGAGAAAGAAGAAAATCCAAGTGGTGCAAATAATTTTTTTAACTTAAGGAATTCTCAAACTAACTTATTTCAAAGACAGAAAAATGAAGAATCCCAAAAAAATAAGGGAACAATATCTCTGCGATGCTGGCTCCCTCAACCTGTATATCAGGAGTCCGAATTGTACTGCCCGAATCCAAATTAGTTTGTAAATTCCGGATGGACCTTTGGTCTTCATTAAAGGTTTGTACAAACGTGAAGCACCTTGCCTGCACTCAATAAGAAAGAAAACAAAAGACACTAAAACAAAGTAGTGTTATTGGCTCTTTCTGTGTTCTATTTTTCGTTTCAATATAAGCATTTGCACAAATGCAGTTTGTTCATCTCAAAGATCTGCTGATACTGTAATTGAATTAACTGCCAGAAGGCTCTTCTCTGTTATAGGCTGATGATTTCAGTGCATCTAGTTCCAAGGATCACAGGGCACTTCAGCACTCTACACAAATACGATTTTCAGGAGATGGTTGTTACTGTACCTAGAGTTATGCCTACGTATGAAGATATAGTATCAACTGTAACAAATGTGCCCAAAGCTCACTCTTCCAAACTCTTGCAGACAGCTGAAGAGCTGTTTCGGAATATAAAATTATCTCACTATACATTGTGGTTGTCATCAGGCAGTTGCTTGCAGTAGCAGAAGCTCTGACATGCAGACAGAACTCCATCATCTGTAAGGGCTTCGCATTCACTTCAAAGGAGAAAACAGATCCTTGTTTGCATGTCTTTATGTGATTTCCATCTGCTACAAAAATTAACAGGCAGTTTGTGTGAACAAAATTCTGCTTGTACAATGGTGCACATACAAATACCACTGCATGGATTCCAGTTTCAGAATGATCATGCCAATCTCAAATGCTTAGTCTGAAGTAAAGCACATGTGGGAAGAATGGCTTCTAGATGTTCAGAAGCACTTGGAAATTGCTTTTTTATTTTGAAGGGAGAAAAACAGGCTTTGCACCTTGCCATAATGAAATGCTATGGCTGTGTCAATGCATACATTATTACCACTGGAGTATAGAAAACGTTTATGAAATGTATGCATTCCAAATGTACACAGATATATGCACAGAAATGGATCTGAAAACATTGAGTGAACCAATTTAATGTTTATAAATAAACACAAATTTTAAAAAGATAAATCAGACATATTGAAATATACATGGCAGATAAAGCTGTAAATGCTCACAACATATATACGATGAAACAAAAGCCCATATTTCAATCTGAGTTTGAAATCAGATTGAAAAGTATGTGGATATAATTTATTTAAATGATTAGTAGGAAGAATGCCATAGGTTGGATCCAGATATAGAACTGAACCATTGATATCAAAAGGACTTATGTAAACATTACATTGATTTCAAATGCTCTTTTCTAAATTTCTTCAAAGAAGTAAACCTTCACTATTATAGTTGTGTGCTGTTTCCTATTCCATTTGTTTGCAACTTTCTTTTTTCTTTACCCTTTTTTGTGTTCACATATGAGCTGCCCAAGGTAAAGAAAGATTCTCTTCAGTTTAGCTATTCTATGTATTACAGAGAACCATGAAAACATGGGCCAGCCTCATAGAAGCCATGATTTCACAGCATGACACTTGAGCAAACTATCACACTAGTGGTTAATTTGTTTAAAAAGGGCTGCTATAACACAGTTGTGTGTTTAGTCTCAGAAAAAGCTGTACCTTGCTACAGTCATTCTTCGTTCTGGAAAGAGAACTGGTTTAGTGATATTGTGATTTTCCCATAGTTTATACATACAGTAAAACCCCTACTTACATAAAAGTCTATTCCATAGGCTTTTATGTAAATCAGTTTTTTACTTAACTCGAAGCAAACCCATAGGAAAATGATATTTATGTAAATTGAAGCAAGCCCATAGGAAAAATGATTTTTTTCCACTTAACTCGTAGCAAGCCCATAGGAAATTGTGTTATGTAAATTGGGGCAAGGTTTTAGTGCAAAAATCATTATGTAAGTCAAATTTTATGTAACTTAAGGCATATGTAAGTCGGGGTTTTACTATATAAAGAGGAATTTCAGCTAATTCAAGAGAAATGA
Source organism: Bradypodion pumilum (assembly GCA_035047305.1). Lineage (NCBI taxonomy): Eukaryota > Metazoa > Chordata > Lepidosauria > Squamata > Chamaeleonidae > Bradypodion > Bradypodion pumilum. Next base: position 15,035,999 of record JAWDJD010000008.1, read on the forward strand.
GAGTTTCAGCACCACTCTTATTTAAGCATAGAAATAATGTACGGAATGGCAACAACATCCAGCCACTACATATTACAGTTAGTTAAGTGCTATCAAATTAGAGATCACTTATGGCAATTCTAATAGGGTTTTCAAGGTGAGATATTTAAAGAGTGGCTTTACCAATTCCACACCCTAAGTAAGCTTCCATGGCCAAGGGATTTTCAAACCTTGGTCTCTAGAATCTGAGTCTGTCACTCTATCCACTATACCATACTGGACACCCCTACGTATTTTAGCAGTCATGAAAAATAAGATCTAGTTCTCATTAATAAAAAATAATATTATGTCTGAACAAGTTTATATGATGTTCTCTCATAGAAAAAAAATCCACAGCCACAGAAAATGAGCATATTAGGGGGAAAGCTGGGCTATAATCTTTTTCCTATTGGCTAAGTATTTTGTATGGAGAAATATTTCACTTTTAGAGTCCCTGCAGAGTCTGAGTGACACAGCCTAGTGAGAACTAGCACTAAGCAATAGTGTGTAGAATAAGCAACTAATATTCTATGTATTATTACAGACTCATGACTGTGGACAGCTAGGAACAAAGAGAACTTTTTAATTCACCTTAAGGGTAGCTGGAGCCTTTTCATCTTAGTTACCAGGAGATCATGAACTAGATCAGCTGAAGTTGCTGAGCACAGATCCACAGCAACAGCTATGAGCCTCTCTGCTGATGGGTCCAATGTGGATAATGATTTCTCTAACACTTGATACTGTTCTTTCCTACTAGTTAATTCCAGAGAAGTAGCCATACTAGGTATACAAGAGAGGTAATTGTAGGGGCTGGGAGACTTTCAGATCTTTCTTCCCACATCAGTCCTGTCAGGACCAACACAAGAACTAAAAGAACTAAGCCCATGATGGTGAACCTTGGCACTCCAGATGTTCTTGGACTTCAATTCCCAGAAGCCCAAGTCCCCATGAATCCGCACAAATGGGTTTACTGCGATTCATCCAGCCTGCGCCGCCCTCGTTGCTCCTGGAAGCGGAAGTAAAACATGCCTATACGGGCACGTTTTACTTTCACTTCCAGGAGCGACAAGGGTGGCGCGGGCAGGGTGAATTGCAGTAAACCCATTCGTGCGGATTCATGGGGTCTTGGTAATTGAAGTCCAAAAACATCTGGAGTGCCAAGGTTTGTAATCACAGAACTAAGCCAATGATAGGACTCTTTCCCATTTGTGCATTCTCAAGATGGGAGGATAACAAACACAGAAGGAATCTTATAACTAGGCTAAGTACGTGGTTTCCAATGTGGGGCACATACCCCACAGGGGAGCAATTTGATTTTGAAGGGTGGAGGTATAATTCAAGAATGAGTGGAAGCTTGTTTAGAACAAGTTAATGACCTTTTAGGCTTCCTCCATGTGAACAGGAGTTTATTTTTTGAATTATAAAGAATCATATGCCAGAAAATCAATGCCGAGCGTCAGGTGGCAGTTAACTAACCTGACAACCCTGGAGGCTAGTGGCCTTGGTGAAGTCCACAGGGATGGTTGATGTTCCCCGTGGATTAAATCCCACTTGAATCCATCTTGGTGGAGGGCAGCATCTTCATCAATACTGGCCTGGGATTGAGGAGGAATTTGCATGCCAAAAGGGCTCAGGAATAGAAAGTGATTTGTGGAGCTGGATCAGTGGTACGGGTGTCATACTGCAATGTGGAAGGCAGATGAAAGACCACAGCATTATATTCTTAGGACAGGTCTTAATGACAGATCGCCATGATGATCACCAATATTCGGAATCGGATACGGCATAAGAAGATATGTCACAGCGTGTGTGTGTGTCAGGATTTTAGAGATGCTTAGGTGGGGTATGGCCAAAAAAAGATTGGGAACCACTGGGCTAGATCCTTCTTTGCTTCTTTTACCTAAATATTACTATTGCATCATGAAATGAAGATGTAGGTAAGTGGCCGTCTTACAGACCCAATACATCAGTGGCAGGTTCTGATATGCTTTCATTGGGGGAGCCAATTTTTCAAGGTGATACTCTTCTTTACTAGACCCATGAAGTCAAGGTGGTGAGACTGGAATAGCTTCTTACTTAAATTCCAGATTCTAACCCTGCTCCACAACCTAGCCTAATTAATGTTTTTCTACAGAAAGTAACAGGAAAATGCAAAAATAGTTTTCTATATCAAAAATGGGCAAGTGATTCACTTATACCTGATTTCAAAGCTCTCTTGAGTTTTATATACAGAAGAGAAAGATGCTGATTTCATCAGCTCTGGAATTTTCTAATTTCCCCAAATTTGGTAGGAAAAAAACCATTACCCATAATTTTTCTTATGTAGCTCATCCTCCTCATTTTTGATTCTATCTCTGTGTTTATATATTTTGGAGTAAGCATTACTTCAGAATGTTCAGGTCACAAAAAGTTAAGCTATTCTCAAAAGAGCTAAAGTGTATCTAAATTCAACATGAATTGTTTCTATAGATCTGAGAGGTCAATTCAAATGTGTATGTATACTAAAGTAAAGGTAAAGGTTCCCCTTGCTCGAAAGCCAGTCGTATCTGACTTTAGGGTTCAGTGCTCATGTTTCAAAGCCGAAGAGCCAGCGCTGTCTGCTTCTGCAGACGTTTCCGTGGTCATGTGGCAGGCATGGCTAGACACCAGAAAGCACGGAATACTGTTACCTTCCCACCGAAGTGGTCCCTATTTATCTACTTGCAATTTCTTGCTTTCGAACTGCTAGGTTGGCAGGATCTGGGACAAAGACGGGAGCTCATTCCGTCCTGCAGTACTCAATTCAACAATTCATGTTGAATTTAGATACACTTAGTTCTTTTGAGAATAGCTTAACTTTTTGTGACCTGAACATTCTGAAGTAATGCTTACTCCAAAATATATAAACACAGAGATAGAATCAAAAATGAGGAGGATGAGCTACATAAGAAAAATTATGGGTAATGGTTTTTTTCCTACCAAATTTGGGGAAATTAGAAAATTCCAGAGCTGATGAAATCGAACTGCTGACCTTCCGCCTCCCAGTCAGCGTCTTAGCCACTTGAGCCACTGCAGATTACTTGATGCTTTTCCATTTTACTTGTACACCAGTGCATGAGCCACCTCCCTTGAAAGCTACTCTAAGAGATACCTGGAGCTGCCATGAGATCTCCATCAATGATGCCCAATCTATCGTAAGCTTCATATATACCTTCATGTTCCAGTCATAACTTCCCCCAAACTTGTTACAAAGGGGGAAAAAACTATAATCTAAAAGTTAGTATCTACACAGTGAGAAAAAAGAAGACTAGGGAGAAAGGGAAAGAAATCACAAGTTATTTTTTTCATGTTTATATTTAAAAAAATAAATAGTGGTAGCAGCTAAGATTCAGAAGAACCTAACTCTAAAGCCATTTCTGGTCACTTCCTGTTGTTTGCCGGATGACGTAACAGTTGATTCTCCTACCGTGGCCCGGCTGTTGCTGCCCGAGTTCCCTCCCAGCCTGTAGTTGTTGTAGGCCAGATGGCTGTATGGATTGTATCCCACAAACCCTGGTGTGCTGGGCATTTGCTGATGGAAACAAATGAGACAAAAATCACGAATGAGAAATGAGTCCCACCGAGGAGAACACAGAGAAATGAAAAATGGTTTGCAATACAGCATGCAAAAGCAACCGGAAATTTAAACAAGCAAAATGAGATGTTTCAGCAGCTTAGGCCCCTTTCAAGAGAGTCAGCGAGCCTGGATGAAATCTGTCAAGAAAACCAGGCTTATTCCCTTTAACATCTTGTTGCCACTGATTCCGTATAGCTTGTAACTTCGACACTTCCAAAGAGAATCGTAACAAAAGATTACACACTCTATTTCAGAGGAAATTAAGTTTATAGAAAACACACAGATGCTTCTCCTAAATTAGATCCATCAGTTGGGAAGATGAAGAAAACACAAATTTGCAGTCGTGATGTGCACAACTGTGCCCATTTCGCTGCCTTGCTCTACTAAAAGTAAATTTCTATCCTACAGCTTCACCTTTGGCTTCAGAAGAAAGCGAGATCGGGGACAATAAACACATAGACCTAAAAATTGACTCCATAACCATATCAGCTTGGGTATATAATCTCGAAAGAACCATAAAGTGAAGCATTTGAGAATCTTACCATTTTAGTAGCTATCATGCTGGGATCCTAGCTCTGCACAAGACCTTAGCATCAACATCAGACAGCCACTCCTGGCACCGCGGTGGTTACGTGATCACATTAGACTAACAAGTCCTTTCCATACCACTGAAGGAATTAATTAACTGTGTTTGGATATTTAATTTGATTAACCAGAGATATACAAGGGACTGTAGCATCTATGTTTTTGCATGTGTTACATGAAAAGTTAGAAATGTCTAATTCAGTGACGGTGAACCTTTTAGAGACCGAGTGCCCAAACTCAACAAGCTGCTGTCCATACCACAGAGGAGCAGGGTGGACTCTGTGCTGGGGGGAGGGAGGAAGCATTCCCATTGGGCTGCTGGGCAGAGCAAACTCTGTAATGGGGCGATGGCATGTGTACCCACAGAGAGGGCTCTGAGTGCCCCCTCTGAGACGTGTGCCATAGGTTCACCACTACTGGTCTAATTAATGTCATTTTCCTATTTGGATGCAATGAGAAATTTTCATTAATTAGATACATTAAAGTGGGCTGGACTGGTGGTTCCCCCACCGCAAACGCTGCCATAAAACGCATCCGCGGCTATCATAAATGCATTTACAACAGCCGTAAATGCGGACGTGGCTATTTCCGCTTCTTCTGGCAGCAGCGAGCCACATGAAATGGTGCTGTGGGCCGGATCTGGCCCATGGGCCATAGGTTGAGAAACCCTGGGTTAGTGTGACAATAAAAGTGGTGTGTATTCTCAAGAAGCAGCATGGGAAAAATTTAGATATCTAGGCAATTCAGGCATAGTTCCAGTCCTGCATACTTCTTAGATACGATGCCATTTATAGTACAGTATATGTTACAACAAAGATTTATGCCAATATTGTTGCATTGTGCAATGTCAGAAGATGTTGCCATTCCAAAGACTGAGAATCTGAACAAACAGAGATTACTTTATTTACACTTATAATAATATATATCTCCCAAGCCCTTTCCCTTTCTTCAATGTATACAAAATGTATCAGCTATTTTGGAAAGGAAGCAAAAAAAAAATACTTAAGTACAAAAACTTATTCTTTGATTACAGAAATGAGTCTTTGAAGTGTTTGAATGCTAAAGGCAAAAATACTCCCAGTTAAAATAATCTGAATTGGGAAAATTCAAAAAAAGAGTTCTTACTATTATTATTCCCACATGACCATAATTCTCAGGGATTCTTAAGGGGGCAAAGCCACAAGATTTTCTAATTTAGAAATGAAATGTACACAGAGAATGAAGGAAGTCTGTAAAGCCTAAAAATGTGTCTCAAAGAACAGAAAAAGCCCAGGCAGCGGCAATCCACTATACAAATCCAACCAGAAAAAGCTGCCATTTGGAAATATCCAGGAGCTGGAAATTAGAATCCATATAGACAAGTGTCCATATATGGACTTTTTCCTATTTCGGCGACTTTCTATATATTGACTCCTCGTGGAAGAAAAAAATTAAAACAAAATTGGCTGTTAAAGGATCTGGGATTGCCTCGATTCCCATATAGAATGGAAACTTAATCTTTATTAAGATACCATGTACCAGATCAATTAGTGACAAAACAGCTCATTTGTTCAACTGTACCAAGATCTTTAAAAAGCTAGCAAAAGCTTGAATTTATAATCACATTTTTTATTTTGACTTTAACATTGCATGTCTGTTGAAAATCCTGGGGGAAGTATTCTGAGCTTTATAATAATTGGGTCACTCTCTCTTTAATTCATGTATGAAACATTCTCCATTAATCAGGTAGCGTTGTTTAAATAGATGGTGCTCACCCAGGTTGTTAACGTCAGCTGGCACCGAGAGTTAAGCGTGTGAGGCCATTAACGCGAAAGGGTAAGCAAGCCGCACTATGAACATTATGAGCAACACGCACCACTGTTGTAAACTTTTGAATGTATTATGAGTGTTTATTATGTATCCCAGAGTTGGAATATGATGATATATTTTAATGTTTATGGTAGATATATACTAATCTTCCTGATGAAGAGTCTCAAAAACCGTATACCGGAACAGGTTTGAAGTTAAAGCAAAGTCAAAGCAAAGTGTTAATGCATATTTTACTAGCGAAGTTTGAGAAAAGCATAATACAGACGAATTGCATTCTATCAGATCACCTATAATTGGTACAGAATTCTATGAACTGTCTACTTTACTTTTGGAAATTGGATACAGTGAATTAACTATTTTTATTTGAAGTTAAAGCGAAGTTAATGCATCAAATAATCATCTTTCAAGAATAAATACAGACTTTATTATTGGCCTTAACGGTGTTATTTTTTCTTCTGGATCATAACCGTTAGCTCCATATTTCATGCACCAGATCAATTAGTGACAAAACAGCTCATTTGTTCAAATGTACCAAGATCTTTAAAAAGCTAGCAAAAGATTGCATTTATAATTACATTTTTTCTTAAAAAATAATTTTTGAAGGAGAGTGAAAGTGCAGTAATTGCTTTCTAGCATTACCTATATGAGACGGGAGAAAATGTGCTTTCTTACAAACCCTTGGAGGCGCACACAGCAGCTCAGTTTTCACATCTTAGATAGTTTATCTTTAAAGACTTGTTTTCATAATCAGTTCTACCTATGATTCTGTCAGGGACCAATCTTTCCAAATGTAGAGAAAGATCAGATGGTTTAATACTTATTTAGACTTGACTGGAGTAGTGATGCTTAGCATATAAACTTATCTACAATTTATGGGGCGATGTTAAAACTAAATAACTAAAGTAAAATCCAATGACTGCTAAAATGACGTGTTTCAGACATATAAACAACCCATATTTTCAAAAATTAAGACAAAAAAACAAAACAAAATTACTTAAGAATACATTATAGGTTGGCTAAAAGAAGTGTGCATTAGCTATAGTACTGTATCTCTGTAAAACACTAACTTGATTTAGCAACCACTGACATACTGGAACCAAAAAAGTAAAAATCCCAGTTTGGCTTACTGTTGAAGTCAAGACCAATCTGAACAAAAGTGTTTCAGTGCTCCAAGATGTCACGTGTTATGTTTGTGAAATACATCAAATGCTTTATGATTTTAAATGAAAATGCTTTAAAAATACAAGTTACAGTTGATCATGGTTTATTTTTTCAGTGTATTATTTATTTATTTTTATGATTTTTATTGCCGCTCAATTCCAAAGACTCTGGACGGCGTACAGATATTAAAACCATCACAATTTTAAAACTCACAATTAAAACCCCATTAAAAACTACCAAAAACATTCCCTATCCTCCCACCAGTTTAAAAAGGAGAGCATTCTTAAATCAGCCAGCAGACTGGGGCCACAGCACTGCCGGTACCCCCACACCTACTCTGCCAGCCAGGTTTTTAAACCTTTCCTGAAGGGCAGCAACTGTGTCTGGAGACACATCTCAGTTGGCAAGAGGTTCCATAGGGACAGAGCGGACACGGAGAAGGCCCTCCTAGTGCTAGAGAGACATGCCTCTCTAGCGGATGGCACAATGAGAGAGCCTCTCTGGTCCACTCTGGTGGGACGGACAGATGTTCTTGGGGTGATGCGGTCACTTAAGTATCCTGTCCCACTACCATGTAGGGCTTTAAAGATAATAGCCAGCACCTTGAATTGCACCCGGAGGCATACCAGCAACCAGTGCAGCTCCCGAAGCAGTGGCAAGGCACGGGCATACTGCCTATACCCCATCACCACCCTAGCAGCCGCATTCTGGAACAGTTGCAGCCTCAAGGGCAGCCTCGTGTAGAGCGCATTGTAGCAGTCAAGTCTGGAGGTGACTAGAGCATTTGTGACCATAAGCAGGAAGTCCTGATCTAGGCCCAGGTGTAACTGGCGTATGACACGAAGTTGTGTGAAAGTCCTCCTGGCCACGGCTGCCACCTGCTCTTCAAGCAGTAGATGTGAGTCCAGGAGGACCCCCAGATCACGCACCAGGTCTGTTTGGGGCAAAGTAGCCCCATCCAGAAGCAAAGATGTTAGCTCCAGAGATAACCCATAGCCATTCAGTCTTGCCAGGATTCAGTTGTAGCCTGTTGTCCCCCATTTAGGCCCAAACAGCCTCCAGACACCTGGAAAGGACTCTGAGTGCATTGCTGGGATCACCGCGGGCTGAGATGTATAGCTGATGCAGAAAAGATAAAGAAAAGATGGCAAGAGTACACAAAGGAACTATACAAAAAGGACCTCAACACCCCTGATAACCACAATGAACATTGAACTCGAGCCAGACATCCTAAAGAGTGAAGTCAGAAAGGCCCTAAAAAGCACTGCAATCAACAAAGCTAGTGGAGATGATGGTATCCCAGTTGAATTTTTCAAAGCCCTAAAAGATGATGGAATCAAATTATTGCATTCTATATGCCAGCAATTTGGAAAACACAACAATTGCCACAGAATTGGAATAGATCACAGTACTGTATGCGTTCCAATCCCAAAAAAAGAGTAATGCCAAAGAATGTTCAAAATATCGATCAATTGCGGTCATCCCACACGTTAGCAAGGTGATGCTCAAGATAATACAGGATAGACTGCAGCAGCATGTGGAGAGAGAAATACCAGAAGTGCAGGCAGGGTTCTGAAGAGGCAGGTGGACTAGAGACCAATTACCAACATACGCTGGTTCATGGAGAAAACAAAGGAATATCAGAAACAAGTCTACTTCTGTTTCATTGACTACACCAAGGCCTTTGACTGTGTGGACCACAACAAAATGTGGCAAGTAATTAAAGAGATGGTAATACCAGAACACCTTGAGAAATCATGAGAAATCTGTACGAGTCAAGAAGCAACAGTTAGGACGGAATACGGAATGGTGGAGTGGTTTGGAATAGGAAAAGGAGTAAGACAAGGCTGCATTTTATCACCCTGCTTATTCAATCTATACAAAGAGCACATAATGCACAATGCAGGGATGGAGGAATCACAATTTAGGATCAAAATTGCTGGGAGAAACATCAACAATTTGAAATATGCAGATGATACCACCCTAATGGCAGAAAGTGAGGAAGGACTAAAGAAGCTCCTGATTAGGTTGAAAGAAGAGAGTGCAAAAGCTGGCTTGAGACTCAACATCAATAAAATCAAGATAATGGCAACAGGCCCTATCAGTCCCTGGAAAATAGATGGGGAAGTAGAAGCAGTGACAGATTTTACCTTCTTGGGATCAAAGATCACTGCAGATGGTGATTGCAGCCATGAAATAAAAAGGTGACTGATTCTTGGGAGACAAGCTATGGGAAACCTGGGGAACATAGTTAAAAGTAGAGAACCACCTTGCGAACAAAAATTCTCATAGTCAAAGCAATGGTATTCCCGTAGTAATATATGGTTGTGAGAGTTGAACCATTAGGAAAGCTGAGCGCAGAAGAATAGAGGCCTTTGAAATGTGGCGTTGGAGGAGAGTTTTGAGAGTACCCTGGACAGTGAGAACAAATAGGTCAATCTTAAAAGAAATCAACCTTGACTGCTCCTTAGAAAGTCATATAGTAAAGATGAAGCTAAAGTACTTTGGACATCAAATGAGAAGAGAGGATTCACTTGAGAAAGCTTTGATGCTGGGAAAGGTGGAGGGCAAAAGAAGAGATGGCTAGATGGTATTGTAGACACAATGGGCACAGAGCTGGGTGGGTTGAGGAGGATGGTGGATGACAGAGGTGCCTGGAGGGCAATGGTCCATGGGGTCGCAAAGGTTCGGAATCGACTGTGTGACTGAACAACAACATTAAGATAAACTGCAGGCATAGAGAAGGCTCCACAGAATTCACCTGAACAGCATGGTTGGATATGTCCTCCTCACAGATATAGTTGTTCATGGGACATACAACCGACAGCCTACAAATCAGGTACAAAGGGTATGGGTGCAAAAGCAGTGGTGAGCATCAACAAAATATTTAATGTTAATTTAACTGAGATAAATTTTTTGGTACAAAATTATGAGTTAAGTGGATAGACAATCAATTTGCTGCTTGAAAACTCTGTAGTGATTGATCAAAAGTCGCTTTTATTGTTGAAATGTTTTTCTTCTTTAGTAAGAAACTAGCATAGGTGCCTGTCTTTGACGTTTTTTTTGGGGGGGGGAGGCTCAACCCGTGGGGTGGGGGTGGCTTGGGGAGGGTTTTTTCTTTTTGCCTCCCCCCACACCTGTTGGGATGTTAGGGTCTTTTCACAGTCTCCCCAAAGGGCCTTCCTATCGGGAAGAAGCAGCTTGGGATGCTGGGCTGTGTTTTCCTGTGCAGAAGGCCAGTCAGATGAGTCATCTCCTAAAATAGAGGGTCACCTAACTTCCTGTTATTCCCCAGCTTGATCACGAGCACATGTCATTCCTCATGACCGGTATGACTGCCCAGCGAATATGTAATGTCACATGACTGCTTGCACCAATCAGCACCTTCCCCAATCCATGTCCTGCCTTGTTATTGTGCAGTTAATAAAACAAGCTGGGAAGGCTTTGTCTTCAGAGATCTCTTTCCAGCCCCAGGAAAAGTCGACTCTGGAGCTGTCTGTGTTTGTGTGTTTGTCTGTTTGTGCATGCATGACTGCGATCTTTCTGTGTGTGAACCCACTGGGGAGGATGGTGTGAAGGCCTCCCCCGTTACAACACACACCGTTTGTGATACCCCCAGGCTCTCACACCGTTTGTGATACCCCCTGGCTCTCAGTAAAGGAACCTGGGCAGACTCATCCTGGCGTGATGATGGGGGGATGGTAGGTATTGAGGGGGAAATTTAGGAGGAAAGGAAGACGGGAGGGTAAGAATGAGGGAGGAAAGGAAAGAAGGAAGGGGAGAAGAATGGCTGGAGGTAGGGAAGGAAGGATGAGAGCTTATTATCCGGCCTTGGCCGGGGGATGTTTGTTGTATGTTTAAGTTTTTCGGACCTTGATACACCCCAACACACAGACTCTCTCTCTCTTTCAGGCACACCCACCCACACAAGTGACTGATCCGGAACACATTCTCTTATGCGTTGTCTTGCACGCGCGCGCACAAACACACACACACACACGCACGCGCACGCACACACACATTCCCTGTCTCTCTCTGTCTCTCACTCACACAGCATTGATGTACATTGAAAGCGTCTCATTCCAGGGCTGTAGAGGCTTAAATGGAATGGGTATGGGTTTGTTCCATCCGCATCAGGACCTTTCCCCATCAGTCATTCACTCTCAAGTTCAACCAATTGTAGTTCAACATGCAAATCAGCTCTCTCCAACATTCTGTATTCATGCCTGGCTAGATTCTCTCTGGAATTCCAGGACCTTTCCCGTCAGTCATTCACTCTCAACTAATCACAGTCCAACATGCAAATCAGCTCTCTCCAACATTCTGTTTCCAGGCCTGGCTGTTAAACTGCCGTTCTTCTCCCAAGGCACTATGCGAGTTGTAGTTTCCGTTCTTTTCCCCATTTTGTGGGGCTTAGGCCCCACTCTCGCCCCCCGGACCCTCACGGAGCTGATCTCAGGGACAAAAGGTAGGTGTGTGCGGAGCATTACGGGATAGGCTCCAGGGTGTGGGTATGCATTCTGCACACGTACAGTCACACCCCTTTCTTATAGGTATAGAGGCGATCATTTAAAAAAGTTCGACTCAGACAAGCCAGGAAACAAGACGGGAGGAGATTCTGGTTTTGTTTGAACATCTTCACGTGTCGTATCCATTCTGGATATTGGCTAACATCATGGCAATAGTCTTCCTGTTCTTAACTCCTCAGAACAGTTCTTCTGAGGAAATGCCACACCAGCATCAGGTTCTTCAGCCATGAAGTCCTTCTGTGTCCAGAGCCTATCTTCCCAGGGATTTTTCCTTGCAGAGTGAGTTGGAGGATTCTATATTTCATGTCGTTTCTCATGATATGCCCAAAGTATTGGAGATTTCTTTGCTTAATGGTCTTACACAGTTCTTGTTCTTTATCCATCAGGCACAACACTACTACATCAGTCACATTTATTTGAACATAATGCTGCAATATATAATGTCCAGGCTTATGAACTCTCTCCCTCTCTTCTTTGCCTCTGGTGCAGCTGCTCAAAGAAAATTAAACACTTTCATGACAGAAATTGGCCTGTTTCACTAAAAATTAATAAAAACTAACCACCATGTCTCTAGATTCAGACAACACTAAAACATTGTTAGTTATACTTTGTGGAGCTAAAGTTCAACAATATTTGGGGGAACAAAGGCATGAACTGAGTGTACCCATACTAAAACAAGGCCTCTGTGAAAATGTTTCTTTAACTAAAATATTAACTGTTCAATAAGGAAACATTTATTTTCAAGTTAAAAATGAAAATAATGTATTAATAAATACAATACAGTATAATAATACAATATGTGGAAGTTGGCTTTTATTACATATTATTGTAAGCAGCATTCTTATACTTCATTATTATTTACTCTTTAGCAGTTAAAGGACAGAAGACAGAGATATGAAAAAAGCATAACTGTGAAAGCACAACTCAAAATTAAATCCAGTTTTTAGTCTCATATTTACTGACTCCTTGAACCTATATTAAGTCTACTCTGCTGGTAACTAATAATTAGATTTTCCCCAGTGTTTTCCCAGCAAGGAAGATGAAGCACAGTGATGCAAATTATATATCTGATATCAAGATTTTTTTAAAAAAAATCAACAAAATACAACAGCTATTAATAAACAACGTTTTGTCTACTCTTCATTAATAGTAATTGAAATGTATAGGTGCATATGAAAGATTATGCATTTCCCAAAAAAGGAATTATACAGCAAGAATGCAAACTATTGTATGCAGTATTAAAACACGAACACAATTTGACTACTCAAATGACATTCTTCATTTTAGAAAATGATCAAGCATGATTAAGCATAATTAGCTGTTTAAATTATTGCTTTCCATATCTGTGTTTAGTTCACTAGTTTAACTTTCAACTTAGGTTTGCTTTTTATAGTTATATCCTGCTTTTCTGGCTATTCAGGGTAGGCAATAATCAAATACAGTAAAACCTTGGTTTGCAACTGCCCTGGTTTACGTTTGCTGCAGTTTACTATAGCAAATTCTATAAAAATATCACCCCGATTTACGTTCCCCCCCCCAGTTTACGTTCAGGAACTTCACTGTTTTAAACTGTAAAATGGTGACGGGTGCCATTTTAAACTCTAAAATGGCTGTGCGTGCCATTTTAAACTCTAATGCCACCCAAACCCCATTGCCAGAAGTCGCAAACTGCTCAGGAAGAAACAGCAGTGTGCAAAAGGTAGGGAGATGGCTTCCTCTTTGGTTTTTCCTTTTACTGTTTGCTTTGGGGGGTTTTCTCCCCCTCCCCATACCTCCTCTGCACTTAGATCGATTGGATCGGCTGGGGGGAAGGCGGGGGTGTTCTTAGGGGCTTTTCCTTTCTCTCCTGAACCTCAAGAACTCTCCCTCTTCTCCACCCAAGCTGGGGAGTTCGATTGATCAAAGAGTGGAACTGCAGGATAAAAAAGGGTAAATCCCTTAAGAACACCCTGTTTTCTCCATCCCAGCACCTCACCACCTGGTGGGGGTGATGGGGGTATGAGAGAGGATCATGCCTGGCTTTTGTTTGGTGGTTTTTTTAAAAAAAATTATTATTATTTCTGGTCCAGTCGGGACCGGTTCTTTTTATTTTCAATGCATTCCTATGGGAAAAAGTCCTTCGGTTTACGATTTTCTTTGGTTTACAACAGAGGCTGTTGGAACAGACCTCGATCGTAACCCAGGGTTTTACTGTACTGTAAAATACAACACAGCCCTTTTTAATACTTTTTTGCTGCATTTCCATCCTGCTGTGTGCTAGGAATCACATCAGGCAGCATGTTAATAATAATAATTTCGTGTCAGAAATTATTTTGGATTGAAAGGATTTTTGCTGGAGGAAATCCGCTCAGGCAGCATGTTGACACAGCTATACCGAGAGGAGAATCCCACTGTAATTTCCTGATTGACAATGTACCAGCATGATCATGGAAACTTTTTTCTAGGTTTGTTGCTTTAATTGTATTTTTAAATGCTTTATGTTTAAATGCTTTATTTTTAAAATGACCACCTTATATCACCACTTTTAAATAAAGTTTTATATCACATGGGAAGTTGTGAAATTGAAATATCAAATATTTTAAATAAGTATTTTTCGCCCAGAATTCTTGTACATTATATAAACAAAAAGCAAAAGTATTGCAGTCTTTTAATAACAATGATTTTCAGCATGGGCTTTCATAGATTAAAGTTTACTTCTTCAGAAATAAGATAGATATGAAAGAAGATATAACTTGAAATCCAGACAAGATCTGGCTGAAATAAACTGTGTCTCTCCAGTGGATATTGTCTTTTCATCAAATACCTATTTTCATCATATTGTGCTCAAAATACAATAGCCTTAGTTAATTTTGTTTCTAGAGCATTCATGCTTGACAAGCTGTCAAGATGGAACTGACTTGCAGCAACCCTAATAATGATTTCCAGGTAAATAACATATTTAAGGAGTGGCTTCACCAGCTCCACTCCCCTCAGGGAGTTTTCATGGCCAAAACTGGATTTGAAACAAGGTCTCCTTAATCCCAGTCTGTCATTCTGGTCACTGTATGACATCAAATATCTGTGGTTATTCACAAAGATGCCAAAATACTTTTATTTTTGATTTGCAGTTATTGCTGGATCAAACCAGCACGACTACCTTATTGAAAAATTACAAAACATTATTTAACAAGGAAATATTTACATAGATTTATCCTGGTGCCAGCCAGATGCCACTTTTTAAAAAAATTCTCTACCAATTCTTTGTACCTAAGAAGTTTCAAGTCAGCATATAATGCCTAATCTGTAGTTAAACGCTTAACCTTACCAGTGTCCACATAAAAGTGGTCAAATCCCCACCTGTTTAATAACTAAAATTGCACAAAAGGCTGTGATGGAAAACGTGTGGTCTCTGCATGGTGTTGGACTACAGCAGTGCTTCCCAAACTATGTTCCGCTTCAATTCCCAGAAGCCTAAATCAGTACATTGGCTGATCAATGCTTTGGAGAATTGACTTAGGCTTCTGGGAACTAAAGTCCAAAAAACAAAGTTTGGGAAATGCTGGACTACAGATTCCATTAATCTTACCCAGCATAGCCAACAATGAGAGGTAATGGGAGTTTTACAACATCTAGAGGACTACATGTTCTCCATCTGCAGCATCATGAAATTAGTTTGCCTTTAGAAGTTATGGAACTTTGTGATGCCAAAGATAAATGCTGCTCTGCACATTCACAAAAATTCATCTCTCATGGGAGCAGAATGGAGAGCATCCAGAGATCCCACTGGGGAAAGTGTTATAGCACAATATAGTGAAATATGGAACTAATATGAAAGAGAGAGGAAAACCATCTGTAAAATCTGCTTTCATTTGGATTCCTGCATTAAACAGAGGGTTGGATTTTGATGGCCTAAAAGGCCCCTTCCAACTCAGTGTTTCTAAAATACCAATATTACTGCTTTTCATTTAATTGTTATTCAACTATGTTGATGGACCAGTTAAATTATACAATCTTAGCTAAGAGTTGATTCATAATTCACAGAATGGAAAGCAGATAAGCCTTAAGAGATGTTAACTCATAAAGAATGAATAGTGGCTTTAGGAGACTTTAATTCATATCTAAGGAAAAAAATAAAAAAAAAATAATATGTGAGAGAGGAGTGAAAAGAGGATCTAATCAAGCACACCCAGTGTTAAGAAAAACCAGATTTAGAATTTCTCTGAAATTTACAAACTCTGAGGTAGTTTTTTGTTTTGATGGGATATTTAGTAGTGCCTAACAAAATTAAGTCAAACATTTAACAGGATAATTTTCAAACACTAGTTTCTTTTTTTATAGTCAGTATATCTGCTCTAGTAGATTTTAAAGAATTAGCGGTGCTAGTACACACAGGCATAACCAGACAAAACCCAAAACAATGACAACCGTAGTGCCCCCTTAAAGACTGTTATCACATCTGTAAAGACTGTTATCACATCTGTAAAGGCTGTTATCACATCTGTACTTTCGTGGATCTCCAGGCATATGTTTTAGTTTTGGAATAAATGCAATAAAAATACCAGAACAGGTTGATGGTGTCACAATTTTTTTTATTATTAGCAACACACATGCTATGATCTCTGCTTATTTTAAACCAGAACTATCATTTGCCCTGGTTTCCCAAAACATGTAGTCATAGTTTTTATGAATTATTTTGCTTCAAGACATTTTGGAGATGCCACAAGTGAGCCTCAGCCCCAACAAACAATAAAAATGTGAAGTTCTCAAAAAATTAATGTCAAACGTGTGACTGTCAAACCTATGGCCTATCTTCAAACACACCTGAATTAACCCTGGCTATCAATGGGGTTACAGATGCCACAGCCAGATAGCCCTCACATCCATAGCTTCACAATTGCAGCCTGAGGACAGACTGTACATTCTATCCACATGAAACCACAAGTTTTAATTCTAGTTAAGAACACTCCAGAAGTAGGATTGGCAAGATTTCTGTGATATAGATTTGAATTTTATTTAGCCATACTTTGTCAGAGGAACATGCTGACTGATTCAGTATGTGCAGAGTTCCTTATATTTTCCTCTGTGGAGCACAACTAAAATGAAATCAGACTTCACAGATTGTGAAATAAGGAAAAAAATAATCCCCATACTTACGGTTGTGGGGGCTGGGGTGGGTGGTGGGGCATAAGATGGTCTTTCTGTTTAAAAGGAAGAAGAATGTTTTTACAGAACAACTATGAGATTGAAAGAAGCATTTAGGAAGACTAAATCACACTGTCAATTGATAAGAGAACAAAAGAGAAGGCTTGTCATTTGAGATAACAATTTGAACACTACAGTGGAACCTCGATTAATAATCGACTTGGTTAACATAAAAATCGCATAACAAAGGAAATCCATAGAAAATAGTGGCTCAGTTTATGGATTTTCCCTCGAAATGAATTGGTTTTCAATGCATTCCTATGGGAAACCATGTTTTGGTTAAAGTATTTTGGTTTCAATGCATTCCTATGGGAAATTGCATTCAATGCATTCCTATGGGAAATTCAGTTAAAGTAATTTTTGCTGTAAGAAATGTCCCAGAGAACGCATTAATTACGTTAACCGAGGTTCCACTGTATTATAATGTCCAAGCCATGGTGTGTTAGTTTGTGTGCAATTCATACATGGCCTTGCAGATTTACTACACAACCTTCCTTGCTCCTTCTTCTAATAACAAAACTGAATGTTGATTCACTGTAAAGTGATACAATCTTCATATTCAAAATGAAGCATAGTTTTATCATGGAGGCATTTTTATACAAGTCATGACTTTCACAAGAAAACTGAGTTAATGAGAAAAATCAGTACATATATCATGCTAGAGAAGATTGTACAAGTTACCTCACTAATTGCTGGGATCAATAACACTGAAAACTAGTAAAATGGACAAGGTAGATCAAGTGCAACTATGTTTATATTAGTGCCAACAAAATTTTCAGGGTTCTATTACAAGGGCTGTGATTCAAGAAAAGCAGGAGTAGATGCCCATAGGATAATTCCAAGATTTGAGACCCAAAATGTTCTGCAAGCTCAGCCACTGGTCTGTGTTTCTGTGAACTGGAGTTCAGGAAAACCCAAGGAACCAGTGTTAAGACAGCACTAAGCAAAAGTAGAGGATTTTGCTTTTATTGTTTTTGGCAATACAGTACTGAATTGGATTCAAACTTTAGAAATCAAGAGGACAAGTCGTGACAAATTTAAATTCCATGTTCAGCAGATCTGCTTTTAGAACTGCTATGCCACCTCCAAACTAATATTGTGAATGTACAGCTTCATAACTTTAGCCATTCTTACTGCTTCAAAGACCTTACCAGTGCCTTGCCTGGGATAAGTAAAACTGGGATAAGTAAAACTGTCAGCAGGTTTTGCATGCCTTAATGTGCATGTATATGTGGAAAACTGACACCACACTACTAAGATAGACCAAAAGATCATGGATGTGGATCACAAAGCCATGTTTGCGGCTAATATACCAGTGTTCTGTTATGTGCGGAGAAGAACTACAATAGGCACTTTCATTTTTCTAGTCTTCTTACGTTATGTATGCTTTACTCAGGAATCAGTCACCCTAAATTAAATGAGTTTACTCCCAAATAAATTTAGCACAGGATAGCCACTAAAAGGTATATAATTTAGGAAAAGATGAAGATTTTAAGAGAGTACAGCCATCCTCAGCACTTAGACCCAAAATAAAATTATCTGTGGAATCCAATTATATGGATACCTGTACGTTAAACTAGACAAGAAAAGGACTCTGCTAAACTTACTTGACATTTTGGTAGATAAATATTCAGCCAGAGGATATTAGATCTGAAAAATAGCAAAAACAGACCAAGGCTGTAAACAACGTTCAGTCAACAATCTGAATGAATACAGTTCACTGAGAACACTCAGTTAAAGAACACAAATGATATTCTGCATAAAACTATATTAACATAAACTCTGCAAATCACGTTATTAACCTTTTAAAATAGGCACATCAGTTTCCAAATAAAAGTAAAACTAGCTATAAGCAGGCATCCTTGTTAGTGATATCAACAGAGCTATTTTTCATTACTCAATTTCTCTAACACAGAAAACTCTGTCATATGAGAAAATAAGATCACCTGATGTAATGAAGAAAGATCTTACTTTCCATGGATTAGTATACAAGCAGACATAGTTTATGAGTGATGTTTAACACTGCTTGAAGTTTATGACGCAAATTATTCAAATTACTCTCCATCTATGTACAGAGGTACTGTTGAAGCAATGTCAATGGATATACAGTACTTCATACCCATAAATCACCTACATGATATGATACAGCAATAAGGTAATATAGGCAAAAAATAATCCTTAGGATGTAGCATTTTTACAGCAGACATGGGATTACATAGTGTCTGTCTCTTTTAGGGTATGCAGTTATGAGGAACTGAAAACCCATCTCATCATCTACCAACTCTTATATTTGTAACCTAAGGATGACACCCAATTGACTATTAACATGCAAACCAGGAGTTCTCAACCTTTTAAAGCCAGAGGCTGGATTATACTCCCTCAGACAGCTTTGGGGGCTGGATGGCCCTTTTGCCTTTCCTCCACCACATGGCACTTCCTGGTGTGGTGGAGGTGGACCACATGAAATGGTGCCATAGGCCGCATCTGGCCTGCAGGCTGCAGGTTGAGAATCCCTGATGTAAACCCTAGATGGAGGGCATATGTTGTTGGACTACCAGCCCCATTCTTCCCATTCACAACCAGAAAATCATAGAATCACTGAGTTGGAAGGGGCCTTTTAGGCCATCGAGTCCAACCCAATGGTCAATGCAGGAATCTGAATCAAAGCAAATCTAACAGATGTTTGTCCAATTCTCTCTTGAAGGCTTCCAGTGTTGGAGTGCTCACCACCTCTCGAGGCAGTTGGTTCCACCGTCGTACTGCTCCAACTATTAAGAAGTTTTACCCCCTAATATTCAGCCTATATCTGGCTTCCTGTAATTTGAGCCCATTATTATGCATCCTACAGTCTGGGAGAACAGACTGGGGGCAAAAGAAGTACAGAAATTGTGACCCAACATCTGGACAGCCATACTCCTTTCCCAACTTAAACAGCACTTCTGGGTATTCATAAATTGACCTTATTATTTCAAATAATACAAGGATGGCTTGGGGGGGGGAGTAAAGGTAAAAGTCGCTCTTGCTTGAAAGCCAGTCGTATCCGACTCTAGGGTTCAGTGCTCATATTTATAGCCAAAGAGCTGTCTGCCTCTGCAGATGTTTCCGTGGATATGTGGCAGGCATGCTGGAGTACACAGAATGCTGTTACCTTTCCCGCCGAAGTGGTCCCTATTTATCTACTTGCAATTTCTTGCTTTCTAACTGCTAGGTTGGCAGGAGCTGGGACAGGCAGGAGATCATACAGTTCTTGGGTATCGAACTCCGACCTTCCAGTCTTCAAGTTCAATGTCTTAACCACTTGAGCCACTGTAGCCTCTTTGGGGGAGTATATTTACGCTAACACCATCATTTGCTTTTATACCAAAAAGAACAAAATCCCAAAGATTTTTTTAAAAAGCACACAAATGCAATATAAATGGAGAGGGGTGGTGGTGGTGGAAGACTGGCAGGCTCTTAACGCCATCGCCGCATGAGTTTCCCCACTTGTTCTAACGATCATCGCGGATAGTGGTTCCTGCTTCGTAGTGGGAGGAAGAGTGAAGGACCCAGGTTTTCCTCACACGACTATGAAGGTGGTCACCATTATTCTAAGAGAGGCAAGCGGGGAAGGCTGGTGGTTGCTAAGAGGGGTGGGCAAAGGTTTTTTTTCTCTTTCCCTCATCTCCCCAGCGTTCCGTGCGTTCCGGTGTCTAGTCATGCCTGCCACATGACCACGGAAACGTCTGCAGAAGCAGACAGCGCTAGCTCTTCGGCTTTGAAACAGAGATGAGCACTGAACCCTAGAGTCGGATACGACTGGCTTTCGAGCAAGGGAAACCTTGACCTTTACCATCTCTCCAAAACCAAGCCAGGCCTAGTCCTAGTCCACTCACCAGCTTCAACACGGGCCTGAGGCCTTTTTCCCTTTCTTTGTCTCTAATAATCCGAAAGAAACGATGGATGGAGGACGACGTTAGGCGACGGCAGTCAGTGTTCACTTTCCGTTTCCGCACTTTCCACACAAAACCTGCCCTCCCTCACACACATAAAAAGAGTCAAAATTTAAACAAACTCTTATCACGTACCGCCCCAATAAATTCGTTTCCCGTTTATTAAGAAACGTTATTTCAATTTTTTTGTCTGGCTTTCTTCCGAAAAGGAAGCGTCATTAGTTTGTGGCGAAACACCTTATCTTCGTTCAAAACTAGATTTACTGCACTCGGGTCTCAGAGGAGCGGCAGCAGGCCAAAGGAGAATGTGCGCGCGTTGGTCACGTGAGGGCGGGATGACGTCATCCGATTTGTGCGTGTGGTCCGCATAGCGAGCCATACACATACAGGCTGTGGAGGCGGGAAGTGAAAGTGATACGATCTGCCTCATAGCTGCTACATGATGCTGTCCAAACCGTCATTCTAACTGGATATTTAATAAAAAAAAACATCTCCCCACCTTTGATTTTATTAAACCGTAGTCAGCTTAGTGATGTTTGTTGGAACTTACGTAACAAATTAAAGTCATTTCACTATCAGACATGAAATAAAATATTAAAACAAGAACATTGTACTCTGAGATGTGCTTGCAATTGTAGATTTCCACATCAGTCTATTTACAACCTGAAGAAGAATCTGATGCTTCTAGAAACTTTTAATAGTTTTGTAGATCATAAATGGAACTGATTTGTAAAAATTCATAGTGAATGCACACTTTTCCTTTCCTAGTTGTGATTTGTTGTCTTGAGTGTTCAACCACTGAGAAGACAACTAATAAGTTTGATGGTGATAATGATAATCATTATCAGGGATCAAAGAGCAACGGTAATACTTGTAGTGATAGGAGTGCTGGGAACAATCCCAAAAGGGTTGAAAAAACATTTCCGTGTGAGCTGGCATTGAGAAGATCATGATAGAGCAGTTGGCAGAGAGTACCACTGTTAGGTAGTACCAGACAAATTATCAAGTGATATCTTACTGAATCTTAGGTTCAGAACTAGGACCTGAACAGAGGGGTTCCAAAACTCTGATCTGAACATATGGTGGACTGTGTATACCTTTAATGATTATTATTATTATGACTTTCATGTAATCATCTGATTTTATTCCTTCTGTTGTACTGGGAAGGTTTGTCTGTCTGTCTATCTGTCTATCTATCTAATTTATACTCTGCCTATCTTGTAAAATGCCACTCTAAGCACCTTACAACATATCCAAACACAAAGTCACATTATAAGAATAAATATAAATAAAGGATAATAGTTCCAAAATAAAAGGTAAAACACTCAGGCCTCAGGAGCAGTAATAAATTAATAAATCAATGATTATTTCTTTCCTTATTCTTAAATACTGTGCAGTATTACATTGTGGCTTATATGCAGCTCAAATCAGCAGAAATAAGGAGAATCATGTATCAACCATTTATGAAGTATTTTTGTTTCAGTTGAAAATTATCTGCAGAAGTAGAGACATAATACAAGAGCTATACAGAAGGGTTATATTTTCCAGTTTCAGTTTTATTATCTGTAATGGAGTGGTATCATTTACTTTGGTAAATTCATATCCCTCCCATATTTTTAATGCTCAAAAGTGGTTTTTAAGTCTCCAGATGTTGTAAAAAGTACAAATTAAGTCCCAACATAAAAAAGGAAAAAGCTGCACACACTAAGTAATAGGACAGTTTCACATTGAGAATGCCAGATAAACAAACATTAATAATGCTATATCAGATGTTAGTAAGATTAATATTTAATAGCTAGCATACCAATTTAAGTTATAGAATGAGAACCTGAAGTAGAGATTCTTGTTTTCATATTTTGTTAAAAGTTGGAGATTAACTGAATGCATGGTTTCATTTCTTTTCATACACATGCCATAATAAGGAAACTGCTGACATTTTAATAAAATTGAGTACATGCTATTGAAAACTGAAATAAAAAATGGCAAGCCTTATATAGTACTTGAAGATATGCCTGCAGTTACCAGTATCACAGAAAGGGAATTGTGTTCAGGACCCAAGGAGTTATTGTAGATGAAGGTCTAAGGTACACCTGCTAAAGTTTTCCATCTTCTAATCACTGAACAGCAGTCCCTCACATAGCAATTTTAAAAACTTGCTCAGTTGCAGGGGGGTGGGGTGGTCTACTGCTCAGCTTGAGGAACTATTATTTGAGAAACATGTCCAGAACTGCCCTGGGAGTATAACCTAGTTGTTCTATGCTTTGAGTCCCAGACATAACTGTGATTTCTAGCGTCTCATACCACAGAGCAATCTACTATGGTATTCATACCATGAATAGAATCTGTGAGAGATACATCTTACCAAAGGGGAGAAAAATCATTTTCTTTGTTCTTGAAAAGCTTTGTATGGATGGGCAATACAACCCAACAGAGTCTGAGAAGCAATCTCAGGTTATTAGATCAGAACTCACTCTCAGATTATGGAGAGAAAAGTGTGTCTTCAGAGGTTTTAGTGTAAGGGACCAAAGACAATGAAACAGCCGAAGGGTTGGCTTAACACAGGTTTATTGCATGATGATCCGGAGGAACATGTGGTAATGGCGGATGGGTAGCTCAATATATACAGCTGGCTATACATTTGAATGTGGCTCGTCGACAGACTATTGGTTGCTGCCTGCGTGACGTCGTAGACGGTCACGCCCTTCTTGTCCAGGTGAAGAGGTGGCGGGAATCTTCCCGCGCTGCTGATCAAGGTGAATCTGAGCCATGAGAGCTGGACGCTCGCTATTGCCATCTAGTGGTCACTAGCTCGCGTCCCCTTATCAGGTTTACATTGATACAGCTGAAGGTTATAATGTTGCACACAGAAAGGTTACATTGTTACCACATGGCTAGGTACATTGTTAAAGGCACAGCTTTACAGAACACAACATCCCTCCCCCCTAGGATGAGACGAAGTCTCTCAGCCAAGATGGCTTATTGCACGTGCGTTTTGGCTGTGATGAGGGCTGACCCCCCCGGGGGCGCTACTGCTTCTTTGTTCCCCGGTCCCTTGTCCTGTAATGGGAGAGGGAGACTCGTTAGTGGCTTGCTGCGGTTTGGCGGCCTTAGGGGAAGGGAAAAACTCCATTGTGGGCAGACCGGGGGCGATCGGGGCTAACGAAAAACCCCTCTTCTCGCTTGGACGGGTGGGGGACCACTCCGAAAAACTCCCCCGGTTCTGAAAATCAAATTCTAACTCAGTTGGGGTATCCGCATTTGTGGGGGAATTCCGCGAGATATGTATGGGGTCGGGTTCCTCGTCCTCAGAAAAATCCCCCAGGATATCTACGAGAACATCCCCCCTTTCCCCCTCCCCCCTTGGTGGGGGCCCGCGGCCCCCTTTTCCTCCCCCTTGGGCTGAACGGGTGGGGGAGAACCCTAACACTGATTTTTTCTCTGTTTGGTCTGCGCCCTGCTCATCGGGGACCCTGCGTCGGAGCTGGTCCGCGTGCCGCCTCCACAGTAGCCCTGTGCTGGTTTCCACGCGGTACGACACGGGGCCGGTTTGCTCCACAACTACGCCCGGTACCCAGGCTGGGCCCGTGCTGGCGTAATTCCTGCAATGCACGGGGGCACCTACACTGAAACTCTTTGTGGCCTCTAGCCCAATGTTCCTTCCCTTGTCCTCTACCCTCGTGGGGTCTAGCCTAGTAAGGATGGTGGTCAGTTTCCTACGCATTAAGAGCTCTGCGGGAGAGTATCCTGACGCCAACGGGGTCACCCTGTACCCTAGCAGAAACTGACACACTTGTAGGTTCAGATCCCCGGGGCCCATGCGCCGCAACGCGTCCTTCGTGGTGCGGACGAGGCGCTCCACTTGACCATTGGTGGCTGGGTGAAACGGGGCGGAGGTGATATGCCGAACGGCGTTAATCTCCATGAATGCCCTAAACTCGGAGGACGTGAAACAACTAGCGTTGTCGCTAATTAATGTGTCGGGTATGCCGAACGTGGAAAAGAGCCTCCGCAAATGCTTAATGGTCTGGGCCGAGGAGGTGCTCGTGACTGGGATAACCTCCAACCACTTGGAGAAGGCGTCCACGACAAGAAGAAACAGGGTGCCTCTGAACGGGCCCGCGAAATCAATGTGCACCCGGGACCACGGTCCCTTAGCCGCGTCCCACTCCCTGTGGGGAAGGCGGGCCTCCTCTGGTCTGGAGCATTGGCAACTTTCACAAGTGCTGACCATGTGCTCGATGTCAGCGTCCAACTGGGGCCACCAGAAGTAGCTCCGGGCCAGCGCTTTGGATCGCACGATGCCGGGGTGGCTGACGTGCAGCAGTTTGAGCACCCGCGGCCGAAGGGAAGTGGGAATCACCACCCGCTGCCCCCACAAGAGGCACCCCCTCTCTAGGGACAGCTCTAACTTTTTCCTGAAAAATGGGGCAAACTCCTCCGCTGGGGAGGACGCCGGCCACCCTTTCTGCACCCAGGAGCTAACTGCCGCTAACGTCTTGTCCTTCCCTGTCGCTTTGGCAATGTCGGCGGGCACTACGGGGGGGCGAATCCAGCACCTCTATCATAAGAACCTGATGGTCTCGCTCCCCCTTGCTCACCTGGCTGGGCGTCAGGGGGAGGGGAGACCTTGATAGAGCGTCCGCATGGCTGATCTCTTTCCCGGGCCGGTAGACCAACGCGTGCTGGTACGCGTTGAGAAAAATAGCCCACCTGAGCATCCTCGGGGACAGGATCTGTGGCGTGGGCTTATCTGCGGTAAAAATGCCTAGCAGGGGTTTGTGGTCCGTTACAATGGTGAAGGGGCGGCCATACAGAAAATCGTGAAATTTTTTCATCCCCGCAACTATCGCTAGTGCCTCCCTGTCCGTCTGTGCGTAATTTCTCTCCGCTTGGGACAGGGACCTGGAGTAGAATGCTATCGGGGCCTCCCTTCCGTCTTCCAGCACGTGGCACAGCACCGCCCCCACCCCCACCGGGGATGCATCACAGGTCAGGACTACCGGGCGTTTGGGGTTGAAATGGGTCAGTATGGCATCAGACGCTAGGAGACTTTTTAGTTCACTAAATGCCCTTTCTTGGTCATCGCCCCACTTCCATGTCTGGTCTTTTTTTAGCAGTTTGTGTAGCGGTTCAGCCACTGCTGCCTTCCGGGGGAGGAAGGAGTGGTAAAAGTTGAGCAGCCCTAGGAACGACTGCAGCTCGGGCTTGGAGGTGGGGCGGGGGGCTTTCTTAATGGCGGCCACCTTGGATTTGGATGGTTTTATCCCCTCAGGAGTCACACAAAACCCTAGGAACTCAACCTCGGTCGCGAAGAAGACGCATTTGTCCTTTCGCAGTCTCAACCCCGCTTTTTCGAATATTGTCAGGACCTTCCCCAACCTCTTGGACAATTCGACCCGACTCCCCCCGTTATTAACACGTCATCAAAATAAGGCAACACCCCCTCTAGCCCCTTCAGGAGGCGTTCCACGAGTGACTGGAAAATTCCAGGCGCCGAATTTACGCCGAACTGAAGGCGCGTCACCTGGAACGCCCCCTTATGGGTGACTATGGTCTGCGCAGCAGCGGCGGCAGGGGACACCGTAAGCTGCTGGTAGGCCTGTGCTAAGTCGAGCTTAGCGAAACACTTTCCCCCGTGTAACCTGGCCAGCAGATGGCTGACTACCGGCACCGGATACGCATTCGGGCGGATCGCCTTGTTGATGGTGCACTTGTAATCGGCGCATATGCGGACCTCCCCATTGGCCTTTAGTGCGGTTACAATTGGAGTCTCCCACTCCGCAGAATCAACAGGCACAAGGATTCCCTGGCCCACCAATTTGTCCAGTTCCGCCTCTATCTTGTCCTTGAGTGTGAACGGCACCCGGCGTGGTTTGAGTCGAATTGGGCGGACCTCCGGGTCTAGGTCGAATGTCACTGGGGGCCCCTTGAATTTCCCCAGTCCTTTTTTGAAAACTTCGGGGTGCGCCTCGCACACCTCCTGAATCGGGTCAGTCCCAACGGCGTGCATCCCAACGGCGTGCACCCCCCCAATAAACAAACCCAGGGGCTGAAACCATTGAGTCCCGAGGAGGCTGCAATCTCCCCCTTTAAGCACGACTAGAGGGAGAGACGCGGCGTGCTTCTTGAATTTAACCTGAAATTCTCCAACCCCCAACAATGGAATGCTGTTCCCTTGCACGTCCCGTAGTGTGGACCTCAACGCTTTGAGCTTGGGTCGCCTGTGGGGGGCAATTCTCAAAAACTCCCTCTGGGAAATGATTGAATATGAGGACCCCGAGTCAATTTCCATTCTAATGGGAACCCCTTGAACTAGTACCTCAACAAAGTAGCGGGGGTGTCCTGCGGACACGCTGAATACTGGGGCGTCGTCCTCGCTGCCGTCGGAGATGCAGCCCACGCCGTCCTGCTTCCACGTGGCCTGAGTGCCGTCCTTGGGTCTCGTTGAGTGGTCTTGTCCCGCGGAACGGTCTGCCGAGCTTCTCCGGGTCTCGCGCCTCTTCCTGCACACCTTGGCGATGTGCCCGCGGCGGCCGCAGTTGTGACACTCGGCCTTCCGAAACGGGCATTTTACGCGGTCGTGGGCCGCTCCACAGCCGTCGCACCGCCGGCTCTCTTTCCGGACCCTCCGGACGTCCTCGTCGTCGCTGCTCTCCGCGGACGACCTCGAAGCTCGCCGGGCTGCATGCACCAGAGTCTCTGCCTTGCTCGACCTCGGCCGCCAGTCCTGGAGTTCTTGTACCCCAGCCTTTGTAGCTTCCGCGGCCTGTGCCGCTCTGATGACCTCCTGCAACGTGGGAGGCGGCTCTTGGTTCATTAATGTGCGCTGGGTTTCGGCGTCGTTCAGGCCGCACAGCACACAGTCCCGGAGGGTGATTTCGACATTCTCCCATTTGCACGGGCCGGCCGCCAGCCGCAGGGCCGCCACGAATGCGGCGACCGTCTCTCCGGGCGCTTGGACTCGCCTCCAGAACGCACTCCGAGCGGGAAACATCACCGTGGCGGGCCGGACGTGCTCACGCAGCATCTGCATGAGTTCCTTGGCCTTGAATTCGCTCACCCTCCTCGGTGCGATCAGGTCCACCAAGGTCCTTTTGGTTTCTTGTCCGAGCATCCTGGTGAAGATGGCCCTTTTCTTTGCCTCTTCCGTGACTTCGGACTCAATCAGTGCTGCCTGGAAGTCCATTTCGAAGATCTCCCAGTCGCCCGGTTTCCTGATTTCGAAACCGGCGCATGTCTTGGTCCCGTGGACTGCCATCATCCCATCCTCGTCGCCAATTTAGTGTAAGGGACCAAAGACAATGAAACAGCCGAAGGGTTGGCTTAACACAGGTTTATTGCATGATGATCCGGAGGAACATGTGGTAATGGCGGATGGGTAGCTCAATATATACAGCTGGCTATACATTTGAATGTGGCTCGTCGACAGACTATTGGTTGCTGCCTGCGTGACGTCGTAGACGGTCACGCCCTTCTTGTCCAGGTGAAGAGGTGGCGGGAATCTTCCCGCGCTGCTGATCCAGGTGAATCTGAGCCATGAGAGCTGGACGCTCGCTATTGCCATCTAGTGGTCACTAGCTCGCGTCCCCTTATCAGGTTTACATTGATACAGCTGAAGGTTATAATGTTGCACACAGAAAGGTTACATTGTTACCACATGGCTAGGTACATTGTTAAAGGCACAGCTTTACAGAACACAACAGAGGTTGAGAACTAAACTCTGGAACCATGCATCACAGTTGCCATGGCATTTGATGTGTCTGGACTGTCCCTGCCCCTCTTGGGTGGGGTAATAAGTTTATCATGAATATGGCGATAGA
Organism: Bradypodion pumilum; assembly: GCA_035047305.1. Classification (NCBI taxonomy): domain Eukaryota; kingdom Metazoa; phylum Chordata; class Lepidosauria; order Squamata; family Chamaeleonidae; genus Bradypodion; species Bradypodion pumilum. The sequence continues at coordinate 15,064,626 of JAWDJD010000008.1, forward strand.
TATGCTATGAGAACCAGAATCTGCTGTTCTGTGAGTCCCTTCTGTGTGTCACTAAAACATTTGTAGACCTATACCTATCTTGCACCTCGCATAAATAAGTTACTTTCTACTAGTTTCAATAGACTAGCATTTATTGTCAATATATAACAACAAAAAGATTCTAGGAAAGAGTAACATAATTTAGATGTTGTTCTTTCCTCATTTCCACCCAGAGTCTTTGGAAGCTCTATGATGTTACTTATGCCATTTAGTCTGGAAGATGTTTCTAATACAAATTAGTTCCATGTTTTTTAAATGAAAGATAATAAAGCTTTTAGAGCAAAACAAGGATCTTTGGAAGTTCATTGTAGCCAATGTAGAGTATTAGTTGGTACGATCCAGTTTCACCAGGTAATAAATTAGACTGAAAGAAGACCAAGGTTTTATTGTGTTCATTCTTATAATTGTATGCGCACAATTTATGGTAGTGAAAGTGGTATGATAAAATACAAACATGTACATTTGTTCCTTAGCTTCTCCCTGACTGGTTAGCATGAACAAGGTGCTATGCCTATAGGATTTCAGCACGCATGTAATCCCTGCTACAATAACAATAACATTGCTGTCCTGTGTCAATTGAAATAAAGAATTTTCTCTTTTGATTCAGAGAAGGTTGGTGTTGACACAACAAAGAGTCCAAGATACACACAATGTTCAGGAGCATGAGCTGGCAAGACTGCACAGCCAATAATCTCCCTTCAGCCTGAGGGAAAGAGAAGAAAAGTCTGCATAAATATCTGCAAAATACTTCTTTTTGGGAAAAACAACCTGAAGTATTTAAAAATTAAATTTAAAGGAACTGTTTTTCTTTCTATAACTCAAGGTTGCTCTGAAAGTAAAATAATGTTATTCAAGAGGTCATTTTATATTTGTTGTGTAATGGATAACTCATGGTTCTCTTTGAGGATATGTTCTCATCTTCTATAGGATGGGGCAGAGGAAGGGAATCTTAGAATGCTCACAAAAAAGGGGCAGTTTGAAAAGTAAGACTTGGCAGCCATGGACAATTCTGGGCACCTTTTTGTTGGCTATTACATCTGGTATTAAGCTTGCAAGAGTTCACAAAAATATTGGTGTTGTATTAAAAAGCATGGTTTAAAAAAGCTTTCCAAAGAAGCCTTCGAAATAGCATGGATCTGTAGGAAGAAATCTAATTAAATTAGTACACAGAGTCTAGAATTAGTGCAAATGCAAAGGTATTGACCAGCTTTCACAAACACTGTCCAGACATTTTATTTTGGCCATTAAGAATGTTTTGAAAAGTAGTTCATGGATTTGAGTGGGATTACTCATGGAGTTAGTGGATTGAGGCCTACCTGCCCACTTGAAGCTTTTGCATTGATTTACTGGTTGCTAGAAGAGATGTATAGTAATTATTTGTTTTGTTAATTATAATATTGTTGCAGAGATCTGATGGCAGTCAGATACATCAGTCTAAATACTAACTTGGATTAAGTCCATTTCCATGGGGCTATTGAGTTCTGCAGAAACAGAACTAAATTCTTAAGTATGTGTTAAAATTCTAAAAGCAAAGAAATCTTTAGAGGAAAATAAATTAAAATGCAAAGTACTTCAACAGGTGTTTTATAGTCATAACTAAATAGGAATGGTCTATCTCGGAAATGTAGTACTCTTAACCTTTTCCCATACCTTCAGAATCATCTTGGGTTATACTACTCTGTAGGGATGATAATTAGCATGACCCAAGATCATACTAAAATCATATATTATATTATTCAATATAAAGATTATAGCCTGCTGGGGCAGAGAATAGATTTTTCTCTGAGGAGTTTTTAACGGTATGCCCTTAACTCAAAACAGTTCCCCAGACGGGGGAATCACAGTGGGCTAGAATCCTTAACTAATTAAGTAGGGTCAATAGACCTTTGCCTTTTGATTGACCAGGGGTGACTTTGGGTCATACTAACCTCTATTGTTTCAGTTGTGTAATTAATATGTTACTAGCCTATTTGTTTGTTTTCCTGGAAGTTTGGCCAAGGTAATCCTCTTTGTCAACATCCATGGTTTGATTACATTTGTTAGTTAGTAGGCACGTAACAAACAGGAATCTGAGTTAGCCATTTTAGTTTAGCAACGCTTTTTTCTGCTTATAAAATTGGATGGGAAATAAACTGAGAACAAGCCGTTTTACCCTGACCCATGAAGTCTGTCTCATTCCTTCTCTCTGTTGGGCAAGGCTCATAGCAACACTACTCCGTATATACTAGTTGATAGAATGTACTTCTTGTTCTGACAGGCAGAATGCAATCATGTAGTCCACCTAGATTCATACTAACATTTAGTTTTGAAATCCACCCAGGAGTAATCTTTGGGTTACTTCAGTGCTAATTTAAGTTTTGATGGATGGGATGCTACAGGACCGCCTCATCACCAATCGCACTTCAACATCAGGCAGGCTGTTCTCTTTAGTCTGTAAACAACTTTCATCTGCGGCTGCCAGGTGAAGATCAAAGCGCAAAGAAACTGATTTTTTCCTTAAGCGAGGGTTGTCCTTAAAGAAAGAGCCTTCCCATTCTTTAATCACTTCATCCACTTTCTCTGTCCTGAAACAATAAATTAAATATTATACACAGCACTTAGCAAAAAAACAAGTCTCTGGCTAGGATTTCACAAATGGAAATCTCCAACCACACATAGAGATATGTTTAATCAACGGAAGAAGCTGTTAGGGTTGTGTTTTTTTTTAAGTTGTCATACATGTAGGAAAAGTACAACCATTCTCCTATTCTGCTCTTGCAAACAAAAAGGCAGCTGATATTATAGTGTTACAATTTTCCAATGTGATTGATTGTGTTACAATTTTATGTAAAGTTTTCTCCGGCTTTTACATTTAATTCATCACTCCACTCATCGAACTGATGTATATTTGCCAGTAAAAAATTAGAAATTGGTTGATTTTGAATATACAGTAGACCCTCACATAACGACGTTGCTTGGTTCCCCATGTAGCGTCATTATGCAGAAAACATCGTTATGCGGTTTCCTATGGGAAATCTCCCGCAGAACGTAAAAAACCCATCATTCACACAATGATGGTAAAAAAAAAATCATAGTTATTCAAATAATGACTTTTTTTGTCGTTGTGCAGGAGATCACGTGGGAGGCGACAGTAGCGTCATTAATCGAAAATGATGCTATTCGAATGCATCGTTAATCAGGGGTTCACTGTACATAAATTAAAGAACAGGCAAGGAGGAAACCAACAGCAATCCTACATATTTATCAATCCACTCTCTTCTCAGTCTCAAATGGACAAAAATTAAAATATCAGGACAAATTAGAGGATTGCCTTTCAAAAACATAACAGTCAGTTTAATTGCCAAATGATCAACTACCAGAACAGGAAACTAATCATAAAAATGGGGGGAAATGATTCATGGAATCAGCCCTGCTAATAGCAAACTGGAATTACTTCCCTTTAAAATTATCACACAATGTTCCATACTATGGAAACAGAACAATGCTCTTAAAAAATGCTTTCGTAGGCTTTTTCAGGACTAAAGATAGTCAGCAATTCCACTGAACCAAGAAACACTGATTTAAAGCTCTGCAAAGGTTTTAAGGCTAGACAATAAAAGCAATTGGAGGAAACAGGATATATTGCTGGTTTTGTTGACAAATCAGACTTCCAGAATCATATGTGATTTGGCTGGGTTTTTTTAAAAAATGGTTGTGCTGTCTGCTAAGAAGAAATGAGTTAACAAATTATTAAAAAGTGCCAGTAAGACTCTGGATAATGAAATTGGTGAGAAAGAGGGGAAGGAATTTTGGAACTCTTTATCTGTGTCAGTGGAAATAATTGTTGCTGGCTGAACAAATTGTCTTGTCTATTTTTTGTATTGTGATTATATTTTGTCTTTTGTGACTCATTATTCTGTGTTAATTGATGGCCTTTGTCTGCCTAACAAAGTCTCTGACTAAATGGGTATTTATCATATCATATTATATTATATACCATATGATATCATATGATATCATATCATATGATATTATATCATATCATATCATATCTTTATTTGTATCCCGCTTCCCTCAGCCCAAAGGCGACTGCGGTGGCTTAGTGGTTAAGATGCTAAACATGACAACTCGAAGGTCAGCAGGTCAGCAGTTTGAGACCTGAGTGCTGAAAGAAGGAGTGAGTTCCTATCTCTGTCCCAGCTCCTGCCAACCTAGCCATCCAAAAGCAAGAAATTGCAAGTAGATAAATAGTGGGAAAGATAACAGCATTCTGTGTGTTCTGGCATCTAATCATGCCTGCCACATGACCATGGAAATGTCTGCAGATGAAGACAGCGCTGGTTCTTTGGCTGTATACAGAGATGAGCATCGAACCCTAGAGTCAGACAAAACTGGCTTTCAAGCAAGGGAGACCATACATGTTTTATTTGTCCTAGGATAGGCTGTCACTTTTGTCAGTAGCCAGATATCATGTGACAACATGAACCAACCTAGCTCCAGAGCATTCTACACCTTTGTGGCAGCAGGTAAGGGGTTATTATTATTTTTTAGGAAGGAGAAGGATCCCTCCATTTTAGTTTGAGTCCAGTGTGTGTGACTGCTGGGATCATACCAAAGTGGGCGAATGTCCCATTTGGAGAACCCTCTTAACAGTCTTAATGATCTTGTCTCAAGAATTCTTGAGAAATGGAAAGCTTCTAACTCAGCTCTCCTTTGGAGGGTGGTGAATAGGAGGTTTTGCATTTCTTTTTCTTTTTTTTTGTTGCTAACATATCAGTGATGCTTTGAAAATGTTTTCTTAAAGTCTTGTCAAAGCACTGCTAATGTGTTGTGTTAGTTAACACTCTTTTAGAAATGGAATATTATGTCTCCCTTCCAAGTTTTCCATTTCTCAAGATAATTAACATCGATAGCCAGCCACTTCACAATTACAAAATCTTTCCCTTTAAAGGGAAAGAAGATCTGGATTGGGTGAAAACTGTTTGCTTGATAAATGTTTCTGATGATGCCCTAAGCATTTTTAGCTATAGCCCTATCTGCTAAGTGTAGGAAAAGTGTGGCCCTCCAGATGTTCTGGGCTACTGCTTTTATTGACTTAGCCAATGTTACCACTTAGGCCAACAATAGGATAGCCATATTTACCTCATCCTAAGGATATAAATTTATGTTCCAGAAAGTCCTATCATAACTAGATCCCAGAAGTTGTATACTGTATGTATCTTATCATAGCCGGTAAGCTAGAAATGTATCTTGATGCAACCCAGGGCAAGTATATCATATGTAATTCTGTGTTGGCTGAAAGCTATACAAACATATCTTACTGTATGGTTAATTTGGCAGGAATAGACTTCAATGCAGTGGTGGGATTCAGTCTGTACACCTGGTATGCCCGTACCGGTAGTAGACATTCCAGCTGGCCCCACCCATCCAGTTGCCGGAGCCTCAAGTCGTAGGCCTGTGCCTGCCTTCCATACCGGTGGCGCAGCCTCCCTGGGCTTCCCTCATCTAGTTGCCAGAGCCTCAGGCCACACCCAGCAAGTCACATGGCCACATGGCATACCCACCATGCCACACCCACAGAGTAGGTAGTAAAAAAAATGAATCTCACCACTGCTTGAATGTCAGATGTGTGCATTACCATTATGCAAGAAAATTTTCCTATGGATTGTTCCCTTTGTTGATTAATAGAAGGAGTATAATGTACTATCAATAAGTTGACACTACCTTATAGAGTATCTCCTTATGGCTTCCAAACAGTACAGGTGAGAATTTTTGCTTTGTTTAACTTACTGTATTGTGCCATGAGCTTTGGCACTTTCCTTTGGAACAGCTGCATTTAAGATTGCTTCCTTTGTTAGAATTTCCACTTTTTTGATCTCGTGCTGCTTTAGTTCACTTGCTGCATAATTTGAAAAAAGTGCACACATGTTTAAAATGTTCAATGTTAGGCAACAACAAGTATGACAGTTAGTTACATGAAGGCTGTGTCTGCAGCAGATGTTGTGGTGGGACAGAACACATATGGCCAGGTTATCCTGCTATAGTAATAGAGTAGACCATACTGTCAGTGACTCAACGTTGAGTGTCAGGCAGTGGTTAACTAACCTGACGACCCTGAGGATAACAAATACAGAAGGATGCCTATAATTAGGTTGTTCCCAATGTGGGGCACATACCCCACAAGGGGGCAATTTGATTTTAAAGGGTGGTGGTGTAATTCAAGAATGAGTGGAAGCTTGTTTAGAACAAGTTAATGACATTTTAGGCTTCCTCCTCATGAACAGGAGTTCACTTTTTGAATTATAAAGAATCATATGCCAAAGACTCAACACCAAACATCAGGTGGCAGTTAACTAACCTGACAACCCTGAGGACTAGCGGTCTTGGTGAAGTCCACAGGGAAGGGTGATGGACCCCAAGTGGATTAAATCCCACTTGAATCCATCTTGGTGGCGGGCAGCAGCTTCATCAATACTGGCCTGAAACTGAGGAGGACTTTGCATGCCCCAAAAGGCTCAGGACCAGAAAATGCAGAGCTGGTATCAGTGGTATGGATGTCATGCTGTGATGCGGAAGGCAGATGAAAGGCCATGACAGTATATTTGCAGGACAGTCTTCATGGCTGATTGCCATGATGATCGCCAATACATTGGAACCTCGGTTAATGTAATTAATATGTTCTCCAGGACGTGTCTTATAGCAAAAATTACTTTAAACGAATTTCTCATAGGAATGCATTGAATGCATTTTCCCATAGGACTGCATTGAAAACCAAAATACTTTAACCGAAATGTGGTTTGCCATAGGAATGCATTAAAAACCAATTAATTCATTCTGAAAAAAATCCGTAAACCGAGCCACTCTTTTTTTTATGGATTTCTTTTGTTATGTGATTTTTATGTTAACCAAGCCATTTGTTAACTGGGGTTCCATTGTATTTGGAATTATATACGGCACAACAACAAGAAGAATTGCAGACAGAGCTGGGCCTTTCTTGCGGTGGCTTTGACCCTGTTATGTATGTTAACTGTGTTTTCTGACAGGAGCAGAATGTATCTTTTCTCATGTATCTATTCTTATGCAAATAAGTGGATCGAAAATGTGCACACTCTGTTAGCCAATGGGCTTGTTGTATTATTGTTACTGTTACTGTTTATAGTGTATATAAGTCAGAGTTTTGCCCCATCCAAACTGTGTTCAGACCCCACTAATAAAGAGCTGAAATTCACTACTTCACTCGTCTGCTTCTTCATTCTCTGAACATGAAAGAACCCAACACTATTTCTCTTTTAATCTAATCTACCTTTTCTTGTCCTACCTTATTAAATTGAACAGATTGGCTATTGCAGTTATTGTCTAGAAAATGAAAGTATAAGACTGTGCATGTGAGAGGAGACAATTCACATCCTCCCCTGTCAGCGGATTATTATGAATATCAGTTCAAATGAAGCCTAGTTTACATTCTGTATGACTGATGTAACTGGGCAGAATTCTACAGGAGTTTGTGTAAGGTTGGTATAACTTCCATAGTTAATTGTGGCTAACTAACAAAGTGTTGGATTACATATTGGTTACATGCCTGGTTACATGCCCAGTTGTTCAACCAAGCTATGGCCTGTCACCTTGTCTATTAGTTGCAATCAGCCACTTCAATTTTGGCAAATGTTACATGTAAGTAGTCATTGATTGGTTTTAAGGAAACTCACGAGAAGGCAAGATAAATGCTATCCGACTGGTAGTTGGTTTTTCCTCATCTTTTCGTTCTTGGTGTAGAGGATGGCGAAACCTTTAAAAAACCCAGAGTTATAAGAATATCAGTCAAGCTTGTTTATGATAAAAGTAGATAGAAATCATGAACTCTTGCAGTGGGAGAACTTGTGCTATAGTATGTATCAGGTCTGTCCATATTGCACTTGTTTACATTGCAGTATAAGAATCTCTAACTTCTGTCTGTCCAGTGTTGACTACATATACCACATGTGAATGTCTATCAGTGCAGGATTAGCTCCAGGGTGTTCCATGTGATGTTTGTTTCTCCTACAGCAGGAGTTCTCAACCTTTTAAAGCCAGGGGCCGGGTCATGCTCCCTCAGACAGCTTCGGGGGCCAGACAACCATTTTGCCCTTCTTCCATCACATGGCACTTGCGGGTATGGTAGAAGCAGTAGAGGGCCACATGAAATGGAGCTGTGGGCTGCATCCGGCCCATGGGCTGCAGGATGAGAATCTCTGTCCTACAGTAATGATGAAATAACAGACTCATCCAAGGGAACCCTCTGGGCTGCCCTTTGGATTCCTGGACTTCAGAATATACTGCTAGCAAAAAAAGCAGAGCCAGGCAGAAAAAAGTGGATGGCAGAAAGAAATGGAGTGTCACACTCACCCATTAGCTTTGGCTCTGCCCAAAGTGTGGTGTGCTTCCTAGCTGACTTTTACTGTGGTTCTATAATCTTTCATAGAACAGAGGAACCCTCAACGCTATAAGGGCATGGTTTAGACATAATGTAACTCGGTTTTTAAAGCTAAAACATGCATAAGCCTTCACTTCAGCACATTGGACCATTCTTCCTCCTGACATACTGTGATGGCTGATTCTTCCATCAATTATCACAATTTTGTGTTATATCCCAAATGGAAGATTGGTTACTGAGACTGGAACAGGTTAGGATCTGAAACTATGGTGCAAGTCCCTGATTTGTTCCAGGCCTAAACCTATTGGAACACAGTTCAGACCTAATATGAAGCTATTAACCCAGGAAATCTTCAAAACATTGAAGTAGAAATTGATGGTATTCAAGACTCATGACTATCTTAATTTAATCAGCTGAGATAGGTTACATATAAAATGGAATAACCAAAAATACTTAATTCAGTATAGGGAAATCAAAATTCATAAAGTTGAGTTATTCATACTTCATAACTATGAATAGACTATGGCACTAAAAGAATTCACTTTAGAGGCTGTTTTGATGCATATCACAAGATTATACACACCTTTGATGAAGTACCAAAATACCGATTTACCGGAACGGTGTCGGTGTGGTTGTGTCTTTTGAAGATTATTGTGTTTTGAAGTTATGAAATGAAGTTATGAAGTTATGAAGTATGAATAACTCAACTTTATGAATTTTGATTTCCCTATACTGAACTAAGTATTTTGGTTATTCCAACATAATAAACGAAGATTTGATTTTTGAATTGCCTCGAATGGGACGCTTTATTACATTGACTATATCGTTTGGCCCTCCGCTTTTTGAATTTTACATATAAGATGGGTCAATAACAGTGTTCACATGTACTATAAGCATACCTGTCAAGCGCGGCTCCGGACAATACGGGACCTGCGCTGAACGGTTCTGCGCAAGTCCATTCTACGCATGCGTAGAGGGCTTTTATGCATTCGTACAATGGACCTGCGCAAAACTGTTCTGCGCTGGTTGGTTCTACGCATGCGTAGAAGGGCTCTACACATCCCCTTCTGCACAGAACCCTTCTACGCATGCGTAGAAGGGTTCTACGCATGCGTAGAAAAGTTGTATGCATGCGTAGAAAGGATCTGTGCAGAAGGGGTGCGCAGTAACTCCTTTCCCCCTGCTGCCAAGATCCAGGATAGCGGCAGCTCCGGGTGGGAAAGGACGAAAATCGGCGCTGAAATACGGGAAATCCCAGCCAATCCGGGATACTTGACAGGTATGATTAAAAGGCTGTTCTTAAGAGAATTATCCAGCATGTATCTTTTGTTTACATCCTCTGTTTTTTGCACATGCAAAGAGACTGAAAGGTTCTATTTTTAATGTGAACTCTTCACAATTTATTCTTCTGTCTACCTAGGGATAGTTAACAAATCAGGATTTAAAGTTTTGAACAACTGCCAGCCAAGGTTCATTATAGTAGAGAACTGTGGTTAGTACAAAAATGAAAGCAGGTTTTCGTTATTTCTTTTTGTGTTTTGAACGGGGGATATATGTTTATGTCCAAGGCCCATTCAAGCTTGTTCTTCTAATGACCGGTCATTGTGTAAAAGAAGAGCTGAATTAAGCATGGAATAAATGTTTAGTTGTTAATACAAAGGACTAGGCAACCTGAAAGCACAGTTCTAGTTACTTCCCAGCTAAATCATAGCACTTGTATTGCATATTGTCTTGGACTCTTGGATTAAAATGAGAATATACATCTAAGAAAAGTCATAAATAATATTGCCCTATGAAATTTCACCATGCTTCTAGTATTTAGGGCAGGGCTTTCTAATCTACGGCCCATGGGCCAGCCCCCACCCATGGCACCTTTTCATGTGGCCCACCACCGCTGCTGCTGCATCTGGAAGTGGAAGTGTTTACATCCGCTGTAAATGCACCCGAGGCTGTCATAAACACAGAAGTGGGCGTGTTTACGACAGCCGTAAATGCGTCCATTTCCAGGTGTGTGGTCTGGCTTGATCAGCTGTCTGGGGAGGGCATGGTCAGGCCCATGGTATAAAAAGGTTGGGAACCCCTGATTTAGGGATTGTGTTTAGTAGACAGAATAATACACTAGGACTCAAGAGACCTAGGGCCTCAAATCATTGCCTAGTCATGAAAACTCAGTGGGAGGTAGCAATGGTAAAACCACCTTTTGAAACATTTCACATACCTTAAAAACTCCTATTAAGGTCATTAAAAGTCAGGTGCAACTTGGTAGCACACAACAACAATGTAGAAGTACCTTCTCTCCTCTTGCTCCAACAAGCTGTGGTATATTGCTAGCTCCTGCTCCAGCCTCATTTTAGCGTTCAGTAATATTTCATGTTGCTGGAGTTGTGCTTCAATGCCTTGCCGTACTTCATGTAGTTCTTTCTCTAGGCCTTCAATCTCATTTTCCAACTGCTTGAGCTGGTGCTGGTATTTCTGTTCTGCAGTGTGCAAAGCATTTTCTAAACCTTTTTCCTGTTAAAGGAACTTATTGGTTAAAATTCCAGAAAGAATTTTTTAAAAAAATCCAAAACCATAAAAATGTATTATGGATTAGCTAACTTTGGGTGTGCATGTGCACACATACACACAATTTCTTGAGTTGGTTTTCTGATTGCATCCTCACTAAGTGTAAAAGAGTACAGTATCGGTGACAACCCTCTATAATGAGAGCAATATATGAAGACATTAAAGCCCATGTGAACAAACAAAACAAGCAAGCAATTATAATGATGGTGAGGCTCTACTATATTCTTATTAAAACAGAACAGTATAAAGCAGTCTTCCATCTCACCATATCTTCCCAAATTGCAAGCCTGTCTGTCATATTCATGAATATATCCCCCATCCCATCCTTCTAACTAGAGAAAAGTACCTTTAGAAATAGTGATAGAAATATGAAGATTTCAGATACTGAATGACAACAGAAAAATGATCAGATATCTCCCCCCCACACACACACACACACACACAAGAAAAGAGGCAGTACAGCTGTTTAGTTCCACTTAACTTACGACAGCATGGAGAGAATCAATTTCCACCTGCATCTGATGCCACTGATGTCTAACTTCATTGAGTTCTGCCCTGGCTGCTTTTAGTTCTTCTTCATCTTTGCTCATTCTTTCACTAGTGGATGCTTCTAGCTGCAAGAAAGCATGCCCAGATTTAGTCCAACACTTCACATCAGGAATAGAAATGGATGTTATAGATGGTCTATCATTAGCAGAGGGAATTCCTTAACTGCTGAAAGCATCTAGACCAGGGGTGGCCAAACATTTTGGGACATGGGCCGGTCACATGGTTGAGCGAGCCAGTCATGTGGTTCCTCCCACCAGAAGCGGAAGTAAAACGCGCCCACGCATGCACAAAATGCTGCTATAAATGCACCCGCAGCTGTCATAAACATGTTTTGCGCTGCTTCCAGGAGCAGTGAGGGCATCGTGGGCCAGATTATTAGGTGCCATGGGCCAGATCCAGCCTGCGGGCCGTAGTTTGGGAATCCCTGATCTAGACATTAAAGTCAAAGATGGAATTGCTGAAATCCAGCAAAAACACACAAGTCGTAAATGAAGTAGCAATTTTTAGAAAATGCAAAAAGACAAGTTTCAAACAGATGGGAAGAAATTTTGGCCATCCAGATGGTTTATGTTTCAATATGCAGGAGCCTCAGCCATTGAGGCGGATGGTAAGTGTTTATAAGAGTGATGGTCCAAGAAATTTGGAAAACCAGTTGTTCCTGACAGCTTCTAGCCAGTGTCACCATTGCGATCATATTATAAAAGTGGAGATGTGAGAAGACAGACAAGGGTCTTTATATTTGGGTGTGAAAGAATTACCTGATTCTTACTTATCAGAGATACCAAGCTTTCAAGTCTAATACAGTAATACACAGTGGGAAATTGCTGGAAAACTTCTAAACCAGTAAAGCTTTGGGCAGAACTCTGTATCAAAGAAAGCAGGTAGGAAAATAGGCCTGGACTATCTAAGGATAGCCTAAGATGGATCGGCCTTCATTGTCTCCACCCGTATAATCATATTCATGCAAACATTTTAGCCTTTCACTTCACACTTTTAACTGAAATGAATACCAGCCTTTTTTGTGTGCTTTTCTTCTTCTTCCATGTCTAGGCCAGACATGAAACTGCCAAAATGAAGGCACAGTTTGGTGAGTTCATTATGCAGTTCCTTTTGCCTAACATAGTGTGAGAAAGATTAGCCGGCAACACAAGGTTGCCGTTACCAGGGTACGCCCAATTGTGGTTCAGAAATACCACAATCTTTCTCATAAACTTAATAGCAACATGTTAGAAGGGAAAGACATGAATCTTCTCTCTGCTCGTAAATGTCTCCTTTCTTTGGTTCAGCCACTTCAGCTCTACTACTGTGGATCTAATGGGATCCATGCTCCGTGAGTGCTCTTCTCATTTTACTTAGGGGGGGGGGGGAGAGCTACATCCTGTCCAAATAGGAAGCACTTTGGTGGAGCCTGGGGGCTATGGGTTATTTGCTTCTGTTCTGGCCTTTATAAAGCTTGAAGTTATCTATTAATAAATTCTTTCATTCAGTCTGATGACTGTTTTGAAAAATATGTATACAATATTGAGGCATTATTTCATGCCGGGAGCTGAGCTTTCCACAGCTGGGTAGTAGGAAATAATTGTTGGTTACCAGGCTGAGACAGATGATTTAGATGCCTATTCATAATATCACTTATAATTATTTTTCTCTTGAGCACCCAGAAGTGTTGTGTCTGCTGGATAACTCAATGTGCTGTGAAACTGGCACACACACACACAAGGAGGGAGGGAGGGAGAGAAGCAGGTGTGATTCTGATTTTGCATAAATAGTGAGTCTTCTCCAGTTTTTTAGTCTAAATCAGTGGTTCCCAACCTTTTCTTGGCCGTGCCCCACCTAAGCATCTCTAAAATCCTGATGGCCCCACCTGTGACATATAATTCTTATTATTCAAAAAGTCAACTCCTATTCACATGGAGGAAGCTTAAAAGGCCATTAACTTGGTCTAACTTATTCTCAAATTGCTCCCCTTAAAAATCAAATTGCCCCCCTGTGGGGCATGTGCTCCACATTGTTATCAGAGAGATCCAGAGTGCTGAAACCTATGCCAGAAATTGGTTCGATACCTTGTGAAAACATTCAGACTAAAATCCAGAGGAAATTCACTGCCTCAATGAAATCAGAGCTACTGGCCTCACTACTCAATGTAACATAAGCCAGCCAGACTAGGAGCTGAATGTTACTTCACCATTGACAACACAGTGTCTACCACTATACCTCAGGACTGCGTAAGAACTTAAAGGACACATAGGATTTTGCCTGTTCTCGGCATCTACTGCTAGAGGTGGCTGCACCACTCTATCTAAAGGTCACTTGAATAGAGAATAGAGAACATTGTGAGTCTGAGAACCAAGGGCCAAAGCAGCAAAGTGAACCAGAAGAGTACTGCTAGGAACTACGAATGGGAGAACCAACCATCACAGCTTATCTATGTCTTTTCATAAATATCAACAGCATATAATGAAGCTAACCACACAGGTTTGTATCTGAATGTTGTAGCAACTGGCATGCCAAATTTATGCATGAGCCCCATGAAACCAGACTAAACCAGTGGTAGCAATAACAATTACACTTCTATACCATCCCACAGCGTTTAGTTTCTCTGGGCAGTTCACAAGTTAATTAGCATTAGTGGTAAATATACTTTACTGAGTGAAGGCCTACAAACAGTGAACCCACACAACAGTATGAGCCTCTGCAATAATAGTTACTCTACATACTCATTGAGCCTGGAGGCTACAGTTATCTTGATCTTTACATGGATGGTCTCATTCTTTAGATCAGGAGTTCTCAACTTTTTAAAACTGGGGCCGGGTCACGCTCCCTCAGATAGCTTTGGGAGCCGGATGGCTGTTTTGCCCTTCCTCCGCCACATGGCACTTCCTGGTGTGGTGGAGGCAGTGGGTGGCCACATGAAATGGTGCTGTGGGCTGTATCTGGCCCGTGGGCCACAGGTCGAGAAGCCCTGCTTTAGATGTCACAATAGAGATTGGAAGTAAATACTGTACAGAGCAATAAGCAGCAGCTCCTGAAAGTTGCCCATTATTGAGCTTAGTTGCATCAGAAAAGGCCAAAATAAAAACCAAAGAGCAGCCAGTCTCTATCTAAAGGTCTACAGAAGTGGACAAAACAGAAATGCTCTGCAAAGCTATTCAATAACTTGGAGGAGCTAAAGACCTAAAACCCTTGGCCTTGCCATAGGTGATGTGACTTCAGAGTAAGACTGAATTTGAACGGTAGTCTCTAGATGTGGTGGACATCTTATAACAGGTAGCCTATCAGTTTCACTGTTTTCCACAAATGACTTCAAGTTTTTGCCATCGCAAGAACTGGCAAGTTGATTCCAAAAAGAAACTGAATAAAAGTATCAACTACTTTGCTTTATAGATATACTAGCAAGGGTTGCCCGGCGTTGCCGGGCTTTTTTTGGGGTTTTGTTTTTTAAAAAATATGAGAAATGGTGTTGGATGTTTTTTGTTGTATGTGTATTTAAATTAGTTATGTTATTTTTAAAATGTATTGTTTTTTATACGTAGGTAGTGTTTTAAACTGTTATTAAAAAAATTGGATTTTAAAAAGAGATAAGGTTGATATATTTTTTCCCCCAATAATTGCATTTTTAAAAATAATGTGTTCCTATGTGGTTTTTGGTGATAGGTGTACTTTGGATAAGATTTTTTTAAAAAATGTGTAAGTGTATGTTTTTTGTAGATTGTTGGAGATCAATTTGAATTCATTGAGTGTAATATTTCCTGTGGCCACTTGGTGGTGCTGTTGCGTAATGTTTTAATGTTGATTTTGTCCTGGCCTGTGTATTCTTCCTGTTCTTTTCTCATTTCAATTCTGATTCTCGGTGAGGCTGCACGTGTCTTGGTAAGTTGTGATCTCTGTTTTGTTAGGGGTGGTTTTGTTGTGATTTGTGGGGGGTGGGGGGTTGTGTTTGTCCTTGTTTTTTTTGGATTGTTTGTGGAAGATTTTCCTTGTAATTTTTATGTTTAGTATTGTTTTTGCTTTTTTTTCAATGTTGTTGTTTGTGTTTTTGGTGTGGGTATTTCTGTGGGCCGGCCTCGGTGGCTGGGTGGCCCATTGAAATACCATGTGGTGTTAGGCTGGGTTTTTTTTCGCAGGCCGGACTCGTTGGATTATCTACGCCGCCGGCCCATGGTGGGGATGGGGGCATGGTCATTGGGGTTTAGGAAGGGTGGGCTAGGTGGTGGGGAGGGGAGCTGTAGTGTGTTATGATGCTTTGTTTTTGTGGAGTCGTGCTTTGTTTTTGTGGAATCGTGAAAGTAGATCGTTTTTCCCCTTTAATATCAGTGGGTGGGGGCTGCGATCCCCCTCCCCGCTGGCTACCCTAGTTTTGGTTGTTTTTTGGGATAAAAGGTGTATATTGGCCCTACACTTCTGGACACAGAGGAACAGGCAGAGAGGATCGATCCCCCACCCCCCCTCCTTAAAACAACTCCGGTTTTAAAGAGAAGAAAAGACAGAGTTTTTTTAAGGAGGGGTGGTGGGTGATCGATCCTCTCTGCCTCATCTTTTGTTTCCAGATGGGTTGGGGCAATATAGTCCTTTTATCCCCACAAACCTCCCAACAGTAGGGTAGGCAGCGGAGAGGGGGATCGCCACCCCCTCCCACTGATGTTAAAGAGGAAACTCCATTCGGGAGCCTCAGGCGCCGCGGGTGAGTAAAAGAAAGCCGGCTGCTGTTTGCTTGCCTGTGAGATGTTTTTCTTTTTAACTTTCCGTGCGCCGTTTTCCTCAGCGTTCTGCGTGGGCGCGCAGGACGCTGGGGCTTGTAGTTATGGGTTGGTGCTTTGTGTTTTTGCTGGGTTTTTAAAAAATGCGTTTCTTTCGATTGGCTGCGGCGCGTGTCCGAACGCTGCGCCGTGCGAGAGCCTCTCAGCGTGATTGGCTCTGGCGCGGCGCAGCGCAAGGAATGTTGGGAAGTGAAGTTCTTTCCCTTTCTTGCCGTTTGTGGGGCTGAGGCCCCCGTGCCGGATTTTTAAATCCTTCGTTGACCTGCGTAGGCAAATCGGCCGTGTGCACGAAGGGTGGGTGCGGGTCAGTAGGGCGACGCATAGCAACCTATAGCCAGTTCCAACGGTGAACACTTGGTTTTATAGGTTAAGACTAGCTTAGGTGCTCATCCTTCATCTGGACAGAACCGCCCGGGGCCCCTGGCTCGTGTGGTACTTACCGTCCGAGTCAGCGGCGTCCCGGCCGGCCTCGTCCTCAGATAGTGCGGCTGAGGGTGTGAGGGGCGGCAGAGCAGAGGCAACGGCAACACGGCCACTTTGCCCAGCTGCGTCCTCACTCAGGCGGCGTGGCGGAGGGCGGGAGAGGTGACAGGGCAGAGGCAGCGCCTGCAGAGCTGCCTTGCCTGGCCACATCATCAGGTGGTGCGGCTGAGGCCGTGAGGGGCAGCAGGGCAGAGGCAGCGGCAACGGGGCTGCCTCGCCTGGCCGTGTCCACACTCAGGCGACGCAGCGGAGGGTGGGAGGGGCAACAGGGCAGAGGCAGTGCCTGCGGAGTTGCCTTGCCTGGACGTGTCCTCAGGTGGCACGGCTGAGGGCGGAAGGGGAGGCAGGGCAGAGGCAACACCTACAGTGCTGCCTCGCCCGGCCGCATCCTCAGGCGGTGCGGCTGAGGACAGGAGGGGCGGGAGGGCAGAGGCAGCGCCGACGGCAACGCCTCACCTGGCTGCATCCTCAGGCATCGCGGCTGAGGGCGAAAGGGGCGGCAGGGCAGAGAAACGCAACATGCATATCAGCTCTCTCCAACATTCTATTTCCTGGCCTTGCTGTTAAACCAATCACAGTCTAACATGCAAATCAGCTCTTTCCAACATTCTATTTACAGGCCTTGTTGTTAAACTGCCGTTTTTTCTCCCACGGAACCTTGGGAGTTGTAGTTCCCATTCCTTTTCCCATTTTGTGGGGCAGAGGCCCCACTCTCGGCTACCGGACCCTCACGGGGTTGATCTCAGTGGTGTTAGGTATGTGTGCATGAAGCATAACGGGATAGGCTTCAGGGGTGTGGGCACGCCTGCCGGACACGCACGGTCATACCTTTTCTTTATAGGTATAGATAGATAGATAAAGAAGATCACGCATTATAAATTACAGTTTTGAAGCACAGTGGGGTGGTAAACAACCTTCATCCAGCTTGGATTCATCGATTTATATCACCCAGCTTGTCATTCAGTTATGAGTTTCATAGGTATTTTATTGCCATATGAACTTTTATTATTGACATCATGACTGAATAACCTCCAAAAAGTATGTGATTCCAGGCAGACAAGCAAAACATTACAGAACACTACAATACCTGTTTTTGTCTTATGGGGAACTTTATACAGTACATATTACCATGAGTGTATAAATACAGGTATCCAAAATAATAAAAAAAATTGCCTAGAGGCTGCCCCACCTTGAACCTGATTTCTGTACACCACTGATAAATTACATCTAGTTTCTTTTCTTCTTTGCTCAAATGCAAACTTTGAGCCAATTTGCACTTAAAATGGGGGTGGGAGGGATAATAAATAAGTATCAATATTGTTTGTCATCATGTTTAGGCACGTACCTGAATGCAAGGTGACAGAATTTGACCTTAGCATTGTTTCATAACCTGAACACATGCTTCCCCTATACATACTGCAGTATGAGAAGAGGGGGAAAGAGATAGACAGAGACAGGAGAAATTGGATTCCCTTCCCCATTAAAATGCTGCATTGAAAAAAAAATGGAAATACTGTACCTCACAGAGGCTGAGGGAGACACTGAGTACACATTGGATTGTATCCTTGTTCGGGTAGATGCCTGTCTGTATTGAATCATTACCTGGGTCCCTGCTGAGAGGATGGTCTCTATCTGACTTCGGGTGATGAGCGTTTCATAGTTTGCCCTGATCTCATTGAGGAGCTGGGACAGATCCATGCTGCTCCCATCCTCCACCTTGGCTAGCTGAGTCTTATTGATAGGAGGAGAAAGCTACTGCAGATCATTCCCAGCCTGCAGTAAAAGGGAGCACAAGAGAGGAGGGAGGGATACCCAGATTATTCTTTTAAAGTGGCAGGATCCTATTCTTGGAGCAGCAGCATCGAAGCATCGTCATTCATCATGGCTGTATGGGTTTCAAGCTTTGCAAGCCTGCCCAGACCCCTACCCTCTGTAGCAGTTATAGGGCCTTGGAAGAGCTTATCCAATGTCACATTTGTTCTCATCATTAGAATCAATCACAGTGTTGCTTTGTAAACAACTGTTGTCCTGACCCTGCCACAGTCTACCTGGATATATGCCAGTTTCTTCGACTCTGTAGTCACAGTCCTAATATGGGGTGCATAGAAAGAGTCTCCTCAAAGATTGTGGTATTTTTGAACCACAATCGAACGTACCCCAGCCAATGGCAACCTTTGTTGTTTTTTTAAAAAAAGGAGGCACACATTGAAAACAAAGACCATGTGACATGAAACTGAAAATAAATCAACTTTGAAAAAAACTCAAATGAACTACAATTTATTTTTAGGAGCGTAGATGAATCCTGAGATTGTGTATTTCCGTTGTTTGCCATGTGAATCTGCAAATTCTTTTCTGTCATTTCACCAAAACTTTCAAGAAGAACAGCTTTTACACTACACATTTATTTCACGTTCCTGTTTATTCCTGGAACCAAGGGGAGGAGGTAGTAGTTCTGAGGAAAAAAGGAGCTTTCCCATTTTATGACTTGTTCTCTCTCATGAAATTGGCTTAATTTCATCTGGGTCCCAGACAGGCTTTTCAATCGATGCAAATTGGATCAGATGTTATTCACTCACACTCAATTTAAATCTATCTGTGTGCTTTACAGGTGACAAGGTTTCCCCAGTTTCTCTCATTGGATATTTCTTAATTCACTGCATCTGTATCCTTATAGCCTATCCTGAAAGATAGACACGGTAATAATTCACGCTGGACATGTATCCCTCAGCATAATTTTTCAGCTTGTGATATGATTACAAACCTTCGTGTCATAATGAGGTACTAGCAGTAGATGTCTTTTGTGTGAACTCTTCTGGCCTGGATGACAATAATCAGTTAACTTGATAGTTGGAAGTCTTAAAGCTTTAAACCAACATCCTTTATCAAAGCTTTTGTCAAGTGAATGTCATTGGAAACTGTGTTTGACACTTATGTACATGTTCAGTCAAGATGTTACCAAGTAAGACTCAGACACTCAAGTCCTTTGAATCTCAGTTCAAAATGCTACTGAGGTGTTGTGTATTTAAGGAAATGTGTTTGCTATTTTTTCTTGTTGTGAAAGAGTTTATTATGTACAGTATTTGCTTTACTATGGTCCGAAGTCTTGCGAGACTTCGGGAGGGTTCTGAACGAGAACAGAGCTGTCAATGGTTCTAACGGTTTTTCCCCAACTGTCAGTTCTGATCAGAGATAGCTAAGGAATGTGAGGGTGTGTTACCTCTGGCCACCTATTCTTATTCCAAATAAAGTTGTGTGTTTGGCCCGTATTGCTGGCTGCTGCCTATTATTTCCAGAACACTAAATGATGCTAGAGTTGAGGCATTTACTTTTCTGCTTGATATCTTTGTGTTGTCATTAGGGTAGGTGTCTCCAGTATCTACCTGAAGAAATAATAAAGCAACATTCTTTCCAAAATTAATAATGCAAGTTACAATAAGTAATGGCCCATATCTAGAACTTCTAAATAAGAAAACCAGCGAACTAAAAAAGTACAAAATATATATTAATGAACTGTTGATTTTAAAGGCTTCTTAAAACTTTGAGAAGTAAGTTCAGTGAAAGAGAATGGTGCAGTGGTACATTGGGTGGCTTAAATCTGTCCCCAGTTCACAGCATTAGAAAGCTGGAGCTTGGTCACCAAACCCATGTACACTGTGTTGGCTTTTTAAATGGCCTGTACAGTGGCTCAAGTGGCTAGAACACTGACTGGGAAAGGAAGTTCAGCAGTTTGATTCCTGAGTACTGCAGGATGGAGTGAGCTCCCGTCTTTGTCCCAGCTCCTGCCAACCTAGCAGTTCGAAAGCAAGAAATTGCAAGTAGATAAATAGGGACCACTTTGGTGGGAAGGTAACAGCGTTCCGTGCACTCCGGTGTCTAGTCATGCTTTCCATATGACCACAGAAACATCTGCAGAAGCAGACAATGCTGGCTCTTCGGCTTTGAAACAGAGATTAGCACTGAACCTTAGAGTCGGATATGACTGGCTTTCGAGCAAGGGAAACCTTTACCTTTACAGTCTTTCCCATTCTATTTGACACCTGCACCTCATTTCTTGATGTCTTTGTGATGCTGGATGCAGCCAGATTGCGGGAAAGGTGTGTACCTGATTGTTCCAATTAGTGCAGTCTTTCTGTCTGCTGGGGAATCACTTCTGCCAGTGGCACAAAAGTTGGACCAATAAAGGTCCATCTTGAGCATATATCATGGTTGTGCTGGAGTGCATGTTGTGTATCTGCCGGGAAATAGATTGTATCAGGCCATTCCACAAGTGGTCCAAATTGCCATCTATTTCCCCTTGTAATCATCCTCTAATACTCCTGATTGTCAGGAACATTTAACCTTACACATTCAAATTGTTACCTTTGTAAGTGGATCTTATATTGACATCCTCAATATTTCATGGTGTATATAATATGAAAGCAATGGTATTTCTGGTAGTAATGTATGGTTGTGAGAGCTGGACCATAAGGAAGGCTGAGCATAGAAGAATAGATGCCATTGAGATGTGGTGCTGGAGGAGAATTTTGAGAGTCCCCTGGACAGTAAAGAAAACAAATAGGTCGATCTTAAAAGAAATCATCCCCGGCTGCTCCTTGGAAGGTCAAATATTGAAGATGAAATTAAAGTACTTTGGACAGCAAATGAGAAGAGAGGACTCAATTGAGAAAGCCTTGATGCTGGGAAAGGTCAAAGGCAAAAGAAGAAGGGGCAGCAGAGGATGAGATGGCTAGATGGCTTTGTTGACGCAATGGGCACAAAGATGGCCAGGCTGAGGAGGATGGTGGAGGATAGGGGTACCTGACATGTGGTGGTCCATGGGGTCGCGAGGGTTCGGAATCGACTATGCGACTGAACAACAACAAAATATCTATATCTATATCTAATCTATATCTATATAAAGCAAAGGTGTGGGTGGCGTGTCCGGTATAGAAATCCGCAACCCCGGGACACCCCCCCCCCAAATTGACACACCCCTACCTTGCGCCACCACTCCTGAAATTCTGTTGCTTAGCATAGCAACTTGCAACTTGCTGAGTCAGTGGAACAGGCTGGCTCCTCAGATCTTCACTGATTCAATGACCCTAATCTAGTTACAATTCAGTATGCAAAGCAACAGGATTTCAGCCAGTGAGAAAAAAATTTAGTAGTCAAAGACAGGTATAACTTGCAGCATTATGAAAGCTTTATTGCATTATGGTAGACAACAGTACATTGTTTTTAGTATCAGTAAAAGAGTATATCCCTGTAAAGTTAGAACAAAGCATACTGTGTGGAGTTACCCGCTGCTAGAAGCCATATTAGCAAGAAGCTACTAGGATACAATTAATTCTGGTTCTTGGAAATTTTCATCCCTTGGTGCATGCACTGAAAAGTTCTCTCTTCTGTTTTTCATGCAGGTCAGTTAGATACTTTTTCTTCAATCGATTTCAATTGAGAAGAAACTACTTTGCCATCTACCAGTTCTTCAACGATAGTTTTAACGACCTTAGTTTTGGTGGGTTCTGATAGGGGGAAATGGTTAATGGAATAGTTATCCACTAATAATGTTGATATTAAGACCAGTAGTCTACTTCTATAAAGAACATTGCAGAGACCTAGAGTGGTGGAAAATCCAGCAGTTTTGGGTTGTTCAACCAGCCGCATAAACAGTTGCAAAAAATTGTAGCACAACTTGAATAATCAACTAAACTAGACTTAAACATACATAGAGATCATGATCCATCACAAATTTGGAAGGTTTCAATACTCAGATTCGTCAATACTTCAGTTGGCTTGCATGCTCAAACAAAACATTTTAGTCATTCTTCACTGGCCATTTTATGTCAGTCTATGAAATTACTACAAAAATAGACAAAAACCACGTTTCGTTACCCTTTTGGTTGATGATTTTTGGTAGGGGGCTTTTTTTTTGCATTAAAGAAGCCAGTCTTTGGATAATTGCCTTCTTCTAGATCAGGGATGGCCAACCTTTTTACATTGTGGGCCTGATCACACACACCGGACAGCTGAGCGGGCTGGATCATGCCACCCGGAAGTGGAAGAGGGTGCATTTAAGGCTGTTGTAAATGCACCCACTTCTGCATTTACAACAGCCGCGGGCGCATTTGTGCATGTGTGGGCATGTTCTACGGCTGACGTAAACATGCCCACTTCCACTTCTGGGTGCAGTGGAGGCGGTGATGGGATGGATGGGATGGCATTGCAGGCTGGGTCTGGCCCACGGGCCATAGGTTGGAAACCCATGTTCTAGATGTTCTTTCATAAATATCATTCAGTTTGAGAATTCTGTGTATAACACAGAAGTTATTCTTTCTTTATTATACCGACTCAGTTTTAAGAATTTTGAATTATGAATTTGAGTGGCCATGTTGGCTGATGGATTCTGGAGCTATTTTTAAAATACCGTAACTTCCCAATAAAGTAATCTAATGAATATAGTAAACTCCTTCCTACCAAAAATGTAGGTTCCTACTTTCTTCTTTTTCCAGTTCCATTATGTGACATAACAAATGCTAGTATTTTCTAAACAAACAGTGCCCTTGTGTCCTTTACCTTAGAAAGCCAAATATCCCGAGATGGCCCTTAAGTAACCATGCTTTTTAGATTTGTGTGGTGTGTAAAACATAAAAGAAAAGCTTGATGGTAATAAGCATATTTCTAAAACAATATAATTATACTTACCTCTAATGTGGACTTTTGTCTCCAAAGAGTGTAAGCTGTTAAAGCAACAACAACAAAACCAGTAAAAATATGACTAAAATGAGATTTTTTTTCTACACTGTTGGGTATATGCTTCATGTTCCCACAGATTCTTTACTGTTGTCATCATAAAACATTATAAATGAAGTAAAATGCTTGAATATTGATCTTTAGCAGATCAGGTTCTTTTTGTCAGTAGACAACCTTTTGCTCATTTTTGGGGTTTTGCTAATGTGACATGAAAAACTGGAATCAGCCTTTTGACATCAAATACTGTATGAATTTTTATTTTGAAATATGGTCATTTTGATAGGATCTTAATTATTTGTCTTGGTTCTACCTGAAAACCTATAAGTTTCATTGATCCAATGGGCTGACTCTGGTTGTGGCTTATTACTGGATTTCAGCCCCTGTTGGTGGGTTAAACATATAGGGAGTGTTAAGCAAGTTCAATAAGTAATGTGTAGAGCAAATAATACATAATGAAGTAAAAACCCGACTCACGTACGCCTTGAGTTATGTAAAATTTGACTTATGTAATGATTTTGTGCTAAAACGGACTGCCGCCGGCAGTCCGTTTTGTGCTAAAACGGACTGCCGCCGGCAGTCCGTTCCCTCCTGGCCCCACCCGCCAGGAGGGCTTCAAAAGAGCACCAGACCTGCCGTTCCTGAGGGTCTTCGCCGCGTCTCTCCTGGGCTCATTCCACCGGCCCAGGATGGGAGCCACGCTTCATCTTCGGCTCCCTTCCCTGGCCCGCCCGGTCAGGGAAGGTGGGAGCCCAGCTGGAACAGTTTGCCGGGCGCGGGGCTATGAATAGCCGCCGCCACCGAGCCCCGAGAGCCACGCTTCATCTTCGGCTCCCTTCCCTGGCCCGCCCAGCTGGAACAGTTTTTCCCAGTAGTGGGGACTTTAGGGCTTCGGTGAGAATGTTTCGAAGCCAGGGGTTTTTCATGGACGGGAGGGAACTGAGGGTTTGGGCTATGGTTCTGGGGATTCAGTACTGTATTTAATGATATTTTGTATAATTTATATTTGTATTTGCTTTGCACTTTGCATTGGTGTAACTGTTTAATGAACTGTATTGAATATATTGTAATGTATTGTGATATATTGTATTTTTTGTGGGATTGTTATGCTGTATTACTGTGTTGTATTCCTATCTTGTAAACCGCACTGAGTCGGTCCTTGGGCTGAGAATTGCGGTATATAAATTTAAAAAATAAATAAATAAATAAATAAATAAAACCATGTAAATGTCCTGATTTACATAACAAAATTTCCTATGAGTTTGCTTTGATTTACGTAAAAATTCATTTCCCTATGGGTTTGCTTCAATTTACGTAAAAAATCATTTTTCTTATGGGATTGCTTCAAGTTATGGAAAAAATTCATTTTTTCCTATGGGTTTGCTTCGAGTTACGTAAAAACCAATTTACATAAAAAGCCTATGGAACGGACTTTTTATGTAAGTTGGGGTTTTACTGTACTTTCTTTAACTTTTCTCCCATTGAATGGTTCTGCCACCATCTTTATTGTTTCCTTTTAGACAGTTTACTCACCTTTCTCCATCTAGCAGGTGTCTGTATGTCTCGATTTCATGTTCTAGCCGAATCTTGATGCCCAGAAGTTGCTGATACTCTAAGTTCTGGGATTCTGCTTCAGACCTGATGTGCAGCAGTTGTTCCTCTAGGCTGCTAATCTGAAACTGTAGCTGCTGAAGTTGACTGCTGTAATTCCCTTCAGTTTCCGCCAATGTGTTTTCCAAGGAGGCTTTCTGTTAGCAAGAGAAATAAAGGGAGCTGCCTAATGTAAAAGAATGCGAATGTTCTGCTTTGCATTCTCTTGACATTTAAGATTTTCAAAAAATGTTTATTTCACAAATCCAGAGCCAATATCTATACTCCATTTACTCCTGAAGATCGCTATTCTTGCACATACTTTTGCTGCTTTTGCAGTTTGACATCCAAACAGCCCTTATCCAACATAAAGGCAATCAGTATGACTTCAGGACTCCAGTCCTGGAAATAATCTCATATAAATTAATAGCCAGCAAGAATGTCTCACTAGTCAGCTCAGAGCCAAGTATCCTGTTGCATTTCCATGCTCCAGGGTACGCCTCTCCATATGCATGAAAAAGCAACTTAAGTGTCTTCTAGGTTTTATTAAATATATCACTGTTTTATCCCCCTTACCAGATCCTAAATCTTTTTGACCTGATGTGTTGTGGATGTAGCACTATGGCATTGCTCAAAGTATGTGATAGAAGTGTCTGGCTGCAGAACACTGGATAGAATAGTGCTGTACCACCATTTTGAATAGTGGAGTGGGTGGGGTGGGAGGGAGAGATAGGTGGAAAGAAGTCAAAGTACTGTACTTCAAAGATAAGGAGAAGGTGCCAGGTATCAGAGGAAGAAAAAGGTGGTGTAAAACGTGGATAAAATTGGGGGAATAGAAGAGTAGGAAATTGTGTTCTTCTTCTTTCATGTCCCAATCAATCAAACCCTGGACTGCCAAAATCAAGTCACTTTCTTGGCTTTGTTGTTGGCCAAACTTAAGTCCTCACTGGTGCAAGAAAGTTTGGATATCAAGATATGGAAATGACAAGTGTCAATGAATGTAGTGCAGGATGAAAAAAGCAAAGTGATATTTTCTGGAAGACTACTTAGTGTAACATGTGACTTACAGCAAAGGAGTGGGGAATTTCCCAAATGGGTGGTATAAAAATGGAATGAATGTAAGGTAAAGGTTTCCCTTGCTCGAAAGCCAGTCGTATCCAACTCTAGGGTGCAGTGCTCATCTCTGTTTCTAAGCCGAAGAGCCAGCGCTGTCTGCTTCTGCAGACGTTTCCGTGGTCATGTGGCAGGCGTGACTAGACACTGGAGCGCACGGAACGCTGTTACCTTCCCACCGAAGTGGTCCCTATTTATCTACTTGCAATTTCTTGCTTTCAAACTGCTAGGTTGGCAGGAGCTGGGACGAAGATGGGAGCTCATTTCCATCCTGCAGTACTCGGGATTCAAACTGCTGACCTTCCGCTTCCCAGTCAGCATCTTAGCCACTTGAGCCACTGCATGAAAAAGATCACACTCTCCCTCTGACCCTCCTGTGTTTCTATGCTGGCTGGGGAACAAACTATTCTTCTTTTGCCAGTCTGCTCATTTCTATACATAGAAAACTATGCATGGCATTCCTGATTACTTGTGGTGTCCATGTGGATCATTTAATAATGCAAGGACACTATAACAAATGTAGTTGGCTGGATAGCTCAGTAAGTCAGCTATGTGGCTAAGGAGCCAAAGATTGGATGTTCAATTCCCCCATCGGGCATCCCAAAAAATCATCATCATCATCATCATCATCATCATCATCATCATCATCATCATCATCATCATCATCATCATCATCATCATCATCATCATCATTCATAACGGCAAATCCAGTATTACAGACAACAAAATAGTATTTGAGACTCCCGTTTATCTGATGTTCTGCCATCTTCTCAGTGGTGGGCTCCAAAAAAAATTACTACCACACTGTGGGCATGGTATGGTGGGCGTGGCCAGGGGGAAAGCCCTGTGTTGCACCCAAATTAGGACTACTTTATTTCAAAACTTGGATAGGCATGGCCAGTCAGAATTACTGCTACTGGTTCTGGTGAACTGGTGCGAACCTGCTGATGCCCACCACTGCTTCTTCTAAGAAAGAAATCTCATCATTAAGACATTATGCCAGAAGCAAACCACCAACCTTAGCTAGAAGGGATTGTAACTCAATCTCCAATGACTGAAAGGAGCGTTTTAATTCAACAAACTCATTCTTGGCGGAATTTGCGGCATCAGCGTCATCGTAGATCTGCTGCTGCAGTGGTTGACTCTGGGAAAGAAAAACAACAACCAAAACAACTAAAATTAGACCAAAGGAATTTTATTGTAGATACAAAGAGGACTTCTGTCAGACAGGACTTCAGTGAGTGATAACAACAACACACACAGCCTCAGCACAAATGTAAATTATTATTAATTAATTATCAGCAGCTTTACATCAATATGATTGAAGATTATGCTACAAATAAGTTGTTCTGGCAGTCCTTTTGCCATATGGAATATCCTGTTTCATGTTGAGGGACCTGAATGTTTTAAGATTTTAGAGTAAAATTCTATTCCACAATCCTTAGGTTAGACAAGAAATGTTATCCAAGGTTTGGAGAATGCCATTTTCTGCACAGATTCCAATGCTTTGAAATGCTATTTATAAAGAGACTCATTTCTTCTTTTTGTTCTTTCTTTCCTCCTAGAGATTGGATACCGTAATTACTGTTTTGACTTAGGTGTAAACAGTTCTAAACAGTTTTCCTTTGCACTTTTCCTGTTTATTTTACCTTTAATAAATTCTTTATTGATCAAATTCAGTAAAACCTCTACATATGATTTTCCCCCATCCCACAAGGTTATTTGTATGTCAAAAAATTTGTATGTAGAAAACACAATGCATTACCAGAAGAGGCAACTAGATGACACTGGGTTTTTTTGTATGTCAAATTTTTTTGTAAGTCAAACCGTTTGTATGTCAGGTTTCCACTGTATACACATACCTATTTTGGATTTTTTTTGTTAGAGGTGCATTTTAACTTACTTTCAGTAACATAGTTTGGAAACATTGTTGTTGGTTTTTTTTAAAAAAAATAATAATAATAGAATCCTTAGAAACCAGTTTCTAATACTGTACAATGAATCGTTCATGACTCCTTATAATTAAACTGTCTCACACAGAATCTACTTTCAGCTGTTGTTGGTCCTACCATTTTGTGGAACTGCTCTTCAGCTTCTCTGCGATTCTGTTCTGCAAGGTCTTCATACTGTGCTCTCATCTCGTTCAGTAACTTAGTCAAGTCAAGTCCCGGAGCGGCATTCATTTCCACACTGATGTCGCCTGTACGGCTACTCTTGAGCAAGGTGATTTCCTGCACAAAATATTGGGAAAAGGATACATGAGCCAAAGAATTAAGCTGACAGTCTATAAATTGTTGTCATATCATTTACATACATCAGAAATCTATCTGCTAAAAGTTCTTGTATGAAAGTTCTATCGGTTGTCTTTTGAAAGCACATCCAAGCACTTCTGTGGAAATTCCACCCTTTTACTACTGAGAAACCACAGTTTGCCCATGGGTCTTGCAATCACACCAAGGGCTAGAAGCTATTCTTGAGGCTTTAGAGCCCTCTCCCCTTAAATAAGGAGTTTGCATCTGTCAAGAGATAGTATTCTAATATGTCAGAAAAGAGCTGCAGAACAGGCAAAGACATGTTTATTGTTGACTGGACAAACATCAGGGGACATAGATGTATACCAGTTTATGAGTTGCACTAGAGTCTTCTACCTGCCAGAAGCTAGTGTCACCTTGCAGTTTTGAAACTTGGATAGGCTAACTACTATTATCAGTACAGCCAATAAAATCATAACTTCCTTTTTCCAATTCTCTGATCAGGAAGCAGGTCCATGAGAACCAACCAAAAATGTGCCGAATTTGGCGCATAGGCTTTGAAGAACTCAAGATCTGTTAATCAAGCAAGATGTTATACATACTGTATTTATAACACTCCATTTAACTACTTTAATTAGCAAACTTCATAACTTCAACATAACCTCTTCCTCTCCCCCTCCCCCTCTGCTTTGTGAGATATATTGGTTGATTCAAAGATGCAGAAAGTTCAAAGCCATGTTCTCTACATTTTGGCTGCCCTAATAATGGCATGCCCTGATCATGGATTCTGCCATTTTTTTACAAAGATGTATAATTTAATTTTGTTTTATAGTTGATCTCTCTGTGCTTTCAAGAGGAGAAAGGTCCTCTCTAAGAGGATCCAACATTCTTAGATGTTAAACTACCATGAATGGATGATGTTCCTGGGACAACAGTGAAAACAATTTGCATCTCATTAACTGTAGGAATGGAAAGCTTTTGAATATATTCATTATCTCTGCTTTACTTTAGAACACCTGCTGGGCATAAAAGTTGCAGGCTAGGCAACTTCTTCCAAAGAGTTAAATCAGGTGGCACGCTTCTCTATCCTAGCCTGGATATGTTACTTTTATCTTGCTAATTTCTAATTTCAGCCTAGATGATGATGATTTAGTTATACTCATTAGGGAGGCTCTGAGCCAACATTACAGAATCCAGCTCCCATTTATTCTTGTCTATTAATGTTGGGCCACCCCCAGGTAGTATGAGGTAGTCATTAGAACAAAACAAATTAATCACAGAATCAGTGTATGACACAACTGAAATTTCATAATTTTGTAGTCATCTCCTGGCCATTCTTCCAGAGTCTGTAACAAGGTTTCATATTTGCATTGTGTTCATGCACATTCTTACTCAGAGTATGGGAAAGTTCATTTTTAAAAACTAATTCATAGAGTCTCCCTACTAGCATGGCTACTGATTTTCACAAGCAATGATCATGCTAAGCTGTGGTTAACTGTGATGTCTGAAGATGGACACTCAATCGCTTTTAAATAGGACAGAAAACCAATCATTGTAAAAGGCAGAGGAAACTGAAGGTTCTTTACCTCCTCGTGATTCTTCTTAAGGTATGTCAGTTCCTCCCTGAGGCTTTCCAGCTGCGACTCCAGGTCAGAGCGATTCATGGTCAGGTCGTCCAGGACTTTACGCAAACCATTGATGTCTGACTCTACACTCTGGCGAAGGAAAAGCTCATTTTCAAACCTGAAAGGAAATTGATGAAAGTATGAAATATAGGTGACAAAGGCTCACTTTAGCTATTTGTTAAGACAAGAGTTGAAAAGTCAAAATCAGAACTGTGCAACTTAAAATATTGGCTTGGATCTTAGCATAAATGAAGAGTCTTGTAGCACTTTGAAGGCCAACACATAGGGTTAGACATAGGCTTTTATGGACTATATTGTCAGCAGATGTATATTTAAACCACATGATCAAAGTTTTGGGTGGCCACACAATGTTTGTATCCACCTGCCACTGTCCCCCCTGACCATGAAATGCCACTCTGAAGAGTTATATGTCCTCCCAAACAATGTGGGGTGCAGGGCCGTAGCCAGGATTCTAGATATTTTTTTTTTGGGGGGGGGGGGTCAGGAGGGGCAAAAAAACATTCAAGGGGGGCAGCAATGTCACATTCACATATATAACATTGACACCACGGGGTAGGGTGGGAGTGGGCTGTTAGCTCAAGAGGGTTTTGCCCCCTCCCCCCGGGCCCCCTGGCTACAGTCCTGGTGGGACGGGACATGAGTATTTACTACTGGGGGAAGTTGTTGGGAAATATTCCTTTTGTAAACTTCCTGAAATTAAGTTGCACTGTGTCAATTTTGAATTTCTAGAAGTAAGTGTGGATTCCGGGGGACCAAAGAACTACATTGTGGAAGACAGTTAAAAGTAAAAATGTTGACATTTAGCTTACTTCAGGCGGAAATCATCAGCAGCAAGCCTGGCATTGTCAATCTGTAGGACTACATTGGCATTCTCAATGGTCCTGTTGACTATCTGAAGGAAAAACAAAAATAAAAACCATGTATATTTTGAAGAACAAATGCCATTCCCATTGTTTACATTAATGTATAAGCAAGGATTTTTTATTTTAAAAATAAAAATCAGTGACCTGTCTTACAGCAGGATCCTGTTCTTTGGGCTTACTAACTGGAACCTAATTCCATGTAATTGGGTATAACACTGCAGTCTTATTTCCCCCTCAAAGGCAAGTCGGCTGTTCAAGACCCGGGTACTGCATGATGGATTGAGTGCCAATCTCTGTCCCAGCTCTTGGGGACATGAAAGGAGCCACATTTGGGTGTTACCTGAGTGGAGTTTCTCCTGCAAAAATCCTTTCAACCCAGAATAATTTCTGACACAAAATTATTATTATTAATTATTATTAATATTGCTTTTCAGTCCCCTCTCCCATAAATTCCCTATGCCAAAAGGGACTGAACATAAGGATAAACAATAAAATTTGATTCGGACAGCAATGTTTCAACTGCAGCAGAAAAATATAAACTACTGTAATACTTGTCTCTATAAGGTATAGCTCAGTGGTTTAGGCATCAGAGGTTGAGAGTCCAGTTCTCCACTGTGCCTCCTTGACAGGGACTGAATTCCATGGTCCATAGGGTCCCTTCCAGATCTGCAGTTGTATGATTATTATTACAAACTTGGTGAAAACGTAACGAATACGGCTTAAATTCAAGTAGTTCTTTGGAATTAATATACAGACTTGGATCCTAAACAGAAACATACACCCTCCACTCTAAATGTTATGCATGAAAGGAAAATAATTCATTTATTGAAATAATTGGGCAATTCAACCCAATTAGCGGAATAGTTTGAATATAACACCAAATTTACTGATATTAAACTTATACTCTATGCCTAGGAAAGGAAATGCTCTGATGCCTGATTTTACTCATTGATCTCATTGGACTCTTTTACTTTTACCTATCCACAATATAACATTTACCTGTTTGCCTCTCAGTTTTGATATAGTAAAGGTAAAGGTATCCCTTGCTCAAATAGCTATCATAAGTGCTCCAGAGGAATAAGAGTGATAAAATTCCCTAAAGTAATTTTTGATTACTTTTCTTAACTCTGTATTGTAGTCTAGGCAAATATAAATCTCTAATCCAATTTTGTAACATTTATACACAATGGATTGCAGAACCCTGGGAATGTCCTCTAGGAACAGAAAAGTGTGTGAGTTTTGCTTCTCAACTCTCATAGTTGAACGTTTAAATCTTCATATTCTTTGCACCTTCAGAATAAAGAGATTTGTAAATGTTGGAAGATTATTCCAAAACGAATTGCAATTATTCTTTTTTTCCAACTAAATTCAGCAGCTGCAGCTGTTAAGACCTTTGAGATGACCATGTAGTAGTGCAACATGTCAATTTCTAACATGGTTGGATATAGGTAAAGGTAAAGGTTGCCCTTTCTCAAAAGCCAGTCGTATCTGACTATAGGGCACAGTGCTCACCTTCATTTATAGCCAAAGAGCCAGCGCCGTCTGCACCTGCAGACATTTCTGTGGTCATGTGGCAGGCATGACTAAACACCAAAGCAAATGGAACACTTACCTTTCCCGCTGAAGCAGTACCTATTATCTACTTGCAATTTCTTGCCTTCAAACGGCTATGTTGGCACGAGCAGGGGCAGAGACAGGAACTCACTCCAATGTGCAGCACTTGGGTCTTGAACTGCTGACCTGCCAACCTTCCAGTAGTCAAGTTCAGCGTGTTAACCCCAAAGCCACTGCAGTCCGATCGTTGGATATACAGAGTCAAACCCACACTTTTGAGCACTTGTCCGCCATCACCTAAACCTGTATGCATGGAGCTATCGGTTCTGGTTTCTATAACATTTGAATTTTAAAAATCTCATTATTTTACCATTGTGAATATGAAGATGTCTGCAAATTTTGGTAAAATCTTAGAAAAAAA
Organism: Bradypodion pumilum; assembly: GCA_035047305.1. Lineage (NCBI taxonomy): Eukaryota > Metazoa > Chordata > Lepidosauria > Squamata > Chamaeleonidae > Bradypodion > Bradypodion pumilum. Next base: position 15,097,573 of record JAWDJD010000008.1, read on the forward strand.
TAAATAAGTGGGAGTGAAAAACAAAAATTTCACCCATCTTTAACAGTGTTTCTGAAAGCTTGTCAACGTGAATAGGAGCTGCACAAGTCAACACTTCTTCTGAGGTTTCCATTTCTGTCTCAACCCCACATGGGATCTCACAGAACATTCTGCTCTCTCTCACCTGGCTGCGTAGATCGTCAATGATCTTATGATACTTGCTGTAATCCTTGGTCACTCCAGGAGCTCCAGGTCCATTTTTTTCATACCAGCAGCGGATTTTCAACTCCAGCTCAGAATTGGCTTCTTCCAGAGAACGCACCTTCTCCAGGTAGTTTGCAAGGCGGCTGTTGAGGTTCTGCATGGTTTCCTTTTCAGCCCCAGCCAAAAAGATGCTGTCACCCGTGCCATAGCCCCCTCCCAAGCCCACCACAGAGCTAGAACGAGCGCCTCCTCCATAGCCACCACCTGCCACCGAGGCACTGCCAAAGTTCATCCCACCTGCAAAGCCTGCTCCACTCCCAAAGCCCGGTCCACCAAAGCCGCTACCTATCCCTGCCACTGAACCAGCACCAAAGCCATATACGTTGCCACCTCCAATACCTGCCAACATGAGACCTCCATCACCTCCAGCATAGGAAGAAATCCTTCTCGATGCTGTGGAAATCCGAAGAGACATGGTGGAGCTGGGTAGTATGCTTTGCAATAAAGGTAACAACTAAGATGAAGGCTAGGCAGTCAGAGTGCTGACAGGGAAGTTAACTTTTCCTTTTATATGGGATCATTAGGGTGTTGCTTTTGTAATTCCTCCAACCTCTGGTATTTTTTTTGTTCTGCTCAGCATATCTAAGCATGTAATTCGTTTCTTCTGCCTTCACCCACCCCCACTGCAGATTAGCATTTAATTCAACACTACAGGTATGTCCATTTACAGTTTGGTGCCTGGAGGTTGTTTGTTATGCTAAGGGTGGAGTTGGGTGGAACAAAGATAAAAAATTATTATGTTGTAATTGTAGATGAGTTCTTCTTCTTCTTCAGTTGCACAGTTGAGTCTGACCCTTTGTGACCTCATGGACCACTGCACACCCCCTAGAGTTGGATACAACTGGCTTTTGAGCAAGGGTGACCTTTACCTTTACTATAAAACTCACCAAAGCATCATCCATTAGATCCCTTGGGTAAGGTGAAAGCGGAGGGCACATGTCATGGTCCGCCTAGCCAGTGGGTGACATGATATCCAAATGGCTAAAAAAACTGCATGCAGATGGGCTTGATTTCTCAAGTCCATTTGCATGTGCGGAATGATGTCATGGAGACATCTACCAATGCACAGACTCCTCGCTGAATAATGACTCCAGGTTATCCAAGGTAAGGTTGGCAAGAGCTGGGACAGAGATGGGAGCTTACTCTGTCATGCAGCACTCAGGTCTCGAACTGCTGACCTGTCAACTTTCCAGTCGTCAAGTCTAGCGTCTTAACCACAAAGCCACTGTAGGTATATATTCCTGTTCAGGCATTCCTAGGTCCCTCTCATGAGGAGGGAGGCTATGGAGGAGCATGATAGCTTTGTCCTCTCCAACAGAAGACACGACTGGCTTTCAAGCATAGGACACCTTAACCTTGATGATTTACAACCTTGGGAAAGAAAAGTTTCTAAATCTCAAAAGCAGCTTAACAAGTAAAATGTTTTCCCTTACTGTATATATTTACTCTATTTCAGGAGTTCACAACCTTCTCAAGGTGTGGACCGGATCATGCCTTCTCAGACAATTGAGCGGGCCAGACTGGTGGTTCCCCCCACTGTAAATGCTGCCATATAAAGAGTCTGTGGTTGTCATAAACTCATTAACGACTGCCGTGGACACATTTACAGCTGTTGCAAACATGTCTGTTTCTGGTGACGGTGGCGGTGGCAACATGGGTCACATGAAATGGTGCTGTGGGCTGGGCCTTAGGTTGAGAACCCCAGCTCTATTTTATGGAATTGGAAGACTGGTTGTTGACTTGGAGGTGGGTTATAAGCCAAGGATGTTCAACCTCATTGCTTTTCATCATGTGAATAGCCTGGATACCCAAATGGAATGTAAGTTACACAGGCCTTTTGTCTGGTCCAGTAATTTCATAGCAACCTTCTATGCTCTGCCCAGTGTGTTTCCCAGTCTTTGGGTTTTATTTATTTATTTTTATAAATTTATACCCCGCTCTCCTGGTGAAAACACCACGCAGGGCGGCTACAACAGGTAAAAATACAATCTAACACAGCCAGAACATTTACAATTAAAAACGCCTACACAACCTTCAATTAAAAAACAAAAACAAAAATTAAAAACAGCATAAAACTGGCTTTATACTTAAAAACTACCCTCACCCTCCCTCCATACACATTAAAATCCAAAACAGAGAACAACAGAAGACTCTCCCACAGAAGTTAGACAAGCCAGCAGGACTAGGAAGTGGAGCCTGTAGAGCCCCACACCCGCTGGTAAAGCCAGGTCTTCACCATTTTTCTAAAGGGGAGAAGTTCCGTCTGAAGTTGCACCTCCGGAGGTAAGAGGTTCCAAAGGGCTGGGGCAAACACGGAGAAGGCTCTCTTCCTGGTCCCGGAAAGATGTGCTTCTTTCACTGATGGGACCAATACTGAGCCTCTCCTATCTGCCCTGGTAGGATGGGCTGACACTCTTGGGGTGATGTGGTCTCTAAGATATCATGGCCCGTTGGCATGAAGGGCTTTAAAGGTCAAAACCAGCACCTTGAATTGCACTCGGAGGCAAACTGGCAACCAGTGAAGCTCCCGAAGCAGCGGCGAGGCATGGGCACGCTCATCATTGCTCGGGCAGCCGCATTTTGGATCAGCTGCAGCCTCCAAATGGTCATCAAAGGCAGCCCCATATAGAGCGCATTACAGTAATCCAATCTGGAGGTGACCAGAGCATGAGTGACCATGAGCAGAGAGTCCCGGTCCAGGAGCAGACGCAATTGGTGGGTGACACGAAGTTGTGCAAAGGCCCTCCTGGCCACGGCTGCCACCTGCGCATTGAGCAGTAGCCGTGAGTCCAGTAGGACCCCCAAGTTGTGTACCGGATCTGTCTGAGGCAACAATGCCCCATCCAGAGCCAAAGATGGCAGCTCCTGGGATAACACGGGGCCCTGCACCCATAGCCACTCAGTCTTGCTGGGATTCAGCTGAAGCCCGTTGTCCCCCATCTAGACCCGCATAGCCTCCAGACACCTGGTTAGGACTTTGACTGCATCACTCGGGTCCCCACGGGCCGAGATGTATAACTGGGTATCATTAGCATACTGATGGTACTTCACCCCATGGGAACAAATGATCTCACCCAGCGGTTTCATGTAGATGTTAAATAATAGAGGTGAGAGGACCGAGCCCTGAGATACCTTTAGTATATGGGACCAAAGACAACAGGACAACCGAAGGGTTGGTTTAACGCAGGTTTATTGCATAGTGTTCCGGTGAAGCATGAGGTAATGGCGGTGATACATCTCAATATATACAGTAGCACTCTACATTTGAATCTTGTAGCACGGTAGCTCATTGGCTGCTACCGGCGTGGCCTCGCCCAGGCACGCCTCTTTCTTCTGCTGCTGAATGCGGGGAAGGTTTTCCCGTGGCTGTTTGTAATTGAGCAATGTGGACCATGTGAGACTGAACGCTCGCAGCTGCCCTCTATGGGCTGTCTGCTCGCGTTCCTTTACAGCTGAGATCGTTGGTATTAGGAGTGGTTACATTCTTGCCTTTACAGTATAATGAACATGCACACATACATACATACATAACATCCCTCCCCCCTAGGATGGGACGAAGTCCCGCAACCATTGTGGCTTGCCGCACGTGCGCTTGGGGCGTGCCTGCGTCTGCCCTAGTACTGGAGAGCCTGTGATCCCTGACTCCGCGGGTGCTTGTCCTGCAACGGGAAACGGGGATTCGTTAGTGGCTCTGTGGGGCGTCCGTGCCTGCCCTGCGCCCGGGGATGGGAATGGAATGAACAGTTGGGAGGTGAATCCCTGCCTGTTGCTCTCGGACCCCGGGGACCTTCCCATTGTGAACCGTGGAACCGATGAGGTCGCCCTTGTGGTTCTGCTACCTTCTGATCCCCGTTCGGGGGATCTTGAGACTGTGGTGGGCGGACTCGCCGTTGCCTCCCGTCTTGGGGGTGTCGGTCTCCGGGGAATTGGCGCTATATTGCATTCTAACTCACAGGGGCTACTGGGACTGGAAGTACCAGGGGCTGAACTGAAACCCCTCTTTTCGCTAGGACGGGTGGGGGACCACTCCGCTAACTCCCCCTGCTACTGTAAATCAACGTCTAAACTTCTATGGGCATCTGTGTTTCGGGGGAACTTCCGAGGGGTATGTGTGTGGTCGGGGCTCCTCCATTCTGCCGCGGCCTCCCGCGAAAGATCTCTGTGGATCGATTCCCTTTCCTCCCCCCTTGGTGGGGACCCATGCTCCCCCTTTCCTCCCCCTTGGGCTAAACGGGTGGGGGAGTACCCTAACGCTGATTCGATGCTATTTTTGTCTCCGTCCTGCTCTCCGGGGACCCTGCGCCTGAGCTGGTCCACGTGTCGCCTCCACAGGAAACCTGTACTGGTCTCCACGCGGTATGAGACGGGGCTGGTTTGTTCTACTACGGTGCCCGGTACCCAGGCTGGCCCCGCATTGGCGTAGTTCCTGCAGTGCACCGGGGCGCCTACGCTGAAGCTCTTTGTGGGTTCCACCCCTATGTTCCACCCTTTGTCCTCTACTCTCGTGGGGTCTAGCTTGGAGATTCCCGTGGCCAGCTTCCTGCGCATCAACAGCTCTGCGGGGGAGTACCCTGACGCCAATGGGGTGACCCTGTACCTTAGCAGGAATTGGCACAATTTCAGGTCGAGGTCTCCGTGGCCCATGCGCAGCAGCGCGTCTTTCGTGGTGCGCACGAGGCGCTCTACTTGGCCGTTGGTGGCCGGGTGAAAAGGGGCGGAGGTGACGTGCCGAATGGCGTTACGCTCCATGAATGCCCCGAACTCGGCGGATGTGAAACAGCTAGCGTTATCGCTGACGAGGGTGTCGGGTAAACCGAACGTGGAAAAGACCCTCCGTAACTGTTTAACTGTTGTGGCCGAGGAGGTGCTCGAGACTGGGATGACCTCTAACCACTTGGAGAACGCGTCCACTACAAGGAGGAAGAGCGTTCCCCTGAACGGGCCAGCAAAATCTACGTGTACCCGGGACCAGGGCGCCCTTGCTGCGTCCCACTCCCTATGTGGCGAGCGGGCCTCTTCTGGCCTGGAGCTTTGGCACGCTTCGCAAGTGCCGACCATGTGTTCGATGTCGGCGTCTAGCTGGGGCCACCAAAAGTAACTGCGGGCCAGTGCCTTAGAGCGGACGATCCCCGGGTGGCTGACGTGCAGCAGTTTAAGCACCCTCGGCCGGAGAGACGTGGGGATCACTACCCGCTGTCCCCACAAAAGGCAACCCCTCTCTAGGGACAACTCTAGTTTCTTTTTGAAAAATGTGTCGAATTCCGCTGCTGGGGAAGACACGGGCCACCCTTTCTGTACCCAGGAGCAAACTGTGGCCAGCGTTTTGTCCTTGCCGGTCGCTTTAGCGATGTCGGCCGGTACTACTGGAGGGGAGTCTAGGACCTCTATCATTAAGACCTGGTGGTCCCTCTCTACCTCGCCCACGTGGCAGCCATCCCGGGGAATGGGGGACCTCGACAGGGCATCCGCGTGGCTGATCTCCTTCCCGGGCCGGTATACCAACGCGTGCTGATACACGTTGAGAAAAATGGCCCACCTGAGCATTCTCGGAGACAGGATTTGGGGTGTGGGCTTATCTGCGGTGAAAATGCCTAGCAGGGGCTTGTGGTCAGTCACTATGGTGAAGGGGCGGCCGTACACAAAATCATGAAATTTCTTGGTCCCCGCAATTATCGCTAGTGCTTCCCTGTCTGTCTGGGCATAGTTCCTCTCCGCTTGGGACAAGGACCTAGAGTAGAACGCTATCGGGGCCTCCCTCCCGTTCTCCAGTACGTGGCATAACACCGCCCCCACCCCCACCGGGGATGCATCACATATTAGGACCACTGGGCGTTTGGGATTGAAGTGGGTCAGTACAGCATCTGATGCCAGGAGTCGCTTCAGGTCATTGAAAGCCTTCTCCTGGACGTCGCCCCACTTCCATGCCTCGTCCTTTTTTAACAATTTATGTAGCGGTTCCGCCACTGCTGCCTTCCGCGGAAGGAAGGAGTGGTAAAAATTGAGCAGTCCCAGGAACGACTGCAACTCGGGCTTGGAGGTGGGGCGAGGGGCCTTCTTGATGGCGGCCACCTTGGATTGGGATGGCCTGATTCCCTCGGGAGTAACACGGAACCCTAGGAACTCAACCTCAGTTGCGAAGAAAACGCATTTGTCTTTTCGCAACCGCAACCCCGCCTTTTCGAATATTGTCAGGACCTTTCCCAACCTTGTTGCTAATTCGGCCCGGCTCCCCCCTGTGATCAATACGTCATCAAAGTAGGGTAACACCCCCTCTAACCCCTTCAGGAGGCGTTCCACGAGTGACTGGAAAATCCCGGGCGCCGAATTCACGCCGAATTGGAGGCGCGATACCTGGAACGCCCCTTTGTGGGTGACTATGGTCTGTGCAGCAGCTGCGGGGGGGTCACCGGGAGTTGCTGGTAGGCTTGGGCCAGGTCGAGTTTAGCGAAACACCTCCCCCCGTGTAACCTGGCCAACAAGTGGCTGACTACCGGCACCGGATACGCATTAGGGCGGATCGCCTTATTGATGGTGCACTTGTAATCAGCGCATATGCGGACCTCCCCGTTGGCCTTGAGCGCTGTTACAATTGGAGTTTCCCACTCCGCAGAATCAACAGGAACAAGAATCCCCTGGCCCACCAATTTGTCCAACTCCGCCTCTATTTTGTCCTTTAGTGCGAAAGGCACTCTGCGCGGTTTAAGTCTGATTGGACGTACTCCAGGGTCCAGGTCGAAAGTCACTGGGGGCCCCTTGAATTTTCCGAGCCCCTTTTTGAAAACCTCGGGGTGCGCGTCGCACACGCTCTGTATTGGATCAGTCCCGGTGGCGTGTGCTCCCACGGCGTGCACCCCCCCCCAATGAACAACCCCAGGGGCTGGAACCATTGAGTCCCGAGGAGGCTGCATTTTCCTCCCTTGAGGACGACTAGGGGGAGCGCTGCGGTGTGCTTTTTAAACTGGACCTGGAACTTCCCAATCCCCAACACTGGGATGCGGTTCCCTTGCACGTCCTTCAGTGTGGCCCTCAACGCTTTGAGCTTGGGCCGCACTCGGGGGGCGATTTTCATGAACTCCCCCTGGGAAATAATAGAGTATGACGAACCCGAGTCCACCTCCATTCTAACAGGGGCCCCTTGTATTACTACCTCAACGAAGTATCGGGGGTGCTCCGTGGAAACGCTGCAAACCGGAGCGTCGTCCTCGCTGTCGTCGGAGATGCGCCCTACGCCATCCCGCGTCCTCGTGGTCCGGGTGCCGTCCTTTGGCCTCGTGCCGTCCTTTGGCCTCGTGGTGCGGTCCTGCCTCGCCGAGCGGTCTGCAGAACTCCTTGTGGCCTCGCGCCGCTTCCGGCAGACCTTGGCGATGTGCCCGCGCCGGCCGCAGTTGTGGCACTCGGCCTTGCGGAATGGGCATTTGGCGCGGGCGTGGGCGGCGCCGCAGCCGTCGCAGCGCCGGCCCTCTCTCTGGACCCTCCGAACGTCCTCGTCGTTGCCACTCTCCGCAGACGAGTCCGAGGCCCGCCGGGCCGCGCGCACCGAGCTCTCTGCCTTGGCGGGCTTCGGGCGCCAGTCCTGGAGCTCTTGCACCCCGGCAGTCGTGGCCTCCGCGGCCTGCGCCGTGTCGAGGACTTGTTGCCACGTGGGAGGCGGCTCCCTTTTCATCAGCGAGCGCTGAGTCTCTGTGTCCCTCAGACCGCAGAGCAGGCAGTCCCGGAGGGTGACTTCTGGGATCTCCCACTTGCATGGGCCGGCGGCCAGCCGCAGGGCCGCGGCGAACTCAGCGACCGACTCCCCGGGCGCCTGGACTCGCCTCCAGAACGCGCTCCGAGCGGGGAACATCGCTATCGCCGGCCGGAGATGGGCGCGCAGCGCCGCCAGGAGCTCTGTGGCTTTGAGGTCGCCCACCTTCCTCGGCGCGATCAGGTCCACCAAGGTCCTCTTGGTCTCGTGTCCGAGCATGCGGACGAAAATGGCCCTCTTCTTGGCCTCATCTGAGACTTCGAGCTCCACCAGCGCTGCGTTGAAGTCTATCTCAAACAGCTCCAAATCTCCCGGCTTCCTGATCTCGTAGCCGGCGCATGTCTTGGTCCCGTGGGCAGCCATATCCCACCTTCGTCGCCAATTTAGTATATGGGACCAAAGACAACAGGACAACCGAAGGGTTGGTTTAACGCAGGTTTATTGCATAGTGTTCCGGTGAAGCATGAGGTAATGGCGGTGATACATCTCAATATATACAGTAGCACTCTACATTTGAATCTTGTAGCACGGTAGCTCATTGGCTGCTACCGGCGTGGCCTCGCCCAGGCACGCCTCTTTCTTCTGCTGCTGAATGCGGGGAAGGTTTTCCCGCGGCTGTTTGTAATTGAGCAATGTGGACCATGTGAGACTGAACGCTCGCAGCTGCCCTCTATGGGCTGTCTGCTCGCGTTCCTTTACAGCTGAGATCGTTGGTATTAGGAGTGGTTACATTCTTGCCTTTACAGTATAATGAACATGCACACATACATACATACATAACATCACCCCACACAGAAGTGGCCTAGGACTGGACAACCCGCTCTCTAAGGACACCGACTGGGTCCGATCCCCCAGAAATGAGGAGAACCAGGACAGCACAGTGCCCTGGGCCCCCAATCCCCGGAGATGGCTCAGAAGGACAATTCCCAGAAGCCTAAGTCAATTCCTCAACACACTGATCAGCTTCTTAGAATTGAAGTCCAACAGTGTTCTGTGGAAACTCCATCTACCCTATGAGTAGCAGGGTTTTCCATTCCAATGCATGCTGCAAACAAGATCAAAGAAGGCGGCAAGAGAAGAGGTTGTTTTAACATTGTGGTGTGTGTGTGTATTAGTGCAGTGTTTTTGCATGGCAGTGGTGGCTCAGCAATATAATTACATACACTTTCTGGAAGCCACACAGAGGTGTGAATAAGCATGAAAACAGTGTATGTGGCCCTTGTGTACCTTGTTTTGAAGAGAAATAGCTCCTTTTATTGGCACGATAATGCAGTGGTTGCAATAAAGGCAGGATGTGTTTCCCCTTAACAGCAAGTTCTGTGCACCCTCCCGATCCTGGACACTAGTCCTGGCTTAATGTTGTACAGTATGTAGTTTGACCTTTAATTGAATCCCTGTGCACCCTCCCTATCCTGGACAAGTTCTGTGCACCCTCCCTATCCTGGACACTAGTCCTGGCTTAACGTTGTACAGTATGTAGTTTGACCTTTAACTGAATCCCTGTTATTTGTTTCAGTTAGTACCAACTTTTTTTAAAAATTGTTAAACATCATCAAACATCAAAAGTGTCTTGTAGCTTTATTGCAAAGTTGTACGATAAGAACCATATTCTGACTCAACTGTTCTTGGTACAAGTATTAGGCCAAATTCTTGGCCTCCAGCCAGGACCAAACTGCTTTAAAGTGGTTGCCTGGATTGTGAGAAAATGCCTAGAGCAAAGGGTGGGAGAGAGAATTTAAACAACAACGTTTCCATAAGCCCAGGAAGGAACAATCTTGGCACATAAAAGAAGGTAGCTTATTGAAACTGCCAACATCTTCACTGGAATTCTAATACTGTATTGCAAATTGGGTTTGCAATTTTTGCACCAAGAGAAGCTGGACTGCTGTAATGTTATGTATTTTACATTAAAATATTTTGATCCCTCTTCCAAAGGTATGAAGGGTTGCAATAAAACAATGCAAACCCTAAATATTTTATTTCTAAAACTTCTTCAGTTTGCATGGAATCTTTGGGCTTGGGAGTGAGTTTTACGGATTTTTGTTTTAAATTTACAGCATGTTATATTATACTGTGTTATATCAGTCCTTATTTTAAACTAGGGGTTCTCAAGGTTTTTGTGCTGCAGGCTGGACAACTCCCCCTCAGACAGCTGAGCAGGCCGGACATGTGGTTTCCCCCTGCCGGCGGGTGCATTTATGCGGGCGCATCCGCTTACGCTTCCAGTGTCATCGTTGTGGGCGGGATGGAACAGCATTGGTCCAGTCCACGGGCTGTAGGTTGTGAACCCCTGTTTTAAACAATAACATCAATTGAGATCTGGTGATGGGGGAGATGTGAACATTGATTGTATGGTTCAAAACTGAGATAATACCCGTGGCCATCTAAAAGGGATTTCCATTAGGTGGTTAAGTCCAAGGCCTGAAATCTCCCAATTTCATTAATGTGTATCTGCTGTTTGTACAGTAAAACCCCGGTTTACGTATGTCTCGAGTTATGTAAAATTCAAATTACATAAGGATTCCCCCCTAAAATAGTGTTCTGATTTATGTAAATGTCCCAATTTACATCATGTGGTTTCCAATGGGTTTGGTTCGATTTACGTAATGATTTACGTAAAAATTTCATTTCTTCCTATGGATTTGCTTCGATTTACATAAATATTCATTTCCCTATGGGTTTGCTTTGATTTACATAAATATTCATTTTCCTATGGGTTTGCTTCGATTTACGTAAAAAAATCATTTTTCCTATGGGTTTGCTTTGATTTACATAGATATTCATTTTTCCTATGAGTTTGCTTCAATTTACGTAAAAACCGATTTATGTAAAAGGCTATGGAACAGACTTTTTACGTAAGTAGAGGTTTTACTGTATAGGACAGGGGTGACCATATTTCAACTTCCAGGAGCGATGAGGGCTTTGCGGGCTGGATTTATTGGCATCGGGGACGCATCTGGCACCTGGGCCGTAGTTTGGACACCCCTGGTATAGGAGAAATTTCCTACGGGAATGAATGGGAGCTATCCCCCAACCCCTTCCCCATTTACAACATGGTGGGGAATAGCAGAGGCAGTGTAAATCAGGGTTGCAGCAGAGTACAAAGGACTAGAAGTTCTTCATCCAACTTAAGGTTCTCCTTCACCTCATCTTTTTGTGAAAGGAAAGAGGGCTTTGAAGGCAAACCATAGAAATAATGTGGCCACATATATTTTGGTCATGTGCATTTTTTGAAACAGGCTCGGCTTCTTTTGTGAAAGGAAAGAGGGTTTTGAAGGCAAACCATAGAAATAATGTGGCCACATATATTTTGGTCATGTGCATTTTTTGAAACAGGCTGGGCTTCTTCTAAGCCACCTGCGGCGACAATGCACATGTTTTTTTAAATTCACATTTTCTTGTGATATAAAACCATGTGAATGGGAACACAACTTTTAGAGCAAAAGGAACAGGGGTGTATGCTCAGTTCTATTCTTATTAATGGGAATGTTTTTCTGTGTGGGTGAGTTATATACTGTATGTTTTCTATACATATTAAAGTTCATTCAGTTGTTAATGGCAGTTGATATTTGTGCATGTGTGTTGGCATCTATCAGTATTCAGTTTTTTCAGCCATGCCTGTCCTCTTTAACCCAGAGAATCAAATATGAAGAGCAATCACATCACTTGTTCAAAGAGTTAATTCAGCTCCTACTTACTTACAATGAATATCCAGATAAGTGCATAGTGGTGACTTTCTGGATGTGTTTGATCATACAGTATTGGAAAATGTCTGCTTCTCTGTGTTTTTAAATTAAAACAAATGGGACTGTTAGAAGGAAGACAACCTTCTGACTAAACACTGACTAGACTTGATTTCGAGGGCTGGCCCTTCCATCAGGCAAATGTCTGAGCGCATAGTTAGTAGAGAGCAGCAGTAGCAACTACCTAACTTCTTACAATGGGCTGAGTTGTATATTTCTCATGGGTTTGTCATATACTCCTACATCATAAAACTAAGGGTCTGCGGTGGCTCAGTGGTTAAGAAGCTCACCTTGTTAGCTGGAAGGCTGGCAAGTCGGCAGTTCAAGACCCAGGTACTGCATGACTGATTGTGCGCCCATCTCTGTCCCAGCTCTTGGGGACATGAAAGGAGCCTCATTTGGGTATTTGCTGAATGGAGTTTCTTCCGCAAAAATCCTTTCAACCCAGAATAATTGCTGACACAAAATTATTATTATTACCATAAAACTGTTTTGAGATGTGGAGGAATACCCTACTGCAGTAGCTGTTTTGATTCAACTGCTACTCCAATTAGAATTTGCAGGCAAATTGGCTGGATGCCATGTGTCCTTTACTTCAGGCAGTAAATCATCATAGGTCAGCCCTATTATTTGCACAGGCAGGGGTAGTGGATGCTGCTCCACTCTGTTCTTTTGATTTTTAAGTGGATTTTGGAGAGGCAGGCAAAGCTAATTACATATACCTTGGATACCCTGGAGTCATTATTCAATGAGGAGTCCACACATTGGCAGACATGTCCGTGATGACATTCCGCACATGCAAATCAAGTCCATCTGCATGTGTTTTTTTTAATCCATTTGGATATCACATCATTCGCTGGCTAGGCAGACCATGATGTGTGCCTTCTGCTTTCACCTTGCCCAAAGGGAATTAGCAGATACTTAGTAGCTGCTCAGCAACAACTGTTGTATAGGAAGAGTTGATGTTTTATGGAAGACCTAAAATGTATAGCAACAGGTAGGGGTCACTCCTCTGCCATATTTTTCAGGTTGAGTATCCAAGGTTTCATTTTCCATGGGCCAAAAATATTTAGTGAAAAAAATCCCTGAAATTACATCTTAACCTATAAAACCAAGTGTTCACCGTTGGAATGGGCTATGGGCTGCTATACGTCGCCTTACTTACCCGTTCCCTCCCTTCGAGAGCACGGGCTAAGTGCCTACGCAGGTCAACGAAGGATTTAAAAAATCGCGATTGGGGCCTCAGCCCCACTAACGGCAAGAAACGTAAAGAACTTCACGTCCCGAAAGTCCTTGCGCCGCGCCGCGCCAGAGCCAATCAGGCTGAGAGGCTCTCGCACGGAGCAGCGTTCGAACACGCGCCGCAGCCAATCAAAAGAAAAGGATTTTAAAAAAACGCAGCACAAACACAAAGCACCAACACATTACTACAAGCCCCAGCGTCCTGCGCGCAATGTGCGAGCAGAACGAGGAGGCAGCCGGCGCGCAAAAACAAAACTAAAAAAAACCCGCCTCCGCAACCATTCAACCCCACGGGCTAGCCAGCATGGCCCGTGGGGGGGGGGGGGAGAACCTGCCGCCGGTACTCTTCCGTTCGAAGGGCCGGCGCACGAAAAATAACAGTTACAAAAAAAGCCCACCGCCGAGCCAGCATGGCCCGTGGGGGAAACCCCCCCCCACCGCCACCATGGCCCTTCCGATCGAAGGGCCAGCCGGCGGGCCAAAAAAACGAGAAACAAACAAAAAAATAATGCACCCCCGGCCGCCGCTGCCCTTCCCTTCGAAGGGCCAGCCACAGCACCAAAACTTAAAGCAAAAAACCCACCCACCCAGCCCCCGCAAGTGCCCTTCTTTCCCACCGGGCCAGCCAGTATGGCCCGCGGGAAAAAAGAATGAACACCCCACTGCCTCTGCCCTTCCTTCCCATGGGCCAGCAAGTATGGCCCGTGGGAAAGAAAGCCTCCCCGCAAATGCCTATCCTTCCCACGGGCCATCCAGCATGGCCCATGGGGAAAAAAACATCCCCGCAATTGGCCTTCCTTCCCACGGGCCATCCAGCATGGCCTGCGAGAAAGAAAGCCACCCCCCCCCACACACACACTTGAAAAAACACAAACAATCTCAAAACAAAACCATTCAAAAACACACCAAAACCAAAACAATAAACACACAAACAGCCAAATATGAAGAAGATAAACACACACATACACCCCCCAAAAAGAATCAACCCCCAACCCCTCCCCCCAAAAAAACCCCCACATACCTGACAAAAAGACGTCTTGCTACTACGAGAACCAGAACACAAATGAGAAAGAGGAAACTTACAGCTCAAAAGCTCAACACCACCACCCAGTGGCCAAAACAGAAACAAAATTCTTCAATATTTAAAACATAATAATTCTACATTTAATAACATAATTTATACAAACATTAAAAAAAAACCACACTAATCTCAAAAATTACCAAAATAAAGCCACTTTTCACTATGAAAAACCAAAACAAAAAATAAGGAACATTTTAAAAAACAAAATTAAATTTAAAAATAAATAATATTATTCAAAAAAAAATACACCACCATTTAAAACAGCACATCACCATTGCTTCAACAAATAAACGAAAGCCTTTAGTATCCAACACGATAGGACACACTCCCTCAGACAGCTTTGGGGGCCGGATGGACATTTTGCCCTTCCTCCACCACATGGCACTTCCACGTGTGGTGCAGGAGTGTTTATTAAAAAAAACCCCAAAAAAGGCATTGTTTTATTTTTAAAAAACCCCCAAAAAAAGCCCGGCATCGCCGGGCTACCCATGCTAGTAATACATATTTCCAATGTACATTACCAGAGTTGGCCACCAGAGGCCACTATCTACAATGTAATGTTGAGAAGGAACAACTGTATTTCCACTGAAGCCATTTCAGGAGTGCATGAGAGAGATTGCAGAATACATTTACAGGATTCACTGTTTTCTACAGTTTTTGGGCATTTGTGGAAGATCTTGGAATTCATCTGCGGTTGAGTAGAGATGAGCTGTTCTATATTTGAGCATGTTCATTTATAAGAGAAGAACTATTCTTGTTAAAATGTATACCTTTTTTCTGTGGGTTAACTATTCTGGGAGAATTTTCCATGCAAATAGTAGAAAGGTTTATTGAATTATTGCAGCTGAAAGAAATCATAATTTTGGGGTATACTTTGGAGATGCATAAAGAAATATGAGTAGAACTAAGAGATCAGAATCAACAAAGAAAAGTAGATAGAACTAGGACATTATAGAAACATTCATTAACTCTTGAAGATGTTTTTTCTTGCTTCTCTGACGTGATGAACGTTGAAGGAAAAGATTCATTGCAGATTCTGATGTTTAATTAGATGGTTTCTCATCAACTGTTTTGATTTGAGATGAAACAACTTTGCCATCAACGTAGTCTTCCACAATCGTCTTAACCTTTCTGGATTTTGTCACTTCTGGAAATTAGAAAAGCAACTTGGTCATGCAGATGTTCAAAACAGATCTTTGAGCTACAATCCATGATTACATTCTATATACTCTGGTTTTAGAAAAACAGGCTATTAAACACCTAAGATAGATGTTTTATGTGTGTCAAAAAATTGGATGGTAAAAAATCTACAGGTGAGAACTGGGTCACTGACAGATCCCTGTAGGACAGGAGGCTGGAAGTTGTCTGAAGTGAAACATGATGGAAAACTAACTTTCCTCCTGCCAATATTTCTCTTCCCCAAGGTGGTTTGGGGAAAATAAAATGAATGGTTTCAGGGGAGGGGGATAACTCAGAAACCTGAACTCCAAACTTCACCAAACCTGGAGAGAGTTAAGAAGAGCATCAGCAGAAGATTCTTTCCAATTTTGGTCTGTCTAGATGGCTTGGCAGCTGAGTTATGCCCCCCAAACCAGCTGGCTGAAGACTTTTGCACAGTACTATAGGCCAGTGGGCTGGAATGCTTGGCTAGGATTTCAATCCTGACTATGCCTCTTCAGGCCAGAAGAGATCAACTGGAGAAGAGCCTGTGTGGCTGATAGTTATATATGTCACCCATGTAGTCTTGGGAGAATTACTTGGCCTGAGTTCTACCAGAAGGAAAGACTGATAAATTGCTTCTGAGGACTGTATAGTACTTTGCAGTTTGGGAGTGTTACCAGAAAGCAGCACTGAATTATTAAGATGATGAGTTACTATAATATATATTTATAATTACCTTTGTCAAAGCCTCCTGAACCTATAGAACTGTAGGTTGTAGATCCATAGGTAACTCCAGACTCAAAGCCCCTGTAAAAGAGATGGATTTTTTTGTTGAAAATGGATGATGACATTCCAGACATGACTTTTCAGTGAGCATTTAAGAATGATAACATAAAATTATTATGCAAAACTATGAAAGGTAATTGTTGGTCATCAACCCAAACCCTCTTTTATTTCAAAGCAGGCCATGTCTTACAGATTTAGGGGGATATTCAAGATTCCTCCCCTCCCCCTAAATTTGAGAGAACCAACACTTGAGTGAGATCACAATCCTGTTGACCTGCTTCCCAACTTCCATGTGTTGTTGAAAGATCCCATATCATTTCCCATATGAATTTCCATTTCTCATTGCATTTAATGGCAGCGATTTCACCCTTGCAGTGGAAATCACTGTTATGTGGATCATGCTGCATAATCAGGTTTTCAGAGTTCCAGAATTGCAGTGATTAACAAATGTCTTGTGGCATATGTTTTTACAAACTATAATCTACAAAATAGTAAAGGCAAAGTTTTCCCTTGCCCAAAAGCCAGTTGTATCTGACTCTAGAGTTCAATGCTCATCTCTGTTTCCAATCCGAAGAGCCAGTGCTGTCTGCTTCTGCAGATATTTCCGTGGTCACATGGCAGGCATGACTAAACACCGGAGTGCACGGAACGCTGTTTACATTCCCACCAAAGTGGTCCCTATTTATCTACTTGCAATTTCTTGCTTTCGAACTGCTAGGTCGGCAGGAGCTGGGCCAAAGACGGGAGCTCATTTCCGTCCTGCAGTACTCGGGAATCAAACTGCTGATCTCCCGCCTTCCAGTCAGTGTCTTAGCCACATGAGCCACTGCAGTCCCAATCTACAAAATATTACACTTAAAATGGCTATTAAGGTGTCCCAAGACTCCCTGTTCTTTCTGTTGTGAGGACATGGTTTCTTGAGTTGCCTGTGTCATGATTTTCTTACCTTCCTTCCCCATCCAGTAGGCGGCGGTAAGTCTCAATTTCCTGCTCCAGACGTGTCTTGATCCCTAAAAGGTGCTGGTATTCTGAATTCTGGTTCTCCATTTCAGACCGGAGCTGCATAAGCTGTTCCTCTAAACCACCGATCTGACCCTGCATTTGGCTGAGCTGATTATAGTAATTTCTCTCTGTTTCTGCCAAAGTGCTTTCAAGAGATTTTTTCTGCCAGGACATGGGAGTATTGGGAAAGAATGAGACAAACAAATCACTGGTTATTAGAGGGGTGACATATGGGGAAAATATGATTGGATCCACCATGCTTCACACCTGTAGAAATTGGGTTTCCTTGGGGGAAGTCACTGTAGCTATTCAGACAACAAACAATTTGAAGGGATCAGTAGGGGCAGGGCTCTGTTTGCAGGGAAATTTAGCAACTGTGCGAATATTTTTAAGTTTAAATGCCTATTTTGACCAACGTTTTGAATGGAAGATAGAGGTCTTTAATCTTTTACTCCATACTGTATTTCCAGTCTGGATCAGGACCATAGCATGTAGAACAAAAACTTCTATTCATATTAGTGGATGCATTTCTCTTTCTGTATCTTTCCCCGGGATTGGGACCACTGTGGCAAAGTGTTATAGGTACCACCCTCCATTATAGTCCAAGCCCAGATCACCTTATCAGGGCCTGCTATTTTAATTTGAAAAAGAATAATAATTTATGCAACCACTAATTTTGCAAATGCTCTTAAAGGTAAAGGTCTCCCTAGCCCAAAAGCCAGTTGCATCTAACTGGGGGATAGTACTCATGTCTATTTACAGCCAAAGAGCCAGTGCTGTCTGCATTTGCAGACGTTTCCATGGTCATGTGGCAGCACAGAATGCTGTTACCTTTCTCTCTGAAGTGGTACCTATTTATCTACTTGTAATTTCTTGCTTTCAAACGGCTAGGTTGGCAGGAGCTGGGGCAGACGACGGGTGCTCAATTCATTGCACAGCACTTGGGTCTTGAACTACTGACCTACCGGCCTTCTGATCATCAAGTTCAGAATCCTAACCACTAAGCCACTAAGCCTGTAAATGTTCTTACATTCAAATTATTCCATATTCTTCCATTTAGGTAATTTCTTTCATATATTTAGAGACTAAATGTTTGTAATGTGTCTTTTAACCTTTTCATGTTTCTTGGTTTGCTAGGTCTATCTGACTTCAATGACCATTTCCAGGGTAAGCAGAGAATATTTAGAAGTGGTTTACCATTTTTTCCCTGCTGTACCATGGGACTATGTAGCTCAGGGATTCTCAACCTGTGGCCTGTAGGCCAAATGTGTCCCATAGCACCATTTCATGTGGGGCCCCCACCGCCTCCACCACACCAGGAAGTGCCATGTGGTAGAGGAAGGGCAAAATGGCCATCCGGCCCCCAAAGCTTTCTGAGGGAGGGTGACCCGACTCCTGGCTTAAAAAGGTTGAGAACTCCTGATTTAGCTGGTCATGGCCACTCAAGCTGGCTCTTCTCGTAGAAGGCTCAGTTGGGGATCTGTTGAATTTCCATCTAGGATAGGCTAGAAGATGATTTGCAAATTGAGAGCCAAACTATGCATTACAGATTTTCTCCTGTTTGAAGAGAGAATTTTTATATGGTATTCACAGCAGAGGTTTTTTTACACCTCCTATAGTTTCCAAATGGTCTGCTTTGTTTGAAGATTGGTCCTCAGGAAGTAAGCAAGGACAGGTTTCATATGTGAGCATAAATACTCAGTTGTCAATGTCTGCTGCAATCACCGTTTTGATTTCATATTCTAAGCATGGGCTATCTCCTCTGTAAATAAAAGGTAAAGGTCACTCTTCCTCGAAATCCAGTCGTATCTGATTCTAGGTTCAGTGCTCATCTCTGTTTATAGCCAAAAAGCCAGCGCTGTCTGCATCTGCAGACATTTACGTGGGCATGTGGCAGGCATAACTAGACAATGGAATGCTGTTTACCTACCCACTGAAGTGGTGCCAGTTTATCTACTTGCAATTTCTTGCTTTCGAACTGCTAGGTTGGCAGGAGCTGGGACAGAGGCGGAAGCTCACTCTGTCATGCAGCACTTGGGTCTCAAACTGCTGACCTGCCGACCTTCCAATCGTCAAGTTCAGCGTCTTAACCACTTGAGCCACCACAGTCCCTATCTCTTCTGTACCCATTGGCTGAAGCTACCATGCCAAAAGGTATCTTCATTAAATCACATTGAAAATGGTGATGACTATCAATCCCTCCCTTTCCAAAGCAGGCACAGTGAGATGAACCTAATTTACATAGCCTAGCCCCAGAACTACCATTTTGAAGAACTCAAAGCAGCCTTGATGGTTGACCTACCATAGCAAGTTGGGTCTGAAACTCAAGCTCCAGGCTTTGTAGAGTATGCCTCAGCTCAGTAATTTCATTCTTGCCTGAACTTAGTTGATCCACGTTGGCAGATATTTCTTGCTTCAAAGCCCCAACCTGAGAAAAGATAACCAAAGAAATCTGAAATGCTTAGAGGGCTGTAGAATCAGTACATTTCCCATGATCTGAGGGGGGCAAGGGCCATTCTTGCCTGCTTGTTGAATTGTTCTTCTGCCTCTCTACGATTCTTCTCTGCAAGCGTCTCATACTGGGATCTCATCTCATTCAGTAATTTAGTCAGGTCGACTCCAGGAGCGGCATCCATTTCTACAGAAACATCACCACTAGACACTCCTCGGAAGCTCTTCAGTTCCTGCAAACGGGAACGGGGAAAGGCTATTATTATATATTCTCCATAGAAGTTAATGAGATCTCTACCATTATGTTTACATTTATAGAACTAAGAGAGAACTAAGCAAGAAACCCCCCAACATCCTCTCAACTGCGCTGGCTCAGATCCAGGAAGAGCTTTATGGCAGGAACGAAAACTCTTAAGGGTACCCAAGAGCAAAACCAAGTTAGAAGAGGGAGGAAAGGACTTGCCGAACCAAGAATTACATTAAAGGAAGATATGGCTGAGGAACTCAACCTTCCCTGTGTCACTTGGACGACCATGAATAAGCTGAGGGTTGGAGTGCCTAAATGTTCAATCAACATGCTCAGTTGGGGGCTGCTGGCGCACAACAACATGCTGTATGAATGTGGAGAGTTATAGAATCTGACTTATTTGCTGGTCTGGAAACATGTACCAATGAGGATTTTGTTTTGGCCAACAACAAAAAGGCAAGAAGGTGGCTTCATTTTGGCAGTCCAAAGTTTTATCTGGACATGAAAGAAGAAGCAGAAGAAGAGGAAGAGGATTTTTTGCATTGTATTTTTAATTAATTCTCTTCACAGAATCAGCTTGGGAACTTAAAGCATATGTATATAGGATACTTGAATGATAGTTTACTTATCTGTCTGATAAATTTAATACAGTGGTACCTCATACGATGATTTTAATCTGTTCCACAGAGCTCGTTGTTGTATGAAACAATTGCGATTTTTCCTATGGGATCCATCGTACAATGATTTATTTTTTTGCTAAGTGGTTTTTCACATTGAAAAATTGTTGTATGATTTTTTTCCATAGGGAAAATTGTTATGCGGGATGCCATTTCCTCCAAAAAACCTAATTGTTATGTGATTTCGTTGCTATACAGGGCAATTGTTCTATGAGGTTCTACTGTAGTTAATTTTAAATTCCATCTTCTCGCTAAACAACTCATGGTGGGATTTTTCTGTCTCCTCCTCCCTATTTTAACTTCACGATAGACTTGTGAGATAGATCAGGCTAAGAGTGAGTGTATGAATGTGGTTAAATTGGAAACATAAAATTTAAAAGCTTAGCCAGCAGTTTTGTTTTGACCTAAAATGGTACTGACACTTAGATCTCCTAAGCCCTAGTACCTTTGAAGATTTATTCACAAGCACAAGACAGTGTTTATTGAGTGAAATATGGATAGAGAAAAAAAAATTATGTGTGGCTGATGCTATTAAAAAAAAATTTTTCACTTTAAGTGAAGCTATAGATTTGTGGGAATAGAGGATAGTGATAAATAAAGTAAAGGCAGTTATTTTCAGGGAGGGGGTTTGAATTAAAAGCAAGAATTGGATATAATGATAGATGCTTGAGAAGAACTCATGCATAAATTGTTCCTGAGGTACGGCTCAAGGTCAGCCAAATATAATCACAATTTTGGTTTACATAAGGATTCTTCTTCCGTGTCTAGTCCAGACTTGAAACTGCCAAAATGAAGGCACCTTTTGGTGAGTTTATTCTACAGTTCCTTTTGCCTGACTCAGTGTGAGAAAGATTAGCTGGCAGCACAAGGTTGCCATTACCAGGGTACGACCGATTGTGGTTCAAAAATACCACAATCTTTGAGGATGCTCTTTCTGTGTACCCCAACATAAGGATGGAAACATCCAATTTGAAAGCTTAGACAGATTTTGTTTGACCACTAGGTGGCAGCCATAGCTGATATTATGGAACTATAATGCCTTTTAATAAGGATGGAGGAATTATTGACAGTTCTTTCCATATGAAAGCTTTACTGTGCTAAGTATCCTGTTTGAAGAATATCATGTACTTAAGCTGGTTATATTATTAGGGCATGATCTGGGAGCAAAATCTAGGTCTCCATTCAGTAGAGAGTATGTGTGATGTGGGAGTAAAACATAGTAAAGTACAGTGGTACCTCACTTAAAGAGCATAATGTGTTCCATGGGATTGTTCTTTAAGCGAGTTTGCTCTTTAAGCAAAACACCATTGTAAGTGACCAATTGTGACTTTTGGTGGGGGGTGGGATTGCAAACCCTGATTTAGTTGTTAAGTGAGTTTTTGGTTGGTTTTAGTTGTTAAGTGAGGCGACCATTCAAAGAAAATTCTGCTCTTTAAGCAAGTTAGTCTCTAAGTGAGGTGCTCTTTACGCGAGGTTTTACAGTATACAGTTTATCACATTTTGGAGTAAGCTAAATATTGCACATTGGATCAAACTAGACAAGTAGCTGTCTGTTAAGATGCTGAGGGCATGCTACTCTTCATACAACAGTATTTCCTTAGAGTGATATGCCTGAGAAACCAGACTTGCAAATAAACCCCATGTTTACATCTTGATGACCAAACTAGCTTTTTTTTGCAAGATGTGGAGCTGAGAAAACTTTGTGTTATATACCAGAAAGACATATTGAGGTCTTGTAATATTTTAGGGAGCCCTGCATCTAAACGAGAAGGTACTGTTTCCATCTCATTGGACTCAAAGATGTGTAAATATATAATAATTAAGAACTGTGTGCTGTTAAGTCTATTCTGACTTATGGTAACTCTTTCCGGTGTTTTCTAGGTAGGGAATACATGGAAGTGGTTTACCATACCCTTCTTCTGGGGGGGGTGTCATGAAACTGTGCAGTTTGCCCGTGATTACACAGGCTGGCTCTTCTTTTCAGAGGTACAGTGGGGGATTGAACTCGCAAGGTCCAGCTCCACAGCCAAATACTGTACTTGAATCACTGAACTATGCAGCAAGTTTTAAAAAATTATACCTCTCTAGAAAAGACCATTGATACAGTGGTCAATGGTTTGATATTACCAAATCTTACACAACTGCCAGATCAGCTTGCTTCATTCATACAACATGATGTGGAAAATTTTAAAAAGCCATTCTCTTACGTCCTCATGGTTCTTCTTGAGGTAGGCGAGCTCATCATTCAGGCCTTCGATCTGCAACTCCAAATCAGATCTATGCAAGGTTAAGTTATCCAAGACTTTCCTCAGGCCATTGATATCACTCTCCACATTCTGATGTAGGAACAGTTCATTTTCAAACCTTGCAGATGAATATAAAAAGAAAATGTATAAGACTACATTGACTGTAAAGCAGACAAAGTCTGATTAGATGTTTGCCTTTTTTGCTTCCTGCCGGCATTAAGACGTATGTTAGAGTACAATCTCTTATTTCCCTTCTCTTACCAAAAATTTGGTTCTTACTTGAGTCTGAAATCATCAGCCGCTAGTCGAGCATTGTCAATCTGCAAAACGATCGCAGCATTCTCAATAGTGTTTTTAAGTATCTAGAACCCAACAAATAAAACAAAAACAAAAAAATTAAATATTTTGTAGATATCATACCAGCATGTCTGTACACAGACTACATAATTTTCTTGTCCATAAAATTTTTATTTGGAATAACTAGAGGGGCAGTCTGTGTAATATGCATGCACACTCACAGATAAAGTACTGCAGTTTATTGCCGGATTGGGTGTTTTCAACCAGACATACAAAATACAATGCAACAAATGTCAGCTCTGTAATGAACAGCTCAAACCTTGGTATGTCTATCTAGTACACTACTTGCACACCAGCAATCAGACATTCCAGTTTATGCCGGTGAAATTGCATTGGATTCACAGTCACCAACTGTATGTACAGTACATTTATAATCTTCTTCCTTCTCGGTGTCTAGACCAGACATGAAACTGCCAAAATGAAGGCACCTTTTGGTGAGTTCATTCTGTATATTTAGTTTACTGTTGCTACTTAATGGGTTGGAAGACATAATGAATACAGCCACTGGCAGGGAGGCTAACACAGCAAAGAACCCAAAAGTATTGGTTGTGCTGACCAGAGATAATAAGTGTTGTAGTCCTTGAATGCTAGAGGACACATGGTAGACTATCATGGGAGGGCAGGTGTAAATAAAATAGGAGGCATTTTGAAAAATACCTGTTTGTTAGATATTGTTATTTTAAAAACCAAAATCCTACTGGACTTTTTTAAAAAACAACAACAACAATCTGATAGCTGACAGTTACCATCATTATTTATTGTACTGCTTCATACTGAAGTTTCAGATCAGACAAGAAGACTGGAGCTTCCAGGATTCCATAGCCAACATGGCTTTCAACAAATATAAATTGGTACTTCTGTATTTTAAAAAATTCTTCACATAAATTATCAACAGTCCTTCCTGAAATGTTTTTGATTTTCTCCCCCTTCCATACAACCAATTCTGTTTTAAGACTTCTAGCCTTATAAATACTTCCTGACCCAGTCTTTCCCAAAATGCCCACATGTTTGTAAGTTATGTAGTATGGCCAACATTATTCAGAGTAAGGTGGTTCGTGCAGAGAAAAGGCAGCTATATATAATTACTCTTTTGACATCTAGAACTTGGCATAAAGTTTTTGAGCTTTGGTTAGTACACAACTTGACATGGTCTAATGATTCCTTTATTGCTTTGTCTCAAGTGGCAAATTGGAGAACTACGGTAGTGCCAGTCGAATCAGATAAAGAGACTACCTAGACCAGTGTTTTTACTTGGTGAGGCAGGTAGTTATATCTCAGAAATGATACTTCAGCTAGGAGGAGAGTAACCTCTCCCAAAATTGGGTGATCACAAAGGGTTACTTCCTATGCCCTCTATAGTTTATGCTGACCAAAACCTAATTACTGTATCGGATTTAGCCATCATGTAATTTAAAACTATTGTTTGATCTAACATTAATCTTTGGATTGCAGCTTTGTCTTAACCAGAATATGTGATGACCAATTACTTAACAATTCATTGCTTCACAGATTTACTTACGGCAGCTGAAATGTATAAACAGTAAGTTATATCGAGAGACGAAGACTTTCCCTGAAAGTGTGTTCAGACAAAGCAATTGTCCATAAAGCAAGTTTGGATTCCAAATGGACAGAGGAAGACACTGTTCAAAATATTTCTGATTGCCAGCAATGTTATAACTACAGTTATTGTTCCTGCCTATAGAATGTTGATTAAACTCTACAAATACAAGAAGCATTGGCTGACTTACTTTGCCCCGCAGATCTTCAATCATGTTGAAATATTTGCTGTAGTCTCGTGTGGTGTCGGGAGTACCATGCTTTGCATAGCATTCTTTGATTTTGAGTTCAAGGTCTGCATTGGCCTCTTCAAGAGCATGGACTTTGTCCAGGTAGTTAGCAAGGCGGTCATTGAGATTCTGCATGGTATGCTTCTCATCGCCGGCGAGGAGGCCACCATTTCCCCCTCCCAAGCCACCACCATAACCTGTGCCCAAGCCACCACCATAGCCCACACCACTACCATAGCCCACACCTGAGCCACCACCATAGCCCGCACCTGAGCCACCACCATAGCCAACACTCAAGCCTCCACCATAGCCTGAGCCTGAACCACTGCCAAAACCACCAGCAAAACTGCTGCTGGCAAACCCACCACCACCAAAGCCACCACCAGAGCCACCACCTAGACCACTGGCTAGTCCATCTCCATATCCTCCAAGAAGGCTTCCTCCACTATAACCTCCTGAACTGTAACCTCCAGCAAATCTGGTACCACCAATGAATCCTCCACCACTAGACAACCTGACAGATCCTCCACCACCACCACCTCCAATACTATATGAAGAAACATGGCGGGAAGTGCCAGCTGAGAGAGCCATGGTGAATGAGCAAGAAGGATGGGTTGTCCAATTCCACAAAGGCAAGCCGGTTATAAAGAGTGTGTTGAGTTGGTGGGGTTTTGATGGTTATATACGGAGCTAAAGAGGTGTACCGTTTCTGCCCCATACCAGAAAGTAGTCTCCTTTGCCAAGTCACTATCTTAATAATTACATTACTGTGTTGTGTAATTAAAAACAGTTGTTCTCAAGTCTAGCTATGCAGAAATATGTTCCTCCAGGATATTCATTATGCCAAATTCCTAGCTGGAACTTGGTGGAATGGAGCCAAATGTACTTTTCTTTTTCTTTTTATCTTTTTAAATTTTGATGAACAACCTTTTTTTAATTTTCTCTCGCCAGTTCCACTTGCTTTTAACTTTAGCAGATCAAGCCTCTAGGCATAGTCATTCCAAATGAAAATGGAAACCAAACAAAGCTACAATGGCATGTATGAACAACACACATACTAGGGATATACTATATACATTTCAGTTAGGGACCTACTTATTTAGTTTTAATCTAGCAGGAAGAAAGCTATCAAATACCTTGTTAGAATTTGGCACAAAACTTCAATTTGTTTGATTTATTAGAGACAGCTTTCTGGAAAGATAATTTAAAAAAAAGGTTTGATGTATATGCCATGCATATCCTGTCTTTGCAAGTTCAAAGAGATGAAAAAGAGATGGGAATTGGGATTACCAAACCAAGAACTTTCTCTTTCCTTTCTAATTAATTCTGAAGAGGGCATGTTAAATCATATATCCATCATAATAGAGTTTTACTATCCAAACTCTGTAAAATCTCTCTGTGAATGCTGCAAATGTGTTTGTTTCTTTATGCTTATGATCCTGGTAATAAACTATTTAGTCTCCATTTAGTTCAAAACCCAAGTAGTGCATGATGGAATGAGCGCCTGTCTCTGTCCCAGCTCCTGCCAACCTAGCAGTTCGAAAGCAAGAAATTGCAAGTAGATAAATAGGTACCAGTTCGGTGGAAAGGTAAACAGCATTCCGTTCACTTCAGTGTCTAGTCATTCCTGCCACATGTTCACAGAAATGTCTGCAAATGCAGCCAGCGCTGGTAAACAGAGATAAGCACTGAACCTTAGAGTTGGAGATGACTGGATATGACAACCAAAAATCCACTTACTTGTTGCAAAGTGCCAACACAGCAACAGGGGAGGAAGGAAACACTCCCATTGGGCTGCTGGGCAGAGGGATGGGGTGAACTATGTGCTGGGGTGACTGCATGGGTGCCGACAGAGAGGGCTCTGAGTGCCACCTCTGGCACCTCTGGCACGTGGTTTGCCACCACTGTCATAAGAAACTGGACGATTTTTTATGTCCTTGTTTTTTCCATTGAGCTAAGCAAGACAATGCTTTTTTAAATTAAACATTCTGCATTGTCACTTATGTCAATAGCAATCATGTGCCAAGTCAGACATTAAGTAAGAACAGAAAACTGCATGTCACCCAATGTAACCCTCAAGCTTTGGGTACATTGCGTTCTGAGCTCACAACTCTACTTTTCCAGGTGTTCTCCAACAAAAGTCCTGAAGAAATATTAACAGGCAGTGTAAACCAGCAATGGGAAACATGTGGTTCTCCAGATGTTGTTTCAAGATCCTCCCTCTTGATTGTGCTGGCTCAAAATGGTGGGATATGCAGTGTATTTGGAGGGTCCATAAGTTGTCCATGCCTGTGTTAGAAGTATGCACTAGATTCTGAGAGAGGTCTACACAGCAAATGCCTTTGAACTTTTATAATAAATTATATCAACATAATTTTCTGATAGATGAATAACATCCAATATTTATTTATTTTCACCACCTTGGGGGGGGGGGGAACGGGCATGTTTTACTTCCACTTCCAGGAGCGGTGAGGGTGGCGAGGGCCGGATGTATCGCAGTAAACCCATTCGTGCGGATTCATGGGGGCTTGGGCTTCTGGGAATTGAAGTCCAAGAACACCTGGAGTGCCAAGGTTCACCATCATGGACCTAATCCATTTCAGTTTGGCTTCAAGCCTGGTTATGGAACAGAGATGGCTTGGCTGGGTGACCTACACTGGGAACTGGACACTGGGTGAGTGTCACTGTTTTACTGATCCTTTCAGAAACTTTGGTTTCTCCCCATAATGGTATCCTTTTAGGATGCCTTTCTTGGTTGGATGGGCCTTGGAGGTACTGTTTAACAATGGTTCAGATCCTTTTTTTTCAACGGCCAAAGTCAAAAGACAGTGTTGAGGGAATAATGTTCAACACCCTGGCCTTTGGTCTGTGGTGGTCTTCAGAGATCAATCATGTCCTCCACGTTATTCAACATATCCATGAAACCACTGGGAGAGTTGTCCAGAGTTTTGGGGTTCGATACCATTAGTAGGCTGATGACACCCAACGCTGTCTCTCCTTTCTCGGTATCTACTACCTTCTCAAGCTCATTGGCCGAAGACATGAGCTAAGGCTTTTTCAGTGGTTGCTCTCAGGCTTTGTATGTGCTGCTAGGTTGTCCCTCCCTCTTGTCCTCCCAACATCATGCAAAGACTTTCCTTTTGTGCCAGGCTTTAAGCAATAAGTGTCTCAAGGATGCTTTGTTTATTAGCTTACACATTTGTATATATTTTAAAAACGTTTTAAAAGAAACATATGGGAAATAAATGATTATTATAATGGTAACAGCTTTGAGATTGGTTATTATTAAAAACTAGAAAGTTGATTGTGAACTTGAATTGGATGATTGGTTTAAAGAGATATGGAATATGACAGTAAATGATGGATTGACACATGAATTAAAATTTTAAAAAGAGATTATGAAAAAAGTCTGACTTTAGAAAGATATGGGGATAAGTTTATTGAATATGTTTTAGTGAAGGGGAAAGGAGTAAGGCCAGGACAATAATATCTATCTTTTTGGAAAGAAGGGACAAATGTATAAATAAAATTTTATATAGAGAATAGTTAAATGAAGGTTTATAATGTCCCACTGGTGGTGGGTGCACATAGTAGTTTATATAAGATTTTGTTGTTGCTGCTGTTTTTTAAAAAGATGTTGTCTATTCTTTTTCTTAAATGTTGTTTTTAACTGTTTATGTTTATATTTGAAAAATAAAAAATAAAATGTTTTTAACATTAAAAAGAGGTTTCTTATCTTTTTTTTTTTTAAAAAGTGATATTTATATGGTGTTTTATAAATCTTGATTGTTTTATAGGTTTAGTTGTTGTGAGCTGTCTTGGGTTTCCTGTGAGGAGAAAGGTGGTGTATAAATATATAAAAAACAGTAATAAAAATAAAATTATGACCTGGTTGGAAATGGTGGGGGAGTGCCATTCTGGGAATGTGTTGAACCTTCAGCATGTAGGCGAAACCGGTAGCTTCTTTCTTTTCTTCTTTCTAGAGCTAATGTATATACTAGCCTGAAGCATGTAACTGTACAGGGTGCCAGGCTTTAAACATTCGGTTTGCCTTGGGCACTTTTCTGTCAGGGTGTAAAAGAATCTGCATTAGCTGGAAGACAGATGATCATCTCTAATTGAGATGTGCTTCTGAGAAAGATTAGCAAGTCAAAACACATTTAGTAATTGAGAATATTTTTTTAATAAAAAGCATAAAGGTACTAGGGATGATAGCTGTATACAGATTAATTTACCAGCATGTATTTGTAAAATACTTTTGTAGGTACACTATTATTTCTACATGAGTAAACCTTAAGTTGTTTTCATCTAAAATAGGAGTTCTCAGCCTTTTAAAGACGAGTGCCAGGTCACGCTCCCTCAGACAGCTTTGGCCATATTGCCCTTCTTCCACCACTTGGCACTTCCTGGTTGGGGGGGGGGCACATGAAATGGTGCCAGAGGCCACATCTGGCCTACAGACCACCCGTTGAGAATCCCTGATCTAAACGATACCGTATGTAACAATCTGCAGTACCATGCTTGATATATGTTCCACATTTTAATTATGTTTTAATAATAGGTTGTGAATGTTAATAAGCCTGTTTTCTGTAGCTTTGCTTCCTACCTTCTAAGAAGTAATAGGCTAAAAATAAAGTCATCTAACTGTACATGATTATTTAGAGCTGCATCAAGGGCTGTCCATAGAGACTGATTTGGTTCAGGTAGGGGAATAGGGAATCTCATTTCAGTTCATTTTAAAAATAATTTATCCAGATCTGCAGATATTCAGAATAAAAAGAATTTGAGTCTTTAACCATCCGGATGTGGGAAAAACTCATCTGGGCCCATGGTTTTGAAATTTAATCCCATACTGAATTAAGGTTGCCAACTCAATTTTTCAGCTTTGTCTATAAACTGCCATTAACATCTGTTTCTGTGTTAAGAATTTTTGGCTTTGTTTTTCTGAAGCATCATTGTTACCCAGCACTCATTGAAGTTCCCAAGTGTAGACAAGAAGAACCCAATGTGTTTTACAGGTCACAGGGAAGATTCTATATGGCCCCCAAATTTGTGCTCAGGTGAAACTCAGAAAATTAGAATATCGTGCAAATGTCCATTCATTTCACTTAAAAGGTGAAACAAATATATGAGATAGACTCACTACATGCAAAGCGAGATATGTCATGCCTTAATTCATTATAATTCTGGTGATCATTGTGTACAACGTACATGAGATTATGTGATGATTATGGGGTATATGAGATTGGAGGGTTGGGGTTTTCATAAACTGTAAGCCATAAGCATCAATATTATAACAAAGTAAGGCTTGAACTATCTCGCTTTGCATGTAATGAGTCCATCTCATATATTTGTTTCACCTTTTAAGTTGCATTACTGAACTGAATGAACATTTGCACGATATTCTAATTTTCCGAGTTTTACCTGTATGTTTACTCTTAATGTACAGATTTGTAACCTAGGCATACTCTTAAATAGGATGAGATGTGTGAAGCCGAAAGTTGTTAATGATGTCCAGCTGGGCTCATAGAAGGAATATCAAGTCAGCACAACAGCTCATAGGGCTGAATGGCAGGCTGTAATCAGTACAAAGCTGTAGTCAATGAATTTGATGTCAAATATAGCCATATATCTGATCAGGTTATCCTGCTATGGTAATAGAGTAGACCAGTGATGGCAAACCTTTTAGAGACCTTTTAGAAACCAAACTGCAACCCAAACTCTACTTATTTATCACAAAGTGCCAACACGGCAACAAGGGAAGGAGGAAGCACTCTGATTGGGCTGCTGGGCAGATGAGTGGGGCAAACTCTGTGCTGGAGGGAGGGAGAGAGGACGCGCTCTGACTGAGCTGCTGGGCAGAGGGGTGGGGTGAACTCTGTGCTGGGGGAAAGGAGGAAGTTCTCCCATTGGGCTACTGGGCAGAGGGGCAGGGCGAACTCTGTGCTGGAGTGATGGCATACGTGCTCACAGAGAAGTCTCTGAGTGCCGCTTCTGGCACATGTGCCATAGGCTCGCCACCACTGGAGTAGACCATATTTCCAGCAACTCAACACCAGAGTGTCCACAGGGAAGGGTGACGGTCCCCAAGTGGATTAAATCCCACGTGAAACCTTTTTGATGGAGAGTAGCAGCTTCATATATACTGGCCTTGGGCTGATGAGGACTTTGTGTGCCAAAAGGGCTCAGGACCAGAAAGTGATTCGAGGAACTGGATCAGTGGTACAGGTGTCATGCTTCAATGTGGACGAGAAACACAAGACCACTGCATTGTATTGCTCCCAGGACAATCTTCATGGCTAATTGCTTTGGAATCAGATAATGGAACTTTAAAAAGTTAGCCATAGGCGTAAGTCCTCTCATACAGCTTCAGCCAGTGGCCTGTCTCAGTATTGCTAGGTGCTTTGATGAGAAATCCTAAATTGGTACTAAAGGTAGAAATAAAATAATCTAGAATCTGATTTTGTTGCACTGTATTATCTGGTGGACTTGATGCAGCTACAGATACCAACACAATCCTACCTCAATCTGTGGTAGAACAAATATTGGAGGAAACTTTTCTCTACAACATTGGCAGGATGAGTTTTCTGAAACCTGCAAAATTAGGTTTAGAATATCTTTATCTAGGAATAATCAGTGTCGTTTTATAGAACTGCAAATGTAGAAGTTGTTATTAAATAGAAAACTGCAGCTGGGGGAAACTGCATTCAATGTAAATTAATACAAAGGCTGGCAATTAGGATCTCAATAGATTTCTTATTAGGAAAAGGAAAGGTTTATGTTGATTTATGTTGGTACATTAATGTAAAGAATAAGTTTATTTTTCTGGCACTGCAGTTATTGCTAGAAGCCATCACATTCTTCTCAAGAATATCTTGATGTTTATATCACAAATTTTTCTTCAACAGACTGGACTTTGGAGGATGTGACTCGCCCATGCTCGTCTAATTCTTCAACGATGGTTTTAATCACCCTTTTCTTTGTTTCTAAACAAACAAAAATCCCCCCCATATCACTAGAAGTGCACATGCCTGGAAAATCTTGCCACAGAAAGCTTCACAACATGGAGGGAGGGGAATATGTTTTATTCTCTGCACACTAAAGAAGAATTCTTCTAAATCTGTTTCCTGTGAATCTCAACAACTAGGGCCGTGACGGTGAACCTTGGCACTCTAGGTGTTCTTGGACTTCAATTCCCAGAAGCCCAAGTCAGCACTCCTGCTGATCAGGGCTTCTGGGAATTGAAGTTCAAGAACACCTGGAATGCCAAGGTTCACCATCACTGAACTAGGGCAATGTAACATGGTATAGCCTGGTATATTGTGCCTAACGTCTGTTTCTCCACCCTGCAACCATGCTCCCCTGTCATCTTCCTTTCCACCATTTGCTTTCCTTCAGATATCCTCTTCTGAGGAGTCTTTCCTTGGAGTGAAACCCTCTAGACAGGATGAGCGTGTAGTTCAAGGAAGCCTGCCTGGTTCATTGGAATATCCAGGGAATTGGATTTTTATTTATTTCTTGTGCTACAAATCCCATAATTCTCCATACTGGGAGTCCATAATTCTCCAAACTGGTTAGGGTTCCCCCTGCTCAAAAGCCAGTCATATTCAAATCGAGGGTGTGGTACTCATCTCCATTTACAGCCAAAGAGCTAGAGCTGTCTGTGTTTGCAAACACTTCTGTGGCCATGACTAGATGCTATAGCACACAGAACACTTACTTTTCTTATCAAAGTACCTATTTATCTACTTGCAATTTCTTGCTTTTGAACTGCTATGCAGGCAGGAGCTGAGACATATGATGGGAGCTCACTCCATCAGGCAGCACTCGGGTCTTGAACTGCTGACCTGCCAACTTTCCTATCATCATGTTCAGTATCTTAACCACTAAGCCACCACAGAAACACTCTCTAAATACCTCACTTAACTTAAAAGCTCTCTTAGGTTTGATATATGTCAGTTTTGACTTGACAGCACATAACAATAGCTGTCCAAGAAATAAACAAAACCCATGTCCCTAAGCATACCGAAGCATCAGAACTACTGTATCTATGAAATTGTGCTGTGCAGTTCTGATGTGTAAAGTTAGCTTTCTTCTTCTTCCATGCCTAGGCCAGACACGAAACTGCAAAAATTAAGGCACCTCTTGGTGAGTTCATTCTGCAGCTCCCTCCACCTGACCTAGTCTGGGAAAGATTAGCCAGCAGCACAAAGTTGCCATTACCATGGTACAACCAATTGTGGTTCAAAATTACCACAATCCTCGAGGAGACTCTACCCTTGGCATCTTCTAAATGGAAAAATGGCCAGGTACCTAGGTAAAGGTCACCCTTGCTTGAAAGCTGACTCTAGGGTTTGGTGCTCACCTCCGCTTATAGCCAAAGAGCTGTCTGTGTCTGCAGATGCTTCCATGGACATGTGGTAAGCATGCCTAGACACTGGAGTGCACGAAAAGCTGTTTACCTTCCCACCGAAGTGGTACCTATTTATCTACTTGCAATTTCTTGCAAATCTGTCCAGGTTATCCTGCTATGGCAATAGAGTAGACCATATTGCCAGCCAGTGACTCAATCCTGAGTGTCAGGCAGCGGTTAAGTAACCTGACAACCCTGAGGACTAATGGCCTTGGTGAAGTCCACAGGGAAGGGTGATAGTCCCCAAGTGGATTAAATCCCACTTGAATCCATCTTGATGGAGGGCAGCAGCTTCATCAATCCGGGCCTGAGGCTGAGGAGGACTTTGCGTGCCCAATGGGCTCAGTACCGGAAAATGACTCACAGAACTGGATCAGTGGTAAGAGTGTTATGCTGCGATGCAGAAGGCAGATCAAAGGCCACTGCATTATATTTGCAGGACAGTCTTCATGGCTGATTTCCATGTGGATCGCCAATATTTAGAATCGGATATGGCACAAGAAGCAGCAGCAGCAATTTCTTGCTTTCATACTGCTAGGATGGCAGACAAGAGCTCACTCAGGTTTCAAACGGCTGATCTGCTGACCTTCCAGTCATCAAGTTTAGCATCTTAACCACTAAGACACCACAGTCTCTGCCAGGTACATATTTCTAATTTAATTCTTTTACATATTGGTACAAGGAAGAAAGGGGTCTAGATGAAACATAGGGATCACCACATACCTATTGAAGATATCTTAAAATCTCCAAGAATGACAGGTACCTTTGTCTCCAGAGGTGAAGTCAGTTTGTGTAGCTCTTGATCCTGAACCTGATCCCATATTTCTTGATCTTGGGTCTCTGCTACCATCATAGCCGGAATTGCTGCAAATAGATTGTTTACTCTCAGCACTTTTGTTTGGCTATATATGTATTCATCATTGTTATTAATAGTAGATAAGGGAGCAATATTTCTTCTTTAAGCATTGCCAAATCAAAAGCATAAACAGAGAAGCATATTTTTGTACCATAACATTCTAGACAGCTATAGTTTTAAAACAAATGATCCCCCAGCAGTAAAGTGCTGTCTCAGTCAAATATATGAATTATGTAGGTGTCGCGGAGCTATGATGAATAATGCTGTCTCTTGCGTTATTAGAAAGCAAATCGAAAGCTTTTGCAGATGCCTCCAGAAAGTAGTTGATCATACACCATAACAAGACATGTTGATAATCATAGGTTAATGGAATGCAAAAGCCCAATCAAAAGTTGTTGAAAAATTTATGAAGGGGACAGATACGAAGCAAGAGAACAGTAAACAAAAATAAGCCGTGTGACCATGTATAAACTCAAACTAATGCAGGAGAGAGGTGATACCTTTTATAGGTCACTTTAAAAATAACAAATAAACATTGCAAGCTTTCGTAACTCAAAGGTTATTTCATCAGGCACTTTCATGGCATGCTGTCCAAGCCAGGCACTTATTCTTATTCTTAGGTGTTCCATGGGAAAATAAGTCACATGGCTTATTTTTGCTTACTCAACTACTGAGGATACCAAAAACAGCCACAACAATGCTACAGGGACTTTGAACACCTATGCAGCAGAACACAGATTTGATGAACTTCCACTAGGTAATATTCCTAATTGACTCTGATTTGGACTGATCTGGACTAATTTGGCATGCCTAGTGAGTGAAGTAAATTTGTTGCCCAATTCTGGAGGACACTGGGTTTGAATTCCACTACACACACACCCGGCCTAAAAGAAAACTTATTACTAGTTTCAAAGAAGGACATTTGGGGAAGGTATTATGCAAATCCCTGGCTTCCCGTGTATTGTTGTTTTTTTGGAAAAAGATATTATCTGCTGCTTATTTTCCCATGGAACAACTAAGAATAAGAATAAGAGTTTGGCTTGGACAGCATCCCATGAAAGTGCCGGATGAAGTAACCTTTGAGTTGCGAAAGCTTGCAATGTTTATTTTTAATTTTTAAAGTGACCTATAAAAGGTATCACCTCCCTCCTGCATTTGTTTGAAGCAGGACAACAGCTCAGAGAGTTCTGCAGATCCAACAGTCTGTTTATTCTATTAGTAATAAACAAATACAACATGAACCTGTTCCTTAGGAGGATATTAAATTAATCAGGAATCTTGTTTAACTTATATTTTGGCACTACGATTCTTGTAGTGTTCTTTTTCAGCTTCAAGCAACTAAACAGACAACTGTAAACATAGACATCACCTGGTAGTCCATACAGAAATAAAATAGACTGCATAATTGGAAACAGGCAATGGAAAAGCTGTATTCTCTCCTCCAATACAAGACCAGGAGAAGATTGTGGTACATATCATGAACTGTTAATATCCAACATTAGAGTAAATCTGAAAAAGAAACTAACAGAATTGTAGTGGCAAAATATATATATTGGTACAAGGTATATATATATGAATTGTGAAGAATGCTCCCTCCTTAAAACATTTTTTGGTTCGTTTTTTACCTTGCTTCTCCATCAATCAGTCGCCGATAGGTGTCAATCTCATTCTCAAGGCGGATCTTGATGTCCAGCAGTTGTCTGTAGTCTGCATTCTGGCATTCTGTTTCATCCCTGATCTGTTGCACTTGAGTCTCCACATTGCCAATCAGCCCTTGTATTTGTGAGAGTTGAGCACAATAGCGGCTTTCTGTCTCAGCCAGAGTGGCTTCAAGTGATTGTCTCTGGCATTAAAATACAAATTTGCATACTTAATGAAGAGTTTGAAAAGTTGCTATCTGTAAATTATCCTGTGGTGACAATAACCAGATCTAATGTTCTTGAGATGTTAAGATTGAATCACCAGTTCCATCATTCATGCCAGTAGGCTTTGCTGACTGGATTTGATAGAAGCTGGAATCCAAAACATCTGAAGAGCATCAAATTTCTGTGAACTAGAGACAGGGAGTTCCAATCTTTAGATCATAGATCTATGCCGGTAACATGCATCATTCAGTCACTATACAATTATTTGTTCTAGATGTTGGATGTATCGGTTCCACTAAATATACTACAAGACCAAGATTCTATGCATTGATCTTTTAAAGAAATGCTTATCTAGATCAGATCATCATCTATAATGTATATTCTAGCTCATGACCCGTGGCCACTCTGGCTAAGGGATTCTTGGAGCTGTATTCAAAAAAAGTATGTTTAGAACTGCTTGCGCTAACCTGTTGTCTGGAATATTATCTCAAGATTAGAGTGCAGAGTTCTAACAAGCATCATGAAGTAGAATGCAATCATACTATGATCAAATGAGATATGACTTGAAGTATTTCTTGTTAATCTGTCACACAAATATTTGAACTGGAAGAGAGCTCTGTGCATACCAAAGCAAGTTGCGTTTTCAGGTCTATCTCCAAGCCTTGAAGGGTGCGTCTTAGCTCTGCGATCTCATTCTTGTTGGTGTTTATCTCCTTAGCATTCACATTGATTGTCGTGTTTAATTCATTGCTCTGGATCAAATCCAATAACAGAAGTGAAGGGCAAGTTAAATTTCAAAAAGAAAAAACCAACAACAACAACAACAAAAAAACCACAGGAAAAATGCTTTGAACCGCAAATGTGATTTTTCAACAATCTTATCAGTTATTCCCAATTTGCAAAACAGAAGCTTGCGAGTTCCTGTTATGAATGAAGAACAGTATGAGTAGAATATACTGCACAAGACTTCTCAAAGGCTTCTCAGAGAATAGCAGTTGATCTTTTTAATTGAGTCTGTATGTGCACCAGACATCAAAGATGTTTTCAATAAACTGGAGTTCCAGTTATAGAATTTTCTGACCCTGGAAGACACCTTTCCACCGCTGAAAAAAAAAATCAGTATCTTTCAGATATTACACCTGTGACTATGATCTGTATATTTATTTATGCATACTTTAATGTATTTTACACTGCCTTTCTAGGGTATAATCTACTTAAAACCATTAAGCAGAGCAACTAAATAAAAACACATGTCTTTTTTAAAGTGGTGGTATCGTAAACAAAAACTATAGGTAACACATGAAGCCACGTGAAACCACCTGTAAAAACCTGGAGGACCCAATTTAAAAACAAAACAAAAACGTTGAAATCACCAGCATGGGCACCCAATGTGTGTGAATTTTCACCTTTTCATTGAACCAGGTTTCAGCATCTTTGCGATTTTGGTCTGCCAGAGCCTCATATTCTGTTCTCATTTTGTTCAAAAGTGTAGTCAGATCGATTCCTGGGGCTGCATTCATTTCAACATTGACATTCCCAGAGCTTGTGCCTTGCAAACCTTTTATTTCCTTCAGAGAAAAAGAGAAATTTTGAGGAAAGAATAAAGAAAAAAATGAAGGAAAAAGAAT
Organism: Bradypodion pumilum; assembly: GCA_035047305.1. Classification (NCBI taxonomy): domain Eukaryota; kingdom Metazoa; phylum Chordata; class Lepidosauria; order Squamata; family Chamaeleonidae; genus Bradypodion; species Bradypodion pumilum. The sequence continues at coordinate 15,135,099 of JAWDJD010000008.1, forward strand.
TATGGAGATTGGATACAGACCTAGCCATGCTTGAATAGATCTACTGAGATTAATGAAAAGTCAAATTGCTTTCGGTTGATTGTCTGCAGCACAAAAATAAATAAATATTATCTGCTACATGGTCTAATCCACATGTCCTATACTAAATCAAATGCACTGAATCCAAATCTGAAGTCCAATCTGCCTACGACATCAGGATCTTAAATTAATTACACGCATAGACGCAATGATCTAAATTGTCAGGTTTATTAACACAGCACCTACACATCTTTAGCTCAAAACAAACTCACTATGGCCTAGCTGTAGTATCCAATAACATGGCTTCATACTGAAGACAAGCCCTTGGTCCATCTTGTCTTATATACCTACTAGCAGAGGTTGCCCAGCGTTGCCGGGCTGTTTTAAATTGTGTTGGAAGGTTAAATTGTGTTAATGTTTTTTTTAAAAAATTGCTTAGTCTGTAATTTTAATTTTTAAAATGTTTATTTATGTAATTTTTTTTGGCTTGGCTGTTATTAAGTGTGACCTCCTTTTTTTGGTTTTTTTTTTGAGGATTAATAAAAGAACAAAGTATGATATAATTTTTTCAAATTGTTTTATGTAAGCGAATAATGTTTTAGTTTTTTGAATTTTTTAAATTAGTTGTACCGTAGGTAATAATTTTAATAATGTAAAAGTAAATGTTTTTTACATTCAATGTTTTTAAAATGTATTTAGATGTTTTGTGTTTTAATTTGAGTTAAAACTCAGCACAGGATTTTTAAAAGTTTCTATTGTATTTTATTGACATATGTTTGTGATTTGTGTTAAAGTGTGTTTTAGTGTAATTTTTTTGACTTGTTTTTATTGGTGTGACCTTTTGTGTAAAATTGTGAATTTGTGTTATGTTTTTGATTTGTTTTTACTCTTGTGGCCTTTTGTTTGGGGCTGTTTTGTGTTTTTGAATTGTTTTTACTATTGTGGCCAGCAGATGGTGCTGGTAGGGGTTATTGTATTTTGACTGTTTTTTCTCTCCTGGCCTCTGGGTGGAGCTTCTTCTGGTAAGTAGTCTCTTTCTTTATTCATTTCTTTTTCGGTCCTCATGGAGGTAGGACATCTTTTGGTAAGTTTGCTTGTTTTCTTTCTTTTGTGTGTGTGTGTGTGTGGGGTGGTGGTGGTTGGAATTTGTATTTTTTGTCTGTTTGTTTTGTTTTTGATTATATTTTTGTTTACTTTGTATTGTTTTTTGGTGTTTTTGTTTGTTTTTGTGTATTTTTGGATGTTTTTGACTGTGTTTTTAGTAATTTTTAAAAAACTATTTCTTTATTTGGTGGTGGGGAGGGGGGCGTGGTCGTTGGGGGTTAGGAAGGATGGGCTAGGTGGTGGGGAGGGGGGCATGGTCATTGGGGTTAGGAAGGGTGGGATAGGTGGTGGGTGGCATGTCGTTGGGGGTTAGGAAGGGTGGGCTAGGTAGTGGGGAGGGGGGCATGGTCGTTGGGGGTTAGGAAGGGTGGGCTAGGTGGTGGGGAGGGGGTGTGGTCATTGGGGATAGGAAGGGTGGGCTAGGTGGTGGGGAGGGGACATGGTCGTTGAGGGATAGGAAGGGTGGGCTAGGTGGTGGGGAGGGGGCGTGGTCGTTGGGGGATAGGAAGGGTGGGCTAGGTGGTGGGGAGAGGGCATGGTCGTTGGGGGTTAGGAAGGGTGGGCTAGGTGGTGGGGAGGGGTGTGGTCGTTGGGGGATAGGAAGGGTGGGCTAGGTGGTGGGGAGGGGGTGTGGTCATTTGGGGATAGGAAGGGTGGGCTAGGTCGTGGGGAGGGGGCTTTATTGTTATGGTGCTTTGATTGTGTGGAGTCATGAAAGTAGATGGGGTTTCCCCTTTAATATCAGTGGGTGGGGGGTTGCGACCCCCCCTCTCTGATGGCTCCCCTGGGGTTGGGAGGTTTGGGGGGACAAAAGGGGTATGTCCCCCCAACCCTTCTGGAGCCAGGAGACCAGGGAGAGTGGATCGATTGCCCCCTTCAAACAACTCTGTTTTTAACGAGAAGAAACCGCTTATTTCCTACTTTTGCTTCTTTTGATTTGTAATTGGGCAAATGGGAGGTAACTATGAACTTTGTTTGCAAGTATCAGTACTCAAGGTGTGAAGAAATTGTGTTACTGGAATACTATCATGATTTAGCTCCTAACAGTGTACTACTACCTCATTGCTTAGTTTCATTTTTCCTCTTTTTCATAAACTGCCTTGTTTGCAGGCAAAAGCAAACTCTGTTAAAGTAGAGCAAAGACTCATGCTATTCTAATATATCTCAACCTGAGTAAGGACATCATAATATCTTCTCCTGTGCCATTCCAAACATAGGATCTGGCCACTGAAGCAGTTGAAGATTACTTTGGCATTGGTTATGGACAACCTATAGGGCATTTTTTAAGTACACTAATACTTTGCTGAATGTTCTGCTTGGTATAGCTTGTGCCCACTCTGATGAATGCTGGAATGCCACAGTAGAAGAAGTGATGAATTTCAGTAGCGATTTGGTATATGTGGCACATGAGCTGGTTGTTTCTCTGTCTGCTCTTTTGCACAGGGTTCTGTCTTATATCATTATTGGTGAGATATTATGAGAAGACATCAAGATGAGCCAGATAACTCAAGCTACTAAGAAGGATCACTGGGGGAATCAGGAGAAAAGATAAGGGATGACCTCTGGCTTTTTCTTCTTGTGGTGGTTGCCTCATTCTGTCTAATGACAAGGTTAGGCTCAGTCAGTGTTAGTCTGAAAGCCTATCGTACGAATATTGATATCACTGTGACATTTTCTAAACTCAGCCACAGTGAAATGCAGCAACTGAGATGTGCTAACAAAGCATTATCTGAGATCTAGCTGCATTGCGATCTGTTCATCAAACTAACTGCCTTACCTCCTCATGGTTCTTCTTGAGGAAAGCCAGCTCTTCAGTCAGGCTTTCAGTCTGCATTTCTAGGTCACTCTTGGATAGAGCCAGTTCATCCAGGACTTTACGCAGACCATTTATATCTGCATCAACACTCTGGCGAAGGAACAGCTCATTTTCATATCTTTTTAAAATGGAGAAAACAAAGTTAGCTTTTTTAAACATGACCCTAACTTGCTTGCTGCTGCTATAAGAAGACTTAGGACACACTTAACTTTTGACAACCAACCAACCAACCAACGAACCAATGAACCAACTAACCAATCAACCATTTTCTTATGGTCTACGACCAGCTCAGTAAATGAGAGGTACTGTACATTTTTTTAAAAAAATTAGATGCTTAAAATGTAGCTAAAATACAGTATATTATTTTTAAAAATATCCAGGTAATTAAAAACATTTTAAATGCTTAAAATGTTATTAAAATATATCATTTAAAAATCATATAATGTATATACAAAGTTAAAATAAAATCAGTTTTTAAAATTAGTGCTATGGTAACTGCTACAGCAATATAGCATTCACGGTTTGTGCCACTGAGGAGCCTGCCAGAATTGTTCTTCTAATCCTGATTGTTGTAGCACAAAACATGGCAGTATTATGGGTGAAAGCGGGACTTTTTCCGGATAGTAGCCAGTGAATCTAAATTCTGTTTGATTGACCAGGATATTTGCAGAGCAGTGGGGATATGAATTTATCTTAGATATCCCTATAGAAAGGACAGATGCATAACATATGTTCTATAGTCTTAGCTTCTTCTGTATCCCAAGACTATCATTTTGACTATCATTATATTGCTGGTCTGGAACCTTTATTTTGCCATCCTTGTCTGATGCTTCCAAATAGGTACTTTAGTCCAGTCTTGGGGAGATTGCACAATAAAATACCAGGATTTCACTGTGCAACCTCCTTCCCTCTGGGTTTAATTACAAACAACTCAAATAGCTTGCAATTGAACCTGAACTGTTTTATTGTTTCCTTTAATTCTCCTCCTGTAGCACAATTTGTAAATTAGAGTACAGTACATTACTGCTAACCAAGGGCCTTCCCATTTTTTACTTACCACAAGGAGAAGAACTAGGTTTGGATTGCAAGGGCTAAACTAATTTATGCTTCACTTACTGTACCTGTGTGTTCATAAGCACATTTATCCCCCGAAATTGGCTCTGCACTTTGGATAGTTCTTTAGCGTTCAGCCTAAAATATGAGCTACTCCCCTGAAAGCAGCTCCCTCCCTCCCCTGTCTCCACTATTATGTGGTTGGAAAAATAAAATAAATTAAATTAAAACACAAGGCTCAGCTGCATGATACCTATTTAACACAAAGAAGAGGTAAAGTGTGACCAGAGAGCACAATCTCCAAAGATTGTGGCATGGAGCATGATGTAGTCCAAGGTTTCTCAACCTTGGAGCCCCAGATTTTCTTGGATTTCAATTCCCAGAATTGATCATCAGATGTGCTGACTTGGGCTTCTGGTAATTGAAGTCCAAGAACAAGGTTGAGAAACCCTGATGTATTCAATTTTTTTTTGTTATAATCTTGTTACCATCCATTTGTAACACTGTGTTTTTCTACCAGTCTTTGGGTATTTTCTCACTACCTCCATACTGAAAAAGAGGAATCAAAGAATAACAATTGCCCAATGCCCAACAATTGCCTATTGGTAGCACTAAGAGCCATCTGTCCGGAAGCATCTTCAGATACTATTTGTTGTTTTCCTTGTTTCTGTTAGTGTTGGATCGGGGTCCGATGCGGGCCGGAAGGTCCCAGAGGAGACTGGTCAAGTAAGACATGAGAGGCAAGATGGAGCGAAGACCAGCGTTTATTGATCAGAAGGCACTAAACTTTATACTCTGCCTAGCTCGACTGCGTGCATACGTTGCGCGTAGCCGTTACAGGAAAGCTGCAAGTCTGCACTTTAAGATTACACAAGTTACTCATTAGGGATGACTTCATCCCTCTACTGACCGAACTGCCTGTCAGGTCAGCGATCGGTGAATTAAACTCCTATTAATTCGCGCCCCAATGTCTGTCCCTTCAGAACCAAAGCTCAAAGGAGCGTTCTCCCAAACCGTGGTTCTGTCAGGGACAGTATGCTAATTATGTGCGCGGAACCCACATGTCAGTATTTTCAAATTAAATTACGGGCACAGATTGCAAGCAAGCAAACAAACATGTCAACTTACTTCATTCTGAAGTCATCAGCAGCCAACCTGGCGTTGTCTATCTGCAGCATGATGCGGGCATTTTTAACACTTGCTGAAATGATCTGCATTGGGCAAGGGAAATATAGAAAACTGAGATGGAATTTAAATTTTAAAAAAACTATTTAGAAGATTTTAGAAGATTTCATTATTTGATTAATGTAATTAAGTTGACTCAAGAAATGGGAAGATGCACAATACTGTATCTTAAATGTCACCTTGGTTGGATAATCTGTTATTATATTGTTGTTATGTGCTGCCAACTCTCCTCTGACTTAGGGCAGCCCTGTAAATGAGTGAACTCCAAGATACACAACTTGTTAATTTACAGCTGTTACATATTAATTTCTCTGAGTGCCCAGTGTCTTTTTGAAAACAGCCACACATGCACAAGTAGATTTAACTGTTTCACGACTAGCCATCCTGCAACTATTGATCAATTGAACAATCAGAAGATGACTGACTGCATGATGGACAGCCTAGAACCAAGATGGTGAACTTTGGCACTCCAGGTGTTCTTGGACTTCACTTACCACAATTTGAGATATGCAGATGATACCACCCTAATGGCAGAAAGTGAGGAAGACCTAAAGAAGCTCCTGATTAGGTTGAAAGAAGAGAGTGCAAAAGCTAGCCTGAGACTCAATATCAAGAAAACCAAGATAATGGCAACAGGCCATATCAGTCCCTGGAAAATAGATGGGGAAGAAGTAGAAGCAGTAACAGATCTTACATTCTTAGGATCCAAGATCTCTGCAGATAGAGATTGCAACCATGAAATAAAAAAGGCGACTGATTCTTGGGAGACAAGCTATGAAAAACCTGGGGAACATAGTGAAAAGTAGAGACATCTCACTGCAAACAAAGGTCCGCATAGTCAAAGCAATGGTATTTCTGGTGGTAATGTATGGCTGTGAGAGCTGGACCATTAGAAAGGCTGAGCGAAGAAAAATAGATGGTGGAGGACAGGGGTGCCTGGAGAGTGATGGTCAATGGGGTCGCAAAGAGTCGTAATCGACTGTGCAATTGAACAACAAGTCAGCACTCCTACTGATTAGGGCTTCTGGGAATTGAAGTTCAAGAACAACTAGAGTGCCAAGGTTTGCCATCACTGGCCTAGAAAATAACACACTCAGCTTGCACAGTTGCCCATGAAAACACATTGCAATTGCTACAATTTTTAAAAAAAATCTGTATTTGCAATTCACCATACATACTTAGAGATCTCAGGGGAGAGGCTACATTCAGTAGAATCACTTTCAAAGAATCTAAACGAATTCACATAGTTTAAAGCAATTTTTAAAACTTTCGAAAAATAAATCCAGTAGTTTGAGGTTCCGAACAGACATAATTTTCATTGTAAAGTTGCTATTGGAAACACCGCATATTTCCTAGATGAGCACTGCTCTATAGAATCAGACTAGACTGGCTTTCAAACAGAGGAGACCTTTACCTTTGCATTGCCACCAATGGGGGAGCAATTTTAAAAAAAAGAAAAATTGTGATTAGGAATGGAATGCAATCCCTGTGTGTTAGTCTCAGTCCAGATCAGCTTTGGCATTCAACACGCCACTAAAACCAAAACAAAATGGGTGGTATTGTGCTCTCTTTTACATCACCATTCTTACCATCATGATATCTGTGCTGAAAACACATTTTACTTGGTTTCTCAACATGTCTTTCAGAATAATTGGTTTACCTTGTTACGAAGATCATCAATGGAGGCATAGTATTTGCTGTTGTCGCGGAGTCTTCCTTCAGTTTGAGGTGAAGATTTCTCATACCAGTTTCTGATTTTTAGCTCAAGATCACTGTTTGCATCCTCCAAATCACGCACTTTATCCAGGTAGGAAGCCAAACGGTCATTGAGGTTCTGCATGGTTTCTTTCCCCCCACCAGAGATAAGTCCACCATCACCAGCAGTGCCAGAAGAACCATAGATAGGATAGCTACTACCAGTTCCACCTCCAAAGCCACACCACTCTGATGCTGGACCCCAAACTATCCCCCCAGCACCAAAGCCTCCTACACTGGTACCTCCACCCAAGCCAAAAGCTCCATAGCTAGGAAACTTCACAGATGTCCCACTGCTGCGGGATGAGGGGACCTGTCTAGATCCAGAGCAAAAATAAGACATGGGTCTTGGCAGAGATGTCAAGCAAGTATGGAAAAAGGCCAAGTGTCACCCAAGCAAAGCTTAAATGGGAAGCAAAATCTGGAGCTTTTATATGTGGTTTTACAAGGTGTGTTCCTTTTTTTAAAATGTCTTTTTATAGCTACATTTGTTTGTTTTGTCAATTTATCATAAATAGTTGTGTGACTGATGGCTATTAATAACCAAAACTGGTATTATGTCGTCTTCATTCCCCCCTGAGCCATTTGTAAGCCCCCCTCCCCCACTCCACTCTGTCTTCAAGATGAAGAATGGGTGGATTTGACCGGGGCTGAAACTTTAAATTATTGCTTCAGAGTAATTTGAGTAATTCTATTCCAGCCCAGTCCTCTTTTGTTTTGTTTCTTAGCCTATCATTACAAACACATATTTTTTGCATTCTTTCTTTTTCACACTTGAACATGCAGCACAGCCTCTTTTGTGACAGCAGGGCGTGAAAACTTATTTTAAGAATAGTTCACTTTCATCTTTATTTCCTCATGCTGGGTGGTGCAGAGAACTATGTGGTTTTCCACCCCCTTCTCTGAAAAATCCTCTTTGCATTTCTCCAGTTGCCTGCTTTTTCTCACATGGGATCTTTAGGTTTTCACCATACAGTATATCTAAGCACTTTGCTATAATACCAACAAGGTATTAGTTTCATTTCCTCAGGCGTTTTATTTTGGTTTGCGTTTGCATTGTCACAGATCCGAAAAATAAGTGGATTTCAATAGGAAGCTTAATGACGTTTGGAGCAATGTAAACAATCCTTTTGGAAATAAGCATACATCAAGAGAGAAGATCATATTTATTGAATCAAAAGAACACTTTTATGTTCTTAAGATAAGGAAAGAGTGAGGTGATGGTTATTTGGCTGTCAAGAGCCAAGTAGAAATGTTGGACAGTTGTGGAATGTTGGGCACAAATAACCAGGACTAAAACTCACCAAAGCGTGAGTTTGGGCTGGGACTAAAACTCACCAAAGCGTCTTCCATTGGATCCCTTGGGCAAGGTGAAAGTGGAGGGAACACGTCATGGTCCACCTAGCCAGTGGGTGTTGTGATATCCAAATGGCTAAATAACCGCATGCAAATGGACTTGATTTCTCAAGTCCATTTACATGTGCGGAATGTTGTCACAGACATGTCTACCAGTGCACGGACTCCTTGCTGAATAATGACTCCAAGGTACTAGTGATATAAGCCAGGGATAAGCCATGGGTGTGGTTTCAGATAACATAACAAGCCATGTATTAAACAAGCCAGATTTCATAAATCAACAATAAATTATGTTCAGAGTGTGGTACATGGTTAACAAGTCATAGCTTCTTAGTTTGGATGTAACTCAAGTGCTTTCTTAGTTAAAACATGACTGTGGATTAAACACATTTATGTTGTCAACGTGCTATAGTTACTAAGTATATGATAAAACACTTAATGTACCCTAGCTAATTGTTTTTCTGTTTTCATAAGGCAGATTAAGTTGTATTTTACCTCAATAATTGCCTAGAGAGTCATAGCAAGTGTTGACTAGCTAAATTTTATCTACAATAGACATGTTGTATATATTGCAGCACATCTTCTTTGCCAAACTTCCAAACACAAATCATGTTCTAAGACCACATAGACAGGCTTTTTAACTACTCAGTCATCTCCATCAACCTCGACCATCATATTGGGGTGGGGGTTTGGGTAACTGGTACTGCTCCAACCTGTTCCATCAAAGATTTTACTCCATCTGACTAATATGAGTTCATAAGAGCAAGATTTTTTTTATCGTGTCAGAAACACACAAAGGTGCTTTCTGAGTTGAAATGATTTTCGCTAGAAGAACTCTGCTCAGGGGACGCCCAAATGAATCTTCTTTCATGTCCCCAAGATCTTTCCCCACCAAAGTGGTCCCTATTTATCTACTTCCAATTTCTTGCTTTCGATCTGCTAGGTTGGCAGGAGCTGGGACAGAGATGTGCACTAATTCCATCATGCAGTACTCGGGTCTCGAACTGCCGACTTGCTGAACTTTCAGCTAACAAGCCGAGCTTCTTAACCACTGAGCCATGGGCAAGATATTACACTAAGACATAAGGTTTTCTCTTGTATATGTTTAAATCAACACTTCACCTTGTTTGTGTTTAACATCTTGGTGCTCATCAGAACCATGCAGTGCTGACTCAGCCTTTTAACGGCTTAAGATATCCTTCATCTTTAGCATTTTTGCATCAGCAATAGTATACAAAAGATCTTTTTGAGAAAAAGAACCAGGACCAGTCTCAGAAATTTTGCTGCCAGGAAAAAGATAATGCACCCTTCGTTTCTATGGTGCTATGTACCATCTGCATATTGTCTTATGACAGTTCTTTTTGATTTTAACATATTCTTTAAAATTCTTTCCCATCATAATTTAGCTCATTTATCTTGTTTTGTATCTAAATGTTTCCCAATTTATTCTTAAACCTTGCTGTTGACCATCAGCTTCTCTTAATATTCTATATTTTGTTTACTAAGTCTTTCTTTGTATTATTTTATTCATTTTGCTCCCTCTGTGCAATTAATTCCTCAAATTTAGTTACCTCTCTACTATTTCCATATTTCCATATTTCTTACCCAATTCCCACTCCATTTGTCCAATTGTAACACATTATACAGTGAACCCCTGCCTAACAATGGATTTGAATAGCGTCATTTTCGATTAATGATGCTACTGGCGCACCCCACGTGATCATTCGAATAATGACAAAAATGTCGTTGTTCGAATAACTATGGTATTTTTACCATCGTTATTCGAATAACGACATTTTTGTCATTATACAAATAATGATGTTTTCTGTATAACGACGCTACTTGGGGAACCAAGTAACATCATTATGCAAGGGTCTACTGTACTAAGATTTTACTTTGTGCCCCAGCTAGTAAAGCCATTATTTGTTCCTTATTGACTACTTTACTTAACCATGCTTTCAATGTTATTTCTTTCTTACTTTCAAAATTTTATTTATTTATTTTATTGGATTTATATAACTGCCTTTTTCGCCTAAGCGACCCAAGGCCGCTCACAACATCAGTTAAAACCCATACCCAGTACTAATTAAAACCAAATACTGTACTATAAAACTATCTAGAATGTCCATAAAACCTCCCCAATCCATTTAAAAAAGAAGGACACCCAGGCAGGGGTAAATAAGCCAGCAGGGTTGGGTTGTGGTACCAGTTGTACCCCACACCTGCTGGCATAGCCACATTTTAAAGACCACCCTGAGTGGTGTACCCACCAGGAGGACGGGATATAAATGTGCATCATCATCATCATCATCATCATCATCATCATCATCATCATCATCATCATCATCATCATCATCATCATCATCATCAAGGCCTTCCTGAAGGGGAGCAACTCTGCCTAGAGGCACAATTCAAGTAGCTGGAAGTTCCATAGGACTGGAGCAGATACTGAGAAGACTCTCCTCCTGGTCCCAGTGAGATGTGCCTCCCTGGCTGATGGGACCACTAGGGAACCCCTACGGTCTGCTCTCATAGGACGGGTCAAGAACCTTGGGGTAATGTGGTCTCTTAAGTATCTTGGCCCACTACCATGAAGGGCTTCAAAGGTCAAAACCAGCACCTTGAATTGCACCCGGAGGCACACTGACAACCAATGCAGCTCCCGTAGCAGCGGCAAGACACAGGCATAACGCCTGCACCCCGTCACCACCATGCAATGCCCATAGTACTAAATTCTTAGTACAGTGATACAACATACAACGTCCAAACTTGGTTCCACAAGTTTGAACTTTATACGGATTTGGACTTTGTATGAGGCATGCAAAATCCTAGCCGTGATGCCCCATACAACATCCAAATCCTTGCCGTGATGCCTCATCACAACGTCGTTTCCATAGAGATACATTGTACTGTGACAGCACAGACTTCAGGGTAAAGTCAAGAAAACAGACAGGAAACTGACAGAATTTTAAGAAATCATTGTCTAAAGGCTAAATACATTACAAAAACATGTCAAACAACCCTGATTGTCCAAGAACCTGAAGAATGCTGCAAAAATCCCAGGAATGCTTCTAAAAATTCTGACGAAAACATTAAAAAAAATCCAAAATCGCTCTCAAAACCACTCCTAAACACTCTTCGCCTCATGCAAAACCCACAAGAGCAATGCACACGTGTCCTGCCTTTTATACTGCCCAGGCACAATGCAACCTGGGAAAACCCCAATGCCTCATGCAAAGTCACAGCGACTTTGTATGAGGCAACATTTTTCAAGGAATTAGGCAATGTTGTATGAATTCGATGTTGTATGAAGTGGACTTTATATGAGGTATTACTGTACTAGCTTCAAATTCCCTGGAAATTTCTCCAAATCCACTATCTGAGTTAATGGAAATACATCTGGGCAAAAATAATTTTTATGTTTATTCCAAACTTGTAGCATATTGCTACAGAATGGATTTTGTAATATCTTCTAACCAGTAGCCGGATTCAATTTTTTTTACTACCTACTGGGTGGGCATGGCCATGTGACTTGCTGGGTGTGGTCATGTGACTGGGTGGGCATGGCCATGTGCGTGGCAACCAGATGGGGGAAGCCCGGGGAGGCTGTGCCACCAGTATGGGAGGCAGGTGCAGGCCTACAACCCAAGGCTCCAGCAACCGGATGGGTGAAGCCAGCCAGAATTTCTACTACCGTTACGGGCATTCTGTGGCGTTCCAGCTGAATCCCACCACTGCTTTTAACGGCTTTTTATCTTCTTGTTTTTTAAAAAATCAACTCTTAAGTTTGTGTTTCAGCTCATATTATTCCATATTTCTCCAAATCATCTCTCTCAAATTTATTATCATATTAAGACTATTTTTCATTTAGTTAGCAACATAGTAGTATTTAATATTTGGAATAGCCAACCCTGTTTCCTTTTGTTGTAGGTAACATAATCCTTTATTTATTCCTGTTCTCTCTGTTGATCTACTATAGTGTTGATCAGTTTCTTCTGTTTTTGCAAATCACTTGTGTATTATCTTATGAACTGATATAATATAAAAAATCCTCATCCCATTTGTGAGTAACCAAAGACAATGCCATAACAACAAATTGTGGTTGTTACATCTGATATTTGAAGTGTGACTTTGTGTGTGTGTGTTTCTGCCTAATTGTTAGATTTTATGTTTAGTGCTTATATTAGATATCTCAAGAATGGAAACTTTCCGCATGTACAAATGTTAAATGTGGGATTGATTTTTAAGCAATAGCCGAAACAAGCTGAAACGGAGTTTATTGAATCATTTAGCTAGACAGAAATACTAAAAAGGTTTTTGTAACATTGCATCCTTCAGAAAGAACACGAGAGAACAATCTAATGATTTCTTAAACTTGTAGAATAAATCACAGAGGCAGTATATTTCTCTATATTTTCTCCTCCACCTCCTTAACTTGGGATGAAACAACTTTGCCATCCACTACTTCTTCAACGATTGTCTTGATCTTCCTAGTTTTACTTGGATCTAAGGAAGAAAACAAGGACACATAGTTTACTTATAAATCAGAGTTCAGTTGATGTATGCTGAAAACATTTCTGGTGGTGGGAACACCTATGTCCCCACAGGTTCTATAGACAAAATCGGTTTGTGGCCCTTCAAGCACTGTCAGGAGATAGTGTGGCATGAGCTTGAAGAGAGATAGATGCCAAATTCTCTTGATGAGAAAATAAGTTGAGAAGATGGCATATTTTAAGTTGAGTCTGTTATATGGCATGTTATATGGCAGGGTTGTACTTGTCCAGAGATATTACACCTACAGCTTCCTTCAGCCCTAACCAGTATTCTTGGTAAAGAGGGATTGTAGGTGTTCAAAAACATAAACAGAACCATATGGGACCCAGTTATACATCTTCATAGAGGAAAAGAGCAACATGAAGAGAGAATCAAATACAGCAAAAGGGTAATGTGAGTACTTTGGGGGAGGGGAAGTGATATTAAATTCAAGGGTAAGAGGCTGCAGTTGCCTAGTGGTTATGAAGCTGAGCTTGACAACTGGGAAGATGGCAGGTCAACAGTTTGAGATCAGAGTACTGCATGACGGAACGAGCACCCATCGTCTTCCCTAGCTCCTGCCAGCCTAGCTGTTAGAAAGCAAGAAATTGCAAGTGGATAAATAGGTACCACTTTGTTGGGAAAGGTAACAGTATTCTGTGTGCTCTGGCATCAAGTCATGCCTGCCACATGACACAGACAGTGCTGCCTCTTTGACTGTAAATAGAGATGAGCACCACCCTCTAGAGTCAGACATGACTGGCTTTTGAATAAGGGAGACCTTTACTTTATTCCTCACCAAGTCATTTCCAAATTGCCCCTACATTTGCCATCTTCTTTATTAGCCTTTCCCAACCATAGGCCTCTCAAATGTGCTTGGACTACAGCTCCCATAAACCTCAATAATAATCAAAGTGGATGGCATAATATGACTTGTAGCCCAATGTTCTTGGTTAGCATGGAGGGAGGGAACTATTAGTATGCAAATAGCAAACTCAAGAATGGATAATTTTATATTGAAAATATAAAAGAGGTGTAGCTGATATGAGCACCCTCAGGGAAATCACAGCATTCACAGAAGGGACAAAATACCTAGAAAAGAAACAGTAAAGGAGATTTATCCATCTCAACTCAGTGACATGAGAGTTCTATCGAATGGGGAACTGAGAAACTAAAGGGAGAAAAAACAGGGTGAAGATTTCTTGAACGGGGCAAAATTTGCTTACCACGGGTGGAATCAACTGACTTGGCGCTTGTCACAGAGGCAGTCTCAAATGAACTACAAAGAAATTACAGAGTTGTTAGGCCACATTATTTTCCAGAACCAGAGCAATTCCAGATAGAGCACTTATTCTTCTTGAAGTACAGAGTTGCGCACTGCTATTATTGGCATTTTTGTACTATCCATACATTGGATCTCTTATTTTGATCTGAGTAGTTCTTTGCCTCATGAAAACAAAGTTCATTTTTAAAGTAACTTTTGCTATTCAAGGGGGAGAATTTGGTGCTTTCTAGTAGAGTTTATGTCCATGGCGAGAGCTTCAGTTAGATGCTTTCAATTAGCACACTCTTTCTCTCAAGCGTCAAACCAAATCAAACCTCATCTGAAAAGAGATGCTCTGGCGGGAAACTGGATTCCTTAAAGCTTTCTTCCAGGAGAACTAGGATCACATCTAATTGTTTCTTTTGGGGTGGTTTGTTCTCACTCATTTTTGGGTCACATTAGGAAGGAGATACCAACCCTTTGCCTATATAGTGCAATAGCTGATCAGCCACTTTACCATAGGGGCAAATGAAACACTTATCCTGCTCCTTTGCAGAGGATCAGAGAAAGTGTAATTATTCTACTCCCCCCTCCAGCTGATTGTTGTGATGCTAGTTCATTTAGTAAGCTTTTTTCTTCCATTTCCCCCTCTTTTATCACCAGTGCTTAAGACACTGACTGGAAGGTGGCAGGTCAGCAGTTCGATACCCGAATACTGCAAGACGGAATGAGCTCCCGTCTTTGTCCCAGCTCCTGCCAACCTAGCAGTTCGAAAGCAAGAAATTGCAAGTAGATAAATAGGGACCACTTTGGTGGGAAGGTAAACAGCGTTCCGTATCTAGTCATGCCTGCCACATGGAAATGTCTGTAGAAGAAGATAGCGCTGGCTCTTTGACTATGAAACAGAGATGAGCACTGAACCCTAGAGTCAGATACGACTGGCTTTCAAGCAAAGGCGACCTTTACCTTTACTTATCACCAATTGAAAAACTGCTTACAGTTTTGATTGGCAATAAAAAGGGGAGATGGAGGGGGGGAATTCTTTTGCCATTCTAACTAGTTCAGCATTACAAAGATTTGCTAGGAGAGGAAAAATAATTACACTTTCCTTGTCTCCTTGCCCCTCTGCAGAGAAGCAGGGAAAATGTTTAATTCAAACTTCCAATATATTGAAGGGGCTCCTTAGCTCCTTAAGCATACTGGATGATTACTCTGGAAGCAGCCTTTCTTATATTCTTTTCACAGCGTCTACAGGCACTGAGAATGGTGTATAGGGGATTGCTGTAAAAAAAAAAAAGTAAAACCCTTGACAGTGGTTCAAAAAGAAGCATCTGTGGGGAAGTTTTAGTGCTTCGTTTTCTGCAAGATGTGGATATGGAGCCTAGAGTGACTTCTGAGCACTCAAAAGAGTTGGCTAAGCACCTGTTTAGGCGTGCTCTAGTTTTCTTAAAAGGAAGGAAAGAGGCATTTTTAAGGGAGAGCTTGGATGCCCTGCACTTCTTTACAAACCAGAAAGAGAAGGAAGTGATAGAGATGGTGCTCTGCCTGGAAAGTTGCCAGATAGAGCAGGTAAAGAACTGCTTTAGTTTCTTTAGATAAATAGATGACCCAAACAACAATAATAAACAGATTTCAGTTGGCTCTCCTACCTAGTCTCGCCTTCCAGTAGCCGACGGTAAGTCCCAATCTCCATTTCCAGGCGGGTCTTAATATCTAAGAGATGCTGGTATTCTGAATTTTGTCTTTCCATGTCTGCTCGGACATGGTAAAGCTGTGATTCTAAATTTCCAATCTGAAGCTGTATTTGGGAGAGCTGGGTACCGTAGTCAGCTTCTGTCTCTGCAAGGGTGTCTTCCAGAGACTTTTTCTGCAAAAAATAAAGAGAAGCAATATTTAAGAGATAGGAACTAAAGAATGTGAGATGTTTCCAGACCAAACAGTCAAAAGCTGAAAACCGCATGTGAAGCCCCTTCCTTGCCTGCTATTCCTCTCTTTCAAATGCTTTTCTCCACAAACACGTATGAAATCCTGTAGGAGTACAGAAAGCTTTGGCATGTAGTTTTTTGGTCTGGGGAAAAGATATACTCCTAAGTGAACAATTGAGTTAGGTATTATCAGGTTCTCTTTGGCTCAAGTTTGGACTGACTAATTTTTTTCTGAAGTAATTGTCTTCAGCACCTTGGAGATCTGTTGTTTGACTGATAAAAATAGTCTGTCAGCCGATTGCTATTCTGTGCAAAGTTTCTTTAGCCAGTTTGTAGCTAGTGACCTGATGAAAACAGGTGTGTGCTGGTATATCAGGCAATCAGGCTTTGTCCCACCCTGCCCTTGCCTCTGACGCTCAGGGGTGCCAATAATAATATTATTATTTTATCTGCCCGGCACACTGCACCTCAGATTAAACCATTTTTCCAAGCTCCCCCACTTCAGCTTGGAGCAACGGTCTATTCCAAAGTGCCGGACACCAGGAGGAGCTAGGGAGGTGGGGGGGGGAACCAAGAGGTTCCTGAGGTCAGCCTTCTCCCCCGTCACCTGCTCTGCCCACACTATACTCCAGACCAAAACATTGCCCCAAACTGGAGGGAGCTTGGAGCAATGGTTTACTCCAAAGTGCCACACGCCAGGAGGAGTTAGCAAGGGGTGGCGACCAAGCAGTTCCCGGGGCAGCCTTCTCCCCTGTCCCCTTGGCCGCCATCCCTCACTTGGTCAGCCCGGCCCAACCCTCAACCCCAAATAGACGACCCCAACACTCCTGGTCAAGCCCCTTCTGGGCATTGCTTGCCCAGCACACCCTTGGATGAAAAGGTTGCTGTGAATTAAAATAGGCAATATCCAATTCTGGTCGCTCTACTTTTGACTGCATAGGTTCCTTTCTCTGTACAGCAATACAGAGAATACACATTTCTACTTCTGGAAGTTTATAGCACTATGCGTCATCACCACAAACTTCCATAACACCCCTTTAAGAAAAGACAGTTTGTTACTTTCCCACTCCACACCCAGGAGTTCTTCAAATATCAACAGGTATTCAGTCCTTTCAAGCACAGAAATCTGATCACTGGTGAAGCCAGTTCTTGGGATAGATCCTGTTAAGCCCTTCAGCTGTCACCCTTAAGCTTACACCATTTTGAAGTCTTCCTGTCAGACCAGGTTTCTGTGAATGTCACCGAATCATCTTGTCATATGCATTCTAAACTCACAAGTAGTTATGAATTAGCATTGCCTTTCTTCTTACTATTTATTTTTTTATTAGTCACTGTTAAAGCCCCTCTTTCTTTCAAGGAGCTCAAAGTGATAGGTGTGGTTCTCTTACCATTATCATGAAATTACTTCTGGAAAGTAGATCAGACTAAGAAAAAGGTATATAGTTCAAGGGTACTCAAAGAGAACTCAGACTTTGAACTTCCACATTCTCACGCAAAATGACTACACACCAGCTATAGCAATATACTGTCCCCACAGTGCTTAGTGCTCTCTCTGCATGGTTCATAATGTAATTAGCATTTTGTTCCCAACATGCTGAAGGGTGGAAGGCCAAGTCAACTTTAAGCCCTTTTGGATTGAACTTGGATCATGAGCCCAGTTTTGGCAGAAGTACATCTATCTAATCACTGCGCCACAAGGGCTCTATGAAAGGAGCCTCATCTGGGCATCCCCTGAGTGGAGTTTCTCCAGCAAAAATCTTTTCAACCCAGAATAATTTCTGACATGAAATTATTACCAGGGCTCTATGGCTTATTGTGCTTTTCTAAGGCAATTTCTGCAGATGATAAAACTAAATGGATAATGAGAGCAGGCTTTTTTTAGTGTACATTTAAGATACAAAATAGGAAATTGGGGGAAATGAACAGTTGGAAACTGAAAGATGTGCTGTTGGAGAAACAGAAGGGAAAACTAGATATGTTATGTATATCTATTTATTAAGAATTTAAATGACCGCTAATGTTTTGTAACACAATTTTTAACTGCAGAGTTTTATACACAAATACATGCTTTTAAGCAACCAATCAACCACACTCTGAAAGGAAACAGCCCTATGTTGGCTGAGGGGTTGTTGAGGAGACAATGGCTGTTATGGAAGGTGGAATGCTCCACTATGACTGTTGCTCCAGGACAGGTGGAACATGTCGTAAAACAGGGGTTCTTAACCTTTTCAAGCCGAGGGCCGGGTCATGCTCCCTCATACAGCTTCGGGGGGCCTGGATGGCCATTTTGCCCTTCTTCCACCACATGGTACTTCCTGGTGTGGTGGAGGAGGTGGGGGGGGCAATGAAATGGTGCCACAGGCGGCATCCAGCCCATGGGCTGCAGGTTGAGAATCCCTGTTATAAAGGATTCCAGGGGCATGCCAGTAATATACTTTCTAAGCCACAGGTTCATAGTATCCAGAGATGGGAGTTTTTGACAGCAATGCCCAGAATCTCCCAGTTAGCTTGGTGATGGCTATGATCACTACTGTCTGTCTAGTTCTAGGAGTAGTAGTAAACAAAACAAAAGCCATTATTTTTGTAGATTTCTGTGCCTTCTCCTACTAACACACCCAAAACAAGGTTCAAGAATCATGTTGGCCATGCACTTTAAACAGTTAATTTCCCCTCCCAAAGACCTTCATAGGAAAGAAATGAAGAGCAAGAGAAAACCATATGAAAGGGAGAAATGCATCGTCTGTTCTTTTACAAGCCAGCACTGATGAAATTTACACTAGCCACCCCTCCCCCCCCCAGGCCTTGTAAAATTGCTTCAAAAATGTTAAGAATCTTTAGATCCTAGTATCTGGTCAACATACCATAGCAATTTGAGATTGCAGCTCTATCTCCAAGCTTTGCAAGGAACGTTTCAGGTCTGTGATTTCACTCTTTCCCATTTGCAGTTGCTCAGTGTTTGTAGACATCTCTCTCTTCAGTTCCCCACTCTAGAATAACAAGTGTTGGAATAAATTGGGGGGGGGTGTTATGTATGTATGTATGATTGCATGTTCATTGTACTGTAAAGGCAAGAATGTAACCACTCCAAATACAAGGTATCTCAGCTGTAAAGGAACGCGAGCAGGCAGCCCATAGAGGGCAGCTGCGAGCGTTCAGTCTCACATGGTTCACATTGCTCAATCACGGACAGCCGCGGGAAAACCTTCCCCGCATTCAGCAGCAGAAGAAAGATCTGCATTCAGCAGCAGGAAAAGAGGCGTGCCTGGGCGAGGCCACGCCGGTAGCAGCCAATGAGCTACCGTGCTACAAGATTCAAATGTATAGGGCTACTTTAGTATATGAGAGTCAAGACACAAGGCACAGCCAACGGCTGGGTTAACTCAGGTTTATTGCATGGTGGACAGAGGGAACATGAGGTAATGGCGGACGAACAGCTCTATATATATGGTAGTAGCGTCTTTGAATGTGGCTCCACGGTAGCCCGTTGGCTACTGGTCCGCGTGACGTCATGGCTGGTCACGCCCTTCTTGTCCAGGTGTAGGTAGCGGCGGGAAACTTCCCGCGCTGCGGTCTTTGATGGGTTTGAACCAAGAGAGCTTGGACGCTCGCTGCTGCCAGCTGGTGGTCATTAGCTCGCGTCCTATTACAGGGTTTATGTGATACAGCTGAAGGTTACATTGTTACTCATAGGTAAGGTTACATTGGTTCAGATACATTGATATCACATGTGGAAGGTTACACTATTAGAACACAACAGCTACTGTATATATTGAGATGTATCACCGCTATTACCTCATGCTCCACCGGATCATCATGCAATAAACCTGTGTTAAGCCAACCCTTCGGCTGTTCTGTTGTCTTTGGTCCCATACACCAAAGGGGGAAAGTGTGAACATCAGCTTCAAGTACTATTTAAAACATTTTGTGTGAGTTCTTTGTCAAGACATTTACCTTCTCATTGAACCAGGCTTCAGCTTCTTTCCGGTGTTGATCAGCCATGGCCTCATACTGAGCTCTCATTTCATTCAGAAGTTTGGTTAGATCAACCCCTGGAGCGGCATCCATTTCCACACTGACCTGCCCAGTGGAACGGCTTTGTAATCCAATGAGTTCCTATAAATTGAAAAGAAAAGAAAAACACCCCCCAAGAAGTCATTAGCAGACTGAGAAGGTACTTTCTGAGGCTAGAACCAAATATTGGCTATTTTCATGGCCATGAAGATTATTTTGGGAACAATATAATGCAGTGGCCTTTCATCTACCTTTCGCATCACAGCATGACACCCATACCACTGATCCAGTTCCACGAGTCACTTTCTGATCCTGAGCCCTTTTGGCATACTAAGTCCTCATTGGCCCCAGGCCAGTATTGATGAAGCTGCTGCCCTCCATTAAGATGGATTCAAGTGAGATTTAACCCACTTGGAGACAATCACCCTTCTCTGTGGACTTTGACACCCAAGCCATTAGTCCTCAGGGCCCAAGCAACATAATTAAATAAATTGTTCAAATGTAGTTTGATGTGGATAGTATATGTAGGATTATGAAATTTTCTTATTCTTTTGATTAGTTTATTCTTTATTCTCACTTTTTATCTTATGGAAGCCACTTGTATCAGTGTTTCATAAAATGCTACAATATTTGCTGAAAGAGAGGTGTGGTTCCAAAAACACCTGGTCAGACATGGAGCCTGAACCTGTGGATGGGTGAGAATTTTCTCCTGATCAGAACTTCTTATACAATAGTTTGCAAAAAAAGAAAAGAAAAGAAAAGAAAGAAAGAAAAGAAAAAAACTTTGTCTTTTGAAATGAAAATAATTTAGGAATAAACAAGTATTGAATGAGGGACAAACCAAAACTGATAAATTGTTAGTGAATTAGTGTTGCTGTATCTTTTTCCCAATGAGCTCCTTGTCTGTAATAATGAAGTTGCAGGCTGGTACAACAAAGTTGTACCAGCCAAATATAATTGATGAAAAAACTAAAACAACTGATATAAAATAAAACCTACTTCTTCATGGTTCTTCTTGAGGTATGCCAGTTCTTCATTCAGACTTTCAATCTGAATCTCCACATCAGCTCTGGCCAAGGTGAGCTCATCCAGAACTCTTCGCAAGCCATTAATATCAGCTTCAACACTCTGGCGAATAACCAATTCATTCTCAAACCTAAAAAGGAATCAAATGTAGAGATTCTAATTCAAATCGACATCTTTGGTTCTTGACACAGTCTTTCCCCCTCACTGAATAAACTTCTTCATGCAAAAGGACATTTGGGAAATGGGACTTTTATTCACTGTGTTCCACATTCTGTGTCTGATCTTTCAAAATGTTGCTACTGTAACAATCCTACACAGGAATACTTATTTGTAGTCAGATATGTACTCCCATATTTAGATTCAGATATGTACTAAGGGGACAGCAGTGGCTTAGTGGCTAAGTCACTGGTCTTGAGTCCAGAAAGTTGGCAGGTCAGCAGTGCTGCACGACAAAGTGACTTCCTGTCTCTGTCCCAGTTCCTGTCAACCTAGCAGTTTGAAAGCAAGACATTGCAAGTAGATACAGCCACTTTGGTGGATAAATAGGTCTGCATACTTCACAGAATATGCAATTTCTTGCTGTAAATGGAGATGAGCAGGTTTTCGAGCAAGGGGGACCCCTATCTTTATCTATGTACTCCCAGAGCTTGTGAATGTTACCACCTAACCCTCCACTTTGTCCAATTCTAGATCTCCATCACCACAGTTGAGCTGCTGGAACTCAATAGATAAACAAACAGAGCTCCACTGAGGCTCAGATGGAGAGAGACATAGTGCATCAAGTTTAGTTATAGTCCAGGAAGTATAATTTCCAAACTCTGTGAAGTATGCAGACCTATTTATCCACTCTTTATTTATTTATTTCATTTGTTAATATATCTGCCTGTTCAGCCCCCCGCATGGATATCTTCATATTTTTGAAATACTGTACACTTAATCCAAAACTGAACCTGTGTTTTGTCCTTCAAGTTCTGGATCTGGCCCTGTTTCACTTCCCTCTTTCTGGCTGTCTGTACTCAATTTCTATTCTCTGAAGCTTTAACTATTTGGAGTTATATGTTACCGTCATCCAATAACAGTACTTACTTCAGCCTGAAATCATCAGCTGCCAGTCTTGCATTGTCAATCTGAAGAACTATCCGGGCATTTCCAATAGTTGCATTGATGATCTGAAAAACAAGAATATTTCTAGAGAACTCATTTCTGCTTTTCTAATATTTTCTAGTGTTAGCAAAACTGAAGTGAATGCTCTGCACTTATCTCAGATTTTGTGTGCTGTCTCTTCTACATGCACCAGATTTTAAGCTGAACAGCCCATTTTAGTCTATTGTGCATGTGGAATTGGAAGAAAGCAGTTCCACTGAATTAATAAAAGTCACACCAGTACATGCATGTTGAGTTTTTACTGTGAATTTTTCCACACACTCTGTATATTAAAAAAAAATCCCTTTTCATAAACAGAAATAAAATTACAAGTAATCTAGGTTCACTTGTATTTAAATTTTACTGACAAGGTTTAGTTGCACTGCAATGAGATTGTGGTTCAGGTGTAACTTGATGTAAATTCACTCCTTTTCATTATATCTGGCAACTTGATGATTAATCTAATATCCTCTTATAAAAGTGTGTCCATTTATGACCACTGATGAAATTTTCTCTAGCTAAACATATTAAATAAATTTAAACATATGCCTTAATAAGATGAAGCAGCAAGGAGTAGCTGTGTGATCACATGCCCAATGATGGTTTGCATGTTTTTGTATGTTTTCTCAGCCCCCAACCCTTCTAATCTTTTTCCAGCAAAAAAGAGATAAAATTCAGGTGTTAGAAGCCCCCAGTTGGAGTGGTGATTCATTTTTTAAAAGTATATCACAAATTCCACTACATTTTAACAACTTCAAAATATTCATTTTTCAACAGTATAAGAAGCCTCCTGCCACTTCTTGGAGATTTGAGGAACTCTTGATTTAGGAATGAGGAAATTGACCCTTAGATCTTTTAATTATCGCCTACACACACCACGAGAAATCATTTCATTGAAATTATTGTAAATGATTAGTGAGCCTGTTC
Organism: Bradypodion pumilum; assembly: GCA_035047305.1. NCBI lineage: Eukaryota > Metazoa > Chordata > Lepidosauria > Squamata > Chamaeleonidae > Bradypodion > Bradypodion pumilum. The sequence goes on from JAWDJD010000008.1 coordinate 15,158,215, forward strand.
AGGATGGGAAGTCATGGCATTTCAGTTTAGCATGGAAATTACAATATTTCTCCTGGATATTGTCAAGAACTATTCAGTTACTAAGAAAGTCTGGTAGTCTTGTGATGTCTTACCTTACTCCTGAGATCTTCAATAATAGGATAGTATTTACTGTAATCTTTGCCGGCAATTGGACCACTGGGTCCATTTTTCTCGTACCACTCACGGATCTTGCGCTCAAGTTCTGTGTTGGATTCCTCCAGTGAATGGACCCTTTCCAGATAGGTAGCCAGGCGGTCGTTCAGGTTCTGCATGGTTTCCTTTTCAGTGCCAACTAAAAAGGCGCTTTCTCCTCCTCCACCAGCTCCATAGCCCATTCCTAAACCAACACCTGAACCACCACCAAATCCACCTCCGAATCCTCCACTGAAGCCACCACCTAACCCTCCACCATATCCAATGCCTAAACCACCACTATACCCACCACCACTACTGCCACCAAATCCACCACCAAATCCACCGGCAAAACCTCCTGCACTGCTGGAACTAGAGAGCCGGACAGAACCTCCACCATATCCACTCCGAGAAGAGAACTGACGGGGCCCTGTCAATGCTCTGATGGAGAGAGACATGGTGTATTAAAAAAGATCTCTCTTGGAAACAAATGCAGTGAGAGGGTGAAGCAAGATGTCCTTATTGTATGTTTTGGCTTTATATATACGAGTCAAAGGAAGCATGTGATTTTTGAAGGCCACACCTCCTTGGGCAACATACTTTCATCTTTCTGCCTATTTAATTATTTCCTCAATAAGGTGGATGATGTGTACAAAAGGTACCCACCCCAAATTGTCTATTGGTGTGGAAATGCTGTGCCTTCCAGGTATTTGTTCTGTTAAAAAACAGCAGCAGCTTGGGTGGAGTAGAGATAGAAATAATTCATCCTCAGCAACTGGGGTGGAAATACTTTATTAATCGGCCTTCTCCCTCATTTTATGAAATAATTTATGTTCATGTCTTTTGCATATCTATCTGTCTATCTGTCTGTCTTTCAATGACATTTGGAAAAAAATGTTGTCCTCTGGAGCACTCTATTTACTGATCCAGATAGTCTTTCCATGATACTATAATATATTCCATTCTACCTCTACAATCCTCCATACCTAGTCTGGCCAGGTTATCCTGCTATGGTAATAGAATAGACCCTAGTCACACTCAGTGTTGAGTCCCTGGCAGTATGGTCTATTCTATTACCATAGCAGGATAACCTGGCCAGACTAGGTATGGAGGATTGTAGAGGTAGAATGAAATATAGTATCATGGAGGTGGTGGTTAAATAACCTGAGGTGGTGGTTAAATAACCTGACAACTCTGAGGACTAATGGCCTTGGGTGCCGAAGTCCACAGGGAAGGGTGATGGTCCCCAAGTAGATTAAATCCCACTTGAATCCATCTTAATGGAGGGCAGCATTTTCATTAATACTGGCCTGGGCCTAATGAGAACTTGGTGTGCCAAAAGGGCTCAGGTCCAGAAAATGATTCGTGGAACTGGATCAGTGGTATGGGTGTCATGCTGCAATACAGAAGGCAGATGAAAGGCCACTGCATTATATTCTCAGGACAGTCTTCATGGCTCATCACCATGATGATCGCCTATATTCGGATTCAGGTATGACAGAAGGAGAAGAATCCTCCATACACATTCACTTGGCCACTGAGCTCAGTCAGTTTTCACTGGGTTATTTCAAAATGAGAAATTTAGTACAGTGGTACCTCATACAATGATTTTAATCCTTTCCACGGGGCTGGTTGTTGTACGAAACAATTGCTATATGATACATGCATCGCATAGTGATTTTCCCTATTGGGATGCATCATACAACGAATTTTTTTCTAAGTGGTTTTTCCCATTGAAAAATTGTTGTATGATTTTTTTCCATAGGGAAAATTGTCATGCAGGACACCATCCCCCCTCCCCCCTTCCCAAAAAACAAACAAACAAATAACAAACCTAATTGTTATGTGATTTTGTTGCTATACGGGGCAATTGTTGTATGAGGGTCCACTGTATTTGCATTATATTTTGTTGATGCAGTTTAGGATTTGATTTTTTTTTTTTTGCTCTTGCATTACACTATTGACACATATTTAATCTGTGGGTCTATTAAGAAGCCCAGATTATTTTTACACATATTAATGTCAAGTCATGTGTCACCCTTCCTATATTTGTGCACCTTACTTTTCCTGCTTCAATAGAACTTTGTAGTTATGAATGTATTGAATGTCATATTGAATGTTTGAGGCCAGTTTTCCCAGTTGTTAAGGTCATTTTGAAAACCAATTTTGTCTTCTGAGGTATTAGCTATCATTCCAGTTTCATATCATTTGTAAATTTGCAGAGAATCCTCTTACTCCTTCATTTAAGCCCGCTGTAAAATGTTGAATAGGGCCAAGATACTGTACATTTCCAGGCAAATTTGGGGGGAAATATTTCGAATACACATAGGTATCTCCTGAACCTGTGCTGACAAACTAATCATTCATATCAAGAAGCATTGCATTGTAAGCTTGCTGATAAGTAAAATGAAGTGATGGTCTTTTTCAGAACATAAAGGACAATATTTTCTATTAATATAGAGGACATTGCTTAATCTAAAGAGGAAATCTTAGTCCCACTTTGCCAAGAATGGAAATGGGACATCCAAGAATATCAGAGAGGAACTGATCAATGTCAACCAAAAATTCCTGGGATGTATCTGGTATCTGAGAGGCTTCGCAAACAATAAAAAGTGCCACTTTTGTAAGACCAGATATTATAATTCACTGAACAAACTAAAATGGAAAAGGACAACATAGAGATCTTGACAGTTGAATCAATTTATAAATCATCTAACATACCTTTCTGCTTAAACAAACTTTTTAAAATTGAAAATCAAAACACTCACTTTCTAGTTGGAGATTTCAGCAATCATAGCAACATTTGGAACTATGAACATGATGACGATAATGGGGGTGTCATTATAAAAGGAGCAGTATAGCATCCAATGTATCGTATATAGGATCCTAAACTACACTGTTAATTTAACAGTGGCAGGTGACAAAGAGGCTTCAATTCAGATCTAATTTCTGTTACTGAGTCTATAGCTCAATGGTGTATTAAGAATGCAAATTATCTAATGCCAAACACTCGGCACAAACCCATTCTATGTTAGATCTATTCATCCATCCAACCTCAATGTATACCATACATCCTAGCTCTCACTCCAGAAATGCATGGCCACTGTTATAATATATTTCACACTTCAAAGAAAATCTTTTTAGTGAATATACAATAAAAGCTGGGATAAATTTGATCTCAACTCTTGCAGAAACAAAAAGAAGTCACTGGATAGACAATGTAACAGAGCTTGATATGGCAAAGAGCAGCCAGAAAGATCGGAGACTATTGAAAAGGTTGAACAACAATCCAAACAAAAGCACGTTGCAAATATAACCCCAATCCAGATAGCATACTAACTGCACCTGGCAGGGAAGACTATCCAATACAAAGCAAAAATAAAACATCAAAGGGATATTCAGTGTGAATACAGCGAACTTTCTACTGCTTTCATATTGGTAGAACTAGGGAAAGCCATAAAAACAGTGAGATTTGATCTCTGGATCAAACAAATCATTTGGGGCAAAACACAAAAGAATGGCTCCTTAAATCTTTAATAAGTGATGGACAAGCAAACAACTTCCAAAAATATGGCAGAAAATGAAAATAATCAGTATACTTAACAAAGGCAAAGAGCCATCATATTCCCTAAGTTACAGGCCAAGTTCCCTAAAATGCTACTTATACAAAGTTTTTGAACCATGATATTACATCATCTGGGCCCTAACACGACTTCTAATTCCAGAACCAGATGATTTTAGACTTGGGAAAGAGCTGTATGTCTCAAATCTTAAATCGAATCCAGTAAAAAGAAGATAAGTTTTGAAACATGTAAAATAACTGGAACAACATTTGTGGATCTTTACAGCGGCATACGGCAGTCTACTATCACTGCTGCTCAAAAAATGACCTCACTAAAGACCACGGATTTTCTGACCCCCGCTCCCCAATTATACTTCAAAACCAAATATTATTTGTTGAATATCAAAGGATCCACAGTAGCTGAAGAAATCAAAGGAACTGTCTCCCACACCATTGCTTTATAACATTTACACAAATGACCAACCAACATTTCTATACTCTAGGACAGTGGTGGCTAACCTTGGCACTCCAGCTGTTCCCGGACTTCAATTCCCAGAAGCTCTGATCATCAGGTGCGCTGTCTTCAGCTTCTGGAAATTGAAGTCCAAGAACATATGGAGTGCTAAGGTTGGCCATCACAGTTGTAGGATTTTAATCTATGCTACTAGGGTACACAGAAAGAGCCTCCTCGGAAATTGTGGTATTTTTGAACCACGAGCGGGCATACCCTGGTATAAGGAACGTACAGCACCGGACCTTGATTTTAGTTATATAGATTACCTTATGTTATAAAAACAACAATCTGAAACCAAAACCTTTAAAAACACAGATTTGTGCCTTTGACATAAAGAACAGAGAAGCAAAGAGGAAGATATGATTTTGGCACATTGCCCTGCTCTAAGATATTTGGGCATGGGTTGAACCCTGACCTACAAAAACATTCTTTAGAAACCAAGCATAATATTGCTGCCATAAACAACATCTTAGGAAAGTAGCTGGTCAGACGGGGTGGTCACCCACAAACAATAAGAACAATACCTCTGTCCCAGAATATGCTAGTGCAAAATGGTATAAAATAGCACATCAATGAATCATACAGAATTAGTACTGGTGGCCTGAAACCTAATCCCACTAAGAAAAAGTCTGTTATTTGGCTGGTGTTCCACTCCAGAAGTATCTCAAGAGATGCTAGCAAATAATGAATGAATGCCAGCCTTCCAGCTAACAAGGCGAGCTTCTTGACCACTGAGTCACCACAGCCCCTTAATGAAATAAGCTGATACAACATCAAACCTAGATGCTTCACGGACACCAATCCTCTAAAACAGGGATTCTCAACCTGCTGCTCGCAGGCCAGATGTGTCCCACAGCACCATTTCATGTGGCCCTCCACTGCCTCCACCCACCAGGAAGTGCCATGTGGTGGAGGAAGAGCAAAATGGTCATCCGGACCCCGAAACTGTCTGAGGGAGTGTGACCCGGGCCCCGGCTTTAAAAGGTTGAGAACTAAAACTAAGGAAAAGGTTTCTGCACACTTCTCAAACTCTAAATAATAAACCAGAAGAGGCTAGGAGAAATGTATAGAGAACAAAAACAACACTTTTTTGAATGGATTAATGCTGAAGAGTGTCTCTCATCAGATCAAGATTCTGGAAGTTGCTTAATAGGCTTTGAAGCAAAGTAGGAAAATCAAAGAATAATCAAGTAAAATGGGGCTGCTTGAGTCAGGGCAAATTTTCTGTGAATGTGGAGAAATTCAATAAATGCATCATTTACGTAAAGGTAAAGGTCACCCTTGCTCAAAAGCCTGTCGTATCCGACTAGGGTTATATGCATTTATGTGCATACAATTAATGTCCCACCTTGTGTACAAAAGTAGATTTAGTAAATGGCTGAGATAACGCTGTTGAAGTAGCCCACCTCCAGTCAAAAATAGTTTAGATATTTAATATTTTACATTGTTTCAAATTTTACCTATATTTCATAGGTAAAGGTTTCCCTTGCTCAAAAGCCAGTTGTATCCGACTCTAGGGTTCAGTGCTCATCTCTGTTTCAAAGCCGAAGAGCCAGCGCTGTCTGCTTCTGCAGACCTTTCCATGGTCATGTGGCAGGCATGACTAGACACCGGAGCACACGGAACGCTGTTACCTTCCCACCGAAGTGGTCCCTATTTATCTACTTGCAATTTCTTGCTTTTGAACTGCTAGGTTGGCAGGAGCTGGGACAAAGACGGGAGCTCATTCCGTCCTGCAGTACTTGGGAATCGAGCTGCTGACCTTCCGCCTCCCAGGCAGCATCTTAGCCACTTCAGCCACTACAGTCCTCACCTATATTTCATATATATTCATATTTGTTAAAATTATGCAATGCTCTGATACAAATCAATAAATAAAGGTAAAATAAGGACAACATATTATGTGCATTAGGAAAACCATGTGGAGAAGCTGTGCATGCATCTCCATGCAGAAAGGAACAAGGAAGTCTTTCAACCTGATGTAAATAATAAAAAGTATAAGAATACAAGTGAGTTTTGGTGAAATGTGGTAGAATAGATTTTGGGTTCTCTGTGCAATGATATTGTTCTGCAAGTGTAAGGTAAAGGTAAAGGTAAACTAAAGGTAAAGGTTGCCCTTACTTGAAGGCCAGTCGTATTTGACTCTAGGGTTCAGTGCTCCCCTCTGTTTATAGCTGAAGAGACAGTACTCTCTGTGTCTGCAGACATTTCCATGGACATGTGGCAGGTATGCCTCAACATCAGAGTGCACAGAATGCTGTTTACCTTTCCACCGAAGTGGTACCTATTTATCTACTTGCAATTTTTTGCTTTTGAACCGCTAGGTTGGCTGGAGCTGGGGCTGAGACAAAAGCTCACTCCATCGTGCAGCACTCAGGTCTTGAACTACTGACTTGCTGACGTTCCAGTCATCAAGTTTAGCGTCTTAACAAGTAAGCCACCACAGTCCCAATACACTAAACTAGAAGTGGCAGATTGTCAGCATAATGCAAGTTGATATCACATGCAGTTTTTAGTGTGAAAGTAGTATAATTTTCACTCTGCCAGCTATAGGTCCAAGAAATCTTCAAATTTCTAAGAATAAACCAGGCAGGTCAATCATGTACAGATGAGCTTCCAAGCTGCTCATGATGGCAGTTGGAGATGTTATTCCTAAACCAGGTCAGTGAATTGCCTGTGCAAAATTATCCAGACAGAAATAACTTTATCCCAAAACAATCTTGGAGTTTGGAAATATTACTTTTTGACTGCAGTTCCCAGGATCCCCATCCATCACAGTAGACCCTGCTGGCTGGGGATTTTGGGAGCTGAAATATCTAAATGATTCCCAAAATGTTACCGCAAGAGGTAACATTTCCAAACTCCAGATATTCTGCAACCTTTACACAAATGTTTTGAGACATGACATCTACCAAGTAATCATATGTTGTGCTTTTCATTTGCAACAGAGGTGTGAAATACTAGGTTTTACTTTTTTGTCTGAGCACAAGAACCCTAGTAAAGATAAAGGTTTCCTGTCCTTGGAAGCCAGTCATGTCTAAAGAGCCAAAGAGCCAGCTCTGTCTGCCTCTGCAGATGCTTCCATGGTCATGTGGCAGGCATGACTAGACACTGGAGTGCATGGAAGGCTGTTGTCTTTCCCTCCAAAGCAGTACCTATTTATCTACTTTGGAGCTGCTAGGTTGGCAGGAGTTGGGACAGGAGCTCATTCTGTTGCACAGTACTTGGGTTTCCGAAAGATTGATCTGTCGACCGTCCAGTTGTCAAGCTCAGCATCTTAACCACTAAGCCCCTAGTGGCTAACCTTGGCAGTCCAGCTGTTCTTGGACTTCAATTACCAGAAGGCCAAGTCAGCAATCCTGCTGATCAGGGCTTCTGGGAATTGAAGTTCCAGAACAGCTGGATTGCCAAGGTTAGCCATCACTGCTAAGCCAACACGGCTCCAGTAAGAACCCTAGAACCCTAATGGTGTAATAATTTGGGTGAACAGACAGCAATTTCAGCTACATACCTGAATTTTGTTTATTTTTTTGAGGATGTCATCTTGAGCGTATAACTTTAGAATAGATTCAAGCCTTCCTGGTTATGGGTGTGGATTTTGACACTGATCTCTTCTGAATGGGGATGGTGTAACCAACTGATGAAACTGGAGCAGATACCTGACCTCCCTCTTTCTCTTCATAGAACTGTAAAGTGACTCATGGCCGTGAAATGGAGCTGTGTTTACTTTGGCTTCTTTGTCCATATCAAGTTTATGAAAGAAGCACAGGGAGTTTCTCTGAAGTCAATTTTGTATATTTTGTTATACCGAGAGGAAAAACGTATGTGTCCTGTCTTGAAGGATTGTGATGTATGTTTAGGGGAGTATTTGGTGAGAAATAAGCCACACAATGTGACACAAGGGGCTGGGGAGACACCAGGGAAAAAGTCTCCAATTTCCACACTTTCTTGTGCATCCAGTATAATATCTCTCTTATGTAAATATAATTCTGTGGTATCAGAAGAGCACAACCTTTAAAGTGTAAGTGTCATTGAACGTCTCCTATATTTGATCACTGGTTGGAGATAGGAATTGATTTTCCCCCTGGTTATTGTTGCAGGAATTCTTCCCAAATGTCCACTGTCAATTCCCATTTGGATAATTGCCCCATTGCTGCCAGTAACATTTGTGTTTTTTCTGAGATCCAGGTGGTCATTTGGGTGGCAGGGAAAAGTGTGCAGGTGCTGCAGATGGGTAGTCAAAAGTCAATGGAAGGCCATCAGCAGGGAGGCAATATACAGATACCGGGTTTCCTTTGTCTGATGAATTGGAGAGGATATCAGATGTAGCCTGTTGTGGTTTTCCCCCAACTCACCTCTAATAAATAAAGCCTGGCACAACATCTTTCCACGAAACTTTGGGACTCTCAGTTTTCCTGCACTATCTAGAAAAAATTGGTGCATGCCTGTAGAAGTGATATTGAATTGTATAATATTTGATTTTTTAAAAAGTGACCCAATAAAGGTACTGTATCACGTTCCTGTTGCAATTGTATTGTGTAAAGTTCATGCAGCTGTCTTGGTTTGTTTTTGGAAGATTTACCGTTGTAAGAAAACATCTCACATAATCCTTCCAGCTGCCCCAACCTGTTGCCCATGCTGCCTGTGGTGTTCTAGGATTTTTAAGTTTCTACAGCCTCGTCACAGGCTATATGTTATGCTTTCCCTGTGTAAAGGGAAGTTAGACTTTGCTTTCTAAGTAAACAATTCTGAGATCTATCTATCTATCTATCTAAATACAAAACTCATAAATGTATATACTGTGTCACCTTTTGCTTGTGACTAGAGCCCAGGATGAAAGGGTGAGATTACTTTGTTGTTAGGTTGTCCACTTTTTGGTCCAAGCTTTGAAGGTGACTGAAAGCAACCAGAAAGATTCTTGTTGCTTCCAAAGTTCTAAATGTTTGTTTTCTAATATTTCTGTGCATGGAAGAAGAATTGCTTTGATTGAAGCAAACATTTATAGACTCTTGCAGGTTGCAGGCACAAGATGGATGTAAAAAACCTTTACAATTACCACTGAAAGATAAAATATGTTCCTAGTCCTAGTTGCAGATATGTATAGATTTTTTTAAAATACTGGGGGATTTCTACACTTTGTTACTGCCTTTCTTTCCCTGCCACAAAAAATCAACAACAAAAAACTAAAACTCAGTTCTTTGGCTTCTTGCCAGGTCCATTGAATCCAGTTCCTTAAACAGCCAGGGATGTGTGTGCCTACCATGTAATAGAGGGAGGCAGCTGACCCAGTTTGTCAGTTATTATTTTATTATTTATTAGGATGGTAGTTATTTATTACAATTGCTATGTGATTTTCTGCTTCAATTGCCAAAATAACCAGGCTGGCTTTAGGTAACAGTGTGCCTTGATTAAGGTGCCATCAAATTAAGCAGAGTCAAGGTGTGCGAATTGAGTATATTTATGAATATATTCCTGATTTACAGATTAAAGCCAGATTTAATCATTACTGGGTTGACCCATAATTCCCCCCCTCTTGATGCAAGAATTAATGCAATTCCAGATTGTCAACTTTAACAAGAAGGCAGAATCAAACAAGTATGCTATGTATCAGTTCATGGTTAATGGAAAAGAAAGCTAGGAGAACTATCTCATAGATTCAAAATCTGTTGAATGGCATGCTAATCCATCATCATCTTGATGCCAACACATTTTACAGGATGCATTTTAAAAAACCCACCATGCTTTTTTCTGTTTCTCCAAACATCTCTAAGTAAATGTGATGCAGAAGAATTTGGTGGTCGTGAGACCTGAAATAGCATCAGAACTTTCCTTCTTTAGCACCCCACTTTTTCAAATGTGAGATAATTGAATTTATTTATTTAAAATGTAGCAAATAAGATTGAAAGCTATTGGTCTAGGTCCATACTTTGTACATTGCATCTTTTCATCTTTGAATTTACATTATTTTTGCCAAGAAGAACATCAAATGTGTCCATAGCTGGCTACATCTTCTGTTCCCTCTCATCAACTCTGGATGACACCACCTTCCCATCCACCATCTCTTCAACCACAGTCTTGATCCTCCGAACTCTGTTCTTTTCTGGAAATAAAGGTACATATTATAGATAATAAGAGAGCAACATGGGAAGATGAACTAATGCAATCGTTTATCTTACCATTGCATAAAGTCCATATTGACATCCATGGTATTGGATTTAGGCTTAACCATAACTAGGTTGGATCAACTACAAGCGATCTTGATTAATGTGAGTCTTACTGATTTAGACCATTCTACCACACCTCATCTGTTTTATGAGAAATCTGTACATGAATCAAGAAGCAACAGTTAGGACAGGATATGGAACAACTGAGTGGTTTAGAATAGGAAAAGGAATATGACAAGGTTGCATATTGTCACCCTGCTTATTTAACTTATATGCAGAGTACATAATGTGCAATGCAGGGCTGGATGAATCACAAGCTGGAATTAAAATTGTTGGGAGAAACATCAAAAACCTGAGATATGTAGATGACACTAACCTAATGGCAGAAAGTGAAGAAGACCTAAATAACTTCTTGATTAGGTTGAAAGAAGAGAGTGCAAAAGATGGCCTGAAGGTCAACATAAAAAACAAGATAATGGCAACTGGCCCTATCACTTCCTGGAAAATAGATAGAGAAGAAGTAGAAGCAGTGACAGACTTTACCTTCTTAAGATCTAAGATCACTGCAGATGGTGACTGCAACCATGAAATAGAAAGATGATTAATTCTTGGGAAGCAAGCTATGAGAAAGCTAGGCAGCACAATAAGAAGTAGAGACATCACCCTGCCAACAAAAGTCCACATAGTCAAAGAAATTTAATTCCCAGTAGTAATGTATGGCTGTGGCAGCTGGACCATAAGGAAGGCTGAACGCAGAAGAAAAGACGCCTTTGAAATGTGGTGCTGGAGGAGAATTTTGAGAGTACCCTGGACAGCAAAGAGATCAAATAAGTTGATCCTGGAGGAGATCAACCCTGAATGCTCCTTAGTAAAGGTAAAGGTTTCCCTTGCTCGAAAGCCAGTTGTATCCGACTCTAGGGTTCAGTGCTCATCTCTGTTTCAAAGCCGAAGAGCCAGCACTGTCTGCTTCTGCAGACATTTCTGTGGTCATGTGGCAGGCATGACTAGACACTGGAGCACATGGAATGGTGTTACCTTCCCACCAAAGTGGTCCCTATTTATCTACTTGCAGCTTCTTGCTTTCGAACTGCTAGGTTGGCAGGAGCTGGGACAAAGACAGGAGCTCATTCCATCCTGCAGTACTTGGGAATTGAACTACTGACCTTCTGCCTCCCAGTCAGCATCTTAGCCACTTGAGCCACTGCGGTCCCTTTGGAAGAACTGCTCCTTGGGAGGACAAATATTGAAGATGAAGCTAAAGTACTTTGGACACCAAATGAGAAGAGAAGACTCACTCGAGAAGGCCTTAATGCTGGGAAAGATCAAAGGCAAAAGGAGAAGGGTGTGTGGCAAAGGATGAGATGGCTGAATGGCATTGTTGATGCAATGTGTATAGAGCTGAGCAGGCTGCGGAGAATGGTGGAGGATAAGGGTGACTAGCTTGCAGTGGTCCAGGGTCAGACTCGACTATGTGACTGAACAACAACAAAGCACATTAAAGGCACCTGATCTTGTCTGATTTTGAAAGCTGATTGGATTGGCATCTATTTAGTACTTGCATAGTAGACCCCCAGGAATCTCCAGGTGGTGCTAGGAAATAATCCTACCTAAAGTCCTACAAAGCCACAACCAGTCCATGTGTTGACTACACTGACCTAATGTGGGGTTATGATCTGATTCAGTATATGGCAGCCTCCTATGCTCCTAAATGGAACATTGTATGTGTATGCCTAATGCTAGATCTGGCTCTTCAAAATGAAGAAGAATATACTGAAATGGAAGACTTTTTATCATCTCTATGGGAAAAACATACATAGTCTGAGATTACCGTATAAAATATACATGCAGCCACACAATCAAAGTACTCTCATTCTACATTTATTGGGACACAAACTGGTGAGAGACACAGTCATTCAGTAAGTAGACTCTTGTTTTTTCATGGCCAGTTGGCTTGGTGTTGGGCTTCACTGAAGATAGGTGGCAAAGTGCAAGGGAGATGGGCCATTTGATCCCCAACTGGCAATAAGCAGAGTATAAATTCCATGGAGGAAAGTCTAAGAAGGAGACTCAATGTCCCTGAAGGCATTGAAAGGCAGGTTCCCCAGCTAAGCCTTGGTAGGGCCAGCCTTCCATATTTCTGATGTTACTGCCAGATTAGGCACCTGCCTAGGATATTAAATGCAAGATAAGGACTCTTAGGGTTATACATTTCCACAATTTCAGCTTACTGAGGATAAGTCTGCTCTCTAGTTGACTTCTGAGGTTCTCTGGGATGGTTGTCAAACCAGACGTGTACTTAGTCCTAGCTGCTAGAGGACCTCTAAAAGATGTTTCATCTCTTAGAGGTCTCCTGGGTACAACAGGTCTCTTTGCTCCCAGAATTTTGGGATAGGCCCAAGGGTTTGCCATTCCAGCCATTCTATATTGCCCTTTAAATGAGCTGGGAACTCTTGAGCTGGGAACCCACTGTAACTTGGTCTCCTCCTTGAGCCACTTTCATGACATGTAACTACCTCCTCTGACCACAAGCCCTATCAAGATGCTTTAAGAGTCATCCTCTGATACTGGGCAACTGATTATCTCTGTGACATCCACTGGTTACATTAAGTAAGAGTGTCACAGTGGCCAATAGTGAGACTGGAGCTGTGTCCTTGGTACAGGAATTAGCCATGGCAGTCACTCATAACTCGCAGCATCAGACAATTGGAAATTTGTTCCACTTGCAAAAATAAATGAAAATATTTAAAAATCTGTGTTTGTGCTGTATGAGAGAGACAAATTTGTCTGTTACTGTACTGCCTTCCAGTGAATGGATGACTAGGGTGTTGCTATGAGCTAAACATTGTTTCCCATTTAAGCCAGATACAGAAGAAAAACAAAATTGATAAATCAAAATAAATTTAAAAAAAATTGATTTCTAGAGTAGATGGAGTGGATGAGTCTTTCAGTGAAATAACATTTTCAATGGAAACCCTCCCCTATGTTGAATCCCTTAATAAATAAAGGATTGGAAAGGAATATATTGGGTCTGCAAAACAAAACTATCAATTTCACAACTCATGGGACAGCTTTCTGAGGCTTGAAATGTACACAAATTGCACAAAAACACATTTAGTCAAGGAGGAAAGTCTGTTCCAAAAACCCACACATTAAAGAAATTGATACAAAAATGCTCAGAAATGTGTACCAAAAGATGCACAAAAATAAACATGGGTTTCTGTGTGGGGAAAAGAAAAGCAAGTCCGTAGGAAACTGAGCTGGGACAAGAATGCTGCAGGGATTCTGAGAACTGTAATAATAAAAATGGGAGATCTTCGTGTCCCTGTGTGAGTGGATGGGGACGTTACTCATACCTCTCTCAGATTCTTCTCTTCTGGCAATCTCCAGTTCTGAAATTATTCTGTTTAAAAACAACAACAAACAGAATAAATGCTGTTAATAATTTTAGCCTTGACTTTTATCAAGTTAGCCGTCACCCTTCGTTTCCTATACTTGGGTTATTTGCTTCAAGTTGGCAAGAACACAGTTAAGAGGCCATTTAAAAAATCTACCCTTTCTCTGCACGTGGCCCCTGCCATCTTTTATTCTCCTCATGCTTGACTTTTCAGCAGCCTTCACATCAGATCATTCTTGATGGGTGCTCCTAGATCAGTGATGGCCAACCTTGGCACTCCAGATGTTCTTGGACTTCAATTACCTGATCAGGGCTTCTGGGAATTGAAGTCCAAGAACATCTGGAGTGCCAAAGTTGGACATCACTGTACTAGATTGTGAAACTAACTTCCAGGGGTGGTTAGACTGCTACCTTTCTTTTTGTCATAAGTCATGAAGCATTTTTTTTTATTCACATGTGATTTCTGGCATCTGAGTGGCTGCAGAGAATAGTGCTTTTAATGAGTGCAGAAGACTTTTTTAAATTAGCTGTGCTTTTAGTTCAATTATTTTTTAGTTCAGTTATTTGTTTATTGGCTTAGTCGATGTTTCTGATTTTTATCTGTATGTGTGCCAGCTTGAACCCTCATTTTGGGAGAAAGTTAGTTAGTCAGTCAGTCAGTCAATCCGGACATTCCCAAATTAGGAAGATAGGAAGCTGGCTTATACTGAACCAGATCTATCTGGCCCAGTATTGTCATCTGTAACTGGTGATGTCCTTCCCAGGATTTAGGCAGGATTCTGTCCTAGCCCTACCTGAGGATACTGGAGATCAAATCAGAGACCTTCTGCCTGTGAAGGATATGGTCTGTCACTGCATGGCTCATCCTTATCATCAAACCAAGTGCACATCTCTAATAGAAGGCTTACCTGTTCTCTAGGGGCTGCTCTTTAGAGGCTGTGGTAGCAAGCTGGAAGGCTGGCAAGTCGGCAGTTTGAGACCCGGGTACTTCATGACAGATTGAGTGCCCGTCTCTGTCCCAGCTCTTGGGGACATGAAAGGAGCCTCATTTGGGCATTCCCTGAGTGGAGTTTCTCCCACAAAATATCCTTTCAACCCAGAATAATTTCTGACATGAAATTATTATTATTACCTGCTCTCTTCTCCATCCAGCAGACGGCGATAAGTAGCAATCTCTACCTCAAGCTGGACCTTGATGTCCAAAAGGCTGTTATACTCCTGATTCTGTCGCTCCATGTCACTTCGCAGCTGCATCAACTGTGCCTCCACATACCCAATGGTGGCCTGGATCTGGGCTAAGATGGCTCCATAACGGGCTTCAACTTTGGCCAAAGCGTCCTCTCGATCTGCTTTCTATAAGAAGAGATCAGATATGTTGTTTCCAGATGATATGCTAAAAAAACTGAAAAAAGATGTTTCGCAGAAGCGATCACAGAATGAACTGAATAGTTTTACTTTTACTTTAAAAGCTGTAGGGGCTGTTATGACTCAGTGGTTAAGATGCTTGCCCTGTTAGCTGGAAGGCTGGCAGGTTGGCAGTTCAAGACCCAAGTACTGCATGACAGACTGAGTGCCCATCTCTGTCCCAGCTCTTGGGGACATGAAAGGGGCCTCATTTGGGCATTCCCTGAGTGGAGTTTCTTCTACAAAAATCCTTTCAACCCAGAATAATTTCTGACATGAAATTATTATACTTTAAAAGCTATTAATTCCTTAACTGATCTTGTGATAATGGGAACTAGTATTTATTGGCCAATTTAAAACTGAGAACTTGGGTTTGGAGAGGAAGGGAAAAGTAACCCTTGTGCAAAATATACCTGAATTTACACTACAGTTCTAGGAGCAGCATGGCGAAGCATGAAATGTATTGTGCAGTTTGCATAAAGCTATTGACAAAATGGGTGGATTTATATTTGCAAAGGCAGATGGCAGAGAACCTTAAAAGATTCCACTCCACGTATTGCTTTGAAGAAAAAAGATGAAAAAATAAGCTCTATGTAGCAATAAAATTATAGAGTAAAAATGTAGAGTAAACCCTCACTTACTTTGAGGACAACTTGGAGAAAATCTGCCTCAGTCTGTCAATGATAAACCATCCCAATAACTAACTTTATTAACAAAGCTCTTCACATATATTTGGAATGTCACAATTTTATCCTATTGTACTGTAGACCCTGCTGCTACTTCAGTTCTGCCACATTCTGTCTCACTGGGGAGCAAAATTTAATAATCTCTGACTGAAGGTTATAGAGTTTCAGTCTTAAATCCTTCTGGATGCTTATCCTTGCTGGTACTACAGTGTGTTATATAAATCATCCCAAATCTAAGTCCAGTATTGGACAAAGGCATTGTGGAACCGGCTCTTGGAAAAGGTTTCTAGAGATCAAAGGTGGCAAAATATTACTTAATTAAATGTGCTGTAATTTCTAATTAAACAGTCAGGTTTTACCAAATTAAGTTGGTTTTGGAGTTCAATCTCAAGATTCTGGAATATGCGTCTCCGGTCTGTGACCTCACTTTTATGGCTCTCCAGTTGTTGGGTAGTGGTGGTTACTTGCACGTTCCATTCTTCAACCTAAGATATAAAGAAGGCAAGGATAATTCCAATGAATAGAACACACATCAGGTTGAAGTACAGAGTGCATTGTTTAGTTGATGAGTTGGTCAGACTAAGAGATCAAAACCTCCCATTTAAAATTTTTCTTAATACAGTATGATCTGTTTACCCCCCCCCCCCAATTTTTTTAAAAAAGTGGTCTCATAAATGACCATTCATCACAATGACAAATATCACCTGTTTATCAAACTGCTCCTTGGCCTCCTGACGATTCTTCTCAGCCAATGCTTCATATTGCTGGCGCATATTATTCATAATCTGGGCTAGATCAATAGCTGGAGCAGCATCCACCTCTACAGACACAGTCCCGCCTAGCTGCTTCCGTAATGTTTCTGTTTCCTGCAAATATTTATGATAATCATTATTCTCAGTTGATTAATTCCCAACCGTATTGAAAGAACACATTGATTTGTTTTAGCTTTCTAAATTAGAGTTGAGTGGCTAGCTAAGTGAAATGACTCCTCATTTGAGTCAATTCAAACATCACTAAGGATTCATCAGAAACATGCAAATCTATTGAACCTGTATCTAACAGTTATGGTTCTTGTTGCACCATCATTATTTTCAAACACTGTCTATTGCTTATTAAACTGAAATGGTACCCTTGATTCTTCCTGAACTATTTCTTTGGGCTCAATTACATGGGGGGAAATGCAGGAAACATTTTGGGTTGCAGTGGGTTTCCCCATTGACCACATGACACAATGGGAAATACAAATCAGCCTTGAGTCCCATAGCCCCTACCTATAGTTTTCTTCACCATCAGAGACTCTACTACATTTTAAAAATTGAATCCTTTCCCTATGTTTCAAAGCATGTGCTTGCTTTGAACTGATACAGTAAGGAAAGACCAAGCATGTACACATACACATGCACAAAGTAGTGCTTTGATAAAGCAACTTTCCTCTTGCCTTTTGCTTCTTGAGGGATGACAAGGAGGCTATGTGTAGGTGCACACATACAAGCAGCATCAGCACTCACCTCTCTCTGTCTTTCCTCTCCCAAGACACTGTCTTTTTAAGAACAGTTCTTTCTCCAGTCTTGTTTATTTATTTATTTGTAACAAATTTGCAAACTATGTCTGCTGGCAAGATAAGACATGGAAATGAATAGTTGGGAAAGGAAAGTCTTCTTAAGGCAGTTCCTTTGAACTATGCCACCTACAGGTGCTTTAAAGGGAATTTCAAGTAGAAGGCATTTTTTATCATTGCTGGTGTGGCTACTGCTAAATTCTGCTGTTGTAAATTCCAGCAATGGGCTGAAGCAGCTGGAAAGCACAGTTTTCCCACCCGACCCAGTAGCATAACATTTTTTAAAAAGTCTTGCAGTAACAATTTCTGTGTTTATTTAACTTATCCTTCCTGTGATGCTCAAAGCAAGCCGCTAGTGCATGGTAGGGCCCACCATGGTTACTCCAGGTGGATGCGTGCAGGGTAACTTTTCCATCTGCAGTTACGCTGAACAGTCCTGTATGTGTAGCTTCAGAACATACCTGTCAACCATCCCGATTTGGGCGGGAATACCCCGTAATTTGACATCGATTGACATCATAACCAGCCCTGCGCTGCCAAAACTCCGTAATTTGGCAGCGGGGGGAAACGCTTTCCACGCATGCGTGGAAAGCGACCTGCACACAAGTGATTTGCGCAGGTCCCATTTTTCTGGAGCCGCGGGTAGACAGGTATGCTTCAGAATAGCCTTCAGCCAAGAATACTCATAACTCTTTCATTCAAAATGGGATGCCTTCTTACCTCCTCATGGTTTTTCTTCAGGTAAACCAGTTCTTCCCTCAGCCCTTCAATCTGATGCTCCAAATCAGACTTAACTAGTGTCAAGTCATCAATGAGCTTCATCAACCCCAACATGTCATTTTCCACACTTTGCCTTAGCCCCAGCTCAGTCTCATACCTGTTTGATTTTTAAAAACACAAATAAATTGTCTTTTGTTAGCAAGCTGGTGGAGCATAATCAGTTCCTCTCAATGTTATCTGAATTTCTCATGCCAGCTTAATTCTAAATTCCATTCTATACTTCTCTGTACTTCTCCAGACTTACTCCCTCTCTCCGTGTTTATTCTGTATTCAGGTCTGCCTTTTTAAAAATTAGGATGGACTCTATCATTTTTTTTTAAAAAAGTGTCATCATGTTAATACAATTTTTATATTGTACACTTTGCTTGGATACTGTACATTTCTTTGTCAACTAAAGTATTTTTCAATGGTTTTTACAAGAATAGATTCATCACATATCCATATCCTTAGAAATAAGGGGTACATCAGAATTTAGGAATATGAATTTTGGAGACTAAACTCTTACGCAGAGGATTCCATTTTTTTAATTCCACATTCTGAGTTATAGTAATTACGAACCTATAGGGAACTGTGACATAAGTACTGTATACTGATTTGACTATTTTCAGATTTTGGGCTGGAAAGAACATGTCTTAGATGCATAATTCTATTTCCAGCAGCCAGAGTGAAAGTGTACGATATTGATCACACACTTTTTTAAAGGGTAGACAAGGGGTTCCCAACCTTTTCCTGCCAGGGGCTTGACCACACCCCTTCACTTAGCTGAGGGGCTGGTCATGTGGTACTTCCCGCAGTTGCTGCTGGCAGTGGCATGTGCATTTGCACTGTGTTTCCAGGTGTTTTTCCTCACCTCCGTCGCTTCCCTTGGAGGAGTGAGTGAGTGAGGAACATTTTTGTGCCATTTTTTGAATTTTTCCACTGCCTTTCCATGACATTTCGGTGTGAAAATGTGGCAATTTTGGCACTTCCAGTGACGTCGGGGCACTTCTGTCATTGGCGGCAATTCATTCCAGGGGCTGAATGAATTTGGCCCAGGGGCCAGATCTGGCCAGTGGGCCCTAGGTTGGAAACCTCTGACTTAGACTATCTCTATGCCAATAGTTCTTCTCCTGGCTGTTTGGAGATTGGTGGTGATGCCAATTTACAGTCTACACGCCTATCCTGGACATTTGTGAACCGACAATAAAGGTACAAATTCATGTCAGCTGGTGGATGTTGATATTGATCAACAACAGTTCCTGACAGTGCTGCAATTTAACTAAGCAAATTCTCTAAGTGTATTACTTACAGCAATCCCATTCGCTGCAAAATTATCATGGAGGATTAGAAAAGCTGTGGAGCCATGAAAAAGCAGATGCTTTGTAGACATAATGTGCCAGGTTCAGTTCTCTTTATTTTACTGTGGAAGACTCTTTTATGAAATCCTCAGAAACCACCACAATACAGTGGACACAACATGTGGGCAATGTTGGTCTGACCAAATTTCCTAATATTTGTTGCCGGAGGCATGGAAATGCAAGAACCTGATCCCTTTGAACTGCTTTACCACCTTTTAAAAAAGGCCTTGTGATGCATGTTTCAACTTTGAAGTTTTAGGAGCTGAAGGAGTTGCAACGGAAACCCCATGTAAACTCTAAGCTGTGTAAATTTTTCAAGATTTGTGTGAAATGTAATTTGTGTCAACTATCACATTGAGTTTTAATAAGTAAATATTAATATACGTATGAAAAGATTGCTACATGTATTCGGTGCGTTTTTATGATACGTACTTCACTCGGAAATCGTCAACAGCCAGTTTGGTATTATCAATCTGCAGAATGATCTGGGTGTTATCTAGTCGTGCTGCAATAATCTAGAAGGTGACAACATGTGTAGAAAGCAGAAGATTAATCAATGTTCTGGAGAAGATAAAATGTACACAGAAGTTTTGATGTTGAAAAAGTCACCTAATGCAAAGTAGGATGCCAAACTCCAACAAGCAAAACTGGGAGGGGCCATCCAGGAACCTCCTGTTTTCTTTCTTTCTTCTTCTTTGCTTCCTCACCCCCACCAGAACAGAACAAACAAGCCAAACCCTAACCCTTCCTGGTCATAGCTGAGCATTTCTGGGTGTGGCCCACAGTGGGCAAAAAGTTGGCCCTCAGGTTTGCCCAACTTCACAATGGTTCCCAACCGTTTTTATTTGGGGGCCATGCTCCACTTAAGGATCTCTAAAATCCTGATTCTACCCCTTGCGACATATAATTCTTATTATTTAAAAAGTGAACTCCTATTCACATGGAGGAAGCCTAAAAGATTATTAACTTGGTCTAACTCATTTTTGAATTGTTCCCCACATTGAGAACTGTGGTTTTAAAGTAAGGTCAAGAAATCTGACCTATCCGAATAAATTTCTGGAGAATATGACAAATTCTTCAGTGATCATGTCAATAGAGATCTGTCAAGAACCAGGCTTCTTGTTGTTGTTGTTGTTGTTGTTGTTGTTGTTATTATTATTATTACTGGCCTGAATGAGGACATTGCTTCATGTGGCTGATACTGAGAAGCAAGGAACAGTGTTAAACATACAGTATCAGAAAATAAATTTGAATGGGTTATATGGTCATCTCTGCAATTCTAGTAGATGTTGACCCATTGTCATAGCATCTCAGAGTTATTCTGCTTGGTCTCCCTTGCAGAATTAGTGCTAGTCTCCAGAGAGCTTTGGGATGATCCAGCAGATTTATTCTTTAAGCTTGGAAAAGTCACTATTTTAACCTCCAATTCCCAGAATTCCCCCAGCCAACAGTAAGCATGATGACTGTGAGATTCTGGAAGTTGTATTTTAAACAAACAAACTGATTTCCCAAGTTCTTCTGCTTTTCCACCTGATTTGATTTTAAAATATTTCAGAACACACACATGTATTCCATAGCTGTTAAGTATCCCGTATTGGCTGGGAAAACCCCTTTTTTTATCCTCTTCCCTGCCGTCATCCCGTATTAATTAATGCCCTATTGCCACCATTGGAGGGCAGCAAAGGATAAGCATAGCTATCAAGTATCCCGTATTTGCTAGGAATTTCCCTTATTTCCAAATACAAAACTTGACAGGTATGGTATTCTCAAAGTGAAGTTGCAGTTTGAGCACTGGATTTGGCATTTTTTTAATACCTGAAGAAGAATTCCTAGCATTGTAAAAGTGCCACAAAAATGAATATAGTGACTGATGTATACAGAAGGCTGTGACCCAAATACAGTTTTAAAGAAAACAATGTGGTCATATTCTATGAAATTAGAAAATGTGACGCAGATGTGACTCCACCCTCCCACTACATCAGTGACCAGCACCTCCTAAGTGCTAATATACTATGTATTGTGTTTACTCTTACAAGGGTGTAACTTTATGACAGAGATTAGATTAGCTACAAGGCGGTGATAAAAAGGGTGGATTGAATGATTTACAGGGTGTATACCTAAGGTAATTCCCATTTGCTTTTGGACTTTCAGAACAGAAGTATTTGCGTGCAGAGGAAAACAGGTCTATGGACACGTTTATGCTTTCCCTTCATGAAATGGGAGTTATTGGGAACATGTGTACCATTAAATGCTAATTTGTAAAAAATAATTTATAAACTATTTAATTGCCACATTTATGTAGTTCTTTCATAAAAGTTATGGGGAAGTGTAAATGGCTCTCTTTCCCCCACTATGTCATGACTTTAAAAAAACCAGGAACTGATAGTGTACAGTTTTGTGATCTTGTCCAGTCTGGATTCACATGCAATCCTGGGCTGAGGCTACAGTTTCATCAGGGCCCTTTAACAGCACTGTATTCAGGCATTATTTTTCCACCGCTAGCCAAAAATGGAGTGACAATTATGGTTTCACTCAGCACTCTAAGTAGTACTATTTTATCCAATATAAATCACATTGCAAGAACTGTAAAACAGTAACTTCCTCCTTATAGTTTTTGTCATTTTGTCATTTTTTTTTTGCCTTCTGTTCAGCACAGTAGTGAGATTATTGGTGTGAAGTTTTACTAGTTTACTGTGTAGACGTTAATTGTACCCTGCAGATTAATTCTTGCTCCTTTAGAGGAGAGTTTTAACTACTGGTTTCTCTTCATTGTTTTATTATATTTGTTTACTTTATTTTTAAAATGTGTATGCTTCATTTTTATTTTTCTGAATGGATATGTGTCTCAAGTCAGCTGACTCATATTCAAGAAGTACTTAATGGCAAGAACAAACATTTTTGAGGGCATGCAAGAGCAAAACCAAATTAGAAGATGGAGGAAAGAGCTCACTGGACAAAAAAAACAACAACACATTAAAGGAGGATATGTTTGAAGAATTATGTCACGCGGAGAACCCTGAATAAATTGAGGATTGGTGTCCCTTAATGTAAGACTAACATGCTCAAGTGGGGGCTGCTGACAGACAACAACATGCTGTGTGAACGTGGAGAGATAAAGAATCTAGTTCATTTACTGGTCTGCCGGTTAACACCAGAAACTTTTACCAATGAGGATTTAAATGTGGCCAAAGAGAAAGCCAGGAAGGTGGCTTCATTTTGGCAGTTTAATTCTGATCTGGACATGAAAGAAAAATTATTCTGCAATATAGTTAGTTGCAATTGCCTTAAAAACAGAATAGGGTTTTGTAAGTATAGGCCGTCATGAGTTGCCCTAGGGCGGGATAAAAATCCAAATAAATAAATGAATGAACAAATAGACTGGACAGGACAATTCTAGGGTTCCTGTCAAAAAAAATTTAAAGCCACATATCAAATGAGAAAGAGAAGATGAGAAAATCATAATGAGAAGTACACTCGTTGTAAATTTCTCTTATGCATAACCATTAAAATTTATCCAATCTTGCCCTCTCTGTCTTCTGGTCTCCATAGTTAGCACATTAGCTTAAAACAGTATACCACAGTCATCATCGTCGACTGCTACTCGTATCCGAGTATACATTTTTCCTGGGTCAGGAAAAGTGCCACTGTTGTACAAATTTTTAAGGTGGATCCCAGCTTGCCATGAAGTGACCCACACACTATGATTACGGAGCCATCTCCTGTGGCACATATGAAATGAGACATGCAAGATTTAACACCGGAACTGCAATGGACTGCCACAGCCTTGAGGATATGGACAAGGTGCGCCTTCACAGCCAGTCTATCTGGCATGGCCTCTTCCGTCTCCATGACCGTTGGGAATCAGAATAGTGAAGTGGTTCCTCCTCTGCTCATTTTGCCGTTGGACCCAATATGGTGGTTTCCAGTGAGATTTCCTCCACTGAGGGCCATCATCCCACCTACATGGGCTCATCCACCTGTAACCATTGGCCCCTTTAGGGAACCCAGTTATTTACCATCACCCATCATTTGGTGTTGAGTCACTGGCTGTACAGTCTACTCCATTACCATAGTGGGATATCTGGCCAGACAGTGCACAGTAAGAAAGCAACTAGGTAAAGGTAAAGGTTTCCCTTGCTCGAAAGCCAGTCGTATCCGACTCTAGGGTGCAGTGCTCTAAAAGTGTAATAATTTTGGACTGCCAAGTCAATTCTGACAGGGTTTACTAGACAGAGAGTACTCAGAGGTGGTTCACACTCTTTTTTTTTGAGGGCATGCTGTCCTCAAAGGTCCTGTGCAGCTTGCCCAAAGTCACACAACCTGGCTCTTCTGGAATGTGCTGTGGGGAATTGAACTTCCAACCTCCTGCATTACAGGATTGCCTGATAATGACTTCATAGCTTTGTATTATCTTTGTTATGGAAAAAAATGTTTGTGTCTATTGACATCTAACCATTCCCTGTTATCTTTAAAAGGGATAATTTAACTTGACGTCTTAGGACAGCTTAGTTACGGAAATTTATCCATTTCACTGTTTCCCACATCTGTAAACATTTAAGTTCTAACATTTGCTATTTCAAATACTACTTTTTCAAATTTTGATAAGTTCTTACATACAAAACATTTCTGGAAAGAAATAATCTCTTATTTGTGTTAGTCAGAAGCAATAGGTGGAGTACACAGAAATAGCCTCCTCAAAGATTGTGTTATTTTTGAAACACAATCGTGTGTACTCTGGGCAACAACAACACTGTGCCAGCTAATCTTTCTCACACTAGGTCAGGCAAAAAGAACTACGGAATGAATTCACCAAAAGGTGGCTTCATTTTGGCAGTTTTACGTCTGTCCTAGACATGGAAGAAGAAGCAATAGGCATAACTACTTCCTGCATAGAGTGGTCCTTAATATATCTGCCTCCTATGTAGCAGTTAAAGGTGGAAAGTTGGGAACCCTAATTCAGAATGTGATTAAATTAAATGGATTCAAACCCCAAAATATCCAAAGAAACACTGTCCCATTGGACTGAATAAATTTGAGTCTGAAGACATTTCTCACTGATTTTTTAAAAAAAATCAAAACAAACAGAGACAAAATTCTCAGCCTCCCCCCCCCGCCCCTTTTAAGTCTTAGACCAAGTAACAAGTACATGGTTAAAGTCCTCATAAATCAGCCAACATCTTACCTTGTTTTGGAGGTCTTCAATAATTTTATAATAATCAGCATAGTCTTGTCTGACTTCAGGGGAGCTCTTCTCGTACCACTCCCTGATTTGAATTTCAAGATGAGTGTTTGCATTTTCTAAGGAGCGGACCTTTTCCAGGTATGAAGCCAGGCGGTCATTCAAATTCTGCATGGTAAGTTTCTCATTGTTAGCAAATGTCAAGTCGCTCGTGGAAGTACCGAGTTGAAAATTACTGCCAAAGCCACCATAGTTGACACCAGTAGAAATACGGGTGCCATAGCCACCAGCCCCTCCATGAACACTGGGTGCCCGGTATTTCTGGGAAGACAATGTTCTATAGATTGTACTGCTTAGGCTTGGTCCAGTAGGTTGGAAGGAAGAACTTGAACTTTTTCGGTAAACAGTAGTAGAGAGAGCCATATTGGTAATTTTCTTTTAAAATGAACTAGCTGAGAAACTAGAACTTCCACGTAGACTTTGGCAGAGAGAGAATTCTACAGGATAAACTTTGTGAACTTTTATACCTGTGTTGTAAAAAAAGAGTCTTGATAGTACAGTATTAAACTCCACCCCTACTAACGGGGAGTTAAGGTGTTGTTGACACTGTCAACATTTGCCATATCTTATCACCTGGTCATAAACGAGACCTTTGATCAATAACCCAACTTACATTCATGAACTCATCTGTGTTTCAGTTCAAAATCTGCCAAAGGTATCCAGGTTCTTTTTAGAGCAAAACTAATTTTATAGAGTTTCACATTCCTGTAGCTTGTGATGATTCAGTTTTATGGATTGAAGATCAGATCAATTATTAATTTATATTAATGAATCACATTAATATAATAACTGAGCAGCAAGTTTGTATGGAAAGGTGACATAATCCTTTCACAGATGCTAAATGTTATTTGTGGAGGTATATATTTCCTAAACCTATTAGGACAGAACATTTCCACGTCACAAACCAATTTTCATTTCATAGAATCATAAAGGTAGAAGGAATCCTGGAATTCAAAAATGCAAATGGAGTGGATTTGATTAAGGTGGATCCCATCTTGCCATGAAGTGACCCACACACTATGACCACGGAGCCATCTCCTGCTGTACATGAAATGACACATGCAGGATTTGACACTGAGGCTCCAATGGACTGCCACAACCTTGAGGATACTAACAAGGTGCGCCGTCACAGCCAGTCCGTCTGGCATGGCCTCTTCTGCCTCCATGACTGTTGGGAATAAAAATGATTCCTCCTCTGCTCATTTTGACATTGGGCGGCGATAAATAACCTGAGTCCCTAAAGAGGTCAATGGCTACGGGTGGATGAGTCCCTTTAGGTGGGGTGATGGTCCCCCTCAGTGGAGGAAACTTTTGGATTACATCTCCTAGAAAGCTCCCTGGGAAAGATCTCTGGGGAGAGAGGTGCTGGACATAGATGGACTACATGGCTGAAGAACCTGAGAGACTGGTGTGGAATGTCCTTGGAAGAACTGTTCTGAGGTATTAAGAAAAGAAAGAATATCACCATGATGATAGTCAACATCTGGAATGGATACAGCACCTGAAGAAGAAGAAGAATCCTCGTGGAATGACAGTCAAAGCAAGAATGACAGGGAAAAATGACGGCAATAGGATGAGTGGAAATGGATAGAATCAATAAAGGAAGCCACAGACTTGAGTTTGCAAGTGGTGAGCTAATGATAGGACTTTTTTTGGAGTTTGTGAATTCATAAGTTCACCATAACAAAAGCAACTTAACAACATCAAGAAATAATTAGCTAT
Organism: Bradypodion pumilum; assembly: GCA_035047305.1. Taxonomy (NCBI): domain Eukaryota; kingdom Metazoa; phylum Chordata; class Lepidosauria; order Squamata; family Chamaeleonidae; genus Bradypodion; species Bradypodion pumilum. The sequence continues at coordinate 15,184,728 of JAWDJD010000008.1, forward strand.
TTCTTTAGATCGCATGGTAATGTGTTTCCAGTGTATGCTTGACAAAATAAAGATGTAGTAATTATTAATACTCCAAGAGTATTAGTTAACCAGCCTCTATGTAAACCCCAGTCCTGCAGAACTAGCTTGACTGATATAGCTGAGGAGCATAGTTTCACTTAGTTGGCTTTGGGAACTATCAAACTTAATTTGGTTGAATGGGAGTGCTACTTGATATTCCACCTCAGGCAGCAAAATGTTTTCGTCTGATCCTGGCCCTTGCCCAGCGGGTCCCCCATTATGTCGCAATCCATACTGCATTGCTACCCCATTCTGCTCTGACTAACCACTTCACCTGAGTAGTCACTTATGTGATCAAGCCCGTCACATTACATAACAGCCCTATTGTCATTCATGAAATATTAGGAAGCATGTCTCCCCTCTCCCACAACAACTTCTGGAAAACTGTTCTCCAATTGCCCCATAACAAATTAAAAGCAATGTGAGATGCAGCTGGAACAGTAATAGGTTTGGAGGGGAATAGGAGTAGGTTTGGAGTAGGTTTGGAAAGGATTTGATCCAAACATTAATGGCAGATGTGTAATCTATAGTCAAGGTGTTGCTGGGTCTTGTGATTCTATTAAGTGATTATACTCCTAGGCCTGGATTCTTGTGGTTGAATTCTTGTTTTGGGATGTTTTGACTTGGGTGATTTTTATTGTTGTATGCTAATTGTATTCTGCTAATTGTATCTTGTTTTACATTGTATTGGATGTGATATCGTTGTTAGCAGCCCCGAGTCGCATCTGCGAGTGGGCGGCATATAAGTCAATATAACAACAACAACAACAATAATAATAATTTATATACCAACTTGCTCACCCTAAGGTGACCCAAAGTGGTTTACATACAAGATAAGTAAAGGTCACCCTTGCTTGAAAGCCAGTCGTATCCAACTCTATGGTTTTGGTGCTCATCTCCATGCATCTGCAGAAGTTTTCGTGGCAGGCAGGATTATATACCAAAGTGCATGGAACACTATTTACCTTCCCACCAAAGTAGTACCTATTTATTTACTTGCAATTTCTTGCTTTCAAATGGCTAGCATATATTGAATTACTTTAGTTCATACAGCAGAAGACTTTTCAGTTTTATATGGGTGTTACACCCATGTGGGCATTAAAGAAATAGGGAGTTCATGAAAGCAGGTGTGATAATTAAATCTCTTAGATTAGAACTGTAAAAATGCAGCAATCTCTCTTTTGTTTGTGGACAAGCCTTCAGATATGTGGAAGGAAAAGTAGGTGAGGTTTTTTCAATTAGCCCACTTTTGTGAAGTACCATGATATTATTCTCCATCAATTTATAAACTGATTCTTAGCATTGTGGGGATAATGTATTTAGTTTGCTGTTTATTATACACTAATTTAGATTTGTACTTCCTAGGTGAATATATCAACTGGGTAAATGATTTTTTAGTTTTTACACTTTCTCTAATTGCAATGCATTTGTATGACATGTACCCGTTGGGGAAGATGGCATGGAAAAGTGAAAATTGGTGCATAAAATACACAAATGTGGAAATGCATGCAAAATTCATACAAAAAGTGGTATAGATTGTCATGAAGACTTCGGATTATACTTGCCAGCCACCAAAACCCCAGACTCTGGCAGCAAGGAACAGGCTAGAAGTGAGCCCTACAATGATCAAACCTGGTTTTGATATAAACTTTTGGTGTCAAAATGGCTTATGACAAGAAGTTAAATAATTTTTGTGTCTGATAGATTATTGCTGAAGCAATGCATTGTTTCATTTAAATTCTTTGTGAATTGCTGATCAAAATCAGGGTTGTGTGTGCAGTTTCACAATTGGCAGTACAAACACACAGGATTTTTCTTAAAATATAAATGTAGTGATGCACCAATGATCTAGCACAGGGTTTCTCAACATGGGGGCCTGATGTGTTCTTCGACTTCAGTTCCCAGAAGCCCAAGTCAGTACACATTGAGACTTCTGGTAATTAAAGTCTAAGAACATCTGGGGGCCCAAGTTTGAGAAGCCCTGATCTAGTAGATGTAAAAAAATTGTTTCACTTCTGCTGACCATTCATGGACAATCAGGAGAAGTGTTCCACAGGGCAGGGGAAGCACAGATGCAAGCAAGTACAGTACTGTATTCATTTACATATATACACTTACAGAAACCTGCCTTTGTGAAAGAAAAAGATTGGTGGAATTGCTGTGACAAGTGGGAACTTGACGTTGGCACCTGAATCTTGCAATCTCTTTCAGAGACAAAGTAAGGTGGATGGGATTGTGGTGCTGAATGAGTTTTTTCTCCTCAAAGTGAGATTTTCAATGTGGGACTTTCTTTGCAAGAAATTTGACGGGAAACCTCACAAAATATCTCTAAAGTTTTGTAGTGTATTTCCTAGGAGAAATGTCAAGCATTACAGAATTATTTTAATTCCTGTGCAAGATGGAATCTTTACTTCTTCAAGTGCCATATCCTTTTTGAATATTGGCGATCATCATGGTGATACTCTTCCTGTTCTTAACTCCTTGGAGTTGGAGTGTTCTATACTTTATGTCGTTCCTCATGATACCCAAGGTATTGGAGCTTTCTTTGTTTAATGGTCTTCAACAGTTCTTGTTCTTTATCCACCCAGCACAACACTTCTACATTAGTCACATGATCAACCCATGATATCATTAGTAGCACTCTATAGATCCACATTTCAAAAGCTTCAATGTTCTTTTCAGATGCTTTAGTCAGGAATCTTTTCTGTTTAGGATCAATTGTAAACAGCATTGCAACCAGAAGAAATTTTGCAACTACCTGTGCACAAGGGAGTGGGAGAGGAGAACAAGATTGGGGGTTATTTTCATCTGAAGCCCAGAAGTTTTGCTGATGGAGTCAGAAGTCTTAGGACAGGAATTCTCAACCTTTTAAAGCCGGGGCCCAGGTCACGCTCCCTCAGAAGCTTTGGGGGCCGGATAGCCATTTTCCCCTTCCTCCACCACATGGCACTTCCAGGTGTGGTGGAGGCAGTGGGGGGGGGGGACATGAAATGGTGCCACCTGCTGCATCTGGCCCACGGGCCGCAGGTTGAGAATCCCTGTCTTAGGAGGAAGTCTCAGTGTGGTTAAACTTGGAAAATTGCTGGGTATTTGTTGTGTTTTCAATACTATGCATTGTGTTCTCCATACTGTACCTTTAACCTATGTATCAATGTAACCCGTTGCAATCAGGACGCGAGCTAATGACCACCTGGTGGCAATAGCGAGCGCCCAGCTCACAGGTCACAATTCACCAAAGAACGACAGTGCGGGAAGATTCCCGCCACTACCTCACCTGGACAAGAAGGGCGTGACTAGAAATGACGTCACGCCAGCGGTGGCCAATGGGCTATCGTGGAGCCACATTCAAATGTATAACGACGGTATATATTGAGCTGCTCATCCGCCATTACCTCATGTTCCCTCTGACCACCAATGCAATAAAGATGTGTTAAGCCAATCCTTCGGCTGTTCCTTTGTCTTGGTTCTCATACACTAAATTGGCGACGAGGATGGGATATGGCTTCCCACGAGACCAAGACACATGCCGGTTTCGATATCAACAAGCCGGAAGACGGGGAGCTCTTTGAAATGGACTTCCAGGATACGCTGGTGGTGTCCGACATTACGGACGAGGGGAAGAAGAGGGCCATCCTCACTCGGATGCTGGGAAACGCCGCCAAACGAGTATTGGTGGACCTAGTATCACCGAAGAAAGTGAGCGAGCTGACGGCCAAACAGCTTCTGAAGGTGATGCGAGACCATTTCCAGCCCACGGTCTCGATGTTTTCGGCTTGAGACGCATTCTGGAAGAGAGTTCAAGCGCCTGGTGAGTCCATCGCCGCTTTTGCAGCGGCCCTAAGGTTGGCCGCCGGCCCATGCAAGTGGGAAAACCTCGAAATCACCCTCAGGGACCGTTTGCTGTGCGGCCTGTGGGACGAAGAGGTTCAGCGGAAACTAATGAACCAGGAGCCGCCTCCAACGCTACGCGAAGTCGTGAAGGCGACCCAGGCTGCGGAGGCCACGAGGGCCGGAGTCAAGGGGTTCAGAGAGAGGCCCCCACAGCCCGACAAGGCAGCGGGCTCGGTGCAGGCAGCCAGGCGCATGCCGAAATCTTCCACGGAGAGTAGCGACGATGAGGATGTCCGGAAGGTGCGGAAGGACGGCCGGCGCTGCGACGGCTGTGGAGCAGCCCATGACCGCATCAAGTGCCCGTTCCGGAAGGCCGAGTGCCACAACTGCGGACGCCGGGGTCACATCGCCAGGGTCTGCAGGCGACGGCGCAGAGACCAGAAAAGCCCGTCGGACCGGCCGCTGAAGACCAAGGAGGGTGCCCGGCCCGCGAGGAAGCAGGACGGCGTGGGCCGCATCTCCGATGACAGCGGCGACGACACCCCTGTGTACAGCGTGTCCTTGGGACACCCACGTTATTTTGTTGAGGTACTGGTGCAAGGGGCCCCTGTTAGGATGGAAATAGACTCGGGTTCTTCCTATTCAATTATGTCCCAGCAGGAGTTCTTGGGAATTTCCCCCCACGTGCGCCCTAAGGTCAAAGCGTTGAGGTCCACGCTGCGGGACGTGCAGGGAAATAGCATTCTGGTTTTGGGGGTTGGAAATTTCAAGGTCCAATACAAGCAACATGCCGCGGAACTGCCCCTGGTTGTTCTCAAAGGGGGAAGTTGCAGCCTCCTCGGGACTCAATGGTTTAAGCCCCTGGGTTTGTTCATTGGGGGGGTGCATGCCGTCGGGACTGACCCAATACAGGAGGTGTGTGACGCGCACCCCGAAGTTTTCAAGAAAGGACTTGGAAAATTCAAGGGACCCCCAGTAGCATTCGACCTGGACCCGGAGGTCCGCCCTATCAGACTCAAGCTGCGCAGAGTGCCTTTCGCACTAAAAGACAAGATAGAGGCGGAACTGGACAAATTGGTGGGCCAGGGGATTCTTGTTCCTGTTGATTCCGCGGAGTGGGAAACTCCGATTGTAACTGCGCTAAAGGCCAACGGGGAGGTTCGCATTTGCGCTGATTATAAGTGCACCATTAATAAGGCGATCCGCCCAAATGCGTATCCGGTGCCGGTAGTCAGCCACCTGTTGGCCAGGTTACATGGGGGAAAGTGTTTCGCCAAACTAGACCTGGCGCAAGCCTATCAGCAACTCTCAGTAACCCCAGCTGCAGCTGCTGCGCAAACGATAGTCACTCATAAGGGGGCGTTCCAGGTGACGCGCCTACAGTTCGGCGTGAACTCGGCGCCGGGTATTTTCCAGTCGCTCGTGGAACGCCTCTTAAAGGGTCTGGAGGGGGTCTTGCCATACTTTGATGACGTGTTGATAACGGGGGGGGGGAGCGAGGAGGAGTTGGCTGAAAGGCTGGACAAAGTGCTGGCGGTGTTCGAACAGGCGGGGTTGAGGTTGCGGAGAGACAAATGCGTATTCTTCGCAAAGGAGGTAGAGTTCTTAGGTTTCCGAGTGACCCCCGAGGGAATCAAACCCTCCAAATCAAAGGTAGCCGCCATTCGAAATGCCCCTCGCCCCACCTCCAAGCCCGAGTTGCAGTCGTTCCTAGGACTCTTAAACTTTTACCACTCCTTCCTGCTGCGGAAGGCATCAGTAGCAGAGCCACTGCACAAGCTACTTAAGAAGGATGAGGCGTGGAAGTGGGGCGAGAGCCAGGAGAGGGCATTCATGGAACTGAAGCAACTCCTAGCGTCTGACGCCATTCTAACCCACTTTGACCCCAAGAGACCGGTGGTTCTGATATGTGATGCATCCCCAGTGGGGGTGGGGGCGGTGCTATGCCACGTGCTGGAAAACGGGAGGGAGGCCCCGGTAGCATTCTACTCCAGATCCCTGTCCCAGGCTGAGCGAAACTACGCCCAAACGGACAGGGAGGCGCTAGCAATAATCGCGGGGACGAAAAAGTTCCACGATTTCCTCTATGGCCGCCCCTTCACCATAGTGACCGATCACAAGCCCCTGTTAGGCATTTTTACTGCAGACAAGCCCACTCCCCAGATCCTGTCCCCTAGGATGCTACGGTGGGCCATCTTCTTAAACGTGTATCAACACGCGCTGGTGTACCGCCCGGGTAGAGAGATAAGCCACGCGGACGCCCTGTCGAGGTCTCCCCTTCCCAACGTTAGCAGCATCGTGAGCGAGGAAGAACGGGACCGCCCGGTGCTCCTGATTGAGGTCTTAGATTCACCCCCCATTGTACCCGCAGATATCGCCAAGGCGACCGGCAAGGACAAAACGCTTGCTCTAGTCAGTTCCTGGGTGCAGAAAGGGTGGCCAGAGTCCTCCCCGGCGGCGGAGTTCGCCCCGTTCTTCCGGAAGAGGCTAGAGTTGTCCATAGAGAGGGGGTGTCTTCTGTGGGGCCAGCGGGTGGTGGTCCCCGAATCCCTGAGGCCTAGGGTACTCAAACTGCTGCACGTCAGCCACCCGGGGATTGTGCGCTCCAAGGCTCTGGCCAGGAGCTACTTCTGGTGGCCCCAATTAGATGCCGACATAGAGCACATGGTGGGCACTTGCGACAGATGCCAATGCTCCCGGCCCGAAGAGGCGCGTCTGCCGCACAGGGAATGGGACGCGGCAAAAGGGCCGTGGTCGCGGGTGCACATCGACTTTGCGGGGCCTTTTAGGGGGACACTTTTTCTCCTCGTGGTGGACGCCTACTCCAAGTGGTTGGAGGTGATTCCAGTCACGAGCACCTCTTCAGCATCGACGGTGAAGCATTTGCGGAGGGTCTTTAGCACGTTCGGTATACCCAACACCCTAATTAGCGATAACGCTAGCTGCTTCACGTCCGCTGAGTTCAGGGCATTCACGGAGATCAATGCCATTCGCCCCTCACCTCTGCCCCTTTCCACCCGGCAACGAACGGCCAGGTAGAGCGCCTCGTGCGCACCACCAAGGACGCGCTGAGGCGCATGGGTCCCGGGGATCTCAACCTACAAGTGTGTCAGTTCCTGCTGGGATACCGGGTGACCCCCCTAGCTTCAGGGTACTCGCCCGCAGAGCTCTTAATGCGTAGGAAGCTGACCACGATCCTGACCAGGCTAGATCCAACGAGGGTGGAGGACACAGGGCGGAACATTGGGCTGGAGGCCACGAAGAGTTTCGAAATGGGTGCCCCGGTGCATTGCCGGAACTACGCTAGCGCGGGGCCAGCTTGGGTCCCGGGCGTCGTCGTAGGGCAGACGGGTCCCGTGTCGTATTGTGTGGAGACCAGTGCGGGTCTACTCTGGCGGCGGCACACAGACCAGCTCCGACGCCGGGTTCCGGACGACCAACGCGCGGATGGCGCGGAGATGACTTCAACTTTAGGGTTCTCCCCCACCCGTTCAGCCCAAGGGGGAGGAGAGGGGGGCCGGTGGTCCCCACCTAGGGGGGAGGGAAAGGAGGCCGAAGGGGTCCTCATAGATATCCTGCGGAATCCTTCTAATGATACCCTAGGGGATAATTCTGATTTTCATTTACAAAACCGGGGGGGTTTTCAGGAGTGGTCCCCCACCCATCCAAGCGAGAAGCGGGGTTTTTCGTTCGTCCCCAGTGTCCCCGGTTTTTCTGCCCCTTCCCCAACAGCCGCTGAGCCGCGGCGAGTCACTAACGAGTTTCCCTCTCCCGTTGCAGGACAAGGAGCCGGGACAAGCCAGCCTGCAGCACGCCCAAAGCGCGTTTGCAATAAGCCATCTTGGATGAGAGACTTCGTCTCATCCTAGGGGGGAGGGATGTTGTGTTTTCAATACTATGCATTGTGTTCTCCATACTGTACCTTTAACCTATGTATCAATGTAACCCGTTGCAATCAGGACGTGAGCTAATGACCACCTGGTGGCAATAGCGAGCGCCCAGCTCACAGGTCACAATTCACCAAAGAACGACAGCGCGGGAAGATTCCCGCCACTACCTCACCTGGACAAGAAGGGCGTGACTAGAAATGACGTCACGCCAGCGGTGGCTAATGGGCTATCGTGGAGCCACATTCAAATGTATAACGACGGTATATATTGAGCTGCTCATCCGCCATTACCTCATGTTCCCTCTGACCACCAATGCAATAAAGATGTGTTAAGCCAATCCTTCGGCTGTTCCTTTGTCTTGGTTCTCATACACTAAAGTATTTGTCACATATCTAACTAGGGCCTGCTTGTTATATTTCTCATTTGACAGACAGAATGGTTAGATCAGTTTGTTTCCAGACCATGCAATTAATCTGTGAATAAAGAAAAATATTACATGAATGTTCATTTAAATACATAGTTTGAATATGTTTTCACTGTGAGCAAATACTTCTCAATATATTTGATGTTAACCTACACATGTTGAGATAAATTATGACCTTTTTTTTAAAAAAAAGCTGAGGGTTTCATTGCAAAATTTGGAAAAGTGGTAAATCTGATGTCCAACTGCAATCTGATCCACATATGAATCCAGGAACAAGTTGTTTCATATCAGAATCAGTGGAAATAGAGCCTCTTAAACATTCCTTTCTAAAAGTATGTCCTTCTACCATCCTTTCTCCCAAGACAAAAGGGCACCATTGAGGTAGCATTGATCTTAACAGCTGCACCTTTTTACAGAAGGGGAATCTAAATAGTTGAGAAGCTTTGTGTTTACCCACAAAGACACAAGGAAGTATTTGAGATCTTTTTTTACATACCACAGCCAATTTTAGCAGCATAATACAGATGAAAGCATATTTAAAGAGACAGTGTTCATGACTCATAGAGGAGTTTGAGGCCTTTTCAGTGCCAGTGGGACTTAGTCAAGCATTTACCTAAAAAAACCATTAACCTGCAAGGACCCACTCCCTTTTGTTCATAGACTCTCATGTGTTGCTTTCATTTTAAAGTACATGAAACAGCAACAAAAGAAAACAAACCCTGTATCTCAGAAGGTTTCGTAGTGGTTGCTTCCAAAGTCTACTTAGTTTTAGCTCAAGGTTGCATCTCGTGTATCTCTGCTCAGTGTTCAAGCATCATCTCTAGCCAGAGCTTAGAAAACATATTTTTTTCAATACTATTTCCATGGTGACTGTGTTTTCTGGAACATTCAGTCCAATATCTAACTTTTCCCAAGCCTTGTGGGGCTAGTTCAAGCTTATTAACACAGGTCCCCATGCTTCTTTGCTATGACATGACATCAATCACAGTTGCATTTCATCTGTGATTGAGCAAAGCAGTGTTGTTGCTTGGTTTGACAACAGCACCTCTATTTATTTATTTATAGAAAGAAAGAAAAGAAAGAAACACTCAATTTTGTACTCAGACGTAGGAACTATGTATTTAAATCTTACAATCAGAAAGCTGCCAAATAGACATGGTTCTCCTTACACAAACTCTTACAGAGGACAAATGGAGAGAGTGGAGTTTTCTGCTTAAATTTCCTACTTGGGGAAATTAATTGCTCCTTCAGAAACTAGAAACATACCTCATAGATAGCCTGTAATTAAAGTTGAAAGCATAGTTAATCTATATCTATCTATATCTATACCTATAAATCCAAGCATTAACCGTTGGAATGTGACAAAGGCTCCCGCACCCGGCCACACTAGCCCGTACCGAGCCTCCTGCACTCGCCCGAACCAGGTCCGGAGGTAACTGTCGGGTTGAGAAATGCTCCATTGGGGCAAGAGCCCCACGAATGCAAACAAAGAAAAAGGACTTCAATTCCCAACATTCTTTGCGCCGCACCGCGCCACAACCAATCAGGCTTAGAGGCGCGACAAAAAAGAACATTGGGAAACGCATCGCGGCCAATTGAAATCGAGCCGCAGGAAAAAACCGCCGCACGAATGCAAGCCACAAGCGCAAAACTACAAGTCCCAGCATCCTGTGTGCCCTGAGCTGAGAAAGCCGGCGCACGAAAAATAAACTTACAAAAAGCAACAGGAACGCAAGTTCCCAGCAGGGAGACTCAGTGCTTCACAGCCACGCAAAACCAAAAGCCACAAAATGCCACTGCGAGACACCCGCCGTCCTTCTTTCCCAGAGCAACGGGGAGAAGAGGGACTCCCTCTCCTCCACGCTACCCCGCCGAAGACACGGCGAGACCACCACTAGCCTCAAGGAAAGTTGAGCCGGGGAAGAAAAAAAACCCCAAAACAGGCAGCAGTTCGTCAGGGGAAGCACACTCCCTGGTGGATGACTGGCTGATGCCTTTGTATTTCCGAATACAAAAACAACAGCCAGCAATCAGCAAGGAAGAGCACCACCCCTTACGGATTACTGCTTGCCAATCTCCAGTTAGGTAAGCCAGGAGAAAAAGGAAACAGAGAAGAGAGAACCATCTGCCTCCTCCTTCTCCCCTGACCTACCTAACAAAAATAAACCACAAAATACACAAACAAAAACATCCACAATGGCACAAAACCACAAAGAAAACACTAATTACAACACAAAAAAATCACAAAGTACACAAACAAACAACAACTAATTACAAAAATAAAAAACGAAATAAGAAAAATTAAATAAAACCAGAAATAACGAAACCAATTAAACAAACCTAAACCTAAACCAAAAAAAAGAACAAACAGAAACACCTCCCAGCCCACCACCACAAAAGCAAAACAAAAACAAAAAAACCCAGAAGAAAGAAAACCAGACGTCCTCCCTCCACGACGACCGGAACAGAAATGAAGAAACAAAGAGACTACTTACCGGAAGAAGCCCCACCCAGAGGCCAGGAGAGAAAAAACAGTGAAACTAAAACACAACCCCTAGCAGTCCCACCTGGAGGGCAGAATAGTAAAAACAACTCAAAAAGACCAACAGCCCCACCTAGAGGCCACAAGAGTAAAAACAAGTCAAAAACATAACAATAAATCACAATTTTACACACATCACAAACATATGTCAAAAAAATAAAATAAAAAGATTTATAACATCCTGTGTTGAGTGTTAACTCAAATAAAAAACCCGAAACATCTAAACTCAGTTTAAAAAAATTGAATGTAAAAAACATGTACTTTCACATTTTTAAAATTATTACCTACGGTACAACTATAACCCCCCCACCCACAAAATAAAACATTATTTGGTTAAATAAAACAATTTGAGAAAATTATATCATCCTTTGTTCTTTTTTGAATCCACAAAAAAACCCAAAAAAGCTGATCACAGTTTATAACAGCCCGGCAATACAATCTATTTAACAAATGAAAACATAAAAAAATTGTGCATAAATAATTTTTTTAAAACATACATTACCCCCAAAAAACAACAACAACAACAACAACAACCTTACAACACAATTTAAAACAGCCCAGCAATGCCGGGCAACCTCTGCTAGTCTATATATATTTAAGAGAGGTGTAACTCTTGTGGGTCCGGTATACAAATCGACACCCCTGGACCCATCGTGCTGAAACTGCGCACACACCTACCTTAGGTGTGCACGCCCTGGACTGTCGGGGTCCAGAACGCCATGGGGGACCCTGTGCCCCACAAAATGGAAAAAACAGAAAAACTACATGCTCCAGCAGCCATTGCAGCATGGCCACGCAAACACGGGAGAGGCAGGATGACAGCCATGCATCCACAACAGCAACAGCCGCTGCATGCACAGAACGTGGCCATTGCCCCCGGCATGCAGCAACTGGATAGGAGCCACCGGACAAGGAGGCCACCGGCAAAGATGCAGTGGGCAGGCAGCCAAGGGAGGCAGCGGCCAAGGCCACATCTGCGGCTCCCACTGTGGCGGCCCAGGGGGGAGGCGCCTGAGGCCACAGCGGCAGCTCCGGTGGAGGCAACAGAACGATGTCGCGGCAACGCAAGAGCTATGACTAGCCCACTCATGCCTGAGAGAGCCAATTTGGCACCCAGAGAGCTGCTGGGAAAGCCTGAGCCTGGAGGGAATAGCAGGCCGGCTATTCAACATGTATGCCCCGGGAGACTTCACTGGCAATGATGGGGCCTTCAGTGTTGGCAGCAGGAGGTTATGCAGTGGGGACCGGGGCCCAGAGTGCCTCCACTGACTGCATGGACGCCAGGCATGCTTGCAAGCAGGAAACCTCACACAGGCCCGGCCGCCACCCCCACCCCAACAAACAACAAAAGCAATGCGGCCACAACACAGAGGGCTCACAACCTCCAACTCCACCCCCGACACACCACGGAAGGTAGGACAGACCTCCCCCCAAAAAAAACATCACCCGGGCAAAGCCAGGCATCCAGACTAGTGTTGCATAAAGGTGATTGAGGCAATCTTTTTCCTGTTGGAAAAATCAGACTTCAAAGACTTCAAAGGAATACTATGCTTAAGTTTTGAAGCCCAATGAACAAACAAAGCAAGCTTAAAAAATAATCTCAAATTTGAGAAAAGCTTCTTCTCTAACACTCACATTAGCCAAAAACTTCCCTTTTCTTCTCAAAGGCTATATAGGATATCAATTTCTTTCCTCAGAAACTGATATAGAAAAGAAGGCATCCTTTAGCCTGGTATGTCCCTACTGATCTCTGAATTTAGCTGACTGTTCAAAGGAAGGAACTGCAGCTGGAAGGCATGGATAATTGGCATTTATATTTCTCCTTCACATGCCTTTTCACTAGTGAACTCAGAGTGGAGTGCCTGGCTTTCTTTCTCCCCACTCGGAATAATCCTGTAAGGTGAGTGAGGTTGACGGAGTAAGAGGCTCAAAGTCATCCATTGAGTTTCATGGTTCAATAGATTATGGAACTGGGTCTCCCCAGCCCGAGGTTATTGAATGGAAATGTCTCAAGGGGAACTCTTTGCATGCTTGGTTCAATTCAATTCATATGTTCCCTTTGAGTGGGAACTATGCTGGTAGTGGAGAAGATTATCAGCACATTTGTGTTGACATGCAGAGAATTGCCCTTCATATCTTCTCATTAATTGGAGGAAAGCTGGAGACAGCTGGAGAGTGTGCATTGGAGGCTGAAACTGTATATATCGGTGCTTCTTCAAAGAGATCGAAGAAAATGTTACACTCCCAATGGTAAAATGCAAGTGTTTTAATTCAGAAAAAATTCAAGGAAAAATTCACATGTACGTCCTATGTTGAGGTATGTCAGGCAAGAGGTAAGGTGTGTAAGCTAAACACAAAAATTACCCCACTCTAATCATATACCTATACAGTATCATTTCATTCTGCACGTGAATCAAGCTGATACAGTAATAACACAAATCAACTCAGACAAAACCTCAAACATACAAGACACACCGGGACCCTAGATAGTAAACCCTCATCCCCATGGTGCTGGGTAGACAATAGGAAGCGTAGTTGCAAAGCGCTATAACAACAAGTTGGTAATCAAGCGTTAAAACCGCAGAATGCAGTCTCTTAGAGTCCGTGATCAAGAGCACTCTACTCAGCTCCTAAGGCTGACGCCGGGGGTGGGGGGTGAAATCCTACTTCATACAAGGGTTCCCAGGTGATGAGCATCAGGCGATGGTGAATAGATTACGTAGACAAAAACACGATGCCCTTCCGGTATACGGACATTTCGAATCTTCCTCAAGTGTCTATGAACAGTAACTAGCGCGTCTCGCACCTCTGCTAGCGTTTCTCTCCCTGTGTGCAGCCGTCCCACCTACCCATCTTCAAAGAGATCAGCATATTATTTTAAAAAGGGCTCACATTCTGTTATTTACTATTTACTAAAAGTTATAAATGGTTGGCATTGCCTGAATTACATCAGTATTTTGGGCTGTTGTTTATGCCTAGTTTGTTGTGTTCTTGCTATCAGCCGGTGAAAGAAATGTTAGAAGATCTTCTCGTGGACAATTCTCATATTGCACCTTATAATATTTATTGCCGGGAAGGAGGGAGGGGTAGAGAAAACTAAACAAACATTTCACTTGGCACTTGAGACTGATAAAAGAATGGGATAAAAATTTCTGGAACATTTGTCAAAATGCTTCTAAAATAGCCTTTAGGTACCTGTAAAAATAACTTTCGGAAATTACTGGAAAAGTTATTGTTGAGCCAAAAAACAATGTAATTTGTTGTTGTATTGCTTCTACTATGCCATTAAACTGCCGGTTATGTATAGGTGCTATTCAATTAGGATGCGGAGAAAGATTGTACAGGTAGAAAAAAAATTCAGGAACCTAAAAAAAAAACATTTTCAGGAACTACCATGCTAGTTCAGGAAGGGTATGGACCATAGTTTGTGATGCTTATTTTTGCAGCACAACAACCAGAATTGAGGAAGAATGCCAGCAGCCATGCTGGATGTGAGATTTTTTGAGTTGCATGCTAATAAAGTTTTGGTGTGGTCACTCCTGTGTCTATTTCAAAGAAGATTTCAGCAGGAAACTATTTTGAGATTAACACACCTACTGTACAAAATGTAGCCTTTTGAAACAAGTTACCTATGAGGGAACACAAAATGCTGGTGTATATCAAAAATAATTTGGGACTAAAATATTTCTTTTGGGGTGAGTCTTTGTAGATTACAGTTTGCTTTTCAGGCAAAGCTGAAGATGTTGAAATAGATTGTAATCCATGAAAGCTCATAATGAGACACATGTATTCGTTTTCAAGTTACCACACATTTTTATTGTTTGTTAAACTAACATGGCTGCTTCACTGGAAACTGTTATAAAAATGGTTGAAAGTGCTGTTTAGCACATATTCCTGTGGGGTTCCCATAAGCCACGTAGACTGCCTTTTCATCTTAATGCTTCTTCAAAGCTGGATCACCTTTTTGAACTCTTCAGTCTAGGTAACATCATTTTCTCTCACTAGAGGTCGCCATCTGCCTGCAAGTTGCTGAGCAACTCAATGGAGAGGGCCTTAATTTATCTGTCTAGTTTGAGTCACTTTGTATCTGTTTTAATCACTAATTGACATTAAAGCAAAATACACCAAAAAATCAAAAGAGAATCATTCAAAATGCAAAATATTCATAGTCCTTGTCCTGGCATATGGAAATGAGACAATTTAACAATTAAACTGTGCGACTGAACAACAACAACAACAACAACAACAACAACAACAACAACAACAACAACAACAACAACAACAACAACAACAACAACAACAACAACAACAACAACAACAACAACAGCTACTTATTTCCTACCCACAAGGATCGTTGTCTTGCTGTGGTGAGGGAGCTAGTGTGGTTTGACAAGGCTATGGGCTACGTTGTGTAGGGCCACCCAAGACAGACAGGCCATAGTGGAGAACTCAGACTAAACACAATCCACTGGAGATGGAACTGGCAATCCACTCCAGTATCCTTGCCAAGAAAACCCATGGACAATATCAAAAGACTAAAGGCATAATTCCAGAAGATTATTCCCCCCAGGTCGGATGGTGTCCCATATGCTACTGGGGAAGAACGGAGGGCTAGAACAAATAGCCCCAGAAAGATCAAAGTAGCTGGAGCATAGCTGAAAGGACTCTCAACTGTGGATGTGTCTGGTGGAGAAAGTACAATATTGCATAAGAACCTGGAATGTAGGATCTATAAATGAAGATAAACTGGGATGTGGTCAAACATGAGATGGAAAATTGAGCATCAACATCCTGGGAATCAATGAACCAAAATGGATAGGAATGGGCAAATTTAACTCAGGGGACCATTATAATTACTACTGTGGGCAAGAATCCCTTAGAAGAAAGGGAGTAGCCCTTAAAGTCAACAAAAGAGTGAGGAAAGCAGTAATGGGAAACAGTCTCAAAAAATGACAGAATGCTCTCAGTCTGAATCCAAGAGAAATCATTCAACATCACAATAATCCATTTCTATGCACCAGCCATTAATGCAGAAGAGGCCGAAGTCAACTGGTTCTATGAAGACCTACAACACCTTCTAGAACTGACACAAAAAAGATGTGGAGGAAATAAAGATAGATAGTAACAAGAAAGAGCTTTTAGTTATAATGTTATTGGTGGCAAGGCAATTGATTGCTGTAGAATGAAAGAATAAGTTCGTAATAAGCAGAGACAGATGGTACAGAAATGTTTGGCGCATGGCGTTAAATGATAAATTAACAACAGAATTAAGGATAAAGAAAGGAATAACAACAAAGAACAAGTTTTGGGAAATATGGAAGCCCTTTGTTATATTTGGTCTGACAAATAAGGATGGAGTTAGGCTACGTCAGGAAGAGTATAAATTTTGGGAAAAGAAATAGTAGAATAATGGCATATTAATGGAATATTAAAAGACAGCATAAGCAAATTTCACTTTTGTACAGCACAGGGAGGGGATTAGGGTTGGATTTTGATGTATTGGTATGTTGATGTTTTGGTATGTCTGTTTTGGTACATACTTTTTGTTATGTGTTTTACAATATAATAATAATTTTTTAAAAAAAGAGGTCCTCCCCATAGGATACTGGAATGCCAATGTAGGAAGTCAAAAGATAACTTGAATAACAGGCAAGTTTGCTCTTCGAGTAGAAAATGGAGCAGGCTGGAAATAAACCAATGCTCACTCCGTTCAATTGCTAATTTTCATGAATTTAATGTGTAAATAGGGTTCAACCCTATCTTGAAATAAATAGCATGTTCATTATTGGTGAGGTTTGCTTTTAAGTAATCTCCTTAGCTCTTGTTTACAGAGATTACTTGTTCCCTGGTGAATAACTGCCTTACACTTTGTTTAATTAGCTTCTCACTCAAAGAAGCCTAAGTCAATACTTACATATTACGGTATCTCGGCAGTTTTCAGCAGCTATGAGGACGAACATTAGAAAATGGCTGTTAAATTAAACAAAGTGATATTGTTTTGCAAAATGTTTTCTTAGAAACAGTAATTAGCCAAATAATAGTTCCTTAAATTTGGGATACCCAATCTTCCTTCCTCCTGGGGTAAATACCATAATTTCTTATTAATTTGCAATTTTTAAAATCACCATTACAATAATTATTTATCATATTTGCCATTGTTTAAGTTCTAGTTCAGTTAGTTTTATTGTCATCATCTTATATATTGCTATAAGAAACAGTATTTAACTGATGGTATTATTCTGTGGTCTGTTGTGCAGTGGTGCAGAATCTTTGTAATTTGTGCTATGCATATGTTGTTGTTCAGTTGCACAGTCAAGTCCGACCCTTTGTGATCCCATGTACCACAGCATGCCAGGCTCCACATTCAAATAAGTGTGTACAATAAATATATAATTGAAACAGTTCAGGCACCAAAATGTTTGGAAAATAACACAAAGCCTTTCCATTTGTAAAAATGCACATATTTGAAGAACTGGCTTAAAAATGTGGGGAAATGCATATACTGAGTATGAATTTATGTGCATGCAGAAATCACAATTCAATGAAGACCTGGAATGGATTGAAATAGTAGAAAATGAGAAGTTGAGCAAAATCACGACTGACAGATTTGCCCCTCCCAGTTTCATTAGATTACTTCAGGGATTCTTAACCTGTGGTCCATGGGCTGGATGCAGCCTGTAGAACTATTTCATGTGCCCACCCCCTGCCTCCACCACACCAGGAAGTGGCATGTGGTGGAGGAAGGGCAAAATGGCCATTCGGCCTCTGAAGCTGTCTTAAAAAGGTTGAGAACGCTTGGATTACATTATGGCTTGTCATCTCACTAAGAATACAAACTTGGATAACACTAAGTGACATTCATTTCGGATATGATTTGTGTTCTGCCCACCCTTGTCTAGCTTGGAGATAAAAGCACTGATGCTTCTTTCAGATGTAATAAAAACCAACCTTAATTCAAATTCTTTAATGCCAAAGGTTTAACTCAGTTTAAGCTATGTACAGTTAGGATTCACTGACAGTTACAGTACTTCACTGTTCTATGTTCCCTGGGTCCTTCAAAATGAGTTGTTTTGAGGGTTGCTGATTAAATGCAATTCTCTCCCACCACTGAACCATTGTCCACTTGGTGCATCTATTGCTGCATCTATTGTGCATAGCCTCATTTTCTGACTGTTAAAGGAAACATTTGGAATGGGCCTGTGATACCATAGAAGACAGAAAATATCAGGTAACTGTCTTTGTGTGGTGGAAGACAAAAATAATGTCTGTGTTTTGAGGGGTCTTGTGGAGGTAAACACAACTGGTGAGAACTTTATCTGCAGAGTGGCTGATCAACATCTTAACTAAATAAACACAACTGTAGCTTAGGGCCAGTATCTGCTGATCTGTATCATAAACACAGTATGTTGTTGTTGTTGTTCTGTCGAGTCGATCTGACCCTTTGCAACCCCATGGACCATTGCCCGCCAGGCACCTCTGTCCCCCACCATCCACCTCAACTCACCCAGTTCTGTGTCCATTGCGTCTACAAAACTATCTAGCCATTTCATCTTCTGCCGCCCCTTCTCCTTTTGCCTCCCACCTTTCCTAGCATCAAGGCTTTCTGAAGTAAATCCTCTCTTCTCATTTGATGTCCAAAGTACTTTAGCTTCACCTTTACTATTTGACCTTCTAAGAAGCAGTCAGGGTTGATTTCTTCTAAGATTGACCTATTTGTTCTCCTCACTGTCCAGGATACTCTCAAAACTCTCCTCCAACACCACATTTCAAAGGCATCTATTCTTCTGCGCTCAGCTTTCCTTATGGTCCAGGTCTCACAACCATATATTACCACCGGGAATACCATTGCTTTGACTATGCGAATTTTTGTTTGCAAGGTGGGTCTCCACTTTTAACTATGTTCCCCAGGTTTCTCATAGCTTGTCTCCCAAGAATTTAATTTTAATTATTAGATTTCTACCCCGCCCACTCGGCCAAGGCCGACTCAGGGCAGTTCACACAATAAATAAAAACATAGATAAAAACTGATTAAAAACTACCCACCCCCTTAAAAAGGGTGCAGGGACCAAAGGGATTGAGGGGAGGAAGGAGTTTCCACTACACCAACCACCCAACGGAAGTTACCCTTTCACCTGAACCCCATACTTGGCCTGCCAGCCATATTTTGAGTTCTTTTCTGAAGGGCAGCAATTCCATCCGGAGACATAGCTCTGTCGGCAGGGCCAGTGCAGACACGGAGAAGGCCCTCCTCCTTGTGCCAGAGAGGTGAGCCCCTCTGGCTGATGGAACAATTAGAGAGCCCCTCCGGTCCGCTCTGGTTGGATGGACAGATGTCCTCAGGACGATGCGGTCTCTTAGGTATCCTGGCCCACTACCATGTAGGGCTTTAAAGGTCAAAATCAGTCTCCTTTTTATTTCATGGCTGCAATCACCATATGCAGTGATCTTGGATCCTAAAAATGTAAAGTCTGTCACTGCTTCTACTTCTTCCCCATCTATTTCCCAGGAACTGATAGGGCCTGTTGCCATTAACTTGGTTTTCTTGATGTTGAGTCTCAAGCCACACAGTATGAGCTACACAATAATACACTCTTTCCTCATTAAATGTAATTGAATTCACATAAATGTTTATAAAGGTCCATTGAAGCCAAACATTTCCAAGAGGATAGTGATGACCTCTTGATTGGTATTGGCTTGTGATAGCAGTATATAAACGCTGCTGTTCAAAAGGTAGCACTTCAGAGCACTCTGTGGGATTACTGAGAATCAGCTCATTAATTCCCACAACACTTCTGATGCTGCAGTGAATATTCTTCATCTTTTATGAATCACTGGGATAGCAAGACAGCCTTTTTATGTCCTCAAGGTTAATACTCTCATGCTGCCTCTGCTAGTAACATTTCTTAGGGTGGTTCAGGGAGTGAAAAGAATGTGAAAGAGTACCTTTGCATTACCATCTTTACTTGAAATGTCAGTCCAAAAGGTAGAAACATTTCCAAGGGATGACCTGACAGCTATGTCTTCAACAAACACCAAGCATATGCTGAGCTTTGTGTAAGTGAAAAATCGTGTATTGAAATTCATTAGCAGTACTCTTTGATCTTCATATGCAGTTGGCATTATGAAAGAGCTTTGGGTAGCTTTTATAAGACAGGCAGTTGTCGATACATTTTGCTTCAAGAGATATGGAAGATTTATAGCAGTTCATTTTTTAAAAACGCACTTGTTTCTGCATTGCTGTTCTGGTAGAAAGTAGTCCTCCAGTCTCACTTTTATTCTAGGCTTAACACACCATCTGTTCGGAATATGGAGATTTTGCTATCCACAGTACATCCGATTGTTGGGTTGCCCCTCATAAATCCTTGTCAATTCAGCTTCCCCTTAGAACTCCCAGGCAGAAGTCCTGCCAATTGACTCCGGGAAACTATGAGAGGCACCACAAAACTCACTGTTAGCTCTGGCTAAGGTATACTGTCTCATTAATTAAATGCAGACAGATTTTGGGAAATGTTACCTTTAAGCTGTTCAGCTGGTAGCAAAGCCTTTATGCTCAATAAAACAAAGTTACCCTGTTAAAAAGAAAGTTTCTCAAACGAAGAGAGTTTGGAATAATACTCTGTTTTATTTTTGTTTTCTTATAGCAGCATAATACATATTGTAAAGTAAATGAATCCATAATCTAGTAAACAGTTCAGGAAAATTTCACTTTTCCCTAGGAAAATAAAGAACCTCTATTCTTGCTAAGTTAGGTGACCATGATTCCCTTCCATGCTTTTAGAGATATAAAAGCAAATTGATTCTCTCTGTGTCTGCCTTGGTGCAGCACGAAAACCAATTCCCTCCAGTCTCCTCCAACTAGAGACTATTTAATTGGGCTAGGATGGTTTGACCATAACACTCATGAGAAAGGAATTTTGTTGAGCTCATCCGTACCAGCTCCTTGCACTGTTTATCGGGCAGGTGTAGATAACATGTTTCTACTCGCTCTTTTCTCATGAGACCAAGGCCTGTTTTCTACAAGCTATTTTCTAAACACAGAGAGCATGGCTTTTTGCTCTCACTTAACCAACTGCAATCCATATTGGATCACTACAGAACACATAAGCCAGGCAGGTTCATGGCACTAATATTAGATTAAACTAAAATCATCTGAAGTATTTAAAACCAATCCAGGCATAGACCACTGTAACATCCTCTTGCAATGAATTCCATAGATAAATCAAGGAAAAGGAGACCGAGAGGGGATATGATAATACTCTTCAAATACCTGAAAGATAGTCATAAAGAGGAGGGGTGGAATCTGTTCTCAGTCATACGAGTGCAGGATGCATAATAACAGGTTCAAACTGAAGGAAGTCAGATACTGTATGGGCTAAATATCAGCAAAACATCTTGATGGTTAGAGCAGTACAATAGTGGAACCAACTGCCACAAGAGGTGGTGAGTGCTCCAACATTAGACACATTCAAGAGATAATTTGGACAACCATCTGTCATATATGCTTTGATTCAGATTCCTACATTGAGCAGGAGGTTGGACACGATGGCCTAAAATGCCCCTTCCAACTCAGTTATTTCATGATTCTATGATTACGTGTTGCATAAAAGAGTACTTTTGCTTGTTTGTGCTGAAACTGCTACTAGTCAGTTATATCAGATCATGTCAAATTTGCAGCTTGTTGAGAGATTCTTGTTAATTTCTGGATTACCCAACTTCTCATATCCATTCAAATCTGTCCAAAAGCATAAAGTATCAGAACTGGCTGGTTGGCTTGATCCTGGGTGTTAAACTGAAAGAATACGTCAGTTAGACGAGAGCTGTATTTCTGGTATTACCTGCTCTCCCCTGAAAACATTAGGTAATCCACTTAAGGTCTTTTGGAATCTTCCTTATGCAACCTGGGGGTTGTGGTCACCAGCTGGTAGTGACTTGCCCAAAGACACATTTGATTCATGGAAATGGATTTTCTTGACAGCACTATAGCAGGTAGCTTAAAAATATGTATCCATGAAACCATGGTGCTCTATGTCAAACTACTAATGTGCCTTAGAGTGATTTCATACCACAGAAACATAAAGTTGAGAGGAAACGAAAGGGCATCTTGCCCAAACCTGTTTTCTGAAGCTAGGTATGTAATTATGGGTCAAGCTCTTTGATATATCAGCCACCTGTTCATGGCAGTTCCTAACCAGTGTAGACCTAATCAGAACATGGAAAAAATACTTCTTTGGACTACAAGTCACAGAATTTCCCAATCTCCATCATTTCTTGATGACAGATTGCGTGATTTTGTAGACATTTGAGTTTTCCAAGAGAGATTTTTACTTTGCCTTTAAAAAAAGATTCCAATGTCCACACCACCACCAATAGATATATAAACATGCTCCAGCTTTATATGGACAGATAATAATTTCAAGCAACTGGAGTTCAATTCTGCTCTTGAAAACAATGAACGCTTGAATAGGGATGAGTGGCATTTTCGTTTCAGATTGCTTTTGATAGCAATCAAATTTCTTCATATCCACCAAGAAAAGAATCTGAGATTATTATTATTATTATTATTTTAAAAATCAAATGGGACAGTAACAGATTGAAGCATTGGCCCACCTAGATGCAGGGACATGAGTGCTTAACTCTTAAAAACATGGCTTTGAATACCTGAGTATTGCCATTGCTTCTAACTTTACTTTACTTTACCCTTACTAATTACCTCCTCCTTTTTCTTGGTTTCATAGCTTACAAGTACAATCTGGTCCACTCCATCCTGTGGATAACTATTCAGTTTAGCCACTACGAATGAGACTTGTTCATTTTTGTGGGGTGTGGAAAAATGAAATTCACACATTTCTTTATATTTAGGACCAAAATGTGTGTGTGTGCTTTTTTAAAAAAAAGAATGCAAAAGAAGAGAAACTAATGGATTTTATGTCCTTAATGTGGGATGTGTTTTAAAAGATTAATTATTACTTTTGTCAAGACGTTTTCGAGGTGATTCTTTACACATTTTCTGCATTTTGTAAAAAAGAAACATGAATTCAGTGTTACCTAATAACTTGTATGATACCCATTTTTTCATGCTTGGCAGAGTAAAACAATGTTTTATTGTCATTGATTGCAACTTGTATCCAAGAATGGCGTGAATTTGTTTAAGGTGGATCCCAGCTTGCCATTAAGTGACCCACACACTGTGATCACGGAGTCATCTCCAGTGGCACATATGAAGTAAGACATTCAGGATTTAACACCTGGACTTCAATGGACTGCCGCAGCCTTGAGTATATTATCAAGGTGAGCCTTCACAGCCATCTGGTATGGCCTCTTCCACCTCCATGACCGTTGGGAATCAGAGTTCCTCCTCTGCTCATTTTGCCATTGGGCCCAATATGATGGTATCTAATGGTGCGCATGCACGCACGCATGCACACCACAATAACATTTAAACTGGAATTCAGATCACCACAGTCCTTGTTCTGTGCCAAATTTAGGGACATTTTGGCAAAGAGTTTACCAATAAACATGTTAAATGCTCTGTGCACACTTTTGTGATTTTTTTCAATCATTTGATTTTTTCTTCTTCAAACAAGGGGTACATGGAAAGAGCCTCCACGAAGATTGTGAATACAATAGAATAGAATAAATCTTTATTGTCATTGTCCCCTTGCAGGTGCAATGAAATTTCAATCTGGCATACCCTGGGCGGCAAATTTGTCGGCTAATCTCTCTAACACCGAGTCAAACCAAAGGAACTGAAGAATGAATCTTCAGACCAAACTGCATGGCCTTCCAGCAGATTTTTTTTAGCACTTCACACTTCTCGGGGGTTTAATGACCTCCCTCACTTCTATATGTACACATGAGCTACTAGGAACTAGAATAACTTAATGACCTTTTTATTGATCTCATAGTCTTTAAAGAAGTAAGAGCTTTGAGAATACTGTGCATCCCTTGCATTTACATTAAATTAAATTACAAGCAGTTTGGCTAACAATCTTCCTGAAAGACAGAGGAAAACAGATTCAAGGCCCTAAAAGATATGCTTACATACAGTACTAACAAAGTATAGAACTTTTTGCACTAGACACTAGAAATTCCATGGTTTTTCTTTCTTTCTATGTATAAGCGCTTCTTTTCTTTTCTTCTCTTCAAATTGATTTCAGATGTATGTGTAGAAACTACCTGTCCATTCACTCTTTCCTGCCCAACCTTAGATTCTCACTGGTCGATCCAGGTTCTGTAAGAAACATGGAGATGCATTATATTTATGATTATGATAGCATGCAGGAAGATTATAGATTATAAAGATAAAGACATTTGGGATGGTGGGTATTTAAGTTCAGATTTCTTGAGAAACTTGGAATAGTAGTACACATGTTTAAAACACATTATTGGAAAAATCAGAAATAAGGACATGTTTACATCTAGCTATTGATAAAATATGGGGCAAGAAATTGTGGTTGTTTTTAGATAGATAGATAAATCTTTATTGTCATTGTCCTGCACAGAACAACAAGATTGAAAAACCACTTATGGATCCAACAAAACCTAAACAAAATACAACTACACAAAATTATCAACATACTCCCACCCCACATATACACATTTAACCCCTAAAAAGCTTTAAAACTCTAAGACTCTAAAACTCTAAAAACTATATACCAAAGCTCCCTCATAGACTACATTTCACTGCATTCAAAGCCAGAACCGCTTTTGGGTAGAAACTATTTCTCAAGCGGCTGTTCCTGGTCTTTATGACCCTATACCTTCTTCTAGAAGGCAGAAGCTGAAAGAGATCATTTCCGGAGTGTATACTATCCCGCGCAATCTCTACAGGTTTCTTATAACACCTGGCGGCATAGATTTGATCTAGAGTGGGAAGAGTATGCCCGATTATCCCCTCCACAGTCTTTACAACCCTGAACAGCATTGTTCTTTCTCTAGCTGTACAACTCCCAAACCATACACACAGACCATAGGTTAACACACTCTCTATGGTACAGTGGTAGAATGCCAACAGCAGGTCCTTTGAAAGATTTCGTTTTACATTTTGCGCACAGCTACTCAGATGCAAGTCCTAATAATTACAATGAAGCTTGCTGCCAGATAAGCAGGTGTGTGATTGCAGCATCTTTTACACTTCAGTCAGTCTCAGTTTCCTTTCTACAGTGACTTATTGTCCACAATTATTTTAGATGTAGTATGCAGAACAACATTTTATATATACACCAGGGATTCTCGGATGCGGCCCATGGCACCATTTCATGTGGCCCCCCTACTGCCTCTACCACACCAGGAAGTGCCATATGGTGTAGGAAGGGCAAAATGGCCATCCAGCCCCTGAAGCTGTCTGAGAGAGCGTGACCCGGCGCCTGGCTTAAAAAGGTTGAGAACTCCTGATATACACAATAAGGTATTTGAGATACCTAAAGCACAGATATAAAATTTTGAACAAATATGGTAGACACTATCTGCCATTAAATATATACAGCAAAGGAGCCCCATTAAGTGGAGTGCTGGAGGTAAGTGATTTCATGGTTTTCTTTATGCTCACACCCCATAACCTATATTCAGTCCACCACAAAGACCTCTAAAAATGATTCCTGATGTGAAAGTCCTTTCATAAAAGTAACTGAAGTGAGCTTGCGTTTCATAAAGGTAATTTAAGTGAATTATACAAGCGCAGCTGGCTCTTATTCAGAAACAATCAAATGTGCTGAGAAGATGAGCATTCTGCAGATATATTACATGTGGTCCTATTCCAGAGATATCTGTGTTATACAACTGTGATATAGATAGAAGACAAAAGCTTCTCTGTCCCTAGAAAGGCCAAACAGATGCCTTGGGGACGTTAACAAGCAAGAGATAAGGACAATTGCCTTTTCTCGTTAATGTTTCCGACCAAGTGGAATTCAGAGGAATACCATCTCTGAAGGTAATACAAAGTTCTTCCATTATATAATAATAATTTCATGTCAGAAATTATTCTGGGTTGAAAGGATTTTTGCTGTAGAAACTTCACTCAGAGGATGGCCGAATGAGGCTCCTTTCATGTCCCCAAGTTCTTTTCCCACTGAAGTGGTCCCTATTTATCTACTTGCAATTGTTTGCTTTCAAACTGCTAGGTTTGCAGCAGATCCGTGCTGCCCTTTAGGTTATAAGTAGGGGCATGTGGTGACACGTCCCAGTATCCCGCTAGGCCAGCATGGGCCTGGTTGGCAGAAGCTGGGACAGAGATGAATGCTCAAACTGTCATGCTGTACCTGGGTCTCGAACTGCCGATTTGCTGGCCTTCCAGCTAACAAGGCAAGCTTCTTAACCACTGAGTCACCACAGCCCCTTTCTGGGTTGAAAGGATTTTTGCTGGAGAAACTCCACTATTCCATTAATCTAGTAAAAGGTTAAAACTGCTTGAAAGCCAGTTGTATCCGACTCTAGGGTTCAGTGCTCATCTCTGCTTCAAAGCCAGAGAGCCAGTGCTGTCTGCTTTTGCAGACGTTTCTGTGGTCATGTGGCAGGCATGACGAAACACTGGAGCGCACGGAACGCTGTTACCTTCCCACCGAAGTGGTCCCTATTTATCTACAGTACTTGCAATTTCTTGCTTTCGAACTTCTAGGTTAGCAGGAGCTGGGACAAAGACGGGAGCTCATTCTGTCCTGCAGTACTCGGGAATCAAATTGCTGACCTTCCGCCTCCCAGTCAGTGTCTTTTTAAAGCTACTTTAAAAAAAAAAAACCAGGATTTTTACCTCTAAAGCCTGACTTGGAGCCCGTCATCCTGTAAAATAATAAAATGTGAAATCAATGTAAATCTTTAGAAAATGGTCAAGAAAGGTCTTTTCTCTCTTGCAAGTGTCTTTCTGGAATTAACCTAAATGCTAAGGAAGACTACTCATGCTCTGGAAAAACTTATTCCTTCAGTTCAGAGAACACAGCTGTGCATAACAGCTTTCCCTGGCCTGACACCTTCCAGGAAGGGTTGGGCAAATCCCAATATTCTTATTCTCTATGGATGTCATTGTCACAATTTCGGGAAGGCTGGTGTACAGAGACATATGTCCTAAACACGCATGGCAACAGTAATTATCCTGAGATAATTTATTATTGGGTTGGGAGGGATTGGCTGGCTGATGCTTTCTACTGTACACAGGAATGCTTGCCTTTTCTATGGATGTCATTGTTCCAGTTTGGGGAAGGCTGGTGTACAGTGATACATGCCCTAAACGGCATGGTGGTAGTAATTATCCTGAGAGATGCACCTGACATAATTTATCGTTGGGTTGAGAGGGATTGTGTGACTGATGTTTTCTATTTTAATAATAATTTCGTGTTAGAAATTACTCTGGGTTCAGTGAGGATGGGGATCATTTCTGGTGTTATCTATTTTACACCCTAAGCAGAATGAGTGCCAGAACTTAGCCTTGCCCAAAATAAAGCTCTACCTCTCAGTGTCATCTTTTTGAGCTAGGATAGGCAATGGTTTATTAACCTATCCGGTTGCTCCTTGTAAGTTGAACCTGTCTTGGTTTTGGCTTGATGTTCTTCCAATTCAATTAAAGGAAAAAGATATAAAGAGTTTTCAGACTATGTTAAACACCTTTTGTAATGGAGGGAAAAGACCAAGAATTACAAAAAGTTTATGGTATGTACCGCAAAAAGAGGGTGGTCTGGGTCTTCTAAATATTAAAAATTATTATAGAGCATTTCAATTTAAAAATATTGCAAAGATTATAGCAAAGTCTGAAGTTATCTGGGATGAGATAGAGATAAAAGAATTACAATAAATGGTAATGCAATTTTTTTGGATAAAGAGATAAAGATAAAAACAAATAATCAATTGACAAAAGCAATGTTAGATGTTTGGAAAAATACTAAGGGGAAACTAGCACCAGGAGTATCTCCGATAATGGACATGGAAGATATAAAGACGTTTCCTGTAAAAGTAGACAAAAGAATAAAGGACATACTTTTGAAAAAGGATGTGTTTCTGTTAAAAGATTGGATAAAAATGGGTGACAAACTAGAACTAAGAGCTGAAGTGTTCAAACAGATGAAATTGAATTGGCTACAAGTAATCTTGATAAATAAATGGGAGAAGAGATATAAAGATGAGCTTAGTTTACAGAAACAGAATTCGAAGAGATGATTTGTAAAATAAGAAAAGGAGAAGTGAGAATAAAAGGACTAGTAAGCAAAATATATAAAATTCTAAATAAGGATGAAAACTCACAGAATGTTTTGAGAATGTTATGGGAGGAGGATTTAAATATAAAAAATTCTGTATTACATTGGAAAAATAAATGGAAGAGAATTATGAAAAACCTTTCGATTAGATTAAAAGAACATAATTATAAAATATTATGGAGGTGGTACTTGACTCCAGTTAAATTACACCAAATGGATAATAGCAAAATAAGAAATTGTTGGAGATGTAAAAGCACACTCGGAACATATGAGCACATGTGGTGGAGTTGTAAAGTGACAGATGCTTTTTGGAAATTAATTGAGAAAGAAATATCAGAGATTCTTAAAGTTGATTTTAAGTTGGAGTCAGGAATTGCCTTACTGATAGAATTGGATAATATAAATATGAACGCAAACAAAAAAGAATTGTTATCCATAATGTTAACGGCTGCATGATTATGTATAGCAAGAAAATGGAAAAGTGACTTAGTGTTGAAAATAGATGAATGGTACAAGGAAATGTGGGAAATTGCTTTGAATGATAAATTGACATGTGAACTGAATGTGAAGAAAGGTATTTTGAAAGAAAATAAGTTTTGGGAAATATGGAGGCCATTTGTGGAATACAGTATGTCTTAATATGGGATAAAGGAGATAAACCAGTACCTCAGCATATGAGTTTCTGGAAGGATTAAATTAGAAATTTGATCCTCATGGCTTGTATATATTACTGGGTATCATTATTTTGTAATAGAATAGAATGAACCTTATAAATTTTTGGAATCTCAAAGATATAATTAAAAATATAACCAAAAATAATGAAACATTGAAAAAAATGGTTGATAAGTGATAGATAATTTTGCAAAGAAATAAGATATGGGATACAGTATGTAAGAAGGTATGATATATATAAGGTTGTAGAATTGGTATTGTTTACAATGCTATTATAATAGAGTGTAATTAATTCAATATATTAATTTGTTTTTCGTGCTTATGTTTTTTATATATATACTGTATTGTTTATTATACTTTTGTTATTTTAAAATTAATAAAAAAACATTTAAAAAAAGAAATTACTCTGGGTTGAAAGGATATTTGCTAGAGAAACTCTGTTCAGGGGACGCCCGAATGAGCCTCCTTTCTTGTCCCACAAGATCTTTTTTTCCCACCAAAGTGGTCCCTATTTATCTACCGTACTTGCAATGTCTTGCTTTTGATTGGCTAGGTTGGCAGGAGCTGGGACAGAGATGGGCACTCAATCCATCATGCAGTACTCCCATCTCGAACTGCCGACTTCCCAGCCTTCCAGCTAACAAGGTGAGCTTCTTAACCACTGAGACATTTTTGTACTGTGCAGACAGGATATAGCAATTGCCTGTCATCTAAAAGTAGCCTGAATTGCTACATGAGTTTGTTCAGGCAGACACTGCCTACTTTGTCTTGAGGCCTGCAATCTGGCTTCTTTGTTCCCGAGCCTTAGCTTTAACGCTGAGCACTGTTGCTGCATAAAGGAATCCCTCATACTCAATGCAATCAAGACATAACTCTCCTTTCCCACATTACTTTACCCGTCAACATTTTCATCCAGGAGCTGACGATAAGTAGAAATCTCTGTCTCCAGTCGCGTTTTTATGCCAAGAAGGACCTTGTATTGGTTATTTTGACACCTGATTTCATTGTGTAATTCACCAAGCTCTTCTTCACATTTGGAGATTAAGTCTTGGATGGCTTGAAGCTGGAAAGTGTACTGAGACTTTGTTTCCCCCAAGTTGTTTTCTAAGGCAAATTTCTGAAAGAGCAAAACATTCCAATGATGTTATAGTTGTAAAATGTGCATGGTGTCTACAGAAAACACAGCTATTTACTTGAGGGTTTGCAAACTATAGTCTCAACAATTGTAGAAAGCACATTTTTAACTTAATGCCTGTCATTATATTGTACTAGTTGACTACATTCTTCTTCTTTAGTGCCTTCCTCACCTCTGGGATTTAAATTTAGTAGTACAATCCTATTAATGGCTGTTATGTGTCATCAAATCAGAATTAATGTACAGTGACATTAATAGGGCTTTCAAGGTAAGTAAGGTATTTGAGGAGTGGTTTTAACCAGTCCCCCACCCCAAATCAGAAGATAGTCTGTTATTTTAGCCCCCATCATCTCCGGGCTCGGGACGGGAGTCCTACTTCTCTCCCCCCCCCTCCCCCCCATTGCGGCACTGCATCACATCAGGGCTTCCTTCATGTAATGGGGAAAAAGTATACCAGAACCAATCCTATTGCTTATAATGCCCTTCTTTGATGATATTTGATTAGACTTTGCTCTAAAGCAGGGGTTCTCAACCTACGGCCCAGGGCCGGATGTGGACCACGACACCATTTCATGTGGCCCCACACTGCCTCCACCACACCAGTAAATACCATGTGTGGCACGCAGGGCAAAATGGCTATCCGGCCCCCAAAGCTGTCTGAGGGAGTGTAACCTGGCCATTGGCTTGAAAAGGTTGAGAACCCCTGCTCTAAAGCATAGCTATTATTAAGTTTCAATGCTGAAAAGAACAAATCAAGAGCATCTATTATGTTGATGAGCTCAGTCTATCACCAGTTCAAAACTATCCTTTCTTATTACATAAGGAGTGGCTCCCAAGCAGAATAAAGCTTCAGCCTCAGGTACTCTCTTTAGAGTGTCTTGTACAGAGCTATTGCCAGGCAACTATGAAGGCTACAAAACAGCAGCAACTCACAACTGGTTTTCCTTTCTATGACTAGTTGGTCATAGACCTTGCCTTGTGAACTGGACTTATTTGAATTTTAACTTTCAGGCTCCTTCAGCTCTCTCTGCCATGCTAAGCAGAGGATTCTGGGAGCTGTAATCCAAAAAGATAATCTTCCAAGCAGGAGTCTCTCTTTCAGAACAGCAATAAACTACTTTGCCTTTCAAAGATCTAAACTTCCAGTTTTTTTGATGGCATTGTCATGGATTGCCCTGCCAAATTCAGCCTGGTTTTTCTCTCCAATGATGATGATGGTTGGTTCTAAGAATATTGTTGACAAAATAATGAAATACTAGCTGATTACCCAGCTTCACTCAGGTTTTTCTTTTCTTTTACGTAGGCCAGCCTTTCCCTCTTGGAAACCTCGTGGGGTGTATGTGGGTCACTCCTGCCTCCCTTCCTCCATCTCTCTCTTTCCTCACCTGTCCTGCTTTTCCATTGACGGTCACTTACAGTGCTGATCTCTCATGCCCATTTGCCGTCCACCTACTGTGAGCTCCACTACAGCTGAGCTCAGAGGGCTACAGCTGAGCTAGTCAGATGATGTCACAATCTCAACCTACCTGGGACTATGACATCAGCTCAATTGCATCACTGGGAAACACACACATTGTATAGATCAATTGCTTCCCAATTTGAGGGGTGTATGCCCCCATGGGTTTCGAGACCCCTGCAGTGCTGATCTCCCAAGCCCAAGGTACGTATGTGCCAAATTTCAGCAGGATCGGTCCAGGGGTGCAGGAGTCTTTAGAGCATATACAAACAAACTCTTCTGTTATATATATAGATAGATAGTTATATCACTGGCCACTAGGCATAATGGCTGAGAGGCATACAGGGGTGGGTGGGGAGAGAATATTTCCTGTACATTTCAAAGACTGGGAGAAAATACAGGGATGTGGCTTTCACCTTCATGATTTACTTGTGAAAGTTTAGAGCAGCCTTTCCCAACCTTTGGTTCTTGGACTTCAATTCCCAGAAGTCAAAGTTAATTCCCAAAAGCACTGATCAGGCAATGTACTGACTTGGGCTTCTAGGAACTGAAATCCAAGAACAGGAAACACTGGTCTAGAGACATGATCTGGCCATCTGCCAAATATTATTAGCAAGACCTTGGCTTGATTCAGCAAGTGAATCTTTGCCATATGTGACTGCATAGTCATTATAGAGAAATAGAAAAGGACTCAATAGGGGGATAAAGCAGGGATTCGAAACAGAGGACAGTGGTAGCAGCTCCTCTCATTTCTGGCTTTGCTTCTGCTCACTGTCAGCATGAGGTCATCAACAGAAGACAGTCTTTGAAGACAAAAATGTACTCATGTCTGATACAGGAATTCTGATATTATTTTCCACTGAAACACAACTTCTGCTGTAGTGCCAGGGAATTATCCATGGGCACCCACCTTTAAAATCAAAGGAAAATACAGAAAGATATACTAGTAAAGGTAAAGATCTCCCTTGTTCGAAAGCCAGTTGTGTCCGACTCTAGAGGGTGGTGCTCATTTCCATTTACAGCCAAAGAGCCAGTGCTGTCTGCATCTGCAGATGTTTCCATAGTCATGTGGCAGGCATGACCATACCTGTCAAGTATCCTGTATTGGCCGGTATTTCCTGTTTTTCTGCTCTTGTTCCTCCCCTTTTCCACTGCTATCCCGTATTTGAACGGCGGGGAAAGGGCTTACTGTGCATGCGTGGCCATGGTTCACAGGCACAAATGTACGGCCACGGTGTGCATGCACAAATGGGATACTGCTCATGCACGGCCACGGTGCGCATGTGCAAATAGGTTACTGAGCGTATGCATCCACGCATGCGCAGTAATTTCCTTTATTTTGCGGAGCCACGCCTGACGGGTATGGCATGACTAGACGCCAAAGCACACAGAATGCTTTTCCGCCAAATTGGTACCTCTTTGTCTACTTGCAATTTCTTGCGATCAAACTGCTAGGTTGGCAGGAGCTGGGATAGATGACGGGTGCTTACTCCGTCACACAGCACTTGGGTCTCAAACTGTTGACCTGCCGACTTTCCAGTCATCGAGCTCAGCATCTATTCATCCACCATTTATTCCCCCATGTTGGTTGCCTTTCATGATTACCTTGTTTAGATGTGTCTGTAAATCGATTTCCAGGGTTTGCAGTGTGCGATTCAGCTCGCTGATTTCTTTCTGGTTGTTTTGCATTTGCTCCTTATTGGGTCTCCCTTCCGAAGATTCACTTGCAATCTGTAGAACAAAAGGAGATGTAACAACCTGTGTTTATACTTGTTGCTGTGAACAGGTTTAGCTGTGTATATTTTGAAAACACCCTTTTCACAGAGCCTTGCGAGTGCTAACCAAGAATTCTTTCTATTGAGGCTTATTAGTTCAATGGTTATGTCCCCCTTTCCCTGCAAAGCGGAGACTAACTTAAATGTATTGCTAAGGAGTTCATAAATATTGATTTTTGGGTGCCTGTTATTTGAGGCTTTTCTTATCTCACATTAATAACCATTTGACTTTGATAAGGAAGTATTTGTTGAGTGTCTTAGAAGAGTGAGCTTGTACATTTTTACCAATTTAGAACACTTAAACTGAAATGTCTTTGGATTGGTTAAACAAAGGGAACAAAATAAACACTTGATTTAGGAAAGAAAGCAATCAATATACGTAATTTTCATTTCCCTTCTCCTTCCTGGCATCCATATAGTCGGCTTGTACATGGTACCTAATTCTATCCTATTAAAGCTCAGAGATAGAGGAGGGTCTGAGTATTAGGAGGTGAATCTGAGTATTAGGAGGGAGAACATTGCTCTCCTCTTTCTTCCCAAGTTTGGTATGAGTAACCTGGCCATGATTTTATAACTTTGACAGGATACCTGATATAGTATTGATATGGATCTTTATGGATGGAGAAAGTAAAGGTAAAGGCCACCCTTGCTCGAAAGCCAGTTGTTTCCAACTCTGGGGTTCAGCGCTCCTCTGTTTCATAGCCAAACAGCCAGTGCTGTCTGCTTCTGCAGATGTTTCTGTGGTCATGTGGCAGGCATGACTAGACACCAGAGCGCATGGAACACTGTTTTCCTTCTCACTGACATGATCCCTATTTATCTACTTGCAAGTTCTTGCTTTTGAACTGTTAGGTTGGCAGGAACTGGGACAGATACTCTGTCCTGCAGTATTCAGGTATCGAACTGCTGACCTGCTGCCTTCCAGTCAGCATATTAGCCACTTGAGCCACTGCAGTCCCATGGATGGAGAAACACATCACCAAAAATGACAGAGAATATTTGATGAAAATCCCCCCCAAAACAACAACAACAACAACCCAACAACACACACACAAAACACCACCAGCCTTATGGTTTTTTTTTTGGTGGGGGTATGTGTATGTATGTAGAAGTAAATAAAGGCTTTAAAATGGTCTGATAAATGTTGGTTCAATTGCACTTTAGAGGCAAAAAAGGCCAGCAGAATTAGGCAAACATGAGGATCTTTCCAAACGATGAAATATATCAAAGATATATGTTGTTTTGTAAAGTTTCTCAGCTTATGAAAAGAATGCACTGGTGTTCTACGATACACTGGTGATCATCGAATCTATCTATCATAGTAAGTATCAAAGTTTTTTCTCCATCCTCATATTCTTGGTTATATCTTTTTATTTCTTGGTATTGTTGCATCTAGTTGATACAACCATTTCAGAAAATTGTAAAGATAAGATTTCACTCTGTATATGGTATATAGACATTTCTAAGAACTAGTTTGTTTCTCTGAAATGGTAAGAGCTAGAAATGTTACATTTTTATGTATACTACAAATTTCCCAGCTTAAATCAATGAAATGGCTATCACTCTCAACTAGTTACCTGAGATCCATGTTTGTTTGGAAAAAATATCTGATACTGTTTCAGATAAAAAAACAATTTTTTGCACAGATATTGCTGAGTTGCTCAATTAAATAACTGGTTAAATAAATTGGTTACCAGAGCCCATTGAGAATCATTATTTAACAAGCTGTGGTCTTCCCCATTGGATAAGTTCTTCTGTAAAACATTTCAGGTAACCTGTAGTTATAGGAGCCTTTCCATCTGTGACAAACTAAGTAGCTTTTCTGTTTCCCACTATCCTGCTGTCATCATTCCTTTATTGTATTTTATCATTTAATTACTATCAATATCTCAAAAAGAAAAAAAGAATTAGCCGGGGTAATGATATACTTTGATGCTAACGCAAGAATTTGCTACCTACGGCCCGTGATGGCAATCCATCCGATATGTGGCGACAACCACCGGAAGTGGAAGGAACATGTTTATGACAGCCATAAATGCGCCCGTGTCTGTGCAAACGTGCCCACTACGGTTTGCGACAGCATTTACGCCAGGAGGGGGGAACCACGTGTCTGGCTTGCTCAGGAGGGGGCATGGTCCATTGAGAACCCCTGTGGTAACACATCTTAGGGGCCACAACATTAGCCATTTACCCTACAGTTGGTGTTGGCTTTGAGACAGATGAAAATGAACTAAAAAAGGGTGACATTATGTAAAGCTAAATGCAAGGAAACCTGGTAAAGATTTGTTGCTTTTTGTTCAGAGAGCAATGGTGGTTTATTTTACTATGATCAGGCCGGAATTGCTATTGTCTGCTTTCTGCCTGCGATTATCACCCAATCTGATGCAACAGGATGGTTGTGGTGGTATCATTTCCCCTCAGCTGAGTACCCTTTGTCCCCAAACATGATTACTTTCTTTTTTAATTTAACAAATTAGACATTTGTAGTTGGAAACATTAATAGCAACAAATTAGGTTAGTTTTCATTTTTAAAACTAATGTTCCAAGTTCTGTTTTAAATATAAAAATTTATTTCTGGCTGTGTAATTATTGATGTAATTACTGGGTGGTGTGAGTAGTAGCATAGAAAGAGAGAAAAAACTATCAAGGCAGAAAATGGGGAAATAAATGAATTAGGGTGCTGTGGTAGGGATGGAACTACAGTACTGTAATTAAGTTTCAACCTGGATGAAGCCAGGTATGTTCACTAGTAATAATAATAATATGTGTGTGCCATCAAGTCGAATCTGATTTATGGTAACCCTTTTCAGGTTTTTCTTGGTAGATGTTACTCAAAACTGGTTTACCATTCCTCATGGCGCAGCAGTTAAACTGCTGTACTGCAGCCAAAACTACTCATCTGAGTTCGATCCTGATGGGACTCAAGGTTGACTCAGCCTTTCATCCTTCCAAGGTTGGTAAAATGAGTACCCCCCATGTTGGGGGCAAAATTAATTAATACATTAATTATAATTACCTTGTGAACTGCTCAAAGAGTATAATAAGTGTTATGGGGCGGTACAGTAATACCTCATACAAAGTCCACTTCATACAACATCGGATTCATACAACATCGCCTAATTCCTTGAAAAAAATTGCCTCATAGAAAGTCGTGCAACTTTGTATGAGGCATTGGGGTTTTCCCAGGTTGCATTGTGCCTGGGCAGTATAAAAGGCAGGACACATGCGTGCATTGCTCTTGTGGGTTTTGCATGAGGCGAAGAGTGTTTAGGTGTGGTTTTGAGCACGTTTTTGGATTTTTTTTTATATTTTTGTCAGAATTTTTAGAAGCATTCCTGGGATTTTTGCAGCATTCTTCAGGTTCTTGGACAATCAGGGTTGTTTGACATGTTTTTGTAATGTTTTTAGCCTTTAGACAATGATTACTTAAAGTTCTGTCAGTTTCCTGTCTGTTTCCTTGAGTTTGCCCTGAAGTCTGTGCTGTTACAGTACAATGTATCTCTATGAAAATGACGTTGTATGAGGCATTGCGGCTAGGATTTTGCATGCCTCATACAAAGTCCAAATCCGTATAAAGTCCAAACTTGTGGAACCAGGTTTGGACATTGTATGAGGTATCACTGTATATAAGTGTAATTGCTATTGCTATGCTTTCTTCTGAGGGCATCCTGAACTGGACAGTTTAACCTATAGACCACACAGTCTGGTTCTTTTGGGATCTAATGGGGATCTAAGCTCCCAACCTGGTTCTGTGGCCAAATACCTAACGCTCTGAGCTATCCAGCTGAACATGTTCATACACTAACATGTTGCTATTGGCCAGTTTGTGACCACACACTGGAAAAGATTCTGGTCTCACTGAAACTGGAAATAAAGGAGAATGATATTACCTCAGATCAGGAAGTTTCTTAATTGCCAATACTGAGCCACATACTTCATATCTTTGTCAGAATGTTTATTATGATTGCAGGGGGAATAAGAATGGAACTGTGGCTTTCTGGAATGGCATTCAGCCATCACACCCACATTGCACCCTGAGGCCTGTACATGTCTGCACATAACAATTGTTTCAGAACTGTAGCCCAGCCTTGCAAAATCACAAGCCTTTCAACTGTGTCAGATCACCAGCTCCTACCTTCATGGGCCTGCATAGCAATTGGCCATCATGGCTGAGGATGATAGGAGCTGTATTTTGACAGATCTGCAAATCACCTAAATCAGGGGTTCCCAACCTTTTCAAGCCTGGGGCCGGGTCGCACTCTCTCAGTCAGCACTTCCTGGTGTGGTGGTGAATAATGGGCTGGCCATTTTTGTCCCAACAGCTTTAAAGGTCATTTTGTTTCTCGAATGCCCTTGGAGGGGTGGGGGGCCACATGAAATGGCACCGCAGGCCATTTGGGCTTTAGGTTGGGAGCCCCTGACCTAAACTGACACAGCTCCTGTAGCCCAAAGGGTTCCCTATCATTTCACTTGTCCCAAGAATACCTGTTGCTGAAACCAGGTGTCAAGGCTCTGGCGATTCTTTTCTATAATTGCTTCATAATCACCCCGTATCCCTGCCAATA
The DNA here is from genome assembly GCA_035047305.1 of Bradypodion pumilum. Taxonomy (NCBI): domain Eukaryota; kingdom Metazoa; phylum Chordata; class Lepidosauria; order Squamata; family Chamaeleonidae; genus Bradypodion; species Bradypodion pumilum. The sequence continues at coordinate 15,222,258 of JAWDJD010000008.1, forward strand.
TTTTGGCCAAGTCTTCTTGTGGAGTCGTTTTGACCTTCACATCGACCTTGATGTCCTTAGAAGAGCCATGGTCTTTCATATCCTAGAAAAGAGGACATACATTAGGACATGGACACACATTTCCTTAAAAAAAAGAAAAGAAAATTACACAGTTGCTTTCCTTCACATCTATCAACTGTTCCTTTGGATGGGAGACAAAATGATTTTAAGGATGAGTAACATCCTTTCTTCTTCACTCAACTTAATGTTTGAACGTTTCCTTTCTTGCATGCAAGATATTTTGAGGCTTAGCTTTCTTTCTTTTTTGGCGCAGTTGAAATCAAAACCACAGAACACGTTCTCTGCATCTGCCCTTTTTATAGAGACATCTGGAACAAGTCCATATCTCCACTGCTCTGCAAGTATCCTGGCCCATCAAACAGCACATACGCCCACTGGCTGTTATCAGATGAAAGCCCTGCCTTCACCCGCAACACTACCAGTGTAGGGGTCAGAAGAATAATCCTGGCAGGGCCTTCAGCTAAATCAGTTCTGAAACATTTTAAGCCGGGGCCGGGTCATGCTCCCTCAGACAGCTTTGGGGGCCAGACAGCCATTTTGCCCTTCCTCCACCAAATGGCACTTCCTGGTGTGGTGGAAGTGGTGGTGGGCTACATGAAATGGTGCTGTAGATTGAAAATCCCTTAGTTAAATAAACTACCTATGCTACATCATAGGCACAGTAGTAGTTGCCTACATCATAGGCACAGATCCATTGTTACAACATGGGAATTGAAAAGAGCAGAACATGAGGACATAAAGCAGGCCACAAGCTTTCCCAAGCCATAAATAGAAATGGGAAAAGCCCAAAAGAATCACTTCCTCACTAAAAAATTAAACCCTGCTTGAAAGTTTGCCAGATTATTAGAGGATGATGGGAACTGGAGTCCTCAAGGGCCAGGAGATTCCCAAGTCCTAGAAGGTATGTCAGTGATCCAAGCACAAAAAGTTGCTCCTCCAATCCTGCTTTATCTCCACCTATTCTCTTGCATTTTAAAATGTGTGACTTGTTCTAGATTTCACACTGAACATGTTCAAAAGGGGAAGTAGTAATGAAAATGAGCTTTGCTTTCATTAGTGACGTGCCAGATGGTATTCTCCCAAACTGTGCTGCCACCTTCTCTTCCTTCTCTTTTCCTTCATGCCAAGAAAATGCTGGCTGGAATATGAAGGTGGAAATGCCTTCCCAAATGGATTCACAGTGTACTGTGAAATGTGGCAAAGGCTGGAGAAGAGGCTGTGGAAAAGAACAGTGGGCGTGTCGGAAGAGAAGCAGATGAAGCAGAAGGAGGAAGGGTTTCCACAATGCATACCAGCTTCTTTGGCTCATTCTCAGCCATTAAAAAGCAATTAAAGAAACCCTAAATCCTAGCCTGTAGAAAGATCCCAAAAAACCTTTCTAGTCTTGGGAGGCCTCTACTGGTAGAACAAGATTTCTAATCCCCATTTATAGGTGGTGAGACGTCTAAATATTTGTTTTTTAACACCTAGATTGAGACTTGACTTAGCTCTGAGGGAAGAGTAAATGAGCTGATCCTGAGATGGTTTCCTTTATTATTTCCCTTTACTCCTCATTCCCTGGAGGACAAAAATAGATTAAAATACATATTGTATCTCATTTTGATTTATTCCAACCATAAGAGGTACAAGCTTTTCTGCTATAATTTTAAATGTATAAAACTTTTCCATATATAACTTGTCTGAGGGCCGCCGTCGGATTTCTGCGGCTGGGGCAGAGAGGCCACCATGGCAAAGGGTGCCAGGATCTCGCCACCACCAGCGCCCTGGGCCCTGCCCCTGGCCAGGGCTCAAAAAGCCGCTGCGGTAGTGGATGGTAGGACTTCACCTTGGACTACAACTTGAAATCTCTGGAAGGAGAAAGGGGTGTGTGTCCTCTTTTTATCTTGAAATTATAACTTTCATCTCTAGAAATACCTTTGCAAAACTACAATATGGCCATGTTCTCCCCACAAAAGTCATAAAGGTTCTATGTAATTATCATCACAGGAGCAGCTGATGAAAACGCCTAATTACTATGTAAACAACCCAATTATTAGACAAGCTGAACAGGTTTAATAAAGTTCCCTTCACTGCAGTATTAACATGTAGTTTACATACTTTGAGTGTCTTTGGGAAGCTGTGAAGATGATGCTAAAATAAGCAAGGATTCAGGGAATAGAAAAGTCTGAGTCCCATTGAACCAGTCATTTATTTGAAGGGGAAAATTGTAATAAATCTTACAAAAATGTATTTTCAAAATAAAAATACTTATCAGCAAATCAAACACTCTTTCACTTGGGGTTTATGTTCTAGATCAGTGATAGCTAATCTTGGCACTCCAGCTGTTTTTTGGACTTCAATTCCCAGAAGCCCAGGTCAGCACTCCTGCTGATCAGGGCTTCTGAGAATTGAAGTTCAAGAACATCTGGAGTGCCAAGGTTAGCCATCGCAGTTCTAGATTCAGATGACCTATGTTCCCTTTGATATCTTACTATATGTTCTATCTCAAGAAGTTTCAATATGGCAACGGTTCCATTTCACCAAAATCCACAAATTTCTTCACAATAGGAAGAAAAATATATTTTAAAAACCCAATGGGATAGATAGCTTTGAAAGCTTAGTTTTCAAACTTAGTGTGAATCCGTGTACTTTTAACCAAGTTTAAGGTCCCAAATTAGAATTGCCAGGCATTTCTCCCTTGATAGGCTTCTAATTCTTAACAGCTATATAATAATAATTTCATGTCAGAAATTATTCTGGGTTGAGAGGATTTTTGCTGGAGGAACTCTGCTTAGGGGACACCCAAATGAGGCTCCTTTCATGTCCCCAAGATCTTTTCCCACTGAAGTGGTCCCTATTTAACTACTTGCAATTTCTTGCTTTTGAACTGCTTGATTGGCAGGAGATGGGACAGAGACGGGGACTCAATCCGTCATGCATTACCTTCCAGCTAATAAGGCAAGCTTCTTAACCACTGAGCCACCACAGCACCTTAACAGCCGGAAGCACATAGTCCTATATAAGCTGGAAATAGCCAGAACCTTGATATAATATATTACAAGTACTGTAACAGTGATACTTACAAAGCAATGATTCAGGGAAATATCTAATGCCAGTACTTTTCCAATGTAATAACTACTCATTGCTCCTAAAATCTTGTTTTCCTTCAGGTTCATTTGGGAACCCAGACCAAATTTTAGGACAACTACCTGTGAGCAAGTTGCACTCATGTGCTGCTTGCAGCCTTCCATCTTTGTAGTTGGCTGGCCACTGTCGGAATAAAATACTTGTCCAGACACACTAGTAAAGGTAAAGGTTTCCCTTGCTTGAATGCCAGTCATATCTGACTCTAGGGTTCTGTGCTCATCTGTTTCAAAGGTGAAGAGCCAGCGCTGTATGCTTCTGCAGAAGTTTCCGTGGTTATGTGGCAAGCATGACTAGACACCGGAGCGCACGGAACACTGTTACCTTCTCACTGAAGTGGTCCCTATTTATCTATTTGCAATTTCCTGCTTTCGAACTGCTAGGTATGATCCAGCAAAGTTGTTCATATATACAATATTATGTAGCTTATGCTTCCTAGTTTATGATTTTTCTGGGCAGACTAATGTTTGTTGCTTCTGCTAATGCAATGGCCTGTTGTGCAAATGGTTGGGCAGTTTCTGACCTTGTGCAAGTAGGCGCTGCTTGCACAAGCATACACCTGCCACTTACTCCACTGATTGTTGATCCAGCAGAAGAAACCGGCAGGACTCTGCCCAGTATGGCAAATATGGCAGTGGGTAAACAATGCTGGTGTTGTGCCAGAAGATGGAAGGAAAGACTGCCAAAAGTATACTATTCCAAGACATATAAGGAGATTGAAATTGGAGTGTGTCAATTTTTAATGGGCAGGAATTAAATGCCTGTCTGCTCAACTGTGAGTGAAGAGCTTTGCAAAGCAAGTGTTTCTGTTCTATGGAGATGATAAGAGAAACCTGTTATTTTATTTGTGACTGACCTTATCATATTTGGACTGACTTAGGATCAAACTTGAACATTCCAGTGATGCTTTCTGGTCCTGATAAACAGATTTACTGACAGAAATCAAGATTCTGAGTTAGAAGAACTGTACTAAAATGCTTCCATTAACTTCATTGGGATTTATTCAATGCCTCATAATAGTTGCCAGAGGGAAAATTGGGGAATTGTTGAACTACTAGAAGGTCTGTTCATACATTTAGAAATGCAGTATGGAGAAGATCGTGTTGAGTTGTAGCAATCATTCAATGGGTGTCTTGCATATTGTTTGACTTTTATGGCCCTTGTGGAAGGAAGTATCCAGGACATCCTTCATAAGCATAAGTTGGCTTTTTGTGTACTAACAGTCAATGGGCAAGTGGAAGATCCTGAAGTACTGTGTTAACAGAACATTATGCTCTGCTGATGACTAGCAAGGTCATGGCCCTTACCACTAACTTCACTTGAACAGAAATTATCTGCCTGTATAAATTAAAGATGTGGTTGGACGTCAGTTTCCAGACAGTGAAGAGGATGGTGGGAGTTGCAATATGGCAATCTCTGAAAAATATGTTTTCCATCCTTGGCAAAGCTAACAATACACTGTTAATACTCACTTATGACTTTTGGATTCCACAAAAATTAAAATGCGACCTCATGGCTCAAAACCCCTGTTCTCACCTGAAATGATAAGCTGAAGAAAAATGGCAGGCTAGTTGTTGTTGTTTTTTAAAAAAATCATAGGGCCTATTTAACACTTGTTAAGGTCAATGGATGTTCCTCAGTTTAACAAATCTGAAAGTTTAAACCCTACCTTCTCATGTTCTTTCTTTTTGAGTATGTGATTTTCCCGCAGAGCTTCAATCTCCATTTCCAGGTCAGTAATGATGATTGTCATGTTGTCCAGCTCCTTACGAATGTTTTCAACGTCATACTGAACAGTTTGTCGAATGGCTTTTTCTGACTCATGTCTTAGGCAAAAAAAAAAAAAAAAAAAAAAATTTGTAACAGGTGAAGGGATTGGAGAAAACAGCTACACATGAGGTTTGAACTCCAAATTTTTAGGTTGTTCACTAAATTATATCCTGCATTCACTTTTCCATTTCCCACTTTTACACCATAGTAATCATACGAGTTAGAAAGATACAACTGAACATTAAGTTTGGTCTTCCAGTTGAGGACATTTATAATCTTTACTGATGATCCACATAAATGTGGCGAAGCTGGCTAACTAACCAGTGTTAAATAAATGGGTTGCTTCTAAAACCATCTGGCTGCAAACAAATCTGCGGGGGGTGGGGGAAACAATGACTAAATGGGGCAGCCACAGCTGCATATTTTATCATAATTCTATAGTTGTTGTGTATACATGTGCAATACAGTGATCTTAAGACAGCTGTATGTCTCATTTCACTTTGGCCAGTTTATTTAGATGAATATGATAAAAGTCACCTAGCAGAGCAAGTGGAACAAGTCCTATTTAGTACATGCCTTGTATCCAAAATGTTCCAGGTTTATTCCCTAGAATTTCACAGTAATGATGTGAACTATGGACCCAAATTTCCTTGTTTTTAGATGTTTCAAAATTATGAAGAATTGTCAATGAAAAATATCTGAGTCCTGTGAGAGTCCGTAGTTCCCAAGAACAAGATAAAAAGTAAGGTCCTCTTCTTTTGCAGAAAATGTGTCTCTACAGAACTGCTGCATTTCCCTTTGTGAAGTAAGTACAGAAGGACTGGCTGATTGATTAGAACAGGAGTGCGCAACCTATGGCCCAATGGCAGGTCCCGGCCCCCAATGCCATTCCATCTGGTCCAGGGTGACAATCCCGGAAGCGGACGTGCTCGTGCAAGTGCAAATGCACCTGCTGCCATTGCATCTGGCCCATGGCATGGTCTGAGGGGGAATTGTCTGGCCCGTGGTGTGGTAAGGTTGATAACCCCTGGATTAGAAAGATGCAAGCTACCTATCTTGTGCAGTTAATTCTTTTAAAAATCCATGCAACAAGGTAGCAGCATTGTAGTTTTTCAGAATATATCATATGCAGGAAAAGCTTTCTCACAAACGCAAAAACACTAATTAAGACCAATAGAAAACATTTCCCTCTTCCATGCATGAAGAATGCCTTTGCAGTTTCTTGTTTTTCACAGAGAAGACTGAAACAAATGAGGAGTTAAGACCCCTTTTCCAGTAGGGCTAGAAAAGAACTCTGCCTTGAATCCTGGAGAACTACTGCCTGTCAGTCTATTCAGGGGTGGGCAACACCCCACCATCAATGGACTGGATCCCTTTGGAGTAATCTGTTTGTGGTCACATATGTTATACTAGCATTTTTTGCCCGGCCAGCTGGGCATGTTTCTTATGTGTGTTGTTCGCTTTCCTCGGTGGGCGGGGGCTGAAGGCACCAGTGTCTTGCTCCCCCCCCGCCCCCCGCAGAAAGTGATGGCTTCACTCTGGGAGGTGAAGGCCGAGAACGGTGCATCGTTCTCGGCCTTCATCTCCCTGAGTGAAGTGGAAGGTGTGTGGGGAGAAGATGGGCTCTCCACCTCTTCTCCCCACTATGTTAGCCGGCGCGTCAGTGATATTTTTAGTGCATGCGTGCGCCGGCTTCCCAGCATTCTCCGTTCTCGCGCCCTTCAGCCTGATTGGCTGAGGGGTTGCGTGGCGTGGAAGATGCTGGGAACTGTAGTTTTATTTATTTCCCAATTCGTGGGGCGGTTGCCCCACTCTTAGCAGTCGGACCCTTGCAGCGATGCTCTCAGGGTCTTAAGGTAAGTGCCGGGGACTCGTTACGGGATAGTAGGGACGGGTGTGGGCATGCATGCTGGACACCAACGGCCCATGCCCCTTCTTGTAGGTAAAGATTTAGTGGAAAGAGACAAAAACATACAATCACATTTCTTTGCTCTATCTAGCTTTCTTACACTCCTCTCTAAACCTTTCTTTCTGCCTCTCTTTCTCCTCACGTAGCAAACTAGGACCTCAACTGGTAATTAACCATGGGCTGTTGGGCTGTAACCTGCCGAGTCCTGTCATACACAGCAATGAACTAGCTGGACTAATTAATGGTCTAACTCAGAACGAAGGCTGCCTTGTTTGTTCTGACAATGTGAATATTAGCCACAGCAATATTTATCTGTGGGAAATATTTGCGATTATTTTTCCCAAAATCTGACAGCATAGAAGCAAGCAGTGTGCCATGTTTATTTAGAACAGGGGTGCCGAACTATGGCCCATGGGCTGGATCTGGCCCGTGACACCATTCCATCCGCCCCCTGCCACTCTCGTTGCTCCTGAAAGTGCAAGCAAAATGCACATGCGTGTGTGCAGAATGCTGCTGTAAATGTCCTGCGGGTCATTTATGGCAACATTCTGTGTAGGTGCGGGTGCTTTCTGCACATGCACATGCATGTTTTACTTCCACTTCCAGGTGGGAGAAACCATGTGACCAGCACGTTTGACCACGTGACCTGCCCACGGCCAGAAAACCTTGGGCACCCCTGATTTACAAACTTGCAGCCCAGATTAAGCTGTTTGTACATCTAGTAATAAGGTTTCCCCTCACCTACAGTTTTCTCTGTTGATGCTGCATGGGAGTGGAGTAGCTATTTAGCTAAGAGGAGCAAGGTCTCAGAAAATGCATTTGGTTTTTTAGCCTTAGGTGTATACAGTACCTGGATTAACTATAATTGGGGCAGATCATGTGTTTGTGAACGCTTTCCAGTTTCACAAAGAGAAATCTTTGGCAGAAAGCTGTGAGATAGCTGTAGCCATTTTTGTTAGCTTTTGATTGTCATTTATTTTCCTGTAACCTTGAAGCCCTCAAATAGCTTGGCTTCTAAGAGATTCTTACCTTTGTACCCTATTTCGTTAACACAACTATGGGTTTAAGCAGAGATCCACTGTGTTTATGAAACACAAACTTGCTCCTTAACCTATAAAATGGGGATGGCTTTCGTTTTCATTTGAGTTAGAAGGAGCAAAGGCTGCCTCTGTAACTTCAGCTGCTTTAAGCCATTTTCCTTCCACCAAGTTTGGGAACTAGAAGTGAGCTGGTCTGGAGTGAAATTACCTATAGTGGTGTGGCAGCATGAGATAAGATGGGGCATGTGCTGGTTTTGCACTCTTCCCTCACATACTCATTTTGTCAGAAAAAGAACCACCCTGGGCCCCCGCCTTTTAGGTAAACATACAAGTGTACATTGAGTAAAATCAAGAAAGGCTGTTTCGGCACCTTAAAGACTAGTAAGTTTTTTGTTGTGTGAACTACATCTCACTTCTTTAAATACACATGACAGTATTTCTGCTCTGAGGCCATTTATTGCTGAGAACTCATTTTGTGGCTGTTTGTATGCAACTATAGTCGACCCACTGGACAGAAGCAGCATGGTTTAATCCAGGGATTCTCAACCTGCATCCTGCGGCACCATTTCACGTGCTCCCCCCCCTCCAACCTCCACCACTGCAGGAAGTGCCATTTGGTGGAGGAAGGGCAAAATGTTGGTCCGGCCCTCAAAGTTGGGTTAGGGAGCAAGGCCCTTGGCTTTAAAAGGTTGAGAACTCCTGGTCTCATCAATGTGTTGTAGGTCATTGTGTAGGTAATTGTTGATGCATATTGATGGGACCAAACTTCTTTCGTGTCTAGGTCAGACTTTAAACTGCCAAAACGAAGCCACCTTTTGGTGAATTCATTCCGTAGTTCCTTTCGCCTGACCTAGTGTGAGAAAGATTAGCTGGCATAACAAGGTTGTCATTGGCTGGGGGTATGCCCAATTGTGGCTCAAAAACACAACAGTCTTTGAGGAGCCTCTTTCTGGGACCAAACAAATGCCATTTTGTGCTTCTGTATACTGTGCTTATGCCCGAACAACCATTAAATCTAGGTGGGCAAGTCACATATACATACTGTATTATGCAATTAACTGCCAAAATATCTGTAACTGACAAATATGGAGATGAGAGGAACAAGTTATGCAACACACCCATATGTAAGAGATATAAATAATGGTTGGCTGTTTTGTCCGGGACCTCTCTTACTCTTGAGCGGGAGGTGCCCAGTTGTCTTTTTGAATTCAATAAATGTTGCTGAAAGAAATCCTGCTGACCTGATTACTAATTGGGACCCAAGTATTCAGGTGGTCACAACAGTATGACCGATTCTAGTTAAGAACTACAGGTTACAATTAGTTGCATTCTCTTTTTGTCATCTGTCAGGCCTCTAATTACTCTGCTGGCCAGCATAATTGCCACAAGTTCGAGAATCCATTTGTGGCAAAGTCTATCAACAGTGAAAAAATTCAACATGTGCCAAAAGCTTCAAAATAAAGTCTTTGTTATTCCAAATTGATATATACTATTCAAATAAGGTAAGTTTCATTCACTTCAAACAGTTCAGAAATAGAATTGTGGTAAATTAACATAAACTTCCAAGTGTTGTAACATTCACACTATTCAAGCCTTGTTAGGACCACGGAATTTCGTTTACAGCTTGAATAGTGTGAATGTTACAACATGGAGGCTTGGGCTTCTGGGAATTGAGGTCCAAGAACATCTAGAGTGCCAATGTTCGCCATCACGGCCCTACTCTGTAGCTAAGTTGAAATAAATATGGTGGTTCATACTGCATTTGATGAGTCTAACTATCTTTAACCTGTAGCATGCGACATGATGAGTAGGTACATTTTATTACTTAAAGCCACAAGATTGATTGCTAAGGTTTAATGCTAGTTCAATGTCCTTGTACAACTGTTGCTTCCAAGAATAAACAAGAAGGTCAGGACAGAACTTACTTCATCCTGAAGTCCTCAGTCGCCATTTTAGCATTGTCAATCTGCAGGACAAGGCTCGCGTTGTTAACTCGTCCAGTTTCAATCTGTAAATAATAAGGATAGAATGAATTTCACTACAAACATATGTGTTTTTTTGTTGTTGTTGGCTGTTTTGTTGGGACTTTCATCCTGGGCACATTGGATCTTTGGGGTGCGGTGGGAGGGAAGATTCCCGTAGCATCTTAAAGTTGAATTATTTTACCCTTTGCTAGCAGAACTACAAATTTGACAAAGTCGGCTTGAAGGAGAACTGGCCCGTAGACTGTAACCATTCATCCCTGTGACTCCAGAATTTGAAGGTTATTGCTGTCACTACAAACAACCTATTAGTTTTTAAGAGAGAGCTTTGTGAAATTACTATGGAGAATTACAAATTCCTAAGCAAGAATCACCAGCAGGTAAGGTGGCTGGGCATAGGGAGTTGTATTGTTAACAAAAGGATAAGTAAAGGTAAAGGTTTCCCTTGCTCGAAAGCCAGTCGTATCCGACTCTAGGGTTCAGTGCTCATCTCTGTTTCAAAGCCGAAGAGCCAGTGCTGTCTACTTCTGCAGACATTTCCGTGGTCATGTGGCAGGCATGACTAGACACCGGAGCACACGGAACACTGTTACCTTCCCTCCGAAGTGGTCCCTATTTATTTACTTGCAATTTCTTGCTTTCGAACTGCTAGGTTGGCAGGAGCTGGGACAAAGACGGGAGCTCATTCCATCCCACAGTAGTAATACCTCATACAAAGTCTACTTCATACAACATCGGATTCATACAACATCGCTTAATTCCTTGAAAAAAGTTGCCTCATACAAAGTCGTGCGACTTTGTACGAGGCATTGGGGTTTTCCCAGGTTGCATTGTGCCTGGGCAGTATAAAAGGTAGGACACATGCGTGCATTGCTCTTGTGGGTTTTGCATGAGATGAAGAGTGTGTAGGAGTGGTTTTGAGCACGATTTTAGATTTTTTTGGATTTTTTCGTCAGAATTTTTAGAAGCATTCCTGGGATTTTTGTAGCATTCTTCAGGTTCTTGGACAATCAGGGTTGTTTGACATGTTTTTGTAATCTTTTTAGCCTTCAGACAATGATTTCCTAAAGTTCTGTCAGTTTCCTGTCTGTCTCCTTGACTTTGCCCTGAAGTCTGTGCTGTTACAGCACAATGTATCTCTATGGAAACGACGTTGTATGAGGCATCGCGGCAAGGATTTGGACGTTGTATCGGGCATTGCGGCTAGGATTTTGCATGCCTCATACAAAGTCCAAATCTGTATAAAGTCCATACTTGTGGAACCAAGTTTGGACGTTGTATGAGGTATCACTGTACTTGCAATTTCTTGCTTTCGAACTGCTAGGTTGGCAGGAGCTGGGACAAAGATAGGAGCTCATTCCATCCTACAGTACTCGGGAATCGAACTGCTGACCTTCCACCTCCCAGTCACCATCTTAGCCACTTGAGTCTTACAAAATTTATTTTAAGGCACACCACTGAGGTCATTTGTTACCATTGCTGTCCTGTTTATGTTAATAATAAAAATTTCGTGTCAGAGATTACTCTGGGTTGAAAGGATTTTTGCTGGAGAAACTTTATGTTAGTAAAGTGCAGTTTATGTTAGTAAAGTGCAAAGAAGTCCTATTCATGGACACTAAAACAGCAATAGCAACAACACCCAGATCTCTTGCCCCTGCTGTTAAACTGTCTGTTTAGATAAAGTATGGAAAATTATGAAAGTTGAACAGGAGCCACACGCTCAGCAGGTTGGGTATTCAGGGAGTCAAACTGCTGTCTGCCACAGAATCTCAGGATTTATTGTTTAAAATCAGGTTTTAAAACTGGCTGCAGCGACAAGTCTAGCTATTCACACACCTATTAAGGGCTGTTCCAAATGTCTGGAAAACAAGGGTGTATACTGCATTGTGCAGCATGCAGGAAAAAATCTTTTGAATTTTTTTGGGCATTCCAGTAGTGAACAGATATTTGCAGTATGCTATTGAGTGTCTCTTCCTTCTCAGAATCTGTACAAGGTAAAAAGCCTTTGATGCAACTCCTTGACCATCATTTTGCTTGCATGGGAAATTAAAGCAATGGTCCCATAGTAACTGCACTCCTTGGCATCCCCTTTCTTGGGGATTGGAACGTATACTGAATGTTGGCACGTTCTTGTTAGGATTTGACAGATTCAGTTTCTGAGGCTTGAAATAATTCTATCGGCATTCCATCTACCCCAAGTGATGTATTTCTTCCAAGTGATTTCAGGGAAACTCTCACTTCACTTTCTAGAATTGCAGATTCTTTGTCATAGGATTCCTCTTCCTCCTCAAATGAGTCTGAACTGGGGGAGCTGGGGGGATGGTGGAGGACAGAGGCGCCTGGAGGACAATGGTCCATAGGGTCACAAAGGGTCAGAATCGACTGTGAGTGCGACTGAACAACAAAAAAAATAGGTCTTCCATATAGAGTTTTCACATGTTGCTCCTTCCCAAAAGGGGAGGGCAGAAATGCTCCCATTGGGCTGTTGGGCAGAGGGGCGGGGTGAACTCTGTGCTGGGGGAGAGAGGAAGCGCTCCCATTGGGTGGCTGGGCAGAGGGGCAGGGCAAACTCTGTGCTGGGGTGACTGAATGGGTGCCCATGGAGAAGGCTCCAAGTGCCACCTTTGGCACATGTGCCATAGGGTCACCCTAGAGTTGGACATAACTGGCTTTCAAGCAAGGGCGATCTTAACGTTTATAGTATTCAGACTGTTGACTAGGCACTGGGAGATCTGGCTTCATATTCCCAACTAGCCACAAAACCTACCAGTCACTCTTTCTCAACCTGTCCTGCTTCACAAAGCTGTTGTGATGATAAAGTAGAAAGGTGGTGAATTGTGTACAACACTTGGGAAGCAGCATCTCAGCCAGTTGGTATACAGAAGGAAAGACTGCCTCTGATACTGGAGCTAAAGAGCTCAGAACATTGTACTGTTTAAAAGGAACTTCTTGGGTTATTCATTACTTCTCGGCAGCTGGATCACCATGACTGTTGTCTTTGCACCAGTTGTGCACTTGATTTGCTTCATTGTGCATTATTAATGTATTCCACTGATATTGTCAGCAGGCCAGAAAATTAGAGGAAAGATTTAGCAATTGCTTGTAGTGGCCTGTTTTGGTTGTGCACCTTAGAGTTATTAAAGCACCACAGAAAAAAAACAAAGAGTCCAGACCTTTGGAAGAAAATAAAACCTAGGGAAATGCTGTAGAATGTTATTTATGCACTTGTGTAACATCAGTGTTCCTCATTATGCTTACATAGTAATGTAACTACTAGATACATTGACCATTATCCAAAAGTAACTAGTTATAGGAAATTATCTTATTTGTAGCTTGTACTGGATGTAATATATAGAAATCACAACTGGAATTCACTTTTGAATAGATTTGTCCAGTCCACTTTTACAGCTTTTGAAACTGCTGGGCAGTGCCTCAGAAAATCCCACAATAGTATCCAAAATAGTAATGAATTTGCTTAATGGGAAAATGATCTAGTAGTATTAATGAATAAAGATTTTTAAGTAGAGTATTTGAATAGGTTAGAGAATAACTACTAAGTCATAATTAAGCGAACATATTTTTAAAGGGTTTTTTAACGCATATGAAATATAAAGATAGATGTAAAAATTGTATTAGGATAGGTTGTGCTTCTTTTTTCTTCTTTGTTGTTTGCATATTTTTTATTTTAGTCATTTTAGTGTATTATGTATTTTATTTTATATTATACTGTATTTGTTTGAAAATTTAATAAAGAAAAAAAAGAAAATCCCACAGCTTTGAAATGCTATATTTTTGGACCATTAACCCCAGAATAGTTTCTGTGTGAGAGATGGTCTAAAACAGGGATTCTCAACCCGCGGCCCATGGGCCGGATGTGGCCCATGGGACCATTTCATTTATTTATTTATTTTATTTATTTTTCATTTTTCTATCCCGCTTTCCTGACACAAGTGCCACTCAAAGCGGCTTACAACATATATAAAAATACAATAAACAGAGCAAAAAACATGTGGTCCCCGTACTGCCTCCACCACACCAGGAAGTGCCATGTGGTGGAGGAAGGGGAAAATGACTGTCCAGCCCCCAAAGCTGTCTCAGGTAGCGTGACCCGGCCCCCAGATTAAAAAGGTTGAAAACTCTTGGTCTAAAACACTGGCTTTCGAACAAAACTGGCCCCACAAAAGAGAGAATGTAATTCCAAGTGCTGATGAAACAAATGTTTCCCTGTGTTGTATCTCTCAATTTCACTGGATGATTTCAGGTGGTACCTATGAGGAGAGAAAATGTGTTAGACTCCAACTCTCTGCATTTTAAGAATCCCAAGAGAGTTTCTCTACTTTCCTTCAGTAGAATCACAGAACCGGGACAATCCATGTTTGGAATGTGAGTAAGGAGAGGTAAAGGACATTTCAGGAACTGCTGGAAGATGCAATGCGGAACAGCTCAAAAATGTCAGTTGCTTTGGAAATGTAATTAAGAATATTTTTGTTCTGAGCTCTAAGGTGTAGGGAAGGGTTTGTTTTTGCTGAGTTGTAGAACAGGAACAGAGCGGAGGTTAAAAGCTTGCGATACATGATCCATATTATCATGTTCACATTTTCACAGTCTCAAGCATCTTCATAAAATTTTGGAATCAGACCAGATAACTAATAGCCTAGGGAGAGGTTAGTTAGTAGGTTGTGGACTGTCATCTTGGAATTGGCATATAGTGATCCTAATACAGCAGTGTGTCCCAACCTTTGTTTTTTGGACTTCAATTCCCAGAAGCCCAAGTCAATTCCCTAAATCACTGGTCAGCCAATGTACTGACTTAGGCTTCTGGGAATTGAAGTTCCCTTGTGGGGCATGGGGCTCACATTAGGAACCACTGTGATAGAGGTTTCAAGGTAGTTGAGATCTTTATAAGGTTTCCCTTGCTCAAAAGCCAGTCATATCCAACTCTAGGGTTCAGTGCTCATCTCTGTTTCAAAGTCGAAGAGCCAGTGTTGTCTGCTTCTGCAGACGTTTCCGTGGTCATGTGGCAGGCATGACTAGACACTGGAGCGCACGGAACACTGTTACCTTCCCACTGAAGTGGTCCCTACTTGCAATTTCTTGCTTTTGAATTGCTAGGTTGGCAGGAGCTGGGACAAAGACAGAAGCTCATTCCATCCTGCAGTACTCACGAATCGAACTGCTGACCTTCCGCCTCCCAGTCAGCATCTTAGCCACTTGAGCCACTACAGAGGTCTTTAAGGAGTGTATTTACCAATTACAGTACAGCTCCCCCGGTCACTTAGCAGTTTAGGCACTGAGCTCGAGACTGGAAGGTCAAACTTCAATACAAGAGAGCTGTACTTGGGGACATGAAAGGAGACTTTCAAATCCTTTCAACCCAGAGTAATCTCTGACAAGAAATCACACAAATTCTATTTGCCCAATGAATTTCCATGACTGAGGGGGGGGGGGGATTCAAACCCTGGTCTCTAGAATCCTAGTCCAGGATTCTATCCATTACTCTACTCCCAGTGACAAGATACATAGTCTAAAAGTTGCATATCTAAGTCTTCTTCCTCATGGGAGTAACAATGGTGAAAAAATATCTGTTGACTGTTTTTTGAAGTTCAAGTCCTTTCTGTAGTCTTTGGATTTTTGTTTATTCACATACTTCATGTTTGGGACAAGAGTGATGTGTGAGGTGGAATATGCGTCTAGATTCCTGAAAATAGCACTGATTCAGTTGGAATTACAGGAAAAGAAAACTGGGTGGTGGTGTTTCATGATAGGGAGATGTTGAACATACTCTGAATAACTATATGATTATTCTGTGATATAGAGGAAAAGATGAAGACCAAACATAAGATGGATTGACTCTGTGGGAAGCCATAGGCTTGTGTTTGAAGGAGAGGAAAAGGTATAGTGAGGAGAAGACATTTTAGAAATCTCTCATTCACAAAGTTTTCTTGTGAGGTAGACTCCTTTCCAGTAGTCTAAAATGAGTTACCAAAATAGGTATTTTGATTGACAGAACATCTGTTTGGAACCAGTAGGGTTCCATGCTCCCACAAGTATTTATAATTGCTTCTAGGTTGACAGTTCCCTATGGGGTTTTTCATAATGCCATAGTTTTGTCTTCTCTCCTGGGGAAGCAACTGATGAAGCAGCGATGACAAGTTATCAGGTTCCAGGATCAATTCATAACTCTGCAAGGCATATGTGCACAACACATTTGCAAGCTATGGATATGTGAATGTTTCTTCCAGCTCCCCAATCAGCAGGTTTAAGTCTCAGTGGCAGCCTGAAGCTGCACAAAGGGTCTGGGAGTGGCTCAAGTGGTAACAAAAAATACATTAGTGAGGATTTATGTGAGGAATTCAGCAAAGACCCAGGAAGTGCTTGGAGTAGCCCATGGGTGTGAACCAAAGAAGGCAAGACTATGAAAAGAGAAAAGAATCTAGTTGAGCGATGGTGAACCTTTTAGAGACAGAGTACTCAAACTCAATAGGCTGCCATCTGTGCCAAAGAGGGGCAGCGCAAACTCTGTGCTGGAGCAATGGCGCCCACAGTCCATATTGGTTGCTTGGAGAAAACTAAAAGGAACTGTTGCAGAGGCAAATACTTTATAAGAGGCTTCCTCAACCAAGTGTCCTACATGGTGGGATACAGCTTCTATCATTTGTACTGGGGACAATGGGAGTTGTAATCTGACATATCTGGAAGATTTCAGGTTGAGGAAGGCGACTATAAAATGTCTACCTCTTTAACATGCTGACTGGGATGATAAATATTGTAATGCAATATTTTAGCAGAATAATAGGTTAGCATGAGGTTGATTTATGGATATGATGTAGAGTACTTGGGGTTCTTTGTCAGCATGGATGTTATCAATTTATTCCCAATCATACCTGTCAAGTTTTGGGAAATTTCTGTCAAACCCCCATATTTTACGCTCTTTCCCGCCATCATCCTGTATTAGTTAGACTGCAATTAGACTGGAGTTATACTGGAGGCCAGCACAGGATAAGCATAGCTGTCCCATTTCCCGTTTTGGCTAGGAAATTTCCCTTATTTGACAGAAATTTCCCCAAACTTGACAGGTATGTTCCCAATCTATGTTAATTTTTGCATATTTTCTTTTACAAATTGTATTCCATTTCACCAGTAACTGAAGTTTTTTAAAAAGCTATATGGAGAATGCCTCCTCCTCCTCCTCATCGTCATCAGAGAAATCTGGGTAACTTCCTTGTGAAACAAGACAGCTTGTTTCAAAATGCAAATCAAACAAAATCCATGAGTATCCATGAGTAACTGATTTCGGAGGAAATCAGCTAGGAGAAGTATTATCGGTCTGTGATGGTCATTTTTGACAGGTTGTATTCATGACATGGTTTTCTTAGCATTTCTGGATGATGGTACCACTTGAGCAGGAGATCTGCCAATGTCAGAGAGGCTAACATTTTTAATAGTATCAGAGAATAAACAAAATATTTTAAAAAAATATAAGTTAGTCTTCAAAGTGCTACAACCTTGTTGTTTTGTTTATTCTCTGATATGCTTGAAACACAGACTAACACGGCTACTATTAAAAAATTTAATAGTGTAAAATGTAATTTGTTAAGGATGTGCACGATTCTGCCAACCTGATTTATAGACTAGTAGAGGAACTGAGATTGGATCTCACTTCAAACTTGAGTTCTTTTGCTCAACCATATTAATGTACTCACTGCTTCTGAATCAGTTTGTCAATTTGGATTGCTAGCCGCCCATTGATTTGCATTCGAAAACAAAAAGAGCTATAACTGTTTTGTTTTTGTAGTGACGTACATAGTATTTGGAGACATGATAGATACTATTGAGAGGAGTAAATCTGCCAAATTTCAGACAGCTAATTTCAGAGATCTGTGCCCTAGGCATTTTTTGAAATTTGCTATAAACAAGAACAGTGTAGCAGGTTGAAACAATCCATGCCCAATCTATTTCAATTTGTGACTGGGATTTGGACTGATTTGTATTGCCGCTTAGAACCAAATCTGGCCATTCGGCTTTGTTCCTTATATCAAATTGTTCAAATCGGGCAGATTTGTTTACTAATTCAGATTTTGTTTTCTAAGACAAATATTTATTTTGTTGCTAGCAGCTCAGGGACATCTTTTTTCACCCCTAGAATCATCCAGTTTCTCAGAGATTGCCAGAATTGGAAGAAGGAAGTGACCTCAAACTTACCTCCTAGATATTTAGGTTTTTTAGATTATTAAATCCTGCAACAAGATTATTTGGCTTATTTAAAAGATGAATCCCCTTTCCTTAAGGTTTCCAGCACTGACATTTGAACTTTTTTGCTGGGGGAAACCCTATATATATATTTAAACAAAGAAGCCTGGAATCTGATAGGGAAGAGACACGAAAACAGCCCTGAGGTTCCAACCTGTGGCTTGCTTGGTTTGTGCCTGACTCTAAGCCTGAGCCGTGTGACCAAAACTTGTTCACAGTTCTTTGTGAAATCCATTTCACATTATGGCAGGTGCAAGGTGACTTCATTCAGATTTAAGAATGCCCGTCATAAATTTAAACCACACACTTGAGAATAGCCTGCCTTTTTTGCCTTATATGGCAGCATAGGTAAAAGTCATTCATCCGCTTAGTCATAGGGATTATTGCCATGTTGAATAGGTTTTATTATGAGGCTGACATCACACAGTGAATTTGGAAGGGAAGTTTCTTGAATGCTTGTGTATAAGGAAATCCTTTTAGTTGCAATGTAATGCTATACTTGCAGGACCGATGCTGCTTTTAAACAATTGATTCCACCACCCACCACCACCCATAATTAGAGAAGAATAACACATCTTACTGCAGTGATGGCAAACCTATGGCACGAGTGCCAGAGGTGACACTTGAGCCCTCTCTGTGGGCACCCGTGCAGTCACCCCAGCACAGATTTTGCCCCGCCCCTCTGCCCAGAAGCCCAATGGGAGTGCTTCCTTCCTCCCCCAGCACAGAGTTCACCCCACCCCTCTGCCCAGCAGCCCAATGGGAGGGTTTTCTTCCTCCCCATTGCTGTGTTGGCATTTTGCGATAAATAAGTGTGTTTGGGGTTGCAGTTTGGACACTCGGTCTCTAAAAGGTTTGCCATAACTTTCTTACTGTGTGGATAGCTGCAATGTACTTAGATATAGCCCTACACTTAGACAAAATGAGGCAACTGCTTTGTCAGTTACTTATTTGCTTTGTTATTCTTGTATTGTATTTTTACTGCCACAGATGGGAGAGATGTTTTTAGGGGAGACACTTTACAATTTGCAAAAAGACAGGCCCTGCACAATCTAAATAAGAGGCAAAAGAAGACATTAATATCCATAATTGATATGTACACACTAATTGATATGTACAGAAACAAAATTAGAAATACTGTATACTGTAATGTCTAGCTTTTAATGTTTAAAAGCTAAAGAGAATCACAACACCCCTCACTTGAGAAGAGAAGACAATTACCAGGAAACCAGTGTTCCAGCTGATGGATGGACAATTTCATGGTTTCTGATCTGCCTACTTATGTTTCTTTGTCTTTAAGCTAAATGTAGATTGGCAGCATCCTTCAAAGGACTCATTAAAGCAAGGGATTGTCTTCTTGTGTTCAAACAAAGCACTATCCACCTGGGGTGTTGGGGGGATATTCTATGAGCTGTGGAATGCCATGGTCTTAAGGCTAAATTTGTTGATTAATGGATGCCATCTGGGTCATACCCATCCAGCGCGGCTCTGGAAAATACGGGAAATTACTGCGCATGCATGGGTGCGCATGCTCAGTAACCTGTTTGCATATGCGCAGAACCCCTTTGCGCATGTGCAGAGCCCCTTTGCGATGGGTGTGCATGCGCAGTAACCCCTTTCCCTGCCATTCAAAATACGGGACGGCGGCGGGAAAGGGGAGTAACGAGCCCTAAAATACGGAAAATCCTGGCCAATACGGGATACTTGTCAGGTATGATCTGGGTGGGTAGTTTTATTTCATTCGTAGTTTTATTGCTAATTAGTCAAATCAAAATCTTTATTACGGTGCAAGACCAGCATAGAACAGCAAAAGGAATAGAAGTTAAAATGGGGGTTCTAAAATATATCAAGAGACAAGAGTTAAAATGAGGGTGCTTAAAAAGGAGCATTTTTGCTCCAGCGTAGAACAGCAGAGGGAACAGAAGTTAAAGTGGGGGAATATTGCTTATTAATGTGTACTTTTCATTGGTAGTTTATCATATTTATATTATGTTTCTATTTGATTTATTTATTTTGATTTTCTTAATATTGTTAACTGCCCAGAGCAGTGTGTGTACTAACTGAAGTGGAGTGCAAGCAAGCAAGCAAATAAACAAACAAAAGACAAACAAATGAATTCTGTTTCATAACACAACTATCTTTGGATACTTTGGATGCTATGTGCTATGTTCTGGTGGCAATTTTTTTGAATATGAAAGCAATCTTTTTCTTAATGTTTTATGATGGTTGCTATTTATGATGTTGTGATTTATATGTGATTTATACGATGTTGTGCTTTATATGATGTTGTGATCTATTTATTTTATGGTATTGTATTTCAATGTATTGTGATATGTATATTTTCTGATATGATATGCATAATGTGTTTTGGATGCTCTATTGTTGTGTGAGCTGCCCGGAGTTGCATTGTCGAGTGGGCAGCATACAAATCCAAACAACAACAACAACCTGCTCTAGGCTGTTCCTGACTAATAATCTCATCCTCCTGAATTATAGAAAATAATTACAGACTGAACTTTAGAAAGCATCTTCGCCATAGTTTTCTATGGATGTTTATACCACTCTTGTTACTGGTTTGCCACAACCTACTTTGCTGGTGTGCAACAGGAAAGGTAAATAACACAGTGGACAGCCTTAGTTACTATGTGCCATTGCTTATGGTTTCCATTATTGATTCAATGCATCTCATGTTAGGTCTTTCTTCCCCTCCCCCTTCTCAGTCAATTGTTCCTAGCTCTATTGCCCTTTCCCAGTAAGTCAATAGGCTGTCTATACAGGCATATACTCTGCTCTTTGAAGCAGGTTGGGACCAGGTTGGGGCAGGTTGTTTCAATTGTGTGCACTTGTTGATGGAGTCCATCCATGCTTATCCAACCTATTTTGAGACCCGGTCAGTAGTTCAACTAAAGTGCCATGCTGTATTTTATTATGTCCCCAGCACCATCAGTGGCACTGTAAAGGAGCAATCCTCCAATCGACTGAGACGTTTGTTTCCTTGGAGGAGCAAACTGCTGTCTGAATACAGAAATTACACCAAACACCATGTTGCTCCTCTCTTCACCTCAAGTGGCTTTTAAAAAGCCATATTACATTAGCCTGGGAGGGCTATTGTAGACAGAGCCCTATATCGTCTCATGATATTCCAGAATACAGTAGCTTCAATTTAGCCACTGTAGCATCTAATGCAAGTTCAATTGGATCCAGAACTTATTTATTCGTTTTTCTGAGTAGATGGCCTAACTAACCTGACAACTCTAACAGCCTTGGATGCTGAAGTCCATAGGGAAGGATGATGGTCCCCAAGTGGATTAAATCCCATTTGAATCCATCTTGATGGAGGGCAGCAGCTTCATCAATACTGGCCTGGGGCTGAGGAGACTTAGCATGCCTAAAGGGCTCAGGACCAGAAAGTGACTCACAGAACTGGATCAATGGTACAGGTGTCATGCTGCAATGTGGAAGGCAGATGAAAAGCCACTGCATTATATTCTCAGGACAGTCTTCATGGCTGATTGCCATGATGATTGCCTATATTCAAATACAGAAGAAGAAGGTGAAAAAATCTAGAATAGAGTTCCTCAAACTTGGCTCTCCAGATGTTCTTGGACTTCAATTATCAGAAGCCCAAGTCAGCAGTCCTGCTGATCAGGGTTTCTGGAAATTGAAGTCCAAGAACATCTGGAGAGTCAAGTTTGAGGAAACCTGGTCTGGAATCTACCCAAAACCTCTCTACCAAGATTTGCTGTCTAAAGCAGCAGTTACCAACCTTTTTTTGTTTTAGCCAAGCCCCACCTAAACGTAGAATTAACCCTAAAAGGAAAAGAAGGACACTGGCATGCCAGGAAAATGGGATTTGTTCATGTGTACCAGATTGAGCATCTCCTCAGTGTAATTCACCACAAATAGCAGATGGGATGCCAAACATGCCAGACTATTCTCCTGCTTGCTTTGCTGTGGCACAGGAGTCCTAGAAGGGGTTCTAGGACTCCTGTCCCACAGAATCATGGAGGAATCTGTTCAGTGATTTTTCTCTCTCTGTGTGTATGGAATTATTTGAACCAAGAAACATTTGCTCCTGGCATCTCTTGCTTACATTGTAAAATGGTTTGCACCCCAGTTTGTCTCAGTCTACTGCTCCTGACAGCTTGGTCATTGTTACTGTAAGGAGATATATGAGAGGATGCATGCCATCCAGAGATATTTTATCACCCCCAATTCTATGTCTGGCCCATTGATTGACCCATGATTGGCACTAATAATGGGCTGCTGTCATCCATCACTCCCAAGAGCAGCAGTACAGTAGATGGGATCTACTTACTGCATACAGCTCTGCCATCCAGTGTCTCATAACAGGCATCTAGCATCTAATGCCTGAGATTGCAATCTTATTCTGGATAAGGCAAGGGATGGTCATGAGTTAAGGAGTGTAAAGCAATGATTTGCATGCTAGGGACAATTAATGCATTTATTTTCCTCAGCACTGCTTCATCAGAGTCTGGAAAACTACTGTTCTGGACTGTAATTCCAGAAACCCCCAGCTAGTATGACAATCTATTGGATGGCTTCAATGGTTACTTAAATCTGATGGGTAGGAACAGACTTTATATATCAAAAATATCCATTCAGCTTGACCAATTCTGATCCTATTAAATGGATTAAACAGGAATTTATGACACTCATAGGACCAATGTTTTCTGAGTAGGATGTAGATAATTTTCATTTTCTCCTACATGTTAGCTTTTAAAAAATAATCTCAAATTTTTTTCATCACTTCATGAAGAAGTGTATATATTTAGAAAGATGTTTGGAGACACCCCTCTTCCAATCAAAAGAAATATTTCAAGTTTTTCAGAAAGCAAACAGATAAGCTTACAAATATCTAACACACACGAGACTGTGGAAATAGCAGGCATTATTGCAACATTTGTGTATAAAAAACAAGAGCTAACTGCAACACTACTCTGTTTAGAATGCACATAATGCTCTATGCAAATTTGAAGCATAGTAAACTCTGAATATGAAATGCTGACATTCAAAATGTTTGGGTTTTTAAACCCCACCCCCACCCCACACACACACACAACTTTGTACTTTACAGATATTTGAATGAAGCTTCAACCTTTTGCTTGCTCATGAACATTTCAAAGAGTGATATTAAGGAGTCAAATTCAGCATTTCATATTTATATTATTCATTGCATACTACATATTTCACATTCCCTTATCCTTTGTTTGCCACACACTATGGTTTATTTATACTTTTTGATTGGAAATCCCCACATTTCACAACTTTCACAGCTGTTGTAGAAGTTTTGAATTAGGAAAATACATGTATAATTTTTATAACACTTGTATGTGTGTGTGTGTGAGTGAGTAAGAGATTGATTGAATTGATTGACAAGAAATGTTATAAGATACCCTCATTGGAGTACTGTTTCTAATGTTTACAAGGCAGCCGGTTGGTCTGTATGAGTAGCTGAAGTTCCCCAGAGAGAAATATCAAACAGCACACATATTTGACTTACCTGCTCATGCATGTCTAAGATGTTTTGCTCATAATCTGTGAAGTCTCGCTTCAGGCCATGAGACCTCTTTTGGTGCCACTCGCGGATGCATCCCTCCAGTTGAGTGTTGGCCTCCTCCAAGGAATGCACCTTCTCCAGGTACGCTGCCAAGCGGTCATTCAGCTCCTGCATAGTCTGCTTCTCGCTTTTCCCCATGAAGAGGTTCCCATGGCTACCTCTAAAGCCTCCCCAGCCAACCCCGGTGGCATCGGAGGTAAGCCAGATAGGTCTTCCAAAAGAGATAGGAACATGTGCACTACTACTTCCTCCATGTAAACTGGAAGCTCTGGGATAACTTCCACTGCTGTGTGTGAAGCCATATCCTGTATCCCCTCCAAAACATCCAGAAGAGAAGTGGTAGAGACCTTGATTGGAGCTCATCATGTCATCTATTAGGTACTATAGACATACACACACACAAACACTCTTTCACTCCCTCTTGATTTACTGGCACTGCCTGGGAAGTGTCTCAACCTTTCTTAAACACTCCGAAGCCTTACCCCGTGGGAGTTCCCTTATGTTAAACAATTGTACCGGCATGAATTGTGTCATTATAAACTACGTGTTTCCTCTTGGTCACTTCTGAAAGCCTTTAAAAGCCGGCAAACATGTTTGTCATTCTTCAGAACAACAATTAAAAAAAACAAAATACCAAAGGCTCTAATGTAATTTTCTCCCTCTACCCACCCCCTTTTGCATTATATTACTGAGGTGTGTCAACAAAGGGAGGGGCATGGAGCAGAGCTAGAACAGCCTGGAGTCAGCGTCAGGTTTCTTCAAATCACATGGCTCACTGTGTTGTTACGTTTAATTGTTTGTGGTATCAAGAAGGATGATTTCAATTCCTTGTAGGGTTGAAAGCCAGGAAAAGAGCTAAGGTTCTAATGGCCTGGTTTAAGGGGTTCCATGTCTAAACCTCCATCTTTTAAAGAGAAATCTTTGCAGCTTAGGAACTTAGTAGTTATGTGTACTTGGCAAGCTGTTACAGAGAATGTTTTAAGAACGTAAGGCTGCATGAATCCATTCAACAATGTAAAGAAGGTTCGGCAAATAAATCCATCAGTTCTGAGCCAACCATTGTCTCTGCAATTAATCTTCTGTACTACAGTGTGGCTATTTGTAACTTGTTACTTTTGGGGCAATGAGTAATATAACTATCACCAAAGCTACTCTTTCTAGGTGAAATGAGTAACATCTCAGTACAGTGGTACCTCATACAACGATTTTAATCCGTTCCACGGGGGTCGTTGTTGTACGAAACAATTGCTATATGGTGCATGCATCGTATAGCGATTTTCCCTATGGGATGCGTCGTACAACATTTCCCCCCGCTAAGTGGGTTTTCCCATTGAAAAATGTTTGTACAATTTTTTTCATAGGGAAATTGTTATGCTGGATGCCATTTCCCCCCAAAACCTAATTGTTATGTAATTTCGTTGCTATACAGGGTGATTGTTGCATGAGGTTCCACTGTATTTATTTATTTAGTGTCTGGCACTGGTACACATTGAGACAACATATAGCAAAAAGAAATATATATAAACTGTATAAAACTAAACATTAATTTATAAACAAACATCTAAACCTTTTATATATTCGATTGCACTCCCTTAGAAAATATTCTCTATTGCCCTCTATTGCTCTAGGGTTACATTGTTCTATAATGTGTTGCACTCTCTGTCACGGTGCCCTGCACTCCCATACTGGTGATGGTAGTTTCCTCCATTTATGCAAAAAGTCCGCACATCTACTGTGCCCTGTACATATACTATAAAGGCTAGCCCATATTTTGCAAAGTTTATCAAATTCTGGTACTGGTGTGGAGCTTTTCCAATTATTTTCTTCTCCATGCTTTCTGCAGATCGAACTCTTCATTGCCTACAATAGTGGCACTGGATAAAGGTGGATGTCTCTTGAGCGGAGTTTGTTAATATTCAAGTCTAATATGTCAGAATTAGCAGCAGTTCTGGATTCTGAACTATTTTGCAGTACTCCCTGTGGAGGAATGTTTCTTAACGCTGGAAACCAGTAAGTATGTATGGACCTAATTGTTCCAGATATAATGCACATGGTGTTATTAAGCTGCACATCAACCTTGCTTACATGGGTGCTGTTTACCCAACATCTTAGTGCCTTAGATGATACAAGTAACACCTGATTGCTTTCGAACATTACTTTTAAAAAGCCATTTTAGGGCAATTTTGGAGACATTTTGGTAGGAATGTTTTAGGCTACATGCCAGTTTCCTTTCAGTCCTAGGTGTTAAGGATAATGTAAAAGAAGTAAAATGGGTGTGCTGCCATGAGACCCTTCCCCAGGAGAAAGGCAGCATCAAATTGAAATCCATCAATCAAACAATCAATAAAAACTAAGAAAGCTTCCCTTAACATTATGGACTTATAGAAGGACATACAACCCAAGGTACAAATATCACAATAGTCACTAATGGCAATTCAAGAAGATTTCCCAGTAATTTTCTGTCCCACTTAGAGCAACAATGCAACACTAACATGCAACACAAACAATTATCTATACAGTTGGAGACTCCTAACTATTATAGCAATGTGACTGCTGAGGAATAATGGCTTGAATCCTGTTGCTCAATTATATAAATGGTGTAATTTTTGGGCGTGAATTGCCATAACTTAAGAAATCTGCCTAAACATTATTTGTTGCATGTGTAGCATCGATGGAGATTTCTTAATTTAAGTTATGCCATTTATGTAGCTGAGCAACAGGATTCCAACTAATGAGTAACACAATGCTAAGTCCTCTTTGCGTGTGCCCAGCAGAATCCACACTATGAGCAAAATTCCTGTTGACTCTGTTGGTGGACAAGGCAGCGTTGGTGGGTAATGGGTCTTCTTCTTCTGTGTCTAGGCCAGATGTGAAAATGCCAAAATGAATCCACCTTTTGTTGAGTTCATTCTGCAGTTCCTTTCACTCGACCTAGTGTGAGAAAGATTAGCTGGCACAAGGTGGCCATTGCCCGGGGGTATGCCTAATTGTGGTTCAAAAATACCACAGTCTTCGAGGAGGTTCTTTCTTTGTAGTGGGTAATGAGTAGAAAATAATTTTGTTGTATTTGATAGCCTTGAGCATTACTATTATTATTTGTTCATATTTTGACAGCCAATTGAGTAGATTAGATGTTATAAAGAACATTTCACATAACATGGACATCTGTTTACATTCCCAGCTTTCTTCAGTTGTCATGTTTCATGCTATCTTGCAATCCACAGCCTTCTCCAGCCTACCCTACCAGTGTATCTGTGTTGCCTGACAATAATGGGAATTGAAGTCCAACATATCTGTAAAGCAGTGTTTCCCAACCTTTGGTTTTTGGACTTCAATTCCCAGTAGCCTAAGCCAATTCCCCAAAGTACTGATCAGCCAATTTACTGACTTAGGCTTCTGGGAAGTGAAGTCCCCCTGTCAGGTGTGGGCCCACGTTGGGAGCCACTGCTGTAAAGGAACAGGTTATAGATGGGAATACCAGAACACCTTGTATGCCTCATGAGAAATCTGTACATGAGTCAAAAAGCAACAGTTAGGATGGAATACAGAATGACGGAGTGGTTAAGAATAGGAAAAGGAGTAAGACAAGGCTGCATTTTATCACTCTGCGTATTCAACTTGTACACAGAGTACATAATGTGCAATGCAGGGATGGAGGAATCACAATTTTGGATCAAAATTGCCTGGAGAAACATCAACAATTTGAGATATGCAGATGATACCACCCTAATGGCAGAAAGTGAGGAAGACCTAAAGAAGCTCCTGATTAGGTTGAAAGAAGAAAGTGCAAAAGCTGGCTTGAGACTCAACATCAAGAAAACCAAGATAATGGCAACAGGCCCTATCACTGCCTGGAAAATAGATGTGGAATAAGTAGAAGCAGTGACAGATTTTATTTTTTTAGGATCGAAGATCACTGCAGATGGTGACTGAAATAAAAAGGCGACTGATTCTTGGGAGACAAGCTATGAGAAACCTGGGGAACATAGTGAAAAGTAGAGACATCACCTTGAAAACAAAAATAGTCAAAACAATTTTATTCCTGGTGGTAATATATGGTTGTGAGAGCTGGACCATTAGGAAAGCTGAGTGCAGAAGAATAGATACCTCTAAAATGTGGTGTTGGAGGAGAGTTTTGAAAGTCCTCTGCACTGCGAGGAGAACAAATAGGTAAATCTTAAAAGAAATCAACCCTGACTGCTCTTTAGAAGGTCAAATAGTAAAGATGAAGCTAAAGTACTTTGGACATCAAATGAGAAGGGAGGATTCACTTGAGAAAGCCTTGATGCTGGGAAAGGTGGAGGGCAAAAGAAGACGAGGGCGGCCAAAAATGAGATGGCTAGATGGCATTGTAGATGCAATGGGCACAGAGCTGGGTGGGTTGAGGAGGATAGTGGAGGACAGAGGTGCCTGGCAGGCAATGGTCCATGGGGTCGCAAAGGGTCGGAATTGACTGTGCAATTGAATAACAAAAAAGATTGCTCCATTAACACTGTGTAGAAAAATACACCCAGGAAATGGGTTATTCTGATGAAGGAAAGGATTATATAGGCCAGTGATGGCGAACCTTTTAGATAGTGAGTGCCCAAATTGCAACCCAAAACCCATTTATTTATCACAAAGTGCCAACACAGCAACAGGGGAGGAAAGAAACACTTCCATTGGGCTTCTGGACAGAGGGGCGGGGTGAATTCTGTGCTTGGGGGGGGGGGAGGGAGGAAGCGCTTCCATTGGGCTACTGAGCAGAGGGGCAGGGAGAACTCTGTGCTGCGGTGCCATAGGTTCGCCATCACTGATATAGGCACACAGGGAAGACATGGTGGCCACCTGACAAAGCATGGATAAAGATATGGAAAAATCTGTGGGGGCAGCAGCAGCTTCTTCAGCCAAGCTTTTTAATCATTTATGATGAAGGGATTTATTAACTCCCTAAGACAGAGAAACTGAACCTAGCAATGAAAAAAGTCTGTTTCGTGTTTTGCTATATCTTTATTTGGGGTGAGGAATTAAAATCTTTGCATGTGCAGGCAAGCCTACCATATATGGACATAGGTCCCTAATTCCATCTGACATATCCAGTGTTAATCATGAATATTGCTTGATAGACGGCATAGCATAAGGATGCAATCAGACAAGGAAATACTAACATTCTCTTCTCTGGTGAGGCAGTATCTGAATGAATACCTGCTTGTCAGTCTGCTTATGTCAGGGATTCTCAACCTACAGCCTGTGGGCTGGATGCGGCACATGGAACCATTTCATGTGGCCTCCCACTGCCTCCACCTTACCAAGAAGTGCCATGTGGTGGAGGAAGGGCAAAATGGCCATCTGGTCCCCAAAGCTGTCCGAGGGAGCGTGACCTGGCCCCCCGCTTTAAAAGGTTGAGATCTCCTGCCCTATGTGTATTGCTGTACATGTATATCCAGGGGGAATGTCAGAAAACATTTTGAAGGAGAGCCAGCTAGTGGGAATACTGTTACACGGTAGATGTTTTATCTTTCCTCAGAATGCCAGAACAAACCAAAACCTGAGTCCTGGAGATGGCCCTGTGATGTTTTCTTCCTATGGTTTTATTCACAAGTAAAGGTAAAGGTTTCCTTTGCTCAAAAGCCAGTCGTATCCGACTCTAGGGTGCAGTGCTCATCTCTGTTTCTAAGCCAAAGAGCCAGTGCTGTCTGCTTCTGCAGACGTTTCCATGGTCATGTGGCAGGCATGACTAGACACCGGAGCGCACGGAACGCTGTTACCTTCCCACCGAAGTGGTCCCTATTTATCTACTTGCAATTTCTTGCTTTCGAACTGCTAGGTTGGCAGGAGCTGGGATGAAGACGGGAGCTCATTTCCGTCCTGCAAAATCCCTGCAAATTCACCCCCACCCCACCCCTGCAATTCCTGAAAGTGTTATTTTTATGGCAGGTTGCTCCCTGTGTGGTTTCTAATTACAAAGCAGTTGAGTAAATGGCAAAGCTCAGTAAAGCGTTGTCTAAACAAATTCTGACTTGCCCTCTGTCTAAAACTTTGTTTGGTTACGGTTAAGTGTTGCCAAATCTGCTGTCACCTCCATGGCGCCTTCCATTCCCCTGTCAATCAATTGTTTCTTTTTCTAGTGTTCTTCCTTAAATAGGAGGCCTCATTATGTTTAAGAGTTATGTCCCATGCGTACTTACCAATGACTCTAGGAATGGGGTTCCCAACCTAAGGCCTGTGGGCCAGATCTAGCCCATGGCACCATTTCATATGGCCCCTCACCCCTCCAAGGGCATTTGAGAAACAAAATGGCCACCCCTTTGAACTGTTGGGACAAATTGGCCACCCCCATCATGCAGGTAGTGCAAAATGGTCATCTGGCCCTTGAAGATGACTGAGAGAGCATGACCCAGCCCCGAGCTTGAAAAGCTTGGGAACCCCTGGGATCGTCTGACTAGTGACAGATTATCCATGGAGGAAAAAAGCACTAAGTCCTGGTCTTGAGTAGAGTGGGGCAAGCCCCCTTTGACACTTGTCACAAAGGGGCAAAACTGGACAGATATTTATGGAATTACTAGGAGACAGTGTGAAGATGTGTGTGAGACATTCATAGCTCATGTCCCCAGGGGTGGCTGGTCCATTAGGACAAATAAGGTGCTTCTTCTTTTGTGTCTCGATCAAAGGTTGCCACCCAGGTCCACCAGATTGTATTCACAATCTCTTTCTGTGTACCCCAAATAAGGTGATGCCCCATGTCAACCTCATGTTACATCTGGCTGGTCTATCTTCACTTCTCTCCCTACCAGAGCCTCATCTGTGTTTCTTCAGAATCTATGGGTGGTGGAGAAAGGAGGGAAGAAAGCGGGGAAGCAACAAGTAGCAACAGGCTTCCTGCCTTGGCTCTGCCCACCATTGGCTGTTATACCTTCTGCTCGATCAACCTCAGCAAACATCAATGTTGTCATCCTGCAAGATACTCTTTGAAGTTGGTTGCCAGCTTTGTTTTGCTGATGAAAAGTCAAAATTTGGCAGAGTGTCCTGTGTTTATAAATGAAATGCTTCTTTGCCTCAATGTTCTGTGAAATGTGATATCCTTACCATCAAGGCCATAGCCAGGATTCTAGATGTGGGTGGGCGAATATTTTTTTCAGGATGGGCAACAAAGCCTCCTATGGGAAACCATGCTTTGCCAGGGTGGGCAAAGTGCTAACCCCCTGGCTACTGCCCTACTTAGCATTTAATATAGCAAGGAAGCAAAATCATAAGAGGTATCTGTGAGTCTTTAAAACGACCCTTCAACCTAAGAATGTAAATAAATACTTATCCTATTTACTATTCTCATTAGAAAAGGGTGTCTTATAGGTGGTTGGGACAACACTGTGGAATGCCTTCTTTATACTTCCCAGACTACCATTTTGTTTCTGTGCTAATGTATTATTTAATTTTTCTTTTACATGGCTTTGATTGTACAGTTTTCAGCACAGGCCTATTGGTTTGTTGAAGTGATTCTTCTTCTTTCATGTCATGATCAAACCCCAGACTGCCAAAAGGAAGCGACTTTCATGGCTTGCTAGTTGGTCAAACTTAAGTCCTCATCGGTGCACATTTCTGGCAGTAATCTGCCGACTAATAAATGAGCTGGATTCTGGATCTCTCCACATTCACACAGCATGTTGTTGTCTGCCAGCAGCCCCCACTTGAGCATGTTGATCTTGCATTTAGGGACTCCAACCCTCAGCCTGTTCAGGGTCCTCCAAGTGATGTAGGGGAGGTTGAGTTCCTCAGCTATATTCTCCTTTAATATTGTTTCTTGCCCAGTGAGCTCCTTCCTCCATCTTCTAATTTGGTTTTGCTCTCAAGAATGTTTGTTCTTGCCATAAAGCAATTCCTGGATCAACTGATTGGATTGATTGCTTATACCGTCCATTTAATGAAAAAATGGCTGATTTGGTGGTTTACATTCAATTACATGCACTTTTTAACGTTAAGCTTGGTAAGCTATCTTGGTGACAGAAAACTGGGATAAGAATAACAACAATGATCTGTATGAGCTAACAGGAAGGTGGCACTGGCACACCTGTTATGCTTGGCACCTTATTTATTTAGTGAGGCACCAGATTTTGTAGCAGAAAAAAAGTAGTTTAATTAAGCCTATTTCTTCTTCTTTGTTTCTTTCTTCAATTAGTAAAGCTGCCCCAAACGATGAATTTGTTCACACTGCATGATATGTTGTTGCCCACCTTTTTGTAAATTTCTCAGACTATAAAGGTTTCCCTTGGTCGAAAGCCATTAGTGTCCAATTGTAGTGGGCAGTGCCCATCTTTGTTTACAGCCAAAGAGCCAGCACTGTCTACATCTGCAGACGTTTCTGTGGTCATGTGGCAGGCATGACTGGACACCAACGTGTAGAGAATGCTGTTACCTTTCCCGCTAAAGCAGTACAAAGAAAGTGGGCAGGTCAGCAGTTCAAGACCTGAATGCTGCACGACAGGGTGAGCTTCCACCATCCGTCCCAGCTCCTGCCAACCTAGCAGAAAGCAAAAAAATGCAAGGAGATTAAATAGGTAGTGCTTCGGTGGGAAAGGTAACAGTGTTCTGTGTGCTCCAGCTTCTAGTCATGCCTGCCACATGACCATGGAAAAGTCTGCAGACACAGACAGCGTTGTCTCTCTGGCCATAAAAAGAGATAAGGGGCCATTCAATAATTACATGATCCTTATGGAGGGGAGGGGGTCTGCCATCTGAATGATGGGATATTACGTGGGGGCGGCGGCGGGGGGGGGGGGAGGTCAGGTCAAAAATGACGTAATCCATTTGGAGCTGGTGTGGTTTCAAAACATGGCACATTTTTAGGTTTAAAAATGATCTCTGGGAATTTTGATCCGATTTGAGATTATTGAATCCTCACTGATACGTTATGCATTAGGCACCAATAGTGAAAAGCTCTAAAATTAGAGTTTTGATACAAAAGCTCTGGATTATGTAATTTTAAAGGGAGGGGGGGGGGTTTGAAGCGAAAATTATGGTCGGATTACAGGTGGGGGGGGGAGGGAGTCAATTTTCCCTAAAAAATGGCCCCGACCATGGATTTGGCCAGTCCACAGAGTAGGTAGTAATTTTTTTTGCAGTGCATCACTGACTGCACCCCTAAGTCAGATACAACCGGTCGTCAAGTAAGGGAGACTTTTACCTTTATGAACCTTTTATTAATTTGTGGGAAGTGATCAATCCTTCTCCTTTAGAATAAGACACTTCACACGGAAATTATGATTGTATAAGGCAGGAGCACTGAAAATTGAAATTTGTCAAGACCTATCCCTGATCTAAATGTCATGTCCCTTTGTTTCCTTGTGAAACTGAACTTCTATGAGCACAAGAGCATTTTGAATTAATCATAATCTTTTCGTAAAAAAGCTTAAAGAGTCAGTGCTGGTGGAACTATACTCTTAGGTAAAGGTTACCGTTCCTCGAAAGCCAGTCATATACGACTCTAGGGTTCAGTCATACCTGTCAACCGCGGTTCCGGACAATCCGGGACCTGCGCAGAACGGTTCTGCGCAGGTTGCTTTTTATGCATGCATGTAAAAGCGACTTGTGCAGAACCGTTCTGCGCAGCTCGCTTCTATGCATGTGTAGAAGGCTTTTTACGCATGCATAGAAGGCTTCTACGATCCCCTTCTGCACAGAAGCCTTCTATGCATGCGTAGAAGGGTTCTATGCAAGCGTAGAAAGGTTCTACCTATGCATAAAAGCCTTCTACGCATGCATAGAAGCGAGCTGCGCAGAAGGGATGTGCAGTAACGACTTTCTCCCCGCTGCCAAATTACGGGGTTTTGGCAGCTCCAGGCGGGAAATGGTGAAAATTGGCGCCGAAAAACGGGAAATACCGGCCAATCCGGGAAGGTTGACAGGTATGGGTTCGGTGCTCATCTCTGTTTATGGCCCAAGAGCCAGCACGGTCTGTATCTGCAGACATTTTCATGGACATATGACAGGCACGACTAAATACGCAGCAGTGTTTTACCTTCCCACCGAAGTGGTACCTATTTATCTACTTGCAATTTCTTGCTTTCGAACTGCTAGGTAGGCAGGAGCTGGGACAGATCTGGGAGCTCACTCCATCATGCAGCACTCAGATCTCAAACTGCTAACCTGCCGACCTTTCAGTCATCAAGTTCAGCGTCTTAACCACTATGCCACCACAGTTTTAACTATACCCTTACTCACCCATAATCGTTGCTATGTTCCTCTGTTTTGCACTCTCTTCCATGTTAGAAGGCAGAAGGGGCTGCTAAAAAATGTACAGTCAACCCTCACATAACAACGCGTTCGGATAGCATCATTTTCGCTTAACAACGCGTCATTATGCACCACGTGTTCCCCCGCATAACAACGTTTTTAGTGTCGTTGTCCAGACAACGACACTAAAATAACCAGACAACGACGCTAAAACCGTCGTAATGGGGGAAACTCCATAGAAACCCACATAACAATAAAAATCGATTTGCAACGCTACTTGGGGACCAAGTAATATCGTTATGCGAGGGTCTACTGTAGTAGAGCTGGGCTGATAGGGCCAAAGTGCTGGGATTTATTTATTTTTAACCCATGGGACCGTTGACATAATCTGCCAGCTGCTTTATGTTTTCCTGCTCCTTGTGAGTTCTTTTGCTTTGATTCTAAGAGTCGTTGGCTCAATGGACTTTGTCTGCAAATTTTCCTTGTTCTCGGTGGCCTTTATCATATTCCAAAGTACAGTATTGAGGGACAGACTTGGTCTGGAATGGGCAGTTGAGATAAATTCAGTCGAATGCTGCATTAGGACTCAGGAGATCTGGGTTCAAATGTCCACTTTTCCATGGAAACTGAATAGGTGGACAATGACAAGCCACTCCTTGAACTTCTTGGAAACCTGAGTAACCCTGTTACGGTTGCCATAGCTACACGCAACCTGATGTCACATAACAACAAACAAGATCTTTGCGTGAATCCCACTTCTGGATAACTCAGTGGTTTAGGTGGAGCCAGAAGCTGGGAATTTGTTTCCCCATTTTGCCTCCTTGATTAGGTTGGACTCAACGATCCCCTTCCAACTCTGCAGTTCTCTGTTGCTGCTGCTGATAGTAATAACTGGTTTGGTGATATACATCAATGCAATTGCCTTGGTTTTTTAATGTTCCTAGTGGGACTGTCATTCTGAACGCCTACCCTTCAACATACACCACTGCTACACCATATCTGTTGCCATTTCGCTAGAGAACAAAGCCATACCTGTCAAGCCGCGGTTTTGGAAATCCGGGAGCCGGGCACGCATGTGCAGTAAGTTTCCAGGCACTGGGCAGGAAATGGGTTACTGCGCATGCGTGTCCATCAGAGGCAGCAGCGCGCATGCGCAGAAACCTCTTTGCACATGCGCAGAAACCTCTGTGTGCATGCGTAGAAACCCCTTTGGCAAGGAAATGGGTTACTGCACATGCATGGCCATCAGAGATAGTGGCGCGCATGCGCAGAAGCTACTTTCCCCACCATTGAAAATACGGGATGGCGGCGGGAAAGGGGCTGAACGAGCGCGGAAATACGGGAAATCCCGGGCAATCCGGGATACTTGACAGGTATGAACAAAGCTTTGCCTGATGTTTCTCATGTAATAAAATAAAAATAGGTGGCAGCCAAATAATTGTAGGGTAGAGGACAGAAAAGGTGATCATTTGGGTGTCTGCAAAAGACTTGTTTGCTTTCTTTTCCCCAAGTGTAGCATTTTTGTGTCAACTCAAAATAAAAAGGGATGCGGGTACAGCATTTAAGCATAAACAAATGGACTTGGCAGACTAGTTTATGCAGGAACATATGTCACATCCGATATGCCCCTGCGATTTCCCCAAATATGGAAATCTCAACAACCACAACTTGTGGCAGGGTGACAGCAACTCAAGCCCAGATGAGAACAGGGCTTGGCAGAGAGCTAGTGCAGTTAACTCAACCTTCCTTTGGACTTTTGGAACAGTGCATGAGGCATCCAGCCATTCCTTGTACCCTGTTCCTCCACTTAAATGAAGTCTAGTTCGAGCAGTAATAAGAGTTGCCTGTATGGAGTCCATGGTCAAAGAAGCTGTTCCTGCTACTCTCACCCTGGAGAGGTGCAAGTATGGGCAACTCACATAGAACCCAAACACCAGCTCCTCTTAGAATTGTATTTTATTGTGTTGATGTTATTTGTCTGTACACCACCCAGAGTACAAAATATCCCAGATGGGTTATAAAAATATAACAAGCAAGCAAGCAAGCAAACAACGTCACTTGAAGCCTACACCTCAATACAGTATATGGAAGTTATTTTGCAAAAGCTCAGAGGGAACTTGAAAAGTAAAACAAGAAAAGGCTTGGAACATTGATCAGAAAACTATTTTTGGAGGAACATTGGTCCAATTTTAGTTGAAGGCAGGTTTTTGTTTCTCCTCTCCTACTTCTCTTTAGGCAAAGAGAAATCTGCTGTCCCAGTCTTTGCGTGGCCCATTTCTTTAGGACTGCAGTGGCTCAAGTGGTTAAGACACTGACTGGAAGGCAGCAGGTCAGCAGTTTGAGACCTGAGTACTGCACGATGGAACAAGCTCCCATCTCTGACCCAGCTCCTGCCAACCTAGCAGTTCGGAAGCAAGAAATTGCAAGTACAGTGGTACCTCGCTTAAAGAGCATAATCCGTTCCACTGGATTGCTCTTTAAGCGAGTTGCTCTTTAAGCGAAACACTTGGAAAAAGCGCCACTGCTTCCATTGTAAGTGACCAATCATGACTTCTGGCGGGGGACTGTGAACCCTGATTTAGTTGTTAAGCAAGTTTTTGGTTGTTTTTAGTTGTTAAGCAAGGGTGACCATTCAGAGAAAATTCTGCTCTTTAAGTGAGTTCATCTCTAAGTGAGGCGCTCTTTATGTGAGGTTTTACTGTAGATAAATTGGAACCACTTCGGTGGGAAGGTAAACTACGTCCCGTCCTCTCCGGGGTCTAGACATGCCTGCCACATGTCCACAGAAACGTCTGCAGATGCAGACAGCACTGGCTCTTCGGCTATAAACAGAGATGAGCACTGAACCCTAGAGTAGGATACGACTGACTTTTGAGCAAGGGTGACCTTTACCTTTACCTTACTTCCCTCTTGAAGAGGAGCTGTCCATGGCTCAGGCAAAAGCATTAGGTCAGGAAGTGAACATATTTTTCTTGACTTCTCAAGGCTGTTTACAATATTACTGATTTAGAGAGCAAGATTGCAAAAGAGGCATGCAGAAAGATAGCACATTGAGGGGTGGATTAAAACACTATGCTAAATATAGGTATGCTGCCGGAAAAAAATTGTAGCCTTGAGTCAGTTTCTAATCTTCTGCATCATAACATGTAATATAATGTGCCTGCATCTTCCTGACATTAAACCATCCCCCATTGCTGAGTGGCCGGGCAAAAAACACATTGCACGTCTGGACATCTAAACCATACATGTCAAGTATCCCAGATTAGCTGGGATTTCCCATATTTCCGCACCGATTTTCTCCAATTCCCGCCTGGAGCTGTCGCTACCCCGTAATTTGGCAGCGGGGGGAAAGGAGTTACTGCGCATCCCTTCTGCGCAGGTCCTTTCTACGCATGCGTAGAACCCTTCTATGCATGCGCAGAACCCTTCTACGCATGCGTAGAAGGCTTCCGTGCAGAAACGTTCTGCGCAGGTCCCATAATCTCCGGAGCTGCATTTGACAGGTATGATCTAAACGTAGAAAAGTATTAATATTACACATTAGAATAAGGATGAGTAAGAAATATTACTGATTTAGAGAGGAAGGTTACAAAAAAGGCATGCAGAAAGATAGCACATTGAGTGGTGGATTGCAGTGGCTCTAGTGGCTAAGACACTAACTGGAAGGTGGCAGGTCACCAGTTCAATTCCCGAGTACTGCAGGACGGAATGATCTCCCGTCTTTGTCCCAGCGACTGCCAACATAGCAGTTCGAAAGCAAGAAATTGCAAGTAGATAAATAGGGACCACTTCGGTGGGAAGGTAAAAAGTGTCCCGTGTGCTCCGGTATCAATAGTCATGCCTGCCACATGACCACAGAAATGTCTGCAGAAGCAGATAGCGCTGGCTCTTCGGCTTTGAAACAGAGATGAGCACTGAACCCTAGAGTCAGATACGACCGGCTTTCGAGCAAGGATGACCTTTACCTTTACCTAAGAACCTGTTACAGGACTTTTTTTTGGGTAGTCATCCTCTATTTACAGTAATCTGAATGACCCTCTGTGTGTGTGTGTGTGTGTGTGTGTGTGTGTGTGTGTGTGTGTGTGTGTGTGTGTGTGTGTGTGTGAGAGAGAGAGAGAGAGAGAGAGAGAGAGAGATGTCAAACCAAGATGGCCGAACCATGTTATCTTGATTCTATTGCTTGCTTCCATTTCATAATGTGTGCTGTCTAGCAACCAGAACCGAGTATGATCAGGTGAGAAGATGCTTAATTTAGCAGGCAGCTGAAAAATGCTTACCTTTTTGGGGAGTGTGTTGACCGGATCACTAGAAAAAATGTTCTTAAGAGATGTTGTTGACATTCCACTTAATAAGAAACTTGTCTTGCAAGAAGCCTCCCTTCCTGTTTATGTTTCTGATTTATCCTATGGGCATTGGTAAAGAATAAATTCATGGGAGTAATTAAGAAAGAAAACAATCATTAAAAAAAGAATGTTAATGGTATGCTATTTCCTCTTTCTTCCAAAAAATTCTAGATAATGTGTTCCATCAGTTCCAGCAACCTTTCCTGACATGATGCCTTGTAGATATTCCAGATCACAGTCCCTCAGACTACTGGTCACATTTCGTTGAGGCCAATGGAAACTGCATTCAAAATATCTGGATTCTTTGTTGGATTGGAGAGATTCAGGTTCAAACCCCAGGTCTTGCCAGGTTATCCTGCTATGGTAATAGAATAGATCCTACTGCCAGCGACTCAATGTCGAGTGTCAGGCAGCGGTTAACTAACCTGATAACCCTGAGGACTAATGGCCTTGGGTGCCGAAGCCCACAGGGAAGGGTGATGGTTCCCAAATGGGTTAAATCCCACTTGAATCCATCTTGATGGAGGGCAGCAGCTTCCTCAATACTGACCTGGGGCTGAAGAGGACTTTGTGTGCCAAAAGGGCTCAGGACCTGGAAGTGACTCACGGAACTGGATCAGTGGTGCTGGTGTCATGCTACAATGCAGAAGGCAGATAAAAGACCTTTGCATTATATTCTCACGACAGTCTTCATGGCTGATCACCATGATGATTGTGAAATATTTGTGTTCGGATATGGAAGAAGAAGGTGGTTCAAGCCCCTGTTTAGCTTCATGAAGATTTGGAGAAATTACTTTTGTTCTTTAGGTCTAATTCTTGCATGCCTTTGCAGAATCTCTACCATGACAGCTTAGGAGATAAGTTCTTAATTGAAAGGCACCTCCTTAACTTATTTGATGATTTACCAAGATAAGCTGGCAGGGGAAGTTAGTGCAGCTGGTGAGAATGTGCAAGTAGCAAGATTCCAGAAGATTTTGGTCTGTAGGTTGTCAAAACTTTTGAAATGTGGATCTACAGACAGCTGCTAAGGATACCACATGGGTTGGCCATTTGACTATTGTTGAAGTGTTGCATCGGATGGATAAAGAACAAGAACTGTTTAAGACCATTAAAGAAAGCTCCAATACCTTGGCCATATCATGAGGAATGACATAAAGTATAGCTTGTTATGCAAGGGAAGATTGTTGGGAAGAGAGGCCCTGGACGTAGAGAGAACTCATGAGAGACTGGTGTGGGGTGTTCTCAGGAATTAATAACAGGAAGACTTTTGCCATGATGATTGGTTGGTTGGTATTATTTATAACAGATGTTTTAAAATGGTTTTTAATTGTATTCCAGTTTAATATGGTAATTGATTTAATTGTAGTTTAATTTCTTTAATGCACTGTTTTAATTGTGAAAGCCACCTTGGACTCCAAGTTGGGAGCCACTGCAGAAGTTCCCAGATGGGATATAGGTAAAATAAAATAGGGCAACTTCCTCCTCATACTTATAGTCTGAAATAGAAATTTACAGATATATGGAAGACAATACCTCCTATAGCTTCATTGGAAATTTATTAATTTACTTTCTTCCACTGGGGCAGGCAAGAATCCTAATAGTGACACACCAATGCATAGGAGATCCAGGTAGGCTCACAATAATTAAAACTGTAGCATGATCCCAATATACAACATCTATAAATAATGAAACATAGATCAATGTTAAAACTAATATTAAAATATTTGTAAATATTTGTAAAAACATCTAAAATCTCTAAAATTAATAAATACAAATATCAGTTCTGAAAGTTCAGGCTCAAAGAAGAGATTTGAACACAACTAGTTTGAAGTAAACTTTGGTGTATGAAACCAAGACACAGGACACAGCCTCGGGCTGGGTTAACTCAGGTTTATTGCATCGTGGACAGAGGGAACATGAGGTAATGGCGGATCGATAGCTCTTTATATACAGTAGTAATACATTTGAACGTGGTGCCATGGTAGCCCATTGGCTACTGTCTGCGTGACGTCATTGCGGGTCACGCCCTTCTTGTCCAGGTGTAGGTGGTGGCGGGAAAGCTTCCCGCGCCGTTGCCTTTGATGAGTTCGGACCAAGAGAGCTTGGACGCTCGCTGCTGCCAGCTGGTGGTCATTAGCTCGCGTCCTATTACAGGGTTTATATGATACAGCTGAAGGTTACATTGTTGCTATAGGCAAGGTTACCTTGGCTCAGATACATTGTAATCCATGTGGAAGGTAAAACCATTAGAACACAACACCCCTCCCCCCTAGGATGAGACAACGTCTCGAGCCCACACTTAAATACACCCCCCCCCTAGGAGACAAAGTCTCTCAGCCAAGATGGCTTATTTCGAACACGCTGGGGTCTCGATGCGGGCTGCCTTTCCCCGGGTTTGCTACCTTCTCTTTGTCCCCTGGTTTCCTGCCCTGTAATTGGAGAGGGAGACTCGTTAGTGACTTGCCGCGGCTCCGCGGCGTTGTTGGGAGGTGTGCTCTTTCTCAGGGAAGAACCGGGGGCACTGGGGGCTAACGAAAAACCCCTCTTCTCGCTTGGATGGGTGGGGGAACACTCCTGAAAACCCCCCCGGCTCGCAAAATCAAAATCAAAATTACATTCGGGGGACGCGGCGGCGGCCGCACATTCCTTTTCCCTCCCCCCGGGCTCTGATAGAACTGGGGTATCAAAAGGATATGAGTCGGGATCACTGCTTTCCCCCCTGGTTTCGGACTGATGTCCCTCACTGTCTCCCCCTTGGGCTAAACGGGTGGGGGAGA
Source organism: Bradypodion pumilum (assembly GCA_035047305.1). Classification (NCBI taxonomy): domain Eukaryota; kingdom Metazoa; phylum Chordata; class Lepidosauria; order Squamata; family Chamaeleonidae; genus Bradypodion; species Bradypodion pumilum. The sequence goes on from JAWDJD010000008.1 coordinate 15,263,299, forward strand.
ACCCTATCGCTGAATCCTGTTGCTGAGCCCCACTGACCGGCCCTTCACTCACTCGGCGCCTCAGTTGGTCAGCGTGTCTCCTCCAGAGGAGGCCGGTGCTCGTTTCCACCCGATATGACACTGGCCCCGTCTGTTCTATTATCGTTCCTGGCACCCAGGCTGGCCCTGCGCTGGCATAGTTCCTGCAGTGAACAGGGTCGCCGGCGGCGAACCCTTTCGAGACTGCCAACCCTATGTTTTTTCCTTTATCCTCGACTCTCGTCGGGTCTAGCCTGGACAGAATCGTGGTCAGTTTTCGCCGCATCAAGAGCTCTGCCGGCGAGTAACCTGACGCTAAGGGGGTCACCCTATACGCTAATAAGAACTGACATACTTGGTGATTTAGGTCCCCCGGGCCCATGCGCCGAAGCGCATCCTTTGTTGTACGCACCAACCGTTCCACTTGGCCATTCGTGGCCGGGTGAAACGGCGCGGATGTGACATGCCGAATGGCGTTTGCCTCCATGAATGCCCCGAACTCCGAGGAGGTGAAGCAACTCGCGTTATCGCTGACTAAAGTGTCGGGTAAACCGAACGTGGAAAAGACTCTCCGTAGCTGGCTAATTGTCGTGGCGGAGGACGTGCTCTTTACTGGGATAACCTCCAGCCACTTGGAGAACGCATCCACCACCAGGAGAAACATGGTTCCTCGGAATGGGCCAGCGAAATCTACGTGCACTCTGGACCACGGCCCCCTTGCTGTGTCCCATTCCCTATGCGGGAGGCGGGCCGCCTCTGGTCGGGATCCCTGGCATGCCTCACAAGTGCCGACCATGTGCTCAATGTCCGCGTCCAGCTGTGGCCACCAAAAGTAACTGCGGGCCAGCGCTTTCGAACGAACGATGCCCGGGTGGCTGACGTGCAGCAGTTTGAGCACCCTCGGCCGCATGGATGTAGGAACCACCACCCGTTGGCCCCACAACAGGCACCCCCTTTCTAGGGACAACTCTAGTTTTTTCCGAAAGAATGGGTCGAATTCCGTGCTTGGGGACGATGCCGGCCACCCCTTCTGTACCCATGAGCTGACTTTCTCCAGCGTTCTGTCCTTGCCTGTCGCCCTAGCAATATCGGCTGGTACTATTGGGGGTGCGTCTAAGACCTCAATTAGCAACACCTGGCGGTCTCTTTCTACTCTAGCCTTTTGGTCGTCCGACAAGGGCAAAGGGGATCTCGAAAGTGCATCAGCATGGCTGATCTCCTTTCCGGGCCAGTACTCCAACTCGTGTTGGTATGCGTTGAGAAAAATGGCCCATCGCAGCATTCTCGGGGATAGGATCTGCGGAGTGGGCTTGCTTGCCGTGAAAATCCCTAACAGGGGCTTGTGATCCGTCACGATTTTGAACGGGCGGCCATACAGGAAATCGTGAAACTTTTTGGTCCCCGCTACTATTGCTAATGCCTCCCTGTCGGTTTGTGCGTAATTTCGCTCTGCTTGGGACAGGGACCTTGAATAAAACGCAACCGGGGCCTCCCTTCCGTCATCCAACACGTGGCAAAGCACCGCCCCCACCCCCACCGGTGATGCATCACAGACTAAGACCACCGGCCGCTTGGGGTCGAAATGCGTTAGGATTGCGTCAGAAGTCAAGAGTTGCTTTAGTTCTTTGAACGCCCTCTCGTGCTCGTCACCCCACATCCATGTCTCCTCCTTTTTAAGCAACCGATGAAGCGGTTCGGCCACGGACGCTTTCCGCGGAAGGAATGTATGGTAGAAATTGAGGAGCCCCAGGAATGACTGTAGCTCGGTTTTGGATGTGGGGCGAGGGGCCTTCTTGATGGCTGCTACTTTGGATTTGGATGGCTTGATACCCTCGGGTGTGATCCGGAACCCTAAAAACTCGACCTCGGTTTCGAAAAAAACACATTTGTCCTTCCTCAGTCTTAGCCCCGCTTTCTCGAACACAGTTAGTACTTTATCCAATCTCTTTGCCAGTTCGGCCTCACTCCCCCCTGTTATCAATACGTCATCAAAATAAGGCAACACCCCCTCCAGCCCCTTCAGGAGGCGTTCCACAAGCGACTGAAAAAGGCTGGGTGCCGAGTTCACGCCGAACTGTAAACGCGACACCTGGAACGCTCCTTTATGTGTGACTATCGTTTGTGCCGCGGCCGTGGCGGGAGTTACGGGGAGTTGCTGATAGGCTTGTGCCAGATCGAGCTTAGCGAAACACTTTCCCCCATTTAGCCTGGCCAAAAGGTGGCTGACCACCGGCACCGGGTATGCATTAGGGCGGATCGCCTTGTTAATTGTACACTTATAATCAGCGCAAATGCGCACCTCCCCGTTAGCCTTCAGAGCTGTTACAATTGGAGTTTCCCACTCCGCGGAATCAACAGGAATAAGAATCCCCTGGCCCACCAATTTGTCCAGTTCCGCCTCTATTTTGTCCTTTAGTGCGAAGGGCACCCTGCGCGGTTTGAGTCTTATCGGGCGGACCTCCGGGTCTAGGTCGAAGGCTACAGGGGGTCCCTTGAATTTTCCAAGTCCTTTTTTAAAAACGGCGGGATGCGCATCGCACACCGCTTGTATTGGATCCACCCCCACTGAATGTACTCCCCCTATGAACAGGCCTAAAGGCTGAAACCACTGTGTCCCTAGGAGGCTACAACTTCCCCCCTTGAGGACAACTAGGGGCAGTTCCGCAGAATGTCTCTTAAACTTAACCCGAAATTTCCCGACCCCCAACACCGGAATGCTGTTTCCCTGTACATCTCGTAGCGTGGACCTCAATGTTTTAAGTTTGGGCCGCACGTGGGGGTCGATTTTCAAGAACTCTTTCTGGGGAATTATAGAATAGGAGGACCCCGAGTCAATTTCCATCCTGATAGGGGCCCCTTGTACTAGTACCTCAACGAAATAATGGGACTGTTCCGCGGACACGCTGAACACTGGGGCGTCGTCCTCGCTGCCGTCCGAGACGCGGCCCACGCCGTCCTGCTTCCTCGTGGTCTGGACGCCATCTTTGGGCCTCGCTGAACGGTCCGGCCTGGTCGAACGGTCTGGTGACTGCCTCCGGCCCTCCTTCCGTTTTCTGCATGCCTTGGCGATGTGCCCCCGACGGCCGCAGGTGTAACATTCGGCCTTCCTAAATGGGCACCTCGCGCGCTCATGGGCCGCTCGGCAACCATCGCAGCGGCGCCCCCCTTTTCGGACCTTCTGGACCTCCTCGCCGTCGCTGCCTTCCGAGGACGACTTTGAGGCCCGTTGAGTTGCGTGCACCGATTTTTCCGCTTTGCCGGCTCTGGGGCGCCACTCACGCCACTGGTGCATCTCGTCCACTCCAGCATTCGTGGACTCTGCGGCTTCTGCGGCCTCTACGACCTCTGCCAGCGTGGGTGGCGGCTCCTTGTTCATCAAGCTGCGCTGCACCTCCTTGTCTTTCAGGCCACACAGCACGCCGTCCCTGAGGGCCATTTCTAGGATGTTGTCCCATTTGCAGGGGGCGGCGGCTACCCTCATGGCGGCCACGAATGCCTCAACCGACTCGTCCGGCACTTGGACTCGCCTCCAAAACGCGCTCCGAGCGGGAAACATCGCCCTCGAGGGTCGGAAGCGCTCCCGTAGCAGCTTCATGATGTCGTCCGCCTTAAATTCGCTCACCTTCTTCGGAGCGATGATGCCCACCAGCGTCCGCTTGGTTTCCATCCCAAGCATGCGGGTGAGGATGGCCCTCTTCCTCTCCTCATCGTCTTCCTTGACTTTGAGTTCCACCAGCGCCGCCTGGAAGTCCATCTCAAACAGCTCCCAGTCTTGCGGTTTGGTGATGTTGAACCCGCTCTGTGCCCTGGCTGCTCCTTGGGGATCCATAATCCCACCTTCGTCGCCAATTTGGTGTATGAAACCAAGACACAGGACACAGCCTCGGGCTGGGTTAACTCAGGTTTATTGCATCGTGGACAGAGGGAACATGAGGTAATGGCGGATCGATAGCTCTTTATATACAGTAGTAATACATTTGAACGTGGTGCCATGGTAGCCCATTGGCTACTGTCTGCGTGACGTCATTGCGGGTCACGCCCTTCTTGTCCAGGTGTAGGTGGTGGCGGGAAAGCTTCCCGCGCCGTTGCCTTTGATGAGTTCGGACCAAGAGAGCTTGGACGCTCGCTGCTGCCAGCTGGTGGTCATTAGCTCGCGTCCTATTACAGGGTTTATATGATACAGCTGAAGGTTACATTGTTGCTATAGGCAAGGTTACCTTGGCTCAGATACATTGTAATCCATGTGGAAGGTAAAACCATTAGAACACAACATAAACTAAGATCAGTAAATTCTGAGATCTTCTGCAAGGTGAGCGCTTATTATTTCAGGTCTAACTATCTAGGTACCTGTATCTATTTTTACAGAAAACAGTCCTCTATTTGAAGAGCTATCCAATCCAAGGTTGGTGTAATGGAAAAGGATCACAGCAAAGCAGTGAAGGGTCCTTGAAGTTGACCTTCAACAGTTATAGCACCTTTTACAGACGGATATCTTATGTAAAATTTGCTACAGGGTGAGATGGGACGGCATAATCACAAATTTGATTTTACCTCTTGTTTGGCTGTATGGTTATTTATTTAACTTGGAGACTTATGAGGGGTGCTTGTTCTGTGTTGCATGATTAGGTGTTGTCCTTATAGAAGATGATAAACATATATGGGATTTGCATTTTTCTCCAGCAAGTCTAAACAACCAACATTGTGCATGAATTGAGATAAGTCCATAACTATCCTAAAACCACAATGATATCATGAGAACTTCTTATGTGTGGGTAAAGTATAAAGAAGTTCTCAACCTTTTTGAGCTGAGGGCCAGGTCACACTTCCTCAGACAGCTTCAGGGGCTAGGTGGCCATTTTGTCCTTCCTCCACCACATGGTACTTCCTGGTGTGGTGGAGGCAGGGGGGTGGGCATATGAAATGGTGCTGTGGGCTGCATCCGGCCCACAGGCCGCAGGTTGAGAATCTCTGGTATAAAGCTAAGTGCCAAGGAAAAAGGGTTTATGTGCTTGCCAGAGAGCATGGGAAGGAAGACATAGATGGGTTGTTAAGGCCTTTAAAAAACACTAATGCATTTCCATAGATTAGGTCAATGTCTGTTTGGAGCTAAAGCAATGAAACATCTCTCTTGACCTTACATTTTACTGGAGATGAGTGTAATCACCAGGTTCAGAACATCATAGTGTCTGAAAGCCATAGTTTCAAACATTATTGATAATAAGACATTCAGCTTGATGACCAGAAGGTTGGCATGTCAACAGTTCGAGATCTTAGCCATTTGTCTCAGCTCCTGCCAACCTATCAGTTCGAAAGCAAGAAATTGCAAGTAGATGAATAGATTCTGCTTCAATGGGAAAGGTAACAGCATTCCATGTGCTCTGGTGCATAGCCATGCCTGCCATATGACCATGGAAATGTCTGCACATGCAGACAGCGCTGCCCCTTTGGCTGCAAACAGAAATGAACACCGTCCCCTAGAGTCAGACAAGCAAGGTAGATCTTTAACTTACATATCCTAGTAATAAATACAATTATTGTGAGAACAGAGTTTATTCATTAACTAGCAGAACTCGTCTCTTCTTCATATGCAGAGTTAATTTAGCGGCCATCCGCTCAGTTTGAATGCCACAGCTCAGCTTTTCAGAAAGAAAGCAGCCTTCACTTTCAGAGCATGAATACCCCTCTCAAACTGATTCCTGGCCTTGAAACACTCAATAAATACATTATGTGGAGTTTTGGAGCTAAATCACCTGAATCTACTTGCTTCTCAGAGGAGACTCCACAACACTCTTTGTTTAGCAATGCCAGTTCTACCACAAATGGTGCCACAATATGGGTGGAAACAAAAATCTTTAGCCTAAGAAATCGTTATGACAACAGCTGTCACTCTTTTTTTAATGTCCTTATTTTTCACAATTCATTGCCTTTGCCTATTGGAATTTTCCAAAACTAACAACCCTCCTCCCTTTTCTTGTTCTTCTTCCCCCTCTTCCTCTTCTCTGCTTAAGATGCTTTGGATGATGTTCATCTTAAAAGCACAGAAGTAACTAAAAGCCCTTTAGCCAAAAGAGTGAAACCCATGAATTATTTTATTGACTGAAAGTAAACCACCTTTAAAAACGTCCAAACGAGAAAGTAACCATTGTGTTGAATTGTGTGTGCGTGAGGTGAATGAATGTGTACTCGTTGTCCAGGTGGCTTGGGGCGTGGTGATGTAAAGTCTTTTCTTATCACCAGAGATATCGTGACTCCTAACATTTTTGTCTCTAGTCTAAACATGGAGAGGGATTAACTTTACAAAGATGGTTTCTGGGACGTGGTGGAGTTGTTTTATTGTCTCATCTGCCATGTATTTGGAAAGTGTGCAGCCGATTGTAGAACTGTTGTCTTAATTGAATTTTTGTTCACTAAAAGGAATAACAAGAAGAAGAAAAAAGCTTGAAAGTTAGCTGTCAAGTGCTTGAGGATTGCCCTGCCTTTCAGGCAAAATCCTGGTGAAACCAACTTGATGCTGCATCTCCTTTGAATCAGTGATGCACTGCAAAAAAATTACTACCCCATGCCATGGGCGTGCCTAACTCTGTGGGTGTGTCTAACTCTTTGGGCCATGCCCACTTGGCCTCCCTATGCCATGGTGTGGGGTAGGGAGGTGAGCGTGGCTGGCCAAGTGGGCGTGGCCTGGAGGAATTTCCGCTACCGGTGCCCGGGCACCTGTGGGCACCTGGAGCAGCTCAACACTGCTTTGAATGCAGACCTGAGAACCAACCCGAGAGTTGTTGCTGCCTGAGGCAAAGCGCAAGACAGCTTCTTCTTCCATTCCACTTGTAGAAGTGAAAGCATCTTAGTACAGGTACTTAGTAAGCGAGGTAGTGATCTATTTGAAAATTGCAAGTACAATACTGTAGCTAAATAGGTACCATCTTGGCAAGAAAGGTAACAGTGTCCCAATCACTTTGGTGTCTAGTCATGCTTGCCACATGACCGTGGAAATGTCTGCAAATGCAGATAGTGCTTGCTCTTTGGCTGTAAACAGATATGAGCACCATCGTCTGGAGTCAGATACGACTGGCTTTTGAGCAAGGGAAGCTTTTACCTTTACCTAATAATAATGCTGGAAGGACTATGGTGGCTTAATGGTTAAGATGCTGAACTCGATGCCTGGAAAGTTGGCAGATCAGCAGTTTGAGACCTGAATGCTGCACGACGGAGTGAGCTCCCATCTCTGCCCCAGCTCCCGCCAACCTAGCAGTTTGAAGGCAAGAAATTGCAAGTAGATAAATAGGGACCACTTGGGTGGGAAGGTAAAAAAAAGGTTCCGTGCACTCCGGTGTCTAGTCATGCCTGCCACTTGTCCATGGAAACGTCAGCAGATACAGACAGTGCTGGCTCTTTGGCTATAAAAAGCGATGAGCACTGAACCCTAGAGTCAGATATGACTGGCTTTTGAGCAAGGGCAACATAATAATAATGCTATCAGGTCAATTCAGACTTATGGTAGCCCTTTTCAGGGTTTTCCAAATAGAGAATACACAGTAGTAGTTTATCTGAAGGCTACACTTGGGGACATGCAAGGAGCCTCATTTGGGCATCCCCTGAGCCGAGTTTCTCCAGCAAAAAATCCTTTCAACCCAGAGTATCTCTGACATGAAATTATTATTATACCATTCCCTTCTTCTGGGGTCATTCTTGCAGGCTGGCTCTTCTCCTTGGAGACATAGTGGGCAATTGTACTCCCAATTTCTGGATCTATAGCCAGTTAACTAAACTGCTGAACATATTCAGCTAAGCAGGTCTCTACCCAACTGGATTTAGGCAGCATCAACCCACTCAATATCTTCCAGCGGAGGTGTCTCTGCTCACTTTTAAAGATTCACTATTTTGATCTCATTACCAATGAGGAGATGTTTCGAAGGAGTGGCTCGTGCAAATTACATAACAGCATTGCACAAAGAAGACTCCAAATGGCAGGCCATATTTTTGGTATGGAGGAAAACAAGATCTCTAAGATGGCAATAGGTTGGACGCCTCCTAATGCCAAATGACAACGAGGAAGCCCTGAAAATGTATGGGGAAGAAATTTCACAGGAGATTTAAAGACCCTGAAAAGGAAATGGGAGGGTCGGAATCGATTGTGTGACTGAACAACAACAACAAAGCATGGGGAACATTATGGAACATTATCTGCAATACTGGTCTGGTCTGTTTCATTTCCAAAAGATGACCTTCCCTTCTGTGCCAGGCCTCTGCCTTGTTCCAGATCACTCCGTTTCCTGCTGGGTACCTGTTTCTTTCCAGATTCCAGCCTGCTTTTTCATTTGTGGAACCAGTTGTCCTTGCTGGTCCTGCCCAGCACCTCAGCTGTCTGGAATGTTTTTAAGTCTTGATCAGACACCTACCTTATCCTGTTTATCAACATTAAATGGGTGCTCTTCTGACACCCTGGAGCTGTTGATCCAACAAAGCTTTTTGTTGTGCACACAACACACCCATAGGTTCTTTCAGTTGATTGTTGTAGACTTTTATAATATTTTGTCCTTCTCTGCATTTCTAATAGAGCATTCTGATAGGGCTTAACTATTGCTAGGAACCTCAAGATCTGTTCAGCCTGCTGTTGCTGTTGAAAATTGTCATTTCAGTGATATCCACTTCAAGATTCCATCCATGAAAATAACTAGCATTTTGTGTGGTATCTCTTACAGCAGGGGTTCCCAATGTTTTCCTGCCATGGGCCAGACCCACCCCTCACACTTCCCATCAGGGGCCGACGACGTGGCTGCACCCACTACTTACGTTTTCATCGTCATTGGCGTCAGCGTCAGGAATTGCATGTTTTTTCTGGATTGCTGCACAGCCTCCACCACTTCCCTGGGCTGCAGGAGGCTTTTCGGAGCAATTTCACTCTGGTTTGGGAATTTTTCTGCCCCTTTCCTGCTGCTGTTCGGCAGCTAGAAAGCAACCATGGCTGATTTCCTGGTTCCACGCTGGGATCCCAGGCACTGTCGTAAGCTCTGCCCAGCACCAAAAGTTACCCATGGCTGTGCTCCAGCTACAGCATGGAAGGGGCGGAAAATTCCCAAACCAAAGTGAAATTGCTCCCAAAAGCCCCCACCACCCTAGGAAGCAGCAGAGGCTGTGCAAAAACTGCATGACTCCTACCACCGCCGCCACGGTAAGTGACGTATTTTGACTTCCAAGGGTGGGTGGGGCGGGGCATATCTAGAGGTGCCGGGGTTCCCACCATGGGCCGGATTAATGAGGTTGGGAACCCCTGTCTTAGAATCTGATTCAATGATTGGAGCATATAACACACATAGGGGCCATTCAACAATTATGTTGATCCATTTTTGGGGGAAATTGACCCCGCCCCCATGTAATCTGACCATAATTTTTGCTTTGAAACCCCCCCCCCTTTTAAAGTATGTAATCCAGAGCTTTTGTATCAAAACTCTAATTTTTAGAGTTTTTCACTATTGGTGAAATAGAAATAAACTGCACAAGCAACTCAATAACCTCAAATCAGATCAAAATTCCCAGAGATTATTTTTAAACCTAAAAAAGTGCCAAGTTTCAAAATCACAACAACTCAAAATGGATTACGTAATCTTTGAACTGACCCCCCATGCCCCCATGTAATTTTCCGTAATTCCCCCTTCGAGGATCACGTAATTGTTGAATGGCCCCATATTTCCATTTATGGCCAAAGAGACAATACTGTCTGTGTGGAATTCAGAGATATGGCAGCCATCTTTGAAAATATAAACTCTGTTCAGACATATATAATTTTGTGTCAGAAATTATTCTGGGTTGAAAAGATTTTTGTGGGAGAAACTCTGTTCAGGGAACGCCCAAATGAGGTTTCTTTCATATCCCCAAGAGCTGGGACAGAGATGGGCACTCAATCCGTCATGCAGTACAATACCCGGGTTTTGAATTGCTGACTTGCCGGCATTCCAGCTAACAAGATGAGCTTCTTAACCACTGAGCTACCACACATATTTCAGACTGATAGTTCTAGAGCAGGGTTTCCCATTCTTGGGCCGCCAAGTGTTCTTGGACTTCAATTTCCAGAAGCTCAAGTCAGCACACCTACTGATCAGGGCTACTGGGAATGGAAGTCCAAGAACATCTGGGACACTTCTCCAAGTGGACACTTCTCTAAGTTGAGGGAAGTAAAGAGTGGGGTCCCCCATGGTTCAGTACTGGGATCCCTGCTTTTCAACCTCTTCATAAATGATCTAGAAGTAGGAGTAAATAGCAAGGTAGCCATATTTGCTGACGACACTAAATTATACAGGGTAGTGAAAACTGTGAGAGATTGTGAGGAGCTCCTGAGGGATCTCTTGACACTGGGGGAGTGGGCAAAACAGTGGCAAATGAGCTTCAACATTAGTAAGTGCAGAGTGATGCATGTTGGGGCAAAAAACCCAATTACATTTATAAACTGATGGGGTCTGAACTCTCTGCGACAAACCAGGAAAGGGACCTTGGTGTCCTGGTGGACAGCTCAATGAAGGTGTCAACCCAGTGTGCCTCAGCAGTGAAAAAAGCAAACTCAATGCTAGGGATCATTAGGAAGGGTATAGAAAATAAGTCAGCAAGTGTCATTTTGCCTCTTTATAAATCTATGGTGAGGCCCCATCTGGAATACTGTATACAGTTCTGATTGCCATACCTCCAGAAGGATATTATGGAGCTGGAAAAAGTGCAGAGGAAGGCAACCAGAATGATTAGGGGACTGGAACACCTTCCTTACCATCTGAGGCTGCAACGGTTGGGCCTCTTCACTCTTGAACTACGACAGCGTCTAAGAGGTGACCTGACTGAAGTTTATAAAATCATGCACGGTGTGGACAAAGAAGATAAGGAAAAACTGTTTTCCCTATCACACAACACTAGAACTAGGGGACACTCCATGAAACTTTTGTGTACTAGTTCTCAAACAAATAAGAGAAAGTCCTTTTTCACCCAGAGGATTACTGGGTCTATGGAACTCCCTGCCAGAAGAAGTGGTGACAGCTGTCAGTCTTGACAGCTTTAAGAAAGGATTAGACAAGTTCATGGAGGACAAGGGTATCAATGGCTATAATTATGGGTACCTAAGGACAACCTCTGGGTTGGAGAGATAGATAGGAAATCTCTCAATGCCATTTCCAGGGAATCCTAAGCAGGAAGCAAATGGTGAGCCACTGTGTGAGACAGAATGCTGGACTGGATGGGCTGTGGCCTGTTCCAGCAAGGCAGTTCTTATGTTCTTATATGTTCTTGTTTTCTAGATACTTTTATTCAGTTCACTTTTAAGGGCTCCTAAAATGTTTGCTAACACTGGCTTAACTAAACAGTAAGTATGGTGCAGATAGGGCCTTGCACCCATTATATAGTACTTTAGCTCCCCATGGTGGTTATGTACCAGAACTGGATACTGATGTGAGAACAGCTTTCTTCAGGTTAGTCTCCAGAAAAGATATGTATTCTAATACATACTTCTTATCCCACACGCTGGTGTGCATTAGATTGTAAGATAATTAAACATTACCAAAAATGATCTACACAAAGGGCCCTGTGAAGTTTGAGTGGGGTAGGGCTAGGGAATTTGACAGTGACATCTTCATTAAATGTAAACATCCATCACATGAACCTGTTATTGTAAGATACTGTGGACGTCCCACTCCAAGGACACACAAGATTGAGGTTTGACTATGGAAGACCACCTTGAATGGTGGTAGATCTTTCTGTAGCTGTGGCTTCTGCAAAGAGATATCGTTGTAAGTTTTGGATTCATAGAATTCCAAGGGCACCTCACTTTTTTGTTGTACCCCTTGAACAAAGGAGGAACTGTTCCAGGGTTGGACCTAAAGTAATGGACATCCCTGCTGCCAACCAAGCAGAATAACAAAGTGAGGAAAAGGAAGAAGTTGGACCCTTCCTCCTTCTCTCCTGGTCAGCACAAGCTCAACGGGACTTTAAAATGGAGATATTCCATTGGATCACTTTGTCCCTGAAGTGTCCGCAGAGGCTTAATGGGTCTTTTGGATGAGATGTAAGGCAGGATTAAATCTCTCTCCTCTGTTTTTCAATTGATATGCCTTAATTCTAATGAGAGGAGGCAACTTAGAGGGGTATTAACATGCAGAGTCCAGAAATGTTATTTGGTGTGTGTGTGTGTGTGTGTGTGTGTGTGTGTGTGTGTGTGTGTGTGTGTGTGTGTGTGTGTGTGTGTGTGTGTGTGTGTGTGTGTGTGTGTGTGTGTGTGTGTGTGTGTGTGGCTTTCAGAAGCCACCAGATGGCATGGAACCAGAGTCCAGAAAGTGACATTTCTGAGATCTTAAAATGTTGCATAGATTTTGTTTCGAAAGCGGATTTCCTTGTGTTGCTTGAGACCTGCATGTTCTCCCTTTGGCCAGCAGATGGTAGCAATATCAAAGATTTAGTGTGCAATGCGACATGGTAGCACAAGGGTCAGATCCTAATTTGATGTCTTGAAAGAAAGTCCACTTTAAAATCAGTGTGAATGTAGGTGATTACTCATGTGTTCATCAAGTGTTTAGCAGAGATGCTTGAGGTATCAGGTCTTTGTAAATTCTGAGGAGAAGTATCCATTCTAATATATGGATTGGAATGTAGTTATTGTTTGGAAATCCACACTTTGACTAACTTTTAAAAAGATCATCTCCACCCCCACACACCCCACCAGCTTCTTCCAAAGAGAGAGACCTTGCAAGATTCCTATCCTAAACCTAAAATAGTTGGAATCAACCCCAGTGATTTGTAATAACTTCACCTTGAATGAACTGATTCAGTTATGATCTCTCTTTATCTTAATAAGAGATCCATGATGATCTTCAGCAAGCAACGGGACATATTTAAATTGCTATAAACCTGTTGTGAGCAAACAACCTTCTTCCTGTGCCTGGTGATTGTGTAAAGGTAAAGGTCTCCCTTGCTCAAAAGCCAGTTGTATCTGACTCTAGGGTTCAGTGCTCATCTCTGTTTCAAAGCCAAAGAGCAAGTGCTATCTGCACCTCCAGACATTTCCTAGGTCATATTTCAGACATGACTAGATATCGGACAGCACGGACCGCTATTACCTTTCCCGCCAAAGCAGTACCTATTTGTCTACTTGCAATTTCTTGCTTTCAAGCTGGTAGGTTGGCAGGAGCTAGAACTGATAACACTCTGTTGCACGGCACTCACATCTGTTGCACGGCACTCACGTCTGTTGCACGGCACTCACGTCTGTTGCACGGCACTCATGTCTAGAACTGCTAACCTTCCAGCTGTCAAACTCAGCATCTTAACCACTAAGCCATTGCAGCTGCTATGGTAATTATTTACAAGGGTATAATTAGATTGTGAGAAAGGATTGCATCTGATAGCACCAGAAAGTGTTGCTTTTCCCGGAGCAATGTCCCTTAGAGCTACCCTTTCATCTGTATGGGAATCTCTCCAGCTTGGCTTCAAAAAAAGAGTAGACCTGCCACTAGACCAAAAAGATCCAGCTTCTGCAATGATTGGGATTGGTCTGGGAAATTATTGTCTGTAAATTGTGTGATCATCAGAAAACCGCTTGCAATATGGACTGTGCCACAAGAGGACCCAAATCCCAACTGTTTCTATTCGCACTCTTAGCTCTGGTACCAGAAACAAGACTTCCACATTTGATTAAACTAGGTATTATTTGGTACCCAGGGGCTACGGTGGCTCAGTGGTTAAGAAGCTCGCCTTGTTAGCTGGAAGGCTGGCAAGTCAGCAGTTTGAGACCTGGGTACTGCATGACGGATTGAGTGCCCATTTCTGTCCCAGCTCTTGGGGACATGAAAGGAGCCTCATTTGGGCATTCCCTGAGTGGAATTTCTTCAGCAAAAATCCTTTCAACCCAGAATAATTTCTGACACATAATAATAATAATAATAATAATAATAATAATAATAATAATAATAATAATAATAATAATAATAATAATAATTATTATTATTATTATTATTATTATTATTATTATTATTATTATTATTATTATTATTATTATTATTATTATTATTGTTGTAGTAGTAGTAGTAGTAGTAGTAGTAGTAGTAGTAGTAGTAGTAGTAGTAGTTATTATTAGGTACCCTTCTTGTCTCCATCTGGAAACCCTCCTGGTTCTTCTTGTTGTAAGCAAATATTTTCCTCAGAAGCTTGGTCCAGATACCATACTTTTATTATGACAGGGGGAAAAAAACCTTTCCTAAAATAAGCCACAGAATTTTCCACATATCCCATTAAGCATGAAAGCAGCAGGGGGGTGGGAGGGAAGAGAGACCTACCAAGCAATCAGAGAGAACAAGTGTAACTTTTGCATGGCTCCCTAGAAGGGGTTTCTAAGCATAGGATAGAAGAACACTTATTTGGAGTTGTTTTTCTTCAAGCTCAGATCTCACCTTCTTCATGCCTTTTAATTTTAGATCTGGACACTAAAAGCTTACATGGGGCATATCCTAGTGTTGATTCGTGGGCTACAAGGTGGGGGGCAGACCGGTCCATATGGTCCACACGGACCGCATGGTGGAGGGCCACATGGAACATGAACCGGCCCACAGGGATTGATGCAGGATGGAGCTAGGTTGGGTTCAACCACAGGCACAGTGGGTGTGCAGCTTGGGGGACAAATAGGAGCAGAAGCAGGTTCTGGCACACAAACAGGCCGGCAGACGGATGAGCGGATGGCCGTGGGACACTCAGGGTCACAGGGACGTTCAGGCAACCTGGAAGAAGAAAAAAATCTTGATTTGGTTGACCAAATCACATCTTGTGGAAGAAAGACATTTTGTGGAAGAAAAGGTGATCATGTTTTGAGGAAGAAAATTAGTTTGCTTGATAATGTGAGTTTGTTTGTAGAGAAATATGCAAGAGCAAACACTAGATGCTAAAGGAAAGGACATTCCTGTCTAATAAACCCTTATCTAGGCAGAGTTCAAAGTTTGCACTGAGTGACTTCTGAGGTATTTCATTAAAATCCCACTGGCCAAAATCCTGTTGCACAACTACATGCACGCAACATGAGGTTGTGCGCATGATAGTTGTGCTAGTGCTGAGTTGGAAAAGCAATCTCCAAAGCATTTCTGCTAGCACATTGTGCAGTTGATCATGCTGGGTGTGCATGATTGATTGTGCAACTGCATAATGCATAAACATTTTTACCCACTGTATTGAAGTTTAACAGAAGGGTTAGGGATGTGGTTAGGTTGGGGGTATTTCCTGAAACTACATGTAATTTCAATGCCAATTTTTGAAATTTATTTTAACTTGCACAAGCAGATGTATCCAAAGGGATGCATGGACCTATTGTGGTGCTATAAGCTACCTACACAAATTATACTATAAAGCTTTTCTTCATGTCCTGGGGAGGTTTCCCAAAGATGCCCTTGATCATTTTTGGAGTTAGGTCAAATGCTGTAAGCTTCCCAATGGTACTTTGGTATAGATACTAGAGCAGGGGTGCCCAAACTTTTCAGGCCGTGGGCCGGTCACATGGTTCAGCGGGCCGGTCATGAGGTTCCTCCCACCTGAAGCAGAAATAAAACATGCCTTGCAATCTGTTTTGCAACAGGATGAGATAGATTTTAGGCTGCTATTTACTCTGCTTAAGCCAGGAGTGCCCAAAATATGGCCCGTGAATTGGATCTGCCCCCCAATGCCAATTCATCTGGCCTGGCATCACTCCTGGAAGTGGAAGTAAAATGCAGGTTTTACTTCCGCTTCCAGCAGTGACAAGGGCAGTGCAGGCTGGATGAATTGGTGTTGAGGGCTGGATCCGGCCCATGGGCTATAGTTTGGGTACCCCTGGACAGAGACTTACAAGTCATGGGATTCGGTCCTCATTGAGCCATGAAAGACACTGAGTGATCTAAGGGTTGTCAGGGTTTCTCAGCTTCACATATTTCAAGGACTGTAGTGAGAGTAAAGTGAAGAGGCAGAAAACCACATATCCAGTGGTGAACCCATTGGTGAGAAGGTGAAATGCAAGTGTAACCAATAAAAATATGGAGAGTATGTTCCAGATAACTTTTCACTGGAGTTCACTTCTAGCTAGACACTCTAATGGGGGATCACAGCTAAGGCAAGAGTGGCAAATTCAGGTAGAGGTGAGTTTTGCATACGTACTTGCAGTCTTCTCCTTCCAGCATGTTGCGGTACGTGGCGATCTCACGATCCAGGCGGGCCTTTTCGTCAAGGAGGGTCTTGTACTCACAGTTCTGGCGCTCAATGTCACAGCGGATTTCGGCAAGCTTGGTTTCCGTGTTGCTGACCATAGTCTGGAGCTGTGAGAGCTGGGTGCAGTAGCGCTCTTCCGTTTCTTGCAAAGAGCACTCCAAAGCATTTTTCTGGGAATGAGAATAATGACAGACACATTATTTCAACAGATTGCAAGGAATTCCCTATTATTTAGCACCCCCAAATATGAATTTTTCCAAGCCGTAGGTGGACTTAGTTGTATGGGATTTTGGGACTTGCCTCCTGCTCCTTTAGAAGACCTGTTCAGAAGCAGGATCCATACTTGGACTGTGTGGACCTGTAAGTTGCTAACGTTCACCAGTGAGTGTTGAACTGAACACTTGAATTCATACTTACCATGCTCTGCTGAGCCTGCAGGTCAATCTCAAGGGTCTGGACACAACGCCTTGTCTCAATGATCTCAGTTTGACAACACTGCAGTTGCTCTCCACTGGAGATAACCTCCCTGTTTAGCTGCTCCATCTGAGAAAAGAAGTGTAACAATAAAGGTAGGGAAAGGAGAGGCTTCCACTGTTGTACTACGCATGATTGTTGGCAAGAAATCCTTTAGAGCAGTAATGGCGAACCTTATAGAGACTGAGTGGCCAAACTGCAATCCCAAACGCACTTATTTATCGCAAAGTGCCAACATGGCAACAGGGGAGGGAGGAAGCGCTCCCTTTGGGCTGCTGGGCAGAGGAACGGGATGAACTCTGTGCTGAGGGGAGGGAGGAAGCACTCCCATTGGGCTGCTGAGCAGAGGAGCGGGATGAACTCTGTGCTGGGGCGACCGCATAAGTGCCCACAGAGAGGGCTCCGAATGCCACTTGTGGCATGTGTGCCATAGGTTCACCACTGTTTTAGAGTGGTGAGAAGGTGGATTGGTTTAGGGCAGGGTTTCTCAACCTTGGGCCTCCAGGTGTTCTTGGACTTCAATTATCAGAAGCCCATGTCAGCACACCTGCTGATCAGGGCTTCTAGAAATTGAAGTCCGAAAACATCTGGGGGCCCAAAGTAGAGAAGTGAAAATGTACCATATTTATGTAAAAGATTTATATCTCACTTTTATTCTCAAGAAGATCCAATACAAAAATGTGTTGGAGATGTATGAATACACTGGGAACGTATGAGCATATGTGGTGGAGTTGTAATGTGGTAAAGGATTTAGGGGAAGAATTGAGAAGGAAATTTGTAGTATTTTGGGAATGAGATTTAAACTGGGGGCAAGTACCGCTTTGCTGACAGATGTGGATAATATAAATTTAGATGCTGATAAAAGAGTTACTGGCTATAATGTTGACATCAGGCAGCCAATGTATAGCTAGAAATTGGAAAAGCAATGTATCTGAAAATTGAAGATTGTTATAAGGAATTGTGGGATCTTGCACTAAATGATAAATTAACTTGGGAAATGAACAAAAAGGGTATAATTAGATTTTGGAAAATTTGGCAACTATTTGTAGAGACAAAAATTGGCTGGAGGTGTGGAGGGTGGGCCAGTATATGATCAATTTACTTTTTGGAAACAGTGAAAAATGTTGTGATATCCTGCATCCTCCAGAGCATTGTATGATACACTGGGTGTGTAGTTTGAATTTGTGTATATGCTTTTTATAAATGTATTTTATGATTTATGTTTAGGGATAATTATGGTAATACTGTAATAATTGACAAGTTATGGGTAGAAAAAAGGGTAAATATGAATATTATGGATATATAAAATGAGTAGATCTAGAGTTTGATGTTATAAGAAATAGAAAATATTGTAAATGTAATTTTTATGTTGTATAAAATGAATTGGGGTATAATAACTAAGATTTAGAGAAGGATGGGAGGTATTACACTGATAAAGTATAGGTATTGGTATAGTTATTTTTTAGTATTGCTTATTATCTGTTTAATACTGTAATTATTGTATGAATGTTTATGTATTGTATTGTATATTATTTTATGATGATTTTCTGTATTTGTACTGTAATTTTTTTATTTAGATTTTGTTATTATATTTTGAAAATCAATAAACATTATTTTAAAAAAGAAGATCCAATATAAGGAAGCTTACAGTATTTAAAAAACACAATATAAAAACTGGAAAAGAGAATGAAATAAACAGCAGCTTCCCTGTTAGGCAGTCAGTTAATTCTTCTTCCATGTCTAGGCCAGATGTGAAGCTGGCAAAATGAAGCCACCTTTTGGTGAGTTCATTCTGCAGTTCCTTTCGCCTGACCTGGTGTGGGAGAGATTAGCTGGCACAAGGTGGCCATTAGCAGGAGTATACCTGATTGTAGTTCAAAAATACCACAATCTTTGAGGAGGCTCTTTCTGTGTACCCCAGTCAGTTACTGTGCATAAAATTTAGCACATGCCCTTTTGTGCACATCAATGTCCTTTGTAAAATGAATGCTATGGAGGACCTCTTTTTCTGGCCACTGTACCTTTTCACTGTACCATGCTTCAGTTTCTTGGCGATTTTTCTCGATCTCGCCCTCATATTGGCATCGCATCTCCTCCAGGACCTTGTTGAGGTTACAGGATGGTGCCGCATCCACTTCCACATTGATGCGGTCACCTAGCTGTGAGCGAAGGGCACAGGACTCCTGGAGGAGAGCACAAAAAAGAGAGAAGATGATGAAAATGAAAAATATCTCTTTGTGATAGAGATTATGAAGCAAGACTAATGAAACATGCTTCTTTGATTTTGTCTTGTTTTGGGTACTGTTTCTTAATCTCTGTCCCATAGGCCTAATCTTTCTTGTGAAGTTTGCCATCTATTCCGCAAAGGTCTGTGGGAAATCCTTGCCCCCTCCTGCATGTGGAAAGAAGTGAAGCTAAGTAGTCCCCAATTGAAACCCAAGGTTGCAAGACTCCACCCTGGATCATAATAAGACATGGTCATTCCTTAATATAATTCCCTGTGAAGGGCCATAGGGAAGGAAGTCCACCATCAAGTTTTGGTTCCTTATGCCTGCCTTTAGATTTCTCCCCTATATCTATAGCTTGAAACAGTTGTGTAACTTTCCCAAAGCTGTTTTGCTCTGCATGTGTCTGTCCTCCACAGCCCTATGGACTGGTGAATGTTCACTCCCTTTACCTAAACCAGTGGTTCCTGACCTTGAAGCCCCAGATATTATTGGACTAATCTTCCCAGAAACCTTCCCACTGGCTGTGCTGGGAGCTGCAGTCCAAGAACAGACGCAAGGTTGGGAACCACTGACCTAAAGCATCACTTTGAATGGTCACACAGGGCTGAGGACAATGTGAGTTTGTAGTCTAAGACATCTGAAGGCCATAAAGTTGGAGAAGGTTCATCCAGATTGTAGATACTGGTGGATGGATAACGCCCTCTGCCTTTGGACTGAGGGAGAACTAGATGGCTTCAGTGCCCTCTTAGTTCCATAATCCTGTGACCTTGAACCTATATTTTAGCACAGGGATGGGAAATGAGAAGCTCTCATTTGCCATTGAGCTTGTCACCCCTTGCTATTGTCTCTATCAGCTACATATGATAGAACAGTGATGGTGAACCTTTAGAGACCGAGCGCCCAAACTGCAACCCAAACCCCACTTATTTATCACAAAGTGCCAACCCAGCAACAGGGAAGGAAGGAAATGCTCCCGTTGGGTGCTGGGCAGAGGGGTAGGGTGAACTCTGTGCTGGGGGAGGGAGGAAGTGCTCCCATTGGGCTGCTGGGCAGAGGGGCGGGGGGAACTCTGAGCTGGGGTGACTGTACAAGTGCCCACAGAGATGGCTCTGAGTGCCACCTCTGGCACATGTGCCACAGGTACACCACTACTGTGATAGAAGTTGCAGTCCTTCAACATCTGAAGGTTCCCAGGCTCTCCCTGTTCTGTCCTTAGTATGAGAAATGTTTTGGCTATTACCTCCTCATGGTTTTTCTTCAGGCACACCATTTCCTCAGTCAAAGACTCAAGCTGAGCTTCAAGGTCACTCCTGCATAAAGTGAGATCATCCAGAGCTCTACGAAGGCCATTTATGTCACGTTCATCTCGCTGGCGCAGACTCAGTTCATGCTCATACCTTTAAAAGAATAAAAGATAAATGCTACATGGCTGAGAGGCCACCATGCAAGGTCTGGACTTTGGAAATGTAGGCACAAACCCAATCTCAACTGTGGATTCAATAGCTAGTCAAGTGGCATCTTCTGTTGACACATTGAGCATTAATGCAGACTTATCAGATGTTGATAGAAATTCTGAAACCTTGTTTTCTCCTTGCAGTACTGTTTCATTTTGTTTTTACCCAGCTTTCTCCTTTACGGGATACAAGGTGGCTGCTAATAATAATAATGGTAACAACAATAACAACAACAACGATGATGATGATGATTACTGCATTCTAAAAAAAAATTCTATAAAAGTAAAAATTAGTGGGAACATTAAGTAGAGAAAGTTTTGGAAAATGAGAAAGTCAAGATAATGTGGGACTTTAAAATTCAAGCAGATAGACATCTGACTCACTACACACCTGACATACAAGCAACTTGTAGAAAAGAAGAAGGCCTGAATGACATTGCTATACCAAGAGAAGCACAGATTGAGGACAAACAACTGGAGAAAATCACAACAAATCGTGACGTGAAAATTGAAGCTGAGTGTTTATGGAGGAAGAAATCTGTTGTACCCATAGTGATTGTAACCCTTGGAGCAATACCTAAATGATTATCTGGATAGTTGGAAATTTGGATTTATTGGACTTTAACATCCTAACTTTACAAAAAACAAAAAAACTTTTACTAGGAACTGCCTATATACTTAAATGTCACCTTAACAGTTCTTAGCTCCTTGGTTAGGTCTTGAATGGTTAATTTTGTACCAGTCTTTGACTGTGAATCTAATGGTAGATTTTTACAACAATAATTCTTCAGTGTTTTCAGAATGGTTTCCCTCAAAATCTGGGGTGCTGTGGGGAACCATGTGTGTGGGGTATACAATATACAAGATGCAAATAGCTGAAGAAAGGAAAAGCTTACTCTACCACACACATAGACTTACTTAGTACAGTAGTCATCTGATGCCATTTTAAGATTATCAATATCCAGGCACAGTCTTGCATTGTCAGCCTTAACACAGCAAATCTGAAAAACAAAGCAGATGTACGGGCGCATTTTACTTCCGCTTCTGGGAGCAATGACAGCGGTGTGGTCTGGATGAATCGCAGTAAACCCCTTCGTGTGGATTCACGGGGGCGTGGGCTTCTGGGAACTGAAGTTCAAGAACATCTGGAGTGCCAAGGTTCGCCATCACGGTGCTATGTCATTACTTCCATTATAATGGAAGGAAAAATATATACAGTATATAAATTCAACCACTCTGCTTCTCCCTATATTTGGTAAATTATGCTGCACATGAACCCAGTGGTGCCTTAGGGATGAAACATAAGAAGGCTAAGGCCTTACTCAACAGGATGAGCATGATACTGCTCCCCTCTATGCAAAGTAGCACTGAGACTTGCAAACGGCATTTTTTAAAGCAATGAAGTAATGCTTTAAAAGTATGTGTGTTTCTAAGACCATGAGGTCCAGAGGGCAAAAATTAATCTAAATGCACCTCTGAAGGTCCACTCACTATTTAAACCATCTTTCTCCTTTAGATACAATGCTCAAATGGGGCATAAAGGCTCACCAGTTTTAGCAGCTTGTTAAGAGGGTCTATTATATTGTACATGAGAATCTACTTGTAATATTGAATCACTTTTAAAATATAAAGATCTAGAGAACCAGCATTTTGTTTTGCAAATTGGGAACACCTTTCAATATGGCATGTTTGTTTGCAAACATGCCTGTAACATTCAGACAAGAGGAGCTTAGAAGAATATTTGTCCAATGCCATATGGCAATTCTTATACTTGTATGCCATAAGAAATTAATCTTCCATTATATCTAGGAAGACTGAATCGAATGCCAACCAGAAGCAACACTAGAAACATCCTTACATTTATTGTTTATTCTAAAATTATCCTCCTTTCCTGGGGCAAATAACAGACTTTAGAATTTCCCCTGTTTCCATGGGACCTGCTGATTATGGGAGCCCTCATAATATAAGAGACCTGTGCTGGATCAGACCAAACACTATTCTAATAATGTTTATGTGCTATCAAATTGATTCTTTCTTGTAAAAACACTTTTCAGGGTTTTCTAGATAAAGAATACTCAGAAGTGATTTACCACTTCCTTTTTGGGGTGCTTTTGGATTGTGCAGGTTTACCAAGGCAACACAGTCTGGCTTTTCTCCTGGGAGATACAGCAGGGAATCAAACTCCCGATTCCTGGCTCTATAGCGGTATTTCCCAGGGCCTTGGGTCCCCAGGTGTTCTTGGACTTCAACTTTCAGAAGCTTAAGTCAGGACACCTGCTGATCAATCCAAGAATATCTGAGGACCCAAGGTTGGGAAATGCTACTCTATAGCATGGTGAGTTGTTCAGTCAGCGAAAGGCCACGGTAGACCATTTCCCAACAATGGAAAACTACAGGCAGGATGTGAGTCCAACAGCAGCCTCCCATCCTTGTTCTTTGGCAAATGACACACAGACACATTGTACCTTTGACACTGGAGGTAATATATACCATCATAACAGGTACCCATTATTATCCTCATCCTTCTTAATATTTCAAATCCTGTTTTAAAGCCATCCAAGCTGATGGCCATCAGTGCATCTTTGTTATGATCCAGTCCTCGTCGGACTCTGAAGATGACCTGGAATCAGGGGGCACTCCCTATGCCTAGTCCAGTTCTGCCTGCACCCAAACATGAGAATGTCCTGAGTCAGGAATCTCTGCCTGCTTCTGGCCCAAGTCTGTTGCCCCCGGTAGATGATCTGTCAGATCAGAGGTCTGATTCTGACAGTGATCAGCCCTCAGTCAGGGCAAAGTGCAGAAGGCAGTTACACCTGAGATGCAGGCAAGCAAGAACTAAGTACCAGAGAAGGCTCCCAGCTGATAGTGATTAACTGGGAGGCTTATAAGCAAGCTTGTTACAGTCTTCCAGCATCGGTACAATTTT
Source organism: Bradypodion pumilum (assembly GCA_035047305.1). Classification (NCBI taxonomy): domain Eukaryota; kingdom Metazoa; phylum Chordata; class Lepidosauria; order Squamata; family Chamaeleonidae; genus Bradypodion; species Bradypodion pumilum. The sequence goes on from JAWDJD010000008.1 coordinate 15,286,586, forward strand.
TCAGTGCAAAGACTGACACCCTGCTTAACTTTGGATAACCTGCCTAGATCTTGACCTGCCTGCCGTCTCTGCCAACCCTGCCAATGCCCCTCGAATCCTTTGGACTAGAAACTTGCTTGAATTTCTGGTAACCAGATCTCGGCTTGCTTTTTGGACTTTGCTATCTGGACTCTCCTTGAATAGACTCTCTGTGTAGCGCCACTGTGCAGCAACCATTCCCACTGGGGTGGGTCAGCATAATCTTAGAACTTAGAATAGCAAAGCTGGAAAGGATCCTATGGATCAATGAATCCAGCCCCTGTCAAGTAGGTGCAGTACACATATTCCATTCTTTACCTTCTGTTCGAGTTCATCGATGTTGCAGTAAAATGGCTTGAAGTCGGTGCACACGTAAGCATTCTCACACTCGAACCAGTTTCGAATTTTGCATTCCAGTTCGCCATTCTCCTTTTCCAGGCAGCGCACTTTATCCAGATAGTTGCCCAATCGGCAATTCAGGAGCTCCATGGTTTCTTTTTCATTGCAGTTGAGGATCCCTTCACTGTGGCCACCAGGAAAGAAGTTGAGAGGGCGTGCAGGAGGTGGGATGCAAGGTGGTGGGACACAGGTAGAGCCCATGTTGGGAGGAGGCAGGTGTGTCGACATGTAGCCCCCACCTCGGCAGCTGGTGGGGTGTGAAGTAGGCAGGCAAACACTAGATCGTCGAGGAGGAACATTTCCAGGTCGGCAGTTGGTTGTAATCCCACAAGGGCCTCTGAGGGACCCACAGGTGTGAGTAGAAGTGGGAGGCATAGTGCAAAGGAGAAGCTAGGTTTCAGAATGAATTAATCGACCAAAGTTACCCAAGTCTGAAAGGTGATTTCCTCCTCCTCCTTTGAGCTTTTTTATACCATGACCATTGGGTGTTAGCTTTTTTACAAGGCTTGGATCTTGTGACAGTTCACCAATGGACTTCTCATTATCTTGCTTGTTACTTACTTACAAAGCATTTCTTTGTCTATTAATGCCTCTTCCTTACTTCACAGCTTTGCTTGCCAACACCAGGCTCCCCTTTGTGGCTGTCCCCGGAATGAATGTTTTATGGGACACAATCAAAAAAACCTGTCATCAGCAGCATGAAACACCAGTCTTCAATAACTGGGTGTGGGGCATTTAAGAAACATTATGGGCTTCATGTTTCACAGTAGGTTTTCCCACTCCCTCTCTGCCCTACTTTGACCAACCACAAAATACACCCACAACATGTCATACTATATTTCTCAGCGATGGTTAACCTTGGCACTCCAGGTGTTCTTGGACTTCAATTCCCAGAAGCCCTGATCAGCAGGAGTGCTGACTTGGGCTTATAATAATTGAAGTCCAAAACCACCCTGAGTGCCAAGGTTGGCCATCACAGCTCTAGATTATTTCCAATGCACAAAGGACATTTGGTGTCAGATTGATATTTCTTGAACTAGATGCAAAATGTTCAGGTTCCCAGGAAAATCTGTTAAAGATATTTTAACAAATTTTATTCTGATGCTTCAGCTTATGACTGAGTGGCATCAATCTTTTGCCCTGGGCATCATAGACACATGACTATGTGACCTCTAGTAGGTTTTCTTGGGTGAGAGTTATATGGATGGATTATCATTCTCCCTTAAAACCTAGTTGCCATAGTTGAAGAACAGAATGAAATTCATCCTGGTTAGACAGGTTGCTCTCCTGCAAGGGACTGACTACTTCATTAAACTGATTTGAGGTATCAGTCGCTCTGGGAACAGATAACCTGAACCTGTGACTTTCTGGAGATGTAGCATCTAGGGACTGCAGTGGCTCAAGAGGCTAAGACGCTGATTGGAAGGCGAGAGGTCAGCAATTTGATTCTCAAGTACTGCAGGATGGAATAAGCTCCCGTCTTTGTCCTAGCTCCTGCCAACCTAGCAGTTCGAAAGGAAGAAATTACGAGTAGATAAACGGGGACCACTTTGGTGGGAAGGTAAACAGCGTTCCATGCTCTCCGGTGTCTAGTCATGCCTGCCACATGACCACGGAAACATCTGCAGAAGCAGAAAGCGTTGGCTCTTTGGCTTTGAAACAGAGATGAGCACTGAACCCTAGAGTTGGATACGACTGGCTTTCGAGCAAGGGAAACCTTTACCTTTATCTGTTTCCTTTGCACAACTTTTATACAACAATACAGTCCTTGAACAGGGCTTCTGTACTCTTCACTATGTTTTCCAGGCTTTGCCTACTTCCTATTGTGCTTCTTGTCTTATATTTGACTTTTCTTTTTAACGTATGTCAGAAGAAGCAACTGGGAGGCTCTGTCATAGTGATGCCTTTGTTCAGGAAACAACAACAGCAAGCTATGCCAATCTTCCACCTGTTGCTGTGGTAAATTTGCACTCAATACATAAAGTGTTTTGCATTTCACTATGCATATATTGGTTGAAATCCTATTGCTTAATGTAGGTATGTACTAAGTGGTAGGCATCAGCAAGTTCGCACCATACCTGTCAAGTACTGTATGCCATTTTGGGTGGGATTTCCCATAATTCACTGTTCTTTCCCCCTCTTTCCCACCACCATCCTGTAATTGGAACAGCCAGGAAAGGGGTCACTGCGCATGCATGCATGCACAAAGGGGTTTCAGCTCATGCACAAAGGGTTTCTGCGCATGCATAAATGGGTTACTGCGCATGCACGAACGGGTTACTTCGCATGCATGCACCGGTGCCCGGAAACCTTTCCTTATTTTCATCACCACAATTTGACAGGTATGGTTCACACCAGTTCGCCAGAACCAGTAGCAGAAATTCTGGCTGGCCCCGCTCATCCAGGTTTTGAAATAAAGTCGTCCTTTATTTGGCAGGGCTTTCCCCTGGCCATGCCTACCATACCACGGCCACAGTGTGGTAGTAAAACCTTTTTGAGCCCACCACTGTATGTACCACCCAAGTAAGTTCACTCACTGAATCAGTGGAGATGTGGTGAGCTAAATCCTCTGTAAGTTTCTTGCTTCAAGTTGGGCCTACTATAGTTGGAATTTAATTTAGCAACTAGAGTAGGCTCATTTGAATCAACAGACCTTATGGGGGAGTTGATACACCAAATCACCACTGAATCAATTAGTATACTCTAGTACAATTTACACTAAGCAACAGGATTTAAGCCAATGTTTGAACTTAGCTAAAGACAGCTATCTTCTGGTTACTATCCCTCCTGCCTCCCATCATTGATGAAGAAGAAATATGGTGGAGCACAAGCTAAATAGAATATTTGCTCTAATTTTCTTTTTGGAGGTAAAGTTAAAGGTCGCCCTTGCTCGAAAGCCAGTTGTATCCAACTGTACCCATTTGTATTTCCATGGACATGTGGCAGGCATGCCTAGACACTGGAGTGCATGGAATGCTGTTTATCTTCCCACCAAAGTGGTACCTATTTATCTACTTGCAATTTCTTGCTTTCAAACTGTTAGGTTGGCAGTAGCTGGGACAGAGGCAGAAGCTCACTCTGTCATGCAGTACTCAGGTCTCAAACTGCTGACCTGCCAACTTTCCAGTCAGCATCTTAACCACTTAAGCTATTGCAGTCCCACAGTAATTTGGGGAATTATAATCTTATAAACATCTGCCTTTTGCAGTTTATTGCTTAAAGGTGACACCTATCTATCTCTCTGTAAACTTCAAACAGCTCAGTAATGAAATAAATATATTACTGCCATACTATTAAAAATGAAGACATGCAAATTCAACAAGTATCTAATGAAAGATGTTGATTACATAATGCAATGCAGAAGAAGGCAATGAAATCAAAGTAGGATTTAGAAATGGTAACTTAAAGTAAAATTCCACTGAAGTGTTTCTTATTGATTTAGGATTTACAAAGGATGATAATCAATTCAATCTAGTCTGAGAAGCATCAGATGGAAATCAATACAGTAAAACCCTGACTTACATATGCCTCGAGTTACATAAAATTCGACTTACATGATAGTTTTGTGCTAAAACCATGTCCTGATTTACACGATTTCCTATGGGTTTGCTTTGAGTTACATAAAGATTCTTTTTCCTATGGGTTTGCTTCGATTTACATAAAAATTTCATTTTTCCTATGGGTTTTCTTCGAGTTACATAAAAATAATTTTTCTTATGGGTTTGCTTCAAGTTACATAAAAAACCGATTTAAGCAAAAGCCTATGGAACAGACTTTTTTCCGTAAGTAGGGGTTTCGTAAGTAGGGGTTTTATTAGGCAACAAACTTCAGCAGTCAAGTTGATAGTTCATTTTTGTATCTGATATATTTGCTATATTTTTCTTCTTGATTTTTGGAGTGATATTGGTTGTTTGATAACATCTGATGTATTGCATGTAAAGCTGTATAGCTAATGTAAATGTCTGTTCCTAAACTATCTCTTAAAATTATGGAGGACAAAATACAGAAGGAAGTGTATGGACTGTTTTTGTAGGATAATTGGAAAATTTGGCATTGTCAAAGTCCAGATTATGGATGGATGAGGAATTCATTTCACCTTGGGTTTTTTTAGAAAGAATTTACCACAAATCTTCAGATGTCTTCATAATTATGATGAAAAGAACCTAAGATTTTTGTTTTCTAAAAGACGACTAATGTAAACAAAAATGTAAACATTTAATCCATCCCAGTTTAATCCTTAGAATTCTGAATTTGAATCTTTGTATATTGAACTACATTAGTTCTAATTACAGTTTCTACCTTTCTTTTCTAAGTAAATTTGTATCTTTAAATATACGTATCACAGACAAGTTCCATTTGGCTATACACATTGAATTTGGCTGGTACGTGTGGAGAAGTTTAATTTTAGCACATTTTGGAAAAAATCACAAAAATTGTGATTTTTTTGCAAAACTTGTTAGTTTATATTAAGGAAGAAATTAATCTTATACTGTATTTAAAATTTTAATGTAGGAGAAAGAAAACTGATGAGTTCTCTCATCCATCATCCAAATGGTAGTGACCAGTGCAGTTTTGAAGATGATGGGAATAAAAATGCTGCTGATCTTTTAACACAAATAGGGACCTTGTCTCTAAAATGGAGTACTATAGCAAAGGACTGGAAATTAGCTATTGTAAAACAGATTGTCAAAAACTGAACTAGGAACAATTCAGAAAGTTATAAGTCAGTAAGTTTAATATCTGTTCCCCCATATAGAGTGGTGCGGAAATTTCAACAAGCTAAAACCATTACAGCTATAGTAGTAGAGCAAAACCTCTGGAAAGAGTCAGTATGGATTTTGTAAAGAGAATCCCAATATCATCAACCCTTCTGAGTTCTCTGATAATATCAACAGCCATAGCTTTGAAATGATCTCATAGACCAGGGGTTCTCAACCTATGCCTGGGAGCCAGATGCAGCCCTTGACACAATCTCATGTGGCCCACCACCACCTCTGCCACACCTAGAAGTGCCATGTGTGGCAGGCAGGGCAAAATGGGCATCCAGCCTCTGAAGCTGTCTGATGGAGCATGATCCGGCCCTCGGCTTGAAAAGGTTGAGAACTCCTGTAGTAGACCATGTGTATGAGTTGAAATTTGTGGAAAGTGTTTCAGTATCACCAAAATTTCTTAGTCATCTGATATGAGGATGGATCCTCTTATGTGTTAGTGATCATTAAATATTTCTACTTCTGGTGCTTCTGAGTTGAAAGGATTAGCCAGTGAAAAATCTCCATTGCCAGGGATAAATCTCCATTCCCAGGGGATGCCGATCGCTGAAGTAGCAATCTTTGGGAAGGCTCCTATATACTCGCCCATATGATACAATGCACACTGAGGAGGACCTTATATTGGCAAGAGGAAATGCTGTTGAGGTGGCCTGATATTGGGCAGATGTCATCTAGTCCTTTTAATTCCTTTTTGTTTTAGATACGTTAATTTTAGTTTTGCGTGTTATTATATGCTGGTGGTGCTTCTGACATGAATAAAGACCATTAAATATCAGGGAGGAGATGGCAGGAATAAATTGGTCAAGTGTCTCTATTGGAACTTGAGCTTCTAAAGTTGTCCTGAAATTGCCACTTCTGTTTTAGTGAGCTAATGACAAACATGCTTATGTTGGGAAAATTCAAATAATTAGTGGCAATATTTTCTAAACAGAAATGGATATTTAGGTATCTGGCTCCGGAGCCAGAGGTTGGAAATTTCATTCCTTACTGTGCCTTCAGGGAGAAGAGACAAGTTGTGTGGTCTTGGCAGACTGCAAAGTCCCAGGATTTCCCCAGAAGAAGGGAATGGTAAACCAATTCTGTCTATTCTCTACCTAGAAATCCCTGAAAAGGGTTGCCATAAGCCAAACTTGACGTAATTAGTCAGAATTAGTCACAATTGACTTGATGGAATGAGTATTAATTATTATAGTTGAACTGCAGAATAATACAGAGACTTTCCATGTGATAGGAGCTGGGCCACCATCAGGGCAATACTACCAGTACTGCCGTATAGGGCCCGGAGCTGACAGGGGCCCTGCCACCGCTGTCCATAACTGTGACATTACTATGTGTGTGTTTGTGTGTGAGGGGGCAATATGATTGCTCAGTATGGGGCCCAGAAATTTCTGATGGAGGCCCTGGATTGGAGGGTGTATTAAAACATTTTTATTTATTTATTGAGAATGCTGAATTTAATACCAAAGGCTAAGAATCACAAAACTGAAAGGAAGCAACTCTTTTATTTTAAAATTAATCTATGCACTAATGTGCTGAGAAATGCACTGAATAATAAAAAAGAAGAAGATAATATTAGCAGTGAGGCTCCCTGGATATTTGCAGCTGCTATGGATGAATGCTGCCAGGCTTAATGAATTTTATTTTGACATGTGTGTGCTTTAGAGGGCCACATGCTGGACTTCTTCACGAGAAGATATGACCTTTCCATTCTTGATCTCTTCTGTAATGGTGCGGATTTTCTTCATGATATGAGGAGGTGGAGCACAGATTGGAGGAGGACATTCTAGGACTCTGGGAATCCTGTCAGAAGAAGAAAAAAACTATCAAAAACGCCAGTCATATCTGACTCTAGGGTTCAATGCTCATTTCTGTTTACAGTCAAAGAACCAGTGCTGTCTGCCTCTGCAGATGTTTCCATGGACATGTGGCAGGTATGCCTCAACACCAGAGTACACAAGTAAAAGCACCCCTTAAATATTGCACCTATCTTGGAAATCCTATTACGGTTATTGAAAGTCAGACACAACCTGAGGGTACCTAAAATAATGAGGAATAACATTGTATAACCTCTGCACTAAGCTGCTATGTGAAGCTGTTGCCACCTAGGACCAGGTTTCCTCCTTCAGTGTGGACTAGACTAATGTTCATGACTTGTCAACTCTGCTTTCTCAATGTCCATTTCAGTTTATACATACTTGCAATCTTCTCCCTCCAATAGACGTCGGTATGTTGAAATCTCTGCTTCCAGACGAGTTTTGACATCCAGCAGAATCTTGTATTCATGATTTTGGCGTTCTATATCACATCGGAGGTCGCCCAACTGACCTTCTATGTTGCTGATCATGCACTGGATTTGTGCTAGCTGGGTGCCATAGCGGGCTTCGGTTTCTTGCAGGGTACCTTCTAGTGCATTTTTCTGAGAGAGGGAAAAAAGAAAGACTGAATTATGTGGATTCTGGAAGACAGTAGGCCATCTGAACTGCTCAAAGCAACACCTTCCTCTCAATCCACAAATTATCTTCTTGACATACCATGTTTTGTTGGGCATCCAAATCAATCTCAAGAGCCTGCACTGTATGTCTCAGCTCAATGACCTCTGACTGGCAAGTCTGTAGCTCTTCCCCACTGGAAACCACCTGATGGTTCAGCTCTTCCATCTAGAATCAAAACCAAAACAATAATATTTTTATTTATTTATTTATAGTCGCATTTGTATAGTAATAATATAGGGGAAGAAAAGGAACCTCAGTGTTTTTGGAAACATTTCATCCTTTGTGAAGACTGGGAAAATGGGAAGCATGGTGTAGTGTTTGGAGCATTGGCCTAGAACAGTGTAGGTGAACCTATGTCACACATGCCAGAGGTGGCACGTAGAGCCCTTTGTGTGGGTATGGGCGCCATCATGGGCAAGCCCTGCCCCACACCACCAGCACCAATGGCAGTGTTGCTTTCCCACCCACCCTTCTCCCTCCGCCAATGGAGTGGTGAAAGGGGAGGCTAAAATCCCACCCGGGAGCTGGTGGCGGGGACGGGTTGAGGTGACTACAAACACACACCCCTCATAGGAGGCGGAGGCAGCATACACGTGGGGGGGGGGATGCACCAGGAGCATACACAAGGGCACATACACAGTGGGCAGGTGCACCCATGTGACATTGTCAGCATGCCTCAAGCAGCGCGCATGTGCACACAACCATGTGACATAGTCGGAGGCACATTGGCAATGTCACATGGGTGCATGGGCACGCCCAGTGCCTGACCTCATGCCTCCTCCTCCTCCTCCTCCTTGGGCACTCTGTCTCTAAATGGTTCACCATCACTGGTCTAGAACTTGGGAGGTTGAAATTTTAATTTCCACCAAGCAATGCAACTCAGTGAGTGAACTTGAGCGCCTTTCCTTGATGAGGTTCTGAATCATTCTTCTTAGTCTGACCCTGCAAAGTGGGAGAGCCCTGCATGACACATACAGGAGGAAATGCAGAATATAAAGGAAATGCAAGGGGGGAATGAATAAATGAGTGAATGAAAATAAGATACCCACCTTGGAAGAGAACCAAGTCTCAACATCCCTGCGGTTTTTTTCAGCCAGGCTTTCATACTGACTCCTTATTTCATCCAGGATCTTGTTCAGGTCACATGATGGGGCAGCATCCACCTCTACATTAACTCTGGCTCCAAGTTTCGAGCGTAGCGTAGTAGCTTCCTGTAGGAAGGGAAGCCCTTATTTCTGGTAGCAAAAAACTCATTGTGTAAACTAAATTATTGAGCAAACTTGATGGTTTAGTTTCAGTTAGAGGTGAGAACCTACCTCAAGGGTTGAAAGCAAGTGATTCTAGAGCTCCATGCACAGGGCCTCATAGCAGCATAGGAATCTGTCTTATACTGAGTCAGATCAATAGTCTATCTAGCTTATTATTGTCAACTCTGGCAGCATTTCAGACAGGGGTCTTCCACAAACTTACCTGGAGACCCCATCCTCTTCAGTTGAGATCTTTCTTAGCTTGCTTTATCAAATGAGACCAGATTTATTCTGGGTAATATCGTGGCAGCAAAAGATGCTTATCACCATCCTTGACATGGTCTGGTATACACTGTTAGGGTAAGTCTTCGCCTCACACTCTAACTGGTTACAAGGCATATTGTGTGTGATGCCTTTAAGACCCAACTGGTGTTGGGACTTTTCCCTGATTCCATGGGCCACTGTATATAGGCCAAAGCAGAGTTGCAAACTTTAGCTTCAATGCTCAACTTGCTCTAACCACGCTCCAATGCTTGACTTTCTCTGCCGTCAGTCTAGGTGAGGAATCCTGTGAGTTCCAGGACCTACTACAAGGACTGAACCTCTACTCGGCTCCTGAAGATGGTATTTGCCTTTTATGCCATCTGTGCTTGCTGAACAAGAAAGGACTACTCAGGGTAGGTTCTCCATCAAGGAGGACAGAAACTGTAAAGCTGCTTGGCTTTGTCTGTGATTACAGCTTGTATTTACCCTGCTGGAATGGACTACTACTATTGATCTTGTATAAACTTGTAAATATAACACAACTGAACTGACCCAGTGAGGTCAACTGAGGAACTCAAGAGACTGCATCTGCTTTGTGTTATAGTTATTTGCACTGTATATGCTTGCACCAATTTGCTTCCTCAGTAAACCTGCTTTGAGTTCTTCACCTGCACCAAGACCTGTCTGCCTGTTTTCCCCCCAAGAGAGAGGACCGCCTTGCCAGGTGCACACCCCTTGCTGGTCGCTGCATGCCACTCCGCTAACTGTTTACACCAACACGCACATCATAGAATCCAACTACTACAACTTTTTTTTGCCAGCTTAGCTCTGCTGTTACCTCCTCATGGCTCTTCCTGAGGCAAAGGAGCTCCTCCTTGAGGGATTCAAGTTGAGTTTCCAGGTCAGCCCGGCACAAGGTTAGTTCGTCCAGAATTTTGCGCAGGTCGTTGAGGTCAGCCTCAACACTGTGTCGAAGAGCCAGTTCCGTCTCGTACCTTTTTGAACAAGGAATATTATGACAAACCATCAAAGCCAGGGCAAGTTCTCTTGTAATGGTTAAAATAAGGTATCATTTATGGGAATGAAATGTGTTAGCACAGCAAGGATAGAATGGGTTCTTGCAGTTTTTCTCATTTTCACTGGGAAATAACACCCCAACATATAATGACACGCCATTGATAAAAATCACCCAGCATGAAAGGGAAGAGACCAACACTTTTTTAATCAGCAGAAATACTGGTAAAAGTGCAGTATTTTGAGTAAAAGACAAGATTTTTTGAAATCATACAACAGATTGTGTGCACGATGCAATGTTTTTCTTTTATTTTGCTAACTACATTTTCTCATTTTTTCTCAGAAAATGTAAAAAAACCTGATTTGACTTAGTGTAATCTCATCTTGTGAGCAAATGTTTATGGAATTTATCATTTTTACATGCAAGAACTCAGCAAATGAATATTTCCTTCTCTATAGTAGAAGCTGTGGGCTGTGCTTGTGAAAAGATTTCTTGCTCTGAACAGAGATGGGAAGCATTTGGGGTTTTCTACATGACAACTCCCAAAAATCTATTTTTTTGATTTTCACCTCCCAGAGACCATACTGGATATGGTATTCACGATCATCTCTGGCTCTGAATAAAAGTAACTTACTTGGTTCTGAAGTCATCAGCAGCTAGTCGGGCATTGTCAATTTCTAAGACCAGCCGGGCATTATCCGTCTTGGCACACAGGATCTGTGACAATAAATCATGGAGATGTGAGTTTTTCTTAACATTGTGGAGGAAGCATGGGGTATCTTTTCTAAAGAGCCCAGAGCAGAAAATTAGATTAGCAATAGGTTGCTGAAACTATTATGGATACCTTAACAACCATCCCATGAATGAAGGAACATCCTTTAATGTTGGTGGGACACCACATTCAGTAAATTGCCCAAGGAAATTCTATGAGTTCAGGCAGTGGAGCCATGAAGACAGAATTTTGTAGCAAGAGGGCATCAAAATTCAGTCTTGCCACTTTTTGAAGCATTAAAGGCAAATATATCATATTTTATTTTGAATTTAATGTACTGTATCTGATTTTCTTCCAAGAAGGATAGCCTCAATGGAGTGGAAGATGGGAGTTGATCGAAAGAGGCATAGTGAGGAATCTGTATACAGTGGTACCTCGGATAAAGTCCGATTCGAATAAAGTCGCGGTTTTCATGCACATGTGATGCATTGCATAAAGTCCAAAACTAGTAAAATGGACGTTATCTGAGGTATTTGGTATAGGAACCTCGGATAAAGTCCATTTTTGGATGTTATCCGATGCATTGCCCATTTGATTTGGATAAAGTCCAAAATAGGATAAAGTCCAAACTTGTGGAACGGAGTTTGGACTTTATCCTAGGTTCTACTGTATCTCACTTTTCCCTTCCACATTAATTTTATTCTGTTTCAAAAAATTCAAGTTCTCTCAGTCGCAAATGCACAATTGCAAATTCTAGTAAACTTTTCAAAAGCAAATGGAAACAAAATTCACCTCTTTTTTCATGGGTCAGTACAGACAGGCGTGTGCTGGTATATTGGGGGATTGGGCTTTGTCCCACCCTGCCCTTACCTCTGGCACCCTGGGGTGCCAATAACAATGTATGGGATTCCCCTCAACCCCCACCAAATAGGCACCCCCACCACTCCCTGTCTAGCGCCTTCCCATGGTGCCCTGCACCCCCCTGAGTACAGAAGTGAAGTTCTTTCCTCAAACAGATGAATGCACAGGGATTCGAACTCAGACTTTTAGGAGATGTAGTTTTTAAAACACAGGTCTTTCTCTTTGTTGGATGGGGAGATAAAATTGTATATGCAATTTGTCTTGCAAATTCACGTACACAAAAATACGATACGATGCAATAAACCTTTATTGTCATTGTCCTGAACAGAACAATGAGATTGAAAATCTACTTATCAACTTAACAAGGCCTAACAAAATACAGCTATACAGAATATATCAACATACTCTCACCCCACATATACACATTTAACCCCTGGGAAAAAAACCCTCTAGACTCTAAAATCTAAATACAGAAGCTCCCGTATAAACTGCAATTCACTGCATTGAAAGCCATAACCGCTTTTGGGTAGAAACTATTTCTCAAGCGGCTGGTCCTGGTCTTTATATATACAGTGGAACCTCATACACCAATTGCCCTGTATAATAACGAAATTGCATGACAATTAGTTTTTTTTGGGGAATGGCATCCCGCATAACAATTTTCCCTATGGTAAAAATCGTACAACAAATTTTCAATGGGAAAAACCACTTAGCAAAAATAAAATAAAATTGTATGATGCATCCCATGGGGAAAATCGCTATATGATGCATGCATCATATAGCAATTGTTTCATACAACGAGCCCTGTGGAATGGATTAAAATCATTGTATGAGGTACCACTGTATGTACAAAATGTACACCTTATAAGTGGAATTAATTTCCCCAAAGGAAAATCATTTGAAGTAACAATTGAAGAGCTGTTACCTGGTGCAGGAGTTCCTCGATCATCTTGCAATAGGCATGACAGTCCACAGGTACGTAGGGAGCATGGCCTTCGTACCATTCCCGGATCTTGCAATCCAGGTTGGCATTTTCCTGCTCCAGGCACCTCACTTTCTCCAAGTAGCTTGCCAAACGGTCGTTCAGGCACTGCATCAGTTCCTTTTCATTGCAGCTGAGTATCCCATCATCATGCCAGCCGTAGTTCCCAGCAAATCCCAATCCAAAGGAGGCACTTGGTGGACAGATGCCAAGCATGGCATGCCCGGATCCTGACTTGATGGGAGAGGACGAGGTGCGTCTGCCTCCAAAAGCGAGACTGGGAACTTGGCAGGAGCCCCCAAAATGGATGGATGCAACCCGAGTGAGACCCCCACTTTTAACGGAACCAGAGGAGATGGTCTGAGCATAGTATTTGGAAGCCATGGTTAACACCACGTGATGTGTGCAGTGAGGGTTACTTGGTTATGTTAAGTAGATATCCAGCCCAGAAATCCCAAATCACCACAGAGTGAGTCTGTCATATCCCACACCAAGGTTTTTATACGTTGCACGTTGGCTGTTGGCAAAAATCATTGGTTATTTCTCTTGGGAAAATTTGTGCTGGGTTTCATTCGAGCATCGCAAACTCTGCCATTTAATTGCCAATTGGAAGCAAACTTTCCAGTTTCAAAAAAATATTGGTTCAGATAAATCAGGACTCATCATGAGGGACTCTTTACCATTTATGATGCTTGTTTTATAGCATCATCAAAGAGACCTGTCATCATCATTAGGCAGAAGTTTTCATTAATGAAGGTGTGAGGAGGAAACTGCTGAAAAGGAGCAAGTTGGGTTTTTAAGAGTTTGTCTAGACTCTAGATCGTCACACCAACAACTTGACTGTAGACATGTTTATTAAGAGGTAAGTCCTAGGGACCTTGGTAGATTTCATTTTAATTATATTTATGAATGAGGATGAAGATTTCTGTTAATCTTCCAAATAACTTATTCTCCTGGGTTCATCCAATACATTTTCCAGTCAGAGACAAAGCACAAGATGGAGCCCCCTTACCTAACAGAAGCCAACTGGATCAGGAGTACTTAGTCTTAGAGTAATCACTGCATGTCATGGCAGCAACACTTCAGCGTTATACTCTCAATAGCAGCAGCAACAACAACTAGAATGTAAATCCATTTGTCTTCTCTATTTAAAAGCTAAGTATTATTTAACAATCTAATGCATACTTGATGAAAATTAGAGAATGTGAGATTTTCAGTCCTGCCTAAGAGTGGAAAGATCAGTATATGAGGGAGGCTGATTTTTTTTTGCGTACAATAGCTTCATGTGTATTTTTGAACAGAAGTCCCAAAATTTAATTTAAATTAATTTAATTTTTCAATTTGTATGCCACCCCACTCGCAGAACGACTCTGGGCGGCTAACAAGGAAACACAATATCATAGTTACAATTACAAAGTAGCAATCACAGAAACGTCTCAAAACCATTTCGACATATCAGAAGAATTTCAACAAATATCCCACCCACCATCGCAAAGCATCAACCCATCCCAACAAACACTTCAAAAAATTTCAAAAAATGTTGCCAGCTCAACTCCACCATCCGTCCTCTTCCCTCCAGGCTGAGACCGGGTGAGGGAATGTCTGGTGTTGGCGGTGGTGGATTTTTGTAGTCCGCCAGCCACTCAGCAGACTACTTTCACTGCATGTGAAGCATGCAAAACAAAGTCCATTTATTTATTTATTTGCAAAATTGTTCATTTTGCATTGGAAAAAACAGAGGATTTATGAAAAATTATAGGGGTTTTGTACAATAGTACTTTCTACATTTTTTTGGTCAGAAAGTTCCAAAACATGAAAAATGCACAAACCCGCATACTGGTGACCCCTGCCTGCTGGCTGATTTAGTAAAAACACCATCTCCCACTTTTAATTTCTTCTAATCTGTAAGGGTCGAAAGTAATTTTTGGTGGCAGTTTTAATGGGGTTTTTATTGGTTTAAAATATGTGATTGGTTTTATTTTCTGTGAGCCGCCCAGAGTCTTTGGAGTTAGGTGGCAATATAAATCAGAAAAATAAATAAATAAAACTAAACACTGTTGTTCAGAAGAGAGAAAGATGTTTGCAATGTCTCGTGCTGACCTGCAATGAATGAAGAAAGCAAAGCTTTACAAGAAAATGGGGTAGGGCAATGGCTGGTACTAGCGAAACTGAGTTTATAGAAAAAGTTTATATGCTTCTGTTATGTCAGATTGCAGAGGCTTCTTAAATTTTTATAAGCTTCTGTCTCTGGCTGCATTAGTTACACAATCATTTTTACAGTAACATATTGCTGAAGACAGGAGGGCTGAGTACCAGCAGAAGGGGTCTGGCTGAACAGGAGATGTCCTATAGCAGTGATGGTGAACCTTTTAGAGATTGAATGCCCCAGGAGGAGGCAGTGTGCAGGGAGGCACCATGCATGCTCACGCATCCATGTGATGTAACTGGCATGCCTACAGTGATGTCATGTGGTTGCATGCGCAGCTCCCCCATGGGCACACCACCACTGTCACCAACTCCATCTCCTAGGAGGGATGGGGGGTATCTTGTCACCTCCACTCGTCCAAGTCGCCACCTTCCTATTGGCTGAGGGAGAGGAGTGGATGGGGAAGCAGCACCAACAGCACATGGCGGGGCTTGCCTACAACAGCGTGTGTGCTGACAGAAAAGGCTGTGCATGCCACCTCTGGCATGCATGCCATAGGTTTGCCTACACTGTCTTATAGCTTATTGATGCTCAGTGCAACTCTCATAAGCAACTTTGGGATTTGCAACTACCTGTTTTGAAATCAATCTCTTAGTTTCTGATGATCAGGGTGGGAATGCTGTTGCTCATGTAGCCAAGATGGCTTCCCCATTTAGAAGTGGAGGTAGCCACAGGGTTTGGAAGGACTCTAGATACCCATAATGCATGACTTTTCATGGCGAGGATTGTGTTACAACATTCTGTTTCAAGGATAATGTAACAATTTGGAATTACATTAGTGCTGCAACAAATAATATCTTCCATTTGCTTCTTGAAGTTACAGTAATACCCTGGTTAATGTGTGCTCCCCGGTTCAGTGTGCATGGAATCCCCGCTGCCCTTTCCAAAGAGTCAGGTGGATCGACCCCCTGTTCCCTTTCCTCTTCGGAAAGGGAACCGGGCTTTTTTTTTTTACATTGTGCAATCAATGTATCACACAAAATTAAAAACTGGATAACGCCAAGACTTGTGGAACCAAGTTTTAGCATTATCCAAGGTATTAGTGTACTCTCTTTCACTTTAATTATGCTGGCTGAGGCTGACGGGAGTTGCAGTCTAACTTCATCTCACAAGTCACACGTTTTCCATCTCTGTATTAGGATGAAATTATTGCAGACTGTGCATCTGCTAGGGAAAATTGTATGCAAGTACGTTTAGACAAGCTTATGCATATGAATAGCTGTATGACTTTGCACTGATATTTTTTTAAAGAAAGCAAACTAATGTAAAAAATGTAGAAAGAACAGACTTGAGTTTGAGACAGAGAGGCACAGGAAGCAAAATAAACAGAAGTTTCCACCCTGAATTATGAACTAGCTTTGGATCTACCTGTTTGCCTATCCGTGGTGTGGTGGTGCAGTTGATACAGTGGCAGATTTAGACTCGGGAGTCCTGAGTTCACCCATGCCCACAGCTACAGAAACTCACTGAGATCCATGAAGCCTCTCTGACTATAGAGTGTCCTTGTTCTTTAAGAGTTTAGCACTGTAACCTAAGGATTGTAATACAATAGTATAGTGATGATTTATTAAGTAAAGCAGGAGCGGGTGTCGGGAAGGGAATCTTTGTGTTACATAGTGCCGTCAGCCAATCCTCACCATAAATATGATCCAGATAGCAATCTTTATGGGTCATTGTTCTAAGTAAGAATTATTGGGCATGATAACTTGTGTCAGGTTTTTGCCATACCTGTAGTTCAAAGAAACCTCTCTTTTTAATCAACATTTCAATGAGTGTGGTTCCCAATAAAATTTATTTTTTCCTTTTATATACCTGTACTGCTATACCAGGGGTTCCCAACCACACACCATGAACAGCCGAGCAGGCCTGACCACGCCCCCCCCAAATGGAAGCGGGCACATTTATGACAGCTGTAAATGTGCCCACTTCTGTGTTAACGACAGCAGCGGGTGCATTTGCACATATGCAGGCATGTTTAATGGCTGATGTAAATGTGTCTGCTTCTAGGTGCAGATGCAGAGGTGGTGGGCCAGATGAAAGAGTGCCGTGGGCTGGGGTCGGGGCTGGCGTATGTTGGGAACTTCTGTTCTATACTGTGAGGGCTAGCATTTATAGCTGGATTCTAGATCTTTGGTATTGTGTCCCAAGTAATGTGGATTCTTTCATTCTTTTCTTTTTCTTTTAAGAAAGCATGAATCATAAATATCCTGATGGCAATTGGAACAAGAGATTTCAGCTGTCAGAAGAAAGATGAAGGAAGAGATAACTCAGCTCAGGTGCAGCTAGTATGCTGTATTTCTTAGAGGGTCACATCTCCGCATGAATAAAGCAGAGCTTAGAAAAGTGACTTGCACTGGCTGCAGTTCTCAGAATCCCTCTACCAGCATGGTAGGGAGCTACAGTGGTTGGGGATTCTGGTTGTTGTCCAAAAAAGCCAAAAAAATAAGGTAAAAAGTTCACCTATATCAGTGGTGGCAAACTTATGGCACGTGTGCCAGAGGTGGCACTTGGAGCCATTTCTGTAGGCACCTGTGCAGTCACCCCAGCACAGAGTTCACCCTGCCCCTCTGCCCAGCAACCCAATGGGAGTGCTTCCTCTTCCCCCCAACAAAGAGCTCACCCCGCCCCTCTGCCCAGCAGCCCAATGGGAGCGTTTCTTTCCCTGTTGTTGTGTTGGCACTTTGCAATAAATAAGCGGGTTTTGGTTGCAGTTTGGGCACTTGGTCTCTAAAAGGGTTCGCCATCACCGACCTATACCCATCTTAATTCCAATTTTAATGGAGGATGTTGTGTAGTGTACCTTTTTGATATGCTTTCCAATTGTTTTTATTCCATGTTATTATGTTTAAACACTTTTTAAAAATTGCAATTGTGTTGTCAGTTGCATTTGTCTTTTTTTTAAAAACTTCCAGGTCATCTTAGATCATTTTTTTGGCAAAATGGTGGGATATGAGCCTAACTAATTAATGAAGCAGGGGAGCACAGTGGCTTAGTGGTTAAGACATTGAGCTTGATGACTGGAAGGTCGACAGGTCAGCAGTTCAAGACATGAGTGCTGTGCGACGGAATGAGCTCTTGTTATCTGTCCCAGCTCTTGCCAACCTAGCAATTTGAAAGCAAGAAAGTACAAGTAGATTAACTAGTGAAAAAGAATCCTGTTGGTTACTAACATGCTCACATTTATATTCTTTGTCATACATCAAGTCATATGATAGGTACACAAGGAAAGATACAAGCTACAAATTGTGAACTAAGGGCAATTTGTTGCTGTGATTTGTCTTTGCTTTACTGAACTTACCGGTATGTGTAACTTACCAGTAGGATTCTGGCATGTGAGATAGGTTTTCCCCCCTATGTTACTATTTATCTTTCCAAGCAACATGCCTGGTCCAAGTTGCACAACATAATTGCTTAATTTAATGCAAGAACGATGAAACACACCAACACATATTTCTTTGCAAAAGGGATTTTTTTTATTGAGGAGAGAATTACAGAAAGGTGCATCTGCTAAGGTAAGTAAAAAGAAGCTTGTAAGGGGATGCTGAGTTGCACTTGTGAAAGCAGAGGACTGTTTCTTATACGAGTTTGCAGGTAGGCAGAGGGGTTTTTCTCCATGAAGCTGCAGACATTGAAGGGACCTTCTCACAAGCACGCAGCTTTCAGAACCAGAGCGTAGGTTCTCAGAAGTTTCCGGAACGCCCTTTCGTGCTGGAACTGGTGCTGGTTGTCACACTGCTGCTGCCGCCCCCACCTAAGCTGCCCCCACCGACGGTGCCGCTGCCCCCACCGACTCCGCTGCTGCCCCCACCGTAGGTGATAGTGGTGCTACTATAGGATGCTGTGATATAGAGAGGAAGAATCTGTAACCCCCATGAACCAAAAGGATCTCATGAATAACAATGCATGTTGCAACTCATTTCATGTAATTAGGAACAAATGTCAAATAATACCAATGGATAATTCCCTTCAGGAGCAAAGGAAGGGGAGCATTTTTCTCCTCAGGACTGCAGCTGGGGGCGGTGGTGGTTAAACCCTTTCCCCTATGCTTTATGGTTCTAAAACTGTCACCCTTCCTTTGTGTTCCACTTTTAAAATAAAACACGTAACACTGTAAAATAGATGCACAAGAAATGTGAAGATTTCCCTAAATCAAGTCAATTCGATCTACCTAGACTGGTATACAATCCTTCAGTCAAGATGTCCACTATTACAGCCGTGCAGTGGTGGGCACCAGCAGGTTTGCACCAGTACGTGCGTACCGGTAGTAAGAATGGCTGGCCCAGCCTACCTCGCCTACCTCCTAGAAGAGGCTTCGGAAGGGGCTGGCTCCATTTCCCCCTTCATCAAAGGCTTTTTATGGGCTCCATTTCACCCCAAAGCACATCCCCAATCACTCCGGAGTGACTGGGGTGGCACTTTGGGGTGAAACAGAGCCCTGGAAAAGCCTTGGAGGAAGGGGGAAATGGCTTCAGAGGTTCGCTAAAGAGTGATGAAAATAGAAGAGGCATCTATTTTCATAGCTCTATAGCAAAGAGCAGTCACATGGCCAAAAGGCCACTTCCACCCAATCACATGGCCACGCCCACAGCATGGTAGGATTTTTTTATGCCCACCACACTGCATACGTGGCTTGTGACTAGAGGAGGGGGCCTTCAACATTTTGAGATCTTTTAACTAGAGATCTCAGGGATTGAATTGAAATTGAATTGAAATTTTAATTTATATACCGCTTACTCACCCAATGAGCAACTCATTGGGTGAGTAACTGAATTTATGCCTTTGTGTGCAGTTGTGTGTCTGGTCACACAAACAAGCTGGCACCTCATCAGATTGCTGTGGTAGCTTCCACAGATGGAACTCCTCACGTGTAAAAGTTGAACAGACACTGGTTAATGTCTCTACTCTGCATAATCTGTCTCCAACCCCCAACCCCTCCCTCATGTTTTCAATATGAAGTTTACTCTGGCCTACTTCACAACTATATTGCAAACCTCAATTAAAATATTTCCTTACCATCCTTTGGAGACCATCCTGTCAGCCTATAAATGAGAGGGGGGGAAAGAGAAGAATAATGAGCACATGAATTAGCCTAAGAGGAACTGAAGGTCTTAGTTGTTCTAGAACCATGATGGAGAACCTTGGCATTCCAGCTGCTCTTGGACTTCAGTTCCCAGAAGCCCAAGTCCCTGTAAATCTACATGAATGGTTATGCACAGTAAACCCATTTGTGTGGATTCACAACGACATGGGCTTCTGGGAATTGAAGTCCAAGAATAACTGGAGTGCCAAGGTTCACCATCACTGTCCTAGGAGTCTCTGCCCATAGCTGTTCTCAGGAACAGCATTTATAGAGGATGCTTTGAGCCGGGGTGCCCAAACAATGGGCACTCCTGGCTCCCAACACCAATTCATCCAGCCTGTGCCACCCTCATCACTCCTGAAAGCAGAAGTAAAACACACCCATATGGATCCAGGCCCCGGGCCGTAGTTTGGGCACTCCTGGTTTAAGTAGAGAAAATGGCATCTTAAAATCTATCTTATCCTATTGCAAAAGATTGCATGGCTCATTTTAGTTCTGCTTCCGGTGGGAGGAACCACGTGATCGGCCCTCGGCCCAAAAAGTTTGGACACCCCTGCTTTGAGCAATAGGGCTAAATCAACTACATGTATCTAGGATACATTCTAGTACAGTATTTTGGTAATAATGGGGTGCATCTTATACTCTGATGCACCTTATATGCTGGTAAATACAGTAAGCTAGTTCTAGTTCTCTGACAATTTTAACTGTATGGTACACATCTTTTCAAATATCTGCATAGTACATCCACATTTTACACCTGTGTGTGTGTACTTAAAAATGAGGCTGGCAGATGCACATTTATGCTCATGCCTGCCTCCACATATGCACATATGAGCACACAGACCAACAGAATGTGTGGTGAAGTCTTCAGACTTCAGACTTTCTTTTGCCTAGCTTCTTTTTATTGGCAGGTTACATACTTGGAGTCCTGTCCCTCCAGCAGATTGCGGTAGGTGCTGATCTCCTGTTCCAACCGTGTCTTGATATCCATGAGCATTTTGTATTCCTGGTTCTGGCGCTCCATGTCGCACCTCAGATCTGCCAGCTGTTCTTCCATACCAGTGATCATATTCTGGAGTTGAGCAAGCTGAGCGCAGTACCGTCCTTCTGTCTCGGCCAGGCTGTTTTCCAAGCCTGCTTTCTGGCAAAGGAAAACAAAACACTGATGTTGAGAGGTAACAGTCAATATTACCTGGGCCGGGTGTAAATGTTGCTGAAACATCAGAGTGGTTGTGTTTGATAAACAAAACCATTAATTGGTTGTGCCTTCAGACTGACAGCAATTTGTGTGAGTCTATCTGTTGAACTGTTTAAGCTAAGGTTGTAGCAAAACATACCATGCTAAGATGTGACTGCAGTTCGATCTCCATACTTTGTATTGTGCGTCTCAATTCTGAAATCTCACTCTTGCTGGTATGTAACTGTTCGGTGTTGGTGGCGACTTCGTGGTTCAATTCCTCCGTCTGCCAGAAGAAGGATTAAAAATCAAAGGAGGTATTTTTTAGAGGATGTCATGGATCTTTAATTTGAGAAAGAGAAAGAGCTACAGATACACATGTGCTAGGACATTCCTAACTACAGACTGATAGAGCAAATCAAAGGATCTCTTTTGAGATGTAATTCCAGTTGAATACAAAGAGACTTGAACTTGAACGTAATTCCTTATAAAGAATGATGTGCAGCACATGCCTTTAGAACATGGGTTCCCAGGGAAAGATGTGACAGAATTATCAGTACAGTGGTACCTCGGATAAAGTCTGACTCGGATAAAGTCCGATTCGGATAAAGTCGCGGTTTTCATGCACACGTGATGCATCGCATAAAGTCCAAAACCGCTAAAAATGGATATTATCCGAGGTATTTAGTATAGGAACCTCAGATAAAATCCATTTTTGGATGTTATCCGATGCATTGCCCATTTGATTTGGATAAAGTCCAAAATCGGATAAAGTCCAAACTTGTGGAACGGAGTTTGGACTTTATCCAAAGTTCTACTGTACTTATAAAAGTACAGCACAGAGGAGCCTCTGGAAGGATTAATAACTGCTAATGCAGGATTAAAAGTAAAACAAAACAGAAAGAATGCACCAAGAAACCCAATCATGAGGAAGGAGAAGTCTACCTTAGTAAAGAACCAAGCTTCAGCATCCTTGCGATTCTTCTCAGCCAGTTGTTCATATTGTTCCCTCATTTCAGTCAAGATTTTCGTAAGGTCGACTCCAGGTGCAGCGTCCATCTCAACGCTAACTTTTCCAGTCAGTTGAGTGCTGAACTCTTTCATTAACTTGGTGAGACAAAAAAGGATACAAAATCAAATCAATCTTTATGATGGTCCAAGACCAGCACAGTACAGCAAAAAACAAAAGTTAAAATGAGGGGACTAAAATAAACATTTTAAAAGGATTGTTTCTGCTCAGAGTTAAGGGGTAATAAAATTAGTACCTACAATTGATAATGTTACAACTACTGCTACGCCTATGATGGAGACAATAAAATGAGGGCTTGACAAATGTCAAGGAGTCTCACCTTTATTAACAATGTGTTACAATCATGATGTAATTCATACTATAGTGCAGTGGTGGCCAACCTTGGCATTCCAGGTGTTCTTGAACTTCAATTCCCAGAAGCCCTGATCAGCAGGAATGCTGACATGCTTCTGGAAATTGAAGTCCAAGAACACCTGGAGTGCCAAGGTCCACCACCACTGCTATAGTGTATTGTTAAGGGCAGGCAATTGCAAAACTCTCACATGGAAAATGTGGACTGGGTTGGTTCTGATTCTTTGCTTTCAGTTCTATAGATGGGGAAAATATATCTTTTGTGCGCCCATTCTCTTCTGAGGAGATTCCCAGAACAGTAATGGCCTTGTATGTGTTCATGTGTGTATGTGGTGTATATCATCTCACGATGCACCTTTCTATCACTTTGAAAGGCACACCTTGCTAGAAGCAAGGTTATAAGAAATGGCTATGACGCTGACTAGAAGGAGGGAGGTCAGCAGTTCGATTCCTGAGTACTGCAGGATGGAATGAGCTCCTGTCTTTGAGCTCCTCCACTAGCAGTTCGAAAGCAAGACATTGCAAATATGGTAGATAAATAGGGACAACTTTGGTGGGAAGGTAAACAGCATTCTGTGCGCTCCAGTGTCTAGTCATGTCTGCTACATGACCATGGAAACGTCTGCGGAAGCAGACAGCGCTGGCTCTTCGGCTTTGAAACAGAGATGAGCACTGAACCCTAGAGTCGGATGCGACTGGCTTTCGAGCATGGGAAACCTTTATCTTTACCTAAATAGGTAGTGCTTTGGCAGGAAAGGTAACAGTGTTCTGTGCTTTCCGGTATCTAGTCATGTCTGCCACATGACCACAGAAACATCTGCAGTGGCAGACAGCATTGGCTCTTTGGCTGTAAACCGCCCTGAGTGGTGTACCCACCAGGAGGGCAAGATATAAATGTGCAGAAAATTAAATTAAATTAAATTAAACCGAGATGAACACTGAACACTAGTGTTGGATATGACTGGCTTTTGAACAAGGGTGGCCTTTACCTGTCTTATGCTATCAATGGTCTTATTTTCTATGAGACGTTAACACTCAGGTTCCTTAGCAAGAGGGACTGAAACCAGCTGGGCTTCCACATTTCCCCCCCTTTTCCTCCACTCACCTCCTCGTGGTTCTTTTTGAAGTAAGCCAGATCCTCCTTCACACCTTCAGTCTGCAACTCCAGGTCAGATTTGGTAAGGGTGAGCTCATCCAGGACTCTGCGCAGGCCATTAATATCAGCCTCAACACTTTGGTGGAGGTGCACCTCATTCTCATATCTGCCAGTTTTAAAGGAAAAAAAGTCAGAGGAGGGGAAATGTCATACCTGTCAAGTATCCCGTATTGGCCAGGATTTCCCGTATTGGGCGCGCGTTCCTCTCCTTTCCCGCCACCGTCCTGTATTTTGAACGGTGGGGAAAGGGGTTACTGCACAGGCGCGCCCATCACAAAGGGGTTATGCGCATGCGCAAACGTGTTCTGTGCATGCACAAATGTGTTCTGCACACGCACAAATGGGTTCTGCGCATGCGTGAATTGGTTCTGCATATGCGCAGTAATTTCCCGTATTTTCGGGAGCTGTGTTGGACGGGTATGGAAAATGTAGATAAGAACTAAATGGATTCTGCTTCCCATATGTCTTTGCAGAGTGTCCTTCCCTTTCCCAGACACCAACAGATATTTTGAACACACCCTCTCTACCATCCCGATCAAATCTAGATTTCTCATCCTGATCGTTGTGTGCTTTTGGGAGATAATATAGGTACCTGTCCCAACTCGTTTTAAGGAAATCCTGATGCTGGCCTGCTGTGTGTTATTGGTTTATTGATTGTTTGATAGTTTGATAGTTTTTATGGTTTCATATGCTGCCCAGAGTGGTTTTTACCAACCGGCGGGATATAAATGTCTTTAATAAATAAATGAATGGCTTAAATAAAAAAAGATATTTACTTCAGTCTGAAGTCATCTGCAGCCAATCTAGCATTGTCAATCTCCAGGATAATCCTAGAATTGCCGACAGTGGTGTTAAGAATCTACAAAGAGGAGAGAGAAGACAAGAATGTCAGTGATAGTTGGTTAATGTTCATTAAACTGTTGTCCTGCAATCAAAAGGTTGTGAGTTCAATCCTGACCAGGGATCAAGGTTGACTCAGCCTTCCAAGGTCGGTAAAATGAGTACCCAGCATATTAGGGGCAAAATGCTAATTAACTTGTGAACCGCTCAGAGAGTGCACTACATGCTATGGGGTGGTATATAAATGTGATTGTTTCGATTTAATGAGTGGTTTATTGCATTTTCTAATGGGGTCTTGGCACACATAATATGGGAGAGGGATCTCTAGGATTCAAGACAATACATTCTAGTGATTATGAACACATAATAACAATTGCTTGCCATCAAGTCAATTCTGACTTATGGCAACTCTTTTCAGGGTTTCTTTGGTAGAGAATTCACAGGAATGGTTTCCCATTCCATTCTTCTGGGGATGCCTTCAGTCTATGCAGCTTGCCCAAGACAACACAGTCTGGCTCTTCTCCTTGGAGTCATGTTGGAGAAACAAACTCCCAACCCCTGGCTCCATAGCAAAATACCTAAACCACTGAGGCACGACGTCAGCAGTTCGATTCCCGAGTACTTCAGGACGGAATGAGCTCCCATCTTTGTCCCAGCTCCTGCCAACCTAGCAGTTTGAAAGCAAGAAATTGCAAGTAGATAAATAGGGACCACTTCGGTGGGAAGGTAAACAGCATTCCATGCACTCCGGTGTCTAGTCATGCCTGCCACATGACCACAGAAAAGTCTGCAGAAGCAGACAGTGCTGGCTCTTTGGCTTTGAAACAGAGATGAGCACTGAACCCTAGAGTCGGATACGACTGGCTTTCAAGAAAGGGAAACCTTTACCTATCCAGCTAATGAACTCAGAACAAAAGAGGAGATCATACCATTCTTATGGAATTACATATTCTTTCAGAAAAAAATCCACAGGACAATTGTTGAAAACTGCAAATGTAATTTCAGATCTGTTAAAGCTCCTGCCAGCATAGCAGTTCGAAATTTAGAAATTGCAAGTAGATAAATAGATTGCTTTGGTAGGATAGGTAACAGTATTCCGTGTATATCGGCATTTAGTCATGCCTGCCATATGATCATGGAAATGTCTGCAAACACAGACACGCTGCCTCTTTGGCTGTAAATGGAGATGAACACCATACCCTAGAGTTGGACATGATGGGCTTTTGACCAAAGGAGACCTTTACCTTTACTAGAGTTATTCTAGATTACTTTTTCAAATGTATTTCCATCAGAATGGTGCAACCACTTTGTTACTTTGTTTTCAGTATAAACCAAAGTTTCCAATTACATTAGAACCTACCTGACTAGCTATGGTTAATCTTCACTATGGTTTCTTAAAACAAGCCAGCTGCTTAGATAATAGTTTGAACTTGTGTGGTCTCAACAAATCATAGTTAGAATTAACCACAGTTCAATTCAAATTACAAGGAAACTGTGATTAATCTAAACTAGAAATGAAACCTTTCGAACCTTTCTTTGAAGATGCATTGGAAGTGGCGAGAGGAGTTGGAGCTTGGAAAACTGAGACTTACCTAGGATAATTCTCATAACGCTAAACTATGATTTAGACCAAGGATGATGATTTTCTCCATTTTATTTTTTCTCAGCTTATATTTCGCCCCCTAATCGTAAATTAGGTTTGTATGTTTCCAAGAACTTTTGTTGAAAGCATTTGCATGTGAAATTGTATTTATTTTACATATAAATTTGTATTCAAATTGTGTATATTTATGTGCATTTTTAAGATGAAGAACATGATTACAAAATTTGGAGGAGTATGTTTTCAAAGGTTAGCTGAATTTCATTGCACATATTTGCTTCAAAGTTCAACATTGGTTCAAAGTTTGTAATAAAATGTGGAGCTAATAAATATTTCCTGTATTCTTAGCTTAGTGCTATGTTTTGGCCATCACAATTATTTGCTTTGTTCCCTCTTATCAGAAACAGTCTTGTATACGTATTCAAATAAATTAGAACTAGGCATTTAATACAGTATCATAGCTGTCAAGTATCCCTTATTGGACGGGAAAACCCCTTATTTTACCCTCTTTCCCGCCGTCATCCCTTATTAACTAGACTGCAATGCCCTATTGCCACCATTCGAGGGCAGCACAGGATAAGCATAGCTGTCAAGTATCCCTTATTTGCCAGAAAATTTCCCTTATTTCCAAATCCAAAACTTGACAGTTATGTACAGTATGTGCATTATGACTTTCTGTAGTACTTGGGCTCATCTTAAGCACATCTAGGATTGCTTGTTGATGGATCCACTGCATTCTATTCTATGTTTCCGCAGCCCTGCCTACCATAAGCATGGCAGATTGTGACCACTCTTTCTTAGTCCTAAAAATGTGTTTATGGTGATAGCAGGATTGAAGCCAATCACTTACTGAGATAGATAAGGAATCATGCCCAGTGATTGGCAAGTCTGGTTATATCCAAGGAACAAACACTGGTGGTATGTTGGCTGTTCACTAGTTTAATCATGAAACACAAAATTAATGCAGTGCTGTATTGATTTAAGACTTGTAAACATCTTAATAAATAATAAGTTGCTTTGGGAAAGAAATGAATAGCAGAATTGCCGGGAAAGAGTCTTGAATGAAACCCTAGAGAGCCATTCATCTCAATGGAGACAATACTTAGCGAACTGACTAATGAGCTGGCTGAATGCTCCTTATGCTCCTGATATAGCTCCCCCGGTGGCTTAGTGGTTAAGATGCTGAGCTTGGAGACTGGAAGGTCGGGTTTCAATACCCGAGGGCTGCTCTTGGGGACATGAAAGGAGCCTCATTCAGGTGTCCCCTGAGAGGAGTTTCTCCAGCAAAAATCCTTTCAACTCAGAGTAATCTCTGACAAGAAATTATTATCATGCTCCTGCTTAATGTGTTCCTGAGAGCCGCCCAGGGTTTAGGGTGAGGGTATACATCAGTAGGGGCTGTGGTGGCTCAAGTGGTTAAGATGCTGAATTTGACGGCTGGAAGGTCGGAGTTTGATTTCTGAGTACTGCATGATGGAGTAAGCTCCTGTCCTCTGTCCCAACTCCTGCCAACCTAGCAGTTCAAAAGCAAGACAATGCAAGCAGATAAATAGGTACCACTTTAGTGGGAAGGTAAACAGTGTTCCGTGCACTTTGGTGTCTAGATATGCCTGCCACATGTCCATGGAAACATCTGCAGATACAGACAGCACTGGATCTTCGGCTATAAACAGATGAGCACTGAACCCTAGAGTCGGATACGACTGGCTTTTGAGCAATGGTGACCTTTACCTTTACTATACTGTACCTCATGCTGATATGCATGAGTGGATGAGATAAAAAATCCCAGAGTATTTGTTTCACCTTGAACACTATGCTTCACAATAGCAGTAAGATATACCTGTAGTTGTATTTCATCAAATGATTTGTTGGTCATCTAACCCTCAGGGGGCATTATGTACACACGGGCACAAATCATTGTTCACAGTTGTGGCAACAGTCCCTACTACCCTAGAGTCTGTGAGAGAGTAACGGAGTGGCTCTGATTTTGCACAGAAAGCGTTTCCTTCATTGCTGAATAAGTATATTCTGCCTCTCCTCACACACCTGCATTTAAAGATAAAGACTTCAGGCAAGACAAAGTATATTTAAATACTGTCTGAGCCTATAATACAGGGTGGTGACTATACCTCAGGTTATAGTTACAGCTTCCTGAGAAACATTTGGCAACTGCTGGAAGTCTGTTCCTATTTAACTAAAAGAAACCTGAGAGGCAGAAATTAAGCTGATGAAGCTTTTCCTGACAAAATTATAATTTCTGCAGCATATAACTTCAGGATAAGCAAAAATAATGCTAACCCTAATGCTGAATTAGGATCTTGCTGATGGCAATGGTAAATTGCAACTTTTTACTCCCTCCCCAACCTACATTTTTACAACTTAGGTAAAGGTAAAGGTCACCCTTGCTTGAAAGGCAGCCATATCCAACTCTAGGGTTCAGTGCTCATCTCTGTTAATAATCAAAGCCAGTGCTGTCTGCGTCTGCAGACATTTCTGTGGACATGTGGCAGGCATGACTAGACACCAGAGTGCACAGAACACTGTTTATCTTCCCACCAAAGTGGTACCTATTTATCTACTTGCAAATGCTTGCTTTCGAACTGCTAGTTTGGCAGGAGCTGGGACAGAGATGGGAACTCACTCCATCATGCAGTACTCAGATCTTGAATTGCTGACCTGTCAACATTACTGCTCACTTGCTCATTGCTTTCTAAAAGCCTCTTCGCACAGATGCTAACTGCACAAATAGCCCTTAGCAACCCAACCCACTTTATGGCTCCACTGCAATAAAATTAAGTATTATTCTGATTGACTAATTACTCTTTCTCTTTGCTTGCCATCTTGTGCATATGTTAGGATGGTTTTCATTTTGAACCACCTCTTGTTTATCTGTTCTATCCTAGCCATGTTGTTTTGAAAAGAGAGACAACTCACTGATGTTTATTTTATTTCTACTTGACTTAAATGTTTTAAAAATATTCCTCAATCTTACTTTTGAAAGTATGCAAGATCTGTGTATTTCCACAGAATAACGAAGTGAAAGCATTGGAAATAATAAATAAATAAATACAGAACATCATTTCCTTTGCCATTGTCCAAAACAATGCTAACACTACATACATGCACTGAGCTATATATTTCAGGAAGAAATTTGCTAATCATCACCACATCAAATTTTGGGCAATCCTACCTTGTCACGAAGGTCCTCAATGATCTTGTAGAAATGGGTGTAGTCCTTGGTTGGGCTAGGAGCCTGCTTCTGGTACCAGTCTCGGATCTTGCTCTCCAATTGGGTGTTTGCATCCTCTAGCGCTCGCACTTTGTCCAAGTAATTGGCCAGGCGGTCATTGAGATTTTGCATCGTAACCTTCTCATTTCCAGGAAGAAGGCCTCCATCGCCAGGACCAGCCACAAAGTCAAAACCTCCACCATAGCCACCGCCATATCCTCCACCAAAACCACCACTGAAGCCTCCACCCACACCACCACCAAAGCAGCTACCGTAACCAGCGCCTCCACCAGAAACCAATGCACTGCCAAAGCCACCTCCTAGCCCACCTCCATGGCCACCTCCAAGTCCTACTCCGGAGGACACATACCTAACAGAAGAAGAAGACACCCGGCCACCACCGCTCCCACCTCCGTGGAGGCTGGAAGATCCCAGGCGGACAGAGGAGACACGGGAGGAGCCACCACCACCGCCCGCACCCAATCCACCGCCATAAGAAGATGAGGAACTCTGATAGTAGGTAGACATCGTAGTGGGAACGATGGATGAAAAGTTCAGGTGCAAGACCGTTACTCAGCTTGGTGCAGTATTTAAAAGCAAGGTTTTTCAACCTAGTCAGGGCCCATTTATAGTCTTCATGGGGAAACACCCTGTCAAAACACACCCCTCATGGGTGAGGCTAGCATGTGCTAGCAAGGAAATGTCACAGCTCATTCTGAATTGTGCTTTAGTATGTGTGTGTTCAACTCCAATGATACAAAAGGCTTTTATTCCGGAATAGATTGATATGTTTTCCCCTGATACTAGAAAATAGTCACAGAGACTGAATTTTCTTTTCCTTACAAAGCTAAAGATGGGGGAACTCATCTTGTTTCTGCATCAATGAAGAAACCATGTATATGTTATAGACAAGCACTGTCCCGTGCTTAAGAAGTCCTCTCCTCCATTTTAAGTTCCCTCACCTTCCTCCTCTTCTATTTTTTTTTAAAAATCATGTCAGAAGCACAGAAAGATGCTTTCTGGGTTGAAAGGATTTTTGCTGGAGGAACTCTGCTCAGGGGGTGCCTGAATGAGGCTCCTTTCATATCCCCAAGATCTTTTTCCCACTGAAGTGGTCCCTATTTTTCTATAGCGGTACCACGCTTAAAGAGCATAATGCGTTCCATGGGATTGCTCTTTAAGCGAGTTTACTCCTTAAGCAAAACACCATTATAAGTGACCAATTGTGACTTCTGGTGGAGGGGGGGGATTGTGAATCCCGATTTAGTTGTTAAGCGAGTTTTTGGTTGGTTTTAGTTGTTAAGCAAGGCAATCATTCAGAGAAAATTCTGCTCTTTAAGCGAGTTAGTCTCTAAGCGAGGCACTCTTTATGTGAGGTTTTACTGTACAGTACAGTGGTACCTCAGATTAAGTCCGATTTGGATAAAGTCTGATTCAGATAAAGTTGCAGTTTTCATGCACACATGATGCGCCGCATAAAGTCCAAAACCGCTAAAAATTGACATTATCCGAGGTATTTGCTATAGGAACCTTGGATAAAGTCCATTTTTGGACATTATCTGATGCATCGCCCATTTGATTCGGATAAAGTCCAAAATCGGACAAAGTCCAAACTTCTGGAACAGAGTTTGGACTTTATCCGAGGTTCTACTGTACTTGCAATTTCTTGCTTTCGAACTGCTAGGTTTGCAGGAGCTGGGACGGGCGACAGGCGCTCATTCTGTCCTGCAGTACTCGGGTCTTGAACTGGCACCTAGCCGACCTTCCAGCTAACAAAGCAAGCTTCTTAACCATTGAGCCACCCCAGTCCCTCTCCTCCTCTATGACTTCTAGCAACAAATATATGGCTCATTTGCTTTGTCATTTCTCCCTGGGCATCACTGTTCAGTTCCTTTCAGATTGGGGGGAGGGGGGGAATGGCTCTGCTCTTTTGGGTACTCGCCCGCTGAACTCTTAATGCGTAGGAAGCTGACCACGATCCTGACCAGGCTAGACCCCACTAGGGTGGAGGACACAGGGAGGAATATCGGGTTAGCGGACACGAAAAGTTTCGAAGTCGGTGCCCCGGTGCATTGCAGAAATTACGCCAGCGCGGGGCCGGCCTGGGTCCCGGGCGTCGTCGTTGGAAGGACGGGTCCCGTGTCGTATTGCGTAGAGACCGTCACGGGTCTGCTATGGAGACGACACGCAGACCAACTCCGTCGCAGGGTTCAGGAGCACCAGGGCGCGGCCGGCGAGGAAAAGGAATCAGCGTTAGGGTTCTCCCCCACCCGTTCAACCCAAGGGGGAGGTGAGGGGGGCCAATGGTCCCCACCTAGGGGGGAGGAGAGGGATTCTGTCCCCATAGATATCCTGCGGAATCTTTCTAATGGTACCCAGGGCATAGATATCCTGCGGAATCTTTCGAATGGCACCCCAGGTGATAATTCTGATTTTCATTTACAAAACCGGGGGGGTTTTCAGGAGTGGTCCCCCACCCATCCAAGCGAGAAGCGGGGTTTTTCGTTAGTCCCCAGTGCCCCCGGTTTTTCCGTCCCTTCCCCAAGAGCCGCGGAGCCGCGGCCAGTCACTAACGAGTCTCCCTCTCCCGTTGCAGGACAAGGAACCAGGGGACAGAGAAGCAGTAGCACTCCCGGGACAAGCCAGTCAGCGTCTCGCCCAAGGCGCGTTTGCAATAAGCCATCTTGGTTGAGAGACTTCGTCTCATTCTAGGGGGGGAGGGATGTTGTGTTCTGAGTTCAATGCATTAAAACAACCACCAACTGTATCAATGTATTCCGTGTAATTAGGTCGCGAGCTAATGTCCACCTGGTGGCAATAGCGAGCGCCCAAGCTCACAAGGTTCCAATCCCCAAAGAACTACAGCGCGGGAAGATTCCCGCCACTACCTCACCTGGACAAGAAGGGCGTGACCTGGAATGACGTCACGCCAGCAGTAGCCAATGTGCTATCGTGGAGCCACATTCAAATGTATAACCACCGTATATATTGAGCTGTTCGTCCGCCATTACCGCATGTTCCCACAGACCACCATGCAATAAAGATGTGTTAAGCCAGTGCTACGGCTGTTCCTGTGTCTTGTTTCTCATACACTAAAACTCCCATCCCACATATACACATTTAATCCCTAAAATGCTCTAAATCTCTAAAAACTCTAAAAACTATATACAGAAGCTCCCTCATAGACTGCATTGCAGTGCATTCAAAGCCAGAAACGCTTTTGGGTAGAAACTATTTCTCAAGCGGCTGGTCCTGGTCTTTATGACCCTATACCTTCTTCTAGAAGGTAGAAGCTGAAAGAGATCATTTCTGGGGTGCGCACTATCTTGTGCAATCTCTACAGCTTTCTTGTAACACCTGGTGGCATAGATTTGATCTAGAGTGGGAAGAGCATAACAGCATTGTTATTTCCCTAGCTGTACAACTCTTTAAATAGTAAAAGCACTCTTTAAATATTGCACCTATCTTGGAAACCCTATTAAGGTTACTGAGAGTCAGACACAATTTGAGGGTACCTGGCATTCTCTTTCCCATGCCCCAAACAGACATGAACACAAGCGTGTTGCTGTGTTCTGGCTACAAGAGTTCTTGTTGTCTGATTTGAGAATCTAGGATATATAATTTAATTGGGGCGGAGGTGGGGAAAGATACTTGTTTTGCTATGTTGCCCAGAATCTCCATAGTAGTTATAGGGAGTAATTAAAAAAAGGTCCTCCCACCCTCACTGATAAAGAGAAAATACGTGCTGGTTGTGGATAATACAGCCCTGTCGCAGAGATAGAAGGGAGAGCCAAAATGGCCATTATTATAGGAAGGCATCTATCATTCCCTGATCCTTTGATCCATCAAAGATTGAAGCCCTTGCATACGTCCAGGAACTTCTGGGTTTGCACAACATGCTTCTGCAGATGGGTGAGAAGGTCCTGTGCAGTGGTGGGCTCCAAATATTTTTACTATCACACTGTGGGCATGGTATATTGGGCATGGCCAGGGGGAAAACCCTGCGTTGCACCCGAATTAGGACTACTTTATTTCAAAACTTGGGTGGGCGTGGCCAGCTAGAATTTCTGCTACCGGTTCTGGTGAACTGGTGCGAATCTGCTGATGCCCACCACTGGTCCTGTGTGTTTGCCATACAATAAGCCACACCCCTTGACCCATCCTGCATGATGATTATCCCTGCACAGAATGTGTCTCCCACCCATCTCTTCCAACAGAGAAACAAACAGTGAAAGCCTATTGTGGCTGACAGGGCAGAAGGCACAGCACCATGTGTAGCTAAGGATGATGGAAAGAACCAGGGCACAAGTTGGTAGGTATGTTCATAAATACATAGGCAGGAAAATGTCACTCCACTCCAGCCACTAAGCTGCCTCTAGCTGTGAGAAGGTCTGAGCATGTGGTGTAATGAGTGACTGAAAAAATCTCAGCTTGTATGACCTCTTCTATACAAAGCTGCTCTTCCATAAATTATTATACAGTGGAACCTCGGTTAAATTAACTGATTTTTCCATAGGAATGCATTGAATGCAGTTTCCCATAGGAATGCATTGAAAACCAATTAATCCATTCCGAAAAAATATTCCATAAACCGAGCCTCTGTTTCAGCATCAAAGCAAAAGAGACTCCCATAATCTCAAAAAAAAAAATGCACTTTTTCAATATCTTTGAAAAACATGTCTCAAGAGGAGCCTGGCTTTCAGCCCAGGAGTATCAGCAAGCATGCCAAGGCAATGATTGATTGACATTAACATCTTGCCAGATCTATACCTCATGGAAGATTTGGTATTGTATTTTAACAGGCAAGTTTAGACAAACCCTTGTTTATTATGAAAATTTCCCAAGAGGCCCATTTAATGGGAACCCAATTAATCCTAAACACAAAGTGATAGCTATCTGGCCTTTTACCCAGCTTGCAGGGGCGGCAGCTCAGTGGCTAAGAAGCTATGTTTGTTTGTTTGTTTAATTCAACTTGTTTAGTTGCCCCTTCGCCAAGGCGACTCCGGGTGGCTTACAATACAAAAAGCAGCCATTAACATAAAGCACACAATACACATGAATAAAACATAATTAAAATCTAAAATCTAAAAATCTAATAATCTCAAATCTAAAAAGTTAAATTCCAGATGGCAGAATTGTGCAATAATCATATGAGCCAGTGGTGGTGGGGGAGTAGATCCAGTTGCCTCACCAGTGGTGGGCATCAGCAGGTTTGCACCAGTTTGCCAGAACCGGTAGCAGAAATTCTGGCTGGCCCCATCCATCCAAGTTTTGAAATAAAGTACAGTGGAACCTCATACAACAATTGCCCCATTTAGTAATGAAATTGCATAACAATTAGGTTTTGGGGGAGAAATGGTGTCCCGCATAACAATTTTCCCTATGGAAAAAAATGTACAATTTTTCAATGGGAAAAACCACTTAGCAAAAAAATCGTTGTATGATGGGAAAATCGCTATACGATGCATGTGTCATATAGCAATTGTTTTGCACAACAACGAGCCCCATGGAATGGATTAAAATCGTTGTATGAGGTACCACTGTAGTCCTAATTCGGGTGCAACACAGGGCTTTCCCCCTGGCCACTCCCATCATATCACGCCCACAGTGTGGTAGTGAAAATTTTTGGACCCTACCACTGGCTGCCCCACTGGGCCAACCATGCTTTTAAATCTCTTCTAAAGGCTGGAAGGCCTGCAAGTTGGCAGTTCGAGACCCAGGTACTGCATGACTGATTAAGCACCTGTCTCTATCCCAGCTCTTGGGGACATAAAAGGAACCTCATTCAGACATCCCCTGAGCAGAGTTTCTCCAACAAAAATCCTTTCAACCCAGAATAATTTCTGACATGAAATTATTATTACCCAGCTTGAAATCAAGCGCAGATCAGAGCTGGAAGGGAGAGAGATGGTCTGTTTCACAGGATGGCTGCATAACCTAGGAACTGAATCAACACTAGAGCTCAGAAAACTGGAAAATATAAATTCCAGAATCCCTCCCAAAAACAGGGCTTTGGCTGTACTGGCTGGGAGATTCCAGGACCGCTTCCAAGCTTTGGTCCATGCTGAGGATGCATGAATGGTTAAAATTAGGGAAATAGAATGGACATCTTCAGTTTTGTAAATGAGGATAGCTGTAATGGGACATAGGAAAGGCGTCATCAACCTATTTTCATACCTGTCAAGTGCGGCTCCCAAAAATACAGGAAATGTTTGCGCATGCGCGTGTGCAGAACCCATTTGTGCATGCACAGAATCCATTGTGCATGCACAGAACACATTTGCACATGCGCAAATGGATTCTGCGCATACACACGCACACACTATCCCCTTACCCTGCCATTCAAAATATGGGATGGCAGCAGGAAAGGGGAGGAACGAGCACCAAAATATGGGATTCCCCGGCCAATCCGGGATACTTGACAGGTATGCCTATTTCAGAGGTGGGCAAAGTGCAGCACTCCCGATGTCACTGGACTGCAACTCTAGCATTTCACACTCTTGACTGTGCAGGGTTAATGCTGTTTGGAACTGCCACCCAATAACAATGCTATTTCCCCCATGTCTAGCCCAGTGGCTCAGGGCCAAACTAGATATGGCATAGGTAGTTGATTCCATCAATGTCTTGACTAGCTGCAGGCATTTTGAATGCAAATCCTATCATCTGGAGAAGAGGATCTCAAAAAGACACATTAGGGAAATATAGCTTCAGCTTCCTGCACCAAAATCTTAAGGAAGCTCCTAGCTGTTCTTTCACTGAAGCTGTTTTTTGCTTTGGAAGAAAATCCACACCTTTCATCGTGCCAATGGGGAATTTCCACTCTGAGCAACTGCTAGCTTCAGGAGATGGGATTTTCCTGGGCCACTGAAAAAGAGGACAGACTTGTGTTTTCCATTTCGGGTCCAATTATGTAAATAATTTATCCTTCTGGTGTAGATTTCAGTCTGGCAGACAGCACTCTAGGGTGGTCTTGCATCCTATTTTACAAAAACATAGTTTTTCTCTCTAGAGTTATCCTTGATTTGATGGTCTCTCTAGTCCAAGTCCAATTTAAAGATAAAGAAGTAGAACTAAGGGAGCGAGGACGGATTACGCATAAGGATTTAGCAATTTCATAGTGGTGGTCTTCTTCTTTAATGTCCTGATCAAACCCTGGACTGCCAGAATGAACCCACTTTCATGGCCAAACCTAAGCCCTTGTCGGCACATGTTTCTGGCAGTAATTGGCAGACCATTAAATGAGTCTGGTTCCGTATCTCTCCATATTCACACAACATGTCGTCTGCCAGCAGCCCCTAGTTGAGCATGCTGGTCTTACATTTAGGGACTCCAACCCTCAGGCTATTCAGGCTCCTCCAAGTGACACAGCGGAGCGTGAGTTCCTCAGCTATTTCTTCATTTAATGTTATTCCTTGTCCAGTGAGCTCCTTCCTCCTTATTCTAATTTGATCTTGCTCTTGTGTACCCTTAAAGAATGTTTGTTCTTGCCATAAAGCTCTTCCTCGATCTGAGCCAGCAGATTTGAGGCTCATAACCGTTCAGAGGATGTCGAGGGTCAGTCTATTGCTTAGTTCCCTCAGTGTCCTCTGCTACTTCTCTCCTTATCTTAGGTGGAGTGATACCAACAAAAATGAACCCACTTTCTTGGCCAAACTTAAGCCCTTGTTTCTGGATATATTTTGTTTTGGCAGTGGTGGTGAACTTGCTCAACAGAATATTTCCTGGTGAAGGTAACAGGAATTAGCTGAATGTAAGGGAGCAATATAACCTGCTCCCTCGTGTAAGGTGTTGGTTGGCCTTGACGTCTAATGGAATGAGATGCTGCCAACCTGGAAACCCAAATAAGAACAAGTGGGGTGGTGTTTCCCAGTATTGGAAGTGCTCCCCTTAGTCCTCGAAGACAGGAAAGTAAGAGTTAGATTCCCGGGTACTGCATGATGGAGTGAGCGCCCGTCTCTGTCCCAGCTCCTGCCAACCTAGCAGTTCAAAAGCAAGAAATTGCAAGTACAGTGATACTTCATACAACATCCAAACTTGGTTCCACAAATTTGGACTTTATACGGATTTGGGCTTTGTATGAGGCATGCAAAATCCTAGTTGTGATGCCTCATACAACGTCCAAATCTTTGTTGCGATGCCTCATACAGCGTCGTTTCCATAGAGATACATTGTACTGTAACAGCACAGACTTCAGGGCAAAGTCAAGGAAACAGACAGGAAACTGACAGAACTTTAAGAAATCATTGTCTAAAGGCTAAATACATTTTTAAAAACATGTCAAACAACCATGATTGTCTAAGAACCTGAAAAATGCTGCAAAAATCCCAGAAATGCTTCTAAAAATTCTGACGAAAAAATAAAAATAAAATCCAAAATCGCGCTCAAAACCACTCCTAAACACTCTTTGCCTCGTGCAAAACCCACAAGAGCAATGCACACATGTGCCCTGCCTTTTATACTGCCCAGGCACAATGCAACCTGGGAAAAACCCCAATGCCTCATACAAAGTTGCATGACTTTGTATGAGGCAACTTTTTTCAAGGAATTAGGCGATATTGTATGAATTCGATGTTGTATGAAGCGGACTTTGTATGAGGTATTACTGTAGATAAATAGACACCACTTCAGTGGGAAGGTAAATAATGTTCTGTGCACTCTGGTGTTGAAACATGCCTACCACATGTCCATGGAAATGTCTGCAGATGCAGACAGCACTGGCTGTTTGACTATAGACAGAGATGAGCACTGAACCCTAGAGTCAGATACAACTGGCTTTCAAGTAAGGGTGGCATTTACCTTACTGTTGTCTTTGGGTTTATTTGTTTGTATGTATGTTTGTTTGTTTGTTTATTCATTCATTCATTCATTCATTCACTCATTTATTTATAATTCGAACTTGTATAGCCGCCCCACTCGCCAGAGCGACTCTGAGCAGCTAACAAGATTATAAACTCAGAAATTTTTAAAAATACAGAGATTATAAAGTTTAAAACAATTTAAAACCCATTGCTAAAATGCCTAATGATTAAAATAAGATAAAAGTAAAGCTGCCGTCCTTGTATAAGCCACTGAGGGGGGCGGGGGGGGCTGTTGTGTCATTGGTACCTCACACCTGCCTTGACAGCCATGTTTTGAGGGCTTTCCTGAAGGGCACCAGCTCAATCTGGAGACGTATTTCCGTTGGCGGGAGATTCCATAGGTCCGGAGCAGATACCAAAAAGGACCTCCTTCTTTCTTGTGCCAGAGAGATGAGCCTCTCTGGCTGATGGCACTTTCCAGGCACCTCTTCGGTTTGCTCTAGTGGGATGGGCAAATGTCCTTGGGGTGATGTGGTCTCTAACGTATCCTGGCCCACTACCATGTAGGACTTTAAAGGTCATCGCCAGCACCTTGAATTGCACCCAGAGGCACATCAGTTTCACCAGACACCAGTTGCCACTGGTTTCAGGGTTCTTCTGTTGACAGTGTTTCAAGTTTCTCTGTGATTATGAAAATAGAATTGTGTGTCTCCTCCTGGAAAAGCTGGACTGCTTGTGGCCCCTAACCAACCTGATGCCCCTTCCACATAATACAATCTGAAGCCAACTGCATTGACAGATAAATCCTATATCAACACTGGCAACAGCAACTACTCTTCACCCCTCCTCCTCACAGTAGGGGACTCAAGGAAGATCATATAGCCTACCTACAACCTGATCTTTAAACAAAGGAGAAAGCTTTATAGGGAGTGTTCAGGAGGAATGTCAACCTCCCAGGAAAAAAACCATCCTTCATCTTTAGGTGACCCAATTGAGTCACTTTGCTTAGTGGTACAGCTGCCACTGTGAAGATATTCCAGAAATAAATCATTTAATGCAGCAGACACTTTCTTTGATTGCCATTGCTGGGGAAATGATGAGAAAATTCTTAGTCAGTAATGCAGCATAAATTTTGTCTCAGACCTGTGACATGCTGGTTGTAGATGCCTGGAAACATCTAATTTAAAATCCGAGCATGTCAGCAGGGATTAGATAGCTGAGGGTTGGAGTCCCTCATGGTTGCCTAGGTTTCCGGTAAACAAATGGGAAGGCGTTGCGCACGCACACACAAACCCATGACCAAGGCCTGCCTTTACTGGTTATTATATATAAGAGATTAATTAACCTGATTCCCTAAAGAGGCCAATGACTACGGGCAGATGAGCCCCTTTAGGAGGGGTGACGGTCACCCTCAGTGGAATAAATGCCACTGGAAACCATCATATCGGGCCCAACGGCAAAATGAGCAGAGGAGGAAATCTGATTCCCAATGGTCATGGAGGCAGAAGAGGCCATGCCAGATGGACTGGCTGTGAAGGCTCACCTTGTCCATATCCTCAAGGCTGCGGCGGTCCATTGCAGTCCCGGTGTTAAATCCTGAATGTTGCGCTTCATGTGTGCCATGGGTGATGGCTCCGTGATCACAGTGTGTGGGTCACTTCATGGCATGATGGGATCCACCTTAAACAAATTCACACCAGTGACATTTTTCCTACTTCAGGGGGGGGGGGAAGCATTCTCGGATACGAGTTGCAGCAGGAAATGCAGTTCTTGTAAAGGACCGATTAACTCAAGATAGGAGGTGCAGGTGGTGTGTAGGGTGTAGCTCCAGTTTTTCTCACCCTGCAATCCATTTATCCTTGTTGTCAACATACAACAAGGTGTCCTAGATTTTGGGAAGATTTATTTTTGGGAAACAACATGTCCCAATAACCTCCAGATAACATGGTTTCTGTAGTCCCTCTGAAAAAAGATTGTGCAAGCTCTAGTGTTTTCCAAATGTATGATGACTGGTACACAAGCTTGATTTCCTTTTTTGAGAATGAAGTTAGAAACGCACTTCACTTTCCACTAATCAGCTCTCAGAATAATGAGTAGAATCTATTTTGCAACTTTTAGTGTATGGGACCAAAGACACCAGGACAGCCGAAGAGCTGGCTTAACACAACTTTATTACATGCTGGTCAGAGGGAACATGAGGTAATGGCGGACGAACAGCTCAATATATACAGTGGCTATACATTTGAATGTGGCTCCTTGATAGCCTATTGGCTACAGGCTGCGTGACGTCATTGCAGGTCACGCCCTTCTTGTCCAGGTGAAGGTAGTGGCGGGAATCTTCCCGCGCTGCTGTTCTAGGTGAGTCTTGGACCAATGAGCTTGGACGCTCGCTATTGCCATCTAGTGGTCACTAGCTCGCGTCCTATTAAGGTTACAGTGATTCAGCTGGAGGTTACAATGTTACACATAGAAAAGGTTACATTGGATACACATGGATAGGTACATTGTTTAAAGGCACAGGCTTTAGGACACAACACCCCTCCCCCCTAGGATGAGACGAAATCTCTTAGCCAAAATGGTTTATTGCACTCGCGTTTGGGTCACGATGTGGGTTGGCCCACCCGGGGGCCGCTCCCGCTTCCTTGTTCCCTGGACCCTTGTCCTGTAATGGGAGAGGGAGACTTGTTAGCGGCTTGCTGCGGTTTTGCAGTTTTAGG
Source organism: Bradypodion pumilum (assembly GCA_035047305.1). Classification (NCBI taxonomy): domain Eukaryota; kingdom Metazoa; phylum Chordata; class Lepidosauria; order Squamata; family Chamaeleonidae; genus Bradypodion; species Bradypodion pumilum. Next base: position 15,327,529 of record JAWDJD010000008.1, read on the forward strand.
GGAAAGGGTAGATTCCGTTGTGGTTGAACCGGGGGCACCAGGGGCTAACGTAAAACCCCTCTTCTCGCTTGGATGGGTGGGGGACCACTCCGAAAAAACCCCCCGGTTCTGAAAATCAAACTCAAACTCTGCTGGGGGATTCCGCGGGATATCTACGAGGACAAATTCCTTCTCCTCCCCCTTGCTGGGGACTCTGGACCCACCTCCCCTCCCCCTTGGGCTAAACGGGTGGGGGAGAACCCTAACGCTGAATTTGTATCCGTTTTTTCGGAGCCCTGATTTCCTGGGACCCGGCTCCGGAGCTGGTCCGCGTGCCGCCGCCAAAGTAGACCTGTGTTGGTCTCCACGCGGTACGAAACGGGACCGGTTTGTTCCACGACCACCCCCGGCACCCAGGCTGGCCCCGCGCTGGCGTAGTTTCTGCAATGTACCGGGGCGCCCACGCCAAAACTCTTGGTGGCTTCTAACCCTATATTCCTCCCCTTGTCCTCAACTCTCGTGGGATCTAGTCTAGTGAGTATGGTGGTCAGCTTCCTGCGCATTAAAAGCTCCGCAGGGGAGTAGCCTGACGCTAGCGGGGTCACCCTGTACCCTAGCAGAAACTGACACACTTGCAGGTTGAGGTCCCCAGGGCCCATGCGCCGCAGCGCGTCCTTCGTGGTGCGTACGAGGCGCTCCACTTGGCCATTGGTGGCCGGGTGGAAAGGGGCGGAGGTGATGTGCCGGATGGCGTTTATCTCTGTGAATGCCCTGAACTCAGCGGACGTGAAGCAACTAGCGTTATCGCTAATTAGAGTGTCGGGTAAGCCGAACATGGAAAAAATTCTCCGCAAATGCTTAATTGTCGCGGCCGAGGAGGTGCTCGTGACTGGGATGACCTCTAACCACTTGGAGAAAGCGTCCACAACAAGGAGAAACAGGGTTCCTCGGAACGGGCCCACAAAGTCTATGTGTATCCGGGACCACGGCCCCTTAGCCACGTCCCACTCCCTGTGGGGAAGACGGGCCTCCTCTGGTCTGGAGCATTGGCAACTCTCACAAGTGCCGACCATGTGCTCGATGTCGGCGTCTAACTGGGGCCACCAAAAGTAGCTTCGGGCCAGCGCTTTGGAGCGCACGATTCCGGGGTGGCTGACGTGCAGCAGTTTAAGCACCCGCGGTCGAAGGGATGTAGGGACCACCACCCGCTGCCCCCACAAGAGGCACCCCCTCTCTAGGGACAGTTCCAGCTTCTTCCTAAAAAATGGGGCGAATTCCTCTGCTGGGGAAGACATCGGCCACCCTTTCTGTACCCAGGAGCACACCGCCGCTAACGTCTTGTCCTTCCTTGTCGCTGTGGCAATGTCGGCGGGCACTACGGGGGGCGAATCCAGCACCTCTATCATGAGAACCTGATGGTCCCGCTCCCCCTTGCTCACCTGGCTGGGCGTCAGGGGAGGGGGGACCTCAATAGAGCGTCCGCATGGCTGATCTCTTTCCCGGGCCGGTACACCAACGCGTGCTGGTAGGCATTGAGAAAAATGGCCCACCTAAGCATTCTCGGGGACAGGATCTGTGGTGTAGGCTTATCTGCGGTAAAAATGCCTAGTAGGGGCTTGTGGTCAGTCACGATGGTGAAGGGGTGGCCATACAGAAAATCGTGAAATTTTTTGGTCCCCGCAACTATCGCCAGCGCCTCCCTGTCTGTCTGGGCGTAGTTTCTCTCCGCTTGGGACAGGGACCTGGAGTAAAACGCTATCGGGGCCTCCCTCCCGTTTTCCAACATGTGGCATAACACTGCCCCCACCCCCACCGAGGATGCATCACAGACCAGTACCACCGGCCGTTTGGGGTCGAAATGGGTCAGAATGGCATCAGACGCCAGAAGTTGTTTCAGTTCCATGAATGCCCTCTCCTGGTCATCGCCCCACATCCATGCCGCATCTTTCTTGAGCAACTTGTGAAGCGGCTCAGCCACCGCAGCCTTCCGTGGAAGGAAGGAGTGGTAGAAATTTAAGAGCCCTAGGAACGACTGCAACTCAGGCTTGGATGTGGGGCGAGGGGCTTTCTTGATGGCGGCCACCTTGGATTTGGACGGTTTGATCCCCTCGTGTGTTACTCGGAACCCTAAGAACTCAACCTCCTTCGCGAAGAAGACGCATTTGTCTTTTCGCAACCTCAACCCCGCCCGTTCGAACGCCGCCAGGACCTTGTTTAGCCTTTTAGCCAACTCAACCTCACTCCCCCCGTTATCAATACGTCATCAAAATATGGTAAAACGCCATCCAGCCCTTTGAGGAGGCGTTCCACGAGCGACTGGAAAATGCCAGGCGCCGAGTTCACGCCGAATTGGAGGTGCGTCACCTGGAACGCCGCCTTATGCGTGATTATGGTCTGTGCAGCAGCTGCGGCAGGGGTTACCATGAGTTGCTGATAGGCCTGTGCCAGGTCGAGCTTAGCGAAACACTTTCCCCCATGTAACCTGGCTAGCAAATGGCTGACCACCGGCACCGGGTACGCATTAGGGCGGATTGCCTTATTAATGGTGCACTTATAATCGGCGCAAATGCGAACCTCCCCATTGGCCTTCAATGCCGTGACAATTGGAGTTTCCCACTCCACGGAATCAACAGGAACAAGAATCCCCTGGCCCACTAATTTGTCCAGTTCCGCCTCTATTTTGTCCTTGAGTGCAAAAGGCACCCTGCGCGGTTTAAGTCTGATTGGGCGGACCTCCGGGTCCAGGTCGAACGTTACTGGGGGTCCATTGAATTTCCCAAGTCCCTTCTTGAAGACTTCGGGGTGCGCGTCGCACACCTCCTGTATCGGGTCAGACCCAACGGCGTGCCCCCCCCAATGAACAGACCCAGGGGCTGAAACCATTGAGTCCCGAGGAGGCTGCAATTACCTCCCTTAAGAACGACTAGGGGGAGTTCCGCAGCGTGCCGCTTGTACTGAACCTGGAAGTTCCCAACCCCCAACACCGGGATACTGTTCCCTTGCACGTCCCGAAGCGTGGACCTCAACGCTTTGAGCTTGGGCCGTACGCGGGGGGCAATTCTCAAAAACTCCCTCTGGGAAATAATGGAGTAGGAGGAGCCAGAGTCAATCTCCATCCTAACAGGGGCCCCTTGCACCAGTACCTCAACAAAGTAACGGGGGTGTCCCATGGACACGCTGAAAACCGGGGCGTCGTCGTCGCTGTCGTCGGAGATGCGGCCCACGCCGTCCGGCTTCCTCGTGGGCCGGGCGCCATCCTTCGGTCTTGTCGAGCGGTCTGGCCTCGCTGAGCGGTCGGGTGAGCTCCTCCGGTCCTTGCGCCGTTGTCTGCAGACTTTGGCGATGCGCCCGCGGCGGCCGCAGTTGTGGCACTCGGCTTTTCTGAACGGGCACTTCGCGCGGTCGTGAGCCGCCCCGCAGCCATCGCAGCGCCGGCCCTCCTTCCGGACCCTCCGGACGTCCTCGTCGTCGCTGCTTTCGGCGGACGATTTTGAAATTCGCCGGGCCGTGTGCACCGAACCCTCTGTTTTGTCGGCCTTCGGCCGCCAGTCCTGGAGCTCCTGCACCCCGGCCTTCGTGGCTTCCGCGGCGTGTGCCGCCTTCAGGACCTCCTGCAACGTGGGGGGCGGCTCCTGATTCATTAGCGTGCGCTGAATCTTGGCGTCCTTCAGGCCGCATAGCACGCAGTCCCTGAGGGTGACTTCCAAGTTCTCCCATTTGCATGGGCCGGCAGCCAGACGCAGGGCCGCTACGAAAGTGGCGACCGACTCATCAGGCGCTTGGACTCGCCTCCAAAACGCGCTCCGAGCGGGAAACATCGCTACCGAGGGCCGGAAATGGTCTCGCAACACCATCAGGAGCTCTTCTGCCTTGAATTCAGCCGCCTTTTTGGGTGCGATGAGGTCAATCAAGACCCTCTTGCCGTCGTGCCCGAGCATTCTGGTAAGGATGGCTCTTTTCTTCGCCTCGTCCTTAACCTCGAACTCCACCAGCGCGCCTTGGAAGTCCATTTCGAAGAGTTCCCAATCTTGCGGTTTCTGGATGTCGAAACCGGCGTATGTCTTGGTCCCGTGGGCAGCCATCATCCCATCCTCGTCGCCAATTTAGTGTATGGGACCAAAGACACCAGGACAGCCGAAGAGCTGGCTTAACACAACTTTATTACATGCTGGTCAGAGGGAACATGAGGTAATGGCGGACGAACAGCTCAATATATACAGTGGCTATACATTTGAATGTGGCTCCTTGATAGCCTATTGGCTACAGGCTGCGTGACGTCATTGCAGGTCACGCCCTTCTTGTCCAGGTGAAGGTAGTGGCGGGAATCTTCCCGCACTGCTGTTCTAGGTGAGTCTTGGACCAATGAGCTTGGACGCTCGCTATTGCCATCTAGTGGTCACTAGCTCGCGTCCTATTAAGGTTACAGTGATTCAGCTGGAGGTTACAATGTTACACATAGAAAAGGTTACATTGGATACACATGGATAGGTACATTGTTTAAAGGCACAGGCTTTAGGACACAACACAACTATAGTTGAATTGAGGCATTTACAAAAAGGGTGAAAGATCAGTATGAGTGTAGAGGAGGAAACCATGATATCCTCTTTTTCTCCTGCTTGCCAATTTCTCCACAGTCCAAAGAAGAGAGTTATTGCTATGGATAGAGTCTCTCTAAAAGCCACTGTGCGTAGAACCTTTCCTATAATTGTTCTGAGTTTACTTATCCTTGTTCCGAGTTTATTAAAGTTGGCTTTTCTAAAATCCAACATAAGCTGGATCTTATGTAACGTGTTTAAAAATAGCTTTAAAAATGCTTCAAGAAGTAAATACAGGGGTACCTCATACAACGATTTTAATCCGTACTGGGACTCGGCTCATGTTCACCTTTTCTGACATGTCACTCTCCAATAGATTGATGCGCTGTAGCATGTTTCCGCAGAACTACTGTGCAAACTCAGAAGTTGTCATAGTTTGGCTAATGGGTTCTGAGAGGATACAACAAACTACACTCATCTCGGATTTAACTAATCTCAAACTACAGTATTACATTTAGAAAGGATCGTTCACAATTTTGTCCAAGGTAGCTTGACAATTTTCTGAGCCTTTGGTTCCACCGATTTAGTTAGCTAAACTACAACTCTACTTCTAGGGATTTACAAGGAGAGACTCCGCAGGCTTTGCTTCAATCCAGAACTCTCAGTTAGAGAGGCACAGGTTTGCCATTTTGGACTACAAGTCCCTGAATGTTGAATTTCATAGATCACCCAGTCCTGACACTATCAAAAATTCTTCCCAGATTTGTGACAAGATGATGATTCCTCCTGCATGTGTCTTATTGCAATGATCCCAAGATCTGTAGTTTCATTGCAGTGCAAACATGTTTGATCCTGCTTTTTATCAATGATTCCCTACTAGTCTAAGGATGAGGACCTGAAGCAAAAGACAAGATGAGTTGTTGGCAGTAACTTCAAACTTGGTGATGAGACAATAAACTTTCATCAGGTGTTGGGAAATGAGCTGAGATGGTGCAATGCATGCTGAATGTCCCATCATAGAATACTTGAAAATCACAGTAAAGACTTGTTAGACCACCAACAGAGCAATCTTACCAGGAGGTGGACAGGAGATCCAGAAGTAGAGGAAGTGTCAGCTTCAATTTTTCTGGGCTTGTGCAAATAATAAAGGTGACATTTGTCAGGTTTAAATTTCTGTACAAATTTACCCTATTTAAAACTGTTAGACTATAAGCAGGGACTGTGGTGGCTCAAGTGGTTAAGACGCTGAACTTGACGACTGGAAGGTCATCAGTTCGATACCCGAGTACTGCATGATGGAATGATCTCTTTTCTCCATCTCAGCTCCTGCCAACCTAGCAGTTCAAAAGCAAGAAATTGTGAGTAGATGAATAGGTACTACTTTGGTGGGAAGGTAAATCGTCATCGACTGCAACTCGTATCTGAGAATGCATTTTTTTCCTGAAGCAGGAAAAATGTCACTGGACTGAATTTGTTTAAGATGGATCCCATCTTGCCATGAAGTGACCCACACACTATGATCTCAGAGCCATCACCGACGGCACGCATGAAGTGTGACATGGAAGATTTAACACCAGGACTGCCATGGACTGCCGCAGCCTTGAGGATATGGACAAGGTGTACCTTCACAGCCAGTCCATCTGGCATGGCCTCTTCCAGCTCCATGGCCATTGGGGATCAGAGTTCTGCTTATTTTGCCTTTGGGCCCAATATGATGGTTTCCAGTGGCATTTCCTCCATTGAGGGGGACCATCACCCCACCTAAAGGGGCTCATCCACCCATAGCCATTGGCCCCTTTAGGGAGTCCAGTTAGTTAACCGCTGTCTGACACTTGGTGTTGAGTCACTGGCTCTACGGTCTACTCCATTACTATAATGGGATGTCTGGCCAGACAGTGGGAAGGTAAATATTGCTCCATGTACTCCAGGGTTGAGGCATGCCTGCCACATATCCATGGAAATGTCTGCAGACACAGACAGCACTGGCTCTTTGGCTGTAAATAGAGATGAGCACTGAACCCTAGAGTCGGATACAACTGGCTTTCGAGCAAGGGGGATATTTAGCCTGTAAGCATTTACCACAAACCCGCATTTTCAGAATTTTGTAATCCAGTTTGCAATTTATAAATGAACATTAACTCTCTCTTTCCTCTCTCATGTTCAAGAGTCTAAGTTTCTTAATAATCAACATTATCCCCTCCCCACAGTCCAGTGAAGTGCCTCTTCATTCTTTATTCTATCAATCCATGAGATGTGAAGGATGCTTTTTGTATTTCCACATATCAGAAACAGTTCTTCTGTTAAGCATCTCCTTAATAGTCCAAAACCCACATCTATATATGAGGGCTGGCCATATGTAAATACTTCAACATCTATAGTCTAAAAGATAAATTAAGCTATTTGTTACACAAAAAGTAGCTCAAGTGGATAAGATGTTGACTGGGAGGCGGAAGGTCAGCAGTTCAATTCCTGAGTACTGCAGAACGGAATGAGTTCCTGTCTTTGTCCCAGCTCCTGCCAACCTAACAGTTCGAAAGCAAGAAATTGCAAGTAGATAAATAGGCACCACTTTGGTGGGAAGGTAACAGCGTTTCGTGCACTCCATGTCTAGTCATGCCTGCCACATGACTACAGAAACATCTGCAGAAGCAGACAACACTGGCTCTTTGGCTTTGAAACAGAGATGAGCACTGCACCCTAGAGTCGGATACGACTGGCTTTTGAGCAAGGGAAACCTTTACCTTACACAAAATTTCATTCCCCTTCATAAAGGTTGTTCTAGCTGTCTCATTTTGGGCTTTATTTCTGAATCACAGTTTAGGTGGTTGCTAGGTAAGCATCCCAGATACACACATTTGCTTACTTGGTTTATATGAGTGTGGTGCTACACTTAATATTTATATTGAAAATATTCCTAATTATCATGATTGTTTTGGGAAGTTTTTTTCCACATTGATTGACAGTCTCATTTTGTTACTTTCTTATGTGATCTGCTCTAACAATATTTGAAGGCTATCTGAAGGCTATTAGGACTCTGCAATTGGCATCTATACCTATAAAATTATGTGTTAACCATTGGAATCCGGGGAAAACGCCTGCACCCATCCATACTATCCTGTACCGAACGGCGTACATTTGCCTTTACGCTGACCAACCATCACCGCAAGGGTCTGTCAGCCATCAGTGGGGCAGCCGCCCCATGAACGCAGACAGAAAAATCCAACTACAACTTCCAGTATCCTCCACACCGTGACCACTTCAGCCAATCAGGCTGAAGGGCGCGAGTGCGTAGAACGTTGAAAATGCCGGCATGCACAAAATAAAATAAAATAACACCTTATGTAATGGGAGCACAAAGCCACTGCAGACGGACACAGCGCCTCATACAACTGGAGTGCAAGGCCGCCGCAGGTGGACGCAGTGCCCTATGGCCTCACTAACCCAAACCCGCAAAATACCACGGCGAGACAACCACCGGCCTTCTTTCCCGGAGCAACGGGGAGAAGAGGGACTCCCTCTCCTCCCCGCTACCCCGCCGAAGACACGGCAAGCCCACCGCCGGCCTCAAGGTAAGTTGAGCCATAGGGGAACCAGCAGCAGGCAGCACTTTGTCAGTGGAAACACACTCCCTAGTGAATGACTGGATGCTGCCTTTATACTACCTACACCACTGTTTCGAGAACTAGCACGAAACAGCGGTGGAGGTAATAGGAAAGCAGCAGCCATCAATCCACAAGGAAGAGCACCACCCCTTACGGATTGTTGCCTACCAATCTCCCGTTAGGTAAACCAGGAGAAAAGGAGGCCGAGAGGAGAGAACCAGCGTGAAGCAGATAGCTCTTCTCTTCCTCCTTCTCCCCCGACCAATCTAACGAACCTTACTGGACGAAGAGCGAGGTGACTGTCGGCTCTTCCATTTCCCCATCGCTGCATCGAAACCTAATTTCGAAACAGCAATGGGGAAAAGAGGAAACGACAAACAGGCCATTCTTCACCCTGCAAGACCACAACAAAGCAAAACAGTTTAACACAACACCAACCATCAAAAATAAAAAACACAAATAAATAAACAAATAATTCAAACAAACCCATTAAACAACAAAAGAATAAACAACAAACTCAACAAAACACTTCCAAAATAACAAGGGCTAACGAAAAACCATGAAAACTCACTAAAAACACCTATATACAACATAACAACATGAAAATACCTAACTCAAAAAACAATAATAACACAAAGTACAAAAATAAATACGGAAAAAAGAAAAAAAAGAAATAACAATCAGAAATATCCAAAACAATAAAACAAATTTTTTTTGTTCAGTCACACAGTCGATTCCAACTCTTTGCGACCCCATGGACCATCGCTCTCCAGGCACCCCTGTCCTCCACCATCCTCCTTAGTCCACACAGCCCCGTGTCCATTGTGTCTACAATACCATCTAGCCATCTCATCTTTGGCCGTCCCCTTCTTCTTTTGCCCTCCACCTTCCCCAGCATCAAGGCCTTCTCAAGTGAATCCTCTCTTCTCATTTGATGTCCAAAATACTTCAACTTCATCTTTGTTATTTGTCCTTCTAAGGAGCACTCAGGGCTAATCTCTTCTAATATTGACCTATTTGTTCTCCTCGCTGTCCAGGGGACTCTCAAAACTCTCCTCCAGCACCACATCTCAAAGGCATCTATTTTTCTTCGCTCAGCCTTTCTAATGGTCCAGCTCTCACAGCCATACATTACCACTGGAAATACCATTGCTTTGACTATGCGGACCTTTGTTTGCAGTGAGATATCTCTACTTTTCACTATGTTCCCCAGGTTTTCATAGCTTGTCTCCCAAGAATCAGTCACCTTTTTATTTCATAGCTGCAATCTCCATCTGCATAGATCTTGGATCCTAAGAAAGTAAAATCTGTTACTGCTTCTACTTCTTCCCCATCTATTTTGCAGGGACTGATATGGCCTGTTGCCATTATCTTGGTTTTCTTGATATTGAGTCTCAGGCCAGCTTTTGCACTCCCTTCTTTCAACCTAATCAGGAGCTTCTTTAGTCCTTCCTCACTTTCTGCCATTAGGGTGGTATCATCTGCATATCTCAAATTGTTGATGTTTCTCCCAGCAATTTTGATCCCATATTGTGATCCCTGCATTGCGCATTATGTGCTCTGTGTATAAGTTGAATAAGCAGGGTGACAGAATGCAGCCTTGTCTTACTCCTTTTCCTATTCCAAACCACTCCATCATTCCATACTCTGTCCTAACTGTTGCTTCTTGACTCATGTACAGATTTCTCATGAGACATATGAGGTGTTTTGGTATTCCCATCTCTTTAATTACTTGACACATTTTGTTGTGGTCCACAGAATCAAAGGCCTTGGTGTAGTCAATGAAGCAGAAGTAATCTTGTTTCTGGTATTCCTTTGTTTTCTCCATGATCCAACGTATGTTGGCAATGTGGTCTCTGGTCCCCCTGCCTCTTCTGAACCCAGCCTGCACCTCTGGTAGTTCTCTTTCTACATGCTGCTGCAGTCTATCCTGTATGATCTTGAGCATCACTTTGCTAGCTTGTGGGATGAGCGCAATTGTTCGATAATTTGAACATTCTTTGGCATTGCCCTTTTTTGGGATTGGGACGTATACTGATCTTTTCCAATCCTGTGGCCACTGTTTCATTTTCCAAATCTGCTGGCATATATCATGTAGTAGCTTGATTCCATCATCTTTTAGGGCTTTGAAGAATTCAACTGGGATACCATCATCTCCACTGGCTTTGTTATTTGCCGTGCTTTTTAGGGCCTTTCTGACTTCACTCTCTAGGATGTCTGGTTCAAGTTCAATTTCCCCCTCATTGTTACTATCCGGGGTGTTTAGGTCTTTTTTGTAAAGTTCCTCTGTGTACTCTTTCCATCTTTTCTTTAACTCTTCTTCATCCGCTAACTCTTTGCCATCTTTGTCTTTTATTGTGGTTATTTTTGCTTTGAACGTTCCCTTGACTTCCCAATTTTTTTAAAGAGATCTCTAGTCCTGCCTCTTGAGTTGTTTTCCTCTATTTCTTTGCACTGTTCATTTAGGTAGCTTTCCTTATCTCTCCTTGCTTTTCTTTGAAATTCTTTATTTAAGTGATTGTATTTTTTCCTTTCTCCTTTGCGTTCTTTCTTTCCTCTGCTATTTTAAGAGCCTCATCTGACAACCACTTTGCTTTTTGGCACTTCTTTTCTTTTGCTGCCTCCTGCATAATGTCTCTCATCTCTGTCCATAATTTTTCTGGTACTCTGTCTATCTGGTCCACACCATTGAATCTGTTCCTCACCTCCACCATGTATTCCTTGGGTATGTTGTCTATATCATACCTATCCGGCCTATTAGTTTTCCCTATTTTCTTCAGTCTGAGCCTGAATTTTGCGATCAGTAGATTGTGATCTGAGCCACAGTCCACTCCAGGTCTTGTTTTTGCTGACTGTATGAAGGTTCTCCATCTTTGGCTGCAGAGTATGTAGTCAATTTGGTTTCGATGTTGGCCATCTGGTGATGTCCATGTGTAGAGTCTCCTCTTGTGTTGCTGGAAAAGGGTGTTTGCTATGACTAGTGTGTTATCTTGGCAGAACTCTATCAGTCTTTGCCCTGCTTCGTTTTGCGTTCCCAGACCAAACTTGCCTGTTATTCTGTCCACTTTTTGATTTCCTACTTTTGCATTCCAGGCTCCTAAGATAATGTGGACGTCGTTTCTTGGTGTCTGTTCTATAAGATGTTGTAGGTCCTCATAGAACTGGTCTACTGTGGCTTCATCTGCACTAGTGGTTGGTGCATATATTTTGGATTACAGTGATATTAAATTGTTTGCCTTGTAGTCTGACTGACATCATTCTATCATTTTTGATATTGTATCCCATTACTGCTTTTCTCACTCTTTTATTTACAATTATGTTTCTTCTGAGGCTTTCTTGTCCACAGTAGTAGATATGATGGTTTCCAGAACTGAATTCGCCCATACCTGTCCATTTTAGCTTACTGATTCCCAAGATGTCAATACTTATTCTTTCCATTTCCTTTTTTTACCACTTCCAGCTTTCCTTGGTTCATAGATCTTACATTCCATGTCCCTATGCAATATTGTTCCTTACAACATTGTATTTCTCCTCCCCCTTTCCTGCCCATCCTTTTCTGTCCATCTAGTGTGCTGAGCATCCTTCCTGTTTCCTCTGATTTGACCCTTTGTTTTGCCTTTGTTTTGGTCAATAGGGTTCTCTTGGCAAACTCCCTGGCATGCTTTGCCGGTTTTAACGCCATTCCCCCCCCATCATACATACTATCACAGTTTAAAACAAGGTAACATCATGCATATTATCACAGTTTAGAACACAATATCAGTTTAGAACTGATGTCAGTCAGTGACACAGTCACTGTGTCAGTTGCTATAAGTCATCTTTGTTAAATCAACTATATTATTTCAGTTCGATTACTGATCCCTTGCATGCATGCAGCAGCTCTCGCCTCCCTTTGGCTGCATAGAGTTGGTCAAAGGCACCGACTCGGGCCTCGCTGTGATGGTGGTTGTGGATGGTGTCTCCTGGGAGTGGTCGAGGGTCTCCTGTGTCTGCAGTTGGCTGCAGTGGTAGTGTGGCCCTTCTTCTTTGCCCTCCGGGGCGTTGCTACTCTAGGAGGACTCCCCCAGGCCTCTGGATGGTAACTGGGCAGTTGGGGCCTGTGTCTTTCTCTGCCTTTTCCTTCCCTGGACCCAGGTTTTTGGACGGGGTGGGGGGAGGGGCCGATTCTTCACTCACCTCCCCCAGGTCTCTGGATGGTAGCTGGGCAATTGAGGCCTGTGTCTTTCTCTGCCTTTTCCTTTCCTGGACCCAGGTTTTTGGATGGGGTGGGAGGGAGGGGCCGATTCTTCATTCACCTCCCCCAGGCCTCTGGATGGTAGCTGGGCAATTGAGGCCTGTGTCTTTCTCTGCCTTTTCCTTTCCTGGACCTAGGTTTTTAAAACACATATAAAATCAAAAAAACAATCCTAAACAACAAGCAAAAACAATAAATTAAATACAGAAACACTATACTTAAACCCCCCAGCCCAGCACCCCAAATTCACAACAAAATAAAAATAAAATAATAAGTCAAGAGCACTTATGAAAGACGTCCTCCCTCCATGCCTCCACAGCAGAACTGAAGAAATAAAGACAATCACACTCTTAATCACAGTCCCACCTAGAGGCCAGAAGAGTATGCAACAGTCAAAAAAATATTTTAAAAATCCAAATAAAAAACAAATTAAAAAATCAAAGAAATTCAAAGAACACAAAATCCAAGTCACCACCACCCAAACCACCCCTAAACAAAAACACACCAAAAAAAACCTGCTAGTATCTTATATTATTTAAGATTACATTGTCTACTTTAATGCCCTCCTGTCAATCTGCAAGAGCATTTGGCAGAACCATTTATGAATAGTATTGAACTGGGCATGAAGATACATCATCCTTGACAATCCACTCTTATAATTTCGGTTTCATTACTTAATTCCCCATCTATTTTAATTTTAGGCAGTATAAGGTCTTTATCATACTCATATTCTTTCAATTTATATGTAGCTGACAATATTTTTAGAACTGCAGAGCTAGAAGGGACTAAATGGATCATCAAGTCAAGCCCTTAATAAAAAGGCACAGTGGGGAATTGAACTCTCATCCTCTGGCTCCAAGCTAGATACTGTTGTGTTCTGATGGTTTTATTGTACACACGGATTACAATGTATCTGAGCCAATGTAACCTTGCCTATAGCAACAATGTAACCTTCAGCTGTATCATATAAACCCTGTAATAGGACGCGAGCTAATGACCACCAGCTGGCAGCAGCGAGCGTCCAAGCTCTCTTGGTCCAAACTCATCAAAGGCAACAGCGCGGGAAGTTTTCCCGCCACCACATACACCTGGACAAGAAGGGCGTGACCTGCAATGACGTCACGCAGACAGTAGCCAATGGGCTACCATGGCACCACGTTCAAATGTATTACTGCTGTATATAAAGAGCTATCGATCCGCCATTACCTCATGTTCCCTCTGTCCACGATGCAATAAACCTGAGTTAACCCAGCCCGAGGCTGTGTCCTGTGTCTTGGTTTGCATACACCAAATTGGCGACGAAGGTGGGATTAATGGATCCCCACGGAACAGCCAGGGCACAGAGCGGTTTCAACATCACCAAACCGCAAGACTGGGAGCTGCTTGAGATGGATTTCCAGGCGGCCCTGGTGGAACTCAGAGTCAAAGGAGAAGACGAGGAGAGGAAGAGGGCCATCCTCACCAGAATGCTCGGGATGGAAACCAAGCGGACGCTGGTGGGCATAATTGCTCCGAAGAAGGTGAGCGACTTTAAGGCGAGCGACATCTTGAAACTGCTGCGAGAGCGGTTCTGCCCCTCGAGGGCAATGTTTCCCGCTCGGAGCGCGTTTTGGAGGCAAGTCCAAGCGCCGGATGAGTCGGTCGAGGCATTCGTGGCCGCCATGAGGATAGCCGCCGCCCCCTGTAAATGGGGCGATATCCTGGAGTTGGTCCTCAGGGACGGCGTGTTGTGTGGCCTGAAAGACAAGGAGGTACAGCGCAGCTTGATGAATAAGGAGCCGCCACCCACGCTGGCAGAGGTCATTGAGGCCGCGGAAGCCGCAGAGTCCACGAATGCCGGAGTGGACGAGATGCACCAGTGGCGTGAGTGGCGTCCTAGAGCCGGCAAGGCGGAAAATTCGGTGCACGGGAAGACCGGACAGTCGGTGCACGCGACTCGACGGGCCTCAAAGTCGTCTACGGAAGGCAGCGACGGCGAGGAGGTCCAGAAGGTCCGGAAGGGCGGTCGACGCTGCGAGGGTTGCGGAGCGGCCCACGAGCGCGCGAGATGCCCGTTCAGGAAGGCCGAGTGTTACACCTGCGGCCGTCGGGGGCACATCGCCAAGGCGTGCAGAAAGCGGAAAGAGGGCCGGAGGCAGTCACAAGACCGCGCGGCCAGACCGGACCGTCCAGCGAGGCCCAAAGATGGCGCCCAGACCACGAGGAAGCAGGACGGCGTGGGCCGCGTCTCGGACGGCAGCGAGGACGACGCCTCAGTGTTCAGCGTGTCCGCGGGACAGTCCCATTACTTCGTTGAGGTATTAGTACAAGGGGCCCCTATTAAGATGGAAATTGACTCGGGGTCCTCCTATTCCATAATTCCCCAGAAAGAGTTCCTGAAAATCGACCCCCACGTGCGGCCCAAGCTTAAAGCGTTGAGGTCCACACTACGGGACGTACAGGGAAACAGCATTCCGGTGTTGGGGGTCGGGAAATTTCGGGTCAATTTTAAGAGACATTCTGCGGAACTGCCCCTAGTTGTCCTCAAAGGGGGAAGCTGTAGCCTCCTAGGGACACAGTGGTTTCAGCCCCTAGGTTTGTTCATAGGGGGGGTGCATACCGTGGGGGGGGACCCAATACAAGCGGTTTGCGATGCGCATCCCGCCGTTTTTAAGAAAGGACTCGGAAAGTTCAAGGGACCCCCTGTAGCTTTCGACATAGACCCGGAGGTCCGCCCGATAAGACTCAAACCACGCAGGGTGCCGTTCGCACTCAAGGACAAGATAGAGGCGGAACTGGACAAACTGGTGGGCCAGGGGATTCTTGTTCCTGTTGATTCCGCGGAGTGGGAAACTCCAATTGTAACGGCTCTAAAGGCTAACGGGGAGGTGCGCATTTGCGCTGATTATAAGTGTACAATTAACAAGGCGATCCGCCCTAATGCATACCCGGTGCCAGTGATCAGCCACCTTTTGGCCAGGCTAAATGGGGGAAAGTGTTTCGCTAAACTCGATTTGGCACAAGCCTATCAGCAACTTCCTGTGACCCCCGCCACGGCCGCGGCACAAACAATAGTTACACATAAGGGAGCGTTCCAGGTGTCGCGGTTACAGTTCGGCGTGAACTCGGCACCCGGCCTTTTTCAATCGCTCGTGGAACGCCTCCTAAAGGGCCTGGAGGGGGTGTTGCCTTATTTTGATGACGTGTTGATAACAGGGGGGAGTGAGGCTGAACTGGCAAAAAGGTTGGACAAGGTACTGACCGTGTTCGAGAAAGCGGGGCTGAGATTGAGGAAGGATAAATGTGTCTTTTTCGAAACCGAGGTCGAGTTTTTAGGGTTCCGGATCACACCCGAGGGGATTAAGCCGTCTAAATCCAAGGTAGCAGCCATTAAAAAGGCCCCTCGCCCCACATCCAAAACCGAGCTGCAGTCTTTCCTGGGGCTCCTCAACTTTTACCATACATTCCTCCCGCGGAAGGCGTCCGTGGCCGAACCGCTCCATCGGTTACTTAAAAAGGAGGAGCCATGGATGTGGGGTGACGAGCACGAGAGGGCGTTCAAAGAGCTAAAGCAACTCCTAACATCTGAGGCAATCCTGACGCACTTCGACCCCAAACGGCCTGTGGTCCTAGTTTGTGATGCATCCCCGGTGGGGGTGGGGGCGGTGCTTTGCCACGTGTTGGAGGACGGAAGGGAGGCCCCGGTAGCGTTTTACTCAAGGTCCCTGTCCCAAGCGGAGCGAAATTACGCGCAAACCGACAGGGAAGCGTTAGCAATAGTAGCGGGGACCAAAAAATTTCACGATTTTTTGTATGGCCGCCCGTTCAAAATCGTGACCGATCACAAACCGCTGTTAGGGATTTTCACGGCAAACAAGCCCACGCCGCAGATCCTGTCCCCGAGAATGCTGCGATGGGCTATTTTCCTCAACGCGTACCAACATGAGTTGGAGTACAGGCCCGGAAAGGAGATCAGCCATGCTGATGCGCTTTCGCGATCCCCTCTGCCATTGTCGGACGACCAAAAGGCGAGAGCAGAAAGAGACCGCCAGGTGTTGCTGATTGAGGTTTTAGACGCACCCCCAATAGTACCAGCCGACATTGCTAGGGCGACAGGCAAGGACAGGACGCTGGAAAAAGTTAGTTCATGGGTGCAGAAGGGGTGGCCGGCTTCGTCCCCGAGTACAGAGTTCGACCCATTCTTTAGGAAAAAGCTAGAGTTGTCCCTAGAGAGGGGGTGCCTTCTGTGGGGCCAACGGGTGGTGGTCCCTGCGCCCCTGCGGACGAGGGTGCTCGAACTGCTGCACGTCAGCCACCCGGGCATAGTTCGTTCAAAGGCGCTGGCCCGGAGTTACTTCTGGTGGCCACAGCTGGACGCGGACATTGAGCACATGGTCGGCACTTGCGAGGCTTGCCAGGGATCCCGACCTGAGGCGGCCCGTCTCCCACATAGGAAGTGGGACACAGCAAGGGGGCCGTGGTCTAGAGTGCACGTGGATTTCGCTGGCCCATTCCGAGGAACCATGTTTCTCCTGGTGGTAGATGCGTTCTCCAAGTGGCTGGAGGTTATCCCAGTAAAGAGCACGTCCTCCGCCACGACAATTAGCCAGCTAAGGAGAGTCTTTTCCACATTCGGTTTACCCGACACTTTAGTCAGCGATAACGCTAGTTGTTTCACCTCCGCTGAGTTCGGAGCATTCATGGAGGCAAACGCCATTCGGCATGTTACATCCGCACCGTTTCACCCGGCCACAAATGGCCAAGTGGAACGGCTGGTGCGGACAACGAAGGAGGCGCTGCGGCGCATGGGCCCGGGGGACCTGAATCACCAGGTATGCCAGTTCCTCTTAGCGTATAGGGTAACCCCCTTAGCGTCAGGCTACTCGCCGGCGGAGCTCTTGATGCGGCGAAAACTGACCACGATCCTGTCCAGGCTAGACCCGACGAGGGTCGAGGATAAAGGGAAAAACATAGGGTTGGCAGTCTCGAAAGGTTTCGCCGCCGGGGACCCTGTTCACTGCAGGAACTATTCCAGCGCAGGGCCGGCCTGGGTACCAGGGAAGGTTGTAGAACAGACGGGGCCAGTATCGTACCGGGTCGAGACTAACACCGGCCTCCTCTGGAGGAGGCACGCAGACCAACTGAGGCACCGAGTGAGTGGGCCAGTCAGTGGAGCTCAGCAACAGGATTCAGCGTTAGGGTTCTCCCCCACCCGCTTAACCCAAGGGGGAGACAGCAATGGACAACAGTCCCAAGCAAGGGGGGAAGGAAGCAGAAGCAGCGGCCCCGACTCATATCCTTTTGATAGCAGCGGCCCCGACTCATATCCTTTTGATACGCCGGTCCTATCAGGGGCCGGGGAAGGGGGAGAGGAGTTCGCGACCGCTGCCCCCGATAGTAATTTTGAGTTTGATTTTGCGAGCCGGGGGGGTTTTCAGGAGTGTTCCCCCACCCATCCAAGCGAGAAGAGGGGTTTTTCGTTAGCCCCCAGTGCCCCCGGTTCCTCCCTAAGAAAGAGCACACCTCCCAACAACGCCGCGGAGCCGCGGAAAGTCACTAACGAGTCTCCCTCTCATATTACAGGACAGGAAACCAGGGGACAAAGAGAAGGTAGCAAACCCGGGGAGAGGCAGCCCGCATCGAGACCCCAGCGTGTTCGAAATAAGCCATCTTGGCTGAGAGACTTTGTCTCCTAAGGGGGGGGAGTGTGTTTAAGTGTGGGCTCGAGACTTTGTCTCGTCCTAGGGGGGAGGGGTGTTGTGTTCTGATGGTTTTATTGTACACACGGATTACAATGTATCTGAGCCAATGTAACCTTGCCTATAGCAACAATGTAACCTTCAGCTGTATCATATAAGCCCTGTAATAGGACGCGAGCTAATGACCACCAGCTGGCAGCAGCGAGCGTCCAAGCTCTCTTGGTCCAAACTCATCAAAGGCAACAGCGCGGGAAGTTTTCCCGCCACCACATACACCTGGACAAGAAGGGCGTGACCTGCAATGACGTCACGCAGACAGTAGCCAATGGGCTACCATGGCACCACGTTCAAATGTATTACTGCTGTATATAAAGAGCTATCAATCCGCCATTACCTCATGTTCCCTCTGTCCACGATGCAATAAACCTGAGTTAACCCAGCCCGAGGCTGTGTCCTGTGTCTTGGTTTGCATACACCAAAGATACCTAAACCCCTGAAATAAAAACTCACTAAGGTATCTGGCTGTAGAGCCAGAGGTTAAGAGTCCATTCCCCACTGTGCCTCTTTGACAGGGGCTGGACGCAATTCTCCTTTTCCAGCTCTGCAGTTATAATATTTGTATTAACTTATAATGTTGTATTCTATTGAATTATTTTCCAAAGTCAACAAAGCCAAAATAGTGGTCTTTTTATACACTTTTCTGCTAAACCTGTTAAATCAGGGGTGCCCAAACTACAGCTCGGGGGCCAGATCTGGCCCCCAACACCAATTCATCTGGCCCACGAAGCCCTTGTCGCTCATGGAAGCATAAGTAAAACATGCCCATACAGGAGCGACAGCCCACAGGGCTTCGTGGGCTGGATGAATTGGTGTCAGGGGCCATAGTGACCGGCTCCCTAAACCACATGACCGGCCCACGGCCCAAAAGGTTTAAACATCCTTGTGTTAAACAAACAAGCACTTCCCTTGTGCCTATTGCTGATCTATATCCAAACTGTGTGTTGCTTATATTATCCTCACCTTTTCCTTTAATAATTCTTTCACATATACTTTAATTCAATGAAAGATATTTTAAATTGACTCATTAAATTATTCTACATGTGTTATAAGTTTTTCATTATCCCTTTTTGGAATTGTCACAAGTATTCTGTATGAATTTTCACTTGGCTATACAACATACTAAAGAACTTTGTCAGCATCTAAATACCTTTATCTCTTATGGTCTGTGGAAATTCAGTAAACACAAAGTAAGTATATTAGGGGAAAGAGTTCACAAAGATGCTTGTATTTAAAAATAACAAGCACGAGAAACACTATACCAGGGGAATACTGGAAAAAGCTAGGGAAAAGGAGGACAAATTTTCAGATCAATTATAAAAATAAAATGTGCATTGTCTGCCAAAATGCGAATCATGGCCTAAACTTGCACTCAGGGAGGAGAAAATTTGCACTTGCCTATCCTTCCATTGTGCTAGCAAAACACAGCAGGAATTTTTCTTCTTTGTTCCTTTTGTTTTCTACCCTATTTGCTGCTTTAAAAGAAAAGCGATAGCCTAGTCTAGTGCATTTGCCAGGCAAACTTCTAAGCAAGGGTTCCCAACCTTTTCAAGCCAGGGGTTGGGTCACGCTTTCTCAGTCAGCTGTGGGGACTGGATGGCTATTTTGCCCTGCTTGCACGATGGGGTTGACCATTTTGTACCAACAGCTTCAAAGGTAGGGTTGCCATAATTCTTTCCCAACAAACCGGGACAGCTACGTGACGTCATTGCATTCTTCAAACTGTGCATGCGTTGGAAGGGGCTGTCGAGGAGACCTACTGGAGCACCTTCATCCTCCTCTTCCCCCCATGCTCCCCTCCTTTTCCGCATTCTCCTTTCAGAGACCTTCAATTTATCCCATTGCCAATCTGCCTGTCAGCTGGGAGGTGGGTTCAGTGAAGCCCCCCACCCGCCGCTGGGGACCTCCACTTACCGATGATCAGGCCATGCTGATCAACCCAATCTCTTTCTTTTTCTTCAGCCACCAAGCTGCTGTGGCTGCTGCTACAGATTCTGGCTGGTGCTTAAGTAGAGGTGCCGCTCCACGGCAGCAAGAAAAAGCCAAGATTTTTTTTCAAACTAAGAGCATGCCCCTTGGTTTGAAACCTTGCAAATCCGGGACTTTTCAATGATTTTTACGGAACTGGCCAGGACAATCAAAATCCGGGAAAATCCTGGCTTTCTGGGATATATGGCAACCCTATTCAAAGGGGTGGCCATTTTGTTTCTTGAATGCCCTTGGAAGGGTAGGGGGCCACATGAAATGGCACTGCAGGCAGGATCTAGCCCACAGGCCTTATTTGGGAACCCCCGCTTCTAAGTATTCACAGAAGAAATGTTCAGTCAAAAAGGCTTCCTTGAGACCCTCAAGAAAGCTTTAATACTCCCTCTGGATTTTTCTATTGAGTGCATGGATTTTACCCCTTGTGGCTCCTGTTCTAACAGTTGATACCAAGGTGTAAAAATTGTGGGTTTTAGTAGTGCACATACAGGACTGCAGTGGCTTAGTGGATAAGATATTGAACTTAATGACTGGAAGGCCAGCAGTTTGAGACCCAAGTGTTACACAATGGGGTGAGCTCCTGTCTCTCTCCTAGCTCCAACTAACCTAGCAGTTTGAAAGCAAGAAATTGCAAGTACAGTAGATAAACAGGTACCTATTCGGTGGGAAGGTAAACAGCATTCCATGCACTGTGGTGTTTAGACATACCTGCCACAGGTCCACAGAAAAGTGCTGGCTCTTGGGCTATAAACAGAGATGAGCACTGAACCTTAGAGTCGGATACAACTCGCTTTCTGGCAAGGGCAACCTAGTAAGTGCACAACGTGAGACCTCCCATTCTGTTTATCTCCACTCCTATGTTATCAGCAAGACTTGAGAGGAATATGCCAAGTTCATTTATTTTGGATTCTTACAAAAGGGCAATTCTGATTAAGGAAGCCTTCTGGAAAAGACTCACACTGAGAGACGTCTGTGGGGGTTCATATTTACCTTTCTTTTAATCTTCCCAGAAAAGGAATTTTCACATTAAAGTAATGGTGGTCTGAGCTTCAAAACCTGCAAGTTGATAACTGTTTGCTGAAATCCAAGCTTTTCATAAGTGATACGAAAATCCTTTTTAATGGTGTGTGTGTGTGTGTGTGTGTGTGTGTGTGTGTTCCCCCATTCTTACCTCTATTGCCAACCACAATAAAAGAGAATTGTTTGAGAGAAAGCCAGTTCTCTCATTCTGCATTCCTTGTCTGCTCCAGTCCCACCCCTTCCAAACCTGGTTGTTCCTTCAGCCATGTCTGGGCAACTCAGCCAGCCTAAAGTAGCACTCCATGGCTCAGATATCCAGATATTCCACAATAACTACCCCTACGCTTGCATAATTGCTTTGATGAGTTTATCCATGCTGTTGTTTAGTCATACTTAATCATCACACCTTTCACACTGAGCCCTTCAACACTGGGTAGAAACTCATTCATGGCCAATCTTGAAAAAGCAGAGATGATTGTATTTTTGTAGGTAAACATGGCAAATCCCTCCTGTGAATAACTACAGCTGGCCCAAGATGTTCTATCACCCGAGGCAAAGAGCGAGAGCAAACCTTTTCTGTAGCACCTCCCAAAGCTAAGTGTTCTGGCAACTGAATATTGCATTAACAATAGCTGCCAGTACATTTGGAGACATGGCTATCTTAGGGGGCAGTGGCTTCATGCTTAAGACGCTGAACTTGATGACTGGAAGGTTGTCAGGTTAGCAGTTCAGGACCAAATGATGCATGATGGAGTGAGTGCCTGTCTGTGTCCCAGCTCCTGCCAACCTAGCAGTTCGAGAGCAAGAAATTGCAAGAAGGTAAATAGGTAACACTTTGGTGGCAAGGTAAACAGCATTCTGCACACTCCAGTGTCTAGTCATGCCTGCCACTTGTCCATGAAAATGTATGCAGATGCAGACATGCTGGCTCTTTGGCTATAAACAGAGATGAGCACTGAACCCTAGAGTTAGATACGACTGGTTTTCGAGCAAGAGCAACGATTACCTTTACCTAACTGAACAACCCACCATTGCCCACTGCTTCCCATCATCTGCTGCTTGTGTTGACTGCCTTCCTAGTTAGCCATCCTGCTGGGAAGCTTGTGACTAACTCAATATATGACTCTATACTGTGCTTCAACAGGTCCTGGAAAGCTTTTGAAAAGCAGATTTAATCATTCTAAAGTGATTTGTGGTGTTGACGGTTTTCAACCTGGAATTGTGTTGGGCTCCACCTATCACCAAAATGCGGACCTGAGAACTTCTCTGAAAATAAATTTGGCATTATTGTTATTTAAATTGTTGCAGCCATGAAATAAAAAGACGACTAATGCTTGGGAGACAAGCTATGAAAACCTGGGGAACATAGTTAAAAGTAGAGACATCACATTGCAAACAAAAATTTGTATAGTCAAAGTAATGGTATTCCTAGTGGTAATATATGGTTGTGAGAGCTGGACCATTAGGAAAGCTGAGTGCAGAAGAATAGATTACTTTGAAATGTGGTGTTGGAGGAGAGTTTTGAGAGTCCCCTGGACAGCGAGGAGAACAAATAGGTTGATATTAAAAGAAATCAACCCTGACTGCTCCTTAAAAGGTCAAATAGTAAAGATGAAGATGAAGTACTTTGGACATCAAATGAGAAGAGAGGATTCACTTGAGAAAGCCTTGATGCTGGGAAGGGTAGAGGGCAAAAGATGAAGGGGGCGGCCAAAAAATGAGATGGCTAGATGGTATTGTAGATGCAATGGGCACAGAACTGGGCATGGTGGAGGACAGCGGTGCCTGGAGGGCAATGGTCCATGGGGTTGCAAAGGGTCGGAATCGACTGTGCGACTGAACAACAACATGAGGCTCCCAACATTTTTTGGCTATGCATCTCTAAAATACTGACCCCACCCCCACCCCTGGTAACATAATTCCTGTTACTGTATTCAAAAAGTGAACTCCTAGTCACGTGGAGGAAGCCTAAAAGTCCATAAACTGTTAATAACTCGTTCTCGAAGTGCTCCCCTTTAAATCAAATCCCCCCCCCCCCGTGGGTTACATTATGTCTGCCACATTGGGAATCATGGTTATAGATGCTGTGTCTGCCCCCCTGGGCTCCACCTGGACACACTTGTTGCCCCACTTTTTCTGCTCTGAAGCAACCACAGTTTATAGACTGGCGAGGCAAAGAAAATATTACCTATATTTTAATTATCTGATTTAGTCCATCAGTGAAAGTCTTAAATAGTTCTTAAAAATCCAGTGTTTGTGGGGGCTTTTGGCTGACATAATTCATTCAAGCTGAAGAAACACAACCACAATTAGGTAAAGATAAAGGTTTCCCTTGCTCGAAAGCCAGTCGTATCCGACTCTAGGTCTCAGTGCTCATCTCTGTTTGAAAGTCAAAGAGTCAGTGTTGTCTGCTTCTGCAGATGTTTCCGTGGTCTCATGTGGCAGGCATGACTAGACACAGGAGCGCACGAAACACTGTTACCTTCCCACCAAAGTGGTCCCTGATTATCTACTTGCAATTTCTTGCTTTCGAACTGCTAGGTTGGCAGGAGCTGGGACAAAGACGGGAGCTCATTCTGTCCTGCAGTACTTGGGAATCGAACTGCTGACCTTCCGCCTCCTAGTCAGCGTCTTAGCCACTTCAGGTAATAGAAAACAACTTAACCTGCCCCATGGAAGCTTGCTAGAAGGGAAAATAGGTTAAAGTTAAATTTTTCTCAGGGATCTGGGCGTTGTACATTGAATTAATAAATGTCACCTGGAGATGGGGCCAGGAACTCTTTTATAATTGCAGTGGGGCCTATCCATATCAGGCATGAACCCTAGTGCCCTGTTCATCAGGCTTCCACTATACCATACAGTGATCACGTTCCCAGCATTTTCCTGGAGAGCTTTAGGTTTCAAGGCATGGCTTTCTCACAGATCCTGTTACATCCTGTAACAGATTGAGGGAAGCATGTGTCTATTTACACAATAAATGTACCTTCTCCTTCTACGCAGTGCACCTTCCTTCCCCCCACTTACCCTGGCAGCTGCATCGTATATTACCTTTTCTCCACTACCTTTCCCACCCTTCCTCCTTTGACTCATGCTCATCAGGTCAGTGGAGGTGAGTGGAAAGATGCTCCTAAGATTTAAACTCTTCCTCCTCCTCCTCCTCTTCTTCTTTTCTCCTCCTCCACTACCTCCTCCTCCTCACCACCACCACCGCCTGCTTTGCTACTTGCTTGGCCTGTTTGCTTCTCACATCTACTGCTGTGGAAGATGCCTAAGACACAGGGCATCATTCTTGCTTCTATCACTCAGAGCTCATTCCTGTGTGCTTTTCCTATTTTTACCCCCTCAAAGAAAAGGTGCGCGCACATAAGAAAATAGGTATAGAAAAGCAGAGGGCAAACTTTTCAGGATGTTCTACTCTTAATCATAGGTTCCACCCAACCCTATCCTCTGGTTATAACCTGTTACTACCCTATCTTTCCCCTGTGGTGGCAATGGATTTTAAAAGCAGGATTAAAAGGATTGACTGAGAGCCAGCGAAATGCCTCAGAAGGCTCCTAGCTATCACCTTGCAAACATACTAGGAGAAAAAACCATTTGAGGCTGCTAAATATGTATATATGTGTGTATATTTCTTCGTTGTATAACACTATAAAACTCACAGATTAGTTAATAAAGTTCTTTTAGTCATCCATCTTCAAAATAAATTGCATCAGTATTGTTGTATCCTTATACCAAAAACTCTCGAGGTCAATTTCATAAATTCTATGACCATAAATGTTGTTTTCAAAAAGAAATATTCATACAATCTTCAAAAAAATGTAGTTTTCAAACAGAAATATTCATGCAATCTTCAAACATTCCTCAAAATTCTCTTATAATATAATCTTCAACAATTATACTAAAAGTAAAGATAAAGGTTTCCCTTGCTGGAATGCCAGTTGTATCCAACTCTAGGGTGCAGTGCTCATCTCTGTTTCTAAGCCGAAGAGCCAGCGCTGTCTGCTTCTGCAGACATTTCCGTGATCATGTGGCAGGCATGACTAGACACCGGAGTGCACGGAGCGCTGTTACCTTCCCACCGAAGTGGTCCCTATTTATCTACTTGCAATTTCTTGCTTTTGAACTGCTAGGTTGGCAGGAGCTGGGATGAAGACGGGAGCTCATTTCCGTCCTGCAGTACTCGGGAATCGAACTGCTGACCTTCCGCTTCCCAGTCAGCATCTTAGCCACTTGTCAAATCAATTCCCGTATATTGGCTTTTCAGAATACCTTTCCTCAGGAGATTTTATATCTAATTTCTGTAGAGTAATAAAAATAAGACTGGCGTAGAGACCGGCAAGGCACGCCACAAAGTCTGCCAAGAGAACCCTATGGACCAAAACAAAAGGCAAAACAAGGGGATGCTCAGCACAGCAGATCTGAAAAGGGGGAGGGATACGAAAGGGGGAGGAGAAATACAGTGTTGCAGGGAACAATACTGCATAGGGACATGGAATGTGAGGTCTATGAATCAAGGAAAACTGGAAGTGGTAAAAAATGAGATGGAAAGAATAAGCATTGACATCTTGGGCATCAGTGAGCTCAAATGGACAGGGATGGGTGAATTCAGCTCTGGAAACCATCATATCTACTACTGCGGGCAAGAAAACCTTAGAAGAAATGGAGTAGCCATAATTGTCAATAAAAGAGTGAGAAAAGCAGTAATGGGATACAATCTCAAAAATGACAGAATGATGTCAGTCAGATTTCAAGGCAAACCTTTCAATGTCACTGTGATCCAAATATACGCACCAACCACTGGTGCAGATGAAGCCACAATGGACCAGTTCTATGAGGACTTACAACACCTCATAGAACAGACACCAAGAAATGATGTCCAAATTATATTAGGAGACTGGAATGGCAAAGTAGGAAATCAAAAAGTGGAGGGAATAACAGGCAAATTTGGTCTTGGAACACAAAATGAAGCAGGGCAAAGATTGATAGAGTTCTGCCAAGAGAACGCACTGGTCATAGCAAACACTCTCTTCCAGCAACACAAGAGGCGACTTTACACATGGACATCACCAGATGGCCAACACCGAAACCAGATTGACTACATACTCTGCAGCCAAAGATGGAGAACCTCCATACAGTCAGCAAAAACAAGACCTGGAGCAGACTGTGGCTCAGATCACAACCTACTGATCGCAAAATTCAGGCTTAGACTAAAGAAAATAGGGAAAACACGGAGATCAGAAAGATATCACCTAGACAGCATCCCTAAAGAATACACGGTGGAGGTGATGAACAGATTTAATGGCTTAGACTCGGTAGACAGAGTACCGGAAGAATTATGGACGGAGATGAGGGACATCATGCAGGAAGCAGCAAAGAAAACCATACCAAAAGAAAAGAAGAGTAAGAAAGCAAAGTGGTTGTCTGATGAGGCTCTTAAAATAGCAGAGGAAAGAAGGAACGCAAAAGGAGAAAGGAAAAACTACAACCATTTGAACACAGAATTTCAAAGAAAAGCAAGGAGAGATAAGGAAAACTACCTAAAAGAACAGTGCAGAGAAATGGAGGAAAACAACAAAAGAGGCAGAACCAGAGATCTTTTCAAAAAAATTGGGGAAATCAAGGGAACATTTAAAGCAAAAATGACCATGATAAGGGACAAAGAAGGAAAGGAGCTAGCTGATGCAGAAGAAATTAAGAAAAGATGGAAAGAGTACACAGAGGAACTTTACAAAAAGGACCTCAACACTCCTGATAATCACAATGATGAAGAAATTGAACTTGAGCCAGACATCCTGGAGAGCGAAGTCATAAAGGCCCTAAAGAGCACTGCAAACAACAAAGCTAGTGGAGATGATGGTATCCCAGTTGAATTTTTCAAAGCGCTAAAAGATGATGGCGTCAAATTACTGCATTCAATATGCCAGCAGATTTGGAAAACAAAACAGTGGCCACAGGATTGGAAAAGATCAGTATACGTCCCAATCCCAAAAAAGGGCAATGCCAAAGAATGTTCAAATTATCGAACAATCGCGCTCATCCCACATGCCAGCAAGGTGATGCTCAAGATAATACAGGACAGACTTCAGCAGCATGTGGAGAGAGAATTACCAGAGGTGCAGGCTGGTTTCAGAAGAGGCAGGGGGACTAGAGACCACATCGCCAACATACGCTGGATCATGGAGAAAACAAAGGAATACCAGAAACAAGTTTACTTTTGTTTTATTGACTACACTAAGGCATTTGACTGTGTGGACCACAACAAGATGTGGCAAGTAATTAAAGATTACCAGAGCACCTCATATGCCTCCTGAGAAATCTGTACATGAACCAAGAAGCAACAGTTAGGACAGAACATGGAATAACAGAGTGGTTTGGAATAGGAAAAGGAGTAAGACAAGGCTGCATTTTGTCACCATGCTTATTCAATCTATACACAGAGCACATAATGCGCAGTGCAGGGATGGAGGAATCACAATATGGGATTAAAATCGCTGGGAGAAACATCAATAATCTGAGATATGCAGACGATACCACCCTAATGGCAGAAAGTGAGGAAGACCTAAAGAATCTCTTGATTGGGCTGAAGGAGGAGAGTGCAAAAGCTGGCTTGAGACTCAATATCAAGAAAACCAAGATAATGGCAACAGGCCCCATCAGTTCCTGGAAAATAGACGGGGAAGAAGTAGAAGCAGTGACAGATTTTACTTTCTTAGGATCAAAGATCACTGCAGATGGGGATTGCAGCCATGAAATAAAAAGGCGACTGATTCTTGGGAGACAAGCGATGAGAAACTGGGGAACATAGTGAAAAGCAGAGACATTACATTGCAAACAAAAATTAGAATAGTCAAAGCAATGGTTTTCCCAGTAGTAATGTATGGATGTGAGAGCTGGACAATTAGGAAGGCTGAACGCAGAAGAATAGATGCCTTTGAAATGTGGTGTTGGAGGAGGGTTTTGAGAGTCCCCTGGACAGCGAGGAGAACAAATAGATCAATCTTAGAAGAAATTAACCCTGACTGCTCATTGGAAGGTCAAATAGTAAAGATGAAGCTAAAATACTTTGGACATCAAATGAGAAGGGAGGATTCACTTGAGAAGGCATTGATGTTGGGAAAGGTGGAGGGCAAAAGAAGAAGGGGGAGGCCAAGGATGAGATGGCTAGATGGTATTATAGACACAATGGGCACAGAGCTGGGAGGGTTGAGGGGGATGGTGGAGAACAGAGGCGCCTGGAGGAAAATGGTCCATGGGGTCGCAAAGGGTCGGAATCGACTGTGCGACTGAACAACAATAAAAATAAAATTCACCTTGCAAACGGCAACCACATTCCTCCACAAAAATGTGTCCACCCCCTGTATTTCCTTTCCACTGGTGGGAGGAGGAGCCCTTATACTAAGACAAATAAATTTAATTTGCCTGTTTCATTAAATGATTGTCTTGAAGAGAAACATAACAAATTTATTTATTTATTATTTATTTACAGTATTTTTATACTGCTTCCCTCACCCAGGGGTGACCCAAAGCGGTTCACAAGTTAAATAAAAACATCAGATAAAATCCCTATCTAAAACCAGATTAAAACACATTAAAAACTATCTAATAGAATAAAACCACCCTTACCCTCCCTCCGCCCACATTAAAAAGGACTGCCTGGACAAATACCCCCACACACACACACACACACATGGGCTAAACAAGCCAGCGGGGCTGGGAAGTGAAGCCATTCATGCCCCACACCCACTGGCATAGTCATGTTTTTAGTGCTTTTCTGAAGGGGAGCAGCTCTGTCTGGAGGCGCAATTCAGATGGCAGGAGGTTCCAAAGGGCCAGGGCGGACACCGAGAAGGCTCTCCTCCTGGTCCCAAGTTAGATGTACTTCTTTAGCTGATGGGACCACCATGGAGCCTCTCCGGTCTGCCCTCGTAGGATGGGTTGAAAACCTTGGGGTGACACGATCTGTTAAGTATCCTGATCCACTGCCATGTACATGAACCTGTGCCTCAAAGGGGGAAAAAACCACACTGGTGCTTTTATACCCATAATTAAATCATCATTGCATGGCATCAAGTTGATTCAGACTCAAGTCATAGTCATCCTTTCCAGGATTTTCTAGGTAGAGAATACAGTAAAGCTCCTACTTACGAAAAAAGTCTGTTCCGTAGGCTTTTGCTTAAATCGGTTTTTTATGTAACTCGAAGCAAACCCATAGGAAAAATGAAATTTTTATGTAAATTGAAGCAAACCCAGAGGGAAATGAATGTTTATGTCACTCAAAACAAACCCATAGGAAAAAGAATCTTTATGTAACTCGAAGCAAATTCATAGGAAATCATATAAATCGGGACATGGTTTTAGCACAAAATCATTATGTAAGTTGAATTTTATGTAACTCAAGGCATTTGTAATTCGGGGTTTTACTGTACACTGAAGTAGTTTACCATTCCCTTCTTTTGGTGGCTTCCTGAGAGTGTGCAGTTTGCCTATAGCTGCCTATAGCTGAATTGAAATACTGCCAGCCGGGCCGGCAAGGGAGGAGGAAGACCAGCCGGGCGGGGAGAGGCCAGCCAGCCGCCCCAACCCGAGCCCTTCCGAGCCGGTCCCCACCATCTCCAGCCGGGCCGGTGAGGGAGGAGGAAGACCAGCCGGGCGGGGAGAGGCCAGCCAGCCGCCCCAAACGCGAGCCCTTCCGAGCTGGTCCCCACCATCTCCAGCCGGGCCGGCAAGGGAGGAGGAAGACCAGCCGGGCGGGGAGAGGCCAGCCAGCCGCCCCAACGCGAGCCCTTCCGAGCCGGTCCCCACCATCTCCAGCCGGGCCGGTGAGGGAGGAGGAAGACCAGCCGGGCGGGGAGAGGCCAGCCAGCCGCCCCAACGCGAGCCCTTCCGAGCCGGTCCCCACCATCTCCAGCCGGGCCGGCAAGGGAGGAGGAAGACCAGCCGGGTGGGGAGAGGCCAGCCAGCCGCCCCAACGCGAGCCCTTCCGAGCCGGTCCCCACCATCTCCAGCCGGGCCGGTGAGGGAGGAGGAAGACCAGCCGGGCGGGGAGAGGCCAGCCAGCCGCCCCGACGAGAGCCTTTTCCAAGCCCTGAAAACAACCAAGCGCCGAAGGAGAGGTCCAATTGGCAGAAGGGAAGAAGGCAAAGGAGTTAAACCAGGGGGTGAGACTCAGAGCCCCATACAAAGGATAAGTAGTTAAATATGCAAAAAATGTTGATGACTTAATATAGTAACTCACATAAAGACTTTAAAATGACTTAATATAGCAACTGACATAGAGACTGTGCTTTAAAGTGTGATAATATGCATGATAATATGTTGTCTTAAATGTTTTTAAACTTTTAAAAACTGTGATAAAATGTATGAGGAGAGAAAAATGGCGCAGACACCGGCAACCACGCCATAAATCTTGCCAAGAGAACCCTATGGACCAAAACAAAAGGCAAAACAAAAGGGCAGGCTAGGTGATACAGGATGCTTAACACCTCAGAGGGGAGAAAGGGGAGGGACAGGAAGGAGGGAGGAGGAATGCAATGTTGCAAGGAGCAATACTGCATAGGGACATGGAATGTGAGATCAATGAACCAAGGTAATCTGGAAGTGGTAAAAAATGAGATGGAAAGAATAAGCATTGACATCTTGGGCATCAGTGAGCTAAAATGGACAGGGATGGGTGAATTCAGCTCTGGAAACCATCATATCTACTATTGTGGACAAGAAAACCTTAGAAGGCATGGAGTAGCCATAATTGTCAATAAGAGAGTAAGAAAAGCAGTAATGGGATATAACCTCAAAAATGACAGAATGATGTCAGTCAGAATTCAAGGCAAACCTTTCAATATCACCGTAATCCAAGTATATGCACCAACCACTAGTGCAGATGAAGCCACAGTGGACCAGTTCTATGAGGACCTAGAACACCTCATAGAACAGACACCAAGAAATGATGTCCAAATTATATTAGGAGACTGGAATGCCAAAGTAGGAAATCAAAAAGTGGAGGGAATAACAGGCAAGTTTGGTCTTGGAACACAGAATGAAGCAGGGCAAAGATTGATAGAGTTCTGCCAAGAGAACGCACTGGTCATAGCAAACACTCTCTTCCAGCAACACAAGAGGCGACTTTACACATGGACATCACCAGATGGCCAACACCGAAACCAAATTGACTACATACTCTGCAGCCAAAGATGGAGAACCTCCATACAATCAGCAAAAACAAGACCTGGAGCAGACTGTGGATCAGATCACAACCTACTGATCGCAAAATTCAGGTTAAGACTAAAGAAAATAGGGAAAACAAGAAGACCAGACAGATATCACCTAGACAGCATCCCTAAAGAATACACGGTGGAGGTGATGAACAGATATAATGGCCTGGACGCAATAGACAGAGTGCCAGAAGAATTATGGACAGAGATAAAGGAAATCATGCAGGAAGCAGCAAAGAAAACCATACCAAAAGAAAAAAAGCGTAAGAAAGCAAAATGGTTGTCTGATGAGGCTCTTAAAATAGCAGAGGAAAGAAGGAAGGCAAACGTCAAAAGAGAAAGGAAAAATACAACCTTCTGAACACAGAATTTCAAAGAAAAGCAAGGAGAGATAAGGAAAACTACCTAAAAGAACAGTGCAAAGAAATGGAGGAAAACAACAAAAGAGGCAGGACTAGAGATCTCTTCAGAAAAATCGGGGAAATAAAGGGAACATTTAAAGCAAAAATGACCATGATAAGGGACAAAGACGGAAAAGAGCTAGCTGATGCAGAAGAGATAAAGAAAAGATGGAAAGAGTACACAGAGGAACTCTACAAAAAGGACCTCAACACTCATGATAACTACAATGATGAAAAAACTGAACTCGAGCCAGACATCCTGGAGAGCGAAGTTATAAAGGCCCTAAAGAGCACTGCAAACAACAAAGCTAGTGGATATGATGGTATCCCAGTCGAATTTTTCAAAGCGCTAAAAGATGATGGCGTCAAATTACTGCACTCAATATGCCAGCAAATCTGGAAAACAAAACAGTGGCCACAGGATTGGAAAAGATCAGTATACGTCCCAATCCCAAAAAAAGGGCAACGCCAAAGAATGCTCAAATTACCGAACAATTGCACTCATCCCACACGCCAGCAAGGTGATGCTCAAGATAATACAGGACAGACATCAGCAACATGTGGAGAGAGAACTACCAGAGGTGCAGGCCGGTTTCAGAAGAGGCAGGGGGACTAGAGACCACATTGCCAACATACGTTGGATCATGGAGAAAACAAAGGAATACCAGAAACAAGTTTACTTTTGTTTCATTGATTACACTAAGGCATTTGACTGTGTGGACCACAACAAGATGTGGCAAGTAATTAAAGAGATGGGAATACCAGAGCACATCATATGCCTCCTGAGAAATCTGTACATGAACCAAGAAGCAACAGTTAGGACAGAACATGGAATGACAGAGTGGTTTGGAATAGGAAAAGGAGTAAGACAAGGCTGCATTTTATCACCCTGCTTATTCAATCTATACACAGAGCACATAATGCGAAATGCAGGGATGGAGGAATCACAATATGGGATTAAAACTGCTGGGAGAAACATAAACAATCTGAGATATGCAGACGATACCACCCTAATGGCAGAAAGTGAGGAAGACCTAAAGAACCTCTTGATTGGGCTGAAGGAGGAGAGTGAAAAAGCTGGTTTGAGACTCAATATCAAGAAAACCAAGGTAATGGCAACAGGCCCAATCAGTTCCTGGAAAATAGATGGGGAAGAAGTAGAAGCAGTGACAGATTTTACTTTCCTGGGATCAAAGATCACGGCAGATGGGGATTGCAGCCATGAAATAAAAAGGCGACTGATTCTTGGGAGACAAGCCATGAGAAACCTGGGGAACATAGTGAAAAGCAGAGACATCACATTGCAAACAAAAATTAGAATAGTCAAAGCAACGGTATTCCCAGTGGTAATGTACGGATGTGAGAGCTGGACAATTAGGAAAGCTGAACGCAGAAGAATAGATGCCTTTGAAATGTGGTGTTGGAGGAGAGTTTTGAGAGTACCCTGGACAGCGAGGAGAACAAATAGGTCAATCTTAGAAGAAATCAACACTGACTGCTCATTGGAAGGGCTAATAGTAAAGACGAAGCTAAAGTATTTTGGACATCAAATGAGAAGGGAGGATTCACTTGAGAAGGCCCTGATGTTGGGAAAGGTGGAGGGCAAAAGAAGAAGGGGGAGGCCAAAGATGAGATGGCTAGATGGTATTGTAGACACAATGGGCACAGAACTGGGAGTGCTGAGGGGGATGGTGGAGGACAGAGGTGCCTGGAGAACAATGGTCCATAGGGTCGCAAAGGGTCGGAACCGACTGTGCGACTGAACAACAACAACTTAGAACATTTTCATATCAAGGTCACCCTGCTCTAGGTTTTGAGAGGGAATAATAGCAGGCATATAATGTTTAACCCACTTCTTATTGAAATCAATGGAATAAGTAACTTAGTGGTTATGATGCTGGACCTGTTGACTGGAAGGTTGGCAGGTCAGCAGTTTGAGGCTTGAGTGCTGCATGATGGAGTGAGCTCCTGTCTCCATCCTAGCTCCTGCCAATCGAGCAGTATGAAAGCAAGAAATTGGAAGTAGACAGATAGGTACCACTTCAGTGGGAAGGTAAATAATGTTCTGTGCACTCCGGTGTCTAGTCATGCCAACACATGTCCACGGAAACATCTGCAGATGCAAACAGCACTGGCTCTTTGGCTATAAACAGAGATGAGCACTGAACCCTAGAGTTGGATACGACTGGATTTTGAGCAAGGGCAACCTTACACAGGCTGGATGTTCTCCCTGGAGGCACAATGAGGAATCAAACTCCCAACTTCTGTCACTGCAGACAGCTATCTAAACCACTGAACTACCTATGTAAATGTTTACATCTATCTAAATCACCACTTGCAGGTCAGGCAGACATTGTCTACTCTCTTTTTTAGGGAACAGTGTAGTCTCAGTCAGTGGTCAAAGGAGTGGTCAGTTGTGCATTGATAGCAATAGCAATTACACTTATATATCACCCCCATAGTGCTTTGTTCGCTCTCTGAGCAGTTCCCAAGTTAATTGGCATTTCGCACCCAACATACTGGGTACTCATTTTATCAACCTCCGAAGGATGGAAGGCCCTTGGGTCCCATCAGGATCAAACTCACAACATTTTGACTGCAGTACAGCAGTTTAACCACTGCACCACCAGAGCTCTTGATAGCTGAACAGGACAGTACTTCTGCTACAACATACGATATAATGCCAGAATCGTGTGTTATCTAAGAATCATTAAGGATGGGATTTTTGGATCCTCCCTTCCATCTGACAGACATCTAAACTTGTCTCACTTGAAGGAAATGTCTAATTCAGTTTTCCCCAACCTTTGGGTTTTGGACTTCAATCCCCAGAAGCCTAAGTCAATTCCCCAAAGCACTTATCAGCTAATGTACTGACTTAGGCTTCTGGTAATTCCCACATTGGAAACCACTGATCTAACTGCTTTGACTTTGTAGCTTCAAATAGGCTTAGCTCTGACATCACTATTTTTTTTTTTTGGGGGGGGGTGTCCTTTCTGCATGGAAAGGTATGGTAGCTAGGACTACATAAAACCATGAAGTCTTCCCAGCTACGTTTTTCTCAAGGAGAGACATATTTAGGTGTGGGTTTTTCAGGTGAAACTCCCAGAATGGGATTTGTCACCCAAAAATTCTTATGCCTATAAATCATTGCCATCTCAGAATAACAATGCCGTGTTGGGTTGTCTACTCCTATTTATGACTAGAAATGGCACATTGCCTAATGACAAAAAGCAGGGGAAATGGTGATTGCCCAGTTGCACATACCAAAGACCTTGTATATATAAATATTAGCAATTGGCCATTGTTTAATTCTCAAGATAAGACTAAACAAAAATACAACAGCAACTAAACCAGCTCAATCAACCTAGGCATTTAAATTCTTCAGGCAAAGGTTATGTGCTTTTATTGCACAAGCAATTAACCACTGTAAACCATGCTGTGCTTGGTGAATTTTCTGGATCTGAGTGGTGCTGGATAACTTCATCAATTGGATTGGGAAAAAAAATTTACACCAAGATTGGCATTTCTGTAATAATGAATTATTATCGTAAACTGTAGCATAGTACCCATTTATGCTCAGTATGTTGGTTCTGCATATAAAACAAAGGTCTCACTGCATATAAAACAAAGGTCTCAGTTGGTGATAAGGAAATAGCAAAGGCTCAACACAATCAGAACAAAGCTTCGCAAAGTTACTTTTTTGGGACAGTAGCTCTCATGCTTAACCTCAGTCAACGGGATCAGTGGCTTAACTGGCTTGTCTGGCTGGACATCCCACTACGGTAATGGAGTAGACTGTACAGCCAGCAACTCAATGCTGACTATCAGGCAGCAGTTAACTAACCTGACTCCCTAAAGGGGCCAACAGCTACAGCAGGATAAGCTCCTTTAGGTGGGGTGATGGTCCCCTCAGTGGAGGAAATGCCACTGGAAATCATAACATTCGGCCCAATGGCAAAATGAGCGGAGGAGGAACTCTGATTCCCAACAGTCATGGAGGCGGAAGAGGCCATGCCAGATGGACTGGCTGTGAAGGCACAGCTTGATAATATCCTCATTGATAATATCCTCAAGGCTGTGGCAGTCCATTGCAGTCCCAGAGTTAAATCCTCCATGTCTCATTTGTCTCCGTGATCATAGTGTGTGGGTCACTTCATGGCAATTCACACCAGTGACATTTTTCCTGCTTCAGGAAAAAGTGCATTCTTGGATATGGGTTGCAGTCGATAATGTGTGAGTGGGATTCTGGGAATTGTGGTACCTTTTCCAGGTTATAAATCAGAAGTGTCAATGAATTCACATTTTAAGTCAGTATGTTTGTGATCTTTATATTGAATTCTTACTCATTTTAATTCATGAGAGTCAGATGAGCTTTTTCTAAGGATGAAGAAAATACTTGCTAAATTCATCACCTTCCATCACTTCAGTGAAGACCATCAAAACCCTACAAAACTGCTTACCTGTAGGTAAGCGTGAGATTCTAAAGATATCAATTTCCCTCTCTTCAGGTCTCTGTATTGTATGTAAAATATCCTCTAGTGACCTTTCACATGTACACACACATAACATACATCCACCAAAAAACAAGATGATGCTAAGGAAGCTGCCAATGACTCTTTTGGTACATTAAATTTTAAAATAGAGCAGCAGTCATCTTAGTCTAGGGCCATTTGCCCAATTCATGCAATGTAAGAGTTGCACGATTTTGCACAAAAGCTGGACAATTCTGTGGAAAATACCAAGGAATTCTGTAGAAACCCCAGGCAATTTTTCACACTGGGCATGCACAAAACATCATCCTTACTACTATAAGAACTCTATCAAAAGCCCGAGGAAACGTCATGCTAACCATATCAGCAATTTGGAGAATTCCCTGTGGACTTGGGCACCCAAGGCCATTAGTTCTCAGGGTTGTCAGGTTAGTTAACCACCACCTGACATTCAGTGTTGAGTTGCTGGCAGTATGGTCTACTCTATTACTATAGCAGGATAACCTAGCTGGACATTTACTACCCAAGTACATTGGAACCTATTATGATGTGGGACAGAAATACAATCACACTTGAAAAAGGCTTGTTTCACGGAGGAGAATTCTGCCCTAGAACCTAAAACCCTGAACTAAGACTCAATCCAAAATTTAACTGAGTGCCACCCTGAATGTGCTAAGAGCTTCAGCTATGTTTTACAGCCAGGAAATCAAATAACGTTTATCTTAGTGCATCATAGCAGCAGTGGAGATGGGATTTGATTTGAGCCCTGGTGGTGCAGTGGTTAAACTGCTGTATTGCAGCCCAAACTACTGACATTGTGTGTTCAATCCGGATGGGATCAAGGTTGAAACAGCCCTCCATCCTTCGGAGGTCCGTAAAACAAGTACCCAGAATGTTAGGAGCAAAATGCGAATTACCTTGTGAACCGCCCAGAGAGTACACTAAGCACTAAGGGACGGTATATAAATAATTGCTATTGCTATATTTGGGGACAGGTCAAGATATTCTGCTTCTGGCAGCATATAGAATTGCACTTCCTTCCATCCCATGGGCAAGAGTTGACTTGACAAACAAATATCCACAACAAACCATAACTGAGAGCCAACAAGGTGTGTTGGATAAGGTGTATAGCACACAAAATTATGCCTTTCAAGTGAGGGGAGTTGCTACAGCATTACTAGGTTGTTCAAGAGAATGAATCGGAGTTGCTACTACGCCTCCTTGACATCTTATGCCTGGGGCAATTGCCTTACTCACACCCTAATAGCAAGCTGGCCCTCCATTCTTCAGATATCATCTTAGTGTGGGAGATGATATTATGTAGTACGTACCTTACAGATGTTGTTTCATCTTAAATCCTTCTAGTAAAACCTTCCATACAAACCCTGAAGTACATTTCCACAGTTACGGCCATAACAGGTTACATCAAATATGGGTTTAATATGTTAATGCTCTGCATTGGTTTTAGAAGTGAGATGTTCCTGTTGCGTAAGAGAACTTTCGTGCCCAACCAAGTCTTCTTCACCAGTCATGGGTGGGCGGTTAGTTAAAGCATAGGAAAAGCAGACAATAGTTATTAAAAACAAGGCATACCAGGCTGAGACATGCACACATATCCATTACCTTCCTCACTGTATTCCAGAATGAATAAGACAAACAAGAACATCATATAATTAGTGGGAAGTAAGATGTATTCAAAACATTCATTGGTTTTTTTGGTTTGTTTGTTTCTTCATAAAGCTTGTGAGGGCAGTTTTACAGCTGTATAATTATAGTTTCCTCTGGAGTTAAGCAGTGAAAACTTGAGCAAACCTCTGCATTGGTTAATTTAGGTATATGGTATCTTTCATGGGTGGTGTTAGCTGGTACTTGGTTACACTTTACCTTTCTCCCTCCTGTTACTACTGCCTGATGTATGCAGAGGAAGAGAGTGGTTTCAGAACTTGGAAACCTTACCTGTTAGGACTACAGTACCCATTATTCCCCAGATATGAAAGCATGGAAAATTCAGATGCTGTTACAAAAAAATGTAGTATTTTTAAACTATGGCTGATTTCTACAGTATAAGTATAGTTGGTACTATGTGTCACTTTGTAAAAGTGTGTAGGGCCCAAGTGAGACATGAAGTAGGGACATATCACTGGGCTGTCATTATGGGATTTTTCTTGTCTGTAACATAGGAACTTCACTAACCAACAATCATCCACGGTCACAGCTTTAGCAATGCAAACTAGGATGTGTAGTAAGCTGCCCATAGTGATGCTTGCACCAAATGGGGCAGGGTATTGAATGAAAGAATGAATGAATGAATGAATGAATGAATGAATGAATGAATGAATGAATGAATGAATGGCATGCTCTAATCTGGCGTGACTGGTTGTGTGGCCTAGATTTTTCTTCTGTAAGCATGATCTGCTTCATTGAATGAGTATAGAACATTGGCTTCCCAAATGGTTACATTACTGTTGTGTTACATCTCCCTAGTAGTAAATTATGTTCCAAGTAGCTCCCTCAGTGTCTTGGTGGTTAATACACTAAGCTTGGAGACTGGAAGGACGGGTTTCGATACGCGAGGGATGCACTTGGGGACATGAAAGAAGCCTCATTTGGGCATCCCCTGAGTGGAGTTTCTCCAGCAAAAATCCTTTCAACCCAGAGTAATCCCTGACAATAAATTATTATTATGTTTAATTAAGTTAAATATCCCAACAAATATGACAACTTTTTCTCCCAGAGTCCAATGTTCTAAATTCTGAGTATCCTGCCACAGTGCAAATCTCACTGTCTTCATAGCAGTTAAAATACCAACAAACTGATATAAAAATATATCTTCATTGTATGGTTAGGATAGTTGAAGGGTATCAGGAAGCTCTTCAACTGTTTGGTGCTTGTTTCTGTACAGTGTGAGGATTATCAAGCATTTGGCAGTTTGTACTCACAGGACTGGGGTTATATCCATTTTTCTAGATTAATTAATGGTGTATTAAGAAATATCTATTGTACTGTGGCATCAAACTAACAACCCATCTGGAAGGAATGAGGACAGAAGGACATGTATGTGAATATTGCAGATAACGGACGCCAATGTACTCATGAGCTTTGATAATATGCATGCCAAATGCACCTCGGAACTGGTTGTCTGAAACGTCACTGATTATTAGCAGGCACATTAAAAAATAACAAGTCTCCGCAGATGTGCAAAATTAAAAAGGAAATTTTATTAGGCATTAGGAACTGCGAACAGGATGGTGAAATAGCAAAAGAGTGATCAGAAATGAGTTCTCAAGAAGCTACTGCTAGGGATTTTGGAAAGCTAATCTTTTGATAGATTGATTACAACAGCGGTCGATCCCATCGGTGTCTTTTTTCATTCTTGCTTGTAGACATGAGCGTCCTTCACTACTTCTTGCCATCACCTGCTTTGTATGTAGGAAAACAAGAAAGAAACAGAGATGGAATCAAGTGAGACACTTGGAAACACATTGTAAAGCCCAACTAGGTCTCCTACTCCTGAAGCCTTAGCCTGCATAGCCAGTACTGAAGACTTCTGGGAATTGTAGAGGAAGAATACATAGAGACCCAAGTATGGGAACCACTATGTGGTGTGTGCTAACCCAGTGATGACAAACCTTTTAGAGACAGAGTGCCCAAACTGCAACCCCAAACCCATTTATTTATCGCAGTGCCAACACAGCAACAGGGGAGGAAGGAAATGCTCCCACTGAGCTGCTGGGCAGAGGGGCAGGGTGAACTCTGTGCTGGGGAGGGGGGGGAGGGCATCTCTGTATATAGCAGGAGTGTCCAAACTATGGCACGGGGCCCTGATCCAGCCCACAACACCAATTCATCCGGCCCATGAAGCCCTTGTCGCTCCTGGAAGCGGAAGTAAAACACACCCATACGGGCCAGATGAACTGTTGTTGGGGGCCATAGTGACCATCCCCCTGAACCACGTGACTGGCCCACAGCCCAAAAAGTTTGGGCACCCCTGGTATATAGCCAAATAACCAGTGCTGTCTGCATCTACAGACATTTCTGTGGTCATGTGGCAGGCACGATTAGATGACAGTGTGCACGGAGTGCTGTTACTATTCTGGCCAAAGTGGTACCTATTTATCTACTTGCAAAGTCTTGCTTTCAAATTGCTAAGTTGGCAGGAGCTGGGACAGATGATGGGAGCCCACTCCATCATCCAGCACTCAGGCCTTGAACTTCTGATCTGCCGATCCTTCATGTCATCAAGCTCAGTGTCTTAACCACTAAGCCACTGAGGCCCTATATCTTCTGATACAGAACTTTAACTCACATTAAAATCCTAGGATTTTGTATAATGGAGCCATGACATTGGCTCAAAACTACTATAATTTTGTTGTGTAGACACACTCCTGGACTACCCAAAGTGAGGCAGAGGCCTCAACTGGCTCTTTCTTGGACTCCCAGCTGCAAATAATAGAAACATGAGCAAAATACTCCCATTCAACTTGATACAGAAAAACTGGCATCGACAAATGTTCTGTAAAATAATTCAGATAATTGATTAACTTCCCCTGTCCTATCAGTCTTCTACTATGGAATTCAAAAGGAGCATATATGAGACCCCATGGGGTCTTGCGTTGAAGCAACGCAGCCACACTTGCTTAGCTTCAGGTAGGTTAGCACTTCATGTG
This sequence comes from Bradypodion pumilum, assembly GCA_035047305.1. Lineage (NCBI taxonomy): Eukaryota > Metazoa > Chordata > Lepidosauria > Squamata > Chamaeleonidae > Bradypodion > Bradypodion pumilum. Next base: position 15,368,383 of record JAWDJD010000008.1, read on the forward strand.
TCTTCAAAGGTTAAGGACATGTAGTAAACAGTACCTCCTTTTGCCCCCCCACCCCCTTGCAGTGATGAATAAAACCTTACCTTTAGTTCCAGATTCACTTCCTGGGAAGCTGGGGGCGAGGGAAAGAAAAGAATGGGAAGGAATTACTATCAACATAGAACAAGCAAACATAGACTGTTCTTTCTCTGTCTGTCTGTCTGTCTGTCTGTCTGTCTGTCTGTCTGGGTTGGTTTTCTAAAGCAAGTGGAATAGAAAGTGTCACCTTGCTAGGTTTTCCTTAACTTGTACTTCCAGGACCACCTACATTAGATACTCAATCCAGTAACTGTTTTCTGGTAAGTTTCCCTGAAAGTTTAAAAGACAAGCACCTGGAGAAGTTGTAAAGTAGAATTGAAATTTATGTGGAGGGAATTGGTGTTACCCTCATCCAAGCTGCTTTTCAGTAGAGTATGTAAACTGACATCTTGTCTCAACTGTATCTTCTGCTCACATGTTATAATTTGTATTTTTGCTATAATGTGTTTCGTCTATACTGTATATATATTGTATTTTTGATATGTCATATGCACAAATTGTATTTTTGCTATATTGTTATGTGTTTATTGCTGAATTTATATATCTTGTATACTGTATTCTCTAACTTTTGGAACATGTTGTAATGCCGCCCTGAGTCGGCCTGCGCTGAGTAGGGTGGGGTATAAATTAAAATTGAAATTGAAGTTGAATTCTTGCCAGGTGGGAGTGAGGAATAACAAAATTCTTCTTTCCCCCAACATGACAGTGACATCTTTTGTTACACTCTTGACAAAGAGAATATTTTTTTTGGTAAAACTTCAACAAATTTGCCCCAAATTAGGCAAGAGTAAAGGACTCGGTTGCTCAAAAGCCAGTCATGCCCAACTCTAGGGGATGCTGCTCACCTCTGTTTACAGCCAAAGAGCCAGCACTGTTTGCATGTGCAGATATTTGCGTGTTCATGTGGCAGGCATAACTAGATGCCGGAGCACATGGAACGCTGTTACTTTTCCTACCAAAATGGTCCCTATTTATCTACTTGTAGTTTCTTGCTTTCAAACTGCTAGGTTGACAGGAGCTGGGACAGACGACAGGAGTTCACTCTGTTACACAGCACTCGGGTCTCAAACTGCTGACCTAACTGTCGTCAAGCTCAACTTCTTAGCCACTAAGCCTTCGTGGCCCTTGGCCAAAATTACATGGTGCAAATAGTGCTTTAACCAGAATAACGTAAGGGCTTTTAAGGATTAGAAGTACAGTACTGGAGAAGGACTCTAGTTTTGAGGAGCTCTCATGAAGAACCCGAGAAGAAGAATTAGCATTCTTATTCTGGCTCTTGCTTGAAACAAAGGAATCCAGGGGTGATGGTGGTAGAAATTCCATATTGGAGTGTCTTGTCAAGTCAAGACAACCAAAGTAGTTGGACATGAAGAATTGAGAAATCACTCTTTACATCCCTGCTCATGAGTACATGTATCTTTTCTATTGTGGGTGTATCATCTCTCCTAGTAGAGGATATGACCATTCTCCAGGGAAAGAGAGATACATCCACTCTTTCTCTCCGTGAAGCTTTGGACCAGACTAACTTCTTGCAGGCAGTTTGTATAAAACAACCACCACAACCACTGTGATAAAACCTTGAGGAATATGCTTGTGCAACTAAACATCAGTTATGTTTTAACTCTGAGAAGTCTGAAACCAGCTGTTGGCTGGAATGGAGCAAAAGGTTCCTGGAGGAACAGGAACAAATATTTACTTAGGCAATATATTTAATAGGCTTGGTGCAAACCATTATCACAATCCGGTGACCTGTGTAATGTGAAAAAGAGAGTGTGAAAGTAATCAGTTGGTTCTTCCAACAGACATAACTGCATTACAGTATTATTGCAATTTAGTAAGAGTCAACAACTTGCTTCGTTTTGTGGTGCCTCTGGAATTTTTTGGTTAATGTTATCATTATCGGTTGTGATGTAACATTCAGGTATGGTGGAGCAGGAATCGAATATCATGTGTTTCCAGGGCTGGTTTGTGCTTCTGCCTCATGCTGTATTGCGCAAACAGAGGCAAGAACAAGAACAGGTGGGGCCAAAATGCATTTTGGCCAGCAACATGTAGCAAGCAAAAGTTGTTTTTAAAGCAATGTTGCTTTTGAAAACTGCAACTATAATTGTAACTCGTGTCAGCCCCCATGGAACTAGGTTGTTATGTGCAGTCAAGTTGCTTCTGATTCCTGGTGATTTTACAAATGAATGACCTCTGTCTGAATGGTCTGTCATTCACAGCCCTGCTCCATGTCTTAGCATTTTAAGGGTTTTTAAAGGGGTTTTTAAGGTGGGATTTATGTATTTTATTATGATAGTGTTGTACGCTGCCCAGAGTCACTTGCCGAGTGGGCGGCTATACAAATTTGACCAATAAATAAATAAATAAATAAATAAATAAATAAATAAATAAATAAATAAATAAATAAATAAATAAATAGTCTTGCACACTCAAGGCCCTGGCTTCCTTTACTGAGTTAATCCAGTTCAGGCTTGGTCTCCCTGTTTTCCTGCTCTCTTCAGTTTTTCCCAACATTGATGGAAGTTAAATACTTGAGGACCCTTGGAACTATAAATTGTAACTAATTGCTTTTATTTGCTTGGGTGCCCCCTCCCCCCTTTGAGCTGTTGCAAAGATAAAAGCCTTTAAATGGTAGCTAGACTCTGGTTGGCTTACATCCGTGATGGCGATCCTTGGCATTCCAGATGTTCTTGGACTTCAATTCACAGGAGCCCAAGTACCCTGTGAATCCACATGAATGGGTTTACTGCAATTCATCCGGCCCACGCTGCCCTCATTGCTCCCGGAAGCGGAAGTAAAACGCACCAGTATGGATGCGTTTTACTTCCGCTTCCGGGAGCGATGAGGGCAGCGCAGGCCAGATGAATCGCAGTAAACTCATTCATGTGGATTCGCGAGGGCTTCTGGGAATTGACGTCCAAGAACATCTGGAGTTCCAAGGATTGCCATCAAGGGCTTACGTGATTATATAAGTACAGTCACCCAAGTATTTCTTTCCTTTCAGCAGACTCTTCTTAGTACAACTAGTCAAACACAGATTGCAAACTGGTTGTGTGACCAATCACATGAATGATTACTTGAGGAAGCTCATGCCAGAAGGAAACCAATACTGCACAATTCCTCTTGAACAGTGGCACTCTTTGTTTTATTATAGACTTCATGACAGCGCTTCGTACAGTGCAAACTCGCTACAAAATAGAGGTTTTGGATATTGAAACAGTGAGGGCTTTTTACAAATGAACCGAACTGTAAGAGGGCTTACTGGAAGTCTTGGCCAGCCAAGAGCTGGTGGTAGGTGTGAATCTCCTGCTCCAGCCGGGTCTTTATATCCATCAGCATCTTATATTCATTGTTCTGTCGCTCCATGTCAGATCGGAGCTCAACCATTTGGGCTTCAAAGTTGCTGATCAAATTCTGGATCTGGCATAATTGGGCCCCGTAACGATTCTCGGTTTCTGCCAAGGTCCCTTCTAGTGCAGATTTCTGAAAAGAGAAGACCAATGATGAGAAAAGGGTTTTGACAAGATTGTCAGTATAACACAAAAAATATATGCTATAATTGTCAAAAAACATTTATTAGGATACTGGAGACTGAAGTAGCAGTAGTGTATAAGGGGCAGAGAACTGGTCAATTGGAAGTTTTTATACCACTAATTATTAACCTTCCAATATTAATCTGTGCTGTCATTAGGAAAACTGTCAAAACCCTAGTCTTGGTCAATGACACAATAATAATAATAATAATAATAATAATAATAATAATAATAATAATAATAATAATAATAATAATAATAATAATAATAATAATAATAATAATAATAATAATAATAATAATAATAAGTAGTAGTAGTAGTAGTAGTAGTAGTAGTAGTAGTAGTAGTAGTAGTAGTAGTAGTAGTAGTAGTATATTTTGCCCGGCAGTGCCGGGCTTTTAAAAATTGTGTTGTATAGTAAAGGGTTTCGTTTTTTTTCTTGAACCAATGGTGCTGGGCTGTTTTAAATGGTGTTGTAAGGTTTTGTGATTTTGTGGCTTCGAAGCGCTGCGTCCGCCTGTGGCGGACGTGCGCTCCCAGTGTTTTGTTTTGTTTTGTTTCTTTTTTGCGTGCCTGCTTCCTCAGTGCCGGGCTCTTTAAATTGGTTTTTGAAGGTTTTTGTTTTATGTTTATGCAAATTTTATTTTATTTTAATTTATTTAATGTAAATTAATTTTATTTAGGTTAAAATTTAATTTTGGTTTCCTAAATCTTTATTTTTACGCATTTTTTATTTTTTTGTTTTGTTTTGTTTTTTGAGTGAAAAGTGATTTCTGGGGGTTTTTTTGGTATTTTTTGAGATTAGTGTGATTATTTTTTAATGTTTTTATAACTTACTTGATTAATTTTGGAATTAATCTTATTAGTTTCAATATTTTTGAATGTTTTTTCTCTTGTGGCCTCTGGGTGGGGGTGGTGAGCTTTTCTCCCTCTCTACAATTTTCCTGTTCTGTCCTCTGGGTGTCGCTTCCGGTAAGTATTTTCTTTATTTTCTCATTTGAGTTCCGGTCCTCATGGATAGAAGACATCTTATGGTAAGCTCTCTGGGGGTTTTTTTGGGGGGTTGGTTTTTTTGGGGGTAGTCTGTGTGTTTTTTCTTGTATGTTTTTGGCTGTTTTGGTGTTTTCTTTTTGGATTTTGGATTTTTGAGTGTTTTTGATTGTTTTTGGTTTGTCTTTTTGTGTTTACTTTTTCAGGGGGGGTGGCTTTCTTTCCCGTGGGCCATGCTGGCTGGCCCGTGGGAAGGAAGGGCAATGGTGGCGGGGCCCTTTCTTTTCCACAGGCCATGCTGGCTAGCCCGTGGGAAGGAAGGGCAGCGGCGGCGGGGGGTTTCTTTTTTTTCCCACGGGCCATGCTGGCTGGCCCGTGGGGAAGAAGGGCAGTGGCAGCGGGCGTTTTTTTACTTCTATTTTTCGTGCGCCAGCTGGCCCATTGAAAGGAAGGGCAGCGGCGGCAGGGGGGTTTCTTTTTTTCCCCCGTGGTCTATGCTGGCTGGCCTGTGGGGAAGAAGGGCAGCGGTGGCAGGCGTTTTTGTTTTACTTTTATTTCTCGTGTGCCGGCTGCCTCAGTGTTCTGCGTGCTAATGGCGCGCAGGACGCTGGGGCTTGTAGTTTTGCCTGCATGTGTTTGCTTACTGCAGCGGTTTTGTTCCTGCGGCTTTTTTTTATTGGCTGCAGCGCGTTTCCGAACGTTCCTTTTGCCGCGCCACCCAGCCTGATTGGCTCTGGCGCGGCGCAAGGAAGGTTGGGAATTGAAGTTCCCCCGGCTGAAAATTTCAACCTGACAGTTACCTGCGAACCGGGTTCAGGCGAGTGAACGGAGGCCCATTACAGGCTAGTGGGCCCTGGTGCAACATCCTTTGTCACATTCCAATGGATAACGCACCATTTTATAGGTATAGATTATTATTATTATTATTACAGTAAAACCTCACATAAAGAGCACCTTACTTAGAGACTAACTCGCTTAAAGAGCAGAATTTTCTCTGAATGGTCGCCTCACTTAACAACTAAAACCAACCAAAAACTCGCTTAACAACTAAATCGGGGTTCGCAATCCCCTGCACCAGTAGTCACAATTAGTCACTTACAATGGTGTTTCACTTAAAGAGCAAACTAGCTTAAAGAGCAATCCCGTGGAACTCATTATTCTCTTTAAGTGAGGTACAACTGCATCATCATCTCCACCACCACCAACACCAACACCACTACTGCTGCTGCTGCTGCTGCTGCTGCTACTACTTTTTAAGCCTACAGCTCCCAGAATTCCTCTGATAATTTTAACAGCATGGCTAGTAGCTATTCCTTGGGGGCTCTGTGGTTTGTAGCCCAGAATTTCATGGCTAAGACGCTGACTGGAGATCAGGAGGTCAGCAGTTCGATTCCCAAGTACTGCAGGACAGAATGAGCTCCTGTCTTTGTCCCAGCTCCTGCCAACCTAGCAGTTCTAAAGCAAGAAATTGCAAGTAGATAAATAGGGACTACTTCGGTGGGAAGGTAACAGCGTTCCATGCGCTCCGGTGTCTAGACATGCCTGCCACATGACCACAGAAACGTCTGCAGAAGCAGACAGCGCTGGCTCTTTGGCTTTGAAACAGATATGAGCACTGAACCCTAGAGTCGGATATGACTGGCTTTCGAGCAAGGGAAACCTTTACCTTTACACACACACAAAACCCCTCCCCCGCTTTGGTCTTAATTTATTCTTTCAGAAGACATTTAGGATATTCACACCTAAACTGGAATTAAACAGCCAAAACTGAGCAGGTGCAGTGTTTCAGTACTTGCTAGCTATTTGTTGCTAGATGTTTATTTCTTACGTTCCTTCATGTAATTCTTCCAAGCACTGCTCTGGCTACCCATGTAAATAAACACTATTATTTAAGCTCCAAAATGGCTACATTTCTCTAATATTAATAATCATGTGCCATTGAGTCAATCCTGATTTAAGATTACTCTTTCAAAGGATTTACAGGGGAAGAAAACGTCCAAGAGCTTAGACATCACTAGGCTTCGGAGGGATCCTGCATCTATGGAGGAATCAACTTCTTTTACAACTCTGACTTTTAGGAATATTCCATTAGTAATTCATGTATTACCATGCTGAGCTGTGACTGCAAATCAATCTCCAAGCTCTGAACGTTACGTCTCAAGTCGGTGATCTCAGTCCTGCTGGTCTGAAGCTGTTCAGTATTAACGGCAACCTCTCGGTGCAGTTCTTCAGTCTGGATTTTTGACAACGGAGAAAAGACATTTACAAACAAGAACACAATTTCATGAATGGCACAAGTGAGGGAAAACTTCCGGTGCCTTTCTTGTTTCTAAGTCTCCCCTTTCCTTCCTTCCTTCCATCTTACCTTGGTGACAAACCAAGTCTCAGCATCCTTCCTGTTCTTTTCTGCCATGTGCTCATACTGGTCTCTCATATCAGCCAGGATCTTGGTGAGGTCAATGCCTGGGGCAGAGTCAACCTCCACATTCACTTGGCCAGTCAGTTGCCCAGCAAGAGCACTCATTTCCTATAAAATAAATAAAAGCACATTAATTGTGGGCTTATGCACAGAGCAGCAATTCACAGCATTTCTCACAGCAGCAATTCACAAAAGCATTACCCTCCTTTTCCTACTATTGTGCCCTGTGTGGATAATGTCATTTCATAGTTGGATCATTAGGTGGCATTAGGGCAGATCTGGGTAGACACAGGCATTTGCTGTTGCTGCCTTGTCCTTGTTTGAGAGAGACAATAAAGTTATTGTCCAACTTTCTGTATCCTCTACCCTTAAATGGAATCAAACATACTTCCTTTTCTCTTCTCTCCCAGTACTAGTAATGAGACCAACAGTATGGTCAAGCCCATCTAACTTTAGCCTGTACTTACCTCTTCATGGTTCTTCTTCAGATAGGCCAGTTCTTCCTTCAGATTTTCAATCTGCAACTCCATATCAGATCTACACAACGTCAGCTCATCCAGGACTCGGCGGAGGCCATTGATATCAGCATCCACGCTCATGCGCAAAGCTTGCTCACTCTCAAACCTTTCAAAAGAAATCAGTGTCAGCAAAGGAGTAGAAATTGATTAAATCTACTGGGTTGGTTTATCCTGTTTATTAAGCAAAGTATACTTTCAGATTTTTTTTTTTTAGTTTTGTGCACCTATGTTCAGGTGTAAGTACTCAAAGTTTCACCCAGATAATAGTATGGCTACTTCAAAACTTCTACAGCTTTGTGGGTAATTCTACCAAGATTGCTGTTGGACAGCTTAAATAGTGATGAAGATTGTGATAGCATCTACTAACCCAGGGGTTCCCAACCTACGGCCCGCAGACCAGACCCAGCCTTTGGAATCATTTCATGTGGCCTGCCACCGCCACCACAACTGGAAGTGGAAGCAGATGCGGATGCATTTATGTCAGCCATAAATGTGCCCGTACCTGTCGTAAATGCAGAAGTTGGTGCATTTATGACAGCCATAAATGAAGCTGCTTCTGGAAGGCGTGGTCAGGCCCATGGCATTAAAAAGGTTGGGAATCCCTATATTAATCTCTTGAGGGGCAAAGCTTATCTCCCTCTGCTTTACACCTTTATACCACATTTCTGTAACAAAATGTTGCTTAATTTCCAGGGATGTAGATGCTTACAATGTGTTAGTATAGCTGCTATGAGAAGGGCCAGTTTAGTAAAGACGTCTGCATACAGGAGACTGGAATTATGCTGCTCACATTATTCTTTTTGATTTAATCAGTGTATATGATATGCTAGAGATGCCCATTGAGTGGATACCTTAAGATGCAAAAACTCCTTCAATCTATTGCACCTGACAAATGGCAGCTGTTGTATATTTACATCTTTCTCAGTTTTTTTGCCCAGGGATTTTTTTTTCTCCTTACTTGGTTTTGAAGTCATCAGCAGCCAGCCTGGCATTATCAATCTGCAGGACAATTTTGTTGTTGTCAATGGTCGCATTGCTGATCTGTAAGGAAAGAGGAAATGTGTACATTGGGATTTACTTTCATCACATCTCTTCTTTTCACATGATAACTAAGTTGGAAGGGACCTTTTAAGACATGGAGACCAACCCCCCCAACCCTGCTCAGTGCAGGAATCTGGATCAAAGCAGAGCTGACAGATGGTTGTCCAATTCTCTCTTGAATGCCTCCAGTGTTGGAACAGTCACAACTTCTCAAGGCAGTCGGTTGCGCTGTCATACTGCTCTGTTAAGATGTTTCTCCAAATATTCAGCTTATATCATGCTTCCTGTAGTTTCCACCCATTATTACATGCCCTGCACTCTGGAATGATGGAGAAAAGATCATTTTCTTCCTCATCCTTCAGGGATTTGAAGAGTGCTATCATATCCCCTCTCATTCTCCTTTTAACCAGTTTGGTGGCTATATTCATGCACACTTGGTGATTTACTTAGAAAGGCTGATACTGTATATGTGGTGACCCAATCTCCCAGTGTTCACAATGTGCATCCGTGCTTCTTGTCACAACCAGAAGAATGTTGGTCACTTGTTTACCTATGCCTCTAGGACACAGAAGGTTACATTGTGGCCCTCCAGATGCAGTTGGACTACAGTTCCCATTATCCATTTCCAGGAATTGTGCTAGTTGGGCCTACAGTGCACTACAGCCAACAGAATCTGGAGTGACACGGGTTATCCCCTCTTAGAGCCAAGACATACCGGATTGAATCCAGACCTTGTTGTATTTAGAATAGACTTGGAGAATGCAACAAACCATACGTCATCACATACTTAAGGCTGACATTGGTGCTGATGTTTGAAATGAATGCCAAATCCAAATGCCAAGTTCATGCCAGGTGCCACTCTTGTTTCTTTGGATTCTACTTGGCTTATCAGATTTTGTCCCAGTCCTGCAAAGGGTGGTTGTGAATTCTAGTTCACAGAGAACAGGTCTCTGTTAGAGAAGCTGCCATCTGTTGAGGGATTGCCCAGCCACTGTTTGGTTTAAATATTAAAAAGCACAAGAAATCACCAGCAGTTCATCAAGAGAACGTGAACAGCAGAAGGAAGAGGTGCAGACCCCATGTCGTTGCTGTTGCTTCCACTTGTATCCCACCCCATTTGTTGTTGTTCAGTCGCACAGTCAATTCTGACCCTTTGTGACCCCATGGACTGTTGCACGCCAGGCACCCCTATCATCCACCATCCTCCTCAGCCCGCCCAGCTTTGTGCCCATTGTGTCAACAATGCCATCTAGCCATCTCATCCTCTGCTGTCTCCTTCTTCTTTTGCCCTCCACCTTTCCCAGCATCAAGGCTTTCTCAAGAGAATCATCTCTTCTCATTTGATGTCCAGAGTACTTTAACTTCATCTTCAATATTTGACCTCATAGTGCTGAGCAATCTCTGGGTTGTAACAAAGTAATTATGTGAACTGATGCAGAAGAAATCAAGAAAAGATGGAAAGAGTACACAGAGGAACTCTACAAAAAGGACCTCAACACTCCTGATAATCACAATGATGAAGAAATTGAACTTGAGCCAGACATCCTGGAGAGCGAAGTCATAAAGGCCCTAAAGAGCACTGCAAACAACAAAGCTAGTGGAGATGATGGTATCCCAGTTGAATTTTTCAAAGCGCTAAAAGATGATGGCGTCAAATTACTGCATTCAATATGCCAGCAGATTTGGAAAACAAAACAGTGGCCACAGGATTGGAAAAGATCAGTATACGTCCCAATCCCAAAAAAGGGCAATGCAAAAGAATGTTCAAATTATCGAACAATCGTGCTCATCCCACACGCCAGCAAGGTGATGCTCAAGATAATACAGGATAGACTTCAGCAGCATGTGGAGAGAGAATTACCAGAGGTGCAGGCTGGTTTCAGAAGAGGCAGGGGGACTAGAGACCACATTGCCAACATACGTTGGATCATGGAGAAAACAAAGGAATACCAGAAACAAGTTTACTTTTGTTTTATTGACTACACTAAGGCATTTGACTGTGTGGACCACAACAAGATGTGGCAAGTAATTAAAGAGATGGGAATACCAGAGCACCTCATATGCCTCCTGAGAAATCTGTACATGAACCAAGAAGCAACAGTTAGGACAGAACATGGAATGACAGAGTGGTTTGGAATAGGAAAAGGAGTAAGACAAGGCTGCATTTTGTCACCCTGCTTATTCAACCTATACACAGAACACATAATGCGCAATGCAGGGATGGAGGAATCACAATATGGGATTAAAATCGCTGAGAGAAACATCAACAATCTGAGCTATGCAGACAATACCACCCTAATGGCAGAAAGTGAGGAAGACCTAAAGAATCTCTTGATTGGGCTGAAGGAGGAGAGTGCAAAAACTGGCTTGAGACTCAATATCAAGAAAACCAAGATAATGGCAACAGGCCCGATCAGTTCCTGGAAAATAGATGGGGAAGAAGTAGAAGCAGTGACAGATTTTACTTTCTTAGGATCAAAGATCACTGCAGATGGGGATTGCAGCCATGAAATAAAAAGGCGACTGATTCTTGGGAGACAAGCAATGAGAAACCTGGGGAACATAGTGAAAAGCAGAGACATTACATTGAAAACAAAAATCAGAATAGTCAAAGCAATGGTATTCCCAGTGGTAATGTATGGATGTGAGAGCTGGACAATTAAGAAGGCTGAACGCAGAAGAATAGATGCCTTTGAAATGTGGTGCTGGAGGAGGGTTTTGAGAGTCCCCTGGACAGCAAGGAGAACAAATAGGTCAATCTTAGAAGAAATTAACCCTGACTGCTCATTGGAAGGTCAAATAGTAAAGATGAAGTAAAATACTTTGGACATCAAATGAGAAGGGAGGATTCACTTGAGAAGGCATTGATGTTGGGAAAGGTGGAGGGCAAAAGAAGAAGGGGGAGGACAAAGATGAGATGGCTAGATGGTATTGTAGTCACAATGGGCACAGAGCTGGGAAGGCTGAGGAGGATGGTGGAGGACAGAGGCGCCTGGAGGAAAATGGTCCATGGGGTCGCAAAAGGTTGGAGTCGACTGTGCGACTGAACAACAACAATTATGTGAACTATACTTTGCCCCCAACAAGCTGAGTACTCGTTTTACCAACCTAAGAAGGATGGAAGTTTGAATCAACCCTAAACCCATCAGGATCAAACTCTGATTGTGAGTAGAATTTTGATTGCAGTACTGCAGCTTCACCACTGCACCATATTGCAGTCTTTCTAACTATGCTGAAATATATCTCCACTTAAAATATAGGTATGTTTGTCTATGCATATGAACACAAATTTTATATATAAATGTGGCCCCTTTGGAACTGAGTGGTTTTCATTTTTCTTAGCAATGTATAGGGCCAGAATCAGGTGCTAGAGGTAGTCTTCACAAGTTTTGAAGCCTGCCTTGAATCTCATGCCTAAATCACGATGAACTGTCTTTAAACAAAACAAACCAATCTGCATATTCTTGGAGATGAGGCAGGCTCCTGTTGTGATGCTACAACACTTTCATTTGTTAAGGATTTTTCTTGTTTAATCAGAGGCAGTTTAATGCAGGTTTAATGTTTAATGCAATAGCTCAAGTGGCTAAGATGCTTTAGTGTTTGGGAATCAAGACAATGGAAACGGCTGTAAGCTAGCCTAACACATCTTTATTGCATGGAGTACAGCACGAACATGAGGTAATGGCGGACAAACAGCTCTTTTTATACGGTGGCTATCTAATTGAATCTGGCTCTTCGACAGGCATTGGCTGCTGTCCAAGTGACGTCATCCTTGGTCACGCCCTTCTTGTCCAGGTGAGGTGAGCGCGGGAATCTTTCCCGCGCGGCTGAAGGCATTTGAGTAATGTGAACCATGTGAGCTGGGCGCTCGCTATTGCCCCCGGTGGCCACTAGCTCGCGTCCTCATACAGAAGGTTACAGTGTTACCTGTACCCATTCGTGTGGTTACAAATACATTCAACACACTACATTCAGTACACAACATCCCTCCCCCCTAAGATGGGACAAAGTCCCTTAACCAAACTGGTTTCCTGCATGTGCGTTTTGGCCGTGCAGCCGTTATGCTTGACTCGGCCATGCCCCCTCGTCTGTGTCCTCCTGGTTCTTGTCCTGCAATTGGAGAGGATGACTCGTTAGTGACTCGCCGCGGGCTTTCCGCCTTGGGATGGCCAGGAGAAGGGGGAGGAAGGGTTTCCGACGTGGATGTGGACAAACCGGGGGCACTAGGGGCTAAAGAAAAACCCCGCTCTTCGCTTGGACGGGTGGGGGAACACTCCGAACCCCCCCCCCCCGGTTTGGTAACTCAAAATCTAATTCAGGGGCAACAGTGGCAAACTCATTCCCCTCCTTCGAGGGACTGGGTAGAACTACAGGGGCAAACTCGTTCCTCTCTTTCAAAGGACTGGGTAAAACTGGCGTATGAAAAGGATACGAGTTTGAACCTCTGTTCCCCCCCCCTTGTTTGGGACTGTTGCCCTTCGTTTTCTCCCCCTTGGAATAAATGGGTGGAGGAGGACCCTAACGCTGAATTTTGCTGCTGAGCCCCTCTGTCCGGCCCCCCAATCACTCGGTGCCTAAGTTGGTCAGCATGCCTCCTCCAGAGGAGACCCGTGTTGGTCTCGACACAGTATGAGACTGGTCCTGTCTGATTAATGACTACCCCCGGCACCCATGCTGGCCCTATGGTGGCGTAGTTTCTGCAATGAACAGGCTCTCCTGTTTGGAAGTTTTTGGTGGGGCTGTGCTCAATGTTCCTTCCTCTATCCTCGACCCTGGTGGGATCCAATCTAGTCAATAATGAGTGTAACTTCCTTTTCATGAGGAGTTCCGCGGGGGAGAATCCCGATGCCAATGGCGTCACCCGGTATGCCAACAGAAACTGGCAGAGCTGCCGGTCCAGATCCCCGGGACCCATGCGCCGCAGCCCTTCCTTCATTGTGCGTACCAGACGTTCTGCCTGGCCATTTGTTGCAGGGTGAAAAGGGGCTGAGGTAATGTGCCGAATGGCGTTGGACTCTAAGAACACCTGGAACTCGGCTGACGTGAAGCAACTCGCATTGTCACTAATAATGACGTCAGGTATCCCGAAGGTGCATATCAGTTTGCGCAGTTGTTTTATGGTCCCAGCTGATGAGGTGTTGCGCATTGGAATTACCTCTAACCACTTGGAGTATGCGTCCACCACAAGCAGAAAGAATGAACCCCTGAATGGCCCTGCGAAGTCTATGTGGAGTCGGGACCACGGCCCCCTAGCTGTGTCCCATTCTCTGTGTGGGAGGCGGGACTCCTCAGATCAAGAGCTCTGGCAACTTTCTCAGGTGTTCACCATGTGTTCAATGTCCGCGTCTAGCTGAGGCCACCAGAAGTAGCTTCGGGCCAGCGCCTTAGAGCGCACAATCCCTGGGTGGCTGACATGTAAAAGCCGTAGCACCCTTGCTCTTAATGCCTGTGGGACCACCACCCTCTCCCCCCACAACAGACACCCCCTTTCTGCGGACAACTCAACCCTCTTCCTGAAAAATGCCACAAACTCGTCTGCGGGGGGAGCTGCGGGCCACCCCTTCTGTACCCAGGATCTCACAAAGGCTAACGTTTTATCCTTGGCCGTTTCGGCAGCAATTTCCTTGGGCAAAATGGGGGGTGCATCTAGGGCTTCAATGAGGAGGACTTGGCTATCCTGTTCTACCTCACACTTTGGGTCCCCCAGGTGGGTCAGAGGAGACCTTGAAAGGGCGTCCGCGTGGCTTATCTCTTTCCCGGGGCAGTACTCTAACGCCCCCCTGTATGCATTCAGAAAAATCGCCCACCTAAGCATCCTGGGGGAGAGGATCTGTGGAGTGGGCTTGTCTGAGGTGAAGATACCCAACAGCGGCTTGTGATCGGTGACAATGGTGAATGGGCGACCATACAGAAAATCATGGAACTTCTTTGTGCCCGCAACAATGGCAAGAGCCTCCCTATCTGTTTGGGCGTAATTTCGTTCTGCCTTGGACAATGATCTCGAGTAGAATGCAACTGGGGCTTCTCGCCCCCCCTCTAGCACGTGGCACAGGACCGCCCCCACCCCCACTGGTGAGGCGTCGCAGACCAAGACTACCGGCTTCTTTGGGTCGAAATGGGTTAGAATAGCCTCCGAGGAGAGGAGTTGCTTGAGTTCCCTGAAAGCCCGCTCCTGCTTCTCCCCCCACCGCCAAACCGCATCCTTCTTCAGCAGCCCATGCAGGGGCTCTGCAATCGTCGCTTTCCTGGGCAGGAAGGAATGGTAAAAATTCAGCAGCCCCAGGAAAGACTGCAGCTCCGGTTTCGCGGTGGGGCGAGGAGCGTTTTGAATGGCTGAGACTTTGGACTCAGCGGGTTTCACCCCCTCAGAGGTTATACGGAACCCCAGAAACTCCACCTCCCTGGCCAGAAACACATTTGTCCCTCCGCAACCTCAACCCCGTGGATTCGAAGGCTGTAAGGACCTTATCTAGTCTCTGGGCCAGTTCTGCTTCGCTCTCCCCAGATATCAATATGTCATCGAAAAATGGCAAGACCCCCGGTAATTTCTTTAACAAACGTTCCACAAGAGACTGAAATAACCCCGGCGCCGAGTTCACGGCAAACTGTAGGCGCGTCACCTTGAATGCCCCCTTGTGAGTTACAATGGTCTGCGCAGCAGCTGTGGCTGGGGTTACTGGAAGCTGCTGGTACGCCTGCGCCAGATCTAGTTTAGCAAAGACTTTTCCCCCATGTAACGTAGCCAGCAGATGGCTAACTACCGGCACCGGATAGGCATTAGGGCGGATCGCCTTGTTAATTGTACACTTGTAGTCAGCGCAAATTCGCACCTCCCCGTTTGCTTTCAATACTGTAACAATAGGAGTCTCCCACTCTGCAGAGTCCACCGGCACTAAAATCCCTTGCCCCACTAATTTGTCCAGTTCCGCCTCAATTTTGTCCTTTAGGGCGAATGGAACCCGACGTGGCTTTAGTCTCATTGGGCGGACCTCCGGGTCCAGGTCGAAGGAAACTGGGGGCCCCTTGTACTTCCCGAGTCCCTTCTTGAATACCTCTGCGTGTGCGTCGCACACTGCCTGAATCTCATTCCCCCTGATGGCATGGACGCCGCCTATGAAGATGTCCAGGGGTTTGAACCATTGAGTCCCCAAGAGATTACACCCCCCTTCTCTTAGAACTACCAGGGGAAGTTTCCTTCGGAGTCCCTTGTACCGTGTCTCGAAGTCCCCAATCCCCAATACTGGAATTACATTTCCCTGCACATCTCTTAAGTTCGGCCCCAACTCCTTGAGTTTGGGTCGCTCCTGGGGGGGAATCCGCAAAAATTCCTTATGAGAAATGAGGGAATATACAGACCCCGAGTCTATCTCCATCTTAACAGGGACCCCTTGCAACAGTACCTCAGCATAAAAACGTGGTTGCCCTAGAGGCACGCTGTGGATGGCCACGTCGTCTTCCGCGTGCACTCGCAGGCACACGTGGTTCCCCTCTGGGTCGTCGCCGCCATCGCAGACCCTGCCGACGCCATCCCGGCTGCTCGTGGAGCTCTTACTCTCTTCCCGGCGTTGCTTGCAGACCCTGGCGATGTGGCCCTTCCGCCCACAGTTGTGGCACTCAGCTTTCCGGAATGGACATTTGCTCCTCTCGTGGGACGCTCCGCACCCATCGCAGCGCCGCCCCCCTTCCCCTTCTTCTCGCTCAGCCCTTTCCTGACCTTCCGGACCCCCTCATCTTCACTGGAGCCTGGGGTGGCAGAAGCCTCTGAGGATGTGGGCGAGCGTGGGGCAGGGGTTGCTCTCCAGGCTGCCTGGACGGCAGATGCAGCTGCCTCGACTGGTGGGGGCTTTGTCTTGAGAAGCTTGTACCCGGCCCACGTGGATTCAGCTGCTAGGGCCTCTTGTAGTACCTCTTTAAAAGTGAGGTCGTGGCCTCGGTTCATGAGCTTCCTCTGGGTCTCCCCGTCTCTCATCCCGCAGAGCATCCTGTCCCTTAAGGCCACGTCTAGAATTTCCCGCCATTCGCATGGGGTTGCCAAGACGCGGAGGGCCGCTGCATACTCGGATACTGACTCACCCGGCTTTTGGTCCCTCCTCAGGAAGGTTGCCCTGGCGGAGAAGAAGGACACCTTGGGCTTGAAGTGGTTCCGCAGAACCGCCAGTATTTCCGTCACCGAAACCTGGTCCACCTCTCGTGGTGCCACCAGATCCATCAGCGCTTGCACGGCGTGGAAACCGAGCATCGTGATGAGAAGACCCTTCTTCTTCCCAGCGTCGGTGATGCCCGCATACGCCACCGTACTCTTGAAATGCATTTCAAACCAGTCCCATCGCTCGGGATGGGTCACGTCGAAAACTGGCTTCTGAGCTATTGTCTTGTCCCCGTGGGAATCCATAATCCCACCTTCGTTGCCAATTTAGTGTTTGGGAATCAAGACAATGGAAACGGCTGTAAGCTAGCCTAACACATCTTTATTGCATGGAGTACAGCACGAACATGAGGTAATGGCGGACAAACAGCTCTTTTTATACGGTGGCTATCTAATTGAATCTGGCTCTTCGACAGGCATTGGCTGCTGTCCAAGTGACGTCATCCTTGGTCACGCCCTTCTTGTCCAGGTGAGGTGAGCGCGGGAATCTTTCCCGCGCAGCTGAAGGCATTTGAGTAATGTGAACCATGTGAGCTGGGCGCTCACTATTGCCCCCGGTGGCCACTAGCTCGCGTCCTCATACAGAAGGTTACAGTGTTACCTGTACCCATTCGTGTGGTTACAAATACATTCAACACACTACATTCAGTACACAACAGATGCTGACTGGAAGGCAGTAGGTCGATTCCCGAATACGGCAGGACAGAATGAGCTCCCGTCTTTGTCCCAGCTCCTGCCATCCTAGTAGTTCGAAAGCAAGAAATTGCAAGTAGAAAAATAGGGACCACTTCGGTGGGAAGGTAAACAGCATTCCGTGTCTAGTCATGCCTGCCACATGACCATGAAAATGTCTGCAGAAGCAGACAGCGCTGGCTCTTCAGCTATGAAACAGATGAGCACTGAACCCTAGAATTGGATACGACTGGCTTTCGAGCAAGGGTGACCTTTACCTTTACCTTTATACCTAACATCTGTTTCTGGCCTAAGAGGTCACTTTAGCTCTGATTGTAGCGCATTAAATTATTTCCTGATAGTGCTTCAGTTTGCCAGTTCATTCTAGGCCTGGTACAAAGATCCTTATTTCCCCAATATCAAAAGTCACAACTCCCTACTTGGGTCGTAGTTGTCATGGTCTTTGAGGCTGGTACAAAAATCCCTGCAATAACTGTTTTCTTTCCTATTCTTTTTTGTATGTTTAAGAGTGTGTTCATGTTCTTTCTTTTTTAAAAAAAAAGGGGGGGGCTGCTGATGATTTTCCAGAGATCAAATAAACTTTAGGTATAAAATGGAGAAAAGAATACAGTATGGTGTGTTTGGTTTTGTCGACACACACCGCTTTCTTCGAAGCTCTTTCCATAGCTGTCAAGTATCCCTTATTGGCCAGGAAAACCCCTTATTTTACCCTCTTTCCCGTTGTCATCCCTTCTTAATTAGACTGCAATGCCCTATTGCCGCCATTGGAGGGCAGCACAGGATAAGCATAGCTGTCAACTATCCCTTATTTGCCGGGAAATTTCCCTTATTTCCAAATCCAAAACTTGACAGGTATGGCTCTTTCCTCTCTAACCACAACCGTTCATACACTGAAACAAAGCAGTCCCATAAGAACTAGGTTGAATCTAGACCTTGGGGGCTTAATTCAGGCATGATATAACTCAAAAGCAGTAAAAGAGAGGAGGGAAGGATATCCTAACATGGTTTTAAAATATTTCCAGCCTTCCCTTTTCAGCCATAATCACTAGAATCAAATTTCTAGGGGATGGGGGCTTGGAATTTTCCACCCATCTTTTTAGATAGAGTGGTTATACCTTTAAAAAAGGAAGATGACAAAAAACAACAACACACATTTGCATCAGATAGACATTGCTATTTGACAGATAATTTTGTAATAGCTATTATAATACAAATAGAGTACAGTACCATACATATTATCTTAATGGGGTAGACCAAGCCACCTATGAACATATTTAGCCGAATGCCCTGTTCCTGTTGATGGGTGACTTCAATGTCTCATTTATCCCACTGATTTTAGTCCATGTACCATAAATGTAGCTAAACAAAATCTAGAGTAATAGTACAGTACTGTACTTTAAAGGACTTCCTTGCTTGAAAGCCAGTTGTGTCTGACTCTAGGGGGTGGTACTCATCTCCATTTACAGCCAAAGAGCCGGCGCGGTCTGCATCTGCAGACATTTCTGTGGTTAGGTGGAGGCATGATTAGTCCTGAGAAGCACACAGAACACTGTTACCTTTCCTGCTGAAGTGGTAACTATTTATCTACTTGCAATTTCTTTCATTCGAATTACTAAGTTGGCAGGAGCTATGTCAGACAATGGGTACTCACTCCATTACACAGTACTCGGGTCTCAAACTGCTGACTGGCCAACCGTCTAGTCATTAAGAGCTGTCTTTACCACTAAGGCACTGTGGCATACTAAAAAGAAAGTGGTCCTAGTGGGTTCAATTGGGCTCATTCTTGGGTCATTAGAGTGAAGCTTCAAGTTAGATTACAGTAATATCCTGTGAAAACAAGGGGGTGTAGTGTAGAGCTCAAAGTGTAGGAGTAGGGTGGGACACAGCTGGATTTAAGTTACTTAGCCATGAAGTTTGGATTAGTTATCATCTCCCAGACTAATTTACTCAACAGGACTGTAGCAAGGAGATGAAGCTGGAGGAGGATATAGTGTACAAGCCACACTACTTTCATTTCTTTAAAGGACAAGCAGGACATAAATGTAGCAAGGTAAAGGTAAAGGCCACCCTTGCTGGAAAGCCAGTCGTATCTGACTCTAGGATTCAGTGCTCATCTCTATTCACATAGCCAAAGAGCCAGCACTGTCTGTGTCTATAGACCTTTCCGTGGACATGTGGCAGGCATGACTAGATGCAGAGTGCATGGAATGCTGTTGCCTTTCTCACTGAAGCAGCATCTATTTATCTACTTGAAATTTCTTGCTTTTGAACTGGTAGCTTGGCAGGAGCTGGGCCAGAGATAGGCGTTCACTCCATTGTGCAGCACTTGGGTCTCGAACTGCTGACCTGCCAACCTTCCAGTCATCAAGGTCAGCATCTTAACCACTAAGCCACTGCAGTCAAACATAGCAAACAAATCAGTACTGTAAATAAACAAATACCATATGTTACGTATTTCATTGATTTCAATAAGTGGGTTAGACATTATATGCCTGCTATTATTCCCTCTCAAAACTTAGAGCAGGGTGACCTATGACCTTGATATGAAAAAGTTCTCAGTATTCAGTATTTCAATTCAGCATCTGCCAAAACTTCAGCTAAGGGACCCAACTGCTTTGGACTCTAGTGTTTAGAATGCTATTAATTCTTAAGAATGAGAAAACAGCTGAATTCCGAGCCATGCACAGAATGAAGTTGTTTGCAAAAAAAAAAAAAAAACATATTTCACGAGGCCTTCTTGCAAAACCCAACAAGGCTAGTATGTTTGCCAAAGAGGTGAGAGTGCAAAAAAAGAGAAAAGAAATATAACATTAATTGGCTCATTTGCACAGGAGTATGTAATTAATTTAACATATCATTTCCTGGCTGACACAGGTGCAGCCACAGTATTTACCTGTGCTAGAAAAGTGTGGTTTTGATTCTTGTCTCATATACTCAGCAGGCTTTTAGGAGCTGCACTTAATTTGAAATTCATTAATACTGTATGTAGTATAAAAACAACCTTGTTTGTTATGCTATCAGCCTGGTACTGTAGCTAACATGACCTTCTTAAATATGCCAACAGCTGGCTAGATAGCTCAGTGAGATAGCAATCTGGTTGCAGCTTCATAGGTTGGGAGTTAAATTCCCTTCTGTGCCTCCAGGTTGAAGAGCCAGCCTGTGTAGCCTTGACAAAGCTGCACAATCCCAGGGTACCCTGAGAAGAAGGGAACGGGAAACCACTTCTGTGGATTCTCTACCTTGAAAACCCTGGGAAAAGGTCACCATAAGTCAGCATTGACTTGATGGCACATAATTACCATTAATTAAATATGCTAACATTGAACCCCATCCTGATTGCATATACTGTATTTATTTTTCATTTTATGGTTTGTTTGTTTGTTTTGCCAAACATGGGCAGGTTCTGACAGTGTTTTGTAGGCCAGGGAAAGACTCATGGTCACCAGGTTAACTGATATCTGAGAGCTGCCTGAATGAAGCCATACAACATAAGCTCCAATAGAGTTTCCATCTTTCTCTCTGGCAAAACCTTCTTGTGATTCTAGTGCCTGCAGCAGAAGCAAAAAAATTAAAGGGAATTGCATATTTGACATCCTTACATCTGCTTGCCAGCAACAGGTTCAGGAGTTAAATTTATGCACGTGCAAGAACTGTCAGAGAGAGGGGAAAGCTGAAAATCCTAAATTATGTTGGAGACTGCACTGGGTTTCTATATTAGCATTCTGAAATCACATGCCCATATTTTTCAAATAAACCAATTATACGGCTCTTCCACACTTGCTGTTATTTAGACATGTGTCTGAGATTCCTGGTTGTGGAGAATTTGTGAACTTGCACTGCATATATTCCATATATTTTCAACATAAGATTTCTCCCCTCCCCTTGTTTACAGGGAAAGGTTAACTCATGCTATGTAATGATAACCTCAAGATGTGGTTTACAGGTCTGAAATCCTACCTTGTCTCGGAGATCTTCAATGATAGTGTGATAGTGGCTGTAGTCTTGGGCTGGGCTGGGCCCCTGCTTCAAGTACCAGTCTCGGATCTTCGCCTCCAAGTCTGTGTTGTCTTCCTCCAGGGCACGCACCTTACCCAGGTAGGAACCCAAGCGGTCATTCAGATTCTGCATGGTTATCTTCTCATTTCCAGAAAGGAGTCCATCATTGCCATAGGAAGTGGCACCAAATCCACTCCCGCCATAGCCACCGCCAAATCCACCACCATAGCCACCACCATAACTACCACTGATGCCTCCTCCATATCCCCCACCTAGGCCTCCTCCAGCTCCAGAGGAGACAAATCTAGCAGAAGAGACTGAGATGCCTCGGCCACCAGACCCGCCATGGATGCTTGGAGCCCGGAAGGAGGAAGAACCACCAAAACCTCCACCGACAGAAGAGGTGGATTGCCTATAGCTATAGGTAGTCATCGTTAAGGCTGGTTTTGGAAACTTAGCAACCAAGTCTGCACACTTATTGTGTTCTGGAGGCAGAAATGTGAGAACCTCTCTTCCCTCTGTCTCCTTTTATTTCAGCCAAGGTGGGGGTTGTCCATCCAGCAAGGTGATATGTGAGTCCTCTGGAATGGACCAGCCCTCAACCCTTTGGCAAGCACACCAATCTACCTCATTGGTCAGTTGGCACAAAGTGGGTTGTGTTTCTTTTTCAGTCATTTCTAGGTAAACTCTCTGTTTTCCTTCCCTGCCCTTCCCCTACCTCTTTGTTTTCTCTTGCTCTCCCCCCACATCCCACCGTGCTTTAGAACAAAAGATGTGATTCACAGGAGGTAATTTTGTTCTGTTTAAAATAAAGACATAGGTGAAGCAAAGGTGATAGTTTACTTAAACTGCAGGTAAAGCCTTGTGCACACACACCTGCTCTCTCTCTCTCTCTCTACACACACACACACACACACACACACACACACACACACACACACACACACACAGGGTGTGTGTGTCCTTTGTGCAGGAAGGAGAAGCACATGCTCCAGTTGGCCCTGTAACATACCTCAGTGAAATGGAGACCTACAGGATTGTTAAAAGGCTTTCAAAGCCCAGGTAATAACTAGCTCTAATGAATGAGATCTGACTGTATTTTGAATTTCTCAGGATGTGCGTAACAGAAGAGGGCCCTGTGAAGGAAAGAAAAGCCTGCCTCAGACTCTGCTCTCAGCATCTTTTAGCATTTTAGAAAGGCAAAAAGTGACTATCTTAATGAAAAGGGGACTATATTCTCTTTCAGACTATTGGGAATCTCCAATATGGGTGGAAAAGTTCAGTCCTGCTTCACAACACCTTTCATGAGCAACCCCATACAGTATTTGTTTATTTAGAGTGTATGGCACTTATACATATTGAGACAACATATAACAAGTATATATATATAAGCATTCATAACTCTGTGCCTGGACAGATTGTATCTGGAATTTTTGCTTTCCCCACATACAATTAAACAAATAAACAAATCTCAGTTAGTTTCCAAATACAGTATGAACAACTTTGTGAAAGTTAGAAAATTCTTATAAACAAATGAATTAAAGTGAAATTCTTAGTCATCTTTTGCACCTTTCTTCCACAAGACATAGCAGCAGCAAAACTCCAACCCTCAAACTAGTAAATGCACAGTCGTTTCATGAATGGCCATGACTCTCAGCTTTACAGAACACGGCCCTCTGTTTTTGCAAGAAGACTTGCTGTTTTCATTCCAGAAATGGAGATGGAAGATACAAGAATTCGAATACTGGAATGATAAATTAATTGAGTCTATCATTAGTTTACAATTTGGCAATTTTCAGGCTCACTCAATCTAGGCTAACTTTTTAAAAACTTGGATCTTAAGATTAACCCACATATATTCTTCTGAAGTTTGGAACAGCCAAACTAAACCTATAAAAGTCTAGTCTTGTTTGCCTTTTTCTATCAGTATAATTTAGGGTGGGAAGAATGTAATTGCTTGATTGCTGCTGTTGTTAAAATAAATGGAAAGTCCAAAGTCCTTGCCAATGATTTGCAAACCACCAAGAGATCATGAATTAATAGGCCTACAATTGGCCTATTTTTTTTTTTAAAAAAACCCCACAACATTTTCACCCCTTAGACTGGCTATCATTCTTTTTTCCTCTTCTCCTTTGCATCTGAAGGTGACAATTTACTGGGTGTTGTTTTAGGAGGGTTTTGATTGTTGTGAAAAACCATTGCTTTCTATGTAAATATTGGCCATGAGATTCTTGCAGATGAAGATCTGCCCAATCAGTTTAAGTTACACTTTGGGTTCCTTTTCTCCTCCATTTTCAGTGCAGAGATATCACCCCTCACTATTTCCTTCTGGTCAAGCAGCATAAAACTCCTCTCTTCTTTTTCTTTCCCAGTAAAGTGGAACCACGGTTAACAAACGGCTCGGTTAAAATAAAAATCGCATAACAAAAGGAAATCCATAGAAAATAGTGGCTCGGTTTGTAGAATTTCCCCCCAGAACGGATTAATTGGTTTTCAATGCATTCCTATGGCAAACTGTGTTTCAGTTAATGTATTTTGGGTTTCAATGCATTCCTATGAGAAATTGCATTCAATGCATTCCTATGGGAAATTTGATTAAAGTAATTTACGCTGTAAGAAACATCCCTGAGAACAAATTAATGTTAACCGAGGTTCAACTGTACATTATATCCCTATTCCCTAGCCTTCCCATCTCTTTATGTGCCTTATTCTTTTGGGTTACTCCCCACTAATTATTGGACCTCTGCTGATTTCACATGTGGGATGACTTTCAGGAGTGATCTGACACGTGGAATATTTCCCTGCAAAAGGTAGATTGAGATCAAAAAGTCTGACACCTTGCTGAGCATTATGCAAAACCTAATATTCCTCCCTCCCTCCCAGTTCTCTTTATCCTTCCTTTTCCTCTTTCCAACCTTGTCTCATCCTCCCCACCACCACCACCACCTTGAAGCTGTCAAAAACACTTTTCAGTGCTAATTTCCATTCTCTTGAAGTGGCTCATGAGTTGCTTCAAGATATCGACAAACTAGACACTTTCTCTATTCATCTGCAAAGGGACAGGGGAAATGAAATTATTTTATTGCATCTCTTAGATTGTTACTAAAGTGCTGATTCACTTCAATTAAGTTTTTTTTAAAACAAATTTGCATTTCTGTCTACTTCTGATTGAGAAATTTCCTATGCTGGGGCTTCGATCAGCAGAAGACAGAAAGGCAACCTTTCCTGTTAATTTCATCTCAGTGAATCAGCAAACAGTAGAACCTCGGATAAAGTCCAAACTCCATTCCACAAGTTTGGGCTTTATCCGATTTTGGACTTTATCTGAATCATGGGTGATGCATTGGATAACGTCCAAAAATGGACTTTGTCCGAGGTTCCTATACAAAAATACCTCGGATAACGTCCATTTTTAGCAGTTTTGAACTTTATGCGATCCACCACGTGTGCATGAAAACCGCGACTTTATCCGAATTGGTCTTTATCCAAATCAGACTTTATCCAAATCAGACTTTATCCGAGGTACCACTGTATCAGCAGTGACCTAGCAGATGCAAAACAATCACTTCCCTTGCCCCTCCACAGATGAACTGGAGAAGTGTTCGATTCATAGCAAAAGAAGCTGCGGGGATCACTTGAGGTCAATCTGCCATTTGGACACTAGAATTGTGTCAAATGGCATATCATACCTTCCCTACACAACTGCTGTGGCCCTGTTTACACTGCACCAGCCTGCACCAAAAGAGCCAGACCCATAGTTAGGTTATACAGTAATACCTCATACAAAGTCCGCTTCATACAACATCGGATTCATACAACATCGCCTACTTCCAAAGTCGTGCGACTTTGTATGAGGCATTGGGGTTTTCCCAGGTTGCATTGTGCCTGGGCAGTATAAAAGGCAGGACACATGCGTGCATTGCTCTTGTGGGTTTTGCATGAGGCGAAGAGTGTTTAGGAGTGGTTTTGAGCACGATTTTGGATTTTTTGAATTTTTTCGTCAGAGTTTTTAGAAGGATTCCTGGGATTTTTGCAGCATTCTTCAGGTTCTTGGACAATCAGGGTTGT
The DNA here is from genome assembly GCA_035047305.1 of Bradypodion pumilum. NCBI lineage: Eukaryota > Metazoa > Chordata > Lepidosauria > Squamata > Chamaeleonidae > Bradypodion > Bradypodion pumilum. The sequence goes on from JAWDJD010000008.1 coordinate 15,393,865, forward strand.
TTGACATGTTTTTGTAATGTAGCCTTTAGACAATGATTTCTTAAAGTTCTGTCAGTTTCCTGTCTGTTTCCTTGACTTTGCCCTGAAGTCTGTGCTGTTACAGTACAATGTATCTCTATGGAAACAACGTTGTATGAGGAATCGCGGCAAGGATTTGGACGTTGTATGAGGCATCGCGGCTAGGATTTTGCATGCCTCATACAAAGTCCAAATCCGTATAAAGTCCAAACTTGTGGAACCAAGTTTGGACGTTGTATGAGGTATCACTGTATCTTAATTCTTGCCAAAAGGAATTATTTTCAAGAAACATATTATTTGTACCTACTGTAGTTATTTAAACACTCTGTTCCTGGGCAAATCACATACCCTTTCTATGCTACTGCAAAGGAGGGAGACAAGTTGCTTTTACTTCAGAGCTGAAGTAAAGTTCACCCTCAGTTCATCCTCAGTTCTTTATTATATATTAGCATTTTTTGCCCAGCCTTGCCGGGCAGGTATATTTTGTGTTTTGTTATTTGGGGTGGTTTTGGGGGTGCTTGTGCATGCACGCACACACGCACGCACGCATGCGCACACACACAAACAGAGGGGGGTTTGGAGCTCCGCATTCGGCTAATTGCCTGTCGGAGAAGGGGGTGGATTTTTCCAACAGGCATGGGTGAAGCCGCAACGAGGCTGCCGCCGGCCTTCATCCCCAGGGCCGCAGGGAAAAGATTGGCTCTCCCCGCTACCCCACCAAAGCTGCGCGGAAAGAAGAGGGGCTCCCCCTCCTCCCCACTGAAGCCGCAGTGAAGCTGGCACTGGCCTTCATCCCCAGGGCCGAGGGGAGCAGAGGGGCTCCCCCTCCTCCCTGCACCGCCGCCAAATCTGCGGTGAGGCTGGTGCCAGCCTTTGTCCCCTGGGCTGCGGGGAGAAGAGGGGCTCCCCCTCCTCCCTGATACCCCACCACATTCGGCCCTTGCCTGTCGGAGAAAGCAAGCCCCTTCTCCCACAGGCAAGGGCCGAATGTGGAAGGCAATCGTTTCCCTCCGGGAGGCGAAGGCAGAGAATGGAGTGCCGTTCCGCCTTTGTCTCCCGGAGGAAAGTGGTTCACTTCCCTCGGTTGGTGGGGGCCAAAAGCTTTCAGCCCCTGTCCCCTGTGGAAGGCGATAGCTTCCCTCCATGAGGGGAACGTGGAATGGAGTGCCATTCCACCTTTGTTTCCCGGAAGAAAGTGGATCACATGTCAGCCGTGGTTTTTTTTTTACATGCACGCCGGCTGTCCTGCCTCCTCCACGCTCGCGTCCTCATGCCTGATTGACTGAGGTGTACCGTGGCTCAGAGGACACTGGGACTTGTAGTTTGTTTTTTGTTCGTGTTCGTGAGGCAATTGCCCCACTCTTGGCATCTGGACCCTTGTGGCGATGCTCGCAGGGACATAAGGTAAGTGTGGCTGGCTCGGTACAGGATGGTCGGGATGGGTGTGGCCACGCATGCCGGACACGCATGGCCCAACCCCCTTCTTATAGGTATAGAACTGCTGATACACTCTAAAAAGCAAATGCTATACAAGGGAGAAGACTTAGCATTTTTGCAGCTCAAGAGGATAGAACCAGAAGTAATGGTTTCAAGTTACAAGAAGGGCAGATTTGCCTAAGCATTAGGAAGAGCATTTAACAACAAAAACTATTTGGCAATGGATTAAGTTGTCTTGTGGGGAGGGGTTGACACTCCTTCACTACAGATTTTTAAGTAGATGTTGGATGGCCAGCTATTTGGGAAGATTTAGCTATGGATTTCATGAACTGACAGGATGTGGGTGGACTCAATGAGCCTTGGGTCGCTTTCAGATCCACTGTTCTATAATTCTATGATTCAAACACAAGGAACAAAGGAGAGCTTAGAATCAATTTTTAAAACCCCTTTTTGCAATTGAAGATCTCATATGGGACCAGAATGATTTTTCTTTGGAGAACATATTGCTGGCAACAACCGAGTTTTCCTTGAACATTTGGGATTTTCAACATCATTTTTAACGTAGTGATGAAGAACACACACTGTTTGTGTAGGGAAAAACACAGAATTGTTCATTGTGTGGGTATTGAAGGGCTTGGCCATTAACAGTTCTGGCTAAATTAGCTTCTTTCACTCAAATGTATCCACCTGTTCCCACTCTGTAATCTTGTCTGAGTGACAACACAATAGCTAGCAGGTATTGATTTTCTCCTGCTCCCTAATATCTCTATATACTCTATGTCCTGGAAGCAAGAAAAACCTGTCCAACAGGCCACTCCTTTAATAGTTCATATCCAAGGTAAACATCTAAAATCAAGACTTTTCACATCAGTGGCAGAATGGAAAGAAAGCCACAGCTAACAGCTATAATCAAAACTGGGTCTGAGTGTAAGTATTTGACATCCCCCCCCCACAAAAAAAATCCTAAATGGACATTGTTCACCCAGAGTAAACATTCAATTATAATATATTGGCAGCAATATTGAATGGTATTGCACAATTTAGGAAACTCTTTTGATTTCTTTTCTTCTGTCTCCTTTAATCAGCAATAAAATGGCTTCCACATGTTCCACACCCTGAAAAGTTCAGTGCCATTCAAATTCTTGAACTAGTTTAAAGTAGACCCCAATCACCCCAGACCCTAAATTGGAACACCACTGCTCACCAGACTTGTTTGGATCACATTTGAAGTCGATCTTCCATAATTAGGCAGCTTTTGAATTGAAACTCTATAACCTTTGGGCATTTGTAATTTTTCAAATGTTATAATGGAGTTCTCTAATAACAACGGCTCAAACCTTGTAGCTTAGCATAGCAATCCATAGCTAGAGAAGGTCCGTTGAATTAGGTACAGAGGAGTTAACTCATCAAGGTCACCAGTGGGCCTACTCTTGTTGTGATTTCCTATGCTAAGCAATAGTATTTCAGCTCCATCCCCGGTAAAGTGTGTATAAAGTCCGCATAGTCAAAACAATGGTATTCCCAGTAGTAACGTATGGCTGTGAGAGCTGGATCATAAGGAAAGCTGAGCACAGAAGAATAGATGCATTTGAACTGTGGTGCTGGAGAAGACTCTTGAGAGTCCCCTGGACTGCAAGGAGATCAAATCAGTTAAACCTAAAGGAGATCAACCCTGACTGCTCCTTGGAAGGACAAATACTGAAGCTGAAGCTGAAATACTTTGGCCACCAAATGAGGAGAGGGGACTCACTGGAGAAGGGCCTGATTCTGGGAAAGACTGAATGCAAAAGGAGAAGGGGGTGACAAAGGATGAGATGGTTAGATGGTATAGATCTGAGCAGACAACGGAGATGACAGAGGAGCTTGGTGTGCGGTGGTCCATGGGGTTTCAAAGGGTCGGACTCAACTGTGCAACTGAACAACAAATACAGCAGACAGACTGAGAATACATTTTATTCATTCTGTGACTTTCATTATACTGCATATACTGTAAAGTTAATGACATGCAACTGATCTGAGGATAATTGGGGGCCTTTTCAACTGCCCTGTGGCCTGGGAATGGAATGCATATTTTAAATTCTGAATTTTAAAACATTTTGAATGGGGGAGGGGGAGCTGCCATTGTCACTTTCCCCTTATATTTGAATTTTGGTAAATAGTAAACAAAAGCATACTAAAAATGGACAAAGTCACTTTGAATGTGGGAGGGGAGCAATGTTCTCTTAACTACAGTTATAAGTTGCAGTAGCAGCAGGACATTGACTTGGGTGGAAGCTGACTTGCTGAAACAATTAAAAGACAACCCTCTTATTTTGGCATCTGAAGAAGGAAATCCTACAGGTCTACTCTACTAACCTGGGGATAAAACTGAAGCAACAACATGTTAAATAGCTAATAATTTTTCTTCTGTCTCATGGCATCCCAAATCCATCAGATGTGACTGCCTCACTTTGTCCAGTGGGAGGGCTGGACCTCATGCCTTTATATACAAATCAGCACGCACATTTGGTTTATGCAAACTTTACAGGTATATTATGTCTTCTTTCATGGCAACCTATGTATTGCTATTCTAGCCAGATGGCTAGTGCTAGCCCAATGCCTTGTGGCACAGAAGTGATGCACTACTGGACTCCACAGCTAAAATCTGGTGCTATTCTGAAATAGTTTGGATTCTGTCACATGGTGCTTGGAAATCTTATTGAACCAGGGAAGGCTTATTCCCCGGGATCTTTTTTCCAGGTGCTGCTGATATGCAAGGAGCTGGTTGAGGTGACCCTGGAGTCAGTGCTGTGGGAATTTAGGAAATCTTGCTATCATAACAGAAAGTAGTTTAAGTGGAAGGAGTAGGAACAGAGATTATCTGAATGTGCTGGCCATGGCAAGCACACCACTTCTCATTTCAAAGCCAGCTCTACACAAAAGACTTGCTAGAAGCCATGCATATCTGCCACCCTGCCCTGGAGAGAACAAGGAAAATGGGGCCAGAGGCAATAGTAGTACAGACCATGGAGAGAGAGGTGAAGAAAAGCAGAAAGTGAGACACCAGGGCAGGGAAAGAAATGAAGTAGGAGCAGAGGGTCTTGGGGGCATAGGACACAAATTGTTGCTCTTGGCATCCAGCCATCTGAAGTGTGCCTCAAAATATTGCAGCTAGTCCTGTGTGTCCCATCAAGTCATATCTGATGCATTTTTCTCTTCTTTTTTACTTCCTCTTTTATCCCTTTGGGAGTCAAGGGAGATACAAGGTGGTGTTCTGGTACTTCTAGGGGCCTCCACTGGTGTTATTTGGTGTTCTTGTAATATGTCTTTTGTTTTATCTCTTCACTTTCCTCTGGGTCTTCCTCGTGCTCTTTGTCCTTCCTCTCTTTCCACATATGCCTTATATGGTATGAAATTCCAAGACATTCTCTCCAAATGGGCAAACCACTTTATTTGTTGACTCTGTACATAGTTTAATATTGGTTCTATTACAATTCTTTCCCTTAAAATCTCATTCCTGGTTTTATCTCTTCTAGTCATTCCAGGGACTGCAGTGGGTTAGTGGTTAAGATGCTGAATATGATGACTGGAAAGTCGGCAGGTCAGCAGGTCGACGCCTGAATGCTGCATGGCAAAGTGAGTTCCCATCTCAGTCCCAGCTTCTTCCAACCTAGCAGTTCGAAAGCAAGAAAACTGCAGGTAGATAAATAGGTACCACTTTGGTGGTAAAGGTAAACAGTGTTCTGTGCACTCTGGTGTCTAGTCATGCCTGCCTTATGTCCACAGTGGTGGCTCTTCAGCTATAAATGGAGATGAACGGTGTTGTGTATGGATTGTAATGTGCCTTTAAGTAAATGCAACCACACGAATGAGTGAATGTAACAATCTCTAAAAGTAACCTTGTAACCTTCTGTATTAGGACACGAGCTAGTGACCACTGGGGGCAGTAGCGAGCGTCCAGCTCACATGGTACAAATTCTCCAAATGCCTACAGCCGAGGGAAGATTCCCGCCACTGCCTCACCTGGACAAGAGGGGCGTGACTAAGGGTGACGTCATGCGGACAGTAGCCAATGAGCTACCGAGGAGCCACATTCAAATGTATAGCCACTGTATATAATGAGCTGTTCGTCCGCCATTACGACATGTTCCCCCTGACCATCATGCAATAAAGATGAGTTAAGCCAGACTTCGGCTGTTTCTATTGTCTTGGTTCTTGAACACTAAACTGGCGACGAAGGTGGGATGATGGCTTCCCACGGAATCAAGACAACACAGACCGGTTTCGACATCAACAAACCGGAGGAATGGGAACTGTTCGAGATGGATTTCAAAAGCGCACTGATGGTGTCCGACATCTCAGATGAGGGGAAGAAAAGAGCCACCCTCATCAGGATGCTCAGTTTCCCGGCCATGAAGATTTTGGTGGACCTGGTGTCTCCAAGAAAAGTAGACGAGGTCCCGGTTAAATAGCTCCTGAAAGCCCTGCGGGACCATTTCCAGCCCACGGCCTCGAAGTTCTCAGCTCAGGACGCCTTCTGGAGGAGGGTGCAGTCCCCTGGTGAGTCCGTGGCTGCCTTTGCAGTGGCCCTCCGTTTGGCTGCAGGCCCATGCAAGTGGGAGAACCTAGAAATTGCCCTCAGGGACCACATGCTGTGCGGCCTGTGGGACAAGGAGACCCAGCAGAAGCTGATGAACAAAGAGCCGCCCCCAACGTTACAAGAGGTCCTGAAGGAAGCGCAGGCGGGAGAAGCCACGAGAGCCGGGGTTAAGGGGTTCAGAACAAGGCCCCCACAACCCGACAGAGCAGCAGCCCCAGTGCAAGCAGCCAGGTGGGCGCCACACTCCTCCACGGAGAGCAGTGAGGATGAGGACTTCCGGAAGGTGCAGAAGGATGGCCAACATTGTGACGGCTGCAGGGCATCCCACGACCGTAGCAAGTGCCCGTTCCGGAAAGCCGAGTGCCACAACTGTAGACGGCGGGGCCACATCACCAAGGTTTGCAGGCAACGGCGCGGAGAGCAAAAGGGCTCAGCAGACCATACCCCAAGGAAGGACGGCGTCCAGCCCTCGAGGAAACAGGACGGCATGGGCCGAGTCTCCGACGACAGCGACGTCGAGGTACATGGAGTGTACCGGCGAGTCCCCAGCGACGACAACGCGGCGGTCCAAAGCGTGTCATTGGGACACCCACGTTACTTTGTTGAGGTACTGTTGCAAGGGGTCCCCGTTAAGATGGAGATAGACTCGGGTTCCTCTTATTCCATTATTTCCCAGAGGGAGTTTTTGCGAATTTCCCCCAACTCAAAGCACTTTGCGTGACGTGCAGGGAAATAGAATTCTGGTGTTGGAGGTGGGAAAATTCAAGGTGCAATACAAGCAACATGCCCCAGAGCTCCCTCTGGTCATTCTCAAGGAGGAGGCCTGTTTCCTCCTGGGGACACAATGGTTTAAGCCCCTGGGTTTGTTCATAGGGGGTGTGCATACTGTCGGAACTGATCCAATACAGGAAGTGTGTAACGCGCATCCCGAGGTATTCAAGAAGGGACTCGGAAAATTCAAGGGGCCCCCAGTTGCGTTCGACCTGGACCCGGAGATCCAGCCGATAAGGCTCAAACCGTGAAGGGTGCCTTTTGCACTAAAGGACAAAATAGAGGCGGAACTGGACAAGTTGGTGGGCCAGGGAATTCTGGTCCCAGTCGTTTCTGCGGAGTGGGAAACTCCTATTGTAACAGCACTAAAGGCTAACGGGGAGGTTCGAATTTGCGCTGATTACAAATGCACCATTAACAAGGCAATACTCCCAAATGCGTATCCGGTGCCGGTAGTCAGCCACTTGTTGGTCAGGTTACATGGGGGAAAGTGTTTTGTGAAGTTAGACCTGGCGCAGGCTTACGGTAACCCCAGCTGCAGCTGCTGCACAGACGATAGTCACCCACAAAGGGGCTTTTAAGGTGACGCGCCTACAGTTTGGCATAAATTCGGCTCCAGGCATCTTCCAATCATTAGTGGAGCGACTTTTGAAGGGTTTGGAGGGGGTCTTGCCATATTTTGACGACGTTTTGATAATGGAGGGGAGCGAGTCAGAACTGGTCGAAAGGCTAGACAGGGTACTGACCGTATTCGAGAAAGCGGGTTTGAAGCTGCGGAAAGACAAATGTGTGTTCTTCGCAAAAGAGGTAGAGTTCCTAGGTTTCCGGGTAACCCCAGTTGGTATAAAACCCTCTGAGTCAAAGGTGGCCGCTGTTCAAAATGCTCTTCGCCCCACCACAAAACCCGAGTTGCAATCGTTCCTGGGGCTCCTGAATTTTTACCATTCCTTCCTGCCGAGGAAGGCATCGGTGGCGGAGCCACTTCATAGATTATTAAAGAAGGACGAGGTTTGGCGATGGGGCGAGAGTCAAGAGAGAGCATTCAATGAGCTGAAACAACTCTTATCCTCAGAGGCCATCCTGACCCATTTCGATCCCAAGAAGCCAGTGGTTCTGGTATGCAATGCCTCACTGGTGGGGGTGGGGGCGGTCCTGTGCCACGTGTTGGAAAGCGGGCGGGAAGCCCCAGTGGCATTCTACTCCAGATCCCTGTCAAAGACAGAGCGTAACTATGCACAGACAGACAGGGAGGCACTTGCAATAATCGCTGGAACAAAGAAGTTTCATGACTTTCTATATGGCCGCCCTTTCACCATCGTGACTGACCACAAGCCCCTGCTAGGCATTTTCACCGCAGACAAGCCCACACCGCAGATCCTGTCCCCCAGAATGCTGAGATGGGCCATTTTTCTAAACGCGTACCAGAGCACGCTGGTTTATTGCCCCGGAAAGGACATAAGCCATGCGGACGCACTCTCGAGGTCACCTCTGCCTCACGTGGGCAACCCCGCGTGTGAAGTAGAACAAGATCACCAAGTGCTCCTGATAGAGGTTCTGTATTCACCCCCAATAGTACCCGCGGAAATCGCCAAGGCGACAGGGAGGGATAAGACGTTGGCCCTAGTGAGTTCATGGGTGCAAAAAGGGTGGCCAACGTCTTCCCCAGCGGCAGAATTTGCCCCATTTTTTAGGAAGAGGATAGAACTGTCCATGGAGAGGGGTTGCCTCCTTTGGGGCCAGCGGGTGGTCGTCCCTGAATCTTTGAGAGCAAGGGTGCTCAAGCTACTGCACGTCAGCCATCCAGGGATTGTCCACTCCAAGGCTTTGGCCAGGAGCTATTTCTGGTGGCCCCAGTTAGATGCTGACATAGAGCACATGGTGAGCACTTGCGAGAGTTGCCAAAGCTCTCGGCCCGAAGAGTCCCGACTTCCGCACAGAGAATGGGATGCAGCCAAAGGGCCGTGGTCTCGCCTGCACATAGATTTCGCAGGTCCCTTCAGAGGTTCATTTTTCCTCTTCATAGTGGATGCTTATTCCAAGTGGTTAGAAGTTATCCCAATGGCAAACACCTCATCAGCCGCAACCATAAAGCAATTGCACAAGGTGTTCAGCTCATTCAGTATACCCGATGTGCTTGTGAGTGATAATGCGAGTAGTTTCACGTCCGCCGAGTTCCGGGCATTCATTGACATAAACGCCATCCGGCACATCACCTCTGCACATTTTCACCCAGCGACAAACGGACAGGTAGAACGCATCGTACGTACAACAAAGGAAGCACTGAGGTGCATGGGCCCCGGGGACCTGAATCTACAGTTATGCCAATTCCTGCTGGGTTATAGGGTGACACCACTGGCGTCAGGTTACTCGCCCGCAGAACTCCTCATGCGCAGGAAACTGACCACGATACTGACTAGGCTAGACCCCACAAGGGTGGAGGATACTGGGAGGAACATAGGGATAGTGGGCACCAAGAGTTTCGAAATAGGCGCCCCAGTCCATTGCAGAAATTACGCAACCGCAGGACCAGCCTGGGTCCCGGGGGTAGTCATTGGCCAAACTGGACCTGTGTCGTACTGCGTTGAGACCAGCACGGGTCTACTCTGGAGGCGACATGCAGACCAACTCCGGCGACGGGTTCCCGGTAGTCAGGGCGCAGAAACCGCGCATCAGAACTCAGCGTTAGGGTTCTCCCCCACCCGTTTAGCCCAAGGGGGAGAAGAGGGACTGGCGGTCCCCACCAAGGGGGGAAGGGAATGAGTCTGTCCCCGCAGATATCCTGGATGTTGCCCCCATAGATATTCCAGAACATGAGTTTGACTTTGAGTTACAAAACCGGGGGAGTTTTTCGGAGTGGTCCCCCACCCGTCCAAGCGAGGAGCGGGGTTTTTCGTTAGTCCCCAATGCCCCCAGTTTTCCCACAATGGAGTTTACCCCTACCCCAAAAGCTGCAGAACTGCAGCAAGTTGCTAACGAGTCTCCCTCTCCTGTTGCAGGACAAGAGCCCAGGGAACACAGAAGCGATAGCTCCCCCGGGACAAGCCAGCCAGCCTTACGCCCAAAATGCTCATGCAACAAACCACATTGGATGAGAGACTTCGTCTCATCCTAGGGGGGAGGGGTGTTGTGTATGGATTGTAATGTGCCTGCTGCTTCTTGTGTTCTTGTGAGATTAAAGCATTGCCACATCAACTTCATTGCATCTTCACATTATCAGCTGAAAAACAGTATGTTCCCTCGCACACTTCCGCCCTTTCTGTCTCCTGCTAGACCAGTGAGAATGTGTATGCAAAAGAGTTGCTGTGAGGTGTTTGCCAAGGCGATTGAGAGTTTGGCAACTGTCTCTGGAAGATAACCACCGTCAGGTATGTGGGGCTTCTCTGATGTTTATCTCATCATATCCCATAATTAATACTACACATGAATATCTCTGTGATATTAGACTTGTGCCGGATACTCATTCGGAGGTGTCAGCAACAGATAGAGACAAGAATGCACGGGCGTTTTAAGGGACAGGCCCCAACACATACAAGACGCAGCCTCCTCACAGCCTGGGAAAACAGAGCTTTCTGTAATGAGCTAGTCATTGAGAAAGGATAATCGCAGTGGCGGTGGTGGTAGAGGAGGAGTTCTCCGTTGGATTAGTTCAGTAATCCTTAACCTTTTCAGAGCTGGAATCTACCCATAACCAGGTCCAGTTAAAATACAACCTACAACAAAGAATTGGTTTTTCTTTTCCCGTCTCACTTTTTTGTTTGAAAAAACAAATCCATCTGTGGTGAGGATAGCAGAGTTGCTGGTACAAACCACATTCAGGGTGAGCATGATTCAGTTGTGAATCACGATGCCTCACCAGAAGAAGAGCTTAAGCTGGCTCTTCCCATCTTGGGAATACTCCAGAGGCACTGGGTACAAATCTCAACTTCCTTTCTGTCATCTTGGTCATTTGGAAAGATAGGGGTTTTGGGCCTGCCCAACATATCTGGACAATGCTACATTGGGGAAGGTTGGCTCATGCCAGGAGTTCTAAACCTTTTAAAGCCGGGGTCAGGTCACGCTCCCTCAGACAACTTCGGGGGCTGGATGGCCATTTTGCCCTTCCTCCACCACACTGCACTTCCTGGTATGGTGGAGTTGGAGGTGGGCTACATGAAATAGTGCCATGGACCATATTCAGCCCATGGGCCACAACTTGAGAATCCTTATTGCACACTCAATAAGCTACCATCGATTTCTACCCTGTTTGTCATATTTTTCCTATTGAAGATGGCATAAAACATACTGGGGACTGCAGTGGCTCGCATAGTTAAGACACTGAACTTGATGACTGGAAGCGGGTCAGCAGTTCAAGACCTGAGTACGGAATGAGCTCCCGTCTTTGTCCCAACTCCTGTCAACCTACCAGTTCGAAAGCAAGAAATTGCAAGTAGATAACTAGGGATCACTTTGGCAGGAAGGTACACAACGTTCTGTACACTCCAGTGTCGAGGCATGCCAGCCACATGTCCACGGAAATGTCTGCAGATTCAGACAGTGCTGGCTCTTTGGCTGTAAACAGAGATGAGCACTGTACCCTAGAGTCAGATATGACTGGCTTTCGAACAAGGGTGACCTTTACCTTTACCTAAAACATGATATGAATAGACTGGAAATTAGTTATCCAGAGGCTTCTGATCCAGCATCATTCTTAGCTCAAAAAACAAATAAACAATTGCTCTTTTAACATAAGCATGTATAAGGAGAGAAAACACATTCCCAAAATAAATATTTAAATACAACTCTGCATACAATTTTTTATAAACAAAGCACAAATAAAAGTAACAATGGATGCGTGGGTGAACATATATGGAATAATTCCCCCATACCTGCCAAGCTTAGATTCATTGGAGGTGATACTTGAATGTGGTAAGTTTTGGGGCATTTTCCATATTCTAGGTTGGTATTTCCCAGTCTTTGGTTTTTGAACTTCAGTTCACAGAAGCCTAAGTCAATTCACCAAAGCACTGATCAGCCAATGTATTGACTTAGACTTCTGGGAATTGAAGTCCACCAGTGTTCCGCAGAACATAGTTTGGGAAACACTGTTCTAGGTAATGATACTGAGTTTCCAAGTACAACCTCTCTAACACTTTTACTGGACTGATCTTGACTTCAGTAGGGGTATAATAATGTAACCTTTTATCTATAAACTACCTTTGGTTTCCATCTGATGATATTTTCTGTTTCACTAGCTAACCTAAGTATTGTTGTTGGCTGCAACTCGTAACCAAGAAAGCATTTTTTCATGAAGCAGGAAAAATGCCATTGGTGTGAATTTGTTTAAGGTGGATCCCAGATTACCATGAAGTAACCCACACACTGTGATCATGGAATCCTGCGGCACATATGAAATGAGATGTGCAGGATTTAACACTGGGACTGCCGCAACCTTGAGGATATGGACAAGGTGCGCCTTCACAGCCAATCCATTTGGCATGGCCTCTTCTTGCCTCCATGACTGTTGGGAATCAGAGTTCCTCCTCTGCTCATTTTTCCATTGGGCCCAATTGAATGGTTTCCAGTGGCACCCCACCTAAAGGGGCTCATCCGCCCATAGCCATTGGCCCCTTTAGGGAGTAATGTTATTTACCACCACCCAACAATTGACATTGAGTTGCTGGCTCTATGGTGTACTCAATTACCATAGCAGGATGCCTGGCCAGACAGATTGCTGAAATGTAGGATGGGTACATTTACATGATTATGTGCAACACAGAGACAACTCCCATGTATACTGTTGGTCTAGTATTGAAACCATGGAGTTAGTTCTTATCCTATGGGTAGAATATGTAGGCCTTATCAGAGAGAGTGGAACTAACCATGTAGGTGCGTAGGAGGCAACTATGATATATTGCAAAAGGCCTTGTATACAGTACTGTAAACTAAGTCTTTACATAGTGATCATAATACTTAGTTAATCACCCCCTCTTCTACTTTTCAGTGTAGAGATGTGATCATAATCTTAACCTATAAAACCAAGGGTTAACCGTTGGAACTTCGCATAGGTTCCTAAGCCTGGCCCTACTAACCCGCACCCATCATTCGTGCACACGGGCGAACTGGGTCCGCAGGTCAACGAAGGATTTAGAAAACTGACAGTGGGGCAACAGCCCCACAAACGCGAAAAAAGGGAAACAACTTCATTTCCCAACATTCCTTGCGCCGTGCCATGCCAGAGCCAATTAGGCTGAGAGGCTGCGGCGCGGTGCGGCGCAAGGAACGTTCAAAAGAAAACCATTTTAAAAAAATGCAACACAAACCACAAACCCATAACTACAAGCCCCAGCATCCTGCGCGCCATGAGCGCGCAGAACGCTGAGGAAGTCGGCGCACGAAAAATAAAAATTAAAACCACAACGTGGACACAAGTCCACGCAAACACCCACTGGTGTTCATGCACAGAGCAACGGGGAGGAGAGGGACTCCCTCTCCTCCATGCTACCACGTCGAAGACACGCCGAGACCACCACCGGCCTCAACAAAAGTGGAGGCGGGGTGGAAAAAACCACAAAAACAGAGGGAGTTCAAGGAGGGGGGGAAGGTATTGATGCCTTTGCCCCCCCCCTTGAAAGCAAAACAATTCCTCCCCAAAGCAAAGGCACCTGGTGGAGCACCGCCCGGTGCCTTTACTTTAACAGTAAGTGTTTCGCTTACAAGGGAGGGCGAAGGCATCATTGCCTTGGCCCACCCTTGAAAGTGAACCCATTCCCAGGTAAGCAAAGCCAGCAGACGGCGCTGCGCCCACTGACTTTACTTACCCCAAAAGAGTTTCGCTCTCAAGCAGGGGCCAAGGCAATGGTGCCTTGCCCCCCCTTGAAAGTAAACCCATTCCCAGGTAAGCAAAGCCAGTGGCGCCCGCTGACTTTACTTACCACAAAAATAAACCATTAATTAAAACAACAACACCAAAAACAACCAAAATCAACAAGAAAGAATGCACAGAGACACCCCTCCCCAAAAAATTTACAACCCCCCCAAAAAAATACATTAAACCAGAGAACTCACCCAAACGACCTTCCTCCACGACGACCGGAACTGAAATGAGGAAAGAAAGAGACTACTTACAGGAAGAAGCGACACCCAGAGGCCAGTAGAGAAAAACAGTCAAAATCAATGAAAACCTCAATAGCACCACCCAGAGGCCACAGGAGAAAAAACAGTCAAAAATATTCACAGAAATAAATCACAAAATAATACAATACAAACATTTCTAAAATCCTGTATACAGTTTCCACTCAAAAACAAGTCAAAACATCTAAACACAGTTTTAAAATATTAAATTTAAACAAACATATACTTACACATTTTTAAAATTATTATCCAACGTACAACTATTAAAAAAATTTCACATAGTACCAGTAAAACATTATTTGGTTATAAAAAATTATATCATCCTTTCCTCTTTTTTAATCCAAAAAAACAAACCAAAAAAGGCTAATCACAGTTTATAACAGCCCGTGCGTATAAATAAACATTTCAAAAATCACAATTACAGACTAACCTCATTTGTATATACATAAAACAAAAACCTTTCAACACCATTTAAAACAGCCCGGCAACGCCGGGCAACCTCTGCTAGTAACATATACATATATAGGATTTAGACATTCAGGAGTGGAGGTTAGAGCAGGGATCTCTAAAAGCAGTGATACTGGATAGGGGGGAGGATCATTTGGACACAGACTGCACAGTGGTCTACAATTCAGTTTGAAGACCAGTTTAGGCCTTCACAATATCTGGTCTCGAGCAAACTGGTCTCGAGCAAATTGTGTTCCAACTAAATTAGAATCAGAAGATGATAGTATCCATGCCCTGCATCAGAATCAGTGCATATATTGATTAAATGGCCTCTTAAAATTTTCCTCCCAATGTGTGAGCAGAGAAACGGGGCGGGGGATCATGTAGTTTATTTTTTCCACATATGAGAGAATTTCTGAAACAGTTGCTTAAAAGTGGGGCTTGTAACACAGCTTCTTCCTTCCTTCCTTCAGCATTTTGTGTGATTTTTCCCTCCTTCCATTGCAAGTACAGCCTAATATCAACTGTGTTAGAAACATGACTACCATTTAATGTTCTTCACAATATCCTGTAGCCACAGTCATTTTAAGGCAAATGGGCAAGATTCAGAGAAGATCTGTATAGTGATCTTATTTTTCTAGGAGAGTGAGAAAAGGTAAAATCCCTTAAATTTTCTTAGAAAAAAATGTATTTTAGGAACTCTAACCTCAGTTTATTTCTAATTCCTCTGTGTGCCATACCCTATGTACTCTTCAGATACTATCATCTTCTTATGCCAAGTTCTTTTCTTTTCTACAAAGCTAATTTATTCAACCGATACTCTCACAAACTCAATGTAAATCTATTGTGAATGGCAAATCTTAGACTGTCAGAAGTACCTAGTGTCCAGTGCATTAGAATTTTCAGTAGGAAATAGAATAGTATTGAGATAACACTCTTTTTATAAAAAGTGCTTTTTTCATAGGAATAGTAAAGGCTCGAAAGCCTTGCTCGAAAGCCAGTCATGTCCGACTCTAGGGTTCAGGGCCAATCTCTGATTATAGCCAAAGAGTCAGCACCGCCTACATCTGCAGATGTTTCTGTGGACATGTGGCGGGCATGACTAGACATCAGAGTGCATGGAACTCTGTTTACCTTCCCACCGAAGTGGTACCTATTTATCTACTTGCAATTTCTTGCTTTTGAATTGCTAGGTTGGCAGGAGCTGGGACAAAGACCGGAGCTCATTCTGTCCTGCAGTACTCGGGAATCGAACTGCTGACCTTCCGCCTCCTAGTCAGCGTCTTAGCCGCTTGAGCCACTGCAATCCCTAGTATGTACATTAGAAAAGTGTGAAATTGGCATGCAGCATTGTTTAATAATGGGGCAAATAAATTTAATTTGTGCAGAGGACCGAGAGGAAGAGAGCCTGCAGTCACTTTTACGGAAACAGTATATGATGTTTAGCCTCAGACATTTATATGAGAGTGGAAATGGTATGTGAGAAGTGTAACAGAAATCCAGAATAGAAACAGTCATTGAGAGTTGTTAACTGTCATTCAAAGATGACAGGGACAGATGCAGTAGTCAGAGAAACTTCCTTGAAAGGTTGCAAAAGCAGTTGGTGAAAGAGTCCTCCAATATTCGAACAACAGCAGATCCAATATTAAAATTCCCAAAAGGATATGTTGAGACTGGTGATCTGAAGAGATGCCAGACTTTGAAAACAAGAGAACAATTCTGTCCCACACAGTCAGGTTGAAACAAGCTTTCTGCAGAGAGGTACTATTGCCAAATACATTTCAAGCTTGTCACACACTTTAGGGAACCCACAAATTGCTTTGCATGATATAGATCAGTTCTGAGACAACCTGAAGCCTAAATGAGAAGTCAGGGAATACAGCCTGTGGCAGTTCTTTCTTCTTCTTCTTCTGACCTTGTCTCTCATTGCTTTCCTTTCACCTGGTGGCAACTGAGATCTTTCTGTGCATACTCTTGTTTTTAATGTGGTCATCATTTATCATCAGTGAGACTGAAACCTCCAGGACCCAAAGGCTTCATTGAATAATGTAAGGAAATGATTTAGGCAATACCACAACTGGAGGCAATAAGAAAAAACCAGCTAGACAACCAAACACAACCTATATATGAAACTTTTTAGCACACAGAGGTCAAAGTATTGCAAGGATGGGCCTTGACAGTTATTAATGTTTCCAAATCAGGCTGGCTGTTATGCCTGAACAACTAAATTGCAGCTGGTTTTGCTCCATCTTTCCCTGAATATGTGACTATCTCAAAATGCAGGCAAAAGACCAAGGATGGGTCAGGCAGCACGTAGAAAGCTATTTTGGTTTATAATTAATCAGCTATTTCTCCATCATCATCATCACCAGTTTTGTTACTTACTCCTATAGCTACAATTGATTACAATGTTGACTCTTTGTTTTCTCAGTATCCAAATATATTATATTATATTATATTATATTATATTATATTATATTATATTATATTATATTATATTATATTATATTATATTATATTATATTATATTATATTATATTATATTATATTATTCATATCCCACCCATTTGGGATATTCTCCCACTCCTGGTGGCATAAAACAACTTATTTATTTATTTATTTATTTATTTATTTATTTATTTATTTATTTATTTATTTATTTATTTACAATAACAGTATAAATTAAAAAAACATGCTAGGTCCCCCCCCCCCCCCCAGGTAGGTCTTATTTTCAAGGAAATATGGTAGAGGTTCTTTCCTATAAAACAAGACACCAAATTTCTTCTTGCAAAGGGAAAGAGACCAATTCATGGACAAAAGCAATGCCATAACTTTATCAGAACTGCATATGCCAAGCTAGTAAGGGCAAGAAGCAGAAATAAAGAGGATTGAAGGCCTGTCTTTTTCTGTACTAAGGAGCAAAGGAGACTCAGATGGCTCAATGATGGATAATGGGAATGCTGCTGCCACGTTTTTTCACATGACCAGGTCCAGTCTATCAGAGTTCAGTGGTTCTTCCTGATTCAGCTGAAGCTTCTTTAGCTTCCTCTACCACTCAAAGCTTGGCTGTGGACCAAAAGCTGAATAATGAAGTGTGATCCACCCCTGCACTCTTCTACTCTGGAAGCTGTTGTGACCTGGGGTCCTGGGAAATTTGGGTGCCAATTTTCACAAATCTTATCTCTACTTTTGTCTTCTAGTTTTTGGTGGGGAGTGGGAGATGATCCATAACTGGCAACACTAATTGCTACCCACCCCCCCACCCCCCGTTGCCCCAAGGATCCCTGAAATAAAATTGCTTGGGGCTAAATAGAGGGCCTTACCAGTAGTCCCCTTATAAAGGCCTTCCTTTCAAGAAATGGTTTTGCATAAGGATTTTAATTGTTCCTTCAGGCTGTTTGTATTGATTTCATGATTTTCTTTTGATTCATGTTTTGACAGGTTAATTTTTACAGTGTTTTTAAACTGTCATTTTTGTTGTTGTTCAGACACACAGTTGAGTCCGACTTTTTGAGACCCCATGGACCACTGATCTTCAGGCACCCATGTCCTCTGTCGTTTTCCGTAACCCACAAAGGTCTACCCCCATCACGTCAATGCCTCCATCCAACCACCTCATCCTCTGTCAGCCTCTTTTCCTTTTACCCTCAATCTTTCCCAGCATCATTAACTAGCTGGTGGACAACAACATGCTGTTTGAATGTGGAGAGACATAGAATCCAGCTCATTTACTGGCCTACCAATTACTACCAGAAGCATGTACCACTGAAGATTTAATTTTGGCCAGTGACAAAGTCACGAAAGTGGCTTCATTTTCGCAGTTCAAAGTTTGATCTGGAGAAAGACCAAACGAACGAACGAACGAATGAACGAACGAACGGGCGGGCGAGCGGATGGACGGACGGACGGAAGGACGGACGGACTATTTTAAAGGTGTTTTTTTAAAAAAACAAGTTAGGGTTTTTAAATGGTATATATAAAAGAAATGTATTTGTTAAAAATTATTTTGTAAGTCTGTAAAATAATACTATCTTGGAAGTTCTCTCATGAAGGAGCCATCTTTCAAATCTATGTCTAAATTCATATTGGCATCTTCACTGTAAGGAATGGTAAGTTTTGAATTAAATATTTGAAGTGTATAGATTGACACCTTGGAAAGCACCATTTTGGATGAAACATGACAGGAAATGTTATAGACTGCACAGTACTGCATTGTATACAAAATGTGTTCCCCGAAGCCAAGCAGCCTGATGTTCCTTGAGCCTTGGTATCTGACTTATAAGGAAATTGAGATAATTACAGAAGGTAGTCAAGTTCTTAGCTGTGATGGGCCATAAAAAGTAAATACGCCAGGACTAGACCATTTTTCAGATTGATTTTAATTAATTAATGCACAATCACCATTTTTCTTTCTCATACACACATAGACACATATGTGCAAGTCTTTCTCAAAGAGACTGCAAGTGTTTGCATGACATTTTCCTTCTATTGCGTATTTCTGGAACTGAACACACTTTGCAAAAATAACTGTACTTTTGCTACATAGACTATTAAACAGTAGTAGCCTTAGATGGGTTGTTTGCATCTTTGTGATGCATTAATCTGTCTTGTGATTGCTGTGTTTGTACAAGTGTGTGTGTGCATGCATGTGCACACTTACCGTTAGCTTCCAAGGAGAAAATGATGATGGTTTCTCAAAGACATTTTTGCACAAATTACATATAATTACATGTAAGGAGAAAACATGTTCTTAGTGTCTCAATCTCATGCTTAAGGTGAGACCTGTCATAGAGAATCCTCAACAGCTATCTTGCTTCACTAAGAGCTCTATCTTGACCAAAACCTTGCTGACTGAGAGTGTCTCTCCACCAACATTCCTCGTCTGTTGGTTGTTTTTCTAAGCTTCTGTTTTGTTATGGGTTCTAGTTTCTTGGAAAGGCTACAATTTGAAGTACCTTCTGCTGCTATACACTTCTGAAAATGTTCTAGGAGCAGTAGCCATATGCAATGAAAATGAAATAGATCTTGAAGGCATGGATGGGTGGAAAAGTCACAGATCTTAACCTATAAAACCAAGCGTTAACCGTTGGAACTTTGCATAGGTTCCTAAGCCAGGCCCTACTAGCCCGCACCTACCATTCGTGCACACGCCCGAACTGGGTCCGCAGGTCAACGAAGGTTTGAGAAAAGCACCAGTGGGGCAAGAGCGCCACAAATGCGAAAAAAGGAAAACAACTTCATTTCCCAACATTCCTTGCACTGCACCAGAACCAATCAGGCTGAGAGGCGTGAGCAAAAGGAATGTTCGGAAATGCACCACGGCCAATCAAAAGAAAACCGCAGGGGAAAAAACGACGCACAAGCTGAAAACCCAAACGCCAAACTACAAGCCTCAGCATCCTGCGCGCCATGAGCTCGCAGAACACTGAGGAAGCTGGCGAGCAAAAAATAAAAATAAAAAACACACCAGGAGCGCAAGTTCGCAGCAGCCAGACACAGCGCCTCACAGAAAAAAAGCCACAAAAACAGGGTGGGGCAAGGGGGGAGGCACTGCCCCCCTTGAAAGTGAACCCATTCCCAGGCAAGCAAAGCCATCGGACGGCGCTCCGCCCACTGACTTTACTTACCGCAAAAGGGTTTCGCTTTCAGCAGAGAGGGGATTCGCCTCCCTCCACACACACACACACACACCATATTAAAGAGAAGAAAACAAGCGGTTTCTTCTCATTAAAAGCGGAATGTTTGGGAGGAGGGTGGAATCGATCCCTCTCCTGGGCCCCATGAGTCTGGAAGGTTTGGGGGGACAAAAGGGGTCTGTCCCCCCTAACCTAATAGACCCAGAAGACCAGGGAGAGGGGATCGATTCCACCACCACTCCAAACACACCGTTTTTAAAGAGAAGAAACCAAGCGGTTTCTTCTATTTAAAAATGGAGTTTGGGGGGATTCCCCCTCCCCAATGGCTCTCCTGGGTCCGGAAGGGTTGGGGAGACAGACCCATTTTCTCCCCCCACCCTCCCAACCCCAGGGGAGCCAGCGGAGAGGGGGATCGCAACCCCCACCCACTGATATTAAAGAGGAAACCCCGATCTACTTTCACGACTCCACACAATCAAAGCACCATAACCCCCCCCAATGCCGCTTGAAGCAGCGCTGAGATTTCCGCGGCCTGGACAGTGAGCCCGGCCCGCGGAAAGGAAACAACCCCCCCAAAGCCACAACATAAAAACAAACTTTTAAAAATAAATCAATAAATAAATACTTAAATAAATAAATAAAAACACAAAAACAACAATCAAAACCATCCAAAAATACACAAAACCAAACAAAAATAACACCAAAAAACAATAAAAAGTAAACAAAAACAAAAATTAAGAAACACAAACAGCACCCAGCCAAACACCACAAATTCAAAAACAAAAACCAGCCAAACACCACAAAATCCAACCCCCCACCCCACAAAATAAAGAAAACAAGCCAACTCACCCCCACGTCCTCCCTCCATGACGACCGGAAATGAAATGAGGAAAGAAAGAGACTACTTACCGGAAGAAGCACCACCCAGAGGCCAGTAGAGAAAAAACAGCCAAAGTAAAGGAAATACTCAACAGCCCTGCCGAGAGGCCGCAATAGAAAAAACAGTCAAAAACATAACATTACATCACACATTCACACAAATCACAAATAAATCTCACAATAAACACATCTAAACACAGTTTAAAAACATTAAATGTAAAAAAAGTACTTTCACATTTTTTAAATTATTACCTAAGGTACAACTATTTTAAAAAAAACCACAAACTAAAACATTATTTGGTTAAAAAAAACAATTTGAAAAAATTATATCATCCTTTTCTCTTTTTTAAATCCATTAAAAAAAAAAAGATGAACACATTTTATAACAGCCCACCAAAAATAAATAAATGGATAAATAAACATTTTTAAAAATTCAATTATAGACTAACCCAGGGATGGGCAAACTTTTTGACTTGAGGGCCACAATGGGTTTTTAAACTGGACCAGAGGGCCAGAACAAAAGCATGGATGGAGTGTTTGTGTGAACTAATATAAAGAGAACCCTCCGCTCTTTTGGATCCACGGGCCAGATAGAACAGCCGAATGGGCCGGATCCGGCACGTGGGCCATAGTTTACCCACAGCTAGACTAACCTCTACTTTACAAACATTATCAAAAAAACTTCCAACATCATGGGCCGGATAGAACAGCTGAACGTGGTGGATCCGGCCCGTGGGCCATAGTTTGCCCACGGCTGGACGAACCTCTACTTTACAAACATTATAAATAAAAAACAACAACAACCTTCCAACACCATTTAAAACAGCCCGGCAATGCTGGGCAACCACTGCTAGTAGCTCATAAATGCAAAATGGATTGTTTGGAGAAGGGACAGTACAGTACTTTACATGTCCATTATGAAATGGCTACAAAGCGCAAAGGTGAGAAGACACATTTAGAAGATACCATGAGGTTTATACTTCTTCCATGTCAGTCATGAAACTGCCAAAATGAAGGCACCTTTTGGTGAGTTCATTCCGCAGTTCCTTTCGCCTGACCTAGTATGAGAAATATTAGTTGGCAACATAAGGTTGCCGTTACTAGGGTATGCCTGATTGTGGTTCAAGAATATCACAATCTTTGAGGAGTCTCTTTCTGTGTACCCCAGGTTTTTACTCATGGTGTGGCATTTAAGTAAGTAAAAGTAGCTAGAAGAATCCTAAACATTTGGAGCCCATTGAGTAAGACTCTGTTCATGCCAACAATTGATTCCACACCCAAGATATACTCATGTGTTACTACAAATTTCCCTGTGTTGACTTGCCAAATAGCTGTCTGGGACAGTAATATTTCTGTCTCTGTACCATGCCTTTCTGATAAAACACTTTACTATATTTGCCAAACCCATTCACTTGTTAAAGATTTACCATGTTTCTTTCCTTCAGGCTGTGCCAGTTGCAAACTGCAGTCTCCCATTCCATGGATTTCTCCGGCTTCTGTGAAATGGTGCATGTTCAGGATTTTGAGTTCCTGTTTGCATTCTTCAGATGTTGCAAAAAAAAATATAAGAATGGTAAAATGTGTTGTTTAAACTGTTGATGCCCATTGTTACTGAATGGAGAACAGAAGTTACAGCTTGCTTGCTTGGTGTCCTGACAATTCTCCCCTGAAATTGGCTCCCAGGACTCCCAGCCTATACCACAAATGGTAAAGGACTATGGGACAGTTTTCCAAAATATCTGGAATGCCAAAGGTTTGCCATCCTGAAATATAAATACAGTAAACCCTCACATAACAATGCATTGTTATGCGCCACGTGTTCCCCCGCATAACATTTTAGCGTCGTTATCTTGATAACGACACTAAAAATAACCGTCGTTATCTGGATAATGATGCTAAAAATGTCGTTCTGCAGGAAACTCCATAGAAACCCACATAACGACGAAAATCAAGTAACGTCGTTATGCAAGGGTCTACTGTACAGGTAAAACAGATAGCAGATCAGTGAAAACCTAAGAAATAAAAAAACCATAATTTAAAATATGCCACTGAAAGAAAACACATCAGCCACTCTGCTAAAAGTCCTATCTACTTATAAATCAGCTCTTCCAGATGTTATGGAAATCTCCTTGTCCTATTTTCTTGGTTGTGTGTAAATGGTCACTCTGACTCCAATAGGAGACAGAATAGTCTTTAGAAGAGGCAAAGCAGTTCCCTGTAGGAATTGGGGCCACAGAGGGCCGGAGGTCCCGGAGGAGACTGATCAAGGAACGATACGAGGCAGCATGGAGGAGGATAAGATCAGTGGTTTATTGGGAAAAAGGCATCATCATATATAGGAGTAAAAGCGCAACGGTGGCAAAAACAGTCATCTGACAGAAGTCACATCACCTGTTTACTCGGGTTAATGGGGAATCTCTTGGAGGGAAGTTAGTTAACTTGGCCAAACACAGGCTGGGGAAAACACCATTGTTTTGGGGATTAGGCAGGGGTAAACATGGCATCTGTTTACACCCGGGGTAAAGTTGAGCTTGGAGATGAGTGATTCTTCTAATGGGTTAGCTATTCGCTCTTCTCAGCAGATCCGCTGGTCAGGTCAGGAAATTGGGTGAATCAAACCCTATCATTTATCCACCCCCCTAAATTTCTCTGCCCGCAGAGCCCACGGCTCAAGGAGCGTTCCCCCGAAGTGGCCTCTGCGCGGGCCGTTCCATGCCACTGGGGCATGGGGAAACCACATCTCCCCTTTTAATTTCATTTAAGGACCTGACTGGCGACTCTGCGTAGGAGAGGCATCAGCTGCTGAGCGGAAATGACGCTTCGGGGTTCCCTCCATGGGGGACATCTCGATAGCAGTGAGGGAATACATTGCACGAAACAACACACTGTTGTGCCCAGTATTACCACCCCCACAATCACTTTGAGTGTCGTCTGAAGCCGTCCCCATGGGAACCACGACCACAAGGAGTCCTACCACCCCCATGAAGAATCCTCCTTGGTGTCCCTAACTAGGGTGTGGAGGTCCGTGAGCTGGCTCTGTATCTTGTGGGTATTGTCTGTGAGATTTAAGCAACACATGCTGTGGACAGACTTGCAGCCCATATGATGTAACAATAGGGGATAATCGATAGCTGCTTGATTATCCAGAATGGCATGGCGAAGCTCTGCCTGCTCCTGGTTGAGCAGCGCTATTGCTGAGGAGGTGTGGTTGATGGCTTTTGCTAATCTGCAAGCCAATTGACCAGTTCTCCGAGCGTCGCCTATGGCTAAGCCTGACACGCTGAATATACTGACCACAGCCTGGTTTTTCAGAGCTGTGGGTCTGAATTCAGACTGATTTCTGTAGCAAGGCAAGATAATGAGATGTGTCATTGATTTACTGTGACCTGGGGTGATTCTGCAGCTTCTCTGCAACTTCTGGCGTTGTGCAAATGTCTTTCTAACACCTATGGGGAGGTGTGAAAATTACAATGGCTGGAGATAGCCGGCTACCGGGTGCTCAATCTCTCCAAGTAATGGGCCGGTGCAAAACATGGGCCGGTCTGGCTTCCTTTGGTGGAAGCTGGCCGTTATTAACAATATACAGAAATTCAAGTGTCCCTTGCAAATCCCAACTGGAGCATTGTACAAGGCATGTATAAATAATAGCAACTACAGATAATAATAGCAATAAAAGACATTCAGCTGCTTCTTGAGGCTTCCCTTCTTGGTGGGGCTTCATGGGCAACTTGAGTTTGGAAAAGTCCTTAGAAGTGGCACTGAGTGTGCAAAATGTTCATAGAAATGTCTTTGGAGATGTAAGTCATAAAGGAAGATGGACAGCTGATGACATCCAGGACAGTGACTGGTGCCGCTCTTTGCAATCGTCCGGGTCTGATTCTGGCCTCTGGGACCTGCATGGGGAAGAGACTTGTTTGGGAGATAAAAATTCTGAAAGAGTTAGTTAGTTTTTGCACTTATAGGATAGCAATTGCTGTGCAACTATGGGACATGGTTTCCCCCCCTTTTCTGTTTGTTTGTATTAATGCAAACGTGCATGTACTGCCATTTGCCAAAATGTGGGGATGTGTGACGTCCATTTGCCACACCTGAATGGCCTCTGTCCCTCGTGGGTTGACCCCCCACGAGGGCCCCCCCAGTGGCAGGTTGAACTGCCTTGCGAGCGCTTTGGCATTCTGAAGAGGGAATGCATGACTCTGAATTGGAGTTGTGAGGAGCAAACTTAGCAAATTTTTGTCTATCACGGGAGTGATGTGTGCTCCCGGTAGACTGTGAAGCAAATTCCTAGGAAACTGGCTGTCAGCAATTCTGTTTAAGCGTTCTTTGGCAAAGGTGCGCAAAGCGAGGTTCACGGCTGCCAACTCTGCCCGCTTGCGGAAGAGTCAGGAGCGTGCGCCAAGCTTGGTCCTCTTGCCAAGTAAGAACCTAATATGTGCGACCCCCATAAGTGAAAACTGTCCTAGCCCCCTGAAGAGGAACCAGTGACATAAATTCACACAAGGTGACTGTCTGCGTTTGAGACGAGTCCGGGGTCTTATGGCAAACCTTGGCACATGAAGCGCCAGGCTTCCCTTGGGTAAATTTCTCAAGAAGGCCCCCCTGCGCACATCCGCCCATGGCGTGCGTGCACACGTTTAGAAGAGTGCCAGATGGTGGCTTAGCCTTCTGCCTGTGCTTAGACTAGCAGCCAAAAGGGAAGGGGTGGCCTAAAAATGCCTGTATCTGATTGAAGGTGTGACCTGACTGCACTCTTAAAATGGTCCTAGGCAGTCCTGGCTAATGGGTGGCACTCTGCACATGCTCGGGAGCTCAGGGACTAATCCTTCCTCTGTGCTCTGGAGTTTGCAAAATGTGTCTGCACACTAGAGAGGGTGCTGCGGGCCAGGTGCCATACTTAATATGACCTACTATGACTTATTAAAAACAAGTCAACTATGACGTGCCAGCTGTAAGGAAATAACACACAAAGATGAAAAGACACACAAGTTAAACATTTCCAGCAGGGAGTTCCACTGGCGAAAGGAGGAAAGACAAGTCAGAAGTTAGCACAATGAGAAGGCAACAACTCCTATCATAGCGAAATCAGATTAGGTCAGGTAACCAAGGCAACCGGGTCCTTCTGTCAAGAAAATCCCTATCAGTAATTAACCATGGAGCCTGTGAAAGGAAGGCTGTAGAAAGAAAGAAATTGGTTAAGGCCTGGAGAGGAATTTTGTTCCTGTTTGCGTGCTTTTTCCTGTGAAAGGGGTACAATGAGTGAGTTACTTTACACAGATTAAAGTCAAAATACCAGAACAGTATCTTTCCTAAGAGAATGAAGGAGAGTTAGAACGATTCTCAACCTGTGGCCAGATGTGGGCGAGTGGGCCGGAACCCACGTTGCTCTGCCACTACCCCCACCAAGCCAAGAAGGGCTGTGTGGCGAAGGAAGGGCAGGATGACTATCCGGACGCCCAGAGCTGCCTGCGGCCCTGGAACTTTGGCCCCTGACTTTAAAAGGTTGAGAACCGAGGATACAAGATGATAACACAATACACACATGAAGACAATGCAATTCTCTCACTCCTAGTGAGATACGGCTTCCAGACACTAAGAGACATTCAAACACCTTAAAACTCAGAGATGGGGGTTTGAGGAACACAGACGTAGGAAGGGGCCCCATAGCTTATGATACAGTGAGGAAAACTCATAGAAGTGATTTTTGTTTTCAGATCGCGCTTCTGAAAAGAAAAATCTGTAAGAGTTGCAGAACCGGTTTCCAAGAGTGGCTTAATCCTTTGACAAAGAAAAAGTCTCAAGGGAGGAGGGGGCAACCACCCCGCCCTATTGCAGGTTAGGATTCCCCCCCCCTCTCCTCCTCTCCTGCTTAAGCTGCTAAGCAGGCAAGGCAAGGGGTTTTGTTCATCATGCTTTCTCAAACTTTAAATAGTTCCTGCCCATGAGCAGAGTGCAAATTGTTTAACACATATTTCACAGTGACATTACCACGCAGTTACACACAAGGAACACTTTTCCAGTCATACTGTGGTCATAGAGACAGGGCTTTTGCAATCATACACAGTTCTTGCAGTCATACATTCAGTGGTGCACCACACATACACACATTTATTTACGCATTCGCACATTCCTCCCCTGATCTGCAGCGTTCTAGACTACACATGAGGAGATGGCTAATACACAGCTGGCTATTTTACAACCTCCTGGGTGCTTCTACTTAGGGGCAAGTTTTTCTGGGCTACTCCCAGGGTAAGACAAGTAGCTTCTGCCTGTGCCCTGGGGGAACTCGGGGTACTATTGCTGGGATGGTTCCTCTGGCATAGCCAGGGCGATGGCTGCCTCCTTTCTAGCCTGGGCCAGATGCATGCCAGGGTGGCCATTTGGCATGAAGACAATCTTTTGAAGATCTGCCTGGTCTAGATTGGCTTTCTCTTCTAAGGTGTCTCATTTTACCACACTGGAAGCAGGCGCCTTGGGGTTTTGGCACTGCTCTGCGCCTGAGTGTGGTAATGGGTCTGCTCTGGAGCCCTGCGTGGCCAGGGGCCGTGCAGATTTCCGTGAGCAGCGGGCGCTGAGCAGCCCTGCCTGAACGTGTGTCTGCCTTCAGATAGGCTGAGCACAGCAGTTGGGCGCTAGCTAATTGTGCCACTGGCAATTTCCCCGTGAATGGATCTTCCTCACCCCTGCGCTGAATGGAGTTCTTTCTTTGCAGGGAACTTTTAACTGTCAGAGAAGCGCCAGGGCCTCTCATGCCATGAATTCCTTCAGTGACGTCTGCAGCTGTCACTGAGGGAATACTCCCTACACTGCCCTGCTTAAGCTGAAATGACGAATAGAGACTTCTTGGGGCTGATGGTTCTGACTGCGCTGGGGTTTTCTGGGTCTCTATCCGGACTGGGTCATTCTCTACTGAGAGCTTCCTACATTTGCTCCATGTGCGAATTATGCCCTCTGGAGCTTTCGGGGGTTGCTGAATGCAGTCTCCTATCTGATCCCAGAGCTCAAGGGTTAACGTACCTACTTCTGGGTAAAGCAGGCAGTGTTCCCCTAGGTACACCAAAAGTCTCGCTAGCTCCCTGCTGTGAAAACGCAAATTAGATATCCTGGCCAGGATCTTGAACTCTTCCTCACGAGTTCTTTGGCTAGCGGATGGACGCTGTCGCTGAGGACAGATCCCCATATTACCTGCGAAGGGTCCTCCGAAGTTTCCTCCTCGGGACGAGTCGACGCGCCTTTGGGCAAGTAATAGGTTCTGGCGACGGTTCTCTGGGTAGAGCTCGGAGCGTGGACTGCGGCCACGGGCCCTCGGTGGCCACTGCGCTGTCAGGGGCTCACAGCTGCCCTGAGCGGAACGCGTTTTTCCCTTTGGCACAAGCCGCCGCGAAAGTCGGGAGCAAGCTGTAGGATGCCTCTCTGTAATGCCTCACCACGTAGCTGTCTTCCCAATCGGCTGGCTTTCCGACTGGGGCTGCTGCTCTGTCCTCCGGGATGATTGGACAAGGTTCAAGCGCAGAACCTGGCTGTGCTGATCGCTTACTCATGAGTAGACTGCTCAGGGGTCACTTACTCTCGAGTAGATCACGTCTCGGGGTCACCAGATGTAGGAATTGGGGCCACAGAGGGCCGGAGGTCCCGGAGGAGACTGATCAAGGAACGATACGAGGCAGCATGGAGGAGGATAAGATCAGTGGTTTATTGGGGAAAAGGCATCATCATATATAGGAGTAAAAGCGCAACGGTGGCAAAAACAGTCATCTGACAGAAGTCACATCACCTGTTTACTCTGGTTAATGGGGAATCTCTTGGAGGGAAGTTAGTTAACTTGGCCAAACACAGGCTGGGGAAAACACCATTGTTTTGGGGATTAGGCAGGGGTAAACATGGCATCTGTTTACACCCGGGGTAAAATTGAGCTTGGAGATGAGTGATTCTTCTAATGGGTAACTGGGTTAGCTATTCGCTCTTCTCAGCAGATCCGCTGGTCAGGTCAGGAAATTGGGTGAATCAAACCCTATCATTTATCCACCCCCCCCTAAATTTCTCTGCCCGCAGAGCCCACGGCTCAAGGAGCGTTCCCCCGAAGTGGCCTCTGCGCGGGCCGTTCCATGCCACTGGGGCATGGGGAAACCACAGTTCCCCATTTTGCACCTCCATTTTCTCACAGTGAAACCATTATATTTTGCTAATGGGACTGTGGTGACTCAGTGGTTAAGAAGCTCGCCTTGTTTGCTGGAAGGTCGGCAAGTCAGCAGTTCAAGACCAGAGTACTGCATGATGGAATGAGCACCCGTCTCTGTCCCAGCTCCTGCCAAGCTAGCAGTTCAAAAGCAAGAAATTGCAAGTAGATAAATAGGGACCACTTTGATGGGAAAAGATTTTGGGGACATGTTAGGAGCCTCATTCGGGCGTTCCCTGAGTGGAGTTCCTCCAGCAAAAATCCTTTCAACCCAGAAAGCACCTTTGTGTGTTTCTTACATGATAAAAAATTGCTACAGGTTCTCTTTCCTGTAGTATCACTTGCTTTATTTTTATTTCTAAACTCTGAATGGAGTGAAGAGACTCTTTGCTGCACCATGTTAAATTTGTAAGTTCTACGTATCCTGAGGAGGAAATTAGCAATGATATAATTGGAATTTTCTAGTGTACAATAAAAGGCGGCTGCATTGTGATGATTCATTTTGTATCAAGCACAGACCTGAATTCACTCATTTATTTTATTGAATGTATACCCTACCTTGCTGACTGGATAGTTGACTGAGTTAGGTAACTTTCTGCAGAGCCAGAATTTATGAGTTCAGTTCTCCTGTGCATCCAAAAGGAATCAGCCTGTGAGATCGTGGGCAAGCTGCAGAATCCCAGGATACCCTTAGAAGAAGAGAATGGTCAACCACTTCTGAATACTTTCTACCTAGAAGACCCCGAAAAGAGTTATTTTAATATACTACCACCTTGTCCCAGGATTTTCTACATAGAGAATACTCAGAAGTGGTTCACAACTGCTTTCTTCTGGGGATGCATTGGGACTGTGCAATTTGCTAATCGCTGGGTTTTCTTACATGAGACACAGTCGGGAATCAAATTCTCAACCTTTGGCTCTGCAGCCAAATGCCTAAACCACAGAGCTATCTAGCCAGCTAATAAAAATGTTTAAACTACAACACAGCAATGAAATGAAACAATAACTCCCTTCAGCTCTAACCAGTTTGGAGACCAACTGCCTGTACAAGATAAAAAGGTCTTTGCTATCCCAAGTCTTTGCCAGGTTTGCATATTTTGGAGCATTCCCTTCTAAGATCTTCTGCCTGCCCTACCTGATCCTCATATAACCTACAGCTGAAGGTGCCTATTATGTGGGAAGTGAGAAGGGACTGAGCCTTTTCATTTGTGGCATCTGTATTATGAAATGCATTCCCTCATTAAATTATGGAGCCTTCTTCTCTCAATACCTTTAAGAAACAGCTCAAAACCTATTTATTGAAGGAAGCTTTCTTGGAGGTTTCCCCGAGTTGGAGGAAAATAAAAAGTATATGTTTGCCACTTGAATTGCTTAATATTGTCCTAAGATTAATTTTTAATGTATGTGTGTTGACTGTGTTATTGTTTATCCTTTGATATCTTTGTTTTATTTATGGTCTTAGTTTTTGTCTGTTTCAATATTTGTTGCCCAGAGTGATAGATGGGTAGTTTATAAGTCAAACGAACAAACAAACAAACAAAACAGGAAAAGAAGTGAATGAAATACAGTAGAACCTCAGATAAAGTCCAAACTCCATTCCACAAGTTTGGACTTTATCCAATTTTGGACTTTATCTGAATTAAATGGGCAATGCATCGGATAACGTCCAAAAATGGACTTTATCCGAGGTTTCTATACCAAATACTTTGGATAACGTCCATTTTTAGCGGTTTTGGATTTTATGTGATGCATCACGTGTGCATGAAAACTGTGACTTTATCCAAATCGGACTTTATCCAAATCGGACTTTACCCGCCGTACCATTGTACTGTATACAGATTTGCAAGTTCTCCAGCACCTTTCATTTGAGGCTTGATAAAGAACTCAAATGAATCCAAAAACCTGCTTACTAGTTTTTGTGACTTTTAAACTGCTTCTACTAAAGTGTTTTCTTACTTAATTATGGTTCTGGGCTTTTAATGAACTATCATATCTACCTATGACTTTTGAGTGGCTTCAAGGAATTTTTGTGCCCTAGAGGTAGTTTTACTGAGACCTCTGTGGTTGTGTCCACTCATTTTTGAAACTCTTGTAACTCAACTTCCAAGGGCAGGATGCCCACTTGGCAACATGCAGGGAAGGAGGAGCAGTTTGTCCACAGACTGAACTTTGTTTGACTTCAGGGCTGTAACTGAATTACCAGCAGCCATTGTTCTCAACCTGCTTAGTACTCACTGGGGTGATGAATGATCACATTCCACAGGAATGGCTTCATGCACTTCTCTACATAACTCCGTGGCACAAGCTTCAGCTATTAATTCCCAGATTTAATGAAAATAAACATGTCTATCATCAGCTTAAGACACAGCATGTTGCTCTTAGAAACAGAATCACAATTATATAACACAGAGATAACACTCCCACATGTCCTCTTGGCACAATTAAGATATATCTTTCCGTATTTGGACTCCAGTACCAGGATACTGTAGACAACTGCAACACTGGGATATGCCAGGGAACTGTGGAGGCTGGTACCTGAAATAACTGTTCCACATTCTCTTACTAGAGCTCACTCACTGAACATGTGCAAAAGGAATCCTGGCATAGGAGCAGGGGGTACTTTACGACAGAATCAGTGCAAGCATGCAATAAAACTGTAACCACTCCCCTTCAGATTGCACAAATACAGTAAAAAATAAGATACGGGTTTTAGCACTCAGGCAAAGTGCTGCCAGGCCGTGCAAGCCTTTTGGCATCTGATATGTTCCAGAGCTCATTCCAATGCAGCAGTGATCTGCAACACAGCTTTTGGAACAAGTCCATCCTTTGTTTACACAAGAACACCCACCTTTACTATCCATTTATCAAACTGGATTTACTTGCCTTCTCCTTAGCTCAGGTGAGTGGTTATGTAACTGTTATGTATGTATGCATGTTCATTATACTGTAAAGGCAAGATTGTAACCACTCCAGATACAAACGATATCAGCTGTAAAGGAACGCGAGCAGACAGCCTATAGAGGGCAGCTGCGAGCGTTCACTCTCACATGGTTCACATTGCTCAATCACGGACAGCCGCGGGAAAACCTTCCCCGCATTCAGCAGCTGAAGAAAGACCTGCATTCAGCAGCAGGAAAGGAGGCGTGCCTGGGCGAGGTTAGCAGCCAATCAGCTACCGTGCTACAAGATTCAAATGTAGAGAGCTACTGTATATATTGAGATGTATCACCGCCATTACCTCATGCTGAACTGGAACCTCATGCAATAAACCTGTGTTAAACCAACCCTTCGGTTGTCCGGTCGTCTTTGGTCCCATACACTAAATTGGCGACGAAGGTGGGATAGATGGCTGCCCACGGGACCAAGACATGCGCCGGCTACGAGATCAGGAAGCCGGGAGACTTGGAGCTGTTTGAGATAGACTTCAACGCAGCGCTGGTGGAGCTCGAAGTCTCAGGTGAGGCCAAAAAGAGGGCCATTTTCGTCCGCATGCTCGGACACGAGACCAAGAGGACCTTGGTGGACCTGATCGCGCCGAGGAAGGTGAGCGACCTCAAAGCCACAGAGCTCCTGGCGGCGCTGCGCGCCCATCTCCGGCCAGCGATAGCGATGTTCCCCGCTCGGAGCGCGTTCTGGAGGCGAGTCCAGGCACCCGGGGAATCGGTCGATGAGTTCGCCGCGGCCCTGCGGTTGGCCGCCGGCCCATGCAAGTGGGAACTCCCCGACGTCACCCTCCGAGACTGCCTGCTCTGCGGTCTGAGGGACACAGAGACTCAGCGCGCGCTGATGAAAAGGGAGCCGCCTCCCTCGTGGCAACAAGTCCTCGACGCGGCACAGGCCGCTGAGGCCACGTCGGCCGGGGTGCACGAACTTCAGGACTGGCGCCCGAAGACCGCCAAGGCAGAGAGTTCGGTGCGTGCGGCCCGGCGGACGTCGAACTCGTCTGCAGAGAGCAGCGACGACGAGGACGTCCGGAGGGTCCAGAGAGAGGGCCGGCGCTGCGATGGCTGCGGCGCCGCCCACGCCCGCACCAAATGCCCATTCCGCAAGGCCGAGTGCCACAACTGCGGCCGGCGCGGGCACATCGCCAAGGTCTGCCGGAAACGACGCGAGGCCACCCGGAGTTCTCCAGACCGCTCGGCGAGGCAGGACCGCACCACGAGGCAGGACCGCACCACGAGGCCGAAGGATGGCACCCGGACCACGAGGACGCGGGACGGAGTAGGGCGAGTCTCCGACGACAGCGAGGACGACGCGCCGGTTTGCAGCGTTTCCACGGAGCACCCCCGTTACTTCGTTGAGGTAGTAATACAAGGGGCCCCTGTTAGAATGGAGGTGGACTCGGGTTCTTCATACTCCATTATTTCCCAGGGGGAGTTCATGAAAATCGCCCCCCGCGTGCGGCCCAAGCTCAAGGCGTTGAGGGCCACGCTGAAGGACGTGCAGGGGAACCGCATCCCAGTGTTGGGGGTTGGGAAGTTCCAGGTCCAGTTCAAAAAGTACACCGCAACGCTTCCCTTAGTCGTCCTCAAGGGGGGTAAATGCAGCCTCCTCGGCACTCAATGGTTCCAGCCCCTGGGGTTGTTCATTGGGGGGGTGCACGCCGTGGGAGCACACGCCGCCGGGACTGATCCAATACAGAGCGTGTGCGACGCGCACCCCGAGGTTTTTAAAAAGGGGCTCGGAAAATTCAAGGGCCCCCCAGTGACTTTCGACCTGGACCCTGGAGTACGTCCAATCAGACTTAAACCGCGCAGAGTGCCTTTCGCACTAAAGGACAAAATAGAGGCGGAATTGGACAAATTAGTGGGCCAGGGGATTCTTGTTCCTGTTGATTCTGCGGAGTGGGAAACTCCAATTGTAACAGCGCTCAAGGCCAACGGGGAAGTCCGAATATGCGCTGATTACAAGTGCACCATCAATAAGGCGATCCGCCCTAATGCGTATCCGGTGCCGGTCGTCAGCCACTTGTTGGCCAGGTTACACGGGGGGAGGTGTTTCGCCAAACTCGACCTGGCCCAAGCCTACCAGCAACTCCCGGTGACCTCCGCCGCAGCTGCTGCACAAACCATAGTCACCCACAAAGGGGCGTTCCAGGTTTCGCGCCTCCAATTCGGCGTGAATTCGGCGCCCGGGATTTTCCAGTCATTGGTGGAACGCCTCCTGAAGGGGTTGGAGGGGGTGTTACCCTATTTTGATGACGTATTAATTACAGGGGGGAGCCGGGCCGAATTAGCAACAAGGTTGGGAAAGGTCCTGACAATATTCGAAAAGGCGGGGTTGAGGTTGCGGAAAGACAAATGCGTCTTCTTCGCTACAGAGGTTGAGTTCCTAGGGTTCCGTGTTACTCCCGAGGGAATTAGGCCAGCCCAATCCAAGGTAGCCGCCATCAAAAAGGCCCCTCGCCCCACCTCCAAGCCCGAATTGCAGTCGTTCCTCGGACTGCTCAACTTCTACCACTCCTTCCTCCCGCGGAAGGCAGCCGTGGCAGAACCGCTACACAAATTGTTAAAAAAGGACGAGGCATGGAAGTGGGGCGACGACCAGGAAAAGGCTTTCAATGACCTGAAGCGACTCCTGGCATCAGATGCTGTTCTGACCCACTTCAATCCCAAACGCCCGGTGGTCCTGATATGCGATGCATCCCCGGTGGGGGTGGGGGCGGTGCTTTGCCACGTGCTGGAGAACGGTAGGGAGGCCCCGATAGCTTTCTACTCTAGATCCCTGTCCCAAGCGGAGAGGAATTATGCGCAGACAGACAGGGAGGCGCTAGCAATCATTGCGGGGACCAAGAAATTTCATGATTTCGTGTACGGCCGCCCCTTCACCATAGTGACTGACCACAAGCCTTTGCTGGGCATCTTCACCGCAGACAAGCCCACACCCCAGATCCTGTCCCCGAGAATGCTCAGATGGGCCATTTTTCTCAACGCGTATCAGCACGCGTTGGTATACCGGCCCGGGAGGGAGATAAGCCATGCAGACGCTCTGTCGAGGTCCCCCATTCCCCGGGATTGCTGCCACGTGGGCGGAGTAGAGAGGGACCACCAGGTCTTAATGATAGAGGTCCTAGACTCCCCTCCAGTAGTACCGGCCGACATCGCCAAAGCGACTGGCAAGGACAAAACGCTGGCCACAGTTTGCTCCTGGGTGCAGAAAGGGTGGCCCGTGTCGTCCCCAGCAGCGGAGTTCGACACATTTTTCAAGAAGAGATTAGAGTTGTCCCTAGAGAGGGGTTGCCTCTTGTGGGGACAGCGGGTAGTGATCCCCACGTCTCTCCGGCCGAGGGTGCTTAAACTGCTGCACGTCAGCCACCCGGGGATCGTACGCTCTAAGGCACTAGCCCGCAGTTACTTCTGGTGGCCCCAGTTAGACGCCGACATCGAACACATGGTCGGCACTTGCGAGGCGTGCCAAAGCTCAAGGCCAGAAGAGGCTCGCTCGCCACCTAGGGAGTGGGACGCTGCAAGGGGGCCCTGGTCCCGAATACACGTAGACTTTGCTGGCCCGTTCAGGGGAACGCTTTTCCTCCTCGTGGTGGACGCGTTCTCTAAGTGGTTGGAGGTCATTCCAGTCTCGAGCACCTCCTCGGCCACAACAATTAAACAGTTAAGGAGGGTCTTTTCCACGTTCGGTTTACCCGACACCCTCGTCAGCGATAACGCTAGCTGTTTCACGTCCGCCGAGTTCAGGGCGTTCATGGAGCGCAACGCCATTCGGCACGTCACCTCCGCCCCCTTTCACCCGGCCACCAATGGCCAAGTAGAGCGCCTTGTGCGCACCACGAAAGACGCGCTACTGCGCATGGGTCCCGGAGACCTCGACCTGAAATTGTGCCAATTCCTGCTGAGATACAGGGTCACCCCATTAGCGTCTGGGTACTCCCCCGCGGAGCTGTTGATGCGCAGGAAGCTGGCCACTGGGATCTCCAAGCTAGACCCCACGAGAGTAGAGGACAAAGGGCGGAACATAGGGGTGGAACCCACAAAGAGTTTCAGCATAGGCGCCCCGGTGCACTGCAGGAACTACGCCAGCGCGGGGCCAGCCTGGGTGCCGGGCACCGTAGTAGATCAAACCGGCCCCGTCTCATACCGCGTAGAGACCAGTACAGGTTTCCTGTGGAGGCGACACGTAGACCAACTCCGGCGTAGGGTCCCCGGAGAGCAGGACGCGGACGAGGACAGCTTCGAATCAGCGTTAGGGTACTCCCCCACCCGTTTAGCCCAAGGGGGAGGAAAAGGGGAGCATGGGTCCCCACCAAGGGGGGAGGAAAGGCAATCGATCCACAGAAATCTTTTGCGGGAGTCCCCGTCAGAGAGGAGGAGCCCCAACCGCACTCATACCCCGCGGAAGCCGCTGAAGTCTCCCCGAAATTCAGATGCCCATAGAAGTTTAGACGTTGATTTACAGTACCAGGGGGAGTTAGCGGAGTGGTTCCCCACCCGTCCTAGCGAAAAGAGGGGTTTCAGTTCAGCCCCTGGTACTTCCAGTCCCAGTAGCCCCTGTGAGTTAGAATGCAACATAGCGCCAATGTCCCGGAGACCGACACCCCCAAGACCGGAGGCATCAGCGAGTCCGCCCACCACAGTCTTAAGGTCCCCCGAGCAGGGATCAGAAGGTAGCCGTTCCACAAGGGCGACCTCATCGGTTCCGCGGTTCACATTAGGTGGGTCCCCGGGGTCCGAGAGCAATAGGCAGGGGTTTACCTCCCAACTATTCATTCCATTCCCATCCCCGAGCGCAAGGCAGGCACAGACGCCCCACAGAGCCACTAACGAATCCCCGTTTCCCGTTGCAGGACAAGCACCCGCGGAGTCAGGGATCACAGGCTCTCCAGAATTAGGGCAGGCGCAAGCACGCCCCAAGCGAACGTGCGGAAAGCCACAATGGTTGCGGGACTTCGTCCCATCCTAGGGGGGAGGGATGTTATGTATGTATGCATGTTCATTATACTGTAAAGGCAAGATTGTAACCACTCCAGATACAAACGATATCAGCTGTAAAGGAACGCGAGCAGACAGCCTATAGAGGGCAGCTGCGAGCGTTCACTCTCACATGGTTCACATTGCTCAATCACGGACAGCCGCGGGAAAACCTTCCCCGCATTCAGCAGCTGAAGAAAGACCTGCATTCAGCAGCAGGAAAGGAGGCGTGCCTGGGCGAGGCCACGCCGGTAGCAGCCAATCAGCTACCGTGCTACAAGATTCAAATGTAGAGAGCTACTGTATATATTGAGATGTATCACCGCCATTACCTCATGCTGAACTGGAACCTCATGCAATAAACCTGTGTTAAACCAACCCTTCGGTTGTCCGGTCGTCTTTGGTCCCATACACTAAAGTAACCCTCATGAAAGTCAGTTCTCCATGTCATATGATCAGAGGGCTACCAAAGACACTTTAGCAGGTGAGGTCTGACCTGAGCTAAAGAGAATATGACGTACACTTCTTTTGTTGCACTGAAACAAATTCAGACTGTTTCATTTCCGAGGTATCCAGAACTCACTTTGTACTCCTGGTGAAAAGTTTCATCTGTGGCTCCCATCTGCCTTCACTAGACTAGCCAATGGTGAGAGATGTTTCGATTTGTAGTGCAAAAACACCTGGAGGCATAGTGTCTTGTGATCACCAGGGGGGGAGGCGTACTGTCTACCCTTCAAATTATTGGGTGAACTCCTTATTTTGTCCATGAATAATCTTTATCTGGAGGGCCCAAGATTTCTCATATCCCATTTAACCCAAAAACCTAATGATGTTCCCTAGACAGCATGAGTTCCTCTGATTCATTTGTTGCTGCTTGCCTCCCCAGAGCTGGCTGAGGTGAGGAAGCCCTAAGTCATTACACTGCTCAACCTGGAAACGCAAATGGTCAAGGCGGAGTTTACTGGATTCACCCATGGTGCTATATGTACAGTACATTTCTTGGAATTTCCTCTGCTCTCCGCAGCTAAGTGTGAGGAGGTTGGCAATATCTAGAGAGGGTTGAGCTATACCAAGGATGCCATGGGACGGTAGGGGCTCCCCTTCTAATTTAAATTATAATTAAATAGATTGGCTTTAGAAGAGAAAGGCATGAATTAAAAATTTAAATTTATTGGTGCATGTAATTCAGTTCTGAGCTGCTTTGCTTCTCATGAAGGGATCCAAAGCCGATACTTACACCAAAGCTGTTACGCAAAAGCACAATGCTGTATGACATAAAATAAAAATCATGACTAAAATCCTATTGTTCAGCTCTATGGGCATAACTTAAGTACGTTTCTATGGTCAAGCAGGTATTTGAACCCAGAGTCCAAATTTGATTCTACCCACTACAACACACTGCTCTCCCCCTTCTCTCTAAAAAAAGGGAATAAGTACAAGAACAATTAAACACATTGTAATTTAAAAACAAAGAGCCATGGTGGCTTAGTGGTTAAGACATTGATCTGTTGGTTAAGATGTTGAGCTTGATGATTAGACAGTCAGCAAGCCAGCAGTCAGAGACCCGAGTGTTGTGTGAAGGAGTGAGATCTCATTGTCTGTCCCAGCTCCTGCCAACTTAGCAGTTCAAAAGCAAGAAATTGCAAGTAGGAAAATAGGTAGTGCACTGTGATGGCTCAAGTGGTTAAGACGTTGAACTCACTGACTGGAAGGTCAGAGTTCGATTCCTGGGTACTGCATGATGGAGTGAGCTCCTGTCTTTGTCCCAGCTCCTGCCAATCTAGTAGTTTGAAAGCAAGACGTTGCAAGTAGATAAATAGGAACCACTTCGGTGGGAAGGAAAAACAGCGTTCTGTACACTCCGGTGCTCAGGCATGCCTACCATATGTCCACGGAAACGTCTGCAGATGCAGACAGCGCTGGCTCTTTGGTCAGAAACAGAGATGAGCACTGAACCCTAGAGTTGCATACAACTGGCTTTTGAGCAAAGCGACCTTTATCTTTAAATAGGTACCTCGGCAGGAAGGTAACACCATCTAGTCATGCCTGCCACATGACCATGGAAATGTCTGCAGATGCAGACAGCACTGGCTCTTTGGCTGTAATCAGAGAAGAGCACCACCTCCTAGAGTTGGATACAACTGGCTTTCGAGCAAGTAAGACCTCTATCTTTACTTTTAACAGAAATTTTTATATTTTGCTGATTAGCAGGAGGTTCTACATACCACACCAATTTACAGATTCTGGGGTTCTCTAAGCAGCTTGTATCAAACTGCTAAAATTGTGTAGTATAGGGGGAAAGAGCCTCATTTAAGTTTCATTAATTTAAGTGGGGTGGTGTTTTTTTGACACGCTGCCATCTAAAGTAGGATTTGGATATTGTAGAATATTTGTATTAGATTGTTGGCATTTTAATTATGTGAACCTCCCAGAGTGGGAGCATATCCCAGATGGATTGTATGAAAGTGCAATCAATCAATCAATCAATTAATCAGACAAGAGGCATTGAACATGTCTTATATAATTGGGATTTCTGGCTTTTTATTTATTCATATTCATATTCATATTCATATTCATATACATATATATATATATATATATATATATATATATATATATATATATATATATATATATATATATATATATATATATATATATATATATATATATATATATATATATATATATATATATATATATATATATATAATTGGGATTTCTCTCTCTCTTTTAATGGATGGGGTGAGTGGGTAAATTATTTAGAATTTTAATGGGGTTTTTAAGGGCTTTTAATTAGTTTGATGTTGCTTTTAATTGTTGTTAGCCGCCCAGAGTCGTTGCCGAGTTGGGCGGCAATAGAGATTTGAAGAATGAACAAATAAATAAATAAATAAATAAATGTCCATCCAGGTGGCAGCTGGACAGCAGATTCAGACAGCACATGCTCACAGCTTTTCCCATTAAGGTTAAAATATATTTTACAGTATTTCTATTGAAATCATAAAGATATCTACATTTGTATCTACTGTTTATTTATCTTACTTTTACCAGAGCAACTGAGGAAAGTGAAAGCCAAAGTTTTGTTTAAATACTTGTATTTTTTGTCACTTTTATAAGCATATGAATGTTCAGAATATACAAATCTGGCTTCTCTTTCATTGTCTTTTTCACAGTTAGACAAATGTCTCCTTTGGTCCCTTTTAGTCTAAGCTGCAGTCATTAAGGGTTGTCAAATATGCTTCATATTTGCAATGCTTGTAATGTAGACATGTGAACAATAACTGTTAACTTTCTTCTTTTCCTGATGCAGATTTCCAGTGATTTTCGACTGTAAGATTGGTCCTGCAGAGAAATTTGGCAGCCCTTTGAGATTTCTTGCCTTCAGATGAGGATAAATGGGGTTTACCTTGTTCCTTTCTTTCATTCTTCTTTTTCTTCTTGTGCCATATCTAGTTCTGAATATTGGCAATCATCATGGTGATCAGCCATGAAGATTGTCCTGGGAATATAATGCAGTGGCCTTCCACATCACAGTATGGACACTCATACCGCTGATCCAGTTCTGCAAGTTACTTTCTGGTCCTGAGTCCTTCTCAGCCCCAGGCCAGTATCGATGAAGCTGCTGCACTCCATCAAGATGGATCCAAGTGGGATTTAATCCACTTGGGGACCTGTTATGTATGTACAATGTTGCTTTAAGAAATGTATGAATGTAACCTGACCACAATCACAATGTAGCCCCGCTGTTAAAGGAACGCGAGTAAGCTGCCCATAGAGGGCAGCTGCGAGCGTTCAACTCACAGGGTTCTCATTCCTCAAATCACCGGCAGCCGCGGGAACTTTCCCGCACCAGCAAACTATCACGGAGCAGGGGGCGTGACTTTGGAACGACGGCACGCCGGTAGCAGCCAATGAACTACCGTGCAACAAGATTCAAATGCATTGTACTACTGTATATAATGTGATGTATCTCCGCCATTACCACATGTTCATGCTGATCATCAACCAATAAACCTGTGTTAGTCCTTACTGCAACTCCTTCTTTGTCTTCCGTGCAAGACACTAAAGGACCATCACCCTTCCCTGTGGACTTCAGCATCCAAGGCAGTTAGTCCTTCAGGATTGTCAGGTTTGTTAACTGCCACCTGATGATTGGTGTTGAGTCACTGGCAGTATGGTCTACTCTATTACCATAGCAAGATAACCAGTGATGCACTGCAAAAAAATTTACTACCCCCATCATGGGCGTGGATAACTCTGTAGGCATGGCTAATTCTGTGGGCCATGCCCACTTGGCCTCCCTATGCCATGGCCTGGGGTAGGGAGGTGAGCGTAACCGGCCAAGTGGGTGTGGCCTGGGGGAATTTCCGCTACCAGTACCCAGGCACCTGTGGGCACCTGGAGCAGCTCAACACTGAATATAACCTGGTCAGATTGGATATATTCCATTCAGGTTTCTGTAATTTGCACAAAATATATACACAGAGAATCTTTTCTGCTTGAGAAATAAAATAAAGGTAAAAGTAAAGGTCGCTTTGCTCGAAAGCCAGTCGCGTACGACTCTAGGGTTCAGTGATCATCTTTGCTTATGGCCAAAGAGCCAGCTCTGTCTGTGTCTGCAGATATTTCTGTGGCCATGTAGCAGGCATGTCTCAATACTGGAGTGCACAGAATACTGTGTACCTTCCCACCAAAGTGGTCTCTATTTATCTACTTGCAGTTGCCTGCTTTCGAACTGCTAGGTTGGCAGGAGCTGGGACAGAGATGGGAGCTCATTCCGTCCTGAAGTACCCGGGAATCGAACTCCAACCTTCCAGTTAGTGAGTTCAGCATCTTAACCATTTGAGCCACCACAGTACATACACCTAATTAGGTACAGGAGGACTGATAGTTAAGAAAGACAAAAACAATCCACCCTAAGCTTAAAACTGGCAGACAGAATGTTCAGCAGAGTAGAAGTCACTCCTGTTTGGGGTGAATGCACAATTTTACAAGTTGTTTTATTTTGCATACATAGTTAAGAAAGACAAAACTATCCCTGTAAATTTGATGACTGATTTTAGAGCACATTGAAGTCTCAGACAGTTTTCACAGGCAAGGGGAAGCTGAACTATATTGAGTCGGGTGAGGGAAGTTTTGACATGGTGCCAAATTTGAGAGGGCACACACATTTGCTGGTGGAACAGTATACATCTGCATGCTTTAAATGGGGGTACCACTTCCAGCCATCCCATCCCAATAAGAAGATAACATATGGGGATCCAGCATGAAACTATCACGATTGTCACAAGCTCAAACCCATGTCAAGATTAGATCCTGTCAAGTTCGAATTGGACCCAGATGAGACACAACGTTCCCTATGTATGTAAAAACTTGTCCTCTACCCTGTCAAGTGAGCCCAGGAGGTCACCACAGATGGCGAACTGCGCCCAGAGCTGAAGGGTCCATATATTCACCCAAGTGGTTGACTCTTAGGAATCTGGCTCACAAGTCCACTTGTTCTCATACCCGGCTGTTCCTCCTCATTCCTCACTCCTATCCTCTCTTTGGCCAATTTCACAAGATCCAATCTTTAGAACCCATGCCTACAAAGCCCCAGGTTCTAAATGAAGAGTGGCATGATCACATCATGCTTATAGTTTGGTCACTTTTTGCCAGTAAAAGGTGAGCAACCTGTAAGGACAGGATCATGCCACAT
This sequence comes from Bradypodion pumilum, assembly GCA_035047305.1. Classification (NCBI taxonomy): domain Eukaryota; kingdom Metazoa; phylum Chordata; class Lepidosauria; order Squamata; family Chamaeleonidae; genus Bradypodion; species Bradypodion pumilum. The sequence continues at coordinate 15,436,538 of JAWDJD010000008.1, forward strand.
CATATTTTGGATTTCTAGTGTATGAAACACCTCACATGTCAGCTGAGCACAGCCTAGTGGAATTCTCTCCTCAAGAGCCTTCTTCTGCTCCAAAAGCAGGGCTTGGTGGAGAACAGAGACTTTGTGGACTAGGAATTTTAAGCATACCTGCTACTTTTTCAGCCCACCCAAAACATAAAGTGAAAGATTATAAGTAAAGCTGGAAATTGGGCAGTTTATGAGAACCTGTTGGTTTTTAGACTCTTTGGGGCTAAAAATGGGCTTGCAGGAGTTTTAAGATGCATAAATGAAGATATGGCTGTAGTACATCACCATCTGGTGGTAAACTATTTCACATGCAACCTTAAGTCATCACTATGTAGTGTCACATGTCTCCATCTTGCTTGCCTCACATTCTGCAGAAACATGTGTCTCTTGTATTGTGGCACCAGGGCTTTCCTGTGCATTTCCTGCAGGTGGCACCCATGTGTCTTATTTTGCTTTTTTGTAATACAGTACGTGCAAACTCATAGGATAAACAGACATCTAGTGAGTCAGCTCATACAAAAGTCCCTTGAGATCCCAGATATTACTGGCCTACAACTCCTGTCATCAGTGTTCATAAACCATGCTGGCTTGGGATGATGAAAATTGTAGTTTGGCAATGTATGGAGATTCCCAAGTTTGGAAAAACCTGGTAGCAGTTCTTACCAGCCTTACCTACTGATGGAACTGAACTTGAGAACTTCAGGATGCAAAGCAAAACATGCATTTTGCTTTCCCCCCCCCCCTTCCTGAAACAAAAAACACAGACATCTTATTTGAAGTAAACTAAGGGACACAAGTTTATTATCTGTTAACTTTAACTGTGAGCAACTTCTTTCCTGCAGTGGGGACTGTGTAGTTCCGGGCCCTGGAATGGAGCCATAGGATTCAGTCTTGCCCCTGCTCCTGTTCCCACTTGGACGAGTCCCAAACCCTGAGAGTGCACTGTCCAGTGACAGTCAAGTCCTGGCTGGGCCACTTGGCCACCACCCAGGCCTTGGGACCTTAGGTGGGTGGTGCTATTAGTGGGCTGCCATTGAATCCCCCCCCATCCCAGAACTGAATCTTGGGATCCTAGTATCCTGGGTGTTGAGCCCCAAATAGCCCTTTGTAGTCCCAATCACAGACAGTGTGGGATAGGCCAAAATCACCTGCCTCCATAGTCAATCTAGAGCAGGTGCAAACATTCCTATCCATCCCCAAAGCAACCAGCTACTCTCACATTGTAACAATAGGGCAGGTCATTTGCACCTAAAAGCAGAGACTGTTAGGGAAGAGGGAGTCACCTTTAAGGCATTTCTCACCCTCCTCCACCCCACCCAAATCGCAAGCTCTGATTGGAGCCTTCCAAACTTGTGATGTTTAGGAGAGGAGAGGAAACATACACACACACACACACACACACACACCTCATGGCAGCAAATGCCATGGGTGGGATGCCCATCGTGGGAAAGGATACATATACATCTCTAGATCAGCCTAATTTGGAGGTCAGGAGGTAAAATCTCAGAAAGAGAAAATCAGAGCTTTAAGGCAATTGTTGGGATCATAACTCCCAGATTTCCTCAGCTAACATTCTAGAAGCAGTGGTGGGATTCAGCAGGTTCGCCCCAGTTCGTCAGAACTGGTAGCAGAAATTCTGGCTGGCCCCGGCCATCCAAGTTTTGAAATAAAGTAGTTCTGATTGGGGTGCAATCCAGGGCTTTCCCCTGACCACACCCACCATACCACGCCCACAGAGTAGGTAGTATTTTTTTTATCCCACCACTGACTAGAAGGTTTAGTCCCCCACCACCAAGACTTTTCTTCCATATGCTGAGTGAGATACTATAGGGCAGTGATGGCCAACCTGATGTTTTTGAACTTCAATTCCCAGAAACCCTGATCAGCAGGAGTGCTGAATTGGGCTTCTGGGAATTAAAGTCCAAGAACACCTGGAGTGCCAAGGTTGGCCATCACTGCTATAGGGCAGTGGTAGTGAACCTTGCAACTCCAACTTTTCTTGGACTTCAATTACCAGAAGTCAGTACACCTGCTGATCAGGGTTTCTGGGAATTGAAGTCCAAGAAGAGTTGGAGTGCCAAGATTCACCATGGTGGCTATAAGGAGTTCTGTTCACAAACAGGATTATTAGAATATTTTGCTTTTGATAAGGAAAAGAGGAGGTGGTAGCAGCTTTTTCAGAACCAAACTATCTAAATTGGTCAATAGTCTTAGATCTCCATGGTTCCTCTAAACATCCCTCCTAGCTCAGAGTAAATGAGTGTGGGAAGGTGGGGAAGACATTTGAAAGCCAGGCTGGAAGGAATGGATTTCCTCGCATATACAGTAAAACCTCACATATAGAGCACCTCGTTTAGAGACTAACTCACTTAAAATGCAGAATTTTCTCTGAATGGTCACCTTGCTTAATAACTAAAACCAACCAAAACTCTTTAACAAGTAAATTGGGGTTCCACGTCCCTCCCACTATAAGCATCTGCTCATTTCATAGGCTTGGATTTTGCACACCACAGATCTCTAGTTTGTATAGTTTGTTCAGCATTGTATCTATCTAGACAGCTCTAGGCAAGAACGGAATCAAAGTATGCTTTGGAAAAATTATTGTATATAACAACTGGTGTGATTTCGTTCAAATGTTATCACTCTCTTTGTGGAATGTTGCTGTTCTTATTTTACCTGAACATATTTCACCCTTTATAAATTAATATATATAAATTAATTATATATATAATTTCTCTGACTTCCTTATAGCAACTTTAAATACAATTCTCTATTAATTGTAACTGAAATAGCCTAGTTTCATCTCTGGTTATGGTCTACTTCCCATTGGGGTAAAAAGAGCCTCATTTTCACCTTTCAGGAGGGGAAAGATAAAGCAAATCTAATTCAGCATTTTGTTGTTGTTCAGTCGCACAGTCGATTTCCCCATGGACCATTGGCCACCAGGCACCTCTGTCTTCCACCATCCTCCTCAGCCTGCCCAGCTCTGTGCCCATTGCATCTACAACACCATCTAGCCATCTCATTTTTGGCCACCCCGTTCTTCTTTTGCCCTCCACCTTTCCCAGCATCAAGGCTTTCTCAAGTGAATCCTCTCTTCTCATTTGATGTCCAAAGTATTTTAGCTTCATCTTTACTATTTGACCTTCTAAGGAGCATCAGGGTTGATTTCTTTTAGGATCGACCTATTTGTTCTCCTCGCTGTCCAGGGTACTCTCAAAACTCTCCTCCAACACCACATTTCAAAGGCGTCTATTCTTCTGCGCTCAGCTTTCCTAATGATCCAGCTCTCACAACCATACATTACCACCAGGAATACCATTGCTTTGACTATGCAAATTTTTGTTTGCAAGGTGATGTCTCTACTTTTAACTATGTTCCCCAGGTTTCTAAATACTCCAAGGTTGAAAGCTAGACTATTAAGAACTAAGCCCTCTAAGCCCTGGATCATGTTCGGATGAAACTGTCATTTGGCTGAATCCACGCTTGTATTTTTAACATCTCAACTGTTTTCCATCCAGAAGATGATTTGCAAAAGTTGATGAATTGTGATTTTTTTAAAAAAATAAAGAAAATAAAAGAGATCACTCCCTCCTCCCTGAACATAAATGTTTTCTGTACACCCACCAAATGTTTTCACAGCAGAAATAGCACAGGACTCACAGATATTTTTTTCTGATTGCATCAAGCAGCAATAGACCTTTATTGTACAGCCCTCATCAACAGCAGAAACTGATGGCCAATCACTAATAAAGAAAAGTGAAACCACGTACTGCAAGAAAGAATCTTAAAGAATGGAAGGAACAAGTCAAGGAGGCAGAGGGCCATGTGGTGCAATGGACCCTTATGGATAAGTGGCCAACAGAATTGGACGTCTGGAAGAAGAAATCTGTTCTGTGGATCCGTGTGCAGAATATCGCCAGGCATGCTCTTCTCCTATCGTATCAGCAGAATCATTTGGGGTTGGAACTTGAAAGAATGGTAACTGGCTACTCAACGGAATTTCTTCCTATTCCTGTTGAGAAAAAGGGAAAGATATATATTAGTCTTTAGCAGGGGTGCCCAAACTATAGCCTGTGGGCAACCCCGGTTTAAGGTACCCCTGGTTTAAGCAGAGAAAATGGCAGCTTAAAATCTGTCTCATCGTGTTGCAAAACAGATTGCAAGGTTCGTTTTACTTCCACTTCCAGTGGGAGGAACCACGTGACTGGCCCGCTGAACCACATGACTGGCCCATGGCCCAAAATATTTTGGCACCCATGGTCTTTAGGATGGATCACAGGAATATTTGAATCACCAAACCAAGGGATATAGAAGAAGGTTTGCAGAAATTTTCACTAAAGATCTTCATTCTTCCTCTTAATAAAATGATGTTCTGCATGTCTATAAATAGACATACAGTACAGATCAATGAGGTTATTAGATCAATGAGGTTATTTCACCATCATCACCACATGTGCCTTACTGATGCTCATTTTCTTCCAAAAATACAGTATGATAGAACTGAAATTATACTTCAGAACTAAGGATGGGTTGAAGGGGGATTTGCTTCATGTGTGGCAGTTTCAATCTCAGTTGATTGGGGGTGACAACAATGATGTAAGAGTGTCCAAACATTCTGGTTAGTGCAAAATGAAGGTCTAACCTAGGGATACTCAAGGTCCAAGCAATAATCTTATCCCAATGTGGTGAGAAGAGATGAACTTGCTACTTGGGTCATGGAAAGCTGGTAGCATTGATCAGCTGTGGACTTTCTTTTTACTGACTGGCTCATTACCTTTTGTTTTTTTTCTTCTATTTTTTTGTTTTGAAATCTTAGGCCAGGAAGGTGCTGCTTGAAACCAGGTGGTTCAGTCCTCAGAGCTCTTTGTAGGCTCAGTTGTTACAGGTGTGTAACAACCATCCTGGCAATCAGTGGGTCACTTAAAGTCTCTGATTTGGCCAGGCCTGGTATAAATGTTAGATGTGTTCTGTTCTTTTGAGCTGGAAAACTACCCTTGTAATCATGCCCACTCTCACCTCCTTTGGTAGAGAGGCCGTGAGATGAGTAGGAATGTGAACTACTGTAGCTTCCTCCTCCTCCTCCACCACTGCTGCCGCTAACGATTCCTCCACCAATCCCGCCTCCACCGATGTGTCCGCTGATGCCTCCTCCGCTGATGCCACCTCCGCTGATGCCACCTCCGCTGATGCCACCTCCGCTGATACTTCCACCTCCGCTGATGCCACCTCCGCTGATACTTCCACCACTGCTGATGCCACCTCCACTGATACCTCCGCCACTGCTGATGCCACCTCCACTGATACCTCCGCCACTGCTGATGCCACTTCCACTGATACCTCCACCACCTATGCTTCCTCCTCCGATGCCTCCTCCAATTCTGCCAATGCTTCCTCTTCTACCGCCGCTGTAGGTACCTCCGTAGCCACCTCCTATTGAACCACTGTGGGAAAGGAAGCACAATAGCAAATTTCCCTTTCACAAATAAAGAAAACCCCAACCAAGTGTGTTTTATAGCCTGGTCATCAACATTGGTACCTCCTCCGTGCCTTGTTTATTTTGTGCACCTCCTACTGCAGACATAGAAAGTAGCTGCCAGTTTGAGTCATATGCTGGTCTATATCACGGTTGTATATACTTTGGCTGTCCTTATGTTCAGGACTTCAGGCCACAGAAGCTCCAGATAGCATGGCCAAACATAATGGGATATGGGAGTTGGAGGGTCAAAAATTCCACATTCTGAAACTAGATAGACTAGTAGGCTTTCCCGCAACAAGGCAACTGGCAGCTTTACTTATCATTCCTACCCATTGCTATTTATTTCTCTTAACAAAGATAAATAAATATGGAACTACATGTGAGTTCTGACCCTCTTTACCATATAGAATTCAATAGCAAAATATTTCTAATGGTCAACCTACATGTCTTGCTGCCCTTCCTCAAGCAGCCGGCGGTACTGGCTGATCTCCTGTTCCAGACGAGTCTTGATGCCAAGGAGACTTTGGTACTCCTGATTCTGGCTCTCAATCTCACATCGAATGCTGGCGAGTTCACCTTCTACTGGCTCTATTAGGGATTGAATTTGTTGAAGCTGTAGATTGTACCGCCTTTCTGTGTCTGCCAGGTTACCTTGCAGAGACTGGATCTGGTGTTAGAAAGGAAATAAAGGAGGGACCATCATCTTCAGAAAAGAGAGGCATGTGGCGAAAGAGGAACATTGAAATACATTGCTATAGGTGAGGAAAAAGCCAGACGTGATGGGCTTCCTGGAGATTTCATTCTCATATTCACTTGATGTCACTTACCATACTGAGTTGGGACTGAAGCTCAATTTCCAAGGTCTGATATTCTCGTCTCAGTTCAGTAACTTGATGGTTGCCAGACGTTATCTCGTTGTCACTTGAGCTGACCTGTTGGCGGACCTCCTCCATCTAAAAGACACAAATGTATCATGGTTTTGAGGGGCATTTCCTTACAGAGATAGACAGGGAAATATGAATGTAGGGGAGTTGGCAAATACACATGATATTGGATAGCTACTTTCCTTTCCATATTTCTGTATCTAGACCAGGGAGTCTCAACCTGTGGCCCATGGGCCGGATGCAGCCTATAGCACCACTTCATGTGGCCTCTCACTGCCTCCACCACACCAGAAAGTGCCATGTGGTGGAGGAAGGGGAAAATGGACATCTGGCCCTAGGAGCATGCCCTGGCTTAAAAAGGTTGAGAATTCCTGATCTAGACTATTGCTAATGAAATTTAAATTAAATATGAGATAGAGCTCAGTCCTTATGTTATATATGTTTAAATCAAAGCTCGAAAGTTTGCTTTATTAAAATTCCCAGAATTCCCCACTCATAATAGGCAATGTGAGTTGTAGAAACTCCCATGCACTGTATCAGCAGGAGGTCTAAACACAACACATAATATAACTCTACTTGCCTTGTTTTCATACCAGCTTTCCACCTCTCTGCGGTTTTTGTCTATGATGCCTTCATATTCATGCCTGAGTTGATCAAGAACTTGTTTCAGATCCTCGCCTGGGGCAGCATTCACCTCAACATTGACATCACCATGGCCACGATGACTTTGAATCTCTCTCAGGGTCTGCAGTGGTGGGAAAGAAAGAAAAATGTCACCAGAGGAAAAACTGTTAAATGTTACTAAGATGTTTTCAGCTGGTCCTTGAAAGATTTTAAAAAGAGTGGTTTGCTCCACAGAAGGAAAACAGATGAAGTTTTAGGAAACCAAATCCTGGGATAATACTTCCAAGGAAATTAGGTTGGAAGACAGTTTATTCATTGGCGATGTGGATAGTGGTGTTTAAATATCTAACAAAGGAAGGGATTCTCAACCTGCAGCCCATGAGCCGGATGTGGCCCATGGCACCATTTCATATCCCCACCACCACCACACCAGAAAGTGCCATGTGATGGAGGAAAGGCAAAATGGCCGTCTGGCCCCTAAGGCTGTCTGAGGGGGCGTGACCCAGCCCCTGGCTTTAAAAGGTTGAGAACTCCTGATATAGCATGTCCTCTGTTGATCCAGAGGAAAGGACTATAATCAATAGGTGGAAATGGAAGGAAAGAAACCAGTTTTCCATTAAACCTCATAAGAGAATAGTAAGAGATATTGGCAGTAGAATAAACTGCTTCAGGAGGTAGTGCTCAGAGAATCCATGTGTCTGTGATGCTGTCATTACATCCTGCACAGCAGATCCTGCATTGAGCAAGGGATTGGCCAGCATGCTCCCTTCTAACAGCATGATTCTTTGACTCGATGTTGCTTGAAATCTATCCAGTTTCTTAACCCACTTTGATTAAGAGCTGACCAGGAGAAAGTTACCTGGCTGGCAGAATGGATGTTTAATTCAGATAGAGAGCTGTCTGATATATAAAGCAGGGGTTCCCAACCTAAGCCCCATGGGGCCGATCCAGCCCATGGTGCCATTTCATGTGCCCCCCCACCCCTCCAAGGGCATTCAAGAAACAAAATGGCTGCCCCTTTGGAGCTGTTGGGACAAAACAGCCACCACCATCATGCAGGCAGGGCAAAATGGCCATCCAGCCCTCAAAGCTGACTGAGAGCATGGCCCGGCCCCCGGCTTGAAAAGGTTGGGAAACCCTAATATAAAGCATTTGCTTTGGAATTCGGACCCAAGATTTTTTGAAGGTTGGTGACTTCATACATGGTTTAGGAAAGTGACATAATACTTTTATACTAAAGCTCTCCAAAATCCTCAATTGGAATTGTGAGTGTTGTAGTCTAAAAAGCAACTTGCCAAAGTCAGGCTTTGTTTCATCTGGTAAATCCCACATGAGACTAAGCAAGAAAGGATCATTCTGATCACATTAGAAAGGGTCGTTTTACTGGGAATGGTCTCCTTTAAAACAATCTTCTGTCCATCTGGGAATTGCTCCAACCCAGCTCTAAAAGGTAGTTGTCCTACAGCAGGATCAAAAAAGGTTAGGCTGAAGCACTGTCACCCCAAAATCATGTGTTTTCCGGGAAATACCTGTAGCTCTCATTAGATCATGCCACCAAGCCATTCAAAATACGAGCCTGATCAGAACCTGAGAATTGTGTATTATTATTATTGCTTATGCTTATGGAGAATGCTTACGTCCTCATGGTTCTTCTTGAGATAGATCAGCTCCTCTCTAAGAGTCTCATACTCTGACTCCATATCAGCCTTATTAAGAGTCAACTGATCCAGCAGTGGACGCAGACCATTGATATCAGCCTCCACATTCTGATGGAGGCTATTTTCCGTTTGAAACCTAAATCACAGGGAACAGGAGGGGAAAAACCATAAATGAGAAATGCAGTGAAGAACCTGAAGACAGACAGACAGACAATGCCAAAAAGAGGTGGGACCTATGACAAAATATTGCAGTGTGGGGTGCCTCTTTTCTGGGTTCCAGACACTAGCCTGCCAATGCCACTTCTAGGGTACTCTCTTTCTCTCCCTCCTCTGGTTTTCCTTTTTTGAACATTCAATAGCTGTCGGCCACATTTCTTGGCCACTGTTCCTGTTCAATTCTGACTAGAGGTCAGTTGTCAGTTTCCCCCCTATACTTGTGTGTCATCTATCTATCTAACGATATCTTTCTCATCTTATTTTATAGTTCGATTTATATGCTGCCCCACTCGTGAGGTGCGACTGGGTGGCTCACAAACATATCCAGGATTATACCATTTTATAATGCTGATGGAATCTTAAAAACATTTAATTGCAATTTACTAAGATTAACTGTTTTGTTTGGTCATGATGAACATATGTAAATGTGAGTGGTACAAACAGCTTCATATGCATTCATTACTGATGGTAAGAACAAGTTGGTAACATAAGAGTATGAAACTACATTAGCTGTATTTTAGAGCTCTTCTTTTCAAATTAACCAGCAAACACACAATTTTGTCTTTGATCTTTTGAATAAAAAGTGCCTTTTTGCTGCATAATATATCAGATGGCTGGGTATGTAACCTGCAATGGTGATCCAACTTTTGGAAGTTATGATATAACACAATCTTCCTGAGAGTTCCCTTTCCCTTTCCCATCTGGCTGGGATTCCTCCTGACTTTCATGCATAGAAGTCCCTAACTTCTCTAACTGCTCTGATGTATATTTAGCAATTTGCCTGGAACTGATTTCATATAGTATCTCTCTGTCTGTGTTGGCAAAGGGCACCCATTTGAAAGGACATTGGTGAAAACTGATTGTACTCACTTTATTTTGAAGTCTTCAGCAGTCATCCTGGTGTTATCAATATCCAGAAGCATTTTATTATAATCATCTGTTTCATTAATGAGCTGGAAGGGAAGAGGGGAAACAGTTACCATATATACTCGAGTACTCTATAAGCCAACCAGAATATAAGCCAACGAACCTAATTTTTATCTGAGAAACCAGGAAAATAGATTGACATGAGTACAAGTCGAGGGTGGAAAATGCAGCAGCTGCTAGTGAGTTTCAATAATTAAAATGCATGAAAATATGGTAAAATTAATTAATTTAGACATTTGTGTGGGTATGTTTTTGAGTGCTTATGGTAGTGTCAGTGCATTTTTTACTGTATTTGCACCACACAACTAGTGGTGGTGCTGCAGGAGAAGTGGGTGGGTGGGCCAATTGCACTGAGGCAGGAAGTGTTGCTCTAGCCTAACCTCTTGCTCTCGCTGCGAGCAAGAAGCAAGGCTTTTCCCATCCATCTTGGTCACTGCATGGAGCAGGGACAAAGGCATGAAGGAAAGTGAAATCCTTACTTTTTCCTCACCAGTTTGGAAGGGGGACACAATTGCATTGCAGAGCTTCTTTCTCAATCTGCGGTTTTCATTGGAATGCAATGAAAACAACCTTCAGAATAGGAGAAATTAATTTTCAATACATTCTTATGGAAAACCTCACTTTGCGCCCTCTTGTGGCCCGTTGGGGTAATGGTGCGCCTAACAGCTGTTTTTCTTTTCCCTGCCCCAGAAGTGCCGAAGCTACTTTTAAACTGCCAAATCACTCCGAAAACAGATTTTGGGACCCTCTTGATTGTTGACCCGTGTATAAGTCAAGTCACTTTTTTGGACCTAATTTGGGATGGGGGCTTAAAAAACTCAACTTATACTCAAGTATATTCGGTATGTGAATCCAAACTAATTAACTGACTGATGACAACACCAAATAACACAAACAACATTGGAAGGTAAACTTGTATCTGGGAATCAGTTCAGACTATGGAAACCAGTGGGGGCTCATGGATCTGTTTCCTCATGACTGTAAAGCCCGTCTACAGAAGTGATCCTTTCCCCTAAATAAATTAGATGAATTTGAGAGCTCCTTTTAAGTAAAAAAATGAGTGGTTTCATCATGGCCAGAAAATCAGAATCAATAGCAGCTGTCATGGCGTGATGAGACTTTGTTATAAAACACTACTTCATATGAACATTTCTGTACATGTAAAAGATTAGATAAAGCAGTGATGATGAACCTTTTAGAGACCGAGTGCCCAAACTGCAACTCAAAAACACTTATTTATCGTGTCAACACAGCAACAGGGAAAGAAGTAAATGCTCCAACTGGGCTGCAAGGCAGAGGGGCGGGGCAAACTTTGTACTGGAGGAGGGAGGAAGCACTCTCAGTGGGCTGCTGGGCAGAGGGGTGGGGCAAGCTTTGTGCTGGGCTGACTGCACAGGTGCCCTCAGAGAGGGCTCCAAATGCCACCTCTGGCACACGTGCCAAAGGTTCACCACCATTGAGATAGAGAAAGGATGTGAGCCCAGGTTGGCTAATTTTCTAGGTATTAAAAAGTAGTCTGAGTGGAGGAGCAGTTCACGTGTTTTATAAGCTGCAATCTGAAGTGTTATGTCCCAGGTTTCAAAGGTTATCTGAAAGATCTGGGCAAAAACTGTGTTCACTTGGGTCTATCTGCAACATCATAGAGATGTATCCTTGCAATATCATGGAGATAACAGTTGCAAAATACCGTATTTATTCGTGTATAACGCGCAAAATTTTATACCAAAAAAAGAAATCAAAGTTGGGGTGCGCGTTATACACGAGGACTGGGTGCGCGTTATAAACGAGCCTCTTTTACTTCTTTTTTAGAATTGGGTCGGCTGTCTATTGCTGCGGCGGGTGAAGGGGAGGCGGGGGGGGTGGCTTTGAAGAAATTGACGGGATCTGATTGGGTGGCGCGGGAGACGAGGCGTGGCCCGGAGGTAGCTCGCAGTTCGAGCGAGGCTCCTGGAGGTCGGAAGTGCTCGTTTCGGATTGCATTTTCTGCAACTGGTGGGTCTGATTATCCCCCCCTCCCTCAATATTTTAAGGCGTGCTCTTTTTTCACCGATATAACTGGTTCCCCTTTAGATGGCATCTCAGGGTATCAAGCGTAAACGTTGTGCATATGACGCTTCGTTCAAGCTCAAAGTTGTTGATCATGCTGAAATGCATGGAAACCGAGCAGCTAGCCGAGAAAATTTTATACTGAGGTTTCATGGAAAATTAGGGGTGCGCGTTATACACGAGTGCGCGTTATACTCGAATAAATACGGTAGTGAGTGTGAGAGTTGCAGACAATATGGAGTCAAGGTGACTTAAATCCAATTCTTCCTCACAAGTAGGGTAGACCTATTGAATCAACTGAACTACCGTACATACTCGACTATAAGTCATCCCAAATATAAGTCAAGGTACCAAATTTGGACCTTTAAAACTAGGAAAATAGATTGACCCAAGTATAAGTCGGGGGTGGAAAATGCAGCAAATGCTAGTGAGTTTCAATAATTAAAATACATGAAAATACAGTAAAATTAATTAATTTAGACATTTGAGTGGGTATGTTTTTGAGTGTTTACATTGACCCGAGTATAAGTCGAGTCCCACTTTTGGACCTCATTTTGGGGGCTAAAAAACCCAACTTAACTCGAGTATATACCATATACCCATTGATTTAATTAATGAATAAAGTTGGGAATAACACTTGGATTAGAGCCAATTATGAATTTAAACATCATTATAGTGCTAATGAGGCTCTGAGTCTGGAAGTCTTTTAGAAGAGATTTGTAATAGAAGGTTACAGTAAGCAGTGAGATGCACGGGCACTGTTAAAATGAAAATAAATGCTGTTTCTGAAGTAGAGAGGAGATGAATAGAGGGGTTCTTCAGAGGCCAGGATAAAAAACCACCCTATCTAGGGTTGTCACATGAACAACATTTGAGCATGTCTCAATGGCATGTCCTGAAGCAAAAGAGAATGAATGCCATAATCTAAGATTTCTCTGGCATTCTTTTCCCTGAATTAAACAGTTGCAAGGCATGCAAATATTTATGCCTCACTCCTAATATTTGAAGGGAAAATAATTGCTTTAAGCATTGATTCAATTATGCTCTTTCAGTATTTCTCAGCTTAATAGTAGAATGGCAATTCAAAATCCAAGGCTTTCTAGGACATTTTAAAATTAAAATAGCATACCTCATTGTAGAGTTGATCAAGTTGTTGGTAATATTGAGTGTAGTCTCTAATAGGAGCAAGCTCTCCATACTTCTGGTACCACTCTCTGATGTTGATTTCCAGCTGAGCATTATCTTCTTCTAGCTGTTTCACCTTGTCTATGTAGTTAGCCAGGCGATCATTAAGGAACTGCATGGTTGACTTTTCATTGGAGAAGAGGATGCCACCATCACCACCTCCTGACCCAAAACTGCCACTGCTGAATGGGTAGTAGCCACTACCGCCTCCATAGCTCCCACCACCATAGCTGCCACCTCCATAGCCTCCATAACCAATACCACCACCATAGCTGCCCCCACCATAGCTACCACCTCCATAGCTGCCACCTCCATAGCTGCCACCTCCGTAGCCTCCTCCTCCGTAGCCTCCTCCTCCGTAGCCTCCTCCTCCGTAGCTGCCGCCTCCGTAGCAAATTCTCCCTCTGCTTATTCTTCCACAGCTACCACTACTGAAACCACCTCCTCCATAACCACTCCTGGATCCTCCTCCATAACTTCTTCCAGAATATCCTCTTGAGGAGCCTGAAGAAGTTCTGGTGACCTTAATGCCTCCACTACTAGCACCACCACCAATACTTGCACCACCACCAATACGGCCACTACTTCCCCCACTGATGATGTGGCCTCCACCACCACTGATCACTCCACTGCTTCCCCCTCCACTGCTTCCCCCTCCACTGCTTCCACCTCCCTTCACACCAGAACTCATAGTGAAAGATCTTTAGAATCCAAAAGCCCACAGAAGCCCCAATTCAGCTGCACAGCCTAGTACTAGGATGCCGGCTGCAAAGACTTCCTCTTGCATGATCCCTATTTAAAGCTCTCTTGGAGGGTGTTGATACCAAGGGTGTTCCCTGGCCCTTCCCAAGGCATTTGCCAATCCCATTGTTTATGCCAAAAATCCAAAGGGAGTGGCTTTTTAAGAATCTATCAAATGCAATCTAGTATATAGTTAGCATATTACTCCAAATAGTTTAGTTAAAATAGAGTATACTAACTAGACCTTAATGTATTTATTAACACAGAGATTCTCAACCTGTGGCCCATGGGCTGCTTTTGGCCCATGGCACCATTTCATGTGGGGGGCCCATCACCTCCACCACACCTGTAAGTGCCATGTGGCGGAGGAAGGGCAGAATCACTGTCCAGCCCCTGAAGCTGTCTGAGCGAGCATGACCTGGCCCTCAGCTTTAAAAGGTTGAGAACTCTTGTTTCAACAACACAACAACCACTCTTTTATCAAGCTTACACCATAAGCTTATACCACAATTAAGAAAAGGACAGTAATTTAAATAAGAATGCAGCATACCTCACCATCTATATCTATAAAACAGCGGTGTGGGTTTGTATGTGCTCTAAAGGAGCCCACACCCCTGGACCAATCTTGCTGACATTTGGCACATACATACCTTGGGCTGGCGAGATCAGCACTGTGGGAGTCACAAAACCCATTTGGGGGTTTATGCCCCCCAAATTTGGACACAAAGGGGACACCCCCACCAACAGGAGAAAAAGCAATGAAACAGCCAATTGCAGCCCGAGTCTTATTGACGTTAGTCGCCTGCGAATGAGAGGCCACCTGCCATTTGCTGTCCGATGGGCCCTGTCTGCGCAAAGAGAAAGGGAGGGGGAGAAGTGCTGCTGGAAGTTTTGTGGCACATGTGAACATCTGGTGCTGACCAAACCCTTTTCCCACCGCCTTGAGCACCACATCCTTCCCTGTATTTTCCTGCCGCGTGGGGCGAAGGCTCCCCTGGGTGGCCGAGAACCCCCCAGTGACCTCCTGAAGGAGCCAAGCCAGACCGCCCCCCCCTTGGCCATCCTTCTTCCTGCCTCCCCCCCCCGTTCATTTCCTTCTTGTGCATCCAGCCCGCCTCTCCCTAAGAAGGAGAGGGCGAGGTGGAGAGTGCAAAATGACATTGATCCACTTTGTGGTGCATCCGCTCCCGGGCACCGAGGACCAGCTCAATGACTGGTGAGGAGGGAAGGGAGGCCGAACAGCCACCCCACCCCTCCAGAAGGAGCCCCTCATGCATGAGGGGAGGAGCCCCACATGTTTGTGTGATTTGGGGAGGGAGATGCACAAAAAAGGGGAAAATCTGGGAAGGAAACCCTCACCCCACATGCAATCTGACCTCCCCTATATCACCTGAAGGACACTGAATAGGCTGATGGTCAGAGTGCCTAAATGAAAAACCAACATACTCAGGTGGGGCTATTGGCAGACAAAAACATGTGCTGTGAATGTGGAGAATTTGGCTCATTTGCTGGTCTGCTAATTATTCCCAGAAACATGGACCAATGAAGATTTAAGTATGGCCGATGACAAAGCCAAGAAAGTGGCTTCATTTGACAGCCCAAAGTTTGATCAAGACACATAAGAAGAAGATGAAGTTAACAACAAGCAGCTGAATTTTAGAGTACTTTTTAATTTAAGTATGGAGCAGTCTGTAGTTACTCAGTGTTGTTTGGCTGGTGGCGAATTGTTAAAGTTTTAAGGGGGTTGTAAAGTACTTAGAGGGACTGTGGTGGCTTAGTGGTTAAGACACTGAACTTGACAGCTGGAAGGTCAGTAGATCAGCAGTTCAAGACCCAAGTGCTGCATGATGGAGTGAGATTCCATCTCTGTCTCAGCTCCTGCTATCCTAGCAGTTTGAAAGCAAGAAATTGCAAGTAGATAAATAGGTACCACTTCAGTAGGAAGGTAAACAGCATTCCATGCGCTCCGTGTCTAGTCATGCCTGCCACATGACCATGGAAATGTCTGCAGAAGCAGACAGTGCTGGCTCTTCAGCTTTGAAACAGAGATGAGCACTGAACCCTAGAGTCGGATATGACTGGCTTTTGAACAAGGGTGACCTTTACCTTTACCTAAAGTACTCAGAAAGAGGTTTGTTTTTTTCATTTGGAGAGGGCAACTTTTATAGGTTCGGGGGGGGGGGCAGATTTCTGTTAGGGTACTCTCCAGGGGGTTAATATAAGTCAACAAACATGACCACTACCACCACCCCCAAGAAAATTAGAAGTGTCCATAAATACACTTTCAGTTTGGAACAATTAGTATTTGGAGGTGTTACATTGAAGGGGGAGGCTCTGACCATATCTGAAAGGAGAATTGCTTTTCCTGGAGACTTTCAGAAGTTTCAGTTCACCTTTTTGACTAGAGAAAAAATGAAGCTGGAGAAAAGAACCACAAAAACAGCCTTGTGTGGGTAGAGCATACTGGGATTTATGCTCTACACCAGGGATTCTCAACCCGCAGGCCAGATGCAGCCCACAGCACCATTTCATATGCATCACCACCACCACCTCCACCACACCAGGAAGTGCCATGTGGTGGAGGAAGGGCAAAATGGCCGTCTGGCCCCCAAAGTTGTCTGAGGGAGTGTGACCTGCCCCCTGGCTTTAAAAGGTTGAGAATGCTTGCTCCACGCCCCACAGAGGACTTCAATTCCCAGAAGCCTAAGTCAGTATATTGGCTGATCAGTGCTTTGAGGAATTGACTTAGGCTTCTGGGAAATGGAGTCCAAAAACCAAAGTTTGGGAAACACTGCTCTACACTATGTTTTCGCCCGGGCATACTTTGCCATTCTTGAGCTAAGTTTCTACATTTTCTAAACACCAGGCTGCATGTATGAGGAGATGATTCACATTAGAAAAAATAAAGTGGCATCAGTCCCTGTTGTGTATGTAACTACAGTTTGTAATTATTCTTGCGGGATCGGGGTGATCCTCCATTTTGTCTTCTTCATGGTACCAAGCTATCGCAGGACTTGCATTCCCGCCCTTTCTAATGAGACACGCAATATCTCTCCAGTCTCCGGTCACCCCACGATCACCCACTTCTGTCCCAACCAATCCTGTGGTTTCCCGCCCGAATGTATCCATTGTATATTGTATATAAAGCGCTGCTGTGCTATTGCTGTTCATGTTCGGTTTGCTTACAATAAAGTTGTGTTTGACCCTGTTATGCTGGCTGCTTCTCTTCAATTCCCGAACATCAAAGTCCCCTTAAAGACTACAAATGTATTATGGGGCCACCTATTGTGTAGTGTACAAAATCTTACACCTTTGTAATCCCCATGCTCTTCTTTTCAGTGCTAGGAAGCTACCCTCTATATGTTTTTAAAACAAGGATGGAAAACTGCTGCCTTTCTGATGTTGTTTCAGTGCATCTCTTACTATCCCTGACCATCCCTGACTGAGGCTGATGGCAGTTGGAGTCCCATAACATCAGTTGGGCAATAGTCTCTGCCACCCCTGTCTTATATAGTTTTTTTGGCTTGAAATGCATAGGTTTAGTGCTGGGAGAAACGAGACTAAAGCAACTGTTTTTGAAGCAACTGAGAAAGGTACAGCTGTATCGGTCTCACTGGGTGTTACTCAAGGGAAGCTCTACCATTGCTCTTTTGTTCAATGGGCTGGGCTTCTGTCAGATTGAAGCAACTGATAGAAGGCGTATTTTCACTGTGTGTGCCACCCACACGAAGCACACCTAGAGTTTCCTCATCAATTAGCTTTCCGTGATATTAAGCGGCAAGCCATTTAGTCAGATCTTCCCAAACCACAAAGATGTCTTAAGAACTCCAGTGCATGGCCTTCAATGTTTCATCTGGATGGATTGGATCAACATGGCTACTCCAGCTGAGTACAAGCACCTTCTCCCACCATGCCAAGGGTTATTTTAATATGTTCTTTTTCTGCATCTTCAGCAGCCAGCCAATATAACCAGGTACCATTGGCAGCCTGAGAATAATCTGGTTCCACCTTGGGAGGTGCCCCATGGAACACAGCAGTCATTTGGCAACCATCACCATCATTGATGGTGATGCAAAGGCACTTTGAAGATGTGCCTTTGTAGTGATTTATCTCATCCGTTTCTTGGCTTTAACATTTCATCATGAGGGAAGAGTTTCAACTCCTTCAAGATCTGACAATAGGCTGTACCTATCCCACAGACCAAATGATATGGATCTTATCCAAAAATGTAGGCTTTGATTTACATCTGTGGCAGTCCAGCTCTCATATGGATGATCATGTTTACTGAATGCAACTAAACTAATTCTGCTTCTTCATTATTTACCAAAGAACGTATGACTATCCAGACATTGTTGAATTCCAAATTCCAAATCCCATTAACCCCAGACAACATACAATTGGTCAGAGAGGATACTACAACACCAGATTCTTCATCTGTTCTAATGAATACCTATTTACAGTACAGTATGTTTTAAAAGCTTCCTGTTACTATAGCACCTGTCAACCTTCTTACCTAAAAGCTATTTGCTTTCTTTTTCTCTCTTTTGGGCCTTAACAGAGGTTGGTAAAGCTGTTTTTTCTACTAAATCTCCCAACATCCAAACAGATTAAGTGGCCACGATGGCTGGTGGTTTCTAGACATTTTGGTTCAATGAAGTAATATTTCTCAACTCAGTTCATTATCACAGGGCAAAGAGCATGGAAATGTCTGTTCAAAAGCTTTTCTGAAGGGTTCTACCAACAAGAAAAAATTGCAAAAGACTTCAACATACTCACTTACTTCTTGTTTTTTAAGAAAAGAGCCTCAAAACTAGGCTGCAATTCCACCTTTAATATATCTTTACAGGGACTGCAGTGGCTCAAGCGGCTAATACGCTGACTGGAAGGCGGGAGGTCAGCAGTTTGATTCCTGAGTACTGCAGGACAGAATGAGCTCCCGTCTTTGTCCCAGCTCCTGCCAACCTAGCAGTTCGAAAGCAAGAAATTGCAAGTAAATAAATAGGGATCACTTTGATGGAAAGGTGAACAGCACTCCGTCCGCTCTGGTGTCTAGTCATGCCTGACACATGACCACAGAAACGTCTGCAGAAGCAGAGAGCACTGGCTCTTCAGCTTTGGAGCAGAGATGAGCACTGAACCCTAGAGTTGGATACGACTGGCTTTCAAGCAAGAGAAACCTTTACCTTACATCTTTACAAATAGATAAGGGAAGCAATGATATGGAAAATTAGGTGTAGATATGCATGTATATATTATGTATGTATGGTCTTTTTTTCTTTCTTCTAACTAACTAACTAACTAAATAACTAATCAACCTTTCTCCCATATGGGCCCAAGATGGTTCAGAACATGAAATAAAATTACATAAACCAATATGACCCAAATCATCTTGTGTTACTGCACAAAATGCATACAGTTTGGAGGAGAATTGCCTCAAGTTACAAAATCTCTATAGATTTTATCTGTTGCTGATAAGTCGTGTGACTTGGCTTTCAACAGATAATGCCTACAGAAATTTCTCAACTTGAGCCAAATTGCTTTTAAATGTTAGATTGTTTTTAAATAAATATGAGGAAACTTTTTAGATTACGTATTAGTCAAAGGGAAAAGAGTAAAGCGAGAGCAATATGTATTATATTTTTGGAACAAGGGGTAAAGGTCACCCTTGTTCAAAAGCCAGTCGTATCCAACTCTAGGGTTCAGTGCTCATCTCTGTTTATAGCCAAAGAGCCAGCGCTGTCTGCATTTGCAGATGTTTCCGTGAACACGTGGCAGGCTTGCCTAGACACCAAAGTGCATGGAACAACATATAAATGTTAGGCAATGATACAGTATAGAGAATAGTTAAATGAAGGTTTATTATATCCCACTGGTGGTGGTTGCATGTAGTAGTATATGATTTTGTTAAGATTTTTTGTTTGTTTCATCATATGTAGCTGTGTTTGTTATGGTGCTTTTCTTTGTTTATTTAAAGAAAAAAAGGAAATTTCTTTAAATGCCCTTGAAAAATAATACTTGAAAATAACTAGAAATATTGCTCTTTAGGTCTAGAAATTTAACTTGCTATTGCTTTTTACATAGTTGTTACTGTCTTCTTTGCTTCCTCTTATATAGACTACACTGTATACTTCTGAGTACAGTACTCTATATCAAGAAAACCCTAGAAAGTCAGAATAGATAGTCTATTCTGCTAGCTTTGTAACTAGTTATTCAATACCCCAGTATTCCAGAACTAGTTATAGATAACAGGTTACTTTTAACTAATTACTACTAATGGAGAACAATCACATAAGGTGCATTGAGCTCCTTGAGGGAAAGGCATTGTAACTAATGATGCGGTTAGTTGCTTATTAGTCAGTAACTCTGATTAATAAGTAGAAAAATAACTAACAAGTAGAAAAACAAAATACCTGGATTTTCTGGACTGGTTTGCATATTGTAATCCCATATACATGAATGAATGGATAAGATTAGCATCAGAAACTGAACTTCAATCCCTTACAGTATACATTTTTTTGCCATGCGTTCATCCATTAATGAAAAGAATTTGGTTTTAGCCCTCTTGATTATGAAGATGCATGCAACTATTAACAGTGCCTGAAAAGGTTATATGGGTGAAGTTACAGATCAGAAGTGGTCAACCCGTGGCTCTCTAAATGTCATTTGACGTCCATCACACACACACACACACACACACACACACACACACACACACACACACACACACACACCAGTTAGCAAATTGTCATTAAGGGCCATATATATGTTTGAACACCCAAGTATTCAAACCCCGACTTTTAATAATTACACACTCAGCAATTTGACAATTCTGGCTTTTCTCATGTTCATTTGTTTTCTAATTGTGAATACTGTTAAATTCTTGTCAAAGCTAAGCTAAAATTCTTAGATGCCTCGAGTAATATCTTTCGGAATTTCAGATTTCTGATTTCTAACAACATTGCTTTCTGTTCCTTTCCCCCTTCTTTTCCTTTCCTAATCCTAATTTTCTTCTTCCCTTCTTAATTTTAAGACTTCAGGGAATGATTTTATTCAACTTATAAAATCTTTAAACAACAGTGCAATTAACTGTATGCTACCCTGGGCAACTTAAAATGTGATGGTAAAATTTAAATTATTGTCTTGGGATTGCCCTATAAAGGAGCCTTACTTGTGAACTGCAGCATAGGAGACACCGTTTTCCTTAATGGGCGAGACTTCCATTTCACCACGTGTCCTGAACCAATCTGCATGTTGGTGAATGACCCGGAAAACATCTGATAGGATCTGTAAAGTTAGGAAACCTGATGCTGATTAAAGAGAATGCTCATGTTTATTCTCAGAACAACATGGAACTACGTACAATCTGTGCCACATAAAAGCACATGCATACAGCAACTTCAGCATTAACTTTCCCACAATATGCAGCAGAGTCTGATCTACAAGGGCCTTGCATGTGCTCTATGTATCGTTATCTTCACATCCTTGTTAAAAAGGTCAATGATTCGTTCAGCATTATGGCAAATACCTTTAGTTTGATACCACCAAAACTGCTCAATATGCTACATAGGATGGGAGGATCCAAATCTAAGTAAGTTTTGCTCAAGGGTAAGTGGCCACCCCATGTGCATCTAGGGATGCTATGGATGTGTTACATAAACAGGATTTTTTCATATATTAGGGAAGTTTAAGGCTGAGCCCCAATTGTTACACAAAACATGGCTCAACTCCTTGAATCAATTAGGCATTCATAGGTGTAGACCGGGGTGCCCATACTTTTTGAGCCATGGACCGGTCATTTGGATTGGGGGCCAGTCACTGTGGCCCATAGGCCATATCCGGCCCCTGACACCAATTCATCCAGCCTGCGAAGCCTTTGTCACTCCTGGAAGCAGAAGTAAAACACACCTGGATGGGCGCATTTTACTTCTGCTTCCGGGAGCGACGAGGGCTTCGCAAGCCGGATGAATTGGTATCAGGGGCCAGATCCAACCCACAGGCTGTAGTTTGGGCACCCCTGATTTAGACTTACCAACCCCCCACTAATTCAGTTAAGTCTTTAGTTCGGATAAACAATTGAATTTATTCCTTAGCATCCTGGAAAGAAGTTAAGGAATAATTTAGCAGCAGTTTTGTACGGTTGACCTTTGATACAATCCTGAAATCCCAAAGTGTAGGCAACCTTACTAAAGAAGATGCTTACTCAGCACCTTTAGTTGTGAGGAAATTGAATTGTTCTTCCCAGGCGGAGTCATGATGTTCCAAGTACTGGAAGCTTATTAGTAATCAGGATGACTTGAGGGGAATGAGCAATAACTGCAGTCTTCAGGAACCAACTGCTTTCATGTTCCAGATGGAACCTGTGGTGCAAAATGCAATTAGAATAGTATTGTTGGACTTTGCTACAGATATTCATGGTCTCACTCCACAGGCTGAGCAGGAGAACTTCTAGTCACTTTTGGTTTTACCATGTTTAGAAATTGTCGTCAGCTGCTACTCATGTCTGAGTATACATATTTCCCCATGAAAATTCAGGGGAAATGCCATTGGAGTGAATTTGTTTAAGGTGGATCCCAGCTTGCCATGAAGTGACCCACACACTGATCACAGAGCCATCTCCTGTGGCACATATGAAATGAGTCATGCAGGATTTAACATGGGGACTGCCGCAACCTTGATGATTTTATCAAGGTGCACCTTCACAGCCAGTAAATCTGGCATGGCCTCATCTATCTCCATGACCGTTGGGAATCAGAATAATGAATTGGTTCCTCCTCCATTCATTTTGCTGTTGGGCCCAATATAAGGGTATCCAATGGCATTTCTTCCACTGACGGGACCATCACCCCACCTAAAGGGGCTCATTCATCTGTAGCCATTGGCCCCTTTAGGGAGTCAGGTTATTTACCGCCGCCCAACACTCGGCATTGAGTCGCTGGCTGTACGGTCTTCATTACCGTAGCGGGATGGCCGGCCAGACTTTAGTTTAGAAGTAAGTGAAGTAACACATGATGCCACGCTAAGAGAGGCCTTCATAGTATTGGTGGGAGGCAAATTTGGAGGCTCAGATGGTCAATTTTATGCTCTTAAGATCTGAACCAGCTATACTAGCCACAAAAATGAGTATGCCAAGAGAGCTACGGCTGCAGATGGAACGGCTGCCCTTTAGGAAATGACTTTAGGAAATGGCGGGACAGGTGTGGGGCTCTGATGGAGGCATGACCCCCACCTGCGGGCTTGTGTAAGATCCTCCCTCTTTTTTATAGATGGGGTGGGTGGGATTTTAATGGGGATGGTTTTTTAAATGATTTTATCATGGATGTTTTATTGTCTTTTATGCTTCTATTTGTGAGCTGCCCGGAGTCGTTTTGTTGAGGGGGTGGCAATACAAATGTAAAAATTAAATTAAATTAAAAATGAATGCTTTTTAAAAAAATGTTGCTGGAAACTTACTTCCGGTTTTATTGTCTGTGGATTTGTTGTTGCAGAAATTAGAGGAGCTGTTTCCAACTTACAGTTAATTCACTAGTTATTTAGAGACAAATTGTTCACAATCTTTCTCAAAAAAAGAAAAGGAAAGGAAAAAGAATGTTTTCTATCTACATTCACTACAGAGTTGTCCAGGGGCACCCAGAATATAAAATGAAATATATATTTTTGTTGATCTCTTTTGGCCAGGGACAATAAAATAAGCTTGTGTCCTCTATGGGCTACCAGAAGACCATTAAGTATAACATCTGAAAGGCTCTACCTCAATGGCTAATCCTTTCAACCCAGAAGCACCTCTTCTGAGCAGAAATGACAACCTGCACTTTCATTTGCTTTCCACATTACAGCGTGATACCTGCACCACAGTTCCACTTCCATGAGTCACTTTCTGGTTTTGAGCCCTTTTTGCATGCAAATTTCTCATCAGCCCTCCATAAAGATGGATCCAAGTGGGCTTTAATCCACTTGGGGACCATCACCCTTCCCTGTAGACTTTGCCACCCATGGTTGTTAGTCCTCAGGGTTGTCAGGTTAGTTAACCGCCATCTGACGATCAGCATTGAATCACTGGTAGTATGGTCTACTCTATTATCATAGCAGGATAATTTGGCCAGACTGATAGACAACTTTTGAAATGTCTTTCTTTCCCCCTGGCATTCCTGACAAAGTAAAGGAAGAACAATTTTTAGAATTTTCTTTGCTATTCCCCTCTCACCAACTCAGTAACTTAGGAGGATTGCCAGAAATTATAAAATGCTGCTGCTACTTCAGCAGACAAATCAAAACAGACAGAAGCTGTGGCACTGGGTAACAGATCCAGTATTCACAGACTCAAAGTACAGTAGTAGGATTACTTCTTACATTTATAGCCACAATAACTTATTACTTGTTTAATTCTCTCTTACACAAACATACAGCATCTTGTTCCCCCGTCCAGTGTTGCTCTCATCAAGTAGAGAGTAGTGTGTCTCTCTCTTTCTAACTCTTCATCTCTCTGTCCCCCATCTCACTCTCACACACACACTTACACATGTACAGGTACTCATGCATGCTTTCTGAACATGTTCAGAACTAGTGCTCAGCAATTTTCTTGCTTCTATATATGATATTATTGTTATGGGCTTTGTTGAAGTGGCAAGAGAAAAGTCCGGTTGGTGTAGCAAAAAAATATACTTGAAGACCAAGATTGTGTCATGCAGAAGTAAAGCTTTATTAGAGACCCAAGAACAGTAATATAGAGACAGAAAAAGCAGATAAAATCAGAGACAGGAAGGGATTCTGTCTACATGTCCTCTTAGGCTGCAATCTAACATGTTTTTACCAGGCAGTAAGTCCCACCGAATTCAACAGAGCTTATTTATGAGAACCCATGTAGGATTGTGCTAAATTTACCACATGTAATGATTATTTAAACAAAGTTTGATTTTGAAAAGCAACTTTTCCTAGTTTCAGTTGACTTGCTAAAATTTCAAATATGTATTTACCTAATTTTGTATTAAAAGAGGGCCCAACATTAAGTCTACTATCAAAATTCAGCTTTTTAATAGAAAAAATAACAAGCTTTTGTATAAGTTTGGAAATGTAACTCTTTTGGACTCCAACCTCCAGAATTCCCAGCCAAGCTGTGCTTTTTGGAAGCTCTTATCACAAAAAAGTAACATTTCCACATTCTGTATTTCACAAAGTACATGATTGCTTCACTATAACCTTGATATACTTTGTAAGAGTTAACAGCACATTTCTCTCAAATGCCATTTTAAAAAAAGTATTGGATTTTTGAAATTCAAACATTCAAATTCTAATTCTGATTCTCTCTCCCCTCCCTCTCCCCCCCCCCCCAGGAATTTGAGACATATATACAATTTCTCTTCATATCTATAATTTCTCTGATATAACACACATGTGCAACTTTTGGAGGCAAAGTCCTCAAGCTCAGAAATCAATATAAACTTTATTTACTGCACACCAAATTGTATAACTTAATATACAAGAAAGATTGCCTGCAGTGATTTCTTAACTTGAGGCAGTTTGCATTCAAAAGTTACACTGTTGTCACTATGCTTTGTGTTTGCAAGTATTGTAACAGGAATTTGGCCATTTTCATAAGCAGTAATATCACCTTCTGTTTTATGATAACGCTGAAAAATATTTTAGCATTTACATATAAAGGTTAGGATTTATGGCTTGATTTCTTGCTTTGAGGAGTGACCTAACAAGGATTAAAATGCTTTCAATTCAACGTTAGAGCTACTGTTTTAATCTATACAGTAAGTATCTGTTACAATTCTAAAAATGTATTCATTCTGAAGTGTTTGTTTGTTTGGAAGTGTGTGGCAAATTATTTATTTATTTATTTATTTATTTATTTATTTATTTATTTATTTATTTATTTATTTATTTATTTATTTATTTATTTATTTATTTATTTATTCATTCATGAGGGTTTTTTTATCACCGTCCCATTCGCCAGGGCGACTCTGGGCAGCTTACAACACATATTACCAACCCAACATAAAAACAACAAATATTTAATGTGAGAGTTTACAAAAAGCTACTGTGAGACCCTATGAAAATGGCTGATTTGGGTTGCTTGTTCTCTGCCTCTTTATGGGACTCTGGCTGGTACCCTTCAAATATGTTAGAGCAGGATTTCTCAACCTACAGCCCACGGGCCAGCCCCGGCCCACGGCACCATTTTATGTGGCCCCTGCCACCACTACCACCAAAAGCGGATGTGTTTAGAACAGCCATAAATGCACCCGCAGCTATGGTAAATGCATTTATGACAGCTGCAGATACATTTTATGGCAGCGTTTATGGTGGAGGGAACCACCAGTCTGGCCCACTCAGCTGTCTGAAGGGGCGTGGTCCGGCCCATGGCATAAAAAGGTTGAGAACCCCTGTGTTAGAGTGAAATTCCCATCTCTCCCAGAACAAGTGACATGTTGGTTGGGGTGGTGGGATTTTCAGTCCAACAAAGCTGGAAGACTCAGTTACTTTTTCACATTAGATAAAGTAACGAAACCTAATTCTACATGGTAAAAATGGGAAGGAATGCATTTGCGAGTGGCCCCTTTGAATACATTAATGGAAAGAAGAGCATCATTGTCCACTTCACTTGGTGGATGGTCTTGCTTAGCTTATCATTTGGCCTGGAAACATTTGTTGAATGAGCGAAAGGCTAGCATCCACGGCAACTCAATATTTGTGTTGATGACCTATTAAAAGAAAGAGGAAATGTCACCAGTCACAACTTGTGTGAACAAAATGTGTGGAATAAAAATCAGAAATCATGCATAGCCAAATAAAAAAAAATGTTGGACTTGACAGTAAGGCTGCTTGACAAATGTAGACTTTTCATATTGCTAGTTGAAAACATAGTGTGCATATTTGTAAACTGTGTGGAACTAAAATGCCCACCGAAACAATGACCACATTTTGAAATGTAAGCACCTAAAATGTATACATGGGGGGGATATGCAAAAGCACACTTTTGTCAGTGAGGAAAAAAACACAGCTGCGGATATCAGGTACAATACTGTACATACAGTGGAACCTCATACAAGAATTGCCCCATATAGCAACGGAATCACATAACAATTAGGTTTCGGGGGGTGGGGGGTGGCATCCCGCATAACAATTTTCCCTATGAAAAAAATTGTACAACAATTTTTCAATGGGAAAAACCACTTAACAAAAAAGATTGTTTTACAATGCATCCCATAGGGGAAATTGCTATACGATGCATGTATCATATAGCAATTTTTTCGTACAACAATGAGCCCCATGGAATGGATTAAAATCGTTGCATGAAGTACCATTGTATATAAATGTAACTAAAAACCTTACCAGCATTTTTGGTCATTAAAGATTCCTTCGTCCTATCCATTGCATCTCTGCTTTCCAAAGTTTCTCCTCCATCTGTAGACAGAATTTGACATTCATCTGCTCCCAGGAAACAAAGAAATTCTTTAGCTCCCATGCCTATCTAGACAGAGTTATATTATTATCGTCCTCCAGATTTATACAACTTAATATAATTCTCTCTCTCTCTCTCTCTCTTTTGCTTCTTTATTGAACGTTATTCTGTAAATCTATTTAGCTGCTCTTCTTCATCTTGAAACTTCCATAGGTGTTTCAAAGGGGTTGTGTACATATACAGTATACACAAATTAATTAATTAATTAATTTTACAATAAATTGTTGATAATATTTGAATTTCCATTTTTTAATGCTGCCATTCTTCCAAAACCTTTCTGGCAGCTCTTTTTAAAATTCAGATGTTATAACAGATAAAACTTCACTGAGAGCTTTAAAATACTGTATAGATTAAAACAGCAGCTCTAACATTGATTTGAAAACATTTTAATCCTTGTGTCAAATAAATTGGCAAATAGCTTTTGGAAGCAACTAATATAATGCTCTCAAAACATCCCCACTAACTGTAAAAAAAAATCATGTTTTGTCATTTGCTCCCCTCCTACGTTTATATAAATTAAAATACATAAAACGATCTACCTTGCTGATCATAGCAACCAGATCTAGACTGAGCCTGGGATGAGTTGTGTGATTGTCTTCCTCCTCCAGATACTCCACCAGATGATTGCCCTCCTGTGCATCCACTTCCCCCTCCAGAGCTTCCTCCTTGTGATATTCTAACAGGAGACTGTCCTCTTCTTGCACTTCCTCCTGATGAAGTTCCACCATAAGATTGTCCTCCTCCAGAACTGCCTCGTCTTACACTAGAACTTCCTCCTTGTGATATTCTAACAGGAGACTGGCCTCTTCTTGTGCTACCTCCTGATGAAGTTCCACCATAAGATTGTCCTCCTCCAGAACTGCCTCGTCTTCCACTAGAACTTCCTCCTTGTGATATTCCAACAGGAGACTGACCTCGTCTTGTACTTCCTCCACCATAAGATTGTCCTCCTCCAGAACTGCCTCGTCTTCCACTAGAACTTCCTCCTTGTGATATTCCAACAGGAGACTGGCCTCGTCTTGTACTTCCTCCTGATGAAGTTCCACCATAAGATTGTCCTCCTCCAGAACTGCCTCGTCTTCCACTAGAACTTCCTCCTTGTGATATTCCAACAGGAGACTGACCTTGTCTTGTACTTCCTCCTGATGAAGTTCCACCATAAGATTGTCCTCCTCCAGAACTGCCTCGTCTTCCGCTAGAACCTCCTCCTTGTGATATTCCAACAGGAGACTGGCCTCTTCTTCTACTTCCTCCTGATGAAGTTCCACCATAAGATTGTCCTCCTCCAGAACTGCCTTGTCTTCCACTAGAACCTCCTCCTTGTGATATTCCAACAGGAGACTGGCCTCTTCTTGTACTACCTCCTGATGAAGTTCCACCATAAGATTGTCCTCCTCCAGAACTGCCTTGTCTTCCGCTAGAACCTCCTCCTTGTGAAACACCACTGAGTGAATGTCCTCCCCTTCCTGGTCCTTCTGAACTCCCACTATCTCTAATTCCTCCACCTCCTCCTTCATGTATGGTGGTCCTTTGATAAAAGACAAGAGACATACTTTTAGGGATAGTGAGGAAGTTAGAAATGAATTATTACCTTTGACAAGCAGACAGTCAACATACATCTCGTTTTTATATCATTGTGCCTTAAACTCTAACAGTCATCTTGGGTAACATTAAGTGTAGAACTGAAATAATTGTGAGATAAGGGGGAAAAAGGAAGGGTGGGATAGTCTTAGTTCATATTTGCTTGCAAAATTATTTTTAAAACATTGAGCTGGATCTGGATGAGGAGTTTAACCCTAATTCAGAGGTGTGCCGACTGTAGGAAATTTTGAATAGGCAGCTCCCTCTTTGCTAGCATAAATCCCTTCATTAAGGGGGGGTGCCTTTGTGCTAGGGTGGGTGGGTGGGTGAACTGCTGGTTGATCTCAAGGATCATTTTTTTTTTGGGGGGGGAGATCTGCATGAAGACATGATCATATGAGAATGATTAAGATAAGGAGCCAAAAAGGAGCCAGATAAAGTATGGAGTGGGAAAAGAGCCAGTTTATACTATATCCAGAATTCCTCCTATCCATGGTCACACTAGTCACTACACTGAGAGAAACTGAGATCAAGACAAGCATTGTTGTTGTTATGTGTTGTCAAGTTGAAACTGACTCATAATGACACCATTAGAGCTTTCAAGGTGAGATATTTGAGAGTCTTTTTACTAGTTGCATACCTCCAGTGAGTTTTCATGGCTGAGCATGGATTTGGACTCAGGCTTCGTGAGTCTGTTATTCTATTCACTACACCATATTGGATATCTCTAAGGCTGTCCTAAGTGTTTCAGTTTGTGTCAGGCACGGGTGGCCAACCTTTTTGCACCATGGGCCTGACCATGCCCCTAGAACAGTTGAGTGGGACAGACCACACTCCCCACTGACTGCCAACATGGCCCAGAAAATGGAGTTGTAGGCAAGGGGATTTAAGCTAAAACTGTGTATAACTTGTGATTTTTCTATTTATGAGCCTGTTTCAAAGGTTTAGTGAGGTCTTATAAAGAATGGTCTACTACTTATTAAAGATTTGACAAACACGTCATCCCAGAATAGATTAAGGACCATTTTTGCCCTCTTATAAATAGCAATTAGTGTATTACTGTACATTATACAATACAATTTCATTATTTCAACATACGTAAGGTGCTTTCCTTCCTCAAGCAATTGATGATATTGGCTGATCTCCTGCTCCAGGTGGGTCTTGATGCCAAGGAGAGTCTGGTACTCCTTGCTTTGATTCTGGATTTCGCCTTTGATACCAGCCAATTCTGCCTCCACTGGCTCTATCAGGCTTGTAAGCTTGTGTAACTGCATGTTGTATCCTTCTTCTGTGTTATTCAGATTGTTTTGCAGAGCCTGGAGCTGGCATTACAAAAGAAATACAAAGGCTTCAAGAGCATAGCAAAGCACAAATGTAGTTTCAGCAAATAGATGTGCCAGAGTACCCATTCATGTGTGCACACATGCAAGTATATGTTTTTACATTTTAGGTAGCTAAAAGACCAGAGTGTTCTTGCTGTGTCTTATCCCTGATCTGTTATTTTGTGTCCAAGTCCCAAAAAATATGCCACCTGATTTGCTATTGATGAAAACTGTACTGTAAGGTCAAATAGAAATCGGTGTCCAGATTGTACTCCAAGACTTTTTGAAATTAAAGTTGGGGTGTCTCCCCAAAGCCCTGCATCCCTTGAAGTCAGCTGACCCCAAACTGCTCACAGATGCTTGTTTCCATTTTTCCCATGCACAAAGCAACACAGCGGATTCTCTTCATGGAGTAGGCTTGACATGCAGGAATGTGGAATTACAACATGATTCTCCTCATTGCCGAGATTGTAACAAATTGGCTGAGAGTTTTATAAAACTCTTGCATTGCAGACATAAACAAAAAGTAGCACTATTTTTGTACAAAATTTTGCAATTTGTGCAATTTGCCCAGCTCTGGCAGATTGCGCAGCTACGCTCCTACTTGGACAGATGGTCTCTCGTAACCCTGACCCACTCATTGGGGGTGTTGCGGGTTGACTACTGTAATGGTCTCTACCTGGGGCTGCTATTGCGTCTGATACGGAGATTACAGCAGGTTCAGAATGTAGCAGCCAGGCTGGTGACAGGCATAAAGAAATTGGATCATTTCCACCCAGCCTAGGCAGGCCTGCACTGGTTACCTGTTGCCTACCGTGTCAGATACAAGGTGTTAGAGTTATCATATAAAGTCCTATATGGTGCAGTGGCTCAAGTGGCTAAGATGCTAACTGGGAGGCGGAAGGTCAGCAGTTCAATTCCTGAGTACTGCTGGACGGATTGAGCTCCCGTCTTTGTCCCAGCTCCTGCCCACTTAGCAGTTTGAAAGCAAGAAATTGCAAGTACAAAAATAGGGACCACTTCAGTGGGAAGGTAACAGCATTCTGTGCGCTACGGTGTCTAGTCATGCCTGCCACATGACCACGGAAACATCTGCAGAAGCAGACAGCGCTGGCTCTTCAGCTTTGAAACAGAGATGAGCACTGAACCTTAGAGTAAGATACAACTGGCTTTCGAGCAAGGGAAACCTTTACCTTTACCTACAGTTTGGGATCTTGTTATCTGTCAGGACATCTCTCCCTCAGAACAACTCCAGTTTGTCACAGTCTGTGCAGCTCTAGGTGCCGACCTCGAGAATGGCATGAAAGTCTATAACTAGAAATAGAGCCTTCTCAGTGATGGCACAACACTGTGGAACACTCTACCAGTGGAGTTGTGCCAGGCCCCACCACTGGCTATCTTTAAAAAGCAATTAAAAACTCTCTTGTTCACAGAGGCCTTTCACGGTGTTATTCCTTAAACTATAAAATAGTCAGTCAGATTGATCCCCTATGCCTTCAGATGCCAGTTATTTTCTTTTATTTTGAGATGTATTTGTTGGTGGTCTGTTTTGATTTGTTGTGTGTTCTGTCATGTTATTTGTTATTTGCTTGTACACCGTCCAGGGTGGGATACCACTCAAATGGGCGGTATAGAAATGTAATAAATAAAACAAAATGAAATACAGTAAAATGAAATAAAATAAATACTACAAATTGCCCTAAATTAGAATGAGAGTTGCTTTATGGCAGCATGGTTTGGGTTGTTGGCATACTCCTTAACAATATGCCAGTCATTCCAGACTTGCTACATTTGTGTGCACACTTAGCTTCTCCAAGTAAACAATCAATAATCACATTGAGAAAAATGAAAAGTTCATTGTCTTACTCTTACATGCATGCAAGCTAGTCTAGACAGCCAAGAAGAAATTTAACAAGCATTCTTTTCATTCTTAGGGCGAAGAAAGTATCTTGTCCCATCAATTATTTCTTGCATAAAATATGTCCTGTTTCCTTATCCTTTTGTAATAAATGTTCAGGCAGAACAAACACAAAGGAACTGGCTGGGTTTTTTTTAAAAAAATCCAAAAAGCCCATTAGTGGTTCGGATTCCTAAAGATAGCAGCTGTCATCCTAAATGACCAATATGAACAATTTGCGCAATTTGCAAAATGTGAAGTTTCAAACACATCTTTTGGCAAACTCTGTTCGTGACCCTGCAAGAAATCTACAGAAAGCCCCGGTACATACATCATAGCCACACCAGAACAGGGGGGAATATTGCAGTTCCTCATTCTAGCCTGCAAGGATAAGAAGCTTTGCAGCAGAGGTTTGCAAACTACAGCCCGTGAGTCAGACCCGGCCCATGGAGCTATTTCATGTGGTCCACTGCCCTAGTTCCCAACACTGCCACTGCCACCAGAAGTGGTGGAAGTGCCAAAAAAGCTGAAAATGCACCACCCTCACTCCCACCACCACCAGCAGAAGCGCCGAAAACAGCTGAAAATGCACCCACAGCTGTTGTAAATGCATTTACAACAGTTGCAGACACATTTTACCGCTCAGCTGTCTGAGGGGGCGTGGTCCAGCCCGTGGCTGGAAAAGGCTGAGAACCCCGGTTTTAGAGTTTTCATCCTTAATGAAGGTGGACTGCAGCAAAATAGTTCCAGATAACTCAAGCAGCTGGAGTTCTGCTTGTTCATAACTATGACACAGAACGAAAAGCTATCACATACTGTGCTGAGCTGGGTCTGGTGCTCAATCTCCAGAGTCTGAAGTTCTCGACTCAGTTCTGTCACTTGGTTGTTTCCAGACCCAACCTCCTGTCTACTTGCATTCTCTTGTTGACGAACTTCTTCCATCTGGAAAAAATGAAACAGACCCTTAAATCGGTGATTTGTGCACATTCAACAACACTGCAGTACAAGCATTCTGATTCTCCTAATGTGTCACACAACGTTGAAAAGCTATTCTTGGTTCATTCATTTTACAATTACTCAACCACGCTAACAACTTTAAGTAATTTTCTTTCTCAAACATCATGACTTTCTCAAACATCATGCTTTTTAAAAAGCACTTCTTGAATGTAACTTGAAATGTAAGTTGCTTTTTTGTGTTGCAGTCATCATGTAGTGTACTTCTGCATTTATTCTAAATTTGTAAGGCATTTTTAAAATCCCTTCTTAGATCATACGTTCAAAATTTGTAACAGATACACTTGTGCAGACCAAGATATGAAAACCGTTTGTGGGACTCAGAGACTGGTGGATTTGATGATGGTTAAATCCTTGGTTACGCAGAAGGCATTTTCCTTAAGCAGCCACTCTTTATGCTAAGTGCCCACAAAATTATACTGTACTAATTTAATTAAGCTCCCAAAGTAATCAGAAAGTCTGGGTTAGTGAAAGTACAGTACAGGTACTGGAAATTTTATGCTACTGATCTCTACCATCTGGTGTAACCATGTATTTGCTGAATATAAATAATGGTTGTTAAACAGGTTTATGACTGCTCCTGGCTCCTTCCTCATTCACTATTCTAGCCTGCAAGGATAAAAAGCATCAGAGTTTATACCCCTAATGAAGATGGGCTGCACAAAAAAATCCAGATAACTCAGACAGCTGGAATTCTGTTTGTTCATAACTATAATTAGGCACAACGAAGCATGTAATAGCAGCTGGGTATATTTTTTTATGTACAATATTGGGTGGAATACCAGTCATTACTGTACTTGTTATTTTGGTTGGTGGTGATATTGGAGTGGTTTGTAAGCAGGATTGTGGGAAACATTTGTATTGTGCCCACATTCTCAGGTCAACTCACTTTGGCTTCGTACCACTGCTCAGTCTGTCTCCGATTTTCCTCAGTGATCTCTTCATATTTACATCTCAGGTCATCCAGTGCCTTTTTCAGATCCTGCCCAGGACTAGCATTGACCTCAACAGTGACTTCTCCACTGGAGTTATGTTGGGAACTCTTCTTTATCTGCAGACCCAAATGAAACACCATCAACAAGGATGCATTGACATCATCTGACCAGAAATGGGAAAGTTAATAGAGAAGAGTGTGTCAGGATTTTCCAGGTGCAAGTGTAGATTACTCAAGCAACAAACAGGAGTATAGAGAGGGGGAAGCCTTTTAAAACAAAAGCAGTTTTCAAACTGCAGCCTGGATTATTGTCTCTAGAAAACTGGCTCACTATTCTGCCACACAAGATCATTGTAAATAAATAAATAAATAAATAAATAAATGTTTTTCTGTAAAGCTTACAAGGCATAGTGGAGTGTTTATAAACTAAGAATAATGTAATAAACCACAAAGTGTAGGAAAAAAGAGTCACATTTTCATTATAAAGGGAGTGTTTCCAACACTCCCATTCCAACAGTAATGGATTCAGATAGGTAGTTTAGGCTATGGCGTTGGATTTAAGCTTAAAAACCTAGTATTAAGTATAAAGCAGAGACTCTGCTGGAACATTGTAAGTCCAAACAATGAGATCATGTAAATAGAATTCAGTCTCTAGCCCAATGGAAGGAGACACATCAGCAGGCCATATCTTGAAGGATATGGCAGGTACAAAAATGACTACCCTTATATTGCCAACATCATGTATCAGCCAGAGTACTGACTTCCCTCCTGAAGCCATAATAATATCAACATCATGGAATTCCTCATAGATCAAATGAGGATAAATTTTAAATCTCTAATTAGAGGATGGAGCTAACCTCAGTAGCATTTCAAAGCATTTGGGGTATTGTAGTTCCCTTAGAGGCACCTTGTATAGAGCATAATGGACAGGGAGATGACAAAACTCCTAATGCTTTTCATGCCATATAGCAGGAGCTCTCAACCTTTTTAAGCTGGGGACCAGGTCATGCTCCCTCAGACAGCTTCGGGGGCTGGGCAGCCATTTTGCCCTTCCTCCACCACATGGCACTTCCTGGTGTGGTGGAGGTGGTGGTGGGGCCACTTGAAATGGCTGCATTCGGCCCACTGGCCACAGGTTGAGAATCCCTGCCATACAGCTTAGCCCCATACAGCCGATTCCTCTGCTGCATAACTAAAAATTGGAAGGATCCCCCAACCTATTTAAGAAATACATATAAATTACAACCACATCTGAGAGGATAGAGGGGACTAAAATTCCCAGAACTCTGGGACAGTAATAATAGGTTTACTGATATTTATAGAACTCCTGAGTTGGAGCAGCTGATATAATATCAAATTACTTTGCTAGTTCCTCCTTCAAGATGGTAATCTCTAGGACTGATCTCTAACCTACGTTGGCCATTACTCTTCATTTTACCATAAAGGACCCCATGGTACATTAAAACATTATGGCATAAGTTTCTGTGGACACATTCCTTAAGCATCAACTGGCTGTGATCGTCAAAAGGATGTGATAAATATTGACACATGGCCAAACACTTTGCTACTGTTTCTTCTGCCTGGCTTTGGTAAAGGACAAGATGATAGGTGCACATTACATTTTGCTCACTGATGATTGTCTTTCCACATCACAGCATTCTACACACAGAAACGAACTGAATTTCTCTTCAGTCCTGACAACAGGACAGTGTTGCTCACCACACATGAAGATGCTCACCTCGATTACAGAGGAGTGGCTAAGGAGGAAAAGCCAGAGAGCTATGGCTGCTTCCCCCAGCATTTCCTGCGCTGAGTTGGTTGCTGGAGTCTGTCTAATGGAAGAGCCAACTCTGCCATCCAGGTATATGTCCAGGAAAGATGAGCCTGGATTGCTACAATTCTGAATTCCAATGGGGGAAAACCTCATAAACAATTGCTATGATTCTGTTTTAATTTCTAGAATTGTGCAATATAACATTAGCCCTGGTGGTTAAACTGCTGTACTGCAACCCAAACTGCTAATGTTTTGAGTTCAGTCCTGACTAGGATCAAGGTTGACTGAGCCTTCCATCCTTCCAAAGTTGGTAAAATGAGTACCCAGCGTTTTGGAGGCAAAATGCTAATTACCTTATCAACTGTCCAGAGAGTGTACTAAGCACTATGGTATGATTTAGAAGTCTTATTTCTATTAGCTGTAGCATTAAAAACAAAAATACCTGTACAAATAAACTATCTGTTCTGGTACATAACATGCTTCTGTAAAAGGGCTGCAATTTTCCTGGCCAAAGGGTGGGGTGGGAGGATACTTACTTCATCTTGATCCTTCTTAAGATGTGCCAATTCTTCTTGAAGGGTCTCATACTGCATCTCCAGATCAGACTTTTCCAAGGTCAAATTATCCAAAAGAGGATGCAAGCCTTGAAGATCAGCTTCTACATTTTGACATAGGCTATGCTCAGTCTCGTATCTAACCAACAAATGAAGAACTCAAACAAGTTAGGAATGAACCTCAGAAGCCTGCCACTTGTAATTAGACATTTTAGTTGCTTGAAAACTCTTAGGCCAGCAATGAAATTAGATCCCATGCAGTGCTGTTCTTTATTAATTAGCTTTCATAGCTGAAATTGTTCAAAATCCCTCATCCCTCCTCAACTGTTCTGAACAGGGATGAGGGAATATATTTACAGTTCTCGGGTTTATTTAGCAATACCTTGTCACACTTTTTCAAAGTTTATGATGCAACAGAGAATAGTCCTTGAAATACAGTGGACTCTCGATTAACGATGCGTTCGAATAGCATTATTTTCGATTAATGACGCTACAACGCTCCCAATGTGATTGTTCAAATAATGACGTTATTCAAATAATGACGGTACTTTTCCCCGTCATTATTCGAATAACGACATCGTTATTCTATTAACGACGGTATTTTTACCATCGTTATTTGAATAACGATGTTTTTGTCATTATTCGAATAACGATGCTATTCAAATAGCGACGCTACTTGGAGAACCAAGTAACGTCGTTATTTGAGGGTCCACTGTATTTAGTTATTATTGTTTTAATCCACCCATAACAAAAATTGTCTCTTTAATCACATGTTAAAATAATTACATTACAAGACCTGTGCTTGAACATGTATGAACATTTTTTACTCAGCCTTTTCAAACAAATTGAAAACAGATGCATAACATGGAATGAAACAAACTAAAGGCTGGAAATATTTTTTTTAAAGAGAATGAGATAGAAACTGACTTTTTTTTTTATTTCTGAACAAGGTGGCTTTGTGCCTTCCTTTACAAAGTGCATACAGTACTTCACTTTGGAGACCATCAAAGTCCAGTTTAAATATGGGGGAGCAAAAAGGAAAAGATGGGTCTTAGAGGTACCCCATTGACAGGTGGCCCTTGCATGTAGAGCTAGCAAGCATAATCAGGTTGTCTGAATTCTGTCTTCCCTACCAAGATGAAAGGCATTATAATTCTGTTCAGATTATAGTAATTCTGGATATAATCAGACAGCAATATTGGTTTGTGCTAGAAAAATTAGCTCTGCTAAGTGCACCTTGAATTCTCTCATGGGTAGAAAGATGGTCTATAAACAAGACAATATTTTTTTAAATGCATACAATTGAAAATGCATACAAATATTGCACAAGTTATTGCTTGTCATTAGGACAAATGCATCTAAAAATGTTTATACAGTAAAACATCGCATAAAGAGCACCTCGCTTAGAGACTAACTCACTTAAAGAGCAGAATTTTCTCTGAATGGTCGCCTCGCTTAAGAACTAAAACCAACCAAAAACTCACTTAACAACTAAATCACGGTTTGCAATCACCCCCGCCAGAAGTCACAATTGGTCACTTACAATGGTGTTTCGCTTAAAGAGCAAACTCACTTAACGAGCAATCCCATGGAATGCATTATGCTCTTTAAGCGAGGTACCACTGTATTCAAAAGTAGATGGGAACAAAAAGTATCTGGATTAGATATGAACAAGAGTCCAGGCAGAATTCAGAGCAATGTAACAAAATTAAGATGGAGAATTATTTACATTCATATTAGAACATTCTTTGGTCAATCCCCTTCTATTTATCTCTTTGCTCATTCTTTAATACCAAAGGGGGGGAAGAAATGTGGGTGGTGGGGTGGAATGAAATTGAATGAAAGAAAAAATATAGAAAACCACAGTAAAATTGTTTTACTTCAGTTTGAAGTCTTCAGCTGCCATCCTTGCATTATCAATATCCAGGAGTAACTTGTTAGTGTCTGTTGTTTCAGAAGTCAGCTGCAAAATGGGAAAGGGTCAACTTAATTGCTAATGCTCTAGGATTATCATATTTCCCCCCTCCCAGCAATCCTACTTTCTTTTTCTAACCATGTGTGGCAACCTGGTATTTAGCAAAAGATATTTCATTTTGTACTGCATATTATACACAACATTCTCTGGGACCAGAATGTATGAACATGAGAAACCAGTAGAAGCCATCAAGCTTTCAAATGAAATAATTTAAGATAGAAGTCCTAAATGTTGCTTTCCATGGAAGGGTCTTAAACCATATCACACAAAAAGTGGATTAAGAGACACTTGCCAAGCAACAAATGTTACCTCTCCCAGATCAAAGTATTGTATATAGTCAATGTCCATGAGTAGCTTCATTGTCAATGAAGTGGTAGATCTGCTCCTGGTCTTATTACAAATTGGGCAAGCACATTTCTTTGGACAAATATAGGGAAATGAACTGAATTGGGGGTTTTTTGTATGGTTTCAGGGCAACTGCAGGATAGATGAAGGACCCATTGCTTATCGCCAGAGTAGAGCAACACCTCAAAAGCATTTGTAGTGTTAAAAAGATGATTGGTCATTTGAACTATAGAAAGGAAAGATCAAGAGTAATATAGCAGATTAGTTTGCTTCCTCCAGAGGAGAAGAAAGGTGAATTTCCCATTAAAGACCAAAGACTGATAGCTGAATTCCCTTTGGACCTCCAACTGCTGAGGGAGGCCCTATGTAAGATTTATCTTGAAATTGCCATGCAGGATATATATCCCACCATGAATTTGCATGTGTGTTTGGGGCAAGTTGAGGTGTGGAATTCTGTATATCTTTAGTCCAAAATTTGATCAGATAGCATTCAGCACTGTGATAGCTCCTGTAGAGTTTGGACCCAATTACACCAGACACACCATTTCCCACTGTACATAATCTCAAAAGCCAAGTTCTTCTAGGATATGATGTGGAACAGGGCTCCTCAAACTTGGCACTCGATGTGTTCTTGGACTTTGATTATGAGAAGCCTAAGTCAGCACACCTGCTGATCAGGGCTTCTGGGTATTGAAGTCCAAGTACATCTGGAGAGCCACATTTGAGAAACCCTGATGTAGAAAATCCCCAAAGTGCCTCTCCAAAGTAGAAATTTGTGCATAACATGGTAAGTAACTAATAACCTGCTACCATTTCAGAACCCAAATCTGCTCAAAATGGTTGTTATTCCATGCCATCAGGTCATATCTGGTTTATGGTGATCCTCATAGGGTTTTCAAGTTATGCAAGATGTTTAAGGAGTGTCTCCATCCCTAGTAAATGTCTGTGGTCAAGAAGGAAATTGAACCTTGGTTTTCAGAGTCCTAGTCTGTCATTCAATCTGGTACACTACAGTGGATCTTGATACCAAAGGTTACTATATGCCTATATCAATAAATAAAATGCTCCTGTAGAGTTTGGATCATTCTAAAATAAATTGGATTATTTTTCACTGAAATTCAACAGGACCAAAGTCACAAAAGATGAAATAATAAAGTCTACATTCGGTGGAACAGACCCAATGCATAATCTTTGGGCATAACTAGACTTTCTTGGAAATATAATTCTCATTTTACTCTAGTCTCTAGTAACAATGTTGCCTAGAGAATGCTGGAAGATATAGTGCAAAAAAAGTCATTTTCCAAATGGTAAATTCACAGGTTACTCCCATGGAATGAAGTTGTTTTAAAAAAATGAAACCCTAAAAAATCCCTGTATTAAAACTGGGAAAACAGCTTTAGATCAGTACAACTAGACATGAATATTGTGGAAGAAGTAGATTTTCCAGATGGTAAATAGCCTAAGAGATGAGACAGTGGGCAGATGACCACTAAGTAGTAATCATGGTGCTTGAATATTCACCATGAACACCATTTAAATGTTTTGGAATACATTTCCAGATGTAAAGGAAAGGTCACCCTTGCTTGAAAGCCAGTCATACCCAACTCTAGGGTTCAGTGCTCATCTTTGTTTATAGCTAAAGAATCAGTGTTTTTTGCATCTTCAGATGTTTCCATGGACATGTGGCAGGCATACCTAGACACCGGAGTGCATGGAACGCTGTTTACCTTCCCACCGAAGTGGTTCCTATTTATCTACTTGCAATTTCTTGCTTTCGAACTGCTAGGTTGGCAGGAGCTGGGACAGATATGAGAGCTCACTCCATCATGCAGCACTTGGGTATTGAACTCCAACCTTCCAGTCTTCAAGTTCAGTGTCTTAACCACTTGAGCCACTGGGAAAAGGTTAAAGGAGAAGTAATTCTGAGAACAATAGGACAAAGAATAACATATAAAATCTTACCTCACTGATGAGTTTGTTGATCTCCTCATAGTAGGAGTTGTAGTCCTTCAGTTCAGATGTCTGACCATGCTTCTGGTGCCACTCTTGGATTGAGGACTC
Organism: Bradypodion pumilum; assembly: GCA_035047305.1. Classification (NCBI taxonomy): domain Eukaryota; kingdom Metazoa; phylum Chordata; class Lepidosauria; order Squamata; family Chamaeleonidae; genus Bradypodion; species Bradypodion pumilum. The sequence goes on from JAWDJD010000008.1 coordinate 15,477,247, forward strand.
AAGCTGATTGTTTTCTGCTTCCAGATGTCGGACCTGCTCTATGTAAGTTGCTAAACGGTCATTGAGACCTTGCAAGGTGCTTTTTTCATTGTTGGAGAGGAATCCAGCATCTTCGCCACCAAAGCCAACCCCTCCAAAGCCACCTCCATGGCCACCACCAAAGCCACTTCCACCACCAAGTCCACCTCCAAATGGACCACCTCCATGGATGCCACTATAGCCACCACCAAATCCTCCCTCCAGGTGTGCACCTCCATGGCCACTACCAAAGCCACTGCCACCGCCATGTCCACCACCAAATCCTCCACCAAACCCTCCGGACATCGGTTGGCATCTGCCTCCTCCAGAGCTGTGGCTGGATATTCCCCCACCATAGCCTCCACCTCCATGGCTACCCCCAAAGCCACTGCCGCCACCATGCCCACCACCAAATCCTCCAGACATTGTTTGGCATCTGCTTCCTCCAGAGCTGTGGCTGGATATTCCCCCACCATAACTTCCACCTGCATGACTACCACCAAAGCCACTGCCACCACCATGTCCCCCACCCAATCCTCCAGACATTGTTTGGCCTCTTCCTCCTCCAGAGCTGTGCATGGATCTTCTCCCACTATTACTTCCACCTGAATACCCTTGGCTGCTTCTCACAGTGGAAGTGTGTCTTCTAGAGGAGCTTGAAGAAGTTGCTCCACCACTACTTCCACCTTCACTACTAATACGTGTCTGCTTGAAGCTATAGCTGCAACTCATGATGACAGCTCTTTGGGGATTCTGGTCCTCTGTCCCAAAACAATGTAGGATGAAGAGACACAGGATCACATCTGCCTTTATTTCTCCACAGTGTTCTTTATTTATACCTTCTACCTTGGGAGTTTCTACATGTGGGTTTGTCCAGCTTTATTTGATAATGTTAGGAATAATTGGCTAAATTGAATTGTCACTATTATTATTATTTTTGAACTGGGGGTGTCTATGTGAATTTGCTTGTTTAAAAGGCCAGCTGTGTAATTTTCACCTGGGTGGCTGTGTGTTCTATTTCGATCAGTTCTGCGATCTAATCTACCAAGATATGTGTCTCTCCTGTAAGTATGGACCTATTACCTCCAACAGTGCAACACGATTAATATTGCAAGAGGGATTACCAAACTTTGCTATGCTTTACTTAATATTGGTGGGAAGAAATCTATTTGCATGCATCCTGATTTATCCAGATATGTGGATAAACAAACAGCAACTGGAAAGGGGCTTGAATTCTGCAGAATCAGGAAACATAACTTTATACTGGGACTATCATGGAGTATGAAATGCAGGTCAAGTGAGGAGGAGAAATAATTTGTTCACTTCACTTTTTGGTGCACATTTACCTTATTCTAATTTTCCCATTTGAACTAAAACATAAGCATAAACAAAGCTATCTTTTAAAAGTCCCACTTGTCCCAGCTTTACAATGGAGTTCTTCAGTAAAGAAGACAAACACATTTAGAGAGACAGAGAGATTAGTAAAACTGAAATACAGTGGTACCTTGCATAACGAACGCATTGTATAGCGAAAAATTTGCACAAGAAAGCGTTTGTTATGCAATGGTGATACCCCGTATAATGAAAAAAGTTCTCTATGCAGGGGTTTTGGTAACCGGGGTATGACCGCTTAATGGGAACCCCGGTTAACTAACTTTTTTGTTATGCGGGGTATAGGGAACCGCATAATGAAAAAACCCACATAGCAAAGAGCTCCGTGGAACAGAGTTTTTTTCGTTATGCCGGATTCTACTGTACAATCAAAATGTATTATATTGAGGAATATTAAAAGAATTATATTAAAAGAATTTTCTAAGAAAAATACTGCATTTACAAAAATATGTCCACATTTTCATACAAAGAACTGTGGTCGGAAAAATATGTGTGGCATCAAAAGATGGTACGAAGAAAGGGGTGAGAAGAAAGACCCAACAAATCCCAAATAGAGATGCCTCATTCCTAATCCTCAGAACTAATATTTATTGTTTAATTTGCTGTATTGTAACATTTTACCATTTGTAATTTTTTTGTATACTGTATTTGATTTATTTGTTGTAAGCCTCCCTGAGTCGGCCCTGGTCGAGTAGGGCGGGGTATAAATCGAATAAATGAAATGAATGAAATGAAATGAACTACCTCAATGGAAAAAAATTAGTAATGGTGAAAAAGCTTCCTTCAAAAAGAGCTTGCCCGCCATATGCTGCTAGTCCATCTTTTCACTACAAAGCCACAGGAGAATGTTAGTCCTCTGCTGTTCCAGGTAAGATGCAAGGTGATAAGATGGCCCACAACCCTTGAAAATTATTGTCCACAATCCACATCAGACAACCATGCATACCAGACTTTCAAAACCTCACATCTTCTAAATTGATTGGGCTGCTGGTTGAGGATGATAGGAGTTACAGTCCAACATGTTTAGAGGGCACATCTTTGGGTAACACTGCTGTAGAAGAGGTCTCAGAGTCTACTACATTTGTTGTTGTTGTTTAGTCGCACAGTCGACTCCGACCCTTTGCGACCCCATGGACCATTCTCCTCCAGGCACCTCTGTCCTCTACCATCCCCCTCAGCCCTCCCAGCTCTGTGCCCATTGTGTCTATAATACCATCTAACCATCTCATCCTTGGCCTCCCCCTTCTTCTTTTGCCCTCCACCTTTCCCAACATCAATGCCTTCTCCAGTGAATCCCCCCTTCTCATTTGATGTCCAAAGTATTTTAGCTTCATCTTTACTATTTGACCTTCCAATGAGCAGTCAGGGTTAATTTCTTCTAAGATTGACCTATTTGTTCTCCTCGCTGTCCAGGGGACTCTAAAAACCCTCCTCCAACACCACATTTCAAAGGCATCTATTCTTCTGCGTTCAGCCTTCCTAATTGTCCAGCTCTCACATCCATACATTACTACTGGGAAAACCATTGCTTTGACTATTCTGATTTTTGTTTTCAATGTAATGTCTCTGCTTTTCACTATGTTCCCCAGGTTTCTCATCGCTTGTCTCCCAAGAATCAGTCGCCTTTTTATTTCATGGCTACAATCCCCATCTGCAGTTATCTTTGATCCTAAGAAAGTAAAATCTGTCACTGCTTCTACTTCTTCCCCGTCTATTTTCCAGGAACTGATGGGGCCTGTTGCCATTATCTTGGTTTTCTTGATTGTTGTGTCCTAATGGTTTTACCTTCCACATGAATTACAATGTATCTGAGCCAATGTAACCTTGCCTATAGCAACAATGTAACCTTCAGCTGTATCATATAAACCCTGTAATAGGACGCGAGCTAATGACCACCAGCTGGCAGCAGCGAGCGTCCAAGCTCTCTTGGTCCGAATTCATCAAAGGCAACAGCGCGGGAAGCTTTCCCGCCACCACCTACACCTGGACAAGAAGGGCGTGACCCACAATGACGTCACGCGGACAGTAGCCAATGGGCTACCATGGCACCACGTTCAAATGCATCCCTACTGTATATAAAGAGCTATCGATCCGCCATTACCTCATGTTCCCTCTGTCCACGATGCAATAAACCTGAGTTAACCCAGCCCGAGGCTGTGTCCTGTGTCTTAGTTTCATACACTAAATTGGCGACGAAGGTGGGATGATGGATCCCCAAGGAGCAGCCAGGGCACAGAGCGGGTTCAACATCACCAAACCGCAAGACTGGGAGTTGTTTGAGATGGACTTCCATGCGGCGCTGGTGGAACTCAAAGTCAAGGAAGACGATGAGGAGAGGAAGAGGGCCATCCTCACCCGCATGCTTGGGATGGAGACCAAGCGGACGCTGGTGGGCATCATCGCTCCGAAGAAGGTGAGCGAATTTAAAGCGGACGACATCATGAAGCTGCTTCGGGAGCGCTTCCAACCCTCGAGGGCGATGTTTCCCGCTCGGAGCGCGTTTTGGAGGCGAGTCCAAGCGCCGGACGAGTCGGTCGAGACATTCGTGGCCGCCATGAGGGTAGCCGCCGCCCCCTGCAAATGGGGCAACATCCTAGAAATGGCCCTCAGGGACGGCGTGCTGTGTGGCCTGAAAGACAAGGAGGTGCAGCGCAGCTTGATGAATAAGGAACCGCCACCAACGCTGGCAGAGGTCGTCGAGGCCGCGGAGGCCGCAGAGTCCACGAATGCTGGAGTGGACGAGATGCACCAGTGGCGTGAGTGGCGTCCCAGAGCCGGTAAAGCGGAAAAATCGGTGCACGCAACTCAACGGGCCTCAAAGTCGTCTTCGGAAGGCAGCGACGGCGAGGAGATCCAGAAGGTCCGAAAGGGGGGGCGCCGCTGCGATGGTTGCGGAGCGGCCCATGAGCGTGCGAGGTGCCCATTTAGAAAGGCCGAATGCTACACCTGCGGCCGTCGGGGGCACATCGCCAAGGCATGCAGAAAACGGAAGGAGGGCCGGAGGCAGTCACCGGACCGTTCGACCAGACCGGACCGTTCAGCGAGGCCCAAAGATGGCGTCCAGACCACGAGGAAGCAGGACGGCGTGGGCCGCGTCTCGGACAGCAGCGAGGACGACGTCCCAGTGCTCAGTGTGTCCGCGGAACAGTCCCATTATTTCGTTGAGGTACTAGTACAAGGGGCCCCTATCAGGATGGAGATTGACTCGGGGTCCTCCTATTCCATAATTCCCCAGAAAGAGTTCTTGAAAATCGACCCCCACGTGCGGCCCAAACTTAAAACATTGAGGTCCACGCTACGAGATGTGCAGGGGAACAGCATTCCGGTGTTGGGGGTCGGGAAATTTCGGGTTGAGTTTAAGAGACACTCTGCGGAGCTGCCCCTAGTTGTCCTCAAGGGGGGGAGTTGTAGCCTCCTAGGGACACAGTGGTTCCGGCCTTTAGGCCTGTTTATAGGGGGAGTACATGCAGTGGGGGTGGACCCAATACAAGCGGTGTGCGATGCGCATCCCGCCGTTTTTGAAAAAGGACTTGGAAAATTCAAGGGACCCCCTGTAGCTTTCGACCTAGACCCGGAGGTCCGCCCGATAAGACTCAAACCGCGCAGGGTGCCCTTCGCACTAAAGGACAAAATAGAGGCGGAACTGGACAAATTGGTGGGCCAGGGGATTCTTATTCCTGTTGATTCCGCGGAGTGGGAAACTCCAATTGTAACAGCTCTGAAGGCTAACGGGGAGGTGCGCATTTGCGCTGATTATAAGTGTACAATTAACAAGGCGATCCGCCCTAACGCATACCCGGTGCCGGTGGTCAGCCACCTTTTGGCCAGGCTAAATGGGGGAAAGTGTTTCGCTAAGCTCGACCTGGCGCAAGCCTATCAGCAGCTTCCCGTAACACCCGCCACGGCCGCGGCACAAACGATAGTCACTCATAAAGGAGCGTTCCAGGTGTCGCGTTTACAGTTCGGCGTGAACTCGGCACCCGGCCTTTTCCAGTCGCTTGTGGAACGCCTCCTGAAGGGGCTGGAGGGGGTGTTGCCTTATTTTGATGACGTATTAATAACTGGGGGGAGTGAGGCCGAACTGGCAAAGAGATTGGACAAAGTACTAACTGTGTTCGAGAAAGCGGGGCTGAGACTGAGGAAGGACAAATGTGTTTTTTTCGAAACCGAGGTCGAGTTCTTAGGGTTCAGGATTACACCCGAGGGTATCAAGCCATCCAAATCCAAAATAGTAGCCATCAAAAAGGCCCCTCGCCCCACATCCAAAACCGAGCTACAGTCATTCCTGGGGCTCCTCAATTTTTACCATACATTCCTTCCGCGGAAGGCGTCCGTGGCCGAACCGCTCCATCGGTTGCTTAAGAAAGAGGAGACTTGGATGTGGGGTGACGAGCACGAGAGGGCCTTCAAAGAATTAAAGCAACTCTTGACCTCTGACGCAATTCTAACGCATTTCGACCCCAAACGGCCGGTGGTCCTAGTCTGTGATGCATCGCCGGTGGGGGTGGGGGCAGTACTTTGCCACGTGTTGGATGACGGAAGAGAGGCCCCGGTTGCATTTTATTCAAGGTCCCTGTCCCAGGCAGAGCGAAATTACGCACAAACCGACAGGGAGGCATTGGCAATTGTAGCGGGGACCAAAAAGTTTCACGATTTTTTGTATGGCCGCCCGTTCAAAATCGTGACGGATCACAAGCCCCTGTTAGGGATTTTCACGGCAAGCAAGCCCACCCCGCAGATCCTATCACCGAGAATGCTGCGATGGGCCATTTTTCTCAACGCTTACCAACACGAGTTGGTGTACCGGCCCGGAAAAGAGATCAGCCATGCTGATGCACTTTCGAGATCCCCTTTGCCCTTATCGGACGACCAGAAGGCTAGAGTAGGAAGAGACCGCCAGGTGTTACTAATTGAGGTTTTAGATGCACCCCCAATTGTACCAGCCGATATTGCGAGGGCGACAGGCAAGGACAGGACACTCGAAAAAGTCAGCTCATGGGTACAAAAGGGGTGGCCGGCATCGTCCCCAAGCACGGAATTCGACCCATTCTTTCGGAAAAAGCTAGAGTTGTCCCTAGAAAGGGGGTGCCTATTGTGGGGCCAACGGGTGGTGGTTCCTGCAGCCATGCGGCCGAGGGTGCTCAAACTGCTGCACGTCAGCCACCCGGGCATCGTTCGTTCGAAAGCGCTGGCCCGCAGTTACTTCTGGTGGCCACAGCTGGACGCGGACATCGAGCACATGGTCGGCACTTGTGAGGCATGCCAGGGATCCCGACCAGAGGCGGCCCGCCTCCCGCATAGGGAATGGGACACAGCAAGGGGGCCGTGGTCCAGAGTACATGTAGATTTCGCTGGCCCATTCCGAGGAACCATGTTTCTCCTGGTGGTGGATGCGTTCTCCAAGTGGCTGGAGGTTATCCCAGTAAAGAGCACGTCCTCCGCCACAACAATTAGCCAGCTACGGAGGGTCTTTTCCACGTTCGGTTTACCCGACACTTTAGTCAGCGATAACGCGAGTTGCTTCACCTCCTCGGAGTTCGAGGCATTCATGGGAGCAAACGCCATTCGGCATGTCACATCCGCGCCGTTTCACCCGGCCACGAACGGCCAAGTGGAACGGTTGGTGCGTACAACAAAGGATGCGTTGCGGCGCATGGGCCCGGGGGACCTAAATCACCAAGTATGTCAGTTCTTGTTAGCGTATAGGGTGACCCCCTTAGCGTCGGGTTACTCGCCGGCAGAACTCTTGATGCGGCGAAAACTGACCACACTTCTGACCAGGCTGGACCCGACGAGAGTCGAGGATAAAGGAAAAAACATAGGATTGGCAGTCTCGAAAGGGTTCGCCGCCGGCGACCTTGTTTACTGCAGGAACTATGCAAGCGCAGGGCCAGCCTGGGTGCCAGGAACGATAGTAGAACAAACAGGGCCAGTGTCATATCGGGTGGAAACGAGCACCGGTCTCCTCTGGAGGAGACACGCTGACCAACTGAGGCGCCGAGTGAGTGAAGGGCCGGTCAGTGGGGCACAGCAACAGGATTCAGCGATAGGGTTCTCCCCCACCCGTTTAGCCCAAGGGGGAGAAAATGAGGGACATCAGTCCGAATCCGGGGGGGAAAGCAGTGATCCCGACTCATATCCTTTTGATACCCCAGTTCTATCAGAGCCCGGGGGGAGGGAAAAGGAATGTGCGGCCGCCGCCGCGTCCCCCGAATGTAATTTTGATTTTGATTCTGGTCTTGCGAGCCGGGGGGGTTTTCAGGAGTGTTCCCCCACCCTTCCAAGCGAGAAGAGGGGTTTTTCGTTAGCCCCCAGTGCCCCCGGTTCTTCCCCGAGAAAGAGCATACCCCCCAACAACGCCGTGGAGCCGCGGCAAGTCACTAACAAGTCTCCCTCTCAAATTACAGGGCAGGAAACCAGGGGACAAAGAGGAGGTAGCAAACCCGGGGAAAGGCAGCCCGCATCGAGACCCCAGCGTGTTCGAAATAAACCATCTTGGCTGAGAGACTTTGTCTCCTAAGGGGGGGAGTGTGTTGAAGTGTGGGCTCGAGACATTGTCTCGTCCTAGGGGGGAGGGGTGTTGTGTCCTAATGGTTTTACCTTCCACATGAATTACAATGTATCTGAGCCAATGTAACCTTGCCTATAGCAACAATGTAACCTTCAGCTGTATCATATAAACCCTGTAATAGGACGCGAGCTAATGACCACCAGCTGGCAGCAGCGAGCGTCCAAGCTCTCTTGGTCCGAATTCATCAAAGGCAACAGCGCGGGAAGCTTTCCCGCCACCACCTACACCTGGACAAGAAGGGCGTGACCCACAATGACGTCACGCGGACAGTAGCCAATGGGCTACCATGGCACCACGTTCAAATGCATCCCTACTGTATATAAAGAGCTATCGATCCGCCATTACCTCATGTTCCCTCTGTCCACGATGCAATAAACCTGAGTTAACCCAGCCCGAGGCTGTGTCCTGTGTCTTAGTTTCATACACTAAATTGATATTGAGTCTCAAGCCAGCTTTTGCACTCTCCTCCTTCAGCCCAATCAAGAGATTCTTTAGATCTTCCTCACTTTCTGCCATTAGGGTGGTATCGTCTGCATATCTCAGATTATTGATGTTTCTCTCAGCGATTTTAATCCCATATTGTGATTCCTCCATCCCTACACTGCGCATTATGTGCTCTGTGTATAGGTTGAATAAGCATGGTGACAAAATGCAGCCTTGTCTTACTCCTTTTCCTATTCCAAACCACTCTGTTATTCCATGTTCTGTCCTAACTGTTGCTTCTTGGTTCATGTACAGATTTCTCAGGAGGCATATGAGGTCCTCTGGTATTCCCATCTCTTTAATTACTTGCCACATCTTGTTGTGGTCCACACAGTCAAATGCCTTAGTGTAGTCAATAAAACAAAAGTAAACTTGTTTCTGGTATTCCTTTGTTTTCTCCATGATCCAACGTATGTTGGCGATGTGGTCTCTAGTCCCCCTGCCTCTTCTGAAACCAGCCTGCACCTCTGGTAATTCTCTCTCCACATGCTGCTGAAGTCTGTCCTGTATTATCTTGAGTATCACCTTGCTGGCATGTGGGATGAGCGCGATTGTTCGATAATTTGAACATTCTTTGGCATTGCCCTTTTTTGGGATTGGGACGTATACTGATCTTTTCCAATCCTGTGGCCACTGTTTTGTTTTCCAAATCTGCTGGCATATTGAATGCAGTAATTTGACGCCATCATCTTTTAGCTTTGTTGTTTGCAGTGCTCTTTAGGGCCTTTATGACTTCGCTCTCCAGGATGTCTGGCTCAAGTTCAATTTCTTCATCATTGTGATTATCAGGAGTGTTGAGGTCCTTTTTGTAAAGTTCCTCTGTGTACTCTTTCCATCTTTTCTTAATTTCTTCTGCATCAGCTAGCTCCTTTCCGTCTTTGTCCCTTATCATGGTCATTTTTGCTTTAAATGTTCCCTTGATTTCCCCAATTTTTTTGAAAAGATCTCTGGTTCTGCCTCTTTTGTTGTTTTCCTCCATTTCTCTGCACTGTTCTTTTAGGTAGTTTTCCTTATCTCTCCTTGCTTTTCTTTGCTACATACACACATATAAAGATGCCACAACTGAAAAGTCAATGTGAACATGGTCGTTGATCATTAGAAAGTAAGAAACTTTAGTCTAAACTAGTAGCCTGAAATATACTTAGAGCATTTCCACATTGCCCCATGTCAGGTGGTCTGAAGTCACTGAATTTCAAATCACTTGAAGAGTGGGGAGGGGCCAAATCACATTTAGCCCAATCTCCCTCATACAAACAATACAAATGATTTTTTCTTCAGCCACCCTACAATGTGTCTTTCAAAAACCCTAAAAACTTCCAGAAATGCTTAGGTGTCAGAGAAAGATGCAGATGGAAGGGCCATCATTCCTGATGCTACCTTGAGTGTCGCATTCGAGTCTGGGTGTGTTTCTGTGTATTACAGAAGAGAGAACTGTTTATGTTTATACATAGACTTTGTTGTTACCCAGCCCTCTTCTGCACTGCTGATTGATTGAGTAATGGCTTGGATTCTCTTTGGGTGGCCAATTCCAAAACAGTGGGGCCATCATGAAACCCTATGATGCAATCATTTTTTTAAAAAAAAATGTGTTAAAGGTTTTTAAGGACAAATGTATGTAGCTCCACACATTTAAAATCTATATGAATGAATTTGAAGAAGAATAGTGTTATTAAATACAGTGGTACCCCGTATAACAAACGTTTCGTATAACAAAAAAAATGTATAATGAAGCGTTTTTAAGCTATTGGTGATACCCCGCATAACGGGGAAAAATTCTTTATGCATGGTATACCCCACATAAGGAACATTTTTTTGTTATACAAGGTATACCCCGCATAATGATTTTTTTTCACAATGCGGGGTATCGCCAATAGTGATTCACATAACGGAAAAATTCGTTTAACGAAGTGGTCCGTGGAATGGAGCTTTTTTATTATACGGGGTTCTACTGTATAATATAGAAGTGGAAGCCAGGAATGGATGCAGGGAAACTTTTCTATATTGTTTCAAATGTATTACTTTTGGGTGGAGGATGGCACAGGTTTTTCTTTTTTGGACTCTATGGAAGATTTCAAGAGTTGGAGTCCAAAAAAGGAACTTTTCTAAGTTCTGAGTTTGCCAATGTGATATTTAGAAAAATGGCAAACATTATGGGTCAAACTATGCACATTCTATCACTATAGCATGATAGAACATGACCAAAGAAGTGTCTACAGATGCAGAGAGCACTGGCTCTTTGGCCATGAAATGAGATGAGCACTGAACCTTAGAGTCAGGTAGGTAAGACTGGCTTTCGAGCAAGGGTGACCTATGCAAAGCCTATTGCTTTTACTAATGCTCTGAGGGGAACAAAATTGTGGTCAAAGAAATTAATCTGGGATGCTCAGGTGGGTAAGAACAGGACATTCAGTGATGTACTGAAGCCAGTCCTGTCCTGTCCAACTGGGCTGGTAGCAGAACTGGATGGCCATGCCCACCTCCCTGCCACACCATGCCCACCTCCACCTCCCCCTCTCCCTGCACTCTGGACATGGCCAGGAGCCAGGAAGAAGAGGAGGAGGAAGAGCAGCCACCGCTGGCGCTGCTGGAAGGTGGGCAGGGAGGGGTGGTGGGCTGGCTGCCTCCCCCTCCCAGCGCCGCTGGAAATGCTTCCCATTCACCTTGCCCAGGGCAAAAGGCATGCTAGAAGTGCGGAGGTGAAAGCACACCTTCAGCCCTGGCTGGGTGAAGTGAATGGGAAGCGTTGCTGGTGCTGCTGGGAGGGGGAGACTGCCAGCCCACCAACCTGCCCCACTCACCTCCCAGCAGTGCTGCCAGTGAATGCACACCCGGACAGTGAGTGGCTGGCCCGCCAGCACCTCCTCCTCATCTCCAGGACAACGGGCGAAGCAAGAGAGCAAGATAGGTTTCTTTTTTTCCTTTTTTTTCTGGGTTGGTTTGAGGCCACACCCACATGTAGCCACACCCACAATTAGCCATGCTCACAGTGTGGGTAGTAAATTTTTTTAGAGTGCATCACTGAGGACATTAGAGATTTGCGTTGCATGTAACTTTCCCCAAAATATATGGATTTTTGCTATTGTTCATTTTGTGTGAATGAGAAATTCCCACTGAAGTCTCTTATTTCAATCATCATTATGATCACTTTTTTTTTCCTCCCTCATCAGTTTTTGCAGGTGGAACAGCCATGGAATAATGACTCTTGCAGTTCTAGAACTGGATAACTGGAGTTGTGTTTTAGTTCATTTTTAAAATTAGAACTTGTCATAAATGTGCACATTTTTTCTACATTAAAGAAAAAAAATAGTTATTTGTCTATCTAGGCCCAGGGCTTTGAGTGATTCACTCTTAAAATTTGACTATGAGCCCCTCATCTTTAATTCATGCCAGATAAACAGATGCTCCCCAGTCTTTTGCATGCTGGAAACAGGCCTACTCTTTAACATAGCCAGTGCTACACACAAGAGAGCAAAAATCCATTTTCAACGAATTCAACAAAATCAACAAACTGCACATCCAGAACAAGGAAAAAAATTAAGACTTAAAAAATTCAATGCAGTACAAAACAAAACTGACATATACAGTATATATATTTTGGTCCCTGGCAAGTGCTATGAAAGAAACCTGTAGCCAAGAAATGCATAAGCATAAGACAATATGCAATGATTGTTTGATAAGAAATTGACTTATTATTACATCGTTATTCATCAGACAGTGGTTGCCCTCAGGCCCCCGAAACTGTAAAGCTTGCTGCCATTGGGGGTTTGTCTCTTACTTCTGAGACAATCTGTAATAGGTTTACTCTTAATTTGGGTTTCTAAAAGCTATATTGTTTGTGCTTTAATTAGTAGCCACCGCCACCCCGCCACCCCCAATGGCATAGTGGTTAAGGCACTAGGCTTGGAGACCAGAAGCATGGGTTTAGTTCCCAAGAGCTGCACAATAGGGGACATGAAAGGAGCCTCATTCGGGCATCCCCTGCAAAAATCCTTTTAACCAAGAGTAATCTCTGACACTAAAATGACTTGGTCAAGTCTTGGGACTTTGCTTGGTGTGCTGCAAGAAAATCTGCTCAGGAAGCTAAAGTGTTTTATATGTAATAATCAGATAACAATGATTGACCCTTCAATGTGCTGCTCTTTATAGGTGCGATGTGAAGCATAGCCTCAAACATTCAGATTTTCATCAAAGTGTGACTTTGCCAGTCCTCAACCCATTGATGTAGTAATGTGTTCCCCGGGACATTTCTTAAAGCAAAAATTACTTAAATTGAATTTCTCGTAATGCATTACATGTAATTTCCCATAGGAATGCATTGAAAACCAAAATATGTTAACACAGGTTCCCATCAGGGCTGTAGCCAGGGGCTGGCCAGGGTGGGCATCGCCCACCCTGAGTTAGCAGTTTGCCCACCCTCAAACTCCCAGCTGCTTATATATATGACATATATAGAGCGGAACCTCATACAACAATCGGCCCATATAGCAACAAAATCATATAACAATTAGGTTTTGGGGGTAAATGGCATCCCGCATAACAATTTTTCCTATGGATTAAAATCATTGTATGAGGTACCACTGTATATGACTTTGTTGCCCATCCTGAAAAAAATATCCACCCACCCGCATCTAGAACTCTGGCTACGGCCCTCGTTCCTGTAGGAATACATTGAAAATCAATTAATCCATTCTGGCAAAAATTCTGTAAACCGAGCCACTATTTTCTATGGATTTCCTTTTGTTATGCAATTTTTGTGTTAACTGAGCAGTTTGTTAACTGAGGTTCCACTGTACATTTAGAGAAAGTTTCTGAAATATATTTCAGGAGTGTGCCAGATTATTTATTATATTTCTCTCTTGTTGGGTGTCCCGATGATGTAATGTTTCCTTTTCAACTTGGCTCTCTCTGTTACAGGCAGGCAAATCTTATCTATAGACTGTGGCTGCCTTAATTTGTATTCTCAAGCTACAGAGGAAAGGGCCTTTTGAAGGAAATGAGGATGAAGAAGATACATACAGTCTTCAATAAATAACATAATGACAGCAGTGAGGATGCAGTAGTAGAGGCTAAGACCTACAATCAAAGGCATATTATAATTATGTTATGGTTATTAAACATCAGGATTCAGAGATCTCTGAGCTATCCTAGTACAGTAAAACTCCAACTTACATAAAAAATCCATTCCATAGGCCGCCTGGAGTTTCTTCGGCGAGGGGGCAGCAATAGAAATTGAATTAATTAAATAAATAAATCATTTTTTACGTAAATCGAAGCAAACTCATTGGAAAAAATGAATGTTTACATAACTTGAAGCAAACTCATTGGGAAAATGAATTTTTACATAACTTGAAGCAAACCCATAGGAAAAATGAATTTTTAACATAACTCAAAGCAACACCATAGGAAATTGTGTTATGTAAATGAGGATATTTACATAAATTGGGACATGGTTTTAACACAAAATTATTATTTAAGTCGAATTTTACGTAACTCAAGGCATACGTAAATTGGGGTTTTACTACTGTTGAGCCAATCTCACATTCATTTCATAGTGGATAAGCAGACACAGCCCAGAATGAATCAATAGAAGACAGCCTAACCAAAATCAGCAATAAGTCTTGTTAAATCCCAGACTAATGCCAATCTTTGAAGGGATGGTAGATCAAAAACAAGTGTAGCAGTCATTCTTTTAAAATAAATCAGATGGGAATAGTGCCATTTTGTTTACTGGTTAGAAATTCAAGAACAAAAAACCTGATTTTTCCTTCTATTCAGGAGACACATGATCAAGCACACATATTTTAACACATCAAAATAAATGGAAGAGACCACAAATTGATCAGTGGGATCTAGTTAACCCTTCTCCTCAAGCTCTTTGCTGACTTGTCATCTCTTAGCTTACAAATGAGTTAGAAATTAGATATGTCTACAACCCTTACTTGTATGGTTAAGTAAAAACATTTGTGTGTTGTGGGGGGGGGAGAGATTCAAATCACAGAGATAAAAATTAAGCACAAGGAGATGCTATTAGCTTTCTCCTTCACCATGTGTGGTTTGTTTCCCAGGATAAGGTAATAACAACCCTATAATATGCAAACACACAGTATTAATTGACTCCCACTTGCTTAATCCCTGTCAATCAAAGCCTGTTCCCAACTAATGCTTATTTAATCCTCCAATAGATCATGACTGAATTCTTGGTGCTCTTTCAGAAAGTAACTTTATTTTTTGTCAGACTTGATTTCATTTCATCTAGATTTTTAAAAAAAAATAATTTCCCCAAATTTACAAGCAAATTTCAACATCTTCAGGATAGAAATAATTTGAGAGCAATCTGAATGAACCATGATTCTTAGAGTCATTTTAGGACACTGTAGTGTAAGGGCAAAATGGGTTATTTAGCACCTCCCTCCTTGCTGCAATTCCCCCCCCCAGCTTCTTTTGTCAATGAGTAGAATCCTGTTGGTGCAAGTGGAAGTGAAATTAGCCCAAAATCCTATTAGAGCTCTGCCTGCACAAGTAGAATGAGGTCATAATCACCATCAGTGGCAGATCATCATTGATTAAAGGTTCCTTTTTCCAGTTGTCATTATCTGATCAAGTTCTTGTTGCATTCTCAGGCATATATAGATATATATATATTGAAAAGAAAATGTTTTTATTAAAGTAAAGTACATGGAATCAATGAGCCCATGTGATTGTGGCCTAAATTCCCCACCTCTTAGGAGTATAGCTTCAGCCATAGCCTTTTGTTTTATGCAAAAAGGGGTTGTTTTTTAATTCCTCCTTCATAGGGTTGCCACAATTCTTTCCCAACAAACCAGGACGGCCATGTGATGTCATTGCATTCTTCAAACTGTGCATGTCAGATGGGGCTGTCGAGGCGACCTACTGGATCGCCTTTTTCCTCCTCCCCATTCACTCCTCCTTTTCCTCATTCTCCTTTCAGAGACCTTCAATTTATCCCATCACCAAGCAACTTGTCAGCTGGGAGGTGGGTTCAGTGAAGCCCCCCCCCCTTGCCCCCACACTGCCGTTGGGGACCTCTGCTTACCGAGGATCAGGCCACACTGATCAACTCAATCTCCTTCTTCAGCCACCAAGCTGCTGTGGCTGCTGCTACAGATGCTGGCTGGTGCTTAAGCAGAGGCACCACTCTAAGGCAGCAAGAAAAAGGTGAGAATTTTTTTCAAACAAATTGCATGTCCCTTGGTTTGAAACTTTGCAAATCCGGGACTTTTCAATGATTTTTACAGAACCGGCCGGGGCAATCAAAATCCGGGAAATTCCTGGTTTTCCGGGACATATGGCAACTCTACTCCTTCAGGAATATTACCTATGTGTTTGAGTGCATATTAAGTACAGTATCTGAATCTTTCTCTAGTGCTATCTCCAGGCTCAGCTACTGGTCAGCTAGGATATTTGCCCAAATTTTTGGGCTTCCAGTAGATTATTACCAGATATCTTAAATGTATCAACATGTGCCCACCTGTAATATTGTGAGCTCTGCCTATTTTTCTGCACTTCTGTTTCAATGGCTTACACTACAGAATAGAAACCAGTAATTGCTTAAGACTAAATAAACAGAGGATAACATGGCAACTATTAGGCTGTGCTTAGTACTGAAATGCCTAGTGCACATAATCTTATTGTGTAATTTTTTCCCCACTGAGCCTTCCTTTTGTGCTTTTACTAAATTAGAAGGGTGTGTTATTACAGGTTTAGCAACATTTATAGAGAAGCTATGTCGCCTCTATGCCCAATCCAACAGTGCCATCAATTTTATCGACGACAAAAAACCTGGCCAAACCAAAGCATCGTCTCTGGTTATTTCAGCAAAAAGAAGAATGAACAACTATGACTGTATGCCTTTCACATAAATTGCATAGCTCAATTAAAATTAATCACAAGGTAACACCTTTGAAAACCACAGAATTCCCTTGGCTCTGTCGGAATAGTATTACAGCAGACCTTTGCTCTTAGGACCAAATTGTTCCCTGAATGATAGCCACAAAGTGAATCATCATAAATTGAACCTTGTTTCCCCTGTAGGTAAAATGTTATAACTAGGATTTCATTTTTTAAAACATAAACGATAATTTTAAAAAATCAAGAATATAACAATACAAAATACAAAGAAAACAACACAAAATCTTTTAAAAACAATAGCCAGAACAACAACAACACTTACATAACTATGAGTTATATAACCACCACCAATGGGACACAATATAGCTCAACTAATCTCCCAAGAGTGACCCTTACCTTTACTATATAACATTTTACTTATATATTTGTCCCCTATTTCCAAATATATATATATACAGTGATACCTCATACAACGTCCAAACTTGGTTCCACAAGTTTGGACTTTATACGGATTTGGACTTTGTATGAGGCATGCAAAATCCTAGCCACGATGCCTCATACAACGTCCAAATCCTTGCCATAATGCCTTGTACAATGTCGTTTCCATAGAGATACATTGTACTGTAACAGCACAGACTTCAGGGCAAAGTCAAGGAAACAGACAGGAAACTGACAGAACTTTAAGAAATCATTGTCTAAAGGCTAAATACATTCCAAAAACATGTCAAACAACCCTGATTGTCCAAGAACCTGAAGAATTCTGCAAAAAAAAAAAAAAAAACCAGGAATGCTTAAAAAAAAATCCGAAATTGTGCTCAAATCCACTCCTAAACACTCTTTGCCTCGTACAAAACCCACAAGAGCATGCACACATGCGTCCTGCCTTTTATACTGCCCAGGCACAATGCAACCTGGGAAAAACCCCAATGCCTCATACAAAGTCGCAGCAACTTTGTATGAGGCAACTTTTTTCACGGAATTAGGTGATGTTGCATGAATTCGATGTTGTACGAAGCGGACTTTGTATGAGGTATTACTGTATTCTTGCTCTGATCTTACTCCCTTCCCTTTCACTAAAACATATTCAACAAACTCTCCCCATATCTCTCTAAAATCATTCTTTTAAAATAATACCCCCCCTTTTTTTCCCCCTTCAATTTTGAAATGTTTCTTGCCTTAAAATTAGAAACTGGAATGAAATGCATTTATCTTCATTTCAATTAAAGATCCAGGAATCTTCTTTTCTCATGACTTATAAGGCATTTTTATTTTTTAAAAGATGTGAGATGGCATACTGTATATTTAATTAAACATACATATACAAAATTTACCAAAATAGACAGGAAGTGAGCTGGCAGTATCACAGGAATTAGTATCCTATGATTCTTCTATATCACTCCCTGGAAAATATATGGGGAAGAAGTAGTAGCAGTGACAGACTTTACCTTCTTAGGATCCAAGATCACTGCAGATGGAGATTGCAGCCATGAAATAAAAAGAAGACTGATTCTTGGGAGACAAGCTATGAGAAACCTGGGGAACATAGTTAAAAGTAGGGACATCACCTTGCAAACAAAAATTCGCATAGTCAAAGCAATCGTGTTCCCGGTGGTAATGTATGGTTGTGAGAACTGGACCATAAAGAAAGCAGAGCACAGAAGAATAGATGCCTTTGAAATGTGATGTTGGAAGAGAGTCTGGAGAGTACCCTGGACAGTGAGAACAAATAGGTCGATCTTATAAGAAATCAATCCTGACTGCTCCATGGAAGGTCAAACATTGAAGTTGAAGTTAAAGTACTTTGGACATCAAATGAGAAAAGAGGATTCACTTAGGAAGGCCTTGATTCTGGGAAAGGTCAAGGGTAAAAGAAAAAGGGGATGGCAGAAAATGAGATAGTTATATGGTATTGATGATGCAATGGGCACAGCGTTGGGTGGGTTGAGGAGGATGGTGGAGGATAGGGGTGCCTGGTATGCAATGGTCCATGGGGTCGCAAAGGGTCAGACTCAACTATGTGACTGAACAACAACAACAATATTGTCCTCTTCTCTGCAGGGTTTTTTCTCCATTGGTACCTCACAAGAAGCTGCAATTTTTTATTTCCCCGGCTGTGATGAATTAAAAATTCTAAAATAACATTATATAAATAATCCATATATACTATGGGAGTTTTGAAATTTGCAGATCAAATATTCCAGTCAGCAGCAGATGAGTTAGATAAACTAAACAGATTACAGAAACCAGTGGAATTGTATCGCATGTGAGAGGGTGTCAGCAGATTTCAGAAGGTGATGATGATCAAAAGTAGATGATGCAACATCCTAGACATAAGCAAGCAGGGATGCTGATATAATCTGCACATTGTGGTCTATGATGCCTACAAAACAATGCTTCAGCAGCTGACTGTTTTAGTCAGAAATGGAGAGTTAGCATGATATAATAGATAGAATACAGGACTTGTTAGACCCAGGTTGAACTCTACACTAAGCCTTAAAATTGAATGACCTTGAACTAGTCAAAGTCTCCTCAGCCTGACCTACCTCAAAGGACTGTTGTGAGTACAAGAGTCATCTTGACTCTTTTTTTTGAAGAAAGATGAGGTTTTAATGTAGATACTCATTTTCATGATAATACCTGTTGTGCAATGTGGTTGGTTGGATAACTTCTACTGAAACATTTCAGCAGAATTTGGTAAAGTTTCTTTTTGGACTGTATGTCCCATGTCAAGAAGATATAGTTCAGAAAAGTAATTTGCTTACACCAGTGATGGCGAACCTTTTAGAGACTGAGTGCCCAAACTGCAACCGAAAACCCACTTATGTATCGCAAAGTGCCAACACAGCAACAGGGAAGGAAGGAAACACTTCCATTGGGCTGCTGGACTGATGGGCGGGGCAAATTCTGTGCTGGGGGGAGGGAGGAAGTGTTCCCATTGGGCAGCTGGGCAGAGGGGTGGGGTGAACTCGATGCTGGGGAAAGGAGGAAGCACTCCCATTGGGCTTCTGGGCAGAGGAGCATGGCAAACTCTGTGCTGAAGTGACTGCACGGGTGCCCACAAGGAGGGCTCCAAGTGCCACTTCTGGCACACGTGCCATAGGTTCGCCACAACTGGCCTATGCTCTACATTTAAATGAAAGCCAACAGTACACTCAAGGTAAAGATAAGGTGGACTATATTGCTGCTGTTAGGGCTACATTAGTAAAGACACCATATACAGAAACTGGCAGAGTGTCTAACTATGTGAACTGTGCATAGATGATACAAGGACATAGCAAAAATGATTCATATCTCTGGGAACAATGTGTGCTGATGCTTCCCAATATGCAGATGAAGTATAGAAGAAGAGTTTGATGCAATGTTTAATCAATTAATTATGCTTGCTGCCCACAGAGTGGTTTCTGCAACTACTTGAAACTGTGACTATTAGACATCTTGACTTCAACATGTCAGCTTCTTCTACCCCCTAGTTTTACATACAGATTTTAAGTATTAAAACAGCTTGAGCTTCTGAGATCTGTAGTCTCCTAAATCAGGGTTTACAACTATTGGAATGGGTTCAATCTGCCTGGTCGTGATCTGTCTCCCCACAAAGCATTCATATCTTTTTCTCAGAAGATTTAATGGGCTCCTAACATTTAAATAGTTATGTGTCATCAAGTCAGAACTGACTTATAGTGACCCTAATAGGGCTTTCAAGGTAAGTAAGATAATTAAGTAGTGGTTTTACCAGTTTCACTTCAACAGTGAGTTTCCATGGCTGAGCGAGGGGATGAAGAAAGGAAGGAGAAGAAGCCTTTTGCCCCATTATTGTGGGATTGAATTTTAAAGAGCTGAGGGCAGGACATTTTGGAGATTGTTCATTCATTGGGTCACCATAAGTCAGGGGTGGAGGTAGGTGGAATTTGTTGGCATGTAGCAACAAGAACAAATAAGTAACTACTCGTCATTCTATTTATCAATGTACATCTTATGTGAGCTAAAATGAATTGAATACTACCACCTGCTGGAGACCAAACAGCATATCTTTATGCTTTCTCCAACTCTAAAGCGATCTGGATGATGCCAAGTGCCTCTGCTGTTGTGCCGTAATGAAATATTGCCCATGAACAAGATTGTATAACTCATTCTCACAAATACAATGCTGTGCCACTTAGCAAACGTATGTAACTCCAAGTGACTGGAATGCAACATTGCTGTTCTGCCTGAGCTTTCTGTGAAATGGTTGTTTGAGTAGATTAGTCAGAGGTGGCTTAGCATTTAGAAACAGAGGCTCCTGCCTCTAGTATATCCTTTTCTTCTTCTTTGGGGCTACATTTCTTTTAGCATGTCCAGCTTAACTGCTAAGAGGTAGATATTTTGTAATTGGCCATGCCAATAGCAGCAACAATTTCACAAATGAGCAAACACCTCCTCTCACCTGGCATAGGTGGCATTCTCTAGGAAAAAACCCTGCACTGTCCAACTGCCAATTGTAACAACCCATCCACAAGTACTGGGGACTTTTGTTTTGAGGAAATGCCCTTTGCCACAACCTTGGGCAAGGTGGTAAACCAGATAGACTCCCCCCCAAAAATGTGCATGGTTTTATTCTCAAGCCACTTCAAATAGTTCCAAAATTGGAGTCAAGGACACCCTGGGTTGAAAATGCAGCTGTTCCAACATATTCTATTGGATTGCTTTCTTATCTACATTAGGACATATTGTTGTTATGCAATTAAAAATGACTTAACCACATGATTAAGCAAAGCAAACACCTTAAAAATCCAAAAATAGTTTAGAACTTGAGGTCTCTTGGGAGAGGAACAATAAAAGATACAGAGCAGACTGTAAAAAAGAAAAATGAAATCACAGTACCTATGTGTGAACTCAAGGTGTGCCAATTTATGGGTCTGGACAACTCCCAGAATGCCTTGGGCAGGATAGGAATACTATGTGGGGAATTCTAAATTGAAGTCCAAAAACACAAAATGGCGCAGCTGTAGTGTGAATGTCTCAGTCAGCTTCAAGGGCCGGGTGGACAGTTTGTCCTGCCTGCACAATGTGGGTGGCCATATTGTCCCAACAGCTTCAAAGGGGTGGTCATTTCGTTTCTCAAATGCCCTTGGAGGGGTAGGGGCCACATGAAATGGCAATGTGGGCTGCATCCAGTCCACAGGCCTTAGGCTTGGAGCCCCGGCATAGGGTGTTCTCCAAGAAGGGTTGGATGGGTTGGAATTTCATTTCTTGTTATAAGATGACCACCAATATTCTGATGGGTCCCTGCAAGATCTACACAAAGTGCCACAACCCATGGCATTAAGTATTTTTTTTTTGCTAAATCCTAGTAAACTGTTCTTTTGTTTCTCTAGCTAACATTGCAGTATCTTGCTGAACTGACAGCAACAGGGTAGCTGGCCTCCGCCCCTCTCTGGGCTTGGAAGGGCCGTTTTGGCGGCGGGCGGCTGGACCTCGACGCCGCCACCCTTTGAATTTGCCTGTGGCCAGGGTGGGAAGCTGTTATAGGATTGTGTTGTGATATATTATTAAATGCTGTATTGGTAGATTGAGTTTTGTATATTGTATTACTGTGTATTTATTGTGTACATTGTTTATTTACTGTGTGATCCGCCCTGAGTCGGGTTTACTGATTGGGAGGCGTACAAGTGCAAAAATTAAATTAAATTAAATTATCTTTTGCAGGTTCAGAAACAGAGTCTGGGACCACCTGCAAAATATACCTTTTGCAACTGTGGCATTTTCTTTAATCAAAACACTGGACAACACAAGATAACTACTATGAAAATATGGAAAAAAGATATCTTGCTGCATTGAACTTCATCTTTCTAAAAACGAATTAAGGCTTTATCTTGCCTGTTAATACAATCAAGGTTCCAATCTTTTATAAAAAAATAGACAAAGGTCATATGGTGTTTGTCTCAGTTTCCATGTCCTTAGAAGTAATCTTGCCCAAATGAGCATTTTTTAAGCCTGTAGCTGCAGCAGCTAACCATCCTCCCAATTGCCCACCTTCTCTGTGACCTTACAGGCTCATTATATATTTTCTTCATCGTATCCCTGCCAGCCTCCATTCCAAAGGGTCAAGGAATCTGCTGTCTCTGCCTCTCCTGCGGAGCTGTTTAGGCATAGCCCTCTGTTGCTACTGCCATATCTGAATCTGAACATAGGCAATCCCCATGGTGATCATCTATGAAGACCGTCCTGAGAATATAATGCAGTGCCCTTTCATCTGCCATTTGCATCACAGCATGACTCACATACCACTGATTCAGCTCCATGAATCGCTTTCTAGTCCTGAGCCCTTTTGGTACCCAAAGTCCTCCTCAGCCCCAAGCCAGCATTGATGAAGCTGCTGTCCTCCATCAAGATGGATTCAAGTGGGATTTAATCCACTTGGGGACCATCACCCTTCCCTGTGGATTTCGGCACCCAAGGCTGCTAGCCCTAAGGGTTAATCAGGTTAGTTAACCACCACCTGACACTCGGCGTTGAGTTGCTGGCAGCATGGTCTATCCTATTACCATAGCAGGATAACCTGGCCAGATTGGTTGTCCTTTCTTATGGAGGTGAAATTATCTGGTCTTACCTAGCCACTGTGAGGGAACAGCAGCTGTGAGTCTCCCCTGAAATTTCCTACAATTTACCCAAATGTAGGCTCAGTCTGTGCCATACCTGTCAAGTATCCCGTACTGGCTGTAATTTCCCATATTTCAGCGCTTGTTCCTCCCCTTCCCCGCCACCATCCCGTATTTTGAATGACAGGGAAAGGGGTTACTGCACATGTGCCACCCATCAGAGGCAGTTCTGCACATGTGCAAAGGGGTTCTGCGCATGCACACCCAGGCCAGAGTAGGTCCCGTATTTTCCGGAGCCATGTTTGACGGGTATGGTCTGTGCCATTTGGGCAAATATAAAATAGTAGTTTATTAACCTAGATTACACCATCACACAACACTTGGGTCTCAAACTGCTGGCTTGCCAACCTTCCGGCCATCAAGCTCAGCATCTTAACCAATAAACCGCTGTGCCAGCTCCTGCCAACCTAGCAGTTTGAAAGCAAAAAATTGCAAGTAGATAGATTATCTTTCTCACTTTGGTGGGAAAGGTAATAGCATTCCATGCACTCCCCATCGAGCCATGCCTGCCACATGGCCACGGAAATGTCTGCAGATGCAGACAGCACTAGCTCTTTGGCTGTAAATGGAGATGAGCACTGCCCCCTAGAGTCAGACACAACTACTGTTCGAGCAAGGGAGACCTAGCTATTCAGTACAAGGGACCTCAGGCAACATCTACATCTGCAGGGCCTGAGCTCACACTGGAACTTGTAGTAGCTACTCAAAGAGGAATGCCTGGGGGGTCATGCCAAGCCTGCCTGATAGTCAGATTCTTCATTGGCATCCATCTCTGTCTTTATGGCAGGAATAAGTAGCACGTATTTGTAGGAATTTAGCCTATTCACAGAGACAAGTGTTTCCAACAACTTGCAAGGCAATGTATTTAGGAAAACAGGCAGAACTTCCAATGGCATGTGCTTAGATAATAGGTGGCATATAATGTCCCATTGGTGGTGGGTGCACATATTGGTTGATGTAATGATATTTTTGCTACTTTAATTGTTTGTATTTTTTCCTCATATGTTGTTTTATGGTTAGTTGTTTTATGGTTAGATTTATATTGGGTTTTTTTATTAGTAGGAATGTTTATACGGTGGACCCTCGAATAACGACGTTACTTGGTTCTCCAAATAGCGTTGCCATTCCAATAACGTCATTATTCGAATAACGACAAAAAAGTCATTATTCAAATAATGACGGGGAAAAGTACAGTCGTTATTTGAATAATGTCGTTATTTGAACAATCACATTGGGAGCATCGTAGCGTCATTAATCGAAAATGACACTATTCAAACGCGTCGTTAATCGAGGGTCCACTGTATTATGTATTTTTATTGTTTGAAAAAGAAAAGAACTCCCAATGACCTATCAATAATATCCATATAATGAGGCAAAGTGCAGAGATAATGTCAAGGACAGGCTGAGGTCAGTTAACAAGAAACAGGTGCAAGCAATCATCGTGGCTCTGCTCAGATGTGATTGACAGTTAATAAGATACATTGTAACCTTGAGTGTTTTGCTGGATGTAGAAATAGAACTTGTTTTGCAGAGCAGAACAGAGCTGAGCTGAGCTGAGCTGAACAGTGCAGGATGTAATGCTAATTTACTTTGTCTGTAAATGTTGTTAATATACCAGTTTGATTTAAACTATATCTGGCGTATAATCTTCTTTCTTGGACCTATTGCAACTCAGACTGCTACAACACTCACTCAAAACTAACATGACCAACTGAGATACAGTCATTGCTTGCATCAGACAGAAGTGTGATTTATTGAATGTAGTCCCAGCAGAAAGCCCAAAGTCAAGCCCAAGTCCATGATGCCAGTGAAATAATACATAAGGCAGCGGTATTTTTGGGAGTAAATAATATGGAGTTGAGGCTGAAGGATGTTCAGCTATACTTAGTTGTATCCATACCAAGAGCATTCAATAGTTTGAAGAAACATTCTTTTGGGTGTTTTTTTTTAAAGAGCCCAGAAGTTTTAGAGGTTCAAGTTGTACATATATAGCTGATGTAGCTGCTATTTTTCTTCATAGTCTATCAGATGTACCCTGGATAGAGTGGGGGGAAAGAGAAAACAACTTCAGCTATGGAAAAGGAAACAGAGGCTGAAATCCTGTTGTGTAGCATAGTAAATCACACTTGAGTAGGCCCACTGAGTTGGTGGGGATTTGATGAGTCAGCTCCTCCAAACGTTCCATGGGATTCCAACCAACATTTCCTACTATTTACTATGTGTTCCTTGGGGGGATACTGAGAAGGTAGTCTGTGAGAGAACGGGGGAGAAAGGGAAATGCTTGCTTGGGGTGTGAGTGACCTCCTTTGGGTTACCATGGAGGAGTTTAGAGGGCATAGGAGTGTCAATGCTGAGGTTGAAAATGGCTCCTGTCACTTCTTTGCCCCAAAGCATAAGGAAGACGACTGTAGTAAGAAGCCTTCAAGGATTGAGTTCAATGGGGCTTTGTCTTACTGCCTAAGTTGTACTTGTATTCCATTTGACCTAGTGGATAAGCAATTAACACAAAAGAAGAGGTGCCATTAAAAAGAACAGTGGTAAACACTGCTTCAAGATAATATTTGGGATGGTCAGAATCACATCAAGTTCACTTAACTTGCTGTGGTCAATTGTTGCTAACTGAGGAGAAGCCAGGACACATCTCAATTGTGTGCTCAGTCTCACACCTGATTGTCTAAACAAGAAGCACCCCAGCACCTCATCAATTAGCTGCCATTAGCTGTGACAAATTATGCAGACCTAATCCGAATGCTAATTAGATTCTGTCCAGTAAGTAACTAGTTGAATAAATAAAATTTTGTTCTGACACTAGGGAAACTAAGCTATGCATAACTATAAAGATATGATGGAAACCATAAAGAGGTGGAGTCTGTACACTGAAAGAAGAAATGGTTGGGACAGGTGAAGGGGTTGACATCTCTTGGCTGTTTCAACATTACACAGATATGAGAACCTGCCTCTTTTCTAGAGTTTGTTCTCTCATTTTTTAGAAACCTTCCCCAAGAAAGAACAAAATTTTCTTTTTCAATGCAAGAAACAATGTGTGTTTTTTTTCTTAAAATGATACATCATTCCCTTCTTAGCCCAAGAACTCTCCCTTACCTTTTAAGTGAACCGTGACTCCGGGAAGATGTGGTGGAAGTGTAGGAGGCTTTGACTGCACCTCCTTCTGCTGCAGGTTTGGACGTTTCTCCTACGGAAGCAGCACTGCTCTCACTACTGTTGGACAGAGGAGAAAAGGCTCACATCAGGTAGGTACTAAAAAGTGTGGCTGGAAATAACCATCCATGCATGCTATTTTAGTAACGGTAAAGGTCGCCCTTGCTCAAAAGCCAGTTGTATCCGACTCTAGGGTTGAGTGCTCATCTCTGTTTATAGACAAAGAGCCAGCACAGTTTGCATTTTGCAGATGTTTCCGTGGACATGTGGCAGGCATGCCTCAACAACAGAGAGCATGGAAAATGGTTTACCTTCTCACCAAAGGGGTACCTATTTATCTACCGTACTTGCAATTTTTTTGCTTTTGAACAGATAGATTGGCAGGAGCTGGGATGGAGACAAGAGCTCACTCCTTCATGCAGTACTCAGGAATTGAACTCCCGCCTTCCAGTCATCAAGTTCAGCATCTTAACCACTTGAGCCACGGCAGTCCCTTCATGCTATTTTATACATATGTGTGTGTGTTATCTATGTAACCAACATACAGAAGAAAGGTCAGTTTGAATGAATGCATGCTTAAAACTTCCTCAAATGCATGCATAGAATGTGAAAGTAGCAAAGTAGCTGGGGATTTTATAATTGAAGTGGTGCCACATGGGAGCACCACAGAGGAAATCCTTCTGCAGTTCTAAGCAGTGGGCACATGAGCAGCACCCCACATTCAGATGTTCATGAAGCAGATTTTCATAACCTGTGAAGAACCAAACGCCTATCTAGCCCAGCATTCTAACCACACACTGCTCAACCGATTGTCCACCAGTAGCCTATAGGTAGGACAATAGCCTCATGACTACATTTAAAAACACAGGATTATAACAGGGGTTCCCAACCTTTTCAGGCCAGAGGCTGAGTCGTGCTCTCTCAGTCAGCCATTTTGTACTGCCAGCATGATGGGGCAGCCATTTTGTCCCAACAACTTTGTTTCTTGAATGCCCTTGGAGGGGAGGGGGCCATATGAAATGGCACCATGGGCCAGATCCAGCCCATTAGCCTTATGTTGAGAACCCCTGGACTATAACATTGATAAGATAACATGAGGGTGAGGAGAGATCTTTTGACTTTCCATAGACTACTTACCCAATATCATGGTGTACTCCTTCTAATAGGCAGCGGTACGTATGAATCTCCTGTTCCAGGCGACTCTTGACATCCAGGAGAACTTTGTATTCTTGGTTTTGGCACTCTATTTCTGTCCTCAGCTCTGCCAGCTGCTTTTCCACAAAGGAGATTTTCTCCTGTATTTCAGCCAAGTTATTGCTATAGCGGCATTCGATTTCAGCCAAAGAGTTTTGCAGCGTGTCCCTCTGAAGTATTCAGAAATGCAAAAAAAAAAAATTTAAGCTGTTAAGAACTACAAAAGAGATCTAAAAGTACAATATACAGATTCTTTTAGAAATTAATTCTATTGCACTGGGGTAACTACAGAGGAAGCCCAGATCTGATGACGTAGGAGGAAAGCATCTAGAACTTAAATGTACTATTAGTTCATGTTACACATTCATTGTGAGGTGGTTACTCAATAGACTATAGTGCATAACATTTCACAACTGTTCCTAGTGCTGCTATTTAGCCATGACTACAGGTAATTCTAAAGAACATGTCTGGTTCTTCTTCCTGTTCTTCTTCCTGGATGGGCTTATGTAAGTGGTGGCGAACCTATGGCACATGTGCCAGAAGGAGCACTCCGAGCCCTCTCTGTGAGCACATGCAACATCACCCCAGCAGAGAGTTTGCCCCGCCCCCTGCCCAGCAGCCTAATAGGAGAACTTCCTCCCTCCCTGCAGCACAGTTTCCCCACCCCTCTGCCCAGCAGTCCAATGGGAGTGCTTCCTCCCTCCCCCAGCACAGAATTCATCCCTCACCTCTGCCCAGCAACCCACTGGGAGTACTTCCTCCCTCCCCCCAGTACAGAGTTCACCCTGCCCCTCTGTGGCACAGAAGGAAGTGCTCCCTTTTGGCTGCTGGGCACTCAGTCTCTAAAAGGTTTGCCATCACTGGCTTATGTGATGTTGCTAATTTTTGTTTCCTTGTTTGGCTCTTTATAGTTATGATATATGAACTTGGCATATGTGTAGCACTATTATGGGTTGCATAAGACAGGGCAATAAAATATGTAGGGTCCAAGTTGTATGGTTGCTGAAGCACAGCCTTACCAAATCAATCTGAGCCTGCAGTTCAATTCCTAGCGTTTGCATCTTGCTTTTCAGGTCAGCAAGTTGGTTGCTGCAGTCTTCTTCTTCTTTGCTGCTGTTACAAGCTTCCCGGTGCACTTCCTCCTTCTAAATTGGGATCAAACACAAAACTTTCTTATTTTTCAGTATCATGGGAGAAATTTCGCAGTTCCTGTGATAATAAGGTTAATCCTTGTGAGACGATGCAATGGTGACAATGAAATAACCACATGTATCCCAAACACAGTCTTTGCATAAAGATAAGGTGTGGTGTCTGTTATGTATGTATGCATGTTCATTATACTGTAAGGCAAGATTGTAACCACTCCAGATACAAACGATATCAGCTGTAAAGGAACGCGAGCAGACAGCCTATAGAGGGCAGCTGCGAGCGTTCACTCTCACATGGTTCACATTGCTCAATCACGGACAGCCGCGGGAAAACCTTCCCCGCATTCAGCAGCTGAAGAAAGACCTGCATTCAGCAGCTGAAGAAAGACCTGCATTCAGCAGCTGAAGAAAGACCTGCATTCAGCAGCTGAAGAAAGGAGGCGTGCCTGGGCGAGGCCACGCCGGTAGCAACCAATCAGCTACCGTGCTACAAGATTCAAATGTAGAGAGCTACTGTATATATTGAGATGTATCACCGCCATTACCTCATGCTTAACTGGAACCTCATGCAATAAACCTGTGTTAAACCAACCCTTCGGTTGTCCGGTCGTCTTTGGTCCCATACACTAAAGTGTCTTCCCTCCCCAGCTTTCCCAATGAACTCAAGTGGTATATGTCTCCTTGCCTTTGCTCCGAGGTAGGTACCCCAAGGTCATGAGGTTGCATAGTGAGTTTTGATTGCTGAATGGGAGTTTCTTATATCTATGACATATAAATTACTGTTTTATGCAAATAACCAACAGCACATATACATAGAGCTTACCTTGGATTCGTACCACTGCTCGACTTCTCTGCGGTTGTTCTCAATAATGGCTTCATACTCTCTTCTCATCCCTTCCAAGACCTTCTTCAAGTCTTGCCCTGGAGCTGAGCTGACTTCCACACTAAGGTCTCCATTTGTTTGATTCTCCAAACTCTTGACTTCCTGCAAGGGAAGTGCTATTTAATTTATATGGGACCATCGTGACACCATGCTATTAGTAGTGAAAGTGAGGAGGCCCTTCCCTTTTGTTGGGGTATTGTGGGAATGAGGATGGAAAGCTCACCTCCTCGTGGTTCTTTTTGAGGCAACACATTTCTTCATGGAGGCACTCAAGTTCGGACTCCAGATCAGATCTGGAAAGTGTCAGTTTATCCAGGACTTGCCGTAAGCCATTTATGTCAGCTTCTACATTCTGGCATAGAGCGAGTTCAGTCTCAAACCTACACCACAGGGAAGAACGCTTTTTACCAACGGAGACCACTGAGAGGTGTGTGTGTGTGTTTGTGTGTGTGTATGTGTGCTTATAAATAGAAGAGGAGACCACACACACAAATCACCATCACCACTTATCACCATCACCACCATCACTCCCACCATATAACTCAGGAAAAACTTACTTCACTTTAAAGTCATCTGCTGTAATCTGGTTATTATCAATATCCAGAATCAGTTTGCTGTTATCCACAGTGGCACAAATAATCTTTGGGAATGGAGGGGGAATAATGTAGTTTGAATTCAACAAATAGCAAAGCTCAAAATACCAGTTACACCCTAGCTCTGTAACAAAGTTTCCATCTTCTCCAAATTTCATCTTACATACAGTACTTTCATATGTTCATAGCTTTGTTTCTATCACCCTCATCACTGTATCAATGAGCAGCAATGCATAAATAAATACTGTATCCGTTTGTTTTCTAATTTAGTTAGTACACACATCCACATACTCTGTGTGTGTGTGTTATATCAGGGACTCTCAACTTCCGGCCCACAGGACAAATGCAACCCACGGCACTATTTCATGTGGCCCCACCTCCACCACCCAGGAAGTGCCATGTGGTGGAGGAAGGGCAAAATGGCCATCCAGCCCCCAAAGCTGTCTGAGGGAGCGTGACATGGGCCCCAGCTTAAAAAGTTTGAGAACTTTCCTTCAATATTCTGCCCAAAAAAATGGACTGCAAAGAAGAATTTGGGATCATGCATAAACATTTATTCAAATTCTGGGACTATCAGCTACTAAGTCTGTTGCTTGGCAAGATCAGCCATGCAATCCAGATAACACTTTACAGACTCCTGGGGAAGTTGTAATTATTGACCAAAGAGTATAGAACTCCAGGATTGTTTTATTTTGTTCCCAAACAAATGGAAACACTAAATGAGGGGGGGGGGGGATCCAAAGAAGAATCTGCACTGAATTTCAGAACACAGACCCCACTGCACAAAACATTAGTACGATTGTTAATAAGGGTTCATGTTGTAGGCAACAAGTTTCCTCACCTGGTTTTTCAGATCTTCAATTTGTTGGTGGTAAGCACTATAATCCTTTCGGCTATTGAGTGTTCCCTGCTGATCATACCACTCCTTAATTTTGTGATCAAGTTCACTGTTTTCCTCCTCCAAGGATCTCACTTTGTCCAGGTAAGAAGCCAGTCGATCATTGAGATTCTGCATGGTCAACTTCTTATTGCAAGAGAGCAAAGACACTTCATTGCAAAGGCCAAATCCACTAGCAAAGGACCCAAAATGGACACTGCCACCACTGAACCCAACACGAGGACTGCATGCATAGCCACTACCAGTGAAACTTCTCCCACTGAAGTTCCGACTGTAACTTTTTGAACCACAGTGGCTTCTATCAGACATGCCACTACTATGCTCAGAAGAGGCATATCTCCCAGAAACTGAAGTAACCCTTATCCCATCACCAACAGTAACACAGCTGCTGCTGCTGTTTTTTCCTTTCGGGCAAACTGTTGCAGGAATCTCTTTGAGACTCATAGCAAAAGAAGTTTAGAAGCAAGACTGAGGAGCAAGGGGAGGGAAAGGCAGAGACACAGAGAAGAACAGACTGGAGACTATGGTACCCAAACATCTGCATTTTTATATCTTCTACTATGTGGGAGTTGCCCTCAGGACGTCTTCTTCCTTTTCCGTAGGGCTGCTCCAACTGATTGGCTCCACCAAGAAGAACGGTGTCTGAGACAAACTCCCCAAAATCTCAATTACATGAGGAATGCATATTACAATGTCAACTCCTAGCTTCCGAATATGTAAGCAGAAGAACCTTCCCACAGATCATCAGATAGCCCTTGCCTCGTGTTAAATCCTTCCAAAGACCAATTTTACAAAACAACCCTGCCCTAGATTATGAGCAGAAAATAAATATTTATAATGCATTGCAACGTCAGAATCTTCTTCTGCCATTAAAGATATCCTAATTAGATTTCCTCTTGATTTTATTTTTACTACAATTAATATGACATTATAATATCTTTTTTCTTTTTCAAAGCAGAGATTTATTTATTTTTTGCCAGTTGTGATTATTCACTTTTTTCAGTCCTCCTTAATTTTGCCTTGAAAGGGAAGCAGGCACAAATTCAATGAAAAGAGAAAAGCAGTTGGGGAATTAAAAAAGAGAAAGAAATATTTGGTCCATAAGGAAGAATGAGAAGCAAGATAAATGGCTGGCTGAAAGAAGAGGAAGACTACCTATGGTGTGAAGGTGTGAGAGAAAAATATAAAATGCACTTAAGGTAGGTAAGAGGAAGGGACTGTGGTGGCTTAGTGGTTAAGATGCTGAGCTTGATTACCAGAAGGTTGACGTTCAAGACCCGAGTGCTGTGTCCAAGTTCCTGCCAACTTAGCAGTTCAAAAACAAGAAATTGAAAGTAGATAAATAGGTACTGCTTTGGCAGGAAAGGTAACAGTGTTCCATGTACTCTGGCATCTAGTCATGCCTGCCACATGCCTGCCAAAACGTCTGCAGATGCAGACAGCACTGGGTCTTTGGTTGTAAACAGAGATAATAATAATAATAATAATAATAATTTCATGTCAGAAATTATTCTGTGTTGAAAGGATTTTTGCTGGAGAAACTCCACTCGAGGAGATGAAACAAAGATGAACCACCCTAGAGTTAGATACAACTGGCTTTCAAGTAAGGGAGACCTAGGAAATGTTCAGGAATGCTTTGGTAACAAGATGTAGACTTCAGACTTTTTAAAACCTCTCAGATGTCAAGAAGATGAAGTCTGAAACTCCTTTAAGTAAAAGCATAAGTTCAGTTTCAGTTCTCCATGTATGACTGCTCAGCATTTGCTGCTGCAGCTTAAATAACATTAATTTGGTTCTTTTCTCATGCAAACCTTCTATGACTTGCCCTCATTGGGAATGAATGCAAATGAAAGAATCTGGGACAGGTTGGGGTTTAGACACATTGCAACCGCATGTGCGGTTTCCCCATGCCCCGCAGGGCATGGAACGGCCCGCCAGAGGCCACCGCGGTGAGAGACGCTCCCAGCCCGTGGGCTCTGCGGCCGCCAAATTAAGGGGGGTGAATAAAGTGTAGGGTTTGATTCACCCAATTACCGTGACCTGACCTGCGACTCGGCCAAGTAAGCAGATAGCTGACTTCTGTCAAGCATTAAGTACATAGTTCATCTCCCGGCTCGGGAAATCCCTGGCGCAAATAAGCCATGTTTGTCCCTGCCTAATCCCCAAGACAATGAGGTCCCTGAATCCATGTTTGCCCCAGCTGATTAAACTCCCCTTTGAAGAATTCCCCATTAACCCGTGTACGTGAGTGAGGTAATTTTCCTGTCAGGTGACAGCTTGCCACCGTTGCGCTTTTTTCCTATAAATGATGTTGCCTTTTTCCAATAAAGTACTGATCTGATCTCGCTCCTGTTGCCTCGTGTTGTCATTGATCAGTCTCCTCCGGGCTCTAACGCCGCCCTAGCGGCCAGACATCGCTACAGCTGGTGACCCCGACGTGATTTACTCGTGAGTAAGAGACCCCGGAGAGGTCTACTCGTGAGTAGCGCTCCACGCGGTCCGGTTCTGCGCTTGAGCCGCCACCCGCCAGCCCGGAGGATAGCGCGGCGCTCTGGTCGGCAGCCAGCCGGACAGAGGACGGCCCGCCGCGAGGCGTTCCAGAGAGGCATTCCTACAGCTTACTCCTCACTTTCGAGAGGTTTGCCATAGAGGGAAACGCGTTCCGCTCAGGGCAGGCTGTGAGCCCCTGACATCGCAGAGGCCGTTAGAAGGGCCCGTGGCAGAAGGTCCACGCTCCGAGGTCTACCCCAGACACTCGTCGCCCGAACCTGTTGCCTGCAAAGACGCGTCGAACTTCGTCCCGAGAAGGAAACTTCGGAGGACCATCGCAGGTAATATGGGGACTTGTTCTCCTCGACCAAGTCCGTCCGCTAGCCAAAGAACTCGGGAGCAAGAGTTCATAATCCTGGCCAGGGTTTTTCAGTTACGATTTCACAGCAGGGAGCTAGCGAGACTTCTGGCGTACCTCAGGGAACACTGCCTACTTTACCCAGAAGTAGGTACGTTAACCCTGAAGCTCTGGGATCAGATAGGAGACTGCATTCAGCAAACCCCGAAAGCTCCGGGAGGGATAGTCCGCACATGGAGGAAATGTAGGAGACTTTTAGAGCAGATCGAGCCAGTCCGGGTAGAAGCGGAAGAACCCCCGTTAGAGAAGCCATCAGGCATGCCAGTCGAGCCGACTGCGCCCACCGCACTCTACCCGACATTCAAGTATCAGCAGAGTAGCGCAGGGAGCCTTCCCGCGGTGACAGCTGCAGACGTCACCGAGGGAACGCAAGGAATGAGAGGCGCTGGCGCTTCTCTGACAGCCCCAGGTTCCCTAGTCGTGAAGAGTGCCCTTCAGCGCACAGCTGAGATAGAACTCAAGAAGGGGGAATTGCCAGTAGAACAGCTAGCAGAGCTTCGACAGATTTGTCCCATCCGCTTGGAGATGGACGCGCTCACGGGCGCACAGCAGGTAGTACACTCCCCAGTCCCGTACAAGCTTCTCATGGCTTTACGGAAAGCAATCTCAGAGACAGGGCTCCAAAGTCATTTTACGAGGGGCACGCTCCAGCAAGTGTGCGAGACCACCATGTGGATTCCTCATGATTGGAAAGCCGTCATGAGGATGATGCTTACCCCCAGCCAGTACATGATTTGGGACAGCGAGTTCCGCCTAGAGGCGCAAGCTCGGGCGGCCAGGATGGGAGGCGCGGTAATCCCTGACCAGTTGTATGGTTCAGGTGCCTTTGAGTCCATCAACGCTCAAATCAACTTGCCTCTCGCCACCCTAGAGATGTCAGCCGAGGCTGCCTATAGGGCATACTTCAAGGTCCCAGCGTCTGGCAAAACGGCCAAAAATTACACCGCCATTAAGCAGGGAGCCCAAGAGCCTTACATGGACTTCATCAATCGCCTGGAAGAAGCAATTAGCAGGCAGATTGACAATGAGCAAGCCCAGGAAGAGCTCATGATTAAGCTAGCCAAAGACAACGCCAACTTGGACTGCCGTAAAGTCTTGCAGTCCCTGGGCAATCGCCCTGACATAACCTTAACGGACATGATCCGAGCATGCTCCGACGTTGGCACAGACTCTTACAAGATGGGTCTGCTAGCGGCAGTGGTGCAGGGGGGAAGACGATCCAATGGCAAGAACAAGGGGGCATGTCACACTTGTGGCAAGGTCGGTCACTTCGCTCGGGAGTGCCGATCCAAGGGAAGCGGACAAAAGTCCGGCCGTCCCAAGGCTCCGAACACCCTCTGCCCGAAGTGCAAGAAAGGCTACCATTGGGCCAGGTTTTGTCCGAATTCGGGAAACCGGAATCCGGGCACGTCTCTGGCCCCAGTCCAAACAGAGGCTTCCTTCACCCAGATCCAGAACTCCCCAGACCGAGACTAGATTCTAGGCTCATTCCAGGCACTGCGAGGGCACAGGCCAGCCCCAGGGGCAGCACGGGGCTAGAACTGACTTGCCAGGCGGACGTTACATGCGATCTGCCAGGCACAGTCTACCTAGTCGACACCCAGTACATGGGACCCCTGCCCAGAGGCTTTATAGGTTTAGTTTTGCCCCGTAGTGTAGCTGGAGCACGCGGAATTTTTATAATTCCAGGAGTCATTGACTCGAATTTTTCAGGCATTCTCCAGGTCCAGCTTTGGGCGCACCTGCCCCAAACCATCCACAAGGGAGACACGTTAGCGCAACTGATCATGGTTCCTTGTCACTCGCCAGCAGGCAGCCAGGGAAGGCTCAGGGACAGCTCAGAGTCCGGTTCAGCAGACCGCTCGAGCGCGAGTGAGGCAGTGCAAGGATACCAGGTCTTAGCGACAGTGGAGACCAACATTGAGTGGAAACAGCGCCCCGTTATCGAGGTATTTTTGAACAAAAGGGTGTTCTCAGGGTTACTCGATACCGGAGCGGATGTGAGCGTGATAAGCAGGAGCCAGTGGCCAAGAGAGTGGGCCATTGAGCCGGTCTCCGATGTGTGGGGGGTAGGAGGCGTCCAGGAAGCGTTCAGGAGCCGAGAGTGGGTAGAGGTCACAATCCCAAAGGCTGACGGCACAGCGGTAATTCGGCCGCACATTCTTGACGTGCACATCAACCTTTGGGGGCGAGACATTCTCCAGCAGTACGGTGCTACGCTTACCTTCGGGTAATGGCGTTGCCACTTAAATGGCTCACCGACACTCCGGTATGGGTAGAACAATGGCCGGTAGTGGGAGAGAAATTAGTTGCCCTCAAGCAGCTAGTTAAGGAACAGCTAGACGCAGGACACATAGAACAGTCCACAAGCCCCTGGAATTCGCCAATTTTTGTGATTAAGAAGAAGTCGGGGAAGTGGCGACTCCTCCACGATCTCAGGGAGATCAATAAATGCATTCAGCCGATGGGCCCGCTTCAATGCGGCATCCCAAATCCCAACATGATTCCCGAGGGGTGGGAGATCCTAGTTGTAGATCTCAAGGATTGCTTTTACACAATCCCCCTAGACCCCAGGGACCGGGAAAGGTTCGCCTTTACAGTGCCGGTCGTGAACCACGGAGAGCCCACGCAGCGGTACACGTGGAAATTTTTGCCACAGGGCATGCTCAATTCGCCCACCCTGTGTCAAATTTATGTTCACGGCGCACTGGCAAAGTTCCGAAGCCTTTACCCTAAAGCTATTGTTTGTCACTTCATGGACGACATCTTAGTAGCGTTGCCGCAGCTCGGCAGCGAAATGTTTTCTGACCTCCAGGCCAGCCTGGGGGACAAAGGCTTACTTATTGCCCCTGAGAAAGTGCAGAGAACCGAGCCCTTTTCATACTTGGGCCATCGGCTTCTCCGCTCTTTCGCAGCACCAGTCCTGCCTCAGATAAATTTACAAGACTCAGTCACCCTTGTAGAATTGCAGCAAGTTTTGGGGAACATCAATTGGGCCAGACCGTATTTTCGTTTAGATACGGATCTTCTAAAACCGCTCTTCTCGCTGCTAACCTTAGGTAAGCAGCCGGCAGACCGGATAAAAATCTCTCGAGACGCGCGCTTGGCGCTCGAGAAGGTGAACCAAGCTCTCAGCCAGAGGTGGGTGGATAGGATCGCCCCGGGGCCATACGCCCCGATCCTGAATCTGTACATCGTACGGTCAGGGTCCATGTTCACTGGGGCGCTAGGAGTAGACTCAGAGAAGGGAGCGAAAATTGTGGAGTGGGTCTATTTGCCTAACACCTCTTCTCGGAACATTGTTCCGCCCCAAGAACTGGTCTCCGCGGTGATCTACCGCGGCAGGCTGAGAGCAAGGGACATTTCTGGGCACGATTTAGCTAAGATCACAGTCCCGTTCACCAAGGAACAAATCCATCAATTGATGCAGCTAGGTGACTCGCTTCCGATAGCTTTGGAAGGATTCACTGGAAGCTTGGCATACCATTTGCCCAAAGACCCTAGGCTTGTCTCACTTCAGACAGGAACAGTCAGCTTGTTCGAATTGCTTTCGCTGGTCCCGCTTCAGGGGGCCAAGACAGTTTTTACCGATGGGGGACGCACATATGGTGTCCTGACTTGGCAGGAGGGCGAAGCTTGGCGCACGCTGCTAACTCTTCCACAGAAGTCCGCGCAGCGGGCAGAGTTGGCAGCCGTGAACCTCGCCTTGCGCACCTTCGCCAAGGAACGTTTAAACATCATTACTGACAGTCTGTATGTAAGGAATTTGCTTCACGGTCTACCGGGAGCTTACATTACTCCCGCGATAGACAAGAACTTGCTCAGCCTGTTTCTCACTGCTCAATTTCATTTGCGGAACCGCACAGAGCCGCTCTATATTGCCCACATCCGAAGTCACCAAGACCTACCGGGTCCGATTTCCGCGGGCAATAGCAGAGCGGATGCGGCGGCAAGGGAAATTCAGCAACGTTCAGTTTTGGGAGTCTTCACTACTCCAATCCAGAGCCATGCCTTCTTTCACCAAAATGCCAAGGGACTCGCCAGACAGTTCAATCTGCCGCTTTCCCAAGCCCAAGGTATAGTCCGCTCTTGCCAGCATTGCGCAGGAGCGCCGGGGGGGCCCTCGTGGGGGGTCAACCCACGAGGGACAGAGGCTAATCAGGTATGGCAGATGGACGTCACGCATGTGCCGCAGTTCGGCAGATGGCAATACATGCACGTCTGCATCGACACTTTTTCCCAGTTCGTTTGGGCAACGGCGCAGAAAGGGGAGGCTGCCACCCATGTGGAGCAGCACCTCCTTTCCTGCATTGCGGCGATGGGCAAGCCGCGGCACGTGAAGACGGACAACGCGCCGGCCTACAGTTCCAGGCAGTTGGCCGCCTTCATGGCTACTTGGGACATCAAGCACACATTTGGAATTCCCTACAATCCGCAAGGGCAAGCGATTGTAGAGCGGGTCAATCGGACGCTAAAGTCCTATATTGACAAACAAACAGAAAGGGGGGAGCCACCAGCCCTCCCCAAGTCACAGGGAGAAGCACAGATGTGTCTCAACAAGGTATTGTTCACTTACAATCACCTTAATGTTTTTTCGGACTGCACGCCGCAGGAGAAGCATTTCCGCCGTTCGGAAGCTCTCCCGCGACCTATGGTCCGGTACCGAGTGCCACCAGACCCTTCCTGAGGGGCCCGGTGCCGCTCATAACCTGGGGAAGAGGGTATGCTGCAGTTATGTCCCCTACAGGTGTCGTTTGGATTCCAGCCCGGTGTGTCAAGCCCTACTTGGAACCGCATGGCGTGGAACCAGGCCGGCCCGAGTCCGATCCCGGAGATGGAGGAACTCACCCTGACCGAGAGGACCCGCCGGAGGAAACGGCCGCCGATGCCCAAGATCACCTGGGGGATGGTCAAGGCTCTTTGCAGTGACGCCCAGGACGCCGTTCAGCGCGAGGAGAAAGAGCCGACACCGGAGAACCTCACAGCTGCAGTTTTTGCCCTGATTCATGCCAACACAGCGGCGATCACCATCATCCTGGCCCTTTCCCTGCTCTTGGGGGGAGGCGTTCAGGCTACTCCGATCCAGGCTGACGGTTTGCCGCCTGGGGAAGATATTTCCGCACGAATGCGGTACAACTTGTGGGAAAGGTTGGCGGGCCTCGTCAACCAGTCTGATTTTTGTCTACAGCAGGACATTGGTTCTGCATCTATCCTCAGCACCTGTCTCATCCCCGTGTGCCACGCTCTGGACGCGCGCACCAAGGATGGCGACTGGTTGTTGAAGGCGTTCTTTGGCCCACACACTCCTACCACCTTCTCAGCATACGCACGCTGGGGGGGACGGCGACTTGCATCAACCTTGCCGGCTGACGCAGCCACTC
Organism: Bradypodion pumilum; assembly: GCA_035047305.1. Classification (NCBI taxonomy): domain Eukaryota; kingdom Metazoa; phylum Chordata; class Lepidosauria; order Squamata; family Chamaeleonidae; genus Bradypodion; species Bradypodion pumilum. The sequence goes on from JAWDJD010000008.1 coordinate 15,516,379, forward strand.
TTCACACCCCTCGAGTGGCGGTCAGCCCGGACGCTGCTTGCACCCGTATGACCGGCTGCACCTCAGGCGGTCCGACTCGGCGCCGCTGCCTGGACCCCGGCAGCGGCAACTGGACTTGCAATAAACCAGAAACCCTCATTTCGCTGTACGCTCATGTCACCCTACCTTCCGGGTGGTTTTTCACCTGTAACCAGTTCACATGGAACTATATTCCTGCGAATTTGTCGGACTCAATGTGTTGTATCAGCCGTTTGACACTGTTACTTCCTACTAAGGACATGATTGCCCCAAGCACAAATGTTTCTAATGTTTCACATGTTTCTAATGTTTCAAATGTCTCCCCACTCATACGGCACACACGCACAACCCAGTTGGACAGCTCTTGTGACAGCAGCTTCAGAGTCATGAGTCCCGCTGAGTATGTATCCCTAGCAGTCAGCCTTGTCGGCGTGCCAGGCTTGGCCGTCGGCAACGCACGGAGGATTGGCCGCTTGGCTTGCGGTTTGGCAAAAGCCATTAACCATACCTCCACAGCGATAGCGCTCCTCAATCAGGAACAGGCAGAACTTCGCCAGGCCGTTCTTGACAATCGAGCGGCTATCGACTACCTCCTCTTGCTGCACCACCTGGGCTGCGAATCCTTTCATGGAATGTGCTGCTTCAATCTTACTGACAACTCCCGTAAGATCCAAAGCCAGATCACGAACCTCCACACCATAGTCCAGGGTATTACTGAGGGTTCCGCATGGGGGGCTTGGTGGAGTTCCCTGTGGAATTGGATGTGGTCATGGATTCCCTGGGGGTGGCTGCAAACGGTGCTTAAGGTAGTGGTGGGGATAGCCATACTAGGCATTACGCTTTGTTGTTTTGCTCAGTGCATTCCCTCACTGATCTCCAAGTGCCGCCCCAGAGAGAAACTCCGTGACGTCATACCCGCTCAACAGCTGATGCCGCTCTTGCGCAAGGTCGCCAGTCAGGTCCTTAAATAGAAAATAAAGGGGAGATGCGGTTTCCCCATGCCCCGCAGGGCATGGAACGGCCCGCCAGAGGCCACCGCGGTGAGAGACGCTCCCAGTCCGTGGGCTCTGCGGCCGCCAAATTAAGGGGGGTGAATAAAGTGTAGGGTTTGATTCACCCAATTACCGTGACCTGACCTGCAACTCGGCCAAGTAAGCAGATAGCTGACTTCTGTCAAGCATTAAGTACATAGTTCATCTCCCGGCTCGGGAAATCCCTGGCGCAAATAAGCCATGTTTGTCCCTGCCTAATCCCCAAGACAATGAGGTCCCTGAATCCATGTTTGCCCCAGCTGATTAAACTCCCCTTTGAAGAATTCCCCATTAACCCGTGTACGTGAGTGAGGTAATTTTCCTGTCAGGTGACAGCTTGCCACCGTTGCGCTTTTTTCCTATAAATGATGTTGCCTTTTTCCAATAAAGTACTGATCTGATCTCGCTCCTGTTGCCTCGTGTTGTCATTGATCAGTCTCCTCCGGGCTCTAACGCCGCCCTAGCGGCCAGACATCGCTACACGCATGGACTGAACTCTGAGCAAGATCTCTCATGCTTTTTATAAAATTGTATGTAACGTGGACTGTAAGTTTTTACCAGGTACTGAGGTTGTTTCTTGCTAAGCCAATATGTCTCCCCCTCCTTTCCCATTCCGAGTAAATGCAACTCACCTGTATGTTATAGTTCTCTACTATAAAGGTAACTCTTAGCAGATACATAGTAACGTTGACTGCCCAAAAGGAATTTACATTAAGAGGCAATAACGCGTATAAGAATAACTTTAATACTACTTCGTTTCGTTGAATTGGTAAGAGAGCATTTTATAACATTTATAGAAATGGATAAGATTTGTATGTATTGATTTATGCTTGTAACATACTAGGAGACCTATGCTGAGTGCTGTATTTTTTTTATTTCCTTGTAATCTGCAGATCGATAAAAATTCAGCAATCATTTCTAGCAAAGCTCCTGACGAAGCTCACGAAAAGAAAAATATCGAATTTTCTTAGAGAGTCTTTGCTTGTTTTTCATCCTGTTAAGAAGAAACATACAAGATTACAAGATGTTTGTTATGCTTTAAGCTTTTACTGAAGAAAAAGGTTTAACACAGAAAAATATAAATTGAATACTTACCTTATATCCACTGAAGAAAGTGATTTAAGTTGGATACTTACCTTATGTCTACTGAAGAAAATTATTTAAGTTTGAAAGTTTGAAATAATTAAATCTCAGTTATTTTATAAAGACTTGAGTACTACTTTTTGGAACGGATCCTTTGGATATATTTCTTACTGTAAATGAAGATGAGCACTGCACCCTAGAATCAGATATGATGGGCTTTTGAGCAAGGTTGACCTTTACCTACACACACACACACACACCCCTCCCCCTCCACCACCCCCCACAGAGAGAGAGGGGGGAGACTCACTTAGTGGGAAGGTGCAGGACGCAGGCCACGACGAGGAGCTGAAGGCAGCGGCGGCCTCCCCCTCCTCCCATGATGACACACGGATGGTGGAGAAGGGCGGGTGGACGGCGGCGGCGGCGGCGGCAGCAGGGGCACTTTGAAGGCAGCGATACCTCCACTGCCTCCTGCCATTCCTCCTGCTCTGAGCGCAAGACTCGGAGCAGGAGGAGGCGGCAGTAGCGGCGACCCCAGCTCTCATTGCGGGAAAGGTGCAGCCACTGCACTGCTCTGGAAGCCTCCCCCACTCCGCTGTTGCCTCCCTGCTCTGCCTGCTCTTCTCTTCCCCTGATGGCAGGATGTCCAGGCAGCATGGCGTGAGCAGTGCAACTATCGTGATGCCCGAACATCCTGTGCAATGGGGTAGGGAGGTGGGTGTGGCCGGCCAGTTGGGCGTGGCCTGGGGGGATTTCTGCTACCGGTTCGCACAAACCATTGAGAACCGGCCTCAGTGCATCACTGGTTCTAACTATGCAAAGAAGGAACAGCAGAAATCTTCCCCCAACACACCCCAATTTTCTTTCTCTTATCATAGGAAGATATTCTAGGGAATTATTCCCTTCCCTCGATCTCTTTTTTTTTTATGCACTCCCTCCCAAAAATGTCAGGTATCTGTGACCCATCTTTTGCAATTTTCACCTCCTCTGGGAAGAAGAAAATGGGGTTAAGATTTCATGGCTTCTTCAACTAGTCAAAACTCATTTAGTTAAGAAAGCCTCTATTCTCTTTATGTTAGAAGCTTTTCTCACATTTCATAGGGGCAATGAAAGTTATACAGAGAACTGCATAGTTTATTTTTGACTAGCATACCATGTGGTACACATGTGTTTGTAAACATGTTTTAGTAAAGGTAAAGGTCACCCTTGCTTGAAAGCCAATCGTGTCCGACTCTAGAGTGTGGTGTTCATCTCCATTTACAGCCAAAGAGCCAGCGCTGTCTGCTTCTGCAGACGTTTCTGTGGTCATGTGGTAGGCATGACTAGACGCCATGCTCACAGAACTATGTTACCTTCCCACCAAAGTGGAGCTATTTCTCTACCTGCAATTTCTTGCTTTTGAACTGCTAGGTTGGCAGGAGCTGGAGCAGACGACAGAAGCTCACTCTGTCATGCAGCACTTAGGTTTTGAACTGCTGACCTGCTGACCTTCCATTCATCAAGTTCAGTGTCTTAACCAATTAAGCGCTTGCATTTATGTACACTTTCTTCATGATGGAAATAACCATGGGAAACCTCTGTAAGTCTTGAGATGTTGGAATTTGGGCAGAACCCTGGGAGTTTAACTCTCTTTCTCTTCGTCTGTGTTGCCAAAAATCACCGTCTTATTTGTATTCCAAAGGAAGCTCTCAATTGGCCAAACGTTGGCTTCCCTGTTGATGCCAAGAACACATTCACAAAAAGTTCATTTGCCAAGGCTGTGGTTAAGCATAGAAGACATTAATTTGCCAAGATTGAAAGCATATTCTGACTTCTCCACAGGTCTTATTTCCACAATAACAACAAAGCTCATACAGAAGCTGTTTTCACACAATTAGCATGCGTCCTCATTCATATTAATGTAGAAAAGGTGAGAGAATGATTTGGATTCACTTATCCATTCATTATATGACCTTCATCCAATCCCTGTTTCTCATGTAAGGCTGACGTGAAGACTAAATAATGTGAAGAGACGCCTACCCTGCTTTGAACTCCTGAGATAAGAATATACATGTAATTAATTAATTAATGTCCAGGTGAATGAATAAAACATCAACGGTCTCCACCTCAAAATACAATAACCTAAATCCAGATTTAGGCAATGTTGGTATCCTCCCTCTTAAATTAGTAGAATTTACATTTGACAAACTTGAGTCTTAATAGTTTCAATTGGCGTACTCTCAGTGATTCTCAACTTTTCATTTCCTATATATAACCAACGTACTGCATGACGGTTTGAACGCCCATCTCTGTCCCAGTTCCTGCCAACCTAGCCGTTCAAAAGCAAGAAATTGCAAGTACTGTAGGTAAATAGGGACCACTTCAATGAGAAAAGATCTTGGGGACATGAAAGAAGCCTCATTTGGTTGTCCCTTGAGCAATGTTTATGCAGCAAAAATCTTTTCAACCCAGAATAATTTCTGACATGAAATTATTTATTGTACTAAAGTACTAGGAGCCCATGAAAAATAATATAAAAACCAGCTTCCTCATTTCTGGGTTTACACATCCATTCTGTTATTATATGTATCATTCAAATTGGAAAAGAAGGAAGGGGCAGAAGAAGAATGGATCATATCTGACAGGCAATGACACATCAATAACAATTTTTGGAGAATGAAGGGTAGAAGGATTAGATTGAAGAACCACCAAAACTTTAAAATTTTCTATTGTGCTAGACAGGCATAGATGCCATGGCATGTCAGGTGGGTATAAGAATGCATGTTACAGATGGAGAAGAACATGAAGATTGATGGCTTCTTACTTCTGTGAAAATTCTGTGTCTTTTCTACACTATTTCTGTGTCCTACCAAAAGTATACATTCCACCAGTTGATTACTACTGTAATAGGTACTGTATGACTATGTCTATGAGTGAAGTGATACCAGTTATTAGTAACCACAACTGCCATAAGAAGGGACGTGTGGCAGCACTGATTCGCTGCCACGCGCTTTGCCGGCCCCACCCCATCAGAGACGGGACCAGGCCGGAAGGGCCTTCCCTTAAGGGAGAGGCACGGACTGCCCTTCCTTCTTCGCCACTGGCTGGGCCAAGAAGCGTTTGCCCTCCACCCCCACCCTCGGTCACAGTGTGATTGTTTTGGTCGATTCGGGGCCGGATGGGAATTTTTGCTTGAACCTCGATTGGCCTGTTGGTTCTTGGCATTTTCGCCCATCCCACACTGTTGCCATTTGGTGCGCTACGGGGTAGTTTTGTCACCTTTTGATGTTCGGCGGCTAGCACTGGTAAGGAGCCTCTGGGAGACCCCTACGAATCCGGCAGCAGCACACTCCGCTGGCCTCTGGCAGGTCTAGATAGAGGGATAATCACGTGGCCAGTCGGGTGTGCTCAGGAACTAGGCTTTGCCATGCTAGACACAGCGTGCAAGCCTTCTAGTCCACCGGATACTCGACAGAAGCAGAGGTTTGTTCATTTGCGCTTCTCCCGGGGTCTTATAATTGGTTATTACCATCGCTCCTTACCAGTGCTATGTCTGCCCTCTTGCATATAGTGAACTATTCTTAATAAAGTGGCCCAGTTACAATCCCAGCACTGTGTCCGTCTCTTTATTGGGGAGTGGGCTCGGCAATGGTGGACACACACATGCTTGTCAGGTCTGCAGGAGTCACAGGAGTCACTTGAATCAATCCTAGTGTCTGGGATGTGAATACCTTATACCAGTGATGGCCAACCTTGGCACTCCAGGTGTTCTTGGACTTCAATTACCAGAAGTCCAAGTCAGCACTCCTGCTGATCAGGGCTTCTGGGAATTGAGGTTCAAGAACACCTGGAGTGCCAAGGTTAGCCATCACTGCTTTATACTGATGTGACAAGATTACCTCATAATGGAGAGAGAAGGGCCCAAGTGACATTAGCTTTTGCTTAAAACACAGAGGTTATTGTTGTGGTAGTTGAAAGACTAACAAGTTTCATTTGGTATGTCGTTTTTATGTACAGTAGCCTATTTGTTGCATTTGGAGATAAGTGAGCTTCAGACCATGAAACCTTATGCCAAGTGAAACTTGTTAGTCTTAAAAGTGCCACAAGACTTTTGTCATTCATAAAACAGAGGATATTTTTTTCTCTTCCCAAATAGTACTTTGTGTTTTATGGTTACAAAGTTGCTATAAGCAGTACTTGGCTTTCAAATTAGGCTGGATAATGGAGATCGATCATTTCACTGAGAATGCCCAAACAATGTTAACTTGTATCTCTGAGATTATTATTTGTTAACAAAAGGGGGCTCACAAATGACATCTATATTAAAAGTGCTCCATGGCAAGGCAGTGTCCCAACTTGTGTCTGAGGTTGCACTGTGCACATAAAGAGATTTCCACCATTTAGAAGTAGTACAGTCCAAAATTTTCAATTCGTTTTTAATGTCCCTTGCTGATCCCTAATGCCCTAACTTAGAATTGAAGCTGAGATGGTTGCACCTGAAACTGTGCTTGATACCAAATAATTAATTCCAGGATTAAGTTAAACCTTAATTCTCTTGGACTAGCTTCTTTTATTTTAACAAATTACCATTCTACAGGCTAGTTAGAGCTCTTCCGTGGTTGTGGTTGTTGTTCAGCCGCACAGTCGATTCCGACCCCCTGTACCCATGGGCCATTGCACACCAGGCACTTCTATCCTCCACCATCCTCCTCAACCCACTCAACCCTGTTCCCATTGCATCAACAATACCATCCAGCCATCTCATTTTCTGCCGCCCCCTTCTTCTCTTGCCCTCAACCTTTCCCAGCATCAAGGCTTTCTCAAGTGAATCCTTTCTTCTCATTTGATGTCCAAAGTACTTTAGCTTCATCTTCACTATTTGACCCTTCAAGGAGCAGTCATGATTGATTTCTTCTAAGATCAATCTATCTGTTCTCCTCACTGTCCAGTGTACTCTCAAGACTCTCCTCCAATACCACATTTCAAAGGCGTCTATTCTTCTCCGCTTATGGTCCAGCTCTCACACCCATACATTATCACTAGGAATACCATTGCTTTGAATATGCAAACATTTGTTTGCAAGGTGATGTCCCTACTTTTCACTATGTTCCCCATGTTTCTCAGGTTTCTCATAGCTTGTCTGCCAAGAATCAGCTGCCTTTTTATTTCATGGCTGCAATCCCCATCTGCAGTGATGTTAGATCCTTAGAAGGTAAAGTCTCTCACTGCGTTTACCTCTTCCCCATTTATTTTCCATGGAGTGATAGGGTCTGTTGCCATTATCTTGGTGGTCTTGATGTTGAGTCTCAAGCCAGCTTTTGCACTCTCTTCTTTCGACCTAAGCAGGAGTTTATTTAGGTCTTCCTCACTTTTTGCCATTAGGGTAGTCGTCTGCATATCTCAAACTGTTGATGTTTCTCCCAGCAATTTTAACTCCAACTTGTGATTCATCCAGCCATGCATTACACATTATGTGCTCTGTATATAAGTTAAATAAGCAGGGTGACAAAATACAGCCTTTTCCTAGTCTAAACCACTCCATCCTTCCGTATCCTGTCCTAACTGTTGCTTCTTGACTCTTGTACAGATTTCTCATGAGACTTATAAGGTGTTCTGGCATTCCCATCTTTTTAATTACTTGCCACATTTTGTTGTGATCCACACAGTCAAAGGCCTAACTACTAATCTTTGGGTTTATTTTCCCACCACTAGTTCTGCTGCAGCGTGAACTCCTGAAAGTCAAAGAACTCATCAAACAATGCAGCATTCCTGGTGGATCAATCCTGTTTCACATTGTTAGGCAACCACAAATCACAGCAAAATCTTTGCCAGAGCAGAATACATTTATGGCTGAGAATGCACTAAATCCTATAGAGATTTAATTTTAGCATGTTCTAGTGAGTTACTAGGAGGAAGATATTTGTATATTTCATATTCCTAATGCCTCTGCCTGGCCAATCTAGCAAGACTGAAACTCTGAAACGTATGTTATCATACTGTTTATTTTATAGGGAGACCTGGCATGTGCCTATTTCTCTAATTTAAAAAAAAACTTCCCAAAAGCTCTGATAAGTTTTATGTCACTCTCCTCCCTTCATCTCAAGTGAAATCACAGCTAAGGAGGCAAAATTTGGTGCAACTTCATGTTAAACTAGACAGCAATAGATACACCACCCCACTAATCATACTGGGCATAATGCACAGCTGTAACCAGGATACATATTTAGTCTCTGTATCCAACATTCCTATGGATTTCTTGTGTGACGTGCCTTTTGTTGTCTCTTTTCATTTTTAATGGCTGACCAATGATCATTAAAATGCATAATGAAGATAATGAGCCGGTCTAATGTTTCTGCATAGCCCATCAGAGAAATCCTGCTTCCTTATTAAAAAATTTTAAAAATTAGCATTGCTCTGTGGTGCTAATGAGCAGAAATGAAACAGTGTCAGCAAAACAAAAATAGGTTGCTGTGATGCATATATTTCTTAAGATGAAAAGTCAGCAGCACATCTACAAGGAGCCTAACAGGAGATGATGATCACCGCTGAGGTTTGGAATGCTCTCCCTTTGGGAGAAGTCAATACTTGTTGGAAGAAACTGCTGATCTTCCATTTGGTTTTCCTCCCCCTGTCACAATGGAGTGACTTGAAGTTTTGTCCATTCATTTGCAATACCAAAAAACTGATCTCAACCTATGCCAAGGGCCTTCTTCTGATATGAAAGAGGCTTTAGGACAGGGGGCCAGAGTTGCGGTTCATCCCATGGCTGCGGTGGCAGCGTGTGCATTCATGGTACATTTTTAATGTAATTTAATTTAATTTAATAGTCATACTTATATATGCCGCCCACTCAGGTAGAACCCAACTCAGGGCGGCATTACAACAATTTTTGCTACCTCCGCCACTTTCTGTTGTGGCAGGAGCAAGAGCGGCACATTTCCACCATGTTTTTGAATCCCCCCCCCCGCCCCGCAGCATTTCCACTGTGTTTTTGCTGCTTTTTCACAGCATTTTTGGCACTTCCAGCAGCGGCAGGGCACTTCTGGTGACAGCAGCAATCCAGCCTGTGGGCCAGATGAATTGGCGCCATGGGCCACAGTATGGGCACCCCTGCTTTAGGATAATGTTTCCTCTTATATACTTTTTTTAAAATAGAGAGGGGAATGCTAGGTTTTGGTAGCACTATTAGGTGGCTGTGAGCTCTCCTTCTAAGTAAAGGTAAAGGTAAAGGTCACCCTTGCTCAAAGGCAGTTGTATCTGACTCTGGGCTGCAGGTCTCATCTCCATTTATAGCCAAAGAATCAGTGCTGCAGACGTTTCCGTAGTCATGTGGCACTTACCTTTCCCACAGAGCTGGTACCTATTTATTTACTTGCAATTTCTTGCTTTCGAACTGCTAGGTTGGCAGGAGCTGAAACAGAGACGGGAGCTCACTCTGTCGCACAGCACTCAGGTCAAATTGCTGACCTGCCAACCTTCCAGTCATCAAGTCCAGTAGCTTAACCACTAAACCACTGCAGTCTGCTTGAGCTCCATTTCTAATGGTAAAGGTAAAGGTTTCCCTTGCTTGAAAGCCAGTCATATCCGACTCTAGGGTTCAGTGCTCATCTCTGTTTCAAAGACGAAGAGCCAGCATTGTCTGCTTCTGCAGATGTTTCCATGGTCATGTGGCAGACATGACTAGACACCGGAGCGCACGGAGTGCTGTTACCTTCCCACCGAAGTGGTCCCTATTTATCTTCTTGCAATTTCTTGCTTTCGAACAGCTGGGTTGGCAGGAGCTGGGACAAAGACGAGAGCTCATTCTATCCAGCAGTACTCGGAAATCGAACTGCTGATCTCCCACCTTTCAATCAGCATCTTAGTCACTTGAGCCACTGCGGTCCTTTCTAACGCCCCATAAATCCCCAAATGCAGCACCCATTTGGCATTGTGGGACTTTTCACCCTGTCAACTCTGCTAGGGAACTCAACTCCCCCAGCAACTTCTCAAGGATGTCTTGTACTGATACCAGAAACATGCATTCAATTCCAGCTTTATCTCTGAATATGACGGATGCACTTTTAGCCTTCTGTTTGGTCTACAGTGAAGATGAGTTGGTTTGTTCATTCTTCCAGTGATCATTTCCAATGATCACATGATGTAATAACTGAAATGAACAAAATCATTGCCAGAGTGTCCCTAACAACTCTTTTCTCAGCCCAATATTGAGTAAGCTGTAGACTGAGGAATGAAAGTGTTAATGCACTTCTGTGTCACCTGCAGGGCTATAAGTAGAACTGTAGCAGATCCCCCAGTGGCTTAGTGGTTAAGACGCTGACCTTGGAGACTGGAAGGTCAGGATTGGATAACTCGAGGGCTGCACTTGGTGACATGAAAGCAGTGGTGGGATACAGCAGGTGCGCACCACTTCGCCCCACCCACCCAAGTTTTGAAATAAAGTAGTCCTAATTCAGGTGCAACACAGGGCTTTCTCCCTGGCCACACCCACAATACCACGCCCACAGAGTAGGTAGTAAAAAAATTTGAATCCCACCACTGCATGAAAGAGTCTCATTTGGGCATCTCCTGAGCGGAGTTTCTCCAGCAAAAATCCTTTCAAACCAGGGTAATCTCCGACAGAAAATTGTTGTTGTTGTTGTTGTTGTTGTTGTTGTTGTTGTTGTTGTAGCAGAACTGCAATGGTAAAGGTCACACTTGTTTGAAAGCTAGTTACAGTATATCCGACTCTAGGGTTCAGTGCTCATCTCTGTTTATAGCCAAGAGCCAGAGCTGTCTGCATCTGCTTCCGAGGACATGTGGCAGGCATGCCTAGGCACCAAAGTGCACGGAACACTGTTTACCTTCCCACTGAAGTGGTGCCTATTTATCTACTTGCATTGTCTTGCTTTCGAACTGCTAGGTTGGCAGAGACAGGCGCTCATTCCATCCTGCAGTACTCGGGTTTTGAACTGCTGACCTTAAGCCCCCAAGTCAGCATCTTAACAACTTGAGCCACTGCAGTCTTGTAGACCTGCAAGCAAGCAGTTAAAAAAGGCTTTCTACTGTCTCCTTGTGTGGCCACTTAAAACAAACAGAGCTAAATCCCTAGTGTAAGTTGTGGTGAAGAGCCAGAGATCAGGAGCTCAATTCCTCACTGTGCATCCTTGAAGAAGAGCCAACTTTTATGGCCTTGGGCAAGCTATATGGTCCTAGAACACCACCAGAAGAAGAGACTCATAAATCGCTTTTCAGTATTTTATATACCGTACTTGGGAAATTCTGACAAGGGCTGTCATATGTGGGAATTGAATTAATGGCACGTAATTATTATTAATTAGTCATGTAGAAGCTATTGAGCTGGCTGGATAACTGAGTTAGATATCTGGTTGTGGAACTAGAAGTTGGGAGCTTGATTCCCCATTGTACCTCCTTGGAGAACAGACAGCCTCTGTGACCATGAGCAATCTGCACAGTATCGGATCATGCTCACACAAAAAAAGGGAATGCTAAAACAATTTCTAAATACTCTCCACCCTAGAAAATCATGAAAAGGGTTGCCATAATTTGGAATTGACTAGAGATCACATATGTATAGAAGCTCGTAGTCAATTTCATTCCAGTATTGTTAAAAAGAAGTTATTATAACATCACATCTCCTCTTGAATGGACAAAAAGGTACACATTCTTACATGGACAGGTAGCTTCTCTTGGCAACAATTGGCTTTTGAATTGAATCTAATACAGTAGTCTTAAAAAGATTTTGAGGCAATGTTGTGGGAAACAACATTGTAATTGTAATTGCAATATTTGGTTTTTTGAAATGTTTCTGAAATGTTTTTGATATTATGTAATTGTAATTGTTTTTGATACCATGTAATTGTGATATTTTGTTTCTTTGTTAGCCACCCAGAGTTGCTCTGTGAGTGGGATGGCACACAAGTTGAACAATTAAATTAAATTAAATTAAATTAAAAAAATTGCATTTAAATTTAACACTGTTTTGTGGCATCCACTAAGAACAGGCAATGGGACAGTATAAGCTGAGAAAAACTATTTGCTATGATATACATTTTCTTACACTGAAGTGTTGGCAACAGATTCGGTTCTGTAGGCATCCCTCATAGGTATCTAGACAGTTGTCAACTTACAAGGGAAAATTGTCAATATCTGCACAAGCTGAACATCTTATGTGAATTTTTCTATAGTGTTTGAGTATTGTCTAGTTTCAACAAACAGAAAGTACTGTATCTTCTCTTTTATACCAGGACTTGTAGACCTTTCTTATGGGTCTGGGCTCTCTGCTATAGGCTCAGTTGCTAGAAGGAGTGGGTGCTCTGAGACTGTATTCCAGGGATTCTCAACCTGCGGCCCGCAGGTTGGATGCAGCCCGCAGCACCATTTCATGTGGCCCCACACTGCCTCCACCACACCAGGAAGTGCCATGAGGTGGAGGAAGGGCAAAATCACTGTCCAGGCCCTGAAGCTGTCTGAGGGAGCATGACCCGGCCCCCGGCTTTAAAAAGTTGAGAACTCCTGTCCTATTCAAATATTTCCTACAACTTCCCAAATGTAGCCTCACTCTATAACATTATGGGAAAGTTAAAATATTGGCTTGTCAACTCCACCATCTAGTGAAAACGGACCTGGGGCCTTGAGCACCTATGAGCAGTGGTGGGCTGGCCTATCGGGCAACTAGGACTCAGCCTGGGGTGGCCCCCAGGCCCCCTGTACCATGGCACCCCCTTGGATGCCAATCCAAAGAGCCGAGCCGAGCAGCGATGCCCGGAATGATCAAGCAAATGAGCAATGCTTTGTGTTCCTCTGCCTTCCTTCCTCTGCCAAAGATAAGGTTACAAAAGCAGCTCCATTGGCAGTGGAGCTGCCGTGGCTTAGAGTTTGCAATTTTGCTTGGTAAGCATGAATTGTTGGTTCGAATCCCCAGAGGGGAGTTGAAATCAGAAGGCGAGTGGGAACATATTTTGTTAGGGTTAGATGTCCTCATCACTCCCTGTCCAGCACCCTTTTAGCATAGCCAGCACACCCCTGCCTATGAGTCCTGTCAAGGTACTGAGGAAACCCTCTGTAATCACTCCCAGGGACTAGCACCATGTCAATCCAGCAGAACTACCGCACTTTCGGTGCCAGTCTTGTTCCTTTTTCATAGGAATATTAGATATCTTGCACCTATAGCTTGCCCCTGTTTCCCAAATTCAGCATTTTGTAATCTGTCATAGCAGGGTCTGAAGACATGACAAAGATAATTCTCAGTGACCAAAGACAAAAAGACACAAATTTTGTTTGCATTAGCCAGAAGCATAGTTTTAATAGAACCCAATTTTCACCCAAGACCAACCTCATGATGCCAATTAACTAACACACTTGGCAGCCATAACACCCCATGCTTAATAGAAAAGTTGAAATAAAATGGTGAATGTGGAGGCAGCCCAAGGTCAATAGCTGATACCAATATCAAGAGTGTCCAGTAGGTAGAAGAAAGGTTCTTTTCATTTCTTCATATTAACTCAGAAAGTTTAGAGGATAGAGTTGCAAGGCTGTTATCTGTGGAAGATGCTTCTTTTCATCCAAATCTACCCACTGTACCCTAGAAGGAGAAATTATGGAATAAAATATCAGTTAGAAAAGGAAATCATATTTAGCCTAATGGCTGGGAGTGTCTTTCGGCTACCACTGAGGATGCTGAGAAAACAGCATAGAGGAAGACATAAAAGAGAGCCTGATGTTTACACCATCTATGATAGAGTAGGGCTGCTTTTGGAACCAGGTCTTTTCTACGTATGCTGTTTTTCCTCATCTTGAGGTGCATCCCCAAGAAAGAACCGTTTTCTACACTTAGAAGCAAAGTGATTTTTATTTGGATTTATTTTATGTTGTGTGATATTCTTCATTTAGTGCAGGCAACACCACAATCCTCTCTTTACCTTTTCCACCAGAATGGTAGGTGCAGCTTCGGGAAGATGAAGTTTTGCAAGTGTGGGATGTTTTCCCAACATTTCCTCCTCTTTGCTTGGAAATTCCTCCTCTTAAACTGCCACAATTCTGGGAATTGCTGGAGAAAGGAAAAGAGAAGGATCAGCTAAATGAGACTGAAAAGAACTATTTGAAGTACCAATTCAAAGTTCCTTTTCCTTTTTTTAAAAAAAAAAAGCCTTTAGCATTTTTTCCATTGGCTAAAATGTTGTTGCTTAGTAGAGTAGAAGTAACATTAGAGTAGGCCATTGAATCAGTTGGGATGTAATAAGCCAACTTTTCTGTAAGTTCTGTTGATTAAAACCTTTTCTATTTGAGGCTTACTATGCTAAAATATGTCAGCTTCAATAGTCCCACTTGAATCAAAGGAACTTATGGAGTAGATGGTACAGTGGGTTTGTTCTATTGTGATTTGTTACCTAAGTAACAGGATTTTGAACATTGTTTTTAAAAGAATGTTATTTTTCCTTTCTGAAAGGGCTAGTAGGCAGAAAAACAACTAGACAAACAGACAGACAGATCAGTAAATGTATATCTCAGTTTTCCAAGAGATAACATCCCAAAATAGCTTAAAATGATAAAAGATCTGAGCACAAGCAGATGTGAATTTGTTTTAAACAAGCATTATTTTAAAAAAATAAGTGAGTTCAGCAATAAGAGAAACATAAAACAAACTACCTGTCTGCTCAGGAAAAACCAGTTTGAAGATAGAGATTTTAAATGCTTTTAAAAGGCCTGCAGTGAAAATGTTATACAGTAAAACCCCTACTTACGTAAAAAGTCTGTTTTGTAGGCTTTTATGTAAATCGGTTTTTTACTTAACTTGAAGCAAACCCATAGGAAAAATGATTTTTTACTTAACTTGAAGCAAACTCATAGGGAAAATGAATTTTTTTACTTAACTCAAAGCAAACCCATAGGAAAATGATATTTATTTGGTTGTTTATTGTCTTATTGTTCTTTTCCTCCCTGTAATGTGAATTGATCTTTATTTTTTTAAAAATGTAAAAATAAATAAATAAATGATATTTATGTAAATCAAAGCAACCCCATAGGAAAAACAAATTTTTACGTAACTCAAACCAAACCCATAGGAAATTGTATTATGTAAATCGGGACATTTATGTAAATCGAGACATGGTTTTAGTGATAAAATCATTATGTAAGTCGAATTTTATGTAACTTGAGGCATATGTAAATTTACTGTATATAGAACAGCAGACAGTTCCATTAGTAAACAAATTCTGTAGCAGAGAACAGGAAGGAACACAACACTTTGCTTGCAGCTAAGAAAGCATCATCAAGTAGGTAATCAAAAGCTTATGTCATAGGAAAAGGAGAGGGAACCTCCACCCAATGAGACAGAGAGATGCGGACCACAAGAGTTTCCTATTCAACAAGCCTCTTCAACTATTAACTATGATAAGAGAAAAGAGCTAAGAAAGCATTTAAACCCAGGAAGATATTGTATGAAACTGAGCTCTAATCTGTAGTGTTGGGTGCTGAAAAACCAGCTTTCCAGATGTTTAAACCCAATTTACAATCAGGAATGAAGAGATCCAAAAACATTCATGTTTATTCCCGAACAAGCATAAAGGTGCATACTTATCAAATACTGTACAGAGAAAGAGAGAAAAGATAAAGATAAAGATGGCCCCGGTTTCCTTTTGCAAACTCTTTATAGTCCCCCCCTGCCCCCTCTTTCTCTTCCCAGAATTTCCATTCTCCAATCATTCTTCATCCAAATCTCATGTCTAGAACAAAGAATTGTTGTACTCTATGAGCAAAACTAGTCACATGGCCACACATGGTGCATCCGTATATTTCTAAGGAAAACGTTCAGGGGGCTACAAACAATAACATTACATACATGTTGATTGATTATTGATTAGCTCCCATCAGTAGCCCAGGATACAATTGCACGGAACTGAGCTGCACCTTGAAACTTGGTAAGCTGTTGCACTAGGGCAGTGGTGGTGAACCTTGACACCCCAGGAAGGATTCAAGGTCAGAAAAATTGTACCAGCCAGTTCACTAAAGATCATGTTAAAAACTTACTGATTATGTATTATAACACACCATTAAAATAAATTTGAACTCTCACCATCAAACGAGCGATTTCCTGCCATATTGGAGTTGGAGTATACCTGGAAACAAATCTTAACATCCTCACCTCACACCACCACCTGATAAGTGTGACAGTGTGTTTCCTGGAACTGGGGATATCAAGAGTTGACCGCGACACCACTTCTCAGAAGTACAACAGATCATCTTACAGTAAGAATTAACTGTTGCAAATAAATTCATTGATGTATTGATATATTTAATGTGAAAGTGTTTTATAGATGTCATTATATTATGTTTGTTTTTTAAAAAGGCTATTTTGTAGATAACCCACCCATTTTTGATAACTATACTTCTGTCCCAGTTTTGTGGGAGAGAATTATGGCAATTCTAACTCCAGGTGTTCTTGGACATCAGTTACCAGAAGCCCAAGTCAGCACTCCTGCTGATCAGGGCTTCTGGTAATTGAAGTTCAAGATCACCTGGAGTGCCAAGGTTGGCCATCGCTGCAATAGTGCTATGCTGACATACCTAGAACTGAGCTTTGCTTTCAATGGTTGGAGACTATCCAAGTGGGAAACAATTACATTTGGCCCTACCCACTTTCATTTGATCAGCCTCATAACCTTAGCCTTCCACTCTACTGGAATGATGGATGACCTGAGGTGCTTCCCAAACTTTAAATTACCCTCCAGATTTTTAACAGAGTAAGACAGGTTTCAACATAAGGCAACAACCTTAGATATCTATGGTCTACCTACGCAATGTCATGCTGTACTCCTTCTAAGAGGCAGCGGTATGTTTGGATCTCATGTTCCAAGCGACATTTGACATCCAGGAGATTTTTGTATTCTTGGTTCTGGCACTCCATCTCTTCCCTCAGCTCTACCAGTTGGTGCTGCACGCAGGAAATCTGGTTCTGTATTTCAGCCAAGTGGTTGTTATAGCGGCATTCAGTCTCTGTCAAAGAGTCCTGAAGTGTGTCTCTCTAAAGAATCCAAAGAGCAAAAGTAAAATTTTGTGCACAGTGTACAGTTTCTTTGGATCTAAGCTCTTAGAAGCAGATGTAGCACATCTAGAGCTAGCACTCCCAAATAATGTAGATTCATGTAAGGGGGTGGGGGGGCTTGAAACACTAACACAGTTCTTAGCATTTACGTTTAAAAGTCCCCACAAGTAATCCCATAGTATAAATCTGCTTTCACCACAGTTGTTATCAATTACCCATGTCATTCTGTTGTTTCCACAACTTTAGCTCTAGAAGCCCTTGTAGCACAATGATTAAACTGCTGTACTGTAGCCAAAACTACTAACATCATAAGTTCAAACCTGACAGGTTCCAAGTTGACTCAGCCTTCCATCTTGCCAAGGCTGGTAAAATGAGTACCCAACATGTTGGGAGAAAAATGCTAATTACCTTGTGAGCCACCCAGCAAAATGCTATTACCTTGTGAGCCACCCAGAGAGTGCACTAAACGCTAAAGGGCAGGATATAAGTGTAACTGCTATTGCTCTACTGTTCATCACACCATGTCCTCACTTCTCCCTCTACGCTGTCTAAAGTCCCTGTGGATTGTATTGGCCCATACCCATCAAACGCGGCTCCTGAAAATATGGGAAATTACTGCACATGCGTGGACGTGCACACACAGAATTTGTTTGTGCATGCGCAGAACATGTTTGTGCATGTGCAAATGGGTTCTGCGCATGCACACATGCACAGTAACCCATTTCCCCACTGTTCAAAATATAGGACAGCGGTGGGAAAGAGGAGGAACGAGTGCAAAAATGCGGGAAATCCAGCCAATATGGAATACTTGACAAGTATGTATTGCTCTGACCACAGAAAATGAAAACTGAAAGTACATGAAGCTTTCAGTGTGCAATGAAATCCTGTAGGATTTCACACCTATCTCAAATTTGGTAACCTTTCAGAATTTCATATGGGAGCTAACCCATTCCATGTAGAGCTATTGTAATGCGCTCTACATGGGGCTGCCCTTGATGACCATTCGGAGACTGCAGCTGGTCCAGAATGTGGCAGCCCGGGTAGTGATGGGATGCGGGCGTTATGTCCATGCCTCGCCTCTGCTCCAGGAGTTGCACTGGTTACCAGTTTGTCTCTGGGTGCAATTCAAGGTGCTGGTAATGACCTTTAAAGCCCTTCATGGTAGTGGGCCAGGTTACCTAAGAGACCGCATCATCCCAAGAAAGTCTGCCTGACCCACAAGGGTGGACCGGAGGGGCTCCCTCAGTGTTCCATCGGCTAAAGGGGCTTGCCTCTCTATCACAAGGAGAAGGGCCTTCTCCGTGTCAGCCCCAACCCTGTGTAACCTCTTGCCTGCAGATCTACAGCTACAGACAGAATTGCTGCCCTTTAGGAAAGGGTTGAAAACCTGGCTGGCAGGGCAAATATGGGGGGCCAACGGGGTGGTGACTCCTGCTCATTGGCTCTATTAGTAGGTTGGTCCTTCTACTGATGGGTGGGGAAGGGAGGGGTGTTTTAAATTTGGGGATGTTTTTATAGAGGTTTTAACATATTTTTATTGTTTACTGGATTTTTAGGGGTGTATGTATAGTGTTTGTGTGTTGTGTGCCGCCCTGGGTTGCCTTAGGGCAAGAGGGCGGGATATAAGTTTAAAATAAATAAATAACCTCAATTTTTCATGGTCTTTAACATCTGAACCTGGCACCTGGATGGCACCCCTCCTCAAGCGATCTCACACAATTTTTGAAAGACATAACAGAGGTAAAATGTATTCTACCCAAGTTGTATGAACTGCAGAGATGGTGCTCACCAAACTAGACTGGGCCTGTAGATCAATTTCCAAAGTTTGTAGCTGGCGTTTCAACTCAACCACTTTGTTGCTGCATTCCTCGGCCTCTTTGCTGCTGGTCGACACCTCCTGACTCACTTCTTCCACCTGAAAAGCCAGAAAGCATAACACTGGAAAGGATTTTGTCTGTTTTTCTTCTTTGGTGACACTGGTAAAATGTTTGGGTTGACACAGTAGTGTGCTGGCCCACAGGGATACAAGGACTCATCCCGGTGTGCCCCAGCGACTAGCACCCCACAGAGGCAGGCAGAGGTAATGGGAATGTATGGGATTTCTCCCAACCCCCCAATAGGTGCCCCCATCACTTCCTGTCCACCACCCTCCCAAGGTGCCCAGCACACCCCTGGGTTAACCTCATTATAGGCTTGAGTCTCGCAAGTGGCTATAATGGTGGCAGGGAGTGGACTTTTAAGAAACATTTTCTACCTAATTATCTATTTATTCAATTATCATTACTACTCCATTATTTCACTCTCATCTGCAATACCTTTGTTCTTTAAATATGACAGTACAGGGGGAGATTGGGCAATGGAGGACAAAGGAAATTGGGATTTTGGCACACGATGAAAAACTCAGGAAATCCTTCGTGACGAAACAAAAAGAAAAATGAACGTGTTGAATTTTTTAAAATATCTGCTTTAAATATCATCTAACTTATTAATCCATAAGTTAACTTCTTTAAGGATGGAATGAGCTCCCGTCTTTGTCCCCAGCCCCTGCCAACCTAGCAGTTCGAAAGCAAGAAATTTCAAGTAGATAAATAGGTACCACTTAGGTGGGAAGGTAAACAGCATTCCGTGTGCTCCGGTGTCTAGTCATGCCTGTCACATGTCCACGGAAACTTCTGCAGAAGCAGACAGTGCTGGCTCTTCAGCTATGAAACAGAGATGAGCACTGAACCCTAGAGTCAGATATGACTGGCTTTCGAGCAAGGGAAACCTTTACCTTTTAATTTCTTTAAAAGATAATTTGTAGCCATTGGGTTAGGGATGAATATAATACTTGCTAACCTAAATCCCTTTCCCTCTTCGTATTTGTACAGTATTATAACATTTATATCTTCATATTTGAGCAGAACAAGCCTGAGATTGTTAAATTTTGCTTACAAACAAAGTTCGTCATTGCCACAGTCATAGTGTTTGCTCAACGGTGCTTGTTCCAACTGAATTTGGTCTTTCCCAAATGTTACAAATGCTGGTAAATGCTATATTCTAGATCAGGAGTTCTCAACTTTTTAAAGCTAGGGGCCGGGTCACACTCCCTCAGCCAGCTTCAGGGGCCAGACAGCCATTTTGCACTTCCTCCACCACATGGCATTTCCTGGGCCACATGAAATGGAGCATCGGGCCGCAGGTTGAGAATCCCTGTTCTAGATGAATATTCCTCAAAACCTCCTACCAGGACATTAGCACTTATATGAAAGCTATGAATAAGTGGTACAATATTAACATGAAGCAAAGCTTTCCAAAACCATGAAAAGTTTGGAAATAATTTGCAGGTCTCCTGGTGGAAAACACTTGTGCAAACAAATCATGCATGGAACTTGCTATTAATGGGATCCAAGATACCATCTAATTGATAGAGTTAGTATCTACCTTGATTTCAGTCTAAGGCAGTGGTGGCGAACCTATAGCACACATGCCAGAGCAGAGGCAGCACTCAGAGCCCTCTCTGTGGTCACCCATGCAGTCACCCCAGCACCGAGTTTGCCCTACCCCTCTGCCCAGCAGCCCAATGCGAGTGCTTCATTCCACCCCCAGCACAGAGTTCACCCCGCCCCTCTGCCCAGCAACCCAATTGGAGCATTTCTTCCCTCCCCCAGCACAGAGTTCACCCCGCCCCTCTGTCCAGCAGCCCAATGGGAGCATTTCCTTCCTCCCCTGTTGCTGTGTTGGCACTTTGTGATAAATAAGTGGGTTTGGGGCTGCAGTTTTGGGCACTTGGTCTCTAAAAGGTTCGCCATCACTGGTCTAAGGGAAGGACACTTGTTCCCAAAATATGTAGTATTCTTAGCAGGAATGACTGATATCAAAACAAGTCTCATAAGCATCACAACATGAGAGGGAAGTATGTTTCCTCACTTGTTCTCTCCCACTCATTTTTAAAAAATAGATGTGAGAACAATCATATAGTTGTGCTGAAAGGATCAGATCCGAGTCAAACATACGAGCTACAATTAGTTCAGGTTTGATTCAAAAAACATAACAAAAGTGAGTAAGGGATTTCAAGTTATCTGTCAGCAGTTATCACTTAACAGCAGACTGATCATCCAAAGTCTTTTCATCATTATAAAATATATTGTAATTCAATTTAATTTGATTGACATTAAAATATTTCCTTGAAATGCTCATCTGTAATATGAATTAATATATTCAAATAGTATGCACATCTGTACTGGCATTTGTCCTCCGTTTTCCAGGTTTGGGTTGTCCTTTGGGAGAACCTAATAAGTTACATTTGGATGATATGTCTAGAATAAGTGTCTGGGGAGACATCCCACTACGGTAATGGAGTAGACTGTACAGCCAGCGGCTCAATACCAAGTGTCAGACAGCGGTTAACTAACCTGACTCCATAACAGGGCCAATGGCTACAGGTGGATGAGCTCCTCTAGGTGCGGTGATGGTCCCCCTCAGTGGAGGAAATGCCACTGGAAACCATCCTATTGAGCCCAACGGCAAAATGAGCAGAGAAGGAACTCTGATTTCCAATGGCCATGGAGGCCAGGCCAGATGGACTGTCTATGAAGGCACATCTTGTCAATATACTCAAGGCTGCGGCAGTCCATTGCAGTCCCAGTGTTAAATCCTGCACGTCTCATTTCCTGTGTGCCGCAGGGGATGGCTCCAAGATAACAGTGTGTGGCTCATTTCATGGCAAGCTGGGATCCACCTTAAACAAATTCATGCCAATGACATTTTTTCCTGCTTCAGGAAAAAAATGCATTCTTGGATACGAGTTGCAGCCAACGATGATGACACGCATGAATGATTTAACTGAGGTTTTTTACTTACAATCCCAAACTGGAAACAAAATGTAACCTACCTTGCATTCATACCACTGCTCAACATCTTTGCGGTTGTTCTCTATCATTGTTTCATATTGAGACCTCATTTCTTCCAAGATCTTCTTCAGATCTGGGCCTGGGCAGGAATTGACTTCCACGCTAATATCCCCAGTCGTTTGGTTCTTCAGTGACTTGACTTCCTGGAAAGAAAGTTCTGGTGAATTTGTAAAATCATAAAGAAGGGATTTTTGTCAGTATCATTCCCTAAGAAATTGGAAGGAATCCCTTTCATAGGCCCTTCCCTTTATAAGAGGCTTGCAGAAAGAACAGATTGAAGGCTCACCTCTTCATGATTCTTCTTCAGGTAACACAATTCTCCCTGGAGGGACTCAAGTTGAGCCTCCAGATCAGACCTACAAAGGGTCAGTTGATCCAGGGCTTGACGCAAACCATTGACGTCAGCTTCCACGTTCTGGCAAATGCTAAACTCGGTTTCATATCTGCATGACAGGGAAGAGGGATTTTTTAAAAAATGTTTATATCTATGGAGCAGTGCCCAGTATGGTGTGGATAGAATGACAAACAAATTCAGGAAATTTGTATACAGATCCCGTCTTGGCCATGGAAACAACCCGAGTTACTTATGTAAAATTTCTCTTTAAATAGCAATAGTAATTACACTTATATACCACCCCATAGGGGAGTGTGGTGGCTTAGTGGTTAAGATGCTGAACTTGACAACTGGAAGGTTGGCAGGTCAGCAGTTCGAGACCCGAGGACAGAGTGAGCTGCTATCTCTGTCCCAGCTCCTTGCAGTTCAAAAGCAAGAAAATTGCAAGTAGATAAATAGGGACCACTTCAGTGGGAAGGTAAACAAATTTGAAAGGAAAGCAAAACAAAACCCCAAATCAAAATTATTTCCATTATGTAGAAATGTGTTGGAGTTTAATTCCCAAGTACTGAACAACTGAGTGAGCTCCCATCTCTGTCCCAGCTCCTGCCAACCTAGCAGTTCGAAAGCAAGAAATTGCAAGTAGAGAAATAGGGACCACTTCAGTGGGAAGTAAACAGTGTTCCGTGCAGTCTGGTGTTGATGCATGCCTGCCACATGTCCACAGAAACGTCTGTAGACACAGACAGCACTGGCTCTTTGGCTATAAACAGAGATGAGCACTGAACCCTAGATTGGATATGACTGGCTTTCGAGCAAGGACAACCTTTACCTTACAACCCCATATCCCTTAGTGCACTCTCTGGGTGGTTCACAGGGTAATTTTATTTTTGTCCCCAACATGCTAAATACTCATTTTACCATCCTTGGAAAGATGAGTTGACCTTGATCCCCATCATAATTAAACTCAGACTGTCAACAATTTTGTCTGAAGTACAGCAGTTTAACCACTGCGCCACCAGGGCTCTAAATATCTCACATCTTGAAAACCCTGTGAAGGTTGCTATAAATTGCATGTGCCAATATAACATCTACATAGGCCATTAGAAATATTATGTATTTTTGTTGGGTTTCTCTTGGTTTCCAAAGACACCATTCTTTCTGAGGTACTTATTTCCATTTTACGCCCCTTTAGGAACTATTAGTTTATGAACTGAGGAGGAAGCTAAGGAAAGAAACCCACAACCATCGTGACATGTAAATGAAGAACTCACTTCATTCTGAAGTCTTCTGCAGTCATTCGGTTGTTATCAACGTCCAGGACAAGCTTGCTGTTGTCCACAGTGGCACAAATAATCTACAAGTGAGAGATAATGCAGTTTCAGTTTTTGTCAGCTGCTATTTTATCCTCCTTATTATTAAAGTTGATTGGATGGCTCAAAGTGTTAGAGGTTGAGAGTTTGATTCCCCACTGTCCATTCCAGGTGAAAAGCTAACATATGTAGTCTTGGAAAAGTTGCACAGTTGTAGAGCACCTCTAGAAGATGGGAACAGTAAACCACATTTGAATACTTTATGCTTAGAAGCCCTAGCAATGGCTGTCATAAATCTTAATCAACGTGAAATTTAATTTAATTTAATTTAATATTTCAATTTGTTCGCCGCCCACTCAGGGGGAACCCAACTCAGAGTGGCTCATACTTATTTATTAGTAGTATACAACATCACACAATCAATTTCACCTCCAGGTAAGGGAGCAGTGAATCCATTTTTAAAACTCTTAGATCAGGGGTTCTCAACCTTTTTCAGCTGGAAAGGTCGACAGGTCAGTGTTTCAAAACCCGAGTACTGCAGGATGGAATGAGCTCCCATCTCTGTCCCAGCTCCTGCCAACCTTGCAGTTCGAAAGCAAGAAATTGCAAGTAGATAAACAGGTACCACTTTGGCGGGAAAGGTAACAGTGTTCCATGCACTCTGGCATCTAGTCAATGCCAGCCACGTGACATGACAGCACTAGCAATCTGGCTGTAAACGGAGATGAGCACCAGCCCCCAAAGTCAGACACGACTAGCTTTTGACCAAGGGAGACCTTTCGGTTTTAGTTCCATTCCTATGTGAATATAGGCCATGTATTTGCACTCCTGGACCTGGGAAAGTGAATTTTGATCCACTGAAAGCTCTCATTGAAATAAACTTGTTGGTCTTCAATAATAAACTTGGTCTTCAAAGACTGCAGTGGCTCAAGTGGCTAAGATGCTGAACTCATTGACTGGAAGGTCGGAGCTCGATTCCCCAGTACTGCATGACGGAGTGAGTTCCCGTCTCTGTCCCAGCTCCTGACAACCTAGCAGTCTGAAAACAAGAAATTGCAAGTAGATATATAGGGACCACTTCGGTGGGAAGGTAAACAGCATTCCATGCACTCCAGTGTTGAGGCATGTCTGCCACGTGTCCACGGAAATGTCTGCAGGTGCAGATGCACTGGCTCTTTGGCTATAAACAGAGATGAGCACTGAACCCTAGAGTTGGATATGACTGGCTTTCGAGCAAGGGTGACCTTTACCATTACCTCTTACCGACATGCTACAACATGCTTCAAAAGCCTAAGTTGGCTAATTCATTGAACACATTCCTACCTGGTTTCTAAGATCTTCGATTTGTTGATGGTAAGAGCTATAATCCTTTGGGTCATGGAGTGGGGCTTGCTGATCATACCACTCCCTAATTTTGCACTCGAGATGTGCATTTTCATCTTCCAAGCATCGCACTTTGTCCAGGTAAGAGGCCAGCCGATCGTTGAGATTCTGCATAGTTAGCTTCTCATCACAGGAAAGCAAAGGTGCCTCGTTGCAGAAACCAAACCTACTACCAACGGGCCGATAACAGACACCACCACCACCAAATCCACCACCAGGAGTGCAAACATAGCCATGACCAAATGCATTTCCCCCAAAGCCACCAACAATGCAACTTCCTCCAGTCAGGCCTCCTCTGTAACTCATTCCACCACAGTAACTCCTAGCCGACATGCCGGTGCCATTGGCAGAAGAGAAACATTTTCCAGAGGCTGCCGGAGGAGCCCTTGTTCCACAACTGCCACTGACACAACTGCCGCTGGTATTTTTCCCTTTGGTGTACACCTTTGTGGTGGTCTGTTTGGAGCTGAAACTCATAGCGAAAGAACTCTAGAAGCAAACCCAAAGAGCAAGAAAAAGCGAAAGCCACACTCACACAGCTTGTTACAAATAAAAGACTTTAGCTCTTGGCATCCACACTGGTGTGTATTTATACCGACTGCAGTGTGGGTGTTGTCAGAAGTGTGCAGCTTTGTCTTTCTCGTCTTCTACAGAGCTGGCTCATCTGGTTGGCTTGGCCAAAAAAAATATTGTCCCTCCGGCAAATATGTCTCTGGCAATCTCAGCTACACAAGGAACATATTTCACGGTGTCAGCAACTTTCTATCGAATATACCATTAGCAGCAATCACACCTGAATCATCGGTTTTTGTAGCAAATACCAAATTTTACAAGCAAGTGTCACAAGGCAATGCTGCCCTAAACTAGCAGAGGGAAAGAACTAATGACAGCTTATGGCAACAAAGTAGTATTTTGCTGTCATTAGATGTATTTTATTTTGATTTCCTTTTGATTATATGTTGACTTTAATAAGCATGGGGTTATTGTCAATTATGTACAGTGGAACTTTGGTTAGCATAATTAATGCGTTTTCCGGGACATTTCTTACAGCGAAAATTACTTTAACCAAATTTCCCATAGGAATGCATTGAGTGCAGTTTCCCATAAGAATGCATTGAAAACCAATTAATCCATTCCGGGGGGGGGATTCCGTAAAACGAGCCATTATTTTCTATGGATTTCCTTTTGTTATGCAATGTTTATGTTAACCGAGCCATTTGTTAACCGAGGTTCCACTATATATCTTTTTTGTTTCATAGCAGAGGTGGAAAGAGGAGGAGGAGGTGGGGAGAAGGAGAAGGATCCTATATGCAAACATTGTCAATAAAAATTGATGCCAACAAAACTTGCAATTGTTGTTGTTGTTCAGTTGCACAGTTGAGTACGAACCTTTGAGGCCCCATGGACCACCACACGCCAGGCTCCTCTTTCATCTGCCATCCTCCATAGCCCGCCCAGATCTACACCCACTGCGTCAATGATGGCATCTAGCCATCTCATCCTCTGCCGCCACCTACTCCTCTTGCCTTCAATCTTTCCTAGCATCAGGGCCTTTACAGTTCCTATTAGCAGTGGCTATAGTGTTGTTGGGGAGCACGAATCATCCTTCTCTGCTAAGACCATCACTTGTCCATTTATTTCTGATTACCCAGAGCTTGGAAACATTTTGTTGTTCAGTCGCATAGTCAATTCCGACCCTTTGTGATCCCATGGACCATTGCATACTAGGCACCTCCATCTTCCACCATCCTCCTCAACCAGCCCAGCATTGTGCCCATTGCATCAACAATACCATCTAGCCATCTCATTCTCTGCCACCCCCTTCTTCTTTTGCCCTCGACCTTTCCCAGCATCAAGGCTTTCTCAAGTGAATTCTTCCTTCTCATTTGATGTCCAAAGTAATTTAGCGTTATCTTCAATATTTGACCTTCCAAGGAACAGTCGAGGTTGATTCCTTTTAAGACCAACCTATTTGATCTCTTTGCTGTCCAGGGTACTCTCAAAATTCTCCTCCAACACCACATTTCAAAGGTGTCTATTCTTCTGCACTCAGCTTTCCTTATGGTCCAGCACTCACATCCATACATTACTAACGGAAATACTATTGCTTTGACTATGCGGACTTTTGTTTGGAAGGTGATGTCTCCACTTTTAACTATGTTTCCCAAATTTTTCATAGCTTGCCTCCCAAGAATTAGTCACCTTTTTATTTCATGTCTGCAATCACCATCTGCAGTGATTTTTGATCCTAAGAAAGTAAAGTATGTCACTGCTTCTACTTCTTCCCCATCTATTTTCCAGGGAGTGTATGAAATATCATAGAATTTCTACTAGTTATGCTATTTGGGGAATACTGAAACTTGTAATCCAGAAAAATACCTTTCCCATACTCTGCAATATCTGGTTTACTTCAGTGTTTATATGACCCCAGGCATCCCAGGCCCTGCCAATGGGAGCTACTGTGGGTGTCCAGTTGAATAAGGAAGGACTGTCATTCCCTTTGCAGACATGCTGTGGGAATTTGCCACATATATACCCATAGATTGAACAGATAAGGGGATAAAATGCACCCATGTCTGACATCTTTGCCTAAAGGAAGCCATTCTGTCTCTCTATATTATGTCCTATTGGTAGCTTCTTGGTCACAATACACGTTATGTATTAGGACAATCAAGTGTTGATGCACCTTCATTTCTTTCAGAAACACCCATATTTTCTCATGATCCACACAGTCAAAGGCTTTGCTAAAGTCTATAAAGCACAGGCTGATCTTTTTATGAAATTATTTGGTGCACTCTGACATCCAATTGATATTTGCAATATGATCTTGGATACCTCTTCCTTTTTGAAATCTAGCTAGAACATTAAAAATGTCTTGTTCCATATAAGATCGAAGTCTTTATTGCAGCCCCTTGAGCATCACCTTGCTTCCATGGGAAATCAAAGCAATCGTCTTGTAAGTATTGCACTCTTTGATGTCTCCTTTCTTGGGGTTTAGAATGTATAATGAGCCTTACCAGTCCGTGGGCCACTGTCATGTCTTCCAGATTTGTTGGCATACTCTTGTTAGTATTTTGACAGATTCATTCTCTTAGATCAGGAGTTCTCAACTTTTTAAAGCGGGGGCCAAGTCACACTCCCTCAGACAGCTTTGGGGGCCAGATGGTCATTTTGCCCTTCCTTCACCACATGGCACTTCCAGGTGTGGTGGAGGTGGTGGGGGTGGGGGGGGGCACATGAAATGCCAATCAGCCCACGGGACGCAGGTTGAGAATCTCTGTGTTAGATTGAAATACTGTATTTTCTGGCATATAAGACTACTTTTTAACCCCAAAAAATCTGTGCCAAAGTTGGGGGTCGTCTTATAGGACAGATACTTAACTGCAGCTTGTTTCCCCTTGCTTCATGTGTCCGGCGCATATGGTGAGGGGTGCCGCGGCCGAGTCCCTGCTCTGTGCGGGGAGTATGAAGCAAGGGGAAGCAAGCTGCACACATCTTCCTGTACCTCGAGGAGGAGAACGGGAGTGTGGATTGGCTCTCCACCAGAACCTGCCCATTCGACTCGGAGGGCTGCGCGTCTTCGGGTTGAGTTTGGGTTAATTTTTATTTGGTGTGCATTGGAATAGAGGTAGTCTTATACGGCAAGTATATTCCAAACTCTATATTTTAACTGGGAAAGTTGGGGATCGTCTTATACGCCCAGTCGTCTTATACACCGGAAAATACGGTAATTCTATTGTTATTACATTTGCTCCTGGTGGTTTACAGTAGTTCTTCCTAGTACTTTTCATAGCAGCTTTCACTTCACTCTCTTGAACTACAGGTTCTTTACCATAGAATTATTTTTCATAGGATCCTGGCATCCTTTTATCTCTTTTGCATAAGTCTTCAGTATATTATTTCCACCTTCATTTTTATTTCCTACTGATCAAATAGTGTTCTTCCCTGTTGGTCAGATGAGCATTCCTAGTTGAGTTAATTTTTCAGATCTCCAGGAAGAGATCTCTTATTTTCCCCTTTTCCTTCTTCTCTTCTATTTCCTTGCACTGGTTAAAATGGGTGAAAATTAAATTAAAATTAAATTAAATTAACATAATACTGTAGTTCTCTTTGCCTCTACTTGCCAGTCACTGAAAGTCTACATTCAGGATTCTGAGCCTATTTCTGTCATCATTAGCTTTTGCATTCATTCTATTATCCATACAGATTTTATATTATTTTTAGTATAGGAAATTTATTTTTGCATTTTCCCCTAATAATGTCTCTGGATTCAAACCATAGTTGTTCTGTTCCCAGTCAGTCACGTTAAATACTGTGAACCTTTTCCTTATATGGACTTTAAATTCCACAGGGATGTTAACATTTTAACTGCATATGTTCATTTATATTTACAGTTGTTCAGATGTCACATGACATAAGCTTTGGCCTAAAAGTACAGTATGCCTTGAAGCATGTGAGATTTTTTTTTCTCCCCAAAGTGCATAAAAGGGCATGCTTTCTTTTGTGGATAGAAAGCAACTACTAGCGGTAATTGGCTTTTCAGTTGGGTTTAATGCTCCCATTTAGGCCTTTGAAGGATGCTTATGCTGAACTTTTTATTATAGTGAGATATTAAGGAAGGGCAAAGAAATGGGCTTAGGCAAAGAAAAAGAGGTTGCCGCAATAGGCTAATTTCTTATAATGAAGAGATGACAATATATCTACTGGTTGACAATGCCAAACAAGCCAAAAAGAAAGTACAGTAAAAGCGATTTCAACAATTGCCGAGGGAAAATATTGCAAAAACCAAAATGATATTGGCAGCAGTTCCAATTCTTTCATGGGTTTGTCACAGATTCCTTGAAAGCCTGATGAAAATTTCTGGAGAACTTGAAAGGTGGTACGCTTTATTAGTATTAGTATCTCAGAGACCGCATCGCCCTAAGGACGTCTGTCCATCCATCCAGAGCGGACCGGAGGGGCTCTCTAATTGTGCCATCAGCCAGGGGGGCTCGCCTCTCTGGCACAAGGAGGAGGGCCTTTTCCGTGTCCGCACCAGCCCTTTGGAACCTCCTGCCTGTGGAACTGTGTCTCCAGACGGAGTTGTTGCCCTTTAAGAAGGAACTAAAGACCTGGCTGGCAGGCCAAGTTTGGGGTGTGGGTGGGGATGGGGTTACCGTTGGGTGGTTGGTATATAGAAGTGTGCCTTTCCCCAAGGTCCCTTCGGTTCTTGCGCACCTTTTAGGGGTGGGTTTTTAAATTTTTAACTTTGTTTTATCATGTGTCTTTTTATGTATTTACTGTCCGCTATGTAAACCGCCCTGAGTTGGGTTGTACCTGAGTGGGCGGTATATAAGCGTGAAAAAATAAATAAATAAATTCTGGTTCCTCTTAATAATGGCATCAACCATGGGAAACCTGATTTTCTTATGTAATGCGGGGCAGTTTATGGAACCTCAGTTGGAAAGACTTTGATATCAGTGTTAGGGTTCAATATATAGTGAAGGTATAGGTCGCCCTTGCTCAAAAGCCAGTTGTATCCAACTCTAGGGTTCAGTGCTCATCTCTGTTTATAGCCAAACAGTCAGCGCTGTCTGCATCTGCAGAAATTTCCGTGGTTATGTGGCAGGCATGACTAGACACCAAAATGCACGGAATGCTGTTTACCTTTCCCACTGAAGTGGTACCTATTTATCTACTAGCAATTTCTTGCTTTCAAACTGCTAGGTTGACAGGAGCTAGGATAGAGATGGAAGATGATTTCATCATGGAGAACTCAAGTCTAGAACTCCGACTTTCCAGTCTTCAAGTTCAGCGTCTTACCCACTTGAGCTACCACAGTTCAATATATATGGAGGCAATAATAGAATGTGGCTCATTGTTTGGTACCCTTTTAGAGTATATCCCTCAAACTGCTATGGCTCTTTCCCTCTCTTACGCTCTCTTTTCCTTGACCACAGTTGTGGGATTCAGCAGGTTCGCCCCAGTTTGCCAGAAGCGGTAACAGAAATTCCATCTGGCCCCGCCCATCCAAGTTTTGAAATAAAGTAGTGCTAATTTGGGTGCAATGCAGGGCTTTCCCCTGGCCACTATACCATGCCCACAGAGTAGGTAGTAAAAAAATGAATCCCACCACTGCTTGACCACATTAACATGTGTAAGCCATTAAAATTGAGAGTTGGATTCCAAGTAGTCATGCTTAGAGTCAAAACAAATCTGAACTTTCTGAGCCAATAATGACTAAACCAAGGCTATCATATATTGGGCATACCAGGAGAAGACAAAAATCAGTAATATTGGGAAAAGTTAAATGCATCAGGAAAAGAGGAAGAGTAAATATAAGATGGATAGAGTCAGTTAAAGAACCCACAATTTGAAAGACCTGAATACAGCAATAGGTTCTTTGGGTAGTTCCTGTTTCATAAGGTCTCCATCAAGACAGACATGACTTGATAGCACATAACAACAAAGAATAATTGAAACGAGGGAGACTTATTCTTCTTCTGTATCCAAATCCAAATATTGGTGATCATCATGGTGACCAGCCATGAAGACTGTCCTGAGAATATAATGCAGTGGCCTTTCATCTGCCTTCCACATCGCAACACGACACCTATACCACTGATCCAGTTCCACAAGTCACTTTCTGGTCCTGAGCCCTTTTGATGCTCAAAGTCCTCCTGAGTCCCAGGCCAGTATTGATGAATTTGCTGCCCTCCATCAAGATGGATTCAAGTGGGATTTAATCCACTTGGGGACCATCACCCTTCCCTGTGGACTTTACCACCCAAGGCCATTAGTCCTCAGGGTTGTCAGGTTAGTTAACTGCCGCCTGACACTCAGCGTTGAGTCGCTGACAGTGTAGTCTACTATCCATATCAGGATAATTAGTTATGTGTAATTTAAGTGCTAATCATTTCAGGAATACATTCTCTACATTCTAAGTATGACTAATCTGGATCCAACAAAATGTTTCTAATCTTGGACTCATTGTTGTGCCCATATTTTGTTCTCATTATAAACCTGTGATTAGGAATTAGGATCTCCTGGTTGGGTGGTATAGCTTCCAAATTGGTCTCAAACTCAGCACCTTTCTTTTTATACCACCCACGAGCAATAGCTCTCTTTAGTTGTGGCACAGATGCATCAGCTCTGCGTTTGTTTATGAATATGGATCCCACACACCAAGGTGCAGGTTCTTCCATTTCCATGTAGCATCCTGCTTAGCTATAGCACAGAAACAATTAAATGGCTTGAATACAATCCCAGATGGAAATCTCTGGTCAGTGTAGGAACGGGAAATTCTGCTCTGCAGACAGGAAGGCGTTCATGCATTTCCCCACATACAAGTTCAGCAAAGCTCAAACATTAGTGAAATGAAATTACGAATGGAAAGAACTCCTAGGCAAGGAGTGGAGGCTCTGAGGACTATAATTGTGGCTGGGAGTGAATGTAAGAGATGACAGGTGTTCGTGTATAATAATGTATTTTATTGCACTGTCTCAATCCCTGAAGAAATGTGGAAAAAATATCAGGAACAACATTCCATTCTTCAACTCTACTGCTAACATACACACACACACACACACACTCTCCCCCCTATATATTTCTCTCTGTTCATCCTTCTCTTTCTTACATTCACCTTCCACATCTTTGTCCATTACTCCTCTTCTCTAGGTCTTCCCCTTTGAACTCTTTCAAACGGAGACAAATTTCGACTACCTTTGTTTTCATTTGTCTCCGTTTGTCTTGAAGGAGAGCTGGGATTCCAAAGTGTACTTCTAAAATCAACCTCTTAGAAAACCTCTTTGCAAACCAACCAACCAACCAAATGTGGACATGGTTTGGAAATATTTGGTAAAGATAAATCTTATGACAGTGTCTGTTCTGGAACTAATTCTTTAGTGTTTAGTGTACCAAACAATTGTTTCCTATTGTGAAGGGGTCATCTCAGGTGCCCCTACAGGTAATTTAGCTCCATGGGGTACACAGAAAGAGCCTCCTGAAAGATTGCGGTATTTTTTAACCACAACCGGGTGTACCCTAGTAATGGCAACCTTGTGTTGCTGGCCAATCTTTCTCACACTGGATCAGGCAAAAGGAACTGCTCAGTGATGCACATGCACTGCAAAAACATTTTTACTACCTTCTCTATGGGCTGGCCAAATCTGTAAGTGGGGCCAAATCTGCGGGCACGGCCAAACATCCTGCATTATGGGCTATGGAGGTGGGCATGGTCAACCAAGTGGCCTGGGGAAATTTCCACTACCGGTTCTGCAGAACCTGACAGAACCTGCTGCAGTGCATCACTAGAACTGCGAATGTGAAGTGACCAAAGGTGGCTTCATTTTGGCAATTTCATGTCTGGCCTAGACAATGAAGAAGAAGAATTTAGCTCTACTCCACAGACCCAGAGGAACTCAGGAAAAAGTCTCTCAGGCTCCTAGCCAGTGAGGATGCACAGCTGTAGGTGAAGGAACTGTGACTGCTGCATGTGGGGCAGTTTAAGAAGGGTGCAAGGGATGGAATAAGAGGGCTGAAGTTGTAGGTCTTGGATTAGCATTACCCAATTTGAATGAAGGGGAGATGTGGCGGGGAGGCAAATGAGCACTGGAATGCCCTCTTCTACAGTTATGTGAAGGTCTTTTTTTAAAAAAAAAATCGTGTCAAAAGCACACAAAGGAGCTTTCTGGGTTGAAAGGATTTTTGCTCAGGGGATGCCCGAATGAGGCTCCTTTCATGTCCCCAAGATCTTTTTTCCACCCAAGTGGTCCCTATTTATCTACTTGTAATTTCTTGCTTTCGAACTGCTACATTGGTAGGAGCTGGAACAGGGATGGATGCTCATTCCATCTTGCATTACTCGGGTCTTGAACTGATGACTTGCTGACCTTCCAGCTAACAAGGTGAGCTTCTTAACCACTAAGCCAACCACAGTCCCTTCTGTGGAGATACAAGTGAGGATAAGGAATGAGAGGAGCCATCTCCTCCCATCCAGCCTGATCAGCCAAGGAAGAGACCAGGGACCTGAGAGTAGAGCAATGCATTGCCTAGCTATTCCAGTGTCACCTCAACCTTGGAATCATTGCCATCTGATGAGAGCTACAATGCCCTCTCCATTCTAGACACAGGCCGGAAGATGCAAACAACAAAGTAATTTAATTTAATTTTTAAATTTCTATGCCACCCACTCAGGTAAAACCCGACTCAGGGCGGCTTACATCATAATAAAAACATAGAATATACAATCACTATAAAACCAACATAAACACATAAACATAGAAATGTAAAAGCAGATAAAACCACCCAATTAGCCCGGCCACCCTGTTCATAAAAGAAATAGTGGAAGGAAATCTAGATTATTAACTTGGTGTGAGCCAACAGGCGGGGGCCATATTTCCATTAGGGCCCCACACCTGCCCTGCCAGCCAGGTTTTCAGACCTTTCTAAAGGGCAGAAATTCTGTCTGTAACCTTAGCTCTGTTGGCAGGAGGTTACAGAGGGCTGGTACGGACACGGAGAAGGCCCTCCTTCGTGTGCTGGAGAGATGAGCCTTCCTAGCTGATGGTATAACTAGAGAGCCCCTCCGGTCCGCTCTAGTTGGATGGACAGACACTCTTGGGGCATACCTGTCAACCTTCCCGATTTGGCCGGGATTACCCTGTAAATTGATGTTGATTGACGTCATAACCCGGCCCCCGCTGCCAAAACCCCGTAATTTTGCGTAAGGGCTGCGCAAGCAACGTAGCGCTTCTGCGCATGCGTGGAAGGGGTAAAACCTTTCCACGCATGCGTGGAACGCAACCTGTGCACAAGCGATGTGCGCAGGTCCTGTTTTTCCGGAGCCGCAGGTTGACAGGTATGTCTTGGGGTGATGCGGTCTCTTAGGCATCCTGGCCCACTACCATGTAGGGCTTTAAAGGTCAAAACTAGCACCTTGAATTGCACCCGGAGGCATAACGTCCACACCACATCACCACCCAGGCAGTCGGATTCTGAACCAGCTGTAGCCTCCGAATGGTTGTCAAGGGCAGCCCCATGTAGAGCGCATTACAGTAATCTAGTCTGGAGGTGACCAGAGCGTGAGTGACCATGAGCAAGGAGTCCCGGTCCAGGAGTGGGCGCAACTGGCGAATTACTCGAATTTGAGCAAAAGCCCTCCTGGCCACGGCCGCCACCTGCTCCTCAAGCAGCAGTCACGAGTCCAGGAGGACCCCCAGATTGTAGGCTCTGAGAGGAGCAACATCTCAGAGTCCAGTCTCCATCACCAATCCCTACTAGCCATCCCTAAAAGGGCTGCATACCTGATCATGACTCATACTTCCCTCTCGCATCTCCAGGTCTGGATTTTCAGGAGCTCCTTTGAAGTCAACAACCTGCCCACAGGGGGTTAGTGCCAGAAACTCAACTCCTTGGGAACACAAAGGATGGGGCAGTTGAGGCTGTCTCTATTCCTTTGATAAAGGCTGCTCTGAGTAGAAAACCAAGCCAGAACCCATGGAATTATTGCCTGCTAGGCCCCTGGGTAGGAAGGTCTAACAGGACTCATACCTATGCCAACTGGATTGCAAATGGAAAACTTCCAATTGCAACTGTACAGATGAAAGGGAAGGACTATAGCAGGAGTTCTCAACCTTTTAAAACCGGGGGCCTGGTCATGCTTCCTCAGACAGCTTCGGGGCCGGTCAGCCATTTTGCCCTTCCTCCCCACATGGAACTTCCTGGTGTGGTGGAGGTGGTGGTGGGCCACATGAAATGATGCCACAGGCTGCATTCGTCCCATGGGCCACAGGTTGAGAATCCCTGCACTATAATGCTAAAGGGGGGGGGGGAGAGACTACATGCATAACAATGGAATGAAATGCAATGAAAATACAGTAACAAAATGAACCTCACTCACATCATTTGAATAGTGAGGGGAAAGCAGATAACCTCAGAGACTAACAAAGTGTCTTAGGGAGACCAAATGTTCTGCCTAAAAAGCCAAAGGTGTCTTTCTCCTTCATTCATTCATCCTCCCTCTCCACTTTCACTTTATCTTTCTTCTAATTCTTTTTTCTTCCCCATCTCCCTCTTCTGCTTTCATGCAAGAAACATAAACATTTCCATTCCCAGGACAGACCAAGGACAATATAACGTAACTCTCTCTAGATCACATTCTTTCTTTATTCATGTCAAATGCACCAGCAGCATATAACAACATACAAAGCTAACATTAACACATCTGGAATCACAAACAAAAACACTTTAATGTTGCAACATTTTGTCGCAGGTCCCACTGTGCAGGAAGATATCCTTCTCTTATCGAGAATTGTTCTAGTTTCATAGCACGGGCTTTGCCAAGAGGCATGGCAAAGCTTGTTCACCATCATTTTTATTTTATTGCCTATCATAATTAGCTAGCAAGATTTGCATAACACCTCGCAGGCACCCTCTCATGAAGAATTTCCCCACGCCTTTGATGTATTAGCAGATGATACTGTGGAAGAATTTTACAGAGCAAAAATAAAGAACGTGGACTTTTGATTTGCCTGCCTGCATTAGGCACACTGGGAGGGACTAAATATGAATGTGGTATTGTTTGTTTATTTAATGCATGAATTCATTAGGATTCAGAAAGGTATAATCAGAGTGGGGGGAAATGACACAGCTGCAATTTTCCTGTAGTGCTAAGGTTGTCTCATGCTTCTTTCATAAATATTGGATGATGAGAAGTTAATCACAAGTATGTCTCCTGTTCCAAGTCATACATGAACTCCACTTTTTTTTCTGTCAGAGGGAATCCATTTTAGTTTGGCCTGCTTTGTCAACGGGTACTCTTGATGTGGCCAAAACTGGTGCTGGAGGGGTGAAGACATTTGCAGGAAAAATTCATAGGTCTCAAAATGTGCTGCTTCCAAGGGTTCATTTTGCCTTATACGGATGCTCTCGGTTTTGCACCATCCCTGCAGCATCTCCCCGGTGGCTCAGTGGGTAAAAGCACTGTGCTTGGAGACTGAAAGGACAGGGTTCGATTCCCTGAGAGCTGCATGATAGGGAACATGAAAGGAGCCTCATTCAGATGTCTCCTGTAAAAACCCTTTGACACGAAAACATACCATCCCTACATGGGTCTCTTGCAGCACCAGGTAGAAATGACAAAATCAGAAGACTTTTGTATTGTGAGGAGTTAAGTGGCACATGTCAATTTCCCCAACAAGCACTCATTTGAAGTGGATAGGTTTAATTGACTTAAACTGCCTTGTTCAGTGAATAAAAAAATGCTTTTCTAAACTCTTATCATCAATTGTTTTCCACGCTATTGTAGTTGCTTTTGAGATGTGAAGATGTTTAGAATAGCAATGCAGATAGAGGAAGTCCCTTAATTGGATGAGATAAGCACGAGGCATGTGGTATTTTTGAACCACAATTGGGCAAATCCCAGGCGAGGGCTACCTTATGCTGGCTAATTTTTCTCACACCAGCTCAGGCGAAATGAACTACGGAATGAATTCACCAAAAGGTGGCTTCACTTTTGAAGTTTCATGTCTGGTGTAGACACAGAAGGAGAAGCATGAGGCAATTAATGAGGCAGTCCTGACTTTGATGAGTTGCCAAGGTACCATGCTTATGTTAAACCAAAGGTGTCTGTGTAAGCCAGAGGTTTTTAGGTCAATATACTCACCCCTAGTACAATAGTGGCTCAGAGCCAGTGTGGTGAAGTCACAACCCATTGCAAGGGTCTAAAAGAGGAGACAAGCTCCATTCTCAAGATGAAGACCTCCACAGACCGAAGCCCACCCACAGACCAGAGGTGCCAGGAGCTGTGCATCTGTTGACCTTGGGGCATTTTCCTCCATCTTTCTCCAGGGTTTCCAGATTTGAGAAGAATGTTTGGTATGAACGGCTGCTGCTTTGATTTCTTGCTTTTGTTTCTCAGTTTATGTTTCACTCTAAGATCTGTCTAATAAAGCTTGGTTTCTTCAACCACTGAGTGTTTATTGTCTCTCTAGATTATAAAAGAACGTCCATAAGGCTTAGACGGCCTGCTGGCAACATACCTCTCACATTCTTAGCTTACTTCTATGTTCCATTCAGGTACTACAGTAACATAGATAAGTGGGTTGGGGTCAAACATATCACCAGGGGTGTGCTGGCTACGCTAAAAGGGCAGTGGACAGGGGGAGGGGGCAAAGCCTATGGAGTTGGGTGTGGAGTGACTGAGGCCATGGTGGGGGTGGGGTGGGGCTGGTGCAACGCCATGCACTAACCAGCCATGACGGGGTAGGTGGGGTTGTTTGGTGCACGGTAATACCCACCCCACGTAAACAGTGCCCTGCTGCCTCAAGGGTTCTGGCTTGGGCAAAATCCACTTGCACCATTGTGTAGCTGCCCAGTGTCATACTTCTGCCCACCTCTGGGTGTGCCAGACCCTGTGGCACACCGGGACTTATCCCGGTGTCCAAAATAGCCACCATGGGCCTGCATATCATCCCTATACAGAGCTTGGAAAAGTAACCTTTAAAAGACCCTCACTGTTGGATACTTACAGCCAGCCTGGAAAGACTGGCTGGGCAATTTTGGAAATTATAGTCCGTTCCCCACCCCACCCCACCCCCCAAAATTGAGCTTTTCCAATCTCTGGGCTTTCTGAAAATTATAGTACTCCCCCCCCCCCCAAAAAAATGGAGCTTTTCCAGTCTCTGAGCTTCTCTCAATCTCTCTCTCTCTCTCTCTCTCTCTCTCTCTCTCTCTCTCTCTCTCTCTCTCTCTCTCTCTCTCTCTCTCTCTCTCTCTCCATGTTGAATGGAGATTCTGTTCACAAATAGATATCTCCATGCAATCAGCACTCTCCAAATAATTATTCGCATGCACAGCCATATTGTTGAGTGTTTGCATTCAGCCATTAACACGTGAACACTACTTCCAGTATTAACAAATCCAGTATGTGGTGGGGCATAATTCTCAAAACGTACTCTTTATCCAACTATCATTTGCCATTGGTTTTTTTGTTCCTGATTTTGAAACATTCGCCCTTGTGGATGTTGTTAGATAACACAAGTTTTGGTGTTGGAGGTATTAAACTATATCAGCTAAGTTTGGAGTGGGGTCTACATTTTGAATTATGTCCACTTTCATTATAATAATAATAATTATGTGTCAGAAATTATTCTGAGTTGAAAAGATTTTTGCTGGAGAAACTCCACTCAGGGGACGCCTGAATGAGGCTCCTTTCATGTCCCCAAAAGCTGGGACAGAGATGGGCGCTCAATCCACCCAATGATGCACTCCAAAAAAAATTACTACCACCTCTGTGGGGTGGGGCCAAATCTGTGGGTGGGGCCAAATATGTGGATGTGGCCAACACAATGGGGCATGGAGGTGGGTGTGGCCAGCCAGGTGGGCATGGCCTGAGGGAATTTCCGCAGCCGGTTCTCCCGAACAGGACAGAACCTGCTTCAATGCATCACTGAATCCATCATGCAGTACCCAGGTCTCAAACTGCCGACTTGCTGGCCTTCCAACTAACAAGGCAAGCTTCTTAACCACTAAGCCACCACAGACCCCTCCTCTTTCATTGCAAGACATCTTGCCCATCAATACCTGACACTCTCCACACTCCAGTAGAAGTACTGAGAGCTTATTTTCTCTGGGTACAGTCAGAGCATGCAAGAAACAGTGTGTACATGTTGCTGTGCAGTTGGCTGTTGCCAAAAAAATCTGGAAGATCTCTTCATTTCAAGCATAGGAATTTTTCTGTCATTCATAGGGTGGCCATGGGTTATACTCTACAGAGGATGGACCTCAATGTGAAGAGCTCACCAATCCAAGCTCCATTTAAAGGGAAAGAAGCTTAAGAAAAGATAAGAGGACAAAGTGTTAGTGTCCAAATAGGTGAGAACTTGGAAAGCAGTTTCAGCAGGCACACAGGCCACTGTTTGCAGTCTGTGTAACTATGGTGACAGGTATTATACTTCTGCTCATCATTTATTAAGAAGCATCCAAACTTATAAACACATATAAACACTGAGCCCCCTGAGCTCCTTCCCTCAGCCAGTTGGAGAGGAGTGGGAGCGACCGTTGCTCCGTGGCAGGAGGACATTTTCCACCTTCGTCCCTGCCACAGAGCCCCCTAAGCTCCTACCCTCAGCTGGTTGGAGGGGAGTGGGAGTGGATGTTACCCATGACATGGGCCTTCAGATGCCCGAGGATGTTGCAGAGAATGTTGAGTACCAGGCTCCGTCACTGGCGTTGAGCCTGGATGCCGTCTTTTAGGCTCCCTTGGATGTTCAACCACAATGTTTAATTGTATTTCAAGTTTCATGTAATTTACCATCTTTGTAAATTACAAAGATTATGTGGGTCACCAATAGGTGAGGAAAGCGGTATAAAAATATACTAAATAAATAAATAAATAAATATGCAAGTTGAACATCCAGCCACTTATTATTGAAGGGAATTGTGTGGAACAGGTCTCTGTGTTTCAATTTCTGGGAATGGAGCTGAAGGATGATCTAACATGGGGAACAAACACCAAAGATCTGATGAAGAGAGCACAGCAGAGGTTATACTTCTTGAAAATCCTCAGGAAGAAGAACCTTTCAAAGGACCTGCTGTTGGCATTCTACCATTGTACCATAGAGAGTGTGTTAACCTATGATCTGTGTGTATGGTTTGGGAGTTGTACAGCTAGGGAAAGAACAATGCTGTCCAGGGTTGTAAAGACTGCAGAGGGAATAATTGGGCATACTCTTCCCACTCTAGATCAAATCTATGCCACCAGGTGTTATAAGAAAGCTGTAGAGATTGCGCAAGATAGTACGCACCCCGGAAATGATCTCTTTCAGCTTCTGCCTTCTAGAAGAAAGTATAGGGTCATAAAGACCAGACCAGCCGCTTGAGAAATAGTTTCTACCCAAGAGTGGTTCTGGCTTTGAATGCAGTGCAATGTAGTCTATGGGGGAGCTTCTGTATATAGTTTTTAGAGTTTTTAGAGCCTTAGAGTTTCAGAGCTTTTTAGGGGTTAAATGTGTATATGTGGGGTGGTTGCCTCATACAAAGTCGTGTGACGTTGTATGAGGCATTGGGATTTTCCCAGGTTGCATTGTGCCTGGGCAGTATAAAAGGCAGGACACATGTATGCATTGCTCTTGTGGGTTTTGCATGAGGCAAAAAGTGTTTAGGAGTGGTTTTGAGCGCAATTTTGGATTCTTTAGAATTTTTTCATCAGAATTTTTAGAAGCATTCCTGGGATTTTTGCAGCATTCTTCAGGTTCTTGGACAATCAGGGTTGTTTGACCAGTTTTTGTAATGTTTTTAGCCTTTAGACAATGATTTCTTAAAGTTCTGTCAGTTTCCTGTCTGTTTCCTTGACTTTGCCCTGAAGTCTGTGCTGTTACAGTACAATGTATCTCTATGGAAATGACGTTGTATGAGGCATCACAGCTAGGATTTTGCATACCTCATACAAAGTCCAAATCCGTATAAAGTCCAAACTTGTGGAACCAAGTTTGGACATTGTATGAGGTATCACTGTATTTTGTTTAGGTTTTGTTGAGTTGATAAGTGTTTTTCCCCCCAATCTCGTTGTTCTGTGCAGAACAATGACAATAAAGATTTATCTATCTATCTATGCACATTTGTATCCTCTTTTCTGGGTAGTCTTTTTTGTTTGTTTAGCTCATGGGTTCCCAGCCCAAGACCCACAGGTCAGATCCGGCCCATGGTGCAATTTAATATGCACCCCCACCCCTCCAAGGGCATTCAGAAACAAAATGGCTGCCTTTTTGAATCTGTTGGGACAAAACGGCCACCCCCATCATGCTGGCAGGGCAAAATGGCCATCCAGCCCTCAAAACTGACTGAGAGAGCATGACCCCGGCTTTAAAAGGTTGGGAACCCCTTGTTTAACTTCTATCCTGCCTTTCTCCCCCTTTTCTCTTAAGCCTCAGCAAACCAACTTTTGATTTCCAGATTAAGAGAATGTCAGGAAATCAGCAAGGGACCTGGGGTGCACAGAAAGAGTGTCCACAAAGATTGTGGCATTTTTGAGCCACAATCGTGCGTACTCTGGGCAACAGCAACATTGTTGTGCTGGCTAATCTTTCTCACACTAGATCAGGCGAAAGGAATTATGGAATGAATTCACCAAAGATGGCTTCGTTTTGGCGGGTTAAAATCTGACCTAGATATGAAAGAATAAAAAGCAGCTAAGGACCTCAGATATGTGAGCTTATAGCTGTGGATCTGTGACCATTCTCCCTTGCTGTGCCTCTAGCCAGAATGTCAGGTTGGATGTGGTTGCTGGAGACCTAGGTCCATGCTGCCCTCATCGCTCCCGGACAGGCGCATTTTACTTCCGCTTCCGGGAGCGATGAGGGCAGCGCAGGCCGGATGAATCGCAGTAAATCCATTCGCGTGGATTCACAGGGTGCATGGGCTTCTGGGAATTGAAGTCCAAGAACATCTGGAGTGCCAAGGTTCACCATAACAGGCCTAAGGGGACTTCGAGCTGAGGCCCATGTCCTGATAAGGAAGCGGGTATGGTCCTAGATGTGATGATTACCCAATATCTTGTAGATATTCATGGAGCTACCTCAAGAGGGCTACATGTAGTAGGAGCAGTTCTGACACATAAGAGAGCATCATCTTCCCACTTGTTTTGCTTGTGACACTTTTATAGGCCTGTCCTCTAAGCAGGCTGACATCCAAAGCACAGAGTGAAAGCAACCCATCATTTTGTGGCAGCTGTTCAAGGTGGTTCCTCCTTCAACCATTCCTTTCTCATCATCAAAACTGACTGAGCAGCCTTACAGGTTCCGTCGCGACCAGCAAAGACGTCATTAGACACGAGTAGAATAATTTACCAGCTGCTGTAAAGATTTATATGAACAAGCTGTTTGGGTTAGCTAAAAGCAAAGTAATTGCAGTAAGCAATAAACAAGAGGGAGAAGCTTAGTATACCCAGTATAATAAGAGGACACTTATTAACCCATATTTGTACATGCAGATTTGAATTTGTTTGAGGGCTATGTGGAAACTGTAAGCATTTTCCACAGCGGGTGTTCCAGTAGGCCAGGAACCCGGAAGACACTGTGGTGCTTGGATCAGTTTCATGCATCTTTGCTGAAAAAGAGAAAAGATAATTATTTGCGACTTATAGCAACCCTAACAGAGCTTTTAAGGTTAGATATTTAAAGAGTGGTTTTGCCAGTGCCAGCTGGCAGAACAGTTGAGTGGTTTAGAGGTTGGGAGTTTGATTCCCCCCTGTGTGAAGTCCTTAAGAAGCTGCACAGTCCCAGGGCACACATGCACACACACCACAAAGAAAGGAATGGCAAACCAGTTTTGTATATTCTCTATCTGGTAAACCCTGCAAAAGGTCATCATAAGTCAGAACAGACTTGATGGCATGCAATTATTATTTAACAGTGCCATATGGCTCCGCTCATGATTCATGACTTTGTGCCAAGACTCCTGGAAGGAAAAGCACTCCTCGGAAAGGTAACCCTTGCCCGAAAGCCAAGTCATATCCGACTCTAGGGTTCAGTACTCAAATCTGTTTATAGCCAAAGAGCCAGCACTGTCTGCATCTGCAATGACTAAACACCAGAGTGCATGGAATGCTGTTTACCTTCCCACCAAAGTGTTACCTATTTATCTACTTGCAATCTTTTACTTTTGAATTGCTAGGTTGGCAGAAGTTGGGACAGAGATGGGAGCTCACTCCATCATGCAGCACTTGGGTCTTGAACTGCTGACCTGCCAACCTACCAGTCGTCATGTTCAGTGTCTTGACCACTAAGCCACTGCAACCCC
The DNA here is from genome assembly GCA_035047305.1 of Bradypodion pumilum. Lineage (NCBI taxonomy): Eukaryota > Metazoa > Chordata > Lepidosauria > Squamata > Chamaeleonidae > Bradypodion > Bradypodion pumilum. The sequence continues at coordinate 15,560,232 of JAWDJD010000008.1, forward strand.
TTTATTCCTCCTAAAAGGGGGGGGGCAAAAAGGACCACCATATTTTACCAAGTAGTTTTGCGTCAACTATAACATAGGCACACATGGCCTTCCTACCCGTCTTCTAGCAGGCTACGGTACATCTGGATCTCTTGCTCTAGCCGATTTTTTACATTGAGGAGTGCTTTGTATTCTTCATCCTGATTCTTCATTTCCAAGTGGAGCTCTACCAGCTGATGTTCCACACGGGCAACCTGGTCTTGTATTTTGGCTAACTGGGTATCGTAGTGACATTTTGTTTCGGCCAAAGACACTTGTAATGTGTTCCTCTGTTGAAGGGGAATAAGGAGAAATCAGAAGGCAGCATCTTCAGTACATTAAGTGGGGGGGGGGGGAGAATAGAAAAGTTTTTGGAACCCCACAGAATAACACAGTGAAAATAAAGGTCACTCATTCTGTTTTCTTCTACTCACCAAGATGACTGCATCAGAGAGAGATATGCACAAAGGCTCTCTCCATTTGGCAACTGATATCTCAAGGTTCAGTGGTTAGTGCTAGTTTTACATAATGTACTTGCCTAATACAATGCAGAGTCTAAACGTGTGTCAGGATTTAATTCTCTAACAATAGGACCCAAGGGATATGAGTGAAGAAACAGCTAATGATGCGGTATAGTAGATGGTGAGTTCAGCTGGGATTTTGGAGTTCCGGACTGAAGTCCAGACTGAGCTACAAAACTCACACGATGACCATAAATCTTTGACTGATCCTGTCCCACAGATTCATTATCAGGGTGTGGTGGGGAAGACAGGAACTGTATACACCATCTTGAGAAATGGTGAGAAGCAAATTGTCAGAAAAATAAATACATGCTTCTTCTTCTTCTTCTTCTTCTTCTTCTTCTTCTTCTTCTTCTTCTTCTTCTTCTTCTTCTTCCATATCTGAACATTGGTGATCCTCATGGCGATCAGCCATGAAGACTGTCCTGAGAATATAATGCAATAGTCTTTCTTCTGCCTTCCACATCGCAGCGTGACACCCATACCACTGATCCAGTTCTGAAAGTCACTTTCTGGTCCTGAGCACTTTTGGCACACAAAATCATCCTCAGCCCCAGCCCAGTATTGATGAAGCTGCCACCCTCCATCAAGATGGAGTCAAGTGGGATTTAATCCACTTGGGGATCATCACCCTTCCCTGTGGACTTCAGCACTCAAGGCCATTAGTCCTCAGGGTTGTCATGTTAGTTAACTGCCTGATAATCAGTGTTGAGTTGCTGGCTTGGTGGTCTACTGTATTACCATATCAGGATAACCTGACCAGACTATCATACATGCACCTAGTCTTTGATTTTTCTCAAGGCAGCATTTCGTTCTGGTAAAGGTAAAGGTCACCCTTGCTAGAAAGCCAGTCGTAACTGACTCTAGGGTACAGTGCTAATCTCTGTTTATAGCCAAAGAGCCAGCGCTGTGTGCATCTGCAGTCATTAGTTCCGGACCCTTCCCCAGAAAGCAGGGTTAATTTTCAGTTGGATGAAGATTAGCTGATTCTCCACTTACCAAAGTGGAAGTAAAATAGAGGTGTTTGTGTTGCAGTGGAGAGGTGCGAGGGAGAGCTAGTCAGTCATCTTGGGATTGAGCTGTTAGCCTGCCTAGCTCATTTCCTGCTTATTGGTACAGATATCCCCTTAATTCTTTTAGTCGAGAATCCCAAGATAAATGAGTATCATTACCATACCTGTCAACCGCGGCTCTGGACAATCCGGGACCTGCGCAAAACGGTTCTGCGCAGCTCGCTTTTTACGCATGCGTAAAAGCCTTCTACACATGCATAAAAGCAACTTGCGCAGAATCGTTCTGCGCAGCTCACTTTTACGCATGCATAGAAGGCTTTTATGCGTGCGTAGAAGGCTTCTACAATCCCCTTTTGCACAGAAGCCTTCTACGCATGCATAGAAGAGTTCTACGCAAGCGTAGAAGGGTTCTACGCATGTGTAAAAGCCTTCTACGCATGTGTAGAAGCAAGCTGCGCAGAAGGGATGCGCAGTAATGCCTTTCCCCCACTGCCAAATTCCGGGGTTTCGGCAGCTCCCGGCGGGAAATGGCGAAAATCGGTGCCGAAAAACGGGAAATCCCGGCCAATCCGGGAAGGTTGACAGGTATGATCATTACCCTGTGCATTCATGTTTTGCTCCCAGTGAATGCTGAAGAGTATCTAATGGCACAATACTGCAGAAGCTGAATGGATTCAGACCTGATTAGCTTTAAGATGGGAGACTCACTTGGACTTGATCCGAGTGAATTTCTCTGAGTTTAGGGTGGACAGTGTTTCAAACCTAGCTTATTTTTTACTAGATCCACTATGCCTAATATTTACAAAGATACTAAAACTGAGTGGATCTCAGACAAAAAAACCATTCCTACCTTCTCTAAGCTTTCTTCATATCAACAATAAAATGTTTGTGTTGCTTCTGCGGTTGACATTGTAAGCCTTCCAGAGAGACATGAGTGTATAAGATCTACATTCTGACTGAATACTGATGGAATACAGTGTTAAGATGTCATGATATCTTACCATCTTGCACTGGGCTTGCAAATCAATCTCTAAGGCTAGCAGTTGACGCTTCAGATCCATGACTTTGTGATTGCCATCTTCAGCTTCTTGGTTGCAGGTGCAGATTTCCTGGTTCGCTTCCTCCAGCTGAAACACATACCGACTAAGCAACAGAATTTTCAGAAGCATTGTTTATTCATTCATTGACTGAAATCCTGTTGTTGTTTTTTTTAATGCAGGCAGAAGACAGTGGTGTAACATTTGCTTGCCTCCAGTCAGCAATTAAAGAGTCACACATACCAAGCAAGCAGGCATGCACATCCTTATGAAATGCAGCAGTGACTGATTAATTGGAAGCAAGTGGATGTTACATTTGCCTTCTGCCTGTATAGCAAAGTGGCTGGATTTCAGCCAATGTGTAGGAATGAGGAGTGGACTAGAGGAAAACAGGCTTTAACAGATGAGGACAAAAAGCATGTCCTTAACAACCACAACCAGGACTACTTTAAGTGTTCTTAAAGATTAGTGTGTTGTTGTTTTTTAAAAAAAAGAACTTCCAGTTTCTGCAACCTGAATAAATTCTGCACATCTGTATATATGTTGTTAATTTGCACTCCTTATTCTTCTGCTAACAATGAGAAAGGATGTAGCACAGTGTAGCCACTACTGTCTTGTGATTTCTAGAAATCTTGTTCATGAGGTTTCTACCTCTCTAATTTCACTCCGCTTAAGTGGCTAAGATGCTGACTGGAAAGCGGGAGGTCAGCAGTTCGATTCCCGAGCACTGCAGGACGGAATGAGCTCCCATCTTTGTCCCAGCTCCTGCCAACCTAGCAGTTCGAAAGAAAGAAATTGCAAGTAGATAAATAGAGACCACTTCGGTGGAAAGGTAAACAGCGTTCCGTGTGCTCTGGTGTCTAGTCATGCCTGCCACATGACCATGGAAACATCTGCAGAAGCAGACAGCGCTGGCTCTTCAGCTTTGAAACAGAGATGAGCACTGAACCCTAGAGTCGGATACGACTGGCTTTCGAGCAAGGGAAACCTTTACCTTTACCTTTTACTATAGAGATTGTGGTGGCTCAAGTGGTTAAGATGCTGAGCTCGCTGACTGGAGGGTCGAGTTGGATTCCCGGGTACTGCATGACGGAGTGATCTCCCATCTATGTCCCAGCTCCTGCCAAGAAATTACAAGTAGATAAATAGGGACCACTTTGGTGGGAAGGTAAACAGTGTCCTGTGTACTCCGGTGTTAAGGCATTCCTGCCACATGTCCATGGAAATGTCTGCAGATGCAGAAGCGCTGGCTCTTTGGCTATAAACAGAGTTGAGCACTGAGCCCTAGAGTCGGATATGACTGTCTTTTGAGCAAGGGTGACATTTGCCTATAGAGGCTGCAGTCCTTACCTTGGTTTCATACCACTGAGCAACCTCCTTGCGATTTGCATCTATCATTGCTTCATATTTGCATCTCATCTCCTGCAAGATTTTCTTCAGATCTGGACCAGGAGATGTACTGACTTCCATGTTGATATCATGGGGCTGTTTTTTCAGGTGGGTTAATTCCTGCACATCAAGGTTATTATTATTATTACAAATATGGCCTTGACTGCATTATAATAAGGTTTCCCCCCCCCCCCAATATTTTAAAAATAATTGTAATTCTTATTTATAGCAATTTGCTATTACTTTTGCACAATAAATTAACAAAATAACCAAATCTATTTACAACACATTAAAATTATTTAAAGCATGTTAAAAGAAATCGGTTAAAAGCCAGTCTAAACATCCCCTGAAATCCAGGGTTCTAAACAACCCAAAAAGAACTTAGAAACATATGAAGGCAGCAAATTTCACAGTTTCACAGTTTAACTATGTTCTCTTTGCACACACAAAAACTTGTTTTCAGATGCCCTGAATCTCCCACACTCTAGCTCTTCTATGGATGATTCTTTTGGGGAGAGAAAAATCTTTGAACAACTTCAGCTGGTGTTCTAGCCACTATGGGTCCTAGAGAAGGCGTATCAGGTCATAGTAGTCCATACCATGTCCATATCTCATTTCAACTACATCAGCATGATTTACAAATTGAACTTCCTGCTTTGAAATAACTAGACATTGGACATCAGGCCCTCCGGAACTATTGCTTTTCAACAAACAGTTTTAGTCCAATCAGGGCCATAGCCAGGGGGGCGGAGGGCAAATACACTCCTGAGCTAACAGCCTGCCCCCCCCAACCTACCCCGCAATGCCAATGTTATATATGTGAGTGTGACATTGTGGCTCCTCCTGAAAAATGTTTGCCCCTCCTGAAACCCCACCCCACCCCCACCCCCCACCCAAAAAATATAGAATCCTGTCTATGGCCCTGAGACCAATGATCCTTCCGTGTTGTTTTATACAATGTCTGGCCAGACATCCAGCTACGGTAATGGAGTAGATCGTACAGCCAGCAACTCAATGCTGAGTGTTGGGTGCTGGTAAATAACCTGACTACCTAAAGGGGCCAACAGCTACCAGCGGAGCAAGGGATGAGCACTGAAGGGGCCAACGGCTACCAGTGGATGATCCCCTTTAGGTGGGGTGATCCCCCCCCCCCTCAGTGAAGGAAATGCCACTGGAAACCATCAAATTGGGCACAATGGCAAATTGAGCGGAGGAGGTTGTGGCAATCCATTGTGGCAGTCCATATCCTCAAGGTTGTGGCAGTCCATTGCAGTCCCGGTGTTAAATCCTGCATGTCTCATTTCACGTGCCACAGGAGATGGCTCCATGATCATAGTGTGTGGGTCACTTCATGGCAAGCTGGGATCCACGTTAAACAAATTCACACCAATGGCATTTTTCCTGCTTCAGGAAAAATGCATTTTCAGATATGAGTCGTAGCCGACGTTGTTTTGCATGTTGTTTTTCATCTACTTCTTTGGGGGTGGGGTAATGGAATGTACATTTTACTATCAACATGTATAATAAGTTAAATTATGAATGCACTTTACTTAATCTTTACTTAAAGAAGGAGGTTATATTTAAATTAGCCAACAGGGTACCTCTTTATGGGCTTTCTTGAGATTATTTAGTTCCTCTTGCAAAAATTGAAGTTCAGTCTCTAGGTGACACTTATAGCTGATCAGTTCCTCCAAAATGGGGTGTAACCCATTAAGGTCAGCCTCTGCATTTTCACGAGTACCACATTCAATCTCTAATCTACATCAACCAAAGAAACAAAAGTCATGAAATAAAGTCAGTGACCAATGAAACCAGTTTTAAAATCATTTTTAAAATTATAGAATTTGTCTGCATGTAAGTTGTTGTTTTTTTGTAGATAATGCACTAAACCAGTAGTTCTCAACTGTTGTGTATTAAGACATTATTGCAAGTTGCGCAGAGGCGCCTTACAAGGAAGAAGATGGTGGTTTCCCGCCATCCAAATCAGGAACATAGAAAGGGCGTGAAACCCTGTTCCTGGGCGCACCAATTATGCTAATACAAGCCCTGTGATTGGTTACAGTTTTGGATCCTACTCCCCATTGGTTAGTTACATATATACTCCATTATGATTGGTTAGTTATGGCTATCCGGCAGGTCGCTACTTAGTATCAAGGAGCCACTGCCGGGGAAACACTATATAAGCCCCACGGGTGAACAAGGGTGGGGCCAGAACGGATCTATACTTCCATACTGCATGGGTAGCCAGCAACGGCTAAGCCGTGGTTCCTCCTCCACGCTACCGCTCCAGGTGTAGCCAGTATTTGCCTCCTACACGGCAGAGTCTGGAGGGACTGATTTCATGGAATTGTATAGCCATCTCTGTGCATACCTGTCAACCTTCCCGGATTGGCCGGGATTTCCCGATTTTTGGCGCCGATTTGCGCCATTTCCCGCCCGCAGCTGCCAAAACTCCAGAATTGGCAGCGGGGGGGGAAAGAGGTACTGTGCATCCCTTCTGCACAGATCGCCTTCTACACATGCGTAGAAGGCTTTTATGCTTGTGTAGAACCCTTCTACGCTTGCATAGAACCCTTCTACGCATGCGTAGAAAGCGATCTGCACAGAAGGGGATCGAAAAAGCCTTCTACGCATGCGTAGAAGGGTTCTACGCATGCGTAGAAGAATTCTACGCAAGCGTAGAAGCCTTCTACGCAAGCGTAGAAACCTTCTACGCATGCGTAGGCGGCGATCTGCACAGAACCGTTCTGCACAGGTCGCATAGAAGGCGACCTGCGCAGAACTGTTCTGCACAGGTCCCGTATTTTCCAGAGCCACGGTTGACAGGTATATCTCTATGTCCGGAGCACCTTGTAAGCTCTGCTTGGAAGACTGTTGAATAAAGACTGTTCCTGTTTTGTTCATCGTTGTCTGGACTGTTGCTTAAAAGGGCCGGACATAACATCAACATAGGGTGAACGCCCCATGAGGGACTTCAATTCCCAGAAGCCTAAGTCATTACATTGGCTGATCAGTGCTTTGAGAAATTGACTTAGGCTTCTGGGAATTGAAGTCCAAAAACCAAAGGTTTGGAAACACTGCTCTAGGTTAGTGATGGCAAACCTTAGCACTCCACGTGTTCTTGGGTTTCAATATCCCAGAAGCTCAAGTCAGCACTCCTGCAGATCAGGGCTTCTGGGAATTAAAGTTCAAGAACATCTGGAGTGCCAAGGTTCACCATCACTGCTCTAGACAATAAAGGGGTGGGAAAGAGGAAGTTGAGCCCACTCCATCTACATCAGAGGTGGCCAACCTCGGTTCTCCAGGTGTTCCAGAACTTCAATTCCCAGAAGCCCTGATCAGCAGATGTGCCAACTTGGGCTTCTGAGAATTGAAGTCCAAGAACACCTGAGCACCAAGGTTGGCCAGTCCTGATCTACACGATCCTTACAAGGTCTTAGAGCCATTTGGTCTCCACATCTTCTTTTTGTATATTCATTCCTCCACCTCCTTATTTCGATGCAAGTTTTCCAAACAGTTAATTCACAAATGTGTAGAGAAGATTTGAGTGGTAACAGGACAGAATCTCGCACATTATCTGGTAGAGATAAATAACTTACTTCTGCTTGATGTCTTCAAAGTTTATATGATCATTGTCGATCTTAAGAAGGATTTTGTTATTCTCCAATGTTACACGAATAATCTGAAGCAGAAGTGGGGAAAGAAAATTACCTGATTTACACATGAGTAGAATGAGCTATATAACAATATATAACAGAATTTACTGTTTTGGTTTGCAGCTGAAGAACTCTCGATTTTGAAAGTTCTCTATGTGTCTGTTTTTAAAATTAATTTCTTGCAAAGACTTCGACGAAAAATGTTCTTGCTCAACTCAGTCCTTCCTTTGCTACTTACAGTCACCAGTTTGATGCTGGGGAGATCAATTTTACTGCTTCAGAAAGCTGCTGCTTCATTCTACTGCATGTGTCAACCAAATCAGAGAAAGAGAGATGCATATAAATTCTCAACTAGTATACCAGAGGGAATAGAATAAGTAAAAGCCAATGTTATAAATACTGTAACTCATTACAGTATATATAAAAACTGGAAGTGGCAATCAGATGCTGCTGCAAAATTAATAGCTATCAAGCAGTGGTGGGCATCAGCAAGTTCGCACCAGTTCGCCAGAACCGGTAGCAGAAATTCCAGCTGGCCCCACCCATCCAAGTTGTGAAATAAAGTAGTCCTAATTCAGGTGCAACACAGGGCTTTCTCCCTGGCAACGCCCACCATACCACGGCCACAGTGTGGTAGTAAAAAAAAATTGAGCCCACCACTGCTATCAAGTAACATTTTTAGCTTGCCATGGGATATGTAAGAGACATGAGGCTGTCCAGATGGTCCTAAACTGCAACTCCCATCACCCTCTTTTATTGGCTATGCTGGTTACTCCTCCATTCTTCTTCATACATTTTACAAATGATTTTACAACCATAACTGTAATTGCTGTTTGTTTCTATGTTAGGTTTAAGGTTTTATACTAACCTATAAAGCCCTACTAGCAGTTGGAAAGCAAGAAATTGCAAATTGATAAATAGGTACCACTTCAGCAGGAAAGGTAGTAGCGCTCTGTGCATTCTGATGTCGAGTCATGCCATGTTATCCTGCAATGGTAATAGAGTAGACCATACTGCCAGCAACTGGTCTTCCCCAGCCGAAAGGAAGAGAATGACATGTCTGGCTGTTTTAAGAAGGGGCTGTCATTGTTTATTGTGGATTTGCTGGCTTCATTTGGTGTTTAATTTCATTTGTTTTAGTCCCAGTTGTCCCAGCTCCTGCCAACCTAGCGGTTTGAAAGCAAGAAATTGCAAGTAGATAAATAGGGACCACTTTGGTGGGAAGTTAAACAGCGTTCCGTGTACTCAGGTGTTGAGACGTACTTTGCCACATGTCCATGGAAACGTTTGCAAATGCAGACAGCACTGGCTCTTTGGCTATAAGCAGAGATGAGCACTGAACCCTAGAGTCAGATACGGCTGGCTTTCGAGCAAGGGTGACCTTTACCTTTACCTGCTTTGGATATTTTAATCTTGTTTTAATGGCAAATTGCCCACAGTAACAGTTTCCATTAGATGTGCAGTAAGTAAGTAATCACTCATCCCCCTGCTCCACCCTAGTACCTGGTGCTCCCTCCTAGCAATTCACCTTATTTAACCTTGCAATTGAGTTGTCACCTGTGGAAGGAAGTGAAACAAACCTTGCACTGCAGGAAAATGGAAGAAGATGGAACATGGCTGGCTTGCAAGTGCGATTCATTCTCCAAGTGTTGCTGAAACACAATTCCAAATCCCTATGGTGACTAGAGATGATAGGGATTGTAGCTCAACAATGTCTGGAAGTACACCTGTTGCCCACTCCTGATCTCATGGATGTTGTACTCCAAAAAGGAGTAGAGATCAAGTTTACACCATCTAGCTTTTGATTTGCTAAAGGCCCAACACCCATAATAGGAGTCAAATGAAAGACTGAGGGTAGGCATATTCTTACATCCCAACCATAGTGAAGGCATTGTTTTTCATTAGCAAGACTGGGCTTACCTTCTTTCTGTATGTGCAAACTCTCACAGTCTCTTCTTTGCCTCAGGGCCGTTGCCAGGGGGTGGACATGGTGGGCACGGCCCACCTTGAGTTAGCCATTTGCCCACCCTGGCAAAGCGCAGTTTCCCATGGGAATGGATTGAAAAGAGACTTTGTTGCTTATCCTGAAAATATATTCACCCACCCACATCTAGAATCCTGGCAATGGCCCTGCTTTGCCTAAGGATTCTTCATTCTATCCTCCTAACTTGGAATGGAGAAGCCTCCTTCATATATGCTGTGGGGAAACTTCTGTAGTCCTCAAGAATTTGGAGTACAGTATTTTGCATGCATATGAACGTCTCCCTGCTGCTGCTGCCCCCCACTACATGACAGTCTTGTTGAGGTGCAGGGGCTTGAGGGGTCTAACTAAGCAGTGTTGCCTATCTCTTGTCAATGATGTTAGGCTGGGACTAAAACTCACCAAAGCGTCCCCCGTCTGATCCCTTGGGCAAGGTGAAAGCGGAGGGCACATGTCATGGCCCACCTAGCCAGCAGTGATGTGATATCCAAATGGTTTTTAAAAGTATGCAAAAGGACTCAATTTCTCAGGTTAATTTGCATATGTGGAATATCATCGTGGAGATGTTTACCAATGTGTGGACTTCTCGCTGAATGACAACTCCAAGGTATCCAAGGTACTAACTTCTCCATTCACGATACGGGAACCACAACAGATCGAGAGAGGGGGAGGGAGAAGGATTGAACGGGGATTGGCAAATGGTTCCTCTTACCTGCTTTTTAAGCTCCTCAATCTGATGATAGTAGTGGCTGTAGTCCTTCTGTTTCACAACAAGCTCATGTTTCATATAGAAATGGCTGATTTTGGACTCGAGTTTAGTGTTTTCTGCCTCCAGACGTCGCACTTTATCTATGAAGCCAGCCAGACGGTCGTTGAGGTTCTGCATGACTGTCTTCTCATCAATTGAAGAGAAGACAATGCCACAGGTCATAGGATGGTCACTTATCCCACAAGCTGCACCTGTAGTAACCTCAAATAGTCCTTCGCCATTTCCAAATGGAGTGTGACCACCGTAGCTGCTACTGGGACCACTACCTGTACTCATTCTTCCTGCATAGCCTCCACCACCTATAAACATATTGTTACAGCTGCGGCTCGAAAAATTTCCCCTTCCAATTCCATCACTGTGGTCTCCAAAGTGACTTTCCCAGGAGAACTTTGCACTCATACCATCTAAGCCACGGGCAGCGTGATGGCTGGAAGAGGGAGAGAAGACCACAGAGTTCCCATTTGAGTCGACACTTGTTGCTGCAGTATGCCTAGCAGAACTCTTCATATCAGCAGCAACTTGAAATCTAACCTACAGCAGAAACCCTCAAAGTTTGACGCTCAACCTGAGTGCATTGTAGATACCCCGCAGATCTCAATTTATATCTTTGGCTGTGGGTGTCATCATTTGGGAGGAAATGGGGGAGTTTTTACTATTTTTGCAGATTTAGTTCCAGCTTATCTTTCCTGTTGGAAGAAAAAGATGAAAAACACCCTGCAGCGGTTGGCTTCCAGATACCCCAGTAGACAAGTAGTTTCTTCACCTATCAATTGGGCCTGCTTAACAATGTTGCCACGCCTGAACTCCTATAATTGCATAGACGATTTTAGGGTTTCTACAGAAAGAAGAAATAGCTACTGTACTCTGGTTCTGTTGCTTTTCTCCCCCATTACTTCATTTTAATCCACTTCCTTTTAATCTTTTGGCCTTGCAGGGCCATTTACACTTTTGTAAGCAAATGTGGTGTTGGAGGATAGTTTTGACTTGAGAGTCCCCTGGACAGTGAGGAGGACAAATAGGTCGATCTTAGAAGAAATTAACCCTGACTGCTCCTTAGAAGGTCAAATAGTAAAGATGAAGATAAAGTACTTTGGACATCAAATGAGAAGAGAGGATTCACTTGAGAAAGCCTTGATGCTGGGAAAGGTAGAGGGCAAAAGAAGAAGGGGGCGGCTAAAGATGAGATGGCTAGATGGTATTGTAGACGCAATGGGCACAGAGCTGGGCAGGCTGAGGAGGATGGTGGAGGACAGAGGAGCCTGGAGGACAATGGTCCATAGGGTCGCAAAGGGTCAGAATCGACTGTGCGACTGAACAACAACAACAACAAGTAAAATTTAAAGGAAAGCAAAACAAAAAAAACCAATCAAATTTTTCCCCACTATGTAGAAATGTGTCGGAGTTTGATTCCCGAATACTGCACGATGGAGGGAGCTCCCATTTCTGTCCGAGCTCCTGCCATCCTAGCAGTTCGAAAGCAAGAAATTGCAAGTAGATAAATAGGTACTACTTCAGTGGGGAGGTAAACAGTGTTCTGTGCACTCCGGTGTTGAGGCATGCCTGCCACGTGTCCATGGAAATGTCTGACAACACAGACAGTGCTGGCTCTTTGGCTATAAACAGAGATGAGCACTGAGCCCTAGCGTTGTATACGACTGGGTTCCAAGTAAGGGCAACCTTTACCTTTACTGGGAATGTACAAATTTTGGTAAATTCTTCAAAAGTACACTAAATGAATTTCCATTTGCACTGGGTAAATTCAGTTATTAACTCCAGCGATATAACTGCATTATATCCCTACCTGTCATACAGATATCAAATGTTAGAAGCCTCTTCTTCTTTTTTCTTTTCTATCATGTCCAGATTAATCTTTAAACTGCCAGAATGAGGCCACCTTCTTGGTTTTTGTCATTGGCCAAAATTAAATCCTCATTAGTAGATGTTTCTGGCAGTAATTGGTAGACCAGCAAATGAGCTAGATTCTGTATCTCTCCACATTCACACAGTGTGTTGCTGTCTATCAGCAGCTACCACTTAAGCATGTTGGTCTAGCATTTAGGTACTCTGACCCTCAGCCTGTTCAAGGTCTTCCAAGTGACATAGCGGAGGTTGATTTCCTCAGCTATATCCTCCTTTAATATTCCTTGTTCAGTAAGATCTTTCCTCCATCTTCTAATTTGATTTTGCTCTTGTGTGCCCTCAAGAATATTTGTTCTTCCCATAAAGCTCTTCCTGTATCTGAGTTGACAAATTTGGGACACATATCCATTTAGAGCAGAGGTTCTCAACCTTTTAAAGCCGTGGGCCAGGTCATTCTCCCTGAGACAGTTGAGCGGACCGTATCGGTGGTTCCCCCTGCCATAAACGCTGCTGTAAAATGCATCCGCAGCTGTCATAAATATGTTTATGACAGCTGTAAATGTGTAAAAATGCATTTATGACCGTTGCAGACACATTCATGGCTGTTTGCACCACTTCCAGCGGTGGTGGGAGCAAGGGTAGTGGGCCACATGAAATGGTGCTGTGGGCTGAATCCAGCCCACAGGCCATAGGTTGAGAACCCCTGAGTTAGAGCTTGTCTGTCAGCATCATGTATGTTAATGTGAGACTCCTCCACACTGTGAAGATAACAGATATTTCCCAAGTTATATTCACAAAGGATAATACTTGATGACCTAAAGAACTATAACAAAGGGTTAAACTGCACCCCATATTAAATGCACAGTTATATACAGCCACTTTTCTCCTGTTTTTAAATTTACCAAATGCACAGGAGATATATGTATTTTCTCTAGGTTCTTGACAGAGGTAGCCAGTTTAGGAGAAGTAACTTTGAGGAAAGCTACTTCTCCTGTAAATCTGTGAAGCTACTCTGGGTTGGATTCCCACACAGTAGCAATCCCCACACACTTAGTAGCAATTAAAGATTGAAGCAAAGCTCTCCTATAGCCAATTGTTACTCACTGCTAGAGCACATTGATTGAGCCAATCAGACTCATTAAGTCAGCATTGCTGCAAGTCCCATTGCATCAATAAAGTCATTTTGGTTAGTATTAGTACTTAGATTAAGCTCTACATCAGGAGTTCCCAACCCATGGTCTGGGGTCCGGATGTGGCCCACGACACCATTTCATGTGGCCCACCCCCACCTCCACCACACCCGTAAGTGCCACGTGTGGCAGGCAGGGCAAAATGGCTGTCCAGCCCTTTACCTATTTAATATAGCAGATAACTGGGCCGGTTCAGTGCCAGATCTGAAAAGTCTGCTAATCAGAAACAGATTGGTTTGGATGAACAGAAGTGGATGTTCAAAACAAAAGGGTTGCCGGCTGGAAGACTGGGGAAGCTGGCCAAGAGAGAGAGAATATGCCAGTAAAGCAACAGGTCTATATAGACAAGAGTTGGCTTGGTTCTCAGTTACTCCTATGAGAACAGGACTAAGTTCAGTCTGATTAGAGTTAAGAAAACAGGAAAGAAGAAGGCAGCTGGTGGATTCATTCTGTGTCCAAACGGTATCCAAAGGGTGGCATTAATCACTAAAAGAAGAAGACAAGGATTTGCCAAAAAAAGTTGAATATAGAGATGCAAAGTTAGAAACAATTTTAATAATGTAAATAGGATGACAATACACAGCACCTGAGTGAGTGAGACCATAACCAGATAATTCATCTGATTACTGCATGACCTGTCTAAGCACTGACTCTGGATGGACAATTTCAAGGTCCCTGATCTCTATCCTTATAGTTTTTTTCTCTCTCCTTGGACTGGGCTGTCCTTTGAATACATGATGTCTTCAGAATAAAACATACCCTTTGTCACTCCTTCAAAGGGATGACTGCACCATTCACTCTGATGGAGATAAATCTGGTCCTGCAATTGGGAATGCTACTATATTTAGTAGGGACAATGTATCCCCATTGTGTTAAGCCTCTCTGTGGGGAAAGGCTTGGCTTCTAAAATCTCTTGCTCATACAGTATTCAGAACCTCTTTCTGCCTTTTACTACCTCAGCCTGATTAAATCTTGTTTCTATGTATATAGCTCACGGCTTTTCTGGCAAGTACCTTGTTGACAGCCAGGGGTGTGCAGGGCACCATGTCAAGGCGCTGGACAGGGAGTGGTAAGGTGCATATTTGGGGGTGGGGGTGGGAATCCGATACTGGAAAGTCAGCAGGTCAGCAGTTCAAGACCTGAGTACAGTAATACCTCATGCAAAGTCCGCTTCATACAACATCGAATTCATACATCGCCTAATTCCTTGAAAAAAGTTGCCTCATACAAAGTCGCAGTGACTTTGTATGAGGCATTGGGGTTTTTCCCAGGTTGCATTGGGCCTGGGCAGTATAAAAGGCAGGACACATGCGTGCATTGCTCTTGTGGGGTTTGCATGAGGCAAAGAGTGCTTAGGAGTGGTTTTGAGCGAGATTTTGGATTTTTTTGAATTTTTTCATCAGAGTTTTTAGAAGCATTCCTCGGATTTTTGCAGCATTCTTCAGGTCCTTGGACAATCAGGGTTGTTTGACATATTTTTGTAATGCTTTTAGCCTTTTGACAATGCTTTCTTAAAGTTCTGTCAGTTTCCTGTCTATTTCCTTGACTTTGCCCTGAAGTCTGTGCTGTTACAGTACAATGTATCTCTATGGAAATGACGTTGTACGAGGCATCGCGGCAAGGATTTGGACGTTGTATGAGGCATCGCGGCTAGGATTTTGCATGCCTCATACAAAGTCCAAATCCGTATAAAGTCCAAACTTGTGGAACCAAGTTTGGACGTTGTATGAGGTATCACTGTACTGCACAATGGAGTGAGCTCCTGTCTCTGTCACAGCTCTTGCCAACCTAGCAGTTCAAAAGCAAGAAATTGCAAGTCAATAAATAGGGACCACTTCGGTGGGAAGGTAAATAGGATTCCATGCACTCCGGTGTCTATTCATGCCTGCCACATGTCCACAGAAACATTTACAAAATGCAGACCACTTTGGCTGTAAACAAAGATGAACACTGAACCTTATAGTCAGATATGACTGGCTTTTGAGAAAGGGTCACCTTATCTTTACCTTTTACCTTTTACCTTTTACCTGCAGTGGCTCAAGTGGTTAAGACGCTGACTGGGAGGCGGAAAGTCACAGTTTGATTCCTGAGTACTGCAGGATGGAATGAGCTCCCGTCTATGTCCCAACTCCTGCCAACCTAGCAGTTCGGAAGCAAGAAATTGCAAGTAGATAAATACGGACCACTTCGGTGGGAAGGTAACAGCGTTCTGTGCGCTCCGGTGTCTAATCATGCCTGCCACATGACCACAGAAACATCTGCAGAAGCAGACAGCGCTGGCTCTTCAGCTTTGAAACAGAGATGAGCACTGAACCCTAGAGTCGGTTACGACTGGCTTTTGAGCAAGGGAAACCTTTACCTTTACCCTACCAAAGAGAGCAGATTTCTGTGTTTAGAAAAACATAGGCATCTGATTATATTAACTCATTGATAAAAGCGGAAGGTGGGGAAGGTTCTCCAAATCAGGCAGGAGGCAGGAATGTGTATCAGAACTGGGAACAATCCAAAGTTTGGAAATATTCCCTTTTCTGAGCTAAAAAGTTGCATTGTCAAGCTCTGGGGGGAATTATGTGAGAGGAAATGTATGTGGCAGGCAGAACAAAACAAACCACACATACACACATTGTACTGTATCTCAAAAATAGGAACTCTGAAGATCATCTTGCATTTCTTGTTTTGTATCATCCTGAATACCAAATGTGGGGCTGAGATACTGCCTTATCTGATATACAGGTACTGCCTTTCTGCCATGCCCTACAAAGCTACTGAATTTCCCAGTTGCTTTGTCTCTCCAAATGCAAGTCAGCATAGAGTGCAAACCAGACCTAGAAAGATCTCCCAGGCAAGGAGGCTGTGTTATTATTTTAATTGCATCCTAGGCAAAAGCAATTATTTTAGAAAATGAGATAATATTCAGCTGTTTACCTCTCTCCACAACACTTCAATATATACCTCTGAACCCATTGTTCCCATATTTCTAATCAAAGCAACCCACACATGGAATTTTGCTTGTGGCTTTCCTTCCACATGCCATTCATCATACTTGTGATACTTGACCAGATTTTTTGGTCAGGTAGCAGTTACAATTTTTTAGCTTCTGTGGGGTGTCTGGTTGACTTCTATGGCAGGCCTGGGCCAGAAAGGCCTTTGGTCTGATCTGGCACATCCCCTCTTGCTGTTGTTGTTTTAATTTCCCTCTGTTTTCCAATAAAGTAAGAATATGAACACTCATTCATAACCACCAGCTATACTGAGAAGGCCTGGCAGCATCTGTTGTCTATCAATCCCATGGTGGGGGTAGTAAAAAACATTCAGTGCAACACTGATTGTATTGTGTTGTTGTATATTATGCATTGTTTTCTGTAGATTGAATGTTGTATATTGTATCGTGTATTTACTTTGTATATTGTTGATTTATGTTGTGTTTCTTGTGAGCCGCCCTGAGTTGGTGTATGCTGAGTGGGCGGCATACAAATCGAATCAATCAATCAATCAATTTGGTTGCAGAATTTAGCTTTCTTTAGTTTCAATGAGAGACAATCCATTCCATCGCCCTCAAAGGCCGCTCCCCCCGCCAACACCGAGACCAGCGGGGCTTCGACCGGCAGCCAGCTGGAAGGAAGGAGCGGCACCTGAGGGCCATTCCATCGCCCTCAAAGGCCACTCCCCCCACCAACTCCGAGACCAGCGGGGCTTCAACTGGTGTCCGGCCGGAGGGAACGTGCTGCACCTGAGAGTGGGCTTTGTCCTTCAAAAAGCAAGAGCCGTGGCGGTGTCTCTCACCGGACTTCCCTTGACCGGGCTGGCCAGGAAAGAGGAGTGCAAGCTCCACCGCCGCCACCACCAATTGAGGACATTTTTCAGGATGCTGTTACTGGGTCTTGTCAAGGTCCATTAGGTTATGAGTCATGGCCTTCCCCCCCCCCCCATGATTTGTAATTTTATACTTGATTCTCATAATTGCAACAATAACTGTATTATATTGCTGCATTTGTGGTTGATATATTGTATTTTTGCTGTATTTTTGATGTATTGCATCATTGTGTTACTGATTGCATGAATCCATATATATTTGTATTACCCGTGTAAACCGCTTTGAGTCACCCACTGGGCAGAGTAAAGAGGTATATAAATTAAACATGAAATGAAAAATGAAATCTCTAGGAAAGTGAGATACGCTCTCTCCTTGTTGCGAGGCATTCCTGTCAAGTTTTGGATTTGGAAATAAGGCAAATTTCCTGGCAAATAAGGGATACTTGACAGCTATGCTTATCCTGTGCTGCCCTCCAATGGCAGCAATAGGGCATTGCAGTCTAATTAATAAGGGATGATAAAAGAGGATAAAATAAGGGGTTTTCCCAGCCAATAAGGGATACTTGACAGCTATGCTGCGAGGCCATCAGAACTATTGGGTGGATGGTATACCTGTCAGGCGGGAGCAAATAGTGCTGTTTTTTCTCTTACCTACCCCCCATAAGGGACTGTGGTGCCTTAGTGATTAAGATGCTGAGACCCGAGTGCTGTAAGATGGAGTGAGCTCCTGTCTCTGTCCCAACTCTTGCCAACCTAGCAGTTCAAAAGCAAGAAATTGCAATTACAGTGGCACCTCGCTTAAAGAGGTGTTCCATGGGATTGCTCTTTAAGCAAGTTTGCTCTTTAAGTGAAACACCATTGTAAGTGACCAATTGTGACTTCTGGCGGGGGGGGGGGATTGAGAACCCCGATTTAGTTGTTAAGCAAGTTTTTGGTTGGTTTTAGTTGTTAAGCGAGGTGGCCATTCAGAGAAAATTCTGCTCTTTAAGCGAGTTAGTCTCTAAGTGAGGCGCTCTTTATGCGAGGTTTTACTGATAAATAGGGACCACTTTGGTGGGAATGTAGACAGCATTCCATGCACTCCATTTTAAGTCATGCCTGCCACATATCCAATGAAACATCTGTAGACACAGACAGTACTGGCTCTTTCACCATAAATGGAGATGAACACTGAACCCTAGAGTTGGATACAACTGGCTTTCGAGCAAGAGCGTCCTTTACCCCAATAATAATGCAAAGGCTGGGCCCGAAAGGGTAAAATAACTGGATATAAGATCCGATCTAGACTTCATTTCAGATAGTCTGAAGGCCAATATTTGTTTTTCTATTTGTTGAAATTTCTGGCCAATGGCTTTCCAAGGGTTGCAGGTAAAAATGACAAGCTTTTTCACATTTGCAATTCTTCCTACTTCTTGTGACAATTTGCCCCAGCAATGTATTCTACTTGCTGACATTATGAAAGCAGGCAAACCTAAATTCGCCAGAATCCTGGGATTTTGACTACGATAATCCCTTAGCAGTGGTTATATTGGATGGGATTTGTCCAAAATGTGTGTTGGGTACCACATTGCCAACATATATGTGCTTGCATGACTAAGCACCAGTGTGTGTGTGTGTGTGTGTGTGTGTGTGTGTGTGTGTGTGTGTGTGTGTGTGTGTGTGTGTGTGTGTGTGTGTGTGTGTGTGTTGCGTGTTGCTTTGGACTGAGATGCTAATGAAATTTTATTTTACAGCTGATTCTGCTTTTCTTCACAGCTAACTAATTTCTCAATTAAGTATTCAACAAGAGCAATGTTATCTTATGTAAAGGAACTTGGTAGAATAACTTGTACTGTTGCTGGGTTTCACTTTCTCTAAAGAGGCTCAGACAGTCTGTGATATAAATACCAATATCTTGTTGGCATCCTTCCAGTCAAAGGAGGAACAGCCAAGTGTTGCATAATCTCCACACCAAAACAGAAGGAAGCCTATGCAAGTGGGATAGACAGGTGGAGACTCTTCAGGAGGATACGTGACTATCTAATAGTTCCATAGGCTATAAATTTCCACATATGAATAACACTTGATGTGGCAGGGTGTGAGAAGCAAAGCAATGTTTGATTGCAGGGCCACAGTGACTTATTGGTTAGGACCCTGAGCTTGAGGACCAACAGTTAGAGACCCGAATAATGCATAATGGAGTGAGAAAAAAAATGCATGTAGATAAATATTCATGCCTGCCACATGGCTATGGAAGCAGCTGCAGGCGGTGATGGATCATTGGCTGTAATCAGAGATGAGCAACGCCCCCTAGAGTCAGACACGATTGGCTTTTGAGCAAGGGAAGTTTGATTGCATGACTTAGGGCAGTGATTGCATGACTTAGCGCAGTGCTCCAGGTGTTCTTGGACTTCATTTACCAGAAGCTCACATCAGCACACCTGCTGATCAGGGCTTCTGGGAAATGAAGTTCAAGAACATCTGGAGGGCAAAGGTTGGCCACCCCTGACTTAGGGGTTAACCAGATGGGCATTAAATCTGCTCTCCAAAGTGATCTGGAGGCAAGCTAGTCTGCTTTTTAAAAATGGCATCCATATGGCCCCAGTATGTATGCATTCATGCACACATGCACACACGCACACACGCGTGCGCGCGCACGCACGCACACACACACACACCCGCTAATTTTTTTGGTGCATTCCCAGTGCCAGTGAGTACTGGGGATAGCATATACGGGAGCCCTGCAGTTATCAAAGCTGCTTCCAGGGTCAACATCCAGTATGCTGAAGCAGCTAATGAGCCACTTCAGTGTAAGATAAATCGAACACATCCTCAATTGTTTATGAATGGTCGAGGAAAGTGAATTAATTTTTAATGTCTTGATCATTGCTAATTTAATGCATCACTTCATTTAAAATTTAAAATTAGTTCTTTGTGGGTATTGCTGATGGAAACCATGCATGCAACCGCAGTTTTGAACAGCAGTACACACAGACATGCAATACATTTTTTAAAAATTAAAGATCATGTCCCTGGTGGCTTAGTGGGTAAGAGACCAGAAGGACGGGGTTTGATACCCAAGTGCTGCATGATGAGGGACATGAAAAGAGCCTCATTCAGGCATCCCCCTCAAAAATCCTTTCAACCCAGAGTAATCTCTGACATGAAAACACACACACACACATTGTATCAGTGATGATCTAGATCAGTGATGGCAAACCTTGGCACTTAAGATGTTCTTGGACTTCAATTGCCAGAAGCCCAAGTCAGTACTCCTGCTGGTCAGGGTTTCTGGGAATTGAAGTTCAAAAACATCAGGAGTGTCAAGGTTTGCCATCACGGATCTAGATTCTAGAAGATGTAAAAAAGTGATTCATTTCCCCCTGACCATTCATAAATGATCAGGAGACATGTTCAATTATACTAAAAGGGTCCGTTCTCATTCAGATGGGAGGAGCATAGAACCATAGAATAAACTGAGTTGGAAGTGACCTAGGAGACCATAAAGTCCAACCCCACCCCCTCAATTCAGGAATCCAAATCAAAGCTGATGTGTGATGTGACAGGTGGTAGTCCAATTCTCTCTTGAGATGGTTGTCCAATTCTCTCTGTTGGTGCACTCCCAAAGTAATCGGAGAGAACACAGTCAGAACATATGGGAAATGAGGTTTTGTTAAATGAATGAGATTTTATCTATGAAACTTTGGGGGTCCTCCTGGACTTGCGACTCCTGCTCGATGAACAGGTGGCAGTTGTGGCTAGGAGGGCTTTTGCACAACTTCGTGTTATATGCCAGTTACGCCCACTCCTAGATCGGGACGCCATGCTCATGGTCATACATGCTCTGGTCACCTCCAGACTTGACTATTGCAATACACTCTACATGGGGCTGCCCTTGATGACCATTCAGAGGCTGCAACTGGTCCAGAATGCGGCTGCCTGGGTGGTGATGGGGTGCGGGCGGTATGCCCGTGCCTCGCCACTGGTTCGGGAGCGGCATTGGTTGGCAGTGTTCCTCCGGGTGCAATTCAAGGTGCTGGTAATTGCCTTTAAAGCCCTACATGGTAGTGGGCCAGGATACTTAAGATACCGCATCACCCTGAGAACACTGACCGTCCCACCAGAGCAGACTGGAGAGGCTCTCTCTAGCACAAGAAGGAGGGCCTTCTCAGTGTCTGCTCCGGCCCTTTGGAATCTCCTGCCAATTGAGCTGCGTCTCCACACGGAGTTGCTGTTTCTTCAGGAAAGCGCTAAAATCCTGGCTGGCAAAGCAGGTGTGGGACACCAGCGATGTGGTGACCCCTGCCTGCTGGCTGATTTAGTAGGAACACTCTCTCCCCCTTTTAATCTCCTTTAATCTGTAGGGGGTCGGAGTAATTTTTGGTGGCAGTTTTAATGTTTTTTTATTGGTTTTTAAAATGTGATTGGTTTTATTTTCTGTGAGACACCCAGAGTCTTCGGAGTTGGGCAGCAATATAAGTCAGAAAATAAATAAATAAAACTTGAACATTGTCCAAAAATAGCAGTGTTATCCAGCTTTGGAGATATCCAATTGGGGAAAAAAACAAAAAACAATCACAATTTTGTCAACTGCAGTAAGGCTAATTACAGCCCAAAAAAATGGAAAGTAAGATTTGTTTTTCAAATTATCATATTATATGAAAAATATTAGAATATAGCTATTAATGAGAAATTGAGATGTGAGATTAATTTTTTAAAATAATTGCTAAAAATGACTAGGTTTTTTTAATATAGGGGGAGATTTTACAGAATTTGTCCTATTGAAGGGGAAAGATCTGATGCCATCACATGAAACAATGTTTTGTTGGAGAGAAGGAAATGAAGTAACCAAAGCAGATGAAGTAAAACAAAAAAAAAATATTTCCAAGGTCCCAAAGATGGTGATGTATCAAGTAGTTTGTATTATACTCTGTTTATTGTTTATTTTGTGTATATTGATTTATGTTTATGTCAAGTTGTATGTTTGGCTGGACATCCTGCTACAGTAATGGAGTAGACCATACAGCCAGCAACTCAACGCTGCGTGTTGAGTGGCAGTAAATAACCTTACTCCCTAAAGGGGCCAACAGCTATGGGTAGATGAGCCCCTTTAGGTGGGGTGATGGTCCCCTCAGTGGAGAAAATGCCACTGGAAACCATCATATTGGTCCCAATGGCAAAATGAGCAGAGGAGGAACCACTTCACTATTCTGATTCCCAACAGTCATGGAGGCGGAAGAGGCCATGCCAGATGGACTGGCAATTATCCTCAAGGCTGCAGCAGTCCACTTCAGTCCCGGTGTTAAATCCTGCATTTCTCATTTCATACGTGCCGCAGGAGATGGCTCCATGATCATAGTGTGTGAGTCACTTTATGGCAAGCTGCAATCCACCTTAAACAAATTCATGTCAATAGCATTTTTCCTGTTTGCCATTCTTGATTTCCAGGGAAAATGTATACTAGGATACGAGTATCAGCCAACGCCAATGTTGATGTCAAGTTAAAGTTTCTTTAAAAGAATACAGTACACAGATTGAGACCCACTTGCCTGCTGGTCTGCTGGTGACAGACAAATCTGCTCTTTATTTTGGTCCATGCTGGTATGATCCATACTTAGTTTGGGAGTTCAATTTCCCATTGTGCCTCCTGGGAGAAGAGTGAACCTGTTTGGCCTTGGACAAGTGGCACAGTCCCGGGACGTCCCAGAGAAGAAGGGAATGGGAAATCATTCCCTGCGTAGAAACTCCTGGTGCGGGTCACCATAATTTGGAATTTACTTGAGATTATGTTTTTTTAAAAAAGATACCATGGTGTCATCCTTACCCACATGAATAGTCATGGAAAATACTCTTATATGGAAATACCCTTAATGTATACACGTTTGCAAGCATGACACGTGTAACCTTGAAGAGAACCATGCCATCAATAGTAAGAACAGAATGGACTCCATTGCTGCATGATAATATTTGTTATTTGTGACTTGCAAGTCAGCATGATTTCTATAGTGCTTTTAAAGCTTTGATGAGAGAAGGCAGTTTGAACACAGAGATCTTAGGTGGCATACAGAGAAAAGCAGAGATTTATTTTGGCTTTATTTTGTTTTCAGTGGTTAGCAGCTAGTCAACCACGGCACTAATGCATACTTGGTAAGAAAGAGAGACAGCACAAATAGCATACTGATGAGTAATGGGGAAGACTCAGTAGCATGGAGGAAAGTTGAAGTTGGTGCTTTAATCAGCTTGGAAAGATAGAGAAACAGCAACTTGGAAGAACTACTGGGAATGCTTCTCTTGGTTAGGCTGGTCTCTGCCCATTCCGCTGCAGTTCTCTGAAGATAAGTAAAAGCAATACAGTTCAGTTATTATGGCAAGGAAAAGTTAGTATGCCCATAATTATTTAAACTAATATAAAACATTAAAGTGCATGCAACACACAATATATATTTGACAATATAATCATTTAACAAAAAGTTTCACATCTCAACAATCTGTTATCCAATGCTCATTATATTTCCACTCTCACTACCACCAACAACAACAACACCAGATGGCTAAAAATTATGGGTTGGGAGTCATGGGAGTTGTTTGACACACTTGCCCCGAGATTATGAGAGGTATGGGACTATCTGGATGGGAACAGGAGCCCTAGTGGCGCAGTGGTTAAACTGCTGCACTGCAACCAAAAGGTTGTGAGTTTGATCCTGAACTGGGATCAAGGTTGACTCATCCTACCATCCTTCCAAAGTTGGTAAAATGAGTACCCAGCATGTATGGGGCAAAATGCTAATTAACTTGTGAACCGCCCAGAGAGTGCACTAAGTGCTATGGAGTGGTATATAAGTGTGATTGCTATGAAGTTGGCAACACTTTGTCCTTTTGTGTGACTCATGCAAAATTGTCCAAATATGTGTTTGGCTCTACTTCCCATGCTGCTTATTAGATAGAAGATGGGACACCAGAACTCTCTCTGTTGAATTGGCTAAAAGGCTAACTGCTATGTGAAAATTCTTCTTCAGCAGACATCTCTCAATTGCCACCCCCAACTGGCTGAAGAAGAGGAAGATATGGGACATCGAGAACTATTCCATTGGCTTAGCTAAGAGACCAGTTACCATTTGCTGCCTTCCTCCTTTCCCCCAAAATGTCAACTACAATAAAACTTCAGGTTACGACCGCTTCGGGTAACATTTGCTGTGGTTTATGATGGCAAATCCTATGAAAATGCCATCCCGGGTTACGGATTTTAATGGAATTGTTTCGGGTTACAACTATCAATTTGTGACCGTTTTTTACATTCTCAATGCATCCCTATGGATGCTTCGGGTTACAGTTTTTTCGCATTACGATGGAGGCTGTTGGAACGGACCTCCATCATAACCTGGGGGTTTACTATATTAGCTGCTTTTGCCTCAGACTGCAGCAGAGGGAGAGATAATACAGCCAGCTGAACTGAGACACCAGTTATTGGCTCCTCCTCTTCCTGGATTATTTGCATTTCCTGATGGTTACATTTTAACAACCTCTCTTCCTTATAATAACTATTATATGTACAACCATGCTGTAATCAGTGATGCACTGCAGCAGGTTCTGTCAGGTTCTGCAGAACCGGTAGCGGAAATTCCCCCAGGCTATGCCCACTTGGTTGGCCACACCTACCTCCATAGCCCATAATGCAGGATGTTTGACCATGCCCACAGATTTGGCCCTGCCCACAAATTTGGTCCCGCCCACAGAGTAGGTAGTAAAAAAATTGCAGTGCATCACTGGCTGTAATGATTGGTGTCTTATTGTTCTCCACTTCTTGCTCCTTTTCTTTTAAAAATGTAGACCGCAAATTTATAAACAGAGCCTGCTTTGCTTTCAATATGTTTACAATGCTTTGTATATTTTAGGTGCCTTATTTGTGATAAATAATAGAAGTATCAAGTATCGCCACTCCAATCTTTGCTCAGTTCTTACCATAGCTCATATCCAAGCCTTTAAGGATTTCATCTGAGAGAGAGCCCGATTTGGTCAAGGTTTAGGGTGTTTAAGGACCTAATTCTACCACCAGATCCCACCTTTGTCCCAGAATAGGTCAACATAGATGTCATATTTTTGCTTATGATTTTGGGGAAGTGTGTGCTAGAAAAAGAGGGAGGATTCTTACCTCAGCCATTTATTTTGTGCAGCCTAGTGATGTGAACGACCTACATGGAATGAATGTCCTGCAGAATGTCCTGCAGGATGAGTCACATAAGTGTGGGGTGAGCGAAGTTCACCAGATCTTCCACTTGATGCGCTGCTGACTCTGGTGGTTCCTCCTCCTCCCCTGTGGCAAAAGAAGATTCTTGGTCAATAAGGCTACCTACTACACAGTTTGGACAGGTAAAGTGGGAGGTAAAAGGCTAAAGTTTGATCTGTTTTTGCTTGGGGTGCATTATGTTGGGCACCTTTTGGCAGATTTTCGGTTACTTCTCATAAATTTTCTTGATCTATTCCTTAGAACAGGGATGGGAAACATCTGGGCATCCAGGTGTTTGGAACTACAATTAATTGCACACAAATCTTTGCCGCAAACATTGTGTTCTATGTTTCTCCAAGACCAGATTATGGTCCTCAAAAACTCATACTGAAGCAATTTTCATTTTCATTCTTCAGGGTATCACAAAACATTTATTTTAGTTTTGGTGCTGCTGAAATTCCCTACTCTGTTTTGTTGCTGAGGGAGGGTGTGAATCTGTGCATTTCACACATCCAAATTGAGTTGTTTATTATTTATGTTTTTAGTCTGCTCAATAATGAAAGAAACTCCTGAGGCTTCGATAATAACAGCACTCAGCCTTTGCATGGCACCTGCTGACTTTTCAAAGCAATTCAAGCTCATTATCTCTATCTTAGTTCAGCCCTGTTGGTTTAGGCAGTATTATTATACTCATTATATAAATGAAAAATAATAGTCATTTTTCTGGAAATACCTAACTGACAGGTATAGTGTGAACCAGGATTGCCTAGTTCTCAGATCGACCCACACTGGCTCTCAGGGCCAGCCTAAGATGTTTTGTTGCTTACAATTAAGCACAAAATGGTGGCCTTTCTCCCATTCCATTTTCCAGAGCCAAGCAAACTGGCACCTAAATCTTCCTTCAGTGTTAGTTGCCTCTATGTTGTGTTCTGATGGTTTTATTGTACACATGGATTACAATGTATCTGAGCCAATGTAACCTTGCATATAGCAGCAATGTAACCTTCAGCTGTATCATATAAACCCTGTAATAGGACGCGAGCTAATGACCACCAGCTGGCAGCAGCGAGCGTCCAAGCTCTCTTGGTCCGAACTCATCAAAGGCAACAGCGCGGGAAGTTTTCCCGCCACCATCTACACCTGGACAAGAAGGGCGTGACCCGCAATGACGTCACGCAGACAGTAGCCAATGGGCTACCATGGCACCACGTTCAAATGTATTACTGCTGTATATAAAGAGCTATCGATCCGCCATTACCTCATGTTCCCTCTGTCCACGATGCAATAAACCTGAGTTAACCCAGCCCGAGGCTGTGTCCTGTGTCTTGGTTTGCATACACTAAATTGGCGACGAAGGTGGGATTATGGATCCCCACGGAACAGCCAGGGCACAGAGCGGTTTCAACATCACCAAACCGCAAGACTGGGAGCTGCTTGAGATGGATTTCCAGGCGGCCCTGGTGGAACTCAGAGTCAAAGGAGAAGACGAGGAGAGGAAGAGGGCCATCCTCACCAGAATGCTCGGGATGGAAACCAAGCGGACGCTGGTGGGCATAATCGCTCCGAAGAAGGTGAGCGACTTTAAGGCGAGCGACATCATGAAACTGCTGCGAGAGCGGTTCTGCCCCTCGAGGGCAATGTTTCCCGCTCGGAGCGCGTTTTGGAGGCGAGTCCAAGCGCCGGATGAGTCGGTTGAGGCATTCGTGGCCGCCATGAGGATAGCCGCCGCCCCCTGTAAATGGGGCGATATCCTGGAGTTGGTCCTCAGGGACGGCGTGTTGTGTGGCCTGAAAGACAAGGAGGTACAGCGCAGCTTGATGAATAAGGAGCCGCCACCCACGCTGGCAGAGGTCATAGAGGCCGCGGAAGCCGCAGAGTCCACGAATGCCGGAGTGGACGAGATGCACCAGTGGCGTGAGTGGCGTCCTAGAGCCGGCAAGGCGGAAAATTCGGTGCACGGGAAGACCGGACAGTCGGTGCACGCGACTCGACGGGCCTCAAAGTCGTCTACGGAAGGCAGCGACGGCGAGGACGTCCAGAAGGTCCGGAAGGGTGGTCGACGCTGCGAGGGTTGCGGAGCGGCCCACGAGCGCGCGAGATGCCCGTTCAGGAAGGCCGAGTGTTACACCTGCGGCCGTCGGGGGCACATCGCCAAGGCGTGCAGAAAGCGGAAAGAGGGCCGGAGGCAGTCACAAGACCGCGCGGCCAGACCGGACCGTCCAGCGAGGCCCAAAGATGGCGCCCAGACCACGAGGAAGCAGGACGGCGTGGGCCGCGTCTCGGACGGCAGCGAGGACGACGCCTCAGTGTTCAGCGTGTCCGCGGGACAGTCCCATTACTTCGTTGAGGTATTAGTACAAGGGGCCCCTATTAAGATGGAAATTGACTCGGGGTCCTCCTATTCCATAATTCCCCAGAAAGAGTTCCTGAAAATCGACCCCCACGTGCGGCCCAAGCTTAAAGCGTTGAGGTCCACACTACGGGACGTACAGGGAAACAGCATTCCGGTGTTGGGGGTCGGGAAATTTCGGGTCAATTTTAAGAGACATTCTGCGGAACTGCCCCTAGTTGTCCTCAAAGGGGGAAGCTGTAGCCTCCTAGGGACACAGTGGTTTCAGCCCTTAGGTTTGTTCATAGGGGGGGTGCATACCGTGGGGGGGGACCCAATACAAGCGGTTTGCGATGCGCATCCCGCCGTTTTTAAGAAAGGACTCGGAAAGTTCAAGGGACCCCCTGTAGCTTTCGACATAGACCCGGAGGTCCGCCCGATAAGACTCAAACCACGCAGGGTGCCGTTCGCACTCAAGGACAAGATAGAGGCGGAACTGGACAAACTGGTGGGCCAGGGGATTCTTATTCCTGTTGATTCCGCGGAGTGGGAAACTCCAATTGTAACGGCTCTAAAGGCTAACGGGGAGGTGCGCATTTGCGCTGATTATAAGTGTACAATTAACAAGGCGATCCGCCCTAATGCATACCCGGTGCCAGTGATCAGCCACCTTTTGGCCAGGCTAAATGGGGGAAAGTGTTTCGCTAAACTCGATTTGGCACAAGCCTATCAGCAACTTCCTGTGACCCCCGCCACGGCCGCGGCACAAACGATAGTTACACATAAGGGAGCGTTCCAGGTGTCGCGGTTACAGTTCGGCGTGAACTCGGCACCCGGCCTTTTTCAATCGCTCGTGGAACGCCTCCTAAAGGGCCTGGAGGGGGTGTTGCCTTATTTTGATGACGTGTTGATAACAGGGGGGAGTGAGGCTGAACTGGCAAAAAGGTTGGACAAGGTACTGACCGTGTTCGAGAAAGCGGGGCTGAGATTGAGGAAGGATAAATGTGTCTTTTTCGAAACCGAGGTCGAGTTTTTAGGGTTCCGGATCACACCCGAGGGGATTAAGCCGTCTAAATCCAAGGTAGCAGCCATTAAAAAGGCCCCTCGCCCCACATCCAAAACCGAGCTGCAGTCTTTCCTGGGGCTCCTCAATTTTTACCATACATTCCTCCCGCGGAAGGCGTCCGTGGCCGAACCGCTCCATCGGTTACTTAAAAAGGAGGAGCCATGGATGTGGGGTGACGAGCACGAGAGGGCGTTCAAAGAGCTAAAGCAACTCCTAACATCTGAGGCAATCCTGACGCACTTCGACCCAAAACGGCCTGTGGTCCTAGTTTGTGATGCATCCCCGGTGGGGGTGGGGGCGGTGCTTTGCCACGTGTTGGAGGACGGAAGGGAGGCCCCGGTAGCGTTTTACTCAAGGTCCCTGTCCCAAGCGGAGCGAAATTACGCACAAACCGACAGGGAAGCGTTAGCAATAGTAGCGGGGACCAAAAAATTTCACGATTTCTTGTATGGCCGCCCGTTCAAAATCGTGACCGATCACAAGCCGCTGTTAGGGATTTTCACGGCAAGCAAGCCCACGCCGCAGATCCTGTCCCCGAGAATGCTGCGATGGGCTATTTTCCTCAACGCGTACCAACATGAGTTGGAGTACAGGCCCGGAAAGGAGATCAGCCATGCTGATGCGCTTTCGAGATCCCCTCTGCCCTTGTCGGACGACCAAAAGGCGAGAGCAGAAAGAGACCGCCAGGTGTTGCTAATTGAGGTTTTAGACGCACCCCCACTAGTACCAGCCGACATTGCTAGGGCGACAGGCAAGGACAGGACGCTGGAGAAAGTTAGTTCATGGGTGCAGAAGGGGTGGCCGGTTTCGTCCCCGAGTACAGAGTTCGACCCATTCTTTAGGAAAAAGCTAGAGTTGTCCCTAGAGAGGGGGTGCCTTCTGTGGGGCCAACGGGTGGTGGTCCCTGCGCCCCTGCGGACGAGGGTGCTCGAACTGCTGCACGTCAGCCACCCGGGCATAGTTCGTTCAAAGGCGCTGGCCCGGAGTTACTTCTGGTGGCCACAGCTGGACGCGGACATTGAGCACATGGTCGGCACTTGCGAGGCTTGCCAGGGATCCCGACCTGAGGCGGCCCGTCTCCCGCATAGGGAGTGGGACACAGCAAGGGGGCCGTGGTCCAGAGTGCACGTGGATTTCGCTGGCCCATTCCGAGGAACCATGTTTCTCCTGGTGGTAGATGCGTTCTCCAAGTGGCTGGAGGTTATCCCAGTAAAGAGCACGTCCTCCGCCACGACAATTAGCCAGCTAAGGAGAGTCTTTTCCACATTCGGTTTACCCGACACTTTGGTCAGCGATAACGCTAGTTGTTTCACCTCCGCCGAGTTCGGGGCGTTCATGGAGGCAAACGCCATTCGGCATGTCACGTCCGCACCGTTTCACCCGGCCACGAATGGCCAAGTGGAACGGCTGGTGCGGACAACGAAGGAGGCGCTGCGGCGCATGGGCCCGGGGGACCTGAATCACCAAGTATGCCAGTTCCTCTTAGCGTATAGGGTAACCCCCTTAGCGTCAGGCTACTCGCCGGCGGAGCTCTTGATGCGGCGAAAACTGACCACGATCCTGTCCAGGCTAGACCCGACGAGAGTCGAGGATAAAGGGAAAAACATAGGGTTGGCAGTCTCGAAAGGTTTCGCCGCCGGGGACCCTGTTCACTGCAGGAACTATTCCTGCGCAGGGCCAGCCTGGGTGCCAGGGACGGTTGTAGAACAGACGGGGCCTGTGTCGTACCGGGTCGAGACAAACACCGGCCTCCTTTGGAGGAGGCACGCAGACCAACTGAGGCACCGAGTGAGTGGGCCAGTCAGTGGAGCTCAGCAACAGGATTCAGCGTTAGGGTTCTCCCCCACCCGCTTAACCCAAGGGGGAGACAGCAGGGGACAACAGTCCCAAGCAAGGGGGGAAGGAAGCAGTAGCAGCGGCCCCGACTCATATCCTTTTGATACGCCAGTCCTATCAGGGGCCGGGGAAGGGGGAGAGGAGTTCGCGACCGCTGCCCCCGATTGTGATTTTGATTTTGATTTTGCGAGCCGGGGGGGTTTTCAGGAGTGTTCCCCCACCCATCCAAGCGAGAAGAGGGGTTTTTCGTTAGCCCCCAGTGCCCCCGGTTCCTCCCTAAGAAAGAGCACACCTCCCAACAACGCCGCGGAGCCGCGGCAAGTCACTAACGAGTCTCCCTCTCATATTACAGGACAGGAAACCAGGGGACAAAGAGAAGGTAGCAAACCCGGGGAGAGGCAGCCCGCATCGAGACCCCAGCGTGTTCGAAATAAGCCATCTTGGCTGAGAGACTTTGTCTCCTAAGGGGGGGGAGTGTGTTTAAGTGTGGGCTCGAGACTTTGTCTCGTCCTAGGGGGGAGGGGTGTTGTGTTCTGATGGTTTTATTGTACACATGGATTACAATGTATCTGAGCCAATGTAACCTTGCATATAGCAGCAATGTAACCTTCAGCTGTATCATATAAACCCTGTAATAGGACACGAGCTAATGACCACCAGCTGGCAGCAGCGAGCGTCCAAGCTCTCTTGGTCCGAACTCATCAAAGGCAACAGCGCGGGAAGTTTTCCCGCCACCATCTACACCTGGACAAGAAGGGCGTGACCCGCAATGACGTCACGCAGACAGTAGCCAATGGGCTACCATGGCACCACGTTCAAATGTATTACTGCTGTATATAAAGAGCTATCGATCCGCCATTACCTCATGTTCCCTCTGTCCACGATGCAATAAACCTGAGTTAACCCAGCCCGAGGCTGTGTCCTGTGTCTTGGTTTGCATACACTAAACTCTACATCACTTGAGAGCAATAGACCGTCTTAGAGGACATAGGACGACAGGCTGTGCAATACACACACAATTATGTTCTTGAACAGGGTTCCTCAAACATAGCTCTCCAGATGTTCTTGGACTTCAATTCCCAGAAGCCTTGATCAGTAAGTGTGCTGATTTAGGCTTCTGGAAATTGAAGTCCAATAACACATGGAGTGCAAAGGTTGGCCATCACTGGCATAGGGCAAGGAATCTGTGCCTTTGTAGAGGATGTTGTACTACAAATGCCATCATCTCTTACTGTTAGCTATATCTGTTAAGGAGTTGCAGTTCAACAACATTTGGAGAGCCACACAAACCTAGAGAACCAAGTTTGGGGAACCCTGTTCTATAATAATTTCCTGCTGTTTTCTGATCTTAAGAATATGCCATGGGGCTACAGTGGCTCAGTGGTTAAGAAGCTTGCTTTGTTAGCTGGAAGGCTGGCAAGTCAGCAGTTCAAGTCCCGGGTACTGCATAACGGTTTGAGCATCCATCTCTGACCCAGCTCCTGCCAACCTAGCAGTTCAAAAGCAAGAAATTGCAAGTAGATAAATAGGGACCACTTTGATGGGAAAAGATCTTAGGGACATGAAAGGATTTTCTCCAGCAAAATACCTTTCAACCCAGAATAATTTCTGATAAGAAATTTTATTATTAATATTATTAATATTATTTATTATTATTTAATTAGATTTCTATTGCCGTCCCCTCGCCAAAGCAACTATCTGCTCTGCACAAAGAATGTAACCTGTGCAGAAATCTTAGACATGAAACCACTAGACTAGTTTCCTTGTTCTGTTTCTGTTACACTTCTTGTTCTTAATGTTGATCAGAGTGCCAGTGAATCTCAATGCCTCCTACTTACACAATATCATGTTGACTCCCCTCCAGCAACCCACGGTAGGTGGAAATCTCCTGCTCCAGGCGGCTTTTGACATCTAGGAGCTCTGTGTATTCATGATTCTGGCACTCCATCTCGGCCCTCAACTCTGCCAGCTGTTGCTCCAAGCCGGAGATGCGTTCTTGAAGCTCAGCCAAGTGGTTGTTGTAACGATGTTCCGTTTCAGCCAGTGAGGTGTCTAGGGTGTCTCTCTGAAAAATGAAATAAAACACCATTTAAAAAGCATGCAGTTCATAACACTATGAAAATGATGAGAAGTCTGGGTCCCCCCCCCCCCCCGATATCAAACCATGAGCAAGCCAAGAATATCTAAGGCTACAATCTTATACACATTTACCTGAGAGAATATTCTACCAAATTGAAGAGCCAGAGACTTATTGCTTAAAGCACATAAATCTTGGGTTTAATTGCCACTTATCAATGAAGGGGGCTTATTGCTTTCCTGGGCATGCACCTGATTGGGCCAGGAACATAATCAGCACCTGACTGATGAGCAACTATTTGTCACCAAGACTGAGATTTCCCTTATGCAAGTAAGGTAAAGGAGAGTTCACCCTTGTTCGAAAGCCAGTCGTACCCGACTCTAGGGTTCAGTGCTTATCTCTGTTTATAGCCAAAGAGCGAGCGCTGTCTGCATCTGCAGACGTTTCCATGAACATGTGGCAGGCACAGACCCGCTGTTTACCTTCCCACTGAAGTAATCCCTATTTATCTACTTGCAATTTCTTGCTTTCAAACTGCTAGGTTGGCAGGAGCTGGGACAAGACGGGAGTTCACTCTGTCATGTGGTACCCATGAATCGAACTCCGACGTTCCAGTCAGTGAGTTCAGCATTTTAACCACTTGAGCCGCCGCAGTCCCTCTTATGTAAGTATTCATCAGCAACAAGTATCTGGCCTTCATGACTCATGAACTTCACCGAACTTGCAGTTGAAGGTCCGAGCTATGCTCATTGAATTTTCCCCCATGAGGAAACTGCATGTTTTTGAGAAGTTTAAGAAATTTTAATAGCCATCACCATAATAAATCAGTTAGAGTACATTGACTAGAATAAGACATGAGGTAAAACCCCAATTTACGTAAATAGGGGTTTTACGTAAATTGATGCATCTCCACAGGGATGTGTTGATTTTTTAAAAAAAAACAGGCTTGAAATTGGTTTTCAATTAATCCCTATTGAGAATCGCACTTTGTGCCCCTAGTGGCTGAGATGGTAATGACAGGCACTTCTCCCCACTTTTTAAGCTGACAAACACACTCACCTAGTCCCCCTAGAAGAGGGGGGGACTCTGGAAAATGCAGCACAAGTGCCTCCACCGCCACTGCTGCTTCCACCACCACCACCACCACCACCACCACCATCACCAAAGTAAGTGATTTCTTGAAACTTGGGGGGGGGGGTGGCACACATCGCCATCTTAGAATTACAAGACAGTAAAACCCCTTACATAAGTCGGGTTTTCCCCGTAAATCGGGATGCCGATTTACACCAAAAAAACTTATGTAAGCCAATTTTTATGTAAGTAGAGGCATATGCAAATCAGGGTTTTACTTGGTCTTGTTTTCCATAGATAATTCCATGGCGTTATTTTCCACTCCACCGTGTGTCTCCAATAAGGCTGCAGTTCCTGATTTCTTACTTACCAGATTGCACTGGGCATCATACTCAATCTCTAGTGCTTGCAGTTGACGTCTCAGTTCAGTGACCTTGTTGTTACTTTCTTCAATCTCCTGGCTGCTAGTGGAAACATCACGGTTGACCTCCTCAATCTGCACAGAATTAGGGAAGGTTTGTAGCCCAATGTCCATCAAAATCTACCACTATGCCACCCTTCTGCTTTATACATTATGGACCCTGCGGACTCCGCATGCCCAATTGGCATAACTTGCCTCTGGCAGAGGTTACACCGGCGAAAGAGGTTCCTGGTCACTGGCCCTTGCCAGTACGGAAATTGGGGGAGCGAATTAATAGTATAAATCATAAGGGTTTATTCACCCACACCCGACCTGACCGGCGGTTCTGCTGAGAGAGCAGAACGCTAACCTCCGTTACCCATTAAGCAATTACTGACTCACAGATCAGCCTAATCTTTGGTGCAAATAGAAGCCATATTTACCCTGGCGTAAGCCTCAGACAATGGTTTTCCCCTGTCAGTGTTTGTCCGAGTTAATTAACTTCCCCAAGAGAGATTTCCCATTAACCCGAGTAAATGGGTGATGTGATTTTCTGTCAGATGACGATTCTTCCCTGCATTGCCTTCTGATCTATATATGATGATGCTTTTTCCCAATAAACCACTGATCTGATCTCGCTCCATATTGCCTCGTATCGTTACTTGATCAGTCTCCTCCGGGACCCAACGGCCGTCCTAGCGGCCCCGATTCCTACAGGACCCAAATCTATATAGTTTACCTTGGACCCATACCAGGCTTCAACTTCCTTGCGGTTGCCTTCAATCATAGCTTCATACTTGCACCTCATCTCTTCCAGTATCTTTTTCAGATCCGGTCCAGGACAGGTATTGACTTCCACATTGACATCACCAGTGCATTGTTTCTTCAGACAGGTTATTTCCTGCAGAAAGGTCAGAAATCAAATGAAATTCCTGCCACCCCGGCAGCTTCTTACCTGGTCACCCCATTTTTCATATTCAGTTTCCCATGCAACTCCCCTCTGGAGGCCTACAGAATGTGCATCTGTCATAGGCCATGTCTGCTCAATTTTTAAAGCATTTGATACAATTAACTGATGCTCTGTCAGTACACCACAATTTGCAGGTAGAACTCCATGTATCTGAATTCCTCCCAAGGTTAACAGTTCACAGAACAGAGAAAACTAAGATCAGATATACCAGGTTACAGTTGGTTTGTTTTTCCCTGCCATGGTAGGTTTCTAAAGTTTTTGCCTTCTTGGTGCAAGGTAACATTTGAACACCTGATTCCAGCTTCCACTTGGAAACTGGTGAAGTCCTAGAATGTTTTTCCCCCTGAATATATAGAAACATGGTTATAAAGAATCCAAAATTGTTCAGTGACAAAAGAGAAAACACAAATTCTAATTTAAATGTATACATAGCTATGTACTGAATATATATACAATGGTCAAGAAACTGTCTGCAGATAAAGCCACCACTGCAGGTTCAACTGTGGGTAATTTCTTGACCCGCTCTTTAAGATAAAAGCAATAAAAGAGGTTCAAAATGTTTGGTAACTAATTAACCCCTTCAGCAAT
Organism: Bradypodion pumilum; assembly: GCA_035047305.1. NCBI lineage: Eukaryota > Metazoa > Chordata > Lepidosauria > Squamata > Chamaeleonidae > Bradypodion > Bradypodion pumilum. The sequence goes on from JAWDJD010000008.1 coordinate 15,596,019, forward strand.
AGCCTATATACAGTCCTAAGTCCCCCCCCCCCACTTTCTATGCCCTCTTACAGAGCAGGGGAAGTGATTAATTTGCCAAGATCCTGAAGTGGCTTGTTTATTAAACCACATCACAATATTGGTAAGAGCCATTTCCGTGCGAACAATCTGGTCTTATTAGTTTGCTTTAATAAATCCCAAGCATTCCATGGCAGCCCAAATTACCTCACTCTCTGCTGCTTGTATAGCTTGACCATACCTGGCAACCTTCCCGGATTGGCCGGGATTTCCCGGTTTTCAGCGTCGATTTTTGCCCTTTCCCGCTCCGCGCTGCCGAAACCCCGGATTTCGGCAGCGGGGGAAAGGAGGCACTGCGCAGCCCATCTGCACAGGTCACATTGCACGCATGCGTGGAAGGGCTCTACACTTCCGTAGCTCCCTTCCACGCATGCGCAGAAGGCTACGCCGCGTGCATAGAAGGCTACGCAAGCGGAGTAGACCTCCACGCGCATGCGTACAACGCGACCTGCGTAAACCTGGTCCGCGCAGGTCCCGAATTCGCCGGAGCCGCGGTTGACAGGTATGAGCTTGACCCTAAGTGTCCATCCGTAAATCTCAAGTTATGTAGAGCTCCCACAGGCTAGTAAAAATTTGATAAGTCAACTGTTATTTAAGTTCCATCATTTAACGGTTCTACTCTAATTGGGACTATCCACTGGGTTTTGGTCTGTTATGTCTTTGTCAGTGAAATCCTGATCCTTGCGGTTAGCCATTGTCAAAAACAGCCGGCAATCCAAGGCAGTCCTGTCTACATTAGGCAAAGTGAAGTGTTCAGCTAAAGCAGCAGATCTTTGAAGGTGGTACCAGGTTTTTGGAGGGAAATGTTATGTTCTACAGCTTGCCTTGTGCCCCCTAAACTATTCTGCTGCTTTACATTCTTGAAGAGGATACTGTCCCATCACCAGTGCTGATGAAAGATTTATCGACCAGTTCAGTTGGCTTTTATACTGGGAGCCGGAGTGGACATTAGTTTGTTCTTCAAGCAGCAAAAAGTGCTGCTATGGCAATTTTTGACAATAGATTCTAACATGTAACTTTAGTGCCCAAAAAATATTGTTCTCAGATCAGAAACCTACAGAAGAAGGAAAGCATTACTTTGCATGGACCATTTCGACTTCATTAAAAAGAAACCCTTAATCCTTCACCTCAGTGTGGTTCTTCTTCAGGGAACACAGCTCATCCTGCAGGTTCTCACACTGTATATCCAGGTCACCCCTGCAGGCTGTCAGCTGATCTAGGATTTGATGCAGGCCATTAATATCAGCCTCCACATTCTGACGGAGGCAGCATTCCGTCTCATACCTGGGCCATGAGAAACAGAGAATTAGAACCTTTTGCTTACTAAATTATAACCTACCTACCTGTACTTCCTGAGGGACAGCCAAAGGTACCCATGCTATTGTCTCCTCGGAAAGCAAGTTTTCATGTTATTTATTACCACCCAGATATGTGAGGAGTCACCTAGCATGGCCACTGGGGTTCTGGAAGGACAACATTCTGTGCTCTGGCATTTCTATCATCAGAAATGCTTCTCCTGCCTACTACTGGATATGGCAGAATGTAGAAAGAGGCAGGACTGCAGTGGCTCAAGTGGCTAAGACGCTGACTGGGAGGCGGAAGGTCAGCAGTTCGATTCCTGAGTACTGCAGGACAGAATGAGCCCCCGTCTTTGTCCCAGCTCCTGCCAACCTAGCAGTTCGAAAGCAAGAAATTGCAAGTAGATAAATAGGGACCACTTCGGTGGGAAGATAACAGCATTCCGTGTCTAGTCATGCCTGCCTCATGACCATGAAAACGTCTACAGAAGCAGACAGCACTGGCTCTTCGGCTTTGAAACAGAGATGAGCACTGAACTCTAGAGTCGGATACGACTGGCTTTCGAGCAAAGGAAACCTAGAAAGGTGATATCAAGAAGCAAACAGCAAACAAGATGGGTTCTTGGCCAATTAGAATGTTTGCTTCAATGTTTACATTCCAGTCACTTTGAACGAAAATCCTCATTTGGGCACCCTATGGAAGTGATGGCTAACCTTGGCACCCCATGTGTTCTTGGACTTCAATTACCAGAAACCCAAGTCAACACTCCTGCTGCTCAGGGCTTCTGGGAATTGAAGTCCAAGAACATCTGATGTGCCATGGTTAGCCATCACTGCCCTATAGCATCGACAGCCCATTATTATTATTTCATGACAGCGATTACTCTGGGTTGAAAGGATTTTTGAGGGCTGCCCAAAAGAGGCTCCTTTCATGTCCCCAAATGCAGCTTTCAGGTATCGAAACCTGACCTTCCAGTCTCCAGCTCAGTGTCTTACCACTAACCCATTAGGGGAGCTGCCTTTCCCGAAGAAAAGACAAGAGGCAACTCTGTCCCTTCAGGACTGAAAGGACAACACACTCCCAGCTCCATTTTGTCTCTCTAAGAAACAACTTTGTCCCCAAGGAGCACGCACACTAAGAATATTTTTCTTGACAATGAGCCCAATAAAATTCAGACTCCTTTGCTTCAAACACCCCCCAATTCTCACTTGGTTCTGAAGTCATCAGCAGTCAGCTTGTTGTTGTCAATGGACAGCAGGAGTTTATTGTTCTCCACACTTGTATGAATGAGCTGGATGAAAAACAAAATTTAGAGAAGATCGTTATGTCACAATCTCGCCCTTTTCTTCCTTGCTTGAGATGATCTTAAGGATTGAGAGAGAATCCATCACATCAGGCGTTCATCATGGAATTGTGGAATCAGAAGGGACCCCAATGGTCATTAAAACCTACCCTCTGCCAAAACAGGAAATACATACCTTGCTCTAGCATCATACCAAAGGTTATCCCATGTGTGCAATCCATAACAGTTAGATATGAATATATATTTGAACCATAAGATTGCATTTGCACTGGTAAAAAAAAACCCACTATTCTATAGCTTGCATGTATTCAAGAATTGGTACATGACCTCATGCATACACGTATACTTTCCACCATTTGAGCAGTCCAAACACCACCCAACCATTCCTTCAGCTTCCTTTCAGACTAGAGTCCATAAAAATTACAATTATAACTTACCGTATTTGCTGACATATAAGACAGATCAGAGTATAAGATGCAACTCGCTATTACTAAAATAGCCCACTATATACAGTGAATATCATATTTGCCGGCACATAAGACATACTCTATTTTTCTGGTGTATTTTAAGTGGGGGAGTGGGTCTTATATGCTAGGAAATACAGTAATTTCCTCACTGTGGCAGCTCTTACCATGGCAGAAAGGTTATTATACATATCAGGTTACCATGTGTGATGAGAAAAAATGTTACTCTAGCTCACAATGTTGGAAGGATAAACTTTAGGGTATAATTCAAACGTAAACTAAAGATGTTGATGTTGTTTCAGATATTCTTCTGGGTACATATATTGTAGAGTCCTCATAAATGAACAAACTTTTAAAATTTTAAATTAAAAAAAAAGAATTAAAATAGTGAGTTTTGAAGAAATATGAATTGTCACTGGCCTAAACCATGTTTGTTCTTTCCACAGTCGCAACTGCTTCTTGAATACACTGTTAGACACACACACAACCTTGCTGCTTTTGACAGGATATTTGAATTGTACCCCAAAGTTTATCCTTTTGACAGGATGACTACCAGCTTGTGTAAGTGCAAGCTGGAAATTGTTGGAGCCATCATGGAGTCCCCCCAGTTATAGCCTATGGTTGCCAACACAATTATGCCTGTTATGAATTCAGGAGCAAACCCAAGAGCATTTCTACAATTCATCATTTTCATGTCACAATCATAACTGTGAATTGGTTCTATGCAATCATGAGAGTTCTTCAAAATATCAATGTTCTTAGATGAAACTAAACAGATGACTTTTTCTGTTTCTAGTGGGTATTACTACTGCAAATCCCACCTCATGCCTCAACATGGTGCAGCGGTGACACTGGCCATCCGACAGCTATGGTGGCAGGGGTATATTTCCCTGGAAGGCTCAACCATGACACAAAGTTGTTGACTGGAGGTCTGGAACAGTCCTCTGTTCTGGAACTGCAGGTCAGCTAAGTGGGTATGGGTACTTGGGCAACGCGCCTGGCCAGTGCATTGATCTAATATGGCCAACTTCAACATGAGCCCAGCCAGCTGTTTTGTCATGTTAAAATGGCTAAAGGAGCATCGACAATGCTTCAACCCACCACATCAACCTGATGTGTGAAACACAGATCAACCAAGGAACCAAGTAGGTATTAGCAAAACATTTGTTGTTCAGTCGCCCAGTCGATTCCGACCCTTTGCAACCCTATGGACCATTGTCCTCCAGGCTCCTCTGTCCTCCACCATCCTCCTCAATCCACCCAGCTCTGTGCCCATTCTGTCTACAATACCATCTAGCCATCTCATCTTTGGCCGCCCCTTCTTCTTTTGCCCTCCATATTTCCCAGCATCAAGGCTTTCTCAAGTGAATCCTCTCTTCTCATTTAATGTCCAAAGTACTTTAGCTTCATCTTTACTATTTGACATTCTAATGAGCAGGTTGACTTCTTCTAAGTTGACCTATTTGTTCTCCTCGCTGTCCAGGGGACTCTCAAAACTCTCCTCCAACACCACATTTGAAAGGCATCTATTCTTCTGTGCTCTGCTTTCCTAATGGTCCAGCTCTCACAACCATACATTACTGCTACTAAAATTATTAAAAACCTTATGAAGATGTCCATCTTACCTGGTTTTTAAGATCATCAATTTGCTGGTGGTAATGAGAGTAGTCCTTTGTTTCACTAAGGGAACCTTGTTTGGCATAAAATTCCCTGATGTTAGACTCAAGCTCAGCATTTTCCTCCTCCAAGCACCGAACCTTGTCTAGGTAACTAGCAAGGCGGTCATTGAGGTTCTGCATGGTCATTTTCCCATCAAAGTTAAAGAACATACCTCCACTAGCAGCAGGTGCAGTAACCATTACGGGGCCACCCATGCCACCGACCATGCCTCCATAACCCATCACACCACCCATACCACCTACCATACCACCTGGGGCACCCCCAACCACAGCACAAGGCGCACCCACCATACCAGGATGAGTCCCAGCAACAACGCCACCCATGCCACCTACCATCGCAGCAGGATGACCAGCAACAACGCCACCCATGCTACCTACCATCGCAGCAGGATGACCAGCAACAACGCCACCCATGCCACCTACCACTGCAGCAGGATGACCAGCCACAACACCACCATGGGCACCAGCTACCATGCCACCAGGGATACCTTCTACTACACCTACGTGGCCACCACCAGCGCTGCCTACTGCAACATGGGAGCCGGCCCCAGAGCCACTTCCCACCACATGTCCGCCACCCACAAATACCCCACTGCAGCTGCCGCTTGAAAAATGGCCTCGTCCAGCTCCATAGGCACAGGTGGAACCTCCTCCCACATGACTCCTGCCGGAGAAGTCAGCTCTCCCATTGCCAATTCCGCAGGAAGTGTGCCGTCCAGAGGAAGCTGAGGCAACCCCCACCCTTCCGCCACCGAGGGTGCAGCTCCCACTGCTGCTTCTTCCAGGAGTTACGACTGTGTGCCTTGGACCATAGCTCATAGTGACAGCAATGAAAGGATCTCTAACGCTAAACAGAAAAGCAAGAGGCACGGTTTGACACAAGATTGCTGGACTCTACTCCTTACCAGTCCTTACTTATACTTTCTGCATGGGGTGTCACCTGTAGTGGTTGGCCTCCTTTCATCTGGGTTTTTGTCTTTCTCCTCCCTTTTTAAACTCTTAGCAGTGGGCACAATAATTATTCATTCCAAGGATAACTTCCCAAAGGCAAAGCTGCCTGTAGTTATTGCAGGAATCAAAAAAGATGTTGCTCATGTCAGCAGCAGCTAGGGCGGGATTTTACGGAGCATTGCTGTGTGATGTTTTGCATGATGTACACTTGGCAACAAACACTGGAACCGCAATGAATAATAGTCACACTTTTGCCTACAGGAAGAAACAGATATTTCCTAAATTTGTCAAACAGCTAAAATGCGAACTCATGTAAAATCTAAGGCTGAGAAAAATCTCAGTCTAACCACACCACAGTTTAGCCAAAGCTGCTTACAGGTTTGTGTGTGTGTGTGTGTGTGTGTGTGTGTGTGTGTGTGTGTGTGTGTGTGTGTGTGTGTGTGTGTGTGTGTGTGTGTGTGTGTGTGTGTGTGTGTGTGTGTGTGTGTGTGTTTTGGAGGAGGGGAGGGGGGAGGATCCACTGAAAGTATATGTTATATGTCTTTTGTATGAACATTAATTTTTAAAATCCAACGAGTTGCTGTTGACTTGAAACTGATTTCAGAAATAATTGAGTCCTTGGGAGAGGAAATCCACTTCAGGTCTTTTCTTCCCAATATCCCAATGGTCTGTGTTGAGAGGAGATACATTGCTATGCGGGGGGAACCATCCACTCCAAATCTTGTATGAGAACTTTATTTTTCTATTTTATTCACAGCCTTAACTTTAACCTTTAATATTTTTCTCATATTTTATTTTCTAGTCGTCTAATAACTGACTTTTCTTACACATCAAAATAATCGCTAGTCAACATTTTCCTCTTGGTATTGTGTGGGAAGTGTGTAATCTGTCCATCAAAGTTTAACTCTCAGACATGTTCCTTATTTATTCATCAAGTCTGTTTGGGGCAAGCCAGTTAGTCTTGATATTAATCTAGATCTCTTATAATCACGGCAGTTCAAAGACGGTTTTGGTTGTTTATATGCTTTATCAGTCCTTTGTGGTACTGACGGAAATGTGCTTATAATGAAAATGCAGTTTCTTGATAAGCAGAGCAACTACATCCCGCTTGCTCTTGGAGACAAAGGACAAAATGATACCTTCCTTCATTCCTTATGGAAAAGCTGCTGAAATCAGCAGTTGGGTTTTTAATTCATCATCGGTGGCAATGGGATAGGATCAAGTGACCTACCTGAGGGCAACCGGATAGTTTTCGGGATACATGGACATTGTGTGCTTAAGTGACCTAGACAGCTGCCTTTCAAGAAAGAGACATAGCCATGGGCTGTGAAGGGAAAGCTGAGGGATGACCGCCGTCCTTTTCAGCATGTCCAGCTCAAGGTAATTGCCTCACTCTGCCCATTAGTGGGGCCGGCCCTGAATACACCAAAACCTGAGAGTTTAAATCATGAAGCCTAAAGATTCTGTCATGGCCATGTGACTCATCCATCCAAATTCAAAATGATGTCCAGTGTGGGTTTATAGTTTATTGAGACTGCTCCCACATTGAGCAACTGATCTATACTATTTTATTAAGTTCCCTCTTCACCCTTGTCATTATTGGTTTTGCTATAATTTACTGAGTTTTAGCAAATTATAACTCCAGCAGTGAGCATATTATATCCTTGTAACGAGGCTATCTCTCTTCTTTACTTGTAAATTGTTGTTGTTCAGTCGCACAGTCGATTCCGACCATTTGCGACCCTATGGACCATTGTCCTTCAGGTGCCTCTGTCCTCCACCATCCTCCTCGGCCCTCCCAGCTCTGTGCCCACTGTGTCTACATTACCATCTAGCCATCTCATCTTTGGCCTCCCCCTTCTTGTTCTTTTGCCCTCCACCTTTCCCAGCATCAAGGCCTTCTCAAGTGAATCCTCCCTTCTCATTTTATGTCCAAAGTACTTCAGCTTTATCTTTACTATCTGACCTTCTAATGAGCAGTCAGGGTTGATTTCTTCTAAGATATGCTTATTTGTTCTCCTTGTTGTCCAGGGGACTCTCAAAACTCTCCTCCAACACCACATTTCAAAGCCATCTATTCTTCTGTGTTCAGCTTTCCTAATGGTCCAGCTCTCAAAGCCATATATTACGACATTAGGTTTTAGTAATTATTAAGGGATTTTAGTAATATTGTTCTTTTAGATAGGAGGCCTGCTGTTGTATGTCAGTTCTCAGTAGGTTTTTAGTAGTATAGTTTCCTTTTATTACCTTTGTCCAGTCTAGCTTAGGATGTAGTGTTTATGCTTTTTTGTTCTTGTTATGCTGGTCATGGACTGTAAATAAAATTGAATTGAATTGAATTGAATGATATCCAGGGGAAAATAAGTAGTCCTGGATAGTGAGCGGAGGAAGTTTTTTCTTTTACAATTATGCTGTTTTACTCTGAGGCACTGCCTTTTGAAAGTGATACTGCCAGCATGTGAATGGTTGTCAGACAGCATCATTCAGACTCACAAATGAAACACATCTGGGAAAAGCAAAACACTGGGTGTGAAACAGCAAGGAGTGGAACACACAGGCGTGTAAATCTCTGGACCTTTCACTGAAGGTAGGTAAAGGTAAAGGTCACCCTTGCTCGAAAGCCAGTCATATCCTACTCTAGGGTTCAGTGGTCATCTCTGTTTCATAGCCGAAGAGCCAGCACTGCCTGCTTCTACAGACATTTCCGTGGTCATGTGGCAGGCATGACTAGACACCGGAGCGCACGGAACGCTGTTTACCTTCCCCACCTGTCAGCCATCCATGTTCTCTCTGTGTAAATGCTAATGATGCCTTTTAAGTTTCTGTCAACAAACATGTGTGTCTCATAAAACTGGGGGAGAGATTACAGATCAAGAATTGTCATGGAAAATGAAGAGTTTCAACCAATTTCAATTGAAGCCCCAGGCTTTCTCATTGTACACAACACCCAGTCCCTTTAAAGCTGATATTTAACTTTAATTTCCTTCTGTACTGCAGAAAAGAAAGTACAAAGAAACACTTGTTTGGTAAGACTATATTTAAAAGGATTTGGGATGGAAGTTTGTCATTACATTGAAATGAACCCCAGGCTTTTCACTATTCTATTTAGGAAGGCAGAGATAATTAACCTAGTTTACTATGGCATTTTTCACCTTAGTAACTTCTGTCATTCTAATCACCATTTGGTTGGAGTCCATACCAGTGTTTTAGCTGTCAGAGTTTTGAAGGGCAGCATGTCAATGCTTGTTCTCATTGTAAAACAAACAAGACTGGATTGGTTGATAGCACTGAAAACAATAATCCGATATTTAGTTGTTCCTAAATTTTGCCCTATTATTTTCATAGGGTGCTATCCACACATAATTTTATCTTAGAACATTAAGTAAAACACAGTGTCTCTTGTTTCTCTAAACCAGGGGTTCCCAACCTAAGGCCTGTGGGCCAGATCTGGCCCACAACACCATTTCATGTACCCCACCCCTACCCCTCCAAGGGCATTTGAGAAACAAAATGGCCACCCCTTTGAAGCTGTTGGGACAAAATGGCCACCCCCATAATGCAAGCAAGGCAAAATGGTCATCCGGCCCTCGAAGCTGACTGGGAGAGCGTGACCTGGCCCCTGTCTTGAAAAGGTTGGGAAGCCCTGCTCTAAACCTTTTTCATTTCACATGTATCTTTAAAATTGTAGGCCAGTTAAACTTATCTCATATAAATGACTTTGATGATGTTTTTGACTGAAGAATAAAGTGAAAATGCTCTAAAGATTAAATAGATAAAACAGGTTTTAGCAATACATATCTGCTGCATCAGGAGTTTTGAAAGATACACGAAAACATCTGAGTCTATTTTAAGAATGAGAAGATTTAGCAGTGGAAGCCACCCTGCTAACAATTTGTTACATAGTCCATCCCTGTGGGAATAAAAATTCCAACAATTTGAAAGTGGTTTTAAAGGACAATTTTATGTAAAAAATACATTTTTAGATAGAAAAAGATGTTCAATATAGTGCTCCCAGAACACATGGAAAGAGCGAAAACAAACTTACGTAGCAATGTAAATAATTAATTTTAAAAGGAATTTGTGTAAGTAATTAGTTGTTCAGTCGCACGGTTGAGTTTGTGACCCCATGGACCACAGCATGCCTCTGTCATCTGCCATCCTCCATAGTCCAACCAGGTCTATGCCCATTGCATCAATGATGCCATCTAGCCATCTCATCCTCTGCCACCCCCTTCTCCTTTTGCCTCCAATCATTCCCAGCATCAAGGCCTTTTCAAGTGAATCCTCTCTTCTCATTTGGTGGCCAAAGTACTTCAGCTTCAGTATTTGTCCTTCCAAGGAGCAGTCAGGGTTGATTTCCTTTAGGATTGACTAATTGTAATAGGAACATATTAATGCTTTTAATATTTATAACTGAGCCCCTGGATGCTGGTTTTCAGCTTTAGTGAAGTTACTCCCTGTTTTAATGTTCTGTCCAATTTTAAAACTCTTAATATTTTAATCCAGTTTTAATTATTTAATATATTTTAATTATTACTCAGGACTGCAGTGGCTCAAGTGACTAAGACGCTGACTGGAAGGTGGCAGGTCAGCAGTTCGATACCTAAGTACTGTACGATGGAATGAGTGCACATTTCTGTTCCGGCTCCTGCTAACCTAGCAGTTCGAAAGCAAGACATTGCAAGTAGATAAATAGGGACCACTTTGGTGGGAAGGTAAGCAGCATTCTGTGTACTCCAGTGTCTAGGAATGCCTGCCACATGTCCATGGAAACATCGCAGCGCTGGCTCTTTGGCTATAAACAGAGATGAGCACTGAACCCTAGAGTCAGATTCGACTTGCAGTCAAGCAAGGTTGACCTTTACCTTTAATTATTACTCAAGTTTATTTCTTTTTTTAATTGTACAAATATTGTGTTTTAATTTGATCTTTTTAATTTTGTGAACCATCTTGAGTCTCCCATGGGAAGAAAGGTGGACTATTTAAAAAAATGGGAACATCATGGGCTCCTGGGATCCCCTAGACATGATAACTACCAGCTTTACTAGTTGCATGTTCAAAAAATTATAGAATAGAATTGTCTTCACAAAAGGAGAGCTTAGCACCTTCATGGCCAAAACACTCAACATTTGTTCTGGCAAACTGCAGCTTGCAAATTTGCAAGACAGAGACCGCCCCATTGAATGCAACAGAGCTTTCAATTTGTGTGAGAGACTAGTGAATTTAGCCATTCAGAAACTTGTTATTTCATAAAGGTAGGAGATGAGATACAAGAGAAAGAAGATAACTCATCATCTGTAACAGCAGTGGTTGTGGGGTTTCTGGGAGGTACAGTCTAAGAAGACAAGGGGTGGACTCAATTGTGCTTTACAAGCATTTAGGTTGCTTTGTCACAGGATTATCTGCAATTGTGAAGTTGTCTGATGTCATCTAAACTTATTCTACAGGTTTGATGTAGGCAGATTGATTGCACTCGGAGGCAGCAGGAGGGCCAAACACTTCTTTATTGCAGCATGGTCAATCTGTACATGGGCACATTTAGGAGACACAGCTCCTTATATACTGTATTTGAATTCCCTGCCACAGATACCCATTGGCTGTGCTAGCAGTGACGTCATTGGGGGTTGCTGAGTATCTACTCAGGCTCACCTGAAGATCGCTGAGTATCAATTCAGGCTCACCTGAAACCGGGCGGTTTCCCGCGCTAGCTAGTGATTGGCTAGTTGATGTTGTAGTGGCTAAGCTCCCTCAGCTGCGCACATGCTCCACCCCTCTGCCCAGCAGTCCAATGGGAGCCTTTCCTCCCTCCTCCCAGCACAGAGTTCACTCCACCCCTCTGCCCAGCAGCTCAATGGGAGTGCTTCCTCCCTCTGCCAGCAGAACCCTACTCTCTTTGTGGCCGGGTAGGGACTTATGGGCCACCCTTGTACAGGGATTATAATTTGAGAGATTGTAGAGCTCTCAATGGGGCTAAGCACAACTGATTGCCGACAGAGGCCCATCCCAGTCCAGGAAGCCTGCTGTCAAATGCCTCAAACTTCTTGAGTATATTTTACTTTACTCTTCTTCACAGTAGCTTTGCTGCTACTCTAGTGCAGGGGTCTACAAACGTGGCTCTCCAGGTGTTCTTGGACTTCTGTTCCCAGGGGCCCAAGTCAGCACACCTGCTGACCAGGGCTTCTGGGAATTGATGTCCAAGAACATCTGGAGAATTATATTTATTTATTTATTAGTCAAATTTGTATATGCCGCCCGCTCAGGCATGCCCGACTCAGGGCGGCATCACAACAATGCACAAAAATACATAAAACATTATAAAAAACCCCAACCCACCCCCTTTAAAAACCCCTATATATCCCACCCACCCATCCCATCCACTATAAAAGGAAAAAAGGAAGAAAAAGGAAGAGGAAGAGAGAGAGTTCTTATACAAGCCAGCAGGCGGGCACCATAGTCCCATTCGGGCCCCACACCTGCCCTGCCAAGCAGGTGTGAACCAAGTTTGCAGACCCCTGCTCAAGTGCTTAGCTACTTTGTCTAACTGGAAGAACAGTGTCAACTGTTTAAGCAAGCAGCATCCTTCATTTGCCTTCCGTTCTCCAGGCCTGTGCAGAGATAAGAAGCAAATGGACAACAGGGGCAGAAGGTGAGACAACCAGAAGAGGCCCCAGTGAATGAGAGTGTTTTGACCAAGATCTCTTTCTCCAAAGTCAGGAATGGCAACTGATCTTCCCATAATGTGAGTCCTATTTTATGACAGTTTTATCCTGCATTTTCCCCCAGGAGCTCTGTGTGATGCATATGCTTCTTCCCACCCTCATGTTATCCTTACAACAGTGGTCGTGGGCATCAGCAGGTTCACACTAGTTGGCCATAGCTAGTTTGGGAAGTACTACCAAGGTCAAAATCTAGGATTTAATGCATGTAAAGAACGTGTTCTTCCCTCCAAAGCCATGATGCCCACCTGGTGCCAGTGGTGGGATTTGGCAGATTCGCCCCAGTTCTCCAGAACTAGTAGCAGAAATCCTGACTGGCCATGCCCATCCAACTTTTGAAATAATGTCATCCTAATTCAGGTGCAACACAGGGCTTTCCCCTGGCCACACCAACCATACCACCACAGTGTGGTAGTAAAAATTTTGGAGCCCACCACTGCCTTACAAGAACACTGTGTTGTAGGGAAGGCAAGTGGAGAGACAATGGGTGGCTCACTGTTGTCCAATTAGTTTAATAGCAAAGTGTGGGTTTGAATCCCGGCATACAATCATGAAAAGAGCCTATGTTTTTGCATTAGAAGTTAATCAAGGCTTTATTAGTGGTTTACAAGCAGATTAGTTGATTGATAAATGCTACATAATTGTGGCTTTGCTTTTGTGACTGTTTTGTGTGCACATGTTCATATGCATTTAGAAGAATATACACTCTAGAAGTTGTGGTGAGGCTCCTGATTTAAACAATCCCAGTTGTTCCCATGGCACTCTTTTCTTGGGGCATGTAGGATAGGCAATCCTTTTCAGTAGGTGGACTGCTTGAACTGCTCACGAGAAGACACTAACTTCCCATCTTCAACCTCCTCAACCACCGTGCGGACTTGACGGCTGGTCTTGATCACTGCAAAATAAAATTAGGGAGGGGGAGAGTTGTTAACGCTCAGTTTCAGGTATCTCACAACCTCACTGGCTACCATTAGTTCATAGATAGAATGATCAGGAGTTGGTGAAATTGACCCTCCAGGAAGCTTGAATCAGGATTATGTGACATTTATGATTTGGTATTAGGATTATTAGCTGGCTGGATAATTCAGTAGTTTAGGTATCTGGCTACAGAGCCAGAAGTTGGGAGTTTGCCTCCATGGAAAAGAGTTGGACAAGCTGTCCAGTTCGGGGGTACCCCCTAAAACCGTGATAGCGAACCTTGGCACTCCAGGTGTTCTTGGACTTCAATTCCCAGAAGCCCAAGTCTCTACGAATTCACACGAATAGGTTTACTGCACATACACAGTAAAAAGTGACCTATAAAAGGTATCGTGCAGGGGTGGCCAACCTTTTTATGCCGTGGGCCTGACCATGACCCTGGACAGCTGAGTGGCCTGGACCACGTCCCCAGAAGCGGACACGTTTACAGCTGTCATAAATGTGCCCACTTCTGCGTTTATGACAGCCACGGGTGCGTTTGCGCATGCATGAACGTGTTTTACGACTGATGTAAACACACCCACTTTCGGGTGCAGCAGAGGTGGCAATGGGCCAGATGGAATGGTGCCGCGGGCTGGGTCCAGCCCTCAAGCCGTAGGTTGAGAACCACTGGTTTAGTGAGTTACAATTGAGTATATATCACATAAATGTATCTGACTCCAGCTTCAAAGTTGTAGTTGTTTGTTTAGGATACGTTCTTACCATCTCTTCCAGATATAGCTGCATTGTACTGGGAATTGATGCTATGTAAAAAAGAAAAGAAAAAGAATATTGTCAAATTAGGAATATGGGCAGCAATGTGGGGAAACCAATTGAAATCTGCTGAAAATACCTCTTAAAATATGAAAACAGACTGAATTCCAAATAAAAAACAATCAGCTGATTTGTTCATATCTTTCAACCACATGATTAATTAATCTGTTGCAGAAATATTAATATGATCTGCATCTGAAAAGAATAAACTTTCAACATACTGAGGGAAGTATGAAATGGCTTACAATTTAAGGAACAGGAGACTTAACTAAAGAAAAGCCAGCTTGTGGACTTTTTAAAATATCAAAATAGTCTCAGAACTGCAAAAGGTGTTCCCTTTTCTTTAGGCCTTGCTGATTAAAATCCTTAATCTTTACAAAATTAGTTGTCATTTCTGTCTGTAGGTAGTTAATCAACTAGGCAAACTAATTAAATCTTACAAAAAAAATAAGAGAACAATTGCTTTGTGTACAAAATCCTAACACCAGGGTAGGAAATCCTTTTATTATTCTACTGAAATATCAAAAGGCAAGTTTTGAAGTCATGCATGACTGTATCTCAGGTTGAGCATTACAAAGCCGGGGGAGGTGGGAGGTAGGGGGAATTATCCTTGACAGATATTGAGGCTTTAAGATCTGTTGTCTTATAGTCCTAAAAACCATTATTCATAATACTTGGCTTCCTAGAGAGTTTGCTGTACACTGTGGGCATGTGGCAGGCATGATTAGTGCACAGAACACAGTTTACCTTCCCACTGAAGTGGTACCTATTTATCTCGAACTGCTAACCTGTCAACCTTTCAGCTGTCAAGTTCAGCCTTAACAACTAAGCCACCTCAGTACCCATCAATTGCCTTTACTTGTTCATAAAACAGCATAGGTCAAGGCTGGGGAATTTGTGCCCTTGTAGAGAATGTTGTAATACAATGCCCATCATCTCTCACTGTTAGCTATGTCAGTTAAGATGGATAGGAGTTGCAGTCCAACAACATTTGGAGGGCTACACATTCCCTAAATCTAATCCAGGGATCAGGAAATTAGTCAGCATTAAGGGTCTCTGAACCAACTGCAAGCCATACTACAGCATGGGGAAAGAGGGGCTAAACCCTCATTGTTTGCAACTGTCCAAGGAGGAGACAAAGAATTCTGATAGCTGTGTAATCCATGCTAACTGAAATGTAAAATGTAGGTGTCATTCAGAATGACACATCAGATGAGAAATAGCCTCTTATATGGCCAGACCTCAAGCCTTTTAAGTCTCTGAAGGTTAAACCACACCTTGAATTGGGCCTAAACAAGCACTGACAACTTGGGAGGGTATCAACTATGTATCTCCACTTATGTTCCACCTCTATAGCCAGGTTCAATTCGATCTTTCTGCTCATGCAATGGTTTGTTACACATATAAGGAGGTATCTAGTATTGCCTTGTACAAACAAATGGCATGTATACTTGTTGTTCAGTTGCACAGTTGATTCCGACCCTTTGCGACCCTGTGGACCATTGCCCACCAGGCATCTCTGTCTTCCACCATCCTCCCCAGCCTGCCCAGCTCTGTGCCCATTGCATCTAAAATACCATCTAGCCATCTCATTTTTGGCCGCTCCCTTCTTCTTTTGCCCCCCCCCTTTCCTAGCATCAAGGCTTTCTCAAGTGAATCCTCTTCTCATTTGATGTCCAAAGTACTTTAGCTTCATCTTTACTATTGAGAAAACAGAGATCCCTTGTTACAGATAGGGTTATGCATCGGCTTTGGCCAAAACTCAAAATACTAACCAAGTCAGTCTGATTTGAACCTATTTGTATGAGGGTCTGGAGCAAAGCCAAATGGGCAAAGTTGGTTCTGGAGCAAAGCAAACTGAAGGTGCAAATCAGTGGGATACAGAGCACAAATCTGCTCAGATGCGATAGAGATTGCTAAGATCCATTCTCAAGCCCTAAATTAGTCAGCAAACTGAATTGAGATATGTGCACATAGCCTTAGGTATAATGCTGATGGAGCATTCCACACTGCTGGGGCTCTGGGCCTATATTTGTAAATAAATTGAAATATTATCAAATGGTTCTTCTCCCAAAAGAGAACCAAACCCACTCAACTAATGTACCCATGCAATGTCTTGCTACTTTGGGATGTTGAAGCCAGTTGGCAATGTGAATCTGGAAACTCCTTGCCTGCGTACATGTCTAGGAAGAACAATTGCCTCTCATAAACCATTTTGATCATATTTCTCACCATCCCCTCCCAAGACAACAATCCCTGCTTGCGCTCCCTCCCACCCACCCACTGTCTTTACATACTGAGCTTCCTCTCCTTCAAGCAGGCGACGGTAGGTGGCGATCTCCTGTTCCAGGCGGGCCTTGACGTCAAGGAGGGTCTTGTATTCATGGTTCTGGCGCTCCATTTCACACCTCAGCTCAGCCAGCTGCTCTTCCATGCTGGTGATCATGAGCTGGATTTGGCTAAGCTGGGCGCCATAGCGGCTTTCGGTGTCTGCCAGCGTGCCTTCCAGTGCTGCTTTCTAGAAGAAGGGAAGATGGTAGAAGGGAAGCTGTACTGCCATGCCATTTATTGGTAGGGCTTTATGGGTAGCCAGAAAGACCCCCAAACCCTCAAGAAAATTTAGCTGCATTGTAGATTGGATGACAAAGAATGTCTTGGGTTTGCATTTCCCTGTGAAAAGATCCCTCTTATACATCCTAACAAGTGAGTGCCTCTAGTAGTCCCTGAAGTCCATACATTACCAAGGTACATGATATGTTTTGATAAGGAAAAATATGCACAGAACTATGTATGGGTTTGGAAAAGGTTCAGTACTCAAAACATGCATATTTGAGAAAAGTGCACAATGATACTTTTATCAATGAGAGTATGGGAATTTATGCTTGAATATCCACAAGGGAGGGAGGAGAGAAGCTGATTGGGCATTGGGAATGGTAAAAATGCCAGTGAGATACTGAAAAATGCAGGGGGAGAAATAAAATTGGTAACTATTCAAAGCTAGAAAATGATGCAAATGATGACATTACCTGTAATATGCTACTTTGGGGGCACTACCATATGACTGTGTTCATTTTGCAAAATATGACAATAGGTAATGTGAAGTGCATAAGGTTTATGTTGTACTTTTTTGTTGCTTTTGGGGGATAATTTGGGGGTATTCTGAAGGTTCATCATTTAGGTCATTTTCTTACTGTTATAGATTGATATTTTTTTCCAAATATAAAAAAAAATTGTACATATAGTAATGAGTCAGGTAATGTAGGGCAAGTTTCTTATTGCAAGAAATTATCCATTAACTGTTGAGTTTCATATCAGGTTATGTAATGATTAAACCTTAAAAAGCTCCTACATGAGAAGTTAGGGCAATGAAATGACATAATGACTGTCTTCTGTCCCCCACCTAAAACCATACTTTTCTGCTTTCACTATTTAGAATTCAAAGGCTACAATCTAGACAAAGTTAGCCATTACTAACTCATCCCATTAATTTTGTTCAGATTTAAGCACAATAGCCAATTTCCTAGATTGTCTCCTATGGCTTTCTTTTCATTAAACTACAGTTTTCCTGCACTATTTAGAGGGGGGAAATTAGAACAATAGAACAAAAGATGCTGTCAAGGTAGTGACTGTGCCCTGAACTCAGCTTCATTTCAAGATGGAGATTTCCAACATGGGGGGGAGGGAGACCTGTGACACATTCCTTAGAAGAATTGGTATTCAAAAACATGCTAGCCTCATGAGTTGGAAAAAATGAAACCTTATTATTTGTGATAGACATGTGATACTGTATGATCATTGGCTGGATTCCTTTAGGGGAATGGCAAGGGAGTGGAACATGTGTGAGGAGATAAAACCTAAAGGGAGGAGCAGAACTTTCTATTGATCCTGTGCTTTGTGCTGATGATGAGAAGTAAACTTAGACAACATGTAGGGACTTAAGCTAGAAGGGGGAGGCTGGGCTTCCCCAAGTAGAGAAGCTTTCTTTGTTTGATGTGCACTCTGAACTTTTGAAAAACTTTCTTCTGTAACTTACTCTGATTACAATATACTTTTAAAAGACCAGGAGATGACTGGAGTGTTTACTTAGCTATGTGCTACCTTATTTACAACAAGCTAATATCCTGGGTTGTATTTGCTAAGCCAGAAGGGCAACAGCTCAGAAGCAGGAATCCCAACCACTTGTGGGCCCAAGTCCTACTCGTGAGTAACGGATCTTGACAGATGCCCTCTGAAAAATTTTATGTCTTAAACCTGTCCAACATGTCAAGGCAAGATGACATGATGGCCTGGAACTAGAATTCCAGAATTTGAAACAGATTTACAGGAGCTCAGAAACATGAAATGGTTGTCCAGAATGAAGTAGGGACTGAATGTCACTTTGGTACCGAGTCAGTGCTTCCATACCGTGCTCAGTTGAGTTTGCATTTCTATCTCCAAGCTTTGAAAGGTCCGCCTCAGTTCTATAATTTCTGTCTTGCTGCTCTGAAGCTGCTCCGTATTGGTGGCAACTTCACGGTTCAGCTCTTCAGTCTGCAAAGGGGAAAAAAGTACACTGCTTATATGACGCTCAGACAGCTAAGCCTCCTTTAGGAACATTGGGTATCCTTTCTGGAAACTTCAATTTTTCCAGTGGAAGACTCACTTTGGTGAAGAACCACTGCTCAGCTTCTCTGCGGTTATTATCTGCCAAGACCTCATATTTTTCACGCATCTCTGACAGGATCTTGGTGAGGTCCACTCCAGGAGCGGCATCCATCTCCACAGAGATTTCTCCACCTAGCTGGCTTCGGAGGACTCTCATTTCCTGGGATCAGGGGAAATATAAACATTCAACTGCATTTCAAAACTCAATATCAGGCAAGAATACTAATCGTAGTTCTACATCTCTAGCTGAGAACTAAATAACCTCCAAATGTTTTATGAGTTGCAATTCCCATCATCCTTCACCATTGGCCACTTTTTCTGAGGAAGATGCAAACTGGAGATGGTCAGGGGAAGATGGCCATTTTGCCCTGCCTGCATTATGGGAGTGGCCATTTTTCCCAACTGCCTCAAATGGGGTGGCCATTTTGTTTCTCAAATGCCCTTGGAGGGTGGGGGGCACTTGAAATGGCACCGTGGGCTGGATCCGGCCCTGAGCCTTAGGTTGGGAACCCTTGATAAAGATTTTGCCCTGGACCACTCTGACTAAGATCAGTTTCCCTGCTGTGTCAGGTTTTTGGCCTACTGCCACTGTGGAACATGTAGCAACTAGACATTATTTAGGTCAAAAAAGACTTATTCTGGCCCAGATGACCAGAAAGCAATGAATGCTGTCTGCTGTTCATTAACATAGCTTATTCAGTTGACTCTTCTGAGAGACAGTGCGATAAAGCTATTAAGACTTGCTGACCTGGGGGGTGAATGAAGGCCCCTTCCTGAACCCCTGCAACCAACAAGTACCACAGTCAAGTAATAAGTAACTGCTAAGGCTAAAGAGCACGCCTTTATTGTGCACCTTATACTTCTATTGAAATCCATTCACTTTGCTTCCATCAACCAGGGTGAGAAACTGTGAATCCTATTGGTATTTCAAACACCTATCTCTGCAGTGCTTGGAAACATTACTTTTGGAGTAATGCCACCAATTTTAATTACTGCCATTGCCATCACACAGCAATATATGAAAGGCCACTTTGGGCATAGCTAGTTTGGGAAGTACTACCAAGGTCAAAATCTAGGATTTAATGCATGTAAAGAATGTGTTCTTCCCTCCAAAGCCATGATGCCCACCTGGTGCCAGTGGTGGGATTTGGCAGATTCGCCCCAGTTCTCCAGAACCAGTAGCAGAAATTCTGACTGGCCCCACACATCTAAGTTTTGAAACAATGCAGGGCTTTTCCCCTGGCCATGCCCACCATACCACGGCCACAGAGTAGGTAGAAAAAAAATTGAATCCCACCACTGCCTGTTGCCCTAGTCCCGTGATGGCGAACCTTGGCATTCCAGATGTTCTTGGACTTCCATTCCCAGAAGCTCAAGCCCCCGTGAATCCACATGAAGGGGTTTACAGCAGTTCATCTGGCCCGCACCGCCCTCGTCGCTCCCGGAAGCGGAAGTAAAATGTGCCCGTATTGTTAAGACTCTTCTGGGTTAACCCTTCCTCCATATGGGCACGTTTTACTTCCACTTCTGGGAGCGACGAGGGCGGCGTGGGCTGGATGAATCACAGTAAACCCCTTTGTGTGGATTCACGGGGACTTGGGTTTCTGGGAATTGAAGTCAAAGAACATCTGGAGTGCCAAGGTTCACCATCACGGCCCTAGTCCCACAATAGAAGGCTATCCTATTAAGCCAGTGACTAGGTTTTTAGTAAGCTCTGGATTAGCAAGCTCCATCACAAACCATTGCAAATGGCACACTAAAGGCCAAATCCCAGCAAATGCATATATGACCAGTTGCTTCCATGCCTGGAAACAGCATGGGAAGGGTTTTTGAACATTTTCCCCTCCACACCTGTTGATCATGTGTTACAAGTGGCTTTGCCTCTCACCTCCTCATGGTTTTTCTTGAGATAAGCCAGTTCCTCCTTCAAGTTCTCTATTTGCATTTCCAGATCTGCTCTGGCCAGGGTCAGCTCATCTAAGACTCTGCGCAGCCCATTGATGTCAGACTCAACATTCATACGCATTGCTTGCTCAGTCTCAAACCTAGACGTACAAACAAAAGTCTCATGAAAATACAAATCTTTGTCCTACAGCCCTACTCTCCGCCACCACTTTGTTCCCACATAACTGGGTCACACATTGTGTAGTCCACCCAATGTAGGTAAATTGCAACATCTACTATATCATCCTCCACCATTAGCTATGCTGGCTAGAATAATCATGGATTACATTTGCTGTCTTCATCTAAAAATTACCAAACTATTGGACCACGTTTGTACAGAGCTTGTTGATTTACAGCTCCCAGAACACTACACTTTGCAGAATCACTGGCTATATTGGTTGGGAATTCTGGGATTTGCCATCCAAAAAGGTAACATTGCTAAGCTCTTGACCTGGTGCTATTTGACAGCTCAGAACATATTGAATCAATCCTCAGATCATGAAGGGAACATCCTCTTCTTACTATATCTGAAGTAATTTTAAGTAGGCCATAAATTACAGGTCCTACTCAAAATCAACTAATAAGGTTTCCCCACTATTTACGTAATTCCTGTGGTGAAATGAACTTACTTGGTTCTGAAATCATCAGCTGCCAAACGAGCATTGTCAATCTGCAGGAGAATGCTGGCATTGTCAACAGTGGCAGTGTGTATCTGGAAAGAGATATGCATACCCTAAAGAACAGTTTTCAGAAGCCATGCCTAAATTATGGACTATAGAGTTGCAGAAGACTATAGTTGGCATTGTGAGATACAGTGCACCATTGAGAATGCAAGCCAGGAAGACTTGAGGATGCAAGCCAGGTTATAAACCAAGAAGACTTGCATTTCTGGTTTGTTATTCCCCCATGCCTATTCAGAGATTCTAGGACTTGTGATCACAAAAGTAACTTTTTCTAATGTCTATTTGACCAAGACCTGGTAATACAGTTAGCACATCCTTATAACCAAGTTCTGCTAAAAGGTAAAATATACCAGTCATCCTAGGAGTGCTGAACTCATGCTCCGTGTTGTAAATTAGATTGCTTTCCACTAAATAATCATCAGGAAGTAAATACCAGCATAATTTGCAAGTCCAATTGAGGAGGAGAGACAACATTGGATAGAGCAACGAGTGAGGGGGGAAATGGAGTAATTTGGGAGCAAAATAAGAGGCTTCAGGTAGGGCATTGTTCAGACTTAACCCCTCCTCTGTGAAAGGCATTCTATTTGAACAGGGTTTATGTTTTGGGTTGAATTAAATTAATTTGCCCCCTTTCCTTGCTTATTTAGTGATTTTACTGGTTACTCACAGGAGCCTAGTGCCAAGTCAATCCTATTGCTACTGTTACTCCTTATCCGTCTTTCAGACAAGGCTAGACAAAAAGGAAAGACCTGCCCCACCTGCCCTGCCCTTAGGAAATGTCAGTCATCAGTGATCTCAGCCGCTTGGCAGAGAGCACACATACCTGGAACATAAGCATCATCCGTTACCTGTCAGCGGATTTCGAAAGCATTACCTTTGCCTGCAACCAACACCACCCCTGGCATCTTTTTGTGGCTAATTCAATGCTCAGAAGCATTACTTTCTTCGACTACAACTTCCAGTATTACCCAGCCTGTGTGGCATGGATTTGGGGAACTATAGTCTAATCAAATAACTTTTCAAAGCTCCGTCAATAACTAAAGCGAAACCTCTGCTATCCTTGGAATGATGTGCATTAGCTTTTACCTTCTTCTTCCTTGGCTTTGTCCTTCTCAATTTATCATCCTCGAATAGATAAATTTCACTCTATCCATCAGTCAGCCACACTTTCACTCACAAAAATCTTCATCACATCCAGGAATTTGGGAAGTCTTCAAGCCAGACTTCCAGAAGCACGTTAGGATTCTAATGCCTTTGCCAAAGCTTGTTGTATGGGATGTTTATCAGAATTTTAATCAGATGGACCAGAACAGTTCTGAGAAAACATCCCAACCAATGGGGTGAGAGAGAAAGGTTTGATGGGGCTTTCTGTGAAGAACCCACTGAGTGGCATGATACGTGGATTTGTCTATACATACTGTGATGCATGGAAATGCCCTCAGACATGAATCTCTATCACCCAACACAACAGCTGGGTTACAGCAACTATCATAATGAAACATGGCCAGCAGCACATGATGGCAACTGTAGTTCAGTTCTTCTGGACAGTGTTAGGATGGCTTCTAAGAGGTATATACTGCATCAAGTTAAAGATCTTCCATTATATGTCACTTTAACATATAGGATTGCAGATGCCATACAGAATAGCAGGGCAGAGCAGGGTTGCCTTTCCTTGCCAGCTGCAAGAATGGCCATTGCAGACAATTACTTTTTTAGACTACAACTCCCAGAATTCCCCTGCAGAATGGCCATAGAGAATGTCTGGAGGTATTCTGAGAGTTGTATCCAAAAGAAGTAATTTTTTTCCAAAAGATGTTCTATAGCAGTGATGGCCAATTTTGGCATTCCAGGTGTTCTTGAACCTCAAATACCAGAGGCCCATCAGCACTCCTGTGGATCAGGGCTTCTGGGAAATGAAGTCCAAGAACAGCTGGAGTGTCAGGATTCTATAGCAACTACATATACAAGTTAGAATAAAAATGGAAACCCACTTAAAAGTTTAAATTTTGTTCAGGCAAAGCTTTTCAGAAGGCAATGGATTCCTAAGCCTATTGTCCTTTATTACTCATAATGCTCACTAGAGCTGATGGGAGACAGAGTTCAAAACTATTGTAAAGTCCATAGATCCCTTGCCCAGGCCTAGCATATTTGCCAGCAAATGGTCTCTGGAAGCTCTTATTATTCCTCTGGTTGGTACTCACTCAGTTAATTGTCTTGTTCCAGTGCTTCAAAACCAAGAGTCAGTTAAACATCCCCTTCAGTTCAGCATTTTATATCTTCCATTCTTCTTATTAGTGTCTTGCATTACCCTCCCATTAAGAGTCATCTTGTCATACCTTGCTACGCAGCTCCTCAATTGTCCTGTCATAATGGCTGTAGTCATGGTCTGGACCAGTGATGGCCAACCTTGGTACTCTAGGTGTTCTTGGACTTCAATTTCCAGAAGCCCTGATCATCGGGAGTGCTGACTTGGGCTTCTGGCAATTGAAGTCCAAGAACACCTGGAGTGCCAAGATTTGCCATCACTGATTTAGAGCTCTGGTGGCTAACCTTGGCACTCCAGCTGGAACTGGAACTTCAATTACTAGAAGCCCAATTACCAGAAGCCCAGTCAGCACACCTGTTGATCAGGGCTTCTGGGAATTGAAGTTCAAAAACAGCTGGAGTGCCAAGGTTAGCCATCACTGGTCTGGACCATTAACGGTCCCCTTAAGGTCACCATCCCTTACCTTGTTGCGCAGCTCCTCAATGGTCCTGTAATAATGGCTGTAGTCACGGTCTGGACAAGGTCCTCGCTTCAGGTACCACTCCTTGATCTTCACCTCCAGCTCTGTGTTGGCATCCTCCAGGGCCCGCACCTTGTCCAGGTAGGTAGCTAGGCGGTCGTTAAGGTTTTGCATGGTCTGCTTCTCACCAGCAGGCAGGAGGCCATCACCAGCAGCGACAAAGGTGCCACCCAAGCCACAGCCGAATCCTCCTCCAAAGCTAGACCCATAGCTGCTACCTGCAAAGCCCCCACCAAGGGAACTGCCAACCCCAGAGACATAGCGGGAAGTAGAGACAGAGAGGCCCCCAACTCCTCCGGGGATGCTTGGGGCTCTGTATCCGCCACCAAGATGGACAGAGGAAAGCCGAGAGCAGGCCCCACCTAAGGAAGTCCCCTTCAGCGAGGAGGAAGAGGAGTACTGCCTGTAAGTGGTGCTCATGATGCTAGGAAGTGGAGGCAGGCAAGAGAGAAGTCCCTTTTGTGTGCAAAATGGCTTAAGTTCTTTGTCCAGTATTTCCCTCTTATATCCACAATGAAGGCGTTGTCACACACACAAAAAATGCATTCCCTCATGATTTCATCACTTCTGGTACCCAAGCCAAATTTCCAAATTGCCTTCCCCCTGGTATATATTCATGCCCATTTCAAATTCTGACGTTGATACTGTACCTTCCAAAAAGGGCAGGGCGTCTTTGTATTTAACCGTTCCTTCTTTTGTTCCTAGCTGTATCATCAGCCCTTACTCAGATGGGCTTGTTCTTCACCCAAGGCTATGCATATCTTTTTGTACCAAGACCTTGGAATGTTAAAAGGAGCTCTTGAACCCTCCTTCTCTGTGCTTGTCTTGGAAGTCTGGGCTCTACAGCTGCCTGCCGCTCCTTGTGTTTGGACCCTGGAACGTGTGGGCCCTCTGCCTCTGGCAATGTTCAGCCAATTTCCTCTTGACTTTTCAGCATTTAATCGTTTTGAAAGTATTTAAGCAAACAACTTAGCGGTAGTTTTTGAAATAGTGGCCGTGTTATTCTGGGCAGGCGTATCAGACAAGGAACAAAACAAAAAGTAAAAATAAAATAATAATAATAAAGAAGACAAAAACATTGCAGTGCTTTAAAGATTGACTGCATTCTACAAAAGCTCATGTGAGCAGTTAGTCTTTAAGGTGCAGCAACATTTTTGTCTTCTTTATTATTATTATTTTTGTTATTTTGCTTCATGTCTTGTCTCATATAACTAAGCGGTAGGTCCATGAGTAGAGTTTGCTTTGCTGCAAATTCTGAACTGTTCTGCGTGAAACAGTAAACTGTCTTCAATCACAGCAACATTTACCTATGTATGCATGTATGTATGTGGTGGTGGTGGTGGTGGTGGTGGTGGTGATGGTAGAGAAGACTTTATTGGGTGGTCTGTGTGCCTATTGAGTTGAGCTATCCAAATGTTAACTTCTGGGCTCTTTCAATGTCCCAGAAGTCTTTTCTAACATTTCTTTACCTTTGCTCTTGAGATATGTGTATTAATTTAAAGTATGTCTTTACTTCCCCATTTCTCAGAAGTAACTAGAACTATGTTGAAGTTACCTCTAAAAAATTCACAAGGCATAACAAGAATCCAGATTTGAATCATAGCCCTATTCCTCCTTTTCCATTTTTTAAAATCACTCATCCCATGGTTGTGAGAGTAATAGAAGTCACGGTTATAGCACACAAGAACTGACATTCACTTTGCTTCCATCATGGGGCAGAGGTGGAATAACTAAATACAAATAACTAGTTCATTTTAATTGGTTCGTGCCTATCTGCAAGAGCAGCAACCTATATAACACCACAAAGGAGGACTGAAGTGGGCACTAATGTGCATAAAATTGCTGTGCTGATTTAAATATACAGATGCAAAATTGGAAATGACTTTTCAAATTTAAATAGAATTTACAGTGCAACTGACTCAAATGATCAGGTGTGACTGCTTAGTCTTCTGGCCAGGACCTCACTTTAAGGTCCCTGATCTCCTTATTTTTCACTTTTTATTACATCCAACTTTGACCTAACAGTCAGACAAATGTAGGAAACCTCGAAAAGGAAGATTGTTCAAATAGCAATAGCAATTACACTTATATACCGCCCCATAGTGGTTAGTTAAGAAGGTAATTAGCATTTTGCCCCCAATATGCTGGATACTCATTTTACCGACCTCACAAAATGGAAGGCTGAGTCAAGTTTGAGCCCCATTAGAACTGAACTTACAATGTCAGAAGTTTTGACAGGAGTATACCTGTTGAACCACTGAGCCGCCAGGGCTCTGTATAAAGAGCTACCCCATTAAAGAAGATGCACAGCCGTCCTGCTACCTGAAATGTCTTTGTTCTGCTTAAGGTTACTAGTTTAGTATGGTTACTTAGATGTATTGCCCAAAATCCTGTTCAGTCCTGCACTAAACGGGTCATTGTTCTTTTGCTGAGATTTGCCTAAGTAAGCATTAACTGCCCCATTATGCACATGGAAGTATTTTATATCGGTTGCACTTCACATCTCCTAACAGGAGTCTAACCATTGTCTTTGATTCAAAATGCAGCATCAGTTCGTAAGCAGACATGGACCTTTCACAGTATCAAGTATTAAAAAAGGCTGAAAGGATGGTAAACCAAAGGATGACATATAAAGAGGTGAGAAGAAAAATAACATAGTTTGCTATTTGATCAACACAGGAGTCAAGAAGGCCAGTCCCCCAAAGAAACCTGGAAGAAAAATCAGAGATCCCAGGAAATATCAGTCGTCACCGTCGCCTTCTTCTTCCTCTTCTTCTTCCTCTTCTTCTTCTTCTTCTGTGTCTAGGCCAGACTTGAAACTACTTCTGCTGCTTCCAGAGGCGGGGGCAGCAGGCCACATGAAATGGCACCGTGGGCCATAGGTTGCAAACTCCTGCTCTAAATGGTTCAAACTGAGATGTCAGTCACATCATTCTGAACACAGCATTCTACCAAATGGAAAAAAGGGAGGGCAGGGTTGAGATTCAATTCAAATCAAATCAAATTTAATTAATACCCTGCCTTTTTCTGACCTAGCCCGACCCAAGATAAAGAATAGTAACATCATCTTTCCCTCTTTCTCTCTCTCTCACACACATGTGCACACAGAAATACAGCAAAGTGTTCTCTTGAATGTCCTGCCAACCAATTTTCCAATAAGTAATGAATTTCTATCTTCTGGGGCAAGTCCTAACGATTCTACCCCTGAAGGTACAAACAGCAGCTCTAAAAACTGGATACCCCATAGGAATAAACTACAACAGCCTCCAAGCAACATGAAAGCTACCCTCCCAGCTTTATGATGGTAAGGAAGAAACAGTGGCCTTCTTGAGAGATGACACATAGATATAATGGAATGAAACAAGTCTTTGCAATCATTTTTGGCTCCTTTTTGACAAATAATTGTCAGGATGGCCTTTGCAGTATGTTCATCAATCCTAAAATGAGCATTAACTCTCTCTCTTTTTTTTTTTAATTAGAACTGGCAGTTCAAAGCTCTATAAAACTTGTTTCCAAACTATAAACTGTGTACTTTACAGGAGCTTGGATAATGTTAGGACATGTTCTTAGCATAAGTGAGCTGAAATGTCATGGTTTCATGGATGCCATAGGGCCGTAGTCAGGATTCTAGATGTGGGTGGGCGAATATTTTTTCAGGGTGGGCAACAAAGCCTCCTTTCAATACATGGGAAACCACGCCTTGCCAGGGTGGTCAAACTGCTAACTCAGGGTGGGCCAAGCCCTCCCTGCCTGGCCCCCCTCTGGCTACAGCCCTGGGATGGCCTGAAAATATACTTTCAAACAGGCTCTGAAGCCAAATGCTAAATAAATAAATTTCATGTCAGATTCTGGGTTGAAAGGATTTTTACTGGAGAAACTCTGCTCAGGGGACGCCCGAATGAGGCTCCTTTCATGTCCCATGATCCATCGAGCACCACTCGGATATCGAAACCCAACCTTCCATGTCTCCAATCTCAGCGTCTTAACCACTAAGCCACCACAATGCTCCAACCCATTGAGCTATCCAATACAAAAATAATCCATCCTTTTGTTCTTGTTGTTATTTGTCGCCAAGTCAGAATTGGCTTATAGCAACCTAAGGGGTGTGGGCGTTATGCCCGTGCCTCACTCTTGCTACGGGAGCTGCATTGGTTGCCAGTGTGTCTCCAGGTGCAATTCAAGGTGCTGGTAATTACCTTTAAAGGCCTACATGGTAGTGGGTCAGGATACTTAAGAGACTGCATCAACCCAAGGACATCTGCCCGTCCCACTAGAGCGGACTGGAGGGGCTCTTTAAAAATACCAGTTGCTAGAGAGGCTCCCCTATCTAGCACTAAAAGATGAGCCTTTTAGGTATCCGCTCCAGCCCTATGGAACCTCCTGCCAGTTGAACTGCATCTCCAGACAGAGCTGCTGCCCTTCAGGAAAGAGCTGAAAACCTGGCTGGCAGGGCAGGTGTGGGCAGATGGAGAAGGAGCAACCCCCACCCCCACTGGCTCATTTAGAGCAGGTTCACTCATGTTTTTAAAAGTTTTTAACTAGATTTTTAATTGGTGCAGGTGGGAGGTAGTTTTTCAGTGTTTTTAGGAATTTTAAGGGTTTCTATATTTTAAACGTTGGGGATTTTATGTATGCCGCCCAGAGTCGCATGTTGATTGGAGCGGCTATACAAATTGAATGAATGAATAAATAAATAAATAAAATGGGGTTTTCAGAGTAAAAGAGGTATTTAAGGTGTGGTTTTACCAATTTCCCTCTCCTAGTGAGTTTCCATGGCAGAGCAAGGGTTTTGAACTTTGGTCTCCAAAGTCCGAGTTTGGCACTCCACATTGGGTCATTGCCAGTATAAGGTGGTATGGGGATTGCCTTTTTCCTTCCCATATAATGATTAGCCTTGTGCCCATCATCCCTGCTGAATTATGAAAAAAAATGGCCAAGAAAAAGAAGTACTTTTTTCCCACAGCACAAAGTGAAACCATGTAAATTGCTGCCACTGAATGTGAAGACAGCCTACAACCTGGGCAGCTTTAAAAGTAGGTTAGATTAAGTCATGGGATGACTAGTAGTCATTATGGCTATTACATAGTCAGCCCTCTCTACCAGTTACTAGCAATGCTGGCTCATCCCATTCACTGACAAGATGCTGCCCACCTCAGACTACCTCCACCTTGTGAACTAACTGTATGTTCTTTTCCTTTCTATATACAGATAACCGCATTTTTGATCCATTTCAAAAGTTTCCCTTTAGTGTGATTTTTGCTTGTTTGTTTGTTCAGGAATTTCTGCTTTCTGTGAAGTTTGTTTGTGGGGAGCAGGCTAAACATGATTTAATTCCTCCCCTATCCTCGGGCAACTTCAAACACAGCAATCCCAGATTTTTCCACAAGGAGCAGTCTGGAATAGCTCTGTGTTTGTGTGTTATTACTAGTGGTTGGATTCATCAGGTTTGCACCAGTTTGCCAGAACCGGTAGCAGAAATTCTGGTTGGCCCTGCCCATTCAAGTATTGAAATAAAGTACAGTAGTCCTAATTCAGGTGCAATGCAGGGCTTTCACCCTGGCCACACCCACCATACCATGCCCACAGAGTAGGTAGTTAAAAAAAATGAATCCCACCACTGGTTATTACTTTGGATATCCCTGGTTCCTGTCTGTCTCACATGTTGTTGTTTCTTATGCGGTGATGGGAGCAAAGAGCAGCAACGAAGCTATTGCTTCAGATAAAGAAAATAACACCATATCTCATGTTGTGCATGAATAAAATGAGAAAAGCCTTTATTAAGCCTTGTGGATGCAGCCGTGCGAGAAAGCTCATCTTGTGGGGAAGATCAGAGCAGAGCAGGAGGCTGAAGCATAGACCAGTATCACTTAGGAGAAACAGGCTGATGGGTCACAGGAGGTTGGAGGCTCAACGTCCTGAGATATGGACCTGTTCACGGGATGAGATCACTTTTCCATCTTTTACCTCCTCGACAATTGTGCGAACCTGACGAGTGGTTGTCGGTCCTATAACAGAAGAGAAGAGGAAATTGATATGCTGTTTGCAAAAAGCAGAAAGGTCACTATATCTTGATTTCTTTCTGACTTTTGTTAGAAAACTAAGGCAGAATTTTATTATTACCTGTATTATTATTATTTTTAAAGGAAGACCAGATTTTTAGCAGTCCTATCTTATTTTCACAGTACTGTACTTCTACATTAAATTATTCATCATGGGGGAGGGGGGATGGCAATATCAGAAGAAGATTTTAATAGATGGGACCTCCAAAAATGTTGCTTTGCTTCCACCAAATCTTTGAAGGTTGCTTTCTTGGACCATACCTCCAAAAACTATAGGTCAGATTTTCCCATGTCAATTTTAAAGAGCTAGATTTAATGAGCTTCTTGGGGGTTTTTTTTTGCTTGTTAAATATACAACTCTTCTTCACTTTGTTCAGATCTGGGTCCAGAGCCATCCCAAGACATTTGCTGTCTGAGGCAAAGACCAAGATGGTGCTTCCCCGTTACTCTATGGACAAAAGCTTGGAGCTGGACTAGTAAGTGACACTTTATCCTGCATTTACTCTTCTTATACCTTGTTATTGCCTCACAGCCAGGGCCACCATCAGGGCAGTACTACCAGTACTGCCGTATAGGGCCCAGAGCTGACAGGGGCCCTGCTGCCGCCGGCCATAACTGTGATATTACTGTGAGACATTACTGGAGGCGGGGGAATAGGATTGCTCAGTATGGGGCTTTAGTGTATGAGAGCCAAGACAAAGGAACAGCCGAAGGGTTGGCTTAACACATCTTTATTGCATGAGTGGTCAGAGGGAACATGAGGTAATGGCGGACGAACAGCTCAATATATACGGTGGTTATACATTTGAATGTGGCTCCACGATAGCCCATTGGCTACCCCTTGGCGTGACGTCACTCTTGGTCACGCCCTTCTTGTCCAGGTGAGGTAGTGGCGGGAACCTTCCCGCGCTGTCGTTCTCTGGTGATTTATGACCTGTGAGCTGGGCGCTCGCTATTGCCACCGAGTGGTCATTAGCTCGCGTCCTGGTTGGAGCGGGTTACATTGAAGTATGGTTTAAAGGCACAGTATGAAGAAACATAATGCATAGAATTGAAACACAACATTCCTCCCCCCTAGGATGAGACGAAGTCTCTCATCCAAGATGGTTTATTGCAAACGCGCTTTGGGCGTGTTGTGGGCTGGCTTGTCCCGGCTCCTTGTCCTGCAATGGGAGAGGGAGATTCGTTAGTGACTCGCCGCGGCTCAGCGGCTGTTGGGGAGGGAGACTCGTTAGTGATTCGCCGCGGCTCAGCGGCTGTTGGGGAAAGGGCAGAAAAACCGGGGGCACTGGGGACTAACGAAAAACCCCGCTTCTCGCTTGGAAGGGTGGGGGACCACTCCTGAAAACCCCCCCGGTTTTGTAACTGAAAATTAAAAGTGTCCCCTGGGTCTCCATTAGGAAGATTCCACAGGATCTCTCCGGGGGCTGCTTCGGACTCCTTTCCCTCCCCCCTAGGTGGGGACCACCGATCCCCTTCTCCTCCCCCTTGGGCTGAACGGGTGGGGGAGAACCCTAACGTTGAAGGCACTGCCGCGCCATCCGCGGGGCGGTCGTCTGGGACCCGGCGCCGGAGCTGGTCCGCGTGTCGCCGCCAGAATAGACCCGTACTTGTCTCGACACAGTACGACACGGGACCCGTCTGGCCAACGACGACGCCCGGGACCCAGGCTGGCCCCGCGCTAGCGTAATTCCTGCAATGTACCGGGGCACCCACTGCGAAACTCTTCGTGGCCGCTAGCCCCACATTTCTCCCCGTGTCCTCTACCCTTGTCGGATCGAGCCTGGTCAGAATCGTTGTCAGCTTCCTACGCATTAAGAGCTCTGCGGGCGAATACCCTGAAGCTAGGGGGGTCACCCTGTATCCTAGTAGGAACTGACACACCTGAAGGTTGAGATCCCCTGGACCCATGCGCCTCAGCGCGTCCTTGGTGGTGCGCACGAGGCGCTCCACCTGGCCGTTCGTCGCCGGGTGGAAAGGGGCGGAGGTGATGTGCCGAATGGCGTTGATCTCCATGAATGCCCTGAACTCAGCGGATGTGAAGCAACTCGCGTTATCGCTAATTAGGGTGTCGGGTATACCGAACGTGCTAAAGACCCTCCGCAGATGCTTCACCGTCGTAGCTGACGAGGTGCTTGTAACTGGGATTACCTCCAGCCACTTGGAGTAAGCATCCACCACGAGGAGAAAAAGTGACCCTCTAAATGGCCCCGCAAAATCAACGTGCACCCGCGACCATGGCCCCCTTGCCGCGTCCCATTCCCTGTGCGGCAGACGCGTTTCTTCGGGCCTGGAGCATTGGCATTTCTCGCAAGTGCCCACCATGTGCTCAATGTCGGCATCCAATTGGGGCCACCAAAAATAGCTCCTGGCCAGAGCCTTGGAACGAACAATCCCAGGGTGGCTGACGTGCAGCAGTTTGAGTACCCTGGACCTCAGGGAATCGGGGACCACCACCCGCTGGCCCCACAGAAGACACCCCCTCTCTAGGGACAGCTCAAGCCTCTTCCTGAAGAACGGGGTGAGCTCGGCCGTCGGGGAGGACGCAGGCCACCCTTTCTGCACCCAGGAGCTGACAAGAGCAAGCGTCTTGTCCCTGCCGGTCGCCTTAGCTATATCCGCAGGCACAATGGGGGGCGAATCCAGGACCTCGATCAGGAGCACTGAGCGGTCTCGCTCTTCGTCGGCTACGCCGGTGTTAACATCGGGAAGGGGAGACCGCGACAGGGCGTCAGCATGGCTTATTTCGCTCCCCGGGCGGTAGACCAGCGCGTGCTGGTACGCGTTTAAGAAAATGGCCCACCGTAGCATCCTAGGGGACAGGATCTGAGGAGTGGGCTTGTCTGCAGTGAAGATGCCCAACAGGGGCTTGTGATCGGTCACAATGGTGAAAGGGCGGCCATAGAGAAAATCGTGGAACTTTTTCGTTCCCGCGATTATGGCGAGCGCCTCCCTGTCTGTTTGGGCGTAATTCCGCTCTGCCTGGGACAGGGATCTAGAGTAGAATGCGACTGGGGCCTCTCTCCCGTTTTCCAGCACATGGCACAGCACCGCCCCCACCCCCACTGGGGACGCATCACATATCAGAACCACCGGTCTCTTGGGGTCAAAATGGGTTAGAATAGCGTCAGACGCTAGGAGTTGCTTTAGTTCAACGAATGCCCTCTCTTGATTCTCGCCCCACTTCCACGCCTCGTCTTTCTTAAGTAACTTGTGCAGTGGCTCTGCCACTGATGCCTTCCGCGGTAGGAAGGAGTGGTAAAAGTTTAAGAGGCCTAGAAACGATTGCAATTCGTGCTTAGAGGTGGGGCGAGGGGCATTTCGAATGGCGGCTACCTTTGATTTGGAGGGTTTGATCCCCTCGGGGGTTACCCGGAAACCTAAGAACTCAACCTCCTTGGCGAAAAAAACGCATTTGTCTCGCCGCAACCTCAACCCCGCCTTTTCGAACACCGCCAGCACTTTGTCCAGCCTCTCAGCCAGCTCCTCCTCGTTTCCCCCTGTTATCAACACGTCATCAAAGTATGGCAAAACCCCCTCCAAACCTTTTAAGAGGCGTTCCACGAGTGACTGGAAAATACCGGGCGCCGAGTTCACGCCGAACTGTAGGCGCGTCACCTGGAACGCCCCCTTATGAGTGACTATCGTTTGCGCAGCAGCCGCAGCTGGGGTTACAGAGAGTTGCTGATAGGCTTGCGCAAGGTCAAGTTTGGCGAAACACTTTCCCCCGTGTAACCTGGCCAACAGATGGCTGACTACCGGCACCGGATACGCATTTGGGCGGATTGCCTTGTTAATGGTGCACTTGTAATCAGCGCAAATGCGAACCTCCCCGTTGGCCTTTAGCGCAGTTACAATCGGAGTTTCCCACTCTGCGGAATCAACAGGAACAAGTATCCCCTGGCCCACCAATTTGTCCAGTTCCGTCTCTATCTTTTCTTTGAGTGCGAAAGGCACTCTGCGTGGCTTGAGTCTGATAGGGCGGACCTCCGGATTCAGGTCGAATGCTACTGGGGGTCCCTTGAACTTCCCCAGTCCTTTCTTGAAAACTTCGGGGTGCGCATCACACACCTCCTGTATTGGGTCAGTCCCGACGGCATGCACCCCCCCAATGAACAACCCCAGGGGCTTGAACCATTGAGTTCCTAGGAGGCTGCAACTTCCCCCTTTGAGAACGACCAGGGGCAGTTCCGCAGCGTGTTTCTTGTATCGGACCTTGACATTTCCAACCCCCAAAACTGGAATGCTATTTCCCTGCACGTCCCGCAGCGTGGACTTCAACGCTTTGAGCTTAGGGCGCACGTGGGGAGAAATTCCCAAAAACTCCCGCTGGGACATAATTGAGTATGAAGAACCCGAGTCTATCTCCATCCTAACGGGGGCCCCTTGCACCAGTACCTCAACAAAATAACGTGGGTGTCCCAAGGACACGCTGTACACGGGGGTCTCGTCGCCGCTGTCGTCGGAGATGCGGCCCACGCCGTCCTGCTTCCTCGCGGGCCGGGTGCCCTCCTTGGTCTTCGGCGGCCGGTCCGATGGGTTTCTCTGGTCTCTACGCCGTCGTCTGCAAACCTTGGCGATGTGACCCCGGCGTCCGCAGTTGTGGCACTCGGCCTTCCGGAACGGGCACTTGATGCGGTCGTGGGTTGCTCCACAGCCGTCGCAGCGACGGCCGTCCTTCCGCACCTTCCGGACGTCCTCATCATCGCTACTCTCCGTGGAAGACTTCGGCGTGTGCCTGGCTGCCTGCACCGAGGCCGGGGCCTTGTCGGACTGCGGGGGTCTCTCTCTGAACCCCTTAACTCCGGCCCTCGTGGCCTCCGCAGCCTGGGCCGCCTTCATGACCTCGCGTAGCGTCGGCGGCGGCTCCTGGTTCATCAGTTTCCGTTGAACCTCTTCATCCCACAGGCCGCACAGCAAACGGTCCCTGAGGGTGATTTCGAGGTTTTCCCATTTGCATGGGCCGGCGGCCAATCGTAGGGCTGCTGCGAAGGCGGCGATGGACTCACCGGGCGCTTGAACCCTCTTCCAGAATGCGTCTCGAGCCGAAAACATCGAGACCGTAGGCTGGAAATGGTCTCTCATCACCTTTAGAAGCTGTTTGGCCGTCAGCTCGCTCACTTTCTTCGGTGCTACCAGGTCCACCAAGACTCGCTTAGCTGCGTTTCCCAGCATCCGAGTGAGGATGGCCCTCTTCTTCCCCTCATCTGTAATGTCGGACACCACCAGCATGTCCTGGAAGTCCATTTCAAAGAGCTCCCAGTCTTCCGGCTTGTTGACATCGAAACCGGCATGTGTCTTGGTCTCGTGGGAAGCCATTATCCCATCCTCGTCGCCAATTTAGTGTATGAGAGCCAAGACAAAGGAACAGCCGAAGGGTTGGCTTAACACATCTTTATTGCATGAGTGGTCAGAGGGAACATGAGGTAATGGCGGACGAACAGCTCAATATATACGGTGGTTATACATTTGAATGTGGCTCCACGATAGCCCATTGGCTACCCCTTGGCGTGACGTCACTCTTGGTCACGCCCTTCTTGTCCAGGTGAGGTAGTGGCGGGAACCTTCCCGCGCTGTCGTTCTCTGGTGATTTATGACCTGTGAGCTGGGCGCTCGCTATTGCCACCGAGTGGTCATTAGCTCGCGTCCTGGTTGGAGCGGGTTACATTGAAGTATGGTTTAAAGGCACAGTATGAAGAAACATAATGCATAGAATTGAAACACAACAGGGGCCCAGAAATTTCTGATGGCGGCCCTGCTCACAGCATCTGCCCTTCTCTGTCTAATTGGGATCCAATAACAAAATGTTAATGTAAATATGTTTCTCTTCACTCTTTCTTTCCTACTAGAAGCTTCTCTGTTTCTCCCTTCTTCTCTTTCCAAACTTTCACCTCAAAATGAAGTGGTAGTGTTATGTATGTTAACTGTGTTTTCTGACAGGAGCGGAATGTATTTTTTCTCATGCAAATAAGTGCATCAAAAAATGTGCACACTCTGTTAGCCAATGGGCTTGTTGTATTATTGTTACTGTTACTGTTTATAGTGTATATAAGCCCAGGTTTTGCCCCATCCAAACTGTGTTCAGACCTCACTAATAAAGAGCTGAATTTCACTACTTCACTCGTCTGCTTCTTCATTCCTTGAACACTAAAGGTAGTTCCACTGGTATAGCCCATTTTATGCTAGGGTTCAGCCCAATTGTTCACTGTGATCCACTAAAGCTAACTTTTTAATCAGCTAGATTTGTTCTAATTTACCAGATGTTGCCAGCCTGAATATGTAATACATACTCTTCTCAATGCGCTCAATGACTAGATTATTGTAATGCGCTCTACATGGGGCTGCCCTTGACGACCATTCGGAGGCTGCAGCTGGTCCAGAATGCGGCAGCCCGGGTGGTGATGGGATGCGGATGATATGCCCACGCCTCACCGTTACTTCGGGAGCTGCACTGGTTACCAGTTTGTCTCTGGGTGCAATTCAAGGTGCTGGTTTTGACCTTTAAATCCCTATATGGCAGTGGGCCAGGATACCTTAGAGACCGCATCATCCCAAGAGTGTCTGCCCGTCCAACCAGAGTGGACCGGAGAGGCTCTCTAATAGTGCCATCAGCTAGGGGTGCACATCTATCCAGCACCCGAAGGAGGGCCTTCTCCGTGGCCGCACCAACCCTGTGGAACCTCCTGCCAACAGATCTAAGACTTCAAAGAGGATTGCTGCCCTTCAGGAAAGGATTGAAGACCTGGCTGGCAGGGCAGGTGTGGGGCCTGAATGGGAACACGATCCCCGCCTGCTGGCTTATGTAAACAATTAAGAACTCTCTCTTCTTTTTATAGTGGGTGGGATGAGTGGGTGGGATATGGGTCTTTTAAAGTGCTTTTATGTGATTTTAGAACTTGTTGTAATGCCACCCTGAGTCGGGTTCTGCCTGAGTGGGCGGCATATATAAATATGACTATTAAATTAAAATTAAAATTAATGTATTGATAAGTCTACCATCCTTTTATCTTTATCTTGGGGACCAAGATACTCCAGTCTTCTCAATAGGATAAAACAGAAAAGGTTCTTAAACTAGATTCAGATTTGAATGTATAAGAATAAGTAAGAGACAGACATACCTGTAGACAACTGAGTAGAAATGCTGCAGGAAAATAAAAATTAGAGAATTAGAGGACTATAAACCACCATCTTAAATTGCAATAAAAACATACAGGGTAGCAACAAAGGATGCTGGTCCTTAACATGGATGGCCAGAATCTTATCATTGATTTACACAGAACACAACAGTCACAGAAACAAATTGCCACTAATTACTAGCTAAGTTTCTGGTTAGATGCCCAGCGTGTTTCAAGAAAGCAACCAGCACTTTATTAATTACTAGTAATTTGCTACCATGACACCAAATCACTATGTAATTTCAGTTACATACACTTATTTCACCAGGTAGTGAAACAGAAACTAATCAAATTCATGCCCTAACATGATTCTTTTCTTTTGTTAAAATTAAACTGAAAACAAATATTCCTTGGCCCTGAAGCACATTTATTTCTCTATTTTTTGTTCATTTGTGAGCCTTTGCAATTGTAAATCTCAATAAGCGAATCATAATGTAGGAATGGTATCATTTTTGCCTTTGTACCAGGTTTCCAAGCCAACACAGGATAGATGAACAATTTATGCAGCACTCTCAATGAGAGATCTCCCAAATATCTTTTACATAACCTAGACGATTCCAAGCTTGGGTAGTAATTTTAGGAAGTAATGTTATAATTCCACAGGTTGAACTGTAGTTATTGACCGTTGCAATTGCATTTTTAAGCTTTCCCATTTCTCAAAAATAAAATAAAGGTAACTAAATTGATTATTTTTAGCTATTTTTAAAACCAGCAGCCTGAAGCACAGCTCTTAAACCACATGATATTCCTTCCCCAACATTTAGTGAGACCATTTGCTCGTAACCATAAAAGCGACTAAAAAGTTACAGCTACAGTGCGAAGAAATAAAAAAAAATCTCACTCATTACATCACAGGCATAAAATAATATAGCTAGGTCATAATTCTGGGAGAGAGGGACTGCAGTGGCTCAAGTGGCTAAGATGCTGACTAGAAGGCAGGAGGTCAGCAGTTCGATACCCGAGTACTGCAGGACGGAATGAGCTTCCGTCTCTGTCCTAGCTCCTACCAACCTAGCAGTTCAAAAGCAAGAAATTGCAAGTAGATAAATAGGGACCACTTTAGTGGGAAGGTAAACTGTGTTCCGTGTGTTCCGTGTGCTCCGGTGTCTAGTCATGCCTACCATATGACCACAGAAACATCTGCAGAAGCAGACAGTGCTGGCTCTTCAGCTTTGAAACAGAGATGAGCACTGAACCCTGGAGTCAGATATGACTAGCTTTCGACCAAGGGTGACCTTTACCTTTACCTAATTCTGGGAGAAAAGAATTACCAAATTTGCCAGCCTATAAGATGCATCGGAGTATAAGATGCACTCCGTTATTACCAAAATAGACCACTATAGGTCACTATATACAGTACAAGATGCACCCCATTTTTCCAGTGTTTTTAAGGGGGTAAAGTGGGTCTTATATGCCAGTGAATATGGTAATTATAAATAATTAGTAATTATTATTTATAACTAATTATGAGATTTATTTCATATAGACCTCTGCCATGGGGCTTGTTCCCTTATTACCCCTTTCAAATCCCTGTCACTTACTGAGCTTCCTCTCCTTCCAGCAGGCGACGGTAGGTGGAGATCTCATGTTCCAGGCGGGTCTTGACATCAAGGAGAGTCTTGTATTCATGGTTCTGGCGCTCCATGTCACATCTCAGGTCAGCCAGCTGCTCCTCCACGCTGGTAATCATGAGTTGGATTTGGCTAAGCTGGGTGCCATAGCGGGCTTCGGTGTCTGCCAGCGTGCCTTCCAGTGATGATTTCTGGGGAATTAAAAAAGGGGAGAAGAGTTGAAGTTGTGGGGGAAGCTATATGGTGGTTTATGGCTGTGCATGAGGGACCCTGGTAGTTTAGTGGTTAAGATGCTGGACTTGATGACTGGAACAGGTTCGTGACCCGAGTGCTGCACGATGGAGTGATCTCCCATCCGTTCTAGAGAAGGTGTTGTGGTGGCTTAGTGGTTAAGATGCTAAGCTTGACAACCAGAAGGTTGACCTATCAACAGTTCAAGACCCAATGCTGTGTGACAGAGTGAGCTCCTGTCATCTGCCCCAGCTCCTGCCAACCTAGCAGTTCAAAAGCAAGAAATTGCAAGTAGATACCACTTCAGCAGGAAAGATAACAGTGTTCAATGTACTTCGGTGTCTAGTCATGCCTGCCACATGTCCACGGAAATATCTGCAGACACAGACATTGCTGGCTCTTTAGCTATAAACAGAGATGAACACTGAACCCTAGAGTCTGATACAACTGGCTTTCCAGCAAGGGCGACTTATGGCTGTGCGTGGGTCCCTTGATTAGCTTTAGAAGCCAATCCTGGGCTTTGAAATAGATCCCAACCTGGAGTTATGTTTGCCCCATTTGATTTGATTTGTGCCCTGAATCCAAATCAGTTTGAACATCTGGATCCCCAACTTCTCAATGACTAAAAATGGCTATAACTTTTTATTTTCTCTTTCTCCGATGTACAAAGAGTATTTGTACACTACGCACCCAACAGAAAGGAGTAAATCTGATAAATTTCAGATAACTACTTTCAGGATTTGTGTAGTAGCCACCTTTAAAATTTTATGCTTCTTTCAAAAAACACCAGCAACAGCTAAAAGGCAGCAATGATTTGAGATTCCATTTGTGCATCACCCTGGAACCACATCTGGCCTTTTGATTTTGAACCAACCACATGTAAATACTGTATGTTCAAATCACACCAATTCAGGGGTTTTGAATAAAGCCAGTGCACAGTTCTAATGTCGTTCCATTCCTTGTTATATCAGAATCAGAGGTAACAGCTATGTAAAGTCACATTCAAATAAAGGCAAACATGATAAGGTTTTCAAGATACATTCAAGGAGTGGTTTGTTACTGTCACCTCTGGTGAATGTCAATGGCTGAGGAAGGTTTCAAACCCAGGTCTCCTGAGTCCCAGTGAATTGCTCTATCCACTTAGGGTTGCCCTATGTCCTGGAAAACCAGGATTGTTCCCAATTCAAGGTTAGAAAAACTTTCCCAGCCAGTGCAATAAAAAGCATGTTAAAGTCCCGGAATTTTAAAACTTGCTGATTGTGTATTATAACAAACCATTAAAATAAATTCAAACTCTCGCCATCAAACGAGCAATTTCCTGCCACATTGAAGTTGGAGTATACCTGGAGACAAATCTCAACGTCCTCGACTCACACCACTGCCTGATAAGCGTGACCAGTGTGTTTCCTGGGACTGAGGACGTTAAGAGTTGACCGTGACGCGACTTCTCAGAAGTACAACATATCGCCTTACAGTAAAAATTAACTGTTGTAAATAAATTCATTTATGTATTGATATATTTAATGTGAAAGTGTTTCATAGCTGTCATTATATTATGTGTTGTTTTTCCAGTCTTCAAGTTCAGTATCTTAACCACTAAGTCCCTGCTATTGTCATTACCTGACTACAAATACAAAGGAAAAGCATGAGGATTGTGCTTGGGTATTGACAAATGAGGCCCTGCAGTGGAATTTAAGGTGAAAGAGAGGATTAAGAAGAGAACCAGGGTCCATACCATGCTGAGCTGTGTCTGCAGCTCTATTTCCAAGTTTTGGAGGTTGCGTCTTAACTCTACAATCTCTGATTTGCCACTGTGCAGTTGTTCCGTATTCATGGCGACTTCTTGGTTCAGCTCTTCAGTCTGCAAAGAAAAAGAAGACAAGACAGTAGTATCATACGAATCCAAAATGCTCATTGTTCTTTTTAGAAAGGCTGATCTCCTCATGGAAGACTCACTTTGGAGAAGAACCATTGCTCAGCATCCTTACGGTTCTTCTCTGCCAAGCCCTCATACTGTTCGCGCATCTCTGCCAGGATCTTAGTGAGGTCCACCCCAGGAGCAGCATCCATCTCCACTGTGATTTCTCCACCCACCTGGCTTCGGAGGACTTTCATTTCCTGCAATTGGAAGATTGAGAAAAAAAGTCATCTAGTTAACCACAGGCAGTTGACATTGTTCTTTCTAAATCAGGAATTCTCAACCTGCAGCCTGTGGGCCGGATGTGGCCCACAGCACCATTTTATGTGCCCCCACTGCCTCCATCACACCAGGAAGTGCCATGTGGTGGAGGAAGAACAGTTTTCTTGTTCACCATTAAGATAACTGATGAATTAACCATATCAAAAGGATAGCAATGTTCCTCTCTCAGTTTGTTTCCTTTTCAGAGGGGAAATGCCCTCCCTAAATACTTATCTCTTATATTTTATTTCTCTTAAAGGCATGACTGGTGACATCAAAGTTCAGTTGTTCCAAGTAAATATAAAGGCACTGAAAATGTCTTAAGAGAACATTTGATGAGAGACAGTAGACCATTGGTGATATTTCAACCTGCTCAAACTACTTCTCAAACATCAAGCTCTTTCCGCTGTTCGATCTCATCCCCCTGAGTTCTGTTCTTTTGTGCACCATTCTAGTGTGTATTGCCCATAACAACAAGCCACAGTAGATCCATGATAAAGCTAGACTGCCACACTTTCCTAGTTGACCTTCTATACCATTGATGGCAAACGTTGGCACTCCAGATGTTCTTGAACTTAAATTACCAGAAACCCAAGTCAGCACTCCTGCTGATCTCTGTTGTTATGGGCCATCAAGTCCCTTATGGTATCCTAACAGGATTTTCCAGGTATGTAAGGTGTTCAAGGTGGGTTTTGCTATTGCCACCATCCAGTGAGTTTCCATAGTGGAGCAAGGATTTGAACCTAAGTCTTGTGGGTGCTGTATCCCCTACCCGACTCTAGCTCATTGTATTGTAGCTTAAACTGGGACAGTTCTCACTAAGTAACCTGTATAGCATTGGAAGAAGTGTCTGTGTGTTGGGTTCACCAGGTATAAACCAGCTGCATGGTGAACCCATGATGATGCTCTCAATCTACACAACATGCCCCTATCTAGGGTGCTGGCAGCTGGACCACCTCACCTCCTCATGGTTCTTTTGTAAGTAAGCCAGTTCCTCCTTCAAATTTTCTAACTGCATTT
The DNA here is from genome assembly GCA_035047305.1 of Bradypodion pumilum. Lineage (NCBI taxonomy): Eukaryota > Metazoa > Chordata > Lepidosauria > Squamata > Chamaeleonidae > Bradypodion > Bradypodion pumilum. Next base: position 15,638,511 of record JAWDJD010000008.1, read on the forward strand.
CCAGGTCAGACCTGGACAGGGTGAGTTCATCCAAGACTCTGCGCAGGCCATGGACATCAGCCTCCACATTGGCACGCAGTGCATGCTCTGATTCAAATCTGTAATCACACAGGAAGAGAAAGGGGAGTAAAAGAGAAGCATATGAGTACTTGTATTGGTTACATTCCTACCACTCACTGAAGATGCCCTATCAAAGGAGCCTCACTTCTGTCCCTGGATAAAGCTCAACTTACTTAGTTCTAAAGTCATCAGCAGTCAACTTTGCATTGTCAAGCTGCAGGAGGACGGTGGCATTATGAACAGTGGCAGCTAGAATCTGCAAGAAAGGGAAAGAAATGGGGCATTGGAATACAAATATTTCTCCAAGATTTCTGCATCCAATTTACAAACAAAGGTACGTGTAAATTCAAGTGTGGGCAAAAATGTCTTTCCTTCCTAGTGAGCTAACTAGATCTGCACCCTGCAACCATGTCTTGTCATCACTGTGGAAGCACTGAACAATTGGAAACATCATGATTGCAGCTTACCAAGCCCTGCATTTATCTGAACTATTATTATTATTCTGCTGTATCCAAATCTAAATATTGGTGATCATCATGGCGATCAGCCATGAAGACTGTCCTGAGAATATAATGCAATGACCCTTCATCTGCCTTCCGCATCACAGCATGACACCCATACCACTGATCCAGTTCCGTGAGTCATTTTCTGGTCCTGAGCCCTTTTGGCAAGCATAGTTCTCATCAGCCCAAGGCTAGTACTGATGAAGCTGCTGCCCTCCATCAAGATGGATTCAAGTAGGATTAATCCACTTGGGGACCATCACCCTTCCCTGTGGACCTCGGCACCCAAGGCCATGAGTCCTCATGGTTATCAAGTTAGTTAACCACCGCCTGACAGTCGGCATTGAGTCACTGGCAATATGGTCAACTCTATTACCATAGCAGGATAACTTGCCAGACTGAGGAACTAGTCTGATTTATGGATACCCTTTTTAAGGTTTTCTAGATAGAATGGTTTATTATTCCCTACTTCTAGGGGCAACCTGAAACTGGGCAGGTTGTCCAAGGCCACACTGTCTGTTCATGAATGCACAGTGGATATACATAATGGAGAATCAAATGCCTAACTTACTGAGCTATCACTTAATTCATTAGTTCTATTTATATCCTCATTTCCTCCAAGGACCTTAAGGTGGCATACGTGGCTTTCCTTGTTCTCATTTTTATCCTCGCATTAACAATCCTTGAGGTATGTAAGGCTGAGAAATATTGTTGACCCAAGGTCATCCAGTGAGTTACATGATCTAGAACAGGGTTTCTCAACCTTGAATCCCCAGATATTCTAGGACTTCAATTCCTAGAGGCCCTGATCAGCAGGCATGCTTCGGCTTCTGGTAATTGAAGTCCAAGATCACCTGGGGGCCTAAAACTGAGAAACACTGATCTAGAACATAGATGTGTTCTTGTAATGATAGGGTGCATGTCTATAGGTAGCAGTTTGGTGACATAGGCAGTTTGGGGTGTGATGCTCAGGACCAAGGGAACACACCCTTGCAGTCTTTCTTCTCCCCCATATGAGATTAACGCTACATCACCTGTCACCTTATTGCTTGGCCATCATTCTCAATAAAAAGATTGGCAGAGACAGGACCCATCAAAGGAAGGAAAGCAGGCGGCAGTGAGTTGGAATGTGACACATACTACATCCAGTATGAACTGTGACTTTGAATCAATCCTTTTATGAGCACTGATTGCAATTTCAAATGTAATACTGTACATGCTGTGAATCAAATCCAATGTAGCTGAATTATGTTTAACTGCCCAGACTACAGGCTGAATAGACTACTGATTCATTCAGAGTGACACCTCTGCTTTTCATTTTGGGCCACTTCCCTTATGATTTTGGACCCTAGGAGGGAAATTGCATACATATTCATTTCACCAGGTGCTGATATCTTTCCCTATACAAGAACAGTTCTGTGGTCCAAAAGACCATTAGGAAAACCCACCTTCTTTTCTTGTACTTAGCCTTCTTGCAACCCTATTTTCTTTTCTTTTTTTAAAAAAGAATTTTCTTCCTAGTTTTTATGTCATGCATTCTTCCCTACAACTTGCCTAAGACTACCACTGAGTTTAACAGATGGTCTTGAACCTGGATCAATGGCATCAACTTTTAACTCTATACAACCTTGTAGCATTCTTCTGCTGTCTCCTTTACAGGTAGCATCAGAGCCTTTTCCCGCTAAATGCATCCCATCCCCTTTTTTGATCCAGTTTGCACTGACCCGCAATTATCCCTAGAGACCTTATCCTTTTCTTACCCTCCATTCCCTTTCCCCCTTAGACTTTTAAAATGAGGCTTTCCGGGTCAGAGATCCACCTGCTTTGTTGATCTTATGCTGTAAAACAGTACTACCAGTACTGCCGTATAGGGCCCGGAGCTGACAGGGGCCTTGCCACTGCCAGCCATAACTGTGACATTACTATGTGTGTGTGGGGGGGGGGGGACAATAGGATTGCTCAGTATGGGGCCCAGAAATTTCTGATGGCGACCCTGCTGTAAAGACAGCATTACTGACCATGATGCATAATAAATAATTCTTCTTCCATGTCTAGGCCAGACATGAAGCTGCCAAAACGAAGGCACCTTTTGGTGTATTCATCCTGTATTTCCTTTTGTCTGACCTAGTGTGAGAAAGATTAGCTGATACAGAAAGGTCACTGTTTTCCGAAATACTCCCAATTGTGGTTCAAAGACATCACAATCTTCAAGAAGGCTCTTTCTGTGTACCGCTAATAAATAATTAGTAAGAGGGATTAATGTTGGCGGTTTAACCACAGGGATTGCTGGATCGGCTGCATTAAAGCAGCAGAAGTTGTTTCTGACTGTTAAATAAACACATGCATATGTGCCAATACAAAATATAACTGGTGAAACAGGAAAGACGTGAAATAGGAAAAGCATAAAGGTACATAGATGACATATTTATGAAGGGCCAGAGCTTGTTGTTTCTGGACAACAGATCCAAGAATATTTGTTGACCAGGGGCTTCAGGGTTTTTTATTCTAAGCAATCAACTTATTCATGTTCTACAGCCAAATAGTGCCCAAAGAACAATGATCTACGTATAACATGAGTAATTGGTGATAATGCTTTCTGAATAGCTATGCTATGGCTTTTAACCTTGGGGAAACCCACAAGAATTGTGGGGTTAAAACTAAGAAAAATAAAAATCATTTTTGCCAATAAATTCAAGTTTAATGATTTTATGCTGAATTTCCCTGGAATCTGCTTTCTTTTCACCCAGTGAATGTTCTAGTCCTAGTGACCTCCAAGGAGATAAATCTTTTTAAAGAAAAAGCACTGAATGAATTTGTATGTGTGATTTTCTTAAATCAAGATTTGGAGTGAGCAAACATTACATGGAAGTCACTTCTGATAAAATGAGTTTGGGGTATGTAAGTCACCGAGTTTGTTTAGAAAATGTGCCCATTTTCCAAATATTTCTGCTTGGTACTTGTTTGTGTTTATGACAGAGAATAAAAAAGCTACTTGTTCGGACTCTGTAACCTAGATACAGAGACAACAAATAGTGGTTTGCCCATTTGGAGAGAATATCTTGGAATCGCATACCTTACAAGGCATATGTGGAAAGAGGAGAAGGACAAAGACTGTGAGGCAGACCCACAGAAAGGTGGAGAGAAAACATTAAAGAACTATTACAAGAACACCAAATGACACCAGTGGAGGTCACTTAAAGTACCAGAACAAGAACCTTGTATCTCCCTCGACACTTGAATGAAGTAAAGAAGAAGACTTGTTTGAACTATCACTCCTAAAATCCTCTCGGGCAGGGATCAGCAAACATGGCTCTCCAGGTGTTCTTGGACTTCAATTACTAGAAGCCCAAGTCAACACACCTGCTGATCAGGGCTTCTGGGAATTGAAGTCCAAGAACATCTGGGGAGCCAAGTTTGCTGAACCCTGCTCTAGGGGGTTGAAGGATTTGTAGACCAAAGAGTAGCTTCTTAAGCTTTGCAATGTTCTGTTAACGGTCCCCTTCAGGTCACCATCGCTTACCTTGCTGCGCAAATCCTCAATGGTCTTGAAATAATGGCTGTAGTCTCGGCTTGGACCAGGTCCTCGCTTCATGTACCACTCCTTGATCTTAACCTCCAGATCCATGTTGGCATCCTCCAGGGCCCGCACCTTGTCCAAGTAGGTAGCCAGGCGGTCGTTCAGGTTTTGCATGGTCTGCTTCTCACCAGCAGGCAGGAGGCCATCACCAGCAGCGACAAAATTCCCTCCTAAGCCACCACAAAAGCCTCCTCCAAAACCACCCCCAAAGCCAGACCCATAGCCACTACTGACAAAGCCCCCACCAAGGGTACTGCCAACCCCAGAGACATAACGGGACGTAGCAACAGACATGCCACCGGGGATGCTTGGGGGTCTGTATCCCCCACCAAGATGGACAGAGGAAAACCGAGAGGAGGCTCCACCGAAGGAAGGTCCCTTCAGCGAGGAGGAAGAGGTGTACTGCCTGTAAGTGGTGGTCATGATGCTAGGAAATGGAGGCAGGCAGAGAGAGAGAAATCCCCAATCTATCCCAAAAAGCTAAGAAGACTAACGGGCTCTCTCTCCCTCTGTGTTGCTTTTATCCTCAACACTGGGGGCGTTCTTACAGCAAAGACTCTTTCTCTCACAAACATTCCCCCTGGCTTTAATCATCATAAACATCAAAGCCAACTTCCACAATTATCATTTACCTTCCCACGTCTCTTCATGTGCTAGTCACATTCCAGTAGATACACTTTGCCCTATAGAGGGCGGTTTTGTGTTTCTCCATTCGTCTGGTTCCCAAGCAGGTAATTCAGAAGAACAGGACTCTTGCTCAAGGGTACAGTTTAAGGTTGTCTCTTTCTTTTTCTCAGGAAAGGCAGACAATGAGACTTTGAGAATCCCTGAAGGGGAAATAAACATTACATCATAAAGAGAAGCTTTTGCCAAGAGAGTTGGCACCTTGACGAGTCTAGTTTTAATCGGAGAGGTGGATGTAACAGTTCTGCAGCCTGTTTCGCAGAATGTAAATTTTAACCTCTTACCTGGAATCTTGTCCTACAACTACAATAGGCTCCAGAGAGTAAGGTTGCTGGAGATGATAGAGTTGTAGTTTGGCTCCACAGGAAGATCCCTGGTTGGGAAAAGCAATCCTATGTCAAAGAGTATATATAGAGGTGCATTGGGCTGCAGTTGCTTAGTGGTTAACATGCTGAACTTGATAACTGGAAGGTCAGCAGGTCAGCAATTTGAGACCTGAGTGCTGCATGAAGGAGTGCGCTCACATCATCTGTCCCAGCTTTTGCCAATCTAGCAGTTTGAAAGCAAGAAATAGCAAGTAGGTAATTAGGTACCAATTCGAAGGGAAAGGTTCGTTAAGATCACAAGGCAGGGTGGTTATCTCTTGCCATTTGCTTGAATAATGATCCTCCTCCCCATAATATTTCCTTTTAAAAAAAACTGAACGTTGCATTTAAGGAATTTAACATCACATCAGGTTTAACATCACATCTGGACCCTGTGAAATGTGACATGCTGAGATATACATTACTGTGCAAAAGTATTAAGCCATGGTTTGGGAAAATTCAATGAGTGATGGAGGGTGTTGCCCCATTGCATAACTCAGCCTCTGGGCCACCCAGGCACACCAAATCAGAAATGAGTCTTCTGCAAACTCTCCTCTCATCCCTCTCCAAGTTTGGTGAAGTTTGGAGTTAGAATGTCCAGATTACACCCCACCAAATCACTCACTGAATTTTTCCCAAAACAGTGGCCTAAGACTTTTGCAAATTACTTTAGCTATAGATATAGATAACTGGCCAGATAACTCAGTGGTTTAGTTATGTAGCTGCGGAGCCAGAGGCTGGGAGTCCAGTTCCCCACTGTGCCTCCCAGGGAAAAGAGCCAACCTGTTGTTTAGTCATGGTCAAGCTGCACAAACCCAGGTAAATCTAGAAGATTGGAATGGTAAACCACTTGTATATTCTCTATCCAGAAAACCCTGGAAAGGTTTGCTATAAGTCTGAATTGATTTGATATATGAGATACAGGGGAACCTCATACAACAATTGCCCCGTATAGCAACAAAATCGTATAACAATTAGGTTTTTTGGGGGAAATGGTGTCCCTCATAACAATTTTCACTATGGGAAAAAACGTACAACAATTTTTCAATGGGAAAAACCACTTAGTGAAAAAAATCATTGTACGATGCATCCCATAGGGACAATCGCTATACGATGCATGCATCGTATAGCAATTATTTCGTACAACAATGAGCCCCATGGAACGGATTAAAATCATTGTATGAGGTACCACTGTATAGATATATATTGGTAAAGATATAGATATTGCTTCCTATAAAGGAATTCCGAAATGTATCCATGGTGATGATGGTGGTTGTTGTTGTTGTTCTTTGCTTCCTCTTTTACCCTATCAGGTGTCGGAGATCTTATTTAAATAAAGGAGGTCAAATTGTATTTTTTGGGCCTCATCAAAACTCTTTGAGACACACAAGCATCTACTGTCCGCTCAAACTCTTGAGACTTCTATTCATGGCAAAACTAGCGTTTCAAATGTTCTCATTCTGAGTTTCCTTGCCGCATTGCTTCAGAGTTGGCCGAAACTGCAAAATAGCATTTTTCCAACTCTTGCAGTTCAGGCAATCATGGGTACCTTGTTGTCCTAATGTAAGTACAGCAATATTGTACTTGTAAAGTAACTAGTGAGGGATGGGGTGGGCAGATAAAGAGAGAGGCACATGGGCTTGAACATCTCATCCCTTGGATCTTTTTTATTGAACGTTTTCTTCTTAGATGCCCTGCCTTTCTCCAAGGAAATATAAATGGAAGTTCAGCCATGAAAGGACCTCTGTATTGGGTCTTCTGAACATTTGCACACATGGAACCCAGCCCTAGAGACGTCTATGTAGTGGGTTTCCCCTTGTTTTATTCTAAATACATTTCTTGGAACAATAAATGTAAGCCTTCCCTTTTACTTTCCCATTATCATCCTGAGCGATTGCTTCTAAGACATAGCCATTAGTTCACTTTATAAGCCTGCTGCACTCTGCTAACAAAAGCCTATGTAATAGAGTATACAAAATGGCCTTATACAGTTAGAGCCCTTGGTCTCTCCAGCCCAGTGTTATTAGCTCTAACTGGGCTGCAGTGCCTCAGAGGTTAAGAAGCTTGCCTTGTTAGCTGGAAGGATGGCAAGTCAGCAGTTCGAGACCCAGGTACTGCATAATGAATTGAGTGCCCATCTCTGTCCCAGCTATTGGGGACATGAAAGGAGCCTCATTTGGGTGTTCCCTGAGTGGAGTTTCTTCTGCAAAAATCCTTTCAACCCAGAATAATCTCTGATACGAAATTATTCTTATTATTACTGGTTAGGGCTCCCCATAGTTTCAGAGAACATTCATTCTTAGTCTGTCTTGAAGATCTCTAATTTAGTCTGGTAGTCACCCATCAACTAATTTGACCTGACTCCACTTGGTTTCTGAAACCTGCTGGGTGCTTGGTGTGATACTCAACTTAATCTACTGCTACAACATCCCTGTTTGGTGGCTTTCCAATCTCTATTTAAAAACATTCAGTAAAAAAATTCCATGGCCTCCCAATGTAATCTGCTCCACTCCCAACTGGATCTGTCATGACGTGTTTCCTAATAAGTAATCTAAATTCCCTTTTTTTTTCTTGTAATGTGTTTTTGTTCGTATGGCTCCTACCCACAGTAGGAATAGGGCAGAGAAAACAAATAGTCTCCATCTTTTGTGTGATACATCTTGAAATATTTTTACGATGGCATCATTATTGCTTCTTAAATTTCTGCGGGCTATCTTATACAACTCCTTTGTACCTTTCTACATAGGACTTCTTCTCCAGGCTCCCCACCTTCTGAGTCAAAAGATTCTTGACTTTCCAGTTTGTCAATACCCTTCTTAAATTACAGGTCTCAGAACTAGACACGATATCCCATCCAAAGGAGAACAGAGTATTATCATTTCACTGATTCTGTTTCCAGGGCTAATTCTTACCATACATGGACATGTGTTGTAGGAACCGAACCATGTGCCATTCAGCAGAGAAACAACAGAGCACCCCTAAACTATGAAGTCCAGAGCAGATGAGATTATGGCTGGATAGTGCAATGATTTAGGGATAGTTGTTAGCAGTTCAATTCCCCACTGTGCTTCTCTGTCAGGGGCTGGATTTGATTATCTGTAGCAGGAGTTCTCAACCTTTTAAAGCCGTGGGCCAGGTCATGCTCCCTCAGACAGCTTCAGGGGCCAGATGGCCATTTTGCCCTTCCTCCACCACATGGCACTTCCTGGTGTGGTGGAGATGGTGGGGGCCCACATGAAATGACACTGTGGGCCGCATTCAGCCCACAGGCCACAGTTTGAGAATTCCTGACCTATAGGGTCCCTTCCATTCAGCAGTTCTAAGATTATTTGTATTCCACAGTCCACTCTAGAGAAAGGGTTGTGGTGGCTTAGTGGTTAAGATACTAAGCCTGACAACCAGAAGGTCAGCAAATCAGCAATTCAAGACCCAAGTGCTGTGCGACAGAGTGAGCTCCCGTCATCTGCCCCAGCTCCTGCCAACCTAGCAGTTTGAAAGCAAGAAATTGCAAGTAGATAAATAGGTATCATTTTGGTGGAAAAGGTAACAGTGTTCCGCATGCCTCGGTGTCTAGTCATGCCTGCCACATGTCCATGGAAACATCTGCAGACACAGTGAGTGCTGGCTCTTTTGAGCAAGGGAGACCTTTACCTTTACCTCTCTCGAGTTTTGCCCATATAGGAATAGCTCTGTTCTCAGCCAAACTAGTTTGAGAGAAGCCAATCAGTTGCATTTATCTCTGTTAGAAAGTTGTTCCTCTCAAAGTCCCTTTAATATTGGGGTAAAGGGAAGAGGCCAAGCGCCCGCTTTCCCCCAAACCAAGCCAGGGATCAGAGCGTTTGATCTCCGGCTTGGTTTGGGAGAATGCACATGGGCATGCCCATCCGCTTTCCCCCAAACCAAGCCGGGGATCAGATGCTATGATCCCATGCTTGGTTTGGGGGGAAGCGGGTGGGCACACAAGCCCTCAGCTTCCCCCAATGGAAACCAGTTTGTTTTTTAACGTTATCCAATGCATGCACCAGATAACGCTAAAAATCGGATAACATTAAGACTTGTGGAACCAAGTTTTAACGTTATCCGAGGTATTACGGTATACAGTTTCTAAGATGGTCCCTATGTATCTGAGCAAAGTCCCTGCTTCCATGCCCTATGACCTCGAGTTTAAAGCTGTGGTGGGGAATCTAGAGCTTTATGAATGCTGGTGGGCTTCCACTGCTGACCATGCTGGTTAGTGGGTGATAAGAGAAGGAGTCCAGCAGCAAGGGCTGGATTGGAAGAGATGGGTCCAGTTCGTAGACCTATTGTGTTAAACGGAGCAAATAGCTAAGAAGTTATAGCTTATGGTTGGGTGTTAAGAGTCACATTCTTCCCTAAAATAGGAGAGAAAATAAATTGCATGCATGAAGTAATACACTTGTGCTGTTCTTACAGCTCAAAGGGGAGATCTCTTGCTAGGCAAGCAGCGATTGCACACATTTATGAGAGTTTCTAGTAGACACATGTACCAAGGGATTTCCTAATCACTCTCGACTCCTGTTGTGTTCTCAATACTATGCCTTTAAACACGTAACAATCATCAGCTGTATCCATGTAATCAGGACGCGAGCTAATGACCACCAGGTGGCAATAGCGAGCGCCCAGCTCACACGGTTCCAATTCCCCAAAAGAACTACAGCGCAGGAAGTTTCCCGCCACTACCTCACCTGGACAAGAAGGGCGTGACCAGAAATGACGTCATGCCGACAGTAGCCAATGGGCTACCGTGGAGCACATTCAAATGTATAGCCACTGTATATATTGAGCTGTTCGTCCGCCATTACAACATGTTCCCCCGGACCACCATGCAATAAAGATGTGTTAAGCCAATCCTTCGGCTATTCCTGACGCTACGCGAGGTCATGAAGGCGGCGCAGGCCGCGGAAGCCACGAGGGCCAGAGTCAAGGGGTTCAGAGAAAGGCCCCCACTGTCCGACAAGGTAGCGGGGTCGGTGCATGCGGCCAGACGAACGCCGAAATTTCCACGGAGAGCAGCGACGACGAGGACGTCCGGAGGGTTCGGAAGTAAGGCCGACGCTGCGACGGATGTGGAGCGGCCCACGACCGCATCAAGTGCCCGTTCCGGAAGGCCCAGTGCCACAACTGCGGACGCCGGGGGCACATCTCCAAGGTCTGCAGACGGTGGCGCAGGGACCAGAAAAGCTCGTCAGACCACTCGCCGAGGACCAAGGAGGGTGCCCGGCCCGCGAGGAAGCAGGACGGCGTGGGCCGCATCTCCGACGACAGCAGCGACGACGCCCCAGTGTACAGCGTGTCCTTGGGACACCCCCGTTACTTTGTTGAGGTACTGGTGCAAGGGCCCCCTGTTAGGATGGAGATAGACTCAGGTTCGTCCTACTCAATCATGTCCCAGCGGGAGTTCTTGGGAATTTCCCCCCACGTGCACCCTAAGCTCAAAGCGTTGAGGTCCACGCTGCGGGACGTACAGGGTAATAGCATTCCGGTGTTGGGGGTTGGAAAATTCAAGGTCCAGTACAAGCAGCACGCCGCAGAACTGCCCCTGGTTGTTCTCAAGGGGGGAAGTTGCAGCCTCCTCGGGACGCAATGGTTTAAGCCCCTGGGTTTGTTCATTGGGGGGGTGCATGCCGTTGGGACTGACCCAATACAGGAGGTGTGTGACGCGCACCCCGAAGTATTCAAGAAAGGACTCGGAAAATTCAAGGGACCCCCAGTAGCGTTCGACCTGGACCCGGAGGTCCGCCCAATAAGACTCAAGCCGCGCAGAGTGCCTTTCGCACTAAAGGACAAGATAGAGGCGGAACTGGACAAATTGGTGGGCCAGGGGATTCTTGTTCCTGTTGATTCCGCGGAGTGGGAGACTCCGATTGTAACTGCGCTAAAGGCCAACGGGGAGGTTCACATATGCGCTGATTATAAGTGCACCATTAATAAGGCGATCCGCCCAAATGCGTATCCGGTGCCGGTAGTCAGCCACCTGTTGGCCAGGTTACATGGGGGAAAGTGTTTCGCAAAACTTGACCTAGCGCAGGCCTATCAGCAACTCTCAGTAACCCCAGCTGCAGCTGCTGCGCAAACAATAGTCACTCATAAGGGGGCATTCCAGGTGACGCGCCTACAGTTTGGCGTGAACTCGGCGCCGGGCATTTTCCAGTCGCTCGTGGAACGCCTCTTAAAAGGGTTGGATGGGGTCTTGCCATACTTTGATTACGTATTGATAACAGGGGGGAGTGAGGAGGAGTTGGCTGAAAGGCTAGACAAAGTACTGGCGGTGTTCGAAAAGGCGGGGTTGAGGTTGCGAAAAGACAAATGCGTCTTCTTCGCAAAAGAGGTTGAGTTCTTGGGTTACCGGGTAACCCCTGCAGGAATCAAACCCTCCAAATCAAAGGTCGCCGCAATTCAAAATGCCCCTCGCCCCACCTCCAAGCCCGAATTGCAGTCGTTCCTAGGGCTTTTAAATTTCTACCACTCCTTCCTGCCTCGGAAGGCATCGGTAGCAGAGCCGCTGCATAAGCTGCTCAAGAAGGACGAGGCGTGGAAGTGGGGCGAGAGCCAGGAAAGGGCATTCGTTGAACTGAAGCAACTCCTAGCGTCTGATGCCATTCTCACCCATTTTGACCCCAAGAAGCCGGTGGTTCTGATATGTGATGCATCCCCAGTGGGGGTGGGGGCAGTGCTGTGCCACGTGCTGGAAAACGGGAGAGAGGCCCTGGTAGCATTCTACTCCAGATCCCTGCCCCAGGCTGAGCGAAACTACGCCCAAACAGACAGGGAGGCGCTAGCAATAATAGCGGGGACTAAAAAGTTCCACGATTTCCTCTAAGGCCGCCCCTTCACCATAGTAACCGACCACAAGCCCCTGCTAGGCATTTTCACTGCGGACAAGCCCACACCTCAGATCCTGTCCCCTAGGATGTTAAGGTGGGCCATCTTCTTAAACGCGTATCAGCACGCGTTGGTATACCGCCCAGGGAAGGAAATAAGCCACGCGGACGCCCTGTCGAGATCTCCCCTTCCCCACACTAGCAGCATCGTGGGCGAGGATGAACAAGACCGCCAAGTGCTCCTGATTGAGGTCTTAGATTCGCCCCCTATTGTACCCGCTGACATCGCCAAGGCGACCGGAAAGGACAAAACGCTGGCTCTAGTCAGCTCCTGGGTGCAGAAGGGGTGGCCTGCGTCCTCCCCGGCGGCAGAGTTCGCTCCGTTTTTCCGGAAGAGGCTAGAGTTGTCCATAGAGAGAGGGTGCCTTCTGTGGGGTCAGCGGGTGGTGGTCCCCAAATCCCTGAGGCCTAGGGTACTCAAACTGCTGCACGTCAGCCACCCTGGAATTGTCCGCTCCAAGGCTCTGGCCAGGAGCTATTTCTGGTGGCCCCAATTAGACGCCGACATCGAGCACATGGTAGGCACTTGCGAGAGCTGCCAATGCTCCCAACCCGAAGAAGCGCGTCTGCCGCACAGGGAATGGGACACGGCGAAGGGGCCGTGGTCCCAGGTGCACATTGATTTTGCGGGCCCATTTAGAGGGACACTTTTTCTTCTCGTAGTGGATGCTTACTCCAAGTGGTTGGAGCTCATTCCAGTTACGAGCACCTCCTCAGCAACGACAGTAAAGCATTTGCGTAGGGTTTTTAGCACGTTCGGTATACCCAACACCCTAATTAGCGATAACGCTAGTTGTTTCACGTCCGCTGAGTTCAGGGCATTCACCGAGATCAACGCCATTCGGCACATCACCTCCGCCCCTTTCCACCCGGCAACAAACGGCCAGGTTGAGCGCCTCGTGCGCACCACCAAAGACGCGCTGAGGCGCATGGGTCCCAGGGATCTCAACCTACAAGTGTGCCAGTTCCTGCTGGGCTACAGGGTGACCCCCCTAGCTTCTGGGTACTCGCCCGCGGAGCTCTTAATGCGTAGGAAGCTGACTACGATTCTGACCAGGCTAGACCCCACGAGGGTAGAGGACACGGGGACGAACATCGGGTTAGCGGACACGAAAAGTTTCGAAGTCGGTGCCCCAGTACATTGCAGGAACTACGCTAGCGCGGGGCCAGCCTGGGTCCCGGGTGTCGTCGTTGGGCAGACGGGTCCCGTGTCGTATTGCGTAGAGATCAGCACGGGTCTACTCTGGAGACGACACGCAGACCAACTCCGGAGCAGGGTTCCGGAACACCAGAGCGCGGACGGCGCGGAAAAGGATTCAGCGTTAGGGTTCTCCCCCACCCGTTCAGCCCAAGGGGGAGGAGAGGGGGGCCAGTGGTCCCCACCTAGGGGGGAGGGGAAGGAATCTGTCCTCGTAGATATCCTGAGGGATCCCCCAAATGACGTCCCAGGAGATAATTTTGAGTTTCAGTTGCAAAACCGGGGGGGTTCGGAGTGGTCCCCCACCCATCCAAGCGAGAAGCGGGGTTTTTCATCACGCCCAAAACACGTTTGCAATAAGCCATCTTGGATGAGAGACTTCATCTCATCCTAGGGGGGAGGGATGTTGTGTTCTCAATACTATGCCTTTAAACACGTAACAATCATCAGCTGTATCCATGTAATCAGGACGCGAGCTAATGACCACCAGGTGGCAATAGCGAGCGCCCAGCTCACACGGTTCCAATTCCCCAAAAGAACTACAGCGCGGGAAGTTTCCCGCCACTACCTCACCTGGACAAGAAGGGCGTGACCAGAAATGACGTCACGCCGACAGTAGCCAATGGGCTACCGTGGAGCCACATTCAAATGTATAGCCACTGTATATATTGAGCTGTTCGTCCGCCATTACAACATGTTCCCCCGGACCACCATGCAATAAAGATGTGTTAAGCCAATCCTTCGGCTGTTCCTGTGTCTTGGTTCTCATACACTAAAATTCCCATCCCACCCACTGACTCACAGTTAAAAGATGAGCCACGCTGGAGCCTTGTTCACCCCTTTCCAACATATACCGTAGTCCAGCAACATCTAGACTCCATAGTGCCTTTATGCACAGAGTGATTCAAACTTACCTGCAAGCATCCAAACCTTTACGATACTGATCACACTCTAGAGAATTGGTTCCCATTAACTCTTTTCTGAAGCAATCGCAAGCAATCTGGGGTTACATTGGCAGCATTGTGACATGTTATCATGAAGTCCATTTGATGTGGTTCCATAATGGTGTCACAAAGCTATATTAAGGAGAAAGTATTGTACTAAATAACTTTCTAAGATGGAGTAACTGGCTGCGAAGCACAGACCGGGAGTTGTATTCCTCACTGTGCTTCTGGGAGAAGAACCAGTCTGTGTGCCATGGACCAATTGCACAGTCCCAGGGCCAGGACAATCCTAGATGAAGGAAAGGGTAAACTGCTCCTGAGTACTCTTTATCTAGAAAATCCTGGAAAGGATCATTGTAGAACAGAATTGATTTGAGAGAACATATTAGTAATAATTGAAAAAAATAGTCTCATTCTGAATATGCTTTCTGATTATCTGAGATAACCAATGAGTTTTGCTTATCTCATAATATACAAAGTCAGATCACCCTTTCTTGTCCCAAATCTGAATGAATAGGGGCTGTGGTGGTTCAGTGGTTAAGAAGTTCACCTTGTTAGCTGGAAGGCTGGCAAGTCGGCAGTTCGAGACCTGGGTACTGCATGACAGATTGAGCACTCATCTATGTCCCAGCTTTTGGGAACATGAAAGGAGCCTCATTTGGGTATTCCATAAATAGAGTTTCTTCCACAAAAATCCTTTCAACACAGAATAATTTCTGACATTAAATCATTATTATCTGAAAGGATTAACACTGAACATGTTCAGACTTCCTAACAAGCACTGCAGTGTGGTATGCATGTCATGAGAGAGTTTTTGAATAAATAATTTTCCTCTCTTAGCTCTGCTAAATTCCTGATCTCAAATAAGTGGGAGCTATCTGTGTTTATATGCAGTGACCGTAAAATACTTTGCATATGCTCTGATGGATTACCTTCTTTAGTATGAATGTCACATGTTCAAAGGCAGACCCCAGAAATTAAGAAAAGCTACCTTGACTGAGCCAAAATCCATACTATCCACACTTCTGCTCTTGCATACAATGTAGCCAACCGAGCCATGTTATGGTAGCCCAAGAGGGGCTCACTCAACCTAGTTTGCATACTTAGCAAGGATCTTCTTCTTCAAGTGCCCTATCCAATTCCAAATATTGGCGATCATAATGGCGATCAACCATGAAGATTGAAGATTGTCCTGGGAGCAATATAATGCAGGAGTCCTCCATTTCCCTTCCACATCTCAGCATGACATTCATATTATTGATCCAGTTTCACGAATCACTTTCTAGTCCTGAGCCCTTTTGGCACGCAAAGTTCTCATAAGCCCAAGGCCAGTATTGATGAAGCTGCTGCCCTTCATCAAGATGGATTCAAGTGGGATTCAATCCACTTGGAAACCATCACCCTTCACTGTAGACTTCACCACCCAAAGGCTATTAGTCCTCAGGGTTGTCAGGTTAGATCACCACCACCTGACAATTGGTGTTGAGCTGCTGGCAGTATGGTCTACTTTATTACCATAGCAGGATAACTTGGCCAGAAAATTTTGCAAGGGTAGCAAATTAAAAAAGAATGCCAATTTTCTGGTAAGATACAAGTGGTCCTGAACTGTATTTAACTTGATGGATCCCACATTGTTAAGGCCTGTTTGAACACTATGATTATGTTTCATCCTCCTGATTGACTGTTCCAGAAATGGGCAAGTTAGGACAGCATAACTGTTGGGACAACACAGAGGCTACCCAGAAGCCAGAAAGCTACCTGTATTTGGTTGTACAACCCCTCCCTCCTCACAAATAGCAGTTAGGTTCAGCATTTGGGGAAATTACAGCTTTAGACTACAATCTTCAACAGCATTTACTGTCTGTAGGATCCTTAGATTTCTAGCTTTATTGAGTTGCGGTCAGACTATATTGGACAATGGTCTGAATCATATTAGGAAAAGCAGTGTTGTGAGAGGCAACCACGAGGGGAAGGGATTTCTCCATCAGGCCCCTATTGTACAATCAATCGTGGAACCATTTTAAAACCAGTAGAAGCCTGCTGGCATCAGGAGAAAGCTTATACCCTTACTCTTCTATTCCATGTTCCATTAATAGGATTGGGGCCCATGTCATTAGCTTTCAGAAAATGAACAATTTCTTGATCATCTGTGTTAGTTTTACAACACATCTATTCACAAGTCCATTCCATGCTGTCTCTACATCCTTTGATAGGCTGAAAAGACAACACTAACAAGTGTTACCATTGTTTGTAAATTAAGGATGCATTTTTCCAGGCAATTTACTTTAGAAAAATGTCAATATCCATTTTGGAAAAAAAGCCTCTGCATTATTTGTACCCTAAAGATCCCTGCTTTCTAACCCACGTAGTGCAGGATGTGCAAGTAAAGTCAGTTCACTTATAGCTAAAGATCAGCCAAAATGTTTGCAAAGTCTAAAATCTGTTCCCTTGTTTCTACCACTAATTTAAGAAGACTCCTGCAAGGTGACATCTGAGGTCCATCTAATCCAGGGGCGGCCAAACTCCAGCCCATGGGCCAGATCTGGCCTGCACTGTCCATGTCTCTCCCGGAAATGGAAATTAAACACCCCTACGCATGTGCCAAATGCTCCCATAAATGCACCTGCATCTGTCGTATACAGTATGCGTGTACATTTACGGCAGCATTTTGTGCATGTGCAGGCACGTTTTACTTCCGCTTCCAGTGGGAAGAACCTTGTAATTGGCCTGCAGTCCGAAAGGTTTGGCCACCCCCACCCATCACCCTGTTCCCTACATTTCCAGCAAGATGCCCTTTGGGGAAGCTCGCAAGCAAAGTATGATGGTAACTGACTGTCAAGAGTGATTTTTACTCTTTTCAGAAGGTATTCAAGTAAGGGTACAAAAAGAATGCTTATGATACTCAATTCTCAACAGAAATGTCATTTCACAATTTCTGACCTTTTTACAAGATAAAGAGGTCATAAAAATGATCTGATTTATGAGACTTTATGAGATTTCTGGTACACCTCAGAGAAATAAAATAGTTACTAAATCATGCTAAGAAGTAGTATAATTGGGGGGAAATATGCATCCGATAGGAACAAATACAAACATAGCCAATATTTTAAAAAGACATACCAAAGAATTTTTTTTATATAGTAGGACCTAAAAAGGGCAAAGCTTCTTCAGATGAAGAAATCGTGTATTATTCTTTATGTTTCTAAAAACAATTGATTGGCTGCATCTCCAGATATTGCTAAATAAGCTTTAGGAAGCATCTCCCCAAACCTTACTGAAGCAGGCTCAGGAGATGGGGGAAAGAAAGAAATCACAGGAGACTCAGCAACCCAAAAGTGTAGATGTGTGTGTTATGTACAGTCACATTGAAGCGAATGTATAACAAGATGTTTAAGGAGTGGTTTTACCAGTGTCACCCCACTTCAGTAAGTGTCTAAAGACAAGCAGGGATTCAATCCCAGGTCAGCTGTGTACATCCCTGTGTCCACCACACCACACTGGCAACCCACTGTGTAGATACTCAATGCCTATTTTTCTTTCTTGGGCAAGGAAAGAAGGAGCAATCTCAATGAATGAAGGAGAATGAAGTCACGTCAAGTATAGGGTTGATGAGTCAGCAGCATTCTTTTCCTTTATATTTCAGTGCCAAAACCTGAGATCAGAAGGCAGATTCTTGTGATGCTATGAGATGGGACCCCAAGATGTTACAGAGTTGAGTCCTTGTAATGTCACAGATCAAGGCCAACAGAGATGTTACGTACCCTGTTGCTATCAACACACCATGATCAGAGTAGCTATGTCCTCCCCCTTTGTCACTTTCTCCATATAGAGAATGATACATCTAAAGCAGGCATTCACAACCAACAACCTGCAGGACAGACCCGGCCCCCGACGCCAATTCATCCAGCCGCCAATGCCCTTGTCGCTTCCGGAAGCAGAAGTAAAATGCGCCCCATGCATGCGCAGAACACTGCTAAGTGCATTCTACACTTGCGCAGGGTGCGTTTTACTTCCGCTTCTGGATGGGAGGAACCAATCAGCTGTCCAGGAGGTGTGGTCAGGCCCATGACCTGAAAACATTGAAAAACGC
The DNA here is from genome assembly GCA_035047305.1 of Bradypodion pumilum. NCBI lineage: Eukaryota > Metazoa > Chordata > Lepidosauria > Squamata > Chamaeleonidae > Bradypodion > Bradypodion pumilum. The sequence continues at coordinate 15,656,834 of JAWDJD010000008.1, forward strand.
TGATCTAAAGAGAAACCTCTACATGATCGGCATATGCACAAGAACCCAAATCTTCAAGGCTTCTTGCCTGCGTCTACTGTCTACACGTGAACAGTTCTTCCTCTTCAGATGTAATATTCTCTGTATGTCGAAAGCAATGAAACAGAAGGGAAGTTCAAATAGTTTGCTATAACTAGCTCTATAGAGACAGAGGTAGCAAGACCACGCCTGCAAGGAAATTCCGTGACTCTCAGAAAGGACCTTGGTTCTGAAAGAAGAACTAGGCTGAATAAGGTGCCCATGGAATTAAGGAAAGTTGGCCTGTAGACTTTGGTTTCTGTAATACCTGGGAAATTCTTTGAGAAATCTGGGAATTGGAGTTCAAAACTCCCAATGTCTCATCTGTATTGATAACAAGTGGGAAGTAATGACTGGATAGGGTTACAGAGGTAGAACAAGAAATGTTGGGAGAGATTAGGCAAGAAAAAAGAAGCAGATGCTCAAAAGTTAGGATAAATGACACCTGGATTGGCAATGACATGCATGGAAAGGATCTAATGTCTTCCCAGAACTCAAGATGAACAAGATTCAACAATCATGAAACATACACACACACCCAAAAGCTAATAGCATTAAAAGAAGCGTGGCAGCCCGATTAAGGGATGTAATATACTTTCCTTACAGCCTTTCAAACAGAGTTCTAAGCATTGTTTAATAATTATTAAGTGCCCTCAAGTTGATTCTCACTCATGGTGACCCTTTCCATGGTTTTCTAGGTATAGAACAGGGGTTCCCAACCTTTTCAAGCCAGGTGCCGGGTCACACTCTCTCTCAGTCAGCTTCGAGGGCTGGACAGCCATTTTGCCCTGCCTGCACGATAGGGGGTGGCCATTTTGGCCCAACAGCTTCAAAGTGACAGCCATTTTGTTTCTCAAATGACCTCGGAGAGGTGGGGGCCACATGAAATGGCACCATGGTCCAGATCTGGCCCATGGGCCTTAGGTTGGGAACCCCTGGTATAGAATATTGAGAAGTGGTTTACCCTGCCTTTCTTCTGGGGGTGCTTAGGACAACCTGCCAAAGGCTTACTCAGGAAGAATGTCTCTTCTGCGATGCTCCGTGGGTAGCAAATTCCCAGTTTCTGATTCTGCAACCAACTGCTCCAACTTATTGAGCTATCCAATACAATAATAAGTAATCCTTTTGTTTTTGTTGCTGCTGCTGTTGTTGCTATGTGACATCAAGTCAGAACCCGAATAATGACCCTAATAGGGGTTTCATGGTATGTGAGATATTTAAGGAGTGGTTTTACTAGTTCCACACCCCCGGTGTGTTTTCATGGGGTACACGGAGCCTCCTAGAAAGTTGTGGCATTTTTGAACCACAATTCGGGCATACCCAGGGCAATGACCACCTTGTGACAGCTAATCTTTCTCACACTAGGTCAGGCAAAAGGAACTGTGGAATGAATCCACCAAAATGGTCACTTCATTTTGCAGTTTCACGTCTGGGTCTAGACATGGAAGAAGAAGTACAGTAGGTTTTCATGGCCATGTGGGGATTCAAATTCTGGTCTTCAGAGTCCTTGTCAATCACTCTATCCATTATACTACACTGGGTACCATCAATACACTGGGTACCACTGGGTATATAATACAGTTGTTGTTGTTCAGTCGCACAGTCGATTCCGACCCTTTGCAACCCCATGGACCATTTCACTCCAGGCACCTCTGTCCTCCACCATATTCCTCAACCCGCCCAGCTCTGTGCCCATTGCGTCTACAATACCATCTAGCCATCTCATTTTAGGCCGCTCACTTCTTCTTTTGCCCTCCACCTTTCCCAGCATCAAGGCTTTCTCAAGTGAATCCTCTCTTCTCATTTGGTGTCCAAAGTAATTTAGCTTCATCTTTACTATTTGACCTTCTAAGGAGCAGGGATTCATCCACTTAATGGGAGAATTGGTCCAGAAGACAAGATCAAGCCCTCTCTCCTATTCTATCTGCAAAATCTGGCCAGTCAGCAGAGTGACAGGATCATATGTTGCACATGGGAACTGCACTGTGGCATAAAAGGAATACTATGTTATGAATAGGGATTGTGGTGGCTTAGTGGTTAAGACCCAGAACTTGATCACTGGAAGGTCGGCAGGTCAGCAGTTTGAGATCCAAGTGCTGCATGATGGAGTGTGCTCACATCTCTGCCCAACCTCCGGCCAACCTAGCAATTCAAAAGCAAGGAATTGCAAGTAGATACTGTAAATAGGGACCACTTCGGTGGGAAGGTAAACAGTGTTCCATGCACTCCGGTGTCAAGTCACATGTCCACGGAAACATATGCAGATGAAGACAGTGGTCTTCATCTTGAAAAGGTTGGGAACACCTGTTCTATACCTAGCTCTTTGTCTATAAACAGAGATGAGCACTGAACCCTAGAGTCAGATACGACTGGCTTTTGAGCAAGGGCAACCTTTACCTTCACCTATGTTGTGAATATAGGCTCTGCTCTCTAATCTCTTGATTCCTAGCATTTGCTGCCTAAGGCAGCTACTTCACTCTGTCTAATGGTATAGCTGGTACTGGTTCCCTCTAACTTCACAGCTACTGGCCTGCCTTCTGTAAAACTGTAGAGCAGGGGTTCCCAACCTTTTCAAGCCAAGGGCCGGGTCTCGCTCCCTCAGACAGCTTCGGGGGCTAGATGGCCATTTTGCTCTGCCTGCCACACATAGCACTGCCGGGTGTGGCAGAGGCGGTAGGGGGGCACATTAAATGGTGTTGTGGGCCGCATCCGGGCCCCTAGGCCAAAGGTTGAGAACCCCTGCTGTAGAGCCGTGTTTTTTTTAAAAAAAAATCCAAGGTAACAGATCTCATCAAGTCTTGCAACCGTGAATTCAACAATTTGATGCAAAGCTCCATGTCCTGTAATTACTGGACTCTACTGGTTTCCATCCTCCACACCTACATTTACTTAATACTAATGAAATCTGAAATGGTGCTTCCTGCAAGTGGGAGAGGATGTCTTTGTGACAGCCTGCCTTTCTTCTTCTAGACAGAAACACATTTGCATCACAGACAAAGCCCTGGGGGATTATTACTCAATGATAACCTATGTGTAATGTACTCTGTTCCCTCACTAACTAAAGATTCCTTTGCCTTCAGTTCCCCCTTTCTCATATGTTCCAACCTCTGGATTACAGCCAGACTCAGAGAGTTAAAGATTTTTCTTTTCACAACAATTCATTAAGGTGGAAACAGGTTTGTGTACTCAATGATCCATCCAACTTGCCTTGGCTCGACTCCTGACATTCACCTTGACGCCTTTTTCTCTGCCATTATTTGGATTCTCTTTTGCTAATTGCTGAGGGAACGCATTACTAATCAGGACTTGTTCTTTTGGCCTGTGGCGTCTCATGCCTTTCATCATCGTTGCTGTCGTCATCCTTGTTTATTATAATTATTACTGTTATCACATAGCTGTACTGGAATAGTGCATGCCAAAAGGCATCAGTGAAAGGGCTGCTCTCCGCTGAGGATGAGCATTGTTTTACACAGAGAACATGCATGTTGAATCCTCCAACTTAGTGGGACTCCAGAGTCCATTGTCCACAGCAAACACAGCCAATGGTGAGGCGTGATGGGAGCTGTAGCTCCTGTCACAACTTTCTTGTCCAATTTAAAAGATGCTCATGTGCCAGTGAGTATGAAATGTGCAAAATATCACGGATATATCTTTACATTAAGACAGCAATTGACTTATGGCAACCATTTCCAGGGTTTTCTTGGTAGAGAATACACAGATATCCTGTTTAACATTCTCCCTTCTTCTAAAGGTACCCTCAGGCTCTCCAGCTTGCCTGTCACTACATAAGCTGCCTCTTCTCCAGGGAATACCTTAGATATCTTGGATAACAGTGGGGAATTGAACTCCCAGCCTTTGGCTCAACAGCTGCATACCTAAACCACTGAAATATGCAGCCTACAGTTCTTTATAAATTCCATTTACATCCTGTGTATTCTTTCTAATTTGCCACTTTTGTATTGTCTTTAGGGAAAGGGAAAGATCGCCCTTTCTCGAAAGCCAGGTATATCTGACTCTAGGGTTTAGTGCTCATCTTTATTTATCGCCAAAGAGCCAGTGGTCCTTGCAACTGTAGACCTTTCCGTAGACATGTGGCAGGCATGCCTCAACACCGGAATGCATGGAACGCTGTTTACCTTCCTACCGAAGTAGTCCCTATTTATCTACTTCCAATTTCTTGCTTTCAAACTGCTAGGTTGGCAGGAGCTAGGACAGAGACAGGAGCTCACTCCGTCATGCAGCACTCGAGAATCGAACTCCGACCTTCCAATCATCGGGTTTAGCTATTGTCTTTAGTACTAACTAAATTAGCTGTCTAGTGAGCCCTAATTCTCCCACAAAATGCAGTTCTATATCATCAGCATCACCACAATTATATAATGTACAGTATTATGGAAATTGAACCCTTTTTCTATATGATGGAAGGAACTTAGGAATAAAAATGTAAAAGCTGACATTCAATAGCAAGTTACAAGCCTTGCTACCTATCAGTGTCAGCAGTTGCAGTCTACATGGGTCAAGAGTCTGGGACAGTATGATCAGCTTCTAATGCAGGAGTTCCCAAACGATGGCCCGTGGGCCAGGGCCGGCCCATGGCACCATTTCATGTGACCCACTGCCACTGCACTTGGAAGTGGAAGCAAACTTGTCTACGTTAGCCATAAAATGTGCCTGCACGTGTATAAATGTGTCTGTGCCTCTTGTAAAGGGGAAAGTGGGCGCATTTACGGCTGTCATAAATGCTCCCGTTTCCGCTTCTGGGGGCATAGTCAGGCCCACTCAGCAGTCCAGGATGGGGGTTGGTCAGGCCTGTGGCATAAAAAGGCTGGGAATCCCTGTTCTAATGTGCCTATACTAGCAACGGTGCCTAATTGTTGGGGGGGGGGGGTTCTGATGTTTTTTGTATTTTTATTTTTGCTCCTTATGGTTTAATTCTACAACCCATGTTTAACCAATTGAACAGGCATATAAAGCAATATGACTGGTGCTCCACTGACAGTAATGTTGCCAGAGGTACATGCTTCAGATGGTGCCAAAAATGTATATACATTTTAAGAAAGGAAAAACTGTATTAAAATTTTAATACTCAATATATACCAATAACAAAAGATGAATACAAATCATATTTGACATCTACAATTACAAGAGGTGCTCAAAGTGGTTACCATCAGCACGCAGACACTTCTGATTATGACAAATTACTGCTTAAGCAACATTAACCCAGTATCCAGTTGTATTGCTGCGCATGCGGTTTCAGCTCCTTCCCGAAGTACCTCCAGTGTAGCCAGTTTTCTAAAGTACACCACACCCTTTAAGGTCTCCCTTAGGTAGAAGTCAAAGGGTGTTAAATCAGGAGAACATGGAAGAAACTCAACCACACGTTTTTGTCCTATCCATTGTCCTGGCAAATTCTCATCGAGATAAACTCTCACATCTCGGTGGACGTGTGGTGGGACGCCGTCTTGTTGGAAGTAAAATCAATCATTCCCAAAAACTGCACAAATTGCTACAACAATGCAATTCAACTTGGAAAAGTAAGGCATAGATAACATCTCATAAAATGTGTACACAGGCAGGGTTCAGACTGAGGTCACAACACATACATAACACCTTGCAGTTAGTCCTCCAGCCATTACAAGAAGTATAGGGTGAAGAAAAATACTCAAGAGAGAAGTCCTTCCCTATTTCTGTGACATCACAAGCCCCATTTTCACCCCATCAATGGTTTTGCCCCTACAAATACAGTGCTTCAGATTTTGAGAGGAGGCCCATGAAGAGCTCTTCTGAAAAATATGAAGAATCTAAACAGATTTGAGTATCCCCAAAGAAAGAAACCAGCATCCTATCAGCTGCTCCTTCCATTCCAGAAGCACAACTTGATTGCTTCTGACATTTAAAAAAAGATGAAAACAAAGAAGATCTAGAACAGGGGTGCCCAAACTACAGCCTATGGGCAACATCCGGCCACAATGCCAATTCATCCGGCCTGCACCACCCTCACCACTCCCAGAAGCGGAATTAAGATTCACCTATGAACGCACAGAACGCTGCCGTAAATGCGTTCTGCGCATGTACAGGGTGTGTTTTACTTCTGGTGGGAGGAACCAGGTAACCGGCCCGATCAGCTGTCCGGAGTAGTGTGGTCAGGCCCACAGCCTGAAAAGTTTGGGCAACCCTGAGCTAGAGATTTAATCTGTAGCAGGAAAAGTAGCAATTTGTGAAGAACCCATGAAATTCCCAATGAACCCAACTTGCAATGAAATATCAGTAGGCTTAATAGCAGGGCTTGATCTTTCCTCTGTAGAAAAAAAATAATCTATTGTTGATTTTTTTAAAAAAACACTGTCTAAACAGATTTTATTTCTGGGGAAAGCTTAGCTCTTGAAAAGATCAGGTAAATAATACTTTTTAAAGAAAGGTTTTAAAGAAAGGTTGTAGTAATGGCTAAGCAGCCATCCGATCTCTTGGTTTTTTTCCTATTGATATTACCTGCCACTGATGCATTTGCATTAACCAGTGGCCATAGAAGTATGTTTGCTCATAAGCATGGCTTTCGATTTACATTAGGATATCTTCTTTATTCATGAGGGTAACTAGAAGCAAAGGAAGATGGAGATCCTAGACTTCAAGTTGCTGTGTGGAACAGGAAATTGTAACAGATTGGGATTGTTACATTATGGTGGGACAAGGAGCTCCTGCTAAAATGCCAGTTTAAAGGATATGAAAAATCAGTAGAACTCTGTGATATGAGGTCATCTCCTTATATTTTAGTTCAGTCGCACAGTCGATTCTGACCCTTAGTGACCCCATGGACTACCGCCCTCCAAGCACCTCTGCCCTCCACCATCCTCCCCAACCCACCCAGCTCTGTGCCCACTGCATCTACAATACTATCTAGCCATCTCATTTTTGGCCGCCCCCTTCTTCTTTTGCCCTCCACCTTTCCCAGCATCAAGGCTTTCTCAAGTGAATCCTCTCTTCTCATTTGATGTCCAAAGTACTTTATCTTTACTATTTGACCTTCTAATGAGCAGGTTGATTTCTTCTAAGGTCGACCTATTTGTTCTCCTCGCTGTCCAGGGGACTCTCAAAACTCTCCTCCAGCACCACATTTCAAAGGCGTCTATTCTTCTGCGCTCAGCTTTCCTTATGGTCCAACTCTCACAACCATACATTACTACCGGAAATACCATTGCTTTGACTATGCAGACTTTTGTTTGCAAGGTGATGACTCTAATTATAACTATGTTCCCCTGAGTTCTCATAACTTGTCTCCCCAGATTCAGTCGTCTTTTTATTTCATGGCTACAGTCGCCATCTTCAGTGATCTTAGATCCTAGGAAAGTAAAGTCTGTCACTGCTTCTACTTCTTCCCCATCTATTTTCCAGGGACTGATGGGGCCTGTCGCCATTATCTTGGTTTTCTTGATGTTGAGTCTCAAGCCAGCTTTTGCACTCTCTTCTTTCAACCTAATCAGGAGCTTCTTTAGGTCTTTCTCACTTTCTGCCTTATATATTGCTGAGGGACCCAAACTCCCCTACATCACTTGGAGGACCCTGAATAGGCTAATGGTCAGAATCCCTAAATGTAAGACCAGCATGCTCAAGTGGGGACTACTGGCTGATAATAACACACAGTGTGAATGTGGAGAGATACAGAATCCGGCTCATTTACTGGTCTGCTGATTACTGCTAGAAACATGCACCGATGAGAACTTGAGTTTGGCCAATGACAAAGCCAAAAAATGGATTCATTTTGGCAGTCCATGGTTTGATCAGGACATGAAAAAAGAAGACTCTCCTTATATATGAAAAATAGTCCCATCCATCTGTCTAGGCACAAATGGAGGATCAGCCCCAATTTTCTCAACTGCATGTATAAAGCAGCAGAAGCTGATGACTCTAATGTCAGTAGGGTTTTAAACCCACTCCAGGTTTTAATCAAACTTTTAAAGTTGGTATTCTTTAGGATGAACTATTTGGGGTATAAGGTTCCACACTTTTGGATAAGCCCTGTAATGTTCAGACTAAAACTTGGAATGAATTAATCACCCCACTGGTGTCGGAGGATAAAGTGAAGGCATAGAGTAGGAACAGGCAGCCGCCAGAAATCCAGCACCCACAGACACCCACTCCTGAGCCTTAGAGGACTGCATTCCCAGTAAGGTAAAGGTCACCCTTGCTCAAAAGCTAGTCGTATCCGACTCTAGGGTTCAGTGCTCATCTCTGTTTCATAGCCGAAGAGCCAGCGCTGTCTGCTTCTGCAGACATTTCCGTGGTCATGTGGCAGGCATGACTAGACACCGGAGTGCTGGTTACCTTCCCACTGAAGTGTTCCCTATTTATCTACTTGCAAATTCTTGCTTTGAAACTGCTAGGTTGGCAGAAGCTAGGACAAAGACAGGAGCTCATTCCATCCTGCAATATTTGGGTATCAACCTGCTGACCGGCCACCTTCCAGTCAGAGTCTTAGCCACTTGAGCCACTGCAGTCCCAGTAGTCAAAACAAAAAGGAAAAGGAAACTGTGATCTGATTATGAAGAAAGAAGTCTAAACTGTCTCTCCTTTCCCAATTTCACTTATTTCCCTTTTCTGCTTTCATCAGCAAAACTTTCCTTCTTTGCAGGTCGTGAATTAGAACCTCACGATCTCCTACTGTCCTCCAAACCTGCCCATACAAGTGTTTGTGAATGCAAGGAGACTGTGTACTTTGCATTGTGTCTCCCTAATTGAGGTGATATGGGTGATTCACAAAAACCACACACAGTTCAACATTACACATCCCTGGAGATGATATTGCATTCAGTTAACATACCAGCCTGACAGGCAGGGATGTGCCAGAATTCAGAGGAAAGAAATTAGCATCTCTCCCTCTTCCATGAGAACAAACAGGTGGAAGGCCTCGCCCACAGACTGTCATCAGAGCCTCATTTGCAGATGTCCGTCTGAGGAGGCTTGAAGACAGAAGCGCTGAAGTGTGGTGTCTGTCCCATAGGTGTGAAAGCAGACATTCTCTGCAACACACTTCTGTTGGAACTATTTGATGCCCACTGAGAAAGAAGGAGAGTGAGAAACCATCTATCTTTCCAAAGGAAGGCTTCATATGATAAATCTGATAGGATCAAACTCTGCACATTGTTAATTTAAAAAATAACATAAATACATATAAAGGGTACCAAAAATGTATACTGTATGTCAGGGGTTCCCAACCTTTTCTAGCTGGGGGCAGGATCATGCTCTCTCAGTCAGCTTTGAAGTCCAGATGGCCATTTTGCCCTGCCTGCACGATGGGGGTGGCCATTTTGTCCCAACAGCTTCAAAGGGGTGGCCATTTTGTTTCTCAAATGCCCTTGGAGGGATGGGGGGACACATGAAATGGCATCGTGGGCTGGATCTGGCCCATGGACCTTAGGTTGGGAACCCCTGCTCTATGTTTTACTTTTTGAAGTTGAATTAAATTGTGGTAGCAATGTCTAGTATGATGTCCGCTGTAAAGAATTAATGCTAGCATCACCATGCAACATACAGGATAGTCAAATGGTGGAAGCATGGTTGTCGTTTGAGGCATGCCAGCCATTTTGAAGAGGTGTGGTTGAGTTCCCCGCATGTTCTCCTGACTTAACACCTCTTGACTTCTACTTGTGGAGGACTTTAAAGGCTCTAGTGTATCACAGAAAACTGGCTGCAATATTTCAGGAAGAAATTGAAATGCGATGCACAGAGGTACCAGTGGACACTTTGGTCAACGTTGATCAAGCAGTAGTTTGCCATAATCAGAAGTGTCTGGACACTGATGGTAATACTTTGAGCACCTGTTGTCATTGCAGAAGTTAAATGTGACTTGTTATATTTTGTTATTATCATCTATTGAGTACTATAATTTTAACAGTTTTTTTTCCTTTCTTAAAATGTGTATACATTTTTGGCACCCTCTGTAATTATTTATGTAATTTATTTCTATTTAATTCAAGTGTAAAAATGTGCTTGCATTTGCAAACCATTGCTGAACTGTTTCCTTCCTACACCGGTGGGTTTCACAACACACATGCACAGCAGACCTCACAAGACCGTGGTTCAGTCCCCTCTGCACCTTTGTAAAGTTTTAAAAATGCCAGATGGCTGACATCATTAATTGCCCATCAAAGGCAAATACCCAGGCAGAAGACTGAAGCTGGTGCTAAACATGCTGTCTGATGATCCAAATGCTCCTTGCTCTTTCTAAAAGTTTATCAAGAGCACCCTCACCTGGTGATACGGCATACCTTCATGTTTCCCCAACCAGAAATGCAGTGGGCAGGCTGATTTCACACAATCTTGCATATGTGACAATATATGGGTGGCGTTAGAAGGGCTGCATGCAGTCAAGACATTAGACTCATCTTGAGGTTAAAAAGTTTTAATCAGCTTCTCGTGACTGTGGTAACAAACGGGAAGTTGCTAATCTTCCCAAGTCCGTTTTCCTCACAAACAGCAGCATATACAGGTTCAGGACTTCTTCTGTGTCACTGGGTTGTTTCCAACATAAAGCAACCCTACTAGGGTCTTCAAGGCATGTGAAACGTTTAAGGAGAGGTCTCCCTGCAAGGAGACTGTGCCAGACATACACCTCATTGGGGTGTGGAGACTGTGTGGATGTTCTTTGCAGGAAAAAATGATGATGAACAATCTGAAAAGGCACACGTAATACCAACACCTACCCAAACGTGGCAGTACTCTGCTGCTTACCTGTACTAAAAACACCAGTGTGTCCAAAATGAGGCTTTACAATTCAGATTCATACCTGCATTTTAAAGCATCAACCTTAAAGCAGGAAGATTATCCTTGATGAGTGCTTTCTAAGCATGGTGGCACTGAATGGTTTTTATTTTCAAAGAATTTTCAGTTGAAGAAGACCAGAATGTATGAGGTTGGTCGTCAGATCTATCCTAGCTGTCTCAAGCTATAACCCTATCTACAGCCATTGTATCTCTCCATTCATTCCATTAATCTACGTATGCTTGAATGTGAAGTTCCACAAACAAAGCCACTTACCTGCACTGCAGAAGATGTAACTTAAAAAGCTGCCTACAAACTTTACAAAGGTCGGCAGGTCAGCAGTTTGAGACCCGTTTGCTGTATGATGGCGTGATTACCCATCGTCCGTCCCAGCTCCTGCCATCCTAGCAGTTCAAAAGCAAGAAATTGCAAGTAAATCAATAGGTACCACTTTGAGGGGAAAGGGAACAGCATTCTAGTCATGCCTGCCACATGACCATGGAAACATCTGCAGATACAGACAGCGCTGGCTCTTTGGCTGTAAACGGAGATGAACACCGCACACTAGAGTCAGACATGACTGACTTTTGAACAAGGGTGACGTTTACCTTACAAGGACGGCAGAGTACTGAGTTCAGTATTTATTGTGATAAAGTCTTGCCAGAGACCAATCTTTTAGAAGAGTCTACAGACTGGAAAACTGTTGTCTGTCAATATTCACGCTTCTCCTGATTTTGTAATGCAAAAAACTTGCAGACAGAAATATCTATATCACTGCAGTATAAGTTACCTCCCCACCAAAATGACTTTAAAAGGAAAGGCTTGTTTATATAATATTTAGTCAAGAGTCATATATGCAGACAAAAGTCAGGATTCTCAACCTTTTTAAGCCGGGGGCCAGGTCACGCTCCCTCAGACAGCTTTGGGGGCCGGATGGCCATTTTGCCCTTCCTTCACCACATGGCACTTCCAGGTGTGATGGAAGCTTTGTGGAGGTCACATGAAATGGTGCCATGGGCCACATCCGGGCCATGGGCCGCAGGTTGAAAATCCCTGTAATAGTAAAGGGCTACACAGTTGTTTTTTTAAAGTCTATTGTGGAAAATAGATTAAGAAATTTATATGAATATCCATGGAAATAAAATTGTTTTAATTGCATGTTCATGCATAACTGAAAATGAACAAACTAAATTCTGGGAAAATGAGAAAATGGTAAGAAAGGACACTCTATATAACCAACATGAATGTCCATGAAGCAGAATTGATGCTACTATTGGGGGGGGGGGGAGAGATAAGGAGGGGAAATTAGAAAAGGATACCAGTGTGGTTTAATGGACAGTGTAGTTGACTAGGACTCCTGGGTTCAAATCTCTGTATGTCCATGGAAACTCATAGAGAAGTAGAATTGATAAAACCATTTAACAAATATCTCACTTACTTTGAAAGTCCTATTAGGATTGTTATGAGTCAGTTCTGACTTGATAGTGCATCACATGCACAGGTAGAAAATAATAGAGAAGGGCTTTTGTTCAACTCCTATCATAGCAAACACCAACTAGCATCCTTTTGCTTTGTGAAAGATGTAAATTGGCCTGCAGCTAACCTGGACATCTCCATGGCAACCCAATACTACTCTTGCCTTCTAAAATATACTGTACTGCCTGTTGTATTTAAAGCATTGAAATAATACTAGAAATTGTCTGGCTCACAGAAAAGGACAGGGGGTTTAAGGTCGCCCTTGCTCGAAAGCCAGTCGTATCTGATTCCAGGCTTCAGTGCTCATCTCTGTTTATAGCCAAAGAGCCAGTGCTGTCTACGTCTGCAGATGTTTCCATGGATATGTGGCAGGCATGCCTAGACACTGGAGTTCATGGAACACTGTTTACCCTCCCACCGAAGTGGTCCCTATTTATCTACTTGCAAGTTCTTGTTTTTGAACTGCTAGGTTGGCAGGAGCTAGGACAGAGACAGGAGCTCACTCTGTCATGCAGCACTTGAGTCTTGAACTGCTGACCTGCAGACCTTCCAGTCATCAAGTCCAGCATCTTAACTACTAAGCCACCGCAGTCCCTGACAGGGCTGTACGTCACCCCAAAAATCTGAGGAAGCACTCTTCAGCCAGAGCCACAAGCTCCCCCCCACTGCCCTGCCCCCCGGCCCCACTATTTCAACAGAACATATTGTATAAATTGGGGGTTCCCAACCTTTTCAAGCCAGGGGGCAGGTCATACTCTCTCAGTTAGCTTCAAGGACCGAATGGCCATTTTGCCCTACCTGTGTTTTTCCATTCATCAACTGCAAAATGCTTCTTCATACAGTCAAGAGGAGAGACGGATAGAAGTAGATCAGGGATTCTCAACCTGCGGCCTGTGGGCTGGATGCGGCCCATGGCACCATTTCATGTGCCCCCCCACCGCCTCCACCACACCAGTAAGTACCATGTAGTGGAGGAAGGGCAAAATGGCCATCCGGCCCCCGAAGTTGCCTGAGGGAGCGTCACCCAATCACTGGTTTTAAAAGATTGAGAACTACTGAAGTAGATGATACTAAAGGAGGAGAAGAAAGTGAAGACTGAGCTTGAGGAGGTAACTTTTGAAAAATTCAGATTTCAGAATGGGAGAGATTCCTGGAGTAGACCCAAACCAGTAACTTTTCAAAGCTGTAGATTAAAAGTGCAAAAGGCCTGACACCAAGAGAAAAAAAGGATTGTAAAACAGCCCTTTCTGTGTCCATGCAATCATTTGCTTAAATGAGATTTAAGTAGGAGCTCTTCCAAGCAGATCAAACCAAATGGCTTCTATCATTGGCAGACTAACTACATTTAGGATAGTGACCCAAAGGGGAAAGGAAGGTATAGCCAACCATGAGTTACAGAAAACCACACATGACAATGCCTAAGAAAGAAGAGATACCATATATACTTGAGTATACGCCGACCTGAATATAAGCTGAGGTACCTAATGTTGACCCAAAGACCCAGAAAAAACAGATTGACCCGAGTATAAGCCGAGTGTGGGAAATGCAGCAGCTGCTAGTGACTTTCAATAATCAAAATACATGAAAATATGGTAAAATTAATTAAATTGTTGGTGCATCTCAATCTGGCATGGTCTTGGGACCCTCGTGGTCATTGACCTGAGTATAAGCCATGTCCCCTTTTGGGGGCTCATTTTTGGGGCTAAAAAACTCATCTTATACTCAAATATATATAGTATGCTCTCTCAGCAGTAATCTGTGTCTTTCCACAGATAGCTGCACTGGTATAGTTCCCCTCCAAGCCAGCTGTATCTCAGCTGATGGTAATCTTTTGATATATCCAAACTTAAGTCATTTCACATTGTGGCCATACCCCAACACTGGACAATTACCAAATGAGAACAAAGACTGCAGTTCTAGAGATCAATTGGTGACATGGGAGCAGAGAAAAAAAGGGAGATCCTCCATGTACTGATAATATCTCTCTCCAAATTGTCACTTGTTTTGTGAACCACCCAGAGCACTTGGGTAATTGTGACAATCTCAAATATAAACAAACAAACAAATTGGTTAAAGGAATAGGAAGGTTATAAGTAAGCTACAAGGAAGTCAATAACAAGCAGATAAAAATGGCTATGCTTACCCTACAACAGTGATGGCCAACCTTGGCACTCCAGATGTTCTTGAAATTCAATTCCCAGAAGCCCTGATCAGCAAGAGTACCAACTTGGGCTCCTGGTAATTGAAGTCTAAGAACATCTGGAGTACCCAGGCTCGCCATCACTGTCCTACAACTGTACGTGTGTCTACTCAGAGGTATCCTGTTTTGCGTTCACTAAGGTTTTATCTCAGGTGGAGGTGCATGAAGACCATGTTTCCAAGTAAGCATTGACTCACCAAAGACAAAAGATGTAAACTAGTATTATTTAGGGCCCAAAAGCATCAAAAGATCTTGTATAGCCAATAAGTCACAATTTCCTCTGCTGATCTAGTGATACCTAGTTCTGTCAATCTAAGAAAGCCTTCAATCTAGTGCCCTCCAAATATGTTGAGCTACAAAACACATCATCCCCAGCCATTGTGGTGACAGGCAATGGTTCAGAAGGAATGCCCACTCTGAATGCATAAAGTTATAACATTGTTCTGTCTGCATCTAGATCAGCTTGCCTTCTTTGGCTAGAACTTCTAGAGTTCTGGGAGGTAGTCCAAACAAAGTGTTTATCCCCCACCAAAAAAAAAAAAAATTCTGATAGCCCAGGAATAGCTCCTCTATCTAGCAACCATCCTTCAGGGTCTCAGGCAGGTATGTACCCCACTCTCACTATCTGATACTCTTTTTAGTGAGACTCAACATGGGACTCACTACAGGGTGAAGGTAAATCCCTATTGAATCTTTCTCTAAATTTGCCACTTATTGTATCCAGGGTGTCACCAGTATTCTTGTGCTCATGTACCAACGTACTTGTCACAATACTGTACACTCTTCAAGTGTAAATGGGCTTAAATCAATCATATTTCTTGGGAGAAAAACATTATAATACATGTGGACAGCTGGGGATTTAGGAGCCACACATATGTCTTCCTATAGTTCCTCCATCTCTAGACAGTGCTATAAATTACAATGGCCTCACTACATGGGAAATTTCATTTATTGTTGCTATGTATGTATTATGTTTTGCTATTAATCATGGTGAGCCTTAGGAAGAAAGATGAGCTAGTACTGTATTTCAAATCAATATGTGTTTCCAAAAACAGCACCCTCTCCTCAGAAGTCAATTGCAGATGAGGAACTCTTATTTTGCTCAACCTAAACTGGTGGTGTGGGAAAACCTTCTCTTACGCAGATTAGGCCTAAATCCCTGTAATTCACTGCTTATTCCTTATTCAAGAAAGGGCAGATTCTTTTTTTCCCCTCCTTTTTTCTGTTTACCTCAGCCTTCTTGTTCTGTACTTCACCCAGGGCTGGGGAGGACCAGATCAGCCTTGCCAAAACTTGCAAGGAAATTAATTACAGGATGGGTGAGGTTTTCAGAGTTTCTGCATTCCTTCCCGCCAAGGCACACCCAGGGCAAGACATCCTCTCAGAAATGCATACTGGCTCAGCAAGTATCTAGTAGCTTTCCACACCTGTTGGGAAACTGAGTCTGAACCACATGTGCGTGGGAGGGAGAGATGGGCCAACACTTGCCATCTTCCCATGGTTCTCTAAGCTACTGGTCAACTGGTGACCCATAGGCCAGATTTGAATTGTCCACCATTTTCTCCAACTAGCCTTCATGCCATGCCTGGCCAGTGCTGTTCTCAGGATGGTTTGCTCAAAAATGAATTTTGTCCAGCTGAAAAGGAATGTAAGAAGCAGCTCTGGTCAGTGATGGTGAACCTTGGCACTCCATGTGTTCTTGAACTTCAATTCCCAGAAGCTTTGATCAATAGGAGTGCTGACTTGGGCTTCTGGAGTGCCAAGGTTCACCATCACTGCTCTAGGCGATGCCCATGTTACTGGATGGTCTCTGATCATAATGCAGATCAGCTGGGAATAGATCTTCTCTGAAGAACATGGCCTGCTCTAAACCTTGGATTGACCACATGGAGAGGGGTTCTTCTAGATTAAAGGTACAGGAGACCAATCATCCTTTACACTTCATTGCTCAAGCAACCCATAAGTACTATGCTCAGAGAAAAGAAGTAGAAGGTGCAGAGGTAGGAAACTCAAGGGAAGTTGGCTTAGTATCTGGTTCATATAAATTAGTAGGAAACATTATTTTGCTTATGTAGAAGAACAGGATTCTTGCTGTGGAAAAATCATCATGACTTTGGCAGAGAAAAAACCTGCCTCGCTAACCAAAAGGTAACCTCAATCATGCCACATCCATGCCCTTTTGATATTCCAGTTCCCTTGCCAGCCATGAAACTAGCATTCTTCTTCCATTATCACCCTGTGACAGGTGGTAGTCCTTGGCTCTGGCCTGCATGCTGCCCCCCAGCTTATTTTTATTACTGAAAATAACAATTGCTGTCTTATTTTACCAAGTGGTTAGATGAACATCTGTCTTCTGAAGATCTGGCATCTAGAAAAGTATGGAAGCGACACAGTTTTTCATAGCACATTTCAACTGGGCTGTTTGCCACATGGCTACAGACATACTGTAGTCAGAATTCATGCGTGAACCTGGCACCGCTCATGGTGTCTGTCACAATGCATACTACATTCAACCATTTAGTTACTTAAGTACTGGCTTGAATCCTATTGCATATGTACACTTGTATAAATCAGATGGCATAAATAGCAGCTGTGAGTTCCTACTAGTTAAGAAGCCGGCACAGCGCTCGGAGACCAGAAGGATGGGGTTTGATACCCGAGAGCTGCACGATGGGGTACATGGAAGGAGCCTCATTCGGTAGTCCCCTGCAAAAATCCTTTCAACCAGTGGTGGGCTCCAAAAAAAAATTGCCACCATGCTGTGGGCGTGGTATGGTGGACGTGGCCAGGGGAAAAGCCCTGTGTTGCACCTGCATTAGGACTACTTTATTTCAAAACTTGGATGGGCAGGGCCAGCCAGAATTTCTGCTACCGGTTCTGGCGAACTGGTGTGAACCTGCTGGTGCCCACCACTGCTTTCAACCCAGAGTAATCTCTGACACGAAAACACACACAAGTCATTTGACTTGGCACATGACAAGGAATATGTACACTGACTTCTTAACTAATGGCAGTTTGACCCTTCAACTTGTTTATGCCAGTAACAGGATTCTGGTAAAAGTCAATAAGGATGTGGCCAACCGGTATGTAACAAGTGAAAGAGGAAAAACCGATTGAGGCTATATTGGGTCACCAACAATATTTTTATACTGATTGCAGTCATATCTTCAGTAAATAATAATATCTGTGTAGACTTCAAAAAGTTTATTCATGAGTTTTTTGTCTTCAAAGAGTTTATTCAAGAGTTAAAAAGTCCTCCGGATTAGAAACTTTTTTCGAGTACATTCTTCATCAGAACAATATTGACTGTAAATACAAAAGTGAAGAAAATGATGTACCAAGTATTTTAAAAAAAGACTGCATGAGACAATAATGGTGATAAAACCCATAGAGATACATGACTGAAACATATTAAGGTATATACAAATATGTTATAATGCTTACACATGCAATACATATATTCTTTATTCTAGGCTTCTGGGATATATACATTTATTTTTTTATTATTATTATTAATATTAATATTAGTTTGAGTGCATTCCTTGCCTCCCTCAACTTATCACAAGTTTCATGCCTCTCTATAGCTTTACTCTTATTGTGCTAAGGAACTAATTCAGTTTTCAGGCTAAAGAACTGCACTAACTAATGTTCCTGATAAAGTACCACATAAAGCCCATAAAAATACTACACAAAGACATGTTGAATAATGTTTACAAAGTTTAAGGGTAACTTCTCCTTTTGTGAACACTCTATATAAGAGTTTCAGATAGTAATTCTAGTCATTCAGCCTGATAAGAGAATAAGCTGAGATAGGCATGGAAAGCAATTGAATGTAAACAATTTTAGAAAATAACTAAGGTATGTTATTCTGTCAATTTAGACAAGCAGTAGGAGTTAGCAGCTGTATTTCACATATGATACTTGGCTTGTTATTAAACTATAAACTTTGTAAACATTATTCAGAATGTCTTTGTGTAGTATCTTTATGGGCTTCATGTGGTACTTTATGAGGAACATTAGTTAGTGCAGTTCTTTAGCCTGAAAACTGAATTAGTTCCTTAGCACAATAAGAGTAAAGCTATAGAGAGGCTTGGAACTTGAGATAAGTTGAGAGAGGGAAGGAATGCACTCAAACTAATAATAATAATTATTAATATAATAAAATAAATGTATATATCTATAAACTTTGTAAACATTATTCAACATGTCTTTGTGTAGTATTTTTATGGGCTTTATGTGGTACTTTATCAGGAACATTAGTTAGTGCAGTTCTTTAGCCTGAAAACTGAATTAGTTCCTTAGCACAATAAGAGTAAAGCTATAGAGAGGCATGGAACTTGAGATAAGTTGAGAGAGGGAAGGAATGCACTCAAACTAATAATAATAAATATTAATATAATAAAATAAATGTATATATCTATAAACTTTGTAAACATTATTCAACATGTCTTTGTGTAGTATTTTTATGGGCTTTATGTGGTACTTTATCAGGAACATTAGTTAGTGCAGTTCTTTAGCCTGAAAACTGAATTAGTTCCTTAGCACAATAAGAGTAAAGCTATAGAGAGGCATGAAACTTGTGATAAGTTGAGGGAGGCAAGGAATGCACTCAAACTAATATTAATATTAATAATAATAATAAAAAAATAAATGTATATATCCCAGAAGCCTAGAATAAAGAATATATGTATTGCATGTGTAAGCATTATAACATATTTGTATATACCTTAATATGTTTCAGTCATGTATCTCTATGGGTTTTATCACCATTATTGTCTCATGCAGTCTTTTTTTAAAATACTTGGTACATCATTTTCTTCACTTTTGTATTTACAGTCAATATTGTTCTGATGAAGAATGTACTCGAAAAAAGTTTCTAATCCGGAGGACTTTTTAACTCTTGAATAAACTCTTTGAAGACAAAAAACTCATGAATAAACTTTTTGAAGTCTACACAGATATTATTATTTACTGAAGATATGACTGCAATCAGTATAAAAATATTGTTGGTGACCCAATATAGCCTCAATCGGTTTTTCCTCTTTCACTAGTAACAGGATTCTGGCCAGTACTTAATGGTTAAATATAGTTATATGTTCTTTTACTTCCTATATTTGGCAACCACCATGACTATTGTTGGACTTACACAGAAACTAAGATGCAGTTTGGGGCCTCAAATTATGATAATCCTTATGGAAAGACTTATAGATCAATAGAGAAAGAGAAAGGTTGGGGGGAATACATTTGATATGGTAATATATAGAACCACTACCCAAAATAACTCACTTATGGGCTGCCTTCATAAAAAATAAAATGGCCTTCAAGTTTGAATCTTCTAATGGAAGGGTCATGGAATCAAGGTCCACAGTAGATGATAATCTTCCTACAGAATGGTTTCAAGCACGGGAAAAGAATCAACCAATTTCTGTCTTATCAAAGAACAGACAGGCACAGGGAAAATATGTGGAAATGAGAAGTCGTAGGAGAGACCACCTTTATGGAAAGCCCTTCTGTGAACTCCGTTAAGTTCTGTGAAAGCTTAGCAACAGTTTCTTGATACAAGGCTATTGATTGTTAGCCTCATTGGCTGGCTTGTCAAGGTTTTTGGGTTTGTTTTTTTGCTAGGCACAATGACAGGAGTTGCCAGAGTCTCTTTGTGTGACTCATGCCACAGATCTGGGAACCTGGCGCCAACCTAAGGAAACTCCCTCCTCCTTTGTCTCTTGAATGTATGAAGCTGACACACACGTACAGACATGTGGAAGAGCTTTCTAGCAGCTTCAGAACACCTTCCACAATGTCAGAAAATATGCAAGTGAATCATAGTCAGCATCAAAACTCTTTTGTCAGCAGTTTTCTCTAATACCTGGCCTCCCTCAGCAAGTCAAAGCTGTGAGATGGGAACAGAAAGCTAGGCCTACTGATCATACCTGTCAAGTTTCGGGAAATTTCTGTCAAACACTCCCCCACCCCCACCCCCTGTATTTTACACTCTTTCCCACTGTCATCCCATATTAGTTAGACTGCAATTAGACTGGAGTTAGACAGAAGGCCAGCACAGGATAAGCATAGCTGTCCAGTTTCCCGTTTTGGCTGGGAAATTTCCCTTATTTGACAGAAATTTTCCGAAACTTGACAGGTATGCTACTGATGTACCAAAGCTAGCCTTGTCATGAGACAGTGGGAAAGTCACCTCACGTGGGAGCAGAGGGAGCAACTCCTTGGTGATTTTTCTCTTTGTTGCAGAAAAATAACTATCTATATATGGCTGGGAATCTACAGCCCTTAGGTTAGCCTACACCAGGTGTGCCCAAACTTTTCAGGCCGCCGGCCGGTCATGTGGTTCAGCGGGCCAGTTCCATGGTTCCTCCCACCAGAAGCAGGCGTAAAATGCACCTTGCAATCTGTTTTGTAATAGGATGAGATAGATTTTAAGCTGCTGTTTTCTCTGCTTAAAGCAGGGGTGCCCAAACTATGGCCTGTGGTTCTGATCCAGCCTCCAACACCAATTCATCTGGCCGGCAGGTCCACGGGCCGTAGTTTGGGCACCCCTAGCCTACACCCTCAGTAACAGTAGAAGCAGTGCTGAAGCAGACGAAATGTGAGAGAGGCCTCAAAATAGGCTGTCCCAGTACAGTAGAGATTTTCGGTGAAAAGACCTCAGTTTTGAGCACAAGGAATTCTTGTGCAGTTGAGATGTACAAACTGTTGGGTTTGTGTCTTTTGTTAAGTGGCAAGAGGGTTGTGAGAGAAGCTTATATAACAATAAAGCAAGCATTTCTCTGACACAATACTCAAAACATAGCTTTCATAGATGTAAGATTGGTTGTATGTAGGTTAAGGACCAAAGCCAGCCCTTCTTCATATATTCGCCTGTGGAACTCATTATCACAAGATATGATGGTGGCCAATTTTAAAAAAGAAATTTTAACTTTGAACTAAGGAAAAAAAGGTCTATTACAATAGATCTCTGGTTACCAGATGTAGAGAAACAATGGGTGATAGACATCACAATGACATCCTGCTCATGACTTCAAGTGGCGGGCATCTTCCATCTCACCAATGTGGAGGAAACAGTGGGAAAGTAACTTGTGTGTCTGTTCAGTTCAGCCTGCTATCCCAGGGCTAAATATTGATGAGCACATTCTACTCTCCCTCTCTCCCATCCTTAAAATGTCTTAACTTTGAAATAAACTTGGAGTGGGTGATTCTTCAATAGAGAATATCTCCAAAGCAGAGCACATGGCCATGATCCAGTTTCTCTAAGATGTGCCTTGGCTTGGTGGTTGACCCTAGGTTCAAATCCTGACATTCTCAAAAGACAACAAGAAAAGCTTCCTGTGCAAAACTCTGGAGTGCTGTTGTCAGTGGTGGGATTCAGCAGGTTCGCCCCAGTTTGCCAGAACTGGTAGCAGAAAGTCCATTTGACCCTGCCCATCCAGGTTTTGAAATAAAGTAGCCCTAATTCGGGTGCAACTGTAGGGCTTTCCCCCTGACCACGCCCACCATACCACATCCACAGAGTAAGTAGTAAAAAAAATTGGAATCCCACCACTGGCTGTCGTTGATCAGAGTGGGAAGTACTAAGTGACATGAGGCCATTAGTTTGACGTGATCTGAAGTAACTTCCTCTGTGAGAATGCTGGATATGTTGGATCTTTTGGTATGGTCCAGGAACACAGTGCATAGATTCACAGAACTGTAGTGTTCAAAGTTATCAGGGTATCCAAAACCGAAGCATTTTTCACAGTTAGCCACCCACCTCTTATCAATGAAAATGTTCAATGGAGGAGAATCCACCCCCTTCTGAAGCAGTCCATTCTGTTATCATCATCAGGAACCTTTTCTTAATGTTAAGTCAGAATCTCATTTCTTGTGACTTAAATCCTTAGGTCCGGGTCCTATCCTGTAGAGCAGGAGTTCCCAACTTAAGTGGCACCATTTCATGTGGCCCCCTACCCCTCCAAGGACATTCAAGACACCCCTTTAAAGCTGCTGGGACAAAATGCAGGGCAAAATGGCTTTCCAGCCGTTGAAGCTGACTGAGAGAGCGTGACCCAGCTCCTGGCTTGAAAAGATTGGGTAGCCCCGCTGTAGAGCCATGGTGGCGAACCTTTGGTTTTTGGACTTCAATTCCCAGAAGCCTAAGTCAATTCCACAAAGCACTGATTAGCCAATGTATTGACTTAGGCTTCTGGGAATTGAAGTCCAAAACCCAAAGGTTGGGTACCACTGCTCTAGAGCAGTAAGAAACAAACTTGTTCTATTGCCCTTCAAATATTGGAAAAGTTCTTTCCCAAGGAAATCCAAATTCGGTCATACAAGAGAAGACTACCTCAGTCACCTCTTCATAACCACCACAACCACACTGTCTGTGAGTTTTCGTGGTGGTAGCAGCTGAGCCTGAGAAAGCACCCACCATTTACCCCATTCTATACGGCATCACAAAGCACTAGATCTCTAATTGCATACATACAGTCCCAAGATTAATTTGGGGCAAGGAAAGAAACTCACCTCAAACTCTGGAAAGCTACTACCAGTCAAGGGTTCAACAATATAAGGCTACATTCTAGCAGTTTGGTTCAGTTAAGTATAAGAAAGCTTCAGGTGGTCTTAAAAACATATAGGTAAAGGTCTCCCTTGCTCAAAAACCAGCCGTGTCCAACTCATGTGGCAGGAGACCGGAGCACACAGAACACTGTTACCTTACCTGCAGAAGAGGTACCTATTTATCATACCTGTCAAGTATCCCGTATTGGATGGGGTTTCCCATTTTTCAGCATTCATTCCTCCCCTTTCCCACTGCCATCCCATATTTGGATGGCAGGGAAAGGAGTTACTGCGCATGTACGCCCACTGTGTGCATGCGCAAACAGGTTACTGTGCACGTGTGCCCACTGTGCACATGCGCAAACAGTTTACTGCCCAGTCATGCACAGTAATTTCCCATATTTTGCGGAGCTGTGCTTGACAGGTATGCTATTTATCGACTTGAAATTTCTGACCTAAAACACATAGTGTAGCACAATTGCAAAGATTTGTGAGGAGGAAATAAAATAGCAGGGAATGACTTCCAATTCAAGCTGGAAATGTCAGAGAAGTAGGCAGCTGAGGTGGAGGGTGTAGTGTTGGTTAGGGAGCCATCTTGTCAAGGGATTCTCAAACCCGAAGCCAACCCTGACCATCATCTTAGCTTCTGTGGTCTCCCCACGCACCTTTTTCCTTTCCCTGTACAGCAAATATTTTCATTTGCAACAAAACTAAATTCACTCGCAGGAATGTGTATCTAGATAGCAGTCTCTAGTTGAGGCTCTTACAGAAATATCTGTGCTGCAATTTTCTTCCTTATATGGTGAAAAATCATACCCCGTTCCCTAGCAGGGTGAGGCAGGCAGCTCCGGTTATACAAACATTCCTCCCCACCTGCCTTACCACCTTGGCAAGACGTGAAAGAGGAGGAACGCCCTGGGTGAGGCCCCAGAATTGTCTCCAGAGAAATAGGGAGCAGAAGGGTGAGAGCACAAAGTTCTTCCCATTAATCAGTGACCAAGCAAGGGTGTGTGAGGCAAAAAGAGAAGTATCAATTAAAACTAGAGATGGTTTGTTTGATATAAAAAAAATATGCCATTGGGTAAAATGTGCCTATCTTGCTTGGGAAAGTACCCTTCTTTCCATGGTGGTCACTGATGTCTTGCCTAATAACCCTGGTTTTGACAAAAACTGAGTGGTTAGTTGTACACACAGACCAAGAGGGAGATATATAAAATAATAGCTAATTACCCAGCCTTGCTCGGGTTTTTGTTTTTCCTTGAAGGAAGTACAGTGGACCCTTGATTAACGATGCGTTCAAATAGCATCATTTTCAATTAACGATGCTACGACACTCCCAATGTGATTGTTTGAATAACGACATTATTCGAATAATGACAGTATTTTTACTGTCATTATTCGAACACCGACTTTTTGTCGTTATTAGAATAACGACATTATTCAAATAGTGACGCTACTTGGAGAACCAAGTAATGTTGTTATTCGAGGGTCCACTGTATAGTTTCTTCAGTGGTGGTGTCTCCGGCCCGTAATCTTAAATTCAGCGACATTGGTCCAGGGGTGTGGGTTCCTTTAGACCGCATGCAAACCCACACCTCTGTTTTATAGATATAGCTATACAAATTCTGCATATAGAAACTTAACATGTCAGGGAAAAATATGGACTAGTACTCCTCTTCAACATAGCAAATGTCTATGTTCAAAGATTTTTAATGTTATTTTTGTACGTAGAAACAATCTTTTGAATATTTGAAGCCCATGGGTCCTCTTTCGTTAGACTGTTGCAAGCAGCATTATGGTATTAATCTCATAATGGCTGAAACCCTGTTGCTTAGTATGTAGGTTGCAAATAGTGAATCAGTGGAGATTTTGTGATTTCCTAACCTTTGGATTTTGGATTTCAACTCCTAGAGGTCTAAGTCAATTCCCCAAAGCACTGATTAGTCAATGTACTGACTTAGGCTTCTGGGAATTGAAGTCCAAAACCCAAAGGTTGCGAACACTGCTTCAAGAGATGTATTGATTCAATGAGCCTACTTTGGTTGTGACTTACTGTGCTAAGCAACAAGATTTCAGCCTCTGTGTGAACAAAGCCTTTACTTTTGTCATTAGTTTCTGGACAGTTCCAAACTGAGCCGTGCCTTCACGCTTTTTTATAGAAGGTTGCTGTTAACCACTGTTCAATTCCATAAGTTACAGAAGCTGAACATTGAACTCTCTTTATCCCCAAAAGATCTCAGTTTCTACCATCAAGTACATGGTTATTGCTCTTTGTCTTCCAAGCTGCAGCCAGGCAAGGAAACAGCACTGTCCCACTGTTTCAACCCATACTTGTAGACATTTCCTCTCCTCTTGATCTTGTGACATCTCCCAGAATACATTACTGTGCAGTTTCTGGACAGGAAACTGAAGGCCATTTTGGAGGCTGTGCAATGCATGGTGCCATTTTGTAAAAGTATATGTCTCCCTGTGACCAACCATCAGAAACATAGAGACAACCACCAGGACAGAATTATACTATTCTCAACCTTGGCTCCTCAGTTGCTTTTAGACCACCACAGCTTCCAGAATATCCTGCCAGTGTGGTGAAAGATTGGAGTTGTAGTCCAACAACATTTCAAGATCCAAGTTTGGGAATCCCTGCTTTAGGACAGTGAGGAAACCAAGAGATGAGTCTTGGAGTACAATTTAGACAAATGAAAAGTTTCCAACCTATTACTGTAAAAATATGCCTCTCTTTCACAATTCACAGTGGTTTTAGCAGGAAGAACTGAGGTAGATAAGGTGATTGGATACATACCTGTCAAGTCTCCCGTATTAGCCGGGAAACTCCCGTTATTTACCCCTCTTTCCCACCATCATCCCATATTTGTATTTTCCTGTAAATTTCCTGTATTCTATAATTGTTTTAAAAATGGGCGAGGAACTACAGCCCCTATGGTGCCTTGCATGGAAGGAAAAAGTAAAACCCGTACTGTGCATGTGCACCAGCGCAAAATGGGACAGGAACTACAGCCCCCATGGTGCCTTGCACAGAAGAAAAGGCAAAACCCATACTGCGCATGTGCACTGGCACAGCGACTGCCCAGTGCCGCGGGATTTCCCTTATTTTCAAATCCAAAACTTGACAGGTATGATCAGATAACCAGGTGTAAAGATGACTGCCTGGGCTGCAGCCCCTTGAATAGCTGTGTGATATCCATCCCCTTTGGGAAAGACACCTTGTGCCTGTTCAAGTTCCATTTCCCCTCTCTTCTCAAGGTACAAAAAGTGGTCACCCTCTTTTGTAGGTGATCACCTTTGATGCTAACACAGCCGACTAGGTGAAAATGATCATGTGAAGAATAGTGTATGTGAGATGAAGAGAAAGGAACAAGGAAAATAAAACTTGGAGAAAGTTGCAGAAAGACTGGAGACATTGGGAAGTAAAGTTGCAGTAAGAAATGTAGAAGAAAGTGAGGCTACATATGAAAACAAATGATCCTTCAAGGGAATTGGAGGCTTTTAGTGTAAGGGACCAAAGACAATGAAACAGCCGAAGGGTTGGCTTAACACAGGTTTATTGCATGATGATCCGGAGGAACATGAGGTAATGGCGGATGGGGAGCTCAATATATACAGCTGGCTATACATTTGAATGTGGCTCGTCGACAGACTATTGGTTGCTGCCTGCGTGACGTCGTAGGAGGTCACGCCCTTCTTGACCAGGTGAGGAGGTCGCGGGGAATCTTCCCGCGCTGCTGAACCAGGTGACTATGATCCATGTGAGCTGGACGCTCGCTACTGCCCTCTGGTGGTCACTAGCTCGCGTCCCCTTATTAGGTTACATTGATGCAGCTGATGGTTATAATGTTGCACACAGAAAGGTTACATTGGTAACACATGGTAAAGGTACATTGTTAAAGGCACAGCTTTACAGAACACAACAAGGCTGAATAACATTTCTTTGGAAATTTTGCCTCAAACAGCGGGCAGGTAAGTGTGGGATGCAAAAGGGACAAAGGGCCCTGACTTTCTCAATTCTCTCAGAATCTGTAATAATTTTCTTTTATACACAAATCCTGCAGGAAAGAGAAGTGATCAAGCCCTAATGTCCATACGTCTCCTCACATCTGCGGTGAATTAGGACGTGCTTGAGAAAATCACTTTTTTTTTACTACAGCTCCCAGAGAACATAGCCAGTGGCCATAGTGACTGAGGGATTCTGGGACACTGTAGCCCTCAAAAGTTATTCTCTGAATTTTGGATTAGAGCATGACTATGAATATTGCTAGTAGCTGACCACAATGGAACTGAGCTGTGGAGGTTTCTAGTACTCTATAGCACTAAACCAGAAGTACCGAGGAGCATCTAAGTCAAGGATTCTTCTCTTCATTCTGCCCAAACCATTCTCTTCTCCATTCAGCTAGATATACTGTAGCTAAAAAAGGCCATATCCATCCAGCAGGTTGGGAACCAGATGAGCATTGTTGTAGTGTGCAAGCAGCATCAGCTACTAGCCTGCTGGACTTGACTTTGGTACTGTTTCAGATGCTGTCTTCCCAGTCCAATCCATACATCAGGCTAGGTGAAGAAAGGTCCCTCAGTCAACTTATTTTGAATATGATGGTGTGATTGAAAATTTTCAGGTGGCCCCATAAAGGCTCGACTTTTATATTATATTTCTATATATTTTAGCTTTATGCTACTCCTCTTAATGTATACTTGTGCTCAAGGTTTGTGACTGCATAACTAATTCTGATTAGATTTGACTTGAAAATCTAAATAGCCTAACATAAGTTAGAACAGAGTTGTTGGTGCTCCAGTATGTTTCCCTACCTTCATATTTGTGTGATCAAGCTCAGGGTTTGGGCATACTACAACACAAAGCACATGACTTTCAGATCCCTTTAAAAGTAGTCGACACTTGCTGTCATACGCCAGGCCAGTCTGCAACATAGTCCTTATAGTAAATATTTAAATCAATAAATATTTCTATTTTTACTGATATTATAATTTTTATTAACACTGATTGTCTTAGCATTTTTACACATTGTAATTTTAGTAGATATTACATTTTATATCACATCCTTTTATATCATATTTTAATATAATTGCATATACTGTGGCCCAACGGCAAAATGAGCAAAGGAGGAGCTCTGATTCCCAACAGTCATGGAGCTGGAAGAGGCCATGCCAGATGGACTGGCTGTGAAGGCGCACCTTGTCCATATACTCAAGGCTGTGGCGGTCCATTGCAGTCCTGGTGTTAAATCCTGCATGTCGCACTTCATGTGTGCCATGGGTAATGGCTCTGAGATCATAGTGTATGGGTCACTTCGTGGCAAGATGGGATCCACCTTAAACAAATTCACACCAGTGACATTTTTCCTGCTTCGGGGTGGAAATGCATTCTTGGATACGAGTTGCAGTCGACAGCATATACTGGAATGTGATTTTAACTGAATCCTACTGGTTGAGTCTGATTAGAGCATTCAAAAATCTCTTTTGTAATCCTGCCATAGTATGGTCAACCATGTTCTGAATGCTTTGTTTTTTATGCTGGTCTTTGAGCATAACAATAAATTGATTGATTGAAATTTAATTTAATTTTTCAACTTGTCAGGTGTTTTATTATTTTTAATATTGCTTTGGGTTATTGTTGTGTTTTTACTCTCAGAGAAGTGAGGTTGCCGATCAGTCACTTGTCCAAGAGTAACAGGAGTGGTTATTCTCCTTGACTTGAGGAACAAGGAGACCTCAGTCAGAACAACAAAATTAAAGAAGAGAGTATGTGGTGAGGTCTGTTTTCCTCCTGCCATTCCTTGCTCAAATCCTACCAGACGAATAGCTTCAACTCTGGTGAAAGGTAAATATCTCCACCGTACCAGAGGGCAGTCAGCTAGTGCATACAACACATGCAATATGACAGCAAAGCAGAACATGGCCATGTAGGTTGTTGACTTAGGCTTTCATTTAACTGGGGAGAAGACTTCTGTTTGCCTTCACGCCAACTCAACCATTCTCTAATGAAGCCAAAAAACAAGTCTCTTCCTAAACTTGTGAATCCTTGTTGATTCCTGTAGGACTGGCAAGGAGAAAAATTGAGAGAGAGAGATCCTTCCCACCCAAACAGCATTTCTCCCCTCAAGGCCAAACAGTGGCAGCCTGCCAAACACTCCCTTTTGTCTAAGCTTTGTGCAAATAAAACTCTGCTGTGCCATGTGTCCTCAAGGCCTTTATCTTGCTTTGTCTCCTATTTCTAAAAAGCCATTCCAAAGGGATTTGATTAACCATAAGCCTTCTAATAACTGTGTTACCAATTTTACATATACCGTACAGTACTCCCTACTGTTTGTTTTTTAGTAAATAGTTTTGATTTGCCTTGCTATTTAGAAAGTACAGTAGTATTGAATTGCAGCTTTTCACATGTGCTAGTCATTTTGTGGAATGGGCCCCAAGGTTCTGTCCTCACAGCACCACTGATTTAGTTGGCTAAACTACACGGGCCACACAAGCAGCCTAGAATAAGATGGTATAGATCAGGAATTCCCAACCTAAGGCCCATGAACTGGATCCGGCCCGTGGCACCATTTTATTTGCCCCCCCTCCCCTCCTGCCCCTCCAAGGGCATTCAAGAAACAAAATGGCTACCCCTTTTGAAGCTGTTGAGACAAAATGGCCACTCCCATTGTGCAGGCAGGGCAAAATGGCCATCTGGCCCTTGAAGCTGACTGAGAGAGCATGACTCAGCCCCCGGCTTGAAAAGGTTGGGAACCCCTGGTGTAGATGACTGTTATTAGATTACTCAGAGCAACAGTGTGTGGGCACAATCACATAGCCTGAATTTGGGCTGCTACTCGACATTCAAGAGACCATTTGAGGTTGAGTTCCAGTTCTTCCGGACTAGATATGTTTGTCCTATACAGTGAACCCCCGGTTAACAATGTTTCTTGGTTCCCAAAATCATGTTGTTAACCGGGAAATGTCGTTAACCGGGAACTCTCTGTTAACAAAAAAAACAACAGCTCCCTATGGAGACCTCCCGGTTAACGACGTCATTAACCGAGAGGTAATGGTCACTCCCGGATAACGACATCGTTAACCGAGAGTGTCCTTTTCAAAAAAAGATGCATTGTTAACTGAAAACGTTGTTGTCCGAACGCGTCGTTAACCAGGGGTTCACTGTACTATTGTATTGCCAGGGCCACAGTGACTTAGTGGTTACGACGCTGAGCTTGACAGACAGAAGATCAACAGCTCAAGAACTGAGTACAGTACTGCATAACAGAGTGAGCTCCTGTCATTAGTCCTAGCTCCTGCCAACCTAGCAGTTCAAAAGCAAGATATTGAAATTAAATAAATAGGTACCACTTCAGCAGGAAAGGTAACAGTGTTCTGTACACTTCAGCATTTAGTCATGCCTACCACATGACCACAGAAACATCTACAGACACAGACAGTGCTGACTCTTGGTATGCAAAAGGAGATGAGTACCATCCCTTAGAGTCGGACACAACTAGCTTTCAAGCAAGGGAGACCTTTACTACAGGGTGGCCCATAAGTCCCTACTGCTCCTCTCTGTGGATATGTGCACTGTCTCCCCAGGATTCGAGCTACCCCTGTGCACAGCAGTCCAATGGGAGCGCTTCCTCCCTCCTCCCAGCACAGAGTTCACCCCACCCCTCTGCCCAGCAGCCCAATGGGAGCATGTCTTCTCTCTCCCCAGCAGAGCCCTACTCTCTTTGTCCCTGGTAGGTACTTACCGGCCACCCTATATTGTATCAGTTTGATACCACTTTAATTGACCAGGCTGTATGCTAAGGAATCCTGGCAGATATTGTTTGGGGAGTGTTCTTGTTGATCATGGAAGTGTTCTAGAGAGAGTTTGTTAAGAGTCAAAGGCATACCTGTTAACCGCGGCTCCGGAAAATATGGGACCTGCGCAGAATGGTTCTGCGCAGGTCGCCTTCTACGTGATCTGCGCAGAACAGTTCTGCGCAGATTGCCTTCTATGCATGCGCAGATTGCCTTCTATGCATGCGTAGAAGGCTTTTACGCTTGCATAGAACCCTTCTATGCATGCGTAGAAGGCTTCTACGATCCCCTTCTGCGCAGATCGCCTTCTACGCATGCGTAAAAGGGTTCTACGCAAGTGTAGAAGGGTTCTACACAAGCATAAAAGCCTTCTACGCATGCGTACAAGGCGATCTGCGAAAAAGGGATGTGCAGTACCTCTCCCCCCCCCCCCGCTGCCAATTCCGGGGTTTTGGCAGCTGCGGGCAGGAAATGGTGCAAATCGGCACCGAAAATCGGGAAATCCCGGCCAATCTGGGAAGGTTGACAGGTATGGTCAAAGGTCCTTGGCAAAGAAACTACAGATCTGAGAGGTCCTTAGCATGCAGCCCTGAAAGTTAATGCGGCATCAAAAGTGCTTCTACTGTGGTAGGACTTTCAGTCGCTAGTTCAACAGGGTCAGAGTTGAAATCTTTCCAAGACGACCTGTTTGTAAAGTTTTTAAATAAATTATGTGTTGTTTCCTGACTAGAATCATTATTTACAAAAATGTTCTACTACTGACGGAAAGTATTACAGAGTGAAAGGTTACAGTCTTACTTCCCCTCTGGTACTGGGTTTCCTCATGCAAGAATATTTCAAAGGGAGTATTCAGCCCTCATCTCCAGTACGCACAAATCTCCACTCTGTTGCTATACTGTATTAGAAAAACTGCCACACATTTTTTTCCAGAATGCGTACAGCAATTACAGATCTTAGAACTTAAGAGAGTAATGCATTAGTTATCTATTAGATGCGGGGTTCCCAACTTTTTCAAGCAGGGGCCCGGGTCACGCTCTCTTAGTCAGCTTTGAGGGCCAGATGGCCATTTTGCCCCGCCTGCATGAGGGGATATCCATTTTGTCCCAACAGCTTCAAAAGGGTGGCCATTTTGTTTCTTGAATGCACTTGGATGGGTAGGGGACACATGAAATGGCACTGTGGGCCTGATGTGGCCCACGGGCCTTAGGTTGAGAACCCCTGCATAAACCTCTATCAGACGAAAAACAACTTCAGCGTCTGCAAATGTGTTGAGCAGCCAGGTGACATTATAGTAATAAATATTGCTCTGCAGTGTATAATTCTCTCACTAAAATAATAATAATTTCATGTCAGAAATTATTCTGGTTTGAAAGGATTTTTGTGGAAGAAACTCTGCTCAGGGAACGCCTGAACAAGGATCCTTTCATGTCCCCAAGAGCTGGGACAGAGACGTGCACTTAATCTGTCATGCAGGGCCCTGGTCTCAAACTGCCAACTTGCCAGCCTTCCAGCTAACAAGGCGAGCTTCTTAACCACTTAGCCACCGCAGCCCCTAATTCTCTCACTGTATAGGTGAGTTGTTTGCAAAAGGGATCCTGCATCCATTTTCTCCCAAGCAAATGGAAAGGTGCCTTTCCTAGCACCTGAAAACAGTCGGTGTGTGTGTGTGTGTGTGTGTGTGTGTGTGTGTGTGTGTGTGTGTGTGTGTGTGTGTGTGTGTGTGTGTGTGTGTGTGTGTGTGTGTGTGTGTGTGTGTGTGTGTGTGTGTGTGTGTGTGTGTGTGTGTGTGATAATGCCACACCTGGCTCTGTAAAGCTTTGAGCAATTGGCTTTTCCCAGCATGGGCTTTGATGCCAGGTTTCTGACTCAGAAGACAGACTGCCAATTAAATCTTGCATCAACATTACAGGCTCCATGTGATAATTTTAAAAGGCAGGGATCATCTTCTCTTTGTATTTAACAAAGACAGTGGTCATAATCTTCTTTTCAGCTGCTGCATTTGCAATAAATAAATAAATAAAATGACAGGTCTTCAAGAGGGACTTCAAGGTAGAACTCTTCAAATGAGATCATTTAAAACCAAAGCCAATGCCACCTTGGGTTGTCACATCATCAGAAATCTGTAAATGTCTCGAGACTAGCAAGTGGGGTCAATCCAAGACATTGTGCTGTCTGAGGATAAAAACAAGAGGGCATGTATGCACACACACACATACACACACAAACAGCCATTCCAAATACAGAACTATTCTTGCCAGCGCTAGAATGTTTAAACATATGAAACACACTGATAGACACTAGACAGACACACAAATTACATAGGAGCCTCTGAATTTGCATGGAGAATCTTGTTTTCCCTGCTATAAAACCACAGCCAACACACATACAGATTAAGAGAATACAGTCTCTGTCTCTCTCCTCTGCTTCCAATGTTGCTTGAATCCCCATGACTCCCCAGCCTCACTTGAACACTGAAGGGGCTTTTATGCCTCATTCTGAACTATATCACGTTAAAGTGGAGCCTATGGTTCTAGCTTGCCATGTTCATAGTGGCCAGGTGCAACCATATAGCTGCTCTCCATCAATAAGACGGGGCTACGTCTAGGATTAGTTTTGGAAAAAATCAAAGCAAGAGGAGTGTTTGGGTAGTAATTCTCTTCTAGCTTATGTTCTTCTCATCTGTTTCTTTTTTTACTCTATCTGGGATGTGTCAAAGTCTGGTTATAAGGAGAAACATACACCCATATTGGTATGAGTGATTATGTGCAACCAAAGAGCATGAAACCTGTAGTAAGGAACTTGGTTGTGTTCCCCATTTATAATACCTTCTCTGTTGCTTTTTCACTAATACTCAGGCTGTACCATTCCTCCTCACTGTCCCTCTTCCTCTCAATCTTTCTCTTCCTTTCTAACTCATATAGCCTGTGGTGGCTCAATGGTGAAGATGCTCACCTTGTTAGCTGGAAGGTTAGGACCTGAGTACTGCATGACAGAATGAGTGCCCATATCTGTCCCAGCTCCTGCCAACCTAGCAGTTCAAAAGCAAGAAATTGCAAGTAGATAAATAGAGACCACTTCGGTGGGAAAAGATCTTTGGGACATGAAAGGAGCCTCATCCGGGTGCCCCATGAGCGGAGTTCTTCCAATTCAACCCAGAAAGCACCTTTGTGTGCTTCTGACATGATAAAAAAACTCATATAGCCAGAGATGCCATATACTGTACTGTATGTTTCGCTTTAAAGAGCTTTCACTGAAGACAATCTTTTGTTAATTAGTTTTCTGAATACCAGCTTCCAGATAGGTTACCAATGGAAACCTAGCTCTCATTCTGTGTGTGTGAATGTTTTGATCAAACAATGAAGACATGGCAGGGATCCTCTTATCCAAATCGTAAATCTCAACAAGTTTAAACTGGTTTCAATGGGTTGTGCAGACAGGCGGTTCAACTTGACTATGGGAAGATAGGCCAACACAGAGGAGCAAGTGACAGCCTAAGGGGCAGTATTAAAATTGGCTGGGGCCATGATGCTTTGATGCAGAAGTAGGCAGAAAGTAGCTCCGAGTCTGCCACTGTATATTTATTGCTAATTAAGTTTCACCCATAGCAATAGCAACAACAATTACACATATATACTGCCCCATAGCACTCAGTGCATTCTCTGGGTGGTTCACAAGGTGGTTAGCATTCTGTCCCCAACATCCTGGGTACCCATGACATTTCAGTCACAGAAAAAGCATATACTGCACCTAAAGGCCATTGCACAGTGAGGGGTTGTTGTTTTTTCAACTGCGGCTCCCTTACATATGATTAGTTGTGCATTCTGCCATCTGCCAGTTTTTGTAGTCATTGCAAGATTGAATGCATGGAAGTGAGCCTTTAGAAAGGGCAGAATTCTTATATGATTCCCCCTTATGCAATCGCATAAGCAAACAAGACTCTGCTCATTGTATTCATTGAAGCTTATTTCTGAGCAAGCAAGATGGGGATTTCAGACTCCTTTACTGTCTCTGGCTATGGTCCTTCTGTGCCATCATTGCCTTGGCATTCTTGTTTGAAGGACGTTGTATGCACTGCAAAAAGTTTTACTACCCCCATCCTGGGCGTGGCTGACTCTGTGGGCATGGCTAACTCTGTGGGCTGTGCCCATTTGGTCGGCCACACCATGGCCTGGGGTAGGGAGGTGGCCGTGGCCGGCCGAGTGGACATGGCCTGGGGAATTTCCGCGACTGGTTCCCGGGATCCGGTGGGAACCTGGAGCAGTACACCACTGCGTGTACCCACCAGACCTGCCGCTGTTTCAGACAGACTGTTCACTGGTATCTCAGATACTTCTCCATGCGAGTTTTTTCAACAAGAGGTGAAAAGCCGTTCCCAACACCTATGATCCACCAGCCTCTAATCCTCCTATGCCCACTAAGGGACATGAGGGTCAATTTTGCCATCTGTGGGCCCCGCTGTCCCTCTAAAATTGTATTCAAAGTTATATATCCCATTTAATGGCAAAGTGGTTTTCCCCAAGTAACAAAAAAGCCCTTAAAATTAAAAATATGTTTGAGAGTGTAGGACATGGGTGGCGTAATTTTGCAAGATTCTAGACCCGGGATTCTCAACCTGCGGCTCTTGGGCTAGATGCGGCCAACAGTGCCGTTTCATGTGGGCCCCCACTGCCTCCACCACACCAGGAAGTGCTGTGTGGTGGTGGAAGAGTAAAATGGCCATCTGGCCCCCAAAGCTGTCTGAGGGAGCATGACTCAGCCCCCAGCTTTAAAAGGTTGAGAACTCCTGTTCTAGACATATGCAGTTTCAGACCCCTGGAGGCTGCATAACTTGGGCTTAGAAATGCCAAACGTGAAACTGTCAAAATGAAGGCACCTTTTGGTGAGTTCATTCTGCAGTTCCTTTTGCCTGTCCTAGTATGAGAAAGATTGGCAGGCAACACAAGGTTGACGTTACCAGGGTGCACCCGATTGTGGTTCAAAAATACCACTATCTTCAAGGAGGCTCTTTCTGTTAGGGTGGAGCAGGGTAAAATGGGAAGATGCTATCTTGAGATCATTGGAGAAAAAATGAGGGCATTTCTCTCATCCTCTGCACTTTTGCAACGATAGTGAATAAATGTTCCTGTCAAGGTCTCCCTTGCTTGAAAGCCAGTCTTGTCTGACTCTGGGGTGCACTGATCATCTCCGTTTACAGCCAAAGAGCCAGTGCTATCCGCATCTGCAGATATTTCCGTAGTCATGTGGCAGGCATGGCTAGATGCCAGCGCGCACGGATCACTGTTACATTTCTTGCCAACGTGGTACCTATTTCTCTACTTGCAATTTCTTGCTTTCAAACTGCTAGTTTTGCAGGAGCTGGTATAGATGACGGGAGCTCACTCCATCACACAACACTTGGGTCTCAAACTGCTGGCTTGCCAACCTTCTGGTTGTCAAGCTCAGTGTCTTAGTGGATTAACCACTAAGCCAGCCCAGAATTTGTGCTACTTGCTCTGCTAATGTTCCATTCCTCCTTTCCCAGGTTTTCTTGCCATGCTAATGTTTGTGGGAGTGGAATGAACAGTTTGTGGCTAGCCCCAGTGCAAGAAGCACCTTACATAGGGAGGCATCAGTCCATCTCTTTCCTGCACCATTCTGTCTCAAGGACTAAAGACTGCTCCTGGCTTTATCAGAGGTACAGGCTCCTTTTCACAATCCCACAGCAAATACCTCTGCCCAAACTAGACAAGATCTTTGGATCCCCAACCTTTTGAAAACTTTCTTTGAAAATTTATTGTGGAGGGCACACTAACTGGATCCCCTTACGCTCTGTACTTATTTCTGTGGAGATAATTTGGGGGGGGGGTATGATCTAGCATGGGCTGTGGTGGTTTTGGTGGTTCAAGACCAGAGTGCTGTGTGACAGAATGCACTCCCACTGTATGTCCCAGCTCCTGCCAACTTAGCAGTTTGAAAGCAAGAAATTGCAAGTAGATAAATAGGGACCACTTCGGGGGGGAAGGTAAGCAGCGTTCTGTGCGCTCCAGTGTCTAGTCTTGCATGCCACATGACCATGGAAACATCTGCAGAAGCAGACAGCTGGCTCTTTGGCAATGAAACAGAGATGAGCACTGAACCTTAGAGTTGGATATGACTGGCTTTCGAGCAAGGGTGGCCTTTACCTTTACCTTTAAATAGGTACCACTTCAGTGGGAAAGGTAACAGTGTTCTGTGCACTCCGGCATCTAGTCATGCCTGCCATATGACCGTGAGAATGTCTGCAAACACAGACAGTGTTGGCTCTTTGGCTTTAAACAGAGATGAGCACTGCACCCTAGAGTCAGACATGACTGGATTTTGATCAATTGAGACCTTACATCACCTTGCAAACAAAAGTCAGCATGGTCAAAGCAATGGTATTTCTGGTTATAATGTATGGTTGTGAGAACGGGACCATAAGGAAACCTGAGCTGAGAAGAATAGACGCCTTTGAGATGTGGTGTTGGAGGAGAATTTTGAGAGTACCCTGGTCAGTAAAGAGAACAAACAGGTCAATCTTAAAATAAATCAATCTCACTGCTCCCTGGTATGTCAAAAATTGAAGATGAAGTTAAAGTACTTTGGGAATAAAATGAGAAGAGAGGAATTCACTTGAGAAAGCCTTGATGCTGGGAAAGGTCGAGGGCAAAAGAAGAAGGGGAGGCAGAGAATGAGATGGATAGATGGCATTGTTGACCCAATGTGCACAAAGCTGGGCGGGCTGAGGAGGATGGTGGGTGGCCCATGGGGTTGCGAAAGTTCAGAATCAACTGGACAACTGAACAACCACCATCTAGCTTGGGGTCACCCTACAGCTGCTTTTAGGGGGAAAGAGAACAATTTTTCTTCTTGTTTGAGTGACCTAACCCACTTGCTTGAGTTTTCTTTCATTTACTAAATATAAATTCCTTGTCCTATTGCACCCCTAACTGGTGAGCCGCCCATAGTAAAAATTTGGTTTCTTAAAAAAAAAAAACCTCACTCACTTTCACTAGTATGCAAGCTGCACTGACATCTGGTGGCCAAATACAGAACAACATGTGGATTCTCAAAATACTGTACTCTTGCTTTTTTGTTCATATAGATCAGGGGTTCCCAACCTTTTCAAGCCAGGGGTAGGGTCATGCTCTCTCAGTCAGCTTTGAAGGCAGAATGGCCATTTTGCCCTGCCTGCCCGATGGGGGTGGCCATTCTGTCCCAACAGGTTCAAAGGGGTGGCCATTTTGTTTCTCAAATGGAGGGATGGAGGGATACATGAAATGGTATCATAGGCTGGATCCAGCCCACGGGGCATAAGGTGGGTAGCCCTGATATAAATTCAGATGCTGACACAGTCTAAAAACCGATACATTCAAATGATCAGCCTTACCTTTTTTCTCTCTCTTTCACATGGCTAGAGCGTGAGATGACTTGAATGACTTTCTTATTCTGCAATGAATGTTTTTGAAATTCTGGGGATTTTACAAATAGAAGTAGAATATTGCAGATCCTCAGTTCTAGGCCATTGATTTCTGGTTAATGGAGTGAGGTCTTAGCAGTAAACCATCATACCATGGACAAATGTGCAATTTGTTAAAACTGTACAGCTCTTTATTGCTTTTCCCACACCCAATTCAAGGGAATGGGGTTTTCTGTTTGCTTGTTGTTTGGCACATTCTTTTTTTTTACTCATTTTTTTAAAAAAAAATGCATCTAGAGTCAGAGCTGCAACAAAATTATGTTTCACCACCATACAACTACATGCTAGTAGACTATTGCACAAGCAGGCAACTACTGTAGGATGTACAGGCTTGACTATTAAATGCAGGGGTTCCATGGGAATTGAAAATAAAAAGAGGTATGATAGATAAAAATAAATTTGGAATCATTTGGAAACCATTTCTGGTTTACACATTGTCTGAAGGTAAAGGTAGCAGACCAGCCCCAAGTCACATGAGTTTTTGGTTATAATATGTGATGCTGGGCAGCTCTGCAACTCCCAAGGCAATGTACATAGCACTGGGGTATTATCTTATGTTTAGATTTGTTTTTCTTTTAAGATAGTGTATTTTTCACATTAAATAGTATATGTCAAAACAAGAGGGTTTAAATAAGGTAAAATGAATATACACTATCTGTTATTACTATATTTTTAAGTATGTGATTTTAATTTTAATTTTTACTTGTAATTATTTCTATGTTATTTTTTATTATGTATCGATGTCTTTTTTCTTTGTGTACTACTTTTTCTTTTTAAAAAATAATAAAAATTAATTTTAAAAAAATGCAGGGGTTCGCAACATTTTCACACCATGGATCGGATGACCCACCCACCACCACCCCCGAATAGCTGAGCAGGCCGGTCACATGGTTCCTCCCAGCATAAACGCTGCTGTAAAATGCATCTGCAGCTGCTGTAAACGTGTTTATTACAGCCATGGGTGCATTTATGGCAGTGTTTATGGCAGGTGCAGGCACATTTATGCATCTGTGGGTGCATTTTATGGCTGTTTTAAACAAGTCTGCTTCCGGTAGTGGTGAAGGCTAGGTCCAGCCCACAGGCCGTAGGTTGGCCACCTCAATTAAATGCATGGGTCTGATTGTGCAGCATGTGCCACCACCTATTGGCGAGAATTACAATGTCTGCCTTTAATAATGACGAGCCAAAGGGGTAGGTTGTTATTGTTTTCGTGTCAGAGATTACTCTGGGTTGAAAGGATTTTTGCAGGGGACGCCTGGATGAGGCTCCTTTCATGTCCCCATCATGCAGTTCTCGGGGAATCAAACTCTCTCCTTCTGGTCTCCAAGCTCAGTGCTTTTACACACTGAGCCACCAGGAGAGCAAAGGGGTAAGTGACGGGTCACATCTCCCCCGTGGCATATTTGTTGAAGAAAGGGTTTAGGAGCAAATGGAGAAGGGGCATTGAATCTACCTCCCAACAGCTGACTGTTCAAACTACTACTTTCCTTTCCTGGCTGTGATATTGGATACAGCTTACAGAGAGAGTCCACTACTGTTTCTCAGAAGGCGCTGGGCTATCCTTCGATGGTGGTTTCTAAACAGATGTCGGTAGTCATCAGCCAGGGA
The DNA here is from genome assembly GCA_035047305.1 of Bradypodion pumilum. Lineage (NCBI taxonomy): Eukaryota > Metazoa > Chordata > Lepidosauria > Squamata > Chamaeleonidae > Bradypodion > Bradypodion pumilum. Next base: position 15,696,754 of record JAWDJD010000008.1, read on the forward strand.
TGCTTGCAATGTGGATTGCCTTCATCATCAAAGGGATGGGGGTAATAACTCTTGGCATCTCTTAGAGTTCCCCCAATTCTATGGCTCTCCCCAAGCCCCTTTGACTGACAAAGTGATGTCTTTCCATGCCATGTGATCAAGATGGAAAATATGTAAAGAAGCACATCTGGCCGCTGGCCCTAAGTATGATACAACCACTTTTGAAAACGAGAAGTATAGATCCACAATTATTTCAAGGGATCACATTCGCGAAGGGAGGAGGTTGCTTGCTTTTATGCCAGGGCCAAACTTCACTCTATCTAGCCCAGGATTGGTTACAACATTGCTCCCCAACCTACCCCCTTCTAGATGTGCAATAACTGTCACCGGTGTGTTATCTAGGAATGTCACTGAACACATCTGGAAGGTACCAAATTAGGCAAGGTTGGTTTACAGCATGGATTCCCAACCTTTTCAAGCCAGGGGCCAGGCATACCTGTCAACCCGCGGCTCTGCAAAAATGGGACCTGCGCACATCGCTTGTGTGCAGGTCGGTTTCCACGCATATGTGGAAGGGTTTTACCCCTTCCACGCATGCGCGGAAGCGCTACGCTGCTTGCGCAACCCCTACGCAAGCGGCATAGCACTTTCCGCACATGCGTGGAAGGGGTAAAACCCTTCCACGCATGCGTGGAAAGTGCTACGGCGCTTGCGTAGGGGCTGCGCAAGCGGCGTAGCGCTTCCACGCATGCATGGAAAGCGTTTTTCCCCACTGTCAAATTACGGGGTTTTGGCAGCGGGGGCGGGTTATGACATCAATAGACGTCGAATTACAGGGTTTTCCCAGCCAAATGGGAGTGGTTGACAGGTATGGGGCCAGGTCACGCTCTCTCACTCAGCTCCGAGGGCCAGATGACCATTTTGTCCTGCTTTCATGATGGGGTGGCCATTTTGTTTCTTGAATGTCCTTGGAGGGACCCCACTCATGAAATGGCACCAGGGGCTGGATCTGGCCCACGTGCCTTATGTTGGGAACCCCTGGTTTACAGGGACAGAAAGTGCTTCCCATCTTTTTAAATGGAAAGGCCAAAGACTGGAGCCAGAACTTCTTGAATGGAAACCATGTACTCTACCAATGTGCTGTATCCCCCCTCCCAGATTGAAAACACATTGGTGGGGTGGAGAAAGGGAATTTTGCTAATGAAGCCAGAAAGTAAATGGCCTGAATGATGGAAGAGATGCAACTGAAGAAAATGTTACGTGTTGATTAGGTCTCCCATGCTCAAAAGCCAGTCAAATCTGAATCTAGGGGGTGGTGCTCATCTCTATTATAGTCAACAAGCCAGTGCTGTGCTGTCTGCAGACATTTCTGTGGTTATGTTGCAGTCATGACTAAATGCTGGAGCTGCTACCTTTCCAGTTGAAAGTGGTTCCTGTTTATCTACTTGCAATTTCTTGCTTTCTGTTGTGTCCTAATAGTGTAACCTTCTACATGTGATATCAATGTATCTGAACCAATGTAACCTTGCCAATGAGTAACAATGTAACCTTCAGCTGTATCATATAAACCCTGTAATAGGACGCGAGCTAATGACCACCAGCTGGCAGCAGCGAGCGTCCAAGCTCTCTTGGTTCAAACCCATCAAAGACCGCAGCGCGGGAAGCTTCCCGCCACTACCTACACCTGGACAAGAAGGGCGTGACCAACCATGACGTCACGCGGACCAGTAGCCAACGGGCTACCGTGGAGCCACATTCAAATATGTTCCTACCATATATATAGAGCTGTTCGTCCGCCATTACCTCATGTTCCCTCTGTCCACCATGCAATAAACCTGAGTTAACCCAGCCTTTGGCTGTGCCTTGTGTCTTGACTCTCATATACTAAATTGGCGACGAAGGTGGGATGATGGATCCCCACGGAGCCAGGACACAGAACGGGTTCAACATCACCAAACCGCAAGACTGGGAGCTTTTTGAGATGGACTTCCAGGCGGCACTGGTGGAGCTCAAAGTCAAAGAAGACGACGAGGAAAGGAAGAGGGCCATCCTCACCCGCATGCTTGGGATGGAAACCAAGCGGACGCTGGTGGGCATCCTTGCACCGAAGAAGATGAGCGATTTCAAAGCCGGTGACATCATGAAAATGCTGCGTGAGCGTTTCCGGCCCTCGAGGGCAATGTTTCCCGCTCGGAGTGCGTTTTGGAGGCGAGTTCAAGCGCCGGACGAGTCGGTAGAAGCCTTCGTAACGGCTATGAGGGTAGCCGCCGCCCCCTGCAAATGGGACCACATCCTAGAGATGGCCCTCAGGGACGGAGTGCTGTGTGGCCTGAAGGACAAGGAAGTACAGCGCAGCTTGATGAACAAGGAGCCACCACCCACACTGGAAGAGGTTGTAGAGGCCGCGGAAGCCGCGGAATCCACGAATGCTGGAGTAGACGAGATGCACAAGTGGCGTGAGTGGCGTCCGAGGGCCGGCAAAGCGGAAAACTCATCGCACGGGAAGTCCGGTCAGTCGGTGCATGCAACCCGACCGACCTCGAAATCGTCTTCAGAAAGCAGCGATGGCGAGGAGGTCCAGAAGGTCCGGAGAGGCGGGCGCCGCTGCGATGGTTGCGGAGCGGCCCATGAGCGCGTGAAGTGCCCATTCAGGAAAGCCGAGTGTTTCAACTGTGGACGTCGGGGGCACATCGCCAAGGCGTGCAGGAAATGGAAAGAGGGCCGGAGACAGTCGCAAGACCGTTCAGCCAGACCGGACCGTCCAGCGAGGTCCAAAGATGGCGCCCGGGCCACGAGGAAGCAGGACGGCGTGGGCCGCATCTCGGACGACAGCGAGGGCGACGCTCCTGTGTTCAACGTGTCTGCGGGACAGCCCCATTACTTTGTTGAGGTACTAGTACAAGGGACCCCTATTAGGATGGAAGTCGACTCGGGGTCCTCCTACTCCATAATTCCCCAGAGAGAGTTCTTGAAACTCGACCCCCACGTGCGGCCCAAACTTAAAGCGTTGAGGGCCACACTACGGGACGTTCAGGGGAACAGCATTCCAGTGTTGGGGGTCGGAACGTTCCGGGTTCGCTTTAAGAGACATTCTGTGGAACTTCCCCTAGTGGTGCTAAAGGGGGGGAGTTGTAGCCTCCTCGGAACACAGTGGTTTCAGCCCTTAGGCCTGTTCATAGGGGGGGTGCATGCAGTAGGCGAGGACCCAATACAAGCAGTGTGTGACGCACACCCCGCCGTTTTTAAAAGTGGACTGGGAAAGTTCAAGGGACCCCCTGTAGCCTTCGACTTAGACCCGGAGGTCCGCCCGATAAGACTTAAACCGCGCAGGGTACCGTTCGCACTAAAGGACAAAATAGAGGCGGAACTGGACAAACTGGTGGGTCAATGAATTCTCGTTCCTGTGGATTCCGCGGAGTGGGAGACTCCAATTGTAACAGCACTGAAGGCTAACGGGGAGGTGCGCATTTGCGCTGATTATAAGTGTACCATTAATAAGGCAATCCGCCCTAATGCATACCCGGTGCCAGTGGTCAGCCACCTTCTGGCCAGGCTGAATGGGGGAAAGTGTTTCGCTAAACTCGATTTAGCACAGGCCTACCAGCAACTCCCGGTAACCCCCGCCACAGCGGCAGCACAAACAATAGTCACACATAAGGGGGCGTTCCAGGTGTCGAGGTTACAGTTCGGCGTGAACTCGGCACCTGGCATTTTTCAATCGCTAGTGGAACGCCTCCTGAAGGGGTTGGAGGGGGTGTTGCCATATTTTGATGACGTGTTGATAACGGGGGGGAGTAAGGCCGAGCTGGCCCACAGATTGGATAAGGTCCTGGCCGTGTTCGAGAAAGCGGGACTGCGACTGAGAAAAGACAAATGTGTATTTTTCGAAACAGAGGTTGAGTTTTTAGGGTTCCGTGTCACGCCCGAGGGAATTAGGCCGTCCAAATCTAAGGTAGCCGCCATCAAGAAAGCCCCTCGCCCCACTTCCAAAACCGAGCTTCAGTCCTTTCTGGGGCTTCTCAATTTCTACCATACCTTCCTTCCACGGAAGGCGTCGGTTGCCGAGCCGCTCCATCGGCTACTTAAAAAAGAGGAAAAATGGCTGTGGGGTGACGAACAAGAAAGAGCGTTCACAGAGTTAAAGCAACTCCTCACATCCGAGGCAATCCTGACTCATTTCGACCCCAAACGGCCCATAGTTTTGGTCTGCGATGCATCCCCGGTGGGGGTGGGGGCGGTGCTTTGCCACGTGTTAGACGACGGAAGGGAGGCCCCGATAGCGTTTTATTCAAGGTCCCTGTCCCAAGCAGAGCGGAATTACGCACAGACCGATAGGGAGGCACTAGCGATAGTAGCGGGAACCAAGAAATTTCACGATTTTCTCTATGGTCGGCCGTTCAAGATCGTTACGGATCACAAGCCCCTGTTAGGAATCTTCACTGCAAATAAGCCCACACCACAGATCCTGTCCCCGAGGATGCTGTGGTGGGCTATTTTTCTTAACGCATATCAACATGAGTTAGAATACCGGCCAGGGAAGGAAATCAGCCATGCAGACGCGCTCTCACGGTCGCCGTTACCCTTGTCGGACGACCAGAAGGCAGGGGTAAGAAGAGACCGCCAGGTATTGCTAATAGAGGTCTTGGAGTCACCCCCGATAGTACCGGCCGACATTGCCAGGGCGACCGGAAAGGACAGAACACTAGGGAAAGTATGCTCGTGGGTGCAGAAGGGGTGGCCGGCGTCATCCCCAGGCGCGGAATTCGACCCATTTTTCCGAAAGCGAGTAGAATTGTCTTTAGAGAGGGGGTGCCTTTTGTGGGGCCAACGGGTGGTGGTTCCTACGTCCCTGCGGCCGAAGGTGCTAAAGCTGTTGCACGTCAGCCACCCGGGAATCGTCCGTTCCAAGGCGTTGGCCCGGAGTTACTTCTGGTGGCCCCAGCTGGACGCCGACATAGAGCAGATGGTAGGCACTTGTGAGGCATGTCAATGCTCTCGACCGGAGGTGGCCCGCCTACCGCATAGGGAATGGGACGCAGCAAGGGGACCGTGGTCCAGGGTGCACGTAGATTTTGCTGGCCCATTCCGGGGAACCATGTTTCTCCTGGTGGTGGATGCATACTCAAAGTGGCTGGAGGTCATTCCGGTAAAGAGCACATCCTCCGCCACTACCATTCGCCAGCTAAGGCGGGTCTTTTCCACGTTCGGCTTACCCGACACTTTGGTCAGCGATAACGCCAGTTGTTTCACGTCCGCTGAGTTCGCAGCATTCATGGAGGCAAATGCAATTCGGCATGTCACATCCGCGCCGTTTCACCCGGCCACGAATGGCCAAGTGGAACGGTTGGTGCGCACCACAAAAGATGCGCTGCGGCGCATGGGCTCGGGAGATCTAAATCACCAAGTTTGTCAATTTCTATTAGCGTATAGAGTGACCCCCTTAGCGTCTGGATACTCGCCGGCTGAGCTGCTGATGCGGAGGAAACTGACCACGCTTTTGTCCAGGCTAGACCCGTCGAGGGTCGAGGACAAAGGGAAGAACATAGGGTTAGCGGTCTCGAAAGGTTTCGGCGTAGGCGATCCTGTACACTGCAGGAACTATGCCAACGCAGGCCCAGCCTGGGTGCCAGGGACGATAATAGAACAGACGGGGCCAGTGTCCTATCGGGTGGAAACTAGCACCGGCCTCCTCTGGAGGAGGCACGCTGACCAACTGAGGCACCGAGTGAGCGAGGGGCCGACCAGTGGGGCACAGCGACAGGATTCAGCGATAGGGTTCTCCCCCACCCGTTTAGCCCAAGGGGGAGACAGGGGGGAAAGCAGCGAGCCCGACTCATATCCTTTTGATACCCCAGTTCTATCCGAGCCCGGGGGGAGGGAAAAGGAGTGTGCGGCCGCCGCTGCCGCTTCCCCCGAATCCGATTTTGATTTTGATTTTGCTAGCCGGGGGGGGTTTTCGGAGTGTTCCCCCACCCATCCAAGCGAGAAGAGGGGTTTTTCGTTAGCCCCTAGTGCCCCCGGTTCTTCCCAAACAAAGCACACACCTCCCAACAAAGCCGCGGAGCCGCGGCAAACCACTAACAAGTCATCCTCTCCGATTGCAGGGCAGGAAGCCAGGGAGCAAGGAGGAGGGAGCGAAGCCGGGGCAGGGCAGCCCGCGCCGAGACCCCAGCGTGTTCGAAATAAGCCATCTTGGCTGAGAGACTTCGTCTCATCCTAGGGGGGAGGAGTGTTGTGTCCTAATAGTGTAACCTTCTACATGTGATATCAATGTATCTGAACCAATGTAACCTTGCCAATGAGTAACAATGTAACCTTCAGCTGTATCATATAAACCCTGTAATAGGACGCGAGCTAATGACCACCAGCTGGCAGCAGCGAGCGTCCAAGCTCTCTTGGTTCAAACCCATCAAAGACCGCAGCGCGGGAAGCTTCCCGCCGCTACCTACACCTGGACAAGAAGGGCGTGACCAACCATGACGTCACGCGGACCAGTAGCCAACGGGCTACCGTGGAGCCACATTCAAATATGTTCCTACCATATATATAGAGCTGTTCGTCCGCCATTACCTCATGTTCCCTCTGTCCACCATGCAATAAACCTGAGTTAACCCAGCCTTTGGCTGTGCCTTGTGTCTTGACTCTCATATACTAAACTTTCAAACTGCTAAGCTGGCAAGAGCTGGGGCTGATGACGGGAGCTCACTCTGTCACGCAGCAATCGGGTCTCAAACTGTGGGCCTGCCGACCTTCCAGTTTTGTCAAGTTCAGCATCTTAACTACTAAGCCACCATGACCCCCAACATGCGGAATACAGATTTCCCAACTCAGGAGAGTACAGTATATCGGAAACACAAAACAAAACAACCGAGCCTAAAGTAAAGCTGCTCCTTTGGAGGAAGTGAAAGAGTTGCTTTATTTGCAGAAAGACATCTTTAGCTGTGGAATCAGCTCCGTGGGTAAAAGCCATGCAGGGTTGTGTTCCATGGCATGCAAAGCCAACATCATCACTGACACTACACCCACTGTTTTGGACACCCAAGCCAGCATTTCACAGCTGGTGTTCAACCTCTTCTACCCTAGAGGACACCACCTTGCCGTCCACCAGCTCTTCGATGACAGTCTTCACCCGGCGGCTTGCAGAGGGCTCTGGGATAGAGGAAGTGGCACAAAGCACTGAGTTAGTTTACTCTCTGGGCAGTTCACAAGTTAATTAGCATTTTGCCCCCAACATGCTGGGTACTCGTTTTACCAATCTTGGGAGGATGGGAAGCTGAGTCAACCTTGATCCCTGTCAGGATCGGACTCACAACATTTTGGCTAAAGTAGAACAGTTTACACACTGTACCACCAGAGCTCTTGTGACAAACTGCTTGGGTTTAAGTTTCTGCTCCAGGGTCAGCCCTACCATTGGGCAAAGGGAAGAAGCCACCTGAAGCAGCCAATGCTCAGAAGCCCGCAGCAATGTGCTGTAGAATTGGAATGGTTACCATGCATAAGGTATTTGGCATTATTTCTTTTCAAACAAAAAAAACTTTTGGTTTATATACACCAGATTAGTTGGGCTTATTCTTTGACTAGAGCGCTGGCCCTACCATTAGGTAGGAGGAGGAAGCTGCCTCAGGTGGCAGATGGTGAGAGGTGGCCATTATGTATCAGAGAAGACAGTGATGCAGCATCCAATTTGCCATATGAGATAGAGCAGGGGTTCCCAACCTTTTCAAGCTAGGAGCCAGGTCACGCTTTCCCAGTCAGTTTCGAGGGCCGGGCGGCCATTTTGCCCTGCCGACACGATGGGGTGGCAATTTTGTCCCAACAGCTTCAAGATGGGGTGGCCATTTTGTTTCTTAAATGCCCTTGGAGGGGTGGGGAGCCACATGAAATGGCACCATGAGCCGGATCCAGCCTGTGGGCCTTAGGTTGGGAACCCCTGAAATAGAGGGTGGTCTTCCATTATGCTCAAGAAACTCCCAATTGCCTTCTACTCTTGTACAAGGAATGCAAAAGGATGTCATTTTCTTCTTTGCCTCAGGGAGCAAAACATTTTGGGCCTTTCTTTTGACCATAGCTGTCAAGTCTCCCACATTGGCCGGGAAACTCCCATTATTTACCCCTTTTCCCCACCATCATCCCATATATGCATTTTCCCATAAATCTCCCGTATTCTATAATTTTTTAAAAAATGGGCCGGGAACTACAGCCCCCATGGTGCCTTGCGCGGAAGGAAAAAGCAAAACCCATACTGCGCATGCGCACTGGCACAAAATGGGCCAGGAATTACAGCCCCCATGGTGCCTTGCGCAGAAGGAAAAGGCAATACCCGTACTAAGCATGCGCACCGGCACAGCGACTGTCCAACGCCACTGGATTTCCCTTATTTTCAAATACAACACTTGACAGGCATGCTTTTGACAACCTGCCCCCTGCCAGAACAACACTGATTTTGTTACGGGGTGGGTGGGGTGTTTCAGCTAATTCTTCTTGCTGAGCTAGAGGGTCCCAAATTTGGGAAGGCTGTGCAAGACTATGAGCCGGCAAGGAGCCAGTAATAAAAAGGCTCTGCCCTTTAGGAAGGGATGGCTATGGTGGGGAATTTGTGCCTTCTCTTCCATTACCTGAGAACAGAAAGAATCACTCACTACAAAGCCAGCTGTTTCCCAAATGCTTGGCTCAGTCTTCGTAGAGAGACACTGCAGGCATAGGGTTACCATAATCCTATCCTCCCAAACCGAGACTGCCATGTGTAAAAGTAAAGATTTCCCTTGCTCGGAAGCCCGTTGTATCTGACTTTAGGGTTCAGTGCTCATCTCTGTATTCCATGGTCAGGTGGCAGGCATGACTAGACACCGGACTGCATGGAACGCTGCTTACCTTCTCCCCGAAGTGGTCCCTATTTATCTATTTGCAATTTCTTGCCTTCAAACTGCTAAGTTTGCAGGAGCTGGGACAAAGACGGGAGCTCATTCCGCAAGCTGTTGCTGCCGTGACTTCAATAGAGGCAGCAATAAAATGGCGTGGTTTTGGGTTTGTTTGTTTTTTTTGCTGTTTTCCTTTGCTATTGCTGCACCACCTGTTGGTGTTTAAGAGAAGCGCAGCTCTATTGCAAGAAAAAAGTGCATATTTTTTCTTCAAACCCCCTTGGTCTGAAAAGCGGGAATTTTAAATTATTCTTTTGGAACCCCGCAGGTATTGACTAGAGAGCTTCACAGAGGTCTGGTAGCTCAGAGTCACCAGAGAGGGTAGCCCTGACCAGTGGTGGGCATCAAAAAAAAATTCCTACCACACTGTGGGCGTGGCCATGTGTCTGGGTGGGCATGGCCTGTTTGCCATGTGACTGCTCTTTGCTATAGAGCTATGAAAATAGAAGCCTCTTCTATTTTCATCACTCTATAGCGAACTTCTGAAGCCATTTCCCCCTTGTCCAACACCTTTCCAGGGCTCCGTTTCACCCCGAAGTGCCTCCCCAACCACTCCGGAGTGGCTGTGGATGTGCTTTGGGGTGAAACGGAGCCCAGGAAAAGCCTTTGATAAAGGGGGAAATGGAGGCACAGATAGCGTTACTCAGAGAAATAATTAGCATTATGTAGGCCCCAGTATGTTATCCTGGCATAAAAGTTATCCTGCTATGGCAGCGGTGGCGAGCCTTGGCACTCCACCTGTTCTTGGACTTCAATTCCCAGAAGCCCAAGTCTCTGTGAATCCACAGTAAATCCATTTGTGTAGAATCACAGAGACTTGGGCTTCTGGAGTGCCAAAGTTCGCAATCACTGTTTTAGGGGCCTGGTGGTTAACCTTGGCACTCAAGCTGTTCTTGGACTTCAATTACCAGAAGTCAGCACTCCTGCTGATCAGGACTTCTGGGAATTGAAGTTCCAGAACAGCTGGAATGCCAAGGTTAGCCATCACTGTCCTATGGTAATAAAGTAGACCATACTCTCAGTGACTCAACGCCGAGTGTCAGGAGGCGGTTAACTAACCTGACAACCGTGAGGACTAAGAACTTGGGTGCCAAAGTCCACAGGGAAGGGTGATGGTCCCCGAGTGGATTAAATCCCACTTGAATCCATCTTGATGGAGGGCAGCAGCTTCATCAACACTGGCTTGGGGCTGATGAGGACTTTGGGTGCCGAAAGGGCTCGGGACCAGAAAGTGACTCATGGAACTGGATCAGTGGTACAGGTGTCATGCTGCGACGCTGTTATGTATGTATGTATGCATGTTCATTATACTGTAAAGGCAAGAATGTAACCACTCCAGATACAAACGATACCAGCTGTAAAAGAACGCGAGCAGACAGCCCATAGAGGGCAGCTGCGAGCGTTCAGCCTCACATGGTTCACATTGCTCAATCACGGACAGCCGCGGGAAAACCTTCCCCGCATTCAGCAGCAGAAGAAAGAGGCGTGCCTGGGCGAGGCCACGCCGGTAGCAGCCAATCAGCTACCGTGCTACAAGATTCAAATGTAGAGAGCTACTGTATATATTGAGATGTATCACCGCCATTACCTCATGCTTCACTGGAACCTCATGCAATAAACCTGTGTTAAACCAACCCTTTGGTTGTCCGGTCGTCTTTGGTCCCATACACTAAATTGGCGACGAAGGTGGGATATGGCTGCCCACGGGACCAAGACATGCGCCGGCTACGTGATCAAGAAGCCGGGAGACTTGGAGCTGTTTGAGATAGACTTCAACGCAGCGCTGGTGGAGCTCGAAGTCTCAGATGAGGCCAAAAAGAGGGCCATTTTCGTCCGCATGCTCGGACACGAGACCAAGAGGACCTTGGTGGACCTGATTGCGCCGAGGAAGGTGAGCGACCTCAAAGCCACAGAGCTCCTGGCGGCGTTGCACGCCCATCTCCGGCCAGCAATAGCGATGTTCCCCGCTCGGAGCGCGTTCTGGAGGCGAGTCCAGGCACCCGGGGAATCGGTCGATGAGTTCGCCGCGGCCCTGCGGTTGGCCGCCGGCCCATGCAAGTGGGAGCTCCCCGAAATCACCCTCCGGGACTGCCTACTCTGCGGTCTGAGGGACACAGAGACTCAGCGCGCGCTGATGAAAAGGGAGCCGCCTCCCTCGTGGCAACAAGTCCTCGACACGGCACAGGCCGCGGAGGCCACTTCTGCCGGGGTGCACGAGCTTCAGGACTGGCGCCCGAAGACCGCCAAGGCAGAGAGCTCGGTGCGCGCGGCCCGGCGAGTTTCGAACTCGTCTGCGGAGAGCGGCGACGACGAGGACGTCCGGAGGGTCCAGAGAGAGGGCCGGCGCTGCGACGGCTGCGGCGCCGCCCACGCCCGCGCCAAATGCCCATTCCGCAAGGCCGAGTGCCACAACTGCGGCCGGCGCGGGCACATCGCCAAGGTCTGCCGGAAACGGCGTGAGGCCACCAGGAGTTCTCCAGACCGCTCGGCGAGGCAGGACCGCACCACGAGGCAGGACCGCACCACGAGGCCAAAGGACGGCACCCGGACCACGAGGACGCGGGACGAAGTAGGGCGCATCTCCGACGACAGCGAGGACGACGCGCCGGTTTGCAGCGTTTCCACGGAGCACCCCCGTTACTTCGTTGAGGTAGTAATACAAGGGGCCCCTGTTAGAATGGAGGTGGACTCGGGTTCTTCATACTCCATTATTTCCCAGGGGGAGTTTATGAAAATCGCCCCCCACATGCGGCCCAAGCTCAAGGCGTTGAGGGCCACACTGAAGGACGTGCAAGGGAACCGCATCCCAGTGTTGGGGGTTGGGAAGTTCCGGGTTCAGTTTAAAAAGCACACCGCAACGCTTCCCCTAGTCGTCCTCAAGGGAGGTAAATGCAGCCTCCTCGGGACTCAATGGTTCCAGCCCCTGGGATTGTTCATTGGGGGGGTTCACGCCGTGAAAGCACACGCCGCCGGGACTGATCCAATACAGAGCGTGTGCGATGCGCACCCCGAGGTTTTTAAAAAGGGGCTCGGGAAATTCAAGGGCCCCCCAGTGACTTTCGACCTGGACCCGGGAGTACGTCCAATCAGACTTAAACCGCGCAGAGTGCCTTTCACACTAAAGGACAAAATAGGGGCGGAGTTGGACAAATTGGTGGGCCAGGGGATTCTTGTTCCTGTTGATTCTGCGGAGTGGGAAACTCCAATTGTAACGGCGCTCAAGGCCAACGGGGAGGTCCGCATATGCGCTGATTACAAGTGCACCATCAATAAGGCGATCCGCCCTAATGCGTATCCGGTGCCGGTAGTCAGCCACTTGTTGGCCAGGTTACACGGGGGGAGGTGTTTCGCTAAACTCGACCTGGCCCAAGCCTACCAGCAACTCCCAGTGACCCCCGCCGCAGCTGCTGCGCAGACCATAGTCACCCACAAAGGGGCGTTCCAGGTATCGCGCCTCCAATTCGGCGTGAATTCGGCGCCCGGGATCTTCCAGTCACTTGTGGAACGCCTCCTGAAGGGGTTAGAGGGGGTGTTGCCCTATTTTGATGACGTATTGATTACAGGGGGGAGCCGGGCCGAGTTAGCAACTAGGTTGGGAAAGGTCCTGACTATATTCGAAAAGGCGGGGTTGCGGTTGCGGAAAGACAAATGCGTCTTCTTCGCTACAGAGGTTGAGTTCCTGGGGTTCCGTGTCACGCCCGAGGGAATAAGGCCAGCCCAATCCAAGGTAGCCGCCATCAAGAAGGCCCCTTGCCCCACCTCCAAGCCCGAGTTGCAGTCGTTCCTCGGACTGCTCAATTTCTACCACTCCTTCCTTCCGCGGAAGGCAGCCGTGGCAGAACCGCTACACAAATTGTTAAAAAAGGACGAGGCATGGAAGTGGGGCGACGACCAGGAGAAGGCTTTCAACGACCTGAAGCGACTCCTGGCATCAGATGCCGTACTGACCCACTTCAATCCCAAACGCCCAGTGGTCCTGATTTGCGATGCATCCCCGGTGGGGGTGGGGGCGGTGTTATGCCACGTGCTGGAGAACGGTAGGGAGGCCCCGATAGCGTTCTACTCTAGGTCCTTGTCCCAAGCGGAGAGAAACTATGCCCAGACAGACAGGGAAGCACTAGCAATAATTGCGGGGACCAAGAAATTTCATGATTTTGTGTACGGCCGCCCCTTCACCATAGTGACTGACCATAAGCCTTTGCTGGGCATCTTCACCGCAGATAAGCCCACACCCCAAATCCTGTCCCCGAGAATGCTCAGGTGGGCCATCTTTCTCAACGCGTATCAGCACGCGTTGGTATACCGGCCCGGGAAGGAGATCAGCCACGCCGACGCCCTGTCGAGGTCCCCCATTCCCCGGGATTGCTGCCACGTGGGCGGAGTAGAGAGGGACCATCAGGTCTTAATGATAGAGGTTCTAGACTCCCCTCCAGTAGTACCGGCCGACATCGCCAAAGCGACAGGCAAGGACAAAACGCTGGCCACAGTTTGCTCCTGGGTACAGAAAGGGTGGCCCATGTCTTCCCCAGCAGCGGAATTCGACACATTTTTCAAAAAGAAACTAGAGTTGTCCCTGGAGAGGGGTTGCCTTTTGTGGGGACAGCGGGTAGTGATCCCCACGCCTCTCCGGCCGAGGGTGCTTAAACTGCTGCACGTCAGCCACCCGGGGATCGTCCGCTCAAAGGCGCTGGCCCGCAGTTACTTTTGGTGGCCCCAGCTAGACGCCGACATTGAACACATGGTCGGCACTTGCGAAGCGTGCCAAAGCTCAAGGCCAGAAGAGGCTCGCTCGCCACCTAGGGAGTGGGACATGGCTAGGGGGCCCTGGTCCCGGATACATGTAGACTTTGCTGGCCCGTTCAGGGGAACGCTTTTCCTCCTCGTGGTGGACGCGTTCTCCAAGTGGTTGGAGGTCATCCCAGTCTCGAGCACCTCCTCGGCCACAACAATTAAACAGTTAAGGAGGGTCTTTTCCACGTTCGGTTTACCCGACACCCTCGTCAGCGATAACGCTAGCTGTTTCACGTCCGCCGAGTTCGGGGCATTCATGGAGCGAAACGCCATTCGGCACGTCACCTCTGCCCCCTTTCACCCGGCCACCAACGGCCAAGTAGAGCGCCTCGTGCGCACCACGAAAGACGCCCTGCTGCGCATGGGCCCCGGAGACCTCGACCTGAAATTGTGCCAATTCCTGCTAAGATACAGGGTCACCCCATTAGCCTCAGGGTACTCCCCCGCAGAGCTGTTGATGCGCAGGAAGCTGGCCACGGGAATCTCCAAGCTAGACCCCACGAGAGTAGAGGACAAAGGGCGGAACATAGGGGTGGAACCCACAAAGAGTTTCAGCGTAGGCGCCCCAGTGCATTGCAGGAACTACGCCAGCGCGGGGCCAGCCTGGGTGCCGGGCACCGTAGTAGAACAAACCGGCCCCGTCTCATACCGCGTAGAGACCAGTACAGGTTTCCTGTGGAGACGGCACGTAGACCAACTCAGGCGCAGGGTCCCCGGAGAGCAGGACGAAGACGGGGAAGGTATCGAATCAGCGTTAGGGTACTCCCCCACCCGCTTAACCCAAGGGGGAGGAAAAGGGGAGCATGGGTCCCCACCAAGGGGGGAGGAAAGGGAATCGATCCACAGAAATCTTTTGCGGGAGTCCCCGAAAAAATGGAAGAGCCCCGACCACACACATACCCCGCGGGAGTTTCCCCGAAACACAGATGCCCATGGAAGTTTAGACGTTGATTTACAGTACCAGGGGGAGTTAGCGGAGTGGTCCCCCACCCGTCCTAGCGAAAAGAGGGGTTTCAGTTCAGCCCCTGGTACCTCCAGTCCCAGTAGCCCCTGTGAGTCAGAATGCGATATAGCGCCATTTCCCCGGAGACCGACACCCCCAAGACGGGAGGCATCAGCGAGTCCGCCCACCACAGTCTCAAGGTCCCCCGAGCAGGACTCAGAAGGTAGCCGAACCACAAGGGCGACCTCATCGGTTCCGCGGTTCACAATAGGAGGGTCCCCGGGGTCGGAGAGCAACAGGCAGGGGTTCACCTCCCAACTATTCATTCCCTTCCCATCCCCGGGCGCGAGGCAGGCACGAACACCCCACAGAGCCACTAACGAATCCCCGTTTCCTGTTGCAGGGCAAGCACCCGCGGAGTCAGGGATCACAGGCTCTCCAGTACTATGTCAGACGCAAGCGCGTCCCAAGCGCACGTGCGGCAAGCCACAATGGTTGCGGGACTTCGTCCCATCCTAGGGGGCAGGGATGTTATGTATGTATGTATGCATGTTCATTATACTGTAAAGGCAAGAATGTAACCACTCCAGATACAAACGATACCAGCTGTAAAAGAACGCGAGCAGACAGCCCATAGAGGGCAGCTGCGAGCGTTCAGCCTCACATGGTTCACATTGCTCAATCACGGACAGCCGCGGGAAAACCTTCCCCGCATTCAGCAGCAGAAGAAAGAGGCGTGCCTGGGCGAGGCCACGCCGGTAGCAGCCAATCAGCTACCATGCTACAAGATTCAAATGTAGAGAGCTACTGTATATATTGAGATGTATCACCGCCATTACCTCATGCTTCACTGGAACCTCATGCAATAAACCTGTGTTAAACCAACCCTTTGGTTGTCCGGTCGTCTTTGGTCCCATACACTAAAGACGCAGAAGGCAGATGAAAGGCCATTGCGTTATATTCCCAGGACAGTCTTCATGGCTGATCGCCATGATGGTCACCTGGTTTCGAATTCAGACACCGCAGAAGAAGGCCCCTCAGGTCTCATTGTCCTATTGGCTAAATGCAGGTACTGTAATGTGATATTGGCATACACAGGGGAGGATGAAGGGATGGTAAGGAACACCCATGTCTAAGCATGTGACAACCATATTGGTTCCCTAGTGAGACTACCTGTCTTGTGTTTTCTTCTACCCAGAGAGAAGCAGCTGTAAGTGGTATATATGCTCAAGATGGGCAGATCCATGACCTTTTAGTAATAAAAACTCACAGGAAAGATAATGCCGTCTAGTAATAAATTTCTGCACCTTCTACTTTTTAGCACACTGGATTAAAATCTCAGTTGCCCCCATCTTTCTTACAATTCTGATGTTGCTGTTGAGTGAAGAGCATTACAAAGCTATTTGGTGTGGGGTTAGACTTCCCTCTAGTGGTCAATTCTCTAGTGGAACCTGAGTATTATCTTCTGGTTCAGAAGAGATTCCTTTATGTTTTGGCTCAAGTGGCTAAGAAGCTGACTGGGAGGCGGAAGGTCAGCAGTTCGATTCCCGAGTACTGCAGGACAGAATGAGCTCCCGTCTTTGTCCCAGCTCCTGCCAACCTAGCAGTTTGAAAGCAAGAAATTGCAAATAGATAAATAGGGACTACTTCAGTGGGAAGGTAACAGTGTTCCGTGCGTTCCGGTGTCTAGTCATGCTTGCCACATGACCACGGAAACGTCTGCAGAAGCAGACAGTGCTGGCTCTTCAGCTTTGAAACAGAGATGAGCACTGCACCCTAGAGTCAGATTTGACTGGCTTTCGAGCAAGCGAAACCTTTACCTTACTATTTTCTGGTTTGCTGGTTTGGTTCAGGGAATACTGTATAATTGCTCCAGAATCAAGACTGAACCATTTCAAAGGTTGTTGCCCTAAAATACTTTGAATTATCACCTAATCAAAGTCTAATCCATGGTAGGTGTCCCTTGCTTGAAAGCCAGTCGTATCCAACTCAAGGGTCCGGTGCTCATCTCCATGTACAGCCAATGAGCGTATCTGCATCTCCATATGTTTCTGTAGTGATGTGGCAGGCAAAACTAGAGGCCAGAGCACACGGAATGCTGTTATCTTTCCCAACGAAATGGTACATATTTATCTACTTATAATTTCTTGCTTTGGAACTGATAGGTTGGCAGGAGCTGGGACAGAGGATGGGTGCTCATTCCATCATGCAGCACTCGGATCTCAAACTGCAGACACACCAACCTTCCAGTTGTCAAGTTCAGCATCTTAACCGCTAAGTCATCCCCAGTCCTGTACCCCTAATCCATGTTACAATTCTCCAAAGAGGTCTGCATTTTAGCTTTCTGTTTATTTAATCATCATTTCTTCTGTTTCCAGAAACAAATGATGGGAATTGTAATTTTGTGGGCATGCCAAGAATTCTTTGACAGAGACTTTACATCTATGTCCTTGAGTTCTTTGTTTGCAAATAGAGAAGAAATGAGAAAATTTGATGACTTAGGTTTGTTGTGTAGAAAATCCTCACACCATTCTGAAAAGGGTAGGCTGAATCAGGACATAATGATCATATCTAAATTTTCTAAAAGTATCTTAACACTACAGTGGGATCTTTATCTGCTGTTTATTTTAGTATAACTTTGGGATAAAGTTTAGAAAAGAGATTAAAGAATAGAGCTGAGACGCACTGACAGTATGGCAACCACTGGCACTCCATAAATGTTACTACAATTCTCATTATCCATGGGCCATATTGCTGTTCCTGTTTGGATTTGTGATCCAGTGGAAGACTAATAAAACTGGTTTTAATCTTTGCTCCCAAATTGTGCAAAATTATGGCCTGCTTTCCAGTTTCAAAGCATGCAGATATGGACTGGTTCCCCTAAAGGTTAGCTCTGTTTGGAATGTCAATTTTTAAAAGAATTCATTTAATCACATAATGAATTCCTCCATAACTGAATAGTGGTAGAATGATGCTCTGGGACTCAGAGCATTGTCCTACCATTGCACAAGTAATGAATTGCTTCAGCTTGTTATGGTAAGCCTTTTTATTAGAAATTATTTTCTGAACTCTGCAGTTGCTCTGCTTACCTGAGGTACTTGGTGTCTGAGGTTCTGACCTAGAAGGAAGAAAAGAACGCCAGTTTGGTTCAGAACACTGGATCAAGATGGCCTCCCAAGCTCAAGAAGAGAAAAGGCTTAAAGAACGGATACTCTTCCCACAGTCTCCCACAGGCTGGATGAGAAACCTCAGTGGTCTAGATTAGGGGCCAAAGGTTCCAATTCTCTGAGTTAAAATATGCCAAGCTTTTAAATGCCTTAACATATTTGGGTGCCACCATTGATGTGTTCCACTGCCAAGCAAACAACATAAGAGCCGAACTCTCATGAAGGCACTAAAACTCACCAACTTTAGGGGGACTGTCTGAGTCAAGGGTCCCCAAACTTTTTTGGCTGCAGGCCAGTCAAGTGGTTCAGGGGGCCGGTCACTACAGCCTGGGAGCCATATCCAGCCCCCAACACCAATTCATCTTGCCCGTGAAGTCCTCGTTGCTCCTGGTAGCGGAAGTAAAATGCACCCGTATGCATTTTACTTCCACTTCCGGGAGCAACGAGGGCTTCGTGGGCCAGATGAAGTGGTGTTGAGGGCCGTATCCAGCCCATGGGCCGTAGTTTGGGCACCCCTGGTCTAAGTTCATGGTGGCAAACCTTGGCATTCCAGCCTTTCTTGGACTTCAATTCTCAGAAACCCAAGTCTCTGTAACTCCACGCAAGTGGACATTTGTGTGGATCCAAGAACAGCTGGAGTGTCTAGGTTCACCATCACTGGTCTAAGTCTATTTCTTGTAGAGGCACCAAGTTTATTTCTTATCATCTTCTCCATTCAGCTTTCTGAACAAACGGATTTCAGGACGATGGTGGTCCACATCTCACCTCATTCATAAGCTCACCTGGATAGCCCTAGGTTGTGTGTCAGTGAGTTGCATGCAAACCAATTTACCTGGTCTGGCTGTCTTCAGCCCTCAGAAGGCTAGAATTTGGCGAGCCAGAGCCCATGGTAAGGAACCCATGCCAAGTTTTAGTGAGAACTTTAGAGGGACTGTCTAAGTTGCTGTTGTGTTCTAATAGTGTAACCTTCCACATGTGATATCAATGTATCTGAACCAATGTAACCTTGCCTATGAGTAACAATGTAACCTTCAGCTGTATCACATAAACCCTGTAATAGGACGCGAGCTAATGACCACCAGCTGGCAGCAGCGAGCGTCCAAGCTCTCTTGGTTCAAACCCATCAAAGACCGCAGCGCGGGAAGTTTCCCGCTGCTACCTACACCTGGACAAGAAGGGCGTGACCAGCCATGACGTCACGCGGACCAGTAGCCAACGGGCTACCGTGGAGCCACATTCAAATACGTTACTGCCATATATATAGAGCTGTTCGTCCGCCATTACCTCATGTTCCCTCTGTCCACCATGCAATAAACCTGAGTTAACCCAGCCTTTGGCTGTGCCTTGTGTCTTGACTCTCATATACTAAATTGGCGACGAAGGTGGGATGATGGATCCCCATGGAGCCAGGACACAGAGCGGGTTCAACATCACCAAACCGCAAGACTGGGAGCTCTTTGAGATGGACTTCCAGGCGGCACTGGTGGAACTCAAAGTCAAAGAAGACGACGAGGAAAGGAAGAGGGCCATCCTCACCCGCATGCTTGGGATGGAAACCAAGCGGACGCTGGTGGGCATCCTTGCACCGAAAAAGATGAGCGATTTCAAAGCCGGTGACATCATGAAACTGCTGCGTGAGCGTTTCCGACCCTCGAGGGCAATGTTTCCCGCTCGGAGCGCGTTTTGGAGGCGAGTTCAAGCGCCGGACGAGTCGGTAGAAGCCTTCGTAACGGCTATGAGGGTAGCCGCCGCCCCCTGCAAATGGGACCACGTCCTAGAGATGGCCCTCAGGGACGGAGTGCTGTGTGGCCTGAAGGACAAGGAAGTACAGCGCAGCCTGATGAACAAGGAGCCACCACCCACACTGGAAGAGGTTGTAGAGGCCGCGGAAGCCGCGGAAGCCACGAATGCTGGAGTAGATGAGATGCACAAGTGGCGTGAGTGGCGTCCGAGGGCCGGCAAAGCGGAAAACTCGTCGCACGGGAAGTCCGGTCAGTCGGTGCATGCAACCCGACCGACCTCGAAATCGTCCTCAGAAAGCAGCGATGGCGAGGAGGTCCAGAAGGTCCGGAGAGGCGGGCGCCGCTGCGATGGTTGCGGAGCGGCCCATGAGCGCGTGAAGTGCCCATTCAGGAAAGCCGAGTGTTTCAACTGTGGACGTCGGGGGCACATCGCCAAGGCGTGCAGGAAATGGAAAGAGGGCCGGAGACAGTCGCAAGACCGTTCAGCCAGACCGGACCGTCCAGCGAGGTCCAAAGATGGCGCCCGGGCCACAAGGAAGCAGGACGGCGTGGGCCGCATCTCGGACGACAGCGAGGGCGACGCTCCTGTGTTCAGCGTGTCTGCGGGACAGCCCCATTACTTTGTTGAGGTACTAGTACAAGGGACCCCCATTAGGATGGAAGTTGACTCGGGGTCCTCCTATTCCATAATTCCCCAGAGAGAGTTCTTGAAAATCGACCCCCACGTGCGGCCCAAACTTAAAGCGTTGAGGGCCACACTACGGGACGTACAGGGGAACAGCATTCCAGTGTTGGGGGTCGGGACATTCCGGGTTCGCTTTAAGAGACATTCTGCGGAACTTCCCCTAGTGGTGCTAAAAGGGGGGAGTTGTAGCCTCCTCGGAACACAGTGGTTTCAGCCCTTAGGCCTGTTCATAGGGGGGGTGCATGCCGTAGGCGAGGACCCAATACAAGCGGTGTGTGACGCACACCCCGCTGTTTTTAAAAGTGGACTGGGAAAGTTCAAGGGACCCCCTGTAGCCTTCGACTTAGACCCGGAGGTCCGCCCGATAAGACTTAAACCGCGCAGGGTACCGTTCGCACTAAAGGACAAAATAGAGGCGGAACTGGACAAACTGGTGGGTCAATGAATTCTTGTTCCTGTGGATTCCGCGGAGTGGGAGACTCCAATTGTAACAGCACTGAAGGCTAACGGGGAGGTGCGCATTTGCACTGATTATAAGTGCACCATTAATAAGGCAATCCGCCCTAATGCATACCCGGTGCCAGTGGTCAGCCACCTTCTGGCCAGGCTAAATGGGGGAAAGTGTTTCGCTAAACTCGATTTAGCACAGGCCTACCAGCAACTCCCGGTAACCCCCGCCACAGCGGCGGCACAAACAATAGTCACACATAAGGGGGCGTTCCAGGTGTCGAGGTTACAGTTCGGCGTGAACTCGGCACCTGGCATTTTTCAGTCGCTAGTGGAACGCCTCCTGAAGGGGCTGGAGGGGGTGTTGCCATATTTTGATGACGTGTTGATAACGGGGGGGAGTAAGGCCGAGCTGGCTCACAGATTGGATAAGGTCCTGACCGTGTTCGAGAAAGCGGGGCTGCGACTGAGAAAAGACAAATGTGTATTTTTCGAAACAGAGGTTGAGTTTTTAGGGTTCCGTGTCACGCCCGAGGGAATTAGGCCGTCCAAATCTAAGGTAGCCGCCATTAAGAAAGCCCCTTGCCCCACTTCCAAAACCGAGCTACAGTCGTTTCTGGGGCTTCTCAATTTCTACCATACCTTCCTTCCACGGAAGGCGTCTGTTGCCGAGCCGCTCCATCGGTTACTTAAAAAAGAGGAAAAATGGCTGTGGGGTGACGAGCAAGAAAGAGCATTCTCAGAGTTAAAGCAACTCCTCGCATCCGAGGCAATCCTGACTCATTTCGACCCCAAACGGCCCATAGTTTTAGTCTGCGATGCATCCCCGGTGGGGGTGGGAGCGGTGCTTTGCCACGTGTTAAACGACGGAAGGGAGGCCCCGATAGCGTTTTATTCAAGGTCCCTGTCCCAAGCAGAGCGGAATTACGCACAGACCGATAGGGAGGCACTAGCGATAGTAGCGGGAACCAAGAAATTTCACGATTTTCTGTATGGTCGGCCGTTCAAGGTCGTTACTGATCACAAGCCCCTGTTAGGAATATTCACTGCAAATAAGCCCACGCCACAGATCCTGTCCCCGAGGATGCTGCGGTGGGCTATTTTTCTTAACGCATATCAACATGAGTTAGAATACCGGCCAGGGAAGGAAATCAGCCATGCAGACGCGCTCTCACGGTCGCCGTTACCCTTGTCGGACGACCAGAAGGCAGGGGTAAGAAGAGACCGCCAGGTATTATTAATAGAGGTCTTGGAGTCACCCCCGATAGTACCGGCCGACGTTGCCAGGGCGACCGGAAAGGATAGAACACTAGAGAAAGTATGCTCGTGGGTGCAGAAGGGGTGGCTGGCGTCATCCCCAGGCGCGGAATTCGACCCATTTTTCCGAAAGCGAGTAGAGTTGTCTTTAGAGAGGGGGTGCCTTTTGTGGGGCCAACGGGTGGTGGTTCCTACGTCCCTGCGGCCGAAGGTGCTAAAGTTGTTGCACGTCAGCCACCCGGGAATCGTCCGCTCCAAGGCGTTGGCCCGGAGTTACTTCTGGTGGCCCCAGCTGGACGCCGACATAGAGCATATGGTGGGCACTTGTGAGGCTTGTCAGTGCTCCCGACCGGAGGTGGCCCGCCTCCCGCATAGGGAATGGGACGCAGCAAGGGGACCGTGGTCCAGGGTGCACGTAGATTTTGCTGGCCCGTTCCGAGGAACCATGTTTCTCCTGGTGGTGGATGCATATTCAAAGTGGCTGGAGGTCATTCCGGTAAAGAGCACATCCTCCGCCACTACCATTCGCCAGCTAAGGAGGGTCTTTTCCACGTTCGGTTTACCCGACACTTTGGTCAGCGATAACGCCAGTTGCTTCACGTCCGCTGAGTTCGCAGCATTCATGGAGGCAAATGCAATTCGGCATGTCACATCCGCGCCGTTTCACCCGGCCACGAATGGCCAAGTGGAACGGTTGGTGCGCACCACAAAGGATGCGCTGTGGCGAATGGGCTCGGGAGATCTAAATCACCAAGTTTGTCAATTTCTATTAGCGTACAGAGTGACCCCCTTAGCGTCTGGATACTCGCCGGCTGAGCTGCTGATGCGGAGGAAACTGACGACGCTTTTGTCCAGGTTGGACCCGTCGAGGGTCGAGGACAAAGGGAAGAACATAGGCTTAGCGGTCTCGAAAGGTTTCGGCGTAGGCGACCCTGTACACTGCAGGAACTATGCCAACGCAGGCCCAGCCTGGGTACCAGGGACGATAATAGAACAGACGGGGCCAGTGTCATATCGGGTGGAAACTAGCACCGGCCTCCTCTGGAGGAGGCACGCTGACCAACTGAGGCACCGAGTGAGTGAGGGGCCGATCAGTGGGGCTCAGCGACAGGATTCAGCAATAGGGTTCTCCCCCACCCGTTTAGCCCAAGGGGGAGACAGAGAGGGACACCAGTCCGAAGCCAGGAGGGAAAGCGGTGAGCCCGACTCATATCCTTTTGATACCCCAGTCCTATCCGAGCCCGGGGGGAGGGAAAAGGAGTGTGCGGCCGCCGCTGCCGCTTCCCCCGAAGCCGATTTTGATTTTGATTTTGCTAGCCGGGGGGTTTTTTTGGAGTGTTCCCCCACCCATCCAAGCGAGAAGAGGGGTTTTTCGTTAGCCCCTAGTGCCCCCGGTTCGCCCCAAACAAAGCACACACCTTCCAACAAAGCCGCAGAACCGCGGCAAACCACTAACAAGTCATCCTCTCCCGTTACAGGGCAGGCAGCCAGGGAGCAAGGAGGAGGGAGCGAAGCCAGGGCAGGGCAGCCCGCGCCGAGACCCCAGCGTGTTCGAAATAAGCCACCTTGGCTGAGAGACTTCGTCTCATCCTAGGGGGGAGGAGTGTTGTGTTCTAATAGTGTAACCTTCCACATGTGATATCAATGTATCTGAACCAATGTAACCTTGCCTATGAGTAACAATGTAACCTTCAGCTGTATCACATAAACCCTGTAATAGGACGCGAGCTAATGACCACCAGCTGGCAGCAGCGAGCGTCCAAGCTCTCTTGGTTCAAACCCATCAAAGACCGCAGCGCGGGAAGTTTCCCGCCGCTACCTACACCTGGACAAGAAGGGCGTGACCAGCCATGACGTCACGCGGACCAGTAGCCAACGGGCTACCGTGGAGCCACATTCAAATACGTTACTGCCATATATATAGAGCTGTTCGTCCGCCATTACCTCATGTTCCCTCTGTCCACCATGCAATAAACCTGAGTTAACCCAGCCTTTGGCTGTGCCTTGTGTCTTGACTCTCATATACTAAAGTTGCTCAAGTCTATTTCTTGCATAGGTTCAGGATGTTGGAAACCTCCATCACAGTTTGGACTAAAACTCAGAAGACATTCACCGATCTTTGAGAAGTCAGAATTCCCAGCCTCCGTTGCTTAGGAAGCCTTTTCCATTGCCACCGGAAAACAGATCGACCTCAAAATGGAGAACCCTTCAGGGACACCATTTTTCATTTGAAGACTATTTCACCTGCCCCCTCACCAAACCCTCCAGTGAACGCAATAGATTGTTATAAGCCTGTTTCATCTCCTTTTTTTTGGGAAATAAAAGGAAGTTGTTTGTCTCACAGGGAGAAATAAGGCATATGGGGCCATTCAACAATTACGTGATCCTTTTTCTGGGGGAAATTGACCACCACCACCCCAATGTAATCCAACCGTAATTTTCACTTTGACCCCCTCCCCACCTTTAAAATTACGTAATCTGAACCAAATAGCACTGTATTTTGCACCACCAACCAGTGGTGGCACTGCAGGGGAAATGGGTGGGCAGGCCAATTGCACTGAAGCAGGAAGCGATGCTCTAGCCTAGCCTCTTGCTCTCCCTGATATAAGGAAGCATGGCTTTCTCCCTCCATTTTCACTGCATGGAGCAAGGCACAAAGGTAAATAAAACCCTTTCTTTTTATGCACAGGTTTGGTTTCTCACTGTCACTTAGAAACAGCTCCAAATGTATTACCTAATTTTGACCTAACACACACATATCCCGACCCCACGTAATTTTTCTGTAATTCGGATGGCAGACCCCCTTCCCCCACTTTAAGGATCACATAATTGTTGAATGGCCCCTATGTGATTTCTAGACCCTCCACAGGTATTCATCCTTTTTTTCAGCCCTCACCCATCCTCCTTCAGCAGGAGAATCCACAGCTGAGGTAAGCAAGACAAAGCAGCCTAGTAGTTCAAATCAAGCCTACCTTCCTCACCACCTCTTACCTTTCGAGAAGGTGCCGGTAAGTGGCAATCTCTTCCTCCAGCCTATTCTTAATATCCATCAGCCGCTTGTAGTCCTCGGCCTGATGCTGGGCATCTGTTCTCAGCTGGAACAGCTCTGCCTCCCTGGCTGCAACAAGGTCACGCAGCCGGGTCAGCTCCGTCCCATAGCAGGATTCGGTCTCAGACAGGGTTCCCTCCAGGGCAACTTTCTGGAAGCATAGAAAGACTGTAGTGCAAAGGTCCCAAGGAGACAGCTGTTGCTTTCTTCAAAGCAGTGAACAAATAAAGAGCAGTAAGAGGGTTGAGAGGCAGCCTTATTTCCTTTGGCAGAAAGTCTATAGGTCAGTGATGGCAAACCTTTTAGAGACCAAGTGCCCAAACTCAACAGGCTGCCGTCCGCGCTGCAGAGGGGCAGGGTGAACTCTGTGCTGGTGTTGTGATCCAGCCCTCCTCCAACTCCGAAGAAGACCTGGATCAGGGGGGTACTCCCTATGCCCTGCCTAGTTCTCCCTGCACCTGAGCCCAAGACGATGCCCTGAGACAGGGATCTCAGCCTGCACCTGGCCCAAGTCTGTTTTCCCCAGCAGCTGACCTGTCAGATCAGGAGTCTGGCTCTGACAGTGATTAGCCCTGTCAGGGAGAGGTCCAGGAAACAGCTACACCTGAGACACAGGCAGGCTAGAGCAAAGCACCAAAGAAGGCTCCCAGCTGATACTGATTAGCTGGGAGGCTTATAAGCAAGCTTCTTGCAGCCTGCCAGCGTTAGTACAACTCTTGTGCGAAGATTGCCTGCCTAGACCCTGACCTGCCTGCCGTGACCCTAGCTTCTCTGCCAACCCTGACAATGCATCTGGACACCCTTTGGATTAGACTACTGACTTGGACTACTGGTAAACAGACTTTGGCTTGCCTTTTGGACTTTGATATCTGGACTATCCTTGAACAAGACTCTCTGTGTAGTGCCACTGGGCAGCGACTGTGCCTGCCCGGGTGGGTCAGCACAGCTGTGGGGAGGGAGGAAGCACTCCCATTGGGCTGCTGAGCAGAGGGGCAGGGCAAACTCTGTGCTGGGGGAGGAAGGAAGTGCTCCCATTGGGCTGCCGGGCAGATGAACTCTGCTGGGGCAATGGCGCACATGTCCTCAGAGAGGGCTCTAAGTACCCTCTCTGGCACATGTGCCATAGATTTGCCACCACTGATATAGGTGGTCCAGGATTTGAGCTGAGGAACCTCAACCAGAAACTTGGGGTGAGCTCCTCCCTTCCCTGCTCAGACCCTACAGAAGACAAATTTTCCTTTTCACACAAATTTAGATGGGAGAAGAATGGTGATTGTGTTTAGCTTCATATGAGCAAGCGATCATGTTTCTTCTTCCATATATTATTTGCATTTCAAGATGCTAGTCTTTAAGCTATCTATTCTAAATTATTTACCTTGCTTACTGTTCTCACTCTTGTCGCCATCTCACAAGATCTGTGGGATTTCTTTTATGCAGATCGTTAGGCTGGGATCAGCCCCCATAAACCACTCCCACAACACTGAGGAAGGACTGGAGAATATCCAGGAAGATAAAGGTAGAAGGAATCCTCATCTTCCTGAATTGCTAGGGCCATCATCCCTGGCTAGCTTTCCACTCTTATTACAAATTTTTAGTACAAATACTTACCTGGTTTTTTTTTTTACCAGTTTACATGAGATAGACATTTTACATGAGATAGACATTTACCTCTCTGCTGGATGCCACATATGTGAGACACTCCGTATCACTTTGTCCCTCACATTTTCTCTGAGCATTTACAAAAGTATTTTTGCTTGATCAACCTGTTAGCCATTTCTTGACACCTAATGATTTCAGTACGAGGGCAAGCTCATTAAAGAGAAATACGGTCTTTCAAGTAGCTCAGACCCAAGTCATTTAAGGCTTTATAAATCAAAATCATTACTTTGAACTGTGTGCTGAAATGGCCTGGCAACCATTGAAGTTGTTGTGACAGAAGAATTATGTGATCCCCATAATGAGCTCCAATTAATGTTTTGGATCTATAGAAATTTCTGGACACCAAAAGGCAGCCCCACGTAGAATGTATTGTCGTAATCCAAACAAGAGGTATTTAAGGTATATGTCAACACATCTTCAGGAACAGGTGCAGCTAAAAATATTGGGTTGTTTTTTAAAAAATTGAGAATAGTTAAGTTGATGTTTCATAGTAAAGGTAAAAGTCTCCCTTGCTCAAAAGCCAGTTGTGTCTGACTCTAGGGGTGGTGCTCATCTCCATTTACAGCGAAGGAACCAGCACTGTCTGCATTTGCAGAGGTTTCCGTGGTCATGTGGCAGTAAGATTGCCATATGTCCCATTTTTCTGGGATTTTCCCAGATTTAAGCTAATTGTCCCAGCCAATTCAAGAAAAAACATGTAAAAGTCCTGGATTTTTAAATTCGAACAAAGGAAGCAAGATCACACACACACACACACACAAAGGGATTTTTTGCAAAGAGTTAATTCATTGCCTCCCTGCCTTTCTTTCAATTATCCTGCTTGCAAGCAGTGAAGACAAAACAGCACCCTGAGAAGCCTACTGGGGAAGGGGAGATGCTTTCAAGAGGGATAATTGAAAGAAAGGCAGGGAGGCAGTGAATTATCTCTTTGCAAAAAAAAAAAAAAAATCCCTTGTCTCGCTTTGAGCAATGGCGCAGGCAAGAGGCATGCTGGAGCACCAGCCTGAAGAGCTCCAGCTCACAGAGCCACTGAAAAAGGGGAGAAAGATGGAAGCTGACACCCCAAGCAGGGATTCTATGAGTGCTGTGGCCTCTTCGACAGCCCCATCTGATGCATGCGCAGTTTAAAGAATGCAATGACGTCTCATGACTGTCCCAGTTTGGTGTGAAAGAATTATGGCAACCTTATGTGGCAGGCATAACGTAGACACCAAAGTGCATGGAACATTGTTACCTTTCTCACCAAAGCAGTACCTATTTATTTACTTGCAATTTCTTGCTTTGGAACTGCTAGGTTGGCTGGAGCTGGGACAGAGGGCAGGAGCTCACTCCATCGTGCAGTACTCGGGTCTTGAACTGCTGACCTGCCGACCTGCCAGTCATCAAGCTCAGTGTCTTAACCACTAAGCCACCATGCCCCCCTTTGATGTTCCATAATCTGCACCAAAGATCTGTGCCTGTGCAGTGTAATCAAAGATCCCACATCAGTTGGTCAATTGCCTTTTCTATGTGGCTTCTTTGAACAAAAACTAGGAAAGGAAGTTGACACCAACCATGCTCTGAAGAGACTGGAGCTCAATTTCCAAAGCCTGGGCCAATCGTCTAAGCTCTGTGATCTTCATCAGAGCAGCCTGAAGAGCTTCGTTGCTGACAGCAACTTCCTGACTGGTCGCATCACACTGCAGGAGATAATAAAGGACATTAGTTCTAATGTGCTTATCCCACAACCTGTTCCAGATGAATAGTCTCTCTAGAAGGGTCTGGAGAGTTCCAGGTATATCTCCTCAGTGTGCCATGAAATACACAGGCGGTCTCAGGCCCGTTATGCTCTCCGTGAAGGAGCAGGCCTTGTTTATCCTTGAGACTCAGAGAGGATATGTTTAGTGTATGGGACCAAAGACACCAGGACAGCCGAAGGGCTGGCTTAACACAACTTTATTACATGCTGGTCAGAGGGAACATGAGGTAATGGCGGATGAACAGCTCAATATATACAGTGGCTATACATTTGAATGTGGCTCCTTGACAGTCCATTGGCTACTGTCCGCGTGACGTCATTGTAGGTCACGCCCTTCTTGTCCAGGTGAAGGTAGTGGCGGGAATCTTCCCGCGCTGTTGTTCTAGGTGAGTCTTGGACCAATGAGCTTGGACGCTCGCTATTGCCATCTAGTGGTCACTAGCTCGCGTCCTATTAAGGTTACAGTGATACAGCTGAAGGTTACAATGTTACACATAGAAAAGGTTACATTGGATACACATGGATAGGTACATTGTTTAAAGGCACAGGCTTTAGGACACAACACCCCTCCCCCCTAGGATGAGACGAAGTCTCTTAGCCAAGATGGTTTATTGCACTCGCGTTTGGGCCGCGATGTGGGTTGGCCCACCCGGGGGCCGCTCCCGCTTCCTTGTTCCCTGGACCCTTGTCCTGTAATGGGAGAGGGAGACTTGTTAGAGGCTTGCTGCGGTTTTGCAGCTTTAGGGGAAAGGGTAGATTCCATTGTGGTTGAACCGGGGGCACCAGGGGCTAACGTAAAACCCCTCTTCTCGCTTGGATGGGTGGGGGACCACTCCGAAACCCCCCCCCCGGCTCTGAAAATCAAAATCAATCTCTATTGGGGGATCCCGCGGGATATCTACGAGGACAAATTCCTTCTCCTCCCCCCTTGGTGGGGACTCTGGACCCCCCTCCCCTCCCCCTTGGGCTAAACGGGTGGGGGAGAACCCTAACGCTGAATTTGTGTTCGCGCCGTCGGCGCCCTGACTTCCTGGGACCCGGCTCCGGAGCTGGTCCGCGTGTCGCCGCCAAAGTAGACCTGTGTTGGTCTCCACGCGGTACGATACGGGACCGGTTTGTTCCACGACCACCCCCAGCACCCAGGCTGGCCCCGCGCTGGCGTAGTTCCTGCAATGTACCGGGGCACCCACGCCGAAACTCTTGGTGGCTTCTAACCCTATGTTCCTCCCCTTGTCCTCAACTCTCGTGCGATCTAGTCTAGTGAGTATGGTGGTCATCTTCCTGCGCATTAAAAGCTCCGCAGGGGAGTAGCCTGACGCTAGCGGGGTCACCCTGTACCCTAGCAGAAACTGACACACTTGCAGGTTGAGGTCCCCGGGGCCCATGCGCCGCAGCGCGTCCTTCGTGGTGCGTACGAGGCGCTCCACTTGGCCATTGGTGGCCGGATGGAAAGGGGCGGAGGTGATGTGCCGGATGGCATTAATCTCAGTGAATGCCCTGAACTCAGCGGACGTGAAGCAACTAGCGTTATCGCTAATTAGAGTGTCGGGTATGCCGAACGTGGGAAAAATTCTCCGCAAATGCTTAATTGTCGTGGCCGAGGAGGTGCTCGTGACTGGGATGACCTCCAACCACTTGGAGAAAGCGTCCACCACAAGGAGAAACAGGGTTCCTCGGAATGGGCCCGTGAAATCTATGTGCACCCGGGACCACGGCCCCTTAACCGCGTCCCATTCCCTGTGGGGAAGGCGGGCCTCCTCCGGTCTGGAGCATTGGCAGCTCTCGCAAGTGCCGACCATGTGCTCGATGTCGGCGTCTAACTGGGGCCACCAGAAGTAACTCTGGGCCAGCGCTTTGGAGCGCACAATTCCGGGGTGGCTGACGTGCAGCAGTTTAAGCACCCGCGGTCGAAGGGATGTAGGGATCACCACCCGCTGCCCCCACAAGAGGCACCCCCTCTCTAGGGACAGTTCCAGATTCTTCCTAAAAAATGGGGCGAATTCCTCTGCTGGGGAAGACGCCGGCCACCCTTTCTGTACCCAGGAGCAAACCGCCGCCAACGTCTTGTCCTTCCTTGTCACTGTGGCAATGTCGGCGGGCACTACGGGGGGCGAATCCAGCACCTCTATCATGAGAACCTGATGGTCTCGCTCCCCCTTGCTCACCTGGCTGGGCGTCAGGGGGAGGGGGGACCTCGATAGAGCATCCGCATGGCTGATCTCTTTCCCGGGCCGGTACACCAACGCGTGCTGGTAGGCGTTGAGAAAAATGGCCCACCTAAGCATTCTCGGGGACAGGATCTGTGGCGTGAGCTTATCTGCGGTAAAAATGCCTAGTAGGGGCTTGTGGTCAGTCACGATGGTGAAAGGGCGACCATACAGAAAATCGTGAAATTTTTTGGTCCCCGCAACTATCGCCAGCGCCTCCCTGTCTGTCTGGGCGTAGTTTCTCTCCGCTTGGGACAGGGACCTGGAGTAAAACGCTATTGGGGCCTCCCTCCCGTTTTCCAACACGTGGCATAACACTGCCCCCACCCCCACCGGGGATGCATCACAGATCAGTACCACCGGCCGTTTGGGGTCGAAATGGGTCAGAATGGCGTCAGACGCCAGGAGTTGTTTCAGTTCCGTGAATGCCCTCTCCTGGTCATCGCCCCACTTCCATGCCGCATCTTTCTTGAGCAACTTGTGAAGCGGCTCAGCCACCGCAGCCTTCCGTGGAAGGAAGGAGTGGTAGAAATTTAAGAGCCCTAGGAACGACTGCAACTCGGGCTTGGATGTGGGGCGGGGAGCTTTCTTGATGGCGGCCACCTTGGATTTGGACGGTTTGATCCCCTCGGGTGTTACTCGGAACCCTAAGAACTCAACCTCCTTCGCGAAGAAGACGCATTTGTCTTTTCGCAACCTCAACCCCGCCTGTTCGAACGCCGCCAGGACCTTGTTTAGCCTTTCAGCCAACTCAACCTCACTCCCCCCCCCCCGTTATCAATACGTCATCAAAATATGGTAAAACGCCGTCCAGCCCTTTGAGGAGGCGTTCCACGAGCGACTGGAAAATTCCAGGCGCCGAGTTCACGCCGAATTGGAGGCGCGTCACCTGGAACGCCCCCTTATGCGTGATTATGGTCTTTGCAGCAGCTGCGGCAGGGGTTACCATGAGTTGCTGATAGGCCTGTGCCAGGTCGAGCTTAGCGAAACACTTTCCCCCATGTAACCTGGCTAGCAAATGGCTGACCACCGGCACCGGGTACGCATTAGGGCGGATTGCCTTATTAATGGTGCACTTATAATCGGCGCAAATGCGAACCTCCCCATTGGCCTTCAATGCTGTGACAATTGGAGTTTCCCACTCCGCGGAATCAACAGGAACAAGAATCCCCTGGCCCACTAATTTGTCCAGTTCCGCCTCTATTTTGTCCTTGAGTGCAAAAGGCACCCGGCGCGGTTTGAGTCTGATTGGGCGGACCTCCGGGTCCAGGTCGAACGTTACTGGGGGTCCATTGAATTTCCCAAGTCCCTTCTTGAAGACTTCGGGGTGTGCGTCGCACACCTCCTGTATCGGGTCAGACCCAATGGCGTGCACCCCCCCAATGAACAGACCCAGGGGCTGAAACCATTGAGTCCCGAGGAGGCTGCAATTACCCCCCTTAAGAACGACTAGGGGGAGTTCCGCGGCATGCCGCTTGTACTGAACCTGGAAATTCCCAACCCCCAACACCGGGATACTGTTCCCTTGCACGTCCCGAAGCGTGGACCTCAACGCTTTGAGCTTGGGCCGTACGCGGGGGGCAATTCTCAAAAACTCCCTCTGGGAAATGATTGAGTAAGAGGAGCCAGAGTCAATCTCCATCCTAACAGGGGCCCCTTGCACCAGTACCTCAACAAAGTAACGGGGGTGTCCCATGGACACGCTGAAAACCGGGGCGTCGTCGTCGCTGTCGTTGGAGATGCGGCCCACGCCGTCCTGCTTCCTCGTGGGCCGGGCGCCATCCTTTAGTCTCGTCGAGCGGTCTG
The DNA here is from genome assembly GCA_035047305.1 of Bradypodion pumilum. Taxonomy (NCBI): domain Eukaryota; kingdom Metazoa; phylum Chordata; class Lepidosauria; order Squamata; family Chamaeleonidae; genus Bradypodion; species Bradypodion pumilum. The sequence continues at coordinate 15,729,142 of JAWDJD010000008.1, forward strand.
GCCTCGCTGGGCGGTCAGGCGAGCTCCTCCGGTCCCTCGCTGGGCGGTCGGGCGAGCTCCTCCGGTCCTTGCGCCGTTGTCTGCAGACTTTGGCTATGTGCCCGCGTCGCCCACAGTTGTGGCACTCGGCCTTTCTGAACGGGCACCTGGCACGGTTGTGAGCCGCCCCGCAGCCGTCGCAATGCCGGCCCTCCTTCCGGACCCTCCGGACGTCCTTGTCGTCGCTGCTTTCGGCGGACGATTTCGAAATTCGCCGGGCTGCGTGCACCGAACTCTCTGCTTTGTCGGCCTTCGGCCGCCAGTCCTGGAGCTCTTGCACCCCGGCCTTCGTGGCTTCCGCGGCCTGTGCCGCTTTCAGGACCTCCTGCAACGTGGGGGGCAGCTCCGGATTCATTAGCGTGCGCTGAATCTCGGCGTCCTTCAGGCCGCATAGCACGCAGTCCCTGAGGGTGACTTCCAAATTCTCCCATTTGCATGGGCCGGCAGCCAGACGCAGGGCCGCTACGAAAGCGGCGACCGACTCACCAGGCGCTTGGACTCGCCTCCAAGCGGGAAACATCGCTACCGAGGGCCGGAAATGGTCTCGCAGCACCGTCAGGAGCTCCTTTGCCTTGAATTCAGCCGCCTTTTTGGGTGCGATGAGGTCAATCAATACCCTCTTGCCGTCGTGCCCGAGCATTCTGGTGAGGATGGCTCTTTTCTTCGCCTCGTCCGTCACCTCGAACTCCACCAGCGCGCCTTGGAAGTCCATTTCAAAGAGTTCCCAATCTTGCGGTTTCTTGATGTCGAAACCGGCGTATGTCTTGGTCCCGTGGGCAGCCATGATCCCACCTTCGTCGCCAATTTAGTTGTTCTAGGTGAGTCTTGGACCAATGAGCTTGGACGCTCGCTATTGCCATCTAGTGGTCACTAACTCGCGTCCTATTAAGGTTACAGTGATGCAGCTGAAGGTTACAATGTTACACATAGAAAAGGTTACATTGGATACACATGGATAGGTACATTGTTTAAAGGCACAGGCTTTAGGACACAACAATATGATAGCACACTTCAAAGATAATCATAAAGAGGAAGGGAAGGATCTGTCCTCAGTCATTCAAGAGTGCAGGAATGAGTAATAATGGGCTCCAACTAAAGAAAGCCAGATATAGGCTGAATATCTGGGGAAACGTCTTAACTGTTAGAGCAATACAAAAGTGGAACCAACTGTCTCAAGAAGTGGAGAGCCCTCCAACACAGAAGCCTTCAAGAGAGAATTGGAAAAACATCTATCAGATCTAGTTTGATTTGGATTCTTGCATTGAGCAGCGGATTGGACTCAATGACCTAAAAGAGGCATTTGCAACCTACGGCCTGTGGGCCAGATGTGGCCCCATGGACCCATTTCATGTGGACTTCTGCCCTCATTCCTGCTGCTGCCACAAGTGGCGGGAACACCCAAAATGCACAGAAAATATGGCAAACACGTGTTTTTGTGCGAGAACTTACTGAAAATGAGTGAAAACGCATGAGAATATGGATGCGGACTCGTGCAGAACCACGTGACCGACCCACTCAACCGTCTGAGGGGGAGCGATCCAGCCCACAACCCGAAAATTTGTTTTGGTTTGATTTTTGTTGAGAAAGCCTGGCCTAAAAGGCCGCTTCCAACTCAATGATTCTATGACCAACATCAAAAGGTCACTGGGAGAATAAAACAGGAAGGAGCAGAGTTAAATATGCCACCTTGAGCCCAATGGAAGAAAGGTGGCATATAAATTTAACTAAGAAGCCAATAAATTCTAAATACCTAAAGGAAACAACTGAAAGCCTGTTTTTACAACATGCTTCTTTCCCATGTCTTCAAATATTATTCACTTGTTTTTTTAATCATGTCAGAAGCACACAAAAGTGCATACTGGGTTGAAAGGATTGTTGCTGGAGGAACTCCGCTCAGGGGATGTTCGAATGAGGCTCCTTTCATGCCCTCAAGATCTTTTCCCACTGAAGTGGTCCCTATTTAAAAAAAGGTAAAGGTTTCCCTTGCTCGAAAGCCAGTCGTATCCGACTCTAGGGTGCAGTGCTCATCTCTGTTTCTAAGCCGAAGAGCCAGCGCTGTCTGCTTCTGCAGACGTTTCCGTGGTCATGTGGCAGGCATGACTAGACACCGGAGCACATGGAACGCTGTTACCTTCCCACCGAAGTGGTCCCTATTTATCTACTTGCAATTTCTTGCTTTCGAACTGCTAGGTTGGCAGGAGCTGGGATGAAGACGGGAGCTCATTTCCGTCCTGCAGTACTCGGGAATTGAACTGCTGACCTTCCGCTTCCCAGTCAGCGTCTTAGCGACTTGAGCCACTGCAGTACCCTGGTCCCTATTTATCTACTTGCAATTTCTTGGTTTCCTGCCAACTGCTAGATTGGCAGGAGCTGGGACAGAGGCAGGCGCTCATTTCATCATGCAGTACTCGGGTCTTGAACTGCTGACCTGCCGACCATCCAGTTAGCGGCTTAATCACTTGAGCCACCACAGTCTCTTCCCTTGAATATTAGCTTATGTTAGTAAACTCATTTCTACCAAAAAGAGCCATTTTGGCCTCTCTCTCAATACTAAATCTTTCTATACCTGTGACTTATGTAATGCCTCAGCTTCCTGGCGGTTCTTCTCCATGGCATTCTCATACTGGTCACGGATTTCAGTAAGGACTTTCTGGAGGTCAGCACCGGGCATAGAGTCCACCTCAACATTGACAGTGCCTCCCAGCTGGCCTTGGAGAGAGGTCACTTCCTGCGGGGTGAAAAGCAGCATGACCATCACACACCAACAGGGAACCCACCAGACAATATGAGGTGAAATGCAAAGGCTAGGCAGATAGCTTGGACGATAGATACAGTATCTACAACACCTCCCTCATATTTAGTAAACAAAAATAAGTCAAATTGCTACTAGTAGGATCTGCAATCCAAATTTGTGGTAGGAAGTACTCCTGTATAGCATTACAGTAGATTAAGTTATATCTAATGCTGGGTGTTCATTTCATCATAGTTTTAATTGGTTTTTAAACTATAATTTCAATGTTTACTTTAATATTGTAATCTATATGATATTATTAATACTATAATACAGGGGTGCCAAACTTCACACCACAGGCCTGACCACGTCCCCCCGGACAGCTGAGTGGGCCGGTCATGTGGTTCCTCCTGCTGTAAAATGCCATAAAATGCTGCCGTAAAATGCGTCCGTAGCTGTTGTAAACAGGTTGCCCATGCATGCATAAATGCACCTGCACCTGCCGCAAACACTGCCGTAAATGCACCCGCTGCTACAGCAGCGGGTGCATTTACGACAGTGTTTGCGGCAGGTGTGTTTACGCATGCATGGGCACATTTTACGGCTGTCGTAAACGCATCCGCTTCTACTTCTGGTAGCAGTGAGGGTGGTGGCAGGCCACATGAAATGGTGCTGCGGGCCGTAACTTGGCCATCCCTGCTGTAATATATTCTGTTTTTAAGATGGGACTGCTTGTAAATCCATATAACTCTTGAGTTCTAAAAGAAAACAAAATTGAAATATAGATTAAATAAGTAAAGACCATGGGGCAGTGATGGAAGACATGCTTTGCATGCAGGTTCAAGTCTTGGCATTTCAGGTTAAAGGATCTGCAGAACAGACTCCAATACGATGCAAGGTATTTAAACATGAAATACTTTCAAATACCATCTTATTTTGACTCACTAATCAAAGATAAGAATGAAGAAGAAGCAGGGGAAGGAATGGGGAAATGTCCATGGAGGTTGCCCTGTAAAGGTAAATGTAAAGCTTTCCCTTGCTCGATAGCCAGTCATATCCGACTCTAGGGTTCAGTGCTCATCTCTGTTTCAAAGCTGAAGAGCCAGCACTGTCTGCTTCTGCAGATGTTTCCGTGGTCATGTGGCAGGCATGACTATACACTGGAGCACAGGGAACGCTGTTACCTTCCCACCAAAGTGGTCCCTATTTATCTACTTGCAATTTCTTGCTTTCAAACTGCTAGGCAGGAGCTGGGACAAAGACGGGAGCTCATTCCATCCTGCAGTACTCGGGAATCAAACTGCTGACCTCCCAGTCAGCGTCTTAGCACTGACTTATTGCCCTGGGATTTTTAAAGCTCCTTTCAGAGACATGGAGAAGAAATAAGAGGTAGCTAAAATCATGTTCAACCCACATTGACCTCAGAAGGAGTGGGTAAGAAAATGACCATAAGATTTTCCATTAATGCCAAGCTCTGTTGGCAGAGCTCAGGAAAGTTACTTTTTTTCCAACTACACTTTTAGACTACAAAACCCCCATCAAAAAAGACAGCCAGTGATTTGGGGGATTCTAGAAGCCATAGTCTAAAAAAGTAATTTTTCTCTTGTACCCAGAAAAATCCTACTTGGTACCATAATGGCGAATCTTGGCACTCCAGGTGTTCTTGAACTTCAATTCCCCGAAGCCCTGATCAGCAGGAGTGCTGACTTGGGCTTCTAGTAATTGAAGTCTAAGAACACCTGGAGAGCCAAGGTTCACCATCACTGTAAGCTAAGCCATCTCTCTCTCACATACACACTCACCTCCTTGTGGTTTCTCTTGAGGCAGGCTACTTCCTCTTGCAGGTTTTCCACTTGTACTTGCAAGCTATATCGGCTTCCATTAATATCTTCCAAGGCCTTGCACAACCCACCAAGGTCCCCCTCCACAGACAAACGTGTGGCCACCTCAGATTCCAGCCTACAGGGGCAAGCAATCATACAGTACAGTATAGCCATGTCATCCTGTCAATTCTGACTTATGGTGACACTTTCCATGGTTTTCTAGGTAGAGAACTGTTGTGTTCTGATGGTTTTACTGTACACATGGATTACAATGTATCTGAGCCAATGTAACCTTGCCTATAGCAACAATGTAACCTTCAGCTGTATCATATAAACCCTGTAATAGGACGCGAGCTAATGACCACCAACTGGCAGCAGCGAGCGTCCAAGCTCTCTTGGTCCGAACTCATCAAAGGCAACAGCGCGGGAAGTTTTCCCGCCACTACCTACACCTGGACAAGAAGGGCGTGACCTGCAATGACGTCACGCAGACAGTAGCCAATGGGCTACCATGGCACCACGTTCAAATGTATTACTGCTGTATATAAAGAGCTATCGATCCGCCATTACCTCATGTTCCCTCTGACCACGATGCAATAAACCTGAGTTAACCCAGCCCGAGGCTGTGTCCTGTGTCTTGGTTTGCATACACCAAATTGGCGACGAAGGTGGGATAATGGATCCCCACGGAACAGCCAGGGCACAGAGCGGTTTCAACATCACCAAACCGCAAGACTGGGAGCTGCTTGAGATGGATTTCCAGGCGGCACTGGTGGAACTCAGAGTCAAACAAGACGACGAGGAGAGGAAGAGGGCCATCCTCACCAGAATGCTCGGGATGGAAACCAAGAGGACGCTGGTGGGCATAATCGCTCCGAAGAAGGTGAGCGACTTTAAGGCGAGCGACATCATGAAGCTGCTGCGAGAGCGTTTCTGTCCCTCGAGGGCAATGTTTCCCGCTCGGAGCGCGTTTTGGAGGCGAGTCCAAGCGCCGGATGAGTCGGTTGAGGCATTCGTGGCCGCCATGAGGATAGCCGCCGCCCCCTGTAAATGGGGCGACATCCTGGAGTTGGTCCTCAGGGACGGCGTGTTGTGTGGCCTGAAAGACAAGGAGGTGCAGCGCAGCTTGATGAATAAGGAGCCGCCACCCACGCTGGCAGAGGTCATAGAGGCCGCGGAAGCCGCAGAGTCCACGAATGCCGGAGTGGACGAGATGCATCAGTGGCGTGAGTGGCGAACTAGAGCCGGCAAGGCGGAAAATTCGGTGCACGGGAAGACCGGACAGTCGGTGCACGCGACTCGACGGGCCTCAAAGTCGTCTACGGAAGGCAGCGACGGCGAGGAGGTCCAGAAGGTCCGGAAGGGCGGTCGACGCTGTGAGGGTTGCGGAGCGGCCCACGAGCGCGCGAGATGCCCGTTCAAGAAGGCCGAGTGTTACACCTGCGGCCGTCGGGGGCACATCGCCAAGGCGTGCAGAAAGCGGAAAGAGGGCCGGAGGCAGTCACAAGACCGCGCGGCCAGACCGGACCGTCCAGCGAGGCCCAAAGATGGCGCCCAGACCACGAGGAAGCAGGACGGCGTGGGCCGCGTCTCGGACGGCAGCGAGGACGACGCCTCAGTGTTCAGCGTGTCCGCGGGACAGTCCCATTACTTCGTTGAGGTATTAGTACAAGGGGCCCCTATTAAGATGGAAATTGACTCGGGGTCCTCCTATTCCATAATTCCCCAGAAAGAGTTCCTGAAAATCGACCCCCACGTGCGGCCCAAGCTTAAAGCGTTGAGGTCCACACTACGGGACGTACAGGGAAACAGCATTCCGGTGTTGGGGGTTGGGAAGTTTCGGGTCAATTTTAAGAGACATTCTGCGGAACTGCCCCTAGTTGTCCTAAAAGGGGGAAGCTGTAGCCTCCTAGGGACACAGTGGTTTCAGCCCTTAGGTTTGTTTATAGGGGGGGTGCATACCGTGGGGGGGACCCAATACAAGCGGTTTGCGATGCGCATCCCGCCGTTTTTAAGAAAGGACTCGGAAAGTTCAAGGGACCCCCTGTAGCTTTCGACATAGACCCGGAGGTCCGCCCGATAAGACTCAAACCACGCAGGGTGCCGTTCGCACTCAAGGACAAGATAGAGGCGGAACTGGACAAACTGGTGGGCCAGGGGATTCTTATTCCTGTTGATTCCGCGGAGTGGGAAACTCCAATTGTAACGGCTCTAAAGGCTAACGGGGAGGTGCGCATTTGCGCTGATTATAAGTGTACGATTAACAAGGCGATCCGCCCTAATGCATACCCGGTGCCAGTGATCAGCCACCTTTTGGCCAGGCTAAATGGGGGAAAGTGTTTCGCCAAACTCGATTTGGCACAAGCCTATCAGCAACTTCCTGTGACCCCCGCCACGGCCGCGGCACAAACAATAGTTACACATAAGGGAGCGTTCCAGGTGTCGCGGTTACAGTTCGGCGTGAACTCGGCACCCGGTCTTTTTCAATCGCTCGTGGAACGCCTCCTAAAGGGCCTGGAGGGGGTGTTGCCTTATTTTGATGACGTGTTGATAACAGGGGGGAGTGAGGCTGAACTGGCAAAAAGGTTGGACAAGGTACTGACCGTGTTCGAGAAAGCGGGGCTGAGATTGAGGAAGGATAAATGTGTCTTTTTCGAAACCGAGGTCGAGTTTTTGGGGTTCCGGATCACACCCGAGGGGATTAAGCCGTCTAAATCCAAGGTAGCAGCCATTAAAAAGGCCCCTCGCCCCACATCCAAAACCGAGCTGCAGTCTTTCCTGGGGCTCCTCAACTTTTACCATACATTCCTCCCGCGGAAGGCGTCCGTGGCCGAACCGCTCCATCGGTTACTGAAAAAGGAGGAGCCATGGATGTGGGGTGATGAGCACGAGAGGGCGTTCAAAGAGCTAAAGCAACTCCTAACATCTGAGGCAATCCTGACGCATTTCGACCCCAAACGGCCAGTGGTCCTAGTTTGTGATGCATCCCCGGTGGGGGTGGGGGCGGTGCTTTGCCACGTGTTGGAGGACGGAAGGGAGGCCCCGGTAGCGTTTTACTCAAGGTCCCTGTCCCAAGCGGAGCGAAATTACGCGCAAACCGACAGGGAAGCGTTAGCAATAGTAGCGGGGACCAAAAAATTTCACGATTTTCTGTATGGCCGCCCGTTCAAAATCGTGACCGATCACAAACCGCTGTTAGGGATTTTCACGGCGAACAAGCCCACGCCGCAAATCCTGTCCCCGAGAATGCTGCGATGGGCTATTTTCCTCAACGCGTACCAACATGAGTTGGAGTACAGGCCCGGAAAGGAGATCAGCCATGCTGATGCGCTTTCGAGATCCCCTTTGCCCTTGTCGGACGACCAAAAGGCGAGAGCAGAAAAGGACCGCCAGGTGTTGCTAATTGAGGTCTTAGACGCACCCCCAATTGTACCAGCCGACATTGCTAGGGCGACAGGCAAGGACAGGACACTGGAAAAGGTTAGTTCATGGGTGCAGAAGGGGTGGCCGGCTTCGTCCCCGAGTACAGAGTTCGACCCATTCTTTAGGAAAAAGCTAGAGTTGTCCCTAGAGAGGGGGTGCCTTCTGTGGGGCCAACGGGTGGTGGTCCCTGCGCCCCTGCGGACGAGGGTGCTCGAACTGCTGCACGTCAGCCACCCGGGCATAGTTCGCTCAAAGGCGCTGGCCCGGAGTTACTTCTGGTGGCCACAGCTGGACGCGGACATTGAGCACATGGTTGGCACTTGCGAGGCTTGCCAGGGATCCCGACCTGAGGCGGCCCGTCTTCCGCATAGGGAATGGGACTCAGCACGGGGGCCATGGTCCAGGGTGCACGTAGATTTCGCTGGCCCATTCCGGGGAACCATGTTTCTCCTAGTCGTGGATGCGTTCTCCAAGTGGCTGGAGGTTATCCCGGTAAAGAGCACGTCCTCCGCCTCGACAATTAGCCGGCTAAGGAGAGTCTTTTCCACGTTCGGTTTACCCGACACTTTAGTCAGCGATAACGCTAGTTGTTTCACCTCCGCTGAGTTCGGGGCATTCATGGAGGCAAACGCCATTCGGCATGTCACATCCGCACCGTTTCACCCGGCCACGAATGGCCAAGTGGAACGGTTGGTGCGTACAACGAAGGAGGCGCTGCGGCGCATGGGCCCGGGGGACCTGAATCACCAAGTGTGCCAATTCCTCTTAGCGTATAGGGTGACCCCTTTGGCGTCCGGCTACTCGCCGGCAGAGCTCTTGATGCGGCGAAAACTGACCACGCTCCTGTCCAGGCTAGACCCAACGAGAGTCGAGGATAAAGGAAAAAACGTAGGGTTGGCAGTCTCGAAAGGTTTCGCTGCCGGTGACCCTGTTCACTGCAGGAACTATTCCAGCGCAGGGCCGGCCTGGGTACCAGGGACGGTTGTAGAACAGACGGGGCCAGTGTCGTACCGGGTCGAGACGAACACCGGCCTCCTCTGGAGGAGGCACGCAGATCAACTGAGGCACCGAGTGATTGGGCCAGTCAGTGGAGCTCAGCAACAGGATTCAGCGTTAGGGTTCTCCCCCACCCGCTTAACCCAAGGGGGAGACAGCAGTGGACAACAGTCCCAAGCATGGGGGGAAGGAAGCAGAAGCAGCGGCCCCGACTCATATCCTTTTGATACGCCAGTCCTATCAGGGGCCGGGGAAGGGGGAGAGGAGTTCGCGACCGCTGCCCCCGATAGTGATTTTGATTTTGATTTTGCGAGCCGGGGGGGTTTTCAGGAGTGTTCCCCCACCCATCCAAGCGAGAAGAGGGGTTTTTCGTTAGCCCCCAGTGCCCCCGGTTCCTCCCCAAGAAAGTGCACACCTCCCAACAACGCCGCGGAGCCGCGGAAAGTCACTAACGAGTCTCCCTCTCATATTACAGGACAGGAGACCAAGGGACAAAGAGAAGGTAGCAAACCCGGGGAGAGGCAGCCCGCATCGAGACCCCAGCGTGTTCGAAATAAGCCATCTTGGCTGAGAGACTTTGTCTCCTAAGGGGGGGGAGTGTGTTAAGTGTGGGCTCGAGACTTTGTCTCGTCCTAGGGGGGAGGGGTGTTGTGTTCTGATGGTTTTACTGTACACATGGATTACAATGTATCTGAGCCAATGTAACCTTGCCTATAGCAACAATGTAACCTTCAGCTGTATCATATAAACCCTGTAATAGGACGCGAGCTAATGACCACCAGCTGGCAGCAGCGAGCGTCCAAGCTCTCTTGGTCCGAACTCATCAAAGGCAACAGCGCGGGAAGTTTTCCCGCCACTACCTACACCTGGACAAGAAGGGCGTGACCTGCAATGACGTCACGCAGACAGTAGCCAATGGGCTACCATGGCACCACGTTCAAATGTATTACTGCTGTATATAAAGAGCTATCGATCCGCCATTACCTCATGTTCCCTCTGACCACGATGCAATAAACCTGAGTTAACCCAGCCCGAGGCTGTGTCCTGTGTCTTGGTTTGCATACACCAAAAGAACACAACCAGAAGTGGTCTACCATGCCTTTCTTCTGGGGATGTCCAAGGACTGTACAGCTTGCCCAAGACCACACAAGCTAGATGTTCTCCCAGGAGGGAAATATAACTCCCAACATCTGGCTCTGCAGCCATGTACTTAAACCATAGGCAAACAAACTTAAACCACTGAGCTTTCTAGCCAATCAAACAATCATAGGGACCATCTAAAACAGGGGTTCCCAACCTTTTCAAGCCAGGAGCCAGGCCATGCTCTCTCAGTCTGCTTTGAGGGGCGGATGGCCATTTTGCCCTGCCTGCACGATGGGAGTGGCCATTTTGTCCCAACAGCTTCAAAGGGGTGGCCATTTTGTTTCTCAAATGCCCTTAGAGGAGTGAGGGACCACTTGAAATGGCACCATGGGCCGGATTCTGCCCTTGGGCCTTAGGCTGGGAACCCTGATCTAAAACAAGGCACATTGGGTGAAAGCCTAGGTTGGGGTACATGGACAGGGGCAAATTAGGATGCTGAATGCAGGACTTTGAGCAGGGAGCAACAACTTTGAAGCAAGGCCTGTGCCGAGTTGAGCGGGATACAAATCTAAATAATAAATAAATAATAAATAAATATAAATAAGGTCTTCATCTTTTTAAATCCAATTGCTTGTGTTCTGTTCACGCAGAATTAAAGCTAGGGATCATTCATGTGGACAGCAAAGAAGGGTTCTGCCAATGACCTCTGTTACCAGGAATGTTCTCAAACATGAACTCAAAAAAAAAAATCCAGAGGTCTGTGAAAATCCTCAAATAACATCATTCCAATTCACAGGAGTCTGGAAAGTGCAAATTAGTTTGGCTTGCTTTAAACATGGAAGATTGAACAAAGTCCTCAAGCATTCCTAACTGGAAGATAATCCTGCTGTTAAATCCATACCTGTCAAGTTTTGGATTTGGAAATAAGGGAAATTTCCCAGCAAATAAGGGATACTTGACAGCTATGCTTATCCTGTGCTGCCCTCCAATGGCGGCAATAGGGCATTGCAGTCTAATTAATAAGGGATGACGGCGGGAAAGAGGGTAAAATAAGGGGTTTTCCCGGCCAATAAGGGATACTTGACAGCTATGGTTAAATCATAATCTAAGAATAGGGAACATTTGTCCTGCCAAATAATTTGAACTACAACCCCCACAACTTCTTGCCATTGGCCATGCTGATGAGGGATGCTAGGAGCGGAAGTCCAAAACAACTGGAAGGCCAAAGATTTTTTTCAGAGTTGTCTTAACCAACTACAATATGTAATATTGTTTTCTCAAAGGCGACTTTTTAGTAACTTAAAGCTCTTTCATAAACTGATAAATTATGGTTGAATAAAGAATAGCACCATCAGTTCTCAGTGTTTCTTTACATGCCCTTCAGAGGTATCAAAGTTCACAACCTTCGCTCATCTATATTACATAGTAAATAAAACCAAAAAGACAAAAAAAGTTGTGACACCGTAAAGACTAACTATTATATTTTAATGTTAGCTTTCGCGGATCAAGTTCACTTTGTCTAGTGTTCATCAGTGGAACAACCAACCATATAGGAAGAAAAACAACCTAGCTCATGTTGCATGCCTGTTGCTGGAAAAAATTTTTAATATAAAAGTACTGTATTTTCTGGCGTATAAGACTACCTTTTAATCCCGAAAAATCTGTGCCAAAGTCGGGGGTCGTCTTATAGGACAGGTACTTAACTGCAGCTTGTTTCCCCTTGCTTCATATGTCCGGCGCATATGGTGGGGGGTGCCGCGGCCGAGTCCCTGCTCTGTGTGGGGATTATGAAGCAAGGGGAAGGAAGCTGCACACATCTTCCTATACCTCGAGGAGCAGAACGTGAGCGTGGATTGGCTCTCCACCAGAACCTGCCCATTCGACTCGGAGGGCTGCGCGTCTTCGGGTTGAGTGTGGGTTAATTTTTATTTGTTGTGCATTGGAAGAGAGGTAGTCTTATACGGCAAGTATATTCCAAACTCTATATTTTAACTGGAAAAGTTGGGGGTCGTCTTATACGCCCAGTTGTCTTATACGCCGGAAAATATGGTAAATATTCTATTTCTTCATGTCTGAAAACTGATAAGTAAAGGGATGAGGGGAAAGGATCAAAGATTGGGAAAGTTATTTTATTTTCCACTAGAATTTCCAAAGTCCTTTCTAACCAATGTGAGCACTGCCACTGACTAGGGAATTCCCCCAAGACGTAGTGCAGAAAAGTAACTTTTCCATTGTCTGAAAACAATAGTTTCCCCCTTAGCCTCATGGTGATACTGCATGTATGAGTGAGCAGCAACAAAGATAAGACCTTACTTTACTCTGAAATCATCAGCGGCAAGTTTGGCGTTGTAAATCTGTAAGAGCAGCCCAGCGTTATTCAAGGTGTCCTGCTCAATCTGAAAATAGAAGAAAAGGGTTGATAAAGCTGTAAGGTGATGTCTGGGAGAATAACTAGTTCAGTGGTGGCAAACCTATGGCACAGCCCGCTCTGTGGGCATGTGCGCTGTCACCCCAACGAGGCAAGGTGACTAGACACCCTACCTACACTTATGATTGTGTGTGTGTATGCATGTGTGAGTGTCCAAGGAGGTGGAGACACGTGGGCAGGCACCTCGCGCCCACATGCACCCATGTGACATTGTCAACACTCTTCAAGCAGCGCACACATGGTGCCTGCCCAAGTGCCGCTACTGCCTCCTTGAGCACTCAGTCTCTAAAAGGTTCGCCATCACTGAACTAGTTCATCAAAGGGGTTGAAAGGCCACCAAACAGCTAGTCGATTTTCACCTTCCTGGGGAGTGACCTATAGTGTGATGGTCACGTGGTGTTTCATCATGATGGTCCCCATAACCACTTCCCCAGAGAGAGTAAAGAAAATACAGAGAGCTCTGTTGATTCATAGATCGGTTCTGGTAGTTACCATGTCCACCAGGGCCAGGCCATTTGTAAGACTAATGGCTTTTAATTACCCACTCAATATCACACTTAAGATTAACTAAGCTTGTAAGGTCTCCCTTGCTCAAAACCCAGTTGTGTCCAACTCTAGGGTGTGGTGCTCAGCTCCATTTATAGCCAAAGAGCCAGCACTAACTGTGTCTACAGATATTTCCATGCTCATGTGGCAGGCATGACGAGACGTCAAAGCACATAGAATGCTGTTACCTTTCTTACCAAAGCAGTACCTGTTTATCTACTTGGAATTTCTTGCTTTCAGATTACTAGATTTTATTTATTTATTTATATTTATTTATTCAATTTGTATAGCCACCCCAATCGACATGTGACTTTGAGCGGCGTACATAAAATCCCCAAAGTTTAAACTCTAGAAACCCTTAAAATTCCTAAAAACACTGAAAAACTACCTCCCACCTGCACCAATTACAAATCTAGTTTAAAACTTTTAAAAACACGAGTGATCCTGCTCTAAATGAGCCAGTGTGTGAGGGGGGTCCCTCTCCACCTCCCCACACCTGCCCTGTCAGCCAGGTTTTCAGCTCTTTCCTGAAGGGCAGCAGCTCTGTCTGGAGATGCAGTTCCACTGGCAGGAGGTTCCATAGGGCCGGAGCAGATACCGAAAAGGCTCTTCTTCTAGTACTAGAGAGGCGAGCCTCTCTAACAGCTGGTATTTTTAAAGAGTCCCTCTGGTCCGCTCTAGTGGGACGGGCAGTTGTCCTTGGGGTGATGTGGTCTCTTAAGTATCCTGGCCCACTACCATGTAGAGCTTTAAAGGTAATTACCAGCACCTTGAATTGCACCCGGAGACACACTGGCAAACAATGCAGCTCCCAAGGCACGGGAATAATGCCCGCACCCCCATTACTACACGAGCAGCTGCATTCTGAACCAGCTGCAGCCTCTGAATGGTTATCAAGGGCAGCCCTATGTAGAGCGCATTACAATAATCCAGTCTGGAGGTGACCAGAGCGTGTGTGACTATAAGCAAGGAGTCCCGGTCCAGGAGCGGGCGTAATTGGCGAATGACACAAAGTTGTGCAAAAGCCCTCCTAGCCATGACTGCCACCTGCTCATTGAGCAGGAGTCATGAGTCCAGGAGGACTCCCAAATTATGCACCAGGTCTGTCTGTGGCAAAAAAGCCCCATCCGTCTCCAAAGATGGTAGCTCCTGGGATAACGCAGGGCCTCTGCCCACAGCCACTCAGACTGGCAGGAGGTTACTCTGTCGGGCAAAAATGTGGAATAAGTACAGCAAATGGGACCCATAACAAAATGTCCTTCTTCCTAAATCTGTGCTTCTGCACAAGGTTCCAGCAAGCCATTTTCTCCACATAAGACATCCCACACTTTGCTTCAGTGTGAACAGAATAATATTAATTGCCCTGAAATTATTCCCTGACTTCATGAGACATTTTGCCCGATAAAGGAGTGTTCACAAGTTAAATGACTTATATTAAAAAATATTTTTTTAAGTTTATATGAGTATATTTGTTTTAATATTGGAACAGACTTGACCAAATACAACTAATTAATTGAAAATAATTGTTAAATGAACAGCATAGGAAAATTTGTTGCTTAATGAATTAAGTGTTAGTTTTCCATGGAGATGGTATGTCAATGGAAATGTGAAAATTTACACTCAGGTGTCTAATTAGAGTGCCAAATTTCATTTCATTTTTTAAACATATGAAAAAAAACCTAAAAGAAAAAAGTATTACAACCTTTATATCAGGGAATCCCAACCTAAGGCGTGTATGCCGAATACGTCCCCCACCCCTTTTCATGAGCCCCCCCCAAGGGCATTCAATAAACTAAATAGTCACCCCTTTGAAGCTGTTGGGACAAAAAGGCCGCCCCCATTGTGCAGGCAGGGCAAAATGCCCATCCGGCCCTCAAAGCTGACTGAGAGAACATGACCCAGCTCCTAGCTTGAAAAGGTTGGGAACACCTGTTTTATATGTAGGGAGAAAAATTATCAACCACGATAGCTACAAATTTTGTAATCAATTACAATTTATCTAAAATTATGTGAAAACCACCAAGATAAGGCATAACTATGCATCCGTCTTAAACTGGGTGAACAGGCTTTTCAGGTTTTATGTTTACTATAAACTACTATACATTGAGTCGGCCTTTGGCTGAAAAAGGCGGGGTATAAATAAAACTTGAATGAATGAATTGAGTATGTGCCCTGTGGTATCAGATTCGAAGCCTCTTGGCCCATTTTGCATGGCATTCTTCTGACAGGTACTTCCTGCCAAAGTAGCCTGAAGGAAAACCAGAGGACACCCAAGAGAAAAATAATCTGTTGCATCTCACTAATGGCCTTCTCTAATTCTCTCAGGAAGCCCTAAGGGAGGAAGCCATTGTTTTGGATTTTATCTCCTAGAGATCAAAGACAGAACAAGTCTGTGTGCTTTACTGTAAATCAAAACATCTAGAGGGTCAAAGGTTCTCCAACTGAATGCGACTGAACAGTACTGGACATCTTATCTTTAGCTGTGGGTTTCTTAACACGGTGGTTCCCAATCTTTGGCTTTTGGACGTCAGTTCCCAGAAGCCTAAGCCAATTCCCCACAGAACTGACCAGCCAATGTACTGCTTTAGGCTTCTGGGAATTCAAGTCCACCAGTGTTGCACGGAACATATTTTGTGAAAGGCTGCCTTAAAACATGGATGAGGAACAGTTAACCTGCTACATATTTTCTTGATGATGTTTCTCATGTTGACATAGACTTATGGAAGGTGAAATCCAAAACCTCTTAAACACCAAGAAAATGGTAGGTCTGTTCTACCGGGCGGGGGGGAGGGGAAGGGAGACACAAATCCAAAACAGATCACAAATTCCAACTAATAACAAAAATAATCTGGATACCTTAGACCTCAGGTCTGCGAGAGTGTTGAAATAGGTGCTCAAATCAGGGCCACCAGCACATGCTCGCTTCACATAGATCTCCTGGATGTTCTGCTCCAGTTGTGCATTAGACTCTTCAAGAGAGCGCACCTGGCAAAAGGCACAGAAAACTGATGTGGGTAGTAGTGTGAGGGGAAAAAACAGTTGCTCAAACATCTGAACTTGAGTGGAAATTTGTTGGGCAAAACACATATACACATTACTTCATGGATGTCATACCACTAGCTCAGTGGGAATTACAGGCATAGACAAACCCATACATTGCCTCCTGTGCTTACAAACTTATTGTTCCAAAAGTGGTTTATCTTATCAAGGTGAAAACATGCTGACCTAGACAAAGAAGGAGTTTATGCCATTCAACTTTTCCCTCTACCGGGAAGAAGAAAGGACCATCCATCCAAGTGGCATCTGCCTTCAAATGGATGGTGCCCAATTGGAATGAATGGGGCTCCTCAATGTGTGAAGTCATCTGCAGGTTTCTTTTTCCTATACTGTATCATGATGCCTCTCCATCAACTTTCTTTACAATAAACTTTCTAAGGCACCAGTGGCTTTTGAGTCTTTATCAAGACTCAAAAGAATATTAGCTAAAGAGAGGTGTGCTTCCTTTGACATTTATGTACAGTTCTTCTTTCGTGTCCAGATCATACCTGTCAAGTATCCCATATTGGCTGGGATTTCCCGTATTTTGGTGCTCGTTCCTCCCTTTTCCTGCTGCCGCCCCATATTTTGAACAGCAGGGAAAGGGGCTACTGCGCATGCACAGGAATTTCCCGTATTTTGGGAGCCACACTTGACAGGTATGGGCCAGATCAAACCCTGAACTGCCAAAAATGTAGCCACTTTCTTGGCTTTGTCATTGGCCAAATCTAAGTCCTCATCGATGCATGTTTCTGGCAGTAATCAGCAGACTAGTAAATGAGATGGATTCTATATCTTTCATTATTCACACCGCGTGTTGTTATCCACCAGCAGCCCCCACTTAAACACGTTGGTCTTCTATCTAGGGACTCCAACCCTCAATCTATTCCGGGTCCTCCAAGTGATGTAGGGGAGGTTGAGTTTCTCAACTATATCCTCCTTTAATGTTGTACAATATAACCACTAGAAGAGTCTGCTTTATCTACCGGAACTTGGAAACTGCTTTTTTTAGGTTATAATTCACAGAATCCTCCCATCAAATAGTGAAAACTGTGCAACCTGCCCAGTGCAAAAGCAACCCTTGTAAACTCTGATGGGTATAGATTAGACATGAATAGACACGACGTAGGCTGAGGTTCAAATACTGTAGTTCATTTATTTTACCACTACATTTTCTTCTTTCATTTTTCCAACTTTCTGATTTGCAACTAATTTACTCACCTTTCCCAGCTATTTGTAGGCTGCCTATAGTCATGATGTGTTTGTACGGTAGCAAGTGTTGACCCCCATGGATGGGAAGCAGGTGTCTATACTTGACAATATAATTCACAACCTACCTTACAAAAGTGCAACAAAACATCACGAGGAGTTTCTTATCTACCTTTCCCCCTCCCAAATACTATCAGAAATAGGTAAAGGTCGCCCTTGCTCGAAAGCCAGTCATATCCAACTCTAGGATTCAGTACTCATCTACATTTATAGCCAAAGAATTAGTGCTGTCTGCGTCTGCAGAAGTTTCCATGATTATGTGGCAGGCATGACTAGACACCGGAGTGCATGGAACACTGTTTACCTTCCCATCAAAGGAGTACCTATTTATCTGCTTGCAATTTTTTTCCTTTCAAACTGCTAGGTTGGCAGGAGCTGGATCAGAAACTCAGGTCTCAAATTGCTGACCAGCTGACATTCAAGTCGTCAGGTTCAACATCTTAACCACTAAGCCACCTTAGTCCCTACTATCAGAAATAATCATCAATAAATGTAAACTTCCACTCTGTTTCAGTCATAACAGTTAATGTTCTGCTTCCAAGTCAATTCAAAATTTCATCCCAAATATCAAACATCCTCCGACTACTCACCCTCTCCAAATAGGCTGCCAGACGGTCATTCAGATTCTTCATCGTGCCTTTTTGATTCACATCAAGGATATTTGTCTCTCCTTGCCCAAGTTGATGCGCCAGTCCACTCTTGACAGAAGGCAAGAGGCTACCCACAGACTCGTAGATGCTTGATGGTAACTGAAGCCTTCCTAAAGCCATCCTGCTCGCTCCTCTTGGCCCGTGGACACTGTTGGAGAAAGACTGGCTTTGGCTGGAAAAGGTAGTCGCCATAGCTGTTCTAGTGAAGGGATGCAAAGCCAAGACAGAGGTAGAACAATGTAAATCTTGGAGAGTTGCTTAATTATAGGCAAGGTGGTGGGTGGGGACAAGCTCATAGCCTTTTTTCCCCCATTGGATCATTTTGTTGCCCTTCAAAAGGATTTGAGCAACAACAAAAATGCATTTGTTTCCGAAATCAAGCTCAGAGCTATTCTTTTTCCTCCTTGTTAGAACAAATTTGCAAAGGCATTGCAAAATCCTGGATTAGATTTGGATCCTGGCCAATATGTCAATGTCAGATGAAGGATAAAATGAACTGTGCAACATATCGTTTGTCATCTTTTTGTGATCCTCGCACTAGATATGGACAATAGATGCAAAAATTCTCAGTTTATGGGGGGAAGTGGGGTTGGACCATTGCAAACTTCATTCTGCAAGAACAGGCAGAAGAGAAAAATACAGAATTAAACTGTGTCCAGAGCTTAAAAGGCAACCTTTAAAAAATTATCTGTTGCATAGCTTAAGGTAAACCCAGAAAAAACTCACAAGTAATACACAAACATTGTCTGCCAGCTACTACTTTTCTGTTATTCCAGTTTTAAACAATGTCTTCCAAATGCCCCCAAATACCATTTTAGCCTCTCAAAGCCAGCACGTTGTTGCATAGTATTGAGAGAGTAAAATTCCAGAGATTTTGCTTCAAATCCTACTTAGCTATGGAAACTTTCTGAGGATACCACTGGTTACACTATCCTTTAAATACCTCACATACTTAAAAAACACACGAATAAGGCCCTCAGTAAGTCAGATGTGACTTGACAACACATAGAACACATAACATAAATGTTACTCATTACAGGATCACCCATAAAGTAATAAATCTACCAGCCATTGGTTTTTCCACCAAGAAATAAAGGAACTGAAATGTCTTTGTTACCCCCCAGATATCACATTTTGTAAGTGACATCTCTACTTGTGGTTGAGGAGGAAAAAAAGGGTGAAGCTGATTAATGTAATGATCCCAGGTGACAGTCGAGTGGAAGGAAAAAGAGGTTGAAAAGATCATGCGATATCAGGATTTGGGAACTGATGTACAGCATCTCTGGGAGAAAAGAGCAACAGTGGTGCCAGTAGGGATAGGAACGCTGGTAGGACTCCAAAAAGGGTTGGGAAAAACATGTGAGCGGGATTGACATTGAGAAGATCACAATAAAGCAGTTGCAGAGAGTAGCACTGCTAGGTACCAGCTACATTATCAGACAATATCTCACTGACTCTTAGGTCCATCCAGAGCCATAGCCAGACCCTCCTGAGCTAACAGCCCCCGCAACCCAGCCCGGGAAGCTAATGTTATATGTGTGTGAGTGACATCATTGCCCTTCCTGAAAATTTTTTCACCGTCTTTTGTGTATGAGAACCAAGACAATAGAAACAGCCGAAAGGTTGGCTTAACACATCTTTATTGCATGATGGTCCAGGGAAACATGTGGTAATGGCGGATGAACAGCTCAATATATACTGTGGCTATACATTTGAATGTGGCTCCTCGATAGCCCATTGGCTACTGTCTGCGTGACGTCATTCCCCGTCACGCCCTTCTTGTCCAGGTGAGGTGGTGGCGGGAATCTTCCCGCGCTGTAGGTATTTGGGGAATTGGAACCATGTGAGCTGGGCGCTCGCTATTGCCCCTAGTGGTCACTAGCTCGCGTCCTGATACAGAAGGTTACAGTGTTACAGCTGATGATTATTATATCCACTCATTTGAGTGTTACATTACTTAAAGGCACAATATTCCAAACACAACATCCCTCCCCCCTAGGATGAGACGAAGTCTCTCATCCAATATGGTTTATTGCAAGCGCGTTTTGGGCGCAAGGCTGGCTGGCTTGTCCCGGGGGCGCTATCACTTCTCTGTTCCCTGGTCTCTTGTCCTGCAATGGGATAGGGAGACTCGTTAGCGACTCGCCGCGGGTCTGCGGTTTTCGGGGTAGGGGTAAACTCCATTGTGGGAAAACCGGGGGCACTGGGGGCTAACGAAAAACCCCACTTCTCGCCTGGATGGGTGGGGGACCACTCCGAAAAAAAACCCCGGTTTTGTAACTCAAACTCAAACTCATCTTCTGGGATATCTGTGGGGGTATCCTGCAGGATATCTGCGGGGACAAACTTATTCCCTTCCCCCCTTGGTGGGGACTACTGGCCCCCCTCTCCTCCCCCTTGGGCTGAACGGGTGGGGGAGAACCCTAACGCTGAATCCTGTTTCGCGCTTTCTGCGCTCTGGTCGCCGGGAACCCGGCGTCGGAGTTGGTCCGCGTGCCGCCTCCAGAGTAGACCTGTGCTGGTCTCTACGCAATACGACACGGGACCCGTTTGCCCAATGACTACGCCCAGAACCCAGGCTGGCCCTGCGCTAGCGTAGTTTCTACAATGGACCGGGGCGCCTATTTCGAAACTCTTCGTGCCCACTAACCCGATGTTCCTCCCAGTGTCCTCCACCCTCGAGGGGTCTAGCCTGGTCAGTACCGTAGTCAGTTTTCTGCGCATTAGGAGCTCTGCGGGCGAATATCCTGACGCTAGGGGGTCACCCTATATCCCAGCAAAAACTGGCACAACTGCAGGTTTAGATCCCCGGGGCCCATGCGCCTCAGCGCGTCTTTGGTGGTACGCACGAGGCGTTCTACCTGGCCATTCGTCGCCGGTTGGAAGGGCGCGGAGGTGATGTGCCGGATGGCGTTGATGTCAGTGAATGCCCTGAATTTGGCGGACGTGAAGCAACTAGCGTTATCGCTAACAAGCGTGTCGGGTATACCGAACGAACTGAACACCCTGCGCAATTGTTTAATTGTTGTGGCTGAGGAGGTGTTCGCAACTGGGATAACCTCTAACCATTTGGAATAAGCATCTACTATGAGGAGAAAAATCGATCCTCTGAAAGGGCCCGCAAAGTCAATGTGCATGCGGGACCACGGCCCCTTTGCCACATCCCATTCCCTGTGCAGAAGTCGAGCCTCTTCGGGCCGGGAGCTTTGGCAACTCTCGCAAGTGCCCACCATGTGCTCGATATCGGCGTCCAACTGGGGCCACCAGAAGTAGCTCCTGGCCAGTGCCTTGGAGCGGACAATTCCAGGGTGGCTGACGTGCAGCAGCTTGAGCGCTCTTGCTCTCAAGGACTCAGGGACGACTACCCGCTGGCCCCACAGGAGGCAACCCCTCTCCATGGACAGTTCTAACTTTTTCCTGAAAAACGGGGCAAATTCCGCCGCCGGGGAGGACGTTGGCCACCCTTTCTGCACCCATGAACTAACCAGGGCCAACGTCTTGTCCGTGCCCGTCGCCTTGGCGATCTCTGCGGGCACTACGGGGGGTGAATCGAGGACCTCTATCATGAGCACTTGGTGGTCTTGTTCCACCTCGCACATGTGGCTGCCCGTGTGGGGGAGGGGTGACCTCGACAGGGCGTCCGCGTGGCTTATGTCCTTTCCAGGGCGATACACCAGCGCGTTCTGGTACGCGTTTAAAAAAATGGCCCACCTGAGCATCCTAGGGGACAGAATCTGTGGCGTGGGCTTGTCTGCGGTAAAAATGCCTAGCAGGGGCTTGTGGTCAGTCACGATGGTAAAGGGGCGGCCATAGAGGAAATTGTGGAACTTCTTCGTCCCAGCAATTATCGCTAATGCCTCCCTGTCTGTCTGTGCGTAGTTACGCTCTGCCTTAGACAGGGACCTGGAGTAGAATGCCACCGGGGCCTCCCGCCCGTTTTCCAACACATGGCACAGGACCGCCCCCACCCCCACTGGAGATGCATCACATACCAGAACCACTAGTTTCTTGGGGTCAAAATGGGTTAATATGGCGTCTGAGGATAAGAGTTGTTTCAGCTCATTGAATGCCCTCTCCTGGCTCTCACCCCATTTCCACGCCTCGTCCTTTTTTAGTAACTTATGAAGCGGCTCTGCTACCGACGCCTTCCTAGGCAGGAAGGAATGGTAGAAGTTTAAGAGCCCCAGGAACGACTGCAATTCGGGCTTGGAGGTGGGGCGAGGAGCATTTTGAACGGCGGCCACCTTTGATTCGGAGGGTTTAATGCCTGCAAGGGTTACCCGGAAACCCAGGAACTCAACCTCTTTTGCGAAGAAGACGCATTTGTCTTTCCACAACCTCAACCCCGCCTTTTCAAATACCGTCAGCACTTTGTCTAGCCTCTCAGCCAACTCTGACTCACTCCCCCCCCCGTTATCAATACGTTGTCAAAATATGGCAAGACCCCCTCCAGACCCTTTAAGAGACGTTCCACTAACGATTGGAAGATGCCTGGCGCCGAATTCACGCCAAACTGCAGGCGCGTCACCTGAAACGCCCCCTTATGAGTGACTATCGTCTGTGCAGCAGCTGCAGCTGGGGTTACCGAGAGCTGCTGATAAGCCTGCGCCAGGTCAAGCTTTGCGAAACACTTCCCCCCATGTAACCTGGCCAACAGGTGGCTGACTACCGGCACCGGATACGCATTTGGGCGTATCGCCTTATTAATGGTACATTTGTAATCAGCGCATATTCGAACCTCCCCGTTGGCCTTAAGCGCTGTTACAATCGGAGTTTCCCACTCCGCGGAATCAACAGGAACAAGGATCCCCTGGCCCACCAATTTGTCCAGTTCCGCCTCTATTTTGTCCTTAAGTGCAAAAGGCACCCTTCGCGGTTTGAGTCTTATTGGGCGGACCTCCGGATCCAGGTCGAACGCAACTGGGGGCCCCTTGAATTTTCTGAGTCCCTTCTTGAACACTGCGGGATGCGCGTTACACACCTCCTGTATTGGGTCAGTCCCAACGGCATGCACCCCCCCCCCCCAATGAACAAACCCAGGGGCTTAAACCATTGAGTCCCGAGGAGGCAACAACTCCCCCCTTTGAGAACAACCAGGGGAAGTTCCACGGCATGCTGCTTGTATTGGACCTTGAATTTTCCAACCCCCAACACCGGAATGCTATTTCCCTGCACGTCCCGCAGCATAGACCTCAGTGCTTTGAGCTTGGGCCGCACGTTGGGGGAAATTCCCAAAAACTCCCTCTGGGAAATGATGGAATATGAGGAACCTGAGTCTATCTCCATCTTAACGGGGACCCCTTGCACCAGTACCTTAACAAAATAACGTGGGTGTCTTAAGGACACGCTGTGGACTGCAGTGTCGTCGTCGCTGCCGTCGGAGATGCGGCCCATGCCGTCCTGCTTCCTCGAGGGCCGGACGCCTTCCTGGTTTTTCGGTGAGCGGTCTGTTGAGCCTCTCTGGTCTCTGCGCTGCCGTCTGCAAACCTTGGCTATGTGGCCTCGGCGCCCGCAGTTGTGGCACTCGGCCTTCCTGAACGGGCACTTGATGCGGTCATGGGATGCCCCGCAGCCATCGCAACGCCGGCCATCCTTCCGCACCTTCCGGATGTCCTCGTCCTCGCTGCTCTCCGTGGAGGAGTGTGGTGCCCGCCTGGCCGCTTGCACCGAGCCCGCTGCCTTGTCGGGTTGTGGGGGCCTTGCTCTGGACCCCTTAACCCCAGCCCTCGTGGCCTGTGCCTCCTTCACGACCTCTTGCAGCGTCGGAGGCGGCTCCGTGTTCATCAGCTTTCGCTGAACCTCCTCGTCCCACAGGCTGCACAGCATGCGGTCCCTGAGGGCGATTTCCAGGTTCTCCCACTTGCATGGGCCAGCGGCCAAACAGAGGGCCGCTGCAAAGGCAGCCACGGACTCACCAGGCGCCTGGACTCTCTTCCAGAACGCGTCCCGAGCCAAAAACATTGAAACCGAGGGCTGGAAATGGTCGCGCATCGCTTTCAGGAGCTGCTTGACCGGCACTTCGTTCACCTTCTTCGGAGACACCAGGTCCACCAATACCTTCATGGCGGGAAACCCAAGCATCCTGATGAGAATGGCCCTCTTCTTCCCCTCGTCTGAGATGTCAGACACCATCAGTGCGCTTTGGAAGTCCATCTCGAACAGCTCCCATTCTTCCGGTTTGTTGATGTTGAACCCGGCCTGCATTGTCTTGATTCCGTGAGGATCCATTATCCCACCTTCGTCGCCAATTTTGTGTATGAGAACCAAGACAATAGAAACAGCCGAAAGGTTGGCTTAACACATCTTTATTGCATGATGGTCCGGGGGAACATGTGGTAATGGCGGATGAACAGCTCAATATATACTGTGGCTATACATTTGAATGTGGCTCCTCGATAGCCCATTGGCTACTGTCTGCGTGACGTCATTCCCCGTCACGCCCTTCTTGTCCAGGTGAGGTGGTGGCGGGAATCTTCCTGCGCTGTAGGTATTTGGGGAATTGGAACCATGTGAGCTGGGCGCTCGCTATTGCCCCTAGTGGTCACTAGCTCGCGTCCTGATACAGAAGGTTACAGTGTTACAGCTGATGATTATTATATCCACTCATTCGAGTGTTACATTACTTAAAGGCACAATATTCCAAACACAAAACCGTCCCAAATCTAGAATCCTGGCTACGGCCCTGGGTCCATCATCCCACAGTGCAGGATGTGTAATAACAGGCTAAAACAGGGGTTCTCAACCTTTTCAAGCCAAGCACCAGGTCACGCTCCCTCAGACAGCTTTGGGGGCCAGTCAGCCATTTTGCCTTTCCTGCCTCACATGGCACTTCCAGGTGTGGCGGAGGGTCACATGAAATGGTGTTGTGGGTTGCATCTGGCCCCCAGGCCATAGGTTGAGAACCCCTGGGCTAAAACAACAGGAAGCCAGATACTGTATAGGTTGAATATTAGGGAAAACCTCTTAACGACAGTGGAACCAAGTGCCTTGAGAGATGGTGAGCATTCAAACACTGGACATATTTAAGAGAGAATTGGGCAGCCCATGTCAGATCTGCTTTGATTCGGTTTCACTGCATTGGGGGTTGGATTCAATGGCCTAAAAGTCCCCTTGCAACTCTGTTATTGTAAGCATAATAATAGCCTACTGTTGTCTAGTGCAAAATATGGGATACTGCTGATTTTCTACAGCTGTTTCAAAAGCAGACAGAACAATGGCAGCTTCGTTCCCATCAAAGAGTTTCAAATAGTAACTTTTACTTTATAATCTCCAATCACTTTGGATAGAAGCTTGAACATTTCAATATGTTGATTATAATTTAAACTATTAAAAATCCCAGTGTTTTGCTAGCATCTTTGAAATTCAAATATATATTTTTCGAAAAAGTATGTATTAATGTATATGTTCCAATGCATTCCAGTGCACTCGAGATACCACATCTAGACCCTTCCTTCCATTTTTATCCTCAGAATAAGTTTAGGTAAACCTGAGAGTGTGTGACTGGTCCAAGCTCTATGATGCCTCAAACCTTTACAAACCTGGGTCAGCATTCAAATCACTATTATCAGAGTTGATTTTTCTGGAAATGGCTTCAGATATGATTTTCTTGGAATTACTCTAGCTAGGCCAATGCCGACATGGAAAGCTGGAAGAAAAAATGCTGAAACTGCAGGAAGCTTCCATAAAAATGTGAACATTTTAACAAGTAAAACCCAGCCGACTAGTTCAAGTTAGAATCATCAGTACAGGGATGTGGAATTTTCCAATGCTGGAAATGTTTTATGGTTTTTTTCCGTGCACTAGCTAGCTTTCGCAAACATCAAAGAAGTAGTACAAAAAACTTTTCTAATGCATTAGTAGGAGTTTCAATAATACATTCCACACTACATCACCGAAAGTTTACTCAAAACAGCACCGTAAGACGGCAATCAAAATAATAAGCCACACAGTGATTAGCAATCAAAGTATATTAGTAATCAAATTAATAAGCAGCAATGAATGGCTGGATAACTCAATGAAGCCAGAGACTGGGAGTTAGATTCTCCATTGTGCCTCTGTTATGTACTGAATAGAATGTGACAAGTACTCTTTAACTGATTGTATCCGGCAATTGTATCCATTGTAAATAATCAGATACACAT
This sequence comes from Bradypodion pumilum, assembly GCA_035047305.1. Lineage (NCBI taxonomy): Eukaryota > Metazoa > Chordata > Lepidosauria > Squamata > Chamaeleonidae > Bradypodion > Bradypodion pumilum. The sequence continues at coordinate 15,755,307 of JAWDJD010000008.1, forward strand.
TGTAGCAAGCTGTTAAGGATGCTACTGCCAGTGGCAGTAGCAGTATCCAGCTCACATGATACAGATTCCCCTGAATACCTGAAGGGCGGGAAACCTTCCCGCCACACCGCACCTGGAGAAGATGGCCGTGACGATCCATGACATCACGTGGACAGTAACCAATGAACTACAACCCGGGTTATTCAAAATGTACAGTGTGCTATAAATAGAGCTGTTTGGTCCACCATTACCTCATGTTCACTCTGACTACCATGCAATAAAGTTGTGTTTTAGCCCTTACTGTAGCTCCTTCTTTGTCTTCCGTGCAAGACACCAAAGCCTCCTTGCTAGGGGCTGGACTTGAAATCTGTAGGGTCCATTCCAGCTCTGCAGTTCTAATGGTGATGATGATGTTACTTACTGGTGTCTGTGTGACACATCTGCTAGAGATATGTGATATTTAGATTTGTGCATAAGGACCTCAGTCCTTATTCATAGCCAGTCATACATTGGTAGTAAAAGGTTTCCTGGGTTAATGAGTAAATAGTACACAGATTTCACCATCCTAGTTTTCATCCATCAATAAAGGCAACTGTGATGAAAAGAAATATTATCTGACTTTTTTCCTGCCATTTGTGTATTGTGATAAAGCAACCACCTTTTATTCGCCTTCAGGACATAGAGAAGCTGTTTGGGAAGGAAATGTGATGACAAACAGAGTGCTATGTGTGCCTTAATTTTGGCAGTTCCACATCTGCCCTAGATACAAAAAAAAGTTGTATGTCTCACAGAGACATGGAAAACCCTGTCTTTTTAATCTCTATCAGGCAGGCAAAAGAGGATGGGTAGAGAACCTCTGGCCCTCCAGATGTTTTAAATCATAGCTTCAAAAAATCCTTTATCATTTATGGGGTCAGCTGGGGCTTCTGACAGTTGCCAACCTGGGTTACTTTAGAAAGATTAGGCAAATTTCTAGAAACTGAGGCAATCAGTGGCTGCTAATTATTGCCTGCCCCGGGACCCACTTCATCGGCCCGGGGATGCGGGGCAGCTGCGTCGCCCACGCCCCTCCCGTGCTTGAGCCAGGAGGGGTTGAAAAGGAGCAGACGCCGGACTTGCCGCTACCGCCGCCGCGTTGCCTGCCCCGGGACCCACTTCATCGGCCCGGGGATGCGGGGCAGCTGCGTCGCCCACGCCCCTCCTGTGCTTGAGCCAGGAGGGGTTGAAAGGGAGCAGACGCCGGACTTGCAGCTACCGCCGCCGCGTTGCCTGCCCCGGGACCCACTTCATCGGCCCGGGGATGCGGGGCAGCTGCGTCGCCCACGCCCCTCCCGTGCTTGAGCCAGGAGGGGTTGAAAAGGAGCAGACGCCGGACTTGCTGCTACCGCCGCCGCGTTGCCTGCCCCGGGACCCACTTCATCGGCCCGGGGATGCGGGGCAGCTGCGTCGCCCACGCCCCTCCCGTGCTTGAGCCAGGAGGGGTTGAAAAGGAGCAGACGCCGGACTTGCCGCTACCGCCGCCGCGTTGCCTGCCCCGGGACCCACTTCATCGGCCCGGGGATGCGGGGCAGCTGCGTCGCCCACGCCCCTCCCGTGCTTGAGCCAGGAGGGGTTGAAAAGGAGCAGACGCCGGACTTGCCGCTACCGCCGCCGCGTTGCCTGCCCCGGGACCCACTTCATCGGCCCGGGGATGCGGGGCAGCTGCGTCGCCCACGCCCCTCCCGTGCTTGAGCCAGGAGGGGTTGAAAAGGAGCAGACGCCGGACTTGCCGCTACCGCCGCCGCGTTGCCTGCCCCGGGACCCATTTCATTGGCCCGGGGAAGTGGGGCAGCTGCGTATGAACTTTGTTTAAGTGTATACTGTATTTTTTCTTTTCTTTTTTGAATTGTATTTTGTAATTTTGAAACTGTGTAATTTTCTATGATATGTTGTGAAGCCGCCCTGAGTCGGCTTAGTGCTGAGTTGGGCGGGGTACAAATTAAATTGATTGATTGATTGATTGATTGATTGATTGATTGATTACAGCTGAATCCAGAATTGGGAGTGGCTTTGTTGACATTGAAAGGCAGTTGTGATCCAGTATACTCTAACAGCACATGTATGAACTCACATATGTTCTGCATCACATCCGCAAGAGATCTCTGAACCATGGCAACAGTACTCAACAAACCAGGTTGAGTATATCACATTCACACAGAGAAATCCTATGTGGGACTTTAACTGAACACACCAGAACTAAAGCAGCATTCCGTATCATAGCCAACTCCCTACCTGAGAAGTATTCATGTCTAAAGTCTCACTGGTAGCTCTGTATCTACATTCTAGCAAACTCTGTTCAATGGGATTGTGATTGTCAGATTTCGTGTAACTTTCCATGTCTCGGGAGGTTCATTTTATACTCTGAATAGCAAAGCTTTGCTTTTCCACTTTTTTCTGTGCAAACCTCCCCATTATGTGGCTTCCATAGCTTCCCTTCCAAATAGATTTGTAGTTTTCACTAGCATTTCTGTGCAATACAGGCACCCATATATAAAGACTGGCAGAGGTAAAGCTTTGAAGAGGTTTTGTACAAATCTTATGATCTGCTAACATAGTTGCTGTGGAAATTCAAGTGCGAAGTCAGACAGAAAAAGTAGAAGATGCTGATGCACAGTCTTCCTGCTGGTGAACTTTCACTTCTTTGTCACTAACATGAACAAGGAAAGGAAAAGCTAACAAAAATCCCCTTCTTTGTCCTCTCCTGTCTCCAGCTGCTGCCAGAAGGAAGTTTCCCATTTAGGTTTGTTTTTTTAAATTAATACAGTGACATGCGTTGCCCTATTACACTTTTTAAAAATCCACTTCCATGGCCGCTCCATACAACCAAGAAATTCTTTAATTTGCCAATACCACGAAGTGTCTTTCTTCTTAAACTACTTCATGATATTGGCAAACTAATAGCAGGCCAAATATGGCTGTCTGAAGTCTGTATGCCATTTGGACACAAGGATTCACTTAATGGCATACTGGATCCTATTTAGTGACCCCAATAGTGACCCTATTTAGACCAAAACAGCCCACTCCAAAATGGGCATGTAGACAAGCTAGGAGTGTTCTAATCCTGAAGTAATTCTTATATCTAAACCAGTGTTTCCCAACCTTTGGTTTTTGGACTTCAATTCTCAGAAGCCTAAGACAATTCCACAAAGCACTGATCAGCTAATGTACTAACTTAGGCCATACCTGTCAACCCGCAGCTCCGGAAAAAAACGGGACCTGCGCAGATCGCTTGTGCGCAGGTCGCTTTCCACGCATGCGTGGAAGTGCTATGCTGCTTGCGCAGCCCTTACGCAAGCGGCGTAGTGCTTCCACGCATGCGTGGAAGTGTAAAACCCTTCCACGCATGCGTGGAAAGCGTTTTCCCCCTCTGCCAAATTACGGGGTTTTGGCAGCACGGGGCAGGTTATGACGTCAATCGGCGTCAAATTCCGTGGTAATCCCGGCCAAATCGGGATGGTTGACAGGTATGACTTAGGCTTCTGGGAATTGAAGTCCAAAAACTAACGGTTGGGAAACACTGATCTAAACAATCTTCTCTGACTGCCCATTATGAGTCATTCTAGCAAACAAGGCTGAGATTATGTGGTGCATCGCAAATAGCGCACAAATGTTTTGTTGTGCGGATTTTTGTTATATGAATTGTTCGTTATATGGGGTACCACTGTACTTATCTGCATTGCTTTAAGATCAGACAAGAATGGGTGGATCTTGGACTTCAGATAACATAATCATCATTGACTTATGTGGCTAGTTTTGGTGAGAACTATATATCACAGGACCCCAGTTTTCACCCTACTTTACAGAATTAAGCAACAAACATTTCCTGAAATAAACAAAATTAGTGAAGGCCACAGGAAGCAGGCTGTGAGGGTATAATAGCCAAATAAAAGGCCAGAAGGAACAAATATGTCAATTAACCAACCACACAGTATACATGGGAAACTGTCTTATGTTTAGGCAAAACATTCAACCACCTAGGCCAATTGTTTAAACTCAGTCAGGCAACAACTCTCCAGGATTTGGAGAAGCATTCTTACCTCATCCAACTCAGAGACATCTGAGTTGCATGGTCTCCCATGCAAACATTGACAGGGCCTGACCCTATTTAGGTTCTAAAATGAGACCTCGCGATATATCAGGGTGGTAGGTTAGTACTTAAAGCTCCACCGATGGGAAAGAAGCTGTGGCAAAAGGTGAGCTATTAAGAGAAGTATGGGATGGCATCCCAGCATAGGATTCAAGAAATGAGTAACAAACTTTGAATACAATAGGGTGCTACAGATGTTTTCAATCACATCTAAATTTTTGAAGTAACAAAACATAGCTCACGAAGCCCAGGAGAAACTGTCCTGGCCTCTATTTGTTGTTGTTCAGTCGAGTCCAACTCTTTGCAACCCCATGGACCACAGGACGCCAGGCTCCTCCATCCTCCTGAGTCCACCCAGGTCCACGTCCACCATGTCAACAATACTGTCTAACCATCTCATCCACAGACCACCCTGTCCTCCTTTTGCCCTTGATCTTTATTAGTATCTGGGCCTTTTACTCTCTTCTCATTTGGTGGCCAAAGTATTTCAGTTTCAGCATCTGTCTGTCCAATGATCAGTCAGGTTTGATTTCCCTTAGGATTCACTTATTTGATCACCTTGCAGTCCATGGGACTCTTAAGAGTCTTCTCCAGCACCACAGTTCAAAGATGTCGATTCTTCTGTACTCAGCCTTCCTTATGGTCCAGCTCTCACAGTCATACATTAACTACTGGGAAGACCATAGCTTTAACTAAGTGGATTTTTGTCAGTAGGGTGATGCCTCTGCTTTTTATTATGCAGCCTAGTTTTGCCTCCCAAGGAGTGATGCGGTTTCCCCATGCCCAATTGGCACGGAACCTTGGCAGAGGTTAAACCAGTTGAGCAGACTCCTGGCCACTGGCCCTTGCCAGTACGGAAAAGGGGGGTGGATTAATAATAGGGTTTGATTCACCCAATTAATGACCTGACCGGCGGTTCTGCTGAGAGGGCAGATCGCTAACCTCCGTTACCCATTAAGCAATTACTGACTCACAGATCAGCCTAATCTTTGGTGCAAATAGAAGCCATATTTACCCCAGTCTAAGCCCTAAACAATGGTGTTTCCCCTGTCAATGTTTGCCCCCGGTAATTAACTTTCCCATTAACCTGAGTTAATAGGTGATGTGATTTTCTGTCTGATGACGGTTTTTTCTGCCTTGCCTTCTGATCTATAAATGTAGATACTTTTCCTTCAATAAACCACTGATCTGATCTCGCTCCATACTGCCTCGTATCGTTCCTTGATCAGTCTCCTCCGGGACCTAACGGCCGTCCTAGCGGCCCCGATTCCTACATTTGGTGACCCCGAGACGTGATCTTACCCGTGAGTAAGCGATCACACGGTCCGGTTCTGCGCTTGAACCACGTCCGATCATCCCGGAGGACAGCGCGGCAGCCCAGCCGGTAAACCAGCCGGTCGGGAAGACGGCCTAAGCGGCGAGGCATTCCAGAGAGGCTTCCTACAGCTTGCTCCCAACTTTCGCGGCGGCTTGCAGGTTACGGAAAAACGTGTTCCGCTCAGGGTCAGCTGTGAACCCCTGACAGCGCAGAGGCCACCGAGGGCCAGTGACAGCAGTCCACGCTCCGAGTCTACCCAGAGAATCGTCGCCAGAACCTATTACCTTGCCCAAAGACGCGTCGACTCGTCCCGAGGAGGAAACTTCGAAGGACCCATCGCAGGTAATATGGGGACTTGTCCTCAGCGACAAGGTCCGTCCGCTAGCCAAAGAACTCGTGAGGAAGAGTTCAGAATCCTGGCCAGGGTGTTTCAGTTAAGGTTTCACAGCAGAGAGCTACCGAGACTTTTGGCGTACCTAAGGGAACACTGCCTGCTTTACCCAGAAGTAGGTACGTTAACCCTTAAGCTTTGGGATCAGATAGGAGACTGCATTCAGCAACCCCCGAAAGCTCCAGGAGGCGTAATTCGCACATGGAGCAAATGTAGGAAACTCTTAGCGGAGATAGATCCAGTCCGGGTAGAGGCCAAAGAACCCCCAGCGCCAGCCGAACCATCGGCGCCCACGGCACTCTATCCGTCACTCCAATTCAGGCAGAGTAGTGTAGGGAGCTTTCCCTCGGTGACAGCTGCAGACGTCACCGACGGAATGCATGGAATGAGGAGCGCAGGCGCTTCTCTGACAGTTACAGGCTCCCAGACCAAGAGTGCCCTTCAGCGCACAGTTGAGGAAGAACTTAGGAAGGGGGAATTGCCAGCAGAAGAACTAGCTAAGCTTAGACAGATTTGTCCAATTCGCATGGAGAAGGATGCCCTAACAGGGGCCCAGCAGATAGTTCATTCACCAGTCCAGTATAAGCTTCTCATGGCTATACGGAAGGCCATTTCAGAGACAGGGCTCCAGAGTCGCTTTATTAGGGGCACGCTTCAGCAAGTGTGCGAGAACACCATGTTCATCCCGCACGACTGGAAAGCCGTCATGCGGATGATGCTCAACCCTAGCCAGTATCTGATTTGGGACAGCGAGTTTCGCCTTGAGGCTCAGACTAGGGCTGCCAGGATGGGAGGCGCAGTACTTCCTGACCAGTTATATGGTTCAGGTGCCTTCGAATCCATCGATGCGCAGATCAACTTGCCACTCGCCACTCTTCAGATGTCAGCCGAGGCTGCTTTTAGAGCTTTCTTCAAGGTCCCAGCCACTGGCAAGGCGGCTAAGAATTACACCGCAATTAAGCAGGGAGCCCAGGAGCCCTACATGGACTTCATCAATCGCTTGGAGGAAGCAATCAGTAGGCAGATAGACAATGAGCAAGCCCAACAAGAGTTCATGATGAAGTTAGCCAAGGACAATGCCAATCTAGACTGCCGTAAAATCTTGCAGTTGCTGGGCAATCGTCCCGACTTGACCCTCACGGACATGATTCGAGCTTGCGCCGACGTTGGCACAGAATCCTACAAGATGGGATTGCTAGCGGCAGCGGTGCAAGGGGGTAGGAGACCCAAAAGCAAAAATCAAGGGGCATGTCACAATTGTGGCAAGGTCGGTCACTTTGCTAGGGAGTGCCGATCCAAGGGAGGCGGACAAAATTCCGGCCGTTCCAAGGCTCCAAACACCCTGTGTCCGAAGTGCAAGAAAGGCTACCATTGGGCCAGACATTGTCCAAGTTCGGGAAACCGGAACGCGGGCATGTCTCTGGCCCCGGTCCAAACAGAGGCTTCCCTCGCTCACAGCTCGCCAGAGCTAGACTAGATTCCATTCACATTCCTAGCGCTGCGAAGGCACAGGCCAGCCCCAAGAGTAGTACAGGGCTAGAATTGACTTGCCAGGCAGATGTCACATGCGACTTGCCAGGCACAGTCTATCTGGTGGACTCCCAGTACATGGGTCCACTGCCCAAGGGCTTTATAGGTTTAGTTTTGCATCGCAGTGTAGCAGGAGCACGCGGAATTCTCGTAATTCCGGGAGTCATCGACTCCAATTTTTCAGGCGTTCTCCAAGTTCAGCTTTGGACGCACTTACCCCAGACAATTCACAAAGGAGACACATTAGCGCAACTGATCATGGTTCCTTGTCACTCGCCAGCAGATAGCCAGGGAAGGCTCAGGGACAGCTCAGAGTCCCGGTCAGAGGACCGCTCGAGCGCCAGTGAGGCAGTACAAGGATACCAGGTCTTAGCGACAGTGGAAACCAACATTGAGTGGAAACAGCGCCCAGTTATTGAGGTATTTCTGAATAAAAGATCATTTTCAGGGTTATTAGATACCGGAGCTGATGTGAGTGTGATAAGCAGAGGCCAGTGGCCATGGGAGTGGGCCATTGAGCCGGTCTCCGATGTGTGGAGGGTAGGCGGCATCCAAGAAGCGTTTAGGAGCCGGGAGTGGGTGGAAGTCACGATCCCAAGGGCTGACGGCACAGCGGTAATTCGGCCGCACATTCTGGACGTGCACATCAACCTTTGGGGGCGAGACATTTTACAGCAGTACGGTGCTACGCTTACCTTCGGGTAATGGCGTTGCCACTTAAATGGCTCACCGATACGCCGGTCTGGGTGGAACAATGGCCGGTAGTGGGAGAGAAATTAGTCGCCCTAAAGCAACTGGTTAAAGAACAGCTAGACGCAGGACATATAGAGCAGTCCACTAGTCCTTGGAATTCGCCAATTTTTGTCATAAAGAAGAAGTCGGGGAAGTGGCGACTCCTCCACGATCTCAGAGAGATCAATAAATGTATACAGCCAATGGGTCCGCTTCAATGCGGCATCCCAAATCCAAATATGATTCCCGAGGGGTGGGAGATCCTAGTTGTAGATCTCAAGGATTGTTTTTACACGATTCCCTTAGACCCCAGGGACAGGGAAAGGTTCGCCTTTACGGTGCCGGTTGTGAACCACAGTGAGCCCATGCAGCGTTACGCGTGGAAATTCTTGCCACAGGGCATGCTCAATTTGCCCACCCTGTGCCAAATTTATGTTCACAACGCACTGGCAAAGTTTCGAAACCTTCACCCCAAAGCCTTAGTTTGCCATTTCATGGATGATATCTTGGTCGCGGTGCCGCAACTCGGCAGCGAAATGTTTTCTGACCTCCAGGCCAGCCTGGGGAAGAAAGGTTTACTCATTGCCCCGGAGAAAGTGCAGAGAACCGAGCCCCTCTCATACTTGTGTCATCGGCTTCTCCGCTCTTTCGCAGCACCAGTTTTGCCACAAATCAATTTGAAGGACTCAGTCACCCTGGTAGAATTGCAGCAGGTTTTAGGGAACATTAATTGGGCCAGACCGTATTTCCGATTGGATACGGATCTTTTGAAACCGCTCTTCTCGCTGCTAACATTAGGTAAGCAGCCGGCAGACCGGATACAAATTTCTCGAGAGGCGCGCTTGGCCCTCGAGAAAGTCAACCAAATTCTCAGCCAAAGGTGGGTGGACAGGATTGCTCAGGGGCCATATACCCCGATCCTGAACTTGTACATAGTTCGGGCAGGATCCATGTTCACCGGAGCCCTAGGAATAGATTCCGAGAAGGGAGCGAGTATCGTGGAGTGGGTGTACTTGCCGAACACCTCTTCCCGAAACATCGTTCCTCCCCAAGAATTGGTCTCCGCGGTGGTTTACTGCGGAAGGCTGAGAGCCAGGGACATTTCAGGGCACGATTTAGCAAAGATTGTAGTCCCGTTCACCAAAGAACAGGTTCAGCAGTTAATCCACTCGGTGACTCGCTTCCAATTGCTTTGGAAGGATTCACCGGATGCTTGGCATACCACTTGCCGAAAGACCCCAGACTTGTCTCACTTCAAACGCAGACAGTCAGCTTGTTCGAACTGCTTTCTCTGGTTCCACTTCAGGGGGCCAGGACAGTTTTTACGGATGGGGGTCGCACATATGGTGTCTTGACTTGGCAGGAGGGCCAGGCTTGGCGCACGCTGTTAACTCTTCCACAGAAGTCCGCGCAGCGGGCAGAGTTGGCAGCGGTGAACCTTGCCTTGCGCACCTTCGCCAAAGAGCGCCTAAACATCATTACTGACAGTCAGTATGTCAGGAATTTGCTTCACAGTCTACCGGGAGCATACATCACTCCCGCGATAGACAAGAATTTGCTTAGTTTGTTCCTCACTGCTCAATTTCATTTGCGAAACTGCACGGAGCCGCTCTATATTGCCCACATCCGAAGTCACCAAGACCTACCGGGTCCGATTTCTGCGGGCAATATCAGAGCGGATGCGGCTGCAAAGGAAATTCAGCAACGTTCAGTGTTAGGCGTTTTCATGACGCCAATTCAGAGTCATGCATTCTTCCATCAGAATGCCAAAGCGCTCGCCAGACAGTTCAATCTGCCACTTTCTCAAGCCCAAGGCATAGTTCGCTCTTGCCACCATTGCGCAGGGGCACCGGGGGGACCCTCGTGGGGGGTCAACCCACGAGGGACAGAGGCCAACCAGGTATGGCAAATGGACGTCACGCATGTTCCGCAGTTTAGCAGATGGCAGTACATGCACGTTTGCATTGATACCTTTTCTCAATTCGTTTGGGCAACGGCGCATAAAGGGGAGACTGCTTCCCACGTGGAGCAGCACCTCCTAGCCTGCATCGCGGCCATGGGCAAACCTCGGCACGTGAAAACCGATAACGCGCCATCCTACAGCTCCAGGCAGCTGGCGGCCTTCATGGCCACCTGGGACATTAAGCATACTTTCGGCGTTCCTTACAATCCGCAGGGGCAAGCGATTGTGGAACGGGTCAATCGGACACTCAAGTCCTATATTGACAAACAAACAGAAAGGGGGGAGCCACCAGCCCTCCCCAAGTCACAGGGTCAGGCACAGCATTGTCTGAATAAGGTATTGTTCACGTACAATCACCTTAATGTTTTTTCTGATTGCACGCCGCAGGAGAAGCACTTCCGCCGTTCGGAGGCTCTCCCGCGACCGATGGTCCGATACCGGGTGCCACCGGACCCTTCCTGGAGGGGCCCGGCGCCACTCGTAACCTGGGGGAGAGGGTATGCTGCAGTTATGTCTCCTACAGGTGTCGTTTGGATTCCAGCTCGGTGCGTCAAGCCTCACTTGGAACCACATGGCGTGGACCCAGACCGATCCGAGTCCGATCCCGGAGATGGAGGACCTCACCCTGACCGAGGGGACCCGGCGGGAGAAGCGGCGACTGCGGACGACAGCGCCGAGGATCACCTGGGGGATGGTCAAGACCCTTTGCAGTGAGGCCCAGGACGCCCTCCGACGCGAGGAGAGGGAGCCGACACCGGAGAATTTCGTGGCTGCAGTCTTTGCCCAGATCAATGCCAACTCCATGGCATTCGCCATCATCCTGATCCTCTCCCTACTTGCGGGGGGAGGCGTTCAGGCCGTCTCACTGCAGGCCAACGGTTTGATGCCAGGCGAAGATTTTTCAGCCCGGATGCACTACAACTTATGGGAAAGGTTGGCGGGCCTCGTCAACCAGTCCGATTTTTGCCTGAAGCAGGACATTGGTTCTGCCTCAATTCTGGGCACCTGTCTCATCCCTGTGTGCCACACTTTGGACGCGCGTGCCAGGGATGGCGACTGGCTGCTGAAGAGGATTTTCGGCCTGCATCTCCCTGCGAGCTTCACAGCATACGCTCGCTGGGGGGGGAATGCAGCTGACAATGACTCTGCCGGCTGACGCAGCCACTCTCCACACTCCTCGAGTGGCGGTCAGCCCGAACTCTACCTGTGCTCGAATGGTCGGCTGCACTGCAGTCGGCCGAACCCAGCGCCGCTGCCCCGAAACTGGCAGCAGCAATTGGACTTGTGATAAACCAGAGACACTTGGCTCAATGTATGCTCATGTCACCCTACCTTCGGGTTGGTTCTTCACATGTAACCAGTACACGTGGAACTACATTCCTGCAAATGTATCAGATTCTGTATGTTGCGTTAGTCGTTTGACACTGTTGCTCCCCACCAAGGATATGATTACCCCTAGCACAAATGTTACAAATGTTTCAGCACCCATACGGCACACTCGCACCACCCAGTTAGACAGCTCATGTGAGAGCAGCTTTAGAGTGATGAGTTCAGCCGAATACGTCTCGTTGGCGGTCAGCATTGTTGGCGTGCCAGGCTTGGCCGTCGGCAACGCTCGGAGGATCGGTCGACTGGCTTGCGGATTAGCCAAAGCCATAAACCACACCTCCTCGGCGATAGCGCTGCTCAACCAAGAGCAGGCAGAGCTTCGCCACGCCATACTTGACAATCGAGCGGCTATAGACTATCTCTTATTGCTACATCATGGTATGTGTTGCTTTAATCTCACTGACAACTCCCGTAAGGTGCAGAATCAGCTCACGGACCTCCACACCATAGTCAAAGGCATCAGGGAAGGTTCTGCATGGGGGACTTGGCTGAGTTCATTGTGGAACTGGATGTGGTCATGGATTCCATGGGGATGGCTTCAGACGGTATTCAAGGTGGTTGTGGGAGTGATTGTACTAGGCATAGCCATATGCTGTTTCGCGCAATGCATTCCCTCACTGATATCTAAGTGCCGCTCCCGGAGGGAACCCCGAAGCGTCATTCCCGCTCATCAGCTGATGCCACTCCTACGCAGGGTCGCCTGTCAGGTCTATAAACAATAGAAAAAGGGGAGATGCGGTTTCCCCATGCCCAATTGGCACGGAACCTTGGCAGAGGTTAAACCAGTTGAGCAGACTCCTGGCCACTGGCCCTTGCCAGTACGGAAAAGGGGGGTGGATTAATAATAGGGTTTGATTCACCCAATTAATGACCTGACCGGCGGTTCTGCTGAGAGGGCAGATCGCTAACCTCCGTTACCCATTAAGCAATTACTGACTCACAGATCAGCCTAATCTTTGGTGCAAATAGAAGCCATATTTACCCCAGTCTAAGCCCTAAACAATGGTGTTTGCCCCCGGTCAATGTTTGCCCCCGGTAATTAACTTCCCCAAGAAGGATTCCCCATTAACCTGAGTTAATAGGTGATGTGATTTTCTGTCTGATGACGGTTTTTTCTGACTTGCCTTCTGATCTATAAATGTAGATACTTTTCCTTCAATAAACCACTGATCTGATCTCGCTCCATACTGCCTCGTATCGTTCCTTGATCAGTCTCCTCCGGGACCTAACGGCCGTCCTAGCAGCCCCGATTCCTACAGAGTAAGTGTCTTTTTATTTCACAGCTGCAGTCACCATCTGCAGTGATCTTAGATCCCAAGAAAGTAAAGTCTGTCATGAAAATGAGGTCCTTTCTATCTCAGTGGGAATGAGAGCATAACCAGAGATGACACTAGGCCGGGGTTCTCAAGCTTTTCAAGCCGTGGACCGTACCAGACAGCTGAGCGGGCCAGACTGGTGGTACCCCTACCGTAAATGCTGCTATAAAATGCATCTGCGGCTGTCGTAAATGCATTTACGACAGCCACGGGCGTATTTACAGCTGTTGTAAACACGTCCACTTTTGCTTCTGATGGCAGCAACGGCGATGTGGGTCACATAAAATAGTGCCGCAGGCTATTTCAGTTACAATTAATAGAGAAGTTTATTTAAATCACAGTAGATAAATAAGGATTAAGATCTATGAAAAGAAGGCACAGAGTAAAAGAAATCACAGGAAAACTAATGAATTGCTAACAATACAATGCAATGATAAAAAGAAAAGTATCAGATGAAATTACAGTTCTGCAAAGCCAGTCGTGTCTGACTCTAGGGGACGGTGCTCATCTCCATTTACAGTCAAAGAGCCAGCACTGTTTCTGCATCTGCAGACATGTCCATAGCCATGTGGCAGGTAAGCATGGAACACTGTTAACTTTCCCACTGAAGCAGAATCTATTTATCTACTGTACTTGCAATTTCTTGCTTTCAAACTGTTAGGTTGACAGGAGCTGGATAGTTGCTCTTAATCTTCTACAGCTGAAGCAGTCTTTGGGCTAAAGGAGTTCTCAACCTTTTAAAGCCGGGGGGGTCACGCTCCCTCAGACAGCTTCGGGGGCCAGACAGCCATTTTGCCCTTCCTCCACCACATGACACTTCCTGGTGTGGTGGAGGTGGTGGGGGCCCACATGAAATGGTGTTGTGGGCCGCATCTGGCCCACGGGCCTCGGGTTGAAAACCCCTGGCCTAAAGATTGAGAAAGAAAGATGTATAGCATCAGGTTTCTGAAGACTCAGGGGAATGTGCAGAATTGATTCAGAAGAAAGTAAACTGAAGTACTGTAATGTACTCATTGGTTTGTGTTTAAGTGTAAATAATAAATAAGATACAGTAAGAGAGAGGTATAGTCTCACAGGAGGAGTAATCTATCCTGTTGTAAAAACTGAAGCTTCTCTCAAAATCAGAGCAAACTACGTCTCAAAGGCCCCAGAGAAGAACTAAGCTAAAAAGCATGTGAATGTGAATAAGTGCATATCTAAGCCTGAGTTTCTTCTCTCAAGCAGCAAGTGCTTCTTGTTCCACTGACCTCTAATTTTTCCTGCATTCAGGTTAACTTCTTTACCCCCTAAACTTCAGCTCTGCTGTTTTAGTGTATGAGAGTCAAGACACAAAGCACAGCCAACGGCTGGGTTAACTCAGGTTTATTGCATGGTGGACAGAGGGAACATGAGGTAATGGCGGACGAACAGCTCTATATATAAGGCAGTAACGTGTTTGAATGTGGCTCCACGGTAGCCCGTTGGCTACTGGTCCGCGTGATGTCATGGCTGGTCACGCCCTTCTTGTCCAGGTGTAGGTAGCGGCGGGAAACTTCCCGCGCTGCGGTCCTTGATGGGTTTGAACCAAGAGAGCTTGGACGCTCGCTGCTGCCAGCTGGTGGTCATTAGCTCGCGTCCTATTACAGGGTTTATGTGATACAGCTGAAGGTTACATTGTTACTCCTTGGCAAGGTTACATTGGTTCAGATACATTGATATCACATGTAGAAGGTTACACTATTAGGACACAACACTCCTCCCCCCTAGGATGAGACGAAGTCTCTCAGCCAAGATGGCTTATTTCGAACACGCTGGGGTCTCGGCGCGGGCTGCCCTGCCCCGGCTTCGCTCCCTCCTCCTTGCTCCCTGGCTTCCTGCCCTGCAATCGGAGAGGATGACTTGTTAGTGGTTTGCCGCGGCTCTGCGGCTTTGTTGGGAGGTGTGTGCTTTGTTTGGGAAGAACCGGGGGCACTGGGGACTAACGAAAAACCCCTCTTCTCGCTTGGATGGGTGGGGGAACACTCCGAAAAACCCCCCCGGCTCACAAAATCAAAATCAAAATCGGATTCGGGGGAAGCGGCAGCGGCGGCCGCACACTCCTTTTCCCTCCCCCCGGGCTCGGATAGAACTGGGGTATCAAAAGGATATGAGTCGGGCTCGCTGCTTTCCCCCCTGCCTCCCCCTTGGGCTAAACGGGTGGGGGAGAACCCTATCGCTGAATCATGTCGCTGTGCTCCACTGGTCGGCCCCTCGCTCACTCGGTGCCTCAGTTGATCGGCGTGCCTCCTCCAGAGGAGGCCGGTGCTAGTCTCCACTCGATAGGACACTGGCCCCGTCTGTTCTATTATCGTCCCTGGCACCCAGGCTGGGCCTGCGTTGGCATAGTTCCTGCAGTGAACAGGATCGCCAATGCCGAAACCTTTCGAGACCGCTAACCCTATGTTCTTCCCTTTGTCCTCGACCCTCGACGGGTCTAGCCTGGACAAAAGCGTGGTCAGTTTCCTCCGCATCAGCAGCTCGGCCGGCGAGTAACCAGACGCTAAGGGGGTCACTCTGTACGCTAATAGAAATTGACAAACCTGGTGATGTAGATCTCCCGGGCCCATGCGCCGCAGCGCATCTTTTGTGGTGCGCACCAACCGTTCCACTTGGCCATTCGTGGCCGGGTGAAACGGCGCTGATGTGACATGCCGAATTGCATTTGCCTCCATGAATGCCGCAAACTCAGCGGACGTGAAACAACTGGCGTTATCGCTGACCAAAGTGTCGGGTAAACCGAACGTGGAAAAAACCCTCCTTAGCTGGCGAATGGTAGTGGCGGAGGATGTGCTCTTTACCGGAATGACCTCCAGCCACTTTGAGTATGCATCCGCCACCAGGAGAAACATGGTTCCCCGGAATGGGCCAGCAAAATCTACGTGCACCCTGGACCACGGTCCCCTCGCTGCGTCCCATTCCCTATGTGGTAGGCGGGCCACCTCCGGTCGAGAGCATTGACATGCCTCACAAGTGCCAACCATCTGCTCTATGTCGGCGTCCAGCTGGGGCCACCAGAAGTAACTCCGGGCCAACGCCTTGGAACGGACGATCCCCGGGTGGCTGACGTGCAACAGCTTTAGCACCTTCGGCCGCAGGGACGTAGGAACCACCACCCGTTGGCCCCACAGCAGGCACCCCCTCTCTAAGGACAACTCCACTCGCTTTCGGAAGAATGGGTCGAATTCCGTGCCTGGGGATGACGCCGGCCACCCCTTTTGCACCCACGAGCATACCTTCTCTAGTGTTCTATCCTTTCCGGTCGCCCTGGCAATGTCGGCCGGTACTATCGGGGGTGACTCTAAAACCTCTATTAGCAATACCTGGCGGTCTCTTCTTACCCCTGCCTTCTGGTCGTCCGACAATGGTAACGGCGACCGTGAGAGCGCGTCTGCATGGCTGATTTCCTTCCCTGGCCGGTATTCTAATTCATGTTGATATGCGTTAAGAAAAATAGCCCACCGCAGCATCCTCGGGGACAGGATCTGTGGCGTGGGCTTATTTGCAGTGAAGATCCCTAACAGGGGCTTGTGATCAGTAACGATCTTGAACGGCCGACCATACAGAAAATCGTGAAATTTCTTGGTTCCCGCTACTATCGCTAGTGCCTCCCTATCGGTCTGTGCGTAATTCCGCTCTGCTTGGGACAGGGACCTTGAATAAAACGCTATCGGGGCCTCCCTTCCGTCGTCTAACACGTGGCAAAGCACCGCCCCCACCCCCACCGGGGATGCATCGCAGACCAAAACTATGGGCCGTTTGGGGTCGAAATGAGTCAGGATTGCCTCGGATGTGAGGAGTTGCTTTAACTCTGAGAACGCTCTTTCTTGCTCGTCACCCCACAGCCATTTTTCCTCTTTTTTAAGCAGCCGATGAAGCGGCTCGGCAACAGACGCCTTCCGTGGAAGGAAGGTATGGTAGAAATTGAGAAGCCCCAGAAATGACTGAAGCTCGGTTTTGGAAGTGGGGCGAGGGGCTTTCTTAATGGCGGCTACCTTAGATTTGGACGGCCTAATTCCCTCGGGTGTGACACGGAACCCTAAAAACTCAACCTCTGTTTCGAAAAATACACATTTGTCTTTTCTCAGTCGCAGCCCCGCTTTCTCGAACACGGCCAGGACCTTATCCAATCTGTGGGCCAGCTCGGCCTTACTCCCCCCCGTTATCAACACGTCATCAAAATATGGCAACACCCCCTCCAGCCCCTTCAGGAGGCGTTCCACTAGCGACTGAAAAATGCCAGGTGCCGAGTTCACGCCGAACTGTAACCTCGACACCTGGAACGCCCCCTTATGTGTGACTATTGTTTGTGCCGCCGCTGTGGCGGGGGTTACTGGGAGTTGCTGGTAGGCCTGTGCTAAATCGAGTTTAGCGAAACACTGTCCCCCATTCAGCCTGGCCAGAAGGTGGCTGACCACTGGCACCGGGTATGCATTAGGGCGGATTGCCTTATTAATGGTACACTTATAATCAGCGCAAATGCGCACCTCCCCGTTAGCCTTCAGTGCTGTTACAATTGGAGTCTCCCACTCCGCGGAATCCACAGGAACGAGAATCCCTTGACCCACCAGTTTGTCCAGTTCCGCCTCTATTTTGTCCTTAAGCGCGAACGGTACCCTGCGCGGTTTAAGTCTTATCGGGCGGACCTCCGGGTCTAAGTCGAAGGCTACAGGGGGTCCCTTGAACTTTCCCAGTCCACTTTTAAAAACGGCTGGGTGTGCGTCACACACTGCTTGTATTGGGTCCTCGCCTACGGCATGCACCCCCCCTATGAACAGGCCTAAGGGCTGAAACCACTGTGTTCCGAGGAGGCTACAACTCCCCCCTTTTAGCACCACTAGGGGAAGTTCCGCAGAATGTCTCTTAAAGCGAACCCGGAACGTTCCGACCCCCAACACTGGAATGCTGTTCCCCTGAACGTCCCGTAGTGTGGCCCTCAACGCTTTAAGTTTGGGCCGCACGTGGGGGTCAATTTTCAAGAACTCTCTCTGGGGAATTATAGAATAGGAGGACCCCGAGTCAACTTCCATCCTAATAGGGGTCCCTTGTACTAGTACCTCAACAAAGTAATGGGGCTGTCCCGCAGACACGTTGAACACAGGAGCGTCGCCCTCGCTGTCGTCCGAGATGCGGCCCACGCCGTCCTGCTTCCTCGTGGCCCGGGCGCCATCTTTGGGCCTCGCTGGACGGTCCGGTCTGGCTGAACGGTCTTGCGAATGTCTCCGGCCCTCTTTCCATTTCCTGCACGCCTTTGCGATGTGCCCCCGACGTCCGCAGTTGAAGCACTCGGCTTTCCTGAATGGGCACTTCACGCGCTCATGGGCCGCTCCGCAACCATCGCAGCGGCGCCCGCCTCTCCGGACCTTCTGGACCTCCTCGCCATCGCTACTTTCTGACGACGATTTCGAGGTCGGTCGGGTCGCATGCACCGACTGACCGGACTTCCCGTGCGACGAGTTTTCCGCCTTGCCGGCCCTCGGACGCCACTCACGCCACTTGTGCATCTCGTCTACTCCAGCATTCGTGGACTCCGCGGCTTCCGCGGCCTCTACAACCTCTTCCAGTGTGGGTGGTGGCTCCCTGTTCATCAAGCTGCGCTGTACTTCCTTGTCCTTCAGGCCACACAGCACTCCGTCCCTGAGGGCCATCTCTAGGATGTGGTCCCATTTGCAGGGGGCGGCGGCTACCCTCATAGCCGTTACGAAGGCTTCTACCGACTCGTCCGGCGCTTGAACTCGCCTCCAAAACGCACTCCGAGCGGGAAACATTGCCCTCGAGGGTCGGAAACGCTCACGCAGCATTTTCATGATTTCACCGGCTTTGAAATCGCTCATCTTCTTCGGTGCAAGGATGCCCACCAGCGTCCGCTTGGTTTCCATCCCAAGCATGCGAGTGAGGATGGCCCTCTTCCTTTCCTCGTCGTCTTCTTTGACTTTGAGTTCCACCAGTGCCGCCTGGAAGTCCATCTCAAAGAGCTCCCAGTCTTGCGGTTTGGTGATGTTGAACCCGCTCTGTGTCCTGGCTCCGTGGGGATCCATCATCCCTCCTTCGTCGCCAATTTAGTGTATGAGAGTCAAGACACAAAGCACAGCCAACGGCTGGGTTAACTCAGGTTTATTGCATGGTGGACAGAGGGAACATGAGGTAATGGCGGACGAACAGCTCTATATATAAGGCAGTAACGTGTTTGAATGTGGCTCCACGGTAGCCCGTTGGCTACTGGTCCGCGTGACGTCATGGCTGGTCACGCCCTTCTTGTCCAGGTGTAGGTAGCGGCGGGAAACTTCCCGCGCTGCGGTCCTTGATGGGTTTGAACCAAGAGAGCTTGGACGCTCGCTGCTGCCAGCTGGTGGTCATTAGCTCGCGTCCTATTACAGGGTTTATGTGATACAGCTGAAGGTTACATTGTTACTCCTTGGCAAGGTTACATTGGTTCAGATACATTGATATCACATGTAGAAGGTTACACTATTAGGACACAACAGCTGTATACTGGTAGATGGCAAGCTGAGCACGAAAAAGCACCACCACCCCCAGCAGCTAAATCATCTGTTTGTCCGCAGCATATGATGTGATCATAGCATCTTATCAGGGTACACCCTGGGCCTTGAGCCACTGAAAGTATCCAACTTTGTAATTTGTCCATACTGTTCCTTTGTCTTCTAGCTCAGCTAGAGCCTTGTTACCACAGCAATCATCTCTCTCTCCTGCAAAAATCCAGGTTGGGAGAAATCCTTATTGCTAACAGAAAACAGCCAATTGTGCAGGTTTATGAAACAAACCAAATAGATATTCAACACTATTCCATGGGCAAACCATTTCTCATGTTGGTAATCCAGTCCACAGGCCACACAGTACTTCTGCCCAGTGTACTCATGTACCTTGAAAGTAAGACCCATTTACATGTCACTACAGTACTTCCATTTCTTCCTTATCTATTTGACAGGAGGCAATGGGGAGGAATGCCATGATTTTGTTGTTGTTGTTTTGATGTTGCGTTTCAAGCCAACTTTTGCACTCTCCTCTTTCACCCTCATCAAGAGGCTCTTTAGATCTTTTTCTCTTTCTGCAATTAAGGTGGTGTCATCTGCATATCTGAGGTTGTTGATATTTCTCCAGGCACTCTTAATTCTATGTTGTGATTCATCCAGCCCTACATTACAAATGTACTCTGCATATAAATTAAATAAGTGGGGTGAAAATATACAGCCTTGTCATACTCTTTGTCAAACCATCTCTGCTGCTACCGATCACTTTGAAGTTGAACGCCGCAGACATGAAGATGCTAAGCAACCAACACGAAAGCTTTGTCAAACTCTATGCCATCTATTCAGTGTAATGTGTGTGGTTGCATGTTTCTTTTTATTAATTTTAAATTTTATTAAGACTTAAAGTAAAACAAAAACAGATCCATACATATATTGCATATGGTTGCATGTTTCATGCCATGTTCGGTTTATTGAGTCACCAGAGACACACCCATCAACTAAGAAAATGACTTCTAGTGGGAAATGTATGCTTGGATATGAGTAGCAGCTGACGATGACGATGAGTCCTATCACTTCTTGACCCACATACTGGTTTCTCAGATGACAAGTGAGGTGATTTAACACTGTCATTTGTTGTTCCACACAATCAAAGGCTTTAGCATAGTCGAAGCAGTAGACATTTTTCTGGTACTCCCTCATTTGCTGCATAATCAAACAAATGTTGGCAATTTGGCCTTTAGTTCCCTTGCCTCTTCGGAACCCCACTTGTACTTCTGGTAGTTCTCAATCCACATACTGCTGAAGCCTAGCTTATAAGATCTTGATCATGACCTTGCTAGCATGTGTAATGAGTCCAATTGAACATTCTTTGGCATTGCCCTTCTTTATAATTGGAACGTAAACTGACCTTTTCTAATCCTGCGGCCACTGATGCATTTTCCAAATTTGCTGGTATATTGAGTGCAGCACTTTAACAGCATCATCTTTTAGGGCTCTAAATAGGTTGAACTAGAATGCCATCACCCCCACTAGCTTTTTTGTTAATAATGCTTTCTAGGGCTCACTTGACTTGACATCCGAGGATGTCTGGTTCAAGGTCAGCAATCACGCTGTGGTTATCAGGGACATTAATATACTTCTTGTATAGTTCTTCTGTATATTCTTGTCACTTTTTCCTAATCTCTTCCGCTTCTCTTAGGTCTCAAATGTTTTTGTCCTTTATCATAGCCATTTTGCTCAAAATGTTCCCTTGATTTCTCCAATTTTCTTGGATATCTCTATTCCTTCCTATTCTGTTGTTTTCCTTTATTACTTTATATTCATTTAAGTCAGGGGTGGCCAACCTTTTTGAACTGTGGACCTGACTACACACCCCGGTCAGTTGAGGGAGCCGGACCATACACCCAGAAGCGGGCGCATTTACGGCTGTTGTAAATGCACCCACTTCCGCATTTACGACAGTCACCGGTGTGTTTGCACATGCGTGAGCACATGCCCACACATGAGTAAACAGGTCCGCTTCCACTTCCGGGTGTAGGGGAGAAGACAATGAGCCTGATGGAATGGCATCGCGGACAGTGGTGGGCATCTACAGGTTCGCACCAGTTCACCAGAACCGGTAGCAGAAATTCTGGTTGGCCTCACCTATCCAAATTTTGAAATAAAGTACAGTACAGTAGTCCTAATTTGGGCGCAATGCAGGGATTTTCCTCTGGCCATGCCCACCATTCCACAACCACAGAGTAGGTAGTAAAAAAAAATGAATCACACCACTGTGCAGGCATGACTAGATTGCGCAACCAGTCACATGGCCATGCCCACATCTGGAAATGAAATAGAAATTAGCACTTAAATTAGGGATTCCCAACCTACGACCCGTGGGCTGTGTACGGCCTGCGACCAGTGGTGGGCTCCCACAGAGTAGGTCACGCCCACAGTATGGTAGTAAAATTTTTGGGAGCCCACCACTGGTCGCAGGCCGTACACAGCCCACGGGCCGTAGGTTGGGAATCCCTAATTTAAGTGCTAATTTCTATTTCATTTCCAGAATAGTGGAAGGATAAATTGGACACCTATGATATTTGGGGCATCTGAAATATCCACCTCAGCCAAAATGTGCAGTGTGCAAGGAAACTCCTAATTAGGTTTCAGTGTGAAATGATGGCATCATGTCAATGCAAAATTAGAGACAAAGATGGGGAGGAAATAAGGAGATGTGAAGATCTTATATTGTCATCATGCACCTATGTTATATCCCAAATATGAGAAACTATGTTTCTAAACCCTGTTATGTATGTATGTATGCATGTTCATTATACTGTAAAGGCAAGAATGTAACCACTCCAGATACAAACGATACCAGCTGTAAAGGAACGCGAGCAGACAGCCCATAGAGGGCAGCTGCGAGCGTTCAGCCTCACATGGTTCACATTGCTCAATCACGGACAGCCGCGGGAAAACCTTCCCCGCATTCAGCAGCTGAAGAAAGAGGCGTGCCTGGGCGAGGCCACGCCGGTAGCAGCCAATGAGCTACCGTGCTACAAGATTCAAATGTAGAGAGCTACTGTATATATTGAGTTGTATCACCGCCATTACCTCATGCTTCACTGGAACCTCATGCAATGCAATAAACCTGTGTTAAACCAACCTTTCGGTTGTCCGGTTGTCTTTGGTCCCATACACTAAATTGGCGACGAAGGTGGGATATGGCTGCCCACGGGACCAAGACATGCGCCGGCTACGAGATCAAGAAGCCGGGAGACTTGGAGCTGTTTGAGATAGACTTCAACGCAGCGCTGGTGGAGCTCGAAGTCTCCGATGAGGCCAAAAAGAGGGCCATTTTCGTCCGCATGCTCGGACACGAGACCAAGAGGACCTTGGTGGACCTGATCGCCCCGAGGAAGGTGGGCGACTTCAAAGCTACAGAGCTCCTGGCGGCGTTGCGCGCCCATCTCCGGCCAGCAATAGCGATGTTCCACGCTCGGAGCGCGTTCTGGAGGCGAGTCCAGGCACCCGGGGAATCGGTCGAGGAGTTCGCCGCGGCCCTGCGGTTGGCCGCCGGCCCATGCAAGTGGGAGCTCCCCGACATCACCCTCCGGGACTGCCTGCTCTGTGGTCTGAGGGACACAGAGACTCAGCGTGCGCTGATGAAGAGGGAGCCGCCTCCCTCGTGGCAACAAGTCCTCGACACGGCACAGGCCGCGGAGGCCACTACTGCCGGGGTGCACGAGCTTCAGGACTGGCGCCCGAAGCCCGCAAAGGCAGAGAGCTCGGTGCGAGCGGCCCGGCGAGTTGCGGACTCGTCTGCGGAGAGCGGCGACGACGAGGACGTCCGGAGGGTCCAGAGAGAGGGCCGGCGCTGCGACGGCTGCGGCGCCGTCCACGCCCGCGCCAAATGCCCGTTCCGCAAGGCCGAGTGCCACAACTGCGGCCGGCGCGGGCACATCGCCAAGGTCTGCCGGAAACGGCGCGAGGCCACCAGGAGTTCTCCAGACCGCTCGGCGAGGCAGGACCGCACCACGAGGCAGGACCGCACCACGAGGCCAAAGGACGGCACCCAGACCACGAGGACGCGGGACGGAGTAGGGCGCATCTCCGACGACAGCGAGGACGACGCGCCGGTCTGCAGCGTTTCCACGGAGCACCCCCGTTACTTCGTTGAGGTAGTAATACAAGGGGCCCCTGTTAGAATGGAGGTGGACTCGGGTTCTTCATACTCCATTATTTCCCAGGGGGAATTCATGAAAATCGCCCCCCGCGTGCGGCCCAAGCTCAAGGCGTTGAGGGCCACACTGAAGGACGTGCAAGGGAACCGCATCCCAGTGTTGGGGGTTGGGAAGTTCCGGGTCCAGTTTAAAAAACACACCGCAACGCTTCCCCTAGTCGTCCTCAAGGGAGGTAAATGCAGCCTCCTCGGGACTCAATGGTTCCAGCCCCTGGGGTTGTTCATCGGGGGGGTGCACACCGTGGAAGCACACCCCGCCGGGACTGATCCAATACAGAGCGTGTGCGACGCGCACCCCGAGGTTTTTAAAAAGGGGCTCGGGAAATTCAAGGGCCCCCCAGTGACTTTCGACCTGGACCCTGGAGTACGTCCAATCAGACTTAAACCGCGCAGAGTGCCCTTCGCACTAAAGGACAAAATAGAGGCGGAGTTGGACAAATTGGTGGGCCAGGGGATTCTTGTTCCTGTTGATTCTGCGGAGTGGGAAACTCCAATTGTAACGGCTCTCAAGGCCAACGGGGAGGTCCGCATATGCGCTGATTACAAGTGCACCATCAATAAGGCGATCCGCCCTAATGCGTATCCGGTGCCGGTAGTCAGCCACTTGTTGGCCAGGTTACACGGGGGGAGGTGCTTTGCTAAACTCGACCTGGCCCAAGCCTACCAGCAACTCCCGGTGACCCCCGCCGCA
The DNA here is from genome assembly GCA_035047305.1 of Bradypodion pumilum. NCBI lineage: Eukaryota > Metazoa > Chordata > Lepidosauria > Squamata > Chamaeleonidae > Bradypodion > Bradypodion pumilum. The sequence continues at coordinate 15,779,470 of JAWDJD010000008.1, forward strand.
GCTGCTGCGCAGACCATAGTCACCCACAAAGGGGCGTTCCAGGTATCGCGCCTACAATTCGGCGTGAATTCGGCGCCCGGGATCTTCCAGTCACTTGTGGAACGCCTCCTGAAGGGGTTAGAGGGGGTGTTACCCTACTTTGATGACGTATTGATTACAGGGGGGAGCCGGGCCGAATTAGCAACTAGGTTGGGAAAGGTCCTGACAATATTCGAAAAGGCGGGGTTGCGGTTGCGGAAAGACAAATGCGTCTTCTTCGCTACAGAGGTTGAGTTCCTAGGGTTCCGTGTCACTCCCGAGGGAATAAGACCAGCCCAATCCAAGGTAGCCGCCATCAAGAAGGCCCCTCGCCCCACATCCAAGCCCGAGTTGCAGTCGTTCCTCGGACTGCTCAACTTCTACCACTCCTTCCTCCCGCGGAAGGCAGCCGTGGCAGAACCGCTACACAAATTGTTAAAAAAGGACGAGGCATGGAAGTGGGGCGACGACCAGGAAAAGGCTTTCAATGACCTGAAGCGACTCCTGGCATCAGATGCCGTACTGACCCACTTCAATCCCAAACGCCCGGTGGTCCTGATATGCGATGCATCCCCGGTGGGGGTGGGGGCGGTGTTATGCCACGTGCTGGACAACGGTAGGGAGGCCCCGATAGCGTTCTACTCTAGGTCCTTGTCCCAAGCAGAGAGGAACTATGCTCAGACAGACAGAGAAGCACTAGCAATAATTGCGGGGACCAAGAAATTTCATGATTTTGTGTACGGCCGCCCCTTCACCATAGTGACGGACCATAAGCCTTTGTTAGGCATTTTCACCGCAGATAAGCCCACACCCCAAATCCTGTCCCCGAGAATGCTCAGGTGGGCCATTTTTCTCAACGCGTATCAGCACGCGTTGGTGTACCGGCCCGGGAGGGAGATCAGCCATGCCGACGCCCTGTCGAGGTCCCCCATTCCTCGGGATTGCTGCCACGTGGACAAAGTAGAGAGGGACCATCAGGTCTTAATGATAGAGGTCCTAGACTCCCCTCCGGTAGTACCGGCCGACATCGCCAAAGCGACAGGCAAGGACAAAACGCTGGCCACAGTTTGCTCCTGGGTACAGAAAGGGTGGCCCGTGTCTTCCCCAGCAGCGGAATTCGACACATTTTTCAAAAAGAAACTAGAGTTGTCCCTAGAGAGGGGTTGCCTTTTGTGGGGACAGCGGGTAGTAATCCCCACGCCTCTCCGGCCGAGGGTGCTTAAACTGCTGCACGTCAGCCACCCGGGGATCGTCCGCTCAAAGGCGCTGGCCCGCAGTTACTTTTGGTGGCCCCAGCTAGACGCCGACATTGAACACATGGTCGGCACTTGCGAAGCGTGCCAAAGCTCAAGGCCAGAAGAGGCTCGCTCGCCACCTAGGGAGTGGGACACGGCTAGGGGGCCCTGGTCCCGGATACATGTAGACTTTGCTGGCCCGTTCAGGGGAACGCTTTTCCTCCTCGTGGTGGACGCGTTCTCCAAGTGGTTGGAGGTCATTCCAGTCTCGAGCACCTCCTCGGCCACAACAATTAAGCAGTTAAGGAGGGTCTTTTCCACGTTCGGTTTACCCGACACCCTCGTCAGCGATAACGCCAGCTGTTTCACGTCCGCCGAGTTCGGGGCATTCTTGGAGCGCAACGCCATTCGGCACGTCACCTCTGCCCCCTTTCACCCGGCCACCAACGGCCAAGTAGAGCGCCTCGTGCGCACCACGAAAGACGCGCTACTGCGCATGGGCCCCGGAGACCTCGACCTGAAATTGTGCCAATTCCTGCTAAGATACAGGGTCACCCCACTAGCGTCGGGGTACTCCCCCGCAGAGCTGTTGATGCGCAGGAAGCTGGCCACGGGAATCTCCAAGCTAGACCCCACGAGAGTAGAGGACAAGGGGCGGAACATAGGGGTGGAACCCACAAAGAGTTTCACCGTAGGCGCCCCGGTGCATTGCAGGAACTACGCCAGCGCGGGGCCAGCCTGGGTGCCGGGCACCGTAGTAGAACAAACCGGCCCCATCTCATACCGCGTAGAAACCAGTACAGGCTTCCTGTGGAGGCGACACGTGGACCAACTCAGGCGCAGGGTCCCCGGAGAGCAGGACGCAGACGAGAATAGCATCGAATCAGCGTTAGGGTACTCCCCCACCCGTTTAGCCCAAGGGGGAGGAAAAGGGGAGCATGGGTCCCCACCAAGGGGGGAGGGAAGGCAATCGATCCACAGAGATCTTTTGCGGGAGTCCCCGACAGAGAGGAGGAGCCCCGATCACACTCATACCCCGCGGAAGTCTCCCCGAAATTCAGATGCCCATAGAAGTTTAGACGTTGATTTACAGTACCAGGGGGAGTTAGCGGAGTGGTCCCCCACCCGTCCTAGCGAAAAGAGGGGTTTCAGTTCAGCCCCTGGTACCTCCAGTCCCAGTAGCCCCTGTGAGTTAGAATGCGATATAGCGCCACTTTCCCGGAGACCGACACCCCCAAGACGGGAGGCATCAGCGAGTCCGCCCACCACAGTCTCAGGGTCCCCCGAGCAGGGATCAGAAGGTAGCCGAACCGCAAGGGCGACCTCATCGGTTCCGCAGTTCACAATAGGTGGATCCCCGGGGTCAGAGAGCAACAGGCAGGGGTTCACCTCCCAACTATTCATTCCCTTCCCATCCCCGGGCGCGAGGCAGGCACGGACGCCCCACGGAGCCACTAACGAATCCCCGTTTCCCGTTGCAGGACAAGCACCCGCGGAGTCAGGGATCACAGGCTCTCCAGTACTAGGTCAGACGCAAGCGCGTCCCAAGCGCACGTGCGGCAAGCCACAATGGTTGCGGGACTTCGTCCCATCCTAGGGGGGAGGGATGTTATGTATGTATGTATGCATGTTCATTATACTGTAAAGGCAAGAATGTAACCACTCCAGATACAAACGATACCAGCTGTAAAGGAACGCGAGCAGACAGCCCATAGAGGGCAGCTGCGAGCGTTCAGCCTCACATGGTTCACATTGCTCAATCACGGACAGCCGCGGGAAAACCTTCCCCGCATTCAGCAGCTGAAGAAAGAGGCGTGCCTGGGCGAGGCCACGCCGGTAGCAGCCAATGAGCTACCGTGCTACAAGATTCAAATGTAGAGAGCTACTGTATATATTGAGTTGTATCACCGCCATTACCTCATGCTTCACTGGAACCTCATGCAATGCAATAAACCTGTGTTAAACCAACCTTTCGGTTGTCCGGTTGTCTTTGGTCCCATACACTAAAAACTCAATATGTGGATTGAGTTTTAAATGGATTACGGTAAAATATAATCTGAAATTCTCAAGAATACACAAAATCCACCCCACACCCTGGGCATGTTGTCATTCTGATAACTGGCTTTTTAGCCTTTGGGGCAGAGGTGAGGACCTAAAGTGCTTATCTTCAAACAATTTTAAAATTTCTTTTCCAGAAGTCTTCAAGAGGATGGCTAATAAAGGAATGTAACTATATAGGATAAATACCCCTATGATCTTGCCTTTTTTTGCAGGGGTAGTATCTAAATTTTACTAAATTTTGCAGTTTGTCCAGCTATTCTAGTAGCTCACCATAATAGTATTCTATATATTTTGATGTCTAAACTATTCATGTGTGTGTTTGAATTTTTAGAACCTGGTAGGCCCTACATACTGGGATAACAAAATCCTCATTCCTTTTCTGGTGGCTGTTCTCTGGCTGGATCAGGACAGAAAACCATATGGGAAAAAATCCACTACTGATTTTAATATAATAGCTGGATTTTAAGAAACTGAAAATTTAGAATGCTTTAAACCTGAGTTATCTTGAGAGGACAACTCCGCATACTGTTTCATGTAGCGAATGTCTGCCGCTAGGCGGCGCTAGGTCCCGGAGGAGACTGATCAATGACAATACGAGGCAAGGAAGCAGGATCAGATCAGTGTTTATTGGGAGAATGCGTACACCTTTTATAGACCAGAAGGCTAGGAGAAAACAGCTATCACCAACAAGCCACTCACAATACCTGTTTACTCAGGTTAATTGGGGAAACTCTTCAGGGGAAGTTAATTAGCAGGGATAAACATTGACAGAGGAAGCCCTATTGTTTCGGGCTTAGAGGCTGGGCAAACATGGTCCCTGTTTGCGCCGGGGATTAGCGCCAAGCCAGGGAGATGAGTGTGTACCCAATTACACGCAGGAGATATCGATCTGTTTGCCTGGCAGAGCCGCTGGTCAGGTCAGGTAATTAGGTGAATCAAACCCTATAGCCCTATAATTTATTCACCCCACTTAATTTGGCTGCTCGCAGAGCCCACGGGCCAGGGAGCCTTTCTCCCGAAAGTGGCCTCTGCCGGGCCGATCCATACCCAAGAGGGCATGGGGAATCCGCATCTCCCCTTACTTTTTTATATTAAGAGCCTGACTAGCGACTTTGCGCAGAAGCAGCACCAGCTGTTGGTCAGGGATGACGTCACGGGGTTTCCTACTATGGCGGCATCTAGAGATCAGTGAGGGAATACATTGAGCAAAACAGCAGACTGCAATGCCTAGTATGACCACCCCCACCACCACTTTAATTACCGTCTGAAGCCACCCCCATGGGATCCATGACCACATCCATTTCCAGAGTGAGCTCCACCAAGCCCCCCATGCAGAGCCCTCGGTGATTCCTGCAACTATGGTGTGGAGATCTGTGATCTGGCTTTGAATCTTACGAGAGTTGTCCGTAAGATTAAAGCAGCACATACCGTGAAAAGACTCGCAGCCCAGGTGGTGCAGCAATAGGAGATAGTCGATAGCCGCTCGGTTATCGAGAATGGCGTGGCGAAGTTCCGTCTGCTCCTGATTGAGGAGCGCTATTGCTGAGGAGGTGTGGTTGGTGGCCTTTGCTAAACTGCAAGCCAAACGACCGATCCTCTTTGCGTTGCCGACGGCTAAGCCTGGCACGCCAAAGATGCTGACTGCCAAGGAGAGATATTCGGCAGGTCTCATCACTCTAAAGCTGCTTTCACATGAGCTGTCTAACAGGGTGGTGCGAGTGTGCCTTATGAGAGAAGGAACATGGGATACATTGGAAACAGTGGGAACATTAGGGCTAGGGGCAATCATATCCTTGGTGGGGAGCAAGAGTGTCAACCGGCTAATACAACATATAGAGTCTGTAATATTGGCGGGAATGTAGTTAAACGTATACTGGTTACAAGTAAAGAACCATCCAGATGGTAGGGTGATATGTGCATACTTTGAGCCAAGTGACACTGGGTTATCGCAAGTCCAATTGCCGCTGCCTACATCGAGGCAACGGCGCCGGATTCGGCCGGGTCCAGAGCAGCCGTGTATTCGGCCGCAGGTGGAGTTCGGGCTGACCGCCACTCGAGGAGTGTGGAGAGTGGCCGCGTCAGCCGGCAAGTTCATGGTTAGCCGCATCTCCCATCGAGCATATTCTGATGAAGCTGATGGGATGTATGGGCTGAAGAGTCGCTTCACCAGCCAGTCCCCGTCCCGGGGGTGTGCGCCTGGAGAGTGGCACACCGGGACGAGGCAGGTGCTGAGGATTGAAGCAGAACCGACGTCCTGCCTGAGGCAAAAATCGGACTGGTTGACAAGGCTTGCCAACCTTTCCCAAATGTTGTACTGCATGCGGGCAGAAAGGTCTCCGCCCGGCATTAAATCGCTGGCCTCCAATGAGGCGGCCTGAACGCCTCCCCCCAAAAGCAGGGTGAGGGTCAGGACGATGGCAAGTGCCAGGGTGTTGGCATGAATCTGGGCGAAGACTGCAGCTGTGAGGTTCTCCGGCGTTGGCTCCTTCCTCTCGCGCCGGACGGTGTCCTCGGCATCACGGCAAAGGATCTTGACAATCCCCCAGGTTATCTTCGGAGCTGCCGTCGGTGGCCGTCTCCTCCGGCGGGTCCTCTCGGTCAGCGTGAGGTCCTCCATCTCCGGGATCGGGCTCTGGTCGGTCTGGTTCCACGCCATGTGGCTCCAAGTAGGGCTTGACGCACCGAGCTGGAATCCAAACGACACCTGTAGGGGACATAACTGCAGCATACCCTCTTCCCCAGGTTATGAGCGGCACCGGGCCCCTCCAAGAAGGGTCTGGTGGCACTCGGTACCGGACCATAGGTCGCGGGAGCGCTTCCGAGCGGCGGAAGTGCTTCTCCTGCGGTGTACAGTCCGAAAAAACATTAAGGTGATTGTAGGTGAACAATACCTTATTCAAGCAATACTGTGCCTGTCCCTGTGATTTGGGGAGGGCTGGTGGCTCCCCCCTTTCTGTTTGTTTGTCAATGTAGGACTTTAGCGTCCGATTGACCCGCTCTACAATCGCCTGCCCTTGCGGATTGTAGGGAATTCCAAATGTATGTTTGATGTCCCATGTGGCCATGAAGGCGGCCAACTGCCTAGAGCAGTAGGACGGGGCGTTATCCGTTTTCACGTGCCGCGGCTTGCCCATTGCCGCGATGCAGGAAAGGAGGTGCTGCTCCACGTGGGAGGCAGTCTCCCCTTTCTGCGCCGTGGCCCAAACGAACTGGGAAAAAGTGTCTATGCAGACGTGCATGTACTGCCATCTGCCAAACTGCGGCACATGCGTGACGTCCATCTGCCACACCTGGTTGGCTTCTGTCCCCCGTGGGTTAACCCCCCACGAGGGCCCCCCCGGTGCCCCTGCACAATGCTGACAAGAGCGGACTATACCCTGGGCCTGAGAAAGTGGCAGATTGAACTGTCTAGCGAGTGCCTTGGCGTTTTGGTGAAAGAAGGCATGACTTTGAATTGGAGTAGTAAAAACTCCCAAGACTGAACGTTGCTGAATTTCCTTTGCCGCCGCGTCCGCTCTACTATTGCCCGCGGAAATCGGACCCGGTAGGTCTTGGTGACTTCGGATATGGGCAATATAGAGCGGCTCCGTGCGGTTTCGCAAGTGAAATTGAGCGGTGAGAAACAAGCTGAGCAAGTTTTTGTCTATCGCGGGAGTGATGTAAGCTCCCGGCAGACTGTGGAGTAAATTCCTAACATACAGACTGTCAGTGATGATGTTTAAACGTTCCTTGGCGAAGGTGCGCAACGCAAGGTTCACGGCTGCCAACTCTGCCCGCTGCGCGGACTTCTGTGGAAGAGTTAACAGCGTGTGCCAAGCTTCGCCCTCCTGCCAGGTCAAAACACCATACGTGCGACCTCCATCGGTAAAGACCGTCTTGGCCCCCTGAAGTGGGACCAGCGAGAGCGATTCGAACAAGCTGACTGTTCCTGTCTGGAGTGAGACAAGTCTGGGGTCTTTGGGCAAATGGTACGCTAAACTTCCCGTGAAACCTTCCAAGGCTATCGGAAGCGAGTCACCTAGTTGCATTAACTGATGGATTTGTTCCTTGGTGAACGGGACCACGATTTTGGCCAAATCATTTCCTGAGATGTCCCTAGCTCTCAGCCTGCCGCGGTAAATCACCGCGGAGACCAGCTCTTGGGGCGGAACGATGTTCCGTGAGGATGTGTTAGGCAAGTAGACCCACTCCACAATTTTCGCTCCCTTCTCAGAGTCTACTCCTAACGCCCCAGTGAACATGGATCCCGATCGCACGATGTACAGATTCAGGATCGGGGCATATGGCCCCTGGGCGATTCTATCCACCCACCTCTGGCTGAGAGCTTGGTTAACTTTCTCGAGCGCCAAGCGCGCGTCTCGAGGGATCTTTATCCGGTCTGCCGGCTGCTTACCTAGCGTTAGCAGCGAGAAGAGCGGTTTCAGAAGATCCGTATCCAATCGAAAATACGGTCTGGCCCAATTGATATTCCCTAAAACCTGCTGTAACTCTACCAGGGTGACTGAGTCCTGTAAGTTTATCTGAGGCAAAACTGGTGCTGCGAAAGAGCGGAGAAGCCGGTGGCCCAAGTATGAGAAGGGCTCGGTTCTCTGCACTTTCTCCGGGGCAATGAGTAAGCCTTTGTCCCCCAGGCTGGCCTGGAGGTCTGAAAACATTTCGCTGCCAAGTTGCGGCAACGCTACTAAAATGTCGTCCATGAAGTGACACACAATAGCTTTAGGGTGAAGGGTTCGGAACTTTGCCAGTGCGTCGTGAACATATATTTGGCACAAGGTGGGCGAATTGAGCATGCCCTGTGGCAAATATTTCCACGCGTAACGCTGCGTGGGCTCACTGTGGTTCACGACCGGCACCGTAAATGCGAACCTTTCCCGGTCCCTGGGGTCTAAGGGGATTGTATAAAAGCAATCCTTGAGATCTACGACTAAAACCTCCCACCCCTCGGGAATCATGTTCGGATTCGGGATGCCGCATTGAAGCGGACCCATCGGCTGAATGCACTTATTGATCTCTCTGAGATCGTGGAGGAGTCGCCACTTCCCCGACTTCTTCTTAATCACAAAAATTGGCGAATTCCAGGGACTAGTGGACTGTTCTATATGTCCTGCGTCTAGCTGTTCTTTGACTAGCTGCTTGAGAGCAACCAATTTTTCCCCCACTACCGCCCATTGTTCTACCCAGACCGGAGTGTCGGTGAGCCATTTAAGTGGCAACGCCATTACCCAAAGGTAAGCGTAGCACCGTACTGCTGCAGAATGTCTCGCCCCCAAAGATTGACGTGCACGTCAAGAATGTGCGGCCGAATTACCGCCGTGCCGTCAGCCTTTGGGATTGTGACTTCTACCCACTCTCGGCTTCTAAACGCTTCCTGGACGCCGCCTACCCCCCACACATCGGAGACCGGCTCAATGGCCCATTCCCTCGGCCACTGGCTTCTGCTTATCACTGTCACATCCGCTCCGGTATCGAGTAACCCTGAGAACACTCTTTTGTTCAAAAATACCTCGATAACGGGGCGCTGTTTCCACTCAATGTTGGTCTCCACTGTCGCTAAGACCTGGTATCCTTGCACTGCCTCACCCGCACTCGAGCGGTCTGCTGAACCGGACTCTGAGCTGTCACTGAGCCTTCTCTGGCTGCCTGCTGGCGAGTGACAAGGAACCATGATCAGTTGCGCTAGGGTGTCTCCCTTGTGGATTGTTTGGGGCAGGTGTGTCCAAAGCTGGACCTGGAGAACGCCTGAAAAATTCGAGTCAATGACTCCTGGAATTATGAAAATTCCACGTGCTCCAGCTACACTACGGGGCAAAACTAAACCTATAAAGCCTCTGGGTAGGGGTCCCATATACTGAGTGTCGACTAGATAGACTGTGCCCGGCAGATCGCATGTGACGTCCGCCTGGCAAGCCAATTCTAGCCCTGTGCTACCCTTGGGGCTGGTCTGTGCCCTCGCAGTGCCCGGAATGTGCCTGGAACCTAGTCTAGTTCTGGGGAGTTCTGGATCTGGGTGAAGGAAGCCTCTGTTTGGACTGGGGCCAGAGACGTGCCCGGATTCCGGTTTCCCGAACTCGGACAATACCTGGCCCAATGATAGCCTTTCTTGCACTTCGGGCAGGGGGTGTTCGGAGCCTTGGGGTGGGCGGGTTTTTGCCCGCCTCCCTTGGATCGGCACTCCCTAGCGAATTGTCCGACCTTGCCACAAGCGTGGCACGCTCCCTTGGTCTTGCCGTTGCCCTGATGTTTTTTCCCCCCCTGCACCGCTGCCGCTAGCAGACCCATCTTGTAGGAGTCTGTGCCAACGTCGGAGCATGCTCGGATCATGTCCGTTAAGGTTATGTCAGGGCGATTGCCCAGGGACTGCAAGATTTTACGGCAGTCCAAGTTGGCGTTGTCCTTGGCTAGCTTGATCATGAGCTCTTGTTGGGCCTGCTCGTTATCAATCTGCCTGCTAATTGCTTCCTCCAGGCGATTGATGAAGTCCATGTAGGGTTCCTGGGCTCCCTGCTTAATAGCGGTGTAATTCTTGGCCGCTTTGCCAGATGCTGGGACCTTGAAGTATGCCCTATAGGCAGCTTCGGCTGACATTTCTAGGGTGGCGAGAGGCAAATTGATTTGAGCGTTGATGGGCTCAAAGGCACCTGAACCATACAACTGGTCAGGGATTACCGCGCCTCCCATCCTGGCAGTTCGAGCTTGAGCCTCTAGGCGAAACTCGCTGTCCCAAATCATGTACTGGCTAGGGGTTAGCATCATCCTCATGACGGCTTTCCAATCATGGGGAATCCACATGGTGGTTTCGCACACTTGCTGAAGCGTGCCCCTCGTAAAACGACTTTGGAGCCCTGTCTCGGAAATTGCTTTCCGTAAAGCCATGAGAAGCTTGTACGGGACTGGGGAGTGTACTATCTGTTGAGCGCCCGTGAGCGCGTCCATCTCCAGGCGGATTGGACAAATCTGTCTGAGTTCAGCTAGTTGTTCGGCTGACAATTCCCCCTTCTTAAGTTCTATCTCAGCTGTGCGCTGAAGGGCACTCTTCACGGCTAGGGAACCTGGAGCTGTCAGAGAAGCGCCAGCGCCTCTCATTCCTTGCGTTCCTTCGGTGACGTCTGCAGCTGTCACCGCGGGAAGGCACCCTGCGCTACTCTGCCGATAGCTAATTGACGGATAGAGCGCCGTGGGCGCAGTCGGGGCGACTGGCTTGTCTGATGGTTCGACTAACGGGGGTTCTTTGGCCTCTACCCGGACTGGCTCGATCTGCTCTAAGAGCCTCCTACACTTTCTCCAGGTACCAACTATCCCTCCTGGAGCTTTCGGGGGTTGCTGAATGCAGTCTCCTATCTGATCCCAGAGCTTCAGGGTTAACGTACCTACTTCTGGGTAAAGTAGGCAGTGTTCCCCGAGATACGCCAAAAGTCTCGCTAATTCCCTGCTGTGAAATCATAATTTAAAAACCCTGGCCAGGATTCTGAACTCCTCCTCATGAGTTCTTTGGCTAGCGGACGGACTTGGCCTATGAGAACAAGTCCCCATATTACCTGCAGTTGGGTCTCCGGAAGGTTCCTCCTCGGGACGAGTCGACGCGTCTTTTCAGGCAATAGGTTCGGGCGTCTAGTGTCTGGGGTAGACCTCGGAGCGTGGACCTTCTGCCACGGGCCCTTCGGATGGCCTCTGCGATGTCAGGGGCTCACAGCCTGCCCTGAGCGGAACGCGTTTCCCTCTATGGCAACCTCCTCGAAAGCGGGAGCAAGCTGTAGGAATGTCTCTCTGGAATGCCTCGCCGCAGGCCACTTCTCCGATCGGCTGGCTGCCGGCCGGAGCGCCGCGCTGTCCTCCGGGGTGACGGGTCGCGGTCCAAGCACAGGACCGGACCGCGTGGATCGCTACTCACAAGTAGACCTCTCCGGGGTCTCTTACTCTCGAGTAGAATCACGTCGGGGTCACCAGGTGTAGCGAATGTCTGCCGCTAGGCGGCGCTAGGTCCCGGAGGAGACTGATCAATGACAATACGAGGCAAGGAAGCAGGATCAGATCAGTGTTTATTGGGAGAATGCGTACACCTTTTATAGACCAGAAGGCTAGGAGAAAACAGCTATCACCAACAAGCCACTCACAATACCTGTTTACTCAGGTTAATTGGGGAAACTCTTCAGGGGAAGTTAATTAGCAGGGATAAACATTGACAGAGGAAGCCCTATTGTTTCGGGCTTAGAGGCTGGGCAAACATGGTCCCTGTTTGCGCCGGGGATTAGCGCCAAGCCAGGGAGATGAGTGTGTACCCAATTACACGCAGGAGATATCGATCTGTTTGCCTGGCAGAGCCGCTGGTCAGGTCAGGTAATTAGGTGAATCAAACCCTATAGCCCTATAATTTATTCACCCCCCTTAATTTGGCTGCTCGCAGAGCCCACGGGCCAGGGAGCCTTTCTCCCGAAAGTGGCCTCTGCCGGGCCGATCCATGCCCAAGAGGGCACGGGGAATCCGCAGTTTCACATGTTCTATAGAAGGTAAGGACTATTAGTCTTCTGTAGTTATGGCTGTATGAAAAGAATCTTGCCTTGTAAAATTAGCATCAACCTATTTGGTAGTAAAATCAGAGATCTCCTGAACTCTCGCCTAAACTATTCCCTTTGTAGCATTGCAATAAATCGAATCTCTGCTGGTAAGGGCCTCCCCTGCTCGAAAGCCACTTGTGTCCGAATCTAGGCACCAGTGCTCATCTCCATTTACAACCAAAGAGCCAACACTGTCTGTGTCTGCAGACATTTCTGTGGTCATGTGGCAGGCATGACTAGACACCAGAGCACAGAATGCTGTTTCCTTTTGTGACTAAGTGGTTCCCATTTATCTACTTGCAATTTCTTGCTTTTGAACTGCTAGGTTGGTAGCTTGTACGATGCACCAATATGCTTCACTTACCAATTTCAAATTACACTAAAGGGTGTCAGCAACAAGGAAAATGGCAGTAATCTTGTTAAAAACTGAAACTGTTTTGGCTTAGTGTTGATTTACAACATATGTAACTGTGGTTTGCCCAGGTCACTAATTGGACAGCTACCTTTCCCGATGGGTTCGCCCGGCTAGCACACGGGCTGGGTACCAACCGGACTTTACCGGAAATGAAATTGGGTACGGGATTATAGCAGTAGGGAGCATTAGTGACTCCATGTTTTCCTTGGCTGGGGACTTTAACAGCACTAGGACAAATGTGAGGAGGTAAGAGACCCAAGGTCTCATAAACAGCATACGGTATTTGGCTCATGTCCACGAACTGTGCTGAGCAAAAGCAAACCGCAGATAGACCAAACAAGCTATGCATAGGCACACAGTCTTCCAAGACCAAGATAAGGCAGGAACAGTAAGTCTTGCCACTATCTGCTGATTAAGCCTGCTTATGGTTAACCTGGGCACGCAGGCTGGTAAGTGTAACCCAACCAGCCAAGTGCCACGTAGCAGCTTTCTGTCACGGGGGTCGCACGAGGGGTATAAGTGATAGCTCCTGATTGTAGTCAATAGTCTACCCAAGAAATCGGGGCTGACTTTTACCATCATACATCAGTCTCTTGTGCCTTCCTTGAGTTCAGCACCTTGACTCCCACGGACCATTACAACATGTAACCACTGATTATATCTTATGGAGACCAAGACCTGCCTCATAAATTTACAGTTCAACCTCATACAACAATTGCCCCGTACAGCAACAAAATCGCATAAGGTTTTTGGGGGGAATGGTGTCTCGCATAACAATTTTCCCTATGGAAAAAAATCGTACAATTTTTCAATGGGAAAAACCGCTTAGCAAAAAAAATTGTACAATGCATCCCATAGGGAAAATCGCTATGCGATGCATGTATCATATAGCAATTGTTTCATACGAGCGCCATGGAACGGATTAAAATCATTGTATGAGATACCACTGTATTTTAAATTAATATGAGAAATTAATAAGAATTGGGTAATTGAATAAATTTTATGTGATTGAAGAAAATCTATGGAAATGTTTTTAAGATAGATGATAGAAGATATAATATGGCTTATACCCTTTATAACTGAGATAATTTTTTTGTATTACATTGTTATTTTTTTTGGTTGTTGTGTTTTTTCCTGTATTGTTTACTAAAAATTTTATATACTGAATATATATAAAAGACCTGCCTCATACCAGCAAAACCTGGGTTTAACGGAAGCAACCTTTTCTCGTGATGTTTACGTAAGACGGTACTATTTATGGCAAACAGTTCCATTTTAACAGACCAAAAGGAGACTCTTTTAGAAAAATAAAGGCGATTTGTGGACTGGGACGTAATTCAGGTCCCAAAAGCTTTCTAGGTACGGATTATTTTTATTTCCCAAATTTAATAGGCCAACTCCAGTCGGCCTCTAGGACGGTTTTCAGAGCATTCTCAGTATTAATTCCAGAAATTAACACTTGAGAAAATGTAAGACGGACAACGACACCATATTACAGCACCCGCTGTCTCTATTTATCCCACCACAAAATGGCGTCGTCGCATTTGACGCGCCTGCGCCAAGCGTCGACCGCTTTCCCCATTGTAAGAACTTTGACAGACAGGGCGCCGAACGGTCCCGCCCCGCATTCTTCTCCAGCCAATCCCGTCGCTCTGCTCCCACTGCGAGTCGACGTCCTACAAGGAAAAGCGGCCGTGTCCGGTTTTCCCTCGCCCGCATCACAAAAATGCGCATGCGTGGCAAGATCGCCGCACAGAAACAAGGGTGGGGGCTAGAGCAGAGCCAAGGGGCTGAGTGACGGAAATAAAGCTGCCGCAACCCACCGTAACCTTGGTTCCTCCCACACCCCCTCCCCTAACGTTTCTTTTCTTTCCTGGCAGCCAATCGCGGCTCGAGCCTCCCCGCTGCGCCGTGACGTCACAAAAAGCTCAGCCCTTATATACCGCGTCGGCGAGCTGGCTCCGCCCTTCCTGCTACTTCTGTTTTTTTAAACGTCCTCTCAGAGGTTGAAGAAGAAGAGCCGTTGCCGCCGCTCGAGTCGAAGCCAGCCTCGTCCTCCGCCTCAGCCGTTGCCTCCGACCCGGGAAAAAGGGGAACCGCAACCCGTCGTATGTCCGCTATTCAGAACCTCCACTCCTTCGGTGAGGAAACTGAGGGAGGAAGGGGGGGGGGAGAGAAAATGGCCTGAAAAGAGCGGGAACGAACCTGAGGAAGAATGAGGGACGAAGGGGTGGAGAATGTCGTTGAGGGGGAGGCTCAGGAAGCCCCCTGTGAGGCCTTGTGGCCTAAACCTCGAGAAAAAAAATAAAAACTTCGACGATAAAGGGGAGGCGGAGCCGTGGTTGCGGTGGAGGGAGGAGCCTCTTCTCAAGGAGGTGGTATTGGGGAGAAGAAGAAGCAGTCGATGGGGAGGAGCCATTTTGTTTCCTCTTCTTCTATCTGCCGTGCAGGCGATCATCATGGCGATCAGCCATGGAGACTGTCCTGAGAATATAATGCAGTGGCCTTTCATAAGCCCCATAACACTTGATCCAGTTTCATGAGTCACTTTCTGGTACTTGAGCCTCTTTGGCACACAAAAGCCCTCATCGGACCCAGGTTAGTATTGATGAAGCTGCTGCCCTCTCCGTCCAGATGGATTCAAGTGGGATTTAATCCACTCGGGGGAACCATCACCCTTCCCTGTGGACTTCGGCACCCAAGGCCGTTAGTCCTCAGGGATGTTAGGTTAGTTAGCCACCACCTGACACTCAGCGTTGAATTGCTGGCAGTAGGGTTTACTCCAGTGTTTCTCAACCTTTGGGGGGTGTTTTTTGGACTTCAATTCCTAGAAGCCTAAGTCAGTCCATTGGCTGATCATTGCTTTTGGAAATTGACTTAGGCTTCTGGGAATTGAAGTTCAAAAACCAAAGGTTGAGAAACACTGGTCTGGTCTCTATGACCCTAGCAGGATCGCCTGGATCAGACTCTGGTTTCTGAGGGGAGTCAATTCTTTAGTGTCCTGATCAAACCCTGGGCTGCCAATAACGGAACCACTTTCTTGGGTGCCGAAGTCCACAGGGTCCCCGAGTGGATTAAATCCCACTTGAATCCATCTGGATGGAGGGCAGCAAACCTAAGCCATGGATGCAGCAGGGCTGGGGAGGGGGGGATTCTCCCCCCCCCCCCCAAGATAAAAGCCTACCCACCCCGGGATGCCAATGTTATATATGTGTGTGTGTGCCATTGTTGCCCCTCCTGAAAAAAATATCCCCCCCCCCTAGAATCATGGCTACAGAATCTGGCAGTAATTGGGAGACAAGTCAATGCGCAATTAATGGAGATTGGGGGGGGGGGTAGGATGCAAGGATAGCCCAAGCACACCCAAAAGAAGAGAAGGGGGTCAGGGGGTGAAGTTGTTTGGTCTTTTGAGTGAGTTTTTTTAAAAAAGCAATGAATACTTGATTGCGTATTTCTAAAAGGGAAGGTTTTAAAATGGTGGCTGTCAGGAAACAGAAACCAAATTGGAGGGGGTAAATATCCAGAACGGTTGAAAGAAAATATGTCGATGTTAATTGCATTTTTATATTGATTGTATGATATGTATTGTAATTTTCTGTGTTATTGATTTTTTAATTGATATTTTGTATTTTACTATATTTTGGTTTTGTCATATTGTATCTTTAATTGTGTTGGAAGCCACCCTGAGTCGGCCTACAAGCTGAGTAGGGCGGGGTACAAATTAAAAATTGAATCGAATAATGATGGCCGTGTCGTCGAACCAGATCCGGGGTTAGGGAGAGAACGACATGGGCAAAAAACCTTTCTACCATCTTGCTTTTCTTCGGGTCCCCGTCCCGTTTCTCCCCCCCCCCCTTTCTCCTTCTAGCTGACGCAGTTCTTAATTCCTAGCAGTTGCATCAGCCTGAGCTCTGGAGGGGCGGTCCTAAAGTCACGTGGGAAGGCAGGCAAACAGGCATCCCTTCCTTCTCTTGAGAAGGGAGGGTGGAAAGCAAAGGCTCTCTGCAAAACGGGTGGAAAGCAAAGGCTCTCTGCATCCCCTTCATGTTGGACTTCGGATTTCCATTCTTGCCAGTGTTAGTATATTAGTTCATGGTGCTGAAATTAAACAGTATCAGCAGTGGCATCTATTCACCAATTCGGTACAAATAGGACAATACTGAATGATCCGGAGTGATAGTAAAGTCACTAGATACTGTTTCCTAAGCTGCTGCTTGCATTCCTGTAGTTAGGGTGTGATTTGTTTGAAGGGGCAACATGTAAACAAAGAAAAGAATTTGTATAGAAGCATATTTATATTTAGATCGTTCTCTCTGTTTGGGAAAGAAGTAATTTTTGGCTTTTAATGTCGGTAATGAAAAGCCTTGCAGCAGAGGTGCCTCTGCTGAATTTTAAAGATTCGATATTTTGACCATGTTACCAATGAGGTGCTTTGAAGGAGTGACTAGTGCAAATTACATAACATGGTTGCACAAAGGCTACTCCAAATGGCAGGCCATATTTTTCACATGGAGAAAAACAATCCCTAAGATGGAAATAAATTGGATCCCTCCTATTGTCAAACAACAAGGATGCTCTTGAAATACATGATGAAGAACTTTCATGGCAGATTTTAAGACCCTGAAAATTACATGGAAGGATGTTGAAGTACTTGCCCAAGTACAAAACCATTGGGAGATCACTTGCTGCTCAATATGTTACATAGCATTGTGGGGGAGGGGGGCTCTCTTAAGTCTAATGTCTTTGGTTTTTGGACTCTAATTCCCAGAAGCCTAAGTCAGTAGGCTGCTCAGTGTTTCTGGGAATTGAAGTCCACAAACCAAAAGTTGAGAAACACTGGTCTAATGTCAATAATACAGGTTTCCCCCATGCCTTATGACAGTGATGGCAAACCTTTTCAAGACCACGTGCCCAAACTGCAACCCAAAACCCATTTATTTACTGCAAAGTGCCAACACAGCGACAGGGGAAGGAAGGAAGTGCTCCCATTGGGCAGAGGGATGGGGTGAACTGTGCTGAAGGAGGATGTGCTCCTATTGGGCTACTGCCCAATGGGCAGAGGGGTGAGGCAAACTGATAGGGTGACTGCACAGGTGCCCACAGGGCTCTGCGTGCCACCTCTGTCTTATGATTTGCAGGAATGGTCAGGAACATCGACTATAATGTGAACTCTTTCTGATACTCCTTCTTTTCAGACCCCTTTGCTGATGCAAGTAAGGGTGATGACTTACTTCCTGCTGGGACTGAGGACTACATCCATATAAGGATCCAGCAGAGGAACGGCAGAAAAACCCTCACCACAGTCCAAGGGATTGCTGATGATTACGACAAAAAGAAGCTGGTGAAGGCATTCAAGAAGGTAAATGGAAACAGGAATACTTGGAAGCAAGAAACAGTTACTTTTGTTTTCAGAGACTTGTGTATTTTTTGAGGTCTCTTGAGACTATCCTGGCAAAGCTTTTCTTTTGTGCTGCTCCAAAAGAGCCATAAATGTTTTTCACACAATGTTTGTTTTTGTCTCCATAGAAATTTGCCTGCAATGGTACTGTGATTGAACACCCCGAATATGGAGAGGTGATTCAGCTTCAAGGGGACCAGCGGAAGAACATATGTCAGTTCCTTATTGAGGTGAGATGATGTTTGGGGGGGAATTTTTGTTTTTACTTGGAAGATTGAAATATAGATTGCATGTATTGTAGAAGATGAATTAAGATAAACACATATAACCAGCAGTTGACTTGCGTTTGTTTCAGGGTAATGACTGGCAATAATAATACTTACTAAAATGTTTAACTTGTTCTCTATTTATTCTTGGATTGTTCAGAGCCAGAGTTTTATTGTTTTCTTTTTGCTTTGCAGATTGGACTGGCCAAAGATGACCAGCTGAAAGTCCATGGGTTTTAAGGGCCCTCAGATCTCCAACGTATCAAGGGAGAAGACTTCCCTACAATGAGAAATCCCTTATGTCCTGCATCGCTAGTTTAAAACAAGCCATCTTGCATAATGTAATCACATCAGGTTCCCTGTAGTATGGACTAGTGTAACTCAGCAATGTAATAAACTGACGAGCCCATGCTGTGGTGTTTTGCTGTCCCTCATTTAAACCATGCTGAGTTGTGATGTCAAGCCAGAGGTGTATTCTATATAAGAAATTTCTTTAAAAAGCCACGGATGTTCTGGATTTGTTGGGAGACTTGGCTAGAGTTTTAAAAGATCTGTCATAGATATTAAGGATTGCTCAAGGGTGTGTCCTGAATGTACTATGACAAATATCCGAAGGAAGGGGTTGAGTTTGAAGTAACTTTGTATATCTGAGATAATTCCCTTTCAAAATTAGCAGGGGCTGTGGAAATTAAGGAACTCTTGGGACAGGCACTGAGGTGACAAAGCCTAGATGCAGCAATAGAGGGTTCAATCTTAAATCAGCAGTTTTTAAAGATGTCATTACAAAGTGGTGCTTTTGCAACTAACAACCCTGTGAAGCAACAGATTTCTTGGTTCGAGTCCTGATGTTCTGTGTAATGTATTTAAACTATTTAAATAAAAATGATTTTCAGAAAAAAATTACTTGTGCTTTTATTACCCTATTAAAATGCCACTAAGTTTTACCTTAGCGGTAGTAGTATTACACAGTTTTTCTTCGTTCCAATAAGAGCGTTCCATATCTCTAATGGAAAAATGCATACCTCTTTACTCTGGAAGTAACATTTTCTTGCTGTCAGGGTTTTGACGTGGTTTGAATGGATCCACAAATAATTTGACAGTTGGGATAGAAAGATCAAGAAATGTTCTTCCTGGTGTGGCCCTCCAATAGTGAAGGTTTTGCATCACAATGCTGAGGATGACCTGCAGTTCATTGCATCTTAAGATCAGCATGAGGTTTCTGTCATTTTTGGCTGAGCCTTTGTGTAGCAGTACATAGAGTACAATCTGGCTTCCCAAGAATGAATTTAATGTCAAGGTCAAAAATCCCTTGCTAAGATGACAATATTCAGAGGAATAAGCTTGACCAATAGTTAAAGTGAAGGAACCTTTGACCAATTGTCAATTTTGTTCATAAATGTCAGGTGATTTCTGTCACCTACTTGAATTTGACATTGTGCTGGATTAGTGGCCTTGTGTTAAGAACGGGCTGCAGTGGCTTAGTGGTTAAGGTTGCCTTGTTAGCTGGAAGGCCGACTGGTCAGCAGTTCAAGATGGGTACTGCATGACAGATTGAGTGCCCGTCTGTCCCAGTTCCTGCCAACATAGCAGACCGAAAACAAGAAATTGCAAGTAGATAAATAGGGACCACTGGTGGGAAAGATCCTTTGGTTAGGAAAGGTCTTGGGGACATAAAAGGAGCCTCATTCCAATGTTCTCAACTTGGTATTTTGTGACAAAATTTTTATATGATGGTGATGTTTGGGATAGCTAATAAATCATGCTGGGGTTTTGTGTGCATTACATGGGGTGTTGACATTCTGGTTTAGTAAATGGTGACTCAATATTATATAACCCTTGGGTGTAGCTTCTCTTTAAACAAGGATAAAAGGGTAAGACAAATTTTAATTTGCTGATATACAAGAAATATTTCAGGGCTTTCTATATAGAGAATACACAAGTAGATTACTATTCCTTTCAGCAGATATCCTAGAACTAGCTTCATGACAATTTTGAAACCGGGAAGTCAAACAAGATACAGTTCACAATCTGAATGAGGGCTTCGGTAGAAGTACTTTACTAGAAATCATAAAATGTTAATTTGGTTCTTGTGCTTTGAGTAGAATAAATTAGTAAAATGAGAGAATGAAGTTTTTTCCTAAAGTAACCAAATTACAGCAAAAGTGGGCCCTTATTAAGCAGAAATGGTTCTGTTTGGGAGGAGCTTCCAGATTTAAAAAAAAACACTTAAAATTTGCATACAACACAATTCCATTTTTCATCAATTCTAATTTCTGAATCATTACAGGTGGTGTGCTACAAGTTAACTTCACAACAGCAAAGCCATCTGTGGCTGGAAATGTCTGGTTGGCATGCTAGCCAAAGATGAGCATTGATTAAGCTACTCAGTGAAGTTTCGGAGACCTGTTTTTTTCAGAGCTACAACCTCTTGCAGGACCAGTTGCACAACACGGTAGAGCTATTGGACCACCCTCTTGCAGAGTAAGAATTTCCTCACTCAAATGCTGTCTGTGAACCAGGAACCACCTGACCTATAAGGAGAAATAGAGCTGTGTGCTCAAGCGGCTAAGACGCTGACTGGGAGGCGGAAGAGCAGCAGTTCAATTCCCAAGTACTGCAGGATGGAATGAGCATCTTTGTCCCAGCTCCTGCCAACCTAGCAGTTTGAAAGCAATAAATTGCAAGTAGATAAATAGGGACCACTTCGGTGGGAAGGTAACAGCGTTCGGTGCGCTTTGGTGTCTAGTCATGCCTGTCACATGACCACAGAAACGTATGCAGCAGCAGACAGCGCTGGCTCTTCGGCTTTGAAACAGCACTGCACCCTAGAGTCGGATACGACTGGCTTTCAAGCAAGGGAATCTTTACAGTAGCATACTGGTGGCACTTTGCTATACATCCCTTGACAACCTGGTGAGACACTGGTACACCCCCGGTGGGTTGAGCTAAAGTTCAAAGCAGCATTGTTGATAGGAATGGAAATGTGGCTCCAGCATGCACTTGTAGAGTTGGCCAAGCAAATAACTTGGTTGATGGCCATTAGGTGACTTAAACTGTTCCAGAAATGCTCCCTGACCAAGGCCTACATCCAGTTAAATCTGAAAATTCTGAGGTGTCTAGATACTTTCCATGTGGAAATTTTTTATAATAAAACATGGGTAGAGAAACTAATGTTCTGAGAGAACGAGAAAGGGCTTTTTTCATGTCTAGGTCAGACTTTAAACTGCCAAAAGGAAGCCACCTTTGGCTGAATTCATTCCATTTAATTTGTACCCCGCCCCACTCAGCACACAGCCGACTGGGCGGCATTACGACATAATAAAAAATATAATAAACAATCCCTAAATCTATAAAAATAAATACAGTATAAGCACAATACACAATATAATAGAAAGATATCAATACACATTGCAGTGAAATAAACAATCCCTAAATCCCATACAAAATTAATAGAATAAAGTACAATAAATAATGAATAAAGCTTGATACTAAACAAATACAGCATAAGTAGCACAGTCCCTATTACAATCAAAAGAATTTATACAATACTAAAAAAATTTATAGCAAAGAAACACTCTCAATCCCCCGCATACGGAGCAGAGCCCAGGACAAAACCCAGATTAACTGTTGCTATAACATCAGCAATGTCTCCTGAAGTCCCCCACTCCGACACTCATGCTCACTACATCCTCGACCACCAACTGAGCCCTCACCTCCCAAGGCCGTCCGGGCCAGATGAGCTGAGAAAGTGACCAGCGTTGGTGGCAGGTCTTGCCTAACCAGGTGAGAGGGTCCGACAGCCGACACCAAGGCTCTCGCCTCCTGAAAACCAAATCCAGTCGCAGGTGTAGCTTGTTGGTGGTGGCGGCAGCAGTAGGGTGGCGTTTCCTCCCTCCTGTCCAAAGCCAAGGAAGAGGGTCCCGGAGGGGAAACGGCAGGGAAAGTCTCAACAAACTCTCCCGTCGTAGGTATTCCAGAGGCGGCGGCGAGAGTCCATCCACAGCCGCCTTTTGAGTCCCGGAAGGAGGGCGGAAGGCCCATAGTTCCTTTCGCCTGATCTAGGGTGAGAAAGATTAGCCAGCACAACAAGGTTGCTGTTGCTCAGGGCACCACAATCTTCGAGGAGGCTATTTCACAGACATTCAGACTAAGCTTTAGAGGTGATCAGGTGTTTTTACCAGGTAGATAAAGGAGGGACAGAGGGAACCCATGATAGGCCCAACTGCCCAGAAACCATCCAGAAGCCTTGGAGAGAGGTGAGTGAAGAATCGGCCCCTCCCTTCCACCCCATCCTAAAACCTGGGTGCAAGGAAGAAAGAGGCAGAGAAAGACCAGGCCCAACTGCCCAGAAACCATCCAGAAGCCTTGGAGGGAGGTGAGTGAAGAATCGGCCCCTCCCTCCCACCCCATCCTAAAACCTGGGTGTAAGGAAGAAAGAGGCAGAGAAAGACCAGGCCCAACTGCCCAGAAACCATCCAGAAGCCTTGGAGGGAGGTGAGTGAAGAATCGGCCCCTCCCTCCCACCCCATCCTAAAACCTGGGTGCAAGGAAGAAAGAGGCAGAGAAAGACCAGGCCCAACTGCCCAGAAACCATCCAGAAGCCTTGGAGGGAGGTGAGTGAAGAATCGGCCCCTCCCTCCCACCCCATCCTAAAACCTGGGTGCAAGGAAGAAAGAGGCAGAGAAAGACCAGGCCCAACTGCCCAGAAACCATCCAGAAGCCTTGGAGGGAGGTGAGTGAAGAATCGGCCCCTCCCTCCCACCCCATCCTAAAACCTGGGTGCAAGGAAGAAAGAGGCAGAGAAAGACCAGGCCCAACTGCCCAGAAACCATCCAGAAGCCTTGGAGGGAGGTGAGTGAAGAATCGGCCCCTCCCTTCCACCCCATCCTAAAACCTGGGTGCAAGGAAGAAAGAGGCAGAGAAAGACCAGGCCCAACTGCCCAGAAACCATCCAGAAGCCTTGGAGGGAGGTGAGTGAAGAATCGGCCCCTCCCTTCCACCCCATCCTAAAACCTGGGTGCAAGGAAGAAAGAGGCAGAGAAAGACCAGGCCCAACTGCCCAGAAACCATCCAGAAGCCTTGGAGGGAGGTGAGTGAAGAATCGGCCCCTCCCTCCCACCCCATCCTAAAACCTGGGTGTAAGGAAGAAAGAGGCAGAGAAAGACCAGGCCCAACTGCCCAGAAACCATCCAGAAGCCTTGGAGGGAGGTGAGTGAAGAATCGGCCCCTCCCTTCCACCCCATCCTAAAACCTGGGTGCAAGGAAGAAAGAGGCAGAGAAAGACCAGGCCCAACTGCCCAGAAACCATCCAGAAGCCTTGGAGGGAGGTGAGTGAAGAATCGGCCCCTCCCTTCCACCCCATCCTAAAACCTGGGTGCAAGGAAGAAAGAGGCAGAGAAAGACCAGGCCCAACTGCCCAGAAACCATCCAGAAGCCTTGGAGGGAGGTGAGTGAAGAATCGGCCCCTCCCTTCCACCCCATCCTAAAACCTGGGTGCAAGGAAGAAAGAGGCAGAGAAAGACCAGGCCCCAACTGCCCAGAAACCATCCAGAGGCCTGGGAGGGAGAAGGTCACCATCCACCACTGCAGCCAGAGGCAGAGGAAGAGGAACAGCTGAGACACAGGGAAAACATCCACTGCCCGCCACTGCGATGACCCTGGAGCAAGGGACCCAGAGACAACAACCCCACCTGGGGAGTGAGGACACAAGGATAAGTAGCTGATGTGAAAAATGTAGCTGAATTAATATAGAGACTGACATAGAGACTTCATACTGACTTAATATAGCAAGTAACATAGAGACTGTGTTTTAGAGTGTGATAATTATGCATGACAATATGTAGTGTAAACTGTTCTAAACTTTTAAAACTGTGATATGATGTATGATGCGAGGAAAAAAATGGCGTAGAAACCGGCAAACCACGCCACAAAGCTTGCCAAGAGAACCCTATGGACCAAAACAAAAGGCAAAACAAAAGGGCAGGCTAGGTGATACAGGATGCTTAACACCTCAGAGGGGAGAAAGGGGATGGACAGGAAAGGGGGAGGGGAAATGCAATGTTGTAAGGAGCAATACTGTATAGGGACATGGAATGTGAGATCAATGAACCAAGGTAAACTGGAAGTGGTAAAAAATGAGATGGAAAGAATAAGCATTGACATCTTGGGAATCAGTGAGCTCAAATGGACAGGGATGGGCGAATTCAGCTCTGGAAACCATCACATCTACTACTGTGGACAAGAAAACTTTAGAAGACATGGAGTAGCCATAATTGTCAATAAAAGAGTGAGAAGAGCAGTAATGGGATACAACCTCAAAAATGACAGAATGATGTCAGTAAGAATTCAGGGCAAACCCTTCAATGTTACTGTGATCCAAATATACGCACCAACCACGGGTGCAGATGAAGCCACAGTGGATCAGTTCTATGAGGACTTACAACACCTCATAGAACAAACACCAAGAAATGATGTTCAAATTATTCTAGGAGACTGGAATGCCAAAGTAGGCAATCAAAAAGTGGAGGGAATAACAGGCAGGTTCGGTCTTGGAACACAGAATGAAGCAGGACAAAGATTGATAGAGTTCTGCCAAGAGAACGCACTGGTCATAGCAAACACCCTCTTCCAGCAACACAAGAGGCGACTTTACACATGGACATCACCAGATGGCCAACACCGAAACCAGATTGACTACATACTCTGCAGCCAAAGATGGAGAACCTCCATACAGTCAGCAAAAACAAGACCTGGAGCAGATTGTGGCTCAGATCACAACCTACTGATTGCAAAATTCAGGCTTAGACTAAAGAAAATAGGGAAAACAAAGAGACCAGACAGATATCACCTAGACAGCATCCCTAAAGAATACACGGTGGAGGTGATGAACAGATTCAATGGCTTAGACTCAATAGATAGAGTGCCAGAAGAATTATGGACAGAGATGAGGGACATCATGCAGGAAGCAGCAAAGAAAACCATACCAAAAGAAAAGAAGAGTAAGAAAGCAAAGTGGTTGTCTGATGAGGCTCTTAAAATAGCAGAGGAAAGAAGGAACGCAAAAGTCAAAGGAGAAAGGAAAAAATACAATCATCTGAACACAGAATTTCAAAGAAAAGCAAGGAGAGATAAGGAAAACTATCTAAAAGAACAGTGCAAAGAAATGGAAGAAAACAACAAAAAAGGCAGAACCAGAGATCTTTTCAAAAAAATCCGGGAAATCAAGGGAACATTTAAAGCAAAAATGACCATGATAAGGGACAAAGACGGAAAGGAGCTAGCTGATGCAGAAGAGATTAAGAAAAGATGGAAAGAGTACACAGAGGAACTCTACAAAAAGGAACTCAACACTCCTGATAGTCACAATGATGAAGAAATTGAACCTGAGCCAGACATCCTGGAGAGTGAAGTCAGAAAGGCCCTAAAGAGCACTGCAAACAACAAAGCTAGTGGAGATGATGGTATCCCAGTTGAATTTTTCAAAGCTCTAAAAGATGATGGCATCAAATTACTGCATTCAATATGCCAGCAGATTTGGAAAACAAAACAGTGGCCACAGGACTGGAAAAGATCAGTATATGTTCCAATCCCAAAAAAGGGCAATGCCAAAGAATGTTCAAACTATCGAACAATTGCGCTCATCCCACACGCCAGCAAGGTGATGCTCAAGATAATACAGGATAGACTTCAGCAGCATGTGGAAAGAGAATTACCAGAGGTGCAGGCTGGTTTCAGAAGAGGCAGGGGGACTAGAGACCACATCGCCAACATACGCTGGATCATGGAGAAAACAAAGGAATACCAGAAACAAGTTTATTTTTGCTTTATTGACTACACTAAGGCATTTGATTGTGTGGATCACAACAAGATGTGGCAAGTGATTAAAGAGATGGGAATACCAGAACATCTCATATGCCTCCTGAGAAATCTGTACAGGAACCAAGAAGCAACAGTTAGGACAGAACACGGAATGACAGAGTGGTTTGGAATAGGAAAAGGAGTAAGACAAGGCTGCATTTTGTCACCCTGCTTATTCAACTTATACACAGAGCACATAATGCGCAATGCAGGGATGGAGGAATCACAATATGGGATCAAAATTGCTGGGAGAAACATCAACAATCTGAGATATGCAGACGACACCACCCTAATGGCAGAAAGTGAGGAAGACCTAAAGAATCTCTTGATCGGTTTGAAGGAAGAGAGTGCAAAAGCTGGCTTGAGACTCAATATCAAGAAAACCAAGATAATGGCAACAGGCCCGATCAGTTCCTGGAAAATAGACGGGGAAGAAGTAGAAGCAGTGACAGATTTTACTTTCTTAGGATCTAAGATCACTGCAGATGGAGATTGCAGCCATGAAATAAAGAGGCGGCTGATTCTAGGGAGACAAGCCATGAGAAACCTGGGGAACATGGTGAAAAGCAGAGACATCACCTTGAAAACAAAAATTAGAATAGTCAAAGCAATGGTATTCCCAGTGGTAATGTACGGATGTGAGAGCTGGACAATTAGGAAAGCTGAACGCAGAAGAATAGATGCCTTTGAAATGTGGTGTTGGAGGAGAGTTTTGAGGGTACCTTGGACAGCGAGGAGAACAAATAGGTCAATCTTAGAAGAAATCAACACTGACTGCTCATTGGAAGGTCAAATAGTAAAGATGAGGCTAAAGTACTTTGGGCATCAAATGAGAAGGGAGGATTCACTTGAGAAGGCCGTGATGTTGGGAAAGGTGGAGGGCAAAAGAAGAAGGGGGAGGCCAAGGATGAGATGGATAGATGGTATTGTAGACACAATGGGCACAAAACTGGGAGGACTGAGGGGGATGGTGGAGGACAGAGGCGCCTGGAGAACGATGGTCCATAGGGTCGCAAAGGGTCGGAATCGACTGTGCGACTGAACAACAACAAAAGGTGTTTTTACCATTCTAGGTCAGTGGTTCCCAATCTGGAGCCCACGCCCCACTGGGCAATTTCAATTCCCAGAAGCCTAAGTCAGTACACTGGCTGATCAGTGCTTTGACGAATTGACTTAGGCTTCTGGGAATTGAAGTCCAAAACCGAAAGGTTGGGAACACATTGGTTTAGATAATGTGGTTGAAGTCTAGCCTTCCGAATGGAATTGGGAGCTGTACTCTAACCAAATCAGGAGGGCCATACCTTGCCTGTTCCTGAACTCAGAGCAGAAGAGGTTGATCCCATTTGAAAATATAAAATCCAGTTGTAAATTGCTCATGTGGCTAAGACGCTGACTGGGAGGCGGAAGGTCAGCAGTTCGATTCCCAAGTACCGCAAGACGGAATGAGCTCCCGTCTTCGTCCCAGCTCCTGCCAACCTAGCAGTTCGAAAGCAAGAAATTTCAAGTAGATAAATAGGGACCACTTCGGTGGGAAGGTAAACAGCGTTCCGTGTCTAGTCATGCCTGCCACATGACCACAGAAAAGTCTGCAGAAGCAGACAGCGCTGGCTCTTTGGCTTTGAAACAGAGATGAGCACTGCACCCTAGAGTCAGATACGACTGGCTTTTAAGCAAGGGAAACCTTTACCTTTAAATTCAGAACCATCTTTGTCCTTGGCAAAAGATACCACCTTTATTAGCAGGAAGCACAAAAAGAGAGAAACCCGGCTAGACAATCTTGATGTCAACCCATCTGGAATAATTTGTCTTACAAAATGGTGGGCAAAACTGTTATCACATGGATCAGTAGGATTGTAATGTAGCATGAACACAGTGTCCTGTATGTGTTTTTAAAAATAGAAATGTAAACTGGCGAATATAGTGAGGATGTTGTGTGCATACCCGTCAAGCACGGCTCCCGAAAATATGGGAAATTACTGCATGGGTGCACAAGTGGAGAACCTGTTTGTGCATGCGCGGAATATGTTTGCACATGCGCAGAACACATTTGCGCATGTGCATAACACTTTTGCAATGGGTGCGCATGCGCAGTAGCCCCTTTCCCTGCCGTTCAAAATACGGGACAATGGCGGGAAAGGGAACGAGCATCAAAGTATGGGAAATCCTAGCCAATACGGGATACTTGACAGGTATGGCTGTACGTGTGTGTGTGTGTGCGCGGGGGGGGGGGGATGACAGTGTCATTGCATCATCATGACTGACTTTTTAAAGGGTTGTTTCTCCATTTAGATCATTTTTTAGATACAGTATGTACTTGATTTATCAGCAGAACATCTTTTTCAGTGAGTGACTGCTTGTTAATCCTCCCTTAATAGAAGAAATGCTAAGGCGGGGGTTGCTTTTAAATCAATCCCTTTCTCATCTGTTCAAGTGTAGGGTCCAACTCATCATTTTGTTTTTCCTGTTTGGTCCCCATTTGTGTTAAAAATCTGACTGGCTTTGGAAATGTTAGCACGTCATTATATGCCATACATTGGCAGCTGGACATGTCTGGATGATTGAGTGGATGTTTATGTTCATTATCAGCTTGTTAAACAGTAGGCATTCTCTTTAGCAGAAAGATAAATGGTAAAGTAACTGGACAACTGTCATCCATTGTGTAACTATAGAGATTTTTCTTCTGTCTTTGAGGAATGTTTTATATAAAGAGCCAGCCTCACCGGGATTAGAAACTCTTCATTGACTGCCTTTTTCATCCTTTCTGTTCCTTCACAGATTTTTCCTCACATCATTACTGCCCTCTCAATTTTCCTTAAATTTCCTATTTATTTATTTTATTCCCCATTCTTCTTTCTCTCCCCTGCCCCACCTCATCCCAGTGTTATTCAGTATCACTATCTGTTAACTCAGGGATTCGCAACATACGGCCCATGGGCCAAATGTGGCCCATGGAGCCATTTCATGTGGCTCTCGGCCCTCATTCCTGCCGTCGCAAGTGGCGGAAGCACCAAAAACGTGCAGAAAATGCAGCAAAAACACGTTAGAACTCACCAAGAACGCACGAGAATTCGTGTGGAACCATGTGACCGGCCCACTCAGCCCTCTGAAGTGGAGTGATCCGGCCCGTAAGCCAAAAAAATGTGAGAAAGCCTGTGTTAGCTGATGGCTTTGATGCCCTGCTGAAGAAATGAGCACATGAGTCTGTATAAAGAAATGACTCCATTGTCTATAAAGAAATGACTCCATTCTTGTCTTCAGGATTCTGGGATCAGTAGTCTAGGAAAGAAAAAAATCCAGTGGTTGGATTTATTTATTTTTCATTTCTTTAAATGTCCATCAAAGGGGTACGCAGAAAGAGCCTCCTCGAAGTTTGTGGTATGTTTGAACCATTATCGGGCGCACCCTTGTTACAGTAACCTTGTTTTGCCAGCTAATCTTTCTCATACTGGGTCAGGCAAAAGGAACTGCAGTGTCTGGCCTAGACACAGAAGAAAACTGTCCATTGGAGGGGAAATGGCATTGAATGCATGTGCAGATGAAATAAGTGCAAAACCATGGTTTGAGCACAAGAGGGCATGCCAGACATACTGGTTGCATCACATGGTATTCTGTCTTGTGGGAGTTATGCAAGGAAACCCAAAATGTTTCTTCTCAAACTTTTGTCTAGACCCCCGATGTTATTGGTTTGTAGTTCTGTTGTGTTCTGATGGTTTTACTGTACACATGGATTGAAATGTATCTGAGTCAATGTAACCTTGCCTATAGCAACAATGTAACCTTCAGCTGTATCATATAAGCCCTGTAATAGGACGCGAGCTAATGACCACCAGCTGGCAGCAGCGAGCGTCCAAGCTCTCTTGGTCCGAACTCATCAAAGGCAACAGCGCGGGAAGTTTTCCCGCCACTACCTACACCTGGACAAGAAGGGCGTGACCTGTAATGACGTCACGCAGACAGTAGCCAATGGGCTACCATGGCACCACGTTCAAATGTATTACTGCTGTATATAAAGAGCTATTGATCCGCCATTACCTCATGTTCCCTCTGTCCACGATGCAATAAACCTGAGTTAACCCAGCCCGAGGCTGTGTCCCGTGTCTTGGTTTGCATACACTAAATTGGCGACGAAGGTGGGATGATGGATCCCCACGGAACAGCCAGGGCACAGAGCGGGTTCAACATCACCAAACCGCAGGACTGGGAGCTGCTTGAGATGGACTTCCAGGCGGCACTGGTGGAACTCAGAGTCAAACAAGACGACGAGGAGAGGAAGAGGGCCATCCTCACCAGAATGCTCGGGATGGAAACCAAGCGGACGCTGGTGGGCATAATCGCTCCGAAGAAGGTGAGCGACTTTAAGGCGCTGCGGCGCATGGGCTCGGGGGACCTGAATCACCAAGTGTGCCAATTCCTCTTAGCGTATAGGGTGACCCCTTTGGCATCCGGCTACTCGCCGGCAGAGCTCTTGATGCGGCGAAAACTGACCACGCTCCTGTCCAGGCTAGACCCAACGAGAATCGAGGATAAAGGGAAAAACGTGGGGTTGGCAGTCTCGAAAGGTTTCGCTGCCGGTGACCCTGTTCACTGCAGGAACTATTCCAGCGCAGGGCCAGCCTGGGTACCAGGGACGGTTGTAGAACAGACGGGGCCAGTGTCGTACCGGGTCGAGACGAACACCGGCCTCCTCTGGAGGAGGCACGCAGATCAACTGAGGCACCGGGTGATTGGGCCAGTCAGTGGAGCTCAGCAACAGGATTCAGCGTTAGGGTTCTCCCCCACCCGCGTAACCCAAGGGGGAGACAGCAGTGGACAACAGTCCCAAGCATGGGGGGAAGGAAGCAGAAGCAGCGGCCCCGACTCGTATCCCTTTGATACGCCAGCTCTAGCAGGGGCCGGGGAAGGGGGAGAGGAGTTCGCGACCGCTGCCCCCGATAGTGATTTTGATTTTGATTTGGCGAGCCGGGGGGGTTTTCAGGAGTGTTCCCCCACCCATCCAAGCGAGAAGAGGGGTTTTTCGTTAGCCCCCAGTGCCCCCGGTTCCTCCCTAAGAAAGAGCACACCTCCCAACAGCGCCGCGGAGCCGCGGAAAGTCACTAACGAGTCTCCCTCTCATATTGCAGGACAGGAGACCAGGGGACAAAGAGAAGGTAGCAATCCCAGGGAGAGGCAGCCCGCACCGAGACCCCAGCGTGTTCGAAATAAGCCATCTTGGCTGAGAGACTTTGTCTCATAAGGGGGGGGGAGTGTGTTAAGGTGGGCTCGAGACTTTGTCTCGTCCTAGGGGGGAGGGATGTTGTGTTCTGATGGTTTTACTGTACACATGGATTGAAATGTATCTGAGTCAATGTAACCTTGCCTATAGCAACAATGTAACCTTCAGCTGTATCATATAAGCCCTGTAATAGGACGCGAGCTAATGACCACCAGCTGGCAGCAGCGAGCGTCCAAGCTCTCTTGGTCCGAACTCATCAAAGGCAACAGCGCGGGAAGTTTTCCCGCCACTACCTACACCTGGACAAGAAGGGCGTGACCTGTAATGACGTCACGCAGACAGTAGCCAATGGGCTACCATGGCACCACGTTCAAATGTATTACTGCTGTATATAAAGAGCTATTGATCCGCCATTACCTCATGTTCCCTCTGTCCACGATGCAATAAACCTGAGTTAACCCAGCCCGAGGCTGTGTCCCGTGTCTTGGTTTGCATACACTAAAAGTTCCTAAAGCCATGATGAAATTAATAGAGAAAGCAGATGAATAATCAGATGTGTTGAGTGTTAGTTGCTGAAAACAACAAAAAATTAGTTCATCTCATGCCATGATTTTCTTGGCAGTTGCGGTAGCTCAGTGGTTAAGAAGCTCACCTTAGCTAGAAGGCCAGCAAGTCGGCAGTTTGAGACCGAGGTACTGCATGACAGTTTGAGCACCCGTCTCTATCCCAGCTCCTGCCAACATAGCAATTTGAAAGCAAGAAATTGCAAGTAGATAAATAGGGACCACTTCGGTGGGAAAAGATCTTGGGGGCATGAAAGGAACCTCATTCAGGCATCCCCTGAGGGCAGTTTCTCCAGGAAAAATCCTTTCAACCCAGAAAAATTTCTGACATAATAATAACAACAATAACAACAACAACAATTTCTTGGCAGCTACAGTAAGAACTATTGTGATCATTTAGGAAAAACGAGGTTCCAAGATAGTTAGACAAGAATTTTTTTCAAGTGCTTTCATGCATGATGATGAGATTAAAAACACTCTCCTCTGGAGAAAAAGAGAAAGAAGTTTTAATTGGCTTCTGGGTTTGAAGATACCTCCTCCCTAAAAAATAGTTTAGGAATATGTGTCTAGCAACTTCTAGTCAAGTTGACACAGGTCAGTGATGGCGAACCTTTTAGAGACCAAGTGCCCAAACTGCAACCCAAAACCCACTTATTTATAGCAAAGTGCCACTACAGCAATAGGGGAGGAAGGAAACGCTCCCATTGGGCTGCTGGGCAGAGGGGCGGGGTGAACTCTGTGCTGGGGAGAGGGAGGAAGCGCACCCATTGGGATGCTGGGCAGAGGGGCGGGTGAACTCTGTGCTAGGGGGAGGGAGGAAGCACTCCCATTGGGCTGCTGGGCAGAGGGGCGGGTGAACTCTGTGCTAGGGGGAGGGAGGAAGCGCTCCCATTGGGCAGAGGGGCGGGGCAAACTCTGTGCTGGAGTGACTGCATGGATGCCCCCTGAGAGGGCTCCGAGTGCCACCTCTGGCACGCGTGCCATAGGTTTGCCATCACTGACATAGGTGATGTTTAGTTCTCCGACCATTTGCATCTCTTCAATAGTCCTTGTTGAGATGCTGCCATTAACAGCCATATACTGTACATGAGTCTTTGTGAATTGGGCGGCTATATAAATATGAATATAAAATAAAATAAAAATAAATGAGGTACCAGAATTACGTCAGTACCTTTTCCCCCATCGCTGACAAAATTTGACTTTAATTTGAAAAAGTTACATCTGATTGTTTCAGAAATGATAGAATTGTGAGAAGGTATTGAATTTCTGCCTGTTGTGCAACATTTCCAAGACATGACCTCAGTCAGGGAAGCAAATTTAAAAAGATGTCCAGTTGGGAAGTGATAAGTCATGTGCTAATAGATGCCTGAATTTAAGTTGACAGAGTAAGTGCATGTTGTCATTCTGATTGTTTTTCATTAATGGTAGAATAAATTGTTTGTGTTCTTATCAAAAGTGGTTGATACGTGTGAAGTGGTCACTTGGTTATCAGCCTCCCCCTCTTTCCTTGAATTCAAATCCCAATTATTCACAAATGAGATAGGATTTGGATAAAGAATTGCACAATGCATCTAAACATCTTTCAGGATTGGTAGAGATCAGAGGCTCATAGATGGGGAGGGAAATAAATATTGATCGGTGTATGCAATTTTATAATGATGGGAGCAGCTATCAGCAAACAGTGGCTGCCATTTAGCTCACTTTGGGGCTTTAATCCAACAACTTTAGCTGCTCTCTGTTTATATCTATTGACCTCTGCCTGTGTCTAAGAAGCAACAGATGTGGGATCTACTGGTAATTTGTTTGGCAGCAATGTCGGCCCTACAATTATGCATACATCAGTTTGAGATTTTGGGATATCCATCCTCAAGCAAGACAGGTGGTTCAGGTGGACCCATTTAGAGGTCAACAGAACCGTTCCTGCACAACTAAGGCTTTATGGGGAAAGCCCTGCCAAACGTTGAAAGGCTGCAAAACATTTATTCCCAAAGTACTTTTGAGTGCAGAAGTTAGGTCGATCTCATCACTAACAATGTTATTTTGATAAATACATTGTGAAACATCCTTCCAAACATAACACATTCTTCAAAGCCACATTCATAATGCGCAGAACAATCCAAGAATGATTGGTTGCTATATTCAGACTTTATAAAAGTTACAGCCAACCCTCTACATATGAATTTAATTCGTTTATCGAGGTTGTATCTTGAAAAATTATCATCTTGAATTTCCCATAGGAATACATTGAATGCAATTTCCCATAGGAATGCATTGAATTTCATATCTCAAAAAAATCATATTAAAAATTTGTATCTCATATTATCTATGTCTGAGATTTCTGGAAGTATCTAGAGTTTTTTTTTTAAGTCGAACCATTTTTATCTTGAGGTTTGACTATACGTTTTAAAGACTATAGCTTTTGCTGGAAATTGTAGTTTGAAAAGTAAGTTTTTCCTCAGCTCTAGTCTATTTTGGTACATCTGTGTTCCATATATTCCTACAACAAGCATTGATACTCCTCTTTATTTCTTTACACACAATTGTTCCAATTTCCCCCCTTTTTTCTGGCACTGAAAACTGGTAGTAGGGGATGGAAGCAATCTGAAACTGTTTAGCTCACTCTGCTATTTTAGGAAGAAGTATTATTCCAGCAGAAAAAAGAAAGAAACAACCAAACACTATTTTGTAGCATTGTGCAACTGAAATTGTGAGACTCCTGCCCATCTCACTTTCTTAATGGCTCTTATACAAGGGTGTGAAAACCTTCAAATAATTACTGTATATACTCAAGTATAAGCCGACCTGCATATAAGCTGAGGTACCTAATTTTGACCTGAAAACCAAAGAAAATAGATTGAATCGAGTATAAGCCGAGGGTGAGAAATGCAGCAGTTACTAGTGAGTTTCAATAATCAAAATACATTGAAATATGATAAAATTAATTAAATTGTTAGCACATCTCAATCCTATGCAGTCTCTGGACCCTCATGGTCACTGACCCGAGTATAAGCCGAGTCCCCTTTTGGGGGCTAAAAAACTCAGCTTATACTTGAGTATATGTGGTATATAGCAGTGAAGTATGGGGACTCTTTGGATAATCTTTCCACCACAGATTTATTCCCCACCTGCCTCACAGTAAAAAATGTAGAAACAATAATGACAATCAAAGGATTATATCTAAACAAAATTAATTATGCTAAAACAGAAATCATTTGTAGTCCATGTGTGCCTCTTGGGACTTCAAAGGAGTTCTAGCCACAAGTTGGTTCTTTCAAGTTACTTATAGATTAATCTTTGTCTTCCCATTCTTAAGTGCCATTTTGATGGGTATGCAAAGTTGTATCTGAAGGCTGGCAGATGGTTGTTTTGTTGTTAAATGTTCTAGTTCAGGGGTTCCCAATCTTTTCAAGCCAGGGGCTGGGTCATGCTCTCTCAGTCAGTTTTGATGGCCGGACGGCCATTTTGCCTTGCTTTCACGATAGGGGTGTCCATTTTATCCCAACAGCTTCAAAGGGGGTGGCCATTTTGTTTCTTGAATGCCCTTGAAGGGGCAAGAGGCCACATGAAATGGTGCCATGGACCATATCTGGCCCATGGGCCATAGGTTGGGAACCTCTAGGTCTACTGTAAAACAAACCTCCCTACCTGCATACAGACCTGACTGTGTTGTTCAGACTGTTATCGCTTTGAGATTTACCTGCTTTTGAAAGTGTTTGCACTCTAAATACAGAAATAGATTTTCCACAAACATGTTTCTTAAAAATGGACGGGGGAGCTTTCAAAACTTTCTTGCCTTTGTAAACCCATCATCCTTCACCACTGGACTTGCTGCCTGGTACTGATGGGAGATGGAGTTTTAAGACCATGCTAGGGCTGCCTTGTGCAGAGACTTTCATAAGACAGAAAGCAAACAGTACAAATACTGAACCCACTACATGATTCAGTATCTTAGGCACCTTGTTTATTTTTTACATTAAATATTGAATTTTAATTAATTAAATTCTTCCTGTAACAGTAGGTGCGAGAGGTTGCCTGACCTGTTGAAACAAACTGAAGGCCAATTCATTTCTCCAGAAGATTGTCTTGGGAAAATATAATGCAGTGGCCTTCCATTTTCATTCCACATCACAGAGTGACACCCGGTATCACTGATCCAGTTCCGCGGATCACTTTCTGGTCCTGACCCTTTTGGCACAGAAAGTCCTCCTCAGCCCCAGGCCAGTATTGATGAAGCTGCTGCCCTCCATCAAGAGGGATTCAAGTGGGGTTTAATCCACTTGGGGACCTTCACCCTTCCCTGACAATGATTACAACCAATATCCAGAATTTGATACAGCACTTGAAGAAGAGGGTCTCAAAAAATCTCTATTGATGCTTTCAATTGCAGCCCCCACTCCAGACTTTTCAAGCAGTTGAGTAGAGAAAGATATTGAAAATGAGAGAGGAATGATAGTACAGTATGAATAACTCTGGAAGTGTCCAGAGTAACAAACAAACAAAATCTTGGTCTCCTGATAAATTAAAGCAAGATGCCAAATATTTAATCACATTTCCTGTTTCTTACTCTTTCTTGATAGAAACAGATTCTGCAGAAAAATAGCATTGAAAGTCAAGCAATGTGAGGATAATTTAGGAGACATGCTAGTAGATCTCTCTAAGAAGGTGAATCTGGGGCTTGCGTGCCTTTTTCTCGCCTTAAATCAGTTCACCTCCATATAAACACAGGGAAATAATAATCCTAAATGTTTGTAAAGGTAAAGGTCACCTTTGCTCGAAAGCCAATCATATCTGACTCTAGGGTTCAGTGCTCATCTCTGTTTATAGCCACTGTCTGCGTCTGCAGGTTTTTCCATGGCCATGTGAAAGACATGACTAGACACCGGAGTGCACAGAATGCTGTTTACCTTCCTGCTGAAGTGGTACCTATTTAGGTAAAGATAAAGGTTTCCCTTGCTCGAAAGCCAGTCGTATCCAACTCTAGGGTTCAGTGCTCATCTCTGTTTCAAAGCCAAAGAGCCAGCACTGTCTGCTTATGCAGACGTTTCCGTGGTCATGTGGCAGGCATGACTAGCCACCGGAGCGCACGGAGTGCTGCTTACCTTCCCACCAAAGTGGTCCCTATTTATCTACTTGCCATTTCTTGCTTTTGAACTGCTAGGTTGGCAGGAGCTGGGACAAAGGCGGTAGCTCATTCCGTCCTGCAGCACTCGGGAATGGAACTGACCTTCCGCCTCCCAGTCAGCTATCTACTTGCAATTACTTGTTTTCAAACTGCTAGTTTGGCAGCACTCGGGTCTCAAGATGCTGACCTGCCGACCTACCAGTTGTCACGTTTAGCATCTTAACCACTAAGTTACCACAGTCGCTTTTTTGAGAACATCAGAATTTTGGGGCTCATTAAAATAGCCCAGCCGAGTTTTTGATAGTCCAGAACAACTGTCACTTTTGATAAATCAAACATGCAGAAGAAGGGTAGGACAGATGCTCAGCCCCAGCACTGGCCATATTTGACTGACATAAGGATTGTGGGAGGAGCTTTCCCAAAGAGGGAGGGATAAACCCAACATCAGCTTTAAAAGGGCAGGTTGCTGTGTTGTGTAGAGGCAGAACCTTGCTGAGAGAGGTGTAGACTTTGGAGGGAATTTCCTGCAGGTAAGAAGAATTCTCTAGGCTGTGCTGAATGTCCTGTAAACATAAGCCAGACACGACTGTCTCGTGTTTATTTTCCTTAGCAATTTACCACCGCCTTTCATCTTCTCATGCAAACGTTAATTCATTTGTAACATATATATTTTTTAAAGATTCTGTTCTTTTGCTCTTTGAGATGAGATGTTACCACCTTGTGAAATGCAGAGCAGACCAAATTCTCTGTGGCCTCTTCACAAAACCCGTAAAGGAGAGAAACGGCTAACGATGAAAAGAAAAATTGTTTTTAATTTTTTTCCCCATTTAACAGGTTTTGGTGAGAAGAGTAGAGTTCTTTTCCATTGTGAAGGGCTATGAAAGGAAACCTAACAGAAAATCTAGCTAAAGTGGAAAGGGGAATAACAAATGGACCTTAAAATAATTTTAAAAATTGAACAAAAGTTCCTTTCATAACTTAAAAAAAACCTAAGTATTGATGCAACTAGGACAAATTAGACTTGCCTAATTCGAAGACTGCAGTGGCTCAAGTGGCTAAGACACTGGCTGGGAGGTGGAAGGTCAACAGTTCGATTCCTGAGTACTGCAGGACAGAATAAGCTCCCATCTTTGTCCCAGCTCCTGCCAACCTAGCAGGCTTTCGAGCAAGGGAAACCTTTACCTTTAATTCGAAAGCAAGAAATTGCAAGTAGATAAATAGGTGCCACTTTGGTGGGAAGGTAAACAGCATTCCGTGCACTCCAGTAGTTAGTCACACCTGCCACATCACCATGGAAATGTCTGCAAACACAGACAGCACTGGCTCTTTGGCTATAAACAGAGATGAGCACTGAACCCTAGAGTCGGATATGACAGGGTTTTGAGCAAGGGCAACCTTTACCTTTAATCCTGCAATGCAGAAAAAGACAGTGGCCCCAATCCAGCCAAAATGAATTACAGTATTTCTTAGTAATATGGAACCTTTGTGTTCAGAATGGTATGCCATTAAGCAGCAGATACTGGAGGAAAGGCAACGATTGTACAGTATGAACATCACCTTTCTCATGCTCTACTTGTAAGCACCAAGATGCATCTTGCTTTTTTGTCAGATTAATGTTTTCCCTAGTCCAGATTAATGCAGGAATAATAGTTTGCTGTAGGGACTGTGGTGGCTTAGTGGTTAAGACACTGAACTTTATGACTGGAAGGTCAGCAGGTCAGCAGGTCAACAGTTTGAGACCCGAGTACTGCATGACGGAGTGAGGTCCCATCTCTGTCCCAGCTCCTGCCAACCTAGGAGTTTGAAAGAAAGAAATTGCAAGTAGATAGTGAGAAGGTAACAGTGTTCCGTGCACTCCAGTGTTTAGTCATGCCTGCCTCATGACCACAGAAACATTTACAGATGCAGACAGCATCTCTTCAACTGTAAATGGAGACAAGTACCATAACCTAGAGTCGGATACGAATGGCTTTCAAGCAAGAGCAACCATTATCTTTTTTTGTTGTTGTTCAGTCGCACAGTCGGTTCCGACCCTTTGCGACCCTATGGACCATTGCTCTCCAGGCGCCTCTGTCCTCCACCATCCCCCTCAGCCCTCCCAGCTCTGTGCCCATTGTGTCTACAATGCCATCTAGCCATCTCATCCTTGGCCTCCCCCTTCTTCTTTTGCCCTCCACCTTTCCCAACATCAATGCCTTCTCAAGTGAATCCCCCCTTCTCATTTGATGTCCAAAGTATTTTAGCTTCATCTTTACTATTTGACCTTCCAGTGAGCATTCAGGGTTAATTTCTTCTAAGATTGATCTATTTGTTCTCCTCGCTGTCCAGGGGACTCTCAAAACCCTCCTCCAACACCACATTTCAAAGGCATCTATTCTTCTGCGTTCAGCCTTCCTAATTGTCCAGCTCTCACATCCGTACATTACTACTGGGAAAACCATTGCTTTGACTATTCTAATTTTTGTTTTCAGTGTGATGTCTCTGCTTTTCACTATGTTCCCCAGGTTTCTCATTGCTTGTCTCCCAAGAATCAGTCGCCTTTTTATTTCATGGCTACAATCCCCATCTGCCGTGATCTTTGATCCTAGAAAAGTGAAATCTGTCACTGCTTCTACTTCTTCCCCATCTATCTTCCAGGAACTGATTGGGCCTGTTGCCATTATCTTGGTTTTCTTGATATTTAGTCTCAAGCCAGCTTTTGCACTCTCCTCCTTCAGCCCAATCAAGAGATTCTTTAGGTCTTCCTCACTTTCTGCCATTAGGGTGGTATCGTCTGCATATCTCAGATTGTTGATGTTTCTCCCAGCGATTTTAATCCCATATTGTGATTCCTCCATCCCTGCACTGCGCATTATGTGCTCTGTGTATAGGTTGAATAAGCATGGTGACAAAATGCAGCCTTGTCTTACTCCTTTTCCTATTCCAAACCACTCTGTCATTCCATGTTCTGTCCTAACTGTTGCTTCTTGGTTCATGTACAGATTTCTCAGGAGGCATATGAGGTGCTCTGGTATTCCCATCTCTTTAATTACTTGCCACATCTTGTTGTCCAATTCTTATGGTCTTTCTCTGAAGCCTTGTTGGGTTGTTCTCCTTGTTTATGATTATCTCCAATAGCAGCAACTGAAGCCAGCCGAGTGGTATGAAGTATTTGGGGTGGGGATATTTTTCAGATTGTCTGGAGGAGTGTGTTTGAATCAGAAATGGCAGCATTAAGAAATGGTCCATCTGCCTTCATTCATCTTTTTCAGAACTCATGTTACAGCCACCTCATATCTTTTATTGCAATTTCTCAGGGAATCAGCAGTTGAAAGCCTCCAACGACATAGCATCTTGGTTGTGAAACCCATCCTCTAGAAAGGCTTTGCCTATTTTTTGCAGTGTCAGGTAGGTTTTTCTGATTTTCACAGTGTGTGTGTGTGTGTGTGTGTGTGTGTGTGTGTGTGTGTGTGTCTATATCTACTGCATCTATCTATCTATCTATCTATCTATCTATCTATCTATCTATCTATCTATATCTATATCTATATCTATATATATCTATATATATATATACACACACACACACACACACACACACACACATACACATAGTTTTGTTCTATTTATTTATATATATAATGTTTGTTTGTTTGTTTGTTTATTCTGTAACTTTAAAAAGAAATGTTTCCACTGTGTTCTGTGATGTTTTTTATGGCATTTAGATCAATTTTGTAAACTACTGTATCTTGAAATCACTGGTTATTGAATGTTAAAGAAATGTTGTCAATCAGACTTGACACATTGTTATACCACAAACCATAGAGAGGTGTTGGTGTGGCATCTGTTTGTGAATGAAAACAGGGAGGAAAGGGTGGGGAGAGAAACACAATGCTAGACAGATCATGCACTCCCAAGGGATCGGGATGGATTCAGATGCCAGTTAGCATACCTGTCAAGTATCACGTATTGGCCGGGATTTCCCGTTTTTCAGTGCTCGTTCCACCCCTTTCCTGCTGATGTCCCATATTTGGATGGCGGGGAAAGGGCATACTGCGCATGCACGACCACTGTGCG
The DNA here is from genome assembly GCA_035047305.1 of Bradypodion pumilum. NCBI lineage: Eukaryota > Metazoa > Chordata > Lepidosauria > Squamata > Chamaeleonidae > Bradypodion > Bradypodion pumilum. The sequence goes on from JAWDJD010000008.1 coordinate 15,820,225, forward strand.
CATGCACAAACAGGCTACTGCGCATGTATGGCCATGGTGTGCATGTGCAAATGGGCTACTGCGCATGCACGATGATGGTGCGCATGCGCAAATGGGTTACTGAGCATAGCGTCCACACATGCACAGTAATTTCCTGTATTTTGCGGAGCAGCACTTGATGGGTATGCAGTTAGAAACATATCGGATAGAATCTTAATGGTTATTTACACACAAGTACATTTAATGGGGGCCGCGGTGGCTTAGTGGTTAAGAAGTTGACCTTGATGACCGGAGGATTTGCAGGTCAGCAGTACGAGACCCAAATGTTGTGCAATGGAATGAGCTCCAATCATTTGGCCCTGCTCCTGCCAATCTACCAGTTTGAAAGCAAGAAATTGCAAGTCAATAAATAGGTACTGCTTCGGCAGAAAAGGTAACTGTGTTCCATGCGCTTCGACATCTAGTCATACCTGCCACATGACCACAAAAACATCTGCAGGTGCCGACAGCCTTGGCACTTTGGCTGTAAATAGAGATGAGCTCCGCTCCCGAGAGTCGTACATGACTGGCTTTCAAGCATGGGAGACTTTTACCTTTACATTTAATGGCATAATCTGCAGTAGGAAATTCCCACTAGTTAATGAATTGTTGCTTGTATTTCTCTGTAGACGATGAGGAATGCAAGCAGTCAACAAGATGTGTTAACTAGTGGGAATGTGTTGCTGCAATTTATACCAGCATTTGCTAACCAACAGGATTCTGTGGGATTCCCTGACATACACAGTACAGTATTCAGTTGGGTAGTGTCTGCATAGCTTTTCCTGCATTTTTAGCAACCACTACCTCTGGCTTCAGGTATTTGCAACTTCAGTTATGTGTGCTTTATGATATTAGATTGCAGTTTTTGTGATTTGCCATTTTAAGTGTGATGGTTTTGTGTGAACTTTTAGCCCTGTTAGGTTTTCATGAAGAAGGGCATGATATAAATTAAAGTAATGTTGATAATGATAATACATCTAAACACCTTCCAACATTCCTTGCCAGATATGAACGTCAAGGTACTTGCTAGCTTGTTGCTGACCACCTTCGTAGGCACCAGCTTCTCAAGATCTATGTTGTACCAACCGCAAGTGGACGATGGGTTTAGCAGGCAAGTCAAAGCTGTACCAGGGCTGGACAGGATGGTGCAGAGTAGCAATGGGAGGCTCATCCGGCAGGAATGGCCAGGACATCTGTCTTTAGACCAGAAACATTTGATCTCCCAGTTTTTGCCTCACCTCTATGCAGGTAGGAAAATTTGCACATTCTTTCCCCATCTTTATGCATTGCACCGTTCCTAATTGTATTAGTGGAGATTGGAGCTCATTCGGAGTGTTGTATCCCTAAGAGTGAAAAAGACGCTGGTCACAGAATTTCTCTATCTGAGTTTTGTAGTAGTTGGATACATCTCAAGGGCAGCTGGTGGGAAATGTGATTGTATGAAAAGAGATTTTACAATGCATGTACAGTACTGTGCAAAAGTCTTAGGCCACCACCAGGTAGTTTGGGGGAAATTCAGTGAGTTATTTGGAAGGGCATAATTCAGCACCCAACATCATCTAGACACACCAAATTTGGAGAGGGTCTTCTGTTGACTCTCCTCTGTCTCAACCCTCTCAACGTTTGGTGAGGTTTGGAATAAGGGTGCCTGAGTTATGCCCCCCCCCCCATCACTCATTGAATTTTACCCTGACCAGCTGATGATGGTTTAAGATTTTTGTACACTACAGTACTGTACTTCCGCCTAGGATCTCCTGGCTTCAATAGTGAAACATCAAGCAGATATGGCAGGGCTCAGCGCTAGGTTAGGAACTGAAGAATGAACTCACCAAAGGGTGGCTTCATTTTGGCAGTTTCATGTCTGGCCTAGACCTGGAAGAAGCAGAAGCAGCACTATGTCCAATATCAGGCCATCCCTCCACTTCCTTCAAGCTTCTTTAGTAGTAGATGTGTGGTGTGAACATTCATGTACATATCTGGTGTTCTTTATTCCTACTGATATTTTTTTTAAGTTGGGGTATTGGAGTGCTATGTTGGACTGGCAAATTGGGATCATTGAATCACTGAGTTGGATGGAGCCTTTTAGTCCGCGATGGCGGACTTTGACACGCCAGCTGTTCTTGAACTTCAATTCCCAGAAGCCCTGATCTTGTACTGACTTGGGCTTCTGGGAATTGAAGACCAAGAACGGCTGGAGTGCCAAGGCTCACCACCATTGTTTTAGGCCATTGAGTTCAACCTTCTGCTCAATATAGGAATCTGAATCAAAGCAGATGTGCCTGATGGCTGTCCAATTCTCTATTGAATGATTCCAGTGTTGGAGCATTCACCACCTCTTGGAGCAGTTGGTTTCTACTGTCATACTACTCTAACCATTAAGAAGTGTTTCCTCATATTCAGACTATATCTGGTTTCCTTTAATTTGAGCCCATTATTTCACTTCCTGCACTCTGGGAAGACTGAGAACAGATCCTGCCCCTCCTCTTTATGATCATCTTTCAGGTATTTGAAGGATGCTATCATCCCCTCTGTGTCCTTTTCTCCAGGCTAAACATACCCAGTTGTTTCAGGCTTTCCTCATATTGCTCGGTTTCCAGTCCTCAGATCACTAGGCAGAGCATCTGCTTCAAAGTTGCAGATAATTTGCTGCTTTTTAAAAGCAGTCAGGAAGGTAGATGACCCAAATGTGGCATTTTCAAAGCACCTGTCATGGTCTCCAAAATGTCCTTGGTTTTCCTACCCTGAAAGGTTTTTAAGTTAAACCTTACTTCTGGCTATTTAATTCAAAGCCATTAAATTACTTCTACACGTTTCACTTGAAAACAGGCTTGGTTTGGGGGTATTTTGGTACCTTAAGTTCCTCGGGACTAGAAATGTAAAATCTATGGAAGATTTGATCAACCTTTTTTAATGCTCATTTATGGACTCTCCATGAAAAGCAGATGCATAGTTTTCCAGAGCTCTGGCTCAGATTTAGAACCTACACACCTGCAAGACCCTTCAGGCACACTGTTGTCCATGAGGAGAAAGTGATCATGGAGAGGCAAAAAAACTTGTTGACTCTCTTCTAGGTCTGTTGTCAAGAATCAGATAAGTAATGGCTAAATAGGGCTAGAAAGAATCTGTCATTCAAGGCAGTTTTAGCTAATCCATAAAGTTGCTGGTGCCTCCCATTAACCACAGTATCTGCTCTCTCCATCAGCTGAGCTGGCGGGCCAGGAGAAGAATTTGCAGGACACTGATACACATTTCCCCAGCTGGCTGGACTTTGGGCGCCGAAGCTTGGAAGATGAAGGGGAAGATTCTTAAGTAACCAGGAACCCAGGACTAAAACGGGTTATGGAAAATAATCAGAAAGATGATGCAGCAACATAGAATGCAAATCATTGTTTTCTAAGCATTTTACCCATTTCTGGGGCAGTTTTTTATGCACGTTTGCATTGGTAAAATACAAATAAAAATGTAATCATTATCTTTCTGTGAGTAGTTGGTTCACAAACTGAGAAAAGGGAGTAGGGTCCAACCTTTGGGTTCTAGCTTCTTTTGTTGACAAACTAGCCCAGTGAAAAAGTAAAGAAACCGCAAGGTATGGTATGATATTTTTGAAAAGGAATAAGGGATGAGGTGATATTCAGCCACGGAAGCTCAGAAAACTCTGAACACACACTTCTTAGGAGATGGAAGCATTATTTCAGTTAAAAGATCTAGGGTTGTAGAGCTGAATAAGTCTCTGTTACTGTCCTCTGTCATTGGCTAAGACAAGGGACGGCAACCTATGGCCCCCGTCCTCGCTCCAACTGCCACTGCTGCCACCGCTGCCAGAAGCGGCTGCGGCTGCGGCGCATTTACAGCAACTGTGGATGAGTTTACAGCAGCCGTAAATGCATTTACACAAAAATAGGGCCAAATGGTGCAGATGCAAATGAGAGAAAGAAACAGTTTGAGGCAGAAGTATCTTTTACTGCAAGAATGCAAAGGAATGAAGAAATAACACGTGTATCATCAAAACTGTTGCGGTATTGCCAGTTTTTCCAAAAGCATTTTTCTTCATCAGCATCATACCTGTCAAATGCAGCTCTGGAAAATACAGGAAATTACTGTGTGCATGCTCAGTAACCCCTTTGTGTATGCGCAAAACCCCTTTGTGTATGCGCAGAACCCCTTTGTGTATGCGCAGAACCCCTTTGCGTATGCACAGAAACCCTTTGCAATGGACGCATATGCGCAGTAACCCCTTTCCCCGCTGTTCAAAATATGGGACAGGGACGGGAAAGGGGAGGAATGAACGCTAAAATATGGGAAATCCCGGCCAATATGGGATACTTGACAGGTATGATCAAGATATAAGCTTAAGTATTTTTCTGTAGACAATAGAATGAAAACAAAATCATACACTCTGACAACACATTATAGTTTGGCTGTGAGCCTTAAACCAAAATATCTAAACATAATACCTGTACATACCGAGAGCTTTTTTTTTTTTTACGTGTCTACTAGCTTCAGGGAGGAGTACATCCTATCATGATGAGCTTAAAGATGTTAAAACAATGGTACAATGTTTGCAATATATATTGTGTGTCAAGTGATGCATTCATGAGAGATAATTTTCTTTTTCTTTTAAAGATACAGTAAGGAGGCAGAAATGGCTTGATTTTTAAAGTGACAACATGCTCAGAATTATAAAGCCATGCAAATGATTATTTTAAAAAATGCATTTACAGCAGCATTTATGGTGGGGGTATCACCAGTTCAGCCCCCTCAATAGTCTGAGGGAGCGTGACCCGGGCCCCGACTTAAAAAGGTTGCTGACCCCTGGTCTAAAACAAGTGCTACCTGTCATTTAACCTTTTAGTGGTTATTTTTAAACTGGATCCAGTTTAAAATGGATTGGAGAGACTGCCCTTTAAACACAGCTGTGTCCAGTGGATTGATATCTGTGGTACTGCTCTTACTCCAAATGTCCTATTGATCTGAATAATCCACAGAATTCCAGGTATTGTAATCAGATGTCAAGAATAGAGAATTCTAAGCTTTTTTTCCCGTTCTTCAAAAAGATTAATTTGAGGGGACTTGTACGGGAAGCTGCATCTGGGCCCCATCAGACCACAAGTGGCCCTGAGCCACCATGTTGCCAAGCCCTCCCCAATCCCCATGCTAAAATCAGCAGGAATTTTCACATACTCTCCAGTCTGCAGCCTGGCTTGTTTTGCTTTGTGACTCAGTCTTCTGAGCAAAGACAGACTCTATTTAATAGATCTAATTTCTTAGGTGTGAAGGTCTGCATGAATCATGTCTCTGAAACACTAGCCTGCTTTCAGCTAGAATGAGGTGTCATATGAAATAGTTTGGGCATGTATTGCTCAATCCAGATGCACAATCACTTAAAGGGATTGGAGCAGTGGTTCCCAACCTATTTTTGGCCATGCCCCACCTAAGCATTCCCCAAAAAAACCAACTTTTACACCTGTGCAGCGTGTGCCCCACCTTGGGAACCATGGGATTAGGTAATGGTAAAGGTTGCCCTTGCTCGAAAGCCAATTCTATCTGACTAGGGTTCAGTGCTTATCTCTGTTTATAGCCAAAGAACCAGTGCTGTCTGCATCTGCAGACATTTCGGTGGACATGTGACAGGCATGACTGGATACCAGAGTGCACGGAATGCTGTTTACCTTCCCACCAAAGTGGTACCTATTTATCCTATTACAATTTCTTGCTTTTGAACTGCTAGGTTGGCAGGAGCTGGGGCAGAGATGGGAGCTCACTCCGTCATGCAGTACTCGGATCTTGAACTGCTGGCCTCCTGACCTTCCAGTCGTCAAGTTCAGTGTCTTAACCCCTAAGCCACTACTGAAGTATTTAAAAACAACAGAATTTTGAGCAAAGCTGATTATGACAGAGTTAGCGATAGGGGAATTATAGCTCCTTTGTAAGGGAAGTTTCTAAATAGGTTATTATGTCCAAGTAAGAAGGGACTAAACCAGGGGTTCTTTAGTGTAAGGGACCAAAGACAATGAAACAGCCGAAGGGTTGGCTTAACACAGGTTTATTGCATGATGATCCGGAGGAACATGTGGTAATGGCGGATGGGTAGCTCAATATATACAGCTGGCTATACATTTGAAAGTGGCTCGTCGACAGACTATTGGTTGCTGCCTGCATGACGCCGTAGAAGGTCACGCCCTTCTTGTCCAGGTGAAGAGGTGGCGGGAATCTTCCCGCGCTGCTGATCCAGGTGAATCTGAGCCATGAGAGCTGGACGCTCGCTATTGCCATCTAGTGGTCACTAGCTCGCGTCCCCTTATCAGGTTTACATTGATACAGCTGAAGGTTATAATGTTGCACACAGAAAGGTTACATTGTTACCACATGGCTAAGGTACATTGTTAAAGGCACAGCTTTACAGAACACAACATCCCTCCCCCCTAGGATGAGACGAAGTCTCTCAGCCAAGATGGCTTATTGCATGTGCGTTTGGGCCGTGATGAGGGCTGACCCCCCCGGGGGCGCTACTGCTTCTTTGTTCCCTGGTCCCTTGTCCTGTAATGGGAGAGGGAGACTCGTTAGTGGCTTGCGGCGGTTTGGCGGCCTTAGGGGAAGGGAAGAACTCCATTGTGGGCAGACCGGGGGCGATCGGGGCTAACGAAAAACCCCTCTTCTCGCTTGGACGAGTGGGGGACCACTCCGAAAAACTCCCCCGGTTCTGAAAATCAAATTCTAACTCAGTTGGGGTATCTGCATTTGTGGGGGAATTCCGCGAGATATGTATGGGGTCGGGTTCCTCCTCCTCAGAAAGATCCTCCAGGATATCTACGAGAACATCCTCCTCCCCCCTTGGTGGGGACCCGCGGCCCCCTTTCCCTCCCCCTTGGGCTGAACGGGTGGGGGAGAACCCTAACGCTGATTTTTTCTCTGTTTGGTCTGCGCCCTGCTCATCGGAGACCCTGCGTCGGAGCTGGTCCGCGTGCCGCCTCCACAGTAGCCCTGTGCTGGTTTCCACGCAGTACGACACGGGGCCGGTTTGCTCCACAACTACGCCCGGTACCCAGGCTGGGCCCGTGCTGGCGTAATTCCTGCAATGCACGGGGGCACCTACACTGAAACTCTTCGTGGCCTCTAGCCCAATGTTCCTTCCCTTGTCCTCTACCCTCGTGGGGTCTAGCCTAGTAAGGATGGTGGTCAGTTTCCTACGCATTAAGAGCTCTGCGGGGGAGTATCCTGACGCCAACGGGGTCACCCTGTACCCTAGCAGAAACTGACACACTTGTAGGTTCAGGTCCCCGGGGCCCATGCGCCGCAACGCGTCCTTCGTGGTGCGGATGAGGCGCTCTACTTGACCATTGGTGGCTGGGTGAAACGGGGCGGAGGTGATATGCCGAACGGCGTTAATCTCCATGAATGCCCTAAACTCGGAGGACGTGAAACAACTAGCGTTGTCGCTAATTAATGTGTCGGGTATGCCAAACGTGGAAAAGAGCCTCCGCAAATGCTTAATGGTCTGGGCCGAGGAGGTGCTCGTGACTGGGATAACCTCCAACCACTTGGAGAAGGCGTCCACGACAAGAAGAAACAGGGTGCCTCTGAACGGGCCCGCGAAATCAATGTGCACCCGGGACCACGGCCCCTTGGCCGTGTCCCATTCCCTGTGGGGAAGGCGGGCCTCCTCTGGTCTGGAGCATTGGCAACTTTCACAAGTGCTGACCATGTGCTTGATGTCGGCGTCCAACTGGGGCCACCAGAAGTAACTCCGGGCCAGCGCCTTGGATCGCACGATGCCGGGGTGGCTGACGTGCAGCAGTTTGAGCACCCGCGGCCGAAGGGAAGTGGGAATCACCACCCGCTGCCCCCACAAGAGGCACCCCCTCTCTAGGGACAGCTCTAACTTTTTCCTGAAAAATGGGGCGAACTCCTCTGCTGGGGAGGACGCCGGCCACCCTTTCTGCACCCAGGAGCTAACTGCCGCTAATGTCTTGTCCTTCTTTGTCGCTTTGGCAATGTCGGCGGGCATTACGCGGGGCGAATCCAGCACCTCTATCATGAGAACCTGATGGTCCCGCTCCCCCTTGCTCACCTGGCTGGGCGTCAGGGGGAGGGGAGACCTTGATAGAGCGTCCGCATGGCTGATCTCTTTCCCGGGCCGATAGACCAACGCGTGCTGGTACGCGTTGAGAAAAATAGCCCACCTGAGCATCCTCGGGGACAGGATCTGTGGCGTGGGCTTATCTGCGGTAAAAATGCCTAGCAGGGGCTTGTGGTCCGTTACAATGGTGAAGGGGCGACCATACAGAAAATCGTGAAATTTTTTCGTCCCCGCAACTATCGCTAGTGCCTCCCTGTCTGTCTGTGCGTAATTTCTCTCCGCTTGGGACAGGGACCTGGAGTAAAATGCTATCGGGGCCTCCCTTCCGTCTTCCAGCACGTGGCACAGCACCGCCCCCACCCCCACCGGGGATGCATCACAGGTCAGGACTACCGGGCGTTTGGGGTTGAAATGGGTCAGTATGGCATCGGACGCTAGGAGACTTTTTAGCTCACTAAATGCCCTTTCTTGGTCATCGCCCCACTTCCATGCCTGGTCTTTTTTTAGCAGTTTGTGTAGCGGTTCAGCCACTGCTGCCTTCCGGGGGAGGAAGGAGTGGTAAAAGTTGAGCAGCCCTAGGAACGACTGCAGCTCGGGCTTGGAGGTGGGGCGGGGGGCTTTCTTAATGGCGGCCACCTTGGATTTGGATGGTTTTATCCCCTCAGGAGTCACACAAAACCCTAGGAACTCAACCTCGGTCGCGAAGAAGACGCATTTGTCCTTTCGCAGTCTCAACCCCGCTTTTTCGAATATTGTTAGGACCTTCCCCAACCTCTTGGCCAATTCTACCCGACTCCCCCCCGTTATTAACACGTCATCAAAATGGAAGGCCACGGAGAGTCTTCATGGCTGATCGCCAATATTCGAAATCGGATACAGCACAAGGAAAAGAAATTCTGTATCTCATTGTATTGTGATTCTGTCATTCTACTTTTAATCTGTTTTTTGTAATCATATTTTATCTAATGCATTTTATCACATTCTAACCTGATATGGTCAGAGGACTAATCTGTTAATAAAGTGTCCTTCATAGTTGAATTATTATTTTTTTGGGGGGAATAGTACCCATGTTAGTCTGTGTTTCAAGCATATCAGAGAATAAACAAAACAAAAATGCTGTAACACTTTGAAGACGGACTTTAAAATATAACAGTTAGTCTTCAAAGTGCTACAGCTTTTTTGTTTATTCTCTGATATGTCTTTAATAAAGGATACTGGGCAAGATGAAATGCTGTTGATGTGGCCCGCTATTGGACAGATGTCATCTAAAGGTAAAGTTCACCCTTGCTCTCAAGCCAGTCATATCCAACTCTAGGGTCCAGTGCTCATCTCTGTTTATAGCCAAAGAACTGGTACAGTATATCAGGCAATCGGGCTTTGACCCACCCTGCCCTCACCTCTGAAGCCCTGGGGCGCCAATAGCAATGTATGGGATTCCCCCCAACCCCAACCCCAAAATAGGTAAATCCACCACTCCTTCCAGCACCTTCCCATGGTGCCCTGCACACCCATCTGCATCTGCAGACGTTTCCATGGACATGTGGCAGGCATGTCTACACACCGGAGTGCACGGAACACTGTTTACCACCAAAGTGGTACCTATTTATCTACTTGCAATTTCTTGCTTTCAAACTGCTAGGTTGGCAGGAGGGTTCAGTGATCATCTCTGTTTCAAAGCCGAAGAGCCAGCGCTGTCTGCTTTTGAAGACGTTTCCATGATCATGTGGCAGGCATATCTAGACACCGGGGCGCACGGAATGTTGTTTACCTTCCCACCGAAGTGGTCCCTATTTATCTACTTGCAATTTCTTGCTTTTGAACTGCTAGGTTGGCAGGAGCTGGGACAGAGATGGAAGCTCACTCCGTCATGCAGTACCTGGGTCTCGAACTGCTGACCTGCCGTCTTCCAGTCAGCGTCTTGAGTCCCTTGGTGTCATCTATCCCTTTTAAATTCAATTTTTGTTTTTAGATGTGTTAATTTTAGCTTTCTGTGTTCTTATATGCTGGTGGTGTGCATCTAACATGAATAAAGCAAAGACTGGGCATTAAGCACTTTTGTTCAGTCGCACAGTCGATTCCGACCCTTTGCAACCCTATGGACCATTGCCCTCCAGGCACCTCTGTCCTCCACCATCCTCCTCAGCCCGCCCAGCTCCGTGCCCACTGTGCCTACAATACCATCTAGCCATCTTATCTTTGGCTGCCCCCTTCTTCTGTTGCCCTCCACCCTTCCCAGCATCAAGGCTTTCTCAAGTGAATCCTCTCTTCTCATTTGATGCCCAAAGTATTTCATCTTCATCTTTACTATTTGACCTTCTAAGGAGCAGTCAGGGCTGATTTCTTCTAAGATTGACCTATTTGTTCTCCTCGCTGTCCAGGGGACCTTCAAAACTCTCCTGCAACACCACATTTCAAAGGCGTCTATTCTTCTGCGCTCAGCTTTCCTAATGGCCCAGCTCTCACAGCAATGCATTACCACTGGGAATACCATTGCTTTGACGATGCGCATTTTTGTTTGCAAGGTGATGTCTCTACTTTTAACCATGTTCCCCCAGGTTTCTCATAGCTTGTCTCCCAAGCATCAGTCGCCTTTTTATTTCATGGCTGCAATCTCCATCTGCAGTGATCTTGGATCCTAGTAAAGGTAAAGGTTTCCCTTGCTCGAAAGCCAGTCGTATCCCACTGTAGGGCTCAGTGCTCATCTCTGTTTCAAAGCCGAAGAGCCAGCGTTGTCTGCTTCTGCAGACGTTTCCGCCGTCATGTGGCAGGCATGACTAGACGCCGGAGCGCACGGAACGCTGTTTACCACCTTCCCACCAAAGTGGTCCCTATTTATCTACTTGCAATGCCTTGCTTTCGAACTGCTAGGCTGGCAGGAGCTGAGACAGAGATGGGAGCTCATTCCGTCCTGCAGCACTCAGGAATCGAACTGCTGACCTTCCGCCTCCCAGTCAGCGTCTTAGCCACTTGAGCCACTGCAGTCCCTTAGACAGTAAAGTCTGTCACTGCTTTCTACTTCTTCCCCATCTATTTTCCAGGGACTGATATAGGGCCTGTTGCCATTAGCTTGGTCTTTCTTGATGGTGATATTGCTTTGGCTTTGTTCTGTCAAATCGGGATTCAGTCAAAAGGCGGTACTTAAGACGGCAGGATATCCCCATCCCTGGTTTTCCAAGGATAACTTGGCCAGACTGGCTCTTATTATTCCAGGGGGGGGATCCCTTCCCCGCAGCAACTTGCAACCCAAATCTTTGCCACGGCGTCAGGTCCGCCTCCTTTCCCGGCGTCGGATGATGGGGCTGTCGAAGATAGGGCGGCTCTAAGACCCTGAGGAATCCCCGTCCGGGGCAGGCGGCCTCCGTCTAGTCCCCCTTATTATCCAACCCACCCCCTGCTTCCCGGAGACTCCCGATGGGCCGCCGCCGAGCAGGGGCCGGGCAGCCGCTTCCACCGACGGCATGGCGCGGGGCGTCCGGGCTCTGCGGCTGCTGCTTCTGCTGCTGCTGGTTGCCACGTCGGGCGTCCGGGCGCAGTACGAGAAGTACAGCTTCCGCGGCTTCCCCGACGCCGAGCTGATGCCGCTGCGCAGCGCCTACGCGTACGCGCTGGAGCAGTACGAGGGCGAGGACTGGAAGGAGAGCGTCCGCTACCTCGAGGCCAGCCTGCGCCTCCACCGCCTGCTCCGGGACAGCGAGGCGCACTGCCACAAGGCATGCGCGGCTGCAGCAGCGCCCCAAGGGAAGGCGCCGCCGGGCGACGACGACCCCGGGGGCGCCGAGCCGGCAGAGCCCGGGGGCGGCGCCGACGCCGACGAGTGGCTCGGCGAGCTGGAGCTCTTCGGGCTGGTGCTCCGGCGCGCCTCTTGCCTGCGGCGTTGCAAGCGGGCCTTGCCGGCCTTCCAGCTCAGCTACCCGCCGGCGGAGACCTTGCGCGACTTCCAGCGACGGATCCCTTATCAGTACCTGCACTATGCGCTCTTCAAGGTGAGCACGGCTGCATCCACCCCACCCCACCCCGGCTCCCGGTGTGGGAACCCTAGCTGTCAAGTATCCCTTATTGGCCAGGAAAACCCCTTATTTTACCCTCTTTCCCGCCGTCACCCCTTATTAATTAGACTGCAATGCTCTATTGCCACTATTGGAGGGCAGCACAGGACAAGCATAGCTGTCAAGTATCCCGTATTTGCAGGGAAAGTTCCCTTATTTCCAAATCCAAAACTTAACAGGTATGGTGGGAACAGCAGCCCCAGGCGCGGGAACGGAGGCTGAGCGCCTGGACGGAAGGACGGGGTGGGGGTGGGGGGTTGTGGGGCTACCATTCCCATCCACCCCGGGATGAGACCAGATTAGTTAGTACTAGGGATGAGTTTTTCCCCTAGAGGGGCTGGATATAAGTGTAAACAAACAAACAAACAAATAAATAAAATTGGCAGGAGCTAGGACAGGTCTCGAACTGCTGACCTTCTTGGGCTACATTCCAATCAGCCCCGTGATGAGACCAGATTACAGTATCTGAGGATGATGGGAATTGGCAGGAGCTGGGACAGGTTTCGAACTGCCGACCTTCTTGGGCTACAATTCCCATCAGCTCCATGATGAGACCAGATTAGCTGGGGATGATGGGAATTGGAAGGGGCTGGGACAGGTTTCGAACTGCCAACCTTATTGGGCTACAATTCCCATCAGCCCCATGATGAGACCAGATTATCTGAGGATGGTGGGAATTGGCAGGGGCTGGGACAGGTTTCGAACTGTCGACCTTATTGGGCTACAATTCCCATCAGGTTAGCTGAGGATGATGGGAATTGGCAGGAGCTAGGACAGGTCTTGAACTGCTGACCTTCTTGGGCTTACAATTCCCATCAGCCCTGTGATGAGACCAGATGCTGGGGATGGTGGGAATTGGCAGGGGCTGGGACACGTTTCCAACTGCCGACCTTATTGGGCTACAATTCCCATCAGCCCCATGATGAGGCCAGGTTAGTTGAAGAGGATGGACATTGGCAGGAACTAGGATAGATCTCTAACTGCTGACCTTATTGGGCTACAATTCCCATCAGCCTAGTGATGAGACCAGATTAGCTGGGGATGATGGGAATTGGCAGGAGCTGGGAACAGAGGACAGGCACTCACTCCCCCATACAGCACTCGGGTCTCAAACTGCTGATTAATCATAATCATAATAATCATAATAATCATAATAATACCTTCTCTTGAAAGGAGAAGGAAGATGCCAGTACTCAGCAATCAGTCTGTTCCATTCATTAATGCCAGTCTGATATGTTCCCCAGGACAGACTGGAGTTCAGCTAAACCTACAAACTGCTTCCAGGCTGATTCTCCTTGGAGCTTCTTGTGAATCAGTGCTCAGATTTGTCAGTAAAATATTTAGGCAACTGATGGGGAACCTCCCGTTCTTCAGACTTCGAAATAGTAGTTATTGTCATGATGCCTTTTAAAGAAGGGTGAGGAGGAAGGACCTGAACTTAACAGCTGGAAGGTTGACAGGTCAGCAGTTCAAGACCCGTGTGCTGCATGATGGAGTGAGTGCCCATTGTCTGTCCCAGCTCCTGTCAACCTAGCAGTTCAAAAGCAAGAAATTGCAAGTAGATAAGTAGGTACTGCTTTGGCGGGAAAGGTAACTGTTCCGTGCACTGTGGTGTCTAGTCATGCCTGCCAGATGACCACAGAAATGTCTGTAAATGCAGACATCACTGGCTCGTTGGCTCTTGGAGATGCGCACTGTCCCCTAGAGTTGGACACAACTAGCTTTAGAGCATGGGAGGCCTTAGTTATGTGTGGGGCTACAGATCCCTTTCCAGGATTCAAGGCAGATACTGATTTTGCTGTTAACACTGCGCACATCAGAAGCCAAGATCCAATTGGATTGAAGGATTCCCTCATTCCTTGCAAATTATTGTGTCAAGACAGTTTTACAAAGATCATAACCGGGAAGAAAATGTGTATATCTCCCCTCCTGTTGCTCTTCAGGATCAATGTCATGACATCCATGATTACTATATATATATTTAAAATTCACCTATTATTTAACGTGATACTCAATGAAACCTGAAAGCAAGGATGGGCAATTGGTGACTTTCCATGTATGTTGTTTGACAGGAAATCTAATCGCCATTCATCTTAGAATGTTCTGGATCGGGCTGATGAGATTTATTCCCCAAAAACATTTGGAGGGCCATAAGCTGTTTTTCTTTTTGCGCTCTCCTTACAGTGCAATTGTATTGAATGTTGCATATAAAATATAATCATACAGTATGTGATATTGCCATGTAGGTTTTGTTCCTTGTATATACAGGTGAATGCAGGAACAATGTGCTACCTTTAGTGAATCATTTTTTTAAAAAATAAAACATGATTTTGATTTTTAAAAAAATCAAAATCAATAAAGGCATCGCCTTGTCCCTGCATTTGTATTGTGGGAGGATCATGTGGCTTTCTTTGCTAGTTTTTGAACCTATACAGTGGCTCAAGTGGCTAAGATGCTGACTGGGAGGTGGAAGGTCAGCGGTTCGATTCCCGAATACTGCAGGACGGAATGAGCTCCCATCTTTGTCCCAGCTCCTGCCAACCTAGCAGTTCGAAAGCAAGAAAATGCAAGTAGATAAATAGGGACCACTTCTGTGGGAAGCTAACAGTGCTCCGTGTGCTCTGGTGTCTAGTCATGCCTGCCACATGACTACGGAAACCTCTGCAGAAGCAGACAACGCTGGCTCTTTGGCATACCTGTCAACCTTCCCGGATTGGCCGGGATTTCCCGATTTTCGGTGCCGATTTGCACCATTTCCCGCCCACAGCTGCCAAAACCCCGTAATTGGCAGCAGGGGAAAAGAGGTACTGCGCATCCCTTCTGCGCAGGTCGCCTTCTACGCATGCGTAGAAGGCAATCTACGCAGAACTGTTCTGCGCAGGTTGCGTAGAAGGCAACCTGCACAGAACCGTTTGCGCAGGTCCCGTATTTTCCGGAGCCGCAGTTGACAGGTATGCTCTTCGGCATTGAAACAAAGATGAGCACTGAACCCTAGAGTCGGATACGACTGGCTTTCGAGCAAGGGAAACCTTTCCCTTTTCCCTTTACCTTTTACAGTTAAAGGAGCTGTAGATGGGCTGCAGTTCTCCAGCAGTCTTTCCACTGAGTGAAAAACCCATGCGTGTGGTTGTTTTGTGGAAGTTCTCTGTCCAAATCGGTGTTTCCCAACCTTTGGTTTTTGGACTTCAATCCCCAAAAGCTCAAGTCAATTCCCCAAAGCACTGATCAACCAATGTATTGACTTAGGCTTCCGGAAAGTGAAGCCCCCTCTGTGGGGGCGTGGGCCCCACGTTGGAAACCATTGGCCCACACCATCTCACTTTGTGATCCTAGCTGGAGAGCCGTGTCTGACTACAACTCCTCTTAATGTGTACACTTTGTGGTGTGTGTGGTTTTTTTCTGGGGCAGACCTCTGAGTCAGACATAGTGGCCTACGTGCACGGAGTCAGGTTGCTTTCAATATGCATAGTAAACTGTGCAGTGCTGCCTCAAAGAAGTGACCCTTGTTAAGTCTATTATATTTATTACTTTCAATTAAACTAGTTACATGTGTAGCCTACCTTTCATTCAGTGAGCTCCAGAAAATATATGTGGCTTGCCTCCTCTATATCTTCTACGCAAGGGTCCCTTGGGGCCTTTACAGACCAAGTATTAAAGGGACAGGCCAGTCAAAGCTCTCCAGCTAAAATCACAAAACGATAGAAAACTTTCATAAAACAATTGCACATGTAGGTTTTTTTAATTCAGTGGTGGAGAGAAATGCCTGGCCCAAGGTCATCCAGTGAATTTTATGCTTCAATTGGGATTTGAACTTGGATTCTCTAAGTCACAGTCTAGCATTCCAACCCCTACACCCTCTCTGTCTCTCATTTGAACATCCCTAGATTTTGGCCGGGCCATGGTAGCTTAGTGGCTAAGACGCTGAGCTTGGCGAATAGAAGGTCGGCAGATCAGCAGTTTGAGATCCACGTGCTGTGCGACAGAGTGTGGCCTCCCATTGTCTGTCCCACCTCCTGCCAGCATGGCAGTTCAAAAGCAAGAAATTTCAAGTAGGTAAATAGGTACTGCTTCAACAGGAATGGTCACAGCATTCCATGTGCTCCTGTATCTAGCCATGCCTGCCACATGACCACGAAAACATCTGTAGATGCAGACAGCGCTAGCTTTTTGGCTGTAAACAGAGATGAGCACTGAAGCCTAGAGTCAGATACGAGTGGCTTTCGAGTAAGAGAGACCTTTATGTTTACTCAGATTTTTGCTGTGCACACATGAGTGCACGTGTGCAATTAAAATTATCAACAGTTTAAAAATCCCATAGAAGCTTTATCTTCAGTGAACAGTTGTCCTTATAAAAAGCAAGATTAAATAACAACTATAAAAACGTTTTATAAACATTAAATTTAATATAGTATTCTTGAATCATCCACCCACACACACACTTATTGCTAAAAAACCTGCCTAAAAAGGAAGGTTTTTGCCTGACAAGAGAAGATTTATTTATTTATTTATTTATTTATTGGGGGGTCTGGTTCTTACAAAATGCAGCAGCCAGGCTGATTACTTGAGTGAAAAAAATGTTCATATCTCCCCAGATATGTGGCAAGCATGCCCAGATGGCACAGCTACAGGTGCCAACCCCGAGATTGGCAAGAAAGGCTATGACTTGGGGAAGAGCCTTCTTGGTAGTGGCACCAACTTTGTGGAACTCTCTTCAATTTGAGCTGTGCCAGGTTCCACCCTTGCCTATATTTTGAAAACAGTTAAATCATTTCTTTTTAAAGAGGCTTTTAAGAATATATTGCTAAGAGCATATATAACAAAAATTTCATATAACAATGCATTCGTTAAGCAATCGCGACACCCCGCATAATGATTTTTGTTGTACGGGGTATTCGCTAAGTGGTGTATACTCCAGTTAACGTAAACCCCGTATAACAAACATTTTATTTTCATTGTGCGGGGTATCACCCATTTGATCCACATTACGGGGGGAAACGCATAGCGAAGAGCTCCGTGGAACGGAGCTTTTTTGTTATGCGGGGTTCTACTGTATTTTATTTTATCTCTCTCCTGCGCCAATAGTTTTTTTGTTCCTGGTACAATGGAACCCCGTATAACGAACGCTTCATATAGTGAAAAATTCATACAACAAAGCGTCTGTGCGCTATTTGCAATCCCCCGCATAATGATTTTTTTTTTGTTATTCAGGGTTTTTGTTAAGCGAGATATACCTCGCTTAACGAAACCCCGTATAATGGACATTTATTTCATTATGCGGGGTATCACCAATTCGCTTGACATAACGAAAAAACCGCATAGCGAAGAGCTCCGCGGAATGGAGTTTTTTTCGTTATGCGGGGTTCTACTGCATATTTTATAGGTACAGTATTTTTAAAATATGTGACTGTTTTTAAAATGTATTTTTTAAAATGTGTATGTTTTCTGTTGTTAGCTGCCCAGAGTAGGAAAATCTAGATGAGCGGGGTATAAATATAATAAATAAAAATAAATTATTGGATCAGCTTTATCCATATCTAATCCCAGGCCTAAGGGACTGCAGTGGCTCATGTGGCTAAGATGCTGACTGGGAGGCAGAAGGTCAGCAGTTCAATTCCTGAGTACTGCAGGACGGAATGAGCTCCTGTCTTTGTCCCCTGCCAACCTAGCAATTCGAAAGCAAGAAATTGCAAGGGAAACCTTTACCTTTAATCCCAAGCCTTGCAGTAGACATATTCTCCTCATACTCTCTGTACACCACCATTCATTCTCCATTTAGGGTTGATACCCTTTCCCAAAAAACCCATACCCCTTCCAAAATTTCCATGGAGGGTTTAGCAGGGAAAATTGTGTGTATCATCTAACAGCCTTCCTTTGGGGAGTTCTGCTTTTCCATGACCTGCCCACCGTTCCGCGCAATTATTGGATGTTATAATCTGTATATGGGACGTTGCACGCAAAGCACCATGTATACAGAACTGCTTTATTTTGTAGGAATGCGAAGCACAAAGTCATTCCCTTTGAGTCTGTTAGGCAAAGTGCGATTATTTCCCCTCCATGTCCCATCTGGCATTTGCCTGCAGAAAAAATTAAATATTCTTTTTATCTTGCCCTTTTCCCCCCTTCCTTACATTTGCCTTCTAGGCAAATGGATGGCCTGGCCCTTTATATCTGGGTCTGCTAAGAGGCTAAATGAGCATGCAATGACTTTGACAGCAGCTTCTGGTCTTTTGTGCTCTATACTCTCTCTACACACACATCTTTATCAGAGAAGTAATTCATCTGCCTCCCAGCCCCCTTTTCAAAAGGCACTCAAAGGCCACATCCCTCAACCTAAACACATCTGGATTCCCTGGGTTTCCTCCAAGAGAAGCCCTGATGGCCAGTGGTGAGCAAGTAGGATTGACTGTTGAACATCTTGCTGCCTTGGAATAATCATAGAATAACTAAGTTGGAAAGGGGCCTTTTAGGCCATTGATTTCCACCCCCTGTTCAATGCAGGAATCCAAATCAAAGCATATCTGACAGATGGTGGTCAATTCTCTCTTGAATGCTTCCAGATTATTATCACTTCTACTAGGTCGCCCTTGCTCAAAAGCCAGTCGTATCCAACTCTACGGCTCAGTGCTCATCTATGTTTACAGACGCTTACGTGGATGTGTGGCAGGCATGCCTCGACAGCAGAGTTCACGGAACGCTGTTTACCTTCCCACCGAAGTGGCCCCTGTTGATCTACTTGCAATTTCTTGCTTTCGAACTGCTAGGTTGGCAGGAGCTGGGACAAAGATGGGAGCTCATTCCATCATGCAGTACTCGGGTCTCGAACTGCTGACCTGCCGACCTTCCAGTTGTCAAGTTCAGCATCTTAACCCCTTGAGCCACCTAAGTCCTTATTACTACTAATAATTAATAGGGTTTTTTCATTCCCCAGTGGGAGGGAGCAGTATTGACTAAAGCAGGTATGCCCAAACTATGGCCTGTGGGCCGTATACTGCCCCGAAAGCCATTCCATCAGGCCCACAACACCCTCACCAAACCAGAAAGTGAATACCAGAGTCGCTTCAGGCGAGGGGGCGGCAATACATATTAAATAAATAAAATACAGACACTTCTGCGTATGTGCAGACACATCCATATTCGCTTCCTGGTTCAGTGCAGATGTGCTGACATGTGCAGAAGTGTCTGTGCTCACTTCCTGGTTTGGCACAGACATGCTCGCACATGCGCAGAAGCATCCGCACTGAACAAAGAAGTGAATATGGACGCTTTCACGCATGCACAGAAGTGCCCGCGCTAAACCAGAAAGTGAATATGGATGCGCATACGCCAACATGCCCTGTTCTGGGGCATGGTCTGGCCCACTCAGCTGTTCGATGGGCGTGGTCAGGCTCCCAGCCCAAAAGGTTTGGACAACCCTGGACTACAGTGATGTGTTGGCCCAGCTGGCCTGAATATGTCTCCTGAAATTAACCCAGGCTGGACAAATTTAGGTACAAATTAAGTCTAATCCTCTTTAAAGTGTGATAGAAATATCAATTACACTTATATACCACCCCACAGCTTAGTGCACTCTCTGGGCGGTTCACAGGGTAATTAGCATTTTTGCCTCCAACATGCTTGGTACTTATTTTACCAACCTCGAAAGGATGGAAGGTTGAGTCAACCTTGATTCCCATCAGGATCAAACTCACAGCACCTACAGTTTTGGCTACAGTACAGCACCACCAAGACCTGTGTGTTGGGGTTCCATAGGTCAGTGATGGCGAACCTTTTAGAGATTGAGTGCCCAAAAAAAAGGGGTGGGGCGAACTCTGTGCTGGGGGGAAGAAGTGCTCCCATTCAGCTGCTGGGCAGAGGGGCAGGGCAAACTCTGCTGGGGTGAGGGTGCGCATGCGTGTCCACAGAGAGGGCTCTGAGTGCCTCCTCTGGTACACATGCCATAGGTTCGCCACCACTGCCATAGATTGAGAAAGCATTAATAGAGGATTTCTGACAGGAGAAAATGGGTGAGATCCTTGATGCTGCCTCATATTATAAGTCTCATTATTATTTACTCATCACCTAATGTTCTTTTTAAAATATCTATGTGGGTGCAGTTGGAGTTTGCAAAATAAAGTCTTAAATGCTAATATGTGCAAACTCGCAATCCACTGGTAGAACAGATTTATTTATTCTTTTTCTTTCGAGCATGCAAGTGCCTAGATCTTATTATTTATACTTTTAAAAAAAAAACTGTAGGAAATTTACAGAGCTGTCCCTTTCCAAAATGTGAGGTGCATTTTGTTAAGGAGTATATTTTTTGATGGAGAAATCCACAAGGCCCTTCACAGAACCAATAATAACCTAGTAGAGCATCCAGGAAGCCCAGCAGATAGAAAGCTGTCCCTGTGTTTTGCTCGCCCAAAACAGTAATTCCTTTATTTGCCTTGGAGCAGAGATGTGCCTGGTGCTGAGCCTTCCTCTTCCACGTCAGCATCCTGGCATTTAACACCATGATGAGAGCAGCAGACACGGTGGGTTAGGAAAACCTTACCGTTGCACAAAAGACCTAATTGGAGCCAACTGTTTCTTAAAGGAATCCAAGAAAGGTTGCAAAGAAAATGCTCGTGTTGGACAAATGCCATAAATGGTAGGCAGGCTGATGTGTACCGCTGACTCAGAGACTCATTTAATGCCTCATTTTTTTAAAAAGCTAAGTCACCGGCTTTTGGGCTGGGGTGGTTCAGTGTTATGAACATCCTCTACTACTAATAATAATAATTTTGTGTCAGAAATTATTCTGGGCTGAAAGGATTTTTGCAGAAGAAATTCCACTCAGGGAATGCACAAATGAGGCTCCTTTCATGTCCCCAAGAGCTGGGACAGAGGCAGGCAGTCAATCCGTCATGCAGTACCCAGGTCTTGAGCTGCCGACTTGCCAGCCTTCCAGCTAACAAGGTGAGCTTCTTAACCACTGAGCCACCGCAGCTCCTCTACTAATGTTCGCACTGCACACAAAATTCCAGTATTAGAAGAATTTCAACATGAAAAGGGGGCCTGGAAAAATTAACTAACACTGCCTTCAACTGTTTCTTTGTATTTCCCTCAGGCAAATAAGATTGAGAAAGCCGTGTCAGCTGCTCACACTTTCCTGCAAAAGAATCCTAAACATGAAATGACCCAGAAGTACCTGAATTATTACAAAACGATGGTGGATGTGGATGAGTATCTTGTCGACTTAGAAGCACAGCCCTACGAGGTGAGTGGAGGAAGGGTACCTACAGGGTGGCCCATAAATCCCTTTTGTTGTTGTTCAGTTGCATAGTTGAGTCCAACCCTTTGCAACCCCATGGACCACAGCATGCCAGGCACCCCTATCCTCTACCATCCTCCTCAACCCGCCTAGTTTTGTGCCCACTGTGTCAATGATACCTTCTAGCCATCTCATTCTCTGCCGTCCCCTTCTTTTGCCCTCAACCTTTCCCAACATCAAAGCTTTCTCAAGTGAATCCCTGCCCGTCCATATATCTTATGTATCCAGTGTATCTGTGTGCTGTCCCTGATTCTGACTGCAAAATATTATGCGACGCCATGTTCTGTGAGACATTACCTTCAACATACCGTATATACTCGAGTATAAACTGAGTTTTTAGCCCCAAAAATGAGCCCCAAAAAGGTGACACGGTGTATACTCGGGTCGATGAACACGAGGGCCCCAAGACAATGCCAGATTGAGATGCACAAACAGTTTAATAAATTGTACCATATTCTCATGTATTTTGATTATTGAAAATCACTAGCAGCTGCTGCATTTCACATGTGGCTTATACTTGGAAAAATCTATTTTCCTGGGTTTTCAGGTCAAAATTAGGTATCTTAGCTTATATTCGGTTCGGCTTATATTGATTATATACAGTAGCTTAAATAGGCCATTTTCCTCTGGAAAAAAGAAAAAAGTTAATAATACATACATAATTGAATATAACATAATAACAAATGGATGGGTAGAATGAGATCACATTTTGAAACTTTCAGGTGAGGTTGGACCTTCTTTGTGGCCTTCATATATTTTTGGTATTGAAACATTGTAAGCACCTGAGTGGTGCTTGCACCAAAAGGGCGGAGTATAAATGCAAATGAATGAATGAATAAATAAATTAAAATGGCGCACCTGTGGTCCTTATAATTGGCAGTGCTGCCTGAGGCTGATGCCGTCCAAATGTTTTGATGGTACTAGGCTGGAAGACTAGCCT
The DNA here is from genome assembly GCA_035047305.1 of Bradypodion pumilum. NCBI lineage: Eukaryota > Metazoa > Chordata > Lepidosauria > Squamata > Chamaeleonidae > Bradypodion > Bradypodion pumilum. Next base: position 15,842,595 of record JAWDJD010000008.1, read on the forward strand.
TAAAAGCCTTGTTATATAAGAAAAGATCAGGGTTACTGTGCTAGACGAGTGGGTTATTAAGCTGATTTTACCTGCTTAGTCTTTGGTTCAGGGGTGACCAAACTATGGCCCATGGGCTGGATCTGCCCCTGATGCCCATTTATCCGGCCCTCACTGCTCGTGAAAGCATTTACAACAGCAACAGGGGCATTTATGACAGTGTTTTGCATATGCGTGGGCACGTTTTACTTCAGCTTCCGGTGGGAGGAACCATGTGACCAGCCCACTGAACCATGTGACTGGCCCATAGCCCAAAAGCATTGGGCACCCCTGGTTTGGTGTTTCAAATAAGAATGAAAGGCTGCATCAGTTCCCAATGTAGCAAACTACAAATGCGAAGAGCATTGAGATGGTGTAGGTTTTATATGTTGGTAGCAATTTATTATTTTAGGAAATTTTCCCTTCTGTTGCTCACGAATCAGAGGTGATTCCAGAAATGAATGATACCTTGCTAGCACAGTGACCTTCCCTGTTATAAAATTAGTGATGCTAATGTAGTACACAGAAAGAGCCTCCTCGAAGAATGTGGCATTGTTGAACCACTAACGGGAATACTCCGGAAAATGACAACCTTGTTGTGCTGGCTAATCTTTCTCACACTAGGCCTAGTGAAAGGAACTACAGAATGGATTTACCAAAAGGTAGCTTCATTTTAGCAGTTTAAAATCTGACCTAGGCATGAAAGAAGTGATGCCGTTGTAACAATCCGCTTACTCCCAGGTAGTACCTTCTGGCCTCCTGGCAAAGGGATTGCGCCTGATCCTGCTTCCCTGACCCAGATTGGACCCAGCAGTTCAGAGCTTTTGTGCCCAGTCACTCCTGACTAGGATTGCCAGATGGTATTCTAAAGGAGGACATGTCCTCCTTTTCTATAATACTTATTTGTTAAAAAAAACCACAAACTTCTTTCAAAAATTGGCAGTTCAGCTAAATACAGTGATACCTCATACAACATTCAAACTTGGTTCCACAAGTTTAGACTTTATACGGATTTGGACTTTGTATGAGGCATACAAAATCCTAGCCGTGATGCCTCATACAACGTCCAAATCCTTGCCACAATGCCTTGTACAACGTCGTTTCCATAGAGATACATTGTACTGTAACAGCACAGACTTCAGGGCAAAGTCAAGCAAAAAGAGGAAACTGACAGAACTTTAAGAAATCATTGTCTAAAGGCTAAATACATTACAAAAATGTGTCAAACAACCCTGATTGTCCAAGAATCTGAAGAATGATGCAAAAAATCCCAGGAATGCTTCTAAAAATTCTGACGAAAAAATTCAAAAAGATCCAAAATCACGCTCAAAACCATTCCTAAACACTCTTCGCCTCATGCAAAACCCACAAGAGCAATGCACGCATGTGTCCTGCCTTTTATACTGCCCAGGCACAATGCAACTTGGGGAAAACCCCAATGACTCATACAAAGTCGCAGCGACTTTGTATGAGGCAACTTTTTTCAATGAATTATTATTATTATTATTATTATTATTATTATTATTATTATTATTATTATTATTATTATTATTATTATTATTAACCGCCTTCCTCACTCTAGGGCGACCCAAGGTGGTTTACAAGTTACAGAATCTTAACCTATAAAACCAAGTGTTAACCGTTGGAACTGGCTATAGGTTGCTATGCCTCGCCCTACTGACCCGCACCCACCCTTCGTGCACACGGCCGAAGTGGGTCCGCAGGTCAACGAAGGTTTCAGAAAATCGGCCCGGGGGCAACAGCCCCACAAACGGCAAGAAATGGGAAGAACTTCATTTCCCAACATTCTTTGCGCCACGCCGCGCCACAGCCAATCAGGCTGAGAGACGCGACCACAAAGAACGTGGAGAAACGCAGCGCAGCCAATCAAAAATAAGCTTCAGAAAAAAACTGCAGCACGAACTACGAATCCCAGAGTCCTCTGTGCTGCACAACCCCTCAGCCATTCAGGCTGAGGGACGCGAGTGCAGAGGAGGCTGGCAAAGCGTGGCACGCCAAAGTTAAAAAATAAACTGCCAGGAGGGAAAGACTTTTAAAGACCCAGAGGGACTCAGGAGGTAAGCGTGGTAGCACCGATTAGGGAGTGGGAGGGGGGAGGCACGGCCCCGGTAACCACGCTGCTACCACCCCGCCCCACCACCTAGCCCAGCCTTCCTAACCCCCACCGACCATGCTTACCTCCTGGCTCCGACTGGGTGTTTAAAGGTTTCCCTCCTGGTGTTGCCTTCTACGTCTCGCCCTCGCTTCTCTCTGGGCTGCCTGGAAAGGAAACTCCTTTCCAAGCAAACCGAGAAAGAAGCAAACCCCTTCCCTGCTGGGGATTTCTTCTCCCCAGCAGGCAAAGGTATCTTTGCCTCCCGAAGAGAAAGAATCGCTTCTCTCTGGGCTGCCTGGAAAGGGAACTCCTTTCCAAGCAAACCCAGAAAGAAGCAAACCCCTTCCCTGCTGGGGATTTCTTCTCCCCAGCAGGCAAAGGTGTCTTTGCCTCCCGAAGAGAAAGAATCACTTCTCTCTGGGCTGCCTGGAAAGGGAACTCCTTTCCAAGCAAACCCAGAAAGAAGCAAACCCCTTCCCTGCTGGGGATTTCTTCTCCCCAGCAGGCAAAGGTGTCTTTGCCTCCCGAAGAGAAAGAATCACTTCTCTCTGGGCTGCCTGGAAAGGGAACTCCTTTCCAAGCAAACCCAGAAAGAAGCAAACCCCTTCCCTGCTGGGGGTTTCTTCTCCCCAGCAGGCAAAGGTGTCTTTGCCTCCCGAAGAGAAAGAATCACTTCTCTCTGGGCTGCCTGGAAAGGAAACTCCTTTCCAAGCAAACCCAGAAAGAAGCAAACCCCTTCCCTGCTGGGGATTTCTTCTCCCCAGGAGGCAAAGGTGTGTCTTTGCCTCCCGAAGAGAAAGAATCCTGTGCTAAGTTTTAACTGAAATTAAAACCCAAAACATCTAAACACAGTTTAAAAACATTGAATGTAAAAAACATTTACTTTCACATTATTTAAATTATTACCTATGGTACAACTATTTTAAAAAATTCCAAAAACTAAAACATTATTCAGTTACATAAAACAATTTGAAAAAACTATATCATACTTTGTTCTTTTATTAATCCTAAAAAAACACAAAAAAGCAGATCACAGTTTATAACAGCCAAGCCAAAAATTGTTTTACGTAAATAAACATTGTAAAAATTAAAATTACAGACTAAGCAATTTTTAAAAAAACATTAACACAATTTAACATTTCAACACAATTTAAAACAGCCCGGCAATGCCGGGCAACCTCTGCTAGTACAGTATACAAAGTATAAATTAAAACAATAAAACACGTAACAATATAGCAAGAATACAATACAAATACTAATGCCCAGAGGCCTACTGATGATATGCACAAAAGATTTGCATAGGCAATGTTGTATGAATTCGATGTTGTACGAAGCGGACTTTTTATGAGGTATTACTGTATGATTAAAATAAAGTAAATTATATTAAAAAAAACTCATTTGATTTGTGAAATTCCTCCTTTTTAGACCCATCAGCCCTCCTTTTTCAGATTATCATCTGGCAACCCTACTCCTGCACTAAGTCTAGGTAGTGAACAAAGGGTGCACGTGCAACTAGAGAAGATTCAGGTAACGTGTGCCAAGTAATCACTCCAAGTCTCTTCAGGCATTTTAGAAATATATTGTAAGCATAGCAAATCAGGATACTGTACAGTCCAGCAAAAGCAAATCAAAGCAAAGAAATACAGCAAACTGCTTCTTTATGGGATGCACCTTCCGCCCCCACCGCCTCCCCACCCACCACCCTTTTCTCTCCCAAGAGGTTACATTTTGGCTGCTGAAAGCAGTCTCCAAGAGAAGAATGTGAATGTCTGCATGTCTGTGTCTGCTTGTGTGTGAGTTAGAGCTCCTCCCCTTTGGCCCTCCTCCTTAGGGATTCTAACCAATGATGTTACAGCAAGACATGTCAATCACACAATAGGTTCCCCCCCTTCACCACGAGGCACACACATTTGAAATTCCAATTTTGCAGAACAAAGCATGGAAAAGCACAGGTTATATTCCATTTCTATGACAACCGTCAGGGCAAGACTTTGGGGAAGAGGTCTAGGGGCTTAGCGGTTTTAAGACACTGAACTTGACAATTGGAAGTTTGGCAGGTCAGCAGTTTGAGCCCCGAGTGCTGCACGACGGAGTGTGCTCCCATCTCTGTCCCAGCTCCAGCCAACCTAGCAGTTCGAAAGCAAGAAATTGCAAGTAGATAAATAGGGACCACTTTGGTGGGAAGGTAACAGCATCCCGTGCACTCCGGTGTTCAGTCATGCCTGCCACATGACCACAGAAACGTCTGCAGAACAGACAGCACTGGCTCTTCAGCTTTGAAACAGAGATGAGCACTGAACCCTAGAGTCGGATACTACTGACTTTCTAGCAAGGGAAACCATTGCTTTTGCCTTTGGCGGGGAAGGTTCCATAAACTCCGGTGTTTAGTCATGCCTGCCACATGTCCACGGAAAAGTCTGGCTCTTGGGCTGTACATGAAGATGAGCACTGAACTCTAGAGTCAGATATGGCTGGCTTTTGAGCAAAGGCGACCTTTTCCTTTACCCATGCTAGTTCCGGTAGGCAGAAATGCACTTTGCATATCCAGTGATATTCTAGACAGATGGATAACTAGGGGGGGAAATCAATGTATTGATCACTCCTGTCCTTGTGAACTTCTTTTATCTCAACTTGATGTTGTTCGCTAATTTTAGAACACCAAAGAGGAAGGACAACTGCATTTCATCACCATGGCAAGACTCAAATTTAGGTTCTGTAGATCCCATTGCTGAACCTGATCTGCCGTTTCATCTCTGTCTTTTTGTACAGACGGTTTTTGTCCGAGCAGTGAAACTGTATAATAGTGGCGATTTCCGGAGCAGTGTCGCTGACATGGAGCATGCCCTGTCGGACTATTACGAGTCCTATGAGAATTGCTTAGCAGCCTGTGAAGGTAGCTATGAGCTCCTTGAATTTAAGGACTTCTACCCAGCCATTGCAGGTAAGGACACTTGGGTGGGGCAGTCATTGCAGGTAAAGGCAGTGATGTGGCCATTGCAGATGATTGGTCATTGCACATATGGGCATATTTATAGCTCCTGTTTTGAAGTCTTTGTAACCCAGTGGCTGGCATTTTCAGATGTTTGATACCAGTACATGGAGAAATGTCTTCAGATTTCAAATGTCTTATTGATAAGTGTTTTATTGTTTTATTTTAAGGGGGGAATTGACAGAAGGACAGTTCAGTTGGGTACATGCCTATTTAAAAAAACCAGATGATTGTTTGGTGCCCTTCTTGTATCTCTGATATTTGGTGAACAGGTAGGATTCAGCAACACACAGGATGAGTCTATCAATGGTATTGGAAGGTACATAAGAACAGCCTTGCTGGAACAGGCCACAGCCCATCCAGTCCAGCATTCTGTCTCACACAGTGGCTCACCATTTCCTTCAGGGTATTCCCAAGCAGATGCCTTCACCTGCTTAGGATTCCCTGGAAATGATATTGAGAGATATCCTGCCTATCTCTCCAACCCGGAGGTTGTCCTTAAGTATCCATAATTATAGCCATTGATACCCTTGTCCTCCATGAACTTGTCTAATCCTTTCTTAAAGCTGTCAAGACTGACAGCTGTCACCACTTCTTCTGGCAGGGAGTTCCATAGACCAGTAATCCTCTGGGTGAAAAAGTACTTTCTCTTATTTGTTTGAGAACTAGTACCCAAAAGTTTCATGGAGTGCCCCTTAGTTCTAGTGTTGTGCGATAGGGAAAACAGTTTTTCCTTATCTACTTTGTCCACACCGTGCATGATTTTATAAACTTTAATCATGTCACCTAGGCGCCGTCATTCCAAGAGTGAAGAGGCCCAACCGTTGCAGCCTCAGATGGTAAGGAAGGTGTTCCAGTCCCCTAATCATTTTGGTTGCCCTCCTCTGCACTTTTTCCAGCTCCATAATATCCTTCTGGAGGTATGGCGACCAGAACTGTACACAGTATTCCAGATGGGGCCTCACCATAGATTTCTAAAGAGGCAAAATGACACTTGCTGACTTATTTTCTATACCCTTCCTAATGATCCCTAGCATTGAGTTTGCTTTTTTCACTGCTGAGGCACACTGGGTTGACACCTTCATTGAACTGTCCACCAGGACACCAAGGTCGCTTTCCTGGTTTGTCGCAGAGAGTTCAGACCCCATCAGTTTATAAATGTAATTGGGGGTTTTTTGCCCCAATGTGCATCACTCTGCACTTACTAGTGTTAAAACTCATTTGCTGAATGAATTCACCCCTGAATTATATTTATTTTCTTTCTTTATACTTTTTTTCCCCCTCTGTAACTATCCACCACCAACAACTCTTCCTCCTCCAAAACAACCAATCTCCGGCCAGATCATTTTCTTGATGTCCTCCAGTGCAAGACGGATTGTGAGGCTGAACTGACACCAAACGTAGGTGGCTACTTTGTGGAGAAGTTTGTGGCCACAATGTACCACTATCTTCAGTTTGCATATTACAAATGTGAGTTCTTGGTGAAGGGGCTGAATTGGCGTTGGTTCGGATTCAGATCACCAGCTGGCACAGGAGTTCTCAACCTTTTAAAGCCAGGGGTCACTCTCACACAGCTTCGGGATGGCTGGAGGGCCATTTTGCCCTTCCTCCACCACATGGCACTTCCTGGTGTAGTGGAGGCGGTGGGGGGTCACATGAAATGGTGCCGTGGGCCTCATCCAGCCCATGGGCCACAGGTTGAGAATGCCTGAGCTAGCAGATAATGGAGGGATAGTTGCAAAATCTACTAGCCTGTGGTAGGATTACTTACACACCTTTCTCTTCCCCATTTCCTCTCCTATGCTTCGCTCTTGGCATCCGTTATTTGAAAATACATGGAAGCTGCAACAAAGTGTTGCAATTTGTTCTGAATTCTGATAGATAGATAGATAGATAAATCTTTATTGTCATTGTCCTGCACAGAACGAGATTGAAAATCCACTTATCGATCCAACAAAACCTCAACAAAATACAACTGTACAAAATTATCAACATACTCCCACCCCACATATACACATTTAACCCCTAAAATGCTCTAAAACTCTAAAAACTATACAGTAGACCCTCACATAATGACATTGATTGGTTCCTCAAGTAGTGTCGTTATGAGGAAAATGTCATTTTGCGGTTTCCTATGGGAGATCTCCTGCAGAACGTCAGAACGTTGTTATTCGCACAGCGACAGTAAAAATACCGTCGTTATTCGAATAGCAACGTTTTTTCATTGTTGTGCAAGAGATCACGTGGGGGGCATCGGTAGTGTCGTTAATCGGAAATGACACTATTCGAATGTGTCATTAGTAGGGGGTTCACTGTATAAAGAAGCTCCCTTATAAACTGCATTTCACTGCATTCAAAGCCAGAACTGCTTTTGGGTAGAAACTATTTCTCAAGTGGCTGGTCCTGGTCTTTATGACCCTATACCATCTTCTAGAAGGCAGAAGCTGAAAGAGATCATTTCCGGGGTGCGTACTATCCTGCGCAATCTCTACAGCTTTCTTATAACACCTGGAGGCATAGATTTGATCTAGAGTGGGAAGAGTATGCCCGATTATCCCTTCCGCAGTCTTTACGACCCTGGACAGAGTTGTTCTTTTCCTAGCTGTACAACTCCCAAACCATACACACAGACCATAGGTTAACACACTGTCTGTGGTACCGTGGTAGAATGCCAACAGTAGGTCCTTTGAAAGGTTCTTCCTGAGGATTCTCAAGAAGTATAACCTCCTTTGTGCTCTCTTCATCAAATCTTTGGTGTTTGCTCCCCATGTTAGATCATCCCTCAGCTCCATTCCCAGAAATCGAAACACCGAGACCTGTTCCACACGGTTCCCTTCAATAATAAGTGGCTGGATGTTCAATTTGCATTTTCTGAAGTCCACAATGATCTCTTTTGTCTTTTTTACATTGAGGAATAAATTGTTTTCCCTATACCACTCCGTCAGCATCTCAACCTCCTTCCTGTAAGCCGACTCCCCCTCCCCAGCAGTAATCATACCAACCACTGTCGTCTGCAAACTTAATGATCTTATTGCTGGGGTAACTGGGAACACAATCAAATGTGTAAAGTGTGTACAGAAACGGGCTCAGCACACACCCCTGCAGCGTCCCCGTAGTTATACTGAGATCCGCAGAGACATGAGAGGCCAACCTGACTCGTTGGGAACGATCTGATAGAAAATCTAGTATCTGCCTGTATAAGCATGGCGGAAGCCCAGATCTAATAATTTGGGCACCAGCCTATGCAGAAGAATAGTATTAAATGCAGAACTAAAATCTACAAATAACAGTCTCACATAATTCCCTTGTTTCTCCAAATGGCCAGAACAGCATGTAGTGCCGTAGCCACAGCATCCTCCGTGGATTCTGCTAGCCAGCAATGGCCTTTGTAAGATCAGAGGTGGAAAGGGTTGCTGCTGACCCACCAATCTTCTGGTTGCCATGCTCAGCGTCTTAACCACTAAGCCACCACGGTACCTCCAGTAACCTCTAGTAAAGGTAAAGGTTGCCCTTGCTCGAAAGCCAGTTGTATCCGACTCTAGGGTTCGGTGCTCATCTCTGTTTATAGCCAAAGAACCAGCACAGTGTGTCTGCAGATGTTTCCGTGGACATATGGCAGGCATGACTAGACATCGGAGAGCATGGAATGCTGATACTTTCCAACCGAAATGATAACTATTTATCTACTTGCAATTTCTTGCTTTCGAACTGCTAAGTTGGCAGGAACTGGGACAGAGACAGGAACTCACTCTGTTGTGTAGCACTCGGGTCTTGAACTGCTGACCTTCCAGTCGTCAAGTTCAGTGTCTTAACCATTAAGCCACCATGGCCCCTCCAGTAATGTCTAGGTCAGTGATGGTGAACTTTGGCATTCCGGGTGTTCTTGGACTTCAATTCCCAGAGGCCCAAGTCAGCCCTCCTGCTGATCAGGGCTTCTGGGAAATGAAGTTCAAGAACATCTGGAGTGCCAAGGTTTGCCATCACTGGTCTAGGTAAAGGTCACCCTTACTTGAAAGCCAGTCATATCCAATTTTAGGGTTCAGTCCTCATCTCTGTTTAGAGAGGTGCAAATTGCCCACTGATGGTTTCAGAGGTCATTATTTGTCCTGCTCTTCCCCCCTCCCTACTGGGCTTAAGGTGTTTCTCCACTGACTTGGTGTCTTCATTTTGGTGTAGTGAATGATATCAAGAATGCAGTTCGGAGTGTCGCCAGCTACATGCTCTTTGATCCTGGAGATGAAGTCATGCAGCAAAACCTGGCCTATTACCGCTTCCATCGGGAGCGCTGGCATCTGGAAGATGATGATTTCAATCCACGACCGGTAAGGGCTGGAAGGGAAACAGACATTAGCTTTCCTCGTTTTGTGTTTTGGACATGCCAACCCCCGATACGTGCACTCTTCCCAAGAAAATTTCTGGTAGGCAGTGCAATGTGGCTCTTAAACCCCAGATGCTTCCCCACCACGGGAGCTACGGAGTCAAGATTTTTGTGACTAGAAGGGTGGTGTGGGCTTGGATCATTTTTATTTATACACTGGTGTCCATGGTTCTCCCGGTAAGAATGACATCCGCTCTTTCAAGGAGGTCTTCTGAAATGATAAGATTGGGGATGCCAGTTTGACAAAAGGGGAAGAGAGACCGAAGAGAATGTGAACGCAAATGAATTAACTTGCACCGATATCTACAGAAAGAGTGTGGATAAAGATAAGGAGGGAGCCTAAGGTTTTGTCAGAAATATGAGCTATGAAAAACAAAAAATACAAATGGCTGCACATTGTAGTCCCCCAGATGCTGGTTTAGATATGTGAATTCTGATTCCTGCCGTGTCCAGACAGAAGCATCTTTCTTAACCTATAAAACCAAGGGTTAACCGTTGGAACTTTGCATAGGTTCCTAAACCTGGCCCTACTGGCGAACTGGGTCCGCAGGTCAACGAAGGAGTTAGAAAACCGGCAGTGGGGCAACAGCCCCACAAACGCGAAAAATGGGAAACAACATTTCCCAATGTTCCTTGCGCTGCACCGCGCCAAGCCAATCAGGCTGAGAGGCTCTGGCGCAGCGCAAGGAACGTTCAGAAACATGCCGCGGCCAATCAAAAGAAAACCATTTTAAAAATGCAACACAAACCACAAACCCATAACTACAAGCTCCAGCGTCCGCGCCATGAGCGTGCAGAACGCTGAGGAAGCCGGCACGCGAAAAATAAAAATTAAAACCACAACGTGAACGCAAGTCTATGCAAACACCCGCCGGCGTTCATGCACGGAGCAACGGGGAGGAGAGGGACTCCCTCTCCTCCACGCTACCCCGCCGAAGACACGCCGAGACCACCACCGGCCTCAACAAAAGTGGAGGCGGGGTGGGAAAAAACCACAAAAACAGAGGGAGTTCAAGGGGGGAAGGTATTGATGCCTTCGCCCCCCCCCTCCTTGAAAGCAAAACAATTCCTCCCCAAAGCAAAGGCACCGGGCGGAGCGCCGTCCGGTGCCTTTACTTTAACAGTAAGTGTTTCGCTTACAAGGGAGGGCAAAGGCATCATTGCCTTGGCCCACCCTTGAAAGTGAACCCATTCCCAGGTAAGCAAAGCCCGCTGACTTTACTTACCCCAAAAGAGTTTCGCTCTCAAGCAGGGGCCAAGGCAATGGTGCCTTGGGCCCCCCTTGAAAGTAAACCCATTCCCAGGTAAGCAAAGCCAGCGGACGGCGCTGTGCCCGCTGACTTTACTTACTCCAAAAATAAACCATTAATTTAAAAAAACACCAAAAACAACCAAAATCAACAAGAAAGAACACACAGACACCCCTCACCAAAAAATTTACACACACACACACACACACACACAAAAAAAAAGGAATTAAACCAGAGAACCCACCCAAACGACCTTCCTCCACGACGACCGGAACTGAAATGAGGAAAGAAAGAGACTACTTACTAGAAGAAGCGACACCCAGAGGCCAGTAGAGAAAAACAGTCAAAATCAATGAAAACCTCAATAGCACCACCCAGAGGCCACAGGAGAAAAAACAGTCAAAAATATTCACAGAAATAAATCACAAAATCACACAATACAAACATTTCTAAAATCCTGTATACAGTTTTCACTCAAAAACAAGTCAAAACATCTAAACACAGTTTAAAAATATTAAATTTAAACAAACATATACTTCCACATTTTTAAAATTATTATCCAACGTACAACTATTAAAAAAATTTCACATAGTACCGGTAAAACATTATTTGGTTAAATAAAATAATTATTAAAAAATTATATCATCCTTTCCTCTTTTTTAATCCAAAAAAACAAACCAAAAAAAGCTAATCACAGTTTATAACAGCCCGTGCGTATAAATAAACATTTTAAAAATCACAATTACAGACTAACCTCATTTGTATAAACATAAAACAAAAACCTTTCAACACCATTTAAAACAGCCCAGCAACGCCGGGTAACCTCTGCTAGTAGGAAATATGTGCAAACTGGTTGCTTCATTGGCACCTGAGTATATTTTTCCTAGGCACACTCTTCCTTGGGCATTAACTCTTCAGTTGGAAGCTCAAGGCTCTTGTGTTTCCTGGAGTCTTACAGATGCAGTAACTCACAAAGTTTTTGCACACCTACTGTAGGTCTCAACAAGAGATGCCTCCTTTCAGTTAACATCAAAGTAGTTCTAGATCAGTGGTGGCTTGCGTACCAGAGAGGGCATTTCTAGCCCTCTGTTGGCACACACGCTTTCACTTCCTCCCTTCCCCCAGCACAGAGGTTGCTCTGCCCAGCAGCGCAATGGGAGCACTTCTTCCTTTTCCCCAGCACAGAGTTCACCCCACCCCTCTGCCTAGTAACACACTGGGACGCTTCCTCCCTCCCTCCCACCATCATAGAGTTCACCCCACTTCTCTGCCCAGTAACACACTGGGAGTGCTTCCTCCCTCCCCCCAGCACAGAGTTCACCCCACTTCTTTGCCCAGCAGCCCAATGGGAGCGCTTCCTCCCTCCCCCCAGCACAGAGTGTGCCCTGCCCCTCTGTTGAGGCACTCATTCTCTAAAAGGTTTGCCATCACTGTTCTAGACTAAGAAAAGTTCTTCAATTACCCCTTCACCTTTAGTGTCTGACCTTTGTATTTCCCCCCTTACTTGCAGGAGGCTTTACACTATCACAATCAGACATCCATGCAGAAGAAGCTCTTGGAGTTTGCCAGACTGTATCTCCAACCAGATGATGAGGTGAGGTTTCGGGAGACCCAGGACTAGTGTGGCATGGTGGTTGGCATAGTTGGCACTGGGGATGTCCACTTCAAATCTATTTGCAAAGTTTGTTGGATGATTTTAAGGAAGCTTCCTTCCGTCTTCACTCCTTCTGTCTTTCACTCTTATGGACATCTCAGACCCTTACATGGGGTGAACAATCTCTACCCCTCCAGATATTGTTGGGTGTAGGTTCTACATAGGCCCTAGCTAGTATAGTTAACAGTAATGTTGATCTGCAATTCCTGTCATATTATCTGGAAGGCCACAGGCTGACTTAAGAGCAGACTCTTGATACCTATGGTCCTCCCTTAGGATAAACCCCAGCTTATTTATTTGTAGATGGTTTTAGCAACTCAACAGATGATATCAGCTTAACACTATTGAGTGTCATGTAAAGAACTTTGTCACATCACTAGTTTTGAGACAATATGCTTGGCTTCGTTCTTCAAGTCTTTCAGACAATTAAAAATTAAAATTTGAGAACCTTCTGTTGGATGAGAAAACAGACTTTCTTTGTGCCCTAAAATGTATGTACAGTAAAACCCTGACTTACAAATGCCTCGAGTTACATAAAATTCGACTTACATAATGATTTTGTGCTAAAACCATGTCCCGATTTACACAATTTCCTATGGGTTTGCTTCAAGTTACATAAAGATTCTTTTTCCTATGGATTTGCTTTGAGTTACGTAAAAATTCATTTCCCTATGGGTTTGCTTCAAGTTATGTAAAAAATAATTTTTTCCTATGGGTTTGTTTCGAGTTACAAAAAAAATTCAAGTTAAGCAAAAGCCTACGGAGGGGACTTTTTTTTGTAAGTAGGGGTTTTACTGTAATCCAATACAGACTAAGGATGGTATCTAGACATATTTTGAAATTTCGATGTTTGGGCTATTTTGTTATATTTTGGTGTCCCACTTTCTTCACTGAGAATTATACGATGTAGTTAACAGTATAATATAGTATAATATAGTAATGCCTCGCATAACGAAAAAACTCAGTTCCATGGAGCTCTTCACTATGCGATTTTTAGTGTTATCTGAAGCGAATGGGAGATAATCTGGATAAGGGGACAGGGGCAGTTCGTTATCCGGGGTTCTCATTCAAAAACCCTGGATAACGAACATATTTGTTTTTGTTATCCGGACGGGATATCTTCCTTGCATGACAAACACATCGTTATGTGAATCATTCATTATGCGATGCATTCGTTATGCGAGGTATTACTGTACTAATAGTATTTTCTACAGCTTGTCTCAAATGTTTTAGATGCTCTGGTCTCCTTATTTAGATAGCAGAATACCGAAGATATCAAAATTAAGCTATCCTTTTCATATTGGTGCTAGATATGATAGACTCCATAGTAATTTCATGGAAAGTAGAACAACATAATCTCTCACATTCCACAGCTACACTTTAAGATTCTCTCATTTCAACTCTTTGTATTTTATCTTGGTGTTCAAAAAACTGTTCCACACAAACACAAAAGAGAGATAATTATGATGCCCACAAATACTCTGCATATTGAGGCAATACAGAAATAATTGATAATTATCCAAAATTTAATTAAAACTCTCCTTAATCTGATAATATAACACACAACTCTCCTGTTTTGATACTGAAACTCCAAAATAATAATAATCAGGAAACAAAATATACGATTAGACATTCATTTATCAGTCATTTAGTGTCTCTATCTTACATGCAAGTGAATTACTTACAGTTCTACCTGTGTTGATGGGTTTGCAAAAATGCCTTTAAAAATATTATTGATGTAGCTATAGTGGAGAAGGAAATGTATTTAATGTCCAAAATTAGAAGGAAAAGTCCTTAAATTTCAGCTACATTGTTGTTTGCATAAAAAACATCCATGTGTACAAGATGAGTTTGGTGTCCCCAGAGACCTGGGATGTTTTCCAGGGTTTCTCAGTCTTGAGCCCCCCCGGTGTTCTTACACTCCAGTTCCCAGAAGCCCAAGTCAGCACACCTACTGATCAGGTCATCTGAGAATTGAAGTCCAAGAACATCTGGGGGCCCAAGGTTGAAAAACCCTGTTAAGAACATAAGAACAGCCTTGCTGGAACAGGCCACAGCCCATCCAGTCCAGCATTCTGTCTCACACAGTGGCTCACCATTTCCTTCAGGGTATTCCCAAGCAGATGCCTTCACCTGCTTAGGATTCCCTGGAAATGATATTGAGAGATATCCTGCCTATCTCTCCAACCCGGAGGTTGTTTTAGACTATTATTTCCAAAACCTTTGAGCTAGATTCAGAGAGCTATAGTCCAGCACATCTGGAGAGCATTGAGCTGGTGAGGGTTGGTATATAGGATGCCTATGTTTGCCTTTGCATCTAAAGGTCTAGACTTTGGCCAGTTCGTATGAAATTTCTTCATATTGCAATATATTTCTTGTTGCAATACATTTCAGTAAGAAATTCCAGGGTTCTTGCTGGATGTTAATGATCATAGGTTAGTGTTGCTTTCCATTTACACACAAGAAATGCTGGCTTATTGTGCTCTGTAGTTGATTGTTGTATTAGCTTTTTTTTAATTGTGAGAAGCTTGAGTTGTTGAAAAGGGGGGCTAAATCCATAATTATGTCAACATGCCCTTTCTCCCCTTGCAGTTTCCCACATATACTCTTATCCTGCAGAGCATATTTGGAAGCCAAGGCATGTGTGTTGAGTTCAGGAGAGATTTGTCCAGCCAGATATACTATGTTAGCAAGAAAACAGTGGGGTACAGTGTTGTATAGGTGTATATGCAGACACAGCATCTGTGGGTGCATGACAATATATGCAGTCACTCCCATTTTGCTATAGCCTTAGGATTTTAGGTAGGCATTACCTACCTGACTTCAACCCTGTTTTGACAGTCCATATGGGCACTGGTGTGATGGAACCCGAGCAAACAAGGTTAACACTCCAGGAATTATGTGAATAGCAGGAACTATGACATGCGCCACGTCTCTCTGAACTAAACTACATTCGTCATAATAACCGAGAGAAATATTATTTCAGGCTATCCCTGTTTCAATGCTAGGTATCTGAGAGTGGTTCAAGTCAGGATGCCCAAACTTTTCGGGCTGCTGGCCAATCATGTGGTTGAGCGGGCCAGTCACGTGGCATTTTCGACAACTGCAGGTGCATTTACAGCAGCGTTTTGCGCATGTGTGGGTGTGTTTTACTTCTGTTTCCAGGAACGATGAGGGCACCGCAGGCCAGATCCAACCCATGGGCCATAGTTTGAGCACCCCGGTTTAAGTAGACAATTACAATCAATTAAATTTACAAAAAGACTTCCTTCATTGTTGAGGTGGATAATCCAATTGCTTTCCCTCTCCTTATGAGGGGAAGATGACCCTGAAGAATGTCAGAATGAGACCCAGGAGACCGGAACAAGATGGCGGGGGAGTAAGATGCGAGTGAAGCAGGCTGCGAGATAAATGTATTAAAAAGGTGGAAAAACAAAGGCTGTCAAAGATAAATCTGAGAAAAAGACAGAGGAGTGCTGTGGGGGTGAAGAAGTTGAAGATTTCAGGGATCAAAAGAGTCTGTGCCAGTGTGATAGAGCCTGAAAATGCTCGAACAGGCAGAGAGACGCCGCATGAATGGGACGACACAGATTTGCAAGCCTCTGTAAGTCCTCCATTTCCTCTTAAAGTTTATTTTGGGCTGTAAAGACAACCTAATTAAGGAAGGTGTGATTGATGAGACTGAGAAGGAAAAACAGACTTGTGGAAGATAGTGAAAGATTGGGTTTCAAAGGCAAGGTAAAGAGAGTAAGTTTGAAATAAGCCTTGAAAGTGAGTGGAGAAACCCTGAATGCCCTTAAAGTATTGGAGCAAATTTTTGAACAAAAAAGAGAGATGAAAGGGGAACTCTGAGGCAAGAGAGCTAATGGATTGAAAGAGGGGGAGTCTATCTGTCCCCCTTTCTTTTTCTGAGAGGAAGAATTTTTGAAAGAAGAAATAAAAAAAATAAAAAAAGGAGAGAGTGAGTGAAGAAGAACAGGCTCTTGAAGATGAGAAACAGCTGATAAAGTAGCTGCGACCTTAAAGTAGTGAGAGGAGAGAAAAAAGGAAGTGAGAAACAGTCAGCCCTAAATGAGTTATTATCATCCCAAAGACTTCAGACTTTAGAAAACTATCAAAATGGATCCTAGTGACAAATTAACAGAAGATTTCGTGGAAAGGTGCATGGAAAGAGTATCGACTAAAGGGGATATATATATGATGAAGATAAAAGAGCAGTTTGAGGATATAAGAATGTTTTTTCAAGAAAGACGTCTGGACATGGAGAACACAATTCAAGAAAAAGGACAGTGCATGGAGGACATAATTCAAGAAAAAGGACAGTGCATGGAGGACACAATTCAAGAAAAGGGACAGTGCATGGAGGACACAATTCAAGAAAAAGAACAGTGCATGGAGGACGCAACTCAGTGTATGGAGGACACAATTCAAGAAAAAGGACAGTGCATGGAGGACACAATTCAAGAAAAAGGACAGTACATGGAGGACATAATAGAAGTAAAATTAAAAGAAATCATGAATGGACAACAAGAATTAAGGGAATTGTTAGTTAGCTATATGAAAAAAATAAATAATAACTTTATGACAATAGAGGCAAAATTAAAAGCTGTGGAAGAGGAGATAAAACATATACAAGCAGTGGAGAAAGAAATGGGTAATTGGAGTAAACTTGAGAAAAGGTTGAACAGAATAGATGTGACAAGGAAGCAAGAAATGAAAGACACCATGAATGGACAACAAGAATTAAGAGACTTACTAGCCAACTCCATGAAAGCAGTAACTAAAAATTTTGAGACAATAAAGGTAAAAGACTTGCAAGAAAAAGATAAAAGAATAGGTAAGCAAGAAAAAAGACTGTACATGCTGGAAGAGATGGCGAGACAAAAGAACGTGTTGATTAAAAATATTCCAGAGGGAAGTCCAGACCGTTTGAGAGAAAGAATTATTAAATGGTTGAATGAACTGAAGATGGGGAGAGAATTCACACAAGAGGATATCCTAGTAGTTTACAGATTGGGGAAGAGAAGAAATGGGACTTTTAAAAGGTTTGTTTTGGTAAAATTTGCAGGTCTGGATAGAAAATTAGAATTAATGGCATTTTTAAGAAGAAACGGTACACGAGTACCAAAATTGGATGGGGAAAAACTGGATATTTATCAGGATATAACTAAAGAAGAAAGATTGTGGAGGAAGAAAATTAAACCAGTTACTACATTGCTAAGGGATAAGGGAGTGAAATATAATTGGCAAAAATTACATCATTTAAGATTCTTCTGGGCTGGTAAAGTTGTTGTGATAAACAAGCAAACTGAATATTTGGATATCTTAGAATCTTGTAATATTATTAAGAGAGGATCAGAAGAATGGAGAAAACTTAAAGAAGAGCTTTTAGTTTTGAGAAGTCAATTCAAAATATAAAAGAAGTGAAAAATATAGGGAGAAAGATAGGGGCAAAAGGGAATATCTACGAAATTGTTACAAAAAGGTTAATAACTTTTGTTAAGAATGGTTAAAAGGGGGTAAGGTGGATGGAAAATCACAATGTAAAGTTTGAAATAAATGGTTTAATAAGTTTGAAATGGTAAATAACCCTCTGTTAAGGAATGCCAAGGAAGGGCAACTAGTAGTAATGCTTGAATATGATGTTTTGGAAATTGTTACCTTTCAATGAGTTCCCATTTGTTGTTATTTTGGTTTTTATATTTGTTCTGATGTAAGATGGAGGAGTTTCAGTTTAAGGAAGAGATCAAAATATATAAATATCTTTTTCTTAATGGGGTCTAAGATTATGAGGAAATACATGTTGGGGAAGACTGCAGAGAATATCATATGTGCAGTATATAGATAAAGAATTTGTAATAGGTACAGAAAGGGTATTGAATAAGCTTAACTACTTCAGTAATGGTAGGGGGGAGGGAAAGAAAGGGGGAGATAACTTTAGGATTAAATTTTGCATAGAAAAGAGTTGAAGGAAAGGTAAGGACATGCGGAATGGTAGAATAACCATTAGTAGGAGGAAAAGAGAGAGAAAAACAGCTGTATGTTATGAACAACAAAAGTTATTTAATGTCTTAAATATTAGCAAGAATCCATCTTGCCCCTATCTATTAGGATATAAAAAAGGAAGAAAGATTGTGGAGGGAAAAAAAAATTAAAATAGTTAAGTCATAAGGATATGAGTTAATCTTCCGTGTAAGAAAATTTGTTTTGATAAGTAATTATATTGGGATTTTGGTTATATTACAACCATGTAATATTGTTAAAGAAGGATTAGAAGAATGAAGGAAACTTAAAGAAGTCAGGACATAACTAAAGAAGAAAGATTGTGGAGGAAAAAAAATTAAACCAGTTACTATATTGCTAAGGGATAAGGGAGTGAAATATAATTGGCAAAAATTTCATCATTTAAGATTCTTTTGGGCTGGTAAAGTTGTTGTGATAAACAAGCAAACTGAATATTTGGATATCTTAGAATCTTGTAATATCATTAAGAGAGGATCAGAAGAATGGAGGAAACTTAAAGAAGAGCTTTTAATTTCGAGAAGTCAATTCAAAATATAAAAGAAGTGAAAAATACAGGGAGAAAGATAGGGATAAAAGGGAATATCTATGAAATTGTCACAAAAAGGTTAATAACTTTTGTTAAGAATGGTTAAAAGGGGGTAAGGTGGATGGAAAACCACAATGTAAAGTTTGAAATAAATGGTTTAATATGTTTGAAATGGTAAATAACCCTCTGTTAAGGAATGCCAAGGAAGGGCAAGTAGTAGTAATGCTGGAATATGATGTTTTGGAAATTGTTACCTTTCAATGAGTTTCCATTTGTCGTTATTTTGGTTTCTATATTTGTTCTGATGTAAAATGGAGGAGGTTTGGTTTAAGGAAGAGATTAAAATATATAAATAACCTTTTGTTAACGGGGTCTAAGATTATGAGGAAATGGATGTTGGGGAAGACTGCAGATAATATCATATGTGCAGTATATAGATAAAGAATTTGCAATAGGTACAGAAAGGGTATTGAATAAGCTTAACTACTTCAGTAACGGTAGGGGGGAGGGAAAGAAAGGGGGAGATAACTTTAGGATCAAAAATTTGCATAGAAAAGATTTGAAGGAAAGGTAAGGACATGTGTAAGGGTAGAATAACCATTAGTAGGAGGAAAAGAGAGAGAAAAACAGCTGTATGTTATGAACAACAAAAGTTATTTAATGTCTTAAATATTAGCAAGAATCCATCTTACCCCTATCTATCAGGATACAAAAAAGGAAGAAAGATTGTGGAGGAAGAAAATTAAAATAGTTAAGCCATAAGGATATGAGTTAATCTTCCGTGTAAGAAAACTTGTTTTGATAAGTAAATATATTGGGATTTTGGTTATAATACAACCATGTAATATTGTTAAAGAAGGATTAGAAGAATGAAGGAAACTTAAAGAAGAGCTTTTAATTAAGGGAGGCTAACCCAGAACATAAAGTAACAGGTAGAGTATGATGTTTCTGAAAATGTTTCTTTAAAAAATAATAATAATAATAATAATCCTCTGTCAAGGTGGGTTATAGATAGATAGATTATAGTTTATAAGGTGATATATGTTAAGGTCTGTAGAGAATTGGATGTGTAGTATAGATAAACAGAGATACAAGGGTAAGAATCTGCAATTAGTTATAGAAAGAAAATTGAATTAAAAAAAAAAGAAAGGGGGAAAAAAAGGTGGGATAATTTTGGGATTAAAATCTGAACAGAAATGATTTGAAGGAAATGTAATAAAATGAGTAATGGTGTGACAACCATTAGCAGGAGGGAAAGAGAAACAGCTGCTCCGCTATGAATAATAAAATTTATTTAATGTCTTAAATAATAACAAGATCCCGCTCCAGATCCGGTCTCCCTCCCCTTCTTCGGCACTTCGGAGGCGGTCCCTCAATGGAAGGACAAGGGGAGTGACGAAGACAGAAGATGGTGAAGGGCTGGGTGAGGGTGATTGGGAGGTGAAGGGTGGGTGAGGGTGAATGTATTCAATGTATATCTGTTCATATGTTTTTTTTATTGTAGTATATTGTATTGTATTGTAATGTTATGAATGTTTAAGTTTTGTAATTTTGTTTGAAAAGTAATAAAAATTTAAAAAAAAAAAGAATGAGACCCTGCATTTCCAAATTAAGCAAAGTGTATGGATGGAAAACTGGCAAGAGTACGTGTGTAATGCTGGATTATTGTGCTCATTGCAATTTACACCTGCTTCATACATTTTACAAACACATAGAAGAGCAGCTGTGGACATGAATAGTCTAACACAGGGTTTCTCAACCTTGCCCCCAGATGTTCTTGGACTTCGATTCCCAGAAGCCCTGATCAGCAGGTGTGCTGACTTTGGCTTCTGGTAATTGATGTCCAAGAACACTTGGAGGCGCAAGGTTGAGAAACCCTAATCCAGTGGTAGCGAACCATGGCACTCCAGCTGTTCTCGGATTTCAGTTCTCAGAAGCCCTGATCAGCAGGTGTGCTGACTTGGGCTTCTGGTAATTGAAGTCCAAGAACCACTGCCGTAATCTAACAGACTTTTGAGCAGATCTCCAGTGACCGATTTTTCTTTCCTGCCTCAGGGAGAGGTAGGAGATGGTGAGGATGCAACAGACCTGGAACTGTCTTCAGATGCAGAATTTGAGAATATCGGTGACTATGAAGAAGGATTCCTTTCCCAGTGGTGGCAGGAGCCGAGATCGAAAGGAGACAAAGCTGACCAAGGTTACTGATGATGAGACCAAAGAGATCACCTTTCACCTGTTCGCGCACCTTCCTCTTCCACCTGTGGAGACCTTCACCACGTTCGCTTCTGCTCAGTGTTTTGCCTCCTTTCTCTCCTGCATTGTGACTGCAGTGTACCTGCTTTTGTCATCCTGTTTGTCCAGTCCATTCGTTTCTTGATACCTGGTTTGGCTTCTGAGTTTGGGCAGCTCCCAGATGGCCTTGCAAGACCATTGAACGGAAGGCGTCCCCAGTTCTGTGTGCACAGCTGCGTTGCTCTTCACCACCCCTTCTTCTTGTCGCAAGTCCCGGAACTTCTTTGGTGGAATGGTTGTCATGCATGCTGCATAGATCCTAGAAAGGGGGGTGGGGCATCAAGTGAGCATGCGCAGTCTGGCTTTGTCTGAACAGCATGAACAGGTACCCTGTCTGTACATAAAGTCAGGAAATAATTGAATTTAACTCCTGTTCTTTGTCCACAGAGAGACTCATTTGAGTGGTACGACACCCATGTCATCTCCAGGTGATAGGCCGGTCTAATGCCTTCTAGCCTCCTCACAGCTGAAACGGGCTATCTGACGCTGGCAAATATATGCCTGATGGATACTCCAGCAAGTATTTGTGCCTTGCAAACAGTGTCTTCCTCCTCTTTTAAAGTTTCTCCCTCTTAATGGTTCAGCAAAGCTGGGAAGGTTCCTCCGTCAACATAGAACTTTTAATTCTGCCCCAGAATGGACCAGTTAAGCATGGGGACTTCTGAGCCAACCCAAGGCACTTTTTAATTTTCTTTTCCCCCTCTTTCTCCCCGGTGCTTCACTTCCAGAAAAGTACTGTGGAAGGGTTGGAAGTAAAAACCTCCATGCACAGTTATTTGGGGGGGGGGGATAAAAAGGAGACTGGTAAAGCATCCACATCTGGTTTGACCCTGGTTTCTGTTATTGTTAACCTCAGCTATGTCAGAAACGTGCAACCTTGACTTGCTCACACAAGCAAGTGTGTGCACAAATGGTAGTCACTATTCTGATCAGTTTTCCCAGTGACACTCCCACCCCCCCGAGACCAAATGTCATCCACTGACCCTTTTCTCCAGAAGCACAAATGTCAGTGTTTAAGGTTGGCAGACCTCTTTTGCTTTTATGAGAAATGGCCTCAAAATCTGCCAACCATGTGATCAGCCCAATATTTTTCACACCAGAACCAATCTCAGTTTTTTTACACATACATATACTTGATGTAATCCAATGTTTCCCAACCTTTGGTTTTTGGACTTTAGTCCCCAGAAGCCTAAGTCAATTCCCCAAAGCACTGATCAGCCAATGCACTGTCTTAGGGTTCTGGGAATTGAGGTTCTCCTTCGTGTTGTCTGTGAATGCACACTCTGGGTTCTGTACCTGCATGGAGCTGTTTTCGGAGCTAAAAAGCTGATTGAATAAAATTTCAAAGGCTAGGACCGCCCACCATTTCCACCCACCTTCAGCACCATTTCCCCTCAGTTCTCTTCTTTCCGCTGTTGCAGCAGGAGCCTTAGAGAGCTTATCAATTTTTCTAGGACTTCAATTATCAAAAGCCATTTTCAGTTTTTTTAGAGTCCAGGGTCGCCCTTCTGGACCGTTTTCAATTTTTCTCTTCAAAACTAAAAAAAAAAAAAATCCCGGGGGGTGGGGTTGCCCTCCCAAACAAAACCAAATTTTCGTGCCCAGGAGGAATCCTCCTTCCTGGGCTTCACATCAATTTTTGCTGCTATTTTATGGCCTCTTCGGTGGCCTTCAAAAGGTGTCCACTGTGTAATAACAAATTTCCAAGTACCGGTGGGCACAAAAAGTGTCTTCTTGCCTTGGAGAAGATCACTCTGTGCACTCCTGTGCCATCTGCAGAGGATTCACTAAGTTAATCCTGAAAAATCACCTCAATCGCCTAAAGGTCTACCTAATGGCATCAGCCCTGGCATCTCAACCAATGGGCAGATCACCAAGACCCAAAGGGGAAGAACCATCAGCTTCCCATCCTCAACCTATGGCAACAGAACTTTCTCAGAAGAAGAAAAAGATCTGCAATGGGAAGAAGAAACAGAAAAAGACCCATCATTTGCTTCCCCCAACTCCGTGTGCATTGAGATCTCCTTTGTCTCTTTCAGCGTCGGCCATTGTTGTTCGAGCAACATCTTCGGAAGATCCGTTTGCCTCATTGGCTCCGACTCCAATAACTTCGCTGGTTAAACCAACGTCTCTTCATTCAACAGAGTTACCTCCAACATGTCCACCTCGAAGAGCTTCCTTTTTTCTGCCTCATGCTAGTCCATGCTGACAGCAGCCAGTAGCCCAGATGGGACCAATACCAGATCCACCACCGCCTCAACCGTTGCAGGTCAGCATGCTCACTCCTTTGTTCAATGTGCTGGCCAAACAGATTGGGGAGCAGATCTTGGCCTTGACTACATCCCACTCTCAGCCTTCCTTCAGCCATCCACTCACGAGAAAGCACAGTCAAAAGCAAAAAGACCCAGAACAGACTGAGGTAGAGCTGAACGTATTCTACCTCCTCAGTCTCCTTCATCATCACTGGAGACAGTACTGAGGACAGCCAGTAATGGTCTGACTGGGAGCCAGAGGCCTTTATTCCACCTCCCACCATTTTGGCTAGGTTGGAACAGTCTGAGGACTCATTGGATGATGAGGCTGACGTGGTGGTCGAAACAGAGAAGACTCTGGAGAATCAGATCGGGGACAAACAACCTAAACAAGCCAAGGATCAGCACATCTTTACAGAGCTGTTGACTCGCCTAGGATCTACTTTGAACATCAAGGCTGAGCATCCTCCCCTCCCATTTGTGGACAAAGTCTGTGATGTGGTGGATGACCGTCAGGTTTGTGCTGTCCATTTGCGTCTTTTTCCTGCATTTTCTCATTCTGCTAAAACTATGGAAAAAACCAGTATCAGCCCACTCCATTTTGACAAGGGTGGATGGTCTATACAAAGTGCTTGGAGACGAAGCAGATTTTCTCCAAACTCACCCAATGTCCAGTTCCAGGATGGTCAGAGCCTCTCAGAGCAAGACTCCACTGACTGGTTTTCCCATCCCCTCCTCTAAAGAGGGGGAAAAGATGGACTCCTTGGGAAGGAAGCTTTATGCAAATGCTTCCTTGTCCTTTCAGGAATCAAATTATGCTGCAGCAAGGGAGTCTTTGTGACCGCATCTGCGTGGAGCAAGGGACCTTTGCCACACCTTTCCCCTGGTTGGGGGAGGGGCAGCCGGCGTGGAAAAAGGGGATTGGTTGGTAGTGTAGGCGGTTGTTTTATATGTTTGTGTTTCTGGAAAGTTCTTTGTGGCATAGGATTTCAACGACCCTCCCGCCCTCCCTGAGGGAGGGCGGTCGCAGTATTTTCGGCCAAGTAGGATTTTTGGACCCTAGCAAATTGGCCGAGTTGGGGCTGTTTTCGCCTACTTCACTCTGAGCTAAAGTGGGGGCTAATCTGGCCTGGATGTGGTTGGTCACTTGCCGACAAGCACAGAGAGGGTAACAGCCTTTGGGAGGGGGAGGGGTCTCCCTCCGAACCTGGAATAGGTGGGGACCCCCTCTACGTCACCAGCTCAGAGGTGGAGTAGCAGGGGGGTGGCCCTTCCAGGAGGCTCTTATTCATATAGGCTGTGGAATAAGGCTGAATCCTTCATGTCCAAGCTTCCACAAGACTTGTGTGCCAAATTCGAGGGCATCTGCAAGCAGGGTACACAGGTGGCCCAACAACAAATCAGGATGGCTCGTCATAACTGCGATTCTACTGCAAAGAATATCGCTTCGGCAGTATTGCTCCATAGACATTCCTGGTTAAGGTCTGCTGATCTACAGGAAGAAGCTAAAAAACATGACACGGACAAGCAAGTTTAGGAAATCAAACTGCCTTTTTGTAATGTATGGAGGAAAGGCAGGGGGGGTGGGCATTGTCAGCTCAAGGGGTCTTTCGTGACAGCATCTGCTGGGAATGAGGGATCATTGCCTGGCTCCTTACCCCTCCTTTCGGTGGGAGGGGTGATGGCGTGGAAGATGGCTGTTGGGTGGTTCATCCTCAGGAGAGGGGTAGTTGCGCAGATCAGTGAGAGCAGGATTGCATTGTTCATTGTGGGTTGGGATTTGTCGCCCTCCCTCCCACCCACCCTGATAATTGAGGCAGGCTACAGCTGGTCGCAAACTTTGTTTAAGCTGGGTAAGAATTTTAGGACCTGGTGATTGGCCGGCTGAGTCTGTTTTTGCTTACCTTGCCTCAATGTGTAAGGGATAACGGGCACTAGTATATTGGTTTGGCGGAAAGCACAGACGGTGGAGCTAACATTGCCAAGGGGAGGAGTAGATTACATAAGATTCTGGCAGATAGAGTAGGCTCTGCCCCAGCTGGGGCATGGCCTAGGTAGGCTCCTTTCTTAATTTGGTTAGGACTCCGTGCTTCTGGCCCCTGCATAGGGTTTTTTCTAGTTGTCACTTGTTTAATAAATTGGCCTGTTTGTTTTCCAAGCCGTTGTCCTGACTGTTCTTGAGGGGGTGGGGGTGTAGCCGGGCAATGGTTCTTGAAATGGATCATAAGTACCATATACTTTGCTTATGAAGTTTCATCAGCTACGCCCCCACCTCATGTCAGGGCCCACTCCACTAGAGTGACAGCCACATCCACTGCATTCTTGGAGGGTGTGCCACTTGAGGATATTTGCAGGGCAGCCACTTAGTCTAGACCCTCAACTTTCACAAGACATTATAGAATGGACACTTGGGCAACATCTGATACACGGATGGGTTGGGTGGTCCTGACGGCTAGTCTCCGTTCTTCAGCTACAACCTCCGCTCATTGACAACTTCCTATGCAGCATCTCCTCCACGCTGCCCTCCACCAAGTAAGTGAGCTTGCTAGTCTCCCAGAGTGTGCATTCACAGACTACACAAAGGAGAAAGACAGGTTTCACTTTCCAGTAACTCTCATTCTTCAAGTATGTTGCCTGTGATTTCACATTACCCACCTGATCTTCCCCTCTATAGCTGCATGGACAAGATGCTCTTTCTCTGTCCACTGTACAGCTTATGTATTAACTGAGGGGAAATGGCAGGTGAAAATGGTCGGCGGTCCTAACCTTTGAAATTTTATCCAATCAGCTTTTTAGCTCCGAAAATGGCTCCGCGCAGGTGCAGAACCCAGAGTGAATTTACAGACTACATACTCAAAGAATGACAGTTAATGGTAAGTGAAACCTATCTTTCCCCTGTGGGGTGTGGACCCCATGTTGGGAACCACTGATCCAACCCCATATTCCAATCTTCAGCTTCCTTTGCTCTAGCACAGTGGTTCCCAGTGTGGGGCCCATGCCCCACGGGGGAACTTCCAATTCCCAGAAGCCTAAATCAGTACATTGGCTGACCAGTGATTTGGAAAATTGATTCTGGGAATTGAAGTCCAAAGACCAAAGGTTGGGAAACACTCCTCTAGGAATCTAACTTGGGGTGGAAAATTGGAGGGACTGTTGCTTTTTTAAACAACTGGGAGCCAAAAACTCTTGCCAATCTGAAATTATCTTGGGATCTACCATCAGACCCAAGCCTACCTCCTACCTCTCTTCGCATCCAACTCCATGCCTTAGATAGAATTTTGCCTGTTAAAGAGCCAGACGCTTAGCATGGATGGCTCTAGTTCTGACCAGTATTGCCATTTCACGTTGTCCACTAGAACCAGCACTTGGAAAAGTTACTTTTTTACTACAAGACAATAAGGAATTCTTTCAGTTCTGAAATTAATGCTTCCAAATTCTGGCTAGAATCCAGTAGTTGCAGCTCTTTCAGATCTGGTTCTTGGTCAGAGCAATAGGTACTTTCAGAAGGGGTTGGCCATGATCCGTTTTAGATTTCACAGAGCTGCCTTTGTAATAGTGTTTTCAGATAATTTAATATTTTCAGCTTTGTACAGATTTTTAAATGGTTTTTAAAAGTTTAATTTTAATAAAAACCTGTTTCTTTTTTGGCTGTTTTCTGCTTGTAGTGTTGTTGTTTTTAGTCCTTTTATCCAGGATCAATACTCCTGGAACATTAATATATGAGCCCTGATTTTTTAACATTATTAGTTTAGTTTAAATTAACATTAGTGAGTAATGTTTCAGTTCCTGCCTTGTGGGTGAAAGCAATTATGATCCAATACATCTGAAAAGTACCAGGTTAGAGAATGCTACCCTAGACCGGTGATGGCGAACCTTTTAGAGACAGAGTGTCCAAACTGCAACTTAAAACCCACTCATTTATCGCAAAGTGCCAACACAGCAACAGGGGAGGAAGAAAACACTCCCATTGGGCTGCTGGGCAGAGGGGTGGGGTGAACTCTGTGCTGGTGGGGAGGGAGAAGCATTCCCAATGGGCTGCTGGGCAGAAATGTGGGGAAAGCTCTGCTCGGGAGACTGCACAGATGCCCACAGAGAGGGCTCCGAGTGTCGCCTCTGGCACACGTGCCATAGGTTCGCCACCACTGCCGGTAAAGGTTGCCCTTGCTCGAAAGCCAGTTGTATCTGACTCTAGGTTTTAGTGTTCATCTCTGTTTCAAAGCCAAAGAGCCAGCGCTGTCTGCTTCTGCAGACATTTCCGTGGTCATGTGGCAGGCATGACGACACCAGAGCGCTGTTACCTTCCCACCAAAGTGGTCCTTGTTTATCTACTTGCAATTTCTTTCTTTTGAACTGCTAGGTTGGCAGGAGCTGGGACAAAGGCGGGAGTTCATTCCGTCCTGCAGTACTCGGGAATCGAACTGCTGACCTTCCACCTCCCAGTCAGCGTCTTAGCCACTTGCCCTAGATTCTGGATATAACAACCTGTTCAGATAAGTATTGTTTTCCCCAGATCTGCATCTCTCAGCTTTCCTTCTGGCCTGCTGCTCTCTCTTCAAATTCTATGGACTGTTTGTTTGGATTAAAGGAGGTGAATAAAGAATGATGTCTATTCCACTTAGAGGACACTGATCCAATGCAGTACTCAAGTGCAGCAACAAGAGGGCGACAAAGCTCACTTAGCAATGGAGACTTGTTGATTGGAAAAATGTCACACATAAGCAAAACATTTTTCAGCACTGCCAAACAGCTGCATCCTCTGCCTCCCACCCATGTAGAATGTAAAGGTGTGGTTAGAAGTAGTACAGTAATCAAGTACAATCACTGGAGAGTAGGAGGGCGCGAGAAAGAGTTGTTCCTATGTTGCTCGCTATAGCATGCCTATGCATGTCAAAGTTAGGCTCTGATTTCTTTAGTTTTCCAAACCATATCTTGGTTTTCTGAATTCGTCTCAGCACTTGCTACGTTATCTGGTTGTCTTCAAGTAAGATAAGAGAATTGTGTTCAAACTGCAGCACTGAAACCAGGTTTGGTTAGTACTCTGGTCAGTTTATGTATATGGAATGGGGCACAATTTATTCTTTTTTAACTCAAGTTTTAAAGTATCCTGACTAGCCCAGCTGTTGTGATTTCAACAGATGTTCTTCTGTTACCTCCAAACTGTCCACCAGGTGTCAGATTTGAGCTTTATACAAAGTATCCGAAACCTTTGGTGGTGTGATGCATTTAAAAATACTATGATTATACATTCTCATCATTATATTTACTGTTAAAGAGATGAATGTTTCTCAGCTCGATTTCTGGCAAGTTTGATTTGAATGCTCTCCCCCCCCCCCATCCACATGTTACAGATACAGCGGTACTCCACATAACGAATGCTTTGTATAACGAAAATTTCGTACAACAAAGCGTTAGTGTGGCAATCGCGGTACCCTGCATAACGATTTTTTTTGTTATACAGTGTTTCCGCTAAGCGGGGTATACCATATAACGGATATACCATATAACGAACATTTCCCCCCATTATGCAGGTTATCGCCCATTAGATCCGCATAATGGGGGGAAATGCATAGCGAAGAGCTCCATGGAATGGAACTTTTTCATTATGCGGAGTTCTACTGTTGTTGTGTGAACATGATTCCATTACTGGAAGAGAGATGTGTGGTATCTGCTCCGGAACACCAACCTGATCTTGGCTGTTTGGATGAAAGATTCAGCACATGTTCTGTTGGGAGAAATGTGGAATCTTGGGTTCCAATCCTTTATGAGCATAAAATTTCTGAGTAGGCTTGCCACTTGATTCAGCCTTGGAGATCTTTGTTATGGCTTGTTTTATGGGATATTTATGAGCCTGAGTATAGTCGGTTGGATGCTCGGACCGTGAGATCCAGGATCTAAGATGATCTAACTCAGGGGTGCCCAAACATTTTGGGCTACTGGCAGGTCACATGATTCAGCAAGCCAGTCACGTGGGTTCCTCCCACTGGAAGCGGAAGTAAAACGTGCCTTGCAATCTGTTTGGCAACAGATATGTTTTGCAACAGAATGAGATAGATTTTAGGCTGCCATTTTCTCTGCTTAAACCAGGGGGGCCCAAACTACGACCCACAGGCCGGCTCTGGCTCCCGATGCCAATTCATCCAGCCATTGGTAGGCTTTTAAAAAATTTACTACCACACTGTGGGTGTGGCCAACTCTGTGGGTGTGGCCAGGTGATTGGGTGGGCGTGGTTAAACTACTGTATTTTAATGTGAGCTTTTGTGGATCGAATCCATTTCATCAGACCATTAGTTAGCAATTCGACTTCAATGCTCTAATTTCCCTTTAAAGAGTAACTGCTGCAGAGTAACTACTGGCTCAGCTTCACCCCACTCTGGGTGCTCGGACCCAGCAGCAAGGATGTTGGAGTCACCTCCGGAGTGGGGTGAGAAGTGGAGTAGGAGTAGGGGGTGGGGCGGGGCCAGCCAGTTTTACTACCGGTTCTCCCGAACCTGTCCGAACCTGCTGGAGCCCACCACTGCATCCAGCCTGTGCGCGCCCTTGTTGCTCCCACTCCAGGGAGCAATGAGGGCGTGTGTGGGCTGTATGGTGTCAGGAGGCAGATCCAGCCCATGGGCCGTAGTTTGGGCACCCCTGATCTAACTACCAGTTGGGAGTTGACTTAATAAGTTCATAGAAGAGAAAGTTTGTGTTCCCTGAACCTCTTCCCACATTGAAGGTGGATCCTGACAAATTATATAACAGTACACGCTGTCAGGTTAGTTCCGACATAATGGCAACTCTTTCCAAAGTTTTTAGGTGGAGCGTACTAAGAAATGGTTTACTATTCTCTTCTTCCAGGTAATGTGCTGAGACCAGGTAGCTTGCCCAGGGTCGCACAGACTTTCTCCCGAGTGGCACAGCAGGGAATCCAGCTGCTGAACCTTGGCTTTGCACCCAGCTGTTCTGACTGTCATGCCCAAAGCTGCTTTTTCTGTACGACAAAAGGAAACTGCAGTCTTCTTTCGCAGCTTGCCTGCCCTTTTGAACAATACATAGGATGGAAGGGCTATTATGGAGATCAGAGGCAGGAAACATGCCTACCAGGAACGTCCTTAAGTTCAGCTTAGATACACAATGACTCTGAACTACACTAAATAGGCCGTTCATGCTTGGAAGTCCAAGGACAGGTTGGTTCGTACAATCTCAAGTGGTCCAACTTGCCCTTGTGTGAGTAGATCTTCTGAGCCCAGGTTTTCATTTTGCCACTAGGTTAAGGTCACCCTTGCTCGGAAGCCAGTCATATCCAACTCTAGGGCTCAGTGCTCATCTCTCTTTATAGCCAAAGAGCCAGCGCTGTCTGCATTTGCAGACATTTCCATGGACATGTGGCAGGCATGCCTCGACATCAGAGTGCACGGAACACTGTTTACCTTCCCACCGAAGTGGTCCCTATTTATCTGCTTGCAATTTCTTTCTTTCGAACTGCTAGGTTGGCAGGAGCTGGGACAGAGACGGGAGCTCACTCCATCGTGCAGTACTCTCGTATTGAACTCTGACCTTCCAGTCTTCAAGTTCAGTGTCATAACCACTTGAGCCACCGCAGTCCCTATATTTGCCTGTAAAGCACCATAAATTTCTCTGCATGGAGTTCGAACATCCAATTGTCAGTAATGAAGTCAAGGAAACTGAGTGGTGTGCGTGTTTGTGTGCCTGTGGATGCCTGCCCACGTAGATGCAGAGCCAACCCTTTCGCTGGGTAATAGGGAGCAACGATCTTAATTTTCAATCTGAACTGTGGTTGACTTTGCCAATACTGTACAGTGGTACCTCGGATAAAGTCCGATTCGGATAAAATCGCGATTTTCATCCACACGTGATGCATCGCATAAAGTCTAAAACCACTTAAAATGGACGTTATCCGAGGTATTTGTTATAGGAACCTCGGATAAAGTCCATTTTTGGACGTTATCTGATGCATCACCCATTTGATTCTGATAAAGTCCAAAATCGGATAAAGTCCAAACTTGTGGAACAGAGTTTGGACTTTATCCGAGGTTCTACTGTACTGTGTTTTCACTCATGGGGTCGCCATGAAGTCAGAATCAACTTGATGGCACACACTACACCCACACCTAAAAAGCAGATCTATATATGAGACATTCTGCCCATTTGGGTTCATCACACCTTGAAGAGAAGGTTGGAGGAACACCGTCTGCTCTCTGCTTATTTCAGGCAGGAGAACATCTTGGGCCAGTCCCGAGTTACCAGCACTGTAAGCAACTGCAACCACGCTTTGACAGAAGACATGCAGACGTCTGCCCCCTCCCAATGTGTGACAAAAATCAACTCTTCTGCTGAAAAACAAGGGCATCTCCCACAGGTACGAGGTGCAAAATTGTGCACACGCTTCCCTCCCACATTTTTCAGTGAGTAATGTTGGTGTTCCAGGCTTCCTCCTCCACTCCCAGTTTCTCCTCGAGACACCACACCCAGCCCATGCTCCACCAGCCCAACCCTTTGACTCGGCAAGCTGGCCTTAGTCACAGCATGTCACATGATGGCTGGGCTCCACCTGCCGCCAGGTGCCACTCCCTAGCAACCGGTTTATGGACATTCCACAGGTTCAGGTGTGTTGAGGTGAGCCTTCTCGGCATACTTATTCAAGCCTGAGATGTCTTTGACTCTCCCAATTGCCGGTGATCTCATTGGGTACTAGTCATGAAATAATGGCAGGTTTTCGCCTTCTAGGCCACCAAGTCCAGCAGAAGACAACCTCCCTATGGGAACCAGAACTACCTGGGTTTCGTGTCTGTTCCAGGAGACATAGAAGGAGTCGCAGTATGGACTAACACAGGTTTATTGGTTGATGATCAGAACGAACATGTGGTAATGGCGGAGGTATCTCACATTGTATACAGTGGTACAACACATTTGAACTTGGCTGCATGGTAGCTCATTGGCCGCTACCGGCGTGACGTCATCCGGGTCACGCCCATCTTCGGTGGTGGATCAGTAGTAGTTTGTTGCTGCGGGAAGTTCCCGCGGCTGCAGGTGATTTGAGGAATGATAACCATGTGAGTTGAACACTCGCAGCTGCCCTCTATAGGCAGCTTCCTCGCGTTCCTTTACAGCTGGGTTACATTGTGATTGTGGCTAGGTTACATTCATACATTTCTTAAAGCAACATTGTACATTCATATGAAATAGCATTGTACATACACAACACTGGGATAGTTTGGAGAGGGATGGAGGCAGTGGTGGGCATTAAAAAAAAATCCTACCACACTGTGGGCATGGTCATGTGACTGGGTGGGTGTGGCCTGTTGTCCATGTGATTGCTCTTCGCTATAGAGCTATGAAAATAGAAGCCTCTTCTATTTCCATCACTCTATAGCGAACCTCTGAAGCTATTTCCCCTTCTTCCAAGGCTTTTCCAGGGCTCTGTTTCACCCTGAAGCGCTTCCCCAGCCACTCCGGAGTGGCTAGGGATGTGCTCTGGGGTGAAACGGAGCACAAGAAAAGCCTTGGAGAAGGGGGAAATGGCTTCAGAGGTTTGCTATAGAGTGATGAAAATAGAGGAGGCTTCTATTTTTATAGCTCTATAGCGAAGAGCCCCCTCCAAAGCCATTTTCCCCTTCGTCCATGGCTTTTCACCCCTAAGTGCCTCCCCAACTGTGACAATCCGCTTACACCCAGGCCAAGCTTTTCCAGCTTCCTGACAATGGGATTGCAAGAGTGTACTAGATCTGGCTAACCTGGGCCGGATCTGGCCCTCTCAGTTCAGGCTTCTCCATCAGGCAAATCAGGTAGCGTCGAGCAAAAAAATCACTCCATGTCTCTTCAGGCATTTTCATAATTGTATTACAAGCACAGCAAAGTCCAAAATACATTCCAGTAAAAGATCAAAAGCACATAGTTAAAGCAATCTGTGGGGGGGGGGAGAGAAAGCAGGCCGCCCCCTTCTTTCCAAGAGACTACATTTTGGCTGTTTGCCAGCAGGCTTCTCAAGAGAGACATAATCTAACTACAGTGATACCTCATACAACGTCCAAACTTGGTTTCACAAGTTTGGACTTTATACGGATTTGGACTTTGTATGAGTCATGCAAAATCCTAGCTGCGACGCCTCATCCAATGTCCAAATCCTTGCCACGATGCCTCATCCAACATCGTTTCCATAGAGATACATTGTACTGTATCAGCACAGACTTCAGGGCAAAGTCAAGGAAACAGACAGGAAACTGACAGAACTTTAAGAAATCATTGTCTAAAGGCTAAAAACATTACAAAAACATAACCCTGATTGTCCAAGAACCTGAAGAATGCTGCAAAAATCCCAGGAATGCTTCTAAAAATTCTGACAAAAAATTCAAAAAAATCCAAAATCGTGCTCAAAACCACTCCTAAACACTCTTTGCCTCATGCAAAACCCACAAGAGCAATGCACGCATGTGTCCTGCCTTTTATACTGCCCAGGCACAATGCAACCTGGGAAAACCCCAATGCCTCACACAAAGTCGCACGACTTTGTATGAGGCACCTTTTTTCAAGGAATTAGGCGTTGTTGTATGAATCCGATGTTGTATGAAGCGGACTTTGTATGAGGTATTACTGTATTTCTAAGTCACCATTATGAACAGTAGCACCAGGTGAGGTGCTAATCCTCCATCTTTCTGGATCAGAGTGACCATGAGGTCTGGTAAAACAAAGGAGGCCTGACCTGACCTCCCCCTTTGGCATAAAGCCAATCAGGGTTGAAAATTAACTAAACAACACCTGGCTTTCAAATCAATTGGCTATCTGTGTCAGGTGATGAAAGATGAGCATCTTCAGACAGGGTGGTAAACAACATTCTTTAGCACTGTTGTGTTCTGATGGTTTTATTGTACACATGGATTACAATGTATCTGAGCAAATGTAACCTTGCCTATAGCAACAATGTAACCTTCAGCTGTATCATATAAACCCTGTAATAGGACGCGAGCTAATGACCACCAGCTGGCAGCAGCGAGCGTCCAAGCTCTCTTGGTCCGATCTCATCAAAGGCAACAGCGCGGGAAGTTTTCCCGCCACCACCTACACCTGGACAAGAAGGGCGTGACCTGCAATGACGTCACGCAGACAGTAGCCAATGGGCTACCATGGCACCACGTTCAAATGTATTACTGCTGTATATAAAGAGCTATCGATCCGCCATTACCTCATGTTCCCTCTGTCCACGATGCAATAAACCTGAGTTAACCCAGCCCGAGGCTGTGTCCTGTGTCTTGGTTTGCATACACCAAATTGGCGACGAAGGTGGGATAATGGATCCCCACGGAACAGCCAGGGCACAGAGCGGTTTCAACATCACCAAACCGCAAGACTGGGAGCTGCTTGAGATGGATTTCCAGGCGGCCCTGGTGGAACTCAGAGTCAAAGGAGAAGACGAGGAGAGGAAGAGGGCCATCCTCACCAGAATGCTCGGGATGGAAACCAAGCGGACGCTGGTGGGCATAATCGCTCCGAAGAAGGTGAGCGACTTCAAGGCGAGCGACATCATGAAACTGCTGCGAGAGCGGTTCTGCCCCTCGAGGGCAATGTTTCCCGCTCGGAGCGCGTTTTGGAGGCGAGTCCAAGCGCCGGATGAGTCGGTTGAGGCATTCGTGGCCGCCATGAGGATAGCCGCCGCCCCCTGTAAATGGGGCGACATCCTGGAGATGGTCCTCAGGGACGGCGTGTTGTGTGGCCTGAAAGACAAGGAGGTACAGCGCAGCTTGATGAATAAGGAGCCGCCACCCACGCTGGCAGAGGTCATAGAGGCCGCGGAAGCCGCAGAGTCCACGAATGCTGGAGTGGACGAGATGCACCAGTGGCGTGAGTGGCGTCCTAGAGCCGGCAAGGCGGAAAATTCGGTGCACGGGAAGACCGGACAGTCGGTGCACGCGACTCGACGGGCCTCGAAGTCGTCTACGGAAGGCAGCGACGGCGAGGAGGTCCAGAAGGTCCGGAAGGGTGGTCGACGCTGCGAGGGTTGCGGAGCGGCCCACGAGCGCGCGAGATGCCCGTTCAGGAAGGCCGAGTGTTACACCTGCGGCCGTCGGGGGCACATCGCCAAGGCATGCAGAAAACGGAAAGAGGGCCGGAGGCAGTCACAAGACCGCGCGGCCAGACCGGACCGTCCAGCGAGGCCCAAAGATGGCGCCCAGACCACGAGGAAGCAGGACGGCGTGGGCCGCGTCTCGGACGACAGCGAGGACGACGCCCCAGTGTTCAGCGTGTCCGCGGGACAGTCCCATTACTTCGTTGAGGTATTAGTACAAGGGGCCCCTATTAAGATGGAAATTGACTCGGGGTCCTCCTATTCCATAATTCCCCAGAAAGAGTTCCTGAAAATCGACCCCCACGTGCGGCCCAAGCTTAAAGCGTTGAGGTCCACGCTACGGGACGTACAGGGAAACAGCATTCCGGTGTTGGGGGTCGGGAAATTTCGGGTCAATTTTAAGAGACATTCTGCGGAACTGCCCCTAGTTGTCCTCAAGGGGGGGAGCTGTAGCCTCCTAGGGACACAGTGGTTTCAGCCTTTAGGTTTGTTCATAGGGGGGGTGCATACCGTGGGGGGGGACCCAATACAAGCGGTTTGCGATGCGCATCCCGCTGTTTTTAAGAAAGGACTCGGAAAGTTCAAGGGACCCCCTGTAGCCTTCGACATAGACCCGGAGGTCCGCCCGATAAGACTCAAACCGCGCAGGGTGCCGTTCGCACTCAAGGACAAGATAGAGGCGGAACTGGACAAACTGGTGGGCCAGGGGATTCTTATTCCTGTTGATTCCGCGGAGTGGGAAACTCCAATTGTAACGGCTCTAAAGGCTAACGGGGAGGTGCGCATTTGCGCTGATTATAAGTGTACAATTAACAAGGCGATCCGCCCTAATGCATACCCGGTACCAGTGATCAGCCACCTTTTGGCCAGGCTGAATGGGGGAAAGTGTTTCGCTAAACTCGATTTGGCACAAGCCTATCAGCAACTTCCTGTGACCCCCGCCACGGCCGCGGCACAGACGATAGTTACACATAAGGGAGCGTTCCAGGTGTCGCGGTTACAGTTCGGCGTGAACTCGGCACCCGGCCTTTTTCAATCGCTTGTGGAACGCCTCCTAAAGGGCCTGGAGGGGGTGTTGCCTTATTTTGATGACGTGTTGATAACAGGGGGGAGTGAGGCTGAACTGGCAAAAAGGTTGGACAAAGTACTGACCGTGTTCGAGAAAGCGGGGCTGAGATTGAGGAAGGACAAATGTGTTTTTTTCGAAACCGAGGTCGAGTTTTTAGGGTTCCGGATCACACCCGACGGGATTAAGCCGTCTAAATCCAAAGTAGCAGCCATTAAAAAGGCCCCTCGCCCCACATCCAAAACCGAGCTACAGTCTTTCCTGGGGCTCCTCAATTTTTACCATACATTCCTCCCGCGGAAGGCGTCCGTGGCCGAACCGCTCCATCGGTTACTTAAAAAGGAGGAGCCATGGGTGTGGGGCGACGAGCACGAGAGGGCGTTCAAGGAGCTAAAGCAACTCCTAACATCTGAGGCAATCCTGACGCACTTCGACCCCAAACGGCCAGTGGTCCTAGTCTGTGATGCATCCCCGGTGGGGGTGGGGGCGGTGCTTTGCCACGTGTTGGACGACGGAAGGGAGGCCCCGGTAGCTTTTTACTCAAGGTCCCTGTCCCAAGCGGAGCGAAATTACGCACAAACCGACAGGGAGGCCTTAGCGATAGTAGCGGGAACCAAAAAATTTCACGATTTTTTGTATGGCCGCCCGTTCAAAATCGTGACCGATCACAAGCCACTGTTAGGGATTTTCACGGCGAGCAAGCCCACGCCGCAGATCCTGTCCCCGAGAATGCTGCGATGGGCTATTTTCCTCAACGCATACCAACATGAGTTGGAGTACCGGCCCGGAAAGGAGATCAGCCATGCTGATGCACTTTCGAGGTCCCCTTTGCCCTTGTCGGATGACCAGAAGGCGAGAGTTGAAAGAGACCGCCAGGTGTTGCTAATTGAGGTTTTAGACGCACCCCCAATAGTACCAGCCGACATTGCTAGGGCGACAGGCAAGGACAGAACGCTGGAGAAAGTTAGCTCATGGGTACAGAAGGGGTGGCCGGCATCGTCCCCGAGTACAGAGTTCGACCCATTCTTTCGGAAAAAGCTAGAGTTGTCCCTAGAAAGGGGGTGCCTTTTGTGGGGCCAGCGGGTGGTGGTCCCTGCGCCCCTGCGGCCGAGGGTACTCGAACTGCTGCACGTCAGCCACCCGGGCATAGTTCGCTCGAAGGCGCTGGCCCGGAGTTACTTCTGGTGGCCACAGCTGGACGCGGACATTGAGCACATGGTCGGCACTTGCGAGGCATGCCAGGGATCCCGACCTGAGGCGGCCCGTCTTCCGCATAGGGAATGGGACACAGCACGGGGGCCATGGTCCAGAGTGCACGTAGATTTCGCTGGCCCATTCCGAGGAACCATGTTTCTCCTGGTGGTGGATGCGTTCTCCAAGTGGCTGGAGGTTATCCCAGTAAAGAGCACGTCCTCCGCCATGAC
Organism: Bradypodion pumilum; assembly: GCA_035047305.1. Taxonomy (NCBI): domain Eukaryota; kingdom Metazoa; phylum Chordata; class Lepidosauria; order Squamata; family Chamaeleonidae; genus Bradypodion; species Bradypodion pumilum. The sequence goes on from JAWDJD010000008.1 coordinate 15,880,645, forward strand.
AATTAGCCGGCTAAGGAGAGTCTTTTCCACGTTCGGTTTACCCGACACTTTAGTCAGCGATAACGCTAGTTGTTTCACCTCCGCTGAGTTCGGAGCATTCATGGAGGCAAACGCCATTCGGCATGTCACATCCGCACCGTTTCACCCGGCCACGAATGGCCAAGTGGAACGACTAGTGCGTACAACAAAGGACGCGCTGCGGCGCATGGGCCCGGGGGACCTGAATCACCAAGTATGCCAGTTCCTCTTAGCGTATAGGGTAACCCCCTTAGCGTCAGGATACTCGCCGGCAGAGCTCTTGATGCGGCGAAAACTGACCACGATCCTTTCCAGGCTAGACCCGACGAGGGTCGAGGATAAAGGGAAAAACGTAGGGTTGGCAGTCTCGAAAGGTTTCGCCGCCGGTGACCCTGTTCACTGCAGGAACTATTCCAGCGCAGGGCCAGCCTGGGTGCCAGGGACGGTTGTAGAACAGACGGGGCCAGTGTCGTACCGGGTCGAGACGGCCACCGGCCTCCTCTGGAGGAGGCACGCTGATCAACTGAGGCACCGAGTGAGTGGGCCAGTCAGTGGGGCTCAGCAACAGGATTCAGCGTTAGGGTTCTCCCCCACCCGCTTAACCCAAGGGGGAGACAGCAGTGGACAACAGTCCCAAGCAAGGGGGGAAGGCGGATGCAGCGGCCCCGACTCATACCCTTTTGATACGCCAGTCCTATCAGGGGCCGGGGAAGGGGGAGAGGAGTGCGCGACCGCTGCCCCCGATTGTGATTTTGATTTTGATTTTGCGAGCCGGGGGGGTTTTCAGGAGTGTTCCCCCACCCATCCAAGCGAGAAGAGGGGTTTTTCGTTAGCCCCCAGTGCCCCCGGTTCCTCCCTAAGAAAGAGCACACCTCCCAACAACGCCGCGGAGCCGCGGCAAGTCACTAACGAGTCTCCCTCTCATATTACAGGACAGGAAACCAGGGGACAAAGAGAAGGTAGCAAACCCGGGGAGAGGCAGCCCGCATCGAGACCCCAGCGTGTTCGAAATAAGCCATCTTGGCTGAGAGACTTTGTCTCCTAAGGGGGGGGAGTGTGTTTAAGTGTGGGCTCGAGACTTTGTCTCGTCCTAGGGGGGAGGGGTGTTGTGTTCTGATGGTTTTATTGTACACATGGATTACAATGTATCTGAGCAAATGTAACCTTGCCTATAGCAACAATGTAACCTTCAGCTGTATCATATAAACCCTGTAATAGGACGCGAGCTAATGACCACCAGCTGGCAGCAGCGAGCGTCCAAGCTCTCTTGGTCCGATCTCATCAAAGGCAACAGCGCGGGAAGTTTTCCCGCCACCACCTACACCTGGACAAGAAGGGCGTGACCTGCAATGACGTCACGCAGACAGTAGCCAATGGGCTACCATGGCACCACGTTCAAATGTATTACTGCTGTATATAAAGAGCTATCGATCCGCCATTACCTCATGTTCCCTCTGTCCACGATGCAATAAACCTGAGTTAACCCAGCCCGAGGCTGTGTCCTGTGTCTTGGTTTGCATACACCAAAAGCACCATTTGGCTATCAGCATCACAATAAAATTGCTTTGCCTTGTGTAACAGTGTATCCCAAGGTGCCTCCAGAAGTACCTGGAAGAGTTTTTCAGTGTATACCCTACATATGTAACCGGGTTTGTTATATTGCAATTGTGTTTATATGTCAGGCATGTTTCATGACTAGTTCCATTATGCGAAAAGTCTGAAGTGAGCCTAACCCTAACCCTAACCCCAACCTCTCTTGTGGAGGGGGTTGTAATAAAATGTCACTAGTCATCAAACATGGCATTTCCCTGTTTCTTAAACTGCTTTTAGAGGAGCTGTTTTGCCCCTGTATCGAAGGTGGGCTTCTTGACTTCCTCTTGCAATTTTATTGTGATGCTGATAGCCAAATGGTGCTAAAGAATGTTGTTTACCACCCTTCTAGGAGAAGGAGGTGGGCGAGGCCAGCCATTTTTACTACCGGTACGCACGTACTGGTGCGAACCTGCTGATGCCCACCACTGGATGGAGGCCAAGACAGTGGTGGCTTTGAAGAACTGATTCCCACGCTGAGTTGTTTCCGTGCAGACCAGAGAGAAAAAGGAATACTGGTTCAATGAGAAGGAATGTGCTGCTGTTCAGAAGCTGTTAAATGGCAACCTCTTTCATCCCTGGTCTGAGCTGGTTAGGAGCACCAGGGTACACAGAAAAAGCCTTCTCAAAGATTGTGGCATTTTTGAACCACAATCGGGCGTACCCTGGTAACGACAACCTTGTGTTGCCAGCTAATCTTTCTCATACTATATCAGACGAAAGGTACTGCAGAATGATCTCATCAAACGGTGCCTTCATTTTGGCAGTTTCCTGTCTGGCTAGACACAGAAGAAGAAGAAGTAGGAGCACCAGGCGTTTCAATTTGCCACTCCTCAGAGAGAGGGCAGCCAAGATCACAAATGCAGCATGTGAAGTAACAGGCCCAGCCAACTATGAGGCCTCCCACCAATTGTCGACAGCGATGAAAGGAGAGAAACCGAAATCAAGCAAAAGATGGGAGATCTGACTTTGCCATCTCTGACTGAGTAGCATATAATTTGCCCATGCTCAAAGACAGAGAGTCAACATTGGCTCTCCAAAATACAGAGGAACATTTAGAGTGAAGAGGTTAGGAGGGAGAGTCCTTGCTATTGGGGGTTAGTGGTTAGGTGAGATCATCTAGAGCTTGTGAGGCACATGGGTTGGTGTACCCTGCCAATTCTGTGTAGATATGGGCAAGCTCTGTGAACCCAAAGCAACACCAGAAACTACAGCACGTTTGATCCTAGCAATCTATATAACAAACCGTGGTGTCAGAGATACAGAACCATCAATTAAACACATATTCCATTTAATCAGACAAAAACAACCCCATAATTGGGAAAGTAAAACAGCAGATTGTCCAGCTTCAGGGCAAATCATATTTCAGCCCAAGAGATATTAATAGCCAAGGAAAGCCTTCTGAAATAAGTGAGTCTGCGGAGACTTACGAAATGTTAGCTGCAATGAGGCTGATCTTATCTCCACTGGCAAATCATTTCAGAGAGTAGGGGCTATGGCGGAAAAAGCTCACAATCTGGTCCCTGCTTTCCTCACATCGCTAGGTGTGACCTCTTTGAGTTTAAGCATCTGGGTGCTCTGGGTATAATTCAGGGATCTGTCAAGGAATGAATGGACCTGAGCTATGTACCTTCATCTGAATCAGAATATAGGCAATCATCATGGCGATCAGGAGAGAAGTAGCAGCAGATGCTGAGAGAACGAACCCTCAACACCTTCTGAATGGATATGAGCCTCAAGTCCACCGGCTCAGATCCAGGAAGCGCTTTCTGGCAAGAAGGAACATTCTTGAGGGTACACAAGAGCAAAACCAAATTAGAAGGTTGAGGAAGGAGCTCACTGGGAAAGGAACATCATTAAAGGTGGATATAGCTGAAGATCTCAATCTCCCCTATGTCACCTGGAGGACCCTGAATAGGCTGAGGTTTGGGGTCCATAAGACCAACATGCTCAAGTGGGGACTGCTGGTGGACGACAACACACAGTGTGAATGTGGAGAGGCACAGAATCTGGCCCATTTGCTGACCAATGCTGTTTTTCCAGCATCAAGGATTGGTCAAGTTGAATGCCCAGATTACTGTGGTCAACAGTATCAAAGACCACTGAGAGGAAGATTTACTCCTGTCGACCTCACTTAGAAGGTCACCCAGCAGGGCAACTAATACTGTCTCGGTCCCATGGCAAGCCCTGAACCCAGACTGGCATGAGTCAAGGCATTCAGCATCCTACAGAAACATCCTCAGCTTGTCTGCCATTACTCTTTCTATTACCTTGCCCATTAGAGATGGAGCAATAATTATTAAAATTGTCCATTGCTAGACTGTCCCCCGTCCCCCCGACAGTTTGAATGATTGTTTCCTTCAGTCACTACAGCACAATGTCATGTTTGGTCTATCACTGACAATCAATTATGCTGGTTTGGGCTGTTAGATGTTACAGCCAAACAACCTTGGGAGGGCTACATGTTCCCTAACCCTGCGCTGGTGTTTGCCACGGGAATCAGACAACAATTCCCATCAGCCTTAGTCTCCAAGCCAATGTCGTGTAGTGATTGGAATATTGTACTTTTAGTCAGTGGAGGTAGTTCACTGAGAACTGGATTATTTTTCTTTGTCAACCAATTTAAAAATATCATGGGGCCATTAAGAACTGTTGATGTAAGCAATAATAGGCAGATGTGGATAATGGCAACCGTAGTCCATCACCTACAGAGGAAGTCCACTGTGTTGGGGAAGTCCACTGTGGTTGTTTTACGTCAGGGATAGGACACTTGTTGTTCTTAGACTACAATTCCCATCAACTTCAGCTACAATCGAGAGTGAACAATGACACAAGTTGAATTCCAAAAACCTCTGGAGAGCCATGAGTTGCCAGTGCTTAATCTAAAGTGTCATTTGCTTAGTGCAAGCAGATGCAGCAACAAAAGGGACTCCTGTCTTTTTAATACTAGGGCTGACACCTGATGTTTACAAAAATAATAGCACTGTGGACTTGATGCCTCTGAGCACAGAAGATTCGTTTAAAAATAAATTCATTGTCCACAAAGAAGATTAATTTAAAAAGAAAGAACTTCTCAGTAACGTGTCTCTGGATATGTGGAAAACGTATTTCCCAAATGTTCTAGGCTGCAGCCCAGTCAGTCTTGAAGTGTTATGAAATCAGATCCCCTGTTCCTGGACCACAACTCTGAGCATTCCCCGCCATTGGCTATCTTGGCTGGGGCTGAGTGGAATTGCAGTCCAGGAAAATCTGGAGGAGTTGCAGCTGGTCTATCTTTACTGTAAACATGAGGCAGCCTATCTGCCTAGTATTGTTGTGGTGGTGCAGATGTGAAGCTGCTGGGGGTGGGCTGGGAATGAGGTGGCATGCAGCAACTCTGCTGGGGTGCTCCAGTGCAAGTGTGGCCCACCACAGCTGTGTGTCAGCCTTAGAGCTCTGGTTGTGTATGATGACAGCAACATGGGTTTGCTGTCCCTCAAGAAGGGTTCAGCCTCCTCCACTCCTGGCATCTGGCCATCCAAAGTTTCTCTGGACATCTTCTCTGCTACAGCCTCAATGAGTCTCACCTAAATATTGTTAGCCAACTATAAGTTTCACTGGCTGAACTGGAAGTGTATCTCCTTGGCCAATTGACAAATATATATACTTACTATATCTGGTCCCTCTGTGATGCAGAAGTGGGCAAATTCAGTGCTCCAGATGTTGTTGGTCTAGAACTGACAATGTGCCTCACCGTTGGCTATGCTGGCTATGGCTCCAAAGGCCAATGTCATTTTCGGCTGCATTGAAAAAGTATAGTCTCCAAAACAGGTGAGGTACTAATTCCCCTTTATTCAGCACTAGTTAGACCACATTTAGAATATTGTGTCCAATTCTGGACACCACACTTTAAGAAATATGCAAACAAATAAAAGCAGGTATAGAGAAGGGCAACAAGGATGATCAGAGGACTGGAAACCAAGCTATAAGAAGAAAAGCTGAAGGAACTGGGCACGTTTAGCCCTGAGAAAAGGGGACATGATAGCACTCTTTAAATACCTGAAAGATAATCATAAAGAAGAGGGGCAGCATCTATTCTTGGTCATCCCAAATTGCAGGATACTAAATAATGGGCTCAAACTAAAAGAAGCCAGATATAGGCTGAATATCATGAAAAACTTCTTAACTGTTAGAGCAGTTGTTGTGTTCTAATAGTGTAACCTTCTACATGTGATAACAATGTATCTGAACCAATGTAACCTTGCCTACGGGTAACAATGTAACCTTCAGCCAGGGCACAGAGCGGGTTCAACATTACCAAACCGCAAGACTGGGAGCTTTTTGAGATGGACTTCCAGGCGGCACTGGTGGAACTCAAAGTCAAGGAAGACGACGAGGAAAGGAAGAGGGCCATCCTCACCCGCATGCTTGGGATGGAGACCAAGCGAACGCTGGTGGGCATTATTGCACCGAAGAAGATGGGTGAGTTCAAAACCGATGACATCATGAAACTGCTGCGTGAGCGTTTCCGACCCTCGAGGGCAATGTTTCCCGCTCGGAGCGCGTTTTGGAGGCGAGTCCAAGCGCCGGACGAGTCGGTAGAAGCCTTCGTAACAGCTATGAGAGTAGCCGCCACCCCCTGCAGATGGGACCGTTTTTTAGAGATGGCCCTCAGGGACGGAGTTCTGTGTGGCCTGAAGGACAAGGAAGTGCAGCGCAGCCTGATGAACAAGGAGCCGCCACCCACACTGGCAGAGGTTGTAGAGGCCGCGGAAGCCGCGGAGTCCACGAATGCTGGAGTGGATGAGATGCACAAGTGGCGTGAGTGGCGTCCGAGGGCCGGCAAGGCGGAAAACTCGTTGCACGGAAAGTCCGGACAGTCGGTGCACGCAACCCGACGGACCTCGAAGTCGTCTTCGGAAAGCAGCGACGGCGAGGAGGTCCAGAAGGTCCGAAGGGGAGGGCGCCGTTGCGATGGTTGCGGAGCGGCCCATGAGCGCGTGAGGTGCCCATTCAGAAAAACCGAGTGCTACAACTGCGGCCGTCGGGGGCACATCGCCAAGGCGTGCAGGAAAAGGAAAGAGGGCCGGAGACAGTCACAAGACCGTTCGGCCAGACCGGACCGTCCAGCGAGGTCCAAAGATGGCGCCCGGACCACGAGGAAGCAGGACGGCGTGGGCCGCATCTCGGACGACAGCGAAGGCGACGCTCCTGTGTTCAGCGTGTCTGCGGGACAGCCCCATTACTTCGTTGAGGTATTAGTACAAGGGACCCCTATTAGGATGGAAGTTGACTCGGGGTCCTCCTATTCTATAATTCCCCAGAGAGAGTTCTTGAAAATCGACCCCCACGTGCGGCCCAAACTTAAAGCGTTGAGGGCCACACTACGGGACGTACAGGGGAACAGCATTCCAGTGTTGGGGGTCGGGACATTCCGGGTTCGTTTTAAGAGACATTCTGCGGAGCTTCCCCTAGTGGTGCTAAAAGGGGGGAGTTGTAGCCTCCTCGGGACACAATGGTTCCAGCCGTTAGGTTTGTTCATAGGGGGGGTGCATGCCGTGGGCGTGGACCCAATACAAGCGGTGTGCGACGCACACCCCGCCGTTTTTAAAAGTGGACTGGGAAAGTTCAAGGGACCCCCTGTAGCCTTCGACCTAGACCCGGAGGTCCGCCCGATAAGACTCAAACCACGCAGGGTACCGTTCGCACTAAAGGACAAAATAGAGGCGGAACTGGACAAACTGGTGGGTCAGGGGATTCTTGTTCCTGTGGATTCCGCGGAGTGGGAGACTCCAATTGTAACAGCTCTGAAGGCTAACGGGGAGGTGCGCATTTGTGCTGATTATAAGTGTACAATTAACAAGGCGATCCGCCCTAATGCATACCCGGTGCCGGTGGTCAGCCACCTCCTGGCCAGGCTGAATGGGGGAAAGTGTTTCGCTAAACTCGATTTAGCACAGGCCTACCAGCAACTCCCCGTAACCCCCGCCACAGCGGCGGCACAAACAATAGTTACACATAAGGGGGCGTTCCAGGTGTCGCGTTTACAGTTCGGCGTGAACTCGGCACCTGGCCTTTTTCAGTCGCTCGTGGAACGCCTCCTGAAGGGGCTGGAGGGGGTGTTGCCATATTTTGATGACGTGTTGATAACGGGGGGGAGTAAGGCCGAGCTGGCACATAGATTGGATAAAGTTCTGACCGTGTTCGAAAAGGCGGGGCTGCGTCTGAGAAAAGACAAATGTGTATTTTTCGAAACAGAGGTTGAGTTCTTAGGGTTCCGTGTCACGCCCGAGGGAATTAGGCCGTCCAAATCTAAGGTAGCCGCCATCAAGAAAGCTCCTCGCCCCACATCCAAAACCGAACTGCAGTCATTTCTGGGGCTTCTCAATTTCTACCATACCTTCCTTCCACGGAAGGCGTCTGTTGCCGCACCGCTCCATCAGTTACTTAAAAAAGAGGAAAAATGGCTGTGGGGGGACGAGCAAGAGAGGGCGTTCACAGAGTTAAAGCAACTCCTAACTTCCGAGGCAATCCTAACTCATTTCGATCCCAAACGGCCAATAGTTTTAGTCTGCGACGCATCCCCGGTGGGGGTGGGGGCGGTGCTTTGCCACGTGTTGAACGACGGAAGGGAGGCCCCGATAGCGTTTTATTCAAGGTCCCTGTCCCAAGCAGAGCGGAATTACGCACAGACCGACAGGGAGGCATTAGCGATAGTAGCGGGAACCAAAAAATTTCACGATTTTCTGTATGGTCGCCCGTTCAAGATCGTGACTGATCACAAGCCCCTGTTAGGAATCTTCACTGCAAATAAGCCCACGCCGCAGATCCTGTCCCCGAGAATGCTGCGGTGGGCTATTTTTCTTAACGCATACCAACTTGAGTTGGAATGCCGGCCCGGGAAGGAGATCAGCCATGCAGACGCACTCTCAAGGTCTCCGTTGCCCTTGTCGGACGATCAGAAGGCAGGGGTAGGGAGAGACCGCCAGGTATTGCTAATAGAGGTCTTAGATTCACCCCCATTAGTACCGGCCGACATTGCCAAGGCAACGGGAAAGGATAGAACACTGGAGAAAGTATGCTCGTGGGTACAGAAGGGGTGGCCGGCGTCATCCCCAAGCATGGAATTCGACCCATTTTTTCGAAAGCGAATAGAATTGTCATTAGAGAGGGGGTGCCTCTTGTGGGGCCAACGGGTGGTGGTTCCTACGTCCCTGCGACCAAAGGTACTAAAGTTGCTGCACGTCAGCCACCCGGGGATCGTCCGTTCCAAGGCACTGGCCCGGAGTTATTTCTGGTGGCCCCAGCTGGACGCCGACATAGAGCATATGATTGGCACTTGTGAGGCATGTCAGGGCTCCCGGCCGGAGGTAGCCCGTCTCCCGCATAGGGAATGGGACGCAGCAAGGGGACCGTGGTCTAGGGTGCACGTAGATTTCGCTGGCCCGTTCCGAGGAACCATTTTTCTCCTGGTAGTGGATGCGTACTCAAAGTGGCTGGAGGTCATTCCGGTAAGGAGCACATCCTCCGCCACTACCATTGGCCAGCTGAGGAGGGTCTTTTCCACGTTCGGTTTACCCGACACTCTGGTCAGCGATAACGCTAGCTGTTTCACGTCCGCTGAGTTCGCGGCATTTATGGAGGCAAATGCAATTCGGCACGTCACATCCGCACCGTTTCACCCGGCCACGAATGGCCATGTGGAACGGTTGGTGCGCACAACAAAAGATGCGCTGCGGCGCATGGGCTCAGGGGACCTAAATCACCAAGTTTGTCAATTTCTGTTAGCGTACAGAGTGACCCCCTTAGCATCCGGATACTCGCCGGCTGAGCTGCTGATGCGGAGGAAACTGACCACGATTTTGTCCAGGTTAGACCCGACGAGGGTCGAGGACAAAGGGAAGAACATAGGGTTAGCAGCCTCGAAAGGTTTCGACGTAGGCGATCCTGTACACTGCAGGAACTATGCCAACGCAGGCCCAGCCTGGGTGCCAGGGACGATAGTAGAACAGACGGGACCAGTGTCGTATCGGGTGGAAACGAACTCCGGTCTCCTCTGGAGGAGGCACGCTGACCAACTGCGGCGCCGAGTGCGTGAGGGGCCGATCAGTGGGGCTCAGCAACCAGATTCAGCGATAGGGTTCTCCCCCACCCGTTTAGCCCAAGGGGGAGACAGAGTAGGACACCAGTCCGCAGCCAGGGGGGAAAGCAGTGAGCCCGGCTCATATCCTTTTGATACGCCAGTTCTATCAGCTCTATCCGAGCCCGGGGAGGGGGAAAAGGAGTTTGCAGCCGCCGCTGCCGCGTCCCCCGAATTCGATTACGATTTTAATTTTGATAGCCGGGGGGGTTTTTTGGAGTGTTCCCCCACCCGTCCAAGCGAGAAGAGGGGTTTTTCGTTAGTCCCCAGTGCCCCCGGTTCTTCCCAAACAAAGCACACACCCCCCAAAAAAGCCGCAGAGCCGCGGCAAGCCACTAACGAGTCATCCTCTCCGATTACAGGGCAGGAAGCCAGGGAGCAAGGAGGAGGGAGCGAAGCCGGGGCAGGGCAGCCCGCGCCGAGACCCCAGCGTGTTCGAAGTAAGCCATCTTGGCTGAGAGACTTCGTCTCATCCTAGGGGGGAGGAGTGTTGTGTTCTAATAGTGTAACCTTCTACATGTGATAACAATGTATCTGAACCAATGTAACCTTGCCTACGGGTAACAATGTAACCTTCAGCTGATCACTATAAACCCTGTAATAGGACGCGAGCTAATGACCACCAGTTGGCAACAGCGAGCGTCCAAGCTCTCTTGGTTCAAACCCATCAAAGGCCGCAGCGCGGGAAGTTTCCCGCGGCTACCTACACCTGGACAAGAAGGGCGTGACCAGCCATGACGTCACGCGGGCAGTAGCCAATGGGCTACCGTGGAGCCACATTCAAATACGTTACTACTGTATATATAGAGCTGTTCGTCCGCCATTACCTCATGTTCCCTCTGTCCACCATGCAATAAACCTGAGTTAACCCAGCCCTTGGCTGTTTCCTGTGCCTTGGTTCTCATACACTAAAGCAGTACAACATTGGAACCAGCTGCCTCGAGAGGTGATGAGTGCTCCAACACTGGAAGTATTCAAGAGAGAATTGGGCAACCATCTGTCAGATCTGCTTTGATTTTTTATTCCAGTATTGAGCAGGGAGTTGGACTCGATGACCTAAAAGGTCCCTTACAACTCAATGATTCTGTGATACTGTACTATGATGGGAACTGCAATCCAAAGTATTAGGGCACCAAACTTTGTCCTCCCTGGCATAAATGTTGTGATTATATATGTTAACAGAGAAGGAATTCTGTTTCATTTAATAAGGCTTACATTCAGGTAAGTGCATCGAGCCAATGGCTGCAGTTAGTTTTGGCTGGGATGGGGAAGTGTTGAGATAATACATGTACATACATTATCTTCCAGCCACCTCTCAGAAGAGACATGTATGTGCTGCTGTTGCTTTTCCCTATTCTGGTGCAGCACATAACAAAGAGGAATCATAAACCTCTTTTCTGCCCACCAATATCTAAGGATTTCTCTTTTTCTTTCTGTGTGTAAAATCCTCCCCTTCCCCTAACAATCTTCATTTAAATTCACCTTAGTAAAGACAGGTTTTTTGGAAGTGGGATTTCTAAGATAGGATTTCCTTTCTCTGCCCCTTAATGGTGGAGATTCTGACTCAGGCTGTGGTCATGATGCTGGCAATGGCAGTACCAGAACAAGATTTTCCTTCCTTCCGATCAACCACTGCCCTCAGGCTGCACGCTGTGCAGAGGACTTTAGTCTAAAAGCAGACTCCCTGTGTAACAGTGACATCTGCCATGCAAACTGTTGTGTATGTACAATGCTGCTTCATATGAATGTAAAATGTTGCTTTAAGAAATGTATGAATGTAACCCAGCCACAATCACAATGTAACCCAGCTGTTAAAGGAACGCGAGCAAGCTGCCTATAGAGGGCAGCTGCGAGTGTTCAACTCACATGATTATCATTCCTCAAATCACCTGCAGCCGCGGGAACTTCCCGCAGCAACAAACTACTACTGATCCACCACCGAAGATGGGCGTGATCCGGATGACGTCACGCCGGTAGCGGCCAATGAGCTACCATGCAGCCAAGTTCAAATGTGTTGTACCACTGTATATAAGTGAGATACCTCCGCCATTACCACATGTTCGTTCTGATCATCAACCAATAAACCTGTGTTAGTCCGTATTGCGACTCCTTCTATGTCTCCTGGAACAGACACAAAATTGGCGACGAGGATGGGATCGATGGCGAATCCCAAGGTCAAGGCGTACCAGTTCGATGTGAGCGAGCCCGAACAATGGGAGCTCTACGAGTGCCAGTTTTGGCACACGATGGAAGCCGCGGGCGTCGACGACGATGCGAAGATGCGCTCCCACTTCCTGGCCCAAGTGGGGCCGGCCATGCTGCGGATCCTGATGACCCTGGTGGCCCCCCGGAAGGTAGACGAGGTCCCCATCGACCGTATCCTGGAGAGACTGGGTGAGCATTTCCAGCCGCCCGTCTCGATCTTCCCAGCACGGGTCGCGTTCCACAGGCGAGACCAGCGACCGGGCGAATCCGTGTCCGCCTACGCGGCGGCCCTCAGGCTTGCAGTGGTCCACTGCCAGTGGGATGACCTGGACCAGGCCCTCCGTGACCGCATGTTGTGTGGTCTGAGGGACGAGGAGCTGCAGAGGAGGCTGATGACCCGCGACCAACGCCTCACGTTCAACGAGGTGCTGCGGGAGGCCCAAGCAGCCGAGGAGGCCAGGAGCGGGGTGAGGCTGTTCAAGTCCCGAGGGGCCGCGTCCGAGCGGGCCAAGTCACCAGTACAGGCGGCCCGGCAGACACCAGTGAAGACAGCCTGGCGGGCCCCCAAGCCGCCCGCCGGCACACCAACGTCGTCCGAGGAGTCGTCCACAACAGCGGACCCCTACTCCAGAGAGGACGACGACGTCCAGAGGATCAAGAAGCGTGGTGAGAAGCGGCAGTCCCGAGAACGGCAGGACCGCCATTGCGACGGTTGTGGGGCGTCCCACGACCGCACGAGGTGCCCGTTTCGAAAGGCCGAGTGTCACAACTGCGGCCGAAAGGGGCACATCGCCCGAGTATGCAGGCGCGGGCGAGTCGAGGACAAGAGGAGTTCCAGCCATCCCCAGACGCACCAGCAGAAGGCGACCGGCACCAGGAAGGTCGCAGCCAGCTACGATGAGGAAGGCGTGAACCGCGTGGGCCTGGAGCACCGGCGGTTTTTCGTAGAGGTACTGTTGCAAGGGGTCCCAGTGAGGATGGAGATAGACTCGGGGTCATCTTATTCCATCCTGTCCCAAAAAGAGTTCATGCGTATTCCCCCAGACAAGCGGCCCAAACTGTGGGCCATGAGGTCACACCTTCGGGACGTGCAGGGAAACGGGATCCCAGTGTTGGGGGTGGGGAATTTCAAGGTGAAGTTCAAGGGCTACTCTGAGAAACTGCCCTTAGTGGTCCTCAAAGGGGGGAGGTGCTGCCTTTTGGGAACGCAGTGGTTTGCTCCCCTGGGAATCGAACTGTCCGGCATTAACGCCATCACTGACCCAATGCGGGACGTGTGCAACGCGCACCCGGACGTTTTCAAGAAGGGGCTCGGGAAATACAAGGGGCCCCCGGTTTCCTTCGAGCTGGACCCAGAAATCCGGCCCATCCGCCTCAAACCAAGGAGGGTGCCTTTCGCCCTAAAGGACAAGATCGAGGCGGAACTGGACAAATTGGTGGGGCAGGGGATTTTGGTTCCAGTTGACTCGGCGGAGTGGGAAACGCCGATTGTTACAGCCCTTAAGTCGAACAGGGAAGTCAGGATTTGTGCAGACTATAAATGTACCATTAACAAGGCCATTCGGCCAAACGCATATCCAGTGCCCGTGGTCAGCCACTTGCTGGCCACGTTACATGGGGGGGAAGTGTTTCGCCAAGTTAGATCTGGCTCAGGCGTATCAGCAGCTCTCTGTAACCCCGGCTGCTGCCGCCGCGCAAACGATAGTGACGCACAAGGGGGCGTTTAAGGTAACGCGCCTTCAGTTTGGCGTGAATTCGGCCCCCGGTATTTTCCAATCCCTCGTGGAACGCCTTTTAAAGGGGCTTCCAGGCGTCCTCCCATACTTCGACGACGTGTTGATAACGGCGGGGAGCGAATTAGAGTTGGCAAAGAGGCTAGATGGGGTCCTTTCAGTGTTCGAGAGGGCAGGCCTTCGACTGAGGAGGGACAAATGCGTATTCTTTGTGAGGGAGGTTGAGTTTCTAGGCTTTAAGGTAACCCCGGACGGGATCAAACCCTCTGAGACAAAGGTTGCAGCCGTGAAGAACGCCCCTCGCCCCACCGCAAAACCGGACCTACAGTCATTTCTAGGGCTCCTAAATTTTTATCATACCTTCCTGCCTCGGAAGGCATCGGTCGCGGAGCCACTGCACGCGCTGCTCAAAAAGGACGTGGCTTGGCGGTGGGGGGACAGGCAGGAGAGAGCATTCAAGGAGCTTAAGTCACTCCTGTCTTCGGACGCTGTCCTGACCCATTTCGACCTGAAAAAACCAGTGGTTTTAGTCTGTGATGCGTCCCCAGTGGGGGTGGGGGCGGTCCTGTGCCACGTGTTGGAAAGCGGGAGGGAAGCCCCGGTAGCGTACTACTCTAGGTCCCTCTCAAAGGCCGAGCGGAATTACGCGCAAACTGATAGGGAGGCCCTAGCCATCATCGCCGGAACGAAAAAGTTCCATGACTTTTTATACGGCTGCGAGTTTACGGTAGTGACCGATCACAAACCACTTTTGGGGATCTTCACTACCGGCAAACCCACACCGCAAATACTATCCCCCAGAATGCTGCGTTGGGCCATTTTCCTCAACGCCTACCAGTATGAGCTGGTCTATCGCCCAGGGAAGGAGATCTCCCATGCGGACGCACTGTCCCGATCTCCCCTCCCAAGTGTAGGGGACCCCACATGCGAGGTAGAGCAGGATCACCAAGTCCTACTGATCGAGTCTCTTGACTCACCCCCCATTGTCCCGGCCGACCTCGCCAAAGCCACAGCGGCCGACAAGATGCTGGCCCAAGTTAGTTCCTGGGTTAGGAAGGGCTGGCCCATGACTCCCCCCGATGAAGAGTTCAGACCATTTTTTTAGGCGCAGAGTAGAGCTGTCGCTGGAAAGGGGCTGCTTACTCTGGGGCCAGCGAGTAGTTATCCCAGAGAAGCTGAGGGCCAAGGTACTGAGACTATTGCACACCAGTCACCCCGGGATCGTGCGCTCCAAGACTCTGGCCAGGAGTTTCTTTTGGTGGCCCCAGATAGACAGGGACATAGAGCTGCCAGGGCTCTCGGCCCGAGGAGTCCCGGTTGCCCCATAGGGAATGGGATACGGCCCGCGGGCCATGGTCCCGGATCCATGTCGACTTCGCTGGCCCTTTTCGCGGGTCCATGTTTCTATTGGTAGTCGACTCCTATTCCAAGTGGTTGGAGGTAATCCCTATGAACAGCACCTCCTCCGCCGCAACCATCAAGCAGTTGCGCAAGCTTTTTGCCTGTTTCGGCCTGCCAGACGTCCTTGTTAGCGATAATGCTAGTACCTTCACGTCTGCAGAGTTCAAGACGTTTATTGAGCGGAACGCCATCAGGCACATCACCGCTGCCCCGTTTCACCCCGCCACAAACGGTCAGGTAGAGCGCCAAGTGCGCACTACGAAAGACGCACTGCGGCGCATGGGTCCCGGTGAGTTGAACCTGCATTTGTGCCAGTTCCTCATCTGCTACAGGACAACCCCCTTAGCTTCAGGATTTTCCCCAGCTGAACTCCTCATGAGGAGGCGTCCGGTAACACTTTTTGACCGGATGGATCCGTCCAGGGTGGAGGATGAAGGGAGAAACATAAATATAGGGGGAGGGAGCTCCAAAGGTTTTTCGGCAGGGGACCCGGTTCACTGCAGGAACTACGCGGCGTCAGGGCCGGCGTGGGTCCCAGGGACAGTCATCGAGCAGACGGGACCAGTGTCCTACAGGGTTGAGACTAGCTCGGGTCTACTCTGGAGGAGGCACGCCGACTAACTCAGAAGGTGGGTCACTAGTGAAGGGGATTCAGCGTTAGGGTCCTCCCCCACCCGCATTACCCAAGGGGGAGACACGGCGGAAACCGGAGATACAAATGCATATCCTCGGTTCTCAGCCACAGAGGAGGATACTTTGAAAGAGAGGGATCAGTTTGATGATCATGAGTTACGGTACCAGGGGGGTGTAGCGGAGTGGTCCCCCACCCGTCCTAGCGAGAAGAGGGGTTTCAGTTCAGCCCCTGGTACCTCCAGTCCCCCCAGTCCTTTTGTGTTAGAATATACCATAGCTCCAGCTCCCCGGAGGCCAACACCCCCAAGGCAGGCATCGGGGGGGGGGAGTCCACCCACCGCAGTCCCCGGAACTCCCAGGCAGGGAACGGGGGGTGGCGAGACCACGAGGGTCTCTTCGTCGGTCCCGAGATTCGTGCTGGGGGGGACCCCTAGCTCCTCAAGCGGTAGGCAGGAGTTCACTTCCCAACTGTTCATTCCATTCCCTTCCCCCAATGCAAGGTTACCACAGAGCCCACACCGAGCCACTAACGAGTCCCCCCTTTCCATTGCAGGACAGGACTCCGCAGAGCCAGGCTCCCCTGTATTAAGCCAAGCGGCCGCTCGCCCCAGGCGCACGTGCGGCAAGCCACAATGGTTGAGGGACTTCGTCCCATCCTAGGGGGGAGGGATGTTGTGTATGTACAATGCTGCTTCATATGAATGTACAATGTTGATTTAAGAAATGTATGAATGTAACCCAGCCACAATCACAATGTAACCCAGCTGTTAAAGGAACGCGAGCAAGCTGCCTATAGAGGGCAGCTGCGAGTGTTCAACTCACATGGTTATCATTCCTCAAATCACCTGCAGCCGCGGGAACTTCCCGCAGCAACAAACTACTACTGATCCACCACCGAAGATGGGCGTGACCCGGATGACGTCACGCCGGTAGCGGCCAATGAGCTACCATGCAGCCAAGTTCAAATGTGTTGTACCACTGTATATAAGTGAGATACCTCCGCCATTACCACATGTTCGTTCTGATCATCAACCAATAAACCTGTGTTAGTCCGTATTGCGACTCCTTCTATGTCTCCTGGAACAGACACAAAACAAACCATTTTTCCAAATCTTTAAAGTGTGATGGGAGAAAAAAGAAAATCTGATTATCCATTAAAAACAAGTGGCCCAAACTACAGCCCATGGCTCGGATCTGACCCCTAACACCAATTCATCCATCCCACGCTGCCCGCGCAACTCCTGGAAGTAAAATGTGCATGTGCTGCCATAAATGACTCACAGCTGTCGTAAACCTGTTTACGACAGATGGTCTTTTACAGCAGCGTTCTGCGCATTCGTGTTTTACTTCAGCTTCCGGTAGGAGGAGCCACATGACCTGCATGCTCACTTAACCACATGACCAGCCTGCGGCCCGAAAAGTTTGGGCACCCATGATTTAAACGCTCTTTGTCCCTCCTTGGAGACATAGTTCTCACTATTGCTTCAGTTTCTTCACTCCCTCCAAAGATCCAAAGGGAAATCAGCAGCCTTCCAGATGTTGCAGGTCTCCAGCTTCTGTGATCTCTGACTAAGAGCCATCTTGGCCAGGGCCGATGGAAGCCAGAGTCCAGTGACATCTGGAAGGCCGTATGCTCCCCACTCTGGTGCCAATATCAGCTTCCAAGGCTGAGAGCTAGGATAGCTGAAAAGTCAATCCATGTACAACAGGCCAAGGTCAGCAGCTGCCTGGTGGTACAACAGGCTCAAAAAATTAATATTGCAGGAGGGGACTGGATCTAGCAATGACAGGTTGCAGTGAGCAGAATTTTAATATTCTCTTTCTTCTTTGGAGAAATAAGTTTAGATATCCAAAATCTCTAGAGTAAAGCATCCGTGACTCAAAAAGTTTTGCATTTTCACATACTGTACTAGGTTTCTAAATATATAGAGGCTAAGCGGTATCTAAAGTGGTGTACTGGATACAGTGGTGGACCAGGACTCTGGAGACCAGGGTTTGATTCCCCGGGTCAGCTATTGAAGCTCATTGGGAGTACAGGACTGGTAAAACGACTCCTTAAAATAGCTCAGTTACCTTGAAAGCTCTGTTAGGGTCTCTGTAAGTCAGTTCTGACTTGATAGCAGGAGAAGGGTAGAGAAAAAGAAAATCTTGACAATGTATCTTGTGGGGTCAGATGGTTCGTTGACTTGGAAATTGTTTTGCTTGCACCTCATGCCTGCACAGAGAGGACATAAGAAACGTTCCTGCATCCATGTTCAGTGTTTTCAAAGTAGAGATGCTTTTCTTAGCATGAAATGTGTTGTGGCTGAGGTCTCCAGAAGGGACATATCCTTACCTTAAGCTATCTGATGTAGAGAAAGGAGGAAGATCTCCCCAGCTGGGCATTGTTGCCACAGGGCACACATGCTCTCAAGCTCACTAATGCAGATTAGTTTCCCCCTTCAGAGCGTTTAAAAGCCTTTTTGTACTTCCAGCCCATGAGACTACGGAATACTGGATTCCTCCTCTCCCTACACCACTTCTTTTGATCATTAATGGCAGAAGTTTAACTACTCTAAACACTTACTAAAGATGAGGTTTGTAGAACTGGGAAGTAGAATCTGCACGCTCTTCAGATGGGTTAGAATGATGTGTGAAAAGGCTTCTCCGTGTGCCAGAAACAGAGCACAGAAAAAAATGATTTACTGGACTTCATCTCTCAGTACTCCACAGCTAAGCATGGCCAGTGGGTTACTAGGGATTTTGTCTAGGGTAATGGTGGCGAACCTATGGCACGTGTGCCAGAGAGGCACTCCTAGCCCTCTCTGTTGGCACACACGCCGTTGCTTCCTCCCCCCTCCCAACACAGGTTGCCCCACCCCTCTGCCCAGCAGCCCAATGGGAGTGCTTCCTCTTTTCCCCCAGCACAGAGTTCACCCCGCCCCTCTGCCCAGTAACACACTGGGAGCGCTTTCTCCATCCCTCCAGCACAGAGTTCACCCCACCCCTCTGCCCAGCAGACCAAAGTGAGTGCTTCTTCCTTCTCCCAGCACAAAGTCCACCCCAACCTCTGCCCAGCAGCCAAATGGGAGTACTTCCTCCCTCCCCTCAGGACAGAGTTCGCCCTGCCCCTCTGTTTGGGCACTCAGTCTCTAAAAGGTTCAGCATCACTGGTCTAGGGAATCTAGAAACTACAACCCACAAGAGCAACTGTTCTGAACTCATACCAGGAGGAATTTCTTCCATGTCTAGACCAGACATAAAACTGCCAAAATGAAAGCATCCTTTGGTGAGTTCATCCTGCAGTTCCTTTTACCTGACCTTGTGTGAGAAAGATTAGCTGGCAGCAGGGCTGGCAGCAGGGCAGTACTACCAGTACTGCTGTATAGAGCCTGGAGCTGACAGGGGCCCTGCCGCCGCCGGCCATAACTGTGACGACAGAGTGTGGCGACAGAGAAAAGTATGTATGTGTGTGTGTGTAGGGGGGCAATAGGATTGCTCAGTATGGGTTCCAGAAATTTCTGATGGCAGCCCGGGTTGGCAGCACAAGGTTGCCGTTACCAGATTACAGCCGATTGTGGCTCAAAAATTCCACAATCTTCAAGGAGGCTCTTTTTGTGTACCTCCTTGGAAGAACTTGAAAACTATTGTGCTGGACTGTGCTAGCCATCTGTTTTCAAGGGGCCAAATAGATAATTCTAGGAAATAGCCTGGTGCAAAGGCAACAGCTGCTGCTACAGCCTTGCTTCTTGACTCCAGATGTTGTTGTCATTATGCCATCAAATTACCTATGACTTATAGCAACTAAATGAATAAATGACTTCTGAAAGATCCTGTTGCAGGCTTGCTCAGGTCTTATGAACTCAAGGTTGATTTCAAGGTTTTAACTTTTGTCTGTTCTAAAATGCAAAGTAATCCCGAAGAGTATAGAAACAGCAAGCATGAAGATTTATTTATTTATTTATTTATTTGTCAAATTTATATAGCCACCCATTTGGCAAGCGACTCTGGGCGCGTACAACACTAACAACATGAAATATATAAATCCCACATTAAAAACTATAAAAACCCTTAAAAACGTTAAAAAACTACTACTCCCCAGCCTCAATAAGAATTATATCAAAAGCGAGCAATCTTCCCTATATTAGCCAGCTTGGGGAGGGGGGTTACCCGAACACTGCTTCCCAACACCTGCTTTGCCATCCAGGTCTTGAGCTCTTTCCTGAAGGGCAGCAACAACTCTGTCTGGAGTCACAGTTCAGGTTCCACAGGGCCAGAGCAGATGCTGAAAAGGCCCCCGAAAAGGCCCATCTTCTGGCGCTTGAGAGATGGGCCTCTCTAGCGGATGGTATTTTCAAGGAGTCCCTTTGGTCTGTTCTGGTGGGACGGACAGATGACCTTGGGGAGGACCACTAACATATAGGGCTTTTAAAAGCCATCACCAGCCCCTTGAATTGTACCCGGAGGCACACTGGCAGCCAATGCAGCTCTCATAGTAGAGGTGAGGCATGGGCATAATGTCCACACCCCATCACCACATGGGCAGCCACATTTTGAACCAGTTGCAGCCTCTGAATAGTCATCAACCTCTGGGTTGGAGAGATAGGCAGGATATCTCTCAATGCCATTTCCAGGGAATCCTAAGGAGGTGAAGGCATCTGCTTGGGAATACCCTGAAGGAAATGGTGAGCCACTGTGTGAGACAGAATGCTGGACTGGATGGGCTGTGGCCTGTTCCAGCAAGGCTGTTCTTATGTTCTTATGATCAAGGGCAGCCCCATGTAGAGCACATTGTAATAATGCAGTCTCGAGGTGACCAGAGCATGTATGACGGTAAGCAAGGAGTCCCGGTCCAGGAGTGGGCGTAATTGGCAGATGACACAAAGTTGTGCAAAAGCCTTCCTTGCCACGACTGTACCTTGTACTTAAAATGTACCTTGTGCTTGAGAAAATGAGGTTTGAATAGCAGTGTGCTAAAAGTCATTAAAAATAATCAGCCAGCTCTCCATCCAAAGCCCTCACAGGGAAAGCAAGGCCAATATAAAATAACACTGTCTCACAATGAATCTTTTTTCCGAGCAAGCTAACAATTGAGTATGGATATATGAATAGGCAATAAGAAAAGAAAAGGAAAAAACCAGGGGGGGGGATTCCTAGACCATGAAACTCCTAAGGTACAGTAATGCAAGTACCTGTACTGTATAGCAAATTTGATTATCTCCAGCATTTTGGTCTCGTGGCAGTTTGTTCCCAAAGTAGTCCACATTTCCAGCAAATTGTTAGGTTAGCAGTAGCAATGCAAATTCTCATATAAATCTAACAAGTTGTATTTCATAGGGCAGCAGGTTGCTCTACCAGCAAGCCTCAACTCATTCTTCTGACTCAAGTTCTGCCTACAATTTAAGTCAGGGATTTGCAATCTGCGGCCCATGGGCCAGATGCAGCCCATGACACCATTTCATGTGCCCCCCCTGCCCCCACCACACCAGGAAGTGCCGTTTTAGTGTAAGGGACCAAAGACAACGCAACAGCCGAAGGGTTGGCTTAACACAGGTTTATTGCATGATGATCCGGAGGAACATGTGGTAATGGCGGATGGGTAGCTCAATATATACAGCTGGCTATACATTTGAATGTGGCTCGTTGACAGACTATTGGTTGCTGCCTGCGTGACGTCGTAGGAAGTCACGCCCTTCTTGACCAGGTGAGGAGGTCGCGGGGAATCTTCCCGCGCTGCTGATCCAGGTGGCTATGATCCATTAGAGCTGGATGCTCGCTACTGCCCTCTGGTGGTCACTAGCTCGCGTCCCCTTATTAAGCATACATTGATACAGGTGATGGTTATAATGTTGCACACAAGGGTTACATTGATAACACATGGCAAAGGTACATTGTTAAAGGCACTGCTTTACAGAACACAACATCCCTCCCCCCTAGGATGAGACGAAGTCTCTCAGCCAAGATGGCTTGTTGCGTGTGCGTGTGGGCCGTGAAGAGGGCTGCCCCCCCCCGGGGGCGTTATTGCTTCTTTGTTCCCTGGTCCCTTGTCCTGAAATGGGAGAGGGAGACTCGTTAGGGGCTTGCCGCTGTCTGGCGGTCTTAGGGGAAGGGAAAAACTCCATTGTGGGGAAACCGGGGGCCGTTGGGGCTAACGAAAAACCCCTCTTCTCGCTTGGAC